>OZ038373.1:144173155-147133227 GCA_964036015.1 Leptarthrus brevirostris | reverse complement strand
GGCCATCTTTTCTTTTTGCAGGAAAAGAAAAATGTGAGGGTCTACTACCCAGTAACTTAAAATTACTCTACCGCAAGGCGTAGAATTTTAAGTAAATTTTGAACGTCAACTTAACAATTTTGTAAAGAAATTTAATGATTTAGAATACCTTTGACAAATTACCCACAAAAAATTTATAAACTATAATAAAATAGACATAAGGTCCAAACATCGCGACAAACCGATACAATGTCACAATCCACAAATTTTTTGTTGGATACTGATTTTTTTAGCCGTAAATTTAAGCAAGGCGGGTTTGAGACAGAGAGAGATTTTTTAATACTAAATAATTTATATAAATGCTTTAGTTTTAAAACGTGTTCAATCCATTAAGGGCACCTAGTACTGGCTAAAGCTTACAAAATCGTCAAGATTTGAGTGTTATAAAATAAAATCTATTATAGATAGAGACTAAATTTTTTTTAACTTTATTATTTTTTTATAGAATTAACGCTTCTAACACAGAAGGCGCACTTCTTCGGCAAGGAGCCAAGAAACACTTCACCTATTCCATCAAAAAGATGAAATGAGGCTCCCACACCAGCATGCAGAGGAAAACAAAAAAAAAAACAAAAAAACAAAAAAAAACAACAGAAATAAAACAAGCAAGGAAACTCAGCAACACACCATACAAACAGAGAGTCACGGGAGCACAGAAAATAAATAGCTCTTAAACATCACCTTACTAAGAGTTAAATCAAAATTAGGACAAGAATTAACAGCCCTACATAAACGATTAATTGGTTCATGCATGCCATAATTTTATCTGGATGGTTCAACATGCAACAAAGGCGGTCTTCGAAGGTTATGTTGGGACTGTCTGAAGAAAACCCTGCTAACAAGCGAGCCTGAGTCTATATTAGAGTTCAATAGCTGATGAATAAACACCAAGTCAGCGACTTTGACATTTCTCAAAATTGAGGTGTAAGTCGTTATGCTCGCACCACGCCACAAACGTATCTAAGTCCTTTTGAATAAGGGCGGCGTCACCACCATCCTTAATATAAGAGAAGATCTTCATGTCATCAGCGTAGATTAGAACATTAGAGCACGAGATCAGACGGACAATATCGTCAATGGCAAGAACGAATAGTAGAGGACCGAGATGGCTGCCTTGTGGTACACCAGACGAAGCCTTGAAGATTCTAGAGGTAGAGCCGCGAAGCGACACACGGTAAGACCTGTCTCTTAGATAGGATGAAACCCAGTCGAGAAGAACAGGGGGGAAACCCAGCCTCCCGAGTTTAAATATAATTAGGGAGTGAGGGAGTTTATCAACGGCTTTACTGAAATCCGTGTATATGGATTTAGTTTGCATACCTCACTGGAAGCCAGAAATAATGTGGGTGGTAAATTCAAGTAAGTTAGTAGTCGTTGATCTACCGGGCAAAAACCCGTGCTGATTGGGAGAGATCAATCCAATACAACGCTCCATAAGCTGCGAATACACTATTGATTCAAACAATTTAGGTATGCAAAACAACTTTGCGATAGGTCTATAATTGGTTATAATATTCTTATGGCCATTTTATGAACAGGGACTATAAAAGAGCAGTTCCTCAATGTACGAAATTTACCAACTTGAAGGGACCTATTGAAGAGAATCGCCAATGAAGTAAGAAGGGCATCTGTACAGGACCTGACGAAGGCTGGAGGGATGCCGTCAGGACCAGAGGAAAAGTCCGATTTAAGTTCATTGATTTTTTCCGAAATATGATCCCGTGATATAAACGGCAAAAAATCTGGTGAAGCGGGGCGATCCAAAATATGATAAAAATTATTCGCACGTGGCTAAAAGTTTTCCGAAGAAAAGGCACTCTCAAAGTATGAAGCAAAATTGTTTGCTATGTCGGACACGTTATTACTAGAAGACCCCTCATACCACATCGTAGATGGATAGTTGTTCGATTTCCTTTTCATATTAAAGAATTTAAAGAAATTGCGAGGGTTATTGTGCATATTATCGCGAACACTAACAAGGTATTCATTATAGAGTGAAGAGGATAGTGCCTTAAATCTTTCATAACAGGTCACAAAGTCAGAATACGCTATTGCGCTATTGCAACGCAAGTTATTTTTTCCAGAGTTTATTCTTCCTGTTCCTAAGACTGCGGAGTACGGCATTTGGCAGAACTTTCGCGTAAAAAGTTGATTTTCGAGCGAAATTTATACTTTCTAAGTGTGTAAGAGCCAAAGTATTCGATGGATGACCTGAATTCTAGGTCACCTTATAGAAAATTATACCAACTTTAATACCGAACTTGATTTGTCTGTTTTAGTTCAACTGGAGAAATAATTTTTACCCGCGATCAAAAAGGAGACTTTCTTTCCGTCGGCATTAACCGGTCACATGATAAACAAAATAAAAAACAAAACAAATTGAAGATTTTTTCATTTTTTTTTTTAACTTTAACCAGAACTAGGTCCCCTTAAGGTCAAATTTGGAGAAATCTCAGAAACTTTGCGATAATGTTTCCACTACACTATCAAACCCCATTTCAAAGGCAATTCAGTCTCAATTCTCCGTAAGCTCAAGCTCCGCCGAGAAGTGGACCAGTATAAAATAAACATCTTGTAGTTGAGCAAAACTAGATGGAAAGGAAATGGAGACTGTTTACATTACCTACATCTAAAACCGTGCTACTATACTCCTGGCAGAAAGAATTAGAAGCACCCTGCAGATGAGAATGAATCGTTTCTAGCTAATTCATCCACGATTCTGTTACCCTCAATATAGAGCCTATCAGCCCATTTAAGTCATAAAGTTGATAAAGGTACCGGTTTCTATGATAAGGATTTCGATTTGCAAGACACTGAGTCTTCTACCCAGAACAATCGAAGCCCTAGTATTAGTTCTAAAGACGCCAGCGCCGTGTTCCATTTAGGAGCCATTTGTGAACCACTTTCGACTTTTACAGTACAGACCTTCTCTCAAAGCGCAGTTTCTTAGCCTTGTGGTCCGTTGCGGTGCATACATTTGAAATGCGCTGAAGGTTGCCCATGCGACCTTTGTCACTAGCGGGCATATTTAACGTGGGCTGCACTCCCAGGGCGATAGTTGCTGTATATTTTATTATAGCGGTAAGCCGGGGTGTGAGTTCGAGGTGGCAGTCCCAGTCGTCCTGATGTTATCAAAAAGTAGAAAAGTACATAAAGCTATTTCTTTAGGATGAAGGGTTTTCGGAATCTTGCTACCAAGATTATATAAGGGAGTCTCTGTAACTTATTTTTAGAAAACTAAGTAAAGTGAAGGGAAGACGATTGCTTAAGTTTGCACCTCCAAAAAAGGAATTTCTGGGCTCTTTTCTCACAGATAACGATGCAATTTCCACACTTTTTCCCCGGACTAAAATGCATACGAAATACTCGAAAAGGAACAACTTACGTAACAAATACAAATTAATTTGTATTGACAACAATTTCAAAAAAGATATGCAGAATAATTCTTTACATGTGGCAACACCATATCAACATTTGCAATCTTACTTAAATTTGGAAACACATAAATTCTTCTTGAAAATTTTTCACTGGTCCTATTTCTATCGAAAATTCCTCTACCATCAAATTAATTAACCACTGACTTTCAATTTCCGAAAAATGACAGAGAAAATATAAATTTATTATTGTTTGAAATTTATCTTAAGAAAAGAAAGTTAATGTAACGCAGAGAAGAAGAATTATATAGTTATAACAAATCCTACGAAGCATATGAAAAAAAATAATTGGTTTTTTTTTTTTGGATGTGGGAAATGAAAATCTACAAAAGACAAGTTGATAAAAATTTTTTAGTATCTACTTTGTACTATGTATAACTTTTTTCATACTTTGTTTGAGCAGACGAATTTATTCCCTTTTAAAATTTTTTAAAGGTGAAATTTTCCACAATATGGGAGAATTCCCACGATCTCACAAAACTGGGCCTATTGCCTTGATTGCAGATTAACATCACCATAACTTTCGTTTATGAGAGTGGTATTAAGCTCCAATTATAGTTGGCCGCACAAGTTGACCAATGGTACAATGATGGTATCCTGGCAGCTTTGTAGGAGGCCTGGAAAGATCGCATACAATTTTTTTTTATACAACTGCCTATTTGAAATAATTGAACGCAGTTTAAAATTGGTTGAGAATATTTTTTAATTAAATGAAATGCAACATCAGAGAAGTAAAAATGTATATTCAATTATGCAATAAGATTTATTTTTCAAATGAGTTATATCTTACTTTACAGTGTGTTGTTTCAAAAATATTTTTCAGTACTGCGTAGTTTACTAAGTTACCTCTTGATCAACCTAAATATTGTTCAAAATGTAATAGAAAATTGTATGTATGTTTTGGCTGATTTTGCTTACCCTTATCATAAGTGAAGCAGGTGGGAATTGTAAAATATGAGCATATGGAATTTGTAAGACCATATCCAAAACATAATTGTAGGAGTCGTTCTGATTCAGCAGCTGAACACTTTCAGCAATTACATTGACAATACTGTGTTCGGTGTTCTCTCTTTATCTCTCTCTGGTTCCGTAATCCCTTGTGGGGCTTGGGGCGGGAGGAGAACTTCACGATTCGAGTGGACCTACAATTTAAAGTAGTTTCCGAATGATCGACATTAGTCTGCAACCCCCAATGACCTTATTATCGTTATCTATTGCCAGCGGAAAAAACCCATGGCTCGCCGTCGGTGGGGTACGAACCTTGAACCTCCGGGATGCAAGGCCAACACGTTATTACTTACTGAACCGACGATTTACTATACTATGAGCGGGCATGTAATTTTATTTTTGAAAATGCTTTTCTATAGTGTTTAGCTATGGACGATTAGGGCGGTAAAAATTTTAAGTACCAGCCAACAACATAACCGTTACCATGAATTGGATTATAATATTATCCATAAATAAAATTGAAGGTTTGTAATTGGACGGTTATTGAGTATATATTTACGATTGCATTAGCAATTATTTTTTGTTGCACAATACCTTCATAATTCATAGCGGCGATGAACATTATGTCTCGAACAGTGGGTATAATAATGCGTGCTTTAATGTCGGCTATAGAGCGGACTTACGATCTCCAAAGTTTAAGATTACAAACACACTATAAATTTAATTTTTCTCTTTCC
Source organism: Leptarthrus brevirostris (assembly GCA_964036015.1). NCBI lineage: Eukaryota > Metazoa > Arthropoda > Insecta > Diptera > Asilidae > Leptarthrus > Leptarthrus brevirostris. Next base: position 147,128,069 of record OZ038373.1, on the reverse strand, counting down.
TGTAGAACTCACTGCGTAAACTTCCTGGCATGGTCGGTTTAAGTTGCGAGAGTCGGTCAGCGGGACCAGCCCTCCAATTAGCGCTAAATACACCGTTTTTGTCTGTAAAGCCTTGAAGTTATACACGGGAAATCACACGCTCGCGGTTAAGATCAGAGACGCCGATGAGGCGTAAGGAATGTGCTAAAACCAACCTGCCCCCCAATGTTTACTCCTGAGATTGCTTGTAGATTTTCAAAGAAGTATTCTCTCAGTGACTTCTTTCTGATGCTCGCCAAATCTGGGCACCTACAGAAAAAATGAAGTACGGTTTCTCTTTCAGTGGGGTTGCCGCAGCATTGAGTATTGTGGGGAAGTCCCAGTCTGGCTGCATGGCCAGTTAAGAGGCAGTAGCCCGTGCAAACGGCGAGAGCCGTTCCTCGCGAGTTCATCCGCCCTCTAATTCCCTGGAATGTTCCTCTGACCTGGAACCCAGAGAAGGGTGATATTCAATCTTCCCCCAAGAGAGGAGCATTTCTCCCGATAGCTCCTGACTAGCTTTGAGGAGGAGGTAACCGAATCAAGCTCCATTATAGCAGCCTGACTGTCAGTGAAAATGCCAACATTTGTCATTGGTACTTCAATAAGTCCCAACAAACAGCATGCATTCAAGATCGCGAGGACTTCCGCTTGGAATACACTTGCGGTATCAGGCAGTATGTAGGATTGGGAAACTTTTTGGGCGATTTTTTAATTCTTGCTGGGTGCTTTTGGGCGATTTTTTTATTCTTGCTGGGTGCTTTTGGTCTATAGGTTGAATCAGAATGCACGGCAGCCTACATCAGCTACGTGACAGTAGAACAATTTTTGCTGTCGATTCATCTCAAATTCTAATTTTGCGCGAATAACTGTTTAATGAACTCCGAAGGAGTCCAAACTGACGTTTATCGCAATGGAATTTTTTCTCTCAAACATAAAAGTATGCTCAATGCCATCGTCATGTCGTGGATATCTGATTCTGATACATCCGACATCAAAATTCTTGTTCTGTCATCCCTGCAGTTGCTTTTGCTATCCTTTGTATATATTTTAATTCCTAAAAGATTAAAATGTGCGTAATAAATAGTTGGAAGCTACTGTATGAATTATTAAAGCATTAAAGGTTGTGACTATTTGCACTTATACGTGTATTTACGTGTATTTATGTGCGTCAAAAATTTATTAAACTTTCTGGGAGGAAGAGGTGTATTAATCAGGCTTTAAATTGCTGTATCAAATGGGGGGGGTTACCGCCCCTCTCCGCCGCCAGGCAATATATTTGTAAAGTAGTACATAAAGTACGTAAAAGCGGAACTTTCCCGAATTCAAAAGAACATGTAAAGTACACGTAAATACACGTTAGTGCAAATAGTCACTTCCATTATTATTTTTTTATTTTTATTTTTTGCTTTTCACGACGTCTCTACCACAATTTTAAATTTGTATTACTTGTATCTGTTGCTGTGATTACTGTAATAAATATTATATTAAAGTTGTACAAACACCAATTTGAAAGATTTGATTGTTTATAAAATCAAAAGGCGATTTTTGGGCGATTTCGAATCATGGCGAGGCGACTTTGGGCTACTTCAGTGCCACGGCTCGGCGACTTTTGCTCCATACCGTCCGGCATCTCTGTCTTGGAGCCGTCAGTGAACAGCACAGTGTTGTAACAGTTGGGCAGTTCGGACTTTGATCTCTACTCATAGACGGAATTCTGATACTGAATCCCTTCGCAAAATCCAGGTTAGATACAGCGTACTCCGGCACTATATTAGAAGATCCCCTCGGTGTTTAGTTGAGGATCCTACTGTGGCCTACTGTGTGCTATTCAAAGCAACTTCATCAATGAACTGATTTCTACAAATATTTACATAATTTAATAATAATTTAAAACAAAACTCTCTAACCAAGCTGTTTTCATGTGGGCGTTAGAAAAATAAAAGTCTAAACAATGAAACTTGCAGTTCAAAATCCGAGACATTGAAGAAATAGGCTCGTGCGCACCGTAGTTAGTAGTATGTTGTGAAATGTGCAAAAAGTCATGATTTCTGAAGGGATAACATGGAACGAACACAGTTAAGATAGGTACTTAAAAGCTCAGGGAAGTAAATAGCCAATAAAAAGCGAAAGCAATTCTGGAATTATTCTGGAGTATTCCAGCAAATTAAGTAAGTGTTAATTTTGTTGCACAATTTCTACCGCGTTCTTATTCAACTAAAATGTCAACATTGTTTTTATACCGGCATAATTACTCTCTTATCGGTGTTTATTTTAGTCGATATTGGTCGTACAGCTTTAGAAATTGTTTTTCCTTCACTTCACTTCAATTCAATATTACTGTATGTTTGCTAGTTTGAAAGCATATCGGGCAATGGCCCTTGTTCGGGAGAACGAAAACATTACTTTCGACTGATGGCTGTTTCTCGAATTTTCATTCGCTTTTGCGTTTTACCATTTTTTAGCAATATGTGCCCTTTTTGTAAGTTTTTACAACTATAAGGGAAATTTCTGGTTTATTGTGCATACCTTTAAAGATAAAAGTCCTTTATGTCAAAAGTGGGTCATTCCTGTGTTTCTATTCTCTCAACAATGAATCCATTCTCTTGTTATGTGCTATATACAAGCAAGGGATTTTTCTCTATTAATAGATATCGTCGACTTTGTCTTCCTTTGTTTAATTCAACGTCCAATCTATATAGAAATATTACAGAAAAGAGTTGTATACAATCTAAGCTGACATAAAAAATGCTACTACCAAAGTGTACCTTCGTTAACTGGTTTCTGCTTCGTCCCATTCAGGGTGGATCAGAAAGAATTATTTCACTTCTTAAAATTAAATGAAACGCAAATGTCAAGGGGTGGTGTATTCTACTTTTGATCACTAAACATCACGTCACATTTCAATTTATAACTGTAACAGTTTCATATTTTTTCTTACCTTGTTTCTTTTCCCATAACCCTCTTAAAAGGACAAAAAACTAGTTTAAATAATTGAAATGTGCCGGAAAGTATGAATAAAGATTCGCTGACTGCCTGGACCCCCATTGCTGAACTTCATTAAGGAACTACAGACTGACAGCAAAAAATGCATCCTACTGCTACAGTTAAACATTTTCCCCAGTTTTTTGTCGCTTTTACTTTGCTCTCGGTGTTAACAAGACAAAGCAGCATCCAAGGCACTCACTCACTGGAGCAATGAGGGACAAAGCAGAACTTTCACATAAATCCTGTCATGTTTTAATATGTTCCTGGACTTGATGCACGCTGATACCAGCAAACCCATAAAACTCAATTGTCCTCGTAAATAAAACTACAATTGAGTGTTAACATGACCATAAAAAACATTCTCCCTAAAGCCTTGGTACAAAAAGTCACATTACCTTCCCTGTTCGAGGGGTGGTAATTTTTTTCGACCCACCCTATCAAAAATTTCTTTGCAGCATATTTAGGCAAAAAATAGCTATACTTTTGATTTTAGAGATAAAGTTAACTCGGCTTTTGTTTTTTTTATGAACATAATTCTTTACATGCAATTATATGGGAGAATGAACATCTGCGTAAAGTCGAAATTTTAAAACTTACTTCTGATTTACAGTAAAAGATTAAGAAATTCAGTGTAGCTGCAATTAACCTATATGTATATTGACTGATTTTTGATTCTCTTCTACTTTGTTTGCTTGCTGCTGAATTTGCTTATATTGAAAATGTAGTTTTTCTATGATTTTTTGAACAAAATAAGCGAATTGTAAACAAGAAATTCATAAAATGTTTTTCCCGCATCCCAACAGCTAAACACAAACACGTAACCTATCAAAAAAATTTAATTATGTATGTATATCTTTAGACTTTGGAAAACAATAAAAACCCGAATTTATTGAAAAATGGTATTTCGTAAATTTAATCTAAATATACAACACAACTTGGACAATTCGATCTAAGTTTTTCGCTTGGTAAGGTGTTAAATCTTATAATTTATTTATTATGCAAAATTGAAAAACAATGTTTACATGAAGATTTTATTGTAATTAATCAAGTTTGAATGGAGCCAGTTTGTTACTTTTCTCCTATACATAACAAGTGATGTCGGAAATGGAATGCAGCAGACCTAACTGATAAGATAGCAAAATTAATACGTATAAAGCGGACATCTGTGGCCGATTTCATTTGTTGATTTTGTAATCTGTGCTTGTCAGGCACTAACCTAGGATTTATGTAATTAAGTGGAAGCGGCAGGAGGGGGGGGGGGGCGACTGTAGAATATGATTTTGGCACTTGGGTGTAAGTTTAAAATCATATAAAATTTATCCAACGCCTTGTTTGTCTACGTTACAAATTGAATCAAGACCAGAGCGTACAAGATAAAACCAAAGACATAGTGATAATAGGCAAACTGCTGGAAGCTAAAAAATAGTTTCTTAAAAAAAAATTAACCGACTTCACAAAAAGCACTAAAAAGCATAAAATAATTTTTAATTTTATATCTATTACGACATTTTGAAGTCGGTACAAATTAAAGAAACAGACCAAACTACAACAAAAGTATTTAATCGTCCTTTTTTATGATCCCTTGAGCTGAAACGTTTAGGTAAATTTATTTAGTAACTTCGATTTTGGTTGGATAGTTGTTTTTTTTTTAATTTGCACTTCAAATTGCCGTAATAGATATAAAATTAAAAATTATTTTATGCTTTTTAGTGCTTTTTGCTGTTGAGAACGAGCCAAAGGAGTTTAACTTTTCTTCATTAGAAACGCCGATCATGTTAAGAAATTTTTATATTTCTTACATTGCTCGAGTGTACAAGTAGTTTGTTTTGATTTTTATTTTGAAAATTAACTCGGGTCAAGTAAATTTTTGCTGCACATTTTGTGCATTTTGTGAAAATAATTTTACCGCAAGGTTAGCGTGACAGTGAAAGTGATCTTTATTTGATACAGCTGTCTGATCGGTTTTTGAAATATTTTGTGTTGGAGTTCAATCTAGTTTTCGTTTTTTCGCGAAGGCGTCCAGCAGCTGAAGAAAAGTTAACCCTTTGGTGCTGCTGTTGAGAACGAGCCAAAGGAGTTTAACTTTTCTTCATTAGAAACGCCGATCATGTTAAGAAATTTTTATATTTCTTACATTGCTCGAGTGTACAAGTAGTTTGTTTTGATTTTTATTTTGAAAATTAACTCGGGTCAAGTAAATTTTTGCTGCACATTTTGTGCATTTTGTGAAAATAATTTTACCGCAAGGTTAGCGTGACAGTGAAAGTGATCTTTATTTGATACAGCTGTCTGATCGGTTTTTGAAATATTTTGTGTTGGAGTTCAATCTAGTTTTCGTTTTTTCGCGAAGGCGTCCAGCAGCTGAAGAAAAGTTAACCCTTTGGTGCTGCTGTTGAGAACGAGCCAAAGGATTTTAACTTTTCTTCATTAGAAACGCCGATCATGTTAAGAAATTTTTATATTTCTTACATTGCTCGAGTGTACAAGTAGTTTGTTTTGATTTTTATTTTGCTTTTTGTGAAGTCGGTTACATTTTTTTAAAAACTATTTAATTTTTCACTTTTTAGTGTCTTCTACTCTGTACAACAAAAAAAGAACCATCCAAATCGATCCACTCGTTAAAAAGTTAGGTTCAACCCCCTACCCCCCCCCCCCCCCCCCCCCCACCCAAATACCACAAAATTTGTTTTTCTCGCGGTATCAATCGGAGCACATACTCTACCCAACAGACAAAGAATCATCGAAATTGATCCAAGCGTTACGAAATTAGACTACCCCTCCCCTTCTCCCTCCCCCACCTTAGAACCAAATTATCCTCCTTTACGCGGTGGGGGATCATACTCTATATAACAGGAAAATAACCATTCAAATCAGACCACGCGTTACGAAGCTAGACTACCAATCCCCCCATTCATTGAACAACAAAAAAGAACCATCCAAATTGGTCCACGCGTTACAAAGTTAGGTTTCACCCCCACCCCTTACCCCTACAAAAATTTTTTTGAACATGGGACCACCTCTGAAGTATAACCTACCAAACAAAAAAAGAATCATCCAAATCAATTCATAATTGGCGGAATGATCGCGTAACAAACATACAAAAAAAAAACATACAATCGAATTGAGAACCTCCTCTTTTTTTCAAATCGGTTAAAAAGGCTGTTTTTACCAGATATCTACAAACATTCGTCCTCTTTCGATTTTTGAACTTCCACTCAACGAAAAAAATGTATGCAGTAATCCTAGCAAAAACAAAATTTCCTATCCTGGGAGAAAACAATCTATATCATCGCTTTGTATGAAGAAACGTTCGAGGTCAATTTTCTAGTTTTTTAATAAACATTCTCGGAGTTTTGGTGAATTCGTAAACAAGAAAGGCTAACGGATTTTTTCTGGTCAAAGTCATAGTGGAAATTTCGCGCCTCCAGCCCTTCCTTTAAATAAACTAAAACATGAAATAGTATTTTTAAGTCAGCTAACATTTTCTTAACATTTTACATAATTAATTTCGTACAATACGTTCAAGGAAAAAGGCCTTAGAAGACGCTGGTCTTCTCTCTGGACCTCTGGTTAATATTTACAAGTGACGATTCGTTTGAAAAAATTCTGTAGAATAGATTTTTTTTTGTAATTTTTTTCATGAAATGTTTCAAAAAATTTATGGAATTTTTTTTTGCTTTTTGTTTAGTGAAATGGCGCTCCCTAAAATTGGTTGCCCTAGGCAATCACCTAGTTCGCCTGTGTGGTAAAGCCGGCCGTGTGTACTAGGTTATTTCAGTATGAAGTACAGGTTTTCATCAACTATTTTGTGTTATAATAGATCAATCTAAAAAACGACCAAGAATGGGAAAAATGCAGATGTCACAAAAAAGATTCATGTAGCAGGGTACGATTGCAAGTGCACTTGGCTCCAATCAGGCCGGTAGAGACAAAATTCAGGCCCGGGTTACCAAATACCGCGCGAAAGGAATTTCATGCCCGGGACTAACCGTAAACGCTCATTTACAATCGAATGAGTGACTTCTTTTGAAAGCCCAGGCCCGGGGAGTTTACCTTCTTCGCCCCCCCCCCCCCACCCATCGACGGCCCTGGCTCCAATGCTTGCGAAGTATCAACTCATCTGAAAAATATAATTAAAGAATTTAATTTTTTGGGCGAAAATAATATCCAGGATTCTTATCTTTTGGGGCTCATAACAGTTTTACATGTGAAATAGCGAATACCACGCAGAAGTGAAGATGAAAGTACACTGCGGCAAAGTAGTTATTTGTACCTGTTTGCCAAAAAGCATTCACAGCTATTCATCGAATAAGTAATCAGAGAATTATGACAATACAGAAAGCCCTATGGATGACAGGCTTACCGCCATATGGTAGAGGTAAACATAAGAACCGCAACACAAAACGAAGACCAAGTTAAAGCACATATTCAGTCACTTGAAGATCGTCGATCTTATTACAGTACTGCTATTAAAGTTAGATTTGCCTAAAGAATTAAATGTTAAAAAGCTACATAAAATGTACAGCGGAAAATCCTTAAATTTAGTACAAAAGCTATCTGATATTACTAACCGACGTCCCAAAAACAAGATGGTTCTAGCCGATTGGATGACGGCATCCTATAAAAACTGTTAAACCTGAGCTGGGAGTGGGAGAGAAGAGGAGAAACACCTAAATTTTTAATGCGTGGACCCATTTAGATTTATCTTTTTCTGTTGTAATAATTTCGTGCTTAGGGTGTGGTGGTGGTGGGATGGGATGGAGTTTAAGTGTTGCCTAACTTTATATTCCATGAACTGGTTTTAAAGGGATGGGTGACGGTTGAGGGTACCTAACTTCAGAACATGTGGATCGATTTGGAGAATTTTTCTTTTGTTGTATACAGTATGGTACCCCATTACTATTAAGGGAAACATTTTGCACCTAGGGTGGGGAAGGGGGGACCAAATTTTTAGTGATTGGATCTCTTAAGATGATTCTTCTTTTGTTTTATAAAATTTGGATATGTCTTTTATTGTGTTATAGAGCTTTTTCTCCATTTGTATCATGACTGAAGTTTTGATCTTAAAATGACGGAAGACGGGCGCGTGAATCGAATTTAACGATTTTTTTTACGGGAACATTGCAATCAGTTTGCTCTACAATCCTCAATCAGAGGTACCATATAAGTATACCTAAGCATTTCGCAACATGGGATAAAAATAAATTATTTTAAGCAAATTAGGAAAATTGTTGTATTCTTATTTGTTCTCTATATTTGTCTAAACTTGGCACATATTTGAAAATTCTTCTAACAATTTTAAAGGTTTTTTTTAAAGTGTTTCAAATAAATTTTTGAATCGTTAAAACGGTCGAACTGTATGATACGTAAAAAATTCTTGCAAAATAATTATAATGCATTGTTAAAAAATATTAACAGAATATCTTGATTACATGCACATCGCACATTGAAATTTTGAGAAAATTTAAGTCATTTAAAAAAATGTTCGGACATTTTTACTTTAACTGAGAGGATTATCTTTAGTAGCGTTTTAGCGCGTAAGCAAACGGAAGTAACTCGATTTTTTAAAATTGTCATTTTCGACTCATTTTGTGAAACATGATTCACAATAACTTTTGAAAAACTTTCAAAGTATATGGTGATGTATATCTGTTAAAATAATTGAATGATTTAATATGCGATTCAAATTTCCAATTCTGGAACGTTTGGAAATTTGAATCTCTCTTTAAATCTTTGAACTTCGCGTTCTCAGAAACATCAAAATCCAGTTACTGCATATTTTGTTATCTGCCGAAAATACTACACAATTTATTAGCGGTTAAAAGTTACTATTTGATTACGGCAATATACTATAGTATCTTGTTGGTAAAATGCTGCAGTAGCCTTTTGCCGCGTAAGCAAACTGTAATAGCCAAAATGTACTAAAATGTCTTCTTTTTCTGGGATCTTTCTGTTCATACCCGAGAATTATGGTGGTCACAGACGCACGGATGGACGGGCATTCAGCTAAAAACAGCTGAAATGATTTTAGAGGGCCTTAGAAAAAAGGGAAAAACGAAAATTAACACGCCATCTAGTTGTTTTATCGGTTTTATGAGGCAAATACAAATACAGTTGCAATGAAATAAAAATCTAACAACAGTAAAATTATCCTGAGGCAACCCTTCTAAAAATTTTTAAGGAGACATTCACGGCAGTTCCTCTGGGACAAGCAAACTACGAAAAAGGGTTAAGCGAAATGTAAAATCAATACAAACCACATAGATAAAGCTTATTAAGAGTTGGCCTACGTGGCGCATATATACAAATGTATTCAGTTCTACTTTTCAATCCATTCCTTGCAAGTGGGAGCAATGTGTACAGGAAAGAAGCTATACGACTCCTAAAAGCACGAAAAATTTTATCCTCTCTGTCTGGAGTCAATTTATCTAAATGAAATCCGACAGATTACATACTGTGTCACGAACATTAAAAAAAACCTCCACCCCAATTCGCCCCTTCCAACCTCAGTTTTTGCAAAATAATGCCTTCTAACCGCACAGTAATCAACTTTTTATAAGCTATTGACACTGGCACTTCAGTTACCACTGAGAGAACTAACAAAAAGCAAAAAAAAACATCAATAACTCTCCTCGATTTTGAACATAAAAACTGTGACACTTAAGCCCATCATTCCCATAATAGAAAAGGGACAGCTATAATCCGATCACGTATAAAAAATATGAAGAAAAAAAACAAGTCTACCTGTCGAACGTTTACGTCAGACAATTTAGGGTACCTGGTTCAATAGTGAAACATATTTTTTATATTCAACAGAGTCGCAGTCCCTTTGTCTGGCATTCTTTGCAGATCCTTCTAGCCTTGATCGGGTTGATTTATGTTATTGATCTTTTGGCATCGATTACATGTGTTTTGATCATATCAATCAATTTTCTTAGAACTACAAAGACCGCGTTCACTTCACTCTCTCATGAAGGTATACAAATTGTTTTGTGGGGGTCCTATTCGGGGTTTTCAATGAAGTGAATTCATTGATTGATTGTTGATCTTTTGGAAATGGGCACGTGTCAGGTTCAACAAAGAAATCTTTACAGGTGACCGAAGTTAAGATGGGACTTCATTCGACGACCTATTTAGGACTAAATTTCAAAATATTGACGGTCTTTTTTGGCGAACAAATATAATGCAAAGCTAGGTAGAGAACTCGCAATTTTCGGTAGAGAAATTTCATCACTTACATGCTACACTTATAGGTTATAGATATTTAGAGCACTTTTAATTCACAGCACTGTGAACTCATCGTACTACCTAGAATTTTTAAATAGATCAAATTTATTTAGGATAGGGAAGACATGTTTTATTAATCATAGAAAACTTAAAATGTAATTAATCATTAAATTACTTTAGAACTCATAAGGGTTAAAAATATTTCCCATTAACAATCCAGATTTCGCATAGGTAATTTGTGATTATAATTTTTTGTTATGATGCAGAAAATGCCTAGGAGACAACCCTATGATGCGTTAGTATGGTTATTGCCCGATCAAAATTAAGGAAGGGGAATGGGGGAAATTGAATGTCTTGTTTCTGCATTGCTGCGAACTAGACAACAGCCCAGAGACGAAGTCGACTTTTTTGTTATTAATTGAAATTGCAAATGATACACTCATGAGCAGCCCAGGGCTCGAACCTACATCTACTGCGTGGCGATCGTGCCCCTCAACCATTGATCCAACTCCTTCCGTCAATCCAAAATTGTTTTCTCCTGACTAAAGGTGTTTTATTGGGTGATTTGGAGTCCACCTTGAAGTGTAGATCTATTTGCAACCTCGATTTGGGTAAAGTTCTTCTACAGTTAGTAATCAGATATAATTTATAGCCTTTGAAGTTAGTTAATAGAGTTCTTAAAATAATATGAATAAAATCTTGGAGAAATGCGAATATATAGTGTTGTAAGTTCTAAGATTAAAGATCGAAAATAACCGCAATTTAAGACCTTTAAGGGCAGATGTTAGCCATTATTTTTGTGTGCATGAGAGTCTCTGTATACCTGATCAATTTTTTGTTGTTTATTAGTTAATATTTTCGTGTATTTATTACGGACGCGAATATTGAGAGAAATAATTGAAAAATTGAACAATTACGACGTGTTTATTCAATCAGAAACCATAACCATTTTCGCACGGAGGCAAGATGAAGGCACCAGCACTTTTACCGTCCGCCGAGTATGAAAATTAATTCAAGTAAGTAATCTTCTGATTTAAAAAATGTATGTTTTGGTGAAGAAGGTAATGAGAAAGAAGAGATTGAGTAGAGCAATATATGTATATACTCGATGTAGGCAGTGTATTTAAGCCCTCAATGAATTAGCCGTCGGTCTCATAGACTGTCATTAGACGTCGGTAGACTGTCCTCTTTCCTAGTATTTTATGGGCCCCTTTGGTCTAATTGCGCTTTTTAGGCAGCCACTCTGTCCTAGCCTAGCCGGAGAAAGGAGCTACGGACCAAAAAATCACAATAATTGAAAAACTATGAATACATATTTCATTAAAAAAGCAAGTTAGTTAAAACAACTTTGTATTTCAGAACAAATAAAAAAAAATTATTAAAGTAAAAAGGTAATGAAAAATAAAGAATACAAGTCAAGTATATAATTAATGAAAAAATTTAAATATTTCAATGAAAATAATATTTCCATATAAATATATATTATATTCCTCTTAAGAGAAAGAAAACTTATTAATAACTGATATATGATGATTTACTTATTCGTTTCAAGGTGCGAACTAACTATAAAAGTAAGTTTGTGATTTCGGATTAAATCAACCGAAAAGATTGTGAGATTCGGCTTCAATAACTTGGTTTCTATAAATCAACTATATTTACTTGCTTCAAGACCGCAAGATCAGCTTCAATAGTGCTGATGTGTTCAGGATGATTAATCGGATCCCAATGCTTAACGTTTATTTATACGATATTGGTTTATTTTCATAGACAACAACATTGCGTAGATTACGCCACCTTATTTTCAACGTGACTTAAAGACCAAATTTTCAATCATAGTATGCACGTTTAGCTGTTAGAATTTTTAAATTCGTTTTGTTCCTTATACGTTTGTACGATTCTCGACTCTCAACAGTTCTCAATCTTCGATACCTAAAGTACAGATACTCACGCTTAGGAATCAGAGGTTTAATTTCTGTGGTAAACCTGGCACAGGAGTCATTTTTTAGATTCTTTCTACGTAGAGGGTCCTTTACGATTTTCCTCCTATATTAAGGGTAATGGTGCGCCACCTTATCCAAAAGGACTTACAAAAGTTTCGGGATTGGTGCCGGCACAATGGCTTCCATCTAAATTTTGAGAAAGGTGAGGCTATGTCCTTTTCTGGTGGCCTCAATCTACAAGTTCTTATTTACAACTTTGCGGGGAATAGTCTTGGAGACGTGCTGTTCGTAACTGACCTGTCTAAAGACTTCTCGGATTAACCAATTTTAATTCTATTGTACTGCCCCTGGGTAAGTAGGTCTGGTTGTCCTACTACACTGTACATTCCAAGCGTATCGATTTTGTTAGATTTCCACTACGAAGGCTCCCTTGGGACGATCTGCTTAGACTCTCGACCTACAAACCACCTCCATTTGCTCGGTTTGTCCTCGCTAGTAAAAAGGCGCGAAGTTGCTAACTTGGTCTTTATTCACCAGCTCTTGAATTCAAATATTGACTTAGGTACTCTTGTTACCAAGGTTTCCTTTAGGCAATCCAAACATAGTCTCTGAAGACCTTTACTGCATGATTACCCCTCCAAATCAAATTCTGGCAGCCATGAACAAATTTACCGTTTATATGGGGCTGGTAATGCATGTTCGAATTTTGATTTAACTCTTAGCAAGGAGTGACTTTTATTTTATTCTCTGTTCCCCTGTTACTCTCTATTAGGTTGTGTTGTGGGTTTCCTTCCACGTTTTCTTTTACTTCTTTTCCTCGTTTTTTAGGGTTCCGTACCATAATGGTAAAATAGGGACCCTTATGATGTGCATCGTCTGTCTGTTTGCCTATCTGTCACAACTGATTATTTCAGGAACTACTTATACTATATAGAGACTTGAAATCTCGATTAGTTTTTAATAATGCTCGCCCAACTTTATTGCAAATGACAATATTCTAAAAATATTTTTAGTTTTATTGCAAAGGGGGCCGAAAAGGGGGTGAAATTTCAAAGTGGGATTACTAGGTGAAATGGCTCATTTGCGCATTATAAAATATATTTATATTTCATTTTGTGAGGCAGAATTTTCGACTTATGATGAAAAATATCGCAAAAAAAGCATCCCCCTCCCTTATCTTCGAAAATTGCGAAGCGAAAAATCTGAAATAATTATATTAAGTTTATATAAATATTACAGGAAAAATAAAACGATGTCTCCACCTATAATAGCATATAATCACGTTCTACAAGTGAAAAATTGCAAATATGACTGCGAAATTGTTAGTCCGCCATTTTATAGCAAAAATAAAAATTGTTATAATATTTTAATATTCTCCGTTTGAAAATAAAAGACAAATGATAATTTTCCTGGCATATTAAATGGTCAACAAGGTACGAATAATTGTTCGCAAAGTTAAACGAGGAATGTCGACAAATTTAGATTATTGATGTGAACTCTATTGAAGAATGGCGACTGGAAGGCTATTAAAGGAGCTGACATAAAAGGATCACACTTTTGAGTTTCATGAAATTCCTAGAGTGCAAGTCATGATAATGTATGACATCAACACGACTTGTTGGAGGAGTATCATTGAAGATCGTTATAGAAATGCAATGTGGTCACTTTATATTGATATCAATTTATTGCGTCTTTTTTTTGTTTATTTTTCATTTTATTTTTGTTATTTCCTTTATGTTTTTTACTTTTATTTTATTTACTTCATTTTGAAATTTTTAATTGATGAAAATATTGAATTCCGGTTATTGTTTGAGTTGTTGGTATAAATTAGTTTTAATAAAACTGAATATAATTTACACAAAATTTCTTGTTCTGATTCCACTCTTTCTCTGCCTCCCTAAAGTTCTTGTGGGGTATTTGGCGGAAGAAGAACTTAACCCGATTCGAGACAACGATTGCAAGTAAGCCTACAATTTAAAGTCGATTCCGAACTACTGACATTACTCTGCAAGCCCCATGTCCTTTTTTTATCGTGATCTGTTGTCAGCAGAAAACAGCCATGGCGCGCCTCCGGGTAGATTTAAACCTGGGCAGCGGCTGCTGGAATTTCAACAATTTCATTAATTAAATTTTTCTTTTTGTCGGATTTTTTACTTTTAATATTAATAATTCGAATTGGGAAAGTTATGATTATTAAAATCGGGGGCCAAACAAAATAGTCAATAAAAGAAGTTCACAAATAAAATTAAATGGAGACAAAATAGTAATACCGCCGTTAGTGTTATTAGGGCTATTAAATTACACTGTCTAATTTTCGGGAACAATAGTTCATTTATCCAATCACATTTCCATTTAATAAATTTTTTATCTTGTTTCATTTTACGGATGATTATAAATCCATTATGTAACGAATCAAAAGCATTAGTAATAGCAGAAAAAATGGTGTTTAAAATAATTTAAAATTTGTACCTACCTGGATTAATTGCTCCCATATCAGTCAAAGTCCTTAACTTCTTCATCTCTTAATTAGACAAAGAAAGTGCCGACAAATATCCATAATCAAGAGGCGGCGAGGTAAAGGCGATAAAAATATATCAACGACTTTTTAATTATCAAGCAGTGATTAACGAAAAAGCTCATTTAAATAAGGCTTTATCACCTCTCACCTTAACGGAATAATTTCCTCGTTCATTCATAGGATTGTCGCATTCCATTTAATCACGGACGGAATTCTCTTTGGCCGTAATTAAGGGAAAACGCCGTCGCATTGAAGAGGCACAAAACCGCTAACACCTAAATCTTTTCTTAATAAAGTCCCACACCAATTTCTCTTGGGCATGAAAATCCGCAATTAGAGAAAAATTTTAATTGACAAATATTTGCATAGGTCTAGCCGGGATTTTGCGCGGATTCCTCAACCACATCATGCCTTCACTTTTAGTCTCGCCGCCGCCATTCTCTGCTCAGTCAGGCGAAAACTTTTGAGCCATAGTCCTATTCCGGCATATCCTTCACTTTGACTAATAAAAAGAAAAAAAAAATAATTAGAAAAAGTTTCGTGTCAATGTATACATCTCTAAGGGTGGATACGATGGAGGTATTTCCTTTATTAATAAAGGACTTTTCGCCCGCTCAAGGGAAAGGCAAGAAAGAAATTGAAAAACAACACCGGCCTAATGAGAGCCCCAGTATAGAAGAAATGCTATTCGGCTTAATTTTAGTGGGCTCGATGGCGTCGGCCACCAGAGATGTGGGTGAGTAGGTGGAATTTTGAGTCGGAAACGAAGAACGAGCGCGAAGTCTGCTATTTTTTTTTTACTTTGGGTTTAAATTTTACTTAGTCTTTGAAGCCGGAAAAATCATGCTTCTGTGTTGCTATGAAAAATTTGCCAGCATTTTTTCGTTGGTTCCTTTTTATCCTCGACTTCGGATCTCCTCACTCCTAATGCTCAGAATCAAGCATAAAAATTCTTTCATGGAAAGTACATAAAGCCCCAATGAGTTTCATCCTTACTTCCTTTTTACAAAACAAGCTCTTTACTTTCTTTTGAATGCCACTTTTGACTAAAAATTTTATGAATATTACTCAAAACATAATATTAAGACCAACTGCAAAGCGAAACCAGAAAGACCTGATTTATGCAAAAAGTTCTCAATAAAATTAAGGAAACGAATCACAACTTTATAATAACTACTGTAGGTACTATACACTATAGTACTGCCAAGATAAAAAAGGTCAAATGAATGATTCGCTGAGCAGACAACAAAATGGATGTTGAGTTACTTGGATATTATGAAAATATAATGAAACTAAGAAGCAAATTTTACCACACTCAAGCTTATTTCAAAACGTGTTCGTTGAAACCAACTTCAAATAACAATACATACACTAAAATTAAAGAATTATTACCACATTATTAAACTACTACGTCTTTCTACGCAAAGTGATTAGACTGACTCAGTTGTAATATAAAATGCAACCTACTGGTCAGAACCAGAACATAACATATTGTATTCCCATTATCGAATCTGGTGGGCAGGATGATTGCGTTTTCACTGATTTTAGCAAGACTTTCGACAGAATCAAATACAAATTTCTTTACTTTCTTGGTTTTCCTGATGTTTTCGTGAAGTGGTTCTTATTTGACTGATCACAATCAGCGTGTAATATATCGCAGCGCTCTTTCGAATTGAATTTTTAACTCGTCTGGGGTTCCTCAGAGGAGCCATTTGGGACCGCTGTTCTTTATTAAATGCACCGATGATATATATACTGTTAAATTTAAAAATTCTTTGTTATGCTGACGAATCTAAAATTTTTCGTACTATATCTGGTGTTGATGATTGCACTTTTTTAAATTCTGACAAGGACGTGTTCTAACAATCGTCTTTTCCTGAACATTGACAATGGGCACTTAAATGTCGTTTTCGCGCAGAAAATCGTTGCTCAAATTTAAATATACTCTTGATGGACGCTTATTATCAAAACTAAAGGCTTAGCTGTTGTTCTTAGTTCTCACTTTTCTTTTTCTGATCATATCGATTCTATCGTGAATAAGTCTAATCCTACTTTGGACTTCGTGAAAAGATTGTCCAAGGAAATCAACAACCGGTTCATCGCGAAACTGATCTAACGTAGCTTTGTTAGACGTATCCTTGAGTACGTCTGCTTGATCTAGCTACCTTAATGTTTAACTCACATTAACCACATTGGGGTTGTCCAAGGAAGATTCGTCCGTTTCGCTCTGCGTGAACTTACTTGGACTGAACCTCTTCAACTTCCTCCTTATATTAATAGACATAAACTTTTATCATTGTAGACTCGTGAAGAAAAATGTGACAACTCCCGAATCGTATATGCTTTTGATTGCCTAATGGAAACTGTTACACCCGTCCTTGAGTACGTCTGCTCAGTCTGGTCATCTTACTATTCCACTCACATTAACCGCATTGAGGCTGTCCAAGGAAGATTCGTCCGTTTCGCTCTGTGTGAACATCATTGGACTGCTCCTCTTCACCTGCCTCCTTATATTGATACACTTAAACTTTTATCACAGGAGACTCTTGCAGGAAGACGAGAACTGTCCATTCTTCGGAGCTTTTGTGCGCCTTCAACATATGTATTCCGACTCGCTCCTTGAGGAATCATTATTTTTGAGTTTTAATGATCCTATTTCTCAACGTCTCGTTTATTTAAACACTTTTTATTTTCGAACACTGTGAAACGAATTTGATAAACTTAGAGATTAAAAAAAAAGCTTCTTATTTTTTTATACGATGTGGCCAAAGCCTACGGGACAACCCTTTGGTGCGTTAGCATGGTTTTGTGGCCGGAAGGTAATTAGGGTAAGATAAGTAAGGAAACTTGAATGTCTTGTTTTTTGCATTTCTGCAAGCTAAACAAAACAGCCCAGAAACGGAGTGGATTATTTTAATTTCTTCAAAAAAAGCTCACGGGGACCATGGCATAGTGGTCGTGCCGCTCAACGAATTGAACCAACTTCGAATAATTATTGTTTCACAAAATAAATTTATTAGATAACAAACGCATTTTCGGTAGCTAAACCACCATCATCAGGTTTATATATTTCTTTAAGAAAACGAAATAAAGTTTAAAAAAAGCAAGTTAAAGTTAAAAACAAATAAATCAAAGTCAACAAAGTGAAAAGTAATAAAAAAATATGTATGTACATATAAAAAAACAATTCAACGCAAAATAAGCCAACGGAAATATTTAAACGAACATTAAGTCATCTCAAATCACTCAGTCCAATAAAGAAAACTAGCCACGCTTTCTCGTTGCTTCTCCACAGGTCATCAAGCGGTCCTTATATGTATACATGGATGAATAAAGACTCCCATGAGCCTAATTTTTGCCTATTCGTTTCGGCTTTCAATAGTTTGAAGTCTTCCATGTGAACCTCATGGTCTGAAGTTTTTTTTTATGGTATAATAAGTGAAAATATATCATATACAAGTATATTGATATTGTTTGAAATTGGAAAGCAACCAGAAAAACCAGATTGCAGACATAAGAGGAAAGGCCCAGGAAAGCTTGAAGTGCGGAAAGTTCAAACAAAGCTGATGAAGGAAAAAGAAAACAGAGTAGGGCGAAGCGAAGATTAAGGAAAGTAGAGCAATTTTTGGTAATTTATTTTAAATTCTTTATTCTGGTTTCCTTTTGGGCTAAGAGTAAAGATCGCTAAGTAGTTTTTTTTAAATTTATAATTTCGAATTAAACCCACTCCTTCTAAGTGAGCTAACATAATTTATACGCTCAAAGGAACCATATAACACGGTTTCTAATCGGTTTACAATACTTGTACACAGTAAGAAGTTCAGTCATGGCTCAGCGGGTGAAAGAAATTGCACACGTTTCCACCTCCTCCATTTTTTAATATATAAAGAAAGAGTTATAATTTTGAAACTTTTCAGTTATGTTTATTGATGTTTTAAGAGTACAAAAAAATGTTTTTCGACTTTTATGAGCCTTTTTTCGGCTATAAAAGCGTTATGAAAGACACGCTATAAATTGGCCGCCTGGATGAGTTAAAAAAAGATAGGATAATTTTCTGTATGGAAGTGGGAATGGCCCGAACTAAAATAATATAATTTGATCAAAAACGACAAAATTATTATTTTTTTGTTAGGAAATCGGTTGAATATCGGAAAATTCGCAAAGCGATCGATGAGATCCTAGTTCGGACTACAGCCACACATGTGTACAACGACATATCCAAAAATCAGAGCAATCGATCCAATAGTTTTTTTAAAATCATGTCAACCAGTAAAAAAATGTGATATTGAGAAAAACGCTTTAAAGTTTTGAAACACCAAAAACGCCCTCTCTAGATGACTTAGTTTAACAACTTTAAAAATAACTTTTGAACTTGAATTTCGCTCCAAGCACAGTGATAACATGTTTTTGATGATATTTACTTTCGAAGTAAGTTAACATATATTTATATTTAACAATAATGATCCGTTAACTATATATTGCTTAAAACGGATGCTAAGTAGCACTAGCAATCTAGTTGCGCTGAAGACCATTCTAGACAAAATTTGGCAGAGTGTAATTTAAACAGATAAGCTTGAACATTTTTATTCTATTAAATATGGTTGGTAATGAACTAGAAACAATAATTTGAAATGAGATTAAAACTGAATTTAATAAAGTTTAGAAGAATAAATTTGAGAACATTTTTAGAAATTTTAGTAGATTGTGGATCCATTTGAAAAGCTATTATAAGTGAATTAAAATCATTTAGCTTAGTCTAGCTAAAGTTCTTATTGAACTAGAAATGGTTTACTCTGTAGAATAAAAAAAACTACCAAATTGAAACTACGAAAACTTGCAATATATTCTCTCTAGCCAATCGAAAAGTAGCACTAAGATTAACTGAAGCCAGTCATCTTTTCAAACCGTAGATGATTTCGACGGTTTCAGCAGAGTCGCTTTTAATTTATTTCCCAATTCAATTTTGATGCCTCAACATTTAAATTAGTTAAGTGTGAGATTTACAAACAGGAACGAGAAAATGAATCAACCCGAGATGTCGGCAACGAAACCCCATAGTGAACAAGAGATAAGGGAAAGTTTCAATCGGTGGGGAAATTATATAGACCAGTCCCCCAACACAACCAGGACCCTTACGATGACTTAATGGAAGAAGGAATTCATAAATTTTTCATTTCCTGTGACGGCCAGAAAGTTGAGATGAAAAAGCAAATGGGCACGAAATTGTAATTCATTTTTAGCTACCCCATTTCCCTGTGTTTGTTTAAGTTTTCTCTTTTAATTATAAAAATATTTTTTGGTATTGGTTAAATTCATTATTTATGCAACCAGCGCTTATTGATGTAGATATTGTACTTAATAAAAAAGCCATGAGTACTTCTATGTACTTTCGTATTGATGGAAGCAAGCAAAATTATATTTACGTCTGATATCATTCTATTTGTATCTATATAGAATAAAAGATTAAAGAAAATTTTATTGGTGGCATAGGAATATATGTACATACATATATCAATTGTCAAACAATAATTATTTATCGATGTCAACAGTTAATTAAAAAATAATGGGCTTGGTCGGAGGGATAGTTTTATAAGGGAAAGATATTAATCTGAGAGTCTGTTGTTAGACAATAAAATTCGTGATAAAAGAGATATTTTTAAATCGGAAAAATAGCGATTATTGTTAGTCACATGTATCTTCCTTCCCACCCTCATTACTAGGTGCGCTAGAGGTGCCGCAGAAGCGGGAATATAATATCACCCAACTAAAATTTAGATGCATACCTGACACACAGAATGTAGACGAAAGTAGCCAAATATGGAATACCGTTTGTTTTTTAGGCATAAATAAAACAAATTTTAATATCAAAAACTTTTAATCGCAATTATAAACTATCATATATTTGGATTTTAACTAGTAACAGTTTTGTATTATATTTATTAATTATAAGTACTATAATTTCTCAAAAACAAAATCAACATAAAGGTAACTAATAATGGAAAATGTATCCCATATAGGGAAAAATCATTATGTGCTCAGAGACCGCACATGAGGCATTTGATCCAGGTTTCCCCTTGACTATCATATACCATATAACAATGGGCGTTCTTGGCCTTAGTGTGCCTTCTTAGGCAGCCACTTTAACCTAACCTATCATATACCATATTTGGAGTTAATGAAATGTCCATATTTGGCATTTCTAACTTAATTATATATTCATATTTTTAAACCTAATAAACTAATACAATAAAAATAGTTTTTTTTTAAAAAATTGAACCGACTTCACAAAACGCACTAAAAAGCATAAAATAATTTTTAATTTTATATCTATTACGACATTTTGAAGTCGGTGCAAATTAAAAAAACAAACCAAACTACAACAAAAGTACTTTTTTATGGTCCCTGTTGCTGAAAGGTTTAGGTATATTTATATAGTATCTTCGATTATGGTTAGGTAGTTGTTTCGTTTCTTTAATTTGCATCGATTTCAAAATGTCATAACAGATATAAAATTAAAAATTATTTTATGCTTTTTAGTGCTTTTTGTGAAGTTGGTTCATTTTTTTATAAACTATTTTACTTTTCACTTTTTAGTGTCTTCTACTCTGTACAACGAAAAAAGAACCATCCAAATCGGTCTACTCGTTAAAAAGTTAGGTTCAACTCCCTACCCGAATCATCGAAATTGATCCAAGCATTACGAAATTAGACTACCCCTCTCCCTTCCCTTCCCCCTCCCCACCTTAGAACCAAATTATCCTCCTATAAGCAATGGAGGGATCATACTCTATATAACAGCAAAGGAACCATTCAAATCGAACCACGCGTTACGAAGCTAGACTACCCCTCCCCCCTACCCCCATCCTAGGACAAATTTTCCTATTAGCAATGGGGGATCATTCTCTGTACAACAAAAAAAAAGAACCATCCAAATTGGTCCACGCGTTACAAAGTTAGGTTTCACCCCCACCCCACCGCAACAAACATTTTTTGTACATGGGACTACCTCTGAAGTATGACCTACCAAACGAAAAAAGGAATAATTAAAATCAATTCATAATTGGCGGAATTATCGCGTTACAAACATACAAAAAAAACAACATAAAGTCGAATTGAGAACCTCCTTTTTTTGAAATCGGTTAAAAATGCCTCTAAAACTTTCAAACAAACATGTATACAATGTATAGAAGCAATTAATACAATACTATTTGCAATTACATTACGAAAAAAACTTAATTTTACGTACCTGATAACGTTTTCTGACAGCAACAAAACACCCTACCGCGGACAAAGGATTCGCTCGACTGACACACCGAAACCTGTACGAGGATATAATCATTGAAAGAGATAGTCGATCACTGCTTATTGCGTCTAGGAGGCTTTGTTTACGAGAAATATCGGTATTCCAAATTAGGTATACTATTCCATATTTGGTTACTTTCCTCTATTTATAACACTGGTCTACACAAAATAGGGTCATGATTGTTTATGGGAAGCTGGGGATCGTTTCCGAAGTAATTAGCTGTGTAGAATTCGAATTTGCGGTCGGAATTAGGCCATTGGTTCAAAATTTTGAGATAATTGAGGTTATGTTATGTATGAGAAAAGGTGGTTTGACTACTTTTACAGGATGCACAAAATTGTTCTTGGTTCTTTTTTCTAGTTACATTATTTAATAATTCTCTTACTCTTCATAATAACTTATTGAGCGAGTACCTACGAGTTTTTCTTGCAAAGTTACGACCATTTTTAACCGACTTACCAAAAACAAAGAGGTTCTAAGTTTGACGTGTTTTTTTATGTCTGACCGGGCATAACTTCGTAGTGCGTGGACCTATTTTGACGATTCTTTTTTTGTTGGGTAGAGTATATTGACCGATTGGTACCATGTCAAAAAAAGTGTTGGTGGAACCTAACTTTGTAACACGTAAACCGATTTGGATGGTTCTTTTGCTGTTCTATAGAGTAATCTCCCATTGATAATAAGAGAATAAGTTGGTCCTATGCTGGGGGGGAATGCAAGAGGGGGGGGTAGTCTAACTTCGTAACGCGTGGACCCATTGGGATGGGGGTAGTAGGTTGAACCTAACTTGTCAACGCGTGGACCGATTTGGATGGTTCTTTTATTGTTGTACATAGTAGAGGACACTAAAAAGTGAATAATAAAATGGTTTAAAAAAAAAAAGTTTAACCGACTTCACAAAAAGCGCTAAAAAGCATAAAATAATCTTTAATTTTATATCTATTACGAATTTTCTCCGAATCTTAATAATATTGAGATCTGTGGGGATGGCTCTCGCGCAAAATTTACCGCCAAGGTAGGTAATTCAACTCCAAAAACGACCCGAAATGGGCACTAGAAGACGAATGGAAAGAAATTCCATTAGATTTAATACACCCTTTGTATGCTTCAACTGAAAATACAGGCTACTAGAAATAAAAAACAAAACAGAATTACCATTTTTTACTTTTTCTGCTGCTGAGGGTGATCAAGTGCTCCGGTTTAAACAGCTCAAGAACAATAAAAAAATCTAAGAATTCTGGTGACGATCATTTTGCGCAAATAATTGCGTACTTCGGCTAGTCTGACCTCGGATATTTTATTGCGGAAATTAACTCCTGTCTCCCACCCTAATGCCAAATAACAGGAAATTGTAAGTAAGGGTAATCAAGTGCTTCGGAGTGTATATATGTTTTTTTTTATAATGTTACAGTAGTCACCCTTGATGAATGTGTGTTTATAAATAAATCTCTCGGAATAGTGCATTTTTTTGGCTTTCGCAATTTATCTCGAAAAGCACACCTGATCCAGCAAAACATATATGATTTTCGGATTCAGGATTTACTATAGATAAAATTTTAGTTTCTATTTGCCGCATTAAAATTGTGCAAAAACTTGTAGACTAGTAATAACGCTTGAAATAATCAAGATTAGCATATGTCTATATAAAAACAAAACAAAATTTCAAAAAATCGAAAGGGAATAGAATTCCCGGATAAACATTTTAATTTCATAAGAAAAACCTCAAGGATCTTCCAATTAATTCGACTGTTGAAAGGTTTTGAAGCTATCGATATAAAAGTAGTTAAATAAATTAAATGCATACATATATCTATCGAAAGTTCTAATAAACGTTACATTCCTCCTATGGAAATCGGAAAGTAAAAGCAGCCTTGCTTGAAGCCAACATTTGCTTAAAAAGAGACATTGATGTGTTACCCCAGAATATACTAATAAGGGTTTGGGGCCGTAAATCAACAGATTTGAAGCTAGAGAATGAGGAGGAAATCTCGCTAAAGTTATACCGGTAGATCCAGAATTGAAAGAACAATTAAACCCTACATATTGTCAAATGAAATTACATTTACATCTGTTATGAACGCTTTCCACGCAACTAAGGTAAAACTCAATGACGAATGCGGCAACTGAACTAATTAATTAATTATATCAGGAGGGTATCATACGTATTAGTGGTTTACTCAGTAAAATCCCATTCAACCTGCGAATAAATTTATTTTTTCAAATTACTTTAAAGCATTTCGCAGCATCAAAATTTAGCCAATTACAATGGCAAACATGCTGTTAGCTGAAGTATTGAATTGGGGTACTTGACAAGGTATACATAGATTTTAATATTTAAGCACGAAAGTTCATAGGCGAAAAAGAGGTTCACACTTACCTTCTGACGTATCGCATAAATAAAAATAAAATTCGTACTCGAATAACAAAACCGGTAAAGTATGTATGTATGTCATTGCAATATCATATACTTGGTGATGGTTTGACCAACGAAGGATAAATCATAAAGCGCTTACGCAACAGTAGGCTAACTTTTAAAGGGAAAGGAAACTCCTGAAAGCGACCATGAGAACCAGCAGCTATTAAAACTAAGTAAATCGATTAGTATGCACCTTTGAACAGTTCGAGCAGACCTTCGCCGCTGGACGATGATTCAGTAAGACGGCGATATCGGCTGAAACTCTATCTTTCCCCAATAACCTTCTCCCAATAACCCAAATAAAAATGAAGAAAGAATTTTCATGGTGAACAAACAAAGTGGTGGCTTCAGGCTTGAGCAAAGGCAAAGGCTTGTACTCTGTATATCCCCGCAGACGGTATGGATGCACATGGGGAATAAGAACAAAAAGTATGAAAAG
Source organism: Leptarthrus brevirostris (assembly GCA_964036015.1). Taxonomy (NCBI): domain Eukaryota; kingdom Metazoa; phylum Arthropoda; class Insecta; order Diptera; family Asilidae; genus Leptarthrus; species Leptarthrus brevirostris. The sequence goes on along the minus strand of OZ038373.1, from coordinate 147,103,220 downwards.
GACTGTATATGGCTTCATGCGTTCAAAATGCCTTCCTTAGCATGAAATTTACTTTGTTCTTGGGATTAGCAATTCCGCAGAACGCACTTTTTATGCATTAACCGTCTGGTATTTGTCAAAGGAAATGATCGAGGAGCGGCGAACATCAATAGAAATCGGATCTGAATTTCAACAATGGTATCAAGTTTAACTGGCAGATTTGCTGTATGTTCTTGCCGTTTTCTTTGCAATGGAGCAACCCGGCTGCATCAGACAGAGCTCCTCCGTTGCACTTGTGCACAAGCCTCAGTGTATCAAGTGTCGCTAAGAAATTACTCCTAATTTGTACTTAATTTATTAAACAAACTCTTAATATTCACCTGAAACAATAAATAATGACATTTAGTTATGTCACTTTTCCTCTTGGCCTAAATAAACGGCAAAAGCGATGGTTAATTTGTTAATGCTTGCAGCCTACTGATCAATATTCATTCAAGTAAGAAAAGACGTCTCAGTTTCAGTTTGCAACATAACACCAGTTACATCAGTTTTGTCACTAAATTGAACTGGACCTTCCCTTCACCCACTTACTATATATGTAAGGTAAAATTTTGTTTCATTGTTTTAATTATTGAGAAATATAATATAATTTTCTTTATAAAAACCTTATAAAAACGTAAAAATCCTTCAAAAACTAGCTTCCAAAAAATTCTACAAACATTAAAAGACAGTATAATAAAGATCAAAAGGAACATAACAAAATGTGCCTCAATATATTACGTTACTCTAAATAGGTTAAATAAAAAGGACTCTAAAACTTGAAGGCAAAAACCTGTAAAAAAGAAAATTCAATGAAAATTTTGAAATGCCTCCAAGCGAGTGCCAGCTAGCTAGCGAGTCCCTAGAGCTAAACCTAAAACGAACGAACAAAATGAACCGAAACCGAAAATATTACCATGAACATGATTGTCTACGTATTTCCAGAGAGTAGATGTAGCATCGGGCGAAGTTCCAACTTCGGAAACTACTGCTCCCAGGCAAATGCCCTCACCGTAGAGCCGTTCGCCACTTTTCTAGTCTTCCGGGAGCACTCATCCAAACATGTTCTAAATGACCTCGCAAAAATTTCGAACCGATTAGAGTCCCGCGGGACCAGTCTGTTGGGTCATTGATGTCTGCAATCTGCTCCCATCATATCCTCCCAGTTCTACGATTCCAACGTGAGACTTGCCCTTCCCGTCATACCGAAGCGAAGAGAAGCTTCGTAAACCCAAATAATTTTTTTTATGTATAATGGCACTTTATTTGGCACAATCGTTATAAACCAAAAAATCCTACAAAACTGTAGCTACCCTAAAAAATTTACAATATTCAAAACAAAAAGACACAATAGTTAACGATCAAAAAGAACATAAGAAATGACATGATACGCTACTCTAAAAATGTTTCGTAAAAACGACTCTAAAACTTGAAGGCAAAAAAATAGTTAAAAAACCTGTAAACCCAAATAATTAAAATAATAATAAAATAATTACAATTATACATGATAACGAAAGTTGGTTGGCTACATATTCGTTGCTTGTAGAAATGCGCTATTGTTTTAAAGTGATGCGCCGTGTAGAGAAAGAGTTTCGATGGTACTTGTATGTACTTGGCTGGGCTAGAGATACTAGAGATATAAGAATAGCTTTTATTGTAGCTGGAAAGAATTTCCCAGCCACCTTCAGTACTTCTACATAGTTTAGTTTATTTCAGGCTTCTTTGTTACACTTTTTTATCACGCCAAACCTTATACCATTTTTTTACTTTTTTATCACACCAAACGTTATAAAACGTCGTCGGTGGAGTAAGTGATAACGTGTAAGCCTACCAATCATCCGGAAGTCCCAGGTTCGAATCCCACCGTCGGCGATCCATGGTTGTTTTCTGCTGATAGCAGATTACGATAAAAGGGCCATAAAGGTTGCTCAGAAAATCCCAGTGGTTCGGAGGTTCGGAATCGACTTTAAATTGTAGGTCCACTTGCAATCATTGTCTTGAATCCCGCAACCCATGGCCCCACAAGCAGTTACGGGAAGTAGAGAGATTAACGTTATAACATATTTCATTGAATTTTTAAATTCATTAAATGTCAATTTTAACATTGAACCAAGGCGCAACAAAAATTAAGAATAAGTCTGTGGATTGTAGATATTACTTGTTACAACAGATGTCGTTAAGTTAACCATCTAGAAAATTCACAGGCCTGTTAATTACACGTAAAGCGTAATTAAAAAAAATATTAACTTTTTCTGAAGACATCATAGGTGGTAGAATTTACTTTTTCTAAACAGAGGGGAGGGAATTTCAACTTATTAAATTGTTTTTCCTTGTATATACATATACATAGTAAAATCGTAGGAAGGTCGCGTCATAGTTTAATAGATATCCGTATTCAAAATAATGTTTGGGATTGCCGTCATAATTGAAATGATCATACAGTGTCGCAAACGTCAACCACGAAATGAGAGAAAAGGCTGTTGGTTGTTATTGTATATTTTACGAAATCTCAATATTAAAAAAAAATTTATTTGAATTGTTGTTACCCAGAAGCTAGCGGGGCAGCTGCCTCATTGGCCCCCCTGGCTACGCCCATGTGATAGTCAATTTTTTGGGTTTGTAACCTTACTATAATGTCAAGCTAAATTGTTGACTTCCCCCGTTTAAGGTTAGGATACGGTGGCGACGAAGAGTCCCATTTAGACTACAACATAGTGCTATCACAGTCAGATTCCCTATGTCGACTTTGAATCTCAAATATTCCAAAAGGTTTGCGACATTCTTGGAATTAGGAAGACGGGGATAACAATACTTCACCCAAAATCTGACGGAAAGGTTGAATGATTTAACAGAAGAGTGACCGAACATCTTAGGAAAGCAGTGGATGAGCATCACGGGTATTATTATATCTACATCCTGGTATTTCTAATAACTAACTCAACAGGACAAACATCAAGAAGCTTGTGTTTAAAAGACAAATTCGACTTCCAAAAGTTCGATACACCTTAAACAGAAACTCTACTGAAGAGGGAAACATTGATTCGGAAGGGTCTCGCAGAAATGGAAATCCATCAACTGGCAAGAATGGCAAGAACGAAGATCAAGACATTAATAGAATGAAAACTCGATACGGATTCAAGGAAGGCAACTTCGTTTGGATGTTCAACCCACCGCAGAGAAGAGAAAAATCACCAAAGCTCCAACAAAAGTTGGAGGTTGAAGTTTCTTGTTAAAAAGATCTCACCAAATCTCTTTTTGGTAACGTCCGTATACCAAATTTAATCTTATTAGGTTTATAAACGAGAGGACATGTCGAAACTATAATGTTTCGAGCGTGACACACACACAATGTCTGGCAGATGTGAAACATCGAAACTATTATGAAGTCTACCTGAGTTTCTTTTTTAAGATAATGGGAAAAGTTATTGACAAACGGTTTTTTGCAATGCTTTTATTTCAAATTTATTTTTACAAAACCAAAAAAAAAACAAGTGGCCACGGCGGCCCTGTCCGGCAGTCCGGCAGACACTGACCATATAATATATATATATATATATATATATATATATATATATATATATATATATATATATATATATATATATATATATATATATATATATATATATATATATATATATATATATATATATATATATATATATATATATATATATATATATATTATAAGGTTCAAAAAATGGGTTAACTTTTAACAACAAAAAAACAAACAAAAAACAAAAATCAAATACATTTAAAGTAATCTTGGACGAATGTTCAAAATATGTTGTTTCGAGAAAATCCGTTTAAAATCGAAATCCTTTTAAGGATACCTACCTCGAAATGTTAAGCCAAAAAATCGAAGTTTTTAAACCGATTACTCTTAAGTTCTCCGATTTTCTTTTCCATTCTAGATTTACCTTCATAGAGCTTTATATATCCTAAAGTATCTTGTCTATGGTTGCTTTCACGGTCTCTATTTCAGATTTTACTTCTTTAACGGAGGCTTTAAGTTCGGCTACTGAAGATTTTTGTTGTTCAATTGATGCCATCGATACTTCAGGTTTCTCCAAGCGTTCTTCGGATTTCTTTTCTTCGGCCAGATAATTATGGTCTCCTATCTCAAATTCCTTTTTGTTGGCCCTATCTTCGCGCTTAGCTTGCATATTAACACATTTCTGCTGAACGTAGGCTTTGATTGCATTCTTCTGCCTCCTTCAATTTCCGTCGCAATTGAGCAGTCTTATCTTCTCCAGTATTAACAATTGGAGTATTAATTGGCTTGCTAATGTTACATTCTTGAACTCCTTCTTTTTTCTTCATTCATTCCTCTTGATTAATCCTTCCCCATTGACCGACTTTCTCTCGAAACACCTCTATCACTTCGTGCACCTTCACTTGAGCTATACTCCCCTAACAAGGGACTGTAATTCTTCCTTCTACAATCACTCTGTAGGTGACCATCTTCACCGCATTACCAGCATCTATACTTGCGACGGGGCACCGTTACTTCAATGTACCTGTCAGCATCATTCCCTAATCCAAATGGATTTATGGTACCAGCGCATACTACTAACATTGTGAGGGCAATACTAAGTGAAAAATTTCCTAACCGCTGGATTGGCCGAGGTAAACTGATTCCTTGGCCTGCTAGATCTCTAGAACTTACCCCATTGGACTTTATCTTATGGGGAACAATGAAGGATGAAGTTTGTTCAAGCCCAGTTAACAATAGGGAGGATTTAGTTAGCCGAATTGGGAATGCAGCGACGAAAATACGGGAGAGGGTGGCTGCAATACGCCTTAAACAGGGACTTAGAAGGAGATTGTTTAAATGAATCCAAAGTCGCGGTGGACATTTTGAACGGCTTTTGTTACTTATCAGGATTAATTGTTGTTATTTTTAAATTCAATAAAAAGCATTTTAGAATTAATTTGAGTTCAATTTCTTTGATTTTTTGATTTTTATAATATTCTCCGATAGGATTTTTAAGTATAAATTTCTACGTATTTTCTCTACGTGGACATGTTGCACCTTTTTAAAAAGCTAATAAGATGAACAATCTAATATTGGGTAACCATTCTTTTCAATCTTAGAAGTGACTATACGTGCAATAGTAGGAGTTAGATTAGTAGTGTTGACATTTTTGGAAAGCTCATTAGGATAATTTTTTTTAGCGTTTGTTTGATGTGGCTGTGTTGGGTAGTTCAAAAAATGAAAATAAAAGAGAAATGTGCATACGATGAAATTTGAAATTTATGAATCACCCTGTAACTCCTAAACGGTTGAGATAAAAGTAAATCTGAAAAATGCACATGCACTCAAATACGTATGGCATGATGTTTCTAAATCATTAGTCCCAAAACGCACTTGTTACGTACTTATTTTATGCTACATACAATTTCCGACATCAAATTTATGGAGCCGCAATTAGTACAAGCAAATGGAAGTATATTGCTTTTAAATTAATGGCATTATAATGAACCTTGTCAAGTAAAGTGGCTCTGGCGGAAATGATGATAAAGAGGAACGAAAGTGAAATTTTTTGAAAATATTATGGAAGGCCTTAGGTCTTAGACGTACAATTTATGACGATCATAAAATAATTAAATTTGAAAGATAGGACGTTCGTATACACAAGAAAAGCATTAAAAAGCGTCTCATTTCATTATCGCAATTTATGCAACCCTCACTAAAATTCAGGTCACCCCATATTGAAAAGAGAAAAAATTGGTCTGCATGCCTGCGTGGCCTCTTAAATACAATACCACCCTCGCTTGAGCAAAGTAGCATCCACCCCACATGATGGCTGACTGCGTTTGTAGAAAGACGCGAAAAAAAGTTAAGACAGAAACAGTTCTTCCATTTTTATATTTCAGCGCCGTACACCATACTTTTTTGTCGTTACTTTGTCAGCCATATCTGATTTTCATGTAGAGAGCTTGGCTTTTTGAAATGATAATAAAAAGGAAAAAGTGTCTCCTTAGGACAACCCTCGAGGTTGATGTAGGGACCCTGATACGCTTTGTATACAAATTGTGAATTTGCAAAGTAAAAAAACAAGAATCTGGGGAAAACCACCCCTCATGTTCTCAATCGCTAACAACTTTCTTTCAAGTTGAATCGATAATTTATACAAAAAAATATCAAGAGAAACTTTTGGGCAAGTAGGGATCTTAATACGCGACAAGCAACTTCAACTCAATTACGAGGGTAAAATTAATGGTGCGAACCTTTCGGAGATTTTTAGATTTTTTCTGAATGATGGATATAAATGTTATGCTTTTCCCCAAATCTATGCCCTTTTACTATACGAAATACTGACTAATATTCACGGATACCATTCTCTTCATAACTTAATTGTCCGTTTCGAATTGTCTAGGGCTTAATGATTTCCAAGAGTTTTGTTTATCAGCAACCGAAAATTATCTGCGAATGCTTGAGATTTTTTTTCGGATTTTTAATTTTGAAAACAACAATAATCTTGTCAGTGTGTTAAACACATGTTTTAAAATAGGTTGTTTTAATCCCTGCTTGAATCATTTTCATTTTGTCATAAAAAGAATGCCATGCCCTGGATTATATCTTATTGTTTCTAGAGAATTGTATGTGAAGTTCTGGTTTCTACTTTGAGAAAAATTAATTTTTTCTATCTTTTAGATGCAATTAAGGAAAGCTTCTTTGTAATTTTCTTTAAGGATTAAATCAATTTTGGTGGCAGTAATTGTCTGACAGCAACCATATCAAAATAAGAATGTCATTTTAAGATATTGAGCACAGCTACCTGACGAGGAAAGCATGAATAGGAAAGTTTTTAAAAATCTCCAACTCATAAGATCATAATATTTTTTAAATAAATAAATAATTGCGTACATCGCAACATCACATTATGTTTACATATATTTTCTATGTACATTAAGTTAACACTGTCGGAGGAATGATATGCTTGAAGGCAGGAAGTCAGCATTGACTTTTAATAAGTATATGTAATTATATAAAATACAAATGTGGTTCTTGACCGTGAGTTTCAATTCTTGCCATTAAAATTAAGAGATCCCAAATAAGCAGTCGCAATTATTCGTGTTTGATGTGATGTCCACACTCAATAAAGATTCAGTTGCAGATGTTTCAATCGGATTTAGCCGACGGCAAAATAATAGGCCATAATTTTAAATTGGGAATTAGGTAGTTCAAAAAATATTTTATATTGGTAACTTTAACATAAACGAGGAGGCTTCCGTCGACTTCTCTTCATTCTAAAAACTTCTAATATCTGTCGAATTTGTTTAATAGTTTCTCGTATGGTCAGATAAGCGTTCCTGCGTACTTTTTGAAAAATGCAACTGTGTCTTTGGCTCCTGTCTTCTGTCACTTATTTAACTTGTCTATTTGTTCTGGTTTGTTTTATTATATATGATTATTCCCCTTCATAAGAAATACACAGGACTGCTAATTTAAAATTCTAATTTCCACTTTTAATAATCATGTTTTCTTCAGGTAATAAAGTGTGCTGATTTCAAAAATAGTGTTGGTTTCTTTTTCTCATGTCAGATTTTTTTTATTGAACATTATTTCATAATTATCAAACAATGTCAATAAAAAAACCAATAACAAAATATTTTGAAATCGTCACACTTACTACCTAAAAAAAAATTATTATTTAAAGGGGAAATTAAGAGTTATTCACAGGCCCATATAATTATCAATTTCAAGGTCTTCGATGTTCTGTACTTCAAATATTTTTAGGCTCTTTCCAGCATGATTTCCTGATGGGTAAATCTACCACAAACAGAAGCAACTACCGTGCCCCCGCTAAGACTGGGCACTACTTTTTCTCGAAGCGTTTCGTCGTATTTTCGAACCCTCATAGCTTCGGTCTAGAAAATACCAGAGAGCCCAAATTCTTTGAGACAGTGTTACCAGACTAATGAAACACACTAAGTTTCATTTATCCAGCTTCTATATTTTAGATTTTCGATACTCATGATCATCAAAACCGCCGTCATCAAAAGCTCTAGGGTACTTCCTGAAGTCTTTTATAGGTGAAATCTGGTATGCCGGCTAGGATTAGCACACAAACAACGAAAAAATTAAGAAATCTGTTACTTTCACCAACCACCCGAAGAGGGGGGCAGGTCTGTATATACAATTTCTTCTGGGGAGGTACTTCCGAAAGTTCTAGAAAGCTGAAATTTGATATCAAAGCTAGATGTTATTAGTACATAAACAACTAAAAAGTTAACGGCTGGCGTGCAAGAAATACCTCCATTACACAACTACGCCAGAAGGAAGGGCCACCGGAGGTGGTTATTCTTTAAACTTGTCCTAGTGGCTAATCTACTACTTTTATGAAAAGATTGTTTTTTGCGACATGAAGTTCATATTTCATATAAATAGATATATTATGTTTATATGCAATATGAACTTCATAATTTAAAATGGTCGTAACTTTGCAAGAAAAAATCGTAGGTGACCACTCCATAGCTTATTTTAAAGGGTAAGAATAGTACTTAATTATGAAACTAGAAGAAAGACTAATAAATTTTTTGTGCATCCTATACATAACCTTAAAAGTAGCCAAGAACCCCATTTTCGAGTACATAACCTCAAATATCTAAAAGTCATTACGTGATGGCCGAATTCTGACCTCGGATTCGGATTCAAGGCAGCAAATTACTACGGAAGTAACCCCCAGCGGCCCGGGGACGAAATCTTGTTATGCAGTGATTGACTAAAGACTTTTCAATAATGCTTAAATCGGTTCTTTTTCTAGTGTAACCTGTTATTAAAAAAATACTATGTAAATACAAACTGAACTTGGTCTCAACGGAAAAGATAACGCGAGACAAATTGTCTAATTCGCGTATAGTTTTGCGCGTTTGAAAATGTTGCTCTTTAATTTTGGCTTTAATAGTGGGTTTTTAGCTGACGAGCTGAAACCAGCGTTATTTGCTTTAATCGGCGTTGAATAGTACTTGCAATTGCGGCGTTGAATAGTACTGCAATTGTTTTGTTTTTCCTGAAGTGTTTCATTCTCAATTGTGTGGAAGTTTTGAATCGATGCTTCAAAGAAATGTGTGTGTGTGTGTGTGCTTTGGCACACACTGTTAACGGTCAGATGTGACACGCGGCCGACGGCTTGCGAGTTTTCGATTAAAACATTCACGTTTTTTACAATTATTTAAAAAATTTCGCACTGCTATTTCACTAAAACATTTTTTTTTATCGGGAGAGGTGAAAATCTTCCAAAAGACGCCGGTCAGTCCATTCCCTCTGGTAGTGTGAGGTTCTTACTCACTAAAAACACCGAAGCAGACCACATAGAATCGGGTCCCTTTTAATCCCCTCCCAGTCTCCCTTAGTTGGGGCAACTGAGCATAAAGTTATCCCACTGTCGCCACTAACCTCGGTTTCTGGGTCCTAGCCTATCTGAAGGAATCCATACTGTCCCACCATCTTCAGTGTTCCTTCTTTGTCCATGCTTTAATTACAGCCTTTACCCCGTCTTTGTCCATGACATTGAAGGATTCGAGGCCATAAAGCTTTAGTCCAGAGCCAGTACCAGTAACGTCCTCCGGATTTACTGCAGCTAACCCTTTGGAAGGCAGGTCTGAATCTTATACTGGTGCGTGTACCGCGGAGATAGCCAACTCGTTAGAGTCTACCATATCTGCACCGCCGCACCTACGGAAGTGCTAATTATTATTTTGGCAATGGCACCTTCTCCCAAGACTGCTACAGCCCTGTCAGCCGGCGCAAACCAGCCTCCATAGCCGCCGCAGAAACTTCAAAAGGTAATTTTCCCAAAGCTGCTTCTGTTGTGCTGTGGGTACCGTGGGTATAGCCAACCTGTAGGGGTCTACCATACCCTTCACCTCCACTCCTAGAGAAGTCTCTGTGGAAATGACATTCGTGTCCCAATTACCCCTGGGGCCTGCTGATACGGGGACACCACTGCAGACTCTCTTGGCATGGAATACTACAACCTTGGTGGTAGGGGGATTTTTCAAGAGGTTATCTCCTCCTGCATTAGTTACTTGACTACGTTCTAGGATGCATTTCCCGGTTGCTACCGCTTGAAGGTGTAACTAACACTTGAGAATATCCAGATGAGAATCGCTGTATCCTAGAAGGCTTCAACTCATCCGTCCATCCTTCAGCAACCTCACTAAAACATACTTTACGCGCTATTTCTTGATTTGAACACAACTCCGATTTTAGCGTTAAAATTCCGCTTTGAATTGCAATATTCATTTGTTTTGATTTTCTCAATCTGACACTCTTTCCGTTGTCGCTGATCAAACTCAAGTGATCGCTGACGTGATTAAAATTATAACAACTGCGTTTGAAAGAGTTTACTTGATTCAATGTAAGAAAGCTTGGAGTGTAACCCAAGAGATCACTGTTTTTTTTACTTAGGCACTGACATTATCAATGACTAGTGCGAACATTTTTTGATGAAGGTTTTACATCCCTCTTCTGTCAAAATGACATGATTGCTGATAATTTTAATGTCGTTCAAAGCCTTCAAAAAAATAATAATTTTCTTTAACATTTACACACACATCGGTTAAATTTTGTTCAAATTATTGTAATACCTTCAATTTTCATAAGTTATATTTTTTCACAGTTACTTTTAATTAATCATTTTTGGCATTTATCACCTAACTAGCTACTGAAAGTTCATAAGGCAAAAAAAACTCTACCGAAATAAATCAACGTAACTGCATTGGAAAACAACACTACAAACAAAACAAACACACTATTCCTTGCACAATGTCAATCAATGGTTAAGCTTCCGGTTTAGTAAAAATATAAGTTTAAAAACTAAAACCCGACTACTCAAAACCTGAAAACAAGCATAAAATATCATAGATTAACGTTAAAAAGCTGATTCAATAATAATATGAATTAAAAGTAGTTGTAGTCGAAGGCCTTCCTTAACATTCGTGGATTTTTTCGCCTCCGACTAGTAATATTTTTACTTCCAAAACCCTTATTATTTCATCAGGTTTTTAACCTACCTTTATAATATTTTAGACTTTTTTTCAGCGTTTGTATAGTCGGGTTTTTTAGTTTTTAAACTTTTATTTTATTTACAAATTTTTAGTGGCAAGCAAGTCATTATATAAATAATGCATGAGTCATGTTTCTTCAAAAATTTTGAAGGCGTTTATTCAGATATTTTGATTATTATTTATACATTAGGTCACCGTTGGATGGCCCCCTTAAAGACCAACAACTTCGGTATGCATCTTTTTCTATTATCTTGCTTTCATACAAAAATAATCGAAATTGAAGATTAAAATGACTCGCCCAGTATATAGGTATATATTTGGAATGAGATCATCAAGACCAAACTATACATTTATCTAAAAAAAATTTTATTGTGAAATTTATTTTGTCAATCCGTCATATTTGATTTAGTGGGACGTCATATATTCTATACCACGCTGAGTATAAAGACGCCTTAAATAACACCTCATTTGCCAAAATACGACAGATAGTTTATGTGGGATACACACATACATAGGCTGGTAAAATCATAGCCCACAGAGGAATTACTTCCCGAAAAGATAGTAAATATTACGCAGGAAAGGATAAAATTGATTACAATTAACTGGCTAGAACAAATGCTAGTAATCAGATGAAATAAATAAAATAAATAAAATTTTATTGGATATACTGATAAATAGATAATTGGATAATTTTTGCAACTTTAACATACTTTTATTAAATGCACTATTGTGAGTCTGTTATATGGTTTGGATAAATAAAGCTAGTATTGAAGTCACATTTTAAATAAACCAATTGGAACTTTTTTGCATAATATATAATCATCTTTGCTTTACAATTTGAAACAATCAACTTATGTTTTTGGATTGCGGGTTGGATTGTTTTTGTATAACAACGTCTAATTAACATTGATATCCGCCCTCACGAGCATTAAGGAGCTCTATTAGCAAAAATATTTCGATTTCTTGGAAACTCTCGATCATTATTGTGAGACTTCCCATTCCCACCTACTCAAACAAAGCCTTTATCATCAAAATCCCAATCAAAAATTTAAGTATTTGTGAGATAAGCTCATAAAACGCGTTAAGACTTTGTTTTTGAAGACAATCTAACTTCACAAGAAGGGACATGTTTTTTTTTTATATACATGATGATGCCAAAGCTCAGGGGATGCCCTATGATGCTTAAGCACAGCCTTGGCAGGAAAGGAATTAAGGATGTTGGAAAGAAGACCCTAACTTCTTTTCAAATGTTAATAATATTAATGATCGGCTGATAAATACGGATATGTTAATACTTACATATATTTAAAATTTTGTAAATTTTTGATAATCATTTGACATTTAACGTATAATCCCCAAACATTTTTCCTCCAAAAATTGAAGTTAAAGTTGGAAAATTGTTGCGTAATATACGGATGGGGTTCGAAAATAGTACCCTAATAATAAACAGCGAGCATCTTATTGCATATACAAAATTTTATCATTTATAGTTTTCCATAAGCTACATACAAGATAACATATCCGTTACAAATGTTGAAAAATTGAGGACAAGCCTGCGTCCAGTGTAAATATATGAATATAATTCGCATTTTATTCAATGTAATATTCTTTTCTTTCACACGCCACAAAATCGTGGTCAACATGATTTCCCTAAGCAGATCTTAACAGACCGGAAAAATTGTTACTCTACCGCAGTGAATTCACTTACTGTTTCTTGATGGTATCTTGATAGTCCCCACCTATATTCATTAAGAATTCTCAGCGCATGCGATCTCGAGTTTTACTTTAAACTATTCCGCAGGCGTGTATTTAATGCAATGCGTTGCGTCAATTTTGCACGCATTCAGTTTAATCACAATACGTTTCATCGCCGGTTAAAAGGTCATTGATTTCCAATATTAAGAGATACAAATCACTTATAAATTCCAATTATATTCGATGGAAATGATCAGTTTGGACTTAGTAACGTCATTCAATCAATTGTAATATATAAACAAGATTTTTTTATTGATTAAATCCAGCATTCCGGCAACCTGTTTCCTTCATGTTGAACCAACTGATTATAGCGTCAAAGAAACGTCCTTATTTGTTTCCCCTTCGAAAATTTGTTTTGGCCTAGTTTTCGTGTTATGCCGCATGCACATAAGTGCAAATTTGAGCCTCAAGCGGTGAAATTCATTTTCAGTGTGTTGAGACGAAATGTACAGAGTATGGGGAATATTTCATCTCAAGGGATTGACCATCCATCTGCCCCCACTCCTATCCCACCATTTTCTCATTTTTTAAGAGAAACTTGTAGAAATTTGATGTTTTTGTAAACGTTAGCTCTTTTTTGTGGTTATAATCAGATTCAACGTACGAAATTACATGAGAAGTGAGCTTTCACACAAGAGTTTGTAAAAAAAAATAATTTTTTTTAATATTTCAAAAAAGTTGAAAAAAATGTAATTTTTTTTTCTAAAACCCTGTGTGAAAAAGATCATTCCTTATGTAATTTGGTATCCTGAATTCAAATCAAGTCACAAAAATGTTCAAAAGTGATTAAAATTTATTTCATTTTTGGAAAAGATAACAATTTATTTTGTAATTTTTGGTGCGAATTTAAAAGTAAATTATATCATTTTGTTAATCTTCAAATTATATATATTTTTATTGCAATTGACAGCAGAAGTCGACCAGCATCTACTTTTCCCTTTATATTTATAGTCTAGTGGAAGTGTTCTCCTTGTTCGTCCGATTCCGTGGGGAGCTGTTTCTGGAATACGTCAGAATGACTTTCAAACGCGGCTACCATTTCGTCGATCAGTAACTGCAGAATTTAAAAAAAAATTACTACCCATTCAATGTGAAAATGTATAATGAAATAAATAATATAATAATATGAAAAATATGTGAAAATATATAATGAAATTGTACCTTCTTTTACTTTGTCCAAACTGATTTTTGGAAATATCCCTTGTACCTAGATATGTGAATGCTGCTTGATTCCCTGGGAATTTCATACGAGTAATTGGATCTTCAAGTGGTTTCAACACTGCCTTCTCGAAATTTTTGACGATTCCAAGCTTCATCATGATTTTATATACCGAAATCAATGCTTCATTTATGACATTATATTGGTCAACCACATGTTGTACGTTTGGACTAATATCTTTTCGAGTGCAAATTTTTGTTACGAGTGTCGAATAGGCAATATGGACAACTATACTTTGTATATCCACATTGTAATCCAGACAAAAGTGTCACGACTTTTAAATCCCATGATGCTCGCCATTTATGAAGATCGTAGTTCACCATTTCATTGTGTCATAAGTTTCCCGACGTTTCAAAGCGTACAAAATTGGCAATGGTTTTATTGAGCTGTCTTCATACCTTAGAATAAAGAACTAGAGGAAAGGACATCATTCGGAAAAATATAAGCATTTTGCTATATGTAGTAGAACCCAAGCGATGTGTGCGTTCCGACATGAAAGTAGTAAAATTACGCTTGTATACAGGAGGGGCCAACTCATTTTGATAATATTTTAAATTAGGTGTTTTTAAAATATATTCTTATAACACTTTTAATATAATATAACTTTGTCCGAACATATTTTATTAATTTACTTAATTTTACTATTTAAAAACACTTTGCTTATGCCCCAAATATTTTAGTATTATGGAGACGACTTTGATTTCAAGGCGATATTCAGTCCAATTTGACATTTCAGGCGTCACTCCCCCTTAACCCACTCGCCACTTGGCCATGAAGCAAAAATGCTTATCACACGTACAGAGTTTTTACTTAAGATAGCCTTTCCTCTCGTTCTATATTCTAAGCTACAATAGAACAAACAGCCTTCAAACTGCTTTTACTGGAATCGACAAAATTCGCGATTTGTCTGCATTGACGCAATAGAAATAAGCGCTTGTGTAAATCAGCAGTTTTTTTCATCTTGCATACGAATAAATACTAGGCGCCACCAAAATGAGCTGACGTTTACAAAAACACCAAATTTCTGCAAGTTTCTCATAAAAAAAATGCAATTTTTTCGAAATTTTTGGAAAATGGTGGAATAGAGGGCAGACGGGGTCGTTCCCTTGACATGAAATATTCCCCATACTCTTCTGTACATTTCGTCTTAACACACCGACAAGGAATTTCACCGTATTGAGGCTCAAATTTGCCCTTATGTGCATGCGACATAACACGAAAACTAGGCCAAAACACGAAAACTAGATAATTTTGGATTGTATGAAAAAAAGTACACTCCCAGAGAAACGCCGAAACACGTATATAATGATTTTCTATATATTTTCCGAATCCATCGTCAAAATCCCCACATTATAATCACTGATCTACAGTAAATAAAATTGTTAAACTATTTTGTGATTTTTTCTGAACCGACACATGGCATAGGCCTTAAACTGCTTAAGCAGTTTTTACGATGTGTCCAAAGCCTAGGGGACAACCCTTTGATGCGTTAGCATGGCTTTGTCCGGAAGGGAATTAGGGTAAGGAGAGTGAAGAAACTTGTATGTCTTGTTTTTGAAGTTTGTTGCGAGGTAGACGCCCAGCAACGGAGGGGAATTTTTAATTTAGGTTTAAAAACGCACGGGGAGACTTGGTATCGTACCCGGGAACCATGGCATGGTGGTCGTGCCACTCAACCAATTGATCCAACTCCGTCTCCAAATCTGAATTAATCACTTTTGCAAACCCCAGTGGTTTTTTATCATAATCTGCAGTTTTAAGTGCTAATATTGAGAAAAGCGGACAGAAATTGGGACTCGGGAGACTTTTGAGGGTGTTGCTTCCAAATCCGTGGGTGGATTTTAAAAATTCAGGATGTCCTTAAGGAAGAAAAATTGCTTTTCTGGGGCTTTCAGGGGTACTGATTACAAGTCAGTTATAAGATTTTAAAAATTTCAGATGGTGGATCCGAGATAGCAATGGCCGAAGCATTTTTAAGAAACTTCAAAATTTATTCTGGTCCTTTATACATGGCTATGTGTATTATATGAAGCGGATTGCGTTAAATACTATCATTTATTACAATTTATTACTACAATTTTAAGTTTGGTCTTTAAATATAAAAAATATAAATATTACCCCAGTGTTATACAAACTGGGCAGTTATTTTTCACAGAAAATCAGCGGATAATGCTTAACGATTGGAGTTGGACGGAGTTGGATCAATACGTTGAGCGGCAAGACCAACATGCCATGGGTCCCGGGTTCGAGACCAGATGACCCCGTGAGCTTTTATTAAGTAATTAAAACAATCCACTCCGTCTCTGGGCTGTTGTCTAGCTCGCAGCAATGCAAAAACAAGACTCAAGTTTCCTCACTTCCTTTACCCTAATTCCCTCCCGGCCAAAACCATGCTAACGCATCAAAGGGTTGCTCCCTAGGATTTGACCACATCATATAAAAAAAAACCATACTATGGTTTATGGGTCGTTTTGAAAGGGGAAGGGAGGGAGGGGCGGGAGTTAGAACCTGAGACCTCGGGATGGACGCCCAACACGTTATCACTTACTTCATCTCAATTAAAAAGGTGAGGTTTGTGAACTTAGCACCCCCTTTTTTGAATTTTTGCAATTGTTTTGTCCGTTCGTTTGTCCATCGTTACTGCACGTTTTTCCACCAATTAGTTTTATTTGTCAATCTTAATTTAAAGCTGCACATTTTTCCAGCACCTCAAAATTGCGAAAAAAAATTTAATATCGCCCATCGTTAGGCTACGTTTTTTCACAGATTAGTTTCATTTGCAGAAGCGATATTTCAAAATAGCGAACGAAAAACTTTTTCTTTTGAGTATTTAAAATTCAGCCTGCACAAATCAGATTATATTAGGCCAAATTCAGAAAAGGGGGTGCTATTTTCACAGACCTAAAATAGTTGATTCGAAATATTGATTCATCTTATTTTTCTTGGGCATCCTCGGCATGCCCGAATTTTTGTGGCTCGCTACGCATATGAACCAACATTGCATAAGGGGAGGTTCTCATAAAACCCGATCTCAAAATAAATTTTGTTTATTTCATATTTTGGTAGCCTATTATGATATTCCCCAAACCGTTTGACTGAAATAAATTTCAGAAAAAAGTTATTGCGAAGATAGAGTTTGCGCGATTACAAAATCTTTCCTGAAAAACGATGTTTTTTATATCTGCCTCCACGATAACTCAAAAACTACACAATGGATCCCTTTTTTTATTTTGAAGCTCCTTTAATTTATTGGAGGATAAACCTAAATGCAGATAATATTGGGTTTTGTTTTATTGCTTTATATAGATAGCACTTTAAAATGCGAAATTAACGGGAAAAAAACGGTACCGAAAAATTAAATGTGCGCCATTTTCTTAATTTCAGATAATTTTTACAAATGCTACAGTGGAGACGGGTAAGTCAACTCTTTTTGAGACGGCCACGATAGAATATATATAAACAGTTCCGATTACATTATTATTCTTAAAAAAAAATTTTATTTTGTATTATAAAACTTAATAAATAAGTGTCAAAAACCTTAACTTGTTTACTTACTTCCTTCTATGAAAAAAAAATTCAAGAAAATCACCTTATTTTCTGGTCACTGGATGAGAACCTCCCCTTAAGAGAAAACATTGATTTTTTTTGCAGATGCTTAATCTATATATACATAGGTAAATAGGAATTTTGAAATTCGACCACATTCGGTGCTATAAATGCGTTTAAATTCGCGCGGTCAATACCGAGTACACACGTGGCAAAACTTCAAACGCGTTTTTCTCCAAAAAAATACGTTTTTGAAAATCGTTCACACTTTCTTGACCACTGTATTTGACCGATCGGCTTGAGAAATTTGCCGAGATACTCGGAAAACGTGAAGTCATAGAATTACGTAAAAATTTGTCCATAATTTAAATTTTCCATTTTTTATTAATGTTTTTATAAGAAAAATAACGGAAAAATGGATTTTTTTTATAATTTGTTAATTTTTTAGTAAACAAAAAATCATACCTCATCCTGTAACTAAGGGGATCCTTATTAATAATTTAATTTTTATTTTTATTTCAGGTCAACGAGGGAACAGCGATGTGAGCCGTTTTTCCCCGGAAATTTGTAGACCTCTTTACGCGGAGATCCAGCGGCCGCCACTTTGGATTTTTTATTACATAAAAATTTATTTGTTTTTCATAAATACTAAGTAATTTTAAAAAAACTGCAGTCGTCTACATTTATTCGTTTTCCCCAAAAAAAAAATAAAAATATGAGCACCTGAAAAATGGTCCTCCAAGGTTGAAGTCTCCCTTAAAAGGCTGTTTACATAAAGCAGCACGAAGTGTTCGATTTTTGGATGCCCAAGTAATTAGTAAGTCATTTTCCCAGTTAATTCATTACACAAATTCCTTCTAAATTCATGCCATAAATATGTAATATTTAATTAAAACCTGAATTTGCGGAAAAGCGAAGGTTTCGTAAGAATATTTGTGAGTTTGACGTGAAAATTGATTTAATGTTCAGCGGTCGTTCGCTCTAGGGGTGGCGCTTAGGAGGCTTCCAAAGATCCATCCATAAGATTTAAACAATTAAAAAATTTATAATTCGTTTGAGCTATAACATTACGTCAAAATTAATATGCAGCTTCAATATTTTATTTAGAACAATTAAAATCCAATTATACTTTTACGTATTATAAAGATTTTAATTTTCTTTTTAGTCCCACCTTAAATCTGAATTAGATTAGGCCTGTATTGTTTATGACCCAAAATTATATTCTACAAAAGAAATTTGCTTCACTGAAATCGAGTTTCATCCCTTTCTCTAGTTCTTTATTCCAAAAATGAAACATAGAAGCAAGGAAATTGTAGTTTTATTAATAAACATTAGTGGGATTTTATTTCAAAGATGCTACTGATTTTATCTTTGGGTACCCTGTTCAGTACGAATATTGATTCTTTAAATTTTGCACTATATCATGGTAATTTTGAACAATCTTAATTAAAATTGACGCAGTGCCATAAACCAACAATCTTAATTACTCATAACACACTCTAAGCTTATAAAGGTGAATTGAAAACTACTGTTCGAGGATTTTCCTGTCTAGACGAAGCCTTTGAGGCAAACATCGATATATTTACGATAAGTAGAGAAAAAGAAATTGCCTTCATCTGTAACAAAATGGATCTAAAAGAACCTGCGGTTACATCCTGTCTATAACGTTGAATGAGCAATGGCTTCCTCGTTTGAGAAAAGGATTTTTTACTACAAAATAAGCATCTCGGAACTTGGCATGTAATTATCTCCCCTAACGATGGCTCGTTAGTGCCTGTAAAGGGGATCTTTTATACTTGCAGAGAAAAAGCAGAAGAAAGAATAGTAGAACTTGCTGCCTGCCACATTTTATCTAATTCTCTATAGAGAGTTTCCAACTTTCACTGTAAAACACACTATTATGTACATTCCATGTATGTTCAAAGTGACCGATGCTTTTTTCGTAAAAATTTGCGAATTAATTGCATTTTTGCTGTACATTTTTTCTCCAATTTAGACTAGTCAGCATTTGAATATACTACCGTGGAGCTTTAATTGACATATCAATTACTTTGGCTGAAACGAGAAATCAATTTTGAAATAATTCATTGAATGTGGGCTTCACATACATGGAATTGGGTAGTAGTCCAAGTGTAGGTACTCAATATTTCTAACGACAATGGTACGTTGAATTTTATTGAATTTTTACAAATAGTAAATATATGATTGATTTTAAAATAATATAAAAAATATTTTTAGCTTAAGCATGAATAACAGACAACTCAGATTACTAAGAACTTAAATATCTGTAAATTACTAAGTAAACTTGAACGTAATTTATGCACTGAAGATTCCGCAAGTACATACCTTTCAAATAAAATGTTTATTCTGCAAAACTTATAACATTTAACAAATCGATCAAATCTTTAGAACATCATTTAGTCGACAATACTTAGCGCAGAATCTTGCACTGCCAGGATTCTTCTTTACCAACACAACTTCAACGGGCTCTTCGACTCTTCCATAAGTCCTTTTTTCAACCATGAAATCTGCTTCTTCTCGCTTCGATAGTGGTAATCGTCTTGATGCCTACTTAATGGGGCAGGTATATCCTGTATCGATTCAATGTTGAACTAAATCAGTTTTCTCATTGCATGCAAGGTTTTCAATTAACGTTTTTCCTTTAGAATATTCCCTATGGATGATTGCAGCATAATTTTTTTTAGGTTTGTAACGGTTTCATTTAAGCTTGAATATTCCACTAATACGATCTCTTCGACTGGTTCGCCATTACCCAAGGATTTACCTTTCTTTAATTTAATGCCTCATTCACGGGAATTTAGAATTCGTACAAAAACATCCTTCCGTTTAGTCACTTAGTATTATACAATGACAATATTTCTTTTTTGCTTTGCTCGATCTGCTACTATTACACATAATCGATAGCTCCCGAGATCACCAAGAATTTTTGCATCACTAACATTTCTGCACAAGGAGGAAGCTCGATATGCCACGATGTTCAGTTTGGAATAGCAATTTGACCCCATATCCATTGGAATCTCTATGCTTTTGTATTTCATTACTCCTCTTCTAATATTCAGTTAAATGTGCTCTTATGAAATTAAGGCCAAGTATACACTCATCCATCATCATTATATCTAGTGCTAGAAATCTGAAAATCGAGTGTAGCTGATATATTCCTCTATTAATATTCGACCCAAGTATAGACCATGAAGCAATTGTGTTCCTGAACTTTCCCATCGATTACTACGCTGTTAACGTTTTGCAGAAATATCCTGATGATTACGATTATACTATGGTCGTCGATCCCACTGGATAACTCGTGCCCCGCAGAGGTTATATTTATTCGTTTATATTTTGCTTAACTCGTTTCTAAACTTTTGCACGTCCAGCATTTAAAAGGATTACGCTTTTCCAACGGGAGCAGGTATCTTCTATTTCGGTTATTTCTCTAAGGCGGACTGCTTGTTGAGGTTTGTTTTGTTCCCTAATAACTCAAAGCGTAAGCCAAAGATTCAGCTTTTGTGTTCTTCCCAATTAGTCGCGCTACTTGTTGCAGGTCGCGATATGCAAGTATAATATATCTCTAAACACCTCTCTAGCAACTTCATTGATATAATCTTAACTAAACTTGAAATAAGTCATTTGACTAGCTAAGCTTTCTTTAATCGAACAACGTCTCTTCAGGCTACTCTGCTCGACTCCGTAACAGAAGATATGTATATGCAAATTTCGATACCGTAACTTCAATGCTTATATCAAAGATGAGTAACTGCATCGTTGGACCTTGGTACGTAACACCTCAATATATCAGTTTTATGCGCCGACCAAGCAAGCCAGTAACTCCCCATATGCGTACCTGTTTCTGAGTCCAAACTTCCCCATTACATGTTGCAGACCGATGTTGTTTGAGCCAATTTTGGCGTTGAGCCCCTTATAAGTAGCCTTATCAATCATGTAACATTTGATATGGGCATCTAAAGGTGATATCAAAATAGTTATGGCGGACTCAATACCAGGATTGGATTAAACAACATCTGCCCGGAACATGTAATAAGAAAGTTTGAACTCGAAATCAAAAACATAAATGGGGATTTGTTTATTAAATTTTGTAATTCGTGGCAGATTGACCATATTGCTGTTTCCAAAAGTTGAAGAAAGTGTCTTGTCTATATGTATAAGATCTAAACGCGGCGATGACAGTGGAGACCTATACAAAAATGCAACTGAACATTGTGTAAGAGTCACCCACGGATTTTGTTGATGTTCCCAATAATCATTCTAAACAGGCATAATTGTGAAGTTCCGAACAAAGGTGACTGGACGAGTTGTAACAGTTGCCGTAGAAATTATTTTGAATCGCAGTCTCCAAATTGATTACAAAAATTATCCTAATGCAAATTAAGCAAAAATCAAGCGCAATCTTAACAATTAATAGGCAAGCTCAATGTCATGTCCTTCAACAAGGAAAACCGTCGGAGCGCTTCCAAGTGCTGAATGGAGTTAAACCAAGATTCATACTATCATCTTTGCTTTCCCTGATTGTCATTAGTGACATACTGTACAGCGGCCTAGATGGCCAACCATCGATTAGATGGAAACTTTTAACCACCTTACGCATCAGGACTATTCCGACAATGTATGTCTTCTATCTACGAAACAAAGTCATGTAGCCCAAATGTCTGAGGCCTTAAGTAGAAAAGGTCGCACAGCAGGGCTTAAGATTAATGCTGCTAAAACCAAACTTATAAACTGGGGCTCCAGGAGGCAAGATAACATTTATCTTGAAAAGTAGCAAATAGACGATGTGGATATATTTCGTTATCTCGGAAGCATATTTACAGGAGATGACGGAGTTCAAGCTGATGTACAGGTACTCGAGCTGCATTTAATTGCTGTCAAATAACATCTAAGCTAGAAACCTTTGTCAACTTTGTCATCCACAAGCCAAGACGGGATACACATCAGTGTTGGGAGACGAAAGTAACAGTTGATAGACCACACACTGAGAAAAGAGCCAAACAAAGTCGGTCAACAGGCTGTAGACTCAAGGAAGATGTTAAATTGGACGACCGCGCGAGACGTGGAAAAGAAGAAAATCTGGGTAGCTGGAAAGTCATGGGAAGAGTTAAAGAGGTTAGCAAGGGATTAAAGGAACTAGAGGGAGACTATAAATCACAGCACTGAATTTTCTTATAAAGAGTTTAACTTGAAATTTTTTAAGCAGACTAAAGAAATGATAATTTGACAATTTTAAGCAGTATGGAAATAAATAAACTGAACGTGTATCTATTAGCAGTTTAGAAGTTTGTTTTCATTAGATTTCTTAAAAATATTTGGCTTTGAAATTTTGAAAGAGAAGTCTATAATACGTAAATCTTTCCAAGCTTTCAGTAGTTGACAATTTCTCCTACTTTTCAAATTTGATTAAACTTTTGTGTGAACCGATGTACTATTATTTATTAAGCATAAATATAATAAAGAAATAACCTTAATCCTTTGAGTGCCAGAGATTTTAATTTGTATAAAAATTGAAGGCGTCGGCATTCAAAGGGTTAAAGTCTTATTAACTTTAAACACTATTTTTATTCTTTACTCACAAGATAACTTATTTGTGACTGAACTAAAGCTCTAAGATAGAGAATAAATGTTTTGCAAATTCCGATCTCGCTCGATATTTGGTAACATGCATAAATGAAAGTAACCTAATCCAATAATTTGTTTTCGGAATTTGCGCCAGTTGGTGACACTGTTTTACTCTAACTGAGATCACTTACTTAGATTCCCTCTAACTTAGAGCATTTTTAGTGCCAGAATACCAATCTACTCTAAATTCGTTAGGGACTCCCACAACATAACTTGCTACTACAAATTGTTTAAATTTTTAGATAAAGTTAAAATCTTCTTTAAGTTCCAAAATCGTACACCTTAAAAGCGAATAGTTACAGTTACACATCCCTACCATATGCAACAATTAACTAAACTTAAATAATGCAACTCAAGCTTTTACGTGACTAGAAGTGTTAAAATTAATAAAACATTGCCTAGGAAAACAAAATTTAAATAAAATATTTTGTTTTCAGGGCATGAACAGCCACCGCCGCTATAAATATTACAACACATTCTTATAATCATCAAGTTTACCAAATTATGGCATAAATATGCATATAAGATGAAATTGGATATTTAATTTATTTTGATAGGATTCTAGCCGGAAGGCAGAAGAAATTACCACGTGATAATAATAAGTTCCGGAAAAGTTATGAGCGACGTCGAAACGTCAGCTAGAATTACAACTTTGGATGACTTGTATTGGACCATCTGTTGTATTGTTGATTGTGTCAGAGATTTGTTTATTATATCGAAGGCAAAGGACGAGATTATCCCATTCTAAAGGCTCTTACCCACCATAAATAAGTAATATCTTAATTGTGAATCACATGCAAGATATGTTGCTGGAACGGTGGATAAATTACTACAAAATACCTCAACATCCATTAACTTATTATATAACCCATGCGCACTAAGATCAAGTACCAGCGATAGTGGCAGCTGCGGTTGGAGGCCACTACAAAGGCCAATAAATTGTTTTTTCTGCTTTCCGTAGATGTTGGTCTTGAATTGTGACGTGGTTAACTGGATGGTTGACTCAGTCCTCGCTCTACCTCCTGAATCCCCTGGACTATGCAGATACCAACTCGGTTGTCCCCTTTATCGGGGTACATTCACCAAATCCGTTCAGGCATTTTATCTTTTACCCACTTTGAAATAACCTCACATTTAGATGCCCATGCGGCTGTGGTTCCTCTTCGCCATTATTTTACTCTGTGGACATGACTGCTTGTTGTTGCTATTTTCTGGCTTTTAACAGTTCAGTCACATGGGGTACACAACTATGAGATGCGTGCGCACATCTGCCGGCCACGGGTCAAAGGGTTAGGCATTTCTAACATGCCAGTCATTTAAATGCAGGGGCCATACCATACCTTCGCGGAAGATTTAATATAATGAGGAGGACCTGGCACGGACATGGCAAAAACAATTCCGCATAAAATAAATAACAGCGAGATAGAGGCGCGACCACCTAAACTAAGCGGAACGCGCATGTTTTCGTTTTTGTTCTTGCCATTCTTCGAAATAAGCTGTTACGGCTGAGACATTGACAGTACAGGCAACGGTGGGATTAGAATTAAGAGTAAACCCTTTCATTCACGTAATCTTTGCATCGAAGCCCATGATTGAAAGCAAGGCCCTGTAGGGATAATGCACATATTGACCCTAATACCTTTTTCCGCTTGATTCGTAATTCAGCAGCATGGTAATTTTTGGTAATCATTGGATGCTGCGGAGCAACGTAAAAAAAGTCCCAAATAATTAAGGTCAGAAATGTAAACGGGGGGGTTGGGATTTATTGTTTGTTCTTCTGTAATTAGAAGGTAGTTTACATTTGAAGTTATTAGGGCATGCAGTTTTTCGCATATATTTCTTTGGATGGAATTCAATTTAGCTAGTTTTAAGGTGTCGTCGCAACAGAATAAAACACCACAAAACTGTGCTACCGTCGTCGTGTAACACCCTCTGATTTTTGGTCGTACTTTTACGGTGATTTGTGATTTAAAAGTTTAAGTTGCAAGTTTTTACATATTTCTTAATTAAGTTATGGTATTATATTGTAAGTAAAGTTTTCCTAGTTAATCAAAGGCTTATTACTAAACAATAAAAATACAATGCAATAGCACAAGTAAATGCGGAACTACAAAATATAGAAAGTAAACCATGAAATTTAGACTTTACAGAATTTCTGGATAGATTAAAATCAGTATTGTCAAAGTGCAAATTTTAAAAGCCGGACATCGTTGGGATAGGCTTGCTTTGGCGGAAAAATTACGACACTTGCAGATTCACAAGCGTTTGAATAAAACTCTTGATTCGTTATTCCCAAAACTGTGTTCATTTATTTTTATTTTATTTTTTATTTATACACATTTCTTAAAAACTAAGTATTTCTACAATGATATGATTTTGATATGATATTTGTTAATTAAGCAATAATATGGATACAAAGTGTTACCTGCTCCCTGTTGAGCATGAAATATGCTACCTCATTGAGAAAGGGGGTGGATTTTCAAATAGTTATTGGGAGCCACGTAGTTTTAGAATTCAGGAACTCAATTTTGCTGATTGAAACAAATCATAATTTTAAAGAAAACAAAACTTTTGATTTATTTACAAAATTCGTACGAAGAAAAAAAACCAAAAACAAAAAAAGAAAAGAATAAAAGTACTTAACTTCAAAGTGACTTCCACTTCACCCTTCTTTGTTTTGTCAAATCAATCAATCTATAATATTTTTTTTCCAACTTTCGCTTTCTGCATACATTATATTAAATTTATTTTTAGCTCAGCTTTGTTCACATTTAAGGAGGATAAGTACCTTCAAAAATTTGATTTTCTGTTTTTTCGGTGTTTTGATTCTCTGATCTTTACTGATTACAAAATTGTATTATATTAACCGAAATTCACAATAATTTTTTTAAAACGAATATAATACAGGCTCGCACCTCTGTAAAATGACGTTTTTTTAACGTTGCTAAACTTTAAAGTGGATTTTCCCAGAAATTATTTTTACAAGCTTGCGCGCAAGGTTTCTTGGAAACCGTTTGACTTACAAAGTTCTTTATTTGGCAATTATTTTTCAAAGTGTTTTCTTCAAATTGTCAAAATATAAAATTCAAAAACAGAGAATAGAAAACTACTGCTAAATGTAACAGTCGGACATCCAGACAGGGAACACCACATCAGCCAAGGCACTGTCTTAGCAGACACTTCAGATTCCGCCTAGATATGTCCAAGTCGAAACTACCGAAGTGTTGATTGAAGAGGCGGGACATCGACGTGACGGGCTCATGCATGCCGTAAAGAGTATGGTGGCCTGGGACGAATAGGAAGTCGTGATTCCTCAAGGTGCTTTGAAGTATAGCAAAGTTAACAGCCTCCAGTAATTCCGGTGAATTAATACTTCCCTGCAAAAGATCGAATATAAATACTATTTTCGAAATATTGCGCCTCATTTCTAGAGAGTCCAACGAAATTAATATTTATGATTGTTCTTTTGTCGTGTCAAAAACAATATAAAAATAAAAATTAAAACAATTAAAACAATCATTTTCGATTTATTTATTAATTAACTTTATTGACATATATTAATATTTTCGCGACCAAAAACTTACAAACGAACTTAACTATCCGACGATTAAAATCTAACTCATCCAACGCTAGCGTAATAACTTCTTAAGCTTTATGCACAGAGACGTGACATGTGATCTAATTACAAGAAAGGTGCTGATGCACCGTCTGCGTTTTAGTGATACTTCGGGTTCTTGGAATTTTTATTTGTGACTTGAAATATTAATGCTTGGAAAATAGGATGTTGAAAAATAGAGTATCTCATTTCGGTAATTAAAATGTCTGATCAGCTATTTAGTAATTAATTTTAAAGAAACGTGGGATTCTCATGATTATGTTAGCGTTGGATATAACTTTTTTATGTATACTTAAATAATGTTAGCGTTGGATATAACTATTAATCCCAGACGATCGGCATAAGAGGGAAGCACCAAATGATCATTCCAGGGAAGCCCACGTAAGGCAAACCTAAGGAATCTGCGCTGCACCGCCTCGATGCGGTCGATGTGAACGGCAAATTAAGGGGATCATACAGGGCTAGCATATTCCAAAATAGGTCTAACCAAGGTACAGTATAGAAGCTTGGTCAGGTAGGGATCATCAAGTTCCTTAGACCATCTCTTGATGAAGCCCAGCATCGAGTTAGCCCTACAAACAATAGAGTCAATATGGTCCTCGAAAGAAAGACGAGAATTGAGGACCACTCCCAAGTCTCTCACCCTGTCAACCCTACCCAAGACAACGCCGCTGATGGAGTAGTCGGTGAGGACAGGATGTCTTCTACGAGAAAAGGTCATAACGCTGCACTTGCTCACATTTAAAGGAAGGCGGTTAAGCAGACACCAGTCGCTAAACACCGCTAAATCTGAGTTCAAGAGATTAACATCTCAACAACTCATGAGAAACCGTGCGGAAAATCTTAGCATCATCAGCATAACAGAGAATTTTATTTTATTTATTTTAGTTATTCAAAGAATTTAATTCAAAGTACACAAAGTAGGTGATTATACATACTATTTACCCCTATTATGTCAGTTTCCGCAGGAAATTTTCATATACGATCACGATATTCTATTAATTTTCAAAAATTAAATTCCGGATTTTTCTTTTAAAATAATCTTTAAAATCTGGAGATTATTTTAGTGTACCGGAAAAATTCTGGCGGTGTCGACAAATCTATAAATTTGTACTTCTATTCTCCATCCGTCATCTGTTTCCACATGTGAAGAAGCTTTTCTACGTTGATTTTCTTCTTACTTTTAATAATCACCTAATATTTTGGATTACAGATTGCGCAGGTATTCATGCAGTCATCCCTGGAACATAAAATTTGGTATATAATTCCGGTCATTTTCCTTGCGATGTTAGGTGAAGTGTCTTTTTAGGAGTTTTGTTCCAGATAGGGAGAAGCTCAAGACAGTTAAGTAATCTGAAATATTTTATTTATATAACTAACACAAAAGGGCATGAAAATTGACATTCAATTAAATATTTTTGCTGCGGGGACACTTTTCGTTTTACGTTCTTTCCATACAAGAATAATATTGACTTTGTAATTTCTAATCTACTTCAAGATTCACAAATGTGCTTCAAAATCTGTAAAATCTATATTAAATAAATTCAAAAAAATTCCTTTAAACTAATTAACTAATCTGTCTTTAAAATTATTCCTTAGCTTATACGCATAGATCTCTTATACTTCATCTATTTAACATTAATTTATTTGAACTTACTTTTCTTTCTTGTTCCCTAACTTACAACTAACTTAATTATCCTACCTGCATTAATCTAACTGCTACAAATTAACCCTACCAATCTGCAGTATTCCTTTCCGTATTGTATCGTACGCTTGAAAACTATTTTGGATTCCTCTTGAAATATAAAATTTGCAGGGCACATTCTAGTGAAGGCTATTGAAGTGTTAGATCCGAAAATGTGTAAGGCTTGTTTCACATTTAATAAGTTCGCTATTCCTCAACTCAAATGGTAGGCGTCATCGGATATAGTTCAGCTGCTTATTAGAGTGGCTGACTCAAATGGGAATATTATTTGTATTTGTTTGTTTTATTTTTCAAAGAAAATATTTCGCAGGGAATATAAACATGGAAAGTGTCCGTAGCTACCAAGGATATACATGGCACATATTTGTTGATTTATAATCACTCATCTGTAATTAAAGAAAATTATTTGTAGCATCACTTCGATAATTATTACAGGGACAACACATCGTACAGATAGGTACATTTTGATTTTCTTCACTTTTCTTCTTCAGTAATCTTTTTACTTTCCAAGACGCAGCTACAACAAAATAATTACATAACAAAAGTTCGATTATTAAAAGTGAATTTAATTGCAAGTTAATTTTACCTCTTGCTTTTGCAGTGTATGTAAGAAGCTTGTTTGTACATTACATTTTTGCGGAAAGTGAATTTCATCACCTAAGTCAATGCACTGCAGTGAGAGCTTAATTGAGATGCTGAGGAATTTGTCTGAGTTTGTTATTGTACTTCTTGTACAAGGCTTATGAAAACCTAATTAGTACGGTGTTAAGGTATTGTAAGAAAATCTCGAATACTCAAAGGGAGCGACTCGGAATCGATATATTAAACCAATCGATATGACACCAAGACGGGGAGTCAATTTTGTCTTCAATGCAATCAAAAGTAAAAACGGATTTCGAGTTATTTCGTCTAGATTCGAGAGATTTAAGCTTGATGAGTTTAAGCCTATCCAAGGAAGGTGGTAAAATCAGACGGTTATCCCAAAAAAGTCCGTGAAACGCAAAACCAACAAAGCGGTGCTGGACTACCTCAACGTGGCCAATATGGTCGCATTAATATGGCGACCAGCCATACCAAACCAAAATTGCCCTAAAGAAAATACAATAAAGAAGTCGCCTAATATAATGGTCGTCAAATTCTTTAGCCCATCGTTTAATAAAACCAAAAGTCGAATTAGCCTTAATAACGATCGCATCAAAATTTTCGCCCAATGTAAAACAGCTGTTGAGGCAGATTTCCTTGGTCTCATTAAGTCTTTCCAGTACACAACGAAGCATGGTGTAACTGAAGTTAAGAGGATTCTTTCTAAGAGTAAACAACATAGACGTCAACCTTCTAATATTAAGGGGAAGACAGTTAATAGAAAACCAATTGCAAAAGACGTCAGACGAAGCAACACGAAAATTTGTAGCGTCGTCAATATAACAGAGAATTTTAGAATATCTCGAACCCATCATTAAGGGGTTAGATACAGTTGTAGCTTGAAAAAAACGATATTTTCTCGATTTTTCGACATTATTATAAATATTTATTCAAAAACTATTAATGACATCGATTAGTACATATTTAGAGGTACTTGTTCAAATTTTTTCATAGAAAAATATTCAAGAATGGCGGATCTACAGCTGTCCTCTTGGAGCGCCAATTTTTAAACATCACCTTTCGTGGACAGGATCACTCAAGAATTGTTTTTCTGAAATTGAATTGATTTGTGAAAATTTTGATTTTTATAAAAATGGCGACGGTTTTAACAAATAGTTGATATTTTGCAAGGTAACATAATCGCATAATAAGAAAGTAGTAAACTATCGGATAGTTTTTTTTGTAATCTTGTCCACCGCAAAAATACTTTTAAAGAAAAAAGATCTCGAGATAATCGTGTTTAAAGTTTCCGTAGAGCTTACATATATTCACGAGATAGCGCGCTATAAATAGCTTAACTTTGGATCTAATGCTCCGATCGTTATGAAATTTGGTGAGAATATTCTTAAGAGAATGTGTAATAAAAAATCGACTTTTTCGTTTATCACAACTGTACCTAACCCCTTAATAGAGATAATGAAAAAATTGGGCCAAGGTGCCTTCCTTGAGGGACACCAAAGGAATTGTAAATATACTTGGGTAAGGAACCCCGGAACGACATACGCTGAGTTCGAACTCAGTCAATAAACAAGAATGAGAAGCTGATTGCAGCTAACTATCGAATCAAAAATTGATAATTATGGCAGTCAAATGCTTCACTAAAATCAGTGACAATACAATCTGCTTGCTTACTAGCTTAGATTTCAGATAAGCAGAAGTAAGAGAATACCAGGATTGACTTGGTGAACCTATCATAAAGTTGTGTTGGTGGAACGTACCAAAATTATATATATAGATAAATTGAAATATCACAACTCTTGTCCCTTTTGTTCGAATTAGTTCCAACCAAAACTGAATTTTTTATTGCGTTAAAAGTTATTATGTTATACGTATTATTTATTTGTCTAAGTCTAACCATCAGTGTTGCCAAAACCACAAATTTCTCAGGAGAAAAATAGATTTTTCAAACAAGAAAAAAAATTAATATTAGAACGGATTTTGACTGAAACACGGAATTTCTACGGATTAATACAAAAATTCTACGGAAATGACGGATTTTTATTATCTTCGTCATTTTCAATTAGGTTTTTATTACAAATTTTTATAATTTCCCACTATCATCAGAAAATGGAATAAATCTTCTATTCTTTTTTGACTACAGAGTTTTTAACCAGACTGTCGAAGATTCTCACTGACACGATATCGAAAACGCTGCGCTGTTGCTAGAGATGGGCGATACCGAGCGATATACCGATGTCTAATATTTATAGTCATTAACTATGAGACTGTGTTTATAATTGTCAAGTTTTAGGTCACCCAAGTACTTATCGTCAAAAATAATTTAAAAAACACTAAATATGTTATGAACTACGAACAAGTGTTCAATTTATATTTAAAAAACACTAAAGCTAAAATTCTAATGATAGAAAAACTGATGTCCTTTTCGTCAGTCCCGGATTTGTTGAAAAAATAAATATTTTCAAGATTACTTATAAGATCACTCTTGCTTCCGTCTGTTTGAATATAATTGAAATTTGATAATAATGGTCTGTTACGGAACCCTGATTGACAGACTCGCTTTTGACCGACATTTTAATTTTAAAGTTTCCTTTCTGAGAAAAGATTACGTTTTAAAACTTTACTTATTAAAGCTTAACTCGTCAAAAAGTTAAACCATAACTGATTCATGTACACAAAGAGAAAAGTTCTGGAATTTTTATTCGAAAATTCCGGTAAAAATCACGGTTCTCAACTATAATCGTGTTGCAACTGTCAGCTACCTTAATTTTTACGGAACACAAAACAATTGAATGCAAAAGGCTGAAAAGTAATCAAATTAATTCACCTTTTGGAAAAAAAAATTTACACAGTCTGAAAGCCACTATTTACTGACATAACAGGCCTAAGCCCCGTTTACGGGAGACTTCTACCTTGATACATTCGAAAAAATCGATTGTTTTTGGATATTTTTAATCTATATAAGT
The DNA here is from genome assembly GCA_964036015.1 of Leptarthrus brevirostris. Lineage (NCBI taxonomy): Eukaryota > Metazoa > Arthropoda > Insecta > Diptera > Asilidae > Leptarthrus > Leptarthrus brevirostris. The sequence goes on along the minus strand of OZ038373.1, from coordinate 147,071,130 downwards.
ATAGGTATAATTCATACTGAAAAAGGATTTTTTTTAAATTCGATTATTTTTGGCACTTTTAACGTCTTTAATACCGTATAGTTTAATACTGAGTACGTTGAAAAACTTAAAATGAGCTTTTATCGTAAAAATTTTTTTGACCACTGTATTTGACTGATCGACTTCAAAATTTGCTCAGATACTCAGAAAACATGTCACAGAATGAGGTACAATTTTTTCAACGACTTAAATTTTTGCAGTTTTTTTAAATTAAATTTCAAATTGCCGCCATTTTCTTAATCTTGCAATAAACAAAAAAATCTTACGTCATTCTGTGGTCAAGTGGATTTTGATTAATACGATGGTCACTATTTTGTATTTTTGATTACAAAAAAATATTTCCCAAAAAAAATTAGCACCTGAAAAATAGTGAAGTCTTCCTTAGTTGTATTGTATTCTGGCGGCTACTATATTAGCTGAGAAACGAAGCTGCTCAAATGAAGTTAGATTTTTTAATATCTATAGAGATATATCTCAGACCACCCTATTATCTATGAGAAGTTCATAGATAAAAATACGTGTCTAATAATTTTTGAAAAGCTGTTGAATGGTACCAAATTTGGCACCAAAATTTTGAAATTTAAAGATTTTTTACTCGCACATGGTTAGGTTTACAGAAAAATTGCAGAGGAGTAAAGGTGCTTAGATTTGTACAGGGAATCTGAGAAAATTTTGTGAGGATTTTTTTAAAATTTTGAATAAAAAAATTTTTTAAAAATATTTTCAAGTTTGGTCAGATTGAACGTTTCAAAAAAAATTTTTGCGACAAAAGTTGTACACGTTTACGCAAAGAATACGAATCTGCAATAAAAAATAAGGGTTCCTGTTTAACTTTTTTAAATTACCCCATACCCCCAGGTGATGGGGTGGTGGCGCCAAATGTGGTTATTCAACAGCTTTACAAAAATTATTAGACATGTATTTAATTAATTCTAACGCAGCTTTTAAAAGTTATAATATTTAAATATAGTCTGAGGTATACCAAAATCAGCAGGCCCCAATTAAATTATTTAATTAATCCGCTTGGCAGCAAAAACCGAATTACTATTTATAAATTCCATTTCTGGACATATGGGGCTTGTGGACATATTTTTTCCATATGGCTTTCACTAGATAAGCAAGCATCCCGATTTTCCGTCTACTGGCAGGAGCACAATTTTAGAAATATTTCCCAGACTCCTGTGTCCATAGCCCATGCAGCCCGAGGTATCTGGCCTTTCATGAGACAGAGAGGGCCATGACATTTCATATGAGCACCACTGAGCCTTGTAGTACAGAACATTTTTATGTGTACCATCGTGTCCTGCTTACATTTGCTCATCTCTAAAGGATTGGAATTAAAAAACCACTACAAAGTTCCAGACTCTGCACAACGATGGGCGAATAACATCAGTTCAATGCAAAAAAGTTGCGCCAGTCCGCCATACACAAACACGTAAAGCCGTCGACGGTCTGGACTCGCCGGCTAAACCCTTTCACGAATCTACTCCGCACGACCTTATTACCTATGCATTTGGTTTTTGTTTGTTCACAGACACCGGGCCTGCTTTTTTTAGAGCATCCGATCTCCTTGAGCATATCGTGTGGACATACCATCTGAATTAGTTATGAATAAGAAATTAAAAAATGTGGACAATTGGTCTTTAGCCAACAAACAAAAGCAAACACACTGAGCTGTTTGAATGGAATCTCGAGAAAGGTTCAGTGCCTCTAAAGGACGATGTCAGAATTGATTATGTACTCAATAATTGCTACCCTCTTGATGGCGAGGGAGGACATTTTACTCTACATAAAAGGTTGGTAAATCAATAGAAGTATTCGTGATTTAATAAAATGTTCGTGTTGGATCAATCAATTTTAAAAATATTTGTTTTTACTGTATATATTGGATATTGTTTTTACTATTCGCCCGTCCATCATCTTCCTCGTTCATCACTCTTTTGTAGTTTGATTTTGTGTTATGGGTGGCTACATTGTATGATATGTATCCTATTAAAAAGTTGGAAACATATGTCATATTCATTTTTTGACAGAATAAATGAAATTTTTCACATGCTATTTGCATGTGTATTTTTTGCTTTCCCTACAATAATTTGTTTTTTAATTTTTAAAAAATCAAACATGAATTTGCAAATTGTCTCCATGTAAAATATTTTATCAACGGCTACATACGTTTACGTCAAAATATATTCCAGTAAAAGATGGAACACATTTCAAACTATTTTTATAACAGTTACGGTAGTTTCGTATTGTTTTATAAGGCAACCTTACATACTTTTGCATTGTGTGTTATTCCCGTAAGCTTCGTTTCCGATATATATAAATTGTTACTAATTACTGGACTATCTCTAATTGTTAGTGTGTTAGAAAAGATGGGACTAACTGAAGAAGACATCTGTCGCTTTTGCTTGGAAGTGGAGGAGACAGCGGAACACATCCTCTGTCACTGTGAGGCCCTCGGTCGTATCAGGTTCAGACATCGCGGTGGGGCTTTCCCATCATCACCAGGTATAGCTAAGGCAGCCTAAACTAAAGGGTGATTAAGTCCTTAATCTACTCGTAATAATAATAATAAATCTCTAATTGTCGTAACCCCTTGTGGAATATGTGGCGGGAGAAGAACTTCACTCGATTCGATAACAGCTATTGCAAGTAGACTTGCACTTTAAGGTGATTTCCTAACTACTGACATTGCTCCGCAACGCCCAATAGCACTTTAGCGTAAAATGTTGTCAGTAGCAATGGAGGTGTTCGAACCGGTGATCCTCATAATCTAAAAAAAACGATTCTGTTGACAATTGAACTCAGCATCATAAGCGAAATACTATAGTTATATTTACCTTACTACTGGGCTGCCAGTGCTCTTTTTGATTCTCTGTTCGCAAGTAATTAAATGGCTAGTTATCGATAGATCTTAAACTTTAAAAATATTCGTGGTAATCCAAAAATTGCTCCTTAAGTAACTAAATCAAATTTTATTACGGGTATAAAAATTCCAGGCGATCCGATTTCTAATCTTTTACTCGCTTCAAAAGCAAACTAAATAATTATTTACGACTAATTTATTAAATAACAAAGAAATATTTGCGAATAACAAAAAATTTTTGGAATTTAAAATAAGTAAAATAATTAATAATTATTTGCAAATAATTCCCCAACTAACAAATAAAATTCAATAAATTCCGATTAAAAACTCTAGCGGAAAAAATATACAAAATATTATAATATGTATATATGTATAATATGAAATATGTAAAAATATTAAATAAGTTAATTTCTTATTTATCCTCCTAAACACCAGTTGGGAACGCTAGATGTTGATGCAACAAAATAAAAATAAACACAGATCTAGAAAATATATGCTTCACATAACGTTAATAGCATAAGGCTAAGTAGTTTAAATACAGCTGGGTAGCAACCAGTTAGTTAGTCTTGAATGTTTTACATGCGCTTGATACTGTAAAGAGAAAGGATGAATTTAACAAATCAAAAGGTATATTCGTATAAGTTATGTTAAATGATATCCTGAGCAAAAAAATTGCAAAGTAACCAATTTCTCGGCCTATCTTCGTGTCGTGGTATCAAAACTACATGTAAAGCTCCAATTGGAGTGCTAACTTCGATGACCATAAATTGCGAAAAATTACTTGTGTTGTAAAATTCAAAACATTATATCGAATTCACAGTTATTACTAGTAAATTCAAATTTAGAAAATAATTTCTAAAATTGGTATACCAAAATATTTCGAAATGACAAAATTATAGCCGAAGAAGTCAGCACCTGCCACGCAGGTGTGTTCTTGTTGTAAGGGTTGGAATTGTATTGTAGTGTAATTGGAGCTTTCATTGATCAATAGACCAATTAAGATACTTATTTTCTATCACAAACTCTATTCACTTCACTGTTCAAATCGCCCTTCCAATTGCTTTAAAATCTCTCTTTATAGAATAATATTTTACTTCACTTAATATAACTTACCTCTTCACCCGAGTTAAAATATTTTATTTGGTATATTCAAGCCCAAACCAAGTACAAACGTTTATACTTTTGAAAGTATATATTCTGTTACTGTCCTGGCTTTAATCTACGATAATTTATTTATTACTTTCATTTTAAATTTTAGTCTAGAAAAACTTTGAGCGTACCGTGCTTCGTTTGGACTAATTCGTGCGCCTTTTGATACGTGACTGCAGCGAGAGACATTTGGAAAAGTAGAATTTTTACTAAGGATCGAGTCGTCGACTTTTATTTTCTTCGAACAAACAATTAGCGTCGTCCTACCATACTGTTAGCCCTTTTCGCACATAGCTTGCATTTTTGCAACAATTCAAAAAATAAGTGTTGCTTTATGGATGTGTGGGCAAGATCAGTAAGCAAAAGCTTGCATAGTTCTATTAAAAGTACAAAAAATGCACGTTACCCGACCGAAATTTACGAAAAAATTCAAAACTATATTTGTTTAAATTCGAACAGGTAAAGAAATATTAAAATTTCTTTAAACTACCGGCATTTCTGATTAGGGAAAGCTAAACTCCTTTGGCTCTTCCTCATCTCCGCTTCTCTATAGCTGTTAGACGCCTTTGCAACAAACCGAAAACTAGATGTTATTATACTATGATCACTAACACTGTCACACCAACTTTTCGGTAAAAATTTATTTATTTATTTTCAAAATTTGTGGGAAGGCATAGAAAGTATGAGGCAGAAATCGAGGAAAATGATAAGCATGAGGAAGTCGAAAGGCTGCTGAGATAATTTCTGAAAAGATGAGATAATTTCTGAAAAGATACTTCTTCCTCGCGACGAATACAGACGTTCACTATAATTTTCGGGTCTACCGCCTTTTTTCGTGGATACACTAAAAATTCATTTTAACTACCTACTAAAATTGTTGAACTTTCCGGAGCACGGACTCTCGAACAAGACTCTAAGAGCTGTTATTGAAAAAAATTTAAGGGAATGCTATAGGAGACTTCGTAATTTGTGCTTGTTTCATGGAATTTCAGTCGACCTACTGGGAGATTGAAGTAAGCTAAAATAAGATCTTACCTGCTGCAACAAAAAGATCTATAAAACAACCGCGTATTTCTCAGAAGGAATTCGTTTATTCCGCACTTTGTTCAAATCTCAAAGAGAAGAACTATTTCAGGCACGAATTCTTCGGAAACCAAAACTGAATGATCTTCAGAGGAGGTGAACTTCTGCAGATCGCCGTAGCGCTTGGAATGTACCTTATATAATACAACATCTTGTACATTTTGTGGGGAAGTGTCCTCTGCTAAGGGAAATAAGAAAATTGGTTTTGAGTGAGGATTTTTCACTCTTAGTGAAATCATTGATTTGCTAAATGGTAAAAGTTGAACGGAGTTTGTAGAATACATTAAAATATAAGATGGATTACATGAGCTAGCCATGTATATAGATACTATCATCAATTCAGTAGACGGTTTGATACTAAATCATTTTTATTTATATTCATTGTATACACATAGTTACTAAACTTCTGCTTTCCTTTTGTTTTTTATCTTTACTTTTAACAAATAAAAACGCACCCTTTTCCAAAATATGTATATGAAATAGTTGTTAGTCATAAGCGGTTACTGTATGAAGTTGTAATTGAAGAAATGAAATAAATTAGTGGAATCTGTGTTCAGTAATGCTCGACATGTAACGGCTGATATGGAACAACTTACAGTTTTCTTAGATATCTTTGATGATTCTGGGAGCATACTGATACATTTCCACACCACACACTTAAACGAATTCGTGGATATAGCACGAGAGTGTTACAATCGTCTGCCTACTAGGCAACGATTTCGTACTGAATCAAATGAAGCACACGACATTGAGTACACTCACTACGCGTCGGCTGCACGATTTCTTCATAGCAGTAAATCATATGGATCACTTAGGTGTTAATAGATGGCGAGCACGTCTTGGAGTAAATTTGGGAGTAATGGGACCATAACTTGTAGAGTGATCTATAGATACCCGTCCAATTACGGAGACTCTAATGTAGCTTTCAAACTGCTCCATCATAGCCTTGTGCACCCAAACCAGCTGTCATATATCGATCGACGTATTCAAAGAGCCTGCACCATTTGCGGTGGTGAAGGAACCCTATTCGACATCAATAATCTTGTTCGCGACATGTGCCAACTTATCTGCCCGACATGTGGCAAAAGAAGAACTCCGTTTTGGTTGGGTACAAGGACATGTAACCATGTGAGTTGTATAATTAACTTTATCCTAATATCCGCTAAGTCATCAATTCAACTGTACTGAACGCGAATCGAGCCTGGCAACAGCCCACTCAACCACACCCGCGTGCACTAAAGATTGAGGAGCCGATTACGTCTACAGTTTCTGGCAACAGAGGTCGACATATTCAACTACAACTGGTAACCTTTATCGACAGTGCAGAATGGATGCAACTTGTCCACGAAGCTTTTCTTCGTATTTCTGCAAGCCCTGCAAGCAGGACAAGTCTCATGTTAGGATCGTAAAACTTCGAGCAGTTTACAGACGTCGATTATTCTGCAGACTGGTCCCACAAGTTAAGCGTGTCGAAATTTTTGTTTGTTCGTTTAGAACAGTTTTGGATGATTGCTCCAAGAGGACTAGTAGAACGGATCTATGGAGAAGGCATCTGCTTGCGAGCAGGGGATCCCCAATTAGAAACTTCGCCCAATGCTGCACCTACCTTCTGGGAACACTCAGACAATCATGCTTTAATTTGATATTTTAAATTCGGTTAATTTTGTTTGTTGTAAGGTTTAGCTTTAGGTTTACTTTCGGCATTGACTAGAGGCACTTGGAGGCATTTAAAAAGTTATTCACTTTCTCTTTTACAGATTTTTTCCTTGAAGTTTTAGAGTCCATATAACTTAATCCTTTTAGTGTACGTTTGCTTATATTGTGGCATTTTGATTTTCCTACTGTGACTTTTAATATTTGTACTATTTAAGGGTAGCTAGGATAGCTAGCAATTTTAAGATTTTACTTTATAAGGATTGTGCTAAATAAAACGGCATTATACATAAAAAAACAAAATTATTATTATTAATTCCCATATTTGGATAGGGCGCTGGAAATACCCCACTGTCCACATTAGACAAAGTCCAAAGAAAGGCTTTAAAACATATTGGAGCATCGGCAATTATCTCTCGCTCATCTATCGATATTTCCACCGCCACTAGGCTAAAGAAAATTTCTAGCTTGATTAGTTCTGGGCACATTAAAACGCACGATACAAAAGCTTCAAGTCGATCCCACCCCTATTCTGGTTAAATTTGGATGAATTTCGGGAACCATTGCTAAGCAGAACAACTCGAATGTGGAACAGTTTATCATCTTCTGGAGCCCGAAACTTTCAAGGGTGGCGTTAATCGTAGCCTACTTCCCATAACATCTTAACCCATTTCTCAGAGCTCTGGCATTATCATAACAAAAATTTTAAAAATTAAAAATTACGTATAATTTGTTTTCAGTTATACCACGTGGAAATTTATTCTTAAACTGTTATTTTAATAATCGTATGTATCTTAAAAAATTATTTATTCTTAGGGCGAGTAAGGTTTCACTAACGTAGTAGATATTCTAGTTCATTTCAGTGTAAATACTGAACTGCAGCAGCTAAAATCAGTGCATTCGGTAACTCTTCCCGCTGACTCAATTTGCAAATCTTACTACCTCAGTATTTTTCTATACGCCCAGGTTAACGAATATAATGATCCCTTTTAATATTTAGATGAATTTTTGTACAGACATAGCGACCCTTCTTAGAGCCTCCCATTTAACTTTTTAACCTAATTTTGTTTTATTTTAAGCTACGCCTATCTTAGTGGGAGTAATATGCAGTGATGTTGTGATTCATCGTTTTGGCCCAATCACCTAATTCCGCGTATGGAGAAAAATAAATTGCGAAAATTACGGTAGTCGCATAATATTTATTGAATCATAAAGGTGAACGTTAATTTGAACCCTTACCGTACCCAATTTCAACCACTTGTTGTACGTTTTAATTCATGCTTTGCAGATTGTCCGCACATAATTGCAAAACAGCGGACTCAAATGGGCATCCCCACAGGGGACGGTCCGATGACCATGACTAACTACCCAGTCCAGGCTGGTTCGAATCGGACAATGGCTTTTTCAATTACCCATTGCAATCTGGCTACGATTCACTTTTATAAGGGAATATGCACAGTAGTCGGAGGTGGCACAATGGAACTTGAGCGTGGCATATTTTAAGGAGACGCAAGGCGGAATTCGAAATCTAGACCCTCAGGAATCAAAAACATGCAGTGATTTGAGAACCTTTGCAACATGTTGGTCGTCTGGATGCAATTCTTTTTCGTTCTTTGAATGGACAACCAAACAGCACCGCTGTGAGTACCTACGTTGTAAAAACAAGGAATCAGGTTCATGACATGCAATGTGCAGCGCCTTAAGGGATTAAAGGAAACACCACTCACAACTCAACAAGAGCAACAAGTCTCTGGAATTGAGGTCAGACATAATTCAAGTATCGCGATGTCCAGGTGCATGCCCTCAAAATCGACCACTTGATCCGGATAAAGTTTACGGTTTTTGTACCGAAGGATATTGCTGTCCACTGCCGTGATTAGCATATGAAATCGATATATCAAATTGATAGTCAAGTGAGGCATGGGATTCTGCACGGCCGACAGAGAAAATAGTCATTTCATACGAACTAAAGGATAGTTTGCTTGAGGCTGTCTACCGTATTTTAACGCAACTTAACTTAATTATTTATGTATCGAGCCACTAAATAACCTACGTCCGGTGGCTACATCTGTTGTGACACCGTCACTCACGCTTTTGAATTTTTTGTACGTCATATTATTTTTCTTACCATAATGTAAAATGTTCGTGTGTAAACTTTTCAAATTCTTATCATTACCAAAATTATAGGTTTTTAAGTAACAACAACCACATGGGTTCTATACCTGACTATATACGAATCTGCAAATTATTTAAGTATTTGGTACTGCATAGTTTCAAAAGTAGTATCAGTTCCTCAAATTTTTAAGTGCCAGTAGCACTACTGATACTGCTAAAAGTACTGCATAGTACTAATAATACGTATTATAGTATTAGTCCTATACTTCAATAAAAAAAGTATCAGTACCAGTAATTCTGCTGATATTTTAGTGGGTACAAGACAGTACAGTAACGACAAAAACTGAACGCAAATTTAAATTAGAACGCTTTCTTTCTTTCACGGCGATGTACTAGTATGCATATATAAACTTACAGTAAATTATAAACATTTCTGCAACTAAACACAACGGCTCTCAATTTTCAAGCAACGAAATTTTGACTGATTTGGCGCAATTTAATTATTGTCGTAATAAATAACTTGCAGTTAATTAGTTGTGACCAAAGAAACTCAGAGTCATAATTAATAAATTTGTTTTTTTATACCATGGGACCATTTTTTTATCGAAAATTTAAATTTGAAAATCAATTTTTATAAAGCTATTAACAATAAAAAAAAATGTACACAGTCTTTAGCACCATTGTGTTACCTGTCAACTGGAATATTAATAATGTCTCTAGCACTACAATTATAGAAGATATACGTTAAAATGTAAGACTGGTTTTTTTATCCTAAAAAAAAGTTCAAACCCCTCTAGCTTGGTGGGATGGACCCCTACCATACAATATTTTTTGTTTCTCACCTAGATCTACAGATCCTTCCTTTAACACACGCGCTATGAAACACCCTATATATAATATTATTGATTATATACATATACAAATACATTATATATGTATGTATGTATATAATCAATAAAGTGTCGGTAGAACACGTTTCATCCCGATTGGGCGCACCATTCTCCAGTTATAAGTTTTTCAAAATTGCAAAAACCAAAAGTAATCGAAAATCAGGCGTTTTTCAAATATATATACCTCCGGGCTGAAATACAGATTTCAGATTTCCACATTTACCTGTACGGAAAATTTTCCGTTCTTTCAGATTAAAATTTAAAAAAAAAATTGGTCCAATTCGGAACTTCGACCTTGGACATTTTTAATTTTTTGCTTTTCCTCACCAATCGATTTTTTACCCCAAAAACTACTCGGTACCAAGTTCTTAGAGTGGGCCTTAAAAAGAATAAGGAATGCGTGCGTTTTTTTTGGTTTTTTTAAAGAGTAAAACGAGAAAAATTAAGCATTTTCATGAGATTTTCTAATTGCTAAATGGATGTGATACCTTAGCATAAAGACCGAATGGTCTGGGGAAGCTCGAGCATTGATGTTCGGGTTGAGTCTCTTTTTGCTTCATACTTAACACTAGTCTTAATATTTGTAATAGGGGCGACAGGCCCACATTTGTTACCAAAAACAGGGAGGAGGTTTTAGATAGACCACTCGTAATGGAGTCAAGAGATCTAAGCTGGAGGACTGGAGAGCATCAGAGGAAAAGTCCTTTTCGGACCATTGCTGGATACTCTTCAAAATAAACCCCCAGCGAAAAACTCCCAGACCTTTTAGGAACCCAGTTAAAACGGACTGGGATAAATTTAACGAGTCACTAGTAGTGCAGTGGCACTAAATTGCGAGATACTCGATTCACTGGAGTTGTTCTCGAAGGCTTGTAGTGATGCTTTTACGTAGACCCTCTAATAAGTTTCATCTAGCTTTGGGGGAATAAATACCTAGGGAAGCTGAGACGGAGAGCAAGAAGGCTCTTCAATAGGATTATTTATACTAAAACAGCTGAGAATTATACAGCCCTTAAAAAAGGCCTGAAAGAGTATAAAAGCTCCATATGGAAAGCCCAATTCACATAATGGCCTAAATATTATGAGTTCACGTACTTCACCGGTAACTCGGCAGCGGGGGTAACAGAAGAACATTTTCAGTTACCGTATTGGGTTAAATGAACCATCAGCTCCTTTGATCCACATAAGTCACCGGGAATAGACGAGATCTTAATGGTCATGTTTCAGAAAGTTAAGGGGTTCATTATTCCTTGCCTCATGGTGATATACTATAGAAGCTGCTTACTCTACTCTTATGCCCCTCTTACTTGGAGACAAATCAAGGTGATCTTTATACCCAAGGTAGCTATAAAAATGGATCCATAAGCGCTGGGAACTTCAGACCACTTAGCTTTTCCTCGTTTCTCTTAAAAAATCTCCTTGATATGTAAGCAGTGCCAAACGAGACTCCTCGATGTGTAAACAGTGCCCAGCACGCATATAAAAAAGGGAACTCGATCGAAACCGCACTACACGAAGTAGTGATCACCATCGAGAAATTGCTTAATTACAAAGAATTTGCCCTAGGTGTATTCCTTGACACTGAAGCGGCCCTCAATAATGTCAAGACTGTAGCAATGCACGGCGCTCTGAAATTCCACGGCACCGATAGACTCGTTTGCCACTGGATGGAATGCTGGGAAGTCGTCGGATCAACACAAAATTAGGCAACTTTGAGGCTGTCAAGGCCGTATGCAGAGGAACTCCGCAAGAAGGTGTGTTGTCATCATCTGGCTCTTAGTAGTAAATAAAATCCTGGACTCACTTGAAGATGAGGGGATAACAGCGGTGACTTATGCAGACGGCCTTATCGGTCAACCCTCAAAAGACGGAAGCAGTTGTCTTCACAAGGAAGAGAGTGATTGAATTCTTCCTACTCGACTCCAAAATATACTTGGGCAAGAACATAGAGGAGCGCGTAAGAGAGGCGTCAGTAGCGTTCTATGCCTGCAAGAAAATATTTGGTAAAATATGTTGTTTAAGACCTCGCGTTGTGCATTGGATGTACATTTTTATTGTGAGACCAATCCTTACTTATGGAATAGTACTCTGGTGAACTGCTATCGAAAAGCAGAACAACCTTAAGAAGATAACTAAAATTCAAAAAGCTACCTGTCTGGGCATCTTCGGAGCAATTAGCATAACGCAAACAGCGGCATTGGAGACCATGCTGCACATTCCACCACTTGACTACTGAAAAAGTATAGCTGCTCATAAGACTGCACAAGTCTACATGTTGGAAAAGTTCTGACGACGAGCAGTATACTAAGAGCCTATCCTGAAGGCTGTCTGCAGGAAGACACTGACTACAATACCCCATCAATGAGCTTTGAAAAAGTCTTTTCGACCAGAATCCCAGACAGAGCGGAGTGGGGGGAGGATGGTGGTGTAACAATGGCAAATATAGCGGTCTTCATTGTGGAGGACGTGGTGGGAACTAGGGTGTACTCGGATTCTCTAAAGATACGTAGTCATTATCGATTGCAGGACTATTGCAGTGAGTTTCAAACAGAGATAGTGGCCATAGAAAGAGCGGCAAGGATGTTACTATCACGCCCAAATATACCTAACATAGGAATTATGCTTGTTAAGAAACGGTGGAGCAATCTGACAACATGCGATATTTCAAGGCACCTGTGGCCAGCTTGGGACATTACGAAAACAGCTCTCATGCTAAAGAGAAGCCGCACCGATCCCCGAAATATTGTGGCATGTGTATGGACGAGGAAGAAGTGAAAAGCGTTCAGCATTTGCTTCGCGATTGCTTGGACCTGACCAGGAGAAGGTAAAAAGCGTTAGGCACATACTTCTTTACTGGACTGGATGAGATTGCTAACATAGGGCTGAAGCAGCTTTTCCGGTTTATTAACAACTGTGGCTGGTTCTAAGTAAACATTATCCTGACATCTGGGTGCGGTCTAGCAGATTTGGTAATACCACAGACCTTTCTTTTTTCTATGTGAGGCTGATCGGCTTTTCGATTGTTACCACTCTAACCTAACCTAACCTATTCTTTCTTAAAAAATGTGATTCGTCTCTTACGTTGATTGTCGGCTACCTTTTTAATTTACCGATTTGTTGTGACACATTTTTGAAATCGTAGAAACTCTCTGCAATCCTTTCGCTGCACAAAAGTGGTTCTGAGACACTCTCTACTTCTACTGTAAACCATTTTTAGGTACATACCTCCCACCATGGTTTTATGAAGAATAAGTCGATTAGTAACCACTTCTCAGAGTTCTCAAGTTTCTGCATATCAGCCGCTGAAGCTGGTAATCAGGTTGACTGCATTTTTAATAATTTCAGCAAAACCTTTGACCAGATTGACTACAGTATCCTTCTTCATGAACTTGTGGTTCTTGGGTTCCCTTCCAACTTTGTAAATTGAGCAAAATCCTACTTCTCCAATTAACTCAAATGAGTGAAGTCCTAATTCGTGAAGTTCATATTCGGATATTATCGAGATAACGTCTGGTGTACCGCAAGGTAGCCATCTCGGACGGTTACTTTATTTAATTTACACTCATGAATGCTCTATTATGCGGATGACGCTAAGATTTTTCGGAGCATTTTAACTGTAGTCGATTGTTCATCATATTTACTGAAATCGGACTAGGTTTGGGAAGCCTATAATTTTTGTTTCAGATAAAGGTCTAATAAAACTGAAATATATAGTATTAATAAACAATGTTCTCAGAACTTAGAATACAAACAGAAAACCTTATCAGTGCTGAAAAGATACCAAATATAACAATTCTCGAATAGGTACTTATGCATTATTTAATTCAGACAATCTGCATTTTGTGGGTTCTGCTCCAAGACTAGGTCAACACAGGTTCAGTACTTATTAGGAATCAAAGTGGACGTACCATGAACATTTATTTTAGCTACGCGTAATTTATGCAGGATTCGTGAAGGCTTATAGTGATTCAAAAATTCTCTGCATGTCTCCATTAGTTGCCGCCGACGGCATTGGGGCACCGACTATTTTACACAAGTTAAATTCAGTCCAATTAGCCTTTTTGTAACTTCTGATGAAACTATTCTTGCCAACTTTACTGTTTTATTAAAATTTGCGAACATTACGTTAAAAAATTTAGTTTTTGAACCAGAAAACCACGCTTTAAAAATATATTTCCACTGTACGTATTACAATAGAATTTTAGTAGAGGTAAAAGCTAGTTCTCAAAGAAAGCTAAAAAATTAACTGAACAATTTTAGTGGAGGCTAAAAAGATTCCTCGGAAGTAGTGTTCCAGAATGAAATGTTTAATTAAAATCCCACTTGGTTGAAGACACTGTGAAAGACGGCTTTATAAAAGGGTTGCGAAGAAAACTCGTCGCGACATCAGAAAAGTTGATAAAAACAACAACAGCAACTGCAATTGTACCCCAATCTGTAACTGAAGGGTTCCGGAAGGACAATAGGGCACATTGGCGACGAGAAATGAACCGACGACCGTCGTGGATCTTAAAGATTTTTTTTTGTTTTGAGGCCTTCAACCCTTTTAGCCTATTAATGGTACACTACCCATCCGCTTTCCATCTCCCTGTTGCGCCGAACCTTACACAGCATACAGGTCCCATTCTGGTGAATGTAGCGTACCATATGCAAATGAACTCGGCTTCTGTTATGAAAAAAGTCGAAAAATAATATTTCACTTTTTATTTCCATTTTTTGTGCGTGTGTGGAATTTCTAGTTTTGTTAGCTTTCCCATGGCATTTATTCCAGCGTTGATTGCTATCTGGATTGCCGCGTTTGTATGAGACATACAGCATCAGTCAGGCACACATCCAAACTGTGAACAATGAATAATTTTGACAGCTTTATGCTACCTCCCCGCCTATCCCCGTCGACACCAACAGACGATGCTGGACTTTTTACTATTGAGATTTATCTGCAAATGAAAATTTTTAGTTTTTGCTGCAATTTTCAAGGGCTGGTGGAATATTTTCATGAAACCTTTTTTCCCACTGTTAGTGCATATATGTGGGATAATTATTGTTTTTGGATTGTTGCTCGGCAGTGATTTGTGCATCGGATTTTGAATCTTTTGTTTGCGGAAAATACTCCACTAATAATTCCATGAGTTCTACAGAAACTTTATTGAATTTCAATGTGTTTTATGGGCTAACTATAGGTGCCTCCGAGCGTTGAATTTTCTCTGTTTCTTAAATTAAACATGAAATTTAAATACAGACCTTTTATACTATTAGCAATGAGTAAAAGCGAACCGTTGATTTTTGTAATTATTTAATTTCAATAATTTAAATTTCAAGTTAATTGTACATAACCGGAAGGCATTTATTTGATGTGTTTCTATGTATTGGTATATGTGGTACGATATTTTGAAATTCGAGCCAAAAACAATGAAGCTATACTATCCGTAAACTTAATAATATAATTTTTGAGGAAATTATGCCTTATAACATGCTTAAACGAATTAATGTAGAGACAAATTCTGGATTTGTTATAAGAAAATTCCGGCAAAAATTACGGTTCTAAATTGTAATATGGTGTTGCAACTGTTCCTTACGATGAGCCCGAATATCTGTTCAGTTTCAAAGGATATTCCGAGCGTAGAATGTGAATTCACCTTTCACCCACAAAGAGATATAAAAAATGTACACCGTGCGAGATTCGAACCATTAGCCTCGGCAGCACGCTCCAACGTCTTCACTACTAAGCTCATTTTCTCTCTCTCTAGTTCCAGGCACCCCTTTTAAGGCATGTAGCGGGAGCAGAACTTCACCCGATTCGAGACAATGATTGCAAGTGGACCTACAATTTAAAGTGGATTCCGAACCACTGACATTTTCTCTGCAACCCCCAATGGCCTTTTATATCGTGTAGTCAGCAGAAAACACAGAAAATAAATAACCATGGGTCGCCACCGGTGGCATTCGGGCCTGTGACCGCCGTGATTGAAGACCGACACGTTATCACTTGGAGACGGAGTTGGATCAATTCGAAAGAGCGCGACGACCACCATACAATGGGCCCGGGTTCGAGACCAGATCTCCCCGTATGTTTTTATTAAGAAATTAAAATAATCCACTCCGTTTCTGGGCTGTTGTCTAGCTCGCAGCAATGCAAAAAACAAAACATTCAAGTTTCGTCACATCCCTTACCTTAATTTTCTTGCGGCCAAAACCATGCTAACGCATCAAAGGGTTGTCCCCTAGAATTTGGCTATCGTATAAAAAAAATATTATGAGTCAAGTAAATTTTACGGCGTTCTTCGGTAGATTTCGTGAAAACAGTATTTGTTTTTGGAATTTTTTCTCCGCATAACATCTTTTTTAACTAAACAATTAAGTTTATTATGTATCTTCCTTAACTTAACTGTATAACTCATTCTTGCACACAAAAAAAGGGGAAGCGTTGCTGACTATAACTTATTTTCTTACTGTTTTATGCTGTAAAAGACCTTATCTAACGTATGATCGTTATTGCTATCGTTTAACGTTTTTTCTTTGAACTAAAATTTGTTAGATTTGTAGGAAAACAGTAATAGCAAGAAGTAGATCATTAATTATTTTGCAATTAAAATTTGAAATCTCCGGAGGAAAACATTCGATTGACATATTTAAAATTATTAATGTTATTCATTATTCGTTTCAATTGGACAATATTAATAAAATATGTCGGCCTATCAATTCGGAGGTCCAAGGTTCGGATCCCACGGGCGGCGAACCATGGCTGTTTTCTGCTGACAACAGATAGGGGTTGCAGAGAAAATACCAGTGGTTCGGAATCCACTTTAAATAATAGGTCCACTTGAAATCGTTGTCTCGAATCGGCTCATGCCCCACGAGGGGATACGAGAACTAGAGAGACGGAGGGAGTGGTATTGATAAATTTTAGTGGTGCTTAGAAGGTATAATTTAACACCATTATTTCGAAATCGAAAAAAATACCTATCATCGATGTCCTTCCTGGCCCTTTAATTTAGATGAGTGTGCAGTTAAAAAGTCTTCAGGAAATAGAAATTCCGACACCTAAGAAAACACAGTTTTTTTTTTATATATGTACGCTTTTTAAACTTACTAAAGCTTATTAAAAAAGATAATTAGAAAGAAATATTCTGCATCCTGTTCAATAAAGATTGAAATCTGTTTTTTTTTTTGTATATTTCGTAGTTTCAATAGCAAATAATTGGTATTTACACAACTTTGTTTTTACTCTAAAAAAATTATCTTACATTGTAAAATAGTGAAAACATTTGATATTCTAAAAATTGTATACTTAATATTTTGTGGAGCTTCCCTTATAATTTGCCTGCACTGCAACCATGCCAGGGCGTAGAATCTTCTGGAAAGATGTGAAGTCATCTATTTGAGAGAAGTGCTGTTCAATTGATGGGATACAAATTTCCTCAAGTAAGCGTTGGTACTAAACGATGTTTAGCGTTCCATCTATTAGGGCCAGCTGTCTAACACCAGGATAGGAAAAGCACCCCAGACCATTCGGCTACTTCCTGCCTGACGGCACGTCGAACACACTCCTTGCCGTCACCGATTTTTCCCCTCACGTACGACATCCCGTCGGAACCGAAGATGTTAAATCTGGACTAGTCCGAGAAAATAACTTTATTCCAATCAATTCTAGTCGAATTTTGGTATTGTTTGACAAATTCCAAAAGTTTGTGACGCATTTTTATTGTTAAAAGTGGCGCACAAGTCAGCATCTTGCAGTCTTCGACGACTGTTTTCGCGTCAATTTCGGTCCTATCGTCCGCTCCGTCTATAAATTCTTGCCTAATGTCTTCATCAGCTTTGAAACGATCTTGCAGGGTCATGTGGTGCAGAGGGCGACCCTATCTCTAAGCGGTCTTTCTAACAGGTCCTGAGCCGATTTTCCTTCTCGACTTGCGGACTTTTGTACTTATCTCCCGGATACTTAATTTTTCTTTCCGCAGGACCAAAATTTTGTTCTTGTCACTTTCAATCATTTTCCTTAAATTTAACTTATTTTAACTTTCTCTGCAATTTTACAACCACTTGTCACACTTATTACAAAACAAATCTATAATGATATGAAAATGCAGATATTGCATAACGAGGAACTTTCTGAAACACAAAAACCAAAAATATTTAGGTTCGGTATGACAGTGGCTTATGTATGAAACAAAATTATAAATGTTTATGAAAAAATGAAAATGGCGGCGGTTAAAAAACAATAATGTTGTTTTGGGTGATTTTTCGGTTGACAAATATAGAAAAAATCAAGATTTTGACATATGTAATCGAGGTTCATGCAGTACCTAAACATGTGACGAAGATATGATTAATATTTCATAAGGATCTTTCCTATTTTAAAATTCACTATAGCCTGTTTTTATGTACAAAATAAGGATATCTGTGCATTCACACAGAGCCGGAAGTCGTCAAAAAGAGCGAAGCAGCCGAGCGTGCGTATACATACTTGATCCGGTAAGAGCACCTCGGAGAGAGCGCCCAAATAAAATCGAGAAAAAAATATACTTAGACTGCTCTGATTTTTAGGAAATTTTAACACGATATTTTTCAAATGATTTACTTTCAAAATCCGTCAAAACAAGAAAATCGAATTTGAAGTTGAAAAACTAGGATGACCCCTTCAAAGTAAATCAACATTTTTATCGGAACAGGGAGTTTTATTTTAAAGAAGGCGGATGAAGTCTATAAAGTTGGTACGGTTGGCGTTTTCAGGTTTAAGAATAAAAACATCACCCAGAAACATTTCAACATTTTCCATATGGAGTAGAGCCCAAGCGAAGTGTGCATTTTGAACATGAATGGAGTAAAATATTACTTCTTTAAAAGAGGGCTAACTAATTTGACTATATTTAAAATTTGGTGTTTTAAAAATATACTCTAATAAAATTTTTAACTTTGTCTTACTCTATTTTATTAATTTCATTAATTTTACTATTTAAAAAATGCCCCCAAATATGCCAAAGCTCCGAAGACGACTATGATCTCATAAGGTGATGTAAACAAGATGCAAACTAAATTGTAAACATTAAAGAGTTGTGAGAAGCTTTTGGATAACTTTTTTAAGTATCACGGCTAAGAAATGTGTCAATATCCTTATCAAATCTTTTATTTATCTTCCCTCGCAGGCAACGCCTATTCTTTCTGTCTTTTCATAAACTTTTACCAAAATTGTTTACTATAATTCGCTAAAATATTGAAATATGGCTAGACAAATTGAAAAACACAACTTGAGCAAACCAATTTGGCAACTAGTGGCATTATTTTGGCGGAGGACATTTCGAGCAGCTTTTTATTAACATTATAATTAAATAAAAAACGTGTTTGGGTTAATTTGAGTTTAATCTCTTTAAGGGGGGAACCAGAAGGTTTGCAATAAAAACATATAGAATATCTTTAATGTTGCAAGAACTCCCAAAAATATTGTACAAAATGGCGGAACTATAGCCTGTTTATCTCGGCGCATTTTAGTTTGTTGGACATGTAGCACCTTCAATATTGATCTGAAATAAAAAACTTAATAGTATTTAGACACCTCTCTCTCGATTATATACTTCACCTAGCCCAAAAAAAGTAAAATATTTGTAAAATAGGACGATTTTGAAAAAAAATTTCTAAAAATTACCAAACTTTTGGGGTTGTTAGTAAGGAAAAAAACTTTTTAGGTCAGATAATTACCAACACATAGGTATAAGTAGATTGTAGTATGTTAATAAAGTTGTAAAAACAGTTTAAAGGTATTAAAACTTAAAAAAAGGTGACTCACCGACTAATCAGCGATACCAGGGATAAATAATAATAGAATTTTGTCCAACACAGATATTATCTTAAATAAATACATACATATACGAAAGAAATAGAGTCTTTCATTGCATTGCGGTATCTCTCAGTTAACTCTCTTTAACCCGAAAAAGAAGCGCGCTATTAATTTAAAAATTTTGTCAGCATATTCCTGAGACGTTAAATTAACATGTTATTAAAAAACATTTTCGATTTTGGAAAAGTAACCCTGGAGGTCCCCCCCCCCCCCACCCACCCACCACCTTAAATTCCAGATTCTTATAATATTCCGCAAAAAGTTGTCTCTGTATAAAGTATATCCTTCCCTTACCTACGATATGATGTGCCTTTCTGGAAAGGTTATAATATAAAATGGATAATTTAATAGAAATAAAAACCAGTTGTATTAACTACATACATTTTTGAGGAAATTTTGGTGAAATACTGAGTTTTAGGAAATCGCAAAATATTTTTTCTCTTTTTTTGGAAGTGGGTGAACCTTCAATAGTCGAAGTTAGATCAACATTGTTCACATGCATTGTACTTTTTTGGCGTAAGTTTGATGTAGTTACGTTGAGTAGATAAAAAGATAAAAATAAAACTACGATGTGCATAACATGAAAATAAGGTTCAGCCACCCCCCCTTACTATTTTTTTAGCCTAGGTGAAACGGTGATAGAGCAAAGCATACGTACGTTGCACCTAAGCTATATACATATTAGCACATTTATACGAAACACCCTGTATAATATAATATCGCTTTATACCGCGAAAATGCAGTCAATTACAAGGCGTGAGTAATCAATTCTTTTATATGAACTTGCAATTAAAACTTTCCCTTAAGTAATCGTGAGTGGACCAAAAAGCTTTTACAACTATATTTAAAGTGAAATGCAATCATTTCTCTAATTTTATAAATGAAAAACAAATAAACTTTAGTCAGAATGTTTAATTCGAAGCAGCATCCTTAGGTTAGTAATGCATCACACCAAAGAATATACCAGCAGCTTTTAATTATATTTCTTAGCAATAAACATCCGAATGAATTTGGAAAATTGCACCTGCACGAATAAGCTATTTTAGTCCAAAGTAGACTTCTCCTGAAAGCATTGCTTCGTCCACGTGATTCAGAATAAGTGCACGCAAGCACACTTAAAAATTTCAACTGTCCTTATCATCATCAGATGATTCCTAGCGAAAGAATTTTATAATGAGCTTAAATTCAACACCCGCACCCCTCATTCCATCTGCAACCACCCCGGTATCCTTTTAGATTTTTTTTTTAATTTTTTCTTCCGTATTAACGATACCAAGAATGCAAAAAGCAAACTACAAAAGCCCCGTCGAATAAAAAAGCTTTTCACGTCGTCAGACTGAACATACTAATTCTAGTGGATCTGGCTGACTGAGAGGAAGCACGTCTCCTCTCCTGCTCGAGCCTGTGCTTCTTCCTGTCTATAATAATCTTTAAAAATGTACGTATGTAGGAAAATGTGTGTAAGCCTGCTCCTGTAGAGAGCTGGCGGGAAATCACAGCCCACTGGTAGTGGGCCACTGCCGGGACGAAAAAGTCCACCCACCACCTCATCCACTTGAAACTCCTCTGCAGGATGCGCAAGCTGCACCTTTCCCGTCCTCCCACTTACCTTGTTGTCGAAGAAAAAATGGCGCGTTATAAAAAAATGGACTCCGTAGGGTGAGATTTCACCACCCTCCACTTTACTGAATTTTTTCTAGTGCATTTTTTTCTTTTTGATTTTTTTCATTTCGAATGAAAGAGACAGAAATCATTGCGATTTTTAGTCATTCCTGCATAATAATGATATGCGAGGTCTAGGGGGAGTAAACGGTGCAGGTCTATGTGATCATTCGTAAACTGTAGATTTTTAATTATGGGGGAGTTAAAGGAAACCAATATGGATGACGACTATGGCTATAATGGCTTAGAATGCTGTACACACCACTCGCTAAGCAGCTGCACGGCTTCGACCAAACGGCGGCCAGCAACAACCCCATTCACATAGCCGTTCAGCACCCCGCGTAGACTATGAGCACATTTTTTCCGCTTCAAGGTTGAACTGGATAGAGAAAAATGGAAAAAGTCACTGGTGTGCGGGAGAAGATGGTGCATGAACACGGCCATATTTTTTCTCTTAGAATTCCCGGTAAATGTAAAAGGCCTGCAAGGCAAGCTCGGATGACGATAACAAGGGGATAAGTTGGCGCAAATATTTGAACAACATTTCATGAAAATACACTTGCAACGTACTTTACAATTATGAGCGTGGCGGAAGGAGTAAAAATTGGTGGGTCACAGCATCCACGAATAAAAGGAGGCCTTTCGAATTAATGAACTGCATTTGCTCGCAAACTATATAATACGTTTACTGAACCAAAGCTTAATTAATTTTCGGTTAGTGCAATTTTACATTACTCAAAAATAAGAATACCTGGTAGACAGCCAATTAACTTAATCGTGACACTATGTATCATAAAATAACTTAGAAGTTAAACCTACCACTTTTGAGGTTAGTTGATGGACTACCAACCATAGCAATTTTGTTAATATGTTGGTCGTCGTAAATATCGTATATTACGTGAGAAAGTACAAGAACAAACCCGGCAATAAAATGTGATAACCATAAGCACAACCAATGCAAGGAGTGGACTGGAGGAAAAAGTCAACATTTGGGAACTGCACTATTGAAAAGTATCGAAAGGATCAAAATTATTGAAATCTAAATTTTAAAGGGTTGATAAAAATAAATGCGGGGATGAAATGCATAATCGCTTACGGTTAAAGGTGTATGAAGCCAATTTTTAGGTTCTGGAGAAGTCGGAAAATTACGATTCACTTATTGTGTTATGTAAACCTTAAATAAAAAACTAATGGCATAAACTATGGCTCACTTGAAAAGTCCATTTTATTAGGTTCGAAATTCCTATTTGGTTCGTAGTTCTACAAAATGTGTTTATAGCGAATTGCACATTTAGTAGTAGTACGGAGCAACTGTTTTCATCATGTATCATGTATTACACGTTTTTTGCAAATTTTTTGTCAAGCGCTGCTACAACCTTTTCATCTGTTGTTTATTTTGGTTATACTTTTTTAACCGACTTCCCAAAAACAAAGAGGTTCTAAGTTCAACGCCTATTTTTTTTATGTCTGAACGAGCATAATTTTGTAACACGTGGACCGATTTTGATGATTCTTTTTTCGTAGTATGATGCCCCAAAAAAGTTGATAATAGGGTGGGGTGGGTAGGGGAAGGAATAGTCTAACTTCGTAACGCGTAGACCGATTTTGATGAGTTTTCCTTTGTTGGGTAGAGTACCCCCGATTGGTACCATGTCAAAAAAATGTTGGGGGTGGGGATGCGGGTAAGGGATGAAACTTAACTTCGTAATGCGTGGACCGATTTCGATAATTCGATTTTGGATGTATGTAGTATGAAACCCCATTGCTATGAAAAAAATTTGGTCTTTGGGTGTCGTGGGGGGGATTATGGATTATTCTTCTTTTGATGTGATACGACGACAAGAATTCATTAGGTAGGGTGGTATGTGGACGGACGATACCCAATTTCACACACCTTACTGTATATTTTGTTAGTGCACTACCTCTGCACCTTTTGAAATTGCTTTGTACGAACAAATTTAAAAAAAAAATATTTTAACCGACTTCACAAAAAGCGCTAAAGAGCATAAAATAATTTTCATTTTATATCTACCATATTACGACATTTTGAAGTCGGCGCAAATTAAGTAAACATAACAACTACCCATCCACAATTGAAGATACTATATAAAACTGCCTCAACGTTTCAGCTCACGGGATCATAAGGAAGGACGATTCAATACTTTTTTTTTACTTCAAAACGTCGTAGTAGATATAAAATTAAAAATTATTTTAAAGTTTGTAGCTGTGCTTCTCAAGTGCACATTGGGTTCTGTCATGTAATCAATTTAATAGGTAAACAGATAACAATTGCAAATTTAAACTGAAACAAAAATCAATTTGCACTGACAGGGTATAAGGCTGCACTATATCGAAATATAATTCAAGACTAAAGCACATGAGAATAAATTCAAAATACTCCATTTCTTCCGCTGATGATTGAAGTTAATACATAATTTCCGATGTATCATTAGGTTAGGTTAGGTTAAAGTTAGGCCAAGGAGGCCCATTGTGATACCACGTTGAGGCTACAAAACTTTATCAACCCCCATAAAAATAATCTAAGTAATAGGAGGGTGGACATGTACCCCCTGTGCACCGAGCCAGCTCCCTGTTTACAGTGGGGCCAGCTTAAGGGAAACCAAACTAGATCTACCTAGGTTGGGAAGGGTGTACGGCCCTAACTCGTCGTCGGGAAAAATTTTGAACTTCTCATAAATCGAGCCAGGTCCTTGACATCAGTGGAGCCTAGTTTGGTTGAATCTGCAAAGAAGGAGGAGCCCAGAAACTGGTTCCTACGGTTGGCTAGGGCCGGACAGTTGCCGAGGAGGTGGAGTATGGTTTCCTCATCCTCTTCGTCATGGCAACTCCTACAGAAGTCGTTTGAAGGCGCGCCCAGTCTATCGGCGTGTCTGCCTATGAGGCAGTGACCAGTGATGACGGCCACGGTACTGCTAATTGTTTTGCGTCCGAATAAGATGAGCTCCCTTGACCGTTTAGGGTTGAGCTTTGGCCATATCTACCGGGTAATCAGGCAGGTGTGTTCCTCCTACCAATTAATGTTTGTAATCCTGAGAGACTCCTGTAAGAGTTCCAGTTTGCATGTGACCAGCGGTTTACCCAGCTGGTGGTGAATGTCCGAATCAGGACTAGTGGTACCGATGTATCATTAGTTTCATGAGTCTATGAATCCATTAAGAGCTTAAAGTTAGTATGTTTTTCTATTTTTCCCGTTAAATTTGCGAATTAGAAGAGTTTTAAATTAATAACTAAATACAATACATTTAATTAATTCTTTAATTTTATTAAGAAAGCATAAAATAACAGAGGATAATTTCATATAAATAAAAATTCAAATTTAATTATTTAAAACAAGACAAGTTCTTAGTTTTTTGTGGTTATTGCAATACTGCTTTAAAATAGAATTTAAAAATGACAGACTATCTACAATCCGAGAAATGAGCGTTTAATATTACCAACTACAGAAAATACTAGTTCAGCGGCAGCGCTACTCGTGGGAATAAATAATATTTTTTGAAGCTAGCCCACAAAAAGTTTGGTTTTACAAAATTATATGTCCATAGGTCTTCAGTTATAAATGCTCCTCTTTTAATAATTTTTCTAATTTTCGGTTTCAATTCATTTTGCTTTATCTTGAGCATTTAATTGTACTCACTCACTCGTCGAGACACAGTTAACTGTTGAGTGTTGTGGAAGTAAATCATCAATATCCAAACTTTCACCAGAATTAGCTCCAATTTTTATAAATGTAATAATTTAAAATCGATTTGTTTTACTAAACTCTATTCCAAAATACTTTAGAAATATTAGTTTAAAATTTCAAAATGAAATTCGAACTTAGTTAAAATTACAAATATATATACGCGTGCATTTTCGGCCCTCCGAAGTCGCTCGCAGTTTCACACGTTCTTAGACCTATTTTGGTTGTTTATAAAAATATTTGTGTTTCGATAAAATGAATCTGTATAAAAAAATATAATATAAAAAAAAGCTCTAAAAGAGTAAATACAAAGCAAGTCAAAACTAAAAGAAGATCTCACAAATTCCGTGGTAATCAATATACTTTCGAGCACAATACATAATTTGCGAGTGAATCCGTGCAAAAATTATTAACAACTACCACTGAACCGATTTTGATGTAACTTGGCGCATTTTGCTTATTAACATAAAATTGAAAAAAATTTTGACTGAGAAAAAAAGTTGAAAACAGGTCTATTTATTGGATCTTTTTTTGAAACAACCACCAGCTTTATTTAACGGTGGTAAATTACCACGTAAGAAACCTTCCTTTTTAAGATGCCTTTTGTTTTTTTTTTTAATTTCAGACTTGCCAATCCTGAGATTAACTCTCGGCCATGTAACAAGAATTCTTTTAGGACTCGACTTTAGCGCCATTTTCAAATTGATATTTTAAAGAAAATTTCATGTTTATATCTAATAAAAGAGCTGAGAAAAGGGGAGGTCTTGTGAAGCGTTACGGTGCGGTATAGAGTGGGGGGCTCAACCAACGCGTTACGAAACATTAACTTTTCGTTAAAAATAAAAGCCCTTACTCAGTTAGGGGGGGAGGTCTTGTGAAACGTTACGGTGCGTTATAGAGTGGGGGTGGGGGGGGGGGGCTCAACCAACGCGTTACGAAACATTAATTTTTTGTTAAAATTAAAAGTCCTTACTCTTAATTCGTGACTCACGGCTCAGTTTATATGGTATATCTACACAACACATTTTTTTTACATACAAAAAGAGTCACGTCACTGAGTATATATATGGCAAAAAAGTCGGGTACCAAGAGTCCATAGTTTTGACTCTAAGAGTGCGACCGGTGCGGTCAAGCAAAACTACCTAAACTACAAGCCATGAACTTACGAATTTCACGCACATACATTAGCGCCAAAGTGGGTCGAAATTTCGTTTAATTTACATTGCTTTTTATTCCGATATTTTGCGCAACATAATTGTTGGGTGAAAATAATAAGCTAAGTGTTACGTAACCTTTGGTGGAGGGGGGTTGTTACGGTGCGTTACAAGGGGGAGGGGGTCAGAAATCTTCAAAAACTGCGTTACGTAATACGTGAACGGCTCCTACCTTTCTGAACACAACACTTATGCCATTAAATTTAGTACAAACAACATTTTGTAAAAGTGTTCCATCATCTTTCTCAACATCGCCATACACAGTCTATACCTAATTTTATTACCTTATTGTTCTGAGATACTTTGTCAATTTTATTGAGGTCGTCTTCCTTGCTTTCATGATTCTCCTAATGATTCTATACTGAAAATATAATTTTAAAGGTTGCAATATTCATAAACATTAGAATGTCCTGAAAATGGTCCTTAAATACGATACTGTTACATAATTTTCTTACAATCTAAATCGTCAAATATTTTATTTAATAGATACTAGCACTTGCCAGATATAAGCTAAATGGACAGTTTTCACTTGTACCTCATGTTGTAGCAAGAAAGTGTGACAGTGTCGCACTAACGGTCTATTTTTTGAATATGCGTGATTATTTCAAGTGGTTCATCAAATTAGATACTTGAAGAGCCTCTCTGATTCACAGTACTCTACTGAAGTGACAAACTTTTCTATCGGTCGAGTTTTAAGCAATTTGCCATTAAAGTGGCTTAAAATGAGCCCAAAACTTCCAATGTTGACCAAATAACGTTGCCAGACAGCTTATGTTTCATAAGGTACTGAAAAAAACCCTACCCTGGGCTGCAGATATAAGGAAAAAATATCTGACAGCCCAAGGTAAGGCTGAAACCTTAAAATTTTAATTTTTTATTAATTTTGAATTTAGACAAAAATTACTGTTTGTCTAAAAGATATGTAATTTTCAAAAAACATTGAAATCTGGAAAGTATTAACTTTAAAATACTATAACCCCAACTTAAGTTTTGCTAAATATTTTCTGTTAAATTTCAGTTGAATGTTTACAAAAACATGCGAAAGTATTCCTTTTTACATTCTTAATTCGTTGGGTGGGGGGTGAACATTTTTTTCCGTTTTGCTTTCTTTGGAGTGTGGTTTATAAATTAAATTGAAAATATGCTACAAACAAGCAAACGGAGCTGCGATTTCACTGCGTGCTCATCGTCCATCATGGGTAATGCTAAAGGTGAAACATTGTTCCATTCTAGCAATATTAATGCTTTCTGTACTTTTGGAGACGCAGTTGGATCCATGGATGAGTGAAACGATCATTGGATGCAGTCGAGCCTCGGTCTGCCAACGAATTTTTAATTTGCAATTGCAATAAATTTAATAATTCACTTCGTCTCTGGGCTGTTGTCTAGCTCGCAGCAATGCAAACACAAGACATTCAATTTAACTGATTCTCCTTACACCCCATAATCATGCTAACGCATCAGAAGGTTGTCCCTTTACTAAAAATGCAAAATTGGGAACAAAATTGCAACTAAGTTGAGGGACAATAATTATACAGGCCTACAAGGTTTTTCCATTTTTAGAAATACTAGTGAATTATTATGTAATTCTGATCGCTAGATCGGAATCTGGTTGTAAAATTTGCCTAGCTCGGCAGCATTTTGAGATATCCAAACCTCCAAGTACGAAAATGTTCATAAATTTTTCAATTATCCGTTTCGCCGACGAGATCGAATTCTGCATGAAAAAATCTATAAAAGCACTTATAGATGTAAGCACGAATATTTAACGTCCTCAAATTCTTTGACGGATTTTGTCTCGGAATAGAAAGATGGGATTTTGAATTTTGGAAATTTGTATTTTGCTTTTACTCAATGACTTGTTTATATTTTATAATAGCTAAAAATTACCAACAGCAATGTTCAATGAGCTCTCTCAATTAGAATCTAAGTTATCAGGTTATTACGGTCAAAGTTCACCTATGCGTCAGCTAGTGGTGTGGAATGTTGTTCTTCGCGATTATCTTTTAACCTTTTGATTTAACGGCACAATGCTTCAATACAAACTCTACAAAATGAGTCACCAACTGTTGTTTTTAACCAGATACTTCTCGACCAATCCAGGGCCAAAGTTCGCACTGTCCCCACTGTTTCCCAGCCCCTCGGTGATACGGGTTGACGATAACACAAAAGTCGTCAGGAGCAAAGTTGTAGCACTTGAAGCGCCCTTTACAATCGTATCGCCGTACGATGAAAAACGGCCGAGATATAGGCGATACAAGTTTTCCACCTGTTCGCCTCCCCCCGCGCCCCCCGAAACAGAAGAAATATAGGCAAATGTGGACTTAGTGTTTCCAGGGGGCCGCATGCGAAAATTCAGCGAGGTAGGTGAACTTGTAATTAAAAAATAACTGACGCCTGGACTATAACACGATCGTCGTTTCTAATAAAGAAAAGGTTAGTGTGACAGTTTAATATGCATAATTTGATACAGCTCTCTAGATCGGTATTTAATTTTGTTGTAGTAACATCTAGTTTTCGTCTTCTCGCGAAAGCGTCCTGCAGTTAAAGAAAAGTTACCCTTGGGGGTGTGCTGTTGAGGATGAGCTAAAGGAATTTAACTTTTCTTTATTAGAAACGCCGATCGTGTTAAGGAATTTTAATATTTCTTACTTAACTCGAGTTTTGAAACACTTTCTTTTGAGTTTCGTTCTCAAGTACAAACATTAATATTTTTAAAAGTACATACGCGCCCGTTGCGAGCACGAATAGCGATAAATGCGCCTGGTAGAGTTATACACGCTCCCGCTACAGGCCCAAAAAATGTAAAATACGCCTGCCATACGAGTACTCAAGATTCTGTTACTGTTTAACACTTTCGAGAATGGTGACTCAGCTTATATATAATCTAACCCGTATAGACGCGTGTTCACCGGTTGGATCATCGCCACCTGTCATTTAAATTCGATTTGTCAAATTGTCTTAACTTTTTGAAGCTGTTTCAACTTTATCGTGCAGTTTCAAACTGTCTGAGTCAATTTGAAACGACGGGAAAAAATTGAGACACTCTGAAACGGCAGTGAAAAGTTGAGACACTTTTGAACGGAGCAGCAGAGTAAAGACACTCTGAAAACGCTTCGGTAAGTGAGATACTCCGAAAACGCTTCGGAAAGTTAAGACAAAGTGGCACGGTAGCGTCGAACTGTTTCCAATTGCCGATAACTCAAAATGTGAGTTATGACAATAATAATGATAACAATTACCTGAAGTTTGTTATTTTTATTCTTATATATTTTCCAGTTTCAGTTATAATTTTTATTAACCTGAGTAGCCTGACTCAAATGTGCAAGCGTTGCCGAGCTACTGCGAAGATAGTTTTGTTATCTGAGACTTTGGTCTCTACGAAAATAATTTTGTTGTTTTCATTTTAAATTTTAGTGTAGAAAACACGTGACCGTACCGTGCATGGTTTGGACTATTTCGTGCGTCTGTTATTGATGCCTGCACGCAGCGGGAGGGTATTTGGAAAATTATAATTTCTACTCAGGCGTACTGTGTCTCATTTGAGTGCCATTCAGACGTTTTGACACTGTGCGTGACTGTTTCAGGCAAGGGATGGGCGAGTCTTATTTTTACTCGGGTTCCGGGTTTTTTGAAACAAATAGTTGCGTTTTCAGATTTTTTTGAGTGATAAGGAAAAACTGAAATAAACCTAACCAATTTTAAAAAATGTTGAAGAATTAGGAAATTATTACAAAAGTCGTTTAACAATAAAGTATCTTATCTGCGATGCTTCCTCCTGCTATGCAACGAATAATTTTATGGCAAATCACAAATCGTGTTCGCGACTATGCTGTGCAGGTCACCTCAAAATTACAGAGATTCAGCAATGTTAAGCTAACACCTTAAGCCGTTTGGAAAATACAACATAGGATTGGCCGTGCCAAAACCAAAAAACGCACTTACCAAGAGGCACGCTACAAACATTTCACTATCGACGATTGGAAGAAAGTGACTTGGTCAGAAGAAACAAAAATTAACCGATCCGGCTAGAATGGTCAACAATCAACCTGGAAAAGGAAGGATAAACAAACTCCCATAAATTCGGTAGCGCATGAATGAGCTACTGGGGAGTTGTGCGATGCCAAGGGATTGTTAGTAGGATAACTGCAGACACCTATATTGAGAACTTGCATTGCATCCACGGCATTCAGCAAAATAATTATCCGGAACATAAAGCTCTTAGGACCACTGATAGCCGTCGATAGATATAAGGATTTGAATTGTTGAATTGGACACAGTCTCCTGAATTCAATCTCAAACCTCCAAAAAATCTATTTCGAAAAAGATAAAAGTATTTAATTTTCATTTATTTTACCTATTTTTTAAAATACTTAACAAACTTGTTTTTTAATTCATCTTACCCTGTAGATTAATACATTTCATTTCACTTATCATATAATAAAGTTAAAATTGTAGTTTGAATCAGCCATTCCGAAGCTAAACTTCTTAAGGGGATTTTTGAATCTTCTCTTACTTTCAAAAGACGTACACCTATATTACAAAATTCTTTCAGAAATGTGTACAGTAATCTTAATTTTCGTACACCTTATATTTGAAGAAATAATTTATATTGAGTTCCAATATAAACGCTTTTGAGGTGAGAGTAAGAAAATCCCAAAACTGAACTTAATCAGTTTGGCTTCTGAGTATGTATATAGCTGCAATAATGTTTAATTCCTCCAAAAACTATCAAATAACAACGCCACTGGAAAGTCATCTCCTAATTCACATCCCTCCACAGGAATAATTTGAGCGAAATATGTTACTGTAAGGGGAAAATTGCGAAATATTGTCCAACCCCACATTTTCTGCCAATCATTCCGTCCTATTTTAGCAAATAATCATTTCTAGCGGAAAGAAAACCTCTCAGCACTCACAGGAATTTAAAGTCAGGCCAATCTCCCCTAACAGCTAGGATATAATGAGCTAGTGTGAGTGTTAATAACAACTTTCTATAGGGGTTGCGTTCCATGCGATCCTTTTTTATTGTCAGTGAAGTAATAAGGGGCTTACTTTCCGATTCGCTAAAAAAATCTCTTTCCAGAATTTTTCTCTGCCTCCTCAGAAACAGGCAGATTTCAAAGTTACGTGATTAGGTTTGGGAAGTGAGGTGGGCTCAGAGACTTGCACCGATTAGGAGGTGCGGCATTTTTCCATAAAACTTTCCACCCAACAATATCGTGCTGCTGTTTCCTCAGGCAGTAGGGTATGTATCGTGTATCGATAATGTAATAAAACCGTGGTATTGGTACTCGTAATCCCAGAGAAGCTGTGTCTCAAGATACCGGCAATTATTTTTACTCTATCTGTCAGTCTACAAATAAGCGAAAAGGTATCATGAAAAAGAGAACATACACGGTTCAGTAAATGTTTTTCAATATTTCGCTAATTTTATCGGGAAACCATCATAGGAATGTATTTACATATAGTAACAGCGCCTGCATTTAAAATTGTTCTTCGACTTTTAGAGCTGTGAATCCTTAATTAGCCAATTTAGATTGTTTGGTGCCCATGAAAGTTTGCAGGAAGACATTGTTAATGACATTAACGTAATATGTCATTTTAATGACAGACAACTTTTCAGAAGTTTATTTAAACAGGCTTTTCTCGAAATTACATTGCGGTTAAGGCGGTTTCGGAAATACAAGTCAACATACATCCGATAATTAATTAGAACTTTTGTTACAAAAATAAAATGGATTCGGTATTTTGCTGCTTTTCTTCTAAATATATCGTTAAGCGGCAACAAATTACGTTTCACCTGGAAACCATTTCGCCTCCAAATACAACTGATTGGGTAAAGCAAACAAAATGCATATTTTGTCCAAACAGTTTTTATCGAAACATTTTATTTTTCAAGGTATTCTTAACTGCAAGCTTCAGTGACATCGCCCTGGAAATCGGGAGTATCTCATAATTAAGCTTTTTTCTTAGCAGTGTAGACAACGTAAAGTATTTTTGGATAAATTTCCCTAAGTGGTGTGTGTAAATAGCTATTAATAAAAAGAATTCTAAATAAACATCACGCTAAAGGCTGAAGTAGGAATTATCCCAACAAACTTACAACAACAAATTTTAACTTTTGAACCGCTAAAGCTATCAATGTGAAATCGGATTTGTCTCTGATTGCTGACAGAATCGGCATTATTTCTTCCAATTGGGCCGAGTTGCAACTGTTCACTGACGATTTAAACAATGTCAGCATAAAGATTTATAAGCTTCTCGAAACCTCTGAGATTCTAAATAGCGACTCATGCACACTACTTGAGAAGTGGCATAAGCTTTTCTCGAAATTTGCAGGCATGTCTGCATCTTTAGACGACATTCGAAAGGTTCTCGTTGACTGTAACTTGTCATCACTTTCCTCCACAGCATTTGTGTTTCCAAAGCAAATTAGGCCCTTTAAGGAGGACCTGGGCTTCTGGTCGGCGGCTTTCAACAGAAACTCTGAGCTTATCAACACTATTGCTTCTGATATGAAGAGTTGGCTTCGCGCGGTGCTGATTCCTCTATCTCCCCTCTTCCTTCTGTCACCCTCAATGGCTCGGTCTCTCCGAACGAGGCCAACACGTCTCATACAGCACAGAGCCAACCTTCACCTTACCGGCAGGCGCCGCAACCCTTCTACCTACACTGTTAACTGACAGCTCAACCATGTTGCGACTCTCAGCGATAGGACCGCCGATTCTTGTGTGCCTTCACACTTCTATCGCCTTGCGTATGGATTCTACACATCAACATATCCCTGTGGGTTTTCCATCATCTTCGCCGACTCACAGTGGTGTTGTTACTTTGAGGCGAGCTAAACTCTCACGAAGCGTTTTTATTTCGCGAGTTCATCCGGAAACTACTAAGGACGACATATTGGGGGCTCGACGAAGCTCAATAGCCTGCAGAAACGTGGCGACAGTTCTTTTTTATTATCATCCATCAGTATTTGTTTGCGACTCTGGTACCACTTCAAAAAACTTGTCAGCGAACTGCCGCTCTACTATGCCAATGAAAAAGGACTCGCCTATTTATGGATTTGACTGATTATTGCTTCAACGCGGTCTGCCTGACTAAACCTGGGCTATGTGGCAGAATATCTGTCACGGAACACTTCAGCTCGGAGTTTCTGGATTTCCGTCGTGATCGATATCTTTCTGCTTTGAACTCTTCTATGGGATTCTATGCTGATGTTCGATGTTGTTGGCTCTGACGTGGGTATAGTTTT
The DNA here is from genome assembly GCA_964036015.1 of Leptarthrus brevirostris. Taxonomy (NCBI): domain Eukaryota; kingdom Metazoa; phylum Arthropoda; class Insecta; order Diptera; family Asilidae; genus Leptarthrus; species Leptarthrus brevirostris. The sequence continues at coordinate 147,037,666 of OZ038373.1, read as the reverse complement.
GAGGCTTCATCACAGGATCACTTCATATATCCCGCCCGGCTCTCCTTCTGACGTTGCTGATTTGGCTGTCGCACAAACTGATGCCTTACTCTGACGAAATTTTGCTTCTTGGTGACATATCTGATAGTTTATGTGAAGGTCAGGAGAGGAAGGTACAGCAGAACATTAAGAGCGTCAGTTGGAATAGTGCGAAGCGCCCCAGTGTCACCAATGCAACAGTTCTCTGCACCTTATTTAATTTGGACTTGTTATATCCCTTCCCCAGCACCAGCCACCAAACTAGGGAGCCATAGGATAGAATATTACACAGTTTTGTACATTCGAAGGGTCATTTTAGGTCGCAGCCCCCACCGTTTGCCAAAAGTGCTCTTCTATATTTTGCTTCTAGTTCAACTTGGGGTCTGAAATCAGCCCCAAGTACGTAACTCTGGAGATTTGATTTTGATTGGAATTTCCCCGAAACCAGTACTACCAAATCATCAGCGTAGACAACCTTCATTCTATTCGGGTCGAGAGATCAGACTGATTGGTCTGAAATCCTTCGCAAGCTCATGACCCAGTTTACCAATCTTAGGGATAAATGCAACCTTGACAATTTTCCAGGTTGGGGGAATATAATTCAAAGCAACACAGCCTCTAAAAATTGCCACCAGCTACTAAGTCAGGTAGCTTTTGCAGAATGATTGGAAGGATTCTATTTGGCCCAAAGGATTTGTAGGGCGCCAAGCCCATATAGCACTTTCTCTAGTGGATATAGAATCAACTTCGCTCTCCAGAATGTATCTTGTTACCTAGCTGCAAGTTGTTGCATAATGCATGTCTCGCATTGGCGTCGCATTCCAACAGGTCTTCTCCTTAAGCCTTAATGTCGGTTGTTAGTACCTTCACTTTCGGTGGCGGAATCTATCTATCTATTGAACTTAAATGGGAAATGGTATAACAAGTTAATAATTATAAAAATTATTATATATATTACGATAATATTTTTAGTTTGAAAATTTTTTACCTCAAATGAACGTTCCCAAAACATTTCGTCAAAATACGGGAGGAGACTTCAAACTCAATTTAAGCCGCCGCATATATCATTGTCCATGTAACACCCTCTGAATTATTATGGAGCAATCCGCCGAATGGAGGTTCCCTTTGCATCTAATATTCGTAGATTTTGAGAAGGCGTTTGATAGCGTTGATCGCGAATATACATGGGCAGCATTACGTAGAAGAGGCATCTAAAAAAAATTATCACCATCATAAAAGAGTCCTACTCAGGTGCCCCAGACGACCACCAATTGGTTAGGGATTAGATGTAAACTCTTTAACCAGCTTAAGCACCTGGACTATGCCTATGGGCCCGTGCCAACCTTGAAGTGGTTGGGAAAAATGACGTGCCCAGATTAAAAAGAATTTCAGTCTGGCTCCCGAATGCGTTTAGGGAAACGAGGGAGATTTTGGGTTTCATGGACAGATTAAACCGGGACATGGAGCTCGAAACTTCCAAGTGGAAGCTAATCAAGCGGGAAGTCAGAGAGAAGATGGGTCAGTGGCTCCAACTAGCTGTAGGAGAAAAACCACTGAAAGCATTGGAGAAGACGGAGGGTAAAATTGTCTACCTAAAGAGGAAAATAAAATGTACCCTTCCGAAATATCAGAAGGTAATGGTAAAGGGAAACCCACAGAAAGCGGCAGCTGGAAGGGGTGAACCACAGCCGAGTACATCCGCGCGCGGCGACCTCGGGTCGCTCTACGAAAAGGTTGTCGACATGGACGTGGAAAGCGAGTTGGGATCAATAGGATCGCTATACTCACTGCGGAAACCGGAAGATTTAGAGGAGGTGACATCGGGGGGTTTGTCGGATATCTCACAAGAGATGGATGACTAAAATCAAACGATGATACCGATGAATCGGAACGTAAGGTTCCGCAGTCAGGAAGAGATCCTAAAGATAATTGGAGTGGAGGAACCCAGGACTTCTACCCCAAAAAAGATGGAACCGTCATCATGACGTCATCCAAGCCAACCTACACAGGAGTAGGGTGGCTATGGCCGCACTAGCCGAGATGATGGTGAAAAAGGATGTAAAGATCGCACTTTTAAGGGAAAAGTCATGAACTGGAACTCAAAAGTGTTTAATTGTTTTTATACCCTGAACAAAGGTAGGCCAAGGGCTTGCATAATTGTTAAAAAAGAGATACACGCTATTTCTATTCCATAGATTAGCGACCGTGACTGTGTAGCTGTACAATGGGAAGTCGGCAAAGGACGAGACCAGACGAAGCTACTGGTAGCATCGGCATACCTTCCATACTAAGAGAATCCACCTCCCACGGAGACTCTGAAAAATATGGTTAGGTATGCAATGGAAACAAATTTAATGTTAGTCATAGGCTGTGACGCAAACGCACATCATACTGTGTGGGGCAGCACGGACGACAATGGCATGACTTTAGTTGAATATCTAGTAAAATCAGAACTTTTTATTAGAATTAGGGGCAATAAGCCAACTATTATAAATAAAAACAGAAAACAAGTTATAGACATTACACTTGCGAACGGGAGGACTGTTGATGAGATTGAGAATTGGTACGTATTTGACGAGGTATCATTCTCGGACTGAGAAAGAGGAAAAGAACCAGGAAGCTATTCAATTAAGCTAATAAACACCAAAGGGAGTATCTCTGGCAAGAATACAAAACGGCACCGGGAAGGGATGGGATATATCCCACCATGCTACAGAGGGGAGGTAACAAACTATGAAACAGACTCACCCTACTTTTTAGAGCATGTCTAAAGTTCAGTTAAAACTGGAAAGTGGCAAAGGTAGTATTTCTACCCAAACCAAATAAGACGGACTATAGCACATCAAATGCTTATAGACCAATTAGCCTTACATCATTCCTACTGAAAAGTCTAGAAAGACTCATAGAATGGGAGGTAAGGAAACAGATAGGCATAAACCAACTATCAAGTTGTCAACATGCATATATAAAAGGTAGATCGGTTGATTCCGCTCTACATAGCCTAGTACATCAAGTGGAAAAGCCATTGATGTACAAAGAAGTAGCGTTAAGCTGCTTAATTGATATAAAAGGGGCCTTCAACAACGTCAGAATCGATAAGATTCTTTACGGGTTGAGAGAAAAGGGGACAGATCACAATCAAGTCTATGCTGGAAGACCGAATTATAATTACAAGTAGAGGAACTCCACAAGGAGCGATTCTTTCACCATTCCTGCGGCTGATAGTGATTGACGAACTTCTTGAAACCCTATCAGAGAAAGGTCTCCACGTAACATTTTATGCGGACGATCTACCGATAGTAGTCAGAAATAAGTTTGAAGAAAATTTGGGATACTTACTTCAAGAAGCAATCGACATGGCAACCTCTTGGGCTCAGAATTTCGGACTGAAGATAAACCCAAATAAAACGGAACTCTGCTGCTTCACCAGAAGACACAAATTAAGAAAGATAGTTCCTCCGTGCATCGGAAACACGAGATTAGCCTTAAAGAATGAATTAGGTAAAGTATTGGGACTATCACCCCATATTATAAAATGGATATACACATGTGTAATCAGACCCATGATAACACATGGAGCGATAGTCTGGTGGAAGGCGATAGAGGTGGGCAGAAACCAGAATATTATGGACCAGGCCTAACGTATGTGCTGTCTAGGTATAACGGGGGCTACCAGGTCAACACCGACAAGGGCCTTGAAAGTCATTCGAAATATTACTCCACTAGAATTTTACGTTAAGCAAGTGGCACTCAACTCTGTTATATGTTTACGTATGAATAAACTGTGGAAGAAAAGGGGAATGCAAACACAACATGAAAAGATCGACCAAGTATGTAATGGTAATACGATCAAGAGACTGTTTGAAGAAGAAGATTGCTGGGACTTCAAAACGGATAACCCAAATTTAAAGGCAATCTTCAAAACGCAGTTCCCGACTAAAAGTGAATGGATCAATTAAGGGGTGATCCAAGATTATGGGGAGAGGTAAACCACTCCTCCTCGGTTCTTCAATGTGAAATCGCAACGATAGAGATAGGAGCTAAACTGCTAATAGAACGGGGAGTAAGATCCTCTAGGATTGCAATATGCACGGATAGCCAGGCGTCCATCAAATCTCTAACTAACGCCGAGGTAAAATCCAAAACGATAGAGGGATGTAAACAGACCTTAACGCAGCTAGGGAGACAAAACGATGTCACCCTAATATACGTACCGGGGCACTGTGGCATCCCAGGAAATGAAAAAGCAAATGATCTGGCGCGGAGAGGCGCAAATGAGGAGACTCCAATAATGCTCAACCTGAGCATACCCATCCAGGGAATTAAAAAAGAAACCATGGAATGGGTAACGAGGAGATACAAGGAAAAATGGGAAGGATCCGATATCGCCAGACACACAAAGACGTTTTGGGGAACTCTCAATGCACATGAATCTGAAAAGATCATTAAGCTTAAAAAAGCCAAAATAAAACTTCTTGTTGGCCTTGTGACAGGACATGCAAGACTAAGGGCGCATGCCATAAAAATGGGAATGACGAATACTAGTCTATGCAGGGGATGTGGGGAAGACGACGAGACCGTATTACACGTTCTCGGCCAATGCCCAGCCCTAACGCAACAAATATTTAGAATCTTAGGAACATACTACTGCGAAGATTTACCAGACGTTAAGAAATCAGGTTGTAATCGAATTATCCAATTCGTTACGGGAATCAGTTGGCTCGACAGTGGACTTTAGGGTACGTTGCCGAGCAGGGAGCGTACAACGGGCCACAATAGGCCTCAGTGCATGGAAGACACACATCTTTCCCCCTCGAAAACCAACCAACTAACCAAATAAACTCACTTATGCGCAGTTTGAGTCGTTAAGACAACTTACTTACCACTTCAGTAGCAGTTCTACCTAGAGACCTAGTTAGGTCTCGCAGGCATTCTTACTAGACTTACTATCCTACTCTTATAATTTAACATTTACATATATGTCTAACATTCCTACCCTTTCTCCTGTTCAAACCACATCCTTTTTCGAAATCATTATATTTCTTAACACTTCTTTTTGTTTCATTTTTAAATTTCTTTCCTGTAATTGTATAAGAGGCTTTTAGGCAATTCCTTTATAATCTTCTTACGAAGAATAACAGGCCGTTAAATAAAAAAATTGATTTTCGGTGTTTATTTTGCATTTTCTTGAAAATTATTATTTTCAGAAAAAATTGCAATTAAGAGAAGTTGTGCTAAAATTCCAACTGCGATTAAGCTTTGAGTAGTTTTATTGTCATTTTAACGGATTTCATTGCTGTCGACGATTTTTACTTTGAGGTATAAGTCAAAAGCCTTCAAGAGACCAGTAATTATATAATAACTTATTTTAATACTCGTAATATTGTGTAAACGGAAAAATTAGCCATGAGTACCGGAAGAAGTTAAATTAGAAAGTCACCTATTGGAAAGATTGAATACTAGTTCTAGTCAACCTGAAAATTACTTCACTTACCACATTAATTGCTAGATGGCAGTATGATCTAAAATTATATATTTTCGTTGTTTTACACTATTTGATATGAAATTTACAGTAAATTACGTCAGTTATTACAGTGAGAAATTCATATTCATGTCACTGTTTCTATGCATAAACAAAATAATTTTAAAAGAAAACAGCTTCAATTCAAATGTCATAGAAACTTCAACTTCAGTTCATACAAAATAAAACTTTACAACATGTTAAAATTAGTTGGAGTATGAAGCGTAGAATATTTGGTTTGACATTTCTCAGCTGATTGTTGCTGTCACAATCCTGGGTTGGGAGGATTTGTTTGCAAAAATTTACAATAAGAATTTTTCACTTTTTTACCTGAATGAAATTCGCCTGTTATCATAAAAAATGTCGATGGATGCAACAGCTCTACCGTCTGAATTACTGGTAGCACCTCAACCATTAATTGGCTTTTGTGGTTTAGACTTAACCAAAAGTCCTGTCCATAAATCTATCTGGGATGCCTTTAGCTCTAATCGGAAGGCAGACAGGTAATTCGATTTAAATAAATATAGATTCGATGTTAATTTACTAAACCCCACAATAGAGCGGCTGTGCAATTTAAAATTTTGCCGACAAATTATGAGTTTCCAGTTGCTAAACCAAAACGACCTTCTTATGAATGGTATCAGCCAAAAGGAATTCTGAAAAGGAACTGGATGCTCAAACACTTGCATGTCCTTCCGGCAGTAGTGGTTTTGTTTCAAGACATGGAATGGAGCGATCCACAATGGACAGAAAAACAAATGCAATGTGCCTCCCAAATCCAATCTCTTAGACATAATTTACAGGTATGGGGTCAACTTAAACAAGTAAAACCTTATTAGTTGTAATTAAACCTCTTTCAGGAACGCAATACCCGATTAGCTCTGGTTCTTTTACAAAAATCTGCTCCTCTACCTCCCGGAGAAGACATACTTGCATCAGAGAGAGCAGCTAGCCTAGCTAATGCTTGTTCGATCAGCACGAAAATGCTTTTTATTCTTCCACATTCAGACCATTTAATGGGTAAAGATAATTAAAACGAGTTAAAGGCACAATATGCTTAATATATATTTGATTGCAGGGTATGCAATACGTTTGGAGTCGGCCTTCTTAGAAATGGCTCAATCCTATTATGGGCAAATGGCTAAAAGAGTTCGGTCGCATCGGGATCAACTGACATCATCCCATCAAACTCTAAAAATAAGACACCAATTTAAATTGGGATTCGTCTCCGAAATGAGAATGGATTTAAGCACAGCTCTAAAGTACGTAAAACTGATTTATCGTAAAAAGAGTTCGTTTCCAAGCAAATATGTTTTAGGCACTACACACAAGCTTATGCAAATCTGGACGAGATTCGAATAGTGGACACAAACTGTCTGGAAATAAAAACGATAGCAGGGTTTTTAAATTACAAAATTTGTAGACTAATGTTTAAGCTTAATATTCCGAGAGACTCCATAAATCATTTTATCAATCACATTGATAAATATAAGAATCGGGTCGGTTTTAGGGAGCTTTTATTTGAGCATTATGCGTGGCTAAGCACCCAGTAAGAATGCTAGGATTTTTTTGATATATTTTTACTGTGAGATTTATTGCAGGCATAGCGCCTTTGCTGAATTGTTTTGCGAAGCAATAAAAAATGGTCTTCCGGCGCTACAGACTCAACACCCTGGAATTTATTTTCATAAAGCGGCGGAATATGTCGCGAAGAGAAAAGAAGCATTTCTTCAGTGTAGCTGTAAGTTAAGAATTAAATAAATAACACTATTTGCCTATAATGATCCAGTTACAGCTCTTAGCTTGTCACCAACGGAACCGCAGAGTTTGGGAACCATTCCAAATCCTTCATCTTTTTTTAGCGAATTTTTTGGAATACGAACTTTAAAAACCGGAGAACCATTTACAGAGCAGCATGTTATTGCCTTAGTACAAGAAAATGAGAGACATTTCAATCATTCCGTAAATTGTTTTTTTTCCTAATCTTAATAATATCTAATCTTTCTATTTTTCAGGCGGCAATTATTTCTCTCCTAGGGCAATCTATGGCCCAATTTAAAGTCTATAAATGTTTAAGATTCCGAAAAAAGTTAGCAATTGACATGGCCGAAGAGTATTACAAATGCGGCGACCATGCAAAAGCTTTAACGTAAGGCATCTAATTACATACAATTTATTTCAATTAAATCCTCTGATGATGTAGGTTATATTCGCTTATGCTTCCGGACTATCGACAAGACAAGTGGAATGCAATTTTTAGCGATGTGCTCTTAAAGACTCTCCGTTGCGCATTTTTGGCTAGTTCGGTTGGAGATTACATTTCCTGTAGCTTAGAAGCTCTTTCCATTAAAATAAAATCCGACCAAAAAGACAGAATTATAGTGCTGGAAAATCTATGGAAAGTGTTTCAGGTATTTAAAATGTTTACTACAATTAACTTTCGTTCGTAATTTAATTTAATTAATTTTAATTTGTGCTGTAATTTCACTATTCAACAGCCAGTTTCTACAACTCACGTGAATATTCTCTCACTTTCGTTTTACGTCACCAAATTCTCACTTGAATGAAATTGGCTCCTTATCTGTGCATATGAAGAAAGTTTACGGACAGTTTATATATTTTGTGTGCCATTTGTTTAAACATAGTTAGGTGTTATGCTCCCGTTTTGCCGCTTTTCACACGACAACTACAATAATAATTTTGATTAAATTTGTTTCTCGGCGTGTCTACCTATAAGGCAGTGACCCGTAATTACGGCTACTGTACTGCTAATTATTTTGCGTTCGAGTAGGATGAGCCCTCTTGACCGCTTAGGGTCAAGCTTTGGCCATATCTGTCGGGTAATTAGGCGGGTGTGTTCCTCTTGCCAGTTAGTGTCAGCAATTTTGAGAGCCTCCTGTGAGAGCTGCAGTTTGCATGTAGCTAGCGGTTTACCCGGCTGGTGGTTAATGTCCGAATCAGGACGTGTGGTACTGATTCTCGCTAGTTCGTCGGCTCTGCAATTGCCCGGAATATCACTATGTCCAGGCACCCAGATGATCCGTACTTTCAGATGCTCAGCTATGTCATTTATTGTTGAGCGACATATTATAACCGTTTTGGAGGTTGTGTATACTCCCGAGAGGGATTTAATAGCTGCCTGACTATCTGTGAAAATACATACGTTGTCTGTAGGTAGCGTTAGTTGATTCAGGCGGTCCGCAGCTACCTTTATAGCCATGATTTCTGCTTGAAACACGCTGCAGTAGTTAGGTAAGCGGAATGAGACATCGAGGTCCAAATTTTTGAGAATATTCCTCCACCCACTTTGCCTTCCAATTTGTTCCAAAGAAAGGCTTGGGCGAGGTGTAGTTGATATTGCTGGTAATTCTACTGTGCAATATTTTGGAGTGACCGAAATCAGTTCACTTCCAGGTCTGGATTGAGTTAAGCCTAATGGCGGCTGATTATTTTTTTTTATACGATGTGGCCAAATCCTAGGGGTCAACCCTTTGATGCGTTAGCATGGTTTTGACCGGAAGGGAATTAGGGTAAGGGAAGTGAGGAAACTTGAGTCCTGTTTTTGCATTGCTGCGAGCTAGACAACAGCCCAGAGACGGAGTGGATTATTTTAATTTCTTAATAAAAGCTCCCGGTCATCTGGTCTCGAACCCGGGACCCATGGCATGTTGGTCTTGCCGCTTAACGCATTGATCCAACTCCCTCTCCGTCTCCGGCTGATGATGATATTTTGTGTAACACGCTCGCAAAATCTCTCTGGTTCCTTTAACCACATCACTAACACTATTGACGGATCTTCTCCATGTGTTACGCGGTGGTTTTTTTTGTTTGTTTTTGCTTTTTTTACGATGTGGTCAAAGCCTAGGGGAAACCCTTTGATGCTTTAGTATGGCTTCATTCGAAAGGGAATTAGGGGGTAAGGGGAGTGAGGAAACTTAAATGTCTTGTTTTTGAATTGCTGCGAGCTAGACAACAGCCCAGAGACGGAATGGATTTTTCAATTAAATTTTTAAAAACCCACGGAGAGACCTGGAACCTCAACCAATTAATCCAACTCCGTCTCGTTTGGCTCTTGTTTTAGTGTGTGGCCTATCCATTGCCACTTTCGCCTGCGAATACTGGTGTCTATCCCGTCATGGTCTGTATATGTAGGTCTTCGTTGGTAATGACCTCCGGTCAATGGATATGAAGGATACGCCGGAGACACCAGTTGACAAAGGCTTGTAGCTTAGATGTTATTTGACAGGTCACTTTCCATATTAAATAACCGTACAACAGAACAGATTTTACGTTCAATTCGAAGATCCGGAGTTTTGTTCGCCTGGAGATGTTGTTATTGCGCCAAATCTCAGCAAGAGTATTAAATGCAACTCTAGCCTTACTGATGTGAGCCTGTATATCAGGTTCAGCTCCGCCGTCTTCCAAGTTAGCAAAATTTATCCACTTGCTCTATTTCTTGCTCTTCCTGATAAGTTTCATATTGTCTTCTGTAATCCAAACTCATAAGTTTGGTTTTAGCAGCATTGATCTTAAGCCCTGCTCTGCGAATTTCTATGCTCAGAGCCTCGGACATTTGGGTTACATGACTTTGTTTGTTGGATAGCAGACGTAGATCGTCGGCATAGTTCAGGTGAGTAAGGTGGTTAAAGAGTTTCCATCTAATCCATCGCGATAAGTGGCAGAAAGTGGCCAGGAAAAGTAAAGGTGACAGTATGCATCCCGTCTTACTCCATTCAGCACTTGTAACGGCTCTAACAGTTTTCCCTTGTGTAGGACGTAATATGGGCTCCTGAGTAGGACTCTTTTATGATAGTGATAACTTTTTCTCGGATGCCTCTCCTACGTAAAACTGCCCATATAAATTCGCTATCAACGCTGTCAAACACCTCCTCCAAATCGACGAACATTAGATGTAAAGGGGACCTCCATTCGGTGGATTGCTCGAAAATAATTCGGAGGATGTTGATATGATCACTGCAGGAGAAACCCTCATGAAAGCCTGTCTGTTCATCGTTAAGAGTGCGCTCGATTGTATTTCTAATATATCTTTTTTGTAATGGATATGTATCCTCCTACATAGACATTACGACTTAATAAAAAAGTCGCCAGAAATTGTTCTTGATGTGCCTTAAATTTTAAATGTCTTTATAAAATTTTTTCTTAGAATGTTGCTCCAGTTTCACAAAGTCAAATTGCACCAGAACTGCGCTCTAACTGGGAAGCGGCTTTATCAGCTTTCAAATCTCCCGCAAAGGTGGACTTGGACAAATTTACGGATCTTCTGGAATCTTACGTCACTTTTGACAAAGACCAAATAAAAAATGACGAAATTGTAAATATTAGATTGTTGATAAGGTTTGTTTTTACATTACTTTTGCAGATTATTTTGTTAACTTTTTTTCATTTTAAAGGCTTTTAACTGATGTTCCACTTAAAGTCCGGGCATTAAATATTCTTTTAACAGATGGAAGCGATATGTTTAAACTGAAGGCAATAAAATATACAGTATACAATAATTTATTGGAACTACGTTGTAGCGAAAAAGAGCAACTAGCTAAGCAGTATCAAAACTTAGAACCTGATTTAAAATTAGAACCTAACAAGTGTTATGAGATCATTTTCTCTTCGGAGTCTCATCAATTTCATGAAAATGTTCATCTTATGGTACATATTTCTTTCGAATATAATTCTTAATTAATTAGTTTATAAAAATTTTGTAAATCTAAGGCTTCCTGTTTGGAAATAGAGATGGGCACGGATAAAATTCATGCTATTCTTTCAAAGAGCTTTACTTTAAGTCAACCAAACTTTAAGAGCTGTAATCGGTATAACAATCTCATTGACAATATAAGTATAAAGCCGTCGTGTTATATAACTCCAACGTGAATTATTCCTCACTGATCAAGTTCCTCTTAATAAAATATATTTTTGCTTTCAGATTCCATTTGTTAACACAAAATAAGCAAGATAATAATCCAATGCTGGTGAATGAGTACTTTAAAGTAATTAGCGTTATAAGTAATCCTCATAATGTATCTTTGCAAAATGTTGGAACTAGTATTAACGTCCCTAATCATCTAAAGAGTCAAGGTATTTCATTGTCATTAATAATATTTGATAAATTTATTTTATTGTCTTCTTAACTTGTAATATTTTTAGTGTTCCTAGCGACGGATATAACGCCGAATCGACAGAAGTTGTTATCTAATATACAAATAGATATTGGGGATCTGTCAATGCAAGAAAACAGCACAGTTTCTTATTACGTATTTAGTCTAGTCGAAGCGAAAATAGATATACAGCAAAAAGTTTGGTATCAATTGGATGTTACCAGAACGAAATCAAGCCCTGAAAGACATACAAATGAAGATTCACCGACACGTATCATGCCAACCTCTTCTGCTGAAAAGCTAACACAACATTTTAATAGCAACATTCGAATAGATTACGTCGATGATAAACGAATTAAAAAGATGAAGGAAGAATTAGTCACTATCTCCTGCGTTCCAGAATTTAAGTTTGTTGGAAGATTTTATACCCTCAATAGGCAACCCCTCCTAAAAGCTTATAGAGGAGAGAATTTTTTATTTCGAGCCAATATCGAAGTGCAAGCACCCTGTGATTTGGATATACTTGAGACATACTTTTTATGTGTAAGTATAATTTCAATATATCTGTCATTACATGAGAATAACATATCTATTTTCAATCTAATTATTTAAAAATAAAACGATCCCTGCATAAATATATTTATAGACTCTCGAAATTGATTTCTTATATAATTCGCAATGCTTATTTCTTACACGACCGACGACTTATTAGCACATATGCTTATATTATTTATTATCTGCATACGCACATGTATTTAGAAATTGATTTTTTATTTTTTAAATGTCAAGTCAGCAAACAGTTTCTGTAACTCGCGTAAATATTTTCGAACTGGCAGTGACGTAAAATTTAATAAAGTTGTTATTGTGGGCAACAACAATTTCGTTTACTTTTACATCATTGTGAGTGAGAAAGTGATCATTTCATTTACAGAAACTGACTATGGTTTGCGTTTATTTAATACTTACTTTTTCGTGGTAACTGAAAGAAAAGTAAAAAAATTGTTGTAGCTCAAAATTTGTAATCAAACCAAAGGCTCTTTCAATTACAGTTAAGCAAGTGTTAGACCAAGCAAAGCTCAATCTCGATGCGCCTGATAGGTTTCGATTTTATTGTCACTATATTTACAAGAAGATGGTCATATATAGTTGCAGAGACATTAGCGGAGGCGAAGTGATAGTATGGGCTACCATAGAAATTCATGGAAAGAGCAAAACGCGTCTATATTAGCCATCTGCGGGGAAATTGTAAAAACGGGGTCAGTTAAGGGGTGATTTGTTTACTTTCAAAGTTTAAATACGTTTAAAATATGATTGAAACTAAGTTCGCGTTTTGCCGCTTTCTTCTTAATTCGAGATTGTAAAAAGACTTCTTCTCCATTAGGAATTAATATCTACCTTGCACATCTCATTTTCCAGATTTAAGCATCATTAAGAATTGAAGAGGATCATAGGGCATCCCCTAATAAACTCTAGAAAACATACATCAAATATTTTGTTTCAAAACCTACTGTTTTTTATGTATATGTGGTCCACTAATATTTAAAGATATGAGCACAATAATGGGTGAGGGTCTAAAAGTTATTTTTAAAGATGAAGGGTCCATATCGACGCTGAAAAACAATCTTGTCGTATTTTGAAAATGGAGGTTTACAGGAAAGCTCAGTACTGTTTAACCAGAGAAGATAGAAAGGTAATTCTTGGAGTAAAAGTTCTGAAATAATGGTCATTAGAAAAAAAAGATGAAATTATCCTAAAGTTAGTGTAACATGGATTTAATGCTAGATACAGCCTAAATTGCATTTTTTGAGATACGAAAAGATTGCTTTTTAGCGTCGATATCAAGCCTTGTGGCCGGGGGAGGGGGCGTCAGATTTAAAAAACGCGATATTTTTGGCATAAATGGTTACCCATTCGGTCAATTAAAAAAATTTAAAAAATCCAAATAAATAGAAATCTATTTTAAGTTGTTACTTTGCAAGGTAGGAAATACATATTCAAGAGTGATAGAAAAATAATCTTGTGTCTCCAAAATCAGTGATTTTGTTTTAGTGATTTTTTGAAAATGTAAAAAAATTTATTTGCTAAACGTGTGATATACAAAGGAAAATTCTGCCATTGGTTTCGTAGAGTCACCTAATGGAAAACCAAATTTTTTGTCAAATTGGACAATAGTAGCGCACGATCTGCCAATCTGACGTGTTCATTTCATCAAATAGTATATGTGATGATTGTCACTTTCGAGAGGTGACATCATCAGCTCCGTGGAAAATCGAAGATCTATCCAATATATATTTTTCCCTTGAGGCAGCCACAAAGGCATTAACTTCTGTGGAGCAGCTAACTTAACGATAACGCCAAGCTAATTGGAATTGATCTTCGGATCAGCTGAAGAGCTTTAACTCCTACCAGAAAGACGTTTATTGATTGAGCTTATTCTATTTATACAAAGTTTAAGCTTAGGTCTATGATTCTTAATTACTTAACGTATGACTAGAACAAATGTGATTTCTCTGGTCAGATGTCGGGGTTTCGTGTTGCGACCATTTTGCAATAATCGTAATCGTATCGACGTAATTCGTACGTCATGTGTAATGCCAGCTCATCATATCTTGCGCGTGCTGCCAGGGCTAGCACGTTGATCGTTTATTTTAATGCTTCATGACGGTAAACATTAATTGGCTTCGCTTAATCAGCTAAGTATTTAAATTTGCTACTGATTCAATGAGTAGGCCAGTCAATGAGTTGTGTTAGGGTTAAATTCCTGTTAATATAGGACAAGAATTTATTCGATATTTGGTTGGGCTTGCGCTGAGTGATCGTACTACATACAGGATGATTCAGAAATAACTGGCATAACTTCAACAGATGATATAGGGATGAATTTGAAACAAATGTAACTATATAATCATATGTCCGATTGTTCGTCGTTGTCGAGATAACGGTACTTCAATATTTTCACGTTTCTCAAGTACTTGAGTTTGCATTTTTGTATTTATTTCATAAGTAGTTTATTTTACAACAACATTCAAGCACTTATTTCAAAGGAAACATAATTTCCTATACAACAATTATTTAATTTTAAAGAATTTCTAACTCTTTACCCAAACGTGTGTAGGTGTGGTACGATTGGATGATTCCAGTGACGGCTCGTGGAAAAAACAGCAAGGGGGCCAGACGATTTATTTATATTTTCGTGATATTTAAAACAAAGGACTAAGTAAAATATCTTATTTACAAGAATCCAATTATAAAAATTATAATTGGATGCGTGTAAAATTACATCTGTCTTTTTTTTAACATTTTTTGAAAGTACATATTTGTAAATGATAAAGTTATTAATGCGGGGCTATTTCTGCCGTAGGGAAATAGAGCCGATGATGGAGAAAGTACGTATTATGCGCTGGAATCGACCAAGTTTGGTACATATCAACATTTTTATTTTGCTCAAAGCTCCTTAAGGGGCATTCTACTGTTCAAATGCTAATTTTGAAATGATATATTGTACAAAAAAACTAAAAAAAATCAATCTCATTTTGTGTAGCTAGTCGAAAACAGAAGGTGACTGCGTGCGCTTGAAATGTGTTAAGGATAAAAATTTAAAAAAATATCGATCCAATATTTTAGAAGGTCATTTTTGAGAAACATATTTGTAGAAATATGCAAAATAAAATAAATGTTTTTTTAACAGTAGAGTGCCCCTTAGACTTTTAATCGCATTTTTCTCGAAACGAATTTTCTCACCTTGGCCGAATTCATAACTCTATCTCCAATTGTTCAACTTAAAAAGTTTTAAAACCATTTTTTTTAACTGCAGGCTGGGTTTTTTTAATTAGTATTTTTTGGAGCCGTGCAAAAGTAGTAAAATTTATGTCAAAAGGAACTTTTTTTTGAGTACTCCCCACTTTGTATTTTTTTTTTCTAAAACAGCAGCTACACATAACGAAAACTACAGTTTTATAAATTAAAACAATGGTTGTGGTTTCTTTTCCGACTAACCACTCTCGAAGAAGCAATTCCGCCGTTAGGACAGTATATTTCTGCAGATTTTAATTTTATAATGTATTTAGGGAAGTATTTGTTTGTTCAATTTGTACTTACTTTTTAACGCTTCTTGTAAAGTAGGTAAAACATTATTTTTAAAACTGTTTTTTTCCACAGTTTTCTTTAAAATGTAATTATTTTTCAACCAATAACTTTTAAATAAAAAGAAATCGGCGATTCTTTAATTTAGACATTATAAACATGTGGTTAAGGTTTCAAATTTGTATCTTAGAAATCTCACGAAATTTATTCTCAATTCAATATAGGACAATTCTTATAGGACTTCTTCTAGAAAAGAACAAAAATATGACCGCTAGAACCAATCAAACAGACAAAAAGTTTAAGGAATTAAAATGTACAACGAGATAATATTTGCGATGTATAATTTTTATTATGTTCGCACAAATACAAACTGCATTAAACTCCTATTTGAACTAAGGAAGCCTATTAAGTCTGCTGGTTAAGATGCTAAAAATTAAGACAATTTTCAGAAACGTGAAAGTAGTATATGTAGCAAACTCTGAAATTTCGAGAATTTTTTTATTGTAATTTATTTATAACAAAGATTTTTACAGTAACAAATGTTGAGAGTCCTTTTTTTATTTGGAAGACCACACGGTGTACCTGATTTGCAGGGTAGTGTTTATCTGAAACAAATAATATAAAGTGTAAAAAAATGTACAGAAAATACCTTGACTCGAGTGTAATTAACGAAAAAATTCTTCACATGACCGGCGTTTCTAAGCTTAAGAAACTCTAACCTTTTGGTGTTGCTGCTGATGAAGAACCAAAGAAATTTGGATTTTCTTTATTAGACACGCCGGTCATGTCAAGAATTTTTTTTTAATATTTCTTGCATCTTGTAAAAAATTTTCTCAGAGCTTATAGTATTGGCTTTTCTTCAGTCAAGTCTTTCTTTTATAAATGTTGTTTCATTACATTAATTAACTAATTGGCTTTGTCCGACGTTGCTCGGACTTTTTCGCCAACAGTATCCAAAGGCACCCGAAACTCTTGGGCTTTATTACTGAATACGATTCGATTGCAATCGATCGTAAATATAGGAAATTTAGAAAAAGGTATTGTAGTTGGTGATTTGCTAGCTTTAGGTCCATTAAATTCTAAATTTCCTATATTTACGATCAATTGCAAATGAATCGCATTCGGTAATGAGGCCACTGGATTCGACATATTGGTCGTTTTCTATTATTTTTACATATCACCTCCATCCTCCACCGCCACGCACCCCTCTTCATAGCATTAGTAACCTTAACTATACCTACGAAAATACTGAACCTTCCCGTCAAAGTCTCATTGAAATCGGATAAGCCGTTTTTGAGATTAGCCCGGACAAACAGACAGACAAAAATTGTAAGAGTAATTGAATTGTTTTTCATATCACGTAAATAACCGTATAAGCGTATAAAATGACAATTATTTTGAAATCACAAACAGACACTGCAATTTTATTAATATAGATTAATTAATTTTCATAATTTGACGTGAAAATAAACTTTTTCTAATATTTTCAAATTTCCTTTTTAAAAAATCTTTATGTGCATTTAATTTAATCTATTTCTTTTCAGGATCACAATTTAACGCAATCACCTTATAGTTTTAAGCGAAAAAAGTATACAAGCTCATATAAAAGTGGAGATAGCTTGGAAGACGTTATATTGCTAAAAACAGACATGTGCCTAACAGAATGGATAACCCAAAAAGATTATAATTTAAGTAAAAATTCTCTTCAGATTTTTCCAAAAATTAAAAAGCAGTCGAAAATAGACTCGAAAGGTGCTTATAACACAGAGGTTTCTTCGAATCAAATTAATAAAAGTTTTCTACAAAAAATACCTACAAACACGGTAATAATTGGCAGCAACAATATGATGATAAGCCAAAATTCGGCCATAAATAGTCCAGCAATTTTAGGGGATGGAAAATCAAAAAACGATAAAGAGAATCAGAAAGAAATGAAACTGCCAGCAAGAGTTGCGTTTAACAAAGCAATTGATGCGTTGCAAGCAACAGGTCATTGTAGAGGATTTATTAAAGGTCTTGTGGTATGTGATAACACAGGAACTGTACCATTTTTTGGCGTTTATTGCGTAAAGTGGAGGCGCAAAGGTTGCAAGGATGAAAATGAATCAAAATTTGTTATAAACGGCATTGAAGTTGACGAACCACCTGTAAATATCTACTGCATTATTGAGGAGAAAATGTTCGTTAAGATGCCTATGACATTAAGAATTGTTTTGAAAAACCCCAACTCAAAAGTACTCCATCTGATAGTTACTTTAAGTAATACGGATAATTTTATGTGTTCAGGTCACAAGCAGGTAAAAGTTTATTTTTTCATTTGATTGGATATTAAATTATTTTCCACATTTGCAGTTAAATATATCAATATTTTCCAATTCGGAAAAGGAAGTTGTCTACAATTTATACCCCCTGAAAGTTGGTTGGCAAAATCTCCCAGAATTAACTTTAGAATACAATACTCAGGCAGACCCAACTAAAGACGAGATACAAAATGCTATTTTGTGCCAATTAGTTCAGCGTTCGATGCCTAAAAAAGTATTTGTACTTGTAAGTGATTAACACTACCCTTTTAGTTATAGTTAATTTTTATAAAAAAATTTGTTTCCTTTTTTTATAGCCTCCTTCGAAGCATTAATTGGAAAATAACAATTAGATAATTTTTAAAATGTGCCTCAGTTTTAATTGAGCACTTAAAATACATAATAAAAACACGAAAAAACAAGAGTTTTAAACGTAGCTATAATTTGTCCTTCAACAAGTTTCTCTTTTACTCTAACCGTAAATATTGTTGTTTTAAGATAAATAGAAACATTTTATATTTGTAAAATGTACACGCATTAAGCCGAGTTGAAAAATTTTATGAAAGCCTTAGAGAACAGATTATAAAATAGTTCATTGTTACTTGAAATAAATTAAGAAGTTGTAGTCTCATTAAATTATATTGAAAACATATTTTTTACTTTTGCAAGTAGAGCCTTATCCCATTTAACATTTTTTTGATAATTCTATTCAAGGCCTTCACTTTTAAAACACCATTAAGAGGTAATGCCGCTCTAGCGGCTGGAAAAATGATAAGTTTTTTTAACAATAAATTTATCGGCTTTTATTTGTTACTGTTCCAAGAGTACAAAATTTCTCTTTTTTTTCTATTTCTTTTTTTATGTTCAAAGATGGGGGCGGTAGAGCTGAATGTATGGCATTCCGATCTTTCCGTAGCGTCTCGCCGTCATCATGATAATTTGAGTAATTATGGATCTGGAGAAAAACGCAAATTTTTTTTAGTTTATGATAAGGTTATCTAGAGAAGTACCTAGGTGATTTGGAAAATTTTGGATTGAGTAAGAAGCCAAAGGGTACACACAGAATGTTATTATACAGTTTTGATCAAATTTAAAAGTGAATCGGTTGAAAATTGCGCGAGAAAAGTCCACGGCCGATTTGAAAATAGTGGTTGTGAGAAAAACGGTTTTAAAGTTTTAGATCGCATTATTGTTTGGAATGATTTGCATCGCTACCAGCCAGACAGGACTTCACCAATATATCTTAATTATATATTCCGACTTATAAAACGTGTTGTACCTTATTTTAAAGACCCTAAGGAATCATTCTAGCCAAAAAATAATTTCCTATTTTTTTAAAGTACCTACTAGAGTGGCCCTTAAATAAATACAATATCAATATAAAATCAAGGAAAAATATCAAATTATATCAATAATGTAATTCTTTGAGAAATTTGGGCTTCGTTGAAAGTATATAATTGAAATAAGTAATTGAATAGAAATGCTATTTTTATAAAAGATATATTTCCTTAACTGCGTTTTTACATTTCAAGGTAGAGCAAGTCAGATAATTACCTGACAAATGCTATTCATAGCACACTGTACTAGAGGTGGAATAAAGATTTGACTGCTCATCAAATAATAATTTTGAAAAGTTATTATCGCAAAATACCGATGATTGTCTTCAGAAATTTTAACGTTTGCTTTACTTTAGTGAATGGAATTACTAATATATGTTTTTGCAGGGAATTTAAGTATTCATAATTCTGCATTTACATCAACAGAGACAAGAGTTGGTCTCTACAAGTGACACCGTTTTTTTAGTTTTTTTCTAGAAGGCAGAATGTATTTTAGCTGCACCATAACTCAATTGCCTTATTCTCAAATTTTATATTTGGACATAAACTTGTAATTTAACTCCCATTAGGTTCGTTCCCTAACCAATAGGTGGGATCCCGCGTGCTCACGAAAGGCAGGATTTCATTCCACAACTTTTTGCACACGAAAACAAGAGAAATTTGTGTTCGTTACTTATACCCCTTATGCAAGTTGTTCGCGATGAATTTAAAATTTGACAATTACAGAAGGCAATTGTAATGTAATTTTTTTTATAGGCTGTGATTATTTGCAACAGTAAACCGTTGCAAATAGTCACAGCCTATAAACCCGGAAGCTGATACGAACAGCTGAGTATTGGTGGTGTAAACAAACCGAAACTTGCTACAGTGAAGAATAGGGATAGTTGTGAAATTCTACTTTTTCGTAGTATTCCTCGCAGTATTTTTAAAGTCTCAACTTGGAATTTACTTGGCGTGAAGCTACAAATGTTCTGAACATATGCATGATAAAAAATTTCTCAGTTACAATTTACATGTGTTTTAATGGGAAGACTCTCTTGTTCACAATTTTTTCTTACAAATTTTTTTTGTTGTGGGCCGTTCAAGTATTACGTAACGCAGTTTTTGAAGATTTCGGAACCCCCGTCCCCCTTGTAAACACGCCGTAATGTTTCGTTACTCCCCTCCCCCTCCCTAAACGTTACGTAACCCTCAGATGATTATTTTTTACCTAAAAATGTCAATTATGTTACGCAAAATACCGGAATAAGAAGCAATGTGAATTAGACGAAATTTTAGCCCACTTTGGCCCTAATGTGTCTGCGTGAAATTTGTAAGTTCATGACTTGTAGTTTAGGTGGTTTTGCTTGACCGCAACGGTCGGACTCTTAGAGTCTAAGCTTGTGGTACACGGCTTACTGTGGTTATTTGTCATATATATACCTACTTTTGTACACTCAATGACGCGACTCTTGTCGTATGTAAAAAAATATGTCTAGTGTAGATATACCATATAAACTGAGCCGTGAGTCACGAGTTAAAAGTTAGGACTTTTAATTTTGATAAAACCTTATTGTTGCGTAACGCGTTGCTTGACCCCCCTATGACGCACCATAACGTTTCACAAGACCCGCCCGTCCCCCTAACTGCGTTACGTATTACTTGAACGGCCCCTTGGCGAAATTGTTGCAAATTGTCACAAATGACATGTTATTAAACAAAACGCGCCAAGATTTATTAAGATTGTTTCACTGGTTCCGAAGAATAACTGTCCGCCATTTCAAAACTCTTCATATTGAGAAAAACGCGTTAACATTTTTAAGAATTCATTCTATTGATACACAAATGAAAACACGCACACTTGTCATATACTGTTATAACTCGAATTTCTCACAAATATTTTACGAGGTGATTTCTGAAGGTCTAAGGAGTTAAACAATTTAAAAAAATTAATTTTTTGAAAATTTTAAAGTGTCTAGTACCTTAAGTGGAAATTTCGAAGTACGCCTCGCCAATTGCAATTGAAAGCATAAAAGCTCCTCTCTGACCCACACTCTATTATTGTGTTAAATGTGTGTTCTTCGTGTGTCTTTACATAGTGCTCATCATTCTTTGTGGTACTGAATTTTCCTTATTCCCCTTACCCTGTCCTTCTGGCTAAAGCAACGCAAACGCATCATAGAGTTGTCCCATGGGACTTTGGGCTTTGGCTACATCATAAAAAACTCATAGTACCATCGGCGCATTCAGCTACTAGAGGACCAGGCCCGTGCGCACGGAGGGTTTTGGGGTTCAACCCCTCCTCTCCCGAGGGTTTTTAAAATGTTCTGTGCTTCTTGATTACGAAAATTTTTACTGGAATGCTAAAAAATAACCAAAAATTCGATAACTAATAATTTATTTTTCGTATATAACTAAAAGTGACGACAATGATACTGGCCAATCAAGATTTAATTTCTATCATTGAACAATCTCACCCACCCTCTAACCCACTAAAGTTCAAAAATTGCTTCTGATCTTTTTTCTAAATAAAATAAGAAGTTTTATTGAGCAGTTTTTTTATCACAACAAAGCGTTTTCTAAATAACTATATAGTAGTCAAAGTAACAACAGTTACAGAATAAAATTTCGATCGACGTTTATAATTTGTTAGTGGTGCCTCTTCAAAGTGTTATTGATCTCGCTTCTAATTTAAATCTGGTTGAGTCTTATGAAGCAGGGCGTAGATTCCGTTACTTGCTAGAAGTTGTTGATGATTGCCCTGTTCGACAACTCTTCCATCCTGAAGAACACAAATAATGTCTGCATTTTGAACAGTAGACAAACGGTGGGCAATTACGATGCAAGTCCTTCCAGAACAAGCAGCATCAAGAGCTTCTTGAACCACCTGTAAGTAAAACATGTTATTTTCAATTTTTTTGGAATACACTAATTTGACCTTTTCACTTTGTAAATCTAAAGCAGATGTTGCTTCATCAAGTAATAAAATTTTCGGATTCCGAATAATGGCTCTAGCTATAGCAATACGTTGTTTTTGTCCTCCAGATAATTGAGTTCCTCTAGAACCTAATCGTGTGTCGTACCCAAGAGGCAAAGAGACTATGAACGTATGAATATTAGCCACTTTGGCTGCTTCCATTATTTCGGAAAGAGACACCTCCCGTGAATTATCTCCGAAGGATATATTTTCTGCTATTGACCTTTCGAATAGAACAGGTTCTTGGGAAACAATTCCCAATGTTTCTCTTAATTTGTGTAACGGTAAATCGGCACGAATGTCATCTTGATTTATAGACTAATAGTACAAATTTAAAGTATTATTATGTTAAGGCAAATTAGTACACTCACGATTTTTCCACTATTTGCGTCGTAAAAGCGTTGTAGAAGTTGAATGCAAGTAGACTTTCCGCAACCGGAATGGCCAACTAGAGCAACAGTTTTACCTTCCGGAATTTCTAAATTAAGTCCTTGCAGGATTGGTACGTTTGGCCTTGTAGGATACTTAAAGTGGATTCGTTCATAGTTAACTCCAAAATTATTAGGTTTTCCATGTTTCATTCTCTCTTCATTAGGTGATTTAATCTCTGATTTGCGGTCAATTATTTTAAAAAGACGATGCGCTGCTACCAGAGCGGATGTAAATGCTGGTGTAAACGCTAGCGACTGACCCAGAAGCATCGAACCGTAAAGAAGAGACTCTGAAACCCTAGAAATAAGCATCTGGAGTTTGCCTTCTAAAATCAAAAATAAAATAAAACTTACTTGATGATATCTTGAAATTGAACAATATGCTTCGAAACCAAAATTCCTCCATAGCAAAGTGCAATAGCATAACCAAGAAAAGGGAAGGCTAATCCAAAAGAATTTACTAATCCTCTTAACCGAAGTTTCTTTTTTATTGAGCTCTCAATTTTATTAATTTCAGTACAGTAACGGTCTATTACATCGGGTTCTCGCCTGAGTCCCGCAACAGTTCTTATGTTTATTATAGCTTCAGTTGCTATTTTACTAGCATCTTCCAATATACTTTTTTCATACATAGTTGATGTTGCCATTAATCTGTCAAACAATTATATTTCATTTAACTTTAATGACTCTTTATCGAGGACATTACCTTGCTTCATAAACTACAGAACCAACTATAAATGGAACAGTGGAAAGACAAAGTAGAGCTAATTTCCAAGAGAAATAAAAAGCTATCGACACGCCCATGGTAAAGTTAGTTATAGATTGTACAATTCCACTAAGCGGATAACCGATAGATCCCTGAACGTTAGCTGCATCACCAGATAGTCGCGCTGAGATTGCGCCAACACTGTTTTTCTCTTCATCGAACCAAGCCATGTCTTGGGTTAAAATAGACTTAAATGTTTGCGAACTATAAAAAATTTTAGTGTAAAATTGGTTTTTACTTTTTTACAGTACACTTACCGAATTCTTGAAGTCAACCACACACCAGCTAAGTTAAACAGGTATGTTTGCAAAAAACATAATAGTCCAGATCCAATTCCTATCACTAGGCAGGAAATACAAAGAACAGCAGTAGCATCTAAGGCATCGTTGTCATCTGTCATGGCTAAAGCTGCGTAGAATTCTCCGAAAAGAATAGCGAATGCAGGAAAGGTGCACCCGAATAAAGCGGCACAAAGGATCCCAAGAATCAGAAATGCCCACTCAGGCTTCGCTGTTTTCAAAATACGCATAAATGTTTGTCCATACTTAGTATTTTCTTCGTTTTCCTTCTCGTTTTTTTCATCAGCTTTCTTGCTATTTACAACAGGTGTTATAACTTGTGTAAAGTGATTTTCTTCTGCACCGAAATTATAGTTTTCTTGTAGGTTTGTAACGTCTAGTTCAAACGATTTTTCATAAATTCCTAAGCTTTTAGCTGTATGATAGATTGAATTAAAAAAAAAGAAGAATAACAATTAAGTAATCTACCATCGTTCTCTTTTTCAGCTTCTCCCCTTGTGAGTCCTCCAGCCGATACCATTTCGTAGTATCTTCCTTTGAGGTTCATTAGTTCTTCATGAGTTCCATCTTCAATTGCTTTACCCTTGCCAATAAATATAATTCTATCTGCGCCTTTTATAGCGGACAGCCTGTGTGATACAATAACTGTGGTGCGGCCTTTTCTGGCCATTTCTAAGGCTTCCTGAACAAGCTTTTCTGATTGATAATCCAATGCCGAAGTAGCTTCATCCAAGAGGAGAATTTTGGGATTTTGAATTAATGCTCGGGCAATTGATATTCGTTGCTTCTGACCGCCAGATAGCTGTGTCCCTCTTTCACCTATGACAGTGTGATAACTCTGAAACAGGTGAACAAAAATTCTAACTTTATCACTACAGCTTTTGTATTTACAATTCAACTTAAATATTGACGTGTAATGCGAAAATACAGGTCACTCCACGGAAAACCTTGAAAGTTACTGAATGATATTATTGGCACATAGCAAAAATTTAAAATAAATCATCACAGAGAAACACCCTAATCGTTTAATCAAAAACTACGATTAGATGAAGATTTAAGAATGAATATTAATAATAATAATAACTCAAAAAGGTAAGCGTTTTAATCATTAAAAAAATATTACTTTATTTTTAACAATACATGTATATATTTTAACAATTCAATGGTTTTCGATTCAATCAATCAATATTTGTTTTTTTACTATTTTTTACTATTACAAAAAATTATGAAATGTTATTTTTGTTACCATCTTACTTACTTAAACTTCCTAAAAGTTAGAAAGTATTGTTGGGATCTTATACTAAGCAAATGATAATGTAGGCAATAATTCATTAGAAAGTATTTAGAAACTAAGTAGTCTACGAAGGTGGGATGACAGAAATGAAATTAAAAAGTTAAAACAAAAAAGAAGAAACGTGAAACGTTTTTACTATTATAAAACATTATAAGATGTTATTTTATAAAAATTCTATGTAAAGATTTCTGATATTTAAAAGCAAAATAGATGCGACAAATCTTTTTAAAAAAATCCTAAAATCCACTGTTTTTGCAGTCTTTTTGTTTAAAAAATAAAATAGATAAAAAAATGTTGGCAAGTAAAACGATTTTATTATTATGAAAGTCTTGCCGTAAACAGTGTATAACTACTTTCTAACCATTTCTTACAATGTGATTAGCACAGGGTCGGATTAATTTTTTTCCGGGGCTTGTAAACATAGTTATGGTGGAGGCCTACGATTTCTGAAATTTAAAGCAATGGACATCTTTTACTCTACTATATCATCCTGATTCCACCTTTATCTACAGTCAAGCCAGAAAAATCCATCAGTTCCAGATATCTCCCTAAATAATTGCCCGGACCTAGTATCCCAGACAGAGGTGATAAACGATCTGACTTCAGAACACTTGCGAGTGGTAACTGATCTACTTATTACGTAACATACCCAGACCTACTTTCGCACTCGCAAACTGGGGATATTTAAAACAGAAATCTCTCGCTTGCAATGCATTGCTGATATTGCTAATATAATTGAAACCTTGAGAAATGCCATAAATGACAGTACAGCAGCTGCAGTCCCCTGTTTGCCTGAATAATCCGTTACAGACTTCCTACCAAAATGAATTATCACTCTCAATCAACTTATTAAACAGGAACAGGAGATTACCAATTACAGAAACAGATGATGTAGAACTATCCTACGGAGAATGGAAAAATTCTCCAAGCCCTTCTGAAAGAAGACCAAGATAACAAATATATCACGAGAACTGAAAGAGCGGAGATATTCTCCCAAAAGTTGGCTGTGTTTGGTAACTTTAACTACTCTTGGCAAATGAGTTAGTTGCAGCGTTTTTATCCCGATTAAATTCATTAACAACAAACATATGTAATAAGAAGCTCTATTGCAAACAAAGCACCCGGAGCTGACGACATTTCTAGCACATGCCTAATTCATTATCAACTCATGCCTAAAACTATAATATTTTCCAGCGGCCTGAAAAGATGCAAAGGTTATCTCTGTACTAAAGCCTATCAAATACCCTGAGGAGCCAACCAGCTACCGGAGACTAATAAGTCGCCTCAGAAATGTAGCAAAAATACTGGAAAAACTCATAAAAAATAATGCATTACGTTGATGAATATAACATAACCAAAAGTGTGGATTTAGATCAGGACACAACACATATCACTCACTTTTAAGGGTTTCAGAACTTATAAAAAATCACCTCAATATGAAAGAATCTACCGGTTTAATTCTCCTCAATATTCAAGCGGCTTTGACATAATGCATTAATACACAAAATGATGACATTTGGCTTTGCTTTGAAAGTCACGAATTTAGAATAAGCCTTGGATAAGTGTCATCCGTCAAACTTTCCATCTTTGCAGGAGTTCCACAAGGATCTCTTTTGGGGCCACTCTTATATATACATAGCCGATTTTCCAAAAACATCAAACTGAATTTAATCAATATTTACAGATTACACGGATATTTTTTGCTCCCACTTAAATGCCTCATACATGTACAAATCTGCAACATGCACTAGAGAATCTATTGATTATTTTCACAGGTGAAAGATAAAAGTAAACTGGAATAAAATTCAAGCCATGTTCTTCACTCGCAGACGAAATCGACGACTGCTACCTTATCACAATTTCCCTTTAATGGCTCCCCTATTGCTTGATCAGATCACGTTAACAAGCACATCATCAGTTTCTCGTGAGATTTAGCAAATTTCTGGTGTTTTTTGTTTTTTCATTGCCGATCTACTGAAGTTGACATTGGTATATCCCAGTGTATGAACTAACCTCTATCTGAGTAGTTTTCTTAAGGTTTTTTGCTATTTCCACAGATGATGTCTTTCGATTTAATTTCACTTCGGCCACTAAATTTTTTCATTCACATTCCATTCTAGGTTTAGTTATCACTGCTTTTCAATCCAAATAATTTTTATACATTAAGGTCCTCTTACAATTTTCCCAATTTCACGATTTTCAATTTCGTTTTTTAAGTTTTACAATCAGTTCACGCACTTCAAGCGAAATATCCTTTTCTCTCGAACAGATTTTCTCTAAATTGACTTTTTTTACATCGCAATCCTTATTTATCGACAGCCACGATAAAACTAATTAAAGTAGTTCTAACGCAGTAAAGGCAACAAAAATTAACTGCTACTTCAAAGATCTGTACGTAGACCTTTGTTTTTTTTGATGATAGATTTTTTCTGTTTTTTCAAAATTTTAATAAATAATTCGAAATATTTTGAGATTTGGTATGAGACAATTTAACTTTTGGATAATGGTTTTACCTTACAAAATATCTTTCAAATAACTTGTCACAACAAATTTTGCATTCTGCGCTTAGTACTGCGCACCTTGTTGCCAAATTTATATGAAATTCTACAGTTTACTTGAATGGAATGCCTCCACTACACTGCTCATCCACAGGGCACGATCCCGACACGTCCCCTACAATACGTAATGGACAATATTCGAAGGCCTTCACGTCGTCTAACAACCTAATTGTACCTTGCGCATTCCCGCACTGCCATCTAAGCCTGACTGAAATTTATAACGTTGGGAGCCCCAAAGATCTCAAAAAATTCGTGGTTAATTTTTCGCCAATCGTCAATGTGTTCATCTCGGACTCCACCATAAATATAGCGCGGGATCTTCTGCTCCCTAATTATTTATTGTGTTAGAATCCATATTTCCAAATCATGTGTCACCACCGGTCTTATTATTGCTTGTTATATCCTCTCTTTCGACGTGTGAGAGAGGACATGATTTGAACAGGTCAAACTTTTTGGAATTACGCTCTAATGTATGTTGACAAGAGCATTGTATTTGAAATTTAAATCAAATAGCTTTTCTAAGCGTGTTAAATCGAATGAAATCGTGTAAAAAGAAATTTTTTCCTAGACGTGATACATCAAAACCATATCAAAACAAAATTTATAATGATCACCCCGCACCACTTACTCTGTCACTAAAATATTTCAATATTAGAGCAGCACATGCTAAATAATTTCTTTGGCAATCAAAAATAAGTTCTCTACGGTTCTATTCTTTTTTTTTTATGTCTGACGGGGCATAACTTCGTAACGCGTCGACCGATTTAGATGATTCTTTTTTTGTTGTACAGAGTATGATCCCCCATTGCTAATAGGAGAAAAAAATATGGCCTACGGTGGGATGAGGGGGGAGGGGTAGTCTAACTTCGTAACGCGTGGACCGATTTGGATAGTTCTTTTTCTGTTGGGTAGAAAATGTTCAGTGGTTGATACCACGAGAACAAAATTTTGGTGGGGTGGTGGTGGGGGTGGAACCTAACTTTGTAACGCGTGGTCCGATTTCGATGGTTCTTTTTGGAAAAAAATGTTGGTGGGGTTTGGGTTTGAGAAAGGGGGGGGGGGTGGAACCTATCTTTGTAACTCGTGGACCGATTTGGATGAGTGTGATCCCCCACTGCTAATAGGAGAATAATTTGATCCTATGGTGGTGGTGGGGGAGGGGGAGGGCAAGTAACTTCGTAACGCTCGGACCGATTTCGATTATTTCTTTTCTGCTCGGTAGAGTATGTTCCTTGATTGATACCATGAGAAAAAAATTTAGTGGAATGGAGGTGGGGTAGGGAGTTAAACTTAACTTTTTAACGCGTGGACCGATTTGAATGGTTCTTTCTTCGTTATATAGAGTAAAAGACACTAACAAGTGAAAAATAAGATAGTTTAAAAAAAAAGACTAACCTAAGACTTCACAAAAAGCGCTAAAAAGGATAAAATAAGGAACAAATAAGACAACTACAGTACCACAATTGAAAATTATACTACCTGAACGTTCAGCTATTATTATGTCGTAACAGATATAAAATTAAAAATTATTTTATGCTTTTTAGCGCTTTTTGTGAAGTCGGTTTAACTTTTTTTTTAAAAACTATTTTATTATATACAAAATTTCTTCCGCCTTTAAAATTACTTGTCTGTCCGAATACTACTCATACAGAGGCTTTTGATTGTGTGTGTTTTTCTAGCTGCACAGCGTGACAAGTTGTTTGAAATGATCTGCACTTTATAAGGTGTACCTAGACTTTTGTTCGTTACTGTACAAGTACCCAGAATATTTTATTTCACAATAGATTTCAATTTTTAATGCTAGAAAGTATTTACAGGTTTAGTTTTTCAAATGGACTACATATGCCTCCTTAATATCACTGATTTTGAGTGAATTAAAATGAAAATTGATATATTTTTTGATATTACCTTAATGGAAAATTAAAATAATATTATAAATTATTGGTTTCATATATCAATCCGACAAATAAATTTTCCCTTAATCTTGAAAGTTTTACTTACATTCGGTAGGTCCACAATAAAATCGTGGACTCCAGCAGCTTTCGCTGCCTCCTCTATTTCTTTTTGGGTGGCGTCAGGTTTTCCATGTCTGATATTTTCTCCTAAAGATATTAATAATATTACGTTATTTAATTATATAGAATATGTAATTAAAACCTATAGTTCCTGCAAATAACACAGGTTCTTGTCCAACAATTGCGATATTTGATCGTAACCAAGAAATATTATATTTTCGAATGTCCAATCCATCCAATAGTACACTGCCAAAAAGAGGATCATAAAATCGCTGCAAAAGTTGAATGCATGTCGTTTTTCCACAGCCTGAACTTCCAACCAAAGCAACACTTTGTCCACTTTCAATTTTAATATTAATACCACGAAGAACAATAATATCTTCTCTTGACGGATATGAAAAGAAAACATCTTCAAATTCAATGTCCCCTTTTAGGCCATAATTTAGAATTTTTCCATCTAAAGACATGGGATCAATTTTTGAGGTTGAATCTATAGCGCTAAAAATAGTCGTTGCTGACCCTCGAGCCATGGCGAACGCCTCCAGAAAAGGAGATATTCTTGAAATATTGTCAGCCCCAACGATGAGTCCGAAGAATGCCTGAAATGAGTTATAATATTATTTTTAATTTATAATAACTTCAAAAATAATATTTACTATCATAAGAATTGCTGGAGTATATTCCTTTTCTTCGTTTCCACGATCTGCAATTATTAGATTAACGCCATACCAGAAAGCGCCCGCACATGATAAGAAGAGTAGAGAGCGCATAACACCATCGCTCACACCGGAGAAGGCACCTTTACGTTGCCCTGCTTTTCTAGCTGGAACAAGATAGCGCTCAAATCTTTCGGCTTCTTTTCTTTCGCCGTTAAAGGCTACGACGGTTCTCATTCCAGCAAGAATTTCTTCAGCCAAGCTCCCCGCATTGGAATAAGACCCCGATTCTTCAATTGTTAGCTTACTTTGATACTGAAGCAATAAATTCGATATATTCTTTATTGTGAACCCATCTAGTTAACTTACCTTAGTTATGAAATAGTTCATTATTATTATTATTGGAATATATACACTAACAGCCAAAGTGAGCTTCCAGCCATAGGCGAAGGCAATGCCCACTGTTACGACAAATCCAATGATCAAATATAAGAAATGAGCAATCTTTTCAGACATTCCATCTCGAATCTTTTCGATGTCACTGTAAATTCAGATTATTAGTTAAACTTCTAAGCTTTGAACTTTGCAACAAACTCAGTTATTCTAAATGCGAAGTTCTGATTACTAACTGTGTCATGCCATCCAATATGCTGTCGCATAATAGTCTGGAAAAAACTTTTTCGTATTCGAGTGACCTGCCTAAGAGCTGAGTAATTGAAGACATCAACAGAAACGATACCTCCTATAAAAAGAGCAAGTGATGAAAGCGCCATTGTTATCCCAAAAGAAATAGAGTCGTTGTAAAGTTCAGCCGAGTTCTCTTCTATAGATGCATTCGTTCTGCAAGTAAGGAAGTTTAAGTGCTCGACCGGCGTTACATAATTTCATTAGCAAGTACAATAGTTTTCCTCCTCCGAATAGTGGAAGAAAATACGTTTTGGAGTTAGTTCCAATGCGATGAGATCTGTCAACTAGAAGTGCACAAAATTCACTGTATATAATCACAGCAACTGCCATTGCCAAGGCTTTAAATGCCGAGAAAATAAATCCAAGGAAGATCAGGAAATAGTCCAGCGGTGTTGCAAATCTAAATAGTCTGAAATAGCTCACTACTTTCACAGAAGGTTTGGAGGGTTCCTCAGATTCCGTTTCATATTTTTCGAGTCCCCTAAAAAGTAGAAATTAAAATAAACTTTTATAATACGAGTATATTTGTTTAATAGAGAATCAGTGCAATTAAAATTTTACACGAAAAGTTAACCTTACAGATCGACTCTAATATTAGGGCCACAGAATGCCTGCCTCAGTAGTCTGTGAGCTTTTTAGAGTACCTACCATGGAGATCTGTCAAACTATACTTTATTCCTTGCTCTTGCTAAGGCATATAGCATGGTCGAGCGCAGGATTTGCTCCGTGGGAGGGGGGGGGGGGGATGTACATAAAATATGATTATGCAATTAAGAAGATCAGAAAATTGTAAAAACCCTCATGGGGGTTTTAACCCCCCCGTGCGCACGGGCCTGGCATATAGGCCAGTTAGTCTTACTTTACTTACTTTACCTCTAAAAACAATGGAAAAATTTATCGATAGGGCTATTAGGGAAAAGTATCTTCAGCACTTTTCGCTTTTGCTTTCAACAGAGAAATAGCGGTAGTAAATTTTCTTGAAATGAAAGGAGCGTTTGATAGCACATACTCTACAGTTATAACACGAGCCTTGGGTGACTAAATTAACCTTTAGTGAACAGGTAACATATCTGCGCATAACACCAAACTCCAAACTATACCGGAACCTACACTTAGATAACATAACTTTAAGCCCTATGTATTTGTCATAGATAAGAGTAAAAACCTGAAATTTTATTAATCGAGAGTACTTAATGTACTCATCTGAACCCCTTAATTATAAGTTTCTTTTAGAATTTAAAAAAACAATTTTTCGGTATTTTACCATTGGCTCACCCACTGATCATCCAAAATCTAAGGCACTTCTCGCAGAAAGAAAATTAAAATTTGGCATTTAGTTAGTGCTGCGTCAATAAAGAAACGAAAGATTCAAAATTCTCTTCACCGCTTTATTTTTAGAAAAAAATTAACTTGCAGCTGGTAAAAAACAAACAAAGTCCATGCAAAATCATTTTTCGAGTCTCAAGAATAAGTTTGTACAATCTCATGAAATTGTATTTGTAGTCTTATCTTAAGAATTAAGATTGCATGTACTTTTAACTTTGGCAGTGTCTTTTTACCACCCTCAAATTGCCGTGTAATTTCCATGTGCACGGAAGTACATGGAAATACACGCAAAGTACGTCAAATTTTTATTAGACTTTCTGGAAGAAAGAGGTGTATTAATCAGGCTCTTAGGTGCTTTATTAACTATGGGGCTGCCGCCCGCAGCCTTCTCTCCGCCAGATTTGTATCTAGAACAGACAGTGATAAACTATTACTATGAAAGTGACTATTTGCACTTATCGTGTACTTACGTGTAGTTCCGTGTATTTCCGTATACACGGAAATTACACGGCAATTTGAGAGTGGTAAATAGACACTTCCTTTAACTTTGCTATGCAGTATATTGTCCTAAAATTAAAATTTCCTATACGCAATCAAGCTATTTATATACCTTCGCAGGTATAGCATCATTTTTCTGGTATTTGCTTTATCTGATATAATTAGCATATTTCTAGTCTGTAAGATTTACATGTAATTAGTAGAATGAATAGATAAATAAATAAATAAATTTGCCTCTGGTAGGACTCAGACGTTCTCTTACAAACCAAGGTAAGAGAGACACGTTCCATACTCCCTGGGATTGGTGAAGGTAGCTTAGTGATTAATGTACTTTCAGAACTTTCAAGCCGCCCAATAAGGCTCTTCGACCTATTCTAACGAGTACTGTTATCCAACGGAGGAACGGAGTTGCCGGCAAAATATATCATACATCAAAGGGCTGACCACGCGGGCATTCGTTTAATTCTGACGATCAGTTGAAGCATAGAAGTATAAACACGCCACTAGTGCCTTAAGAGGTATATCCCATATCTACTTAATGAGTAGGTACTACTATTTGTCCACTATATATTAGAAGTCGAGATAGAAGTAGAATAAAATAGATAGATGTCCATTCCGCTTATCATTGTTCCTCCCTCCGCTCGACGTGGGCTGATCGAGTGCGAGTGTGCGCCATTCGGCTAAGCACATGATTTTCGTATTACATTCTTGATTACTTGGTATTAATTAATAAGTCAAACTAATACCAAATAATCAATTATGTAATATTTATTGTTTACCGATTTTGTAGGCTTGTTAATTGATATTCTGATTTTATTTGCTTCTGATTTGGATGCTAACTGAATTTTTACAATTTACAAAAAGAAGTGAGATTGCATAAAAGACATTCAATGTAAAAATTAAGCCAAGTCTCGCCAGTGAAAAGTTGTATGATCTAATGTAAAGTCAAGTCTAGCGTGCTTATTACCCTTGACTCTCAATTTAACAAAAACGTCAATGACTATAAATCGTTATTTATAAAGAATATTTTATGACTTGGCAATAATGCAGCATGAGGATGTATAGTGCTACTAGTAGCATCTATCAGTATTGATACTTAACGAGAAAATGTTCTCAGAGATTTTAAGTACTGTAAGGTCTACTTTGATGCAAA
Source organism: Leptarthrus brevirostris (assembly GCA_964036015.1). Taxonomy (NCBI): domain Eukaryota; kingdom Metazoa; phylum Arthropoda; class Insecta; order Diptera; family Asilidae; genus Leptarthrus; species Leptarthrus brevirostris. The sequence goes on along the minus strand of OZ038373.1, from coordinate 147,003,658 downwards.
TGCCGTAGTAATTTCTTTGTGCTTTGTGATTGCCAAAATACACAATATTTTTTATAAATACAGCTTATAGTTAATGAGTTATTTGTTAAATGAAGAGTCAAGGGCGAAAAGAACGCTAGACTTGGCTTTAGATGGCTTAATTTTTGTTACATTGAATGTTTATCAGGTTAAAGAAAAATGTTTTGTTCAAATTAAGATTCACGTGTTTTCAAAAATTTGTAGTCTGTCTCGTAAAATGATTCTTTGAATTTAGCTGAAACCTTGAAATTAACTTTTTCTAATCTTACTTCCTTACTTACTTTCAATTGAGGTTTGAGTGCTTTCAAACGCTTTAGACTGTTTATTAAGAGCATCTAGTCTTATCTACAGTGCTTGAAATAAAGTCTCACTATTTACTTTGACAATAAATTTCTTAATGTACTTTCGTTGATTAATACAGTTCTCATCAGCTTTATTTTTTTTAACTTGGTCGTCTTGTCACTTTAAACTGATTTAATGTATACTTTTATGCATTACACGATAAATAGTTTTCTTCGAAATTATATTATTTGCCTTTCCTTGTAAACAATATAAATACTTCATCAAATATGTGTCGCTGATAAACAGAAAATTGTTATTTAAAATATCACAAGATCTTAAAGACGTTAAATTTTTGAATTGTGCGATCCATAGTTTACGTGGTAGTTTTTAATTAACCTGTAGAAAATTTGTAAGTGTATAAAAAGCAAACTGAGAAAATTGAGTATTGCTTTTAACGATACATTTAAAATAAATGTCCGCATACAACCCTCCAACGAAAATTTATAAATTTTTTTATTTCATTTAATAAAGGATAATTAAATCGCCAAAAATGCATACAACGCAATTTTGACCTACAAGCCTTAGACCTAGCTTTATAGCGACGCATGTACCGATTTGAATTACTCGTTTATTATTGTCAATAAGAGTGCGTTACCCCCTGGTTACTGAAAGAAAAATTGGAATGGAAGAAGAGTGTAGCCTAGATTCGTAATGCTTGGATCAATTTGGGTTCTATTTTTGCTGTATAGAGAATATGTTTCCCCATTATGCCTATGTGAAAAGCTTTGCATCTGTGGTAGCGGGGGAATTGTGGAACTTAAGTTCTTAACGCGTAAACCGATTTGAATTATTGTTTATGGTTGTAAAAAGTATCATACTGGATTTGTAACACGACAAAAAAGTTGGTCTTAAAATAAATATGTATAATAATGTAATTAAAAATATAAGACATTTTTAACGTAGATAAAATAAATACAAATAGCTAAATCCGAACGAAGCTCTTTCGCCTAGGTATAGGTTTTTCAAAATAACTGGGGTGATAGATCACCTACCCAAACAAAAAATTGTATGGTAGCTGGGGGTGCAACCCAACCGTTTGGGAGTTACAAGGTGATACATAAATTTGCAATTTTTTCGGCATGCACATCATTATTTTATTTTTATCTTTTGATTTACTCAACGCAGCGGTACCAAGCAAACGCCAAAATCCTACCATCGCAACTCTACCCGTCAACTCTCTTTCAATTATACAAAAAACGCCCTGTGACAGAACTTATGACACGACTAGGTATATTGCATCATAAACCAACAATAAAATATATCCCTTCTGCTTATTTAAAAATAATAGAATGTGATTTGAAGCATTTGTTTCCATTTTGCATACAGTATGTGCACCTATTTGGATTAGTTTGATTCTCTTTAGAAGACTACGTTTCCTAAGTGATACTACTTATAATAAAAAGTGAGCCTATTTGGGTGATACATTTTGCTGTATGAAGCTGTATTGGGGGTTTTGCATTACAGTTAGTGGCAGTAGTGGCATTGGCACTAACATTTTAACGTTACTTTTCGGGAACATTTTTTATATAAATAAAAACGACACTTGCTAAATTCTACAGATTGCTAGAGTAGCAGTTTAGCCACTCACTTAATAATGCCTAAGTAGGGCGAAACGCGTTGTGTAAATTTATTTAATGAACTGTGGAATTTAGCAAGTGTCGTTTTGTTTATGTAAAAAATGCTCCCGAAGAGTAACGAATTCCACCAAGTGCCAAGTTATCAAATAAAAAAAAAATTTTAATAACCACCCCCCTTAACCCAGATAATCCTGAAATTATTATTGATGATGACCGATTCTTTTTCCATTATAGTATGCTAGTATTATGGGAAAGTGTGATTTGAGAAAAATAGTGAAAAAAATCCAGGACATCTGGAACACCTAGAAAGTGATGGTCGTTATAACGCCCAGTAGGAGTAATCACTACTGTAAAATGTTAAATGAATTTAAGGTAGATTTAATAATTTTTATTGGCGTTTAAGCGACCAGTAGGAGGATTTGGGTTCAATTAAATTTTTTGTTTTGCGGAGAGACGATTCGTTAATAGCAGTTATGACATAGCGAGCTAGGCATAGTGCATGCCATGCTGCATAAGCACCCTTCCATTATCCCCCATTGATAGTGAAAAGTATTTCGAAATCATTGCAACAGTTGGTTGAGTTACTGTACGTATGTGTATATATCCAACTAATGTGTTTTGCCAGATACTTCTATCTACCTTCTATTATGTTGTTAAAAAAAAGTTTGGTTATTTCAAACAAATTACGTAAAAGGAAATGGTGTTATTTGGAATAAACTGCCTAAAAGGAATCAACAATAGAGTAATTAATCCATGCTGTCCTTGGTTTACTGGGGAAATTAAACATCTTATCATTCAGCGCAACTTATCGAACCTTGCGCAATACAGTGAACAAGGAAATTCCTACTATAGATCTAAGTTCGATGTTAGAAATCCTACTAAAAAACTTTGGATGAATCTCAAAGATATTGGTGTGGGTAAATCTAAGCCTCTTGAAGTAAACGCTGACCTCGATGAATTGAATCGTAGTTTTGCTTATTCGCCTATTAGTGTGGTTAATGATCATACTATTGGCGGTTCTGCTGAGTTCATCGCTAGTGATCCTTCTGCGGGATTTTCTTTTGTGCAGGTGACGAGTCTAGAGGTGCTTGCAGCAGTAGCTGGTGTTAAATCTAATGCAGTTGGTATGGACAGAATACATCCTAGATTTGTTAAGATGATTTTGCCAGTTTTGCTTCCGTATCTTACGTTTATATTTACGTTTTATGTTATAGCTTGTATTAAGCTTAATTAAATAAATAAATAAATACTATTATAACTAAATCATGTTTTCCCACTAAATGGAAATCTGCCGAAGAATTCAGCACCCGACTCGTTAGCATATCGGCCTATTTCTATCCTCCCATTCTTTTCTAAGGTTTTTGAAAAAATCTTACATAGGCAAATAACACCTACCATGGAAAATAATAACTTCTTATCGGAACTGCAATCAAGGTTTAGAGCTAAGCATAGCTGTACTACTGCTCTTATTAAAATATGTGATGACGTTCGTGTTTCAATTGATTCGAATATGCTGACAATACTTATTCTACTCGACTTTTCCAAGGCATTTGACAGGGTTGACCACAGAATTTTGATTAATAAGCTTGGAGCTTACTTTAACTTTTCTTCTCCCGCCTGTAAGCTTATAAGGTCATAACTTACAGACAGATTTCAACAAGTTGTTATTGGTAGTAGACCCTCTAGTGTTCTCCCTGTCCTTTCTGGTGTTCCTCAAGGGTCAAACCTAGGACCATTGCTTTTTTCAATGTTCATTAACGACTTAACTTGTGTGGTCGAGCATTGTAAATTTCATATGTATTCTGATGACTTTCAGCTCTATATTTCCAAACCACTTGGATTGATTGAGAATGCGGTTTGTCGCGCTAATGAGGATCTGATGCATATACAATCGTGGGCATTGCTCAACAAGTTGACACTTAATGCTTCGAAGTCTACCTCTTTAGTGATCTTTAAAGATGAGCTTGATGTGTCCCACTTTCAATAAATCAATTAATAATCTGGGCATCATTTTTAATCAAACCCTGAACTGGAATCATCATATTAATCGTGTTATCTCAAAGGTATTTTATACTCTCCGTGCACTCTCAGCGTCAGCAGCATATACTCCCCAAAGGACTCGAATGTTCTTGGTCAAATCACTTTTGGTTCCTCTCATCACTTACGGATGTGAGATCTTTTATGCATTTGACTCTTTATCTTGGAGAAAACTTAATGTGGCTTTTTATGCTGCTATTCGTTATATTTATAGTTTAAGACGCTTTGACCATGTCTCAGAATTCTCCAAATCTGTGCTTGGTTGTACTCTTAAATCATATCTCACAATTAGAGTAATTTTTTTTATGCGAAATATTATTGTGAACCAGAAACCTACTTACTTATTTAATAAATTGAATTTTGCTCAATCTGTAAGAACATGTAACTTAATTCAGCCACGTATTGGTTGTCGTGTTTCTGAACGTCAATTTTTTGTACAATCGGTGAGACTGTGGAACGCCCTCCCTCGTGTTATAAAGTGCTGCAGCGACGGCCGTAATTTAAGATTACTTCTATATGATAAATTTAAATAGTATTATACATATGTCAGTATTTTTCAGATGAGTTAATATGGATATATAATATTAAGTATTTTTTATACTTAGTAATTATTTGTTCAGTTTTTACTTTTTTTTTTATTTATATTTCGCATTTTTCTTCCAGCATTCTTGATGATTATTTTTTAGTTTGTTAGTTTATTTAACTATGTATTAATTAATTAGCATGTATTTATTGATGCTTTTATGTTATTTTGCATATATTTCTGAAGTATTAATTCTTTTCTAATATCATTCCTACACAAATGTATAAATTGAATAATTTTATTGTGTAGTTGTTCCGGTAATAAATGAATATGAATATGAATATCGTGGAAACTAAAGCCCAACTACGCAAAAGCTGAAAAGAAGTAAAAAATATTATAAAGGAACACTGATTTAATATCAAAGCTCTTGCAGTAAAAATTTGTAGTTGGAGGTCATAAAAATCCAAGAGTCCGCGATATTTAATTTAGTTAGACACTTTATTTGCCAAAATGTGATAAGTACTTTAGGAGCCAAGGCGAAACAAATGAATATCCACATACGTACACTCAAACTGCTAAAATTGTTGTTCGAGCAGAAGATAAATATGAATAGAAGTAAACATTATAATGAACAGGTGTAAAACTTTGTACAATACCTTAAAACCAAAAGTTCAAATGCCTACTACCACACTGTTTTTCCTTCATTATCATATTATATGATTTTATGATTTGTTGGCGGACTTCGCCTGAGAAAGAGCAGTTACTAATATTTATGCAATTATATATTTTATAATTGGTCTATTTTCGACACGTGCATATATTTTATGCCACACCTTAATTATTTGCGGGAAAATAATTTTATAACAAATCAGAATTGCAGTTAAGATCTCTAATTTATTTATTTTTGAACTTATTCTTAGGAATAATCAGAAAATTTCCTTTCGACAAATACTTGATGGAAGTCACTTATTTAAAAATGAAAAAGTAAAAGCACTTGTTTTACTTTCACAAAACAAGGAACAATAATTTGTTATTCTTTTAGGGTATAATTAACTTCAATCTTTAAACTGGTATATGTAAAAACCAAAATATTTTTAAATTTAACACTTATCATTAATTTGCAAAATATTAAGAAACCGCTTACACTCGATAAGTTTGCAAATACTAATTGACTCGAATCAAAAAATTAGAAATAAAATGAAATAATTCGGAATTTTATAGAATTAAAAAAGAATCAATGACTCAACTTTTACTGTTTCAATTATAGAAATTATAAAACAAATCAGCGCAAAAATGTCTAATAATTATTTCGAAAACGAAAAAATTATCAGATATTTAAAAATTGCAAGTTGTCCTTTCTGCAGTCATAAAATAAGTCGCGATTGAAAATTGTAATTTGAAATAACAAATAAAATAAAGAATAAAATATATCACACACACACATGCACATTATTGGAATCATTAAAGCGCATCGTTGACTAAATTATTATAATTTTCGCAAATTGAGCGACATTTTATTGTTTTTTTAACCTTTTGCTCAAACTTTAATCAGCACTAGTTGCATAAAGCCAATTAAGACATCAACAGATTCTATCGCATCACTCGCTCGCGGAAAATCGCTGGATACACAGCCATTGTGTTAGAAAGTGTAAAAAGTTCTTACGTAGTGTTATACAAAAATTAGATTTGATTACAATAAATTTCCTATACAGAGCGCAAAGTTAAAACAATTGCCCGGACTGCCTTTGAGAGCCTCGCGCAACTATGATTTTCAATATAAGTATTTCTATGAGTCTATGAAGCACAATGGGCCCAGTAGATCGATAAATGACGCTGGTCTTATCTTGAATTTGATTATCTTGGCAATAAGTCTATATTTAATTATACTTATTTTTTAACGAAACTAATTTGTGTTGGTGTCAAAAAAATATAGAAAACTTAATAGTTTCCGAAATATGTAAAACACCAACCGAGCTTTGCTACGAGGCTGATAACTTTTTCGGGTCTGGACAACTAATGTGTCCATAATTTCTCCGATGATATTTTAGTGCGTTCTAAGACGACACGGTTTACTAATATTTACTTATTCCGAATAATTCGTTTTATTTCTTTTTCCAATTCACATATTATATAACCGCAACAGTGACATGTATTGTTATTATGTTATTAATTCCTAAACAATTGAGTTTTATTATGAACATATCCTTTAGAAAGGATTTAATCTTGATCTGTGGTGATCCTCGATGATTCTGCTTCACAGCACAGCGCCAAAAACATCTGCTGTTAAATGCTAAATATAAATCTTCACTAAATTGTAAATGCATCCATTAAAAATATTAATAGCGTATCTACATGTTAGTTGCGATATTCGATGTTTCAATAGAATCTTTAAACAAAAACCCGGAGGTACTTGGCTTCAATTAAGTAACTAAATTAAGTTGAGGTCAACAAAGGCGAGGTCTTAACTTAATAATTGTTTAAAAGCAGTAATAATTATATCTCCTCTTAATGGAATTAGGTACTTCAATAATTGTAGATTTTAACTTTTAAAACAGCACAACAGTTTTCTTCTATGATATTAACAAATGTACAACTCACATTTTCACTTAGGTATATTTCACTTGTTCTTCACTTGTTAGCGTTTAAAATTTGAAGTGAATTCTTTGAGATATTCCAGTTGACTGAAAGAAGATGTAGTTTTCTACCGGCACCGGAGTTCCATTGAATAGATTTCAATTGATTTAAGTCTCTCCAATAATTGCCTTATTTAATTGATTTGGCCCGAAAGCGTGAACATTCTACCGGAGCACGTTTCGCGACAATTAAAGAAGATTTAATGAAATTCTGATTATAAATATTGCAAAGTTTATGACTTATTTAACTTTAAATATAACTCATCCTCGTGTTGTAAAATTGAAGTAACAACTATGATAAATTTTAAGTAAATACTCGTAATTGCCATAATAAAAATTAAAAGATGACTAGCCAGGTATTTGCACTTTAAATGCTTACCTACGCTGCTTGTAACCGCCTTACTTACCTAAGAGTTGTTCAGAGCGCTATATTGTAAGACATTTAGATAAGTTTTGAAGGTCCATGTGGGAATTGATAAAGCTAATTTTTAACTATCACAATCAGAAATGATAAAGTAAAAGCTTTCTCTATCTGCAAATATCAAATACTGCTCTTTTTGTCTAGTCTAGTGTCAATAAGCTTCCTTCAAATATCTTTATGGGTTTGACAATCGTAATTTTGATAGAATTGTTATATATGTACCTAATAAGCGCATTATATGAATACTTTTGTGATTTGTGGAGCAGAAATTTCAGCAAAATGTTTAGAGAGAAGTAGAACACTTCATGTAATCGACTGCGATATTTATAATCCAAGAGAACCCAAAATTATACGTTGAAAACATTGGTTTTCCGGATTTAATAACTTGATGTTTCAGAATTTTTAGTTTAAGTTTGTACTAGTTACGACATTGCTTTATATTTTTAATTTAATTAGTTTTTCTTTTATTCCTAGTTTATCGTTATAAATGTAAAAATCCTAAAAAAAAAACGTTGGTGAGGGGTGAAATCAAACTTCGTAACGTATGGATCGATTTGGATTCTTTTTTGTATAGGGTGTGCCCCTTTTTGAATTTTTTTCTTATTTAGATTCACTTTCGTATATTTGTTTCAAATCATGCAACTGATCTTTCACACATTTCAAATTGTTGTATCGACTTGAAATTTTGCAGACTTATTCAATTCCTGTGACAATACATCTTCGCGATCCGTAAGATGAATAATGACACTAGTGATATCGTTAAATAATTTGGTAATAAGACAAGAGACAAGAGAGGGACATGTACAAATTATCGAAAACGGCCGATATTAATGTCGAATACAAAGTTTTCGGTGTCGCTGAGATAAATAGTTACACTCCCGATACCGCTAGATACAGCAGTAATAAGACAACCCTATGGGGGCTATGAAGAAACAGAATAAAAACAGTTGAAATCGACCGATGTTAACGTGTAATTTATAATATAGGGATCACAGAGATGAAAAATCACACTCTAAATTTCGTTGGATAATATGGGGTTAAAACACATCCTTAAGAGTGAGTGTCGGAGCGGAGCGTCGTGTAAAAATAATCGGAAACAACACTCACGTACCAAAGGTCTGTGCAACGACGGGCACAAGCATCTGGTACCAGATAAATTATGAAAGAAAATGCACCCATAAAATTTTTTTTTTCGCTATACACCTTATTAGGATATTCCAAAAAAAAAAAAATTTGAAATGTTTTTGGAGATAAGGCTGGGAGACTGCGATTTTTAGTAATTTGAATTTGTTGCTGTTGTGTTGTTGTGTGTTTCATTTGCAAAAACTTCAAAATATCGTAATAGATATAAAAGTAAATATTAGTTTCTGCTTTTATATACTGTGCTGGTTGCAGTGGTACGTCATCACCCCCCCCCCCCCCCCCCCCTGACCATTAGCTTTTGGAGGAAGGTATTCTTTATATCAAAAACTAAATCATCCCAATCGTTCGACACGCTAAGAAGTTACCACACTCCTCCCTTCACCCCCGAAGGTTCAAATTTTTTCTCATAGTAGCAATTGGGAATCATTCTGTATACAACAAAAAATAAACTATCCAAATCGGTTTAGGCGCTGCGAAGTGGTCCCGCACCCTCTCAGTACAGCATTTTTAACATAGCACAAATGTGGAGATATATTCCCGTATTGGTATTCTATACATCAAAAACTTAATCACCTCAATCGGTTCACGCGACACAAAGTTAGAATAATCCCAACCACACCCCTGCCTGTTTCTCATAGTATCAATGGAAAATCTCACTCTATACAACAAAAGTGTCATCAAAATAGGTCTACACGTTATAAAGTTGGGTTCTGCCCCTCCCCCACCCCAATCCCCCGAATAAATTGTTGTCATGGTACCAATGGAAAACATATTGTATACATCAAAAAAATAATTATACGCATTGATAAGCGCATTTATGCTCACAGTAGCAATAGCCGAGTATACTCTATACAACAAAAAAACGGAAACATCGAAATCGGTGCACGCTTTATGAAGTTAGGTCCAGGAGCAGCCGCCCATATAATAAGCTTTTATTTGTTGTTACTTTGAAAAAGGAAAAAAAGAAAAGTAACGTTCTCGAATTACAAGTACTGCTTAGCTAAATATTCCCCACCATAATAAACTATTCTCTTAGATTTCCTTACAGCTGATTAAAAATCGATTTTATTCAATTTATTGTTTATTTAAGACGTAAAATATTGAACCTAAAATTTCAATCAGCTATAAGTATTAAGTAAAGCTAAGAGAATAGTTTATTATTGTGGTGAATATTCAGCTAAGTAAATTGTAAATCGAGAACTTTACTTTTAATTTTATAGTTTTAAAGAGTAACAACAAATAAAAACTTTTTCTTTTAAATTTTTTTTTACTTTAATAACCTTTTTATTTTTTAGTACTTTTGCGGCATTTAGGAACAATTATACCTAAAGTACCTAATACCTACACGCTAATTTGACCATGCACAACATAAGTTTCTGAGTTTGTACCTATTTACGCATTTTAACATGCTATTCTTCATTTTATGAACTACAGCAGTTCCTTATACGCAGTCAATTTAGTGCAGTCTAGTTCTTCACTCTGTAGGTCTTCTAAAGAATTAACTCTACTTAAGGCGCCGTACACTTGCCCTTACTACAATTATAAAAGCGTTATTCTTAGTTTTTAAACTGCAAATTATTTGACTGTTTTTTAGGTTTATTATTGCGTCGTCCTTACTTAAAAACTTAAAATCATCCGCCATCTTGAAGCGTCCGCCATATTGTAGATGTCGAATGATGTCACATAGTTTATTGTATTTTACTTTTCAGCCTTTCATTTGATGATTAGGGGCGTCCCTCATAGTGGGTTAAGAATTATGTCACGTAGTTTATAGCATTCTACTCATCAAACCATTTCATTTGGTACCCATGTCTACGAGGTTGTTAAGAAAAACAACATCTTAGGGCTTCCGCCATATTGGGTTTAGAATAACGTCAAGCAGCTGATCCTATTTTACTCTTCCAACCCTATCATTTGATACCTACGTCAAAAAGGTTGTGAAGAAAAAAGTCATCCGGTATCTTGAGGCGTCCGCAATATTGAGAATAGAGAACCCTTTCATTTTATCCTCATATAAAGGAGCTTGTGAAGAAAAATCAATATTGTATTTAGAAGAACATTAGATATACTACGTATATAGCATTTTTAATGGATTAATTACGTAAGCCAAATTTCAGCACAATCGGATATCGGGAAGTGGATCAAAATCGGCTTGCAAGATTTGCCGCCGGACGGACAAATAAAAGTAATAAAAACCTCGTAAAAGTACGCGTCGAACTTAAACCCTTCTCGGTGCTGGGAAGTCGGTTAAAAAACTCGATGGAATAGTTTCGCAGAATCGGCAACACAACTAATGGTAAATGAAAAGGGTGCACGAGAAACCCACCTTTTGTTGTTGACTTACGGCTTGTGAAGCTGTCAAAAGCTCATGGATAATATATTAAATATAGTAAAATTTTAGCTCTTTTGAATATAACATTAACAACGTTAATAATTAAAATATATAGGAGGCAGAGACAACGAAAATAAAACAAATTCTAAAATTGAAAAGTAATTAAACCTTATTAAATGTGTAAATTATTAAGTAATGTTATTTAAATTTAGTATCAAAACTAGGTTTATATTTAAACTTTACCAAAAATATGAAAATAGAATTTTGTAATAACGAATTTTATTTATAGAAATATAGATTAAATCGAAATACTAACTTTGGCGTTTTATTCCCTTTATTTTCAATGCTTTTCAGTTCGATTTTTGACAAATATCGTGAGACGCTCAGATGGTTTAAGACTATCTATATCTCAGAAAGCTAAGTTTTCAAATCTTATGGGTGTCAGGAATACATTAAGACCATCTCAGCTGCCACTTTAGACGTATCCACAGCCTACTCTAGATAGCTTTAGATAGTTTTAGAGGGAATACTCTCTCTTGTGTTCGTTTTGTTAAAGTATTGAATTTAAAATGCATCAATGACATCAACATTTTTCTTTGGTTTTGGTTATGAAGTTTTATTGGTGTGCAAATATTAGTTAATCTGTCGTACAAGAAAAATGTAATAATGACGAAACGCTTGACGGTGAAATGGCCGAATTGTCATGTTTTCCTGGCTTGTATCTAGAGCAGGCTGTGATGTATAATTTCAGTTCACATTTGAGTCACATAGTGTGAAGTGACTTTAAACCAGTGATGTATTCGGTTTCCTATTTTTGCGCTTTTTAATAGTTAAATCATACAAAAGTTAAAAAAAATCGTCATATTTAAGTAGTTTCGTAAGCAGTTATACAATATCTTAAAATATACAACCTTTTGCAAACATTTTAGGGTTCTAAATTAAACAAACAGTACGAAATGCTTTTAAAGCTATTAAGCATTCCTCACATTAAGTAGTGTGAGTTTGGCCATCACTGCTTTAAACATCTTATAGATAAAAAGTTCTGATGATAGCTTAGAATATAGAACGAGAGGAAAGGCTATCTTAAGTAAAAACCCTGTACGTGTGATAAGCATTTTTGCTTCATGGCCAAGTGGTGAGTGCGTTAAGGGGGAATGACGCCTGAAATGTCAAATTGTACCGAATGTCGCCTTGAAATCAAAGTCGTCTCCGTAATACTGAAATATTTGGGGCATAAGCAAAGTGTTTTTAAATAGTAAAATTAAGTAAATTAATAAAATATGTTCGGGCAAAGTTATATTATATTAAAAGTGTTATAAGAATATATTTTAAAAACACCTAATTTAAATTATTATCAAAATGAGTTGGCCCCTCCTGTATACAGATCGCTTGGGTTCTACTACATATAGCAAAATGCTTACATTTTTCCGAGTGATGTCCTTTCCTCTAGTTCTTTATTCTAAGGATGATAGTGATGTACACTAAACAAACTGTCCATATTAAAATCAACCAACCTCCAGGCCATTATTATTAAATGTTTTTGTAATAAAAGCACGTTCAAAAAAATTTCAAGTTCCCGTCCCGTCTTTATCTTTCTTTTTATTTAGTTTTAACTTTTAGTAAATTTAGTGAAAAAGCAACATTAGGTATTAAATTGTAGTAATTTTTCTTTTAAAACTTACTATTGTTGTTGTTCTTCACTTCAAGATGATAATATGTTCTTAATTCTGTGTTGTAAAATTATGAGAATAAATAAAAATGAAAACGGCCTGTAATGAAATGAACTCGTCTTTTGTAATTGAATATTTACTTTCGAATAGAAAATTGTACAGATCTTTTATTCAGAGTAGCTCTCTAATTCTGGTAGTAATTTCAGTAAAGACGTTGATTAAGTTGCAAGATTTTCGCGACTCTCTGCGTATATTAAAAAAACCTTGATTTTTAAAATAATTCTTTTCTTTCTCACTAAATACATTCTTAATTTCGTTTACATGAAATATTTATACAATTTCAACTAAATTCACAATTATATTTTCTTTCATAAAATTGCTCTTGTGCTGTATGGCCTAATGTTATTTATAAATGTAGTATAGCTAAATTCTTAACTCCTAACTCAAATTAAAACGTTTTTAACACATTTTTTGTAAGATAAAATACGTCTATTATATTTGAATATAATAAAAATAATAAAAACATTTTCCAGAACTACTATTAAAAATATCACAAAATCGTTTCATTACAAAATTGCTCCAATTCAGAATTATATTCGATTCGTCATTATAAAAACTCCTATAATTTTATTTCCAAGATAACATACGCATCTCTAACTGCACTGGTATTTTTATACATATACTTCACCAGTTTTTGTCTCGGGTTTTCTCTTAGTTAGTGTCGATGGAGCTGATAGCGAACTTTCAACTGATTGTAACTTTGGACTGTGTGCAGAATTGGTTGCTTCAAATGGGTTTGACCGTTCAGAATATTGACGTTCCCATGAACTAGCAGTCTCATGAGTTGAAAGATGCATGCTGCTATTCCTTGATAGAGTATTCTTGTTATCCCGTTCAACACCCAAAAGTCCACTATCAGTTTCTGATAAAATGTCCGATATTGATGCTGAAGAAACTGCTCGTGGTAATGACACCGACACAGGAATTGATGATAGTGATATTATGTCAGTATCGAAACCATTTGCTGATGTAGAAATTTGCGGTACAGTTGTAGCAGGTACAACTGGAACTATGGATAAAGTTCCAGCTGTGGGTGTCGATATTGAATCTGAAGTCGTAGTGACAGTAAAGGGGAACGACAACGTCGAGATATGAGGCGATCCCGTGATAGCTAAAAAATTTATTTTGTTATTAATATAGAATTTAATAGTATACTATCGTAATAGAAGAAAAATAAATATAATAGGTAGGTAATTTTAATTTAAAGCTAATAGAATATAGACAGAGCGAAGGCAATATATAAAAGAAACATTTTGTATAAGACGGAGATCAAGAAAAATCATAATCGTTTTACTTATAAATATTTAAAATTTTGCTTTGACATATTAGCACACCAAACATCAATTTATTACAATTCTCAAAATATGGTGGGAATTTAGATCGATTATGGAACGTTTACTCTAAAATTCTTTGGTACTGGTAAAATACACCCAAAAATGACTAGATAAAAGACAAAACTCCTGCATTTATGGTACTTTGCTTATAAGTCACCTTTGAAGTGAGATTTGTGAAGCCGATGAGTCCATACAATTTTTAGGGTAAAAGAGTTTTTTCATGGACCACCTGTAAATGTCATCTCACTCATACTATTCAAACAGTTTTAGGTGTGTTTTTGCAATGGTTTTTTAACATGAGAATGTGATCCAAAACAATAAACGTGTTAGCGATTAACAAGAAGAGCGTTTTTTTGTAGAAAACTTGTTTTAAATGACAAAATGGTCCCAGGCGTCAAAACCTGTAGTATTAAAAGATGCGATGAGAAGGACCGGCTACTCAAAGAAGGCAGCAAGATTGGTTCACAGAGACTGTAGAAATCGTTACACAAAATTATTTTATGTAGAAAAGGCGAAAAGGCTCTCAGAAGAGCCACCAGAAGATGTCACAATTTTCGATTTTACTAACCTTTATTTCTTATGCACAAATAAATTTTCTAAAAAGGAAAAAAATTACAGCAATGTTCGTGCAGTTGTTTCAAAACATTTTCTTGGTAGGATTAAAAATGAAGCAGAAGACAGAAAAAACAAATGGGCCTGGGGAGGATTTGCATAGTCCTAAATGAGAAATAGAAAAACTGGTGGTCATGGCTCAGGCGCGGATCCAAGGGGTGGGGGTAATTGCAATCATTGCCCCGACCCCTCCCCCCTGAACCCGCGCCGGACACCTAGGCCATTAAGATTAACCCAGCCACTGAGAGACAATTTTTTCTTTTCTTTTTTCTATCACTTCCTTTAAATTTAAATTATAATCAACTGAACTTAAAACATCGAATGTGTGAAATTAATTTTAGTTTGAAAAATAATTGAGGAGTAAACAGGAAAACCCATCACGTCAACTTTGAAAAAATAAATGGAATGGTCCCAAGAACCTTCTTCCGTGTGCATGCTATTTATTTTTTTGATAAAATATCTTTGGAAAAAAAAATTACAACGGCTCAGGCGCATTAAACGCGAAAGGGTAAGTGCAAGTGACCTTATCGTATTATTATTTGCTCTTCAATTATCTCCAAATTATAATTAATTTCACAAATTCGGTTTTTAAGTTGTTATGTTTAAGTTTTTAATGTTATGTTGCCGTTACTAAATATACTTCATTATTAACAGCCACTGATTTTAAAAATATATCACTCTATTTAAGACTTAGCAACATTGAGAAAAAACTTAACGAAAAGTTAATTTTTAATTCTTACTTTATTGCCTCGACTGTTGCTCTGATAGAAATCAAGCTGCGATTTTCTAAATATGTTAATTTGAAAGTTATTTTAAAACAGTTTGCATTATGCGATTTATTTTTGTGTTTTATTAATTTAATAAACTAATAATTAAGCAAATGAATTGTCTCTCTTACTTAAATATTGAAACGAGTCTTAAGTATTAAAGATCTAAATATGTAAATCGGCCCGTTTCTATATTTATTGATGTTGGTAAACTATGTATCTTACGATTTGCGCATGTTTAATTAACGATGTTATAAAATATGGCAATTTGCATTTGATTTAGGCAGAAATTTACAGCTATAAGATTTGATTTGGTATTTTTAATAATTTCGAATCACTGGCAATACTTACTAGTTGAAGCAAGGGAAACTGTTCCAAATCCAGCATTCTGCAAGCTTTTAGGTAAAACTGCTTGGGCAAGAGCGGCTGTGGCAGGATGTCCTGCCTGTAATGTGTTATGTGTGGAACTACTATCCATTTCCTTGATAGGCGAAAGAAGAAGTGTTCCTAAAACTGGGACATCCTGGCTGTTGACAGCTTGGGGATATAATGGCGGATTTGTTGCTAACTGGTGAGCCATAAGGGCAACACCAGATGCCACTGTTGCTACAGAGCCTGGTGTTGAACCGCCTGGTGTCACAGCTGCTAAATTCATTCTGTTCTCCTTTTCTATACTTTCCTTTGTAACATCAGGTGTTGGTATTCTTGGACGATTTTTAGGCACTGCAGACACGATATTCCCATTAATATTTAATTTTGAATCTAAAATTAAATCAAATTATTTTCACTGTTATACCGTAGTACTAAGAAAAATTGTCACTGAATCATAATCGCTTTCACAAGTGTTAATTGGCACTAAGTGAAGTTCTTAGCACTTGAATTATAGGGAAGTAAATTCTTTTTAAATATGCAAATTGGTTATACAAACTTTGTTTAATGAGTTGCCTCTGTGCACGCAGTGATTTTCGGTTGACAAATTTGTCGTACAGACTCATTTTCTGTGAAGGCTGCTGACTTAAAGGTAGCCCTGCCTCCGGGCTTGAATAGACTGAATTAAGACGATTTCGATTGAAGATTCCACCTCCTCCAGATGAATATGCCGTTGAAGCGCTTCGCACTGACCCCATTCGTGTTATTTGCCGACTGAACCAATTTTTGCGACGCTCCACCATTGGAGTGTCAACACTTTCCTAGATGTAAAATAATAGTATCAATGTAAATATTAGTTAATAAAATGTAGTTACGTAGTCGGCATAAACATCGTCTGTCAAATTACGCTTCGATGGCATGATATTTGCATACATGGCGTCTGAAGTTTTTACTTTATAATGCTCTGCTGAACCTTTTGGCTCAGTTCGACGATAATGTTCAGAAGCTACAGTATACGGTAGGTCCTTTGGTACTACTTCCTCCCAGTACTGATCTTTCAGAAGTTCTGGGTGTTCTTCATGCATTTCATCAACAATCATATAGGAAGCCTGAAAAAGGAATGACCTACATTAAGTTTCTATTGATAAAAGTTCCAAACATAAAACAAGTAAGTAAGTAAGTAAGTACTTAAATAATGAAAATTGTTCTTATATACATCTCTTTTATTAAAATTGTGCCTTTCTTCATTTGTGAAATTTGTTTCGTATGTTTCGATACGTATTTAAGTAAAATACGCAGAGATATGTACACACATCCATATATTGTTTTGACGCAATGAAGTACAAAACAAAATAAACGAATTATTTGTGTAAAGCCGTGTTCACTGATCACACGCCTTATATTGGTACATTAATAACATAATACTTTACTAATTTCACACAATACATTTATATAGTAGGTATTAAGTATGTTATTGAAAAAAATTTAATTTATTGATATGTGAGAAGCACTACATACAAACATACATACATATATCATCATTAAAATATTTATTATCATAACAGAATGCCCATGAATATGTAAATTATGTGT
Organism: Leptarthrus brevirostris; assembly: GCA_964036015.1. Lineage (NCBI taxonomy): Eukaryota > Metazoa > Arthropoda > Insecta > Diptera > Asilidae > Leptarthrus > Leptarthrus brevirostris. The sequence continues at coordinate 146,986,227 of OZ038373.1, read as the reverse complement.
TATATACATATGTATATCGACCGGGTAATGAGCCGATTAAAATTTTTTAATTAGTAATTAACATAATGTATTTGAATATTTAGCAACATTTTCGTAAGAAGATATTTGTAAAAATAAATGAGAGGATTAAACGATGAGTAATTTTTATATATGTTTGTTCTGGGGTTAATTAAGCATCTATTTTAAGAGCATATTGCTGAGAACAGAACCGGTGACGGTTCTAAGAAATGCATAATTTTTATTAAAGGTAAGGTGGCCTATACAAATTCAATTATTTTGTTTATTAAGAAGAACTATATAAAATAATAACCCTTTCTTTATTTTAAGATATGTATCTAATTTATCTTCAATATGTCAGGGGTTTATTAAAATTTGTAATTTATTACTTTTTTATTTTATTTATTTTATTAAGATTAAGGGCAGGTTACCGTTCATGACGTTCAAAAAATTGATTTTTTTTTACATAAAATCTTATATAGTTTAGAAAACTAGAAAAACGGCTGGAAAACAGGAAGCTAAGTCGCTCTTGCGACTTCCGAGACGACCTTTTTCCGCTACCTTATTAAACAACCTGATCAACTTGCAGATCCAGGAAAAGGAATACTTTGGGGAAGCCGAAGGCTGCTTCTTTGGTGCTGGGATAGCTGACTAGATGTAAGTTGTCAAAAACAACCATTAAAAATATTTTTATAACTTAAAACTGCTGTTTCGAGAAAAATGCTTTTTTTAGCGCCCTACAGCTTCAACGGATGAACCGATTGACTTGTAATTTGTTCAACCGTAAAGAAAATTATTTTCGGGGGCTTTATAACTTTCTTTTGCGTCCAGTGAAGTCTTTTTCAAACCGTTTTGATTTGGCGCCCCCCCCCCCCCCAAATAACATGTACATTCATAATTGTTTACCCGTTTTTGTTTCGGATTACTGACAAGGGAGTGGAACGCCCCGCGCAATACGCCAATACTCGCGGTGCATGGCTGCAGTTTATAGGACCTACATCCGTCATTTTGGATTTTTTTTTAAGAACAATTTTTAAAGTATTCTTTATTAATGGGGAAATAAATAAATATTCATTATATACCCGATTCAAAATATCGGATCTATACGTGACCAAAATCATATTATGTTATGAGAACTCTTGATATTTTTAAATATCTTTATCTCTAAAACATAAAAATCGCCTTGTAATTAATTGCCGCGGTAAACGGAACCTTCAGGCAATGATTTAATTCTTTGTTTTGCTTAAAACAATGGTACAGTTGCTAACCGGCTAAACTGGCCGTATTACCGGGGACCCGTATTACCGTGAAAACTTCAAGCGCCGATCTTTTACTAGCCGTCACGTTCAGATTTAACCGGTTAAAAAGCTGAACTCCTTGAATAAGGGAGAACAATCGTAATACACAAATGCACATTCGGTGAGTCTCGTGTGATTATTTAAAGAGGAACCATCATCCTTCTTGGCTCGAAAGTCACTTATTTAAAACCAACTCTACACTCAAACGGATTTTGGATACAAATATTGAACTATGGAACATGAAAACTCTTTAGAACGAGTCTGGATAGCGTACAGCGAAAAATTGTACAAACAACTAAGGCTTGACACAACTAAATGGGGATGAAGTGGAGAGCTTACATCTTAAACTGCGACCCTCTAATCCTGCCAGGGAGAACTGAACTGGAAACATTACGTACGACAGCAATCGGCTTGATGCCTGAATAAGCTCAGTAGCTTGCCCGTCGATCACTACTGAACCGTCACCAATCGTCACCAATAACTAACGATAATTTCTCAATATTTAAATGCTCTGCATACAACAAGTACAATTTAAGCCCCTGGGTTTCTCTAGATGGTAGATTTGAGAACCAGATCAGCTATATTGTTGTATATTGTATATAAGTTCTGATATTGACAGCGATTATTAAGAAAAGGTACAAGTACAGTACGTAGGCGCTTAAAGAGTGAATCAGTGACGCCACATGGCCCAAAATACAGTAATAGAAACAGATTTACGACCACAATAATTTTGCAAACAATATCGTAGTCAAATATCCACTGTCATCGTGATAGGCTACTTCTTTGCCTTTTCGCAAAGATCTGAATACACTACTTGAGACAATTGCTGAGTGCAACGGGACGCGGAGCTTCAGGAAAGAAATGGAAAAATTTGAATCGGTTTTTAGGCAGTTAGGCGTCGATCTTTCTCAAGCAAACTCTCTTCTATTGTAAGCCGATCAAGAATTGCCAAAGTTTCGAAAACGTGTCCGAAAACTGAAGGTATCTTCAATCCGATAAAATTGTATAGTGACTCAGGAGTGAAGTTCCATGCGCATGCAACAAATGCAAAAGATTTCGAAAAATTACACAGGTCTACAAGCTTCTGCTGAGGGTCATTTCCGAAGTAATTTGCTGCGTAGAATCCGAGATTAAAATTGGGCCATCAGGATTTTGAGATATTTGAGGTTATGTACTCAAAAAATGACTTTTTTGGCTACTTTTGAGGTTATGTACAGGATGCACACAACTTTTGGTTATTTTTTCTAGTTGCATCATTTAATATTACTCTTACCCTTCAAAATAAGCTATTGAGCGGTCACCTAAGATTTTTTCTTGAAATATTACGTCGTTGTACTGCCTATAGTATCGCTTGATGCACATGTTTATTGAGACAGCATCGAAGGATTTTATGACAACGCGGAATTTGGTAATTATTTAGAAGTGGGACTCTAGCCCAATATTAGTGAAAAAAATTTTCAACCATTGAATTACTTTCTGGTTCCTAAATATAGAAAATTCAAGATGGTGAAGACATTTTTATACACATTATAAACAAGAAAATTGTTATAAACAAAAAATTTTTTTTAATTGACTTAATTTTTTAATTAATTAAACGACTCGGTAATTTACTAGAAATACGTCCCCCATCCCCTATTGATTTAGGGTTGTGGAAATGTTAAGGGGTAGTAATTACAATATTTCTCCGTTGGAATAAGACGTCGCTCACTTTTTCATAAAAGGTTATTCAAAATTTAAATTTGCCTTTTACAAAATATTGGAAGACTTTTAGTTCTTTAAACGCAATGATGTGTGTTATTTAAGATTCAATTTTTTTTTAAAAATATAAATGAAAAACCCTTCCCCTTCCTTAAAGTGCCTATTACTACACTATAAAATTGTCCTAACTGAGTAGAACATTAGGATGTTTGGACAAATTATTTTGTTACCATTAATTCAAGATTTACATTTTAATTATTTAACATATGTACGTATGAGACAGAAAAGAAAATTGCCTCAAGTCGTTAAAAGGAAAGGCTCGTAAGTCCGGTTTTTGAAGTTCTTCCCGTAATGCATATTAACATTATCATTCGATTCCTATTTACGGAAACAATTTAAATCAAGGCTTAGTATGTTCTTATGTAGACAGGGCCACTGAAATATAATATTTTATAGCAGGTGGGTGTTGAAATACCAGTAGTTTTAATGGTCGATAAATATTTCATAAACTTCCGCTTGCAATCATTGACTTTCCCTGAACTATCACGGTTAATGCATCGAATATTTACGCAAGCTGTTCAAAATTCGACCCCGAAAAGTTAAATTCAGAACACATCAAGGCATTGTTTTGGTAATGAAATTCTTATCAAAGGCAAAACCGACAAATCTCATATCGAACAGTCACGTGAAGATACTTAGGTGCAAATCTAAATACACGAATCGCCCACAGTTAGCTACTGGTATTCATTGAAATTTAAAACCTGTTTTCTCTAAACCTGCCAAAGGATAAATATAATTAATGAATGGATTCAACACGGTAGAGCAATTACTGATAGCCAGACGTGCTTCAGATATCTTCCAACAAAGTTGTTACTAAATCAACCTATGAATCTGGAATCGACAAATTTGACGTATGACGGTAGCTGCTAAAATCATTGGTGGCATTTAAATTTCCTGTCAGAGCTGTAAAAGACAGTATGTAAATAAGTGCGTTAGGATGGAATAGATTTACTGAAAGCACATTTTGGTATTGATCGAGTTACTGATGAGACCTACCTCATTTTGCATAGCTCTGTTTGAGGATAATGACATACTAGCGATTTAACATTGTTTTTTCCAGTTTAATAATTATGACCCAGCTTTTGATAAGAAAAGCAGTTAGTTTCTTTTTTATGCCTTAAGCGAGATATAACAGTTTGTTTATTTAATTTGGTATTTGGGTATGACACAGATAATAGCACAGATAAATTCTTAAAAGTCTTATGCAACTGAACAGGTTACAAAATTCTGCAGAGGTATTTACTTTCTGTAAGGTGTTCTACTTTACAAAATTATCATAAATTTGTTTTTTTAGGGATTAGCCGACGTAGACTACTTTATGTTTTACTGCCAATTGAGTAGGTGCACACTTCCATACAATTCACACTAATGCCAAAATAAGTGTTTTGCATCATATATTATTCCCGGTCCATGCTGCAACTTCCGTTTACTTCGATGTGAATTTCTACATTTTGGTTAGGTTGATTGGTTAGTTGGTCAGTCAGGCTGTTTACTGCTGAGGGCAGGAATTTCACTCGGAGGCCAATGAGGTCCATTGTGAAATAGGTATATAAATTAAAAGCAATATGGTTGGACCTAAAACCACCCAGATCTCTGTAAAAATCTATTGAGATCCGCAAGTGCTATCTCCGTCGTCCAAGTTATCGAAGAACCTTGCTCCCAGACAGGCAAGTCGTTGTTCTTATAGAGCTGGACGTTCGCAGAGCAGGGGCGCTATGTATTCAATTTCTTCTTCATCTCTACAGCTTCGATAGAATTCATTCGATTACACGCCGAGTCTATCGGCCATGCCGGTGAGGACACCGACGTGTGCTTGAATGCGTCTGCGAAGGATAGGAGGTTTGAAGTTCATTTAAGGTAGGAATATTTTTGACCATGTGTTGTGAGATAATAAGTATTATTTTCCCACCATTCCGAAGTCCTATTGGAATAATATCTCACAATTACTTATATAACTGTGCTACTTACTATATCTGTGCTTGAACCCTTTTTGGCCAATTTATCAGCTTTTTCATTCCCCTCTATGCCGACATGTCATAGAACCCAAGAGAGCAGAACTGATACACATTTCGAATTTATCAAATTACACTTAAACGCTTTTAGTGCTACTTGACTGTCCACGCAAATGGTGATCTCAGTCCCTCACATCTGTTTTGCTTGAACAGTAATTGCAGCTTTCATTATAGCATAATATATTTCTGTTTAGAAGACGCTGCATTCATTTGTGAGTCTATAAGACTTATCTATTTGCAGCACTTCCGAGAAGGCTCCAGCTTCGATGATCATTTCTGTTTTTGATCCGTCTATGAAGATGGATGTTGTCCTAATAATCTGTATAAGGATGCTTCCAGTCTCCTCTGCTAGATATCTGAAAGGCATTTTCAGAAGTCGTGTGTTTCAACACACCCCCAGGAGGGTTTTTAAAATTTTCTGAACTTCTTGATTAGGAAAAATTTGACTTAAATACTAAAAAGTTACCTAAAATGTATGTGACCATATTTTTTATTTGCATAATAATTCATATTTTATGTACATCCATTTGGTTTTTTTGTTTTAAATTAGATGCTCCCCAGGAGGAAATACTACTAGAAATTTAAGGTTCTGGGAGTACTAAATTTCGTTCAATATTCATATACATAGGTAGCATATATTTTCAGGTAAATTAGTAAATACTTCTTCTTCGCCTTTATTGAGAATCTTTATCGTAATCCTGTGTTTAGGATTACATGAAAATTAACCCAATCCAATGTAATTCAATTTAATGTCAAACATTTTATGAGTTCGGTTACATCATGTTTTTGATCTCGGTACCAAGTTTTACCTGCATTTATATTTCATTTCATTTCTATCGTTTTATTTCGTTACACTTTTAATTTCGATCGTAGTTTGAATATTTAAGACGGATCCAACCGACTACAAATTGATGCATTAAGTAGTGTGAAAATATTTTTGGAAAAAAATTTTCTCGAATTTTAAACATGAATCCAAGTGCACCCAGTCTCTCTCTCTCTTTATGGCTTGATCAAATTACACTGGGATACTTAATAAATTTTAACAAAAGAAATAAATTTTAAATCTACATTTTTAATTAAAAATTGTGTTGATCTAGTCAATAAATTCAGTATTTTAAAGTACCTCAAAATTCTAGATTAGTATGACTTAATGTTAAGAATTTGATACATGACTGTTGAGGTAAAAATAATCCTTTTTAATATGTTGGATGCGAAGATTCATAATGTCAATGTTAAGAAAGAATTAAAGGATGTGTTCAATGTAAGTAAGTCAGATTATTTTTCATTTGATGGACAATTTTATAACTTTAAACAGATTTTATGTCGTTTTTTGAAGAATCTTATGTCTTGGGTGATTGTATAAGTGCGTGCAAAATTTTAAAGAAAACTTCAATGGGACGCCGCATGTGAGTAGCTCGTAATAAATTATAAAGTAATTAAATTATTATAACTTTCATTACGTGTAAACCAGGATTGCGAAAATATTAATGTAAAAAATTTACATTCACCATTACATTTGTAATGAGTAATGTAAAAAATTTACATTAATCATTACTTTTCTCAAAAGTAATGGAGGTATTTTCCATTAACCATTACTTTTTTTTTAAAGTAATGGAAGTAGGTACTGTAGAACAAAAGTAATTATCAATTGATTTTTTGAACATGTCAAAATATTATAAGAGACGAGTGTGCATATATTTTGATTAAGGAATATTATTTATAACAATTAATGGTTAATGGAAAAGACTTCCATTACTTTTGAAAAATGTAATGGTTAATGAAAATTTTTTACATTACTCATTACAAAAGACATGATTAATGTAAATTTTTCACAATACTCATTAAGAAAGTAATGGTTAATGAAATCCTGGTGTAAACCAGCTTTTGCGACGAGCCCAGCACTTTTTCGCTGTACGCTGTCGTAGAGAATCCATTTCTCATCGCCTGTTGCAAGTCGACCCAAAAAGGATCCATTTAATAACGTTCCAGGAGAGAACGGCCACATTCATGCGGTTTTAAGGGCTGAACCACATTCAGAATCGCAAGTACCAAGTATAAAATTTAAGTTCAAGATAACGAACATTTACGAGAGCGTCTACATTCGTGGTTGCAAGTATCACTTGGTACCAATATTAAATGATGCTTGTTACCCATGTTTGGAAAATTTTAAATTTTGATACCGACACCTCTATTTTGATACCGATTCCCCACCGCGATGTAGACGCTGTCGTAAGTTTTCGTTATCTTGAATTTAAATTTGATAGTTAGTACTTGCGATTCTGAATATGGTTCAGTAGCGCCAACATAGGAAATGTAAAAATTTTTAAAATGAAGTATATAGCTGCCAACCAACACAGTAAGAATTTTCAATTTTAAGTGGAAGTAGAAGTTATTTAATTTAGGAAGGAAAATATTTTATGCATATTGTAAATTCCACCGATTATAACATTTTTACCAAATTCCACTTTAGAAATGTAAATATTTCACTTCTATATGGTACTTGCGGCTTGATACTTTGAATGTTGCTTGCATTGCTATCATTTCTCGGTACTTGCGGTTCTGAATATGTTTTGGCTCAAATTCCTTCGGTAAAGTGATACGGCATCCATGTATCGAGCTTGGATATGTATCCAAACATCTTTAAATAAAGACCGGTTATCCTCTCAGCGATATCCTCACTTGTAATCCCTGGGTTATTTTCCATCAAGGCACTCAAACTTTCATAATAAATGCTGGAAGGCCGTCCAGAGCGTTGTTGATATTCTAAGTTGAAATCACCACTCCGGAATCTGCCAAACCACTTTTTAATTGTGTGGAGAGCAGAAGCACAATCTTTTTCAACGCTCTGTATGTTTTTTTGCGCAGTCCTAACATTTAAACTTTTCGGAAACTCGTACAATACTTTATGCCGAAAATGTATCTTTTGGTTATCCATTTTGAAAAATTTATTAAGCACACAAGCCGACTTACATAATATAAAAGATGCCTGACGCTCATTTGAGGCAAAACAGTCACTTTCAGTGTATGAAACAAACTCAAAATTTCAAAACTTGTATTGAAGTCAACATAGTGTGTCAACGTCTTTTCCATTTATTATTTATTACCATATTATTATTATCCGACTTGACTTTATGACACTACCTTACGGAAATTTTCTTTAAAAGGGTGTATTATAGGATTATGACGAAGGTATAAAATGGATATAAGAGTTTGCCAAACATTTGTAATTAGATTTAAATCCGAAGAATTGCCTGGTAAGCGAGTATTCTGGAAAGGCAGGTAAGTTATGTGGAATGTTGCGTCGACTTACATAAAAATATAGGGATATGTGCTAATCCTGCATTCATTCACATAATGGCGAAAAACCTTTTCTAAGACTTTGAAATATTGACCTTCATATTAACTTTAATAAAATAAAGAGGATTGGAAAGTTTAAATAAAAATACTGTATCAATCATTTCAATTGATCAGCAATTCGTTTTATAGGAAGCATTCGATTAATTATACCGGTAAGCTCTACCCACCGATTTTGCGAAAAAACTATCTGCCTTTCATTCAATGATTAGTAGACTGTTCCTATTCCCACTGGCACAAGAATTATGTAATGTAATGTAAATGAATATAAAATAATTAAAACGAATCGCACAAAACATTGCTATTGTCCAAGCTAATTTTTACTACTTTGAATTTCAATACGTATTAAATCACTTAATTGGATTTAATTTAATTTACTAATTTAATGTAAGTTTTTTGAAATAAACATTATTATTATTCATATTCACTGGTACATGAGAATCACCCAATATTGTTGCAAAATCTTGACCCAATCGAGCTGGTGAATTTAAGCGAAATAATGTAATAAGAATCACAAAAGATCCGGTTTAATTTACGATATAAATAAAAGTAATATTATATTTATATTATTAATTGAGTTACATATATTAAGCAAGAATAGCGTTACTTTTGTTTTCATTACTATTTAAGGAAAATTGGATCTTCATTAATTTTTCCCAAAATAATACGTAATTGCCATACATTTTAAAGAATAACCTTAGCTCTCTATCTCTAGTTCCTGTAACCCCTCGCGGTGCATGGGGCCGGAGAAGAAAGTTATCCGATTCGAGACAACGATTGTAAGTGGACTTACAATTTAAGGTGGATTCCGAACCACTGCCATTTTCTCTGTAACCCTCATAGACTTTTTATCGTAATCAGTTGTCAGCGGAAAACAACCATGGGTCGCTGTCAGTGGTATTCGAACCTGGTGCCTCCGGATTTTCAGACCTACACGTTATCACTTACTTTACCGACGACTTGAGCTAGGTAGCTCCAAATGCAAAAATATTACATCACAGAGATAACACAGGCCTGCAAATTTAAGCTTTAAATTTCCCTTTTTAGTAATAATATTTTTTTATGGTCATTAAAAAAATCTGATGTTATAGAAAAAAAGTGATACTATTTTTGAGACTTGAGTAGACTTTATTACTTAAAAACATTATTATAAAGAGTGAAAATTGTAAATTTCAATTCGCAGACCTCTGTAATAGATGAAATAGTTATAGTTATACTATTCCCTAGCGTACCTTGAAGTACCTGAGCGCTATGGAACCGATGTGGACTATGCGAGTGTTTTTCGTCGCCAGTGTAAACTTCTTTATATGGATACAAGATAAATATATAAATATCTCTCTTATAATTTAAAATTTCAGGTTTTAAAAGAGCATTCCTGAAAATTTTGTAGCTTTGGACTATCCTCGTTTTATCAGCGGGTACTTCAATTGCTTTATCCACTTTCTGGAACACTTTAAGATGGGTTGCTCATTCTAAGAGCAAATAATGAACACTTTTGATTTTCGTTATTTTCTCGTTACCTTCAATAGATAGCGCGCAATTTTTTTTTTACAAAAAAATATACATTACAATTAATGTAAAATTTTATTTACACATTTATGTTTTAATAATTTAATACCAGAGATCGTTGAACTGTCTAAAAAAAAGGTGAAATATTTATCACATAGCTTATTTTGAATGGTAGAAGTAGTAGATATTTAATGATGCAATTAGACAAAAGTAAGTCAAGTATAACCGTTGTTCATGCTTCGGGGTTTCGTACTTAAGAGCGTCATCGTGACCTGGAGTGTGAATTTTAGACCTTTCTTTCTAAAGAGACTGTTAAAATTTTTTTTTAATTTTTTTATTTAACTATTTGCAATCACAAAAAAAATTTTATTTTTTTTCTTTACCTCCTGGTTCTTTATATATGGTGCTGAAAGTTGAGCGTAAAAAATTTGGCAGGGAATCGGTGGAAGTTGTAGCTCAATTTTGGGGCGTCTGAAAAAAGAAAAAAAATGCTTGTAATTGAGGACTAACGTGGCTATATTTCAAATTTTGGGCCTAAAAAAAATTAACGCGCGATGTTCACTTAAATTTTTAGGCAATTTTTAAATTTTATTTTTCAGTTAGCGGCATTTGCCACCAGATCAAAAATTTTGAAATTGAGCTACGTCAATGCTCAATTACTAGTGTTTTTATCATTTGCATTTCTTTTTCTGTTTTCAGACGGTCCAAAATTGAGCTACAACCTCCACCGATTTCCTCCCAAATTTTTTACACTCAACTTTCAGCGCCATCTATACACAACCAGGAGGTAAAGAAAAAAAATTGTTTTTTTGTGATTACAAATACTTAAATAAAAAATAAAAAGAAAATTTTCACAATATAATTTGTACTTTTTTCACAACCCATTTAGAAAAAACGTCTAAAATTCACACTCCAGGTCACGATGACCCCCTTTAGTTATTTTGAAAAGCAAGTTTTCTTTAAATATTTTGTAGGAATTACATAAAAGCTAAATTTTTTTTCAATTAGCACAAAACTGGAACTATATATTCATCGGTCAATTTCTAATACTATGTACATGTGGAAATTAAAGAATTTTTATTAATAACTCAAAAATTAACAATAATTAAAATATCGCAATATTTTTCCTTATATTTCCAAGCATCTTTTATTTACATATGTCCAAATTGTTCGTTATTTCATAAAGAATCATTATTTAAAATAAATAAGCGCCGTTACTTTAATTTATATACAACAAATTTGTAGTTGAAAAAACTTTCTCCAGTACATCGTCAATTCTCAATTCTCCAACTGCAAATGTAAGTTTATAATCGCAAAAAAATATTTGTTCGTGTTATATAACTACAAATTATCAATTTTCGAATTTATTGCTTTACTTGTGCTGTGAGACCTTGCTCTTTGCCAAATTTCATGGTTCTAGGTCAACGGGAAGTATCCTATAGGTTTTGATTTATTTACGAGTGTCAAAATATTCGGTAAAATGGAAGTATTTCGCAGCATAAATGGCCGTATTTTTTGATTCCGTTGACTTAAAAGCTTGATTTTTTACAACTCTAGGGAACGTAGACCTTACTATTTTTTGATGATTTTAATTTCTGAATTTCTTTATTTCTTAATTGTCTTGACAGAGAGACTGACAGTCAGTCAGCAGACAGACGGCCAACAAAGAGATTCTATAAGGGTTCATTTCTTCCGTTTTGAGGTACAAAACGCTAAAAAAGAGCAAAACGATTTTGTGCATCCTGTACATAACCTTAAAAGCAGCAAAAAAACCATTTTTCGAATACATAACCGCAAATATCTCAAAATCACACAAACATAATCTTGACCGAAAAAGTTTTATTAATAAAAACTATTTTATGTTCAGAATCGGCAGTTCCGTTTCTATAAAAACGTACTCTAGTTTGTCCGAATTATTTTCAGTAACTTCAATTGTAAAACACTTTTTTGTCTTTGAAAATATCCTGTAACATTCCGATATTTCACAGCACAGCTAGTGATTTATTGAATAAGACTTGACCAAGTTTTGTCTTTAAAAACGCCTACAAAATATGACAATGTTAACTTTTTTGGGAATGGTGTAAGTACAGAACGCTTAGCGCATACGTAAAATCTTAACAGGTTTTATTTTAATATAAGCATCGCAGTTTTACTAATGTAAATGTAATTTAAAATGTTGTGCTGCAATTAATATCTAAGTATACCAAACATGGATTTGTGGAGTATCTATTGTAAAATTAAATAATAAGCAAAATCAGAAATAAAAACGTCTTATACAACATATACTATACAAGTGAAGGTTAAAAATTTGTAATGGTACATCATGTATTCCGGATCTGACGTACAAAATTCAGTAGAAAACTGTGAAAAAAATTGATTGGGTCATTAGTTCTCCATTAGATAGCGAAAATCATTCAAGCGCCATTACCGTAGATGGGGTAAAGAAAAAAACTATCCATCGATCCATTAATTATGTAAGAAAACAACATATTCTGCTGAATTCGTTATCACGAAGTTACCTGGCATGTCTAAGCAGAAATTAATGTGAATAATCTCTAAAGTAACCCGGGCAGTAGTGCTTTATGTGTATTCAGAAAGAGAAACTCAATGCCCCTGGAATTCGCCGAATGCAACAATTATCAGCAGTACCGTGAGTTGGTCTTCTTTTTCACTTGACAACTAAAGATAAATTGTTAAGTTCGGTGTAAAACAAAAATGTAACTAGTTACTCAGTGACGACAAAGCGGGGAAAGAGGAGCCGATATAATCTTAAAAAGATTTTTCTAGAGACTAAGACCTTGCAAGGTTGTTTGAACAGACATTTCAATTTAACGGCCTGTGTAAAGCTGTGGACCACTGACCTCATAATTTAAATTCGACGACTTTAGGCAAAACTTTTAAAAGCTTAGAATTCGTAGAGAGACACTTTCGGAAAGATAATTTATTAAATCAAGTTTACCAGATGATCTCTATTTATTTTACTGATACACTGGCACTCCGTTTCTGCGTTACTTAAAAAGCAGTTAATTCTTTATTTACCGCGTAAATCAAAATTTCTAATAATTTGCTAGCTAATTTGGAGCGAAGAATCTCTTCTCCGATTCCTACCTATGCATATAGCTGTTCGTTACTGCTCAAGTAGTTAGTTACAAAATATATATGTATATTGGAATAGCCAATTTAAGTAATAGTAACGCAAGTGAAAATGTAATTATGCAGATTAAGGTACAAACCTCCGATGACCTTGAAAATTTAGTATGTTGTACAGTTTATCATGCTGAACAAGAATATGCATATTGAAAAATTCAAACGACGCATCATCAACATTTTGCCAATATTGTGGTGGTGGAAGAGTGGGGGGGGGGGTTACCACTCTATAGAGGGAAAGCTAATTAACTGTTGTAATTTACCTCTATATGTACAAAAAGTGTTCCTTACATATTCTTTGTGTGAGAACATTTCTTGTACATAGAGAGGTAAATGACAACAGTTAATTGGCTTTCCCTCTATAGAGTATGTACCATGTAAAAAATTAAGAGTTTGCCAAAATTTTTAAGCATTTTCTTTACGTAATATTAGTAAACAGGGTGTTTCACATAAGGTGTGCCAAAAAAAGATCTCACCTAGCCAAACAAAAACGTGTAGGATGGTGGTGGGATCAACTTAACCGTTTGGAAGTTACAGGGTAATTCATAAATATAAAATTATTATGGTATGTACATTATTATTTTATTTTTATCTTTGGTTCTACTAAACGTGGCGACCCCGAAATAGCGACAAAAGACTACAAGCACAACGTCCCTTCTAAATATGTCAACAATCTTGATCTACCTCCTACCGCTGCAGGTACAATCACTTGCGAAAGCAATAAAAATGTTTTACGATTACATTAAATTCAGCATTTTTCCAAATTTTCTTCAAAATTCATTAACACACCTTTAGCCATCTTGAGCACCTTCTTTTTATTCTTATTACATTATTAATCACTGTAGTTAGAAAATTCGTTAAGTAAACGAAATCTATAATAGAATGGGTCGAAAATATTTCTTAGGGTACACGGGTAACTAATTTGAATTACTGCAGCAAAAAAGTTATAAAAACGTAAGCGTAATTAATATTTTTTAAAACTTATTCTAAACTTCAGCAACGTGAGAAATATAAAAATTTCTTAACACGATCGGCGTTTCTAATAAAGAAAAGTTTTATTTTGAAAATTCACTCGGGTCATGTGAATATTTCGTGCATTTTATGCATTAAAAAAAATATTTTACCGCAAGGTTAGTCGGACAGTGTAAGTGATCATAATTTGATACAGCTGTCTAGATTAGAGCTTACCCGGGTACCCAGTTCTCACCAAGGTAACCGATTTAAGTCGGGTACCTGGTTCCTTCTCGGGTATCCGGTTCCAAGGGAGAATCGGTTCCATTATAAGAGTCGGTTCCAACGCCAGAATCGACTCCGTCACAGGAATCGGTTCCTCTTGAAATCGTGCAGTACAGATTCAGTTTCAAGGCCAACAGAGGAAATTTTGCATTTCACTAAGGAAATGTCTAGTTTCTTTGGAAATTACAGATTTTTCTGTAGTGAAATTACAAAATACGAATTAAGATTTTTTAATAAAAATTTAAAATTCCTTAAACTCCTAACTATTAGTGACAATTTTTGCTTTGCAATTTCACTCATTCTTATGAACCAGTTCATACGACGGAATCGATTCCCGGTGGCGGAATCGATTCTCACAGTGGAACCGGTTCCATTGATGGAATCGATTCCTATTTGGAACCGGGTACTCGCCTGGAACCGGGTACCCGATTGGAACCGTATTTTTTGGTAGGAATCGATTCCTACCCGGTCGAGTGGGTACCCGGGTCTTCAGGTTATCCGATTCCAACTGACAGCTCTAACCTAGATCGGTATTAAATTTTGTGTTGGAGTTACATCTAGTTTTCGTTTTTTCCCGAAGGCGTCCAGAAGCTGAAGAAAAGTGAACCCTTTGGTGCTGCTGTTGATAACGAGCCAAAGAAGCTGAACTTTTCTTTTATAAAACGCCGATTGTGTTAAGAAATTTGTATATTTCTTACGTTGCTCGAGTTTAGCAACAGCTTTTTTTTATTTTTATTTTGTAATTTATTTTATTATTGTTACTAGCAGGTGTTAGCCAGTGTTCCCACCATAGTATCCTGGCGTTCTTTTACTATTACCTGGTGGAAGTTTTGCTATAAAATACCGTCAGTCAGAAAGAATATCGATGATAGTTGAAAATCAAATCGATAACTATGGGTGCTCTTAAGCTAAAATTCTTAGAAATTGGGAATTATTTTTAAGGAAGACGCGGATATAATTTACGTTTATTGTGTAGTTGACGGAAACAATAGAGGGGACGTACTGGAATTTCACAGAAGAGTTCCTAATTGACGTGCACCCCAAAGAGTGGTAATTTCACCGACTTTTTGAAGGTTAAGAGACACCGGAAGTGTAACTTCAAACAGTACGGAATTGCAACATGAAACATCGGAATATTCTGTCGACGTCGAGCAGCAAATAATCACTCTCATCAGGCAAGACCCTGAAACGAGCAAGAGACGAGTCGCAAGATGATTAGCAGTGTCTTTAGTTAAAGTTTGGAGGGTTATACATCGAACAGGATTATGTCCATATCATCAAATACCAGTCCAAGGACTACTGGAAGGACATTCGGAGAGAAGATTAGAATTTTGCATGTGGCTTCTGGAATTCGACATTACGTTTCTGAACCGAATTCGTTGGACAGATGAATCGCAGTTTACCAGAGAAGATATCGACAACCTTCATACCTGGTTGTATATTAACACACATAAGACCTCCTTCCAGCCAAAATTCTGTACCAATGTTTGGGCTGATATCATCCGCAAGAATTGAATAGGACAATTCATTTTTCCGCAAGTGCTTAATAGCCATATTTATGCGAACTTTTTGGAGAATACACTGCCAGATCGACAAGAGGACATCACTCTTGATAATCTTAGGCAATTTTTTACAAACACGATGGAGCCCCAGCGCATACTGCCGATATTGTGAAGGCATTATTAAGTAAAAAATTGTCTGACCGCTGAATTGGACGAGGATGAACGATTCCTTGGCTTGCTAGATCTCCAGATCTCTGCCCATTGGCCTTTCTTTTATGGGGAACAATTAAAGATGAAGTTTACTCAAGGTCAGTTAACAATAGAGCCGAAGTTGTTAGCAGAATTGTGACTGCAGCGACGAAAATACGGAAGAATCTAGCTACAATACACCTTAAACAGGAAATTACAAGGAGGTTATTTGCATGCATTGAAAGTATTGAAGGAGATTTCGAATATGTTTTGTAACATAATAACATTAATTGTAACAAGTTTCGAATTCTATAAAAAGCATTTTAGGCTTTGTATGAGTTTAATTTCTTGAAATTGCAGGTTTTTATAATATTCCCCATAAGGATATCTACGTATAAATTTCTACATCCTTCTGCACCTTGACATGTTTTGCCTTTCTCGAACGGTAATTAGATGGCAATTTAATAAAAATAAAGAGCAAGTGTACTAATTACAGGAATTTCGGAGAAAATTTGGAAAAAATGCTGAATTTTAGGTATCCCACAACATTTTTTCTCATTTTCCCTGAATGTATCTTCACTGGTAGAAGTTAGAAGATCCAAAGATAAAAATAAAATATGTGCATGCCGTGAAAATTGTAAATTTATGAAGCACCCTATAACTCCCAAACGGTTGAGTCCCCCCCTCCCTCTCCACCCCATACAATTTTTTGTTTGATTAGGTAAGATCTATCACCATTTGGAAAATATTATGTGAAACACGCTGTATATCATTACGGATGGTGTTTCGACGGGATGATTTAAAATATATAGTTCCATAAATTTTTTGTGGAATGTATAAAGTAATAGATTTTGTCATATATAAAAACAATATATCCGTATCTCACGGTTATGTTAGCATTTGCCTAATCTGCCCTTCGCATCAAATTTTCTCGGACGTTTTATCATGTCTTCCCTAATTGTTTAGACATCCAGAGCAGCTTGCCACATCAGAAAGCAGTCGATAGAGTAGTAGTTTTGGATGGTCATAGACGCTAAAGATGCTCACACCACACATTAAATTTGCAAAATATGTTTTATTGTTAGAAGAATATTTTCTAAAGTAAATGTTCAATTTAGAAATTAAGTAATACAGCATTATTTATAAAAATGAAAATGACATTGTTTTATAACGTTTTTTTATATAATAAATTTTTTAAAGATATATTTTTCGAAATAATAAAAAACAGGGTACTTTACTGGACTGAAGGTTGTGTTTTATTCACTTAAGGTTATGAGCGATGTTAAAGGGGGTAATTATAATATTTTGATAAACAGTTATTGAAAATTGAAGATTTCGAAAATTACTCATTTCAATACAGCATCAATCTACTGCAAATAATAACTCCCATAAAAACCTATAGTTTAGTTCAATAATTTCTTAGAAAAATAGATAAACTAATTATTAATATTGTGTTATAAGAATATAGAATGTCAACATGTTCTTCCTCAAATATTCTGTATAAGGCAAATTTAAATTTTGAATAACTTTTTATCAAAAGGTGAGCTACGGCCAATTCCGACGGAGAAATATTATAAAAACCCCCCTTTAACATCCCCCATTAGCCTCAACTCAATAGGAGATGGAGGATGTTTTCTAGAAAACTAGGAGAAACAGTTTTTCTACAAAAACTTTGTTTTATTGTTTATCTGTTTTGCGAGCAAGTACTTTTTTATTTTTCGCTATAGAAAGCCTGGACAACGCCACATGGTATTTTATTCAAAATTAATAAATTCATAAAATTGTTTTAATTATACGTAACAGCAGCTGGTAAATTTTATCATAATTTCCTTTCTCTGAATTGAATGCATGAAATTATTCAATCATTTCAAATCTAAAGTACATAAGTATATCTGCTCCTAAATTTCATACAGCCAACTAGATACTTGGTATGTTATCAGCATTCCACGAATTTTGGGACTAACCGGTTTATTATTAAATTGTTCAGGTCATCTGAGCTGAAATATGGTCCCACTCAAGTGCCACAAGAAAATTTAGCAAGAAGTTAATGCGAAAGCCAAAATTCAATCGTAATCTACCATTGACCTTTTATCGGAAGTGCGACGAATTATGTACGTGGGATGGTCTAGGCACACCACAGACAGGTGCCGAATTCTTTTAATTCTGTTTGAGACGGTGTCATTAAAATTCATAGCCATCCATGGGTTTCCATAGTTGGAGCTATGATCACTTGCCACATCTTGTTATTAAGCTTAATTTAGGTGTGTCATACGTCACATCACATTCATTATGTGAATTAAAAAGTCAAATATGTTAGGTATGTGATGCGATTTGATTTAATTAAAATTGCTCCCATCCCACAAGTCGATGCTGAATTTAACTGAGAAGGGTATAGTAAGGTGGCGCTGTTTACAGAAGCTAATAACAATTATTTTAAGGGAAATAGATTACTTTGTAGAACTGTTGAACGATAAGGGTAAATGCGTTCTCATAACGGATTCAATTGTAATAAATATTATACAATTTTACAAAATAGTGCAAATATGCTATCAGTTCAATAAATATAACGTAGAAAAAAAGTACGTCGCACCTAGCACGTAGAAGATAAGCTAGTAATTCGCTAGTAATTCTGAGGTCCAAGGTTCGAATTTCGCTGGTGGCGACCGATCGTTTTTTTTCTGCTGAAAACAGATTAAGATAAAAGGCCATGGGAGTTGCAGAGAAAATGTCAGTGGTTCGGAATCCACTTTAAATTGTAGATGCACTTGCAACCGTTGTCTCGAATCTGGTGAAGTTCTTCCGCCCTATGCCCGACAAGGGGTTACGGATCTAGAGAGAGAGAGAAACTATCATATTCTTTAAGAATAAAATGAAGAAAAGGTGTTTAAGTATGAATATTTTCAATCCAAGACCGCCCCGTATTTATATTAATTCAAATAACAGTTGCTTTCGCCATGAGCCGGTTTATTACTGAACATTTAATTGGAATTAGCCAACCTTATAAATAACTTTAAAATCTGCGACCGTATACAAATCTCTTTTTTTTTTTTTTTTTGATATTTAATAAGAAGGTGGACCAAAGTCGCCTTCAAAAAAAGAATCGCTGTTCGAGTTCCGCCAAACCTCGCATTGTTTTTTTTCTGACAATGTCTTGTTGCTAAAAGAGACAATTGGGGCTTCCACAATAATATTACCAGTTTGAAATCCATGTTGAACTTGAGGTCGACTAACAGTGTTTGCTACTGAATCAGATGAAGTTCTTCCCTGCACATCCGGAGGAAAAAATTCATAGTTAATACCGAACATTTTTGATACAAATATCAAGAAAAATTATAATAGGAAATATTTCTGGAATCGTTACTTAAGACTTTTCAAACTATGCTTAACTTGGCTAGGATTTCGACAAAAGTGTTTTGAGATACTGTCCTTAAACGGAGGTAGGCGTTTACCACGCTTCAAATTTAAAGTTCGTATGTTCACTAGTTTAGAAATCACAGGCAGATAATGTTTGATTTACAAATGCACAAACACTTTACTCTTGTCATGTTTGAACATGTCTAAACAGTGCAGAAGTGGTATTGGTGAGATAACTGACCCCTAAGGTACACTGGCATTTGTTACGTAGGGATCAGATGTAACTTCGCTTATTATTACACGGCCTGACAAAAAACAGTTTATCCATTTTACGAGATGCACACCAAATGCTTGAAGTTTGGCTAAAAGGGAAGCACATCAAAGTCTTTGAAGGATCATGAGCGACGACTTCGGTCTCTCCAAAATTATGGATAAAAGGATTCCAACGCTTTGTTAGACTAATTCGGTAGTCTCCAGTTGACTGGCTAGCGCGGCAACTGTACTGGCAATCGTTAAAACCGAGAGTAATTTAGAAATGTTAGATAGGACAGAAGTTCAATTGGTCTGTGATTACCCATCGCATAACTCTCAGGCTAAACATGGGTAAATATTCATGCAGTCGGAAACACTCCTGTGGAATATGAATGGTGTAAAGTTTGTGAGAAGGTTAAGCTAAAATCGTGGCGCAGCATGTTAAAACCAGGAGGAGAAACCAGGAGATGGATTTGTTCTTGTCCAGTTTAGAGGTAACTGTAATACTTCCGGAGTGCAGGCTTTTTATTTTGTGCTGTAATTGTAGCCGCTATAAAGATAGTAGGTAGGAATTACCAGCAACATTAGCATCAAACGGCTTGACCTTATCCAATGAGCCACTAAAAACATTCCTTTTCTAAATGAGTGGTGGTATTGAAGAACAGGTTGAATTCTTCTTTGTGCATAAAGATTTAAACCAACACTCTAGCACTATAAGTTCCTACTGCTGAAGAAATTAAGGACAAATAAGCACTTATTGCGACGTAGCCCTCTTGAATAAATACAACCTGCCAACATTTTCTACCAAATTATTTGGAGTAAGTAAAATCCAGAAGTCATTCAGGAGAGTTTGTTGCATGCTCAGAAAGTAGGAGGTTGGGTTGCATTTAATGTTGGTGTAGTAATTGGTCGTTATTTTTTTGAAAATAAGGAAGAAGTGAAAGTTAGAGATCAAGCAGAGAGGTGGTTCCCATAGGATGTAGTCACGTGCCATCCTGCAATTGTGACCATCAACAACATTCGACGATTTAATTATTTCCAGAAAGTCAATTGTGTTTACGTTGATATACCAACAACAATTGAACAATTAAAAGCATTATAACTCGTTTTATTAATGTAATTTTACAGATATGTTTCGGCCAAAGGATTGTGTATTTTGTTTTAATATGTAAAAAAAAAGTAAAAAGTAACTACTTCGCCTGGCCTTCTCTAGTTGAAATTTAAATACTTCTTGTTTGAACTTATAAATTAACGAAATGAATTCTTTTTTGCTTGAAATGGATTTTAAAAGTTGAAGGATAAAATTCAAAAGATTAGAAAATTTTACGAAAAAGATCCGTGATAATGATTTCACATGAAGCAGTTGAATACCTAAAAGTGCTTGACATTTTTAATTCAACCATAAAACTAGAGTTAAAACCTTTCTAATCGACTTCATTTGAATTAGAAACTTTAAGAGCTAGAAATTGTCACATGAGAAGTGTGAATATTTTTTTTTCAAACTCACCTTGATATGCCGATCAATTAACCAGTTAAGCTCAATGTCATCATCATCTTCACCAAATGGGTTTATTAAAACTTCAGCAACTTTTAACCATCCAACATAGAATGCGAACTGTAAATATTAAAAAAAAGGTATTTTAAACAAATATTGTTTCTAAACCATAGAAAAATGCATATCATATCATGAATTTATTACATAACTAAACAAACAACATAACCAAACGGAATATATCGCGTATCACGACACAAAGCAGTCAGCACAAGGTGTCTGTAAACAACACGAAATTCGCAACCGAAAGCGCTATTCGTCTAGAAATTATCCAAGTTTCAACTTTCTGTTGCGGTAACCCAGGTATTTTTATGGCTCACGGTTTAGGCTCTTGAATATTACATGCGGTTTTTACTTATTCTAAGTTTTTACCGGCCGTATCTTTTCCTATATGAGGACTTGATGTATTTCAACAACAAAAAGCTAGTTACAAATTAAATAATAAAGTTAATAACTAAGTTAAAACGGTTCAAACGGCTTCCATTTCCGGTGTAATAAAATTTTTGCTTTTTACCACATTACATTAATATTGCTGGATTTTAAAACGTTTAATTGCCTATTATTTTATATTACCTCTTTTTGCTCTCTTACTTTGTATTCCGTGAAAGAAAATATGTCTATCAACTATACAAAACTTAAATGAATCTTTTGAATATAATCTTTTACAAAAATCAATTTAAATTGACCTTATTCTAAAATAGAATCTTTTAGTTTTAAGCGTAAAGTTACTAACTCCATTTCTAGAGGTTTTTTTTTCAATTTCACTATTTAAATTATTTTCGAAGATATAGTGAAAAAATTAATTTAAAAAAACATCTTTAAGATCTACACGCGCACTAAGTTACACGTATCTTCGTAAAATTAGCTACCTCTTTTGTTGGCATATTGTCTTCGCGAATTATCATGCAATTATATTCTCAATTTATCTCTAGTATCGATCTTAAGCATCCGTCGTTTTCTCTAGCTGAAACCTTGGAAATAATTAAATAAAAACAGCAAAATTTAAATTGGCTTCATAGTTTTCCTGTTTGGAATTCAACCACGTGTGAATGAATGGTGTTCGCAATGAAAACAATTACCACCGCTCGTTTTAACATTACAATGAAGCATTTTTTTAAATATCACAGCAACAATGAAAATGTATATCTAAAATAACAGATAAATTTAAAAAAATGCAAGTCGTTGTTTTGAAGATGAAATGAGGTTATAATCTTATCTACAAATTTTAACTTACCTGAAGTGCAGTGAAGAGAGGAAAGTACAAATCCGAATCTTCTATCTTGTTCAGGTCATCATTTGGTAACATCTGTTTTCCCATCAAGGCCGCTATAAAGTACGTGTACAAAACAAGTGTCACCACCTTGAAAGAAAAATGTATTATTGTTTTGTTAGTCACTGCTATAAAATATAATTATGCTTTATAATGGCACGTCCCAGATAATTTTTTGTTTGAATACGACGATGAAGAGATCAATGATTGGGGGATATTGAGAGATTTGCGGTAACGTTTTTAAACTAAACAATCATAGTTGTTTGGAAAAAAATTAGAGTGAAAAATTTGTTAAGACAAAAATTAAAGCTCATTTATTTCTCTATTTTTATTCTGGCATTTTAAGGCAGAATCGCATTTCTCTCAAATTGAGCAAAGCGCGACCTTCCAATTCTTCGCTAATGCTCGCTTTAAATCTCGCTAAACACTATCTTCGCAACACTCTGCGTTCGCTCTAATGCCAGCTACACACTTTCGTCGCATTACTCTGCGTTCGTTGAACAGCGTAATCTAAACGACATACGTCGCTATAATGTAGACATTAATCATCGTTTAGTTCGCGTAGTTCAATGGATAAAACAAATATAAACGTGTGTGGTGCAAACGTTGATTATTGAAACGAAATTAAACGATTTTCCATAGACACGATTTGCTTTTATAACGTTTAATAAATTCTAACAGAAATTTTCTTTCAGTCTACTTACACAACTGCTATTACAGTCTTTAACGACGAACGATGACACATACTTTTCATCCAGACTACCGGCGTACTGCGTAAATTGTTCATGCTGTTCATTGCATACCAGTGTTGCCAAAACCACGGATTTTTCAAACAAGAAAAAAATGTTGGATATTAGAACGGATTTTGACTGAAACACGGAATTTCTACAGAATAATGCTAAAATTCTACGAAAATGACGGATTTTGTATTATCTTCATCATTTTCAATTCGGTTTTCACTAAAATTTTTTTTAATTTTCCGGTATCGGCAGAAAGTCGACTACATCTTCAATCCTTTTTTGTCTACAGGGTTTAAAAAAAGGTTAAAAGATGTAGACTGTCGAATATTCTCACTGATATGACTTCGAAAACGCTAAGAGTGTCGGTGTTGTTAGGGGTGGCGATGCTGATGCGATATATCGATGTGTAGTTTATAGTCATTGATTATAACTATAATTGTCAAGTTTTACGTTACCCATTTCCCTTAGACTTGATTTCTTTCATGCGAAGGCTATGCTTTAGCATCATAGCCCCCCGCCCTCTTCGCCCTCCTCCGCCATCTCCCCCCCTCCACCATCTCCCCCCTCCACCATCGATTTTGTATTCAATATAAAGGTAATATTAATAGTCAAAATAAAGCTGATTTTATTTTTATCTGTGCCGAAAAACGCGGGAGGATTCCATCAAAGCAATTTTCTATTACCATCTTGTAACAACTAAGTTTCGCTTATGCACGGCAGTAGTACGCCCACGTAACATAACATCTAATATGCAACCGCTCATTGTGCAGAGACTTAAAATAACTAACATCCGCAGAGCATATACTACCGCATTACGCCAAAAATCTGATGCACTGCGTCATAGCATCGATCTGAATTGACCCAAAATGGAAAAGGGCGAAGGAATGTTTTGTGAGCTGTGGTACAGAACACTTGGAACGATTAGAGAGCTGAAGACGACTAAGGATCAGTGACGCAACATGGTACTGGAACATCAACTACGGAGGTGGACAGATTACATTGCTGAAGTCCTACACAGCACGTAACGACCGTCGAATACCTCTTCACAAGAATCTGCGTGAGACAAGGATGCATATCTTTGCTTTTCTGGATCGCCGTTAATGACGTCTTGTGTAGGGGCCTCGACGACCACCCATCCCGAGGGGTTACACGGAAACACTTTAACCACCTAACACACCTGGGCTATGCCGATGATGTATGCCTCCTATCCTCCTATATTGTGGTAGGTGATTCGAAACACCGTAAACAGAAAAACTGTCAAATCAAAAGTTCAAAAACAAAAATTAAACTCATATTTATATTGACTTTTCTCTAAATTTTCTCTCGATTATCATTTTTGTAGATAAAGAAAAAAATTATCTTTTGTATCTTATTGTAACCTGTTAACTCAAGTTATAATATAAACTTGCAGATGAATCTCGATATTGAAACATTGTAGTTAAAAAAAAACTCGTATTTCGTCGTATGTTCCTTAATTTTCAAACAACCTAAATCTGAAAAAATCAATACAGAGAAGGAGAAAATCTGGTTTGACCTTGAGAAAGGAAAAAAATTATAAAATGATCTTTACATTATTGCCGCGCAGAACTCAGAAAGAACAGAATATATTTAAAATAGGTTTAAAAAAACATCTCTGTATTTTTGATAATAATTAAAGACCGAAATTCATAGTGGGATAAAAAACACTAACAATTTGCTGGACTAAAGATGACTTGATTTTTAAATATAAACGTAAGGTTAATGTAAGTTACTTACTTGTGTATAAACCAGAGGAACGCACACTGTGTCATATCCAATAAGGGCACCAAGTCTTCGCCTAATATCAGACAATTCCACTAAAATTGTTTGAACGATATGATCGGACGATATGAGACCGTCTTTCCTAGCTCTGTTGATAATGTTTGTTGCCCACACCAAAGGCATCCAATATTTGGACATTGGACTTTTAGCATTCATCATTTCGAAGATTTTCATTTCACTTTCTAGCATGAGACCAGCATCAACTAGATGCTGGTTTGTTGGAAATCTTCTTTTTACACGGAGGGATATTCTTTGCAGAGTAATAACATAGGCTAGAATCATGTACCTCATAATATTTCGCCGCATTAGCCTACCAGTTTCGTTCTGAAAAAGTAAAAGAATTTCTTATTTAAATAAGTCTACCAATTTTTCATGGAAGATTATTTTAAGAGAGATACTTACATTTGTTGCATTGTTGGGGATAGCCGCACTTATAAAGAGGGCAAGAGTGTCTGGCCAAGGCAGCAATTTGTATTGCTCCCACCATCTTTTCACGACTAGGCTTACATAGAATCCCAAAACGAAGGACATTGGTATACTTTCACTTTGTTTACCAAAATAATATCGGAGTTTTTCAAATACCCTGTAAGATAAATATATGTGAATTAAAGACAGCGATTCGAAAGAACTGGAAAGTAAATTTATAATTAAATAATAATTAAAGTAACTTGATGTTTAGGCCAAAAACAATATTCTAGCATCTGGCATAATTTTTTCGATAAATCATGTTAGATGGAAGAAAAACACAAATAGTTCAGAAGGGAAAATGAAAATGTTTGGTCTTGTAAATTCCACTTTGAGAAATTTATTAAGTTTTAAAAAAAATCATTATCACTTAGGGGTTATATTTGGGGCTGTTCGAAAATTAGATGTAAATGCAATAAAACTAAACAGCGTTCGTGTATACTACTCTAATACAAAATAGTTTGCCTAGTTGAAAACTTTTTTAAAAAATAGTACGTTTAATTAGAGTTAATAACACAGATCCACAACATTCTGCTTTTGGGCAACTAGGGTTCACATCCGAAGTAATGTGCTGCATAGAATCCGAATCCGAGGTCAGAATTAGGCCATCACATCAGTATTTTGAGATATTTGAGATTATGTATTCGAAAAATGGGTTTTTTTGTTGAGGTTATATACAGGATGCACACGACTTTTTTGGTATTTTTTTAGCTGCATCATTTAATACTACTTTTACCCTTCAAAATAAGCTATTGGGCGGTTACTTATGCTTTTTGCTTGCAAAGTTACGAACATATTTGCGTTTTTTTTTGTATGATGTAGCCAGAGCCCAGAGGACAACCCTGTAATGTGTAAGGGAAATAAGGGAATTTAAATGCCTTGTTTTAGCATTCCTGCGAGCTTTGACAAAAGCCCAGAGACGGTGTGGATTTTTTAATTTTGCTAATTTTTTTCCTACTTTCCAATTTATCAAATCAAAGTTTACCTTTTTATAAATTTCATATTTTTACGTCGAAGTTTCAGAGAAAATCGCCTGGTACAGTTGAACGGACCTTAAAGTGATTCCGTAAGTTTTCCCTTTTTTAATTATGATTCGGAACACTAAAATGACCACCAATGAACTATTGATGACAATTTTGTTGCGCCATACATTTTTTTTGAAGCAAACAAAGCCTAAATTGGTTGCTATTATTGGCCTTTGAAGCCTGTGTTAATAAACCGGGTAATTTTTTATTTTAAGTAAAATAACTATTTTATTTTATTATTGGCGTCATTAAGAAAGTCTTCAAAATTCCTCTTAAAACAGAGTATGGGTATTTTCTATATGATTTTCATTTTATTTCTTTTGTCTTTTTTAACTTTTTTTCTAGAAGATATCCACTATATCTAGGTTCAGATCTAGAGTGGTGGAATTGGTCATCTGTCAAAGGTGGTATTTGTCGTGCCGATAAAACATGCAAAGGGTGTCTGATCGCAACCTGATAATCCCCTAATGATAGCAGAGCAACAATTGTTCACAAGAAACGTAAAATAGTATGATACATATGATTTACTTTTCGAGATCATGGTATTTTAAATTTTCAAGACCCTGAAATATCTTCCGTTTTTGTATTTTATTTTGTTCTCGACAACAGTTCACCACCTCAAGCGCTGAACCCTCTTCGTTCTGAGTAGTTATTCCTCGGGGAAGGTAAAGATGCACTTTGTTTGGTTTCGTTTTTCTTGTTTCAGTAACATTCTCGATGAAGGGCACCTATGAGTAAATGACCCAGTGTCTTTCAATTCGAAGTCAATGCTATCGAAATTTGCGCACTTATCAACGTTAACAAAGGACTGAAACGTGCCAATATAACTATTTTCTCTGATAATCAATCAGCCCTCAAGACTCCATCCTCGTGGAGTTTTTCCTCGAGGCTTAATAAGGAGCGTTTCGACATCCCCCAACAACTAGCCTCACTTAGCAGGGCCACGCTCTGTTGGTTACCTAGTCACTCAAGTATCGAGAACAATAATATCGCTGCTAAGCTAGTCAGAAAGAGTTCACCATTTTGGTGTTAAGGCCCCGAAACTTATTGCAGCCTTAGTTGGTCATCGACGAGAGCTGTTGTAGAAGCTTGAGCGAGGAGTCAACAGGTGTTATACTAAAAAGTCTCCTCGGACTTATCCAGGCTAAGGCGCTTGTTAGACTCTATGTTTACAATGATACTATCGTCTTAAATAAGGCGGATCTCAGGCTACCTATCTGTTAATTTCAGACGACGAGTATATTTTCCAGATTCTAATTAATATGTGTACCAAATTTGGTGTATATTACTCCAGGTATTCTAAAGTGATGCTGGAATATACATATCCACATCCAGTTTAATATATAGGTAGACCAAAAATAAGAAAATAAAGGTATGGCGACAAGTTCGCTTACCCAAAGCAACAAAACAAGCTCTAGACTAGAAATATGCATTAAGTGACTTACCGTTGTTGTTCATGATTAAGTGCAAATCTATATACTAAATTAATTGTATAATACAGGCATAAATAAGCTAGAAGTTCTCTCCAAACCAGTTTGTATACACTTCCACGCCATCTGAAAATAAAGGAGTACAAATTAGTGACGAAATTTCCCAAATAATTATTTATTTTGAAACTATGCTAACAATCAAACCAGAAACTTGCCTTAGTATGGCAAATTTTGTGATTTCAGATAATATTAACTCTACTCTCGCGGTTTCAAAAAATCGATTTTTTTTTTAATTTCAATCTATATGTATCTGAAAATACGCCACAGAAAGTATTTCGTGAAAATCACATTCCTTTGCATGTTTCTGGGAACAAAAAGGTACCCGCTTCCGGTCGTTTCCGAGAAACTAAGCGCGGCGCGCCACGACGGCGCTTGTCCAGTTAAAAATCATTGTCTAAAGAATTTACCGGTCCGTTCTTGAGAAGAATGTGGACAACCAATAACATCAACGTGATGAGGAAGGAGAGCTCTACGGCCCCGGTATAGCAGATTAACTCGTAAGTTACTATAACCAAGTTATACACCGTAATTTATCATTAAACGCGTTTTCCCGAAAGTACTGTTTTTTTAGCTGCCGAGTAAGACTTCTCATAAAAGTATTGGTCCGATTTAAATAATTTTTTTTTCAATTGTTCAGAAGACATACCGCTATGCTCTTATAGGTCAAAAATGACGTAAAAATTGGAAATTTTTACAAATTGTTGCATAACTTTTACAAATTGCAAAATAAAAAAAATCTGTCACGGGAAAACATAGCCAACGTAACTATGAATATAAATAATATAAATTTTCAGATTACAGATTACCCAATTGGCCACAACTTTGCTTAAGCGGGACCCATGCAGTTTCAACATCAATGTCATCAATGACGTTTCAAGGTCGCTAGAGTTATGTTTTTTCGTCTTAAAAAAAAAATTTAAAATTCAAAACATGTATCTTCGAAGTAAAAAAAATTTTTTTAATGTAATCAGTAAATCCTTCCCAATTTATTCCCAAAAAAACCGCTCCATTTTAGGCCTCGAGAGTAGAGGACCCCCTTAACTAAGTTAAGTGTTTTCATAATTTTTGCGTTATAATTTGTTACTTGTCTATTAATTAAATTTATAATAGTAACTTAAACTTACAATTATCTAATTTCAAATACACAAAAATGTTAGATTTATATAGTGGGACCCTCTTACAGGGGGAAGATGTAATAAAGGTTACGATTGCTGTTAAAAAAAAACTTAAAGGGGCTAAGAATTGAACTTTGAAATAAGTCAAGATAATTCTATATAGATTCGACTATTCAATGGATATTGAAAAACAAATATAGTAGAAACACGGACTGAAAATTAGGGCTTGTTAGTCGTACAAGATTTGATTTGCAATTAATTAAGAGCTTGTTAATTACATTTAGACAGACAAATACAAACAACGAACTATAAGTTTAGCCCAATTAATAAATGGGTGGTGCCAGTCTTGCCCTAGCACTATTTCCAAAATTAGTTTACCAAAGTTTTATAAAAACGGTTTTCTCTGAGGCAAGATTTTTTTTGCCGAAGCGATGACAAGAAGCATGGCTTCGTTCAAAAGTACATGCTTGCAAAAAAGAATGTTGTGTATCCTATGATGTTAAAATGGTGCGTTACCAATTTGAAAATTCCGGTAGGGGCGGGGAGGATAGGGTACTACTGCCTGTAATTGCCTGTCCACTCGGTTCGCTTCAGCTCACTTTCTCTATTTTTATATGTTGTGTCTTAATGGAAGTATTAGTTTTATTTGTTTCCGCTCAAAGCATCATTGAATCAATTTTCATTTTTGAAAATTAAAAACAGATGGAAACGTGTGAACGTTGTAGTCATAGTTATTTTCTACGAGTACTTTAAGACGAGTTTGCACATATTAATCTGCATTTATACAGTATTTTATGGCGTTTAACGTAATTATATAATAATATATAATGCATTTGCTGATTTTCAAATTATCGGTGTACACTGTAACGAGGCGGGAAACAAAGTGCCCATAGAGGTCGGAAGCCTAGCCAGGAGTAACTTAAATAGCACATTCTTGTGAGGAATAATAATGGCGATGCAGTTCAAAACAGAAATTACTAGAGCCGGTAAAGATGGTAGTCGTTTTAGAATAGAAACCAGTTACATTTGCGCATTAGGTTTTAAATATCGGCACACAACCTGAATCCTTCGGAACAAGTAGCTTTAAGGAAGCGGTAAAAGAACAACCATCACAAGATATAATATATTGCTCTGGGTTCAGCGCCCGTTTGAAACATAAGATTAATAATGGCTTTAGTAATATCGGGATGGATCCTGGACACAAAAATACAGTGGGAGAATTCTATCCGGCCTGAAATCAGTACTGTAATTGTTCAAAAATTATGCAGGTCAAGTGAACTCCAAGTTGAGATTTTAAAAATATTTCGAGAAATCCTCCGAGACAGTAAAACTTCCCAACCTTTTCCTGTTGCTTACTATGGTAAAT
The DNA here is from genome assembly GCA_964036015.1 of Leptarthrus brevirostris. Taxonomy (NCBI): domain Eukaryota; kingdom Metazoa; phylum Arthropoda; class Insecta; order Diptera; family Asilidae; genus Leptarthrus; species Leptarthrus brevirostris. The sequence continues at coordinate 146,955,796 of OZ038373.1, read as the reverse complement.
TTCGGTTTGTTTACACCACCAATGTAATGAGTTGGACCTCAGAGCTTCAGTAAAGAAATTAATTTATCTATCCTCAAATCGTCAATCGTCAACTAATATATGAAACCCAGCTCTTTTCTCTGAATTATCACCAATTTTGTACGTCAATAACGGGTTGTCATTGGAAAGAGGGTTATAAATCTTCTCGTAAGCTGCAAAACATCCCAGGCAGGAGGAGCTCAACGATGCAGTTGAACCCCCCCCCCCCTCCCCGCCCCTAAAGATCGAAAAAGAAAAAATCTGACCAGAAAAAACTTCCTAGCCGTCAACTTTCCGAAGTCCGGGGAAACAATTTCTGAAGGTTTTCTTTTAATGTATAGAAGTAATAAAAAATTTTGAAATTTTTTTAAAATGGTAGCCATTTAAAATGGTAGCCATTTAAAAAATAATAATTTTTTACTTCAGAAATCGCGCTAAAATGGTCAAAAAAATTCGAAAAAGTAAAATATTTAGAATCTTGCGCTTTAATTTAGATAGATAATTAATTTTTACACAAGAGAAAGAAAGTGGGCATATTGGTTGAATAGTTTTGAGATTATTTGGCGAACCGATAGATAAAAGTCTATCGCAGAAAAATGCGTTTAAAGTTCCGAGTAACATTGAAATTAGTGTCCATTCTCGGGTATTTCTCAGTTAACGACGTTATAATTAATGACGTTCAGACAATATATACATAAGCCATGCAAGAAAACAATTCTTTTGAGTATAATGTGATATATTTATGTGTTTCGAATTATGGAATAAACGGGGAATTCTTTAAACACAGAATATGGTGACGTAAAGCGATTAAGTTTCCACATTTGCAGGAATAATATTCATTTGAATTATAAACTTGAACTGAAAAAAATTATATGACGCTTTTAAAAAAGAAAGTTGTTATGATGAACAATAAATTTATTAAATCTCAATAGTACACTACTATAAGATCCAAAAATTATCTAGAATAGTTAATTAAAAAGAAACGAGAAAAGAAATGTCTACTAAAAAAAGTAATTTAATTTTACCCAACAAATTTTACACCACATTTCCATACGTATTTTTTTTATCTTAGTAAACATACTTAAATTTTGAGTAACAAGGTTACGGCAAGCAAAAATCAATAAGCCACGAGATCTTCAGAAAAGTATACCTACACTGCAGACCTCGTGCTTACAAACATTCTCTAATTAACAGATATTCACACTAAATAACTAAAATAGAAGCAAAGCTGATACCACAAATTATTCTTAAAATTGACTTTAGCAGCATTATGAATAACATTTCTTATGAAGTTATGGAAATTTTTAGTTATTTTTAAAACAAACTTTTGACAATATTTTTTTGTCAATTAGCAAATTGAAGAAGTAGAGGAAAAAAACTTGTTATTGTTTTTATTAATAAGTGAGGTTTCTTGCATGTACTAATACAAAATTCAAAACTATCATTGAAAAACTTTAGTATATTATAATTATTATAAATCAGCTTTCGTACTAACCATATTTTCAAGAATTTTAAACTTTATTAAGGTAAGTTTACTGAGATAATATTTTTCAAAACTTTGTACTTAGAAAATTTGTTTGAAAAATATTAACTTAGTTAACTTACCTTAACAAAGTTTTAAATTTTAAATATATGGCTAGTCCCAATGCTCAGAAACGATCTTTAAGACGGAGTATCCTTAGATATTTTTTCTTCAAGCCAACTTGAGGAACTACATACACCTAGGAGTAATTAAATTAAAATAGGGTAAATTTTTCGATTTCTTTTTATACAAATAATTTTTTTTATATAAAGCAATTAACCTTGGGAAGGGGGGGGGGGGGGTAAACTAGATAGCATAGAGCAGTTTTTCGGATTTTAAAAATAGCGACCATTTGAAATTGGGATTGTCATTTTTCAAATTGACCTTTATTTATAAAAAAAAAACGTTCAGCTTAAAAAAAACTGGGTTCACAGAATCTAGGTAATTATATAAGGAAGCCCTGGTAAAAATTTGAACTAAATCAGTGCATTAGTTTTGAGATATATTTTGAAAAAAGTAGTTTGCAGCGGATGAGATCAACTATTTTTCACTATAGTTTTGTCAATTTTGCGAATTTTTGAATAAAATTTTGCGATAATATATGTGAGAGCAGGTCTATTGAATAAAGTACTGTTTGAAAAATAGATTTTTTCAATTCGTCTAGGTGCATGGAGCCCCTTAAATACAACTCGATTGATGAAGTATTCTTTCCTCCTATTAGGTTAATAATATTGTAACGTTCATCGGCAAGGCAATTATAATATAATCTGTAAGATTTAATTTTTAATGAAGCTATTAAAATAGCTTTGCAGTAATACATACGTATAGCACGCCAACTGTTTCTAAAAATCAATGTAATGAAAATGTTCATGATCAAGCAATAACAACTTCTGAAAAGAAACGTTAATTGCTGATATTGACTATGTCATAATGAAAATATGGTATTTTTATAGCTTTGAATGGTCGCTGAGAAACTGAGTCAGAAATGGAACCGAACCAATTGTCCGTTAAAGCTATATTTCTAGAATAATTTAGATGTTAGTTAAAGTTGCACAATGGCATTTTTTTCTCGATGATAATAGAATTTATTATTAGGCGGTTCTTATTGCCGTTTCAAAACAGATTTTCCAAATTAAATTAGTTACAGATGCTACAATCCACAAGAGATTTAATCAGAGATATCATTAGAATAATGTCCATTAAATTAGGGTTAGAAGAGCGTAAGATTTCCAACATTGCCTAGATACTCCGAAGATTTAATTTTAGACATATTCGTTCCATTATCAATCAAATTAAATCAGCAATTTCTAGCACTAAATCTGTCCATTTTTGGAAATCGTTTCAACATAAATGAGTTTCCATGAAATCGGAAAAATACATTTAGGAGCCAAATATAAGGCGCTTCAATTCAGAAGAACTAGAGAGAAGGTTTTTTGTGTTATTTATATGGGTCAAATGTAACTGCACCTGTAAAAACTAAAAATGTCGCTACCATAGAGTTAATTGTTCCGTAGTAAAATTTGCGTGTTTCACAAAAGAGTGTTTTTTGTTTTGACATTGTATTAATTGAGTAATATCAAAATACATTACAGTCCATACACATTAAAAATTTTCAAAAAAATTGTATTAATAGGAAATTTTTAAACGTTTGAATTTATATAAACAAACCATATATGTACACTGCTTTATAACTTTGCGATGTAGAGTACTCCGGCGTACTTCCCCAATGGAATGCTTTTTCTTTGCCCAACTACTTCGAGCTGCTGTCAAGTTTGGCATTTCATAAATTGTACTTGGAAATTGTTGATGTGCTGTGAAAAATATGATATATTATGCGATAAGTACAGTAATTTTGGAAAAAGTTTTAACGTCTTTGATATTTTCGGGAAGCCGATGCTTCTTTTTGAACACTTTTAATATTTGAGAAAAATTAACACAGCGAAAAAGCAACCTATTGACAGCTTTTAAGGCAGCACAAAAGCCCTAGCGGAAAAACTCGTGGCTTTTTTTCAAACAGAACAAAAGGAATTCAATTTTCCAACATTTACAAATAATATAATTTTCTAAGAATTTTGAGCCATCTTTCCTCCAAAAAAACTTAAGATTTCAAAAAAAAAAACACAAGAAACCTCCTGAATTTCTCATACACAAAGGATATTTTAAAATAATGATATTGATAATAGTTAATTACAAAATCGCATATTTTCACAATAGTATGTTTAAAAACTGTATTAATCGTCGGTGGTGGTACGTATAATGTGTTGGTTTTTCACAAAAGAGCTACAGGTTCGAATCCTGCCGGTAGCGACTGTTTATTTTCTGCTTACAGCAGATTTCGCTAAAGGGGCATTGATGTTGCAGGGTAATGTCAGTTGATGGAAATGATTTGTTTTATTCAATTGTGTGAAATTTTATCCTACCCCATGCCGTACAAGAGTTTATGAAACCTAATTTCTACAGATCTTGAAGGTTTCCCCAATATGATAAAAAAAATTGCACTAATGGTTGTGGATCCGATTTGAATTTTAGAGATAAAAAAAAAATTTTTGTATCTGTGATGAGGGTCTGTGATGAGGGTAGTGTTGCCATCGCTTTGTTCATACGAGCAGGATTTTCGAATAGTAAAAAGTGAAAAATAACATCATTAAAAAAAAAGTCACACCGACTGGCGATGGGTGAATGGGGGGGGAACATGATCTTGTAACGCTTAGACTTGGATGGCTCTTTTCTTGTTGTTCAGAGTATGATGTCCCATTGTCCCATTTTATTTTGTATTTTTCATGCAACAGCTTGTATTAAGCTTAAATAAATAAATAAATAAATCTTGGTACCAACGGTTTTAACGCATAGCGAAATGTGGATGATTATTTTTCTGTTGTTTAGAATATATCGACTTATTTGTAGAAGGATAACATTTCTTACTTAAGATAGGATAGAGAGTACTTCGTAGTTTATGTACCGATCTTGACGAGTTTCAAACGGACTTCCTGAAAACGAGACTTATATGGGGCTTCGGAACGCGCAGATCGATTTGGATGATTTAGTTTTAATAGTGTAACATTCATTGGCGACAACAAACATGTATGTGAAAAATATCGTAAGTGGAGTGGTGCGATAGTGGAACCTAACGCACGCGTAAACTGACTTGAATGATTCTTTCTTCTTATCCAGAGTATGTTTCTCCATTGATACTATGAGGAAAATAAGTGATAGCGGAACCTAACTTGAATGATTCTGTTTTCTTGTCCAGAGTATGTTTCTCCATTGTTACTATGAGGAAAATTTAAGCTTTTGGGCCGGCGGTGAAAGGGGATTGTAACACTTACAGAAATTCCGATAAATTATTTACTGTGTTACAGGTTATCATGCTTTATTTGTATCGTTACCAAAGTTGTGTCCTTAGAGTGGGATTGGCAGGAAGAGTACCACTTGGCTTCATAACGCATAGACCGACAATCATGTGGCCGGAATCGGATCGTTGCGTTTCCCTTGTATAGAATACACTACCTCGAGAACTGCTGTAGTCGCTTTGTTTACACGAGCAGCGTTTTTCAAGTAGCACATCTAGAGATAATAAAAAACTAAATAGTTTGTAAAAAAAAATGTTGAATCGACTTCACAAAAAGCATTAAAAAGTATCAAAATTTTGTTTAATATGACGTTTTGAAGATCGTGCAGCTAATCCAAAAAAAAACCTCCTATCCACAATCTGCGGAGTTGGATCAATTTGTTCAGCGGCACGATGATGCCATGGTTCCCGGGGGGTCGAGACCAGGTTCCCCCCTGGCTTTTTAAAATTGAATTAAAAAATCCACTTCGTCTCCGGGCTATTGTTAAGCTCGCAGAAATGCAAAAACAAGACATTCACATTTCAACCCTCAAAGGCTTGTCCCCTAGACTCTGGCCACATCGTGAAAAAAAATCAAAGATACCATATAAAGCAACCTAAAAATGTCAGCATACATAAAGGAGAATATTTGTATGTATTGTATGTAGGTAGTTGTTTTATTTGTTCAATTTTCGTCGACTTGTCGTGTTAGACAACAATTTTATATTATTCATTCAGGTCAACTTTTTTTTTAAAATTATTTTATTTTATTTTTTGTAAACATCACTGAAAGTCTCCTTCTTGAGGGGATATCAAATTGTTCGTTATTATTACGTATCCTCGGCAAGTCCTTGCACACTATTTCATTTTGAAATGTAAAAATACTGCGGTAATATACGTTGGGGCGGAAATCATAACTTAATATAGTTTTTAACTTGGAAAATTAGAATAAATAACTCAATCTGTTATCGATATTATTTTAAAATTGCGAATTGTGTGGGCTTTGGGGGGTTCAAAATTTGGAGAAATAATTTTGCACCCACTCTCCACCTTCCTCCTCAAAAAATGACTTCACTGGCAAAGTGATATTGAGAAATGATCTAGAGAACTTATTTTAATAATTTTTCAACACATTAAAACAATCACCTCCGCAAAATACTAAAATTTTAAGGTCATTGGAGTTGAGTCGGTCCATCCATATATATTCCCCAATACGTTAAGAAGTCTTTTTGTACATGGAAATACTAGTACGAGTGGGGGGAGGGGGACGTTTAAAATCAGAAGAGAGATAAAAACATTGTTCCACATAAGGCTCGATTTTTGGCCGTTTGGGGAGGCGCGCAAAAATAAAAAATTTTTCTACTATGATATTCGGGTAAAGTGACCCAGAATACGGGTGAGGGAGTTGGTCTTGCAGGCACCCGAAGTATTTGCAGTCCAAAATCCCGACTTATTGACTCCACTAGAAATATGTAAAAACATCGTTTCTTGTTTTAGGTCAGTGGAAATTAAAATAAATTTATGATTATGTCAAGAAATAGTTTTGTAACAAAGCAAGTGTAGTAGAAATTATATAAGGTTGAAGGTATCTATCTATACATTCAAATATTAACTGGTCAGGTTAATATCTACGACCACTAGATGTATGTATATATTCTGCATATATTCCTCATTTACATCTATTATTTCAGATATTGTAATTTTTTATTATTTTCTTATCACAAATATTGTTAAAAACAAACATACATGTTTAAGAAAAACACATAAATGAAAATCTCATCGATACACATTTTTCGAAATAATCAAATTTTAAAGACGCATTTGTTTAATTGCTTTAGTGTTTTTTCTAACCATAATTGGAACACGCATAAGCACAGTGATAGAAAAATTGATTTGAGCCAAGAATAATTGTAGTGTTCGTTCCGTATTCTTAACACAAGATATTTCAATTCGTGAAGCAATTACTACTATATAAAACAACATAATATTAGTGGAAATATTTCCATCTTATACATTATTATTATTATTTTTTACTTTCAATTACTTCGTATGCTTTCAAATGAGATCTGAGAAAATAAAAAAAAATATCATAAAAATAACTAACTTGAACGACAAATTCATATCTTCAATTCAAATCAAGTTTCTCGTGAACCTTGTACATTGAATTCTGGAAAATTATATACTTGTACTATGAAAACATTCTTTTCGTTATAAACAAGACTCGCAGTACATTTTTTTTATTCAATATTTTTTTCTACTAGTATAACTCGAAAATGAAGAGCTTTTATGATATTTTTATATTTCTGAAGTAGAAAAACATTTAATTAGATAAACTTACGTTCAACAAATTGGCAAAGGGGTTATCAATATTGAGTTATTTGTAAGTCATTTTTTGTGCAAAGTCATCACCTCTACAGAGTGAGCTTTATCTTTTTTTTTTTGGTAAAAATGCATTTATTTTATTTAAAAAAACTTTAATCGCCAATACTGAATCTACGTTACTGTTCGTTTTCTCTTTCTTTCTACCATTGCACTAACATCATTTGTTTGTTTGTATAGATAATAATATTTAAAAAATTGTAGGTATCTAATTATTTTTTTTAATTTCGAAAAGGTTCTAAAGTTTTCCACTCCAAGTGATAGCTTATTACTCACCTCGATCTCGAGCTTTACTTTTCACTTTTACTCTTATTTGTGATTTGAATTTTGAGCAATTTTCGATTTTCACTCTCTGTACGCGCATATTAAAATCACAGAAAGCGAAAGAAAACCATTTGGAGCATTCCACATTAAAATTGATTTTTAACTGCTTTTATTTCCCCTCTTACGAGTATGACAACCTTTTACCTGTATTAACCGTTTCTGTGTCAAACGTAATTGTGGCACAATTAGACTTCAGTTTTACTTTCGCGGCGGTAATTTGCGTTTAAGCTTCGGCGTTTTTTGTTATGCCAGGAAGTTGTTGCCGTACAACTAGTCGATGGCCGTCACAATTGAGCGCACTTTATACAGTACAATTCTTTTCCTAAGTGCCGTAGACAACCACGGAATGAGTTGAATTTTTAAATTCGTTAAATTTACAGTCATTGCATGAACAAAAGAGTTCAGACTTTATGGTACACCTAATGCAATTTTATCGCCTTTCAGCAAGTTTGATTAATATTTATTACACGAACGCGTCCGTCTGGCAGGCAAGTTTGCACTAAATAGTTTTTAAATAAACTATTTCTGTTCCAATACAATTGAAATCCCTTTGCATAATTTACTTCCAACTTTAAAGATGCACATAAAATCAATTAATTAGTGCTTGTGTTTTTATGAAATGTATAAAAAAAAACATTGTAACACTGTAACAATTAACCTTAAAATGTTTCCACATATTTTGAGAACAGGAGAAAGAACACAAAATAACGATAAAACAATATAAACGTAATAAGAAGTCATAAGAAGTCTCCCTCTTTCTCTCTCAATCTAGTTCCCATAATCCTAAGGCATGGCACTCGATTTGAAAGAGCTATTGCAAGTGGACCTACAATTTAAAGTTGATTCTGAACCACCTGTATTTTTTCTGCAACCCCCCGTGGCATTTTATCGTAATCTGTTGTCAGCCTAAAACAACCATGGGTCACCGCTGGTGGGATTTCAACCTGGGACCTCCGAGTTGGTAAGCCAACACGTTATCATTTACTCAACCGACTTTACACAGTGAATGATAATAATCAAAAGCATAATTACATGCTTGATTTTATCATTCGTATTAAATTAAAATTTTTAATAAAAGGGTGCGGTTTTGCGAAACCAGGGTGCTTTTGAACCTTCTTTGTCATAACCCTAAATACTTTTAACCCAAATTCGCCATTTTTATCCACTGATAATATTCAATACTCATCATTTTCCGAAGTTGGTCGTGTTAACCTCAGGGTTCGAATTTAAGTTTTTATCTAGATTCAATACATCTATCTGGTAAAGATCGCTTCGTTGTGCCGTATCCCGTGATCTGTATGGTTTTATCGCTCACCATCGTAAAACAAAATACTTCATTTATTTAATTAATGAGTTCACAGATTCTTTTGTTTTAAACCCCCCCTCCCCTCTACAACTCAAATACACATTGGAACTAATGGGCGACAGCACTATCTATCAAAAAATAATCATACAAATCGGTCCACGCGTTACGAAGCTAGTTTAGCCTGGATAAGCCCGAGGACATTTCTCCAGTATAACAGCTCCTAGCTCACTCTTCAAATGCATTTCTTCCCGACAATCAGCTAAGGCTGACCTTGGCACCTAGAAGAAGAGCCTTTCCTGGCCAGCTCATCGGAGGTCTCGTTACCCTCGAAACCAGAGTGGGTGGGTGTTATGGGTGGCCAGAATTTATAGGGTAAGTCTCAAGGAAAAACACCACGAGGACTGCTTGGCTACCAGGAAAGATAGTTATATCAGCCCTTTTAGACGTTTTTAGCGTTTAAAAAGACAAAAATTTCAATGACATGGAAAGACATGGGATCAAGTTTCCAATTCATTCGCTACTGTAGTTTTGAGTCCGAAGACATAACCACAAGTACATATTCTATTTTTGTGCCATTGGCGAAATATTAAATGCTTTTAGAGTCCCAACTTGGGCCGCGCTATCCCTATCTGCACGCTTAGAAAAGAGAATCTTGAATTTTCTGCTAAAACGCAGTTCCTTGGTCGCGTAGTCCAATACGGTGCACACGCTTATGCCAGGAATGCGCTAAAGGATGTCTATTAGACCCTTGTCACCAGCCGTCATATTTGATGTAAGTTGCACTTTCAGGTCGCTGATTGCAGCCGATTCCACCATAGGGATGTGCAGGGGAGTGAGTCCAGTTACCGCCTCCATTGCAGCTGTTGAACAAGTCCTACTTGCTTCTGTTATGGCGATGCAAGTAAGCCACTAAAACTTGTTACATACTTTAGGCCACCAGATCAAGGACTCGTAGGTAACAATCGGTTTTACAATCGTATTGTATAACTAGGAAATCATATTCGGGGTGGACCCCAAGTCCTTCCGAAGAGTTTGCGAGAGAACTATAGGGCTCGTGTAACACTGTTTAGGGTGAAATCAAGGTGAGCGTTCCAATTAAGTCTTTCATTAAACATAATGCCCAAGTATTTCACCTCTTTATCTTCATCTCTTTAAATCCTCGAGATATTTGTAAAGGTTTTTTTTATGATTTATATGAACAAAATATAAATGAAATTTATAATAAGCCAACTTTCTAATTTAATATTTTATAACCTTTGGCAAAACAACAAACAAAATTCTACAATTAGTTTATTATCTGCTAATATGATCCAAGAAAAATTCAGAAATTTCTGTGGGTCGTTTGCAGTTTTAATGTGTTGCATTAAAACTTACAAAAGAAAAAGTTGACAATATAGACTTGCTCCGAGAATTAGTGTCTAAAAATCTGGTATGCGAGATTAAATAGTTTCTGTGTGAACTTGAGGACGTAGGTAGGATGTTCCGTGAATAAAGATTTTAAAGGAACTAGTCGGCTTGATGTGTCATCATGTGAGGATGTTGTCGTTATCGAAAGAATACCATGTGTTTTAGATTTATGCCTATGTCAAAGCCAAAGATTCGGGCATTGTTGTACGCTGATAATTCTGTTCCCGTTGCAATATTCGAAGTTCAAGTGGAATGCGCTTTTCCGTCCAAAATTCCGTGCGCCACCTTCGGCGCCATAAATCAGCAACGATCAATATTGCACTCAATAACAAGTAAAGTTTTCATCTGGTCCATAACATAAACGAAGAATATTTCATTGATGCATCTACACATTGGCTTAACATTTCAATTTCAATTTTTAGAGTGTTTGATATTTTTAACTGAATACATTTAAAAGACAAATTTTACTATCCAAGATACGCAATATAAATTACTCTTACGGCGCCGCGCCGTAAACATCATTTTCCGAAAACGTAACACAAAAATATTAAGACTTCCGCAACATTGCTCCAATATTGGTCGTGATTTTTCACTGATTTTGCAGGTCACCAACACCAACGTTAAGTTTTCGAAATTTTAGAACAACTTTAAAATCACGTTGTCTCTCAAATGTAAAAACGCCCTTATCAGTTTTTGAAAAAAAAATTAGTTTGATACGTCATTGGATAGAAAATCAAATTTTCTATAAGCGTATGATAGTTTAACTTACAAATTTCATATTACTTTTGGGAAACAAAAACTGGGATTACTTTCTAAAGGGTATATTTTCCATAAGAATGCAGAATCAAAAGGGGCCATCAAGTTGAAATCAAAATGACAAGGCCCTTTTGATACTTTTAACCAACAGCAATACGGAATTCATGGAACATTACAAAAGCTATAATTATGAAAGGTGAACTTAACAAGTCCTACTTTGGATGCGGCCAACGCTTTAAGGATATCCTTTGGTGCCTTGTTAGAAAAGTTATGAAGAATAAGAGAAATATGTAATTGGAAACTTGAGTCAAGAAAGTGACGTTTTGGTTGAATATTTGGGGCTCATATGACATGACTAAAACAACTTCCCCACATTGGTGTTGTTTTAATAAAGAAAGATTGCCGAAATTTAATGATACGTCTAAATTTGGCCTCGAGTTTATTTGGGTGGGAGCAACTCGCAGTTTTTTAATTGCGCTTGGTCGTATGACTATAAGGCAGTGATGTCCAAACCTATGCCCGCGGGCAAGTGAGCTTTTGAGCTTTTAAATTCGTATATGCACTTGTTTGACTGTATTCGGATTCCTATTTTTGCGTTTTTTAATTGGTAAGGGGTTATACGCAGTCACAATTTTCAAAAATTCGATCTTCATTTTTTCAGAATTATGCACACAAAATTTCAGATCGATCCGACAAATATTCTCGGAGTTATAATTATATTTGTAAGGACGCCTCGGCGCGGGTGAAAGTGAAATTTTAACACAATCTTTTTGAATACATTTTTTAGAAATTAATAGAAGGATTTGGGAATTCAATAAATATTTTTCATTTTATAAACAATCTAAGGCCAACATTTTCCGTAAAATCGAAATTTTTTTTTTGAGGAGCCGCCATTTTGTGAAAAATCAATATTATATATACTTCCGATTAGTTCCTAGATAGTTTCATAAATTAGCGAAATCTTTTTAGTTTTTTAATTTCAGATGTCACGAGATATCGTGTACACCACCGCAAAACACCTTTTTTTAAGAAGGTTTCGCAGATCGCCTGCTATGACCTTGAAAATCATTATTTTTACATATAAAAAATATGACAATATTGTATAAAGTGTCTATTGTATGTATAAAAAATTTCAAGTTAATAAATTAAAATTCCTCTCCAAAAAAAATCTTGAAAAATCGATTTATTCGGCCTTCTGACTGCCTTAAAGCATACAAGTATTTAAAAAAAACCGTCATATTTAAGTAGGTTTGTAAGCAATTATATAATATCTTAAGATATGCAACCTTTTGCAAATATTTTAAGGGTCTAAATAAAACAAACAGTATAAAATGCTTCTGAAGCTTTTAAGTATTCCTTAAATTAAGTAGTGTGAGTTTGGACATCACTGCTATAAGAAACTAAGCTACGAAACACATCAATTCGCCACAGATTTAATAGTGGTATTAAGTTGCAAAAATTGTTCATTAGTCAACTGAAACCAAACGTATCTCACCCGAAGTCCCATGTAGTAGGAGTAATGAGGTAGACCAAATAGGGCCACTAGGCGGTGCAGACTCAATAAGGCGATAAAATTCAAATTAATGAAAACGTTCAAACTCTAAGATAATTAATTAAAGAAAAAGGTAAATCCCACTGGACTTCCTCAACAGTTGCGCTAAAGGGTTTGTGGAAAAAGAGTCAACTGCATTTTGCAAACAATTGTTAAGGAAGTGTCTTTGTTTTCGTTTGTTTTACTTTAATTAAATAAATTTGTTTAATTTAAAATTTAAAAAAAAAAAACTAATGATCATTAATTTTAAGTTGTATTTTGTGTCCAATAGACGGCTCAATTACCCCTTAAAATGGTTTATTTGAAAACACGTTGGGACCACCAAAAGGCAATCATCTCTTCGGTGAACCCAGCATGTGAAACTAACACGTAGTTTAATTTTGATTTTGCGAAAATTAAGTTCAGTTGGCATCAGTATACCAAGTCGTGTGGTTTGAATTTTACCATTTATCTTGTTTTTGTGAAAACTTTTTACCTTTTTTTTTTGCAAGAATAGCTTAGAGATCTCTGATCTCACTGAAGTTGAGTTGAGACGTTCCGACTGAACAGGTTTTTTAAATTCGCCCTTATGCAAGACCTGGACACAAAGAGGCGACTTTCTAAAAGTTTATAGGTATTCGCTTATTTTACTATTATTTTTACGGTCTATTTAGAAGAATATATGTTTTCCTGCTAAAAGTCTTATTTACAAAAGAGGAATAAAAATTCAAACCAATTTCAATATACACGCATTTTGATTATGATTTATTTATATAAGCGCACTATGGAAGTAATATGTGTTGTTGAAAATCAGCTCTTCGCAAACTCTTTAAATAATTATTTATCTGTAAGGCTGAAGCATGTTTCGCATAAGTTTATTCAACGGAGCTTAATATGTAAATAATTTATTATTAATTATTATGAGTTTCCTCCTTCTGAATTAATATGCATGCCTTAGACTATAAAAAACAAGTGTATGTACTTACTTTAGTAGAATGCGCCAAAAGCAACCAAAACTGCTGCCGTTCGGTACTTCACCGGCATACGATACAGTCATTGTGTACCTCTCACTTTTACGTTTCTTAAAACCTTGAAGCGAGTATTCCGCGAAGCAATTGTTGGTGGTGAGCCTTCCGCGGCCTTAAACAGTGATCTTCATGGAATTCCTTCACGTGCACCGAAAAGGAAAAAAAGAAAAACGAACATAAATAATTTGTATCATTCACTTAATTCGCTAAAAGTTTTATCTTAATTTGAACTATTTCGATTTTTTCCTCGGAAACACAAAACCACATCACAAATTTGCTAGAATTTTAAAATAGTTTTGTTAAACAATAGCTTAAACGTGTTTCCTATCAAAACTTAGATTGCTAACTCAAGGCATTTTACAAACATTACTTTTATCAGTTGCAACAGATTTACTTTTTTCTTAAGGTTAAGAGATGTTTAAAGTACTAATAGAATTGAATTCTCATTAGGATTCTCAGAAAAAATATTGCAGCTGCAAGTATCCTACTTAGTTAGTATTTTACTCATATCTCAAGTTCTGTTGTTATCAGATGTTATTGAATGTAACAAATGTCACACATATTTAGATCATAAAATTTAACTTTACTTGAGAACGCAATTTGTACAACTTCACGAAAACAACTTGCAGAACACCTGATCAAACCTGAAAACTGAAGAATTGAGAAAGAACAGACAGGTGAAGGTTATTATTAAGGTTGATAAAAACTCAAAGTATTACGACTTGAACTTCATCCAAAGCTGTCATTGATAATAATTAAAGCAATTTCAAGTTAATGTTTTATAAATAATAGTTTCTTTTTTTTGGAAAAAACTTAGGATAATTTTAAGAGAAACTAAGAATGTACAGTAAGTCATATATTTAATAAACGTTCCCTAACTTTAATTCATTTAAGTATGTGTAATAAGGTCGGTTATCAAAATTGTTTCTAATACAACATAAAGTATATTGCTAATGACGTTTTAGACCCTCTTTATTAATGTTTTATAAAACTATCGAAATATTTTGGGTGAAAAAAATTATGTCAGAAGTGCGCAGATTCATTCAACATTGGTATTCAAAAAATAACTCTGCGTAATTTTGAAAATTCCGAAAGGCTGTAGAACATTATGTTCCGCTCCGAAAATAACTTAGATTGGTTTCTCTGTTAGTGTAGTGTATAAGAAAATCTGAAACTTAAGAACTTAATGAAATTAATAGCAATTCAAAAATATTTCTACCCCTGATTTTTAGGGGGCCCAACCCACCCCCTTTGAAAATTAAAAAAAATATATATATTTTATAATCTTTGACTGCGGAAATATGAACGCGTCATAAATACCTAATATTATGCTAAATTTCAAATTCATTCGTTATGACAGATAATGAAAAACACCTCTGACAGTCAGACGCACGGACGCAAGAGTGAATTTGTAAGGAGTCCTAAAAATTATAGGAACCCTAAAAACCAGAAGCCTGGGCCTGGTTTTCAGTGGCAATGGATCTGTTCAGAAAAGTGCATTTACCTATCCCTCCTCGTGGATACCTGCTGGTAATGATTCAACAGATGCTTCCCTGTGGACGCGAATCAGCTTAGGTTAAGGGCACCCTGCTTTCAGTAGTCTGTTTCATAGCCTCTGGGCGCAAATATTTCCTCACCATCGGTAGAGGTACCCAATTTCAGTAGCGGTCTGAGCGTAGTTTTTGCACACAAAGCTCCGCTGTACAATGAAAGGCTCAGGCAATGTCGGTTGTATCAAGTACCTAACACCGGTATGTCGAATCTGCAGGGATGTACCTTCTCTTTCAAATATATTCGTTTTTAATTTACTTAAAAAATCAAAAAAAAAACCTTCGATCTCCTCGGAGATCACACCCTCGTCTGAAGACGAACTTTTTTGGTCTCTAGTCAGGAGACCATTACCAACATTAGCAACACGCCGAGTACTAACTACAGTGCAGCTCTTCCTAGTCTCCTATGCCCTTCAGCAACCCTAGGAATAACAACTGAAAGAAATTTAACTGGGTAATCTTACCCAAATTAACAGCTATACCTAATCTAAACAGTGTGCTATCAAAGATTTGGAATCAAAAGTTTCTACTTCTGAGAAAACCGACCTACATGGACATACTACTTGTCCAATCAAATTTAGCCCAAAGAGTTCTTCTTCTTCGGTGGAATGCAGACTTGTTCAATCTAAGAAAGATCACTAGGGACTTCTTCAGCACCTGCCACAAGCACAAATACCGGCAGCCTTATAATAATTGTCAAAAAATCTATAAAAAATCCAAAGAAGCCAAGAGAGAGATTTGGATGGAGTATTGCCACTTGCCACTCGATCGAAAGTATCAGGGATCAGACTCGGTAAAATAGTAACCAAAGAGCAAAATGAACCGACTTTTCCAAAAGGGACTAATGAGTCTTGGACACTTTCTTCCCTGATTTGTGAGTGAAATTAAACCTATTTTCTCTACGAAAAAAATCGCTTGGACGATAAAGAGCTTTGCTCCCTAAAAATCACCCTCCTTAATAAATCAGTTAAACGGCCAAATACTAGTAAACTAAGACCAATTGGAAAATATTGGGTTCTAATAAAAACGAAAACTAAGAAAGCTGGAGATGATACAAAAGAATATATAGAATTCAAATAATATCGGAATAAAGCATCCAAAATGTCACTGCAAAAGTTTTGGAATATTAAATTCGCTTGTTCAATTAGTTTAGTTACTTTTGAATGTTTCATTTTTACTGATAGCTCGTAAGTGTGGAACAATGCATTAGTTGAGGAGCTGGCAAATAAAACGATCTAATTACACTTGATTAACTTACTTACTTTAATTAGCGTGCGTGCCGTATCCTCATATTATAATTACAGAAAAAAAGAAATTCTGCGATTATTTGTTTCAACAATAGGGAACATGAAATATTAAGCATGTCACAAGAATAGGAAACAAAATGAAAGTGAAGGACAATTAGGAATTCTCAAAACTGCAGCTGAAATTATTCGCGAGAGCATAACATGGAAAGTCATCGTTAACAAATCTTACCGTCCTCCAAGTCAAATATTTAACATTATCAATGATGGTATCCCCCATTCAATACTCTAACTGTTGACAAAAATTATTTTACCAATGTTGTTCGTCTAAAATTAACTGGCTCAGCAATTGTTCATGCTATTGTCCATTATTTGTTCTAGAACAAATTTTAGAGACTAAAGACTCTCGGATCGATGGGAAACTTTCGCTCAACATTTACAACAATAAAACTAAGCTGCTTCTAAATTTTCAGCTCAGGGGATACCCTATGTTGCTAATGCAAGGAAGAGTCAGGGAAATGGGTTAAGCGGTTGAGAGAAGGACGTGACAATGTACGGCTCGCTTAAAGGTTTCGGACTTTTGAGACGAGGGAAAACATAAGATTGTAAATTGTTCAACATTCGTACAGTTTTACTTAGGAACGGTTCCCGAAATATAAAATGTGATGTGTCTTATACATGTGTGTAATAATGCTTAAACCTGGACGATTATTGCAAAAATGGGTCTCGTTCATGTTACCTAGAAATAAAATTCCTAAAAATTACTAATCAAAAAAGCCCTATGAATTTTATAAAAGAAAGACTAAATTCAAATTCTTTATTTTATAAAATTCATAAATTGTATAATCGATTACTAGTTGTACTATGTAGTATGTAGTAGTAGTAGTGTTGTATGTTTTTGAATATTCTCCATCTACAACTCGTATTTTGTCTTATATACTAATTTCATCGATATATTTTAGTTCTGAAATTTGGCTTATTTTTCTGACGCTTTTTATGTTCTGCTTTTGAGATAAACGTTTTCCTTGAAAAGTGATTCTGATTTTGCAGCAATAGTTGTAAGGTGAAGTGCAAATATCTGTAAAAAAATCGATAAAACACATAATGCGACATTACAACTCATCTTGACATAAATATAAAAAATTAATAAAAAACCAAAAGATATGAGAAATCAGAATTTGCATTTTAAAAAGAATTGCATTAAATACGAATTTACTTTGAAATTTGTGTGTGATCTCGATCTCTTTTTAATTATTAATTTTTAAGATTTTTTTAGGTATTTCTTCGCTTTTGTAGAGATTTCATCATAAGGGATTATTTTATTTTACAGATTTTGTCGTTATAGATTTTTATTTTTAGGGATTTTGTTTTCGGTGTTTTAGCTTCGCGATAATTTTTTACAGAACTACGTACTGATTCCTGGAAAAATATATGGAGAGCCATATAAAATATGCTACACCTTTTTAGATAACACAGATGGTTCAATTTTTACCTTAACAGGCGCATTGAAGATGGACTGGTATTTGAGTCAAAAGTCAATAATAATTAATTTTGTTTCATTAACCCAATAAATAAAAGGGGGATAATATTTCTAGAAGCGCTTGGATATTATTCATTTTCTTATTTCTTGTATTAAGGTAAGTGAAAAATAAATTAAAGAAACAAAGCTCATTTCCAAGTTAATACAATAAATCCAATTTGATAGTATTGATTGACAGTTTTTGTTCCGTGGAATTCTTTCGAATCCGATCCGCAATACTTCTGGGCTGCTATAGAGTAGTCACCTTGGTCCTTTTCTCTTCATTATTTACATCAATTATAAATCCCTTATTCTCTCTTACTCGAGAACTTTGTGGTATGCCGATGATGCCAAGGTTTTTCGATCAATTTCGACTGATCCTGACTGACTGCCACCTTTAGAACTTTCACTTGTACGTTTTCTGCAACTGGTGTTCCATTGACTGCTCCCTTTAGATGAGACCAAATGCACTATCATGACCTTTTCTCGTAAAAAAATACTTGATGTTTAGCTTTTCCACGAGTAGACACTTTTTAAACAGACTCGACAAATTCAAAGACTTGGGGGTTTTGGCAAAGGACAGTATCATTTTTATAATTTTTTTTCTCAATATCTTTATTGTTTATATAAAAATGGATTATATCAACTTTAAGTTAAATACTTAAATTTCCAAAAAAATATCTTTTGTTTTTTTTGCGTCATAGCTCCGCTCCATTTTGTACAGGATTGTCTTAAACAAAAAAGGTAAACGAGATTTTAAGGATACATTAAAATACTAAGCACTGAACCACTATCGTGTACTTTTATTAAAATGCTCATATGTGATGCTTAATTAAAACAAAATTCGAGGTAGTATTATTGGTTCAATGCCTAAAAGAAACAATTTCAAATATAACGTGTAAAAATAAAAGCTTATAGTTTTTTCTAAAGCATTTGCACCAAGTTTGTTATTTATTTAAGCTTAATACAAGCTGTTACATAATCATTCAAAATAACAAAATAAATATTATTTCGAGAAAAGTGTTCAAAGTTCATCACTTAGTTATTTAATTCCTAAAATAAACAGAGGTGGTATAATTAAAAGTTATCTAAAAAATTTCGTAAGTCGAATTTCGCAAAACCCTTTTAGGAATATATTCTAGACATATAAAGCTATCAAAAACTAAATAAACACAAAAAAAGCTTATGTTTTTACTTTTAATCATGTTAATACCCCCAAATACTCGTTTATCTTTTGACAATAACTTTGATACTATTGTTGGTAAGGCGAAGGCAACCTTGAGCTTCATAATATGGTGATGTTAGGAGTCTAATCATCCTTATATCAGTAGGATCCTTTACCGTACATTTGTTAGGTCAATTCTTGAGTATGCTCACCCAGTGTGGTATCCATTTTATGGGGTCCATGTTAAGCTCTTCGAGTCCGTCCAACAAAGATTTTTGAGGTTTCCTTTTCGTATCGTTCCATGGAATAATTACCGCTTTTTGCTTCCTTACGCTCGCAGACTTAAATTGATATCCTTTTACACTCTGGAAACTAGTCGAATTAAAGCCAGATAAAACTCTGCTGAATTGCTAAAATATTCTAATATATCTGTACAGTCGTACTCCTTGAGGAGTCATGACTTTCTCCATATTTCGCGTCAACGAACTAACTATGAACTGAATGAGACAGTTACAGCTATGTCTCGTATTTTCAGTTCAGTTTATGATCATATGGACTTCCTCTTGTCGAGGGGCTTAATAAAATTCCATTTGATAAGTTAGCTTAGTTAAAATTTATTATCCTTTGTATGTTAGTAGTTTTATGTAATCAGCCTTTGATGAATAAATAAATAAATGTCCTGTTTTGCTCTGCTCAAGGGATTTCAGCAATAATTAACTAGTAACTAATTTTTTTTTCGGAAAAAATTTGTATTTTTTAATCGAAGTTTCAATTCAAGATACATTTATTCAATAATTTAAATAAAATTTCCTTATTTATAAATTTTGTAATATTTAGCATTCTTCAAAAGAAGTGTAGGGTAGATTTTGAGGTTCCTAATTCCACACTTCTTTAACAATTATAAGAAAGTTGGAAAAATTATGTTCTATGTATTAACTCAGAGAAGTATAAATCATATATGTAGCCATAATTATGAAAATGGTCTAAGTAAGCTCCAAGTTAAAAAAAAAATATCAAAAAGTTGTACATAGAAAAATGTGTTCTTTACCGAAAATGTTATTATGCTTGTGTTGTAAAAAATATAATATTTAAAATCCATGAATATTTTTAAATGGATTAAATCATAAACCCAAAAGTAGTTCCAATAAATTTAGTAATAATGTGCAGATATGTGCAACATGATGAGAAATCCATGTTCATAAATTTCTTACTCATTATATTTTCTGGTTTTTTTTTTAAATAAAAAAACTTGTCCTACTTTTCCTTTATTGTTTTGGGACATTCACTATTTATCGTTTTAGAAACTTTTCAATTGCATGCATAATTGACAAATAGCAGAAAGGCGAAGGTAATTAGTCAGATTGTTAGAAACTAAACGATTTTACGACTTGAAAAGAAATCATTCAAAGGTATATATGTAAGTATTTGGTTATTGGACACTGAGAATTTCTTATTATTGCAAACTGTGTCTTCCACGCCGCGCGCAATTTATATAAGTTATTTAACATATCATTATAAATTTCTCGTGTATGGTATATTATTGGTATTGTAAAATACCCAATTACTAAAAACTTTAAGCAAAACTGTATAACCTTAATAATTCTTAGAGACTCATTAACCTATTAAATATCATACTCAAGTTGTAGACGTAGAATTGATTTGTTCTCGCGCAGACTAGTATTTGACTTAAAAAATGCCATACAAATAATGAAATTTTAGAAGATCAAATTACAGTTTATATTGCCCTAATATATTAGCGCAAAGAAATGTGTGACTAATTAATTGGCAGATAAACTTATATTGCCATCACTACCAGGTTCCATTTGTAACTTTTACTATTATTGATAAAGATTCCAAGAATTATTAAAACAACAAAGAATGATATAATTTTTGAAGTAGTAGGTAGTAAATAACTTTACCCCACGGTGGGTGGAGCTTTGGAATGCTAATGATGACATTTCTAGAATAATTTCTCGTTAAGGAAAATGAAATATATTTGTTTTCTCTTATTTTTGTAAGAACAACTTTCAATATCCCATAAGATAGACTGCTTTTACAGAACGTTATATAACCACTTCCACTCTACTCCTATACAAAATTTATTGAGCTAAGTCCTTTTGACGTGACAATTTTACTTTCAGGAAAGTTTCCGTCTATGATAAGCGAAATAAGTAAAGCGCTTCAGGTAAAGTAAGAGCTTGGACTATCAGCTGTGGATTCAGCGTTAATCCAGGCAAAACTAAACTGATGCTTTTTATCGCAAAAACTAAGATACCACTCTTTAATGTCCCTAAATTAAACGGACCGACACTCTCGCTATTCCTCAGCGCCAAGTACCTGGGGATTATTCTTGACCGAAAACTCAGCTATAAACTTAACATGGCAGTGCGAGTTAAGAAAGCCTGCATCGCTTTCTATGCTTGTAAGAGAACCTTTGGAAAGACTTGTGGTCTCTAGCCAAAGATGACTTTATGGATGTACACTGCTGTGTTACGTCCGATCCGCACCTACGGGTCGTTGCTGTGGTGGCCCGCAGTAAGTAAAGGATATAACATAAAGAAGCTGAGTAGAATTCGGAGATCTGCGCAAATAGGCATGACCGGTGCCGTGAGACCCTGATCAACGGCTGATTTAGACATGATTTGTACCTACTACACCTAGATCTACACATTAAAAATAGTGTGTCGGATAGGGCAGCCAGACTGAGAGAATCAGGATACTGGAGGGCCACAGTAGCATCCTGTATCTGCTGCCAAGAGAAATGGCCATACCTCTCACTGACTACATCACTCCAAAGTTGAAGTTCGGGAAAAACTTCGCGGTAAAGATTCCCACCAGAGCAGAGTGATGGAGGCCTTTGAGACAAAGATATTCACCGCTATAAGCTATAAGACGAACTGCAGTGTCGGTGCGGGTATTTTCTCGGAGAAATTCTGTATATCAGAGTCTTACCGCCTTTCAGATCATGCCACAGTTTTCGAGGCTGAAGTACTTGCCATCCTAATGGCTTGTCAGATCGAGAAACAAACACTAACCCCCGGTAGACGGGTCGGCATCTTCTCCGACAGCCAGGCTGCCAGCAATGCTCTCGACTCGAATCGGATGAACTTTCTCTTCTCTGTTCTCTCTTGAAGTCACTCTACTCTCGGCAAAACGGCTCACTGACCGGTGGGAACTCATGCGGCTGAAACTGGGACCTCCGGATTAGTAGGCCAATACAGTATAATTTACTTACAACTTAATTGTACTAATTTTCAGCGTGTAAGGAAATTTCACATACAAAATTAAGTTTTTTTACATATACAAACTCTTACTTACTTACTTCTTACATGTTTTCATTACAGGCACAGACCTGTAATTTTTAATTTGACTTTAAACAAGAAGTGCATCTCTGTAATAAATAATTTTTTTTTCCAATATCAAGTTTTGTTATAACAAAGATATTTTGTCAATTTAATTATGGTTCCAAAATGCCGGAGACAGGTTTTTAGCATATTTTTAATTAAGACCCGGTTTCTTATCTCTGATTAATAATACGCCAAAAGAATAATGTGTCTTTCTTTTTCTATAGTTCATGTTGACGGAAAATGCCTAATCTTTTTCGTTCAAATAATTTTTGAACTTTTGAATTTTTCACACATTGAAAACTCAAATGTTGATTTATTTTTTAAAGTTCATTTAAAACACTTTTACACAAAAACGTACTCTGACTTATCCAGCGACATGGTTTCAATTTACCCACGTTAACATATGGATAAGTGGTGCAAATTAAAATTGAAAAGTTGCGGTACCTGTTCTAATTTGTGTTAAGTATGTGAGACTAGTTCAAGTAAATTAATGCTATTAAAATCGAAAAAAATTCATAATTATAGCTTAAAGCCCTATAATATTAAATATAAAATCCGTAAATTTATAATGATTCTCATTGCGCTACTGAAATGGGTGTAATTTGACTTTGTTTGATATTTCTAAATTTTACTCAGCTGCTATAGTATTTTCTAAAGTATCAATAAAGTAAAGCAAACTTATTGCTTTCTTTTAATGTTATATAAGTGTATGTACAAAGAGTGGTCCTTCAACAGTTGATCAAGTAGGAATTGAATATAATTCTTTATGAGGATAAAAGATTTCCCAGTAAACGTTGTTTTAAGAGCTGTAGCTCAATAATCATCACTGCGAAGACGAAAATTCACATGATATTACCCAATATCAGCAAATAACAAACACATAATTTAGCTCTTGCTTTTTAACCGACTTCCCAAGACAAAGAGGTTCTAAGTTCGACGTGTACTTTGTTTTTTTGTATGTCTGACCGGGCATAACTTCGTAACGCGTCGACCGATTTTGATGATTCTTTTTTTGTTGGGTAGAGTATGTTCACCGATTGGTATCATGTGGGGTGGTGGTGGGGGTGGAGTGTTGGTTGTAGGGGTGGTGGGTCTGGTGAAACCTAACTTTGTAACGCGTGTACCGATATGGCCAAATATGGGAATTTCAATTAAAATACACTATCATGGTTCAATGCTTATTATTTTAGTGTATCTTTAAAATCCCGTTTATCTTTTTTGTGTAAGAGGATCCTGTGATATCACTTGCACTATTGTTTTTTCTTGGTGCCGTAAGAAAAGAAGCATACAAACACAAAAATGTCCAGGAAATATTCACATGACCCGAGTGGAATTTTAAACTAAAACCAAAACAACACTTGTTAAATTCGAGCAACGTAGGAAATATAAGAATTTCTTAACACGATCGGCGTTTCTAATGAAGAAAAGTTAAGCTCCCTTGGCTCGTTATCAACAGCAACACCAAAGGGTTAACTTTCCTTCAGCTGTTGTATGCCTTCGCGACAAACAGAAAACTAGATGAAAATCCAACAAAATTTAACACCGCACTAGACAGCTGTATCAATTTATGATCACTTACACTATCCCACTTACCTTGCGGTAAAATATTATCAGAAATCCAGGAGCCATGACGCAAAAAAAATTTGTTTTTTTAAATTTAGGTATTTGACTTAAATTTTGTGTAATCCACTTTTATATAAACAATAAAGATTTCGAGAAAAAAAATATAAAAATGAGCCTTGCCATAGGCCCCGGGTTCGAGACCAGATCTCCCCGTGAGCTTTTATTTAGAAATTAAAATAATCCACTCTGTCTCTGGGCTGTTGTTTAGCTCGCAGCAATGTAAAAACAACACTGAAGCTTCCTCACTTCCTTTACCCTAATTCCCTTCCGGCCAAAACCATGTTAACGCATCAAAGGGTTGTCCCCTAGGATTTGGCCACATCGTATAAAAAAAATCCACTCTTAAAAGTATTATATGAAGAAGGATTGCTCTAGAATATCTAACTACAAAATGTTGTAATGGGTAGATTAAGCGAGGTGGATTTGTGCGGCGTCCGAGTTTCCAAAATAGCTATCCTCTATTTTTATGAGGACATCGAAAGACTTCTGTTTACGTCCAGCTAATAATGTACACGATCATGCGATTACCAGTTCTGAAATTCTAAGAAATACGCTAGGTCCTGAGCGTGTGATAAAGTCGATAATAAGACAGATGGAAGTAGATGATGAAAGGGTCAGGTGGCGGGGGAGATGTAAGGCATACCAGTGCACATTTCCAAAAACTTTTGGAAATAAAAATAATGTTCATTTTTGTTTCATAGTCTTACATATTTTTTAATTAGGTATTAATAAAACATGAACTAAAACTCTTGAGGGATGCGTATTTGGACCAAACTCCAATTCAATCCGTAATTTTGTTCAAAAATTTAAGCACGGCACTGTATCAAAACGTTCCGCAAATGAAAATATGTTCACTAACGCCCAAAGAAATTTGTGATATCAAAATCGTTGACCAATGTGAATGTGTTTGCGTAAATTTACTTTGTGTGGCATGCTTAACTACTATTGTACTTTATTAGTAAGGTGGAAAAAGTAATAAGAATAACATTTTGATTATGCATTAATATGCTATTTACAGCCAAGTTAGAAACAAAGGTATGGTAGCGTCGTCTTCGATTATTTATACATTGTACTCCATTCCCACCGCAATCCCCAGGGTCATCTTAGGCTATTAAGCGGCACCGATAGTGTCAGTATTCATTTCAGCTACTATGGCTTTGACACTAATGTCGGAGATTTTCGTTTATTTATTTATATATTCACTCGCTACAATTGCGCATAAGCGTTTTTAACAGTTGAGTAATCTAGATAACCATACTAATTTCCGAAGATTATGCATGAAATATAAATTTTTTTAACTAAATCTCTGCAATTCCTTATTCAAAATTATTGTTTGTACCAAAGTGTCTTTCTATAGTTTGTTAAAGTGTATATGTCTGAACTCTGACACGACTTTGTTAGTTGACGATCCATTGAAACTAATATATTTTCTTTTATAAAATTTTCCACTTTTATACTTGACGAATGTAGTCTGGTCGATTAAATTAATACTGATTTTTCGAAAGCTTTTGATAAAGTTAATCATCAAATACTTTTACAAAAACTGCGTTTGGTTTTCATTGATCACCACTTCTCTGGCTTTCGTTAGTAAGACCTTAGAATAAAGAACTAGACGAAGAGCTGAAACTCGATTTGAGTGAAGAAAATTTCTTTTGTGGTAGAATTTCGGTCTACGTAGTGGTAGCAACAATAAGTCAGATTTAAAATGGGGCCAAAAGTAAATTTAAAATCTCTATAATTCGTTAAAGAATAATTTGATTGTAACTTCTCTGAATAAAATATTTAAGCTGCATATTAATTTTGACGTTATGTTATAAGTTAAGCGAACCATCAATTTTGGTTTTAATTGATTAAATCTTGATTAAGATTTCCTATCGATGCCCCCTAGAAGGAACACCCAAGGAACAACCACGGAACATTAAATCAGTTTTCATGTTAACCTCACAAATATTTATACGAAACTTTCACTTTTATCCGCAAATTAAGATATTAATGGATACATGACATGTTTATAAAATGAATCTAGAAGTAATTTATATAATGTATTTACCGGAAAAGAGATTTCCCGTCATGCTATTTCTAATTATTTGGGCACCAAAAAATCTAACACTTCGTGCTGCTTTATTTATACACTTTTAGTAGGAGCTATCTTGACAAATGGAACAAAATTTAACTTAATTCGCTTGAGGAAAAATTTGCACGCACAAAAGTAAACAACCTTTGACAGTACGAAATATATTTGTCTCTGTTATGTAGTATGCTTTTGTTTCTTTAATTGAACACCCACAGCTGACTTTAAATTCCTCGAGCAGCTTCACTCACGGATAGGAATTTTACACGGGACATTGCTTCCTCTAGTTCTTTATTCTAAGAGTAAGACTAACTATCGTTTTGGTTTAGTTAAGCGCCGAGAATGTGAGTCTTCTGATAAATGCATCTTTAAAAGCATATATGAGGCATTAGTTGAACCAATTTTAGTATACTGTTCAATTGTGCAGGATCTATTCTATGCTAATCACTCAAATAAAATTGAGAATGTTTAAAAGAAATTTTTTGCATTACTGCATGCACGATAACAACACAGAGCCGGGGTGGACTTTTTAAATTTACTTTAAAACACTCACGGGGAGACCGAGGTTCGAGCATTGGAACCACGGCGTAAGGATCATGCCACTCCCATCGATCCAACTCCAACTCGTGGAAGGAAGAACTTTCAAAGAAGGCAAAGGAGTCAATCCGTGGGTGCACTAAAATGACCAAACCTAACATAAACTATCTTTAACACAAGATTCCTCCCAAACAGAACGAGAAATATTGAAGTCCTTAAAAGGTAGTAAATCGTCGGATGACAACAGGTCACCAGACAACGAATTGGTACATTAAACTGTTCCCTTATAGAAACCAAGAGCAGAAGATTGGGTGAGGTACACTTAGATGTCATAGAGAATGTGTTTTTTTATACGATGTGGCCAAATCCTGGGCGACAACCTTTTGATGCGTTAGCATGGTTTTACCCGGAAGGGAATTAGGGTAAAGGGAGTGAGGAAGCTTGAGTCTTGTTTTTACATTGCTGCGAGCTAGACAACAGCCCAGAGACAGAGCGGATTTTTTTAATTTCTTAATAAATGCTCACGGGGAGATCTGGTCTCGAACCCGGGGCCCATGGCATGGTGGTCATGCGGCTCAACCCATTGATCTAACTCCGTCTCCGTGTTATGTTGCTTGAGAGAATAAGTGCTCTGAGTTGAAGGTCGCTGCATCCCTAATCTCTCCGCACAATTAAATTTAAGCTCTTCTTCGAATTAACTAACAATCGGTGAAGTTGTTGCTGCGTACATCAGAGGAAAGAGCCAATTGAACATATCATCTGCCTTAAACTTTAAAATTCAACAAGTTCTATCTGTATCTCCCTAAGGTTTTAAAGTTCCTTAACAGATTATGATATATGTATTTATGTACCTTCTTTGAATTTTAATTTCATTGGACTCCGAAGTAAAAACTAAAAGTTGAGCATAGTTTTCAATTATCGTAAAAACGCTCTACATTTGAGTGAATAGAGTAACATTCTATAGGTTTTTTTAAAACAAATTATTTTTTCCAGAAACGTAAATGTAATTTGCTGATTCGTTTGCAAATTCTAGTAACTACAGATGAATGGACAATCATATTTGGAAAATAAATAATTAAGCAAAAAGTACCAAAATCTATTTAATCAGCTGTTATCCATTATATTGTTTTAGAATTGCAAGCATAGAATTATTTTAGGTATAATTTTTTTCTATAACAATACTATATATTACAAACAAGTATGTGATTATATTCGGTTTGATTTAATTGAGGGCGTGCTAAGTGTTATTACGGACTTGTAAAAAGCGAAGATTCAGCTATCAGAAAATTACTGTCAATTATTGAAAATTACAGGCTAAGATAAATCACATGCCGCATTTAAGGTGAAAAAATTTCTAAAGGCACAGTAGCGATAAAATATTTTTTAGTCATTAGTTTTCAAAATTTTATCAATAAATGGTAAAAGTTTATTAATTTCCTTAACTAAAAGCTTTTTGACGTCAAAAGGTAATTGATCAAAACTATTTTGTCTTTCATACGTCAAAGCTAAGTTGTATAAATCCATAGAATATTGATTCAGAAAGTGTGTCATAATACAATAATGGAACTGGTTAAAAGTGGATGTGGCTTAAAGTCCTTTAAAGTAAAATATTTTATTCTTTTAAGCGAATGATAGGCTTAGGCTAGATGGAGAATTTAATGTATGTATTTATCCATAACACTTTGCAAGTAGCCAACAAATTTAATAAGAAGAATAGTGCTCAACTAAATGTAAAGATTTTGCACAGGTTTCCTTACGATGATTAGTAGTTCCATCAATAAATTTGTTCCTGTATATACCCTCATTGAAGCCAGACATTTTGAAATTATGGTGAGTTAGCTCTTTAAAGGGAAACTAATTATCATTTTAATGACGTTAACAATTCTGAGAAATGAAGCTAAGTATATCCCAATTGCTTTGAGAATTTTATTTAATTGGTATTTAAATCGAAGTAGAATACATTTACGAGACAATATTATATTTAATATAGTAAATTACTAGCCATTTACAAGGGCAGTGTTGGGAAAACCGGTACGATATGAGAAGTTAATTTATTTTTTTGAAAATAATGAATATGCTCCTACACTTGTTCCCCGGTGGGTTTCATACATGTTGCTATAATAATAAGTGGAATACTAATTAAAAGTTTTCACATAAATTCCAGTTTTGTTTGGTCTAACGCTCATTTTGACCAACACTTTATATGCTAGACCTACTACATATTTTCAAAAAAACCTGCTTTGTAAGAAAACCTATGTGTAGAAGTTATGACTCTATATTTTTAGTGTAAGTTTAGATTAAATAAAAAGATTATCTATCAGGCGAGGCAGAGTCCTACTTAAGGAAATGTTACAAGCTAGATCCCCGTCACCAGTAGAACCCTACCGGCTGCAGTTGGCTAGATCCGGGCACATAGGGATTCAATTTACAGACCTATCATTTAACTGAAAACCATTTGGAGCTCTTCAGAAACCAAACTAGGTCCCTGACATCAGTAGAACCTAGTTCAAGAGGAAGGAGGAGCCCAAATACCGACTCCTACGGTTGGCTAAAGCGGGGCACTTACAGAGGAAGTGAGGGATGGTTTTCTCATTCCTCATCTTGGCAACTCTTATAAAACTTATTTAAGGGTGCCGTTCGTCATCAGCAATCTTGAGGAATTCTTGTTTAATTTTCAGCTCGCAAGTGTACATCAACTCCCGTAAGAGATTTAATAGCAGCCTTACTATCTGTGAAGATATGTATATACAAATATCACCCGATGACAATGTTTTGCTCTTCACATAGTCCAATACTACCTTTATAGCCACGATTTCTAACTGAAAAATATACAGTAATGTGGTAAACGAAACGAAAAGCTTAGATTCAGGGGTTCCGAGTAGATACCTCCACCTACTTTACCTTCCAACGTGTAACCATCAGTGTAAATATGCACTGATTCTCCCCATTAAGGGGGCCATCTTCCTATTCCTTCCTGGTTGGAATATAATTGAATTTGGTGTTAAAAGAAGGGTTTTAATATAGTGTAGTCAATATTAATTGTTATTCAACCGTCCAGAATTTACAGTATCCGTTGTCTGTGCATGCTCAAGTCCATTGATTGAGAATTGAGCCTGATGGTAGTCGAGGATCTCAATTGCTTACCGAAAAGATCCACCGGCAAGAGGCGTTAAGAGCTTTAGAGGGTGTGGTTCCCAGGGCACCCGTAATTAGTAGTACTGCCTTCCACTGTTATTAGAATTTTTTCTTAGAAGAACAAGTATGAGCTGTGCATTTGATTATGTAACTTGGGAAAGATAAAAGATTTCTGTGTGTTTTAAACACATTGACCACTATTTTAAACACCGGAAAATAAACAAAATATAGCGTTAATTTTCAAAATATCTCCATCTGCGCAAAAATTGACTTTTTTTCACAAAATTTAAGTTTGAAAATCTTTTTCATTTTAAATCTAACAGCCGTAACAAAACAAACTTACCCATATGCGTTAGAATGTAAGACTGGTTAATTTCATCGTAAAAGTCAATTTAAAACTCCTATACCTTGGAGTGGGGTGGTGGAAGAACACTCCCTTTTCCATACATTTTTGTCGTTACTCGTCTAGGTCTACCAGCTCCTTGTTTAGATCTACCAGTTTCTTAATTTGTTGCAAATGACTTAAGAAACACCCTGTACATACAACGTGATTTTTTTAACTTGAAACTTTCAAATATTTCGAATAATAAGAACTCTACGAAAAAAAATTCCAGAATCAAAATTTAATCAGTTTGCGTAGGAAATCCATTCGTGCTAAAATTAGTCCCACCCACGTAGGTAGGTGCGTAGGTAACTTTGAAATCTTAAATAGAAACTCCTATTTTTTTGTAATTGTAAATTTTTTGAGCTTTTTGAGAAAAAAATTTTAGAATTTTAAAACTTTCAGCACTTTTTACTTGAAAATTATTAGGTTAACAGAAAAATTACAGATTTTTACAGGGAATCTGATCAACTTTTTTTGAAATTTTTTGGAATTGCCATTATGCAATTTTTATTGTACCACGAAGTGCATAATAAATTAAGATTTTAAGATAATTTGGTACAGTCTGAACCAAATTAAACATGCAAAACGGATTTTGATTCGACCAGGATAATGATGCAAAGCCCAAAGCTTGGATTGTTCGAAACTGGCTGATGAATAACTGCCCGCATATTATGAATAAACCACCCCAAAGCCCAGATATTAATCCTATTAAGCATGTCTGAGCTTTTCTGGAACACATGTTACGGAAAAGAGGCAGCATTTCGAGCAACCCGGAACTTCAGGAAGCTTTAGGAGATGAATGGGATAAGATTCCAGAAGATTTTGTTAGAAAATTAAGGAGTCTATGCCCGTCGACTAGGGGAGGTCATCAAGGACAAGGGACTTTACACTAAATACTAGATAATGTTAAAATTTGAATCATGTGCGCAAACATTTTCAAACTGCTTGGAATGTATATATTTACGGGTCCAGACAATTATAACTATTTTTGTTATGTTTTTAACTGAAATTGTTTAATTAATAATTAATAAATTAGAATCTAAAAGAACAAAATAAAAATGGGTGCAACATTAGCCAGCAAATATTGAATTTCTATAGATTTATTTTTTTCATAGCACTGTACATTGAACCGATATGTAGGGCCGTCGTGAGAGGGGGAGGGAGGGGGGGGGGGGTAATCCCCTGGGCCCGGGCTTTCAAAAGGAGCCCCGTCATCTAAGTCATCAACAGAAAATTTTAATTATATATATAAAAAAAGATTTCATGATCGAAAAAGTGTAATATACTAGACAGATATTAAATTGAAAGTCACTAATTCAATTGTGTATGGGCCCGTAAACGCTTCGTCCCGGGCCAGAAATTCCTTTCGCGGTGGCCCGTATGTGGTACCCCCCGGGCCCGAATTTTGTCTCTACGGGCCTGCCGATATGAAAATTTCACGTCGAAAACATGGATCTAATTTCATTATGTTTGCTTTAATTTGTTTAGCCCCTGTGTAACGGATATCATTGGGCCGTTTATTTTGAAAATTTTGTAAGTCCACTTATAAAATAAGCCAAAATTTAAGCTTTAAGCCAATAAAAAGTATCGATAATTTCGAAGTAACAAAGGTTTGAATATATTTTATTCTAAATTATATAACATCATTTAAAGTTTATCAATTTATTTTGATAAAATAAATAAATTTAAAGCTTGAATTGCGTTTAAAATGGACTTACACCATTTGTAAAGTAAATGGTTCAAATTATTAGAATTTTAAAAAAAATAAACCCGTCAGGGGTTTATTGTAAGAAAATAGAAAAATTTATTAGATCGGAAATGTAATTTCAAAATTTTTCAATGAGATAGCGTTTAACAACAATTTCAATACAAAATGTTTCACTACAACAGAAAGTAGACCGCGGGCAGAATACGTGGACAAGAATGTAACTGCTAAACTTTCGCATACGAAAATAAAGTCTTGAAAAATACGTTGTTGATTTCAAAACTAACAAAAGCACTCATTTCAAACCAACCCAAACATAAGCATATTTATGTAAATTAAAGGTTGTCCAACATATAACAGTTGATTCCAATATCTCCACAGCAGCCAAAAAGTTCTTTAACATATGTATTTACACGCACTTATGGAAATCAGCTATCTCGAATAAATCTGAATAAAACTTTTAATGTATTAATTAATTGAAATAGTTAAGTAAGGGCTAAGCCTTTTACTTCCTCCAGTTCACTTTTTCAGAACTAAAAGCATGCCGAGAGCCTTTAGCCTTCATTCCTTCCTGCCAAGGCTATGCTTTGGCATCATAGGGCATCACCTTAATTTTGGCAATATCATATAAAACAAAATGCAATGTTACTAGTAAACCACTATTCTCAGGGCATATCTTGGACGAAATAATCTTGCAGTTCAAGGAAAGGATCTTATAATAAAACGTGAAATGAAAGCTCAACTCAACAATGGCATGTGTAACGCCTTAGAAAAATAATATAGCGTCGTTATAAAATATGAAATTATCAAGTTAAGATCGAACGAATTGCTTCCATTAAAAGCTACATGAGTAAATTTGCACAGCTGACTGTATGGTGATACCTGCTAAACTACATTAAGAAAGAACTTCTATTTTTCTCTATTTAGTTAGTTACCAGTATTGGATTCTCGCTAAGCACTTATTGTTGAGGCACTTCCATATTTTTCGCTTGCATAATCTTCTTTCACTGCTGGCAGCTACCTTTACCGTGTAATTATTTTTCAATAATTCCACGTAATTATCTTTTTCGACCAGCCAGAAAACTCATTTGGCTGAAATGTTCGTCGTCAGATATTTAGCAACAAATGAACTTGCTGCTGTGATCGCAAGTTGAAAACTCCGCGTATCGATATCGGATGGAAAAGCGTTAAAACGCGACCTAACGATAAAAGTTTAGCACTACGATCACATAGCATCAATTGATGTCATTTGTTGGTCTTTTTTCATTTTTCTTACACATTTTCAGTTCACCTTATTTCACGTATTCGTTGTATGTTGCAGGTCGAAACAATGAGTCGAGTGTATGTGGAACTGACCTTATATTTTCATACTAACTTTAAATGCACTCTACGAGATAAATACATACAAATATGATTGATTTTGTTGCAATTCAATAATGGAATAGTTTCACTTATTGTTCCTGTTTTGAAACCGAAACCGCACGTTTCCTGCTGTTGCAGCGTATTGCAGGTCCTAATTTGTCAGGAACAATTGCAAGCAAATAATTGTGAAAAACTTTAATCGTCTAATATAGAAAGGTGGGAAGGGGAGGCGTACTCAGAAAACGCGAGCACCTGCTTGAGGAACTAACACGAGACTGGTTTCACGAAAAACTGAACGATCACTGGTGCCCAGCTAGCAGCCAGCACTACTCACTGAACCTGCTGAATTACATTTTTTTATCGCGGTTTACTTCTGGTTATGTCCGCGCTTGTTTACCATACCAGCCAGGTTGAGGCTTGCCATATAGATCTGTGTTTTCTTGCGAGGTACTCTGATAACAGCCAGGTACGGAGAGTGCAATGATGCATGAAAGCAATTTGTCAATTCAATCCAAAATGTACTATTTCGTGCAGGGATAAGCAAAATGTAGAAAATGTGATATTTTTCCAAGAGTTTTATACGCTAGAGTTAAATACCTAGTACATCTGCAATATTATCCAACACTGAAATTTTTTGGTACAGAGTTCCTCCTGTAAGTCATAAATTTATAAAAAAAATTTCAAGATTTGGTAATTTCGCCTCTTGATTTAATTAGCTCATCTTTTGATTGTTGACCGTCTCTCCAAGAGAAAGACATGCTTAATCTTAACTTCAATACAAACTCTGCAATGTAGTAAGGAGCGTTTTCATGTTGAATGGGAAGGGAGTAAAAAAATAACAGTATGTACATATACAGATATGCAATTGTATAAAATAATAGAATGTATGTAGATTACGTCGTCGGTCGAGTAATAACCTTGTCGGCCTTCCATCCCGGCGGTCCCAGTCTCAAACGAAGCTTCATTTTCGGACCATCAACACATTCCGGGACGTCCTGAGATCTAGTAATACCAATCCCAGGATAACAAACTGGAATACCTTTAGATCTGTTGTCAGCTCGAAGGCTGATATGCTGGTCACCAAATGCTCCTCTTACCATGACAGCACCGTCACAGTATCAACCAAACCGGTACGTAAGGTACCCTGACTGAGCTTGAAATGCGGAGGCAAGTGGACTAGGCGACAACATGTCGGCCTACCAATACGGAAATCTCAGTTTCGAATAGCACCGGCGGCGAGACATGGTTGTTTTCTGCTGGTAACAGATTACGATAAAAAAGCTAGAGTCATAAAATTCCAGTACTTCGGAATCGACTTTAAATTGTATGTCCACTTGCAATCGTTGTCTTTAATCGAATGAAGTTCTTCTCCTGCCTCATGCCCCACAAGTGGTTACGGGAAATAGAGGGACAGAAAGAAAACGCTCCCAGGAGTGGGAATATAGGTTCGCACTCACTGAATATAATAAAGAAAGAACACGCTCCGAACTCGAATCTTGAAGAAGGTGTTGTGAAAGCACGGGATCTTTGCCGGAGGCAGCTCCCCTTCAAAAGGTACAAGCGAAGGACGCCTCAAATGGTTTAGGACTTCTTAGTAACCCGAAACCCAAAGGGCAACCTGGGAATACCTCAAATAGTTTCCCTTCTCTGGTTCAGCATTAGGCAGACGGAGTCCACCACGTGGCCTCCGTTTAACCGTAGGCTCTCAAGCTTGCCTGGCGTCATTTTTGACAATAATATGTTTAGATGGGCAATGGCCTCCGTTCAAACTTTGAAAACCCCTTAAGGCGATGGTATCTTCTCAAGCCTCCTTCAGAATTGCATTAATACCATCCTTCCGCCATTGGTCAATTTATTTAGAACCAGAATGGAACTATATACCGCTCTCATTAAGGAAAGTAGTGGTGGTATTTATCCCCAAACAAGGCAATAGGCCTGTAGAGCTGCCTAAGTCATACAGACCAATCAGTCTTACCTCCTTTCTATTTAAGACAATGTAGAAACTGCTAGACCTCCACATCAGGTGCAAACTGAACCAATCATCTCCCCTTCACTATACTTATTTTGCGTTAATTTGTTTTTTAGTTTTACAAAAGTTAGATTAACAGAGACTGCCTTACATAATTTTGTAAGCAATAGCTGCGTTTTTTTGCCGAAGATCCAGATCTCGATGCAAAAAAACGATCTGGATCTTCTCAAAAGTTCATTTTAAAAGTTGGTAATACTGAAGGTTATTTATCGAGTTGATACTTGGCAGCTGCTGTCTTTTGTAAATTAAAATATAAGCTTTAGAAAAATACCCAAAGCTTATCCTTTTTAACGAAAAAAATGGAATAATTTTCTTTTGGCTTAAAGACCTTTGAAGAGGTTTCGACAACATCGAAGTGAAGAGATAGATTTGGTCGAAATGATCATTCAGCTCTCCTTCAGCCGTTGTATTATAAATGAAGAGCCCAGAGGAAAGAAAGTTCTATTTCTCATTAGTATATAAAAAACTAAGAATATTTTATGATTTCTTAGGAAGATTAATTATTAATACCAATGAATTGAGATGAAGAACATTCCAAATAGATAGATAAAAGTTCTCGTTGCAATGCAGTTTAGTTAAAATCGTTATTTAACCAATTAAATATAGTAAAGAGATAAAGACTTTGTAGGAGTTTCCTGAAAAAACTACGGGAACAGTGATTTTCTAAACAAAACATCAATAGGTTGGCCGGATGAGTCACATTAGCAATGTCAACAGAATCGCCACGAAAAAGTCAGTCAGAAAAGTAAAAGAAAGCACTCTGCAAGCGGGAAATTGAGATGTTTACGAGCCACATAAATCCCTCCAGAGGTGAGACATTCGCTGCCGTCATCATTGCCAATTCCGCGATATGTCACTTCAACTCGCTAAGACTTACACTTTTCTCTTGCACATTTTGTAGAAAAATGTGCTGAAAATAAAGCTTTGTTATCACATAGTGGAAATTAATAATGAAGGCAGCACATCAATATTACATTTTGCTTACAATTTTGCGTCCACCATTGTTTATTATTTCAGATCAAATGACAGTCATGAACACCAACTTCTCAAACCAAAACAAACCCCCTATGGGTCAAATTTGTGACTAATTTTCGAATCTCTAAAGATCTTGAGCTGTTGTTGTGCTTCCGTGTTAAATCATGATTTGGAGCATAAGATCTATGTATATAGATCTTGTGCAAAAAAACACGGCTAATATAGAGTAGCCCTTCACCATAATGGAAAAGCTCTATGTGCTTTTCTTGACAATTATTTATTTATGTATATGCAAAGATTTATCAAATATGTTATAAGAAACAATCAGTAAAAAAAGATAAAGTAACTTTAACTAAGCTGATCTTTTATCCGATTTCTCAAGAGATGAAAATTATTAAACTTGTCATTGAAGAAACGCAACATCGATGCCAATGGCTCATTCACACCGTACTTAGTGCGATGATAAGGAACTTCGAAAAAGCTGTGAGTCCGCAGTGAGTGAGCTGGAATGGAGATAGTCAGAGACCCCATCAGCTCTGGAGAATTCGTTGTGCCCTGCAAACAACCGAAAACAAAAATAATTTCTGTTCTCAAGAGTATTCAGCGAGAATAATTTAAGTCTATCCAAATAAGGAGGCAGAATATGTGATGCGATTAATATAGACCGCATTATAGACAGGACTAGAGTATTCCAAAATAGGCCTGACAAAACTATAATAGAGAAGTTTTGATATATAATGATCATCAAACTCTTTTGACCATCGTTTAATAAAACCTAAGGTCGCATAAGGCTTATTTATAAGAAAATCTATGTGTCCATCAAAGGAAAAATGGGAGTCAAGTATGACCCCCAAATTCCTGGTCTTGTCAAGTTTAGTTACATAGACACAGAAGGCTCTTTCAACAACAACAAGTATGAACCGATATTAAGAGCTCTCACACGGATCCAGGGCCCGTATTTGGTTTCTCGACTCGATGTCGATCTTTGTCGATATCGAGAAATTTGTATTTGGTAACTCGATATCAACAAGGTTGCAGTCGACAGTGATCGACAAAACTCTCAATGAGATTGACGTTGTCGACAGTTAATGTATTGTCAGGCAAGAAGCGGATGTAAAAATGTAAATGTAAGTAAATATCAATTGCCGGTTGCGAAATTCCAGTTAAGTAGGATTCTCTAATAGTCTCCTGAAATGTTCCAGTTGCAAAAAATAGACGGTATTGATGCAGCTCTTTTCTGACCACTTATAAAGTGGTCTAGCAGATAGCAAAAAGTCTTTTTACTTAAGCGAAATTGTTTAACAAATCTACATGAAAAAGTAGTTTTAACAAGGTATTTTGATTATTTTAAAAAGTTGTTTAAACCTAGTCTCGTAGTGATAAGGTGTTGAATGATTTGAAATGCACTCTTTCATTCATTTCGTCATCCTCATCCCGTAGAAAATGTATCCCGATTCAGCCCATTTACAAAATTTGTTTAAAATTAACCGAAATACCTGAGGAATATTTTAAAATTTTCAGATTAACACTAATTGCAAATTTTACAGTTCAAATAGATGATAAGTTGGTTACAATTCATAATTTGGATAACAATTTGGTGCTTCAAATTGTAACCCTTTTTTGTCGATTCGATCGAGTTGCCAAATACCAAATAGTACACAAATCGACAGAAGAATGTTGAGAAAACAAATACGAGCCCAGACCCATCCGTGGTTTTACACCAGTTGAAAGGAAGGGGGGGAGTAATGCGCAAATTATCAATTCTTTTGCGTCAACTATTTTTAGATTAGATCTTTGCGGAATTTTTTTAAGTGTAAGTTAATTGAACATAATTATGAAATGCACTAGTATTTTCTATTAGAATAAGTTCAAAATTACATACAAATTATAATTATTTTAAAGATATATCAACCCCTATACGAAAAAAAAAATCCAATCATAATCTGTAAATACATAAAAAGCCTCACCACCAGATAAAGAGAAATACCTGAGTTTCACAACATTACTGCCGTTCCTATTTAGTTTTATGTTGTAAAAAAGGGGCACGTGAAAAAAAATAATTTTCACTCTATGGGAGGGGGTGTGTAAAAAAAATATTTTTTCGAAAAATCTCATTTCTGTTTTTGGGTCATTAATCTACGTCCGATTACCACATTTTATCCTTATATTTAAGGTAAGCATGCAGAAAGAGAGACGGACGGACAGGTCCTCTTTACTACGGAACCCTAAAAACGGTATTACAGCAATATTTTTTTTAATCAGTTACTTCTTTACATTTTTTTTCTTTTCTTTTACATGTTATTTAATTTATCCCGAAAACTTTTGTAATTTTAAAGATAAATAATAGAAATCATATCTACTGATAACTTTCGCAAGGTCGTATCTCGATTTCATATTATTTCCGGGTTTAAGCTTAAACGCTTTATTCTGGCAACCCCGAAACTTATAATTATATCAATAACTAACAAAAAAGCTTTATTTTTATTGCAAACCACTACTCATTTAATATAGTAAGGCAAATTGTTGTTTAGTGTTGATCTACAAAACAAAAAATTCCAGGTCCCGAAAATTGACACATTTTGAGATACGACCTTGCGAAAGTTATCAGTCGATATGCTTTTTTCGATTCAATTAGGCATACAAGGATTTTCAGATTTCCTGCAATATCCTTAAATTTTTAATATTACTAAAACAAGAAAGGATTTTGAATGCGAAATTAATAAAGAACGCATGTTTTGGCTTTTGACCAAGAGGTTCGGGAAACTGCAATTGGATGGGTGGATGAGTTTGAAATTTAAAAAATCTTTTAAAAAAACAAATATTCATTTTAAGAATAAAATATGTTTATTAAGTAATATTTATAGAAAAGACCTTTTGAAGAACAGGATTTGTTGCTCGACTATTGCTTTGTGCATAAATTTTTACATAGCTTGTGCAGTTTACAAAATTTTAGTGAACATTTAAAGCAAAATTTTTAGTTCTAAGAAGATTTACTAGAATTATTATTGTGATTCGAAAAACTTTTTATAAAATTTGGAAATCTCATTAATTCTCTTAAAATATTTAGATTTGTGATATAGACAATAGCCGAAAACTTACTTTTTAAGTTTACCCATAGTAAACATTTGTAATTTATTTAAGGCATATAAAAACATTTCTTTTCAATTCACCCATTTTAATTTACTAATATATTGAACTAGGAAGTGATTAATTCACAATTATTTTTTCTCTAGAGCAGCACAAACATTCGAGGCCAATTTATTACTCTATCTTTAGTTTTCCGGCAGTGATGAGCCAATTCCAATCATTCCATATCTGAGGTAGATTTGGTTGATATTTAGTATCAAAGTTTTGGTTTTGAGAAACAAATTCTTATTCTATAATTTTAATAAAAAGTAAATGTAATGAAAATAATACGATTCAATTTTTAACATAAAATCATAAATATAATTTTAAATAAATATGTAAGAAAGAGAAACGGATAAGAAATTTACTTAAATAAAATAATACAAAAGTTTAACTTCTAAGTAAAATGCAAACAATTAATTAAAATTTAAGTCCAATCTGGACGTTGTTAATGAGCTCTGCTGATTTCATGAGCTGGCATTTCTCTTCTGGTGTAAGAATTTGTTTGACGATGTGCGTTACCCCATTGGAACTTAACACACAAGGGAGAGAAAGAAATACGTCCTTGTCTATGCCATGATTTCCCTGTAATGTGTAAAAATTAATAATTATATTCCAGATAATAAATATGATATTATAGGAAGATAAGTAATGTTTAAAATATTTTTGATTTAATTTGAAAACATAAATGAACGGAGTAACTTGATATTTTCAGAAAGATAGTATAACTCATAAATTAATTGTAATAATATTGAAGCATTTTAGTTTAGGGAATAAACTATAAAAAAGTTGTTATCATTATAACACTGTAAGAATTGGAATGATAACTTTGTTCCAAGCTAGGCATGTAACCTTAACCCAAGATATGATAAGACGAACCTAATTTTAAATACCACAATCGTGTAAAGCCTGAAAGATTCGAGGCTATGTGTGTATGTACGTAAGTAAGTTCTCATTACCTTCGTGTTCATTACTTTTATCAAAAATCGTGTGACCGATGTTTAACTCACTTCTAATTGTCGTATTTATTTGGAACTTAACGAAGTAATGCAATTTGGGAGGGGTTCCATACAATTTTTTTTCGTTTCTCACCTAGATCAACCAGATCTT
This sequence comes from Leptarthrus brevirostris, assembly GCA_964036015.1. NCBI lineage: Eukaryota > Metazoa > Arthropoda > Insecta > Diptera > Asilidae > Leptarthrus > Leptarthrus brevirostris. Next base: position 146,915,314 of record OZ038373.1, on the reverse strand, counting down.
TCCTTTTTACACACGCGCTGTCAAACACCCTATTTGGCATACTATAAGCTTTAAACTCATTAGTGTATATTATATCAACTTACATAAATATATAGTAAAGGAAGCAAACGAAAAAAAGTGGATCATACTTTTGATTATTAGTTTGTTAATTTATTTTGATTATGAATTCGTTGCAGCTATTTAATGACTAAAAGTGTAATTGATGTAATTGAGATATCTTGCTTAGTGTTAAATAAAATTCAATCCCCAATTAATAGCATATTTGAGGCGAACGCTAATAACCAAGACAAGCCTAACCTGGTACTGCTTAAGATTCTGGAAAGAGTACTAGATATCCCCTTACAAAAGATCCTTGATGGATACTCATTATTCAAATCACAGCACATTTACCTAAAGGGCAGAGCTACTAATACGGCTCTACACGAGTAATATTTAGTAATCAATCCATAATATACCATGGCCACCTTTCTAGATATTGGAGGTGCTTTTAATAACGTTCGTAATAAGTCAATTCAACAATTCCTCGTCGATACTGAAGTTGAGAAACGGCAATGCAATTGATTAGTATACATGCTAAGGACTAGAATCGTTCCAGCGAAACTCGGAAACAGCTATCTGACCAGATTTGTATATAAATATACATCCCAAATTAATTTATCTCAACTTTAATTGTTATGAATAAACTATTAATGAACCTGAAAGTGATCATTAAACAGGCATTGTTTCCCTCCGTTGTGGACTGGGCATCAATCCAGGAAAGAGGTATCTAATGTTGTTTTCTACTAAAACCAACGTACCGAACTTTAGGCTTCCTAAACTGAAAGGATAGACACTTCTGCTATACTCCAGCGGAAAGTATCTGGTTGTTTTAGTAGATACAACGCTACACTAGAAAAGAAGAAACCTGAAATAACGGGTCAACAAATCGTTCATATGAATGTAAAAGAACCTTAGGCAATAGGTGTGGACTTGGACCATAAATGGTTCTGTGGATGTACACAGCAGTGGTACGTTCGATACTCACGTATGGATAACTAGTTTGATAGCCGCCTTTAGACCTACGTGTTAAAAATATAGTGAGAAAAATATAGCCTAAGCTCAGAGAATCTGGGTGCTGGACTTTGAAATCATAAACATTTGAAATATGTTACCAATCATCAATTAATCCATTTAGCAACAGACTATAACATTCTAAATCTGAGTCTCAGCAAAAACTTCACTGTTTGAATTCCAACCAGGGCGAGGTGGAAGTGGGAAACTCTGATATAGAAATATTTACATACAGCTCCAAAATAGACTGCGGAACCGGTGCAGGAATATATTCCGACTTGCTGAAGGTATCTAGGTCATACAGACTTTCAGACTACGCCAGTCTCTTCCAATGAGAGGTACTATCAATTTTGAAGTCGTACGAGATCATAACACAGGAATCATATCGTGTAGCGTCGCTTTTGCATTAGACAGTCAAGCTGCTATTAAAGCTCTTGACTCATCTCTAAGTTGGTAGAAAGATACTACAATAAACTAACCCGTCTGGGGGGCGACTGACCATCATCTTAGTTTGCGTCACAGGGTACAGGGACAACAAGGGGAATGACAGAGCTAACTAGATAGCTAGGCAGGGCTTAAGATTTTTTGGCTCCAATGCGGATGATGCACTGTAAGGTTATCGGCCAAAATTATTAATTAATAAAATTTCAACTTTTAGAGTAGTCAGTTATAAAACTACGTTTTTACTTCTTCAGGTAGTTTATGTTTTCGATGTTAATATTTTTGCGACTTCGGTTTATTAAGAGCATTGTGATTGTAAGATTTTATGCTTGAAAAATATGTTCGAAATGGCAATATAATTCTGTAAAATAAAAATAATGGAATATTTGACGGTTTACTTACATTTATAGATGTTGAAACAGCGTGCACAGTGCAGTTATTTTTTAGGATTGCTGAGGTTAAGCTAGCAACACTCAAACCAATAGCCCATGAAGTATAGCCCTTAAGCTTAATGATTTCATATGCACTTTGAACTACTTGCTTGTGAACGTCTCTCCAATTTTCCGGGTCATCAGAACTTCCAATTGCCGGATTTATTTCACCTATTCTTACCCCGGCAACATTCACACCAGACCAAATTGGAACACTGCTGTCTCCATGCTCGCCAATAATCCAACCGTGAACAGATGATGGAGCTACATCTAATCGTTGGGACAATAAAAACCGAAATCGAGACGAATCCAAATTGGTACCAGAACCAATTACGCGATTCTTTGGCAATCCAGATAACTTCCATGCCACGTAAGTCATAATGTCTACAGGATTCGCTACCATAAGGATTATTGTACCTGGACTATGTTTTACCAGTTTAGGTATTATTCCTTTCATAATATCAGTATTTCTTTGCACTAAGTCTAATCTGCTTTCTCCGACCTTTTGACGAGCGCCGGCAGTTACAATGCACAGGCGTGATCCAGCTGTAATTGCATAATCTGAACAATAAAAGAACAAATATTATTATTCCAATTTCTAGAGAGATATATAACCATATCTTACCAGTTCCAGATACAATTTTGGCGTTGGTCAAAAAGTTTGAGCCGTGCTGAAGATCCATCATTTCTCCAAGCAGTTTGTCTTTAACACAGTCGACTAATGCTATTTCATTGGAAATACCTTGGGCTAGGATACTGAAGGCACAGGCCATGCCAACTTGCCCTACACCCACAACAGTTACTTTATTGCATGTGGAAGGAATAGTGCTGGCAACCTCACACAACAAAGCATCCTTCATTGTCGTCATTTTCATCTAGTAAGAAAAGAAAATAATTTTTCAGAATTTGTACTTCAAGGTAAAATCAAAATAAATTAAGAAGTTTTAATTAAGTGTTAAGGAAAAACAACTTTAACGTGAAATAATCCACAAACTTTGAAGGGAAAGCTCGGAAAGGAAAAATTACGAAGTCAAGGTCGACTCGATCATATCGTGAATAAGTGAGGTGAAAATATATAACGGAAACATCTAGGACTAAGTAGCTGGAGCTTCTACAATTAAGCTGAAATATGGCTGAGTATCAGCTTGGTCAGTGTTAGTGATCATTTAGAATTATAGTAGTTGTGATTTACCTGAAGAGATAACTTTATATAAGAACAGTTAAATGTTATATTGTGAAGAAAATTTTGAAACGAACTAACCAGTAAAGTGAATGAAAACTGCGAACATTTGTTATTGAAAATAAGTATCTTAATTAATCCGAAGCCATTTTTCATCATCAGTCAAAAAGTATGCGGCATGAAAGAAATAAAAATATATTTTAGAATATGCAAATGAAGTCCTCCATATTATTTCTACTTTAAAATTTCCCCCTTTCGACCCCTTTAACAATTTTCACTTGCATTTAAGGAAGAGAAGTAATATTTGAAACTATTCCAAATAGCGATAGCGTTAGTAGTTGCTGAAATTAGCAGCTGTGACAGACAGACGAAGTCGCACCATAAGGGTTCTTTTTAACCATTTTGTTACGGAACCCTAAGAACCAACTGACAAATATGAAAGAAGAAAATATTCTTGCCTGAAATCAAAGCCTAAAATTATTAAAGTTTAATAAACGAATTAATATTTCGCCGCATAAATAGTCAATTTACTCAATTCTAATCGACAAATAGAAATTGTGATGCTCAGAGCAGTGATGGGAATTATTCTAATAAATGTTCAATCAATAACGACTTTATAATCGACTTAATCGAATCGGGGGGTGGGGGGGAGGGGGTACAAGCTTCCCAAATACTTACACCTAAAAGGCCAAGGGTAGACACCACCCACACTCTTCCTGTTGCCTGTGGGGTACCTCAGGGATCAATACTGGGTCCTCTTCTCTTTTACCTTTACATAAACGAACTGCCAATAATTTCGGTTGATTGATTGATTAGATTTGGAGGTATGAGGTTCTCAAGCGCCGCAGCCACTGGGGCCTATTGTGCTAACCCTCTCAACTCCTTATAGTAAGCCGGTCCCTCCGAAGAAGTTGAACAGCTTCCGCAGTTGGCAGTCAGTTCAGCCCGCTCGGTACCAGGGTTGGTTTCCCGAATACGCTAAATCTGCTCCTGGCTACTGCAGGGCATTCACATAGCACATGTAATGGGGTCTCATCCTCCTCCAGACAGAGTCTGCAGGTGGGGTCGATGGCTCTGCCTATCCTCACCAGGTGCTTCCTTAGCTGACAGTGGCCGGTAAGTAGGCCTGCCAGAGTTCTAACAGCCGACCTGCTCAGCTTGAGGAGCTCCCTGGATCCACCCGGCGACGGTGAGGGCATAAGGCTTCTTGAGTGAGCGTGCCCCTCAATATTGTTCCAATACAGCCTATGTCCCTCATTTGCGCGGTTTGCTATTAGCCTTTTAGCCGTGCAGAGAGGTATTCCACAGACCGGCTCCGGCCCTATAAAAGGGGTGTTAGACCCCTTCCTAGCAAGTTCGTCTGCTTTTTCATTTCCCGTGTAGCCCTGATGTCCCGGTATCCAGATCAAGCTTACTTGATTAGTTCTACACAGTGCGTCTAGGCTCCTTTGGAATTCCCACACCAGATTTGATCTGGTGGTAGATGAAACAATTGATTTGATTGCAGCTTGACTATCCGAGAAGATTGAGATCCTTTTGTTTTTATAAGCTCTTCTTAGGTTCTCGTAGGTGCATGTCAGTATGGCGAAGATCTCAGCCTGGAATACCGTGGTATATATTCCCAGGGCCAGTGATAAACTGAATCGAGGAGAGTCGCTCCAGACCCCTTCCCCAACACCTGATTCAGTCTTGGATCCATCCGTATACCATACTAGCTCCCCTGGACGGACAGCTGGAAGCGTCCAGGTCTCACGCTTTTCCACCCGTATCAAGGGTGGTTGAAATGGTGAGAGTCTTGTCGGCATCTGATCAGTTAGCATGGTCAACTCAGGTGTGGCTTCAAGAATCTCCCTTATTGTCGTGTGGCCCTTACCTATGTTTTCCCCAAGGAGACCGGCTCCCTCTAATTTGTAGGCCGCACATAGAGCCAGGCTTTCAACCTCTATATGAAGAGGTTTAATATTTAGCATGGTTTCGAGTGCAGCCGTCGACGAGGTGCGCATGGCGCCAGTGATGCAAAATGATTAGGAATAATTTGACTGAATCACTAAAGAAAATTACCTAAAATGTATGTGAAAGTAGATACAACCCCCCCCCCCCCCCCCCCCAGGAGAAAATCCTGCGCACGGGCCTGAATGTAGTGTAGTACAAGCCAACCTGTGTGCTAAGCTATGAGATTCATATCCAACAAGTATCCTTAGTATATAGTCAAAGTGGACTTTTAAGTTGTAGATATACAAATTGGAAAGACCTACATCTAGTTCTATAGCGTAATTCGTAGTGTGCTGTGGTATGCAAATAAGTTTTTTAACAAAAAAGATCTGTAACTTCTCTAAATGGTCATACTGTCTGAATCCCCATATTTTTGCTCGGTAGCATAAAACAGAATGACCAACTGAATTAAAATGATCAATAGTTCTGTTGCTTTGGGATTACTGAATACCTATTTTGGTGTATTTTTTACAACCTCTTTAGTACCTCCCGCGGATGTCCAATACTCGGTTTGCTTTCTAACACCACCCCCTCTTTGAAATATCATTATCTTAGTTTTCGAAAGGTTTACTTCAAGGTTCCATAAGCGACAATAATTATCAAAATCATTAATCATCCTCTGCAGTTACATAGGATCGTCAGGGAGGAGAACTATGTCATCAGCATATAACAAGGCTTTAGTTGTCTAATGTCTTAATTCCAGAGACCAATTTCCAAAAAGCCATCATCATCATTAATGAATAAATCATCATCATGAATGAATAAAGCAAATAGCAAAGGAGTTTTTTTTATACGATGTGGCCAAAGCTTAGGGGATAACCCTTTGATGCGTTAGCATGGTTTTGGCCGGAAGGGAATTAGGGTAAGGGAAGTGAGGAAACTTCAATGTCTTGTTTTTGCATTGCTGCGAGCTAGACAACAGCCCAGAGACGGAGTGGATTATTTTAATTTCTTAATAAAAGCTCACGGGGAGACCTGGTCTCGAACCCGGGACCCATGGCATGGTGGTCGTGCCGCTCAACGAATTAATCCAATTCCGTCTCCACTTAGAACACATCCATGTTTAACACCGGAAGTAGTACTGAAACTATCTGACACATACGCCCCATCCCACACTTGAGCTTTTGTGCCGTTGTACACACATTACAGAATTCGTACCATTTTACTTGATATTCCACAATTATACAACTTGTATAAAAGCAACTCTCGTGATATTTGGTCGAATACAGCATTAAGATCAATAAAAAAAGCCATATATTTTTTTCTTCTTGACAGAGTGGCTCAGATTGACGATACTCGTGAGATTTAAAATGTTGTCAACGGTGGAATACCCAAAGCGAAATCCTGCTTGATTCTCACTCAAAATTTTGTGTTCTTTTTCCCATTTCTACAGCCTCTTGGGTATGATAGCAGTGAATATTTTTAATCTAGAGAGTTTTTCATTGACACTTGTTGGAACTTTAAATCCATTATAAAAATATTTAAAAGTTAAACACTTGTTTAGTTCCACAAATATTTCTTTAAACAATTAATTTCTTGTTAACAACACGTTTCGCCTTATTGGGGCATTAACAGATTCAAAACTAAATTCCTTACTACAGTACAATTCTATTTATGCCTACGTTCGAACAAGGATGGATTTAATAACAAACTATTATTTTTGAAGTCTAACTGGTCGTTTAGAATATTTTTATTTTCTTTTTATACGATGTTGCCAAATCCTAGGGGACAACCCTTTGATGCGTTAGCATCTTTTTGGCCGGAAGGGAATTAGGGTAAGGAAAGTGAGGAAACTTGAGTCTTGTTTTTTTGCATTGCTACGAGCTAGACAACAGCCCAGAGACGGAGTGGATTATTTTAATTTCTTAATAAAAGCTCACTGGGACATCTGGTCTCGAACCCGGGACCCATGGCATGTTGGTCGTGCCGCTCAACCAATTGATGCAACTCCGTCTCCATTATCTTCGTATGTTTCGAATTTTTCCCAAATAATTCCTCCATCTAAATTTTTTTTAATAATTTCATTTTAATTAAGTGAATTTCATGACCTCTATCTGATAAATGTTTCAATAAGCTCTAGTACGACCTGCCATTTTTAACCACATTTTTTGCTACATGTTCAATAAAACTTGTTTTCAAATTACGTTTGGTTTTTCCTATGGATATTCCAGTGCAATCGCTTGGCATAAATAGAATTTTACTGTAGTTAAGATGATGATGCCCAAATAAGGCGAAATGCGTTGGTAATAAGAAATTAATTTTTTAAATAAATATTTGTAGAACTATAAAAGTGTTTAACTTTTACATATTTTTATAATGAATATTTTTACTATCGCGGTTGTGTATTTACATGATGAAAAGCAAAAAAAATCGATTTTTTCATTTTTATATTTTTTGATAGTTTAATATGTCTACTCCTAAAAGGGTTTTACGAAATTCGACTTACAACATTTTTTATATAACTTTTAAGCAAACCAACTCTGTTTATTTTGAGCATTAAATAACTGAATGATGAACTTTCAAAGCGTTTTTCTCGAAATAACGTTTTCAAAGTTGGTGCAAATGATTTAGAAAAAAAACTATAAGTCAAATTAGCTTCTATTTTTGAACGTTAGATTCGAAATTGTTTCTTTTGGGCATTGAACCACTTTTAGTGCAATATGAATAAAAATTTTAACGATTTTTTGCACTTCTTTAATTTAGCGCCAAATATGGGCATTTCAGTAAAAATACACCATAGTGATTCAGTGCTTTATATTTTAATGTATCTTTAAGATCCCGCTGGTGCCATAAAAAACAGGAGCCATAACACAAAAAAAACAAAAACAAATTATTTTAGTATTTAACTTAAACATGATGTAATCCATTTTTCTATAAACAAAAAAAATTTTGAAATGAGCTTGCTTTTTGCAAAAATGATGCAAATGCCAACTTAATAAAGACGAGTTAGTACTAGTACTTTCAAAAAATACTGTTCTATTTATCACAAATTTTTCCTTTTGTTCGAATAAATAATATTTGTGAAATACCCATTGTTGCTTAGCCAAGATTTGTAAGCTACCAAGCCTGTGTTCTATTATTTATTAAATTAGTTTAATTTTATTTTTATCCGGAAAGTTTTAATTATTTGTAATTTCAAAATGTTGAAATAAATTGAAATTTCAAATTAAATTGAATCGAATTGTTCGATCTATCAATATCGATCTTTTTAAAGCGATTAATCGATATATAAATTCGGAAAAAATTGCAAAGCGATCCTAGCTGAATCGATTTTTGCAGTTCAATGGAATAGGAAATATGACTGGTACAGTAAAGTTTTCTGATAGTTCTTCACTATTCCAAATATAATTATAAGAATTCAAAAGACGATCATGAAAAATTGCGGGAGCGTATTTGTAAAATAAGTAAGGCCCTCTGTCCAAGCCATGTGAATTGTTATCTTTTAAGCTCTTTAGGACATCCATAAGTTCAGTGAATTTTATTCATATCATGCAAATTCGGCGGGGCATACAGCGCTGGGGACAAAGTCAAAGGCGGGTTTAGCAAAGACGCGAAGTGGCTCTTAAGTAAGTTAATGTCCACATAAGAACTGATAGAGAATTTTTTTCCACGCAGTCAGGTGTATTTTCTAGTTTAATAGTACCTAAGCGTAACACAATATAACTTTCTCTTTGTTTGACATAGACTCTTGTACTTCTTATTAAAAATCAAGTAATTACTCCTCGCCACTTCAGAATCTCTTTTCCGGAGGATTTCAACCATTTGAAAGAGATTTTACGTGCGCGAAGGCAGATGTAGTATCTTGACCAATGCTCAAGTATTTCATAGCTGGTGTACTATTCAATATTTGGATATTTTCCGCTTTGTAAAGAAAAATGTTGACCTTTTTAGGTTGCGTGCCTAAGCCTTCAAGAGCTCAATCATAGTTTGTATATACAGATTGCAATAAAATAGTTTTTTGTTTAAAAAAAAGTTAAACCAACTTCACAAAAAGCGCTAAAAAGCATTAAATAATTTTTAATCTACGAGTATTACGACATTTTGAAGTCGATGCAAATTAATCAAAGAGAACAACTGCCGAACCACAATTGAAGATATTATATAAAACTGCCTAAACGTTTCAGCTTACGGGATCATAAGAAAGGACGATTGAATACTTTTGTTGTAGTTTTTTGGTTTGTTTCATTTGCAAACCGACTTCAAAATGTCGTAATAGATATAAAATTAAAAACTATTTTATGGTTTTTAGCGCTTTTTGTGAAGTCAGTTCAATTTAAAATTTTTTTTTAAATTGTCTAAACTTCTTGATTAGGAAAAATTTCACCGAAATACTAAAAATATAAACTAAAATGTGTATGAACTTATGATACCTCCCGCCCCCCCCACCACGGGAGCAAATCCTACGCACGGGCCTGCCAATCACCACCACTCTAGTGTAACATTCGTCCTCATATTAGCAATGGGGGAGTATACTAGAGATGGGAATTGAATCAGAATATATCGATATCTGGTATTATAATATCTTAAATCTTCCGATGCAATGTATCGATTTTATCGATAAAAAAAATATCGATATTGCACCAGCCAACCTGCTCTTTGGGAAGATGAGGACCAGGAAAAAGAGGAAGAAGAAATTGACCTGCCAACTTGTACTTGTTATGATTTCCGTCCTAAGTGTTCATGAAAAAGATTTTTTAAGTTTATGTAGAAATTGGAAGTGAATTATTAATTTTGTTTGACTAAAGAGATAAAGAAGATAATAAAACGTGTTTTGAAAAACTCTTTAAGAACTAAAATATTGTAAATAAGTTAATTTCACAATAAAGTGCAAAAATTCAAGTGTAAATTCGCTTTTTATCAAAAATTTAGATTTTAATTGAACCATGTTTATAGCATAAATTTAGGAGTAATTCGTGTAATATATTATCGGAACAACAACTTCCCATCATGCTATTTGCAACTATTTAGACACTCAAAAACCGAACACTTCGTGCTGCTTTATGTCAACAAATTCTGGGTGTTTAAACAATGTCGGTTGACAAAAAGTTACAAAATAGTCTAACAATTTAATTGAAATGATAACAGTTTTAAATGAAACAAACAAATTGAACGAAATTTTACTCAATTCATTCGAGGAAACTTTTTCATACACAAAAAACCAACATTATTATTTCACATTAAACTAGCAATTAAACTTTCGATAAACTCAAAAAAAAACTTAAAAACATAAAAATAGTCGATCAAACTGAAATCCACATTTTTTCTTCGATGCTGGATAAAAAGATTCTCTGCGAAAGATGCTCAGCTTTTTCATCTATCATATTTCCCGCCATAGAAAATAATATTTCTCATGGTACGGAAGTCAGCACAGTTTTTTTTTATTGACGGGTCTACTGATGTGCAAATGAATTCCCTTGTTTTAGAAATATATGGAATATTATTATTCAAATAAATTGAAAAATCGAATAAAAATTTATTTGATTACAAAAATTATTTGTTATTTGGAGGATTATTTGCAAATAATTATTTGTTATTTGGTGCTTTTTATTTGAATTTCAAATAATTATTTGTTATTCGATTATCAAGTAATTATTCGATAGTTGATGTCTCTTTATGGAATACTTATTGTTTTATGGTATCATTTACTAAAATTTTTACTGTAACCATCGAAACATAACAAGGCAGACGAGACACCTTGTGATATGAAATGCGTGTACCAAGAAATAATTTTTTTAAATTGAACTAATGGACACCAACAACAAATAATTATTTCATCAAGAGACATGAACTATCGAATAATTATTAAATAATCGAATAACAAACGATCGAATAACAAATAATTATTTGAAATTGGATTAAGGAGCACCAAATAACAAATAATTATTTGCGAATAACTTAAAATAAATTGAAAATCGAATAAAAATTTATTCGAATAATTTTTTATTCGATTTTAAAAAAAATCTTTATTTGATTGAAAATTTATTCGAATAATGCCCATCACTGCTTCGAACTTTGCCAACTTGGTAGACTTCGCCGAATGTGCCATTATCTCTTACCTAATTTCATTACGTGTGTTTTAGTCGAGCTGTCAAAAGTCGGCAAAATTCAAAGTTGTGATAGTTACCATTGTGTTTCCCGCTTTACTCGTAAAAATTTTGTCACTAGGAAGGTGTTCGAAAACACCAGATTTGGTGACATATATGGATGGGGGATTGAACTGAGAAAATCGATTCAATACGGATCGATCTGTAATTTTTTTCCGATTTCGAAGATCGATTAATCGCCCTAAAGAGATCGATGGTCATAGATCGAACAGATCGATTCCATTAAGCTGGATTTGTCATAACTAGCAAAACCCTTCACATGACAATAAATTATATTTTCTTAACTAAGTGATTATTTTGCAATTCTAAACAACTAAAAATGAGTGATGATAGTTCAGAAGACCTTGCTCGAGAATGGATACCATATAACTGAAGGACGGAGTGGACGGACGTAACACCTACCGAACAGGACGATTTGAAATTTAGAAAATAATATTTTCCAATTGAAATTTAGAAAATAATATTGCTTTCGGTTTGCTAAGGACTCTATTTCGTCCGTTGACGCAAATAGCAGCTACCAAAATATAAATAAATACAAACACTTTTAAAAAAATCACCGATCCTAGTTAATATTCTTTAACTGAGACAACTGAGGCGTGAAAAACCGGTCTCACTTGCTCAGTTGCTCAGTATGTGTATGGAATTTATTCGTGGCTCCAAATGAACTGAGACGGTTTCGCCAAAGCACATTTTAACTGGGACAATTGAGAATTCTCAGTTATCTCACTTGTCTCAGGTCGCGCGAAAGCAGCTGTTTTCAAGGTTTTCTTATTATGAGCAATATACATATTAAGAATGAATTTTTAGTTAATGAGTTTCCCAAGCACACTGCTAACTACACTGTTTGGTGGTGTAGGTACTCATGCTACTCACTGATACAGATAGCACTATCATATTATAGAGATCGGAAACGCACTTATCTAACATTAACAATATTTTAGGTGCGAAATTTAAAAGGATTATTATACAAATTAAGACAAACGTCTTGTCTTAAATGGATGGGAATCGGAAATAAATAAATCGATTCGAACTGAATCGGTCCCGCGAAAAATCGATTCAAAAATCGCCAGATCGAAGGCTAATAGATCTATCCGTCGAGATCGAATCGAAGATCGCCCATCCGTAGTGAAATAGTCTCAACTGAACTCAGTAAGTAATTGATTTGGCATCACTGGAAATTGTTTCGAATATCGATACTATCTGAGTATCGTTGCAAAAGACGTGTTTCTGTTTTTATCCGGCTGTGATTCTGTGATTTTTCAGTGTTTTGTGCTTGGAAGTTTCAGATTGTTGAATTGGTGGTGTTTTTGTGTAATTTTTTTTTTTTTTTTCACTAGCATTCTGATTGATTTGGTCTGTATTATTGTTTGATATTATTTAATTTCGTTTTGCTGTAATGTTGTGTCTTGATTGAGTGGTGCCGGTGCGCCTGTTAATTCTGTATCTGTTGATGGTGTTGGCTTGACAACGGTAGTTGGCTATTCTCGGTGCCGGCTACTGTTTGTGTTCTTATTTCGATTCCCCGTTGTTGTGCTCCGCTTTCTTTTTGCACTTGCAGCGTTTTATATGGGTGCATTAAATTCAAAATAAAATTTTGACCTCCAACATCATATTGCGGTTTGATTGTGCGGTCGTTCCCACTTGCTGGCATTTTTTATTTTTGTTTTTATTATTGTTGTCATTTCTCGACCTCTTAGTCTGGCTGTGTTTATTTTATATTCCTGCTTTCTTTTCGATCTTGTTTTTTCGTTATTGTGATCCGATTTATTTATTTTTATTTATTTTTTTTATTTTTTGTCATCTCTCACTTTTTGTATTAAATTTTATAGGTTTGTTAATTTATATCCGTGACTTTTAATTTCTTTAATTTTTATTTTACTGTTGTATTTCTTGCGCTGCCTTTTCTTTTGTGGTGTTATTGGTTCCTTCCTGTTCGCGCCTTGTTTGAGGCTTTCGCGGTACTATGGCCGAGTGTGATGTTTGTGCCGGTGTAATCTCGGGGAATGCGGTCACCTGTGATGGAGTGTGCGGTCGTGTCTTTCATGCCAAATGTTGTAAGCATGGTTCGAGGACATGCTCCGAATGTGCGGATATTAAGCCTTGCCACATTCTGAGGCTGGTGAAGGGTATCACTGATACCTTCTCTAGAGATATGGCCCTTATTGCGGACAAGGTCAATTCTGTCTGTAGTCGTTTCGCTTGCCTTCAGCTTCTATCTGATGACATTAGCACCTTGAATGCGAAATTAGATAAGGTGGTTGGTGTCGTTGAAGTTGTGGAGGCCAACTCTGGTGTTCTGCAGAAGAGATGCCACGAGTGTTGCCGTTTTATCTTGCTCACTGGAAGATATGCAGACTGTTTTTGCGGGTATCAATCCCGCTTCCTTCCCTTCGATGGACTCCTCTCCCTTGATGCCTTTCTTTGACGACATTCGTCGCTGCGTCAAGCAGGTGAAAGGTGACATCAACTCATGTTCCTCTGTTGTCTCGGCCAACTCTGATGTATTGTCCTCTATTTCCTCTGATGTCAGAACTCTCTCCGCCCGCTTTAGCGGTTTCTCATTGCCGTCTTCTTCTGGCTCGATTGAACCTGATCCACCGTTATCCCTGCCACCAGTTGGTCCTGAGTGCCCAGTTGTTCCGACTTCAGATAGTGAATCTGGTCCTGTGGACCCTGTTGTTGCTGTTGCTGAGTCTGGGCCTAATCTTCCTTCCATACCACTTTCTCAGGGGGCTCGTAGTGGTACCGGGCCTACCCTTCGCGAATCCGTACGTTGTGGTCGAGGACGTCGTCGTCGTAACCGTGTGTCCACGTCACCTTCTGGCCCTTTGGTCGGTGATCAGGCTCTTACTACCCCTGCTCCAGCTATTTCGGGGCAGGACGTTCCTCCTGTCTCATCTCTCTCTCAAAGTCCTTCGGAAGCTGTTTTGTTCCCCATGGCGGATGGTCGGGCTGGTGGTGAGCCCCGTAGTGACATTGTTGAGCTTTCTGCCGTTCCTCGCCCGAAATTGATCTTCGTATCTCGACTTATACCTGGTACCTCTTGTGAGGTTATGATGCGCTTCCTTAGTTCTAAGGGTGTTGACACGTCTGAATTGTCCTGTAGGAAGATTAGTAGTTCTTCAAAACCTTACACATCTTTCCTGTTGTCAGCTCCTACTCCAGTGGCTGATATTCTTCTTGGTGATAATTTCTGGCCTGTGGATATCTTTTGTAAGATCTTCGTGCCCCAACCTCACCGCCGTGTCAGGCCAGTAGTCGCTCAGTCTCCCGTTTTAAAAAACGGGATAAGCTCTCTCTCTACTATCAAAATGTGAGAGGGCTGAGGACTAAAACTAATGAATTTTATTTCTCATCAGTTAACTGTAATTTTGATTTGATAGCTTTATCTGAGACGTGGTTACACCAGGGTATTTTGGATGCCGAGCTGTTTAATGACTCTTTTCAGGTTTTTCGTAGGGATAGGCATGCTGTTTCATCTGCACGAGGAGGTGGAGTTCTTATTGCATGTAGGAATTTTCTAAATACTAATTTTGTGGACACTCCTTCTTTCTCTGATCAAATTGATTTGGAACAGGTCTCAGTAAAAATTTCACTTGATACGGGCAACCTCTTTTTAATTTGTTGTTATATACCTCCAGATATGGGTAATGTCGTTGATAATAATGGTTTGAGTCGGTATGATATTCTAATTCAGCATATCGACTATATCCATAACCAGTTGGGTTCTAATGATGAAATTATTCTCGTGGGGGATTTCAACTTGCCCAACGTGCGGTGGGTAGTGAATGATGATGACGATAACTATCTTCCTCATAACTTGACTGAGGGGCAATCACTGTTCCTTGACACCTTGGCTAGCATTGGTTTGTGCCAAATGAGCAATGTGAGTAACAATATGGGAAGACAGCTTGATTTAGTGTTCTCTACGAGCTCTATGCTCACTTTTGTTGAACCCAGTCTCATTCCCTTGACGAACCTTGATATATTTCACCCTGCTCTGCTTGTCACTTTTCATAGTATCTCGGATGTGCGTGTCGATAATCTCGAATGCGAATATAGCTTTAATTTTAGAATGGCCGATTTTGAGGCTCTGAATGAATATCTTATGAATTTTGACTTCCTTACTTGTCTGTCTAGTGACGATATCGACAGGAACGTATCTGGTTTCTACGAAGTTTTGTACGAAGCGTTCGTGAGGTTTGTTCCCTATGTCCGGGTTAGATGTAGAGAGTCCGCTCCCCCCTGGTTTAATAGGGAATTAAAAACTCTTAGGAATAGGAAAAATAGACTCTGGAAAAGGTACCTGCGTATGGGCAGTGCTGACTCTAGGCGTGAATTTATTCTCTGCCATGAACACTTCATTAGTCTTTCTCGTTCCCTATATGAAGAATACCTTCAGAACCTGAGAGGTAACTTATTCTCTGACCCCCGTGCATTTTTTGATTATGTCAATATGAGGAGAAGGGTTGATAACTATCCATCGACTATGGAATTAGGGTTACGTTCCAGCAATGATTCTAAGATTATTTGTAATTTATTTGCTGAATATTTTAGGGGCGCATTTGAATCATCCGATTTTTGTCCAGATAATAGCAACTTTTCGCACATTAGGAATAGATATGCACCCTCCATACCTCTTCCATCTATCACGGTGGAGATCTTGTCCAAACATATTGTAAATCTTCCGGGTGACTTTTCGTATGGTCCTGACGGGGTTCCTGCTGTTGTCTTAAAGAAGTGTTCTTCAGCGTTGTTTCATCCCTTACTTTTACTTTTCCGGCAATCTTTCTCGGTGGGCCGTTTCCCGGCACTCTGGAAGACATCATTTTTAGTCCCTGTTTTTAAGAGTGGAAATAGGAGAGAGATTGCTAACTACAGACCAATTGCTAAATTGTCTTGCATTCCAAAACTCTTCGAACAGATAATCCAATCTCAGTTATCCATGGAGTGTAGGAGTTTAATTTCTAGCCGGCAGCACGGCTTCCTTCAGGGAAGGTCCACGGTATCCAACTTGTTGGAGTTTGTTTCTAGCAGTGTGGGTGGATTTCTGGATGGCTGCCAAACGGATTGCATTTATACTGATTTCAGTAAGGCATTTGATAAGCTGTCTCACTCTGTTATCGTTTTCAAATTGGCCAGGATGGGTTTCCCGCCCCCACTCATTGCATGGATTAAGTCGTATTTATCTAATAGGACTTATAGTGTGCGTTTTCGGGGCGTGCTCTCCGATGCTTTTGTAGCTCCTTCAGGCGTTCCCCAGGGTAGTCATCTTGGTCCTTTGCTATTCATCTTATCTATTGATGATATTACTTATTTGCTTCAAAGAAGTAAAATTCTTATTTATGCGGACGATATAAAGATTTTTCTCCCAATTAAATCTTTTGGCGATTGCGAGATCTTGCAGTCGGATCTACACATATTTTATAGATGGTGTGGCAATAATAATCTTAAATTAAACATTGAGAAATGTCAGGTTATGACCTTCTCGAGGTCCCGCAACTACTGTACTTTTGAGTACAAGTTTGATGGTACTTGTATTCAACGGGTGGAAGGGGTGAAGGACTTGGGCGTGTACCTTGATAGACAACTTAACTTCATCCCCCACATTAATAATATCGCTTCCAGGGCCAATTCTATGCTGGGATTTATCCTTCGTTGGTCCAGGGAGTTTCCTGGCCCTCACATTAGACTCCATCTGTATTCATCCCTTGTTAGACCATTGCTCGAGTATGCTAGTCCGGTTTGGTCTCCATTTTACAGATCTCACATTAAACGTATTGAATCCGTTCAGCGTAGATTTGTGAGAGCGGCTCTTCGTGCTTTGCCCTGGAGTGACCCTCTTATTCTACCTCCATATGAAGAGCGATTAGAACTGCTACAACTTACTACTCTCGAGAAGCGCCGTTGGGTTGCTGATATAATTTTTCTACACCAGCTTCTTCAGGGGAAGATTGACAGTGAGGAACTTTCGTCCAAAATTATACCTAGAGAACTGTCCTATTCCCTTCGAAACCGTTCTAACTTGCGGATAGCTTATTCGCGCACTAGCTACGGTATGTTTGAGCCGATTAACCGCATGCGTAGGTTTGCTAATGATGTTGGTGATGTTTTCAGTACTAATGTGGACAAGGTTACATTAAAGAGTAGCCTCTACAACTTGTAGCCATCCTGTTGCACTCACTCGTTTTTGTACGGCTTTTTTGATTTTGTTTTTTTGTATTGGTTTGTGTAAGTGTTGCATTGGCTTGGCTCAAGGATCTCTATGCCTGTTTCACTCCTAATTTTGTGCTTCTCGGTACTAATATTAGTTTTTGCATGCTGGTGTGGGAGCCTCATTCACCTCAATATTTTGTTATATTCGGGTGGATAGGTTAATTTTCCGGGCTTCTGCCCGTGAAGTGCGCCTTCTGGGTTAGAAGGGTTAATTCTAGAAAAAAATCGATTAAAGAATTTATCGGGCGTTGCAGGCATCGATACAAAATATCGGCATATTAAAAGAAAATTATTGATACTGCGATGTATCGATGAAGTATCGCGCATCTCTAGAGTATACTGTATATAACATAAAAAGAATAATCGAAATCGGTCTACACGTTAACAAGTTGACCTTGAACCCTTCCCTTAGTACAACCCCACCGATTTAAATTGTGACGCAATACCAATGGGAGAATACGCGTTACGAAGTTACCACACCACACCACCACACTTTAGGAACATATTTTTTCATTATTAAAAATGGGGTATCATACGTCCACGTATTAAAAAGTAAGCCCCCCAAACACATTTTTTTGACAAGGTACCAATCGGGGAACATATTTTACCACACAAAAAAAGAATTATCAAGGTCGGTCCACGCGTTACGAAATTATGCCCGGTCATACATAACAAAAAATTTAAAAAATAAAACACATGTCGAACTTAGAACCTTGTTGTTTTTGGGAAGTCGGTTAAGAATACAGTAAAAATTGAAAAGTCAATTATTACAAAAGATATGAAGTTAAAATCCTACGAGATAAACGTGCAAACGTTACCAATTTGTAACCTTTTTAAAAAATCGTATTCTTCTTATAAAAAATTAATACTAATTAAGATTCTTAAAACACATCAGCTCCCTATATATTGAGCCTTTTACGTTGGTTGGAAATAATAGGCTATTCTAGAGAACTTTAAGTATCTATGCGATATTCTTACTAAATTTTACCTTATTAAAGGAAATTAATTAATAGTTATCACATTTTAGTTGAATGGTGAAATACTTGACACAGGAAGCTAAGCATTAAGCTCCTTATTATATTGATATCATTGTGATTTTTAATAGTTCTTCTATAAATGAATTAGGATTTATACGTCCGGCACACAGTAATTTCTGTATTCAAATTACATTAAGTCAGTGGGTGCATTAAACTTTCTCAACAAAAATGCAGCAAAGCTTAAAACTCGTCCTTCAGACAAACTTGAAAGTCAAAGACTATACTGAGCAGCGTAAAGGCGGCAAAATTAACTCTTTGAAAGCTCGCGAAAAACATGTGTTTCCATAGAGAAATGATCTCCTGCGCATGCCTTCATAAAAAGTGCAAGTGAGAAGTTCATCGTACATACCGGTGTAATTCGAAGGTCATTTTATAAAAAAAAGCTTCCAAATCACATGTACTATATTCCAGCGGGCTTGTGTGCTATAACTTCTGGGCTGAATTTCGTAATTTAACTATTTTTTCTATTCGTCAGTTAAAAGTAGTTTGGTTAAAAAATTAAAATTCATACCGACAAGATACACAATAACAAATTACAATTACATTCTGTTCACTAAAAGTAATTTATCAATTTTCCATAATGTTCAACTCGTTCAACTTACCAAGTGAGAATTGAAGTTTGCCAAAATTGGTTAATTTCACAAAATATGAATCAGCTGGGAAAATTTTCCGAACTATATTAACTTAATAAAGGAACACTTTAACAACAGATGCACTTGTGATACTTATTTTGGTTTACTACTCTTTAAATAAGTGACCGACTGAGCCGCAGTAACTTCACTCCTTACCTCAAGAAGACTTGAAATACTCTGCGGAATCGACGAATGACGAAATCTGATGTCAACGGCGTCCGGAAAAAGCTCGCACCATTCATCTCCAAGGTGACCTTTGGCAATGCACGTACAAATATCGAACATGCATTTACACACGAGGAATTCCTTTGTTTATGCAAAAAGTAGGCTTTCGTCTTGCTAAAAACCAAAAGCAAACAAATCGCCAGCATGTATATTTTCGGTTTATTTTTATCTTGAATGTTGCGCTCTTCCAGCAACAACACTAAAAAGGTGGCCTACCTCTGGCTCTGCTGGCCGATTTTTTAGGCATATGCCATGTATCTCCTTTTCGAAACCAGTTACTATGCATGTATAGTATGTTTAGACAAATTATAATAGAATTGGAGCAGCTGATCAATTTAAGTTTAACGCAAGCACCAAAGTAGCAAAACAATATCTTTTTCTTGTATCCTATTGGTACGCATTTCTGGTCACGTCGTCTTGTACTTCATATGAGTTAATACGTACGAGTAGTTACGTACTTTATCAAAAAAAGCTCAAAACACGGCGTTCAAATAAGAATTTGTTGTGCATGACAAAGCGCGGAGGCTCTGAAAGGGGATTCCGTTGAATTGAGGTGCGGAGAATGCCGATGACTCAGAAGCACGAGAGCTACATTGGATGCCACGTGGCATATGGGTCTGCTACACCACGGAAATTTGCCGGTGATTAGATTACTTCAGATTTAGCGGCAATTGCGTAATATATGAGTGAAAGCACCGGTATTGCAATGGATCGGATAAACGCGAAATAATTCTCAGATATCACTGTAATCTGAACTCTATCTATGCAAGGAATGAAAGTGCTTTTGTTACATTTTATGGGACTGTTGACACTTTAATTGCTCCTTAGGAGATTTCTCATAAAAATCTGAGCTTGCGTTTAAGAAATAAATACTATTGTCACGTGAAGTTTGTGAGTCAGCACTACGTTAATTATGATAAAGAAGTTAATATAAGAGTATGTTATAATAGAACTCACTAACTAGCAGACTAGACTAAAATTTGCTGAGTAAGTTTTCGCGGTCTTTTAACATAAATTCACAAACCAAGTTACGCTTAAGTGATGTTGAGTTCTACTTGATTTATTTTGATAACAAAAAACTGATCAATTTGATTTGCGTTACTGCACTAGTTTCCGGAAAAGATCTACGAGAGTTGCTACTTAAGTTTTGAGATAGATAAGTAAAAATAAATATAATCGAAAATGGCTCTAATGTTTTTCAAAATATTCTCCATGAATACCAATAAACTTTTGCATGGGTTTGAACCAATTTTCGAAGTACTTTTTCCACTAAAATTAAGGTACCTCCAAAACATGTGATTTGAACGCATCAACCGCTTCTTCAGGCATCGAAAAACGTTGACCTCGCATTTTATTTTTGATCTGCGGGAATAAGAAGATATCATTGGGTGCTAAACCAGGAGTGTACGGCGGATGACCTATCAATTCGATGTTTTGAATGCTCAAAAATTCACTTGTTTTAGCCGATGTCGTGGTGGAGAATGATTCGTCTTCTGCGATTGGGCTCCCTAATTTTTCTGAACACAAAGAAATGGTGGTGTACCATTCAGAATTTACCGTTCTACGTTGCTGTAATGGGTACGGTGGCGACATGTCCAATTACTCCGAAAAAAAAACAGACGATCATTTGCTTCGAAGTGCTTCGTGCGCGAACAATTTTGTTGGATTTGGCTCGTCTTGAAGGACCCATGGTTGGTTGGTTGGTTAGTCGGGCTGTTTGTTGCTAAGAAGCACCAAATTCACTCGGAGGCCATGAAGGCCCATTGTGAATGCCCTTAAAAAAGAAAATGCATGATCAGAACTTAAAACCACCCAGATCTCTGTAAGAATCTATTTAGGTCCACCAGTGCTATCTCCGCTAAGTCGTCCAAGTTGTCAAAGAACCTTGCTCCCAAATAGGCGAGTCGTCGTTCTTTTAGAGCCGGACATTCGCAGAGTAGGTGCACTATAGACTCAATTTCTTCTTCGTCTCTGCAGCTTCTGCAGAGCTCATTCGATGGTACGCCGAGTCTGATGCCCATAGCTCCTATGGGGCAGTGTCCGGTGATGACGCCGACGAGTGTTCGCTGTCTATCGAAGGATAAGAGATTTGAAGTTCTGCTCTGATTCAGCTCCGGCCATATACTTCGTGTTGTGAGACAGTAGCTGATATTTTTCCACCGTTCCGAAGTCATGTTGGAGTAATGTCTATCAATTTGACTTCTTGCTGAATTTAGGGGAGGGTGCACCCTTTCCACCGGCATGTCTATATCTGTACTTGAACCATTTTTGGCCAGTTCTTCGGCTTTTTCGTTACCCTCTATACCGACATGTCCTGGAACCCAGCAGAGCCTAAGCGTATGTTGTGAAATATTTCTTAGGGCTCTGATACAATCTTTCATACATTCTGACTTTATCACGTTGGAGTTCAGCGCCTTGAGTGCTGCTTGACTGTCCACACAAATAGTGATCTCAGTTGTTGAAATCTGTTTTTCTTGGACAATCAGTGCAGCTTTTATTATAGCGTATATTTCCGCTTGGAAGATGCTGCATTCGTTGGTGAGTCTAAACGACTTACTCATTTGCAGCGCTTCCGAGAAAACTCCAGCTCCAATCCCCCTTTCCGTTTTCGATCCATCTGTGAAGATGGCAGTTCCTTTAATTATATTTTCAGGATGCTTCCAATCTTCTCTATTAGGTATGATAACGGAAAAGGATTTTCTAAAGTCATATTGTGTTTTCATATAATCAGTTGAGGGGTGCAACCCATGAAGGACCCATTATATTATTATTATTAAAGAATGGATCAAGGGCTATCAGAATCCTTTAGTCACTTCGACCAAGTTGATCTTTTGTGACCTGATTCAGGTTCAGTATTAAGCCACCCAACCAATCTTTAGTTCCTTAATTAAGCCTAAAATTTCTTTGGGGGCTGCCTTAGCTATATCCGATGGTGATGGGAAAGCCCCACCAAGATGTCTGAACCTGATACGGCCGAGGGCCTAACAGTGACAGAGGATGTGTTCCGCTGTCTCTTCCAAACAGAAGCGATAGGTGTCATCATCAGCCAACCCTAACTTTTTTAAGGTGGTAGCCCCGGGGGCAGTGATCAGTTAGAAGTCCTTTTATCAGCCTTAAATCTGGTCTGCTGAGTGAGAGCAACTCTATCGCTTTCTGTTTTGAGTAGGTTATAAACCTCTTTGCTTGTCTTAACCCTGGGATATTTGTCCAGTGTTAGTGCTTGCGTTCGTCCGCCCATGAGCTAATAATCATTGCTAGTTGGCTTTTCGAGTAGCCATAGAATGGCTCGGGTCCAATAACCCGAGAATCCACACCTTTTTTTGTTAGGTGATCCGCCTTCTCATTGTCTTCAATGCCCTCGTGCCCTGGTACCCATGCCAGGTTAATGCTGTTGCTATGGGCCAGTTCTTTAAGAGCAGTGAGACAGTCCCAGACGATTTTCGACTCAAAGGTGTATGATCCCAAAGCCGCCTGACTGTCGGACATAATATATACTTTAGTACCGCATATACCTCTGTTAGTAATTTCACGTGCGCAGACTTCGATGGCATGTATCCCTGCTTGAAAGACGGTTGGAGAGATCCCCTTTCAAAGGTATGTCTATTATTGAGCCAATATCCTCTGCTCTCAAGGATCAACTTGAATAGTATATCAAAGTTGTGCCTCTGTGGCATGGTATCTAAGTCTGAGTTGATCACCGGATCATCCATGAATTCTTCAAGGATTTGCCTATGACCAGTCCAATTGCCTGCTGAGAGGAGATTGGTGCCAATCAGCCTTATTGCGCTTGAGGCAGCCTGCTTCTTTAGATGAAGGTGTAAAGGAGGGAGTTCTAATAGAGCCGTGGGGCATGTGCGCATGGCACCAGTAACTCCTAGACATGCTGACCTCTGCAGTTTTTGCAGTGTGGACTGCGCTGTCTTTTGTTTTACCTTTGGCCACCACACGAGAGCTGCCTAGGTGACCATAGGTCTTATGATTGTTTCACATGCCCAAAGGGCTATTTTGGGCCTTAGTGCTCAGGTTTTGCCAAAGAGTCTTCGAAAGGACCATAGGGCACTTATAGGCTTTCCTGTAACCTTATTGAGTTGAGGATTCCATGTGAGTCTTTGATCTAGAATTACTCATAGATATTTGACCTCACTTGTGAATTCTATCCGTGTTCCTTCAAGAGTAGGAGCCTCTAACCTTAGCTTCCTTTTTCTTGTAAAAGGTATAATGGTTGTTTTATTAGGGTTGACTCTGAGCCGTTCCCTAGCATACCAGGATTGCACCATATTGAGAGCATTTTGCAGTCTTATTGATAATATCCTCTCCTGCTTGCTCATGATGGTAATAACCAGGTCATCTGCGTAGCCCTGGCATTCATAGCCAGCATCAGACAGTTTAACCAGGAGATTGTCTATAACAAGTGTTCACAGCAGTGGGGAAATAACTGAGGACAGCCTCTGTTGGCCCTTACTGTTACCGATTTATCCCCCAGCCACGCCGGGATGTTCTGGGTACTCAGCATTGCCCCAATCCATCGGACCGTCGGCACATTAATACCTCTGTGTCGGTGGCCGCTCCCTCAATGGATGAGAAAGACGTGTTGTCAAAAGCACCTTTAATATCAAGGAAAGCACAAAGGGTATCACCCCTACCATTGACAGCATCTTCTAGTTCTTTAGCTAGACTATGTAGTGCTGTTATGGTTGATTTGCCTACCTGATATGCGTGTTGGTTGGCGTGTAGCGGCGTGTCTTTCAGAAAACCGTACCACTGGTCGCCCCCCCCCCAGTCTTGGGTGTAAAAGCTACCATTACCTCTCTCCACGGATTGGGGATATAGCTGAGTTGATAGCTGGCCCTAAATATTCTTATGAGTATTGGCAACAGATTATCTAAGCCATACTGCAGAAGGAAGATGCCGTCGCCACCGGGAAATTTGTAGGCTTTAAAGAAGTTAATGACCCACCTTACTCTACCACCGCCGCGTACATTGAGTGATTGAGTTGCTCTGTATTCTTCTGACATTGAACACTCAAGCAAATGTATCCCCAAGAGTAATGTTTCCTCAGAGTCCTTGGTATATATGATCCATCAGTCCTCTGGAGGAGGCTTATGCCATTGGAGTGATCTTTTAAGAGTACTTTTTGGAGGCGTGCTGATGGAGGTAGATCGTCAATCTGCTCACATAACTTTCTCCACGTTTTCCTCTTGGACCTCCCTAATTCTTTGTTGTACTCAGTCAGGGCCTGTTTGTATTCGTTCCAGGCTCCTGAGCCCTTGGCTTTATTGAAGAGTTTTCTTGATTTAGCTCTTACTATGGAAAACTTACTTACGTTGTAGAAACACGTCAGCTTATTGTGATTTTGTTGATTGCTACGACAAATTTTTGGCATTATCTTCATCATTATACAGAGAATACCTTGATAATGTTCGCGATAACTTGCATAATGATTTTCGTACTTTTTTCAAATTTGCTAATAATAAGAAGAGATCTGATAATTACCCATCTACAATGTGGTATAATGGAACCTCCAAACGCAGTGCTTCCGACATAGCCGACAACTTTGCATTATTTTTTTAGGGCGCCTTTTCATCTGACGAGTTTGTGCCTTTCCCTGGTCATATCCAAGACCGTCCTGCTGCCTCCATTGCCTTGCCCATTATATCTCGTGATGTTATCAATGAGCTTAAACTTGACTTTTCTTTTGGTCCTGATGGTGTTCCACCTGCGATCTTGAAATCCTGCGCTGACGCCTTACTCACTCCACTTGTACTAATCTTCAACAAATCTCTTCAGGCCGGCAGATTTCCTACATTATGGAAGAGCTCCTTTATAATTCCTGTTTATAAAAAGGGGCATAAAAACTTAATAACCATAGGCCAATCGCGAAGCTTTCCTGCATACCCAAGTTGTTTGAATCTTTTATAAATTCGCAGCTTGTTGGGCAGTGTAAGGGGTTAATCTCATCTAATCAGCATGTCTTTCTGCCTGGTAGATCGACGACAACTAACCTGCTTGAATTTACATCCCACATAATCTCTGCTTTCCAGGGAGGTCTTCAGACCGGCAGCGTCTACACCGACTTTAGCAAGGCGTTTGATAAGCTCCCTCAGTCTGTGATTATGCTTAAATTGGAAAAGCTGGGTTTTCCGCCCTTATTGCTCGACTGGATCCGCTCTAACTTAAAAGATAGGTCATACCGAGTATCTTTCCGTAACACTTTATCTAGATCTATTAGAGTTTCATCCGGTGTATCGCAGGGTAGCCATCTGGGGCCGTTGCTGTTCATTCTTGCCATTGATGACATTGTCCCTCTGATTAGGCACTCCAAAGTCTTAATCTATGCAGATGATATGAAGATCTTCTCATGTGTTAGAAACAGTTATGATTCTTCTTGCATTCAGGATGATTTGAATACCTTCAAGGTTTGGTGTGCCTCAAATGGCCTGCAGCTTAACCTGGATAAATGTGAAGTTATGTCATTCTGTAGAAACCCCAATCAGCTCGTCTTTGATTATATATTTGCTAAAACTACTATCCGTCGTGTTGAGTTGGTTACTGACCTTGGTGTGAAGCTAGACAAAAAAACTCGATTTCACTCTGCACATAAACTATATCGTGTCTCGGAGTAATTCAGTTCTGGGTTTTGTTAAACAGTGGTCAAGGGAGTTTTCTGATCGACTGACCCTTATTCACTTATTTTTCTCCTTGGTTAGACCAGTTCTCGAGTATGCATCTCAGGTTTGGTCACCTTGCTATGCGGTTCATTCTAGACTCATCGAGTCGGTGCAGCGGAACTTTGTTAGATTCGCACTAAGGGACCTCCCGTGGAATAATCCATTAAGGCTTCCTCCATATGAGGATTGCCTCCGATTGCTTAATATGCACTTGTTGGAGGAACGACGTAGAATTACTGACCTAGTATTTATTCACCAGCTTTTGAACTCGATATAGATTCTGGCACTCTCGCTGGTTTGGTTACTTATAGGCATACCCCGTATTGCTTAAGGAGATTGCCTTAACTACATGTTGTCCATTCTCGGTCTAACTATGTTATGCATGAGACTATTAATCGCATGTGTAAAGCCGTGAATATGTGTCCTATTTTTGACCTGGCCTCCTCTTACCAAGGATTTGCTTAAACGTTCTCTGTTATCTGTGCACCCCTGACTGTAGGGTTTGGACGTGTTTCGCTATTTTCATTACTAATATTCTTCTTGACATGTTGGTGTGGGAGCCTCATTCACCTCAATATATGTTTATATTCTGGTGAATAGGTCAATTGTTTCCAGGCTTCTGCCTGTGAAGTGCGCCTTCTGAGTTAGAAGGGTTAATTCGATAGCAGTTATAAATGGCCCAAAGTCGGCATTTCTCAGAGTTTTGTTTGTAATCGTTAGCCTGGTTAGGCCAAACGAGCTTAAAATTCCTTACTTTTCAACACTTTATTTTATATTCCTTTGACGATATCTAGGTAGTAATGCTGATCCATCCTGCCAGTTATAATTTCAAAGTGTCCAGGTCCAGAAACCCCCATACAACCCCATAGCATAATGCTCCCACCGCCGTGTTTTACGGTCGGAGAAGTATGTTTCAAATTGAATTAAGTATTTGGGTTTCTCCAAACAAACCGCCTTCCAACAGATTAATTTTTGTTTCATCATAAAGAATAACCCGTTTCCAGAGGGACCTCGGCTTTTTGGTGAAACGTAATCTTACTATCACATTTTATGCGCTAATGTACGGTTTTCGTCGGCAAGCTCTGCCTTTACAGCCCGAATTTTTATAGTATTTCTTAAAGTCTGAGGAGACACTACTTTGTCGATTTATTTTTTTATTTCCCCAGGAAGTTCCCGTTCAATTGCAACGATCGTTTATTTGAATTATTTATGATGCTTTATGTTGAAAATGAAATTGCAACATAGAAATTTTAGCAACGAAGGTGGTAAATTCCTTCATTAATCATTTTAAAAATTACATGTTTTTCAATTGAAACTGGAGCCAACTTCATCAGTCCGCTTCGAAAAGCACATTCACCAACCCATTTAAATGAGTTGGAGAGCTTTGGAGAACTTCGGAGGAGCTTACAACAACAAATGCCACAGTAGGTAGATTAAGTTGGCAACAGTTTAATTTAAACTTTGAAATATTTATTATGTTTTTCCAGCACTTTATATTTAAAATGAAATTGGTAGGCAACCACACGATATATGAAGAGTAGGAATACATGCGCCCAAATGTATTTCCTACAATAAATGCGAATTTCATTTTAAAAATATTAAGTGAAATGCAACCAACTACTACTATGGCAGTTTTTGTTGTAAAGCTTTCCAAATTAAATTTCATGCATCAGTGAAATTTTAATGAGTTATTGAAAAGGTTGGGAAATTGGATATTAGACTTAACGACAAAATTTAATTTTCTTCGCTTAAAGCTTTTTTGGGAAAGAGATTTTATTCCTAGAACCAAATAGGTTTTTGTGCTTGCTAGAGTGTTATTTATTGATCGTTAGGTAATGGTAATTTTGCGGTGATGCAGTTTTCAAATAATGTTGAGTGACGTTACGTTACAGGTCGAAAGCATTGCGTGATTGATATGTTCTTCGTGGGAATGCGAAACGTCGATGACTTTGATTCCGCCAAGGATAATGTTTAGGTGAAAGAATTCCTTAGGGGCCATCCATAAATTACGTCACACGTGAAGGGGGTGGGAGGGGGTCGACGAAATGTGAAATTGTGGGACAAGGGGTTGGAGGGTCCTAAATTATCTAAGTACAGTAATACCCCGCTATAGGCTAGGTAAATTAACTGAAAATCGCGTATATAGGGGGTTGCGTTTAAGCATATTTATTTTATTTAAGCTTAACACATGCTATTACATAATAATACTACAATTACAAGCTATAACATAATACTAATACTACAAGCTATAATAAATGATGACATAATGAATAATTAGTAAAAGCTACAATATGAGCTCTAATTTAAGTAGATACCGGCTGGAAGGAAGAAGAATTAAGAAAGGCGATCAAGATGGGCGGGATCAAGATATAAGGCTTTGTGAAGGGATGATTTACTCAGATGGAAGTCAAAGGAGGAAAGGTCGTTGACTTTACGTAGCATCCTGGTAATTGGCTCGCTTTGACCGTAGTTTGTGCGATGGCGGTCGAGTCGGAAAAGGGGAGTGGACCTGAGGTTTCGGGGATTGGTATAGATGGGTAAAGATTGCTGAATTGATGGGCAGTCTATGGCACCAGTTAATAATTGATAAATGAAGAGAATGCCGGAAACGTCATTACGTTTACTTAAAGGTTGTAAGTGTATCAGTTTCAGACGGTTTTCATAAGGTGGAAGGTTGAATCTGTCTACCCACGGAAGATCACGTAGAGCGAAGCGAATGAACTTACACTGGACAGATTCAATCCTATTAATGTGAGTTGTTTGTGTGGGTGACCACACCTGGCTGGCATATTAAAGGAGAGGTCTAACGAAGGAGATATAGAGAGATTTGTGAAACATAAGGATTGGAGAACTTTCTGGACCAGCGCTTCACAAACCCTAGCGCGGAGTTAGCTCTGTTAATTATGCTATCAATATGCAATCACAGATTATTCCTAGGTCACACAAAGAGGTAACGATAGGGACTGGTACGTCGGTTAACATGTAGGTTCTCGGGTTGGTGGTAAGACGCTTGCGGGAATAAGAGATGGACTGGCATTTGGAGACATTGAGCTCAAGAAAGTTTTTCATGCACCATGTGGTGAACGAATCGAGGTATTTTGGAGAAGAAGCGAGTCGGTTGTGGAGAGATATGTTTAATTATTTTCATGTCATCAGCATAAATGGTCATCAACATCATTATTTGTAAGGATGAAAATTAATGGACCGAGGTGGCTGCCCTGAGGGACGCCAGAACGAGCGACAATGGGGTTAGAAATGGATGAGCAGAAAAGAACATCGACGGTTGTTGAGGTAGGATTGAATCCAGGAGATGAATCGAGGGGGGAAGCCTAGGCGATCAAGTTTAAACAGGATAAAGCTATGGGAGATCTTGTCAAAGACTTTACTAAAATCGGTGGCGATAACATAAACATCTTTACCGTTTTCCAGGGCACATAGTGTTTTGGAGACTAATTCGGTAAGGTTGGTGGTTGAAGATCTTCCTTTGAGGAAGCCATGCTGGGGGAGGGAGAAAATAGACTTCCAGTGGAAGAACATGGAATCATAGACGAATTTTTCGAATAGTTTAGGTGTGGATGATAATTTAGCAATAGGTCTGTAGTTGGATACATCGTTCTTGCAGCCTTTTTGGAATATGGGAATAATATAAGAGTTTTTCCATTGTGCCGGAGAAATTCTGGATATGTTTGGAGGAAAAATATGTTGATACAACGAATGTTCCTCACATTAACAACCCAAACGAGAACGAAGTGACTGCTATGCCAGTTATAAAGAATTTGAAGAATTCGATGGACTCAAGATGATTAAGTTAATATTATTTATATTTAATTTTATATATATTACGACATGTTGAAGTCGGTGCAAATTTAAGAAACCAAAAAAACTACCTAAACACAATCAAAGATACTATAAAACACTACCCAAACAGTTCAGCTCACGAATCATAAGGATGGATGATTAAATACTAGGGATGGATGTTACCGATACGATATACAGTAGATAATAAAAATTTACGTACACACCTTAATATATTTCAAAGTTTAAAAAGACTACAGCTTATGCGGTAATTTTTTTATTTTTTATTACGCATCTATTTACAAAAAATGAAGTTATTTTACACACAAAACCAAAAATTAACAAAAATTGTAAAATAAAATCGAAGTCCTATATCAAAAAAGTTTACGTACACCTTTACCTTTTCAATAACAAAGCAGAACTTATTAATAATTATATACGATACCGATTTAATATTTTGTTGGGTACCCGTTTGATTGAGTGGCATCCTCTAAACGATGTTTCATATTTCATACTAGCTTGTTAGTATCTTCAGCAGTGATTTTTGCCCACTCATTTTGAAGTGCTGTTTTAAAAGACTCCTCGAAAATGATATGATGCTTTCGAATACGTCAATTAAGTAAATCCCATAGATGTTCGAAGGGATTCAGGTCGGGCGAGTGTAACTGCGTACGAAAATTATACAAAATCCATTCCTGACTATATAAGCACAGTTTGGGATCATTGTCTTACTGAAATATAAACTTAGACTTATTCAATCCTAATTTTACCGTACTGTGGACTAAATTGTTTTTCAGGATATTCATATGCGCATATTTGTCCATATTGCAGTCAATAAATACTAAATTTCCAACTCCTGAAGCAGCCATAAAGTCCCAAACCATTACACTACCATCGCCATTCTTAACAGTTGTCATCAGGCTTTCTTTCTCAAATTGTTTATTAGACTTTCTCCACACCATGATGCGACCGTCCGACCCAAAAATGTTATATTTGCTTTCATCGCTAAACACTGTAGACTCCCAAAATTCGTGCGGCCTTTGTAAATGCTCCCTAGCGAATCTAATTTTAACTCTATTCACAGTTTGGGGAGCAGAACACTAGTTTAGGGGCAGAACACTTTGGATCACTTTTGATTTTTTAAATAATAGCACGTTCTTCTCGCGATAGTAATACCTTAGGCCGTCCTGAGCGTGATTTCGGTTTCAGAGTTGTGTTTCCATAACTTCTAATCACTGTTTGCACGCTTGAATGAGATTTTCCGATAATGTTTCCATTTTGCCGTAAAGACGAAGTGTTGAACCTAACTTTGTAAGGTGGGCCGATTTGGATGGTTCTTTTGCTGTTGTATAGAGTGTGATCCCCATTGCTAATAGGAGAATATTTTGTCCTAAGGTGGGGGATGGGGGAGGGGTAGGTTAGTCTAACTTCGCAGTGCGTGGACCGACTTCGATTATTTTTCTTCTGATGTGTAGAGTATGTGGCCCCACTGATACGACGACAAAAATTTATAAGTTGGGTGGTGTGCAAAGGGGGCGTTATACAATTTCTTAATTCACACATCTATTTGGAAGATTCCTGTTTGTTGTGTATTATATGATCCCCCATTACTACTCTATGGAAAAATGTGGACCGATGGTTGGGGGGGGGGGGGGGGGAGGAGAAACCTAACTTTGTAATGCATGGACTGATTTAGATTATTCTGAATGCATAGGGAATGCATGGACTGAATGCAGATTATTCTCACAAAAATTGCGGCTTATGATGAGAGTTGGAGCATGGGTGGCACCTAGCATAAACCGATTTTCATTTGGTTGTGCAGAATACGTTTCCTCATTGACGAATGATGACAATTTTGTACCTAGAGTGACTACGATGATTCTCTGACTACAATAAAAGAGAAAAGTGGCGCACTAGGGTCATGTAAAGAATTTTCTAAAGTGAAGGTACTAAAGGGTGACCGTGACTAATTTCGTAATATGTTGCCGGATTTGGATAACTTTGTTAGAGCACTATCTGTGCAACTTTTGAAATTGCGTTGTCCGAGCAGTATTCTTTGATATATGAATATTCATTTTATATCTACTACGACATTTTAAAGTCGGTGCAAATTTAACAAACAAAACAACTCCCCAACCACAATCAAAGATAATACATAAAACTACCTGTACGTTTCAGCTCACGGGATCATAAGGAAGGACGATTAAATACCGTTGTAGTTGTTTGGTTTGTTGAATTTGCACCGACTTCAAAATGTCGTAATAGATATAAAATGAAAAATTATTTTATGCAACGGTTCAAATTTTTCTTAAAAACTATTTTATTTTATCTCGTTTAGAGCGAGACCGGAGTTATATTGGCCTTTAGACCGCCAATATTGCGACGAGAGCAAGATCGTCTACAGCTTGACGAGACACGGACCGAGATATACCAAAGTCACGGTCTTGTCTCGGTGCCGAGCAGCCCTAGAGAATACACTACCAGATTTAATCGAGGGCATCCCTCTTGGTACTGAAAGGGTAATAAACCCTTGTCAAAGGTACAATATGTCCTTTACCTGGACATATTGTACCTTTTTGGAGAAGTAATAAGATGGGCAAAATTTAAGGTGTTCGCAATTTGGCATGTGACTGTACCTGCAGTGGTAATAGTTCAAAAATTGTTGAAATTTTTAGAAAAGAGTTGGCGTGGGTTTGATGTCGCTGCGTTGGGTAGATCAAAAGATAAAAGTTATCATGTCATATGCAAATTTCAAAGTGATGAATTACCCTGTAACTCCCAAACGGTTGAGTTTGCCCCCCCCCCCCACACACGCATACACACTTTCATACAATTTTTTGTTTGTATAAGTGAGATCTATTACCCCACTTATTTTGGTACACCTTAAATGAAACACCCTTTATATCTTAATAAGACTTTGTTTTATATTTCAGAGTTTCCTTGTGCCCTAATACAAAATATTGTTAAATACAGAATAATACATTTAATAGTGGGTCCCCGTATAATATGTTTCTAGTTCCTAAAGAGGATCTTGAATTAACTGTGCGAGAAGCATCCTTATTTAAATTCGATTATTCATGAATTGCAAACAAAAGACGAATCCTTTCGAAATCAGGTGCGTAACATCTCAATTATAGTTGGACGAGAGTAAAGTCACCTTAACATGAATATTAATGGTTCGAGTTGGCAATTAACGTGGAAATGCAGAAAATTTATGTTTGAACGAATAGTACGTGTGCGTGGTCAGTGAAATTTTCTAGCCCTGCACTGCCTATTCGCATGCGTCATTTAATTTATATTACTTAAGGAACTCGTTAAAACAGGTGAAAAACACAAGAAGGCACGCTGACACCTTGCCCAGAACTTCTTTGGCTATTCTCTTCATCTGAAGCAGTCTGAAGTTGTAGTGTGTATTAATAATGACTATGGGAAGTTTGCTCTGATAAAGATCACTTGCAATAAATTCTTTCGAGATTGTACATCCCAAGGGGCAGATTCGCTTCCCTTGGGGATCTCTGGTCTCGTGTGACTTAATTAATTGGAGCGCTGTCAATGGTAAGGTTGTAAGGCAATTCGACACCAAACAAAATATTGGAAGCATGCATTTTGCCGTATATAGTTATATTCGAAACATCCTTAGCGTTTGCAGAAATTTTGTCGCGTTCTGATTCTCCATTGATACCCACCTTACTATAGTATGCTGAATTGGCGCTCTGATAGTTGCGAATGCATTTAATGCCAAAGAAGAATTTGCATAAAACGCAATTTTCGAATATTAATGCCCCGGTGAGAAGATGTTTTACGCGTGAGATAACTAGCACACAAGTCTGATGTAGATAAAATCATATGAACCAGACTATATTTATCTATGTAGTTATGTAGTGTGCAGCAATGTTTCACAATGCTCAATGCACATCTAACTATGTTTAGTTAAAATACAACAACTAGTTTATATTCTCTTAAAAATTATTGTCATGTTACCTGTTTAGTTTTCTAAAAATACCTGACCATTTATCATTGGCATGCACATGTCATCAGGTCTCAAACCTGCAAAGAAATACTTCTCTCCCACGCAACTATCAATCTGAGTATGTTCTTCCTCTTCCTATCTAAAGTCTATGTTATCTGACAAATGCTCTAAGCTGCACTTCAGCTGTTTACATTTTTCCGGAATCTAATGGTCTTGTACGCGTGTCTTTATTAGTCAAATATCTCCCACTTTCCATTCGCAACGCCTTTTGATTTGTCTTAATTATTGAAATAATTTAAAATTATAATTTTGCGTAGGAAGATATTATTTATTTCGAATAGTACATTTATTTGTTTTCCAGGCCATAATTCCTGACGATTGATCCGGATTTCTGCAGTACCTTTAACATTTATTACACCCACATAGGAAAAGTTTAACTCAAAGTGGATTCATTTTCTTGTGCATGCAAAAAGTAGAAATGTGATTGGAGATCGAAATTTGCAGCCCATTTATTAGCTCGCTAGAATCTAGCCAGAACTGCATAAGGTAAGTCTTTATGCAGTTCTGGCTGTCGTTTGAATAGGCATAGAAGTACACATATTGTAAAGATAGATGATAGCCACCGATTTCTCTACTTAATACAGTCGTGCATTTAATCTCTTGGCTTGAATCGAGTTACATTGAGGGCGGCGATTAGTGATGCTCCCCTATGCGAGTGAGTGCCTCCTACAAATGATGGCTTTATTATTTTTGCTTCCCTGGTGTTCAGAATGTTTTTGTCTCAATTTCCTTTGCTATGTTATTTGCTCCATATAGACTTGCAATTTAGTAGATGAAGTAAAATATCAAGTGAAAATTTTTTCAGCCAAATTTCATTTTCATTAACGATTAAGGAAACGAAAGAAATATGTCAGTTTTTAGTTCATCTGTTAACTAGCGGATCCAGGGGGTGCCATTTTGCGAATGTTTTCGAGGTCCATGTTAGCAATGTATCCTTTTTCTACTGAAGGCCTTTCTTGCGTTCTTTCTAGCATGGCTTCCTCAGGCGTAAGTCGACGACTACCAAACTTCTTAAGTTCCTTAATTATTAACTCCCCAACAT
This sequence comes from Leptarthrus brevirostris, assembly GCA_964036015.1. Classification (NCBI taxonomy): domain Eukaryota; kingdom Metazoa; phylum Arthropoda; class Insecta; order Diptera; family Asilidae; genus Leptarthrus; species Leptarthrus brevirostris. The sequence continues at coordinate 146,880,471 of OZ038373.1, read as the reverse complement.
TGAATCGGGTAAGCAGGTGGACTGCGTGTTTACCGATTTCAGTCAGGCTTTCCTGGTCTATAAGCTGTCTCTTCTTGGTTTCATACCTTGTTTTGTTATTTGGCTGTTCTCCCACGTGTCGAGTCGTACACAGCGGGTTCTATTTCTAGGAGCACTTTCCGACCCTATCTTTGTCCCATCAGGGGTGGCCAAGACAGCATCCTTGGTCCGCTCATTTTCATTTTGCACATTAACGATGTCTCTGTTCTTTTGCTTAGCGCTAAAATTCGGTGTTACGCGGATGATGTCAAAATATTTCGCATTGTCGCTCATGACTCTGATTGTAGTCTCCTGAACTCCGATTTGGCTACTTATTGTGTTTGGTGCACTCACAATCGCTTCCCCTTAAATGCCGGCAAGTGCACGGCCAAGAGTTTTCTCCCGTAAAAGAAGTCCCATCCTCTTCCACTGCTTCGTCGATGGTATTACCTTGAGCAGAGTTGACACGGTTAAAGATCAGGGTGTGGTTCTCAACTCTCGCCTTGATTTTGAGGACCATGTAATTTCAATCGTGGCAGGGCTAATTTAATGTTGGGCTTCGTGAAGAGATGGTCCAAGAAACTTGACTTTCAAGGTAGTACGCGGCGTTACGTAATACTTGAACGGCCCATTACCTGACCAAGCTCCCTTACTGCACCTTTGTCATACCAATTCCGGAATACGCTAGTCCTGTTCTTTGGTTTGAACTGCGTGGACATACTTGGGATGACTCTTTGGTGCTTCCCTCCTAAAATGACCGACTAAGACTGATTTCATGGGACTCCCTTGAAAGCTCCTTTACTGCACCTTCGTCAGACCAATTCTAGAATACGCTAGTCCCGTTCATCGGGTTGAACTGCGTGGACTTCCTTGGGATGAAGGAAGCGCAATTTATTACGAATATTGTGAACATCTCTGTCCTGCCACGCTCTCTGAGGAGTCACCATTTTCTGCACATGTCCGGTCACCCAATTCTTTATGGTTTGCACGAGCCCATTACGTTTAAGTTTTTGTTTAGTTTGATTTCAATTTTAATTTCTTTTGTTAACTTTATTGTTATGTAATCCTCAGTAGTATTTTTTGATGAATCTTTTGTGAATAAATAAATAAACAAACGATGGGATGACAGGCGCCTTTTGAACCATGCCGACACTGGCGTTAAACATGAGCAGCATTGATCTTCGCTCTTCGCATGGATCGATGTGCAAGCTAGGAGAAGTCTCATAATAACCAATGGCATTAGAAAATTTTAGATCTTGTCAAAAGTAAGATATTGGAATTGGAAACGCCAGTCGACAGTATATGCAAATTAAGGGTAATTCAGAGATACCATGAAACGCTTATAATCGATGGATCCCTCCTTGAAGGCGGTTTAACTGATGTTATAATTTTCACGGATGGATCCAAAATTTATTGGAGAGTAGATGCAGGAATCTTCAGTGCGGACCTGAATTTGGACACCCTTTTTAGTCTGGAAGCGTACTCCTTTGGTCTATTCGCTAGATCAGTGATGGCCAAACTCACACTACTTAATTAGAGGAATGCTTAAAAGCTTCAGAAGCATTTTGTACTGTTTGTTTAATTTAGAACCTTAAAATGTTTGCAAAAGGTTGTATATCTTAAGATATTGTATAATTGCTTACAAAACTACTTAAATATGATAATTTCTTTTAACTTTTGCATGCTTTAACAATTAAAAACGCAAAAACAGAAAACCGAATACATCGAAACATATGCATATACGAATTTAAAAGCTCAAAAGCTCACTTTCCCGCGGGCATAGGTTTGGACATCACTGCGCTAGATTATCGGTTGGATAGTATGACAGTTCAATGCAGAGCTTGCCTTGCAATGTGTCTACAAACTCTACGCGTGTGCCTCATTGAATGAGATAACACTGGCGTGGGTGAGGAGACATGTAGAATTCGAAGGAAACGAGAGGGCAGATGTAAACTGGGAGCTGGTTTAAGTTTTCAAGGTCAGGAGCCCTTCACTGCCTTTGGCAGAGGCACCACAGAGGGCCTGTTGGAGACGTAGGCCACAAGGAAGCACTGGGAAAAGTTAAACTTTGCAAACTCGTGTAGAGAGGCTTAGGTGATCATTTTATCGCCCAGAAGTGCTGAAGGAAGGAGAGTCCTGAATATGTATCGAAGGGCTCTGAGATGAAAATTTAGGTGTCATCTAAAGAAGATGAACATCCTCAAGGATGATACCTGTAGGCTGTGCCTGGAGGAACAAGAAACAGCGGCGCACATAGTGTACCAGTGTCCTCCCTTAGCAAACAGAATGAGAAAGCTGATGGGACATCACTGGATGGAGAACGGAAGGTTAAGAGAGGTGCTCCGGGATATCGATATGGGGAAAGAAATCTGCATTAGTCCGGGTCTCTCTCGCTGAGATGGCAAGGGTTAGGGATGAAAAGAGCCCCGTGCCGAGCCGAGTGTTTTTAGTGAGGACAAATCTCACACGACTAGAGACAGTTGGGTCTCCTGGTGTCTTTGGAGAATTTTCACCTCTGGCGCCAAAAAAAATGATAATTTTGGTGGGTAAAGACCAACACTACAAGAAGAGGAAAATATGTTTAACGCAGAGAAAGCAGTTGCGAGGAAAGCTGAGCTCCCGTGCTTGAATGGGAGTACAAATTCTGACCTTGTATTTTGCGTTGGTGAATATTTGTTTTCTCTTTTTTATTTATTTTTTTAACTTATTTTTATCAATAGATTTACATATAGTGAATTAAGAATTTTATTATTATCGCATCCAACATCGATTGTTGAGCAACTATACTAACCTTACTGGGAAGTCCTTTGTTTTTTAAATTGTTATTTTTGTCTTTTGTTTATTCTTTTGTGTAAGTTGAATATAAATTTCAGTAAAAAGTAGTAAAAATAAAAATGTTATATGGGCAAAGAAACCGAGTTCGTAGATCTAAAAATTAAGCGAATATCAAAATATTTAATTTCAGGCTGTTTCTTTATTGAGATTTATGTAGGTACATTAGACAATAGCCAAATTTGGGCGCCAGGGATGTTGTTCACCAACTTTGGTCACCTTTATAAATAGCATCAGACATTATAGTAGTAATTAAATTTTGCAAATGTAATCTATCTTTTATTAGACTTTTCCGTTTAGGATGTAAATAATAAAACAGCTTACGGCTGCACAATTTACTGGGACATAGGAGGTTATAGTTGCATGCTGAAAGGTCTTTCAAACCTTTTTCAATTATGCAATGGAGTCCATGTTCTTCGACACGAAATATGCCCAAAGCTAAATTGCAACAAGCAGCAACAATTAAAGCGACGTACAAGTGTTTGGTACACGCTAATGACATTCCGTTGCAAAATTAGCCAGAAAAGATCTCCAGCCGGCTTACAAATCAGCTTAGTGCCAATAACACTAAATCAAAAATCACTTTTACCTGCAAGACATTAACTAAGCACGCAAGCCGAGTACCACTTAATTAAACCAAATATCGCTGATAACCGAACCCGATTGCAAATAATAAATCAATTTTCATTATTTCCAGACAAAATATAATACATACGTGGAACGGTTGGGCGCAATCGATTGAAGAGTCAGAATGTCTGAGCTGGGGTCAGTCGGTCTCGACTTCGGTTTGCTTTGCGTGAAGCAATTACAAGCGGTTGGCTTAAAACCAATATCGATTGAGGCCTAGTGGGCTCCATCAAAGCACCATAATAATAAATTCAGAATTGAGGAAAATTTAATTTTCAATAAACTGTAACTAAGTGCCCATTTGGTCTCCATTACTACCAACTGTCTCTTGCACGAAAGTTGGTGGCTGCTGTTGATATTTCTGTTAATTACGAGCAGAAGTTTCACAATTTCAAAGCCTGGTTTGCGACACGCCTTATTTCAGCTGGCCTTTCAAGCCAATGGTGTTTTATGTTTCTATAGTTTGTAGATTAATGTAATCTTCTGCGAATAGTTATGTTTGTGTAAACACGTGTTATACTGATTGAGCCGTAAATACCTTATTTTACGTTTTCAGAAGTTCATATGCTTCTAATGCAGTTTGAATAAAGAAGCGATAAAAAAGACGAAAAAATATGATTACCTTTATTTAAGAAGAATTTTATGAACTATAAGACTTTACTTTCAAAATTATCAAATTTATTATCAGGTGAAGATCTACATCTCACTACATAATATTTAAGATAAATTTTGAAGTGAAACTTCTTTTGCGGCGTCAATGCTTCGATTATTTGAGGAGAAAAATGCTGAGTTGTTGATTAAACGGAAATACGTAATTGTGACGTCACCTCCCGTGTCTATTTAACATAAAAATTGCATAGCCATGGAACGCCTTTCCCAGGTCATTACTAGTAATAGGGTAGATAGGATCATAGACATTTGACTATGTGTGGATCTTTCACGATTAAACAAATGTATACAGAGGGAAACTCATTTAATGCCAAGTAGTAGATCACACGCTGGCTCAGCTGAAAAACGCAAAAATATTTACGAAATCGGATACTAATAATGGATTCTGGCAGGTGCGACTGTCAGAAAAATCGCAACTTCTAACTACTTTCTTAACGCCTTTTGGAAGATTTTGTTTTCGTCGTTTGCCTTTCGGAATCTCCACTGCTCCAAAGGTATTCCAGAAATACGTCACGCGAATTCTAGAGGGTCATTTGTCAGACAGATGATATCCTCGTTTATGGTGCAAATAAAATAGAACACGACAACAATCTTCGCAAAGTGCTGAGTCACCTACAAGAAGCAAACATAACTCTCAATAAAGAGAAGGTACTAGTCGGATAAAAAAAAGTTACATTCCTTGGACATCAAATAAGTGAAAACGGTATAAGTCCTGGAGAGTCCAAAATTTCGGCTATTCTAAAGTTTGAAGAACCCAAAGATATCAGTGAATTGAGGAGATTTCTTGGTTTAGTTAATTACGTAGGGAAATTTATTCCTCACCTAGCCACAATCAGCAATCCGCTGAACGATCTTTTGAAGAAAGATACTCACTTCTATTTTTATAAGGCTCAGAAGAATGCGTTCGAACAGTTGAAGCAACTTATAACTACAGCCCCGATTTTAAAAATGTTCAATCCGTGTCATAAAACGGTGGTATCCACAGATGCTTCGGCCTATGGCCTGGGAGCAGTTCTCCTGCAAGAAAATGAAAAGGGACATTGGTGTCCGGTAGCCTATGCTTCGCGTTCACTTTCAGAAACCGAGCGCCGCTACGCGCAAATTGAAAAGGAGGCATTGGGGATAGTGTGGGCTGTCTGCGAAAAATTTCGTCATTACTTGCTAGGAATGAGCACAAAAAACATCGATGATCTAACACCAAGGGTTCAAAACGTTCGTCTAAAACTTATGAGGTATACTTACGATATTAAATATACTCTAGGGAAAAATGTTGTGGTTGCTGATGCATTATCGCGCTCACCAGTTGAAACATCTGAGTTTTATACGACATCCGAGGAAGATTTGAAAAGCTATGTAAATGAGATATTATCAGAAATCCCAGCGTCTAATCAAAGAAACGAAAAAATCAAACAGTTTCAAAGGCAAGATCTAATACTGCAACAGATTGCCAACTTTTGCAACTCGGGCTGGCCAGATCCAAGAGAATTACCTAGAGAAATTTTACAATTTTTTAGTATCGCTAATAACGAAGGATTACTTATGTATCAGCATAGAATGGTCATTCCGAAAGCACTTCAAAAGGACATACTTGAATGCATCCATAAAGGTCATTTGGGAATTGTAAAGTGTGAAGCAAGAGCTAGGCAAGCAGTCTGGTGGCCTGGCTGCGCACGAGACGTTGAGGAGTTTGTTTCTAAATGCCAAATTTGCATTCAACATTCCAAACCACATAGAGAACCAATGATACCAACACCATTTCCTGAGCGGCCATGTCAAATTATTGGTGTCGATTTATTTTATTTTAGATCAAAAGTTTATATTGCAGTTTGTGACTATTACTCGAGGTATCCTGAGATCACCCTGCTAGAAAACCAATCCGCGACTTGTCTAATTAATCACTTAAAATCAATTTTTGCAAGGTACGGAATACCAGATACAGTGAGATCCGACAATGGCCCTCAAATGAACTCTGCTGAGTTCAAAAAGTTCGGTAAAGATTGGGGCTTTCATCACATCACTTCAAGCCCCAAATTTCCACAGTCATATGGATTGATTGAAGTGACTATAAAAACAATTAAACAGCTATTAAAGAAAGCAAATGACCCTTACATTTCTCTTCTAGAATATAGATCATCACCGCTTAGAAATGGTTTAAGTCCAGCAGAACTTTTGATGGGTAGGAGGCTTCGTTCCTTTTTACCGTCAACCCAACAACTCCTGAAACCTTCTCACATCCACCGTGATAACCTCCACTACTACGAGACAAGGGAAACAGTAAAATCGGCTACTAATTACAACCAACGACACAGAGTGCTGTCAGGAGGGAATTCTTTCGAGATTGACGAGGTAGTATGGATAAGAGATCTTAGCTGCTGGGGAACGGTGATAGAGGCAACGAACATCCCTCGTTCATTTATGGTAAAAACAGGCAGGGGTATTTATCGTCACAATTCTCTTCACTTGGAGAAAGCATTTACCAGCAAAATCCCAAATAACGCACCTGATCAAGATCTGTGTGAGCTACCAGCAACCGAAAACGAACAGGTAAACAAATCAACGACGGAACAGGCAGAGGTACCTGTACTACCAAGGGAAGGTCCTAGTTCTACCAAGCCGGAAGAGAGTTATTATAGGTAGGGTTATTAAACCGCCACGTCGTCTAAATCTGTCAAATAGTTGAATTACAAAAATAAAAGAGGAAAAATATTATAACTTAAGAGGGGGATGTTGTTATGTATTTGTAACTACATCTCTCCATTTGCTCGTCATGAAATCATTGTAGTTAGTTGTTATCTGCACGCCTTGAAATAAACACTGAATTTATTCGATCTCTGAGTTGTTCTTTGCCTTCCCTGTTGATAAGACCCTACAATTAGTAAAGCTCGCTTACAAAATTAATTTATTTTTTATTTTTTTACCTACATTTTTACTATACCTGGAGAGTTGAAAAAAGGTTTTCATTAATTTTTTAGATGTTTATTCTTTTTTTAACCACCATTTTGTATTGGTGCCTCAGCCTATTTTGAATTTTACAGAGGTTTTGTATATATGTAGGCCAACTTAACTGTAAATACGAAAAAAAAATCGGTAAATATTACCGTTTTCAAACTAAAAACCTTCAAGTTTAAAATTAAAAATCTTAAAGATAGAACTAAGACTCACCTTCAATTTTTTTTTCTGGACCATGGCTTTACTTCTTACTACTTCCTTAAAGAGTTTCAGGCCTTATATCCTTTTTCTTTAATGGGTCTTCAAATATTGCGATTTTTCGAAAATATCGCATTTTCAATCTGAAATATCTCAGAAGGGACACAATTAAAAAATCCAAAATGTTCACAAAACAGTTACTGGCCACCAGATGCCCGTGAGCCCCAAAACTGAGGAGTGGTTTCGTTAGCCTTTACCTTTCCAATTTCGTCGTTTTGGTTAAATTGTATGTGAATTTTAGTCAGTCTGATTCGTGGAAGTTTGGTATCGCGACTATTGGTAACCCAGCAACTTTTCCCTATGCAGTGGCTATTTCTCCACTTTGTACCCTGTAGCACCGAGCCATCACTGACCGAGCATTGAGTTCAGGTGCTCTAATTCCGGACTGCCTCCCCCGGCGCCACAGGCCACAGTTTTGGCTTCTTTCAATTAGAGGCATCAACTGCGGGTTGTGACCGACCAGGAGGGAACGGACGATGAGGGCTGAAATAGGGTTTGCGCGTGTACACTACCTCCATCCGTAGCCGGGTTTTGATGGGTTGCAAGCTTCCGATACTGTTCCTTGACCTTAAACTTACTTCCATTACGACTTCCAAAACATCTTTTTTGGATAGGACTGAGTTGATGGCCAACTCTTTCACCTCATGAAGGAAGTATGAAGGAAGGGAAAGATGTAGTTGTGGGAAGGGAAAGGCGACTGTTTGCTAGACAAGCTAGTGAGCTAGTGCTAATGATCTGGCGTGATGGAGGTCACCACCTGTTATCATCCCCATTACTTTGATTAAATTGTAAATCCCAATGTATATTTTGTTATAATTGTTTGTGATTTCCAATGCAAATCTTCTACATTACCTTGGTTTTTTTTATAATGTAGCCAAAGCCCAGGGGACAATCCTATGATGCGTTAGCATTTCTAAGCCGGAAGTGAATTTGGGTAACGGGTATGAGGGAAATTGAATATCTTGTTTTTGCATTGTTGCAAGCCAAGAGTTGGAGTGCTTTTTTTTAAATTTATTGCACTTGCAAATTAAGAACTCGTAGGGAGACCGGGGCTTGAAACCTCCATCCATGGCATGGTGATCGTGCCACACGTTCATCGATCCAATACCCTCTCTATGGCATGTTGTTTTTCAACACAGAGAAGAAAATATTAGCGAATCCTCCGGAAAATTATTTTTTCTAATACTTTCAGCGCGTCTTCTTCTGTCAGATTCAACAGCATCATTTCTTTCAAATGCGGTTTCATATTTAAATAGTAATGCGTAGCTTCTGGTAAATTTAAAACGGATTAACATTTAAACACATCCGAAAAGAAGTTATATCTAAGTTAGTTGAGAGCCTGTAACACCTCCGCAATCGTAAGAATTGTGTTCTCAAACTAAATTTTCTGTTTTGTAAATTTAAGTCATCTAAAAAGCTGTAACGAGCGTTTGAAAGCTCCTTGAACAGAGTAATCTAGCACGATGCAGAAAGTCATAATATTGTCCTAGAGGGACTTCATTTTTAGTGAATTAAAGTTGAAATGAATAATTCCGACATGCTCTATTTTTCCCTTATTCCTCATTATAACCTCTGCAGACTGTGACCTGTGACTGACCAAATAAACTTCATATCCCAAAGAGAATACAAAAGCCTGCAAAAGCTCCTTTACATATTTCCTAGAATTAAACGAGAAGTACTTTTTCACGCATATTCACTCTGTATAAGTTCACAAAGTAGAGCATGGTCTGAGCCAACGAACATATAGTATAAAAAGATATGTATCCGTCCGTATACATTCTATGGGTTAGCATGCACCTATAAGTACCAGTACGTGTAAAGTGCGAAAGACGGAGAACAAATATTTGCTTATTATTAAGTTTTAATTACTCACTGAAAGAACTACCTTTCAAACTAACACTTGACAGTTAAAGTTTTTAAAGAACGTCTTGTGTGTAGGTTTTTGCTCGAGCTGTAACTATGTCACGCACCTCCATCATTTGCGACGCAAGTTTCTGCACTCATCAATCCTATTGTTCAAGCTGTGCGACATATACTTGAGATGAGAATTTTTTTGAAGTGCACGCATTAAATTCATATCTAACATATCCTGCATCATATTATAATTACAGCAGCAAACAGTATTCATCTCGCACAAAGGGTTTTCTTTTCACAGTTTGTGCGTAATGAAAGCAGTACTTCGTCTAGACTACTTCAAGGATGATATACCTACGCAGACATGCCACGAGCGTCCTGTTATCCAGGTTCACTTCAAATAAATCGCGAAACCCATGCTGATGTCGTTCGCAAATTAATGTATCGTTAGAACATCTAAAGAACCCTCGGAATCGACTCCGACGATTTACTCCTCCCAAGGGTTGATTTTATCGCAATGTTAAAGTGCACTTACCTCGTCCAGAAATGTGCGTATTCGTAGACAAAAATGAATCTTATGCTTTTCAGATACTTCGGTAATAGTTGGGGACAAATTAGGGCAACCAAGCAACTAATGTGTACTCTATAATTACCGCTTGAGAAAAGTATGTGGAATCTACGGTGTCGAAGATTCTACACTACCAGAAAACTGTTCTTGCAAAGTGAACAACAAAGTAATGGGATGTTCACTGATAAATAATGAGGCAAGTGTTTTCGATGAATTAATCAGACCCTCGGGGTTCGTGCGCCTAAGTGCATACCTTTCCTGAATCTCGAGATTGATAGGAAGGTGCAACGTGGTATTTTGTGTCTTCATCTGCCCTGGTGGGTTTTCGTCACTAAGTAGGTTCTCCTGCCTGCTCTTTTAACCGATTCCTTCTGGCACTTGATAACTACATTAAAATTGAGCAATTTACTTGTCAATGTTTCAAAGCCGCACTAAGGTTTACTTACACCAGAATAGTAGTGCTAAAACCTGTTTTTACTTTAATGGCTTGGTAGATTTTTATCACATTAGCTAAAATCACAGCTATCCAGAAAAATTGATCATCTTTTCCAACAACCTAATGGAGCTCATTTTTCAAGTCGCATGCTAGCAATGTTAGAATGATTTCTGAATGGTTTTCAGGTTTATTGCTTCCCCTGGGTAATTTATATGCTCTTTTGCCCCAATTTGTGGTTGAGGTACTGGTAAACAAGAGCTGTTCGTTCCGCAAACAAAGCGTAAAGGGAACTTATATGATAAATTCCCCGGAAAACACTTCGTTAAAACTTTATAAAATGTAAAAAATTCTGACCAGTCGAACAGAGTTTGTGGTCAACACGTAGTCTTTATTGGGAACGTCATGCAAAATTTATTCAGTTTATGCCAGAAATTCAATTCTTTGTGCATGCTGCCATCGCAGGAGCATGATCTCTGCATATATGGTCTGTACTGAAACAAAACACACATATTCCGATCATAAGCCAAAAATTTGTGGCTTTTCGTCAACAAATTGAAACATGGAGGAAATGCTTTTTTTACATTCTGTTAGCTCTTTGTATGTTTTGATTGGCGAGCAAGAAATTCAATTGCAAAAACCCCAGAAATGGAATTGTTTTCGACTGAACCGCATTTAACTGATGGATGCATCTGAATAACAAGAAGGCAGCATTTTTATGCAAAGATGAGTTTGCATATGATTTTTAATGAGAATTTTTTATTCACATAATTTCCATTTATTCAACATGAGAAAACCGGCGCCAGAATTATTTAAGCCCTTCAAAACTCTATGAAAGGGTTGCTGCTACTTGAACATTTTAAAAACTTAATAAAGTCAAGACCATTTAAAACCCGATGTAAATTTTTAAAATTTTATTTTAAAAATTTGAGTGAAAAAAATATTTACATTCTGATTTTAAAAGAGTTAACATAGGTTTTATCTCATAAGATACACTACAATTTAACTAGCATAAATTCACCATTTTGTAGATAAGGGTTAGGCGTTGCTAAGCGCGGGTTCAAGGGTGTAGGCAATTGGTCCAATTGCCCCCATTCCCCCATAAAAGTAAGAATGCCCAATATAAAAATACATTTATTAATTTTTTTATAAGGTATTATTTATTTATAAGGTGTTGTAATGATAATTGATCGGTATTATTTTTTTAATAAAATTCAATATTAATTCTTATCTGAACTGATCATAGGTATATTTGTAGTCGTTAAAGGTGCGATGAACTGAGTGCGTTTTCTATAGAGATGAAGAAACCCCAATTGCGCTGATCTGCAAGTCCCACATCAGACCTAGACTTGAATATGATTGCCATTTTTAGGCAGAGGCTCGGTATTGGCGGTTCCACTATCTCTGCGAAGATTGACTTTTTAAGGAATCGATAGAATGTCGGTGGACTTTCACTCTTCTCTCATTAACGGCCATTGCTCTAACAAAATTCTTAGCCTGATTCCTTGTAAGGACATTACAACGAGCGTTAGAGGAGATTCAAGTCGTATCCACTTTCCAGGTCAGATTTAGTCGTATTTTGAAATACCGGGAATCTTTCCTAAGCAGCATCTTTTCTAAGCAGGTAACACGTATGTGAAATAGGTTACCATATTCTGTTTTCTCCAGTCTTATGAGTCCGAAACGCTCAAGAGAAGCTTACATCATCACCTCATTTACTTAAGGGGAGGTTAGCGTTCATAGGTATGAAAAATGAGTCAATTTTGGGATTTGTTTTCGGGTATATAATGAATATTTATTGAAACGGCAGTTAATATAATTTATTTCCCCATAAAAAAAAGAATACTTTCAAATTTTTTTATTAAAAAAAATCCAAAATGGCAGCTGTAGGTCGTATAAACTGAAGCCATGCACCGCGTGCAACAAAAACGGGTAAGAAATTATTAATCTACATGAAATTTAGGGAGCCTTATCGTTTTTAAATTTTCTGAAAACCCCCTGGATATCAAAATGGCGGACGTTTCAAAAAAGACGTAATATTTTCACTTTTTGTTTTAGCTTCAATGGACGCAAAAAAAGTTTAAGTCGAAAAAAAATCGCCTCGATAAGGCCCCCGAATTTAAATTTCCTTTACGGTTGAAGAAATTTGCAAGTCAATCGGTTCATCCGTTGAAACTGTAGAGCGCCCCGCGTGCTGAAAAATGTTGGTTCGAGAAAAATAAGGGTCGTCTCGCAAGGCGCAAGAGCGCCTCAGCTACCTGTTTTCAAGCCGGCGCGCGGTTCCGCTCAATGCGCTGTAACTTCAAAACTATATCAGATTTTACAAAATTCTTTTAACTACATATACTAGACACTATAAGGATTCAAATTATGTTAATCGAATATGTAAATCGATTTTTTGAACGTCATGAACGGTATATTCCCCTTATGGGGTTATACGCAATCAGAAGGCCGAAAAAAAGCGATTTTTCTAAATCTTTTTTGGAGAGGCATTTTAATTTATTAACTTGAAAGCTTTTTGCATATATGTTAATAGGCACTTTATACAATATTTTTTATTTGTAAAAATAATGGTTTTCAAGGTCCGAAACCTCCGTAAAAAAAGGTGTTTTGCGGTGTACTCGATATCACGTAACTGGGTTATCTGAAATCAAAAAACCAGAAAAATTCGGCTCCTCAAAAAAAAATTTTTGATTCCTTAAATTGTTTATAAAATAAAAAATATTTATAGGATTCGAGATATCGTGTACACCGACGTCACCGACTTTAAAAAGATGGTTTTGAAAAAACGCCTTCAAAAGCATTTTACAGAAAGTAAAATTTTTCTTTTAATGTGCGTGTAACTGCGAGAATATTTGTCGAGTTGACATGAAATTAAATTATCTCGGTATATACTTATTTATATGTACAATACGAAAATGAAATAAAATATTTTTTTTTAAATCCTGAATACGTATAACATCTTAAATTCTATTAAGTCATTGCCTTTATCCTTAACTCCTTTCCTGACAAGGTTGGGTGTGGTATCAACTTGAGCTTTGGGTTATTGATTAAAAAAGAAATAATTGAATATTATTTCATACTTATATTAATAATATAATGTAATGTGCAGGATTTGCTATGAAAACAGAAATAGTAAACTAATGCGCAAATACCAGGCGACATTTACAATACCTAAAGCAGATCAATCCGCATATACGATACACGTACGTGAGCTCAGCCAAAATCGCTTATATACAGTGGTGGTCATGGAAATAGAGCCATTATTTATAACGTCGTAAAATTGTCTGTGGGAATTAATATAACGTCCATAAAAGAAAAAAATATCTATCAACAAAATATATATTCCAATTATGTACATATAACAAAAAAAAATAACAACAGTAACGCATTCAAAACAATAATTAGTATAATAAGAAAAAGTAAGTAAATTTCTGTGGTCATTAAAATAGAGCCATTACATATTTGATATCTTAAACCTATAATACTATAATATATTTCAGTTCCACCAACTGTTGACATCGTTTGATGGAAATAAACGCCCATTCATTCTGAACAACCTCCCATAATTGTGCTTTATTGCTTGTTTTATAATTCCCAAAAGCACTTTTTAATTGTTGCCATTGATTCTCAATCGGATTGAGATCGGGTAATTGAGAAGGCTAGTGTAAAACAGACAATTTATGATCCGTGAAAAACTTTTTTGCGCTCCAAGACGTATGTTTCGGATCATTGTGTTGTTGTAATATCCATTTGAATGGCATATTTTCCTTAGCAAATGGGAGCATAGTATTTTCAAGTATATTTACATATTCATGTTGATCCATATTTTCCCTGATCCAATAAATTGGTCGAACTCCATACCAAGAAAACAAACCCCATTTTTTTATGTTTCCTCCTCCATGTTTAACAGTCTTTTTTGTGTACTGTGGAAGGAATTCTTTGTTTGGAGGCCTTCTAACGTAATTCCGACCATCTGAGCCAAATAAATTAATTTTTGTTTCATCCGTCCATAAGATATTCCTCCACTTTGTAATGCCCTCGGGACCATCCCAGTTGATACAGTCGGATGCAAACTGACTGAATATTCCTTACAGACAAATGGGGAACTTTTCTGGCAACTCTACCATGTAAATTATGTTCTTGAAGTCTTCTTCGAACTGTGCGCGCACTTATATATGTATATTTTGATAACAAATTTTGAAAAAAATATGCAAAGATATATCCAAAATTTATAATATTATTAAAGTTTTAATAGAAATTTGTTAAAAAGTTTGTATTTCGTATTTGTTTTTGCGTGCAGATTTGTCTTGGGCTTGGCACATTAACGTAGGAAAAAGCTGGGTAAAATAAAAAATTTAAACTTTCCCTCTTAAGACAATTAACATTAAATTAGGAGCCCCCTATGAAGTTTAAATAAATTTTGCGGCGCTGATGTACGAAGAATAATCAGTGTCAATGTGTTGAAAGTGGCTACGTTATACGGACTTACATGCATCTTAATTTTAGTTCTTACGTTGTTGGGACCAGGTGGCCAGAAATCAATTAAGTCAAGGACGACTCGATCCTGTAGTGTATAAGTGAGGTGAAAGTGTATAGAACTAAGTGGCTTACGTTTCTGAATTAAACTGGGTAGTATAAATAGGCCTGAGTGGCATCCTGGTTAGCATCCTCCATATTCCCATTGTTTGGACTGGTATCATCGGTACCAATTTAATAGGACAATTCATTTTCCCTCTGGATAATCTTAGGGCAATGTTTTACCAACACAATGGAGCACCAGCGCATACTGCCAACATTGTGAGGAAATATTAAATAAAAAATTTCCCGACCGCTAGATAGGACAAGGTTCATCGGTTTCTTGGTCTGCTAGAGGTCCAGACCTTACTTTTTTTTATGAACAACAATGAATGAAGTTTATTCAAGGTCTCTTAACGGTAGGGACGAATTAGTTAGCAGAATTTGGACTATAGCGACGATACGAATACGGGAGAGGTTGGCTACAATACACCTTAAACAGAGAATTAGTAGTAGGTTTTTGGCAAACATAGTAAGTGGCGGAGTACATTTTGAACAAGTTTTGTAACATAATAAGTTTCGAAGCCAATGAAAAGCATTTTAGAGTTAATTTCAAATTCAACTTAAATTGCAGATTTTTATAATATTCCCCAAAATGTTTTCTACTTATAAATTTCTGCATCCTTTCTCTTTGTCGATATGTTGCACTTTTCTGGAAAGGTAATGAGTTGGGTAATTTTATAAATATAGAAACCTGATGTTTTAGTTACATGAATTTAGGAGAAAAATTTGGGAAATTGCTATATTAAAAAAAAATCACTTTTGGAAGTGACTGTACCTGTAACGGTTGAATTTAGATCAACATTATTGACAGTTTTCGAAAGGTCATTGTAATTACACAAATGTGAATTTTCATGTAAAAATTGGAATGGTAATTGGTCTAATGTTTTTTATGAGCGGAACATTGATGAGGCGGTAAGTGCTTTTTATGACAATTTATTTACCTGTTTCGTTCATTGTGTTCCTGTTTCTGGTTCGTTTTCTTCTTTCTCTAGTCCGCCTTGGCTCAATAGCTCGCTGAAGCATCTTAAAAACTTAAAAAATAAAGCATGGAAGCAGTTCTGCTCATCAAGGAGTGACTCGGATTTTTATATCTACTCACAATTGCTCGACGAGTTCAATTCCGAAATTCATGCCTGATATAATAATTACATTAACGGAATGAGGTTCATTATACGCGGTGAGAATAAGCAGTATTGGAGATTTGTTAACTCTAAGCGTAGCACCGACGGCTACCCTACTTTATTAAAACTAGGTGACACTGATAGTAGTGATCCCTTGACGATTGCGAACCTTTTCGGCGACTTTTTAAGACAGCGTTTCTGTCTGACAACTGCTCTAAGGATTTTAGCTACTTGACATTATTTCCTCCTTCTTCACTGGAAATGAAAGATCTTACATTTGGTGACGATACAGTCGCGAAACACATAAACACAATAATTTGGCAGATAGTTTTTCGTGCGGTCCTGATGGTATTCTTATTTCCCTTTATAAGAACTGTTCTTCTTCCTTGGTTTCTGTTCTTTGTAATTTATTTAATTTATCTATTTCTTCTAGAGTCTTTACAAAATCTTGGAAATCATCTCTTATTATCCCTCTTCACAAGAAAGGCAAGAGGTGTGATATTTCCAATTACAGACCCATTGCAAACTTGTGTTTTATTGCTAAGATGTTTGAGGCATTAGTTTGCGATACACTATACTTTCATTGCAAACCTTTTCTTGGAACTTTCCAGCATGGATGTATGAAAGGTAGGTCTACTGAGACTAACCTACTGGAATTCTCAAATTTCTGCTTGTTCAAAATTGAGGCCGGAAAGCAAGTGGATTGTATCTTTACAGATTTTAGCAAGGCATTTGACAGAATAAGCCAACAAATTTTGATTTACAAGTTGACGGCCCTCGGGTTTCCTTCATTGTTTGTAGACTGGGTTCGTTCTTACCTACTAAATCGGACCCAGCGTGTGTCCTTCCGTGGATCACTATCCAAGTTTATTTTTTAATTCCTCTGGCGTACCTCAGGGAAGTCATCTGGGCCCGATTTTATTTATTATTTACATCAATGATGTATCTCTATTCTTGAAATATTCTAAAATTCTTTGTTATGCAGACGACGCCAACATTTTCTGTGTTGTGTCCTCTATTCGAGACTGTGAACTTTTAAATTCTGACTTAGACGCTTTCTACAACTGGTGTTCTGTTAACTATCTTCCCCTCAATATTAGTAAGTGTACATCTATGTCTTTTACTCGTAGGAAGAATCCTCTACACCATGCATGGCTGTGTTCTGGAAAAAATTAATAGGACCAAGGACTTGGGTGTCTGGTTAAACAGTCGTTTTACGTTTGACGATCACATTGATGAGATAGTTATTAAGGCTAATTCTACATTGGGTTTTATAAAAAGATGGGCAAAGGAATCTGACGACCCTTATATCCCAAGGTTTCTCTACTGCACCTTTGTTAGGCCTATTCTGGAGTATGCTAGTTGTGTTTGGTCACCATTTTATCGTGACTCAATTGAACGGATAGAGGCAGTCCAGCGCCGTTTTGTTCGCTTTGCACTTCGTGGGCTTCCTTGGAGGGACCCTCTTATTCTGCCGCCGTACTCAGATAGGCTTAAGCTCACAAAACTGGACTCTCTTGAATTCAGACGTAACATCTCTAAAACTGTTTTCGCTTTTGAATGTCCTCAAGGTAATGTTGACTCTCCAGTCTTGTTGCCTTCTTTTAATATATCGATTCGCTCCTTGAGAAATCGAGATTTTCTTAAAATTCCACAGCATCGCACAAATTACGGTTTTCACGAGCTCGTCACATCAATGCCTCGGTTTTTTAATTCGCATTTTAACAATATTGATTTTAATTTGAAGAAAAATTCTATGAAGGACAAACTTTCCTAACTACTCTGTTATTGTTTTGTTATTTTGTATTATTAATTATTTTTCTAGTTATTTTTATTAATTATTGTAATTTTATATTTTATTTTTACCGACTTCCCAAAAACAACAAGGTCTTAAGTTCGACAGAAACTTTTTTTTTATTTATAATTTCGTAACGCGTGAACCGATTTTGATGCTTTTTTTTGTTTGGTAGAGCATATTCCCCGATTGGTACCATGTCAAAAAAATTGGAGGGGGAGGGGGTGAAACCTATCTTCGTAATGCGTGGACCGATTTGGTTGATTCTTTTGTTTTTGCATAGAGTATGATTTTCATTGCTAATACAGCAAAAATATGTTCCTAGACTAGGATGGGAAGAAGGAGGGGAAATCTAACTTCGTAACGCGCGGACAGAGTTGGATTATTCTTTTTTTGATGTATAGAGTATGATCCTCCATTGGTACCGCGTTACAATTTTAAATGGTGGGGTTGTAGTAGTGGAAGGGTTGGATGTCAACTTGTTACCGCGTATACCGATTTAGACCGTAGACCGATGATTCTTTTTATGTTATATAGAGCATAATCTTCCATTGCTAAAATGAAGATACATTTTGCATTCGTAACGTGTGGACCGATTTGGATGATTCTTCTTTTGATGTGTAGAATATGTTGCCCACTAGACGACGACAAAAATTTCTGTGCTTGGGTGGTGTGCGGAGCGAGCGTTACCCAATTTCTTAATGCACACACCTATTTGGAAGATTCGTTTTTGTTGTATACAGTATGATCCCTCATTACTACTATATGGACAAATGATGATCTAAGGTTGGGGTGGGAGAGGGGTAACTTAACTTTGTTACGCGTGGACTGATTTAAATGATTCTGATTGCACAGAGTATCTATTTGTATTCTGACATAAATTGTGGCTTGTAGTGAGAGTTGAAGGAAAGGCGGCGCCTAGTTTAATAAGGCATATAGACAGATTTTGATGATTTTGATTATTTTTGAATACGTTTCCTGATTGATAAATTATACAAATTTTGTACCCAGATTGACTAGGATAATTCTCTCTTGCTATATAGAGTACGGTGGCGCACTGAGGGTATGAAAAGGGTGACAGTGACTAAGTTCGTAATATGTGGCCGGATTTAGATAACTCTGTTTCCATTCTTTAGAGTGCCCTACTTTTGCAACTTTTGAAATTGCTTAAATTGTTTTGTTCTTATGTACGAAGACACTAAAAAGTGAAAAATAAAATAGTTTTAAAAAAAAGTTGAACCGACTTCACAAAAGAGTTAAAAATCATTTTTCTTTTTTTCCCGTTTAGAGACTTAAAAGCGCGGGAAAATGGCGCTGTTTTTAAAGGTTTTTTTCAAATACGCGCCATTTTTCGAAAAAACCCTTTACTTTCGGTTTTGGTGGGGGGATGTACAACTAAGTATGTTTATTTTAAAATGGCATTCGATTTTTTTCTTCAGATGTACTGCAGAGGCTCTATCATTATCGCAGATTTGGGCTTTTTTTTTACTTCAACTCAACGCCCTCGAGAGGAAAAAAATTATAATTAAAAAAAAATATTTATGAAATATATATCCTAAGTAATCATATGTAAAAAATATTTTAAAAGGATTTATACCTACAAACAAGTCAACTATCCAACCACAATTGAAGATACTATATAAAACTACCTGAACATTTCAGTTCACGGGTTCTTATGGAAGGACAATTAAATACCTCTGTTGTAGTTGTTTGGTTTGTTTAATTTGCACCGACTTTAAAATGTCGTAATAGATATAAAATGAAAAATTATTTTATGCTTTTTAGCGCTTTTTGTGAATTCGGTTCAACTTTTTTTTAAAACAATTTTATCTTTAGCTAAATTCTTCTCTCACCTTGTCGAACAGCTTACCGCTTTGGTTCCCTCCCCCTCCACTTTTGCAGCACAGGACATTCAGGTGGAGCACTGTGGGCGTCGATCGGGAAATAACGTTACTCGATTTGAATAGCTCATGTTTTGCTGGATGAGTGTTTATCAAAAATTTTGTACTTTAATAAAAACAGGATAAATCTTATTGAATAGGCATAACGTTCCCATTAAAAGTACTCCCCAGAAGCTACAACATTCTTTCTGAGATACTAGCAATCTGTATCTGGCTATCTGAGTAGCCAATAGCTATATTCTTACATTGTATTTCATGTCCTATACATCCTCAAGTCCTTTTTCTTTTAGGGAATTTTGCATTTAAGGAACGAGTACGTTCTGAAAACTCTTCGTACGCATTCCAGAGCTAATGGCTGTGGTCCATCTAGTTCCATCTAGTTTTCGTAAACCCCCTCCCCGTTCTCCTGCAAAAGAAAAACACAATGTCCTTTTAATCGTAATCTGTAATCAGCAGAAAACAACTATTGGTCGCACCGCCCGGTTCCAAACAGCAAAAACCGGAATGGAAAGCCAACACGTTATTACTTACTCCACCGACGTCTTAGCCATAGCTTAAAATATATTTATTTTTCCAAAACAGTGGTCTACATTTAACAAACAAAACTTATAAATTTAGCGAATCGATCACCGGCGGCATTTTTAAAGGTATGTATGAATTAGGAAAATGATATTATTTACAAAATCGATCACAATCGGTTTGAATTAAAATCTAATCGCCATATTTAAACTAATGCAAACTTTTGTGAAATTACGAATCTATTCAAATCATTAAATTGAAATACAAAGAAAACTTACACCCCAATAGAAAACAGACTGAAACACTAAGCCGGCCATTATAAAGTTCTTTCTTTCCATCCAGTTTAAAGCATGCCTGAAGTTGTCTATAAAATTTAAGTTCTTTCTGCCTAGATTGTGTTCAAATCGAATGCAACGTTCAATTACCCTAATTAATGGAACCGCCTGGGCATTCACATTGTCCTCAATATTCACCTTGAAATGCAATCTCAGGTGTAGAGAAGGAAAAATTGTCACAAGATGTATTCCACTAGCAAAATAAAACAATCTAAAGAACTGAACAATCATCACAGATTTAAAGACACAAGCGTCCTACGATGATGATACTCGTAACAAGGCAATCCAAACCGGTTTGGTTGAATTAATTCACGTGGAACGAAGAAGGTGTACATCGCTGCAATAAGCTGCGTGAATATGTCTTCGAACGAGTCATGTTGCTCATTGTACGCATATTTTTCTCCGGGATAACAATGACCATCTATGGCCACCATTTCATACAGCAGATATCTAGATAGAGAGCAAGAATGTGCAATTATTTTTATCCACTTGTTACGACTGAAGAGCATATCCCAGGTAAGTACTAGATATGTTCTCCATATGCGCATTTAAAAGTAACGCGCATTTCAAAGACAGATTTCATCCCAGCGCCATACTTCTGAAGAGTCTGAAATTATTGCCATCAACGAATTCATGTTTCATAGACGGGTAACATCTCAATTAACAGCGCAATCGAATACATTACCTAGACAGGACGGTCTTCGCATGAATATTACAATTTGGTCAGATTGTTGTTGTATTACCTGTTCAAATGCTAATTATTCAAATTAATTGTGCGCATAATTAAGCTGGGAGCCTGATTTTCGAAAAATAAAGTAATGCAGGATAGGCTATTATGTGATGGGCTCTGGGATGGCGCAAGTAGGAGGTTTCCTAACGAGCTTCAATTAATTGAACGCAATCGCAACCTATACTGAAAGTTGAACTGAATTTTAATGGGCAGTCGCAGCTTAATTGAGTTGTTTAAGGGACTTGAAACTAGGAGCTAAACCGGTTGCGTTAATTTGCGGCAATCAACTTAATGTTATCAATACGTAGAGGACAGTGACAAAACCTCAATTGATCGGATCGACATAATTACGCTAATCGGTTGAATTGCTTACTTTTGTCCGAAACATCAAATGGTTTGAAAGAATTTTCCATGTATGTTTGTATAGTAGTGATTTGGGGTAAATTTTTTGGTAGAAGTTTACAAATAGCTAATAATAACCATAAAATGACATCTTAGAAAATTATAGGTAACTGAAATTTTGTTGGAAGTAAGATAAGAAAACAATTAAACGTTTGAACACATATTCAAGACACAAGGAGAATAACCCTGTTTTCAAAACCCAAAAAAAAACCAAAAAAGAGCTCCGGTCATAAACTTGACAACAATTGAAAAACCTTAAAATGTTAAAAAACTTAAGTCAAAGTGAGAGGCTGGCGGACTTACGGTATTCCAAACAAACCTCATATTTTCTTCATTTACTCTTTTATACCTGTCGTACATGAGGTGGAGACTCTTTAGTCTTATCCGTGGTTCTTATAGAGTTACTCAGGAACGAAAGGTGTAATAATTTTACCGAATATTTTAAAATATTATAGTATTTTTAATGAAAAATAACAATAGCAGACAGCTATGATAGTTCCAAGGTCATGCCAGACTGTTTTGAAAGAAACAATTAAGGAAGAATTTTTTTCAATTATTTATTTACAAACATTCGTCAAAGGCTGACTACTTACAAAGTAAGCAAAGCTAAACCAAAAAGTTAAAAGAAAGTAGTAAGTAATAAATGAAAATCTTTTTGATCAAAATATTCATTAGAACAACGAGACATTGATGTGATAGGCTCGTGTAAACCATAATTAGTGCGGTGTTTAGGTATTTAAAAAAAATCGCGATTTCTCAAGGAGCATGGTGGAACTGAGATATTAAAGGAGGATAAAAGGACAGGTGAATCAGTAGTACCATGAAGGAAATGGAAAAACAGTTTTAGATTTGCTCCGTCGAGATTACAGAGAATCAAGTTTTAAAAGATCGAGTCTACTTGTGTAAGAGGGCAATAGCAATGTATTGATCCAAGGCAATCCACGAAGAGCAAACCGAACAAACCTATGCTGAATTGGACGAAAGAACAAATAATAAAGGATCCGTGTAATATAAGGATCCATCAAACTCGAAACGAAAACCTGCGTCGAATTAGCTTAGTAACAATCGCGTCAATAACATAGTGTAAATGAAGTCCAGTTGAATTCTTTTACGACAAAACGACATAGTTGTATGTTAACTGACTGTACCATGGGGTTTTTATGAAACATGGCTATTATTAATTCATTAAAACTGATTTTTTACTTGTTTAAAACTTTATATTTTTTATTTTCCCGCTACGCTTATTTCGGCTTATGAGGCCATTTTCAAGAGAGTCAAATACAAACTAATTCTAGTGCTTAGATTTCCTAACATATACAACATTCCAAAGATTCCAAAAATTGATAAGACTGCGAGAGTATTCACATATGGATTTGTTGGCTATGAATTCAGTTAGCGGTGATCAATTATAGTCTATAGTATTCGTTCATTTAGCAAGTTATGTTGTATATACAATGCCTTCTTCTTTTGTCTGATTATGTAAAATATTTAAGTTGCCAATACTGCAACTACATATGTCCGGTTTCATATAAATGTTTCGCTACCATTGAATCGAGCCTATTACTTTTTAAAGAATTTAGATGTTCCTTAAACCTTGTTTTAAAATTACGTCATATTTATCCAATATAAACACTATCACAGTCATTATCATTTTTTTCTTTTATAATTACAAATATAATTTTTTTAAATACAATTGTTATAAAATAGGATGTTCACATTTAACTTATTTTTTAACTTTTTTTTTTGCAATTGCCTCCCTCGATTTTCCTATATATTTTAATTTCATCCTTTCCTATTATTTTCCTCTTTAGACTTTGGATAAATATTTATTCTTAGAGCTATTTCTTTAATTTTATTTCTAATAAGTTTATCTTTCAGGCTTTCTACATAGCCATTGTTTTTTGCAATCGTCTGAATTATTTTACAATCTTTTTCAAATAATTCATGCGAAAGTGGGATTGTGAAGAGTCTATTAGTCATGGAATGAAAAGAAGATAATTTTACGCAATAAGGGTGGTTCGAGTTTGCCGGTCTAATTACATCGGGGTACGTAGCTTTTCTATAAGTAACAGACCACTTTGCCCTATCTCATGTACGGCAGGTATAAGAGAGTAAAGGAAGAAAATATAAGGTTTGTTAAAATACCGCAAGTAAGCCGGCCACTCGCTCTTAGACTATTACTAATATCACAAATAAAATGCAGTTTAAATTAATATTATAAAACAAGTAAGTCAAGAATGAACGTTGTTCAGGCTTCGAGGGTTCCGTACTTAAGTTATTTTCAAATGCAAAATGTTTTTAAAATTTTGTAGGAATTACATAAAAGCAAATTACAAATATAAACATACTCCCCCCCTTCCAGTGTTTTTCGAGCCGAGACATAAAAGTCACAATAATCCGACAAACTTGATTTTTTAACATCTCTAAGCGACCTTAGTAATTGATATTAATTTCAACTCGATACCTCTACGCAGTCCTGAGAAAAAGGGTCTTGACAGATAGACTAACAGCCAGCCAGCACACAGACGGACAACAAAGTGATCCTATAAGGGTTCCTTTTTTTCATTTTGAGGTGCTGAACCCTAAAAATGAATGGCGGATAGACAAGAACAAATCACTAAATTTAACAACATACATATATAGTAAAGTTGTTGTACGAATTATTTAAGTTAAGTCATTAAACTGAAAAAGTATGTTTAGAAAAACTCCAGACAAAAAGTATTTAGGTTTACGTATCAAGTAAAACTAAGTCTTCCTTACAGCCACTACAGACGAATGATCTTTTGGTATAAAAACTTGTAAGCCATGAAAACCAAAGATGGTTAAAGTATGTCAATGTGTTGCGTATTGGTCGATCCTTTTTTTGGTTTTGAACGTCATTTTAATTGCCTTTAAGATTTAAAACTACACTACCCTCGAAAAGTTAGTGAAGTTAAAATAAAACTGTTTTTAATATCAAAATATGTGTTTATTAACATTTTAATATGTAAATTATAATCTGAACAATAATAAATAAAGTTTTACAAAATAATATCACAATTTTCATTCATCCAATTATCCACCTTCTGCTTTGATGAAAACTTGGCACAAAACTGACAAGAAGAATACCCCGATTCTTCTTGTCAGTTTTTGGAGTTTTTCTGAAGTAATGGACGTCAAACACTCCTGAAGTTGATCGAACAAAAGCTTCTGATTTATCGGGGTTTGTTTTAAAACTGCCACTTGCCGCCATTTATCCTTCCTAAACACGCCGCATCCTCTATTAAAAGCCCCGACAAACCAGAAGCTTTTGTTTAAACGTTTTCAGGAATGCTGGATGTCCATTACTTCAGAACAACTCCAAAAACTGACCAGAAGAATGTCCTGAGTGTGCCAAGCATTCATCAAAGCAAGAGGTGGACATTTCGATGAATCAAAATTGTGAAACTATTTTGTAAAACTTTATTATTGTTCAGATTATAATTTACATATTAAAATGTAAATATCAGGTAAATAAACAAATATTTTGATATTAAAAATACATTTTCTTTTAACTTCAATATGATAAATTATATGCAACTCGCTTTGTCCGGAAACTTTTCGAGGGTAGTGTATATAACTCAGAAAAAAAATCGGCACAATTTCGTCTTGGGCTTAACATTGAAATGTGAAAAAAATATAAATGGGAAATCAAGTGGCCCTTGTTTGGGGGCGCGATTATTATAACGAAAAAAGTATATAAGCACAACTTTTTTTTTTAATTTTTCTAGGATGTTTCAGAAATTTCAACAACTTCTCAACAAAAACACTAGGATGATTTTTGTTTAAATTTTTTTCCAGTTCATAACGCTAACCAAGATTAGGGAACAACTAAAAATTGAAAAAATTAGAAACTTGAAAAACAAAAACACGTATTCAATAATTTGTAGCACATAAAAAAAAGATGCCATGTTGTACCGTTTTGGAAAGGTAATAAGATAAGGTACATGAATTTCGCAGTAAATTTGGGACAATGCTGAATTTTCGGTAATCGAAAACTTTTTTTCACTTTTAAAGTGGCTATACCTGCAATGGTAGGAGTTAGAACACCATTGTTGACAATTTTAGAAAGGACATTGGCGTATGCTTTTTGTCTCTGCGTTGAGTCGATCAAAAGATAAAAATAAAATAGTGATGTATAATGTGAATGTAAAATAATAAATTTATGAATCACCTTGTAACTCCCAAACGGTTGAGTTTGCCGACGTCCCTGCCCGACAATATCTTGTTTGTTGAGGTAAAATATATTACCCCACTTATTTTAGCACACCATATCTGAAACATTAATGGATACAATAATGTGAAAGTAGTTAGATCCAAAATATTTTTATGATTCTCGAACTAAGCATGTACTTTTTTCATCAAAGATACCTAACAATATCTGTGTATGCAAATTTCAGTTTCGTCTTATAAGCAACAGCAATTTTTTTAAAAAAAAATTCCTAAAAATATCAAAGATTTCGTTTCGGAAATATGTTGCAATGTTAATAATGAAAAATGTATCTCCAATAAATGCCATACACTCGAAATGGATGCTTCTCTTCTTCTACTATGTAATTTACATCCTAGTGAGAATTGGAAATGCTGGAAGGACATAAATATCAAAGTAACTCGGTCGATATAAGAAGGATCTCTAGTAGACCTACTCAATACCATAGAAGATAAGTTACCATCTTTTTTTAATTCTATTAAATTATATTTTTCCGATATTTACGATAGATTGCAATGACGTATTCGTTAATAACACTACTGATTCAGCTTTTTTGATACGATTTTGCGCATAATTGAATATATTAATTTTACAATAAAATACAGTTTCGATTAACTTAAAACTTTTAACAATTCTTTAAGCCATATTAGTTCGTCTAGAAATATCTATATAAGATTTTTGGTTTTATTTATTTCAATTAAGCCTAAATTAGGTACATAATCCGGGCTGTGGTCAAAATCATTTAAATATTCAATTTATAAAAATCGCATTCCCACCGAAGAAGGAATATACCGCAAGAGAATTGTTAAGTGAAAATTCGATTCACTAAAATTTCGATGACAAGCTTGAGACTCGGCTTAAAGTTCTTAAGGGTCTGCAGATCTCATGCAAAAATTCCCAAATTTTTCTTTTTATTCTGCAGAAATCACGCAATCTGTAGCTCCTTTCTTCATCGCAGCTTGTGTAGCTGAGATCTTAACCACTGATGTACTTCGTTATCTTTTTGGGTTTATTAATTTTTCGTTCGGCTTTTGGGTTGTCCTCTTCAATCGACAGTGATCGAGGACTTGATAATCACAGCACAAGAAAAAATATCACATCGTTGCCCTACAGAATAAGATCAAGGGTCCTCTGGTCACCTTTCGGGGCGTTAGACTTAATGCGGCTGTACAATCGAATTTATCGCTCGATGACATGCATCTGGGTGTAACTTAATCCTTTCGTTGAGATTGATTCGCTTATTAATAATTTAATACACGATATCTTTTTGATACGCATACAGAAATATTAATCTTATGATACGTGTATATTTCGACCTCCGGTTTCCTTATCGCCGCTGACTAGTCTCACATTGGTTTATCGATGTTGTGCTTTATTCGATAAAAAAAAGTATCCCTTGACCCTCAAGTGGTCAAATTAATATTCTACCATAGCAAGCAAAATTGTTTTAGTGCGACAGAAATTAGTCAAGCGTTTAAGATTAGACTTCTGGAATTTGCGATGTCTAATGAAAAGAGAAATAAAAAATGAGCGGTGCCAAACCAAATCGTTGTGAATGCCTGCAAAATGTTGCTGGAGAGTAAAATAATGTTTCAATAGAGATGTAAAACTTAAATATGTGTATCTGCTTATATTATCACCTTGGCAAATTGTATTTTAAAAATAGTTTTGACATGGTTATATGCTTTCTATTTAACACAAACAGCACTAACTTATCAAAGAAGGGTGGGTTTCCTAAAACAAGTAAAGAGCGCCACTTTAAATAAAAATAAGGTATATTTCAATAAAATAAGAAAAGAAGTAAAATGTATAGCCACAAGAAATAAAGAAAATACTCAAATAAAGAAAACATCTTCAAAAACCTAAATTCCAAATTCCTTAGAAATCCTTGAGTTAAAGAAAAATAGAACTTAACTTTCTTCGACACAATTTGTGTGTGTTGTTTATAGGTAATTCGCCCCTATTTTGCCTGAATACATTTTTTACAGAATTATTATTATATATTTATTGATATATGGTGTTTTTCTCATTCAAAAATGGTTTTTTTTTCGTAAATTAAATTCATTGGATAACATTCTCCTAAAATTTCAGTTTAATATTCAAAATGTTTTTCGATTTACCTGGCCAAAAGTTGAAAAATCAAGTTTGAAGAGGAGGATTTTGAATGGTCAGAAAAGTTTAAGTAGTGCCTCAAGCATTGTTTTTTACTTATGGGAAAATGCAGGTGTTTATGCATCCCTTTGTATCTCATTTCTAAACCGAACGTCTCTCTTCATGTGTAGGTACCCAATGTGTACGCATTCGTGTAAAACATATAAAACAAACCAGCTGCAGATAGCTGCAGAGTCGGCTAATATAAGTGAAGTTCTAAAAAGCGGCCCGGAGCGTGCTTCCAAGCTCCCATAATATGCTGAGTATATGTTTCTTGTCAGTCTTGACAGTGTTTTCGACCACGACCGAGTGCATATAAGTAAGGGAATATACATAAAAAAAACCCCGCGGGTATTAACGTTCTATTAACATTAAGTTTCACAATAAAGCTGTTTATTCATAAGCGCGAGTGATTCATTGTTGGACCACTATTTTTTGGAATGTATCACCTATCGATTCTTCCGGTAAGAGCTAAACTTAAAGAATATTGACGATGAATAATTTTTATCGTTCTAGTCGAGCGGTCTGTAAAATGGCTGAAGTTTTTGAATTTTTTCTTACAGAAAAAGGTAAATAATGTATAATTCGCTATTCAGCTATTAGTACATTTACTTAAGTTCACAAAAAAATGTTTTTTTATTCCTTAAATTGTAAAATTTGCGAGATATCCACGCACTTCTGGAGCCATGTAGCGCATTCAACGCGCTGCGCCGTGCAGGATTCCGCCTTCCTCTTTTATATGAAACACAAAAATCAAAGTTCTTTGCAAAGTAGAATAAATTTGCGGGGCCATGGACCATTTTCAGAAAAATTCAGTGATTTTTGATAAAATGGCGACCGTTTGAAGAAGACAGCCGATCTTTTTGCCCATTTTTTGTTGCCCATAGTGGCTAAAAAAATAGTAAATATAAATATTTTTTGTTGAAAATGGTCCATGGCCCCCTAAATCCAATAATCTTTATTTAGTAGAAAAAAAAGTCAATCGGTTGAACGGTTCGACTGAAACTCTCCACGGTGCGGGCGTGTCTAAAAACATGAAAAGAAAAATAGTAGGAAAAAATATAATTTTTGTTTTTTACAGTTAGTCAGCTGTTCCTGGACCATTAAGCAAGCCTTTCTCTTCCTTGTGAAATTGATTTTGACTACAATGTATATTCAAGTAACATTATTTTGTTCAAACCGAGCATATAAGAGAATTTTTATACCTGCGTACATTTGCATTTGGCTCGAATGTAGTCATGATTTTCGGCCGATACGCGTTCGCACTAAATCGGCTGTAACTTTTACATTTTTCCGAACTTCTTCAAATTGTTGTAGAGGCTTATTCTAGACACTATAAGGATTTAAAATATGCAAAAAAAAAAATTTTTTGAAATTGCTCGACTAGAACCTACCCTTAACGTTTATCTTTTCTAAAGTCCTGTTCCTTTGTAACCTTTCGTACAAATTGGAAATTAAAAAATGGCCAGCTAGAAATGATGAGATTTCCGTCTGCAACTGTGATTATTTGTAGACGTGCCTAAGCAAAATTATGGCAGTAGCTATAATCGAAAGACCGCTCGACACTTTTTCCAAAACTCAACTGTCTAAGCTTCGATAACGGAAATCAACCATGATTTTATAGAACGTTTTCACATCATTTTGCATTTTGTGATTTCTTGTGGGTTTCATATAAATATATCCAGATTTTAAGAATATACTCTGAGAACAATGCGCAAATTTGAGAATTATATCCATGGTATATCATGCCCACAAGTGTAGATATGTACAATTTTGATGTATTGCTTAAAAATTATCAAATCAGCCCTGCTGCCAAGAATCCTGCAATAAATTCGTAAAAAAATTCCGTCTGAATTTCTCACGAAAGTGCAGTAGAAAAAAAACTGTACAAGATGTTTTGCATAAGCTCTGATTAACGTCAGACCCCTGTAAATTGCCTGTAAAAGTAACGAAAACGTTTTCGCCTGATGCGATCCCATTGCTTCAGCTACCTGAAATACATCTAGCACCTGTCAAAACTCCGACTTCAATTCCGACAATGCGATGTGCAGACGATACTAACTATTCGACAGATAGTGATTAGATTGTAGAGTGTAGTGAGATTATACATATGTATTTCAAAAAAATAGTGCATTGTTTATAATTGATTGATTTTTCATTGGTTTTTTGTTGATTTAATTTGTTTTTTTTGATAATTGATTAGTTTGAAGAAAACAGAAACAATTTTTTCCCCAAAAACTTACGTCCACATTCGTAATGAGCGGCCTCCAAAACACCCCTAAATCAATTTTGAAACAAATCAGTTTGATTTACGAAAATAAGTCCGCCATTTGAGATCTGCAGTACTGTTTGTGGAAAATTGGAAATAAGATTCGTAATTAGCGATCTTAAAAGCCCCCTAAACAATTTTCAGAGTGAATCAGTTCTGTTTTTTTTGTTCAAGACTCCTCCGCCATTTTGATTGCGCCATTATACTATCGGAAAATTTAACAGCATATTCGTGATCAGCGATCTTAAAAATTCGTTAACTTTTAGAACGAATCAATTGTATTTTTCCAAAATTCGTCGGCCATTTTGTTTTTTTTTATTATCAGATTCGTAATCAGCGACCTCGAAAAACCCACGAGTGATAACTTTTTCAGGAATCATACAACATTTTCGGCTTTTGACCAGGTTTTTGGAATTTCACCCCATTGTGCGGCGTCGATCCAGCGCCATATAAAAATGACGCCTAAAAAACCTGGTTAATACCCGCATCAAAAAGGTTTAAGGGCCAATCAAGTGCGGTCGTTCTAAAAAAGAAGAGGGTCCTGGAATGGCAGACTGAAGAAACGTATGTTTAATTTGTTGTTATAACTTTGTTTTCACAGAAAACTTAAGAGATAAACTTTAAACCCGTTATTCTCGAAAACTTTTTTTCGTGCGGAGGAGTAAGAAAATTAGCGAGTTAAACCTTTCAACGAAATTTAGGAAAATATGTCAGCTATGTAATAAACCGACCTCCTGATCAAAAAATCACCGCTGAAATTTTTTAAATTTAACTTTGAAATTTTATGTGACAGGCGAGTTCATGTGCTAACATTTTAATTAACAATTGGCTTTTCGGAAAGATAATTGTAATTACTGTGTTTCATAAATAATTTCAGTGCGAAGCCTATTTACCTATTACCTATTTATTAAATTCGCGTAGAGGTTAAATATCTTGCTTTGTTGGGATTCTGTGGCTTATTGGAAAATAAGTCTAGAAAAGTGAAAGCTTACTTCGCCTTAATTAGGTAAATATATGCCTTTTACTTATTCGAATCTTTAATATAGGAAATTCTTATTTTTAACTAATTCCTGGTTGCTTCTCTAGATACAAAGAATTCGCTTTATCCTATCCATCCATAATGACTAAAGTGATAATTTCACTCAGGGCAACAGATATGTTAGTAGTTAAGCTCAGTATTAGTAAAGTTTATGCAACATCGATGGATATTTGCATCCACTTCTTGTTACCTCCCTTGGACCTGAAATAAAACAAAACATAAGAGGGGAAACATATTTTTTAAAGATGAGAACAACACAGTGCAGGCAATGGTAGATATCTAGATGATAGGACCATCGGGAAGAGGGTGGAGGAAGTGGGGATGGCAATGAATTACATTGCAAAGTCTTTGAAAATAAATTCGTAAGATTTTACGTTTATGTGTCTAGTTTACGATTGTAAGGTTAGTTCACTGTCAATTTTCGGAGAGTACAGTTGTGTGTTTTATTATAAATTTTGAAAATGATAAAACGTACAATATCAAGCTGACACGCCGACTCCCTACTGGTCCGGTTCTGCGCCAACACCTTCAACTGTGGCCTTGATTTTTGATCCACCTACCTTCTTTCTCGACGGATCTTCTCGTCTCTTCTCGTCTTGGGTTACAGTCAGCAAAGCACAAGGTGATTATATAAACAATTTGCCACTATTACGTCAGTTTTCGCAGGAAATTTTCATATACGGGGTAATTCTATTATTTTTCAAAATTAAATTCCGGATTTTTCCTTTAAAATAATCTGGAGATTATTTGGTGTTGATTTTCTTCCTACTATTATTAATCACCTTTTACTTTGGGTTACAGTCAGCCCAGGTATTTGCGTTGTTATCCCTGGTGCTCGTTCCGGTCGTTTCCGTTTCGAGGTAAGGTGGTGTCTTTCAAGTGTTTTGTGCCAGATTGGGAGAAGTTCCAGCCAGGTAAGTAATCTGCAGTATATATATGTATATATTAATTTGATTAAAAAAAAAATGGGCATCAAAATTGAAGTTCATTTGCGTATTTTGGCTGCGCAGACATATTTCGCTTTCACTTTCTTTGTATTTAAAATAATTTTCGTTTCTTCTCGAGAATATAATTTTTAAAGGTCATTTACTGATGAAAGCTATTGGATATTCAACGATGAATAATAGACCAATATGTTTATCCGCAACCGCATAAGTCTTGTTACACATATAATGACTTATTTATTTAAGCTTAATACAAGCTATTACATAATAATACTACAATTACAAGCTTTAACTACTAATACTATAAGCAAGTAAGTAAGCAAGTAGCAAGAAATTTCTCCACTTGTCAATTTGTTGGCAGGCGTCATGGGAACTAGTTCTGATCCAAATCATCTTGACTCTAGGTAAGTAAGTAAGAATTATCTCATTTTATCTTTTTTTTGTCTTAGAACTTCTTCCTAGGGAATATGGCTATGGGAAGAGTTCATCGCTACCAAGGATTACAATGATCATTCTTAAGGTAAGTATCCGAAGATTTATGATCACTCATCTGTAATGAAACAAAATTATTTGCAGCATCACTTCAATACTTATCACTGGGACAGCACATCGTACAGATAGGTAATTTTTGATTTCCTTCACTTTTCTTCCTTTGATAATCTTTCTACTTTTCAGGACGCAGCTATATTAAAATAATTACATAACAGGTTCCACCTTCTACCCCATCCGACCAATATTTTTCTCGTGGTATCAACCAGGGAATATATTCTACACAACAGACAAAGAATTATCCAAATCGGTCCACGCGTTATGAAGTTAGTCTCCCCCCCCCCCCCACCCCGCACCTTAGGACCAAATTATTCTCCTATTAGCAATGGGGAAAACACTCTATACAACAGCAAAGGAACCATCCAAATATGTCCACGCGTTAAAAAGTTAGGTTCAACCAATTACCCCTAACCCATCCCACCAACATTTTAGCAATGGGGGATCATACTCTGTAAAACATAAAAAAAACCATACAAATCGGTCCACGCGTTACAAAGTTAGGTTCCGCCCCCCCCCCCTCCTGCCCCCTCCAGCCACCACCACCACAACCCCACCAACACTTTTGTTCTCGTGGTATCAAGCAGGGAATATACTCTACCCAACAAAAAAAGAATCATCAAAATCGGTCAACGCGTTACGCGTTACGTTATGTTTGGTCAGGCATGACAAAAATACACGTCGAACTTAGAACCACTTTGTTTTTGGGAAGTCGGTTAAAGTGAAATTTTGGGTACGCTTTACGTGAAAAATTGGCCTGTTAGGTGGATAAAGCCATGCAAACCATCAATATTTAGAATTTGCATATACATATGTATGTGTAAGAAAATAAGTTCTAGTGACAGAAAATTGTGAGTGTAAAATGATTATAAACTTTTATGTAGGCAACGTATAGGAGAGAATATGAAACGTATTCGAAGAATCCTTAGTTTGTGATATTATTTAAAAATGTTCACAATTGACTTTAAAACTACGGTAAAGTAATCTTAAAGTTAACTATTAAGCAAAAGATAAAAAATCACTAGTTTTATTACCAATTTGTATTATATATTACCAGTTGCAGTTAAACGGATGGATGAAGGATATTTCAGTTTATAAACCCTTCAGTCAACAGAAGTATATATAAATATATAAGTATATTGAATTTTTTTTTATAGTAGTGCCCTTTTGCATGTTTTTTTAAGAAGAAATAGAAAATACCGGTTATTATCAAACCTGAAAGTTATCTAGAGACATGTATGTTGGAGAATGGAAACAGTTCGTCATACATATTTCATGTTACTTGTCTTGAAATGCCCATTCCCCTGTCTGAGGTTTAGATTTAAGCTGATTTCAAGTCAAGTAGTTGTATAACAAATTTGTTCTCTTATTACCGGCAATGGGTGTTTCATAGACACTTGGTGCTGACTTATTTGCACAGCACTTGATATTTACATAAATCTACGGTCGGCTTGGATAACACGTACGCGCCTTCAACACTGCTCATTCAAGCTCATTGAGGACTAGCCAGGTACACACTACGTTCGGCTCTGCAGAACAGTTCTCTTGCGTTGGTTAAGAATGGGAAAAAGTAAAACCGATAATCATCTACGATTACCTCTCATTCTTCGAAAGCAATTTAACATCCTTTTGGAAATTTAATAACCTCATCAATAATCGCTTTTTCAAGGACCGCATCGCTTGCCGGACAACGGGTTGAAATATACCCGTAAAGGGGCGAAAAATTATATCCGTCGTTGGCACCGAGAAATATTACTGTGACATCAAGGAGGGACTGGTTATATCTTGATTTCATGTTAACTTGGTTCTCTTGTCTGCCTGCTACTGACTGTCTGCTGGATCAGGAATCTTTCCTACTGCCATCCAGGCATGAGGTACATACCTTTATAAAAATTACCAGAGTTACCTTTTGTGAATATTAGGTGCAAGATTCTTTTAAAATCGATAATCAGTCTCTGTCAAATATTTCACGTAGCCCTATTCGTTTTGTTTGCGACATCTCCACGGGAGTGTAATTCTTTTAGATTTTTGACATCGAAAACAATGCAAATATGCACGTGTAGTGGATGTGACACACGATACAGGTACAATTGTTAAAGTAAAATATTTCATTTACCCTTTAATAAATTTTAAAATGTGCTTATGGTTGTACTCAGATTTTAAGCGAAGCAAGAATTTTCAACATTTTTCCACTTCAGTTTCCGAATATGCATAAAAATTACAAAATTTGATAGCCAAATGGAATCACAACTTTGTATTTCTATAATTGCTGGTGTAATTAATAAATGATTTTATATTGTAAACATTTTTCCATCATCTCACTTAAAAAAGAAGTTTTATTTAAGAGTTATACAAATAATATACAATATTCCATCTCCATTCGATTTCGATCAAAGCTAATATCAAAATAATTGTATTTAGTAACATAACATCGACAACACCTTCAATAGACCTGATACTATCGACGGTATCAATAGGTTTGTTTGTTGACTCAGATCCGAGTAGCGTAGATTTGCGCCCGGAGCAAAAAAAGCAGGAAAGAGAATAGTTTTTTTTAAAGAAAAGTTGAACCGATTTCACAAAATGCGCTAAAAAGCATAAAATAATTTTAAATCTTATATCTATTACGACATTTTGAAGTCGGTACAAATCAAACAACTACAACAAAAGTATTTAATCATTCTTCCTTATGATTCCGTGAGTGGAAACGTTCAGGTAGTTTTATATAGTACCTTCAGTTGTGGTTGGGTAGTTGTTTGTTTGTTTTATGCTGTTTAGCGCTTTTTGTGAAGTCGGTTAACATATTTTTTTTTTAAAACTATTTTATTTTTCACTTTTTAGTGTCTTCATATACATATACGACTCGAAGAATGCTGCTCGTACGAACACAGAAATTTCAAAACTTGCAAGTTAGTGCACTCGAAAGAATAGAAACAAAATTATTCAATTCAGGCAGCATATTACGAAATTAGTCACGGTCACCCTCTCATACCCTCACCTTAGAAAATTTTTAACGTGCCCATAGAGCGTCACCGTACTCTATACAGCAGTAGTCAGAGAATCAGCTTAGTCACTCTAGGTACAAAACTTTTATCATTTATCAATCAGGAAACGTATTGTGTATTTATGAATCACGTAAAGTATTCAGAATCAAAACCAGTATATGCCTTATGAATCTAGGCGCCGCCCGCCCTCCAACTCTCACCACCAACCACAATTTTTGTCAGAATGCAAATAGATACTCTATGCACGCAGAATCATCTAAATCAGTCCAAGCATTACAAAGTTAGGTAAACCCTCCCCGCTCTCGAACACTAGGTCAACATTTTTCCCTACAATAGCAATCCCCCATTGCACATGAAAATCACAAAAAGAATCGTCCAAATAGGTGTGTGCATTAAGAAATTGTGTAACGCCCTCCCCGCCCACCACCCCACTATATATATGTTTGTTTTCGTACCAGTCCATCGGACCACACGTTACGAAGGTAGCCTACGTCTAAACCAACACCACCCCAGTGAAAATTTATTCTTATATTAGCAATGGGGGATTATACTCTATATAACATAAAAATAATCATCCAAATAGGTCTACGCGTTAACGAGTTGAGATCCAACCCCTCCCCTACTACCGTTTAAAATTGTATCGCGGTATCAATGGGGGGTCATCTCTATACAACAACAAAAGAATCATCCAAATCAGTCATACATAAAAGATCAAAAAAAAATACATGTCTTAGAACTATATTGTTCTTGGGAAGTCGGTAAATAAAATAGCAGCTCAGAGCTCTTCTCTCATCCGAGTAGCAAAGACAGTTTGGGTGCAGAACTCCAATCCAAACAGCTGATTGTCAAAGTCAAACGCTTCCAAATAGACTATGAGTAAGAAACTAAATGGAGCGGCCATAACGTGTAAAATCCATGTCCTTTTTTTGCTTTGCTGTAACTTTTCTTTTCTCGCTAGTCATATTTTATTATCAACTCAACAGCAAAGGCGGAGGTATAATTAAGCTTTGCAAGGAATTAATAGATGGAATTTTTTTTATTGAAGTGCTTACTGATTTGCAAATTAATTAGTTAATTCTCTTGTTTTAGCAATATATTAATGAGCACAAAAAGATAAATACAAATTACAAATTTTAATGCTGCTTTTAAAGTGCAATTTTAAATAGATTTTTCCAGAATTTCAAAAATTGCGCCAAAGCAGCCTGATATAAACGTTTTCTCTTCAGCCTGTACTGCGCTGTTTTTGTTGGGTGTGCGTCAACTTGCACACCTTTAGCAAATCTTTGCTGCTGGGTCAATCCATTTAGTTTCTCACTCTTAGCAAATAACTCGATCTTAAACGTCAGGAAGCTCCACTTTCTTTCCAAGCAGGAGCAGAAAAGTTGGCTCGGAAATTATCTGAGATTTTTGCCCTTTCCTCAAAGAACACAAAGAACACAAAAAGTGCAAAAAGCTTTCTGCTCAAAGAATACAGAGCAGAGCACAAAATATTTTTTTTAGATAGAGTAAAGTCCCCAGTAGATAAACAGAACCCAGTAGACGGACAGTATATGATATTTTTAATAAAATAAGTTATACTAAAGATTATTTTAATTAATTATGTAAAAGAAAAAGGGACCCTTCATGAGAATATTGTGTAGCGATAAGTCCTTGTTGTTAAGTTACTTTCCTTAACAATTTCGTGCTGCGTTAAATAAGAACATTCCCATAATATTAAGCCTTTCATGCTCATGCTTCCTAAATTTGGCAGGCCCCATGTGAGTCAGATTTAGGTATTCATTCATAAATTCATAATAATAATTGTATGGATCTGGATTCCTTTATATATGTCTATCTGCATGTAAAAATTGCGAGGTGACTATGTCTCTAGATTTTCCTTATTTGAAAGATTGTCACAATAGCATGAATATCTTCTTCAAATAAATTTTCGCAAAATTGTTCTCCGTATGTAAATTTGTATGTCGGTTTAACTACCTTGATTTCCCACATTTGTTTGGCTAGTTAAAGGCTAACACGAAGGTTCGTAATTTTGTTACTATGACGATTGCATAGATGTGTTTACCTGTATTTTCCGCGGTTGGAGAACTCCAGGTTAATGGTAATTCAGGTCCGCTAATGATAAATTGTTCAAATGCTACCATTGTCTTATTTAAATTGGTTAAGATAGAAGTATGGTTACTTGTAATAGCAGAAATGGGAGACTTTTTCAATTTTAAACATTAACCGGCATTTTCACTAATAAAACTGGTTATATTCATTCTAAGAAAGCACATAGAGTAATATGCTTCCCCGAAGATGAGATTCCTGTAACGATGATCATAGCTAATAATTGGTACATTGCTTGTGTTTGTGTTTAACTTTCGGGAAAACAAAACTGAATATCTACGTTTGGCTTCTCGAAAATAGCTGATTCTACTTCTCCTTTTAAGTGCTTTGATTATTCCTTGAAGTAGCCGTTTTTCTGTTTTGATTCCGATTTCCCAGATGCAGTAGTGTATGAGTTTCTTTCTACAGTGTGATCAAAATTTTGTATTTAGACGTTTCGTCGCTGAATGCTCGTACCCTAAACTGTTCTTTCTTATCTCTCCAGCTGGTCTGGTTCTGCGCCAACGCCTTCCTTGTTTTTTATTGAAATAATTGACGTTTTGGTCGGCACTTGGTAGAACGATTTTGTAAACATATTTGGTTTTTGAAAAACACTGAAAAAACACTTGCTTTTGTTCTACAAAATTTATTAATAAATATTTATCTTGCGACGCGTTTCGTCCTCTTAAGACATTATCAAGCGACTGACAGGCTAGCCTGCACCTACTGTGTGTGACAAACTAGTGGAAAATTACTGTTTAACGTTACTCAGATGAAATACACTAACTTTAATTACACAAACAAATATATGTAATTATAAACAGTGAAAAATAATATCAACTAAAATTTAATTTTTAAAAGAGGGCTACTATTATACAAATCCATTTGGTCATTTACCAAAAATGAGCCTTTATCTTTTTCTTTTTTAATTTCATATGCTTCATTCTGTAATCGTTTATATTATGTCGTAATTTTAATTTGTCAATTGATGTTGTATGACCAGTTTCTATTAAATGTTTGCTAAACCCGGAAGTTAGGCGATTGTATTTTGCTGCAGATATATGTTCTTTATATCTCGTTTTTATATTCCTTTTCGAATAGAAATGGATTTGTATAATAGTAGCCCTCTTTTTAAAATTAAATTTTACTTGATATTATTTTTCACTGTTTATAATTACATATATTTGTTTGTGTAATTAAAGTTAGTGTATTTCATCTGAGTAACGTTAAACAGTAATTTTCCACTAGTTTGTCACACACAGTAGGTTGCAGGCTAGCCTGTCAGTCGCTTGATAATGTCTTAAGAGGACGAAACGCGTCGCAAGATAAATATTTATTAATAAATTTTGTAGAACAAAAGCAAGTGTTTTTTCAGTGTTTTTCAAAAACCAAATATGCCTTCCTTGTGTTCTGCGCTGGCTCTAGTTTGGAGCCTACTGAAGGAATTTGTCTGGCTCCTCGAACGCTGAGGTCAATCCCGTCTTGACTTATAAGCCTTGTAAATGGATTTTTACATCGAAATTTTTTATTATCCTGGTGTAGCGGGGCAGAGAAGAGTTGAATATTGTACACCGTAAAGTGGAGCCCAGGCGGCGAATGAGGTGTCCTTAGTCCCCTAAAATGCAACAACATTAACCCTTGAATAAATGCTACTCTCCCACTCTAATTTCTAAACTATTCATGCAAAATATCAAAAAGAATTTTTGAATGTAGCCTTATAGTATATGGGGCAAAATTCCTCAAGTGTGCCAGGTGAAAAAATTCGATGTCTCCGATTTTGTTTAAACTTCACCAACTTATTGCTACTGGTATAAGTAATTATCTTGCTAAAGGATTTAAACTTTTGTATTTTTGCACTTTTTCTCGTGATCATACCTTTTTTGAAAATTCATAACTATCGTCACCATTGCCGTAAAACGTTGATCTTTAGTGAAAGTAATACTTAAACGCTTAAATTGTAGAATAACGAAAAATATTCGATACGTATTTTTAGTTTGTTTGTGTTTCCAAATTGGACGAGATGCAGCGCTTTGAAATTCCCCGCCAGGTGACGTCATTTCCACGGTTAGTACTCCTATATGTTGAAATCTTAAATATAGAATATCTCAGGGAAAACCGGCCTTTGGGGCAGATGAAAAAATACACCTATAAAATATTTTTTCATTTACTTTTTTACATTTCTCGTACTTTTTTAGAGGCCGGGAGTCAATTTCTCACTGTATCCCCATTATGCAGAAATCACTTTCATTTTGTTTCTGCATGTTCCACACACTTTTGCGTTGATAGGAAGGGTCGGAAACTGTTTAAGAATTTGTGAAGTCACTTTTCTCAGATCCTTGTTTATCCACGTATGATTCTTCTCCTTCATAGGATTGCAACAATACTTTATATCTTTCAACTTGTCTGGCATTTTGACTGTTTGTGGGTATATCTGACTGTATACTGACTGTAAGAATACTCTTAAACACGCCATCTACAGTATCTTATGTTATGTTATGTTCATCTGTTCTAAGCAAAAAAGGCGTACGCGGGCTTTAAAAAAATCAAAAATTTACACTTAATATGCTTTACCACTATAAATGATGCATGATTTTAAAGCTAAGGGATGACACTTACATTTGAAAAAATATAAAAAAAAAATTCATGATCTAGTATGTTTTAAAAAACCAAAAAATATTTTTCAAAGTAAAAATTTTTTCGGAAAATTATATTTTTATGCAGAAGGCCATGTAACGACCTTTACAAATCACCAAAGATCAACGATCTACGGCAATGGTGACGATAGTTATGAATTTTCAAAAAAGCTATTATCACGATAAAAAGTGCAAAAATGCAAAAGTTGACCACCCTGTAACTTCTGCACTTCTTTTTTGAAAATCCTTTAGCACGATAATTACTTATACCAATAGCAATAAGTTGGTGAAATTTAAACAAAATCGGAGACATCGAATTTTTTCACCTGGTACACTTGAGGAATTTTGCCCTATATATAGTTTATGAAAAATTATAAATAACTCTACGGTACCCTATAATATGCGTGTCCAACATGCTCTTAACCATTTTTTTTATTATATTATTAATAAAAGAATTAAACAATATTCAATTAATACTTTTTTAATCATAATACCAAAATTCAAGGACATGCCTTAGAATGCTAAAGCGCAGCTTTGGCAGGAAAGGAATTAAGGACAAGGCAAATGGGTTAATAGGTTTTAGGTGAAGGAAGTGCCGAAGTACGCCTGTTTTAAAAGTTTTTAAAGATTCCTGTAAACAGTAAAAAGTTCGGTTGAAGCTCCCTTCTCCCTTGAATCCGCACCAGCGGTGAAACCTATGAGTAAATGATAGTGACTATTATAGTCTTTTTCGGCTTTTTAAAATTGCGCGCTATAGTGAAACATCTGGATTGAGGTGAGTAGGGCTCCTACTACTATTTA
The DNA here is from genome assembly GCA_964036015.1 of Leptarthrus brevirostris. Classification (NCBI taxonomy): domain Eukaryota; kingdom Metazoa; phylum Arthropoda; class Insecta; order Diptera; family Asilidae; genus Leptarthrus; species Leptarthrus brevirostris. The sequence continues at coordinate 146,839,178 of OZ038373.1, read as the reverse complement.
GTTATAAAAATGATGGAAAGGCGTCTCTGGCAAGATGTTCTAATGTTTTTGTTGATGAAAAATTTATACCACTTTAATATTTTGAATAAAATACTTTTAACAATGAAATTTTCTCCGAACATTCATTAAGAAAAAGAAAACTTACGGTCTTTAAGGGAGTGGGTTGTACGTCCCTCCTCCTCTAAAACCCGCCACAGTAACGATAGACCAATCGCGAAGTTATCCTGCATACCCAAGTTATTTGAGCCGATTGTGTGTTTGCAGCTTATTGAGCGTAGTAAGGGTTTAATCTCACCTAATCTTACTAGTTCAAACGCTCCTGTTTTTGGGCTAATATTTCCTTGGCCGATCAGTCTCATTTTTTGGATAATTTCTGCTCTCACCATTCAATTACCAAATATTTCACACCAAATCTTTTCGCTTCAAATTATCTCAGCGAGGTTACCATGAAACTTGACTTCCTTAGTCCTTAATAGAAAATTTAGCAAATGGGACGAAAACGGCACATATGCAGATTACATGGTCTAATTAGCAGAGAAACCAACAGAATTGTAGAGTAACATTGCTAAAAGAGAAATTTAAAGCTTAATTTAGACAAGTCCAATATCGTGACATACCAGAAAAGCGAGCACAGAAAATTGAATATACTAAGAAATGAATATTGAAATTGATTAGAAATATAAGTGTCTTGGAATAACATTTAGACGAAAATTAGGCAACATCATTATTAATTAGGCGAAAAAACGAGCGCTGAGGTGCGTATGAGACAGGATTATGAGAAATGTGCATATAAAATATTCCGCCAAGTTTAGAATGTACACGGTTGTGTCAAGAGCGATGATGTTCTTCAAAGCACAAAAGCGTAGGGTTATAGCGAATATGAGGTTGAGAAATTACAACTCCTCTTTATAAAGAAGCTTTACCTGTTAAACCAGGAAAGCACCTTAGTTTCTCTTCTACACTACAAAATGGCAACAGTACTAATTGAAATGCAGCAATATATGATAAAAGGCAACTAAAGGGAAAAGCATTGTCCGTTTTGAAGTTAAAAATGTCAAAGGAATGCTTAATTAAATGTGTTAGAGGCCGCTCCAACTATTTGACCTAACCACTTACAGTGGATTAGCTGAACTATCTGCAGCATAGTTGATTAGACTTAAACCAACTAACTGAAGAAGTGAAGAGCGTCAAAAATCGTGATGCTGGTAATAGGTAAAATGAGTGAGACTTGTAAATTTATTAGCCCATCGAGGCAACTAGTAAATCAGCCTCCTTGTAAAGGTAAAGCTAATGCAAGCCCAACCGTAGCCGATTTGTAGTCAGAGAAATACTGCAGATGAGTTATGTGCCCCTAGGGTTCACAATTGAGTTGTTTGTAGCTACAGGCCGTATGTCTGCCTTACTACTCAGCAGTTGAAAGACTTAAATATATACGTCCTCACCTGATTCTGTAATATCCCGTGAACAAGGTTAACATGGCCTGCAATTAGATCGAATTAAGCAGAGGGAAATATGCATGAAGCGCATAGTACTCGTACACTCATCAAGTACTCTTTTATAGGATATTTTGGTGAATGTATGTTAAATTAGCATATATTCTGCAACAATTACATTAGCCAACAATTCTGTCTGTCAATCGGTCCCGAAAAAATTATTTCGTGTCGATTCAGCTTCAGCCTACGTTAGCAAAGGCTCACGTTAATTGGGGCGATTCTGTTTACATCAATGGTTTGATGTCTTACTGATACGTAGCCGGGCAGTTTGAGAGATTAAAATTTATGGCAGCTCCACAGTACATAAAGCATACCTTGTCATGTGGGTTTGTTCTGCAGTAGACGTAAAGCAATTTGCTCACTTTCAAATCCGCAGGTAGTACTAATAAACAAGAAAAGTTGTTTGCTAATTGTATCATGACTCACCGTTGTTTCTTTATACGTAGACTATGACTGCCGCTTTATATTTGAATTACGTGTAACATTAGAAGTAATGTACATCTATATCGTCAATGCAGCAAAAGACTGGCACAATTGCGAAAATAACGATTTGTATTTTACATTGCTTTTATAGCGAATCCCGCCACAAGTTTAACTTGATCAAAGAACCGCCAAAAAGAGTTGCGGCCAAAGGCACTCCGGCAAATATTCTTTAATACTTTTTCTGTTAGAGCTTTCATATCTAACGTAAGGTAACCGCACAGGAGCGCACAGATGCGGGCCCGCATGGTATTCTAGCTGAGAATATTTTGTCTGTTTGGAGCGGTTATTATTGCATCTTCTCTGCGACCATAATCAATACAAATTTAAAGAAAGTCCTTCATAGTGTAAATATTAAAAAAAAGGTGTGCTTTTCCTTACCGTGCCTGAAATAAGGATTAAATTTGTGTCGGTCTCCGGATCGGATCGGTGTGATATCTGGATCGGCTTAGCCTGGAGCGTTATGAAAATATTGATTCGCTCCGGAGCGGATCGTTATTTTCCAAATCTGATATCGAACCGCTTCGGAGCCGATCGTTATTTTCCAAACGTGATATCGAACCGCTCCGAAGCGGAGTGTTATTAATTTTAATTTCAATCGATCCGAACCGCTCCTGGAGCGATACTGAATCGATTAGAATATCGCTCCATTGAATGAATGGAATATGTCTGTTAATTATAAGAAAGTGATCCCCTCCTCTAACTGACAGAGGATGGTGGGTGATGGTTGGGCTGATGGATGCGTGGTGGGTGGGTGGCCGGTGGGATATAGGTGGTGAGTGGGTGGATGAAAAGAAGTTTTGTAAGTATTCAAACGTGCATTACACCTGTAATGTAATTACAAAGTGTCTTGTGCTTAAAGTATTCTGTGAGGGTTATGAATGCATGTGGGTAGTATGTAAGTGGTAGGTGCGTAGGTTGGTGTTGGGTGGATGGGTGGCTGGTGGGTGTGGCCAAAACTCATATACTTTCCGCTCCGGAGCGGTTCGATATCAGATTTGCAAAATAACGATCCGCTCCGGAGCGGTTCGATACCAGACTTGAAAAATAACGATGCGCTCCGGAGCGGTTCGATATGTTCATAATGCTCCAGGCTGAATCGATACGTGGAGCGGAGCGATATTTTGTATCGATTCTTTACCGTACTTTGTTTTCTGCGGGTGCTAAAGCAATCCAGAGTGATTATGAAGAAAGCTTGGACAGTGTGGATAGCGGAGGTCCTGCTACTCCTGCAAATATTCCTTCTCATTACTAAACCGGAGTGATAGAGGGAATCAAATGTAGCAATCAACCTGTACTTTTTACAGTACACTTAAAGAATTTATTTGATGCACAAATGAAACTTAATTCTTCTACAAAAAGGAAAAATTCCCATTATTATAAATATATTGTAACCTGCACGAGGTAGGCCACGAAAAGGTAGATATTGAACCGTGTTATGCGTATTGCGCATGCCCCATTTGCCCAGAAATCAAGACAAGGAAATGTCAAACGTAGAAAGGTAAATAATAGTGGTGAAAATGTGTAACGGAAATATCTAGAACTAAGTGGCAGAAGTTTCTAGAATTACACTGGTGAGTTTTTGTAGTGATTTAGATTGCTAAATGTTGATATGTAATACTGTTTGTTGTATTTTAACAAGTTACGTGATATGTGTAATTAAGTAAAGTGAAACGTTATATTGTAAAGGAAAGGTGTAAAGAAAATTGTGAAAAGAATTAATTTAGTGAAGTGAATAAAACTTTGAATATTTGTGCTTGAAAATAAGTGTCTTTATTAATAATATCATAATAAGGTTTTGTCGTAGTTCTGATGTTATATAACCGATCGGGATTATTTTTAGAATTCGATATTAATTCTTTACTGAACTGCTCGTATATTTGCAGTTGCTTGCCTTGGGTTTTCTCCAAAGTTGTAAGAAATACTCCATCTGACTTGGCTTTGTGTATATAGGGAAATGCTTCACTCTAAGGGCAGGTATCATAATTTTTTATTTAATCCTAGGCTGCCTACCAAAATACTGTGGAATAACTTGTGAACAATTGGTATAGGTAAGAAAAAAAATGTCATTAGATTAGAAGAGGATTCAAATTATTTGAAAATAATTTTTACGTCTAACGGATCTCCTGGTGCTGGATAATGCGTTTGAAAGTTATGACCCATCCGAAGGCATTTCGTTTATACCAGTTATCGACATTGATATCTGCTCCGCGGTAATGTCCAATTATTCTCCCTAATCTCTGAAATTTGCTTAACAGTATTATAGTTAGATCAACATTTTTTTATGGGGGTTGCTAAAGTTTATGTAGCCTCAACGTGGTATCACAATGGGCATCTTAGGCCTAAGTGTGCCTTCTTAGGTAGCCACTTTAACCTAACCTAACCTAGATAAACATTTCCAAAATTGTGCATATCCCTAAAAAGTCTACAAGTCTTGTGGAGTATCGCGCAATATCTATCCTTAGGTTTTTCTTTTCAAAGATTTCATACGCAGATTGTACAACATCTAGAACGCACCAACTTTTTGTCAAATATCCAATCAGCTTTCGAAGTAAGCACAGATGTAGGACGGCCTTGTTTAAAATTACTGACGACATAAAAATTATTATCTGTGACAAAGATGAATATGTTTTTTTTTGTGCTTGTTTTTTTATTTGTTGGTTCTGCTTGACTTCTCGAAGCCCTTTGACAAAGTTGAGCAGTCTAGCAGGACATATCGAGCTCAAACAGAACATCCATTAAAGAGCTTTTATAATTAAAATATATTTGGTCATTCAGCAAGTATTTATTTAACTGTCTAGCTTTTTTTATTTCATAAATTTCAAATTCGTCATTCGATCATTCGATTATCTTCCTATCGTAAGCGGGGTACCTCAGGGAACTATTCTCGGCTCTCTTTGATTTTAAATGTTCATTATTGACCTTTCATCTGTTATACGGTACTCCAACTATCATATTTATGCGGATGATATACAGTTGTATATTTCTAAACTTCTGTCCCAAACGGAGGACGTCATTTTTCGAGTGAATGATGATCTGATGAATGTGTGCAAATGGACTGGTCAAACTTTGCCTCAAGATCAAACTTATAATCTACAAATCTAATTTAGAAATTTGTACATTTCCAAATGTTATTCTTAATAATATAGTTATTCAGTTAAAAATTATTTTTAACAGGTCTCTAAGTTGGTCAAATAATGTCAAAAGTGTCGTTGGTAATGTATATGGGACTCTATGAAAGCTGTTTTTATCTCGAGCTTATACGACTCAAGTTACGTCGTTTTCTGTATGTAAGATCTTTGCCTGCCTTTGAAGTTTTTATTAAATTAGATTCGGCGTTAGCTGGTAAACTTTAAATTTCGGTGTGCGATATATTTTTGGACCCCGATGATTCGACGATATACATATCTTCCTTTTATAAATCTGCTTTGTGTTGTCCCCGAGCAATAATGTTTTTACGCATTTTAATTCTAACTGAAGAGCCCTCTTATTTGTACAGCAAACTGAATTTCACTTAGTCTAGTAATCCTTTTTCGCTAAATATTCCGTGTCAATCATCTCAATCTAGTGAACACCAGTTTACTGTTTAGTCCACCAGTCTGTGCAACCTTATTCCAATCGAACTAAGAAGGAGCATTTGTGGCCGTAATTTTCAAGAAAATTTTTTTAATATTTAAAATCTACATTGAACTAAATATTTGAAATATTCTATGCAAATTTTGATTATATTTAAATTATCTGTCTATATTTACCCTAAGGTTTTTGTTAAATTGTTTACTTTAGTCTGTTCTTCATAATATTTTCAAAACCAACAAGTGTAGCTCCCCCTTAATATTTAAGAAAAAGAATATTTTTATTTTGAGATTAATTCTTCATGAAACTTTCAATTAGATTTGGGGCAGGGGTTTATGATTTCCTTGTAAATGTTTAATACTTGTTGTACTAAATGTTTAAGAATTTGTATAAAAAAAGTTGAAATGACACTCAATAATATATATCGTATCCGATCCTTAAATAATTAAATATATTCACAAAATTTGGCAATAAACCACCGACAAATTTTGACGGCTCCACCCCAATGTCGATGAAAAATATTTGTTAATCATCGGATTACTATGTGCTATCTATGGAAAGAAAATGTATGGGTACGAAGCATTTTTCACAGTTTTTTATATAAAAAAGAAATTCTTACAAATAAAAAAAATTTTCCACTGACTTTAATTTTTTAATTAATTAATTCTTATTCGACTATAAGATAAAAAGGGGGTAGACATTATTTTTGAAACATTTGAATCTTATTCTAAATTGTTTGTATCAAGTTCATCTTCAGTCGTTTGTGCTAATTTTTCCAATTCAACAATCCAAAAGATTTTTTCTGAAGGCATTCAAAAGTCAATATTCTAGGAAGACGATATGATTTTATAGACAGTACTTTTATTAAATAATCCAGGTGCAATTCTAGTGCATATAGAAACAGCTTATTCAGATCAGATTTTAAATGTATCATATAATTTGGTGCTGTGTTTGGTAGTCAAAAGATCAGTTTAACAAAATATATTCAGAGTTGTTCCACCTAATCATGCTATGTGAAGCCCCATTTCGCAGTGTGGCTCGAGATACTGCCTGGAACAGAATAATTTTAGCTGAAAGTGGAACATCCTTTTTGGAATAAGTTCTATGTGGTGTGAATGCTATATTTAGCTGACGATAGCTTAAATTTCAAATGTCGATTAAATGAAAGATTATTATCGAGTGTAACCACAAGGTATTTATAATTGCTTACAACTTCAATAGGAAGCATGAACTTGTAGGTCCAGGACTCCCTTGCCCCTAGCCTTCCACTCTTTTTAAAAACCATTTTTTTTTATTTTGATATTTTTACTGTTAATACTGACCTATCACAAAACTGACCCATGAATGATTTTTAAATTCTTTGTAGCTTTTAAGGGCCGTCCGTAAGCAGTACTATATCAGTAGCGTACATCTGGACACTAACAATATTTTCACCTATACTTGTGCCTTCGGAGAGGGTTTCTTCCAGGGCGTTAATATACAGGGAAAATAGCAGTTTACTGGGAAAATCTCCTGGTCTCATACCAAGATATGTTAAAAAGCGATTAGATAAGGATTTGCCATTCCGAACAGAGGATTCATTAGGCCTATTTGTTGACTCGAAAGTTTTTACACAGAACTAAAACTTTTAGTCCATACTGTGTCTTGTTGGACTTGAAGAAATTGAACAGCTGATCGTATTTCCCCTGTTACCCAAATGCAAGTATTTTACCCAAGATCTGGAGTGTGGACTAAATTGAAGAAGATTTTCCTTGTTGACATATCATAGCTGATGTTGGAAAAAAAAAATTTAAAATCTATTTTACAACGCTGTTACTGGTATTTTAATTAAAAATGGCAAGCGGTATAGGTTCAGTTACAGCTGAGCAGGGCACGGTCCAAATTACTTGCTCTCCTAGTGCCTACAAATTAATGGAAAATAGTAACCTACTAATTTATTTTTTGACAGTTCTCTGTTATCAGAAATTTAACTAAAAAGTGTCTGGTGACTTGTTACTTTGTATCCCCTCTACCACAATAAAATTTTTACTTGCTTTTTACCCACGCCGTTTTATAGACAGACCTATTACAGACCTGCTTCTGGTGTTGGTCAGATGGTGGTAATTTCCGAAGTAATTTGCTGCGTAGAAACCGAATCCGAGGTCAAATTGGGCTATCATGTCAGGATTTTGAGATATTTGAGGTTTTGTACTCAAAAAATGGGTTTTTTTTTACTATTTTTAAGGTTACGTACAGGATGAAAACAAATGTTTTGGTAATTTTTTCTAGTTACATCATTTAATAAGACTCTTAACGTTCAAAATAAGCTATTGAACGGTAACCTATAATTTTTTCTTGCAAAGTTACGACCATTGTAAATTATGAAGTTCATATTTCATATAAACATAATATTCCCATTTATATGAAATATGAACTTCATAATGTAAAATGATCGTAACTTAACCAGAAAAAATCGTAGCTGACCGCTCAATAGCTTATTTTGAAAGGTAAGAGTGGTATTAAATGATGTTACTAGAAAAAAACGACCAACAAATATTTGTTCATCCTGTACGTAACCTCAAAAATAGCAAAAAAAACCATTTTTTAAGTACATAACCTCAAAAATCTCCAAATCCTGACGTGATAGCCCAATTTTAACCTCGGATTCGGATTCTACGCAGCAAATTACTTCGGAAATGACCCCAAGCTACTCAACACCAATCATCACCCCATTTTTTGTTATTGTTTTTTTTGTTATTGTGTTATTTGAGTATATTTAAGAAGATAGCAGAAATTCCTGAGCAGGAAAGATTGCAATACAAAGTCGGGCGTTGAATAGAATCGATTTTTATGCATGCGGAATTCACTACATCTATGGCAAACACTAAAAATACTGAAAAAATCATTATAATTACGTATAAAAATATTTCTAAGGAATTTCTTCAGCCTTCTCAGTTCTTAATTAATTATATTATATAATTTTTTTCATCGACATTGGGGTGCAGCTCATCTTATGCATAATTACCTTTTTCGAATTACTACTTTTTATAAAGGTAGTTTTACTTTAGTTTTCTCAAGTTTATTATTTTGACTAATTATGTGTGTACTGTAAGAAATATTGTCGGAATTCGGCGAAAATCTGTAGATGCAGATCGTATGTACTTAGTTGTCTCATTTTCGCAGTATGCCCAAGATAAATTGGATTAAGGTATATTCACTTTACCTCTTCAGATGTTCGCAAAATAGTCCCACTCCGTTTTCCGGAATATCAAGCGCCAAAGTAAAACCGCTAATAAAATACTCAAATGTCAACGTTACCTGCTTGTTGTTCTTTTATTTGATAAGTACCTGGATCATAATTAAACCGTAGCAAATAGATCTACATAACACGAAAAACGTGCCACATGTCTGCATCTGCTCTCGTGGAGATCACGATTCCTGTAGAAAAATTGGGCAAACATTCGCTAAACAAGCACAAGACCAGGTGAACTACGCTTCATGATCTAGCTCGTAACCCACTACCTTTTCCTTCTTAATCCAAGCCGGTGAACGAATCCAGAGGAATATACAAAAAAGAAAAAGTCTGAAAAAGTCTACTAAGCAACTTTACGTGCCTCAGAAGGAGACCTGTCTTTGGCAACATGTTAGCGCTGAGAACCCGAAATTATAAAACGGTTGGTGGAACAGAGTGTTCACTACTTGTTTCTATATTCACTTGGGTAAAACGTTCTCGGGGTGTACTTCTACCAATTGCAACTCATGTAATCGCGCGAATACTGGATAAATTAAACAGAATTGAATTGTTTTTGGATACCAGAAGAATATATTCAAATGCTATAGTTTTCGGGAGATAATTTGCTTAAATATTTTCTGCTTTTTCTTATAAAATAACCTTATGTAAAGGTATGTTATTTTAGGTTAAAAATGCTGCTAATTTTAAGTCTTGGTTTAAGCTACAGGTCATTTCAAATAACTTATCACATCAAATTTTGCCTTCTGCGCTTAGTTCTGCGCACCTTGTAGGGATGGGGGATCGAACTGAGAAAATCGATTCAGTACACATCGATGTATAATTTTTTTCCGATTTCGAAGATCGATTAATCGCTCAAAAAAGATCGATGTTCTTGGATCGATTCCATTGATTTTGACATCTCAATTTTGTGAATTGTCATATACCTGCTACTTGACATGCTGGCTTTGTCTTACGTCGCTGCGATTGTGAAAATAATCGCAGCAATGCTCTTGATTTGGCGCGATTGTTGAACATAACCCTTAGAATATATAACTAGAGGAAGTGCACATCGCTCAGAAAAGTTAAGCATTTTTCTTCATGTGTTAGAAGTGTATCTTTGTGGTAGTTTTCTCCATAGCAGTAGTAAAAAAACGGACTTGCGCTTGACGGGGTAAAGATAAGTTTTGAAATTTAACTACATTTTGGCTGACCGCCACTGCGGATCTCAGGCGACACAGAAATTCCAATTCATCAGAATGTAAACAAACTGAGAATGGGGACAGAAACTTTGATTTTCTTTGTTACCCTTTTTTGGCTTAGAAATTTTAATGATTTAATCTGAAATTAAACATGTTAATAAACATATTTATGGTAGTTGCTTGCCTGAAAAAAGATATTCCACGAGTCGCCCGTCGATTATTTTTGCAACAATGCACTGCACACTTCATTTTAAAAATCTGTCTTTTAAAGTGTATAAACTGTCTCAAAGTTCTTAAAAACAAATCACTCTACTAATATAGTCATGATTTTAATAATACTTTTCACTAATCACTTTATATTTCGAATAATATCGCGAATAATTTCGACCGAACTAATGATTGCAATTTCAATTTGCCATCTGTCAATCTCAGGCGACATCCCTGCACATCCCGTTCCTCACCGTGCCCATAAGAAAAATGCTTAAACACGTACGATTACACGTACAGGCAAGGGCACTTCCTCTAGTTCTATATTCTAAGACATAACCAAACATAATTGGTTTGTTATCCTTTTTAAAAAGTGCTTGTTGAAAAAAATCGCTTAAAGAAATATAATATGTATGTAATATGTGTTATTAGATATAAAAATACATTTTTATTATTATAGAGCAAATGAGGAAATAGCAATAAAACAAATATTCCCTTTTTTTTAAATTATTAATAACTTAACTTAAATTTGCGTTCCCGATTCACTGTTAATATTTCTATTTGGATTGATAAATATGACTAAAAGCACTAATTATGTGCAAATTCAAATGTAAACAAGAAATTTACGTTCGTCAACCTTGTGAACGGGCATACGATAAAAAATAATAATATTCAAAGAGGGAGATAAACAAAAAATCGCACGGAGTCGCATCGCGCTTATGAACATGCCCTTTAGCTCACCACTGTCCTTTTCCGTGGAATGACGTCGCAATATGAAAACAATTTTTGAAAATCTTAATGATGCTCCAAATAGTTTCTGTAATCCCCAAAGATCACTTACTAATAGATAAACAGTTTCGAACAAAGTAAAAAAAAATTTGTGGTTGCTTTTATATATTTCCCGCATCGGGTAACCCTGCATTTAGAACTAAAAATTTGTTTTCCGGGAGAATTTGTTCATAAGAGACACGTATACTTTTTTAATTGTACATTTAAAATGTTAACTGTACTTTAATCATTAAAAGATTGGAATCCATTGAAAGTTTCTTACGCATGCGAAAAAAATCCGTGAACTTACTCAATTTTATTTTAGCGCGTTTTGTCTTGTCTTAAATGGATGAGAATCGGAAGTAAATAAATCGATTCGAGCTGAATCGGTCCAGTGAAAAATCGATTCAAAAATCGGCAGATCGAAGGCTAAAAGATCGATCCGTCGAGATCGAATCGAAGATCGCCCATCCCTAGCACCTTGTTGTCAGATTTACATGAAATTCTGTAGACTGATTGAATGGTATCATTTGTATTGAATAAAAACATCAATTTATAATATTTATTACTTCATTACTCTTAGTTAATTCTTTCATTGGAAAAAATATATATTTTGTCCAATCACAACAGACTATTGAAAGCAATTATTCGTGAAACTACAAGAAATTCTTTAATAAAATTGGCAACATGACCGTATGACCACCCCACTCTATTTACTCTGTCATGAAAATATTTCAACACTAGAGCAACATTTACTCACTAATTTCTTTAAGAAGCGAAAATAGGTTTCGTACGGATAGTATAGAAGTGAAATTGGCTTTCTATATATCTCACTCATGGGTGATCTCAGCGAAGTTGCGCTCATAAGAATGTCGTTATCTTTCACTTGATAAGGTAGGGTTGAGTAATGGTTTTATAACTCTAAAGAAAGCGTTTGAAGACTTTTTCGATACACATTTTGATGGGACACCGTTTTGCTATTAATTAACATAAAAAATATGTTTTGAACGAAAAAGTTTCAAAAATAATTGTTCAGAGGAAAATTGAAGTTTATAAAAATAAATTACAATTATGTCACGGCATAATTTAAAAAGTTAAAATAAATATAAAAAATTGTGTGTTCAATTTTTATTACGTTGAGATTAAATTTTAACTCAGCGAATTTTTATTTTACTTTGACATGATAAAAAATATTTCGTTTTAAATTATGTAAATAATGAGCGAAGCCTCAAATTTGAAACTTTCTCGAGATGTAGTAAATGGGGTATCGCGTAGATGAGTTTGAGGTGTTTATCGAGAGAGGAGAATTATAATGCGATGAATGTAAATTGATATTTTTAGCTGATAAAGGGGACGAGTTATTAGGGTTCAAATTGAAATCATCTAAAAGGTTAAATTTTTGGTAAACTGTAGACCCAAATTAACAAAAACGGCCAAACGAAGATGGTATAGAACTTATGCGATTATGTGCATCAGGCTATGTTTTTTTCGATTTTTAAAAAGAAGGGGCGTGGTTTTGAGACTGGCCATTCTGGCGCCTTAATATCTCCGCAAGTATTGGTCACAATCCCAACAGGTGGGTACCCAGTTTGCATGCAATCCAAATATCTATTCGAAGATACAAAGAAAATCAAAATGTACTAGATAAAATTTTCGAATTCCAACTAGTACTAGATTATTTTTGAAATTTTTTGAATAAAATGACCACATAATCCCCCTTTCATAGATACTTCAAACCTCGAGAAAGTTTCAACTTTGAGGCTTCGCTCACAAAAGATTAAGGCTCTGAGAGGAAAAGAAATACTACCGTACGACCGGCAATAGTAATATCTATCTTTATATAAAATAAAATATTTTTTTCAGGACCCAAATTGGATACTTTTAGTCCTTTTTGGAAAATAACACACTCTCTATGACACTTTTACGTTATCAAAATCGGTCTGGCAGATCCCATTTTAAGTCAATGACTCTACACCTTGTCATCGAGCAAAATCGGGATAAGTAAACTCTGAAAATTTTACTTCCGAAAGTCTACTCTTATTTCGATAAATTTGAAGTGGTGCAGTTATTTGATCGCAAGTGTAGCATTTGTTGCCTTTAGGCAGAAACAACAGAACAACAGAAACACACCAGAACAAATAGACAAGTTAAATAGATGACAAAGGACAGGAGCCAGAGAAGTACTGCAATTTTTCAAAAACTACTCAGGAACACCATCAGGGCCGCACAAGAAACTATTAGCAAAATTCGAGATATATTTTAAGACGGTAGCTTCGTCAAGTCATAAGTCCTTGGATTAAAGGGAAGTCTGCGAAAGCCTCGTCAAATGAATAAGATACTCAAAGCTAATATCACAGTTAGAATCCCAATACGGAGTGTTAAAGAAATCACCAAAAAGATTAGCGATCGTCAGAGGATTACTTTCATGGTATAGGTATACGAAGATTCGAGAACTGACCGGAATTGAGCACACAGCGCGGAATAGGTTAGTTAGTCAGAATCGCTCCTCGAGATACAACACCTCTTCCAAGCTTTGTTCTTCAAGTTTTTTAAGTACTTCGTACACTTGTTGAGCCAAGGCCCAATAATCAAAACACTCAGGCAGAACGTAATATAAAAAATTCAACAGTTTTGTAACGACCACACTCATTCGGAACATTCTACTAATCACAACAACAAGAAAGCCATTCGTATGCCGGGATCAGCTTTTTTAAAGTTATAATATTAATCACTAAATTTAGCAGAATTTATAGAAACAGGATCAACAAAATAAACGACATGAAACGTCGGATGATGACGAGGCTCTGGAACCAGGGGGGATAAACATCGCCTTATGAAAGTGCTACAGGCGTCGAATGAGAGCACCAGGTTTAAAGCTTACCAGAGCCGTTCACCACGTCGATAACCTGCAACAGTTCAGAGGAAGCAATACCATCGATGAAGGCAGGTATATGCAGCAAGCAAAGGCCATAGACAAAAGTCACCTGTAGAGCATTCCCAACTCACAGTAGGCACATTGACGTCACCCAAAAGCAGAAAGTCCGATGGGATCAGAATGCCAACAACACTGTCGATAGAAGCAGTTAAAAATATGAGGAGGCGAGTCTGGTGGAAGAAATATAAGTTGTGGCGACAAATATATTTTTTAAGGAGCCACAAAACCACGGAAAGGAACTCCAAAAGATCATAGCCAGCAACATAAACAATTGGACATGGCAAATCGCAGCGAACAGCTCACCGAATACGTCCTCCAACAGGAGCATCCAGGACGGACAGGTGACGATCACGGCGGAAATCAAAAAGTCGGGGCCAAAAAGCTCGGCATCATCAATCCTCCCACGAAGCCAAGTCTCAGTTAGACAGACAACTTCAAAACAGGAATCAGTGGAGCCCAAGAAAAGGGGAGTCGTTTTAGAGCCAGTTATGTTGGAGTAGTTGAGAGAAATCTAGGTGACACGTTTTTTGATGTAGTAGTCGATCTAGGACGAAATTCACAGTCAATATAGTTTCGCGGCCAAATATTAGGGCTGATCATGGCTTGCAAAATAATGTTAAAGGGAGCACAATTTATAAATTTAACTGGCAGAATTATACCGACCTAACCGATGTATGTATAATATGGCAAAATTTTAGTTGAAGCAGCAGTGAGCCAGCCGAGTAACAACATGTAAAAATTTTGGTAGTTTTGTTATATTTTGCAGAATAAAGCAACTCAGGATATTATCAAATTTTTGAAGATTTGTTTTGGCCCATACTCTAAAGAGATTTCATGAATTCTCCAAAGAGACGAAAATCTTTGATCGTAAAGTGTCTAAATGTTAATTTTGATGCATCTGCAGTTCAAGAGCTGATTGATTTTTTGTAGAACAAATTTTGTTATAATTGTACTCGGGCGAAAATACGAATACTGTCCGACGAGAAATTACCATAATCCTTTATTTAACCTTAGACGCTCATAAATTATAAATTTTAAAAAGTCAGTCCACCTTATTTCAATTTTAATTGGCAAATTCAATTTGTATACCCATAACTACTCCCACTCTGAAATTTATACTTCAAAATTAATATCATTTCTACTTACAATATTTATTTATCCGAAATGAATAATTTTATCAATTGAATCACTACAAATATATTTCTACAAAAGTAAAATAATCTATCAGCGATCTTAGCAATTTAATGGTTTGCAAAAGTGGTTACGATCTTTAAGTATTTAACCAAGACCAAGTTTGGTAAGAGGGTACGTACAAATCAATAATTCTTATGTATATGATATTAATTATTCTGTTATGCATGCAATAGTGATATAAATTATGTACATTATGCACATGTAAACATTAAAGTTAAATTTAAGAAAAAAAAAAACAAATATATCCTCCTAAGACTGGAGTATTAAAAGCCAAAGTCGAAACAGAAACTGCATGATATTCCGCGAATGAATGAATTCATTCCTGTTTTCGAGAAGTAATAAAAGTCGAAGTGGATTTATGCGAAGCTACATTCAGGTTTCAATTAAACTTACGTTGCGATCTTGATTTTTGAGAATGGCGTCTACCTAAATAAAGTCGTTTGATAAAGCCAGGTAATTGGATAGTCTATATGCTCTCTGTTTACCTGTCTGCCCAACATTCTTCACCCTACGACGAATTAATTCTCATGTGGAAGTAATTCGGAATACAAAAACGATCTCGATTCAAACAAGGGGCGACATCTACCAGGATATTTACATATACACGTTTGAATCTTCTGCGATAACTTTGAGTTCTCAACTGCAATAAATTGAGAAATCCCTTGCTTTCCATATAACGCCAGCGAAAATTTCGTATTCTGACATTTGTTTTCTGCTTAGCCTTCAACGGTTTTATTATTGTTCTCTCGTGTCTTTAACAACATCTGATATGATCGTGATCGCATAGCCAAATGATCTTCGATCCTCATCTGCATAAACATTTGTTCCTATGGCATTATATTCAAGTGCAGATACCATTTAAATAAAGTTGTTTTTGGTATTAGAAAGAATTAAGTTGTTCCTCATACTAAATGAGCTCCCTTAAAATTAGAGTCTTAATTAAAAAAACAGTGGCAACTGCGTCGCAATATATTTACCTTAAAAGAGAAATTATTAATTGAGAAATTAAATTTTTTAGTCTTCTATCTAAAACTACCAACATTCTTTATAGGATACCGACTACTATGTGCAATTTTCAAGTTTTAGATTTAAACCAATATTAGAACCGAAAAAAAAGTTAACCATAATGTGTTGAAAAAACTTTGTGGCACATATCAGAATTGAGATAGGGAGCTTTCCCTCTCTCTTGTTCCCTTAATCCCTTGTGGGGCATAGGGTAGGAGAAGAACTTCACCCGATTTTAGACTACGATTGCTAGTGGACCTATAATTTTTAATCAATTGTCAGCAGAAAACCACCATGGGTCGCCGGTGGTGGGGTACGAACCTGTGACCTCCGGGATAAATAAATTAATAAGGTAGACTATCAAAATTTACGTCCACTCTATATGACTCCATGGTGGGAAGTGCCATTTCATTCATGGTCGACTTGTTATTAGCGCCTGGTAATATCGGTAAGTCTTCTCTGTTATGTCTGTTATGTAGTTATCTGATCGATGTTTTTGACGTCTGCTGTCTGTTTTTGGTTTGGTGTTGCCAATGCTTCCATTTTTGAGAATTGGTTGATGATCCTATATAGTTCTTTCTACAGAGACGTAAGAAATATTTAACTCCATCTGATTTGGCGCTGATGTACAAGCTCCACATCAGACTCTTATATAATTTCCATATTTTTAGGCTGACATGCTGTCTGCATTTAACAAAGTTCAAGGAAAGGCTATCAACTTTATTGGCGATTCCACTACATCTGCGTGCATTGACTCTCTGGAGCATTGTCGGAATGTCGGTTGCCTATCATTCTTCTATGCCTACTTCTATGGCTGCTGCTCTAACGATATCGCTAGTCTTATTCCTTGTAGATTCATCACAAGGCGCGACAGAAGAGCCTCAAGTAGCTTCCACACCTGTCCTCTCCTGCCAAGCCAATTAATTTTTTTTACGATTAAAAGAACCAGTCTTACATTTTAACGTATATCTTCTAAAGTTTTAGTGCTAGAGACATTATTAATATCTCAGTTTTCAAGTAACACAGTGGTGCTAATGATTGTGTAATTTTTTTTAATTGCTAATAGTTTTAAAAAAATTAAAAATTGATTTTCAAACTTAAATTTTCTAAAAAAATATTATTATTTTTTATTTCAAAGGGAAATGTCTTGAAAAATTGCGCTATTTTGTTTATTTTATAAAGCGCACTTCATAAGCAGAAGTCTAGAATCATTTGACCTATTCACACATGCGGTTAATAGGCTCGAACATGCCGTAATAAGTGCGCGAAAAGGCAATCTATAAAAGTGATCGATTACGTAGGGAATAGGACAGTTCTCTAGGCAAAACTTTGGAAACAAGTTCAACACTGTCTACCTTTTCCTGCAGCTGATGCAAAAATATCAAATTGTGGGATCCCAACCTCACTTCTCGAGTGCAACAAGCTGCAGTAATCCTAAGCGCTCCTCATAAGGTGGTAGAATAAGAGGGTCATTCCAAAGTAAAGAATGCAGGGGCGATCGCACAAATCTACGCTGGACGGACTCGATACGTTTAATGTAGGATCCGTAAAACGGAGATCAAACCTGACTAGCATATTCAAGCAGGGATCTAACCAGTGACGTGTAAAGATGGAGTCTTATTTGAGGGCTTGGAAATTCCTTGGACCACCGAAGAATAAATCCCAGCATAGAGTTTGCCCTAGTAACGACGTTATTAATGTGGGAGATGAAGTTCAATTTAACATCAAGATACACTCCCAAGTTCCTCACCCCTTCCACCCGTTTTCAGCTTAAGATTGTTGTTGCAGCACCACTCATAGAAAATGTGCAACTATGACTGCAAAATCTCACAATCAGCATTAGATTTGATTGGGAGAAAAATCTTAATATCCTTAGCATATATAAGAATTTTACATTTTTGAATCAAATACTAAAAATCATCAATAGACAATAAGAATAACAATGGACCCAGATGGCTGCCCTGGGAAACGCCAGAATGAGCCACAAAATCATCAGAGAGTGCACTACGAAAACGTACTCTATAAGTCATATTAGGTAAATACGACTTAATCCAAACAATAAGCGAGGGAGGGAAACCCAACTTAGCCAATTTAAAAGCAATGATAGAGTGAGATTTTATTTATTATATACACCAATGATGTATCTTTATTCTTGAAATATTCAAAAATTCTGTTTTCGCTTTGGAATGCCTTCAAGGTAATGTTGACTCTCCAGTCTTGTTGACTTCTTTTAATATATCGATTCCGAGTCGCTCCTAGAGAAATCGAGATTTTCTTAAAATTCCACAGCATCGCACAAATTACGGTTTTCACGAGTCCGTCACGTCAATGTCTCGGTTTTTTAATTCGCATTTTAACAACATTGACTTTAATTTGTCGAAAAATTCTGTGAAGGCCAAAATTTCCTAACTACTCTTTTATTTTGATACCCGACTCGATAGGTTTTGAGGAAGGAAATTTTTTTGAAGACATCATATGGTGCCAAAAATCGTCCATTTAAATTTTTATAATTTTGATATATCCAGTGTTACTCTCACAATTGAGACGAATCTAACGACACCTTTCAAGCTAAAAGCCATCAAGCCGTTTAGGCTAAAGCGTGCCGAAGAAATATACATACATACACTCGAAATACATAACTCTCCTTTTGGCGCAGTCGGGTAAAAATAGGGCAGTTTTTCAAGATATTTCATTTTTTTTAGTTTTTTTTTCGAAAAGTTAAGTTTAAAAAATTAACTTTTTAAAACTACCAGCAGTAAAAATTACACACTCTTTAACAATTTTGGCATATCTGTCAAATGAAATATTAATAACGTTTCTAGCACGAAAAGTTTAGAAGATATACGTTAAAATGTAAGACGGGTTTTTTCAGTTTAAAAAAATTTCAAACCCCTATAGCTGGGAGAGAGGGAGATAGCACACGCGCTGTAAAACACCCTGTATACCTGAAATTGAAAACTCACCATATTGTAAAGTAAGGAATAAAGCGCCAAATAAATTAACAATTTAGGTTACATAATTAAAAAGAAGATGTAAGTTAACAAGTCAAAATTTAAACTTATACTGCGTTATCAGGTTTAGTAAATAATATGTTCATGTTGCCTTGGCGTTCTGCATTCAGACCTCTCATATAATGTCATGGTGATGTATTCTACTAAAATCGCGATAGTAATAAAATGCAGATCATAGAGCCAATCACCTTTGGTGCATCTTATCTATTGTAAGATTTCTGGTCGAGTACCTCTTCGATTTCTTGAACTTGTCTTGACGTAATTGTCATATCCAAGCTAGAGTTTGCCCGCCTGCAGAGAAGCACTCAGGGTTATTAAGCCAATTGCATGAGCATAAATTGCGGGCAATGCAACAATCAACTCGAATGCAGCCCATAAACAAATGTTTGTGCCCATGTTTTAACATTTGCGAAATTTTACTTTTATTATTATTATTATTACAACAACTGTTGGATTAGAACCGGAGTTTTATAGGGGTACAGGGTACACAGCAGGCACAGTGTTTCGTAATTTTGATTTCTCTTCCAATCAGGGAACTAAAATCGATTAGATTACTCGTTAAGCATGAGCCATAAATTGTACAAGAGCATTTGACAGCAGGCAAGCCGACTGTATTTTGTAACAGATTTCATTGAATTGCGATTATTGTGATATTGGGAATTATGTGACATTTTTCGAAAATCACTTTTAATATCACATTCCTCGAAGTTTAAGTTCCATGTTTTTGGCAGCGGTTGGTCTGGTTGCTGTGCTTCGGGTCAGGAGGCCAATGCGCATTGCCGATTTGTCGTTTAATTGAAGGAACGCCAGCGGCTCCCAGATGAAAGCAAGATTTGTTCAATACCGTTGGTAAGTACGGGAAAGGTTGTGTAATAGTTGACAACTCGATACTTGGATTTAACTAACGTAAATGTGTCTTGTTAACTTACAGGAAATTTATGAAGATGACTTTCGATCTGATTGTGATTTTATTGTGTAATCAGACAGCGTGAACGGGCAAATCACAGCATAATAGATGTTTCTGGTTTCCATCTTAATCATTAATTAAGTTTATTATTTGGTGAAAGTTTTCGCAGAAAGATAGGTAATAAGAAATTTATTTTAACTGATTTATTTACAAATGATATAGAATATAAAATAATCATAACTTTGTAGATTACAATTAGGGCATTGGAAAATTTTTTTATGAGAATATAACTGTAATTGTTGTAAATTGGAAAAATAATTTAAAAGTTTTTTAAAACCAATGGTTTTTTAAGAGGGGTTTCTGGGGGGAAGTCTGATCTTATAACTGGTTTTCGTAGATTAAAGACTTACCTGGAAAAGACATGTGGAGGAAAAAACCCAAAGAGCTAACAGGGCTGAGCATTAATAAGAGGGGGGGGGGGGGGTCGTAGTTGGGGTATCTCGCCATGGGCTGCATACTGCATCTACAATATGATGGTGAGACCCATTTTTTCATATGTCTCGGTGGTCAAAGGCCACCGTAAAAAGGCAATTGGCAAAATCGGTCACTTTGCTGACTCAGTCATACGAGTCATTTGCTGTAAGTGACTCAAAAAAAAGATTCGGTCATTTGGGTCATTTGAGTCATTTGGGCACACATGTCTGCAGGGTTGGAATTTTTCCAAATTTTGAGTCAATGGATGCTTTGTGCTTTGCTTTCTGTTCACAGCTCACGTTTACATATTGTATGGTCATTGCGAGTATATGGGAGGTATTGGGATCCCATGTACATCATAACGTCAAACTCCCTGAAATATGAGCAAGAGTAGCAGGAACTACATAAAATTGAAGAAAAACATGTAGAGTGAGTTCTAAGTGCTCGATTCAAACGAATTGGGGGCAATCGCGAGATTAAGAGAATCCCTGTGCCTTCAGTCTTGTTCTTAGAGATCTAATATGCCGAAGTGATATTATGGATAAGTGACCGACTGACCGAAATCGTAGGAAAACGTTGACTCAGGTCTTTTGAGTCATTTTACTGATTAGGTCACAATAACCAAATCGTTCGCGACCGACACATCACTACAATTGAGTAAAGTATTGTGTTACTTGCGTGGGAGTAATAGGTGCTTTTAAAACCACGCGGACATTGGCGATAGAGCTGATGTTGGGCTTGCTGTCATTACTAATATGTGTGAAGAGAACTGCTGCATCAGCAGCTCTTTCCATGGATCGAGGTGCAAACTGGTCAGGTCTCGTGATAACTACGAGCATCGGAAAATCCTGGAGCTTGTAAAAAATGAGATACCTGAATTGGAAATGCCTGTTGACAATATCAGCAAAGTAAGAATAATTGAGAGATACCATGAAACGCTTATAAGTAATGAGTACCTCTCTGAAACAGTCTAATTAATGTTACAATTTTCACGGATGGATCCAAAATTGATGAGAGAGCAGGTGCCGGCATCTTCAGTGAGGACCTGAATCTGAACACCCAGCTGAGTCTGGAGGCGCATACCTCAGTCTATCAGGGGGAAATGCTCACTTTGGTCTATGCGATGGATTACTTGTTAGATGAAGAAGAGACAGCGGTGCACATAGTGTAGCAGTGTACACTTAGCAAGCAAAATATGAAAGCTGATAGGACATCACTGGATAAAGGACGGAAGGTTAGGAAAGGTGACCCGTGAGGGAAGAAAACTGGATTAGTCTGGGTCTCTTTCGCTGAGACGACAAGTGGTTGGGACGAAAAAGGACCCGGCTATTCCCTAGAAAGGTATTTTAGTGAGTAAACATCTCACACTACCAGAGACAGTCAGGTCTCCTGGTGTCTTTGGAAGATTTTCATATTTCGCTCAAAAAAGGCGGGTTTATCATCCAGAAATCTATTGAACCTATGGATTCGAGCAATCGATTCCTTTTTACTTGAATAACATTCCTCTAAAGTTTTAAATCGATAAACAGAATAATTTTAAATAAACCTTGTTATCACACGCATCAAGAGGGTTCAAAGGATGACTAGGTGCTTAAATGTTGTTCTAGAAAAAGATAGTCCAGGAATAACATGCTAAAGAAACGTAAATCGTTATAACTTTTTTTTTTTTTAAAAAAAACCATTAAGGGGGATTTCTCCCTGGAGCATTCAAAAATGACCCTTTTCCCCAGTTTTTTTTTTTGAGAAACAGGGAAAAGGTATTGACAGGCGGTTTTTTGGAATGAAGTAAGCATCGATTATATTATGTTATTATATTTTTCATTTTCGTTAAAAAAAAACAAAATGGCGGCCTTCGACCAATCACAAACAGGGATTCCGGGTGCTGTAGTAGTCCGATCTGAAAAATTCCGAAAGTTTCTTAAAATATACCCTTTCCTGGGTGCTGTATGAGAGCTTATTTCAAAAAATAGGAATAAAATATAATAATAATAAAAAGAAAACATTAAGAGAAAAACTTCGAACACGTTTTTCCCGAAATTTTCTTTTTGTTCGTATTTTTTTCAAAACAAATTTTTTTTATTTTTCAACTTTTTTTCTGACCCAAGGCAAATCAACTGTAGTTTTATAATATTTCTGGTTTTTTTGTTTTAGATGTTTCAAAGTGCTCACCTAGGAGCAGCGGGTTTTTTTTAAATCAAGTTCAACTACCTCTAAATGGTTAAAACATAAATGTGCAAAAAAACTTTTTTAGATTAGTTTTAATGTATATTTTTATGTAAAAAAGTTAGGCCCTATATTCGAAACACAACGAAAATTTTCTTACATTGAGAAACCCTCCTTAAAATCAAACTACATTAGAAACTAGAAAATATTTTCTTTCGAGTGGCTATAAGCCGATCAAAATAATATTCAACATTTTTAAAATGAAAATCACTGGGCGCTCATTAAATATTACTTAGTTTTATAATTTTGATTAAAGTTTAAATTTTTACCTTTACTAATCCTCACAGTACCCCTATAGAGATAAGCTTGTATTTTGTTATCAAAAAGAATAATTTAAAAAAAGGGTATTGTACAGCCGACAGGGAAATGTTCCCATGGTAATGTGACAAGATCACATATATTTGCTCTTTCTTTATTCGTTTAAAATATTTTCGGCATTTTGCACACCGGTCTTTAAAATTCTGCTAACAAATTCGTCCCCAACCCTGTTAAAATCAATTGCGCAAAGCAAATAAAAATAAAAATTCGGGCAAAGTGCAATCGGTCTCTTCGGACTTCTAAAAAAGTGTCCTAGTTAGGGACATCGTTTTATTTTTAGAGTTAAATAAATCTCTTTCTTTTATACTTAAATAAATCTCTTTCACGTATAATTATTTAAGATTTTTTGCTTTGCAAAATTCCGTGATAAGGGGGGGGGGGGGGGATTGGTACTTTTTAGACATTTTTCGTCATAAGTCGAAAACTATGCGGCATAAGAGGAAATGAAAATATATTTTATAATGTACAAGCCTTCAATTTGATATTTCACTTGATCTAGTAACTTCACTTTAAAATTTTGAACACGCCCCCCCCCCCTTTTTCGACCCCTTATGGAATAAAAATATAAAGATTGTTTAGATTTTTTCGTTTACTAGAAACTAAAACTATTCAAAATTTCAAGTTGGTAGAATCAATAGTTGCTGATAGACAGACAGATGAAGTCGTACCATAAGGGTTCCTTTTTTTCATTTTGGTAGGGAACCCTAAAAACGAGGGATTTGCTTCTTTTGACGAGCTTAATCGATGAAAACAGAATAATATATGTTTCCGATCACTATAACTTAATAACGAGTTAAACCATAGGACATTTCACATTAGCCTTAAACTATAAATTGAAATTACATTACATTATTATTCCTGTGTATCTAGAAACAAATTCATCCTTACCTTTTATTCCCAAAGCCCATCAATATCGACATCATATTTCTATCTATGTATGTATACTAGAATATAACAAAAAGCTGTCTTTAACCTGTAAATGAAAATCATTCAATAACAGTATTAGATTGGAGAATGGCTGCCACCAAGTTCTCAATTACCTTCCCATCAATAATCCTTTTGTCGTTCCCTCGTAAACTTGTAGCATACCTATATATGTGGGATGTTAATTCATTTAAACTGCAGTAAAATATCCCTCCGATAGGGTTGACTTCGTTGCCTGGCGGCGTAGTTTTTCGCACTTTGTCCGCGTACCCATTAAGTCGTTTGGGTGTAAAATTAGAGCCCTAGGAAACAGCTCAGTCAGTTTTACATAGCTAATTGTCAGATAAAAGTATTTTAAAATTGTTTTGGGAACTTTAAATTTGCCATTTAAAGTTAATTAGGCGCATAAACAGTTTATTTAACACCAAACTGAATACAAATTTTTACTTAACGCCAATGAGAAGCAAAATGGTGTAATTATTTTTTTGCCGTTGTTCAACTAATTGTCTCACTATTTTTGCTAATTAGCATAAATTGGGTAATTTAGTTATGAATTGCATTGTTTCTGCAGTTTGTTTGACAAATGTAATTAGGTGTTATTTTCGCACCTAATTGCCGCCAATTAACAGTCGCTGTTTAACTGCTTTCTGGTTTTATATTCAGTAATTAACTCTGAAGTGATATAACTTCCATTTATATGCGTACACATAAAGGTATCTGCAATGGCGTATTCATATTCATATATTTATGTTTTGCATATTTCTTATTTCAATGCAAAAAATAAGTTTAGATTGTGTATATATTTCAGCAACAATTTTGAATATTGCAATACTTTGCTGAATTTTTATATCCAAAAGATACCAAAATTAAGATTCTGATAAATGTAATTTTATTATATAAATAATATAAAAGTATTTCAAACAATAGAGGTACTAAATAATTTTTAATCTATTTATTTTTCAAGTCACTCTTTCAATACTTTGACACCCTTTTCATTCTTCTAATCCTTTTGTAACGGCAACAGATCTCTTGTTGTACTCTTCTTTTATTGTTGTGTATGCAATGTGTTCTGATTATTCCCGTCATTATTTTTCTTGATATTTTTTTACAACTGTTGGATAACCACACTTTGTGTACAGTTCGTTCGTACTTTTAAATCTAAGTTGTTAAATTTTTCGATTACTACTGTTTTAGATAATTTTTTACCATATCTATTGGACTAATTATAATGTGTCAACATTGTTGACATTTTGACATTTTGTTTGATGTCGCTATGTTAGGTAGATCAAAAGATAAAGATAAAAGAGTAATGTGCATACCATGAAGAACTGAAATTTATGAATAACCCTGTAACCCCCAAACGGTTGAGATTTTCCCACCCTCTGCCATACAATTTTTTGTTTGCCTAGGTGAGATCTATTACCCCACTCATTTTGGCACGTCAGATCTGAAACACCCTGTAGATAAATTCCCGACCTAATATCCTAGCAAGTTAATAAGTTGTATAATATAAGATTAAGGATTGATATAACAGCTGTCTAATAGTATCTCTACAGTATGTTATTATGGGATAATTTAGAATTAAGACTCTGATTGGACTGACGAACGTACACACATTATATAACCCTCGAGCAATACAAATGTTTTGGTAATTTTTTTTTCTTGTT
This sequence comes from Leptarthrus brevirostris, assembly GCA_964036015.1. Classification (NCBI taxonomy): domain Eukaryota; kingdom Metazoa; phylum Arthropoda; class Insecta; order Diptera; family Asilidae; genus Leptarthrus; species Leptarthrus brevirostris. The sequence continues at coordinate 146,813,589 of OZ038373.1, read as the reverse complement.
CGAAACCAATATTGAATCTTCTATGATTCTGTCCAACAGAAAACTTTTAATTGCTTCCAGAGTTTAACCAGTATTTCCGAGAGACTACTGCGTCCGCTTCAGCTAATGAGGAATTTTCTAAAAGTGTTATCTGTTTTTTAAAGCATCTTATACCACTTTTTTTGGCTGAATTTTTTTCAACAACCTGTCACGTTTAGAAAACATCATTGTAACCTAAAAAGGAAAAATCTCGTAGTAGTATTATATAGATAATAAATTTAAGCCAAGAAATAATACTTACGTTGTAACGATGATGTACATGGAAAGGAAGCGCAAGGAAACTAGCACACACGGGAATTCCTACTTTTATAAAAGTAATGAGATGATATAGACTTACCTTGTCTAGAAATTCTCTCTTCAGACTTCGGCGCACCCTTTTGGAGCACCAAACTGCGATTGTTTCCAAACACGTATCTCAAACGACTTGGAGGTTAAGAATTGGTTTCTTACCTGTACTTTAAGATCCCGACAACCAAAAGTACAAAAGCGTGAAAGCGTGAAAACAGCTGTCGAAAATTGCATAAGGACAAAATAATTCATTTCCAGTCCTTTGAACATTTTTCTCGCTTAACTATTACTTAAGTAAGTAACTAAGGAACATTTATAAAAACCGAATTCAAATTTTAAGGATTATCAACTGATACAGATCTTTCAAACTGATTTGGAAATTCACTGGAAAGCTTTGAAATAGGGGGTTAAAGATATTAAAACCAGGAGCTCTGATAGGCGAAGCAGACAGTTTTCGGAAAGAGTTCGGAACGGAAATTGGCGAAAGTGAAGTGAACATTAATTACGATCGGATAACAACATCAAGTAAATTAGTCGGAAGCAAGATGGGTAAAGAAGAAGAGGAGGTGGGCTACAGGACTGAAAAGTGCTTTGGGCGGTGATAATTCCAGAAAAGACGAGCTTTATTCAACATTAAGGGTATTTAAATGAAAATGGTTTAATTATTGAAAGTTAATCCGGATTCAGAAAGCATCACTCGTGTGAGTCTGCATTGAATTACGTCATAGTAAATTGGAAAGATGATATAGCTGCCAAGAAAAAAGTAATAGCCGTATATATTGACTTGAAGAGAGCATTCGAGACTGTTGATCGCTCAATATTGCTTAACAAACTTTACCGATATGGAGTGAGAGGGAAGGAGCATGAGTGGTTCAGAACATATCTTACAAACAGAACTCAGAGAACTAAAATCAATGATGTGTATTCGGCGCGGAAAGAAGTCACAATGGGTGTTCCTCAGGGATCGCTTTTGGGTCCTTCACTCTTCCTTTTATACATCAATGACATGGTAGGTGAACTCAAATATAGTAAGCTGGCTCTTTTTGCGGATGACGCTTTGCTATTCATTGCCGATCGGACTATCGGTGATTGTGAGACGAAAATTAATGTGGACCTGGGTCGACTTAGTATATAGCTTAAAGCGAATAAATTAAAACTGAATATCGAAAAGACGAAGTTTATGGTTTTTGGAGATCAGTGTGATGTTAATCTGGTTATTGACGGTGAACGTATTTGCAGGTGGATAAACTGAAGTATCTAGGTATTGTAGTGGACTCTAAATTAAAATTCAACTTCCATCAATATTATATCTGTGCAGTCATAGTATGTTATCAAGACTACAGAAATTACAGAATCGAGAAATGCGTACTATATTGACGTGTAACCGATTTACATCTGTATCGCTTATGTTAGAAACATTGAAATGGATGTCTGTAAGGCAAAGAGTAGTTATGAATATATTAATATTTATATTTAAAATTAAGTATGGAATAATGGCAAATTATTTAACGAGGTTTATTACATATGTTAGAGATGTACAACCGTATAGATTAGGAAATGCTGATGATTTTAGATTTCCACAGTTTTTAAGCAATAATGCTCAGAATAGTTTAATTTTTAAAAGCTTTCAATTATTTAATAGATTACCAAATAATATTAAATTGAAACTAATTTTTATCAATTTAAAAGAGAAATTGTTAAATTTTTAAAAATTGAATTTCCTTATCGAATCTAAGTAAAATTAATTACTATGTTGTTGTTGAATAAGCAGTCTATGCTAAATAAAGCATCTATCTATCTATTTGAAATATAAGTACTATTTGCTATCTATTTTCTTGTGTATTTATAAAGTAGAAGTGAACGGAAACTCAAAACGAGGTCAACACTTCCTTGTGTGCTTTTTCTTTAATTTAATAATTTAAAATATTGCGAAAATTAAGGTATGTTGTGGAATAAAGTAATGGCGTCCTTAATTATTGTAGGTCGACACCTTACCCACACCTTGGCTAGCCGGCCAAACACACGCATAGAAGTGTGCGTGTAACAAACCATATAAAAGCACAAGGTGACTCGTTATTAACTTACAAAGTACAGGATATTCAATAACATAAAACTTTAGATTTGTTGAAAAGTTTTAATTATGCTTTCAACAAAATTCTTAACAATTTTTATTTTCAATGACATAATTTAATTTTTGATTACACTATTCTACAAAATTTCGAAAGTTTTGTGCCAATGAATAGTGAATAGTTATTTCCGAAGTATCTTTTCCCGCTGAAACCGAATCTGAGCTCAGAATTGTTCTATCACGTCTAATCTAAAAGTAAAACACTGTTTTTGACATATTTGAGGTTATGTAGCACTACGCATTTTTCATTTAAAAAAAACAGTGTATGGAATCTTATACTACAAGTGTTCTTCTTTCAAATGCCGTTGAGTTTGCTCAAATATCTTTTCTTTTCGCCGAGATATCGCATTTTGACATTTTCGTTTTCATGAATTTCTCGGTATACGAAAACTGTGTGGTCACTTTTCAATACAATAAAATTAAATAAATAATAAAATGTCAAAATATGATATCTCAGCGAAAAAAAAGATATTTGAGCAAACTCAACAGCATTTGAAAGATTGTCAGTGCTACATAACCTCAAATATGTAAAAAAACAGTGTTTTTTGCACTTTTAGGTTAAACTATCTCAAAAACCTGACGTTGTAGAACAATTCTGAGCCCGGAATCGGTTTCAGCGCGTAAAGTTACTTCGGAAACAACTATTAATTGTCCAGGGGAAAAATCTTGTAGAGTAGTGATTATCAATTAAGGACCTTAAAGTGAAAAGTGACCTGAGATTTCATACTATAAGAAAAATACTAACTTTAGAAGTTTGACATTTATTGATTTATTTCTGTTGAAATACTTGAACAAATATATCTATATTTGCTTCAATAACTAAAAATCAAACTATTTTTCACAATGTAAAGGGTGTTTCACATAAGGTGTGCCAAAATCCGTGAGGCCATAGATCTCACAAGCTAAACAAAAAATTAGCGGTGCGGGGGGGGGGGGGGGGGGGACCCAACCGTTTGGGAGTTACAGTTTCCACAATTTTCATGGTATGCACATCTCTCTTTTATTTTTAACTTCTAATCTACTAAGCGCACCAACATCAAGAAAACGACAAAGGAAACTACTTACTCAATGGCCTTTCCAAAATTATCAACAAAGTTGATTAAACTCCTACCATTGCACGTACAGTCACTTCCAAAAGTGAAAAAAATTGTTTGCGATTACCTGAAATTCAGAATATTCCCAAACTTTCAAAATTAATGTAATTTATTTCTATTACTTATTATTACCTTTTTCAAACGGTGTAACATGCCAACGTGGAGAGAGGATTAAAAAAACCACTTCCCTGGGTGCCTCTGACTCCTTATTATTTTATTCCAATGTAGTTAGACTATTTTTTAAATAAACAAAATTTCTAAGAGAAAGGGTAAAAAATGTTTGTTAAGTGTACACCGGTAACTAATTTTAATAAATTTTAAATTTTGCTGCAAAGAAGTTATAAAACCAAATGTCAAACTAATACCTGCGATTTTAAGCAAAAATTCAAACAGATTTTACCAAAAAAAGTAAAAAAGATCAACAATTTAGGAGGCAGTTTCAGCTACAGAATCTACATCGGTATTCCTACACAATCATACCATAAAAATATATCGAAAAAACTTTAAATAAAAATAATTAAATTCATAAAAATAATAAATAATAAAAAATAATAATTCCAAAACAAACCGTTCAAAACTCGAGCGGAGTAAGAAATATTAAAAGAATTTATCTTTACTAGATCAGCGCTTCTTATAAAAAAAAGCAAATTTTTTTTATTTAAAGTTTTCTATATATTTTTTTATAGTATGATAGTGTAGGAGATACTTTATATCGCCGCGTACATTTGTATTCTAATAGGTGCCCCCTTCCTTAAAGCAAAACAAAACACCAGAACTTACGGTTGATTTCCAATTTATTTTGTTTTTTAAGTTGTTAAAAATGTAATTTGTTTTAAATAATTGTCAAGACTCGCAGAAACTTTGTTGTGCAATGCACAAACTAAAACTCCAAACAAATTAACTTCAACAGTAAGGTAATCTCGAAATTACCTTACTTTTAGGGAACAATATTTTTTGTTATTCATTTCTCTCTTAACTTCGGATAGTTTGTGTGCTTGGAAACCTGCAGTCTGCATTCAAACAAAAGCTCCCCTAGAAGTCATTTGCATGTTTAGTACTTCTCATAAAGTTTCCAGACATCTCACCTACTTTTTATTTTAATTAAGAGCGAACGAGAAATTTGCGATTTAATGAGCGCACCTCCAATAATAAATGCAAAATTTATAAGAAACTTAGAAAAGGACACTAATTAATAATAATCTAACTCAGTAATTACGAACATCGCAGAAGTAGTTTAAAATGAAAGTTTACTAGTCATAGTCAGAAAGCAGGAGATGCTGTGTGAATATTAATATTCCTGTGCATTTAAATTTACATAGATTCGAATCAAAAATTATAATAATTTAAAAAATGTTACCATCGCTGTGTATGAGTACTAGCGGGTAATTTAAACTCCTATATATGCATGCAGTAATGCCATATGAAAAGGTGTTTGCAGAAATTGTTATACATTAACAACAAGAGTTAGAAGCATTAAAAACGGCATAGCACTGTAAAAATAGCAAACTTTCAAGAGTTTTTGATAAAAACGAAAATAAGCCTAAAAAGTTCATTATTTCAATGCTATGTGGCTTTACTGCTTCCTCTGAGAATTAAAGTTTGTGGCTACGTAGTTTACACAACCACCAATTGAATTACTTTATAGCTTTTATGAAGTCGTAAAAATAAGGTCCTTCTAGAAGCCTCTTTGTAAATTGTATACCTACTTACTTATATCACTTCACTTCATAATATCGTGGAGTGTAAAGTTTTGCAAAATGTCAGTCAGTAACAGCTTCATTTCGTAAGGTCTACATTTGTTAAGCCCTCGATATTTAAAGGTAATCGCATCAAGAGGATCGGCCACTTAATCCCCAAATACAAGAACTTGGAAACTTGGTGCCCTCCAACTTACTTTATAAATATTTTCGTTCATTTATTGTAGCGAATATTTACCTACTAAATTATTTAAACAAACCTATTTATCAAAGTAAATTTTTACACACACAGATTTACAACGTAATGGATTTCAAAAGCTTTAAGGCACTGTTCTGACGGAATCCCATTTAAAATATTTGTAACATTCTTTTTGATCGCCTTCACATCTGCAAAACACTCTTGTTCCAGTGCGCCGTTAGGGAGGAGTACAACGTCTTCGAGAGCCAGATCCGACAAGTATGGGAGAGATACTTTTTGACAAAATTTAAGTTTTAAAATTTATTTTTAAATTTAGTCCATTAGCCGTAAAAAAGTTATAGTCTTTTATACCTGTCAACTGAGATATTAATAACGTCATTACTAAAAATATAGTAAATATGCCTTAAAATATGAAACTGCTTAATTTCATCGTTGCAAAATTTCAAGCTCCTATAATTTGAAGAGGATGGAGGTAGACTGCCGCTCCCTCCTCTCCATATTACAGATTTTTTTTGTATCTCGCCTAGATCTATAAGTTTCTTCATTTTTGCACACGGCATAAGAAACACACTGTAGATTAAATATTTCTCATTATATGTATGATATTGCTTTGCTTGTTAAATTTATATTTCAAAATATCATAATAGACATAAAATAAAATATTATTTTACACCTTTTAGAGCCTCTTGTTAAGTCGATTCAACTTTTTTTAAAACTATTTAATTTTTCACTTTTAATCTCTTCAGATATGCTACTCGAAAAATGCTGCTCGCGTGAAAAAACCAATTGCAACCGTTTTTGTTTGGTTTTGCTTTTTATCACGTAAGGAAAAAATCTTCCAAAGACACCAGTAGACCCGACTACTGAGTCACCTCTCTAGGGATTAGCCGAATCATATCACTTTATTCGGGCCCTTTTATCTCCCTATTTCATGCCATCTCAGTGAGAGAGACCCATACTAATCCAGTCTTCTTCCCTCGCCTCGATTCCCCGCGTCAGTGCAAAAATTTGCTTATGAGACACCTCTTCTATCCTTCCGTTCTCCAGCCAGTGGTATCCCATCAGCTTCCATCTTCTGGTAAGGCAGGACAGTGGTTCACTATGTGCACCGCTGCCTCTTCTTCCTCCAGGCACAGCCTAAAGGTTCATCTTCTTTGGAAGACACCTGAAGTTTCCATGTCCTGTTAATAGTGCCGCCAGCCATCCCAAAGCCCTTCGGTCCATATCCAGGACCTTTTCCCCTCCAGCACTTCTGGTCGCTACAATCGACCTCTTGGTCTGTCTACACGAGTCCGCGAGGTTCCGTTGTTCCCATTGCACCCTGGCGGCCCACAACTCTAACAGGCTCTCCGTCGTGCATCTGCCTAAGGCAGTGAATGGCTGCCGAACTTGGAAACACGAAACTGCTCCCAATTTAGCCAGTACATCCGCTCTCTCATTTCCTTCGATTCCTGCATGTCCCCTAACCCACGCCAGTGTCATCTAATTCAATGCGGCAGACCCGTTGACTTTGCGAACACACTCCAACGCCAGCGCTGTATTGAACTCAGTATTGTCAATACACCTGATCCCCGCCTGATTGTCGAGTTCCACCACTATCTTCTTAACACTCACCCGATTCTCGAGCAGGTAATACAGCGAATAGACCAGAGCCAGCATCTCCGCCTGATAGACTGAGGTTTGCGCCCCAGACTCAGATGGGTATTCAGATTCAGGTCCCCACTGAAGATTCCTAATAAGTTCCTACCAATGTCTATTATTGCGGCCATTGCTATGCCCTTATTATTATTCTACTCTTCTACTCCCACCACTTAGTGGAGTGCTGTTTCGGTAGATCTCTTCTACTCTCTACTCTTCTACTCTCTTCTCTCTTCTACTCTCTACTCTTCTACTCTTCTACTCCCACCACTTAGTGGAGTGCTGTTTCGGTAGATCTCTTAGAACAGTAAGCGTGCTGGTTCCTATTTAGTAGGTAACATAATGAAAGTCATCAAAATCGTCCCACGCTTTACGAAGCTAGGTGTTGCCTTTCCTTCCAATCACTCTAAAACTGCAACTTTTGCCATGATACAAATGGAATAAGATACTCTAAATCGGTCTACGCATTCCGAAGTTAGGCTGTACCCCTATCCTCACCCAAAAGTGCAAATTTTTTTCTCGAAATAGCAATTTGGAAACATGATCTAGACAAAAAAAAATTGTCACACGGTGCGAAATAAGGCTTCTTTCCCGCCACCACCCTAGGTCGAATTTTTTTTTCATAGTAGAATTGTCGTGGCTGCAACCCACCTCTACGTAACCCTAGGTGAACCATTTTTCTCTTAGTAGCAAGTGGGAACACATTGTTTACTGCAAACGAATGACTCAGAACACATGATTCTAAGGATCAGGGCATTATCCTGGATAGAAAATTAAGCTGAAAACGGAATATTCAGGAGAAGGTTAAGAGCGCAACAATAGCTCTGTACTCTTGTAAGAATAATATTGGTAAGTAGATAGCCCACGTGGCTGTCGTAAGACCAATTCTGTTGTATGGCGTGATTGACTAGTGGCGATCCCTGAACAAGGCCATGAAGCTTAATATCATATGGAAGAATCAGAGATCAGGCTGCTCTGGAAATATATTTTCATGTATTTATTTCCCTTAGATTTGATATACAAGTAGGAGGCACTAAGCAGCGATTTCTCAGACACTTCTCAGTGGTCCAATATTCGTGTTGGACAGTCTACATGTCTGAACTCCTTATTATGCTCTCTAGCAAAACTTATTATACTTTACCTAGCTGTTCCTCTGTCGTCAAGTGTTATGGTGAATCTGTCCAGAAATGACTCTAAACATCAGAGCAGGATGGGTGTGGTGTTTTCTTGAAAAAGCTGAATTTTTAAATATCCGTCCACTGTTTGATCTATCCGTCCACTGTTTGATCTATCCGTCCACTTTTGTAGTGAGCTCCTGTAGTGAAAGGACACTAGTATCCTGACAGACAGTCAACATGCGTTAATATCCCCAAAGCCTGTCTTACCGAGTTCAAAAATTGTAATGCTCATACCTACTTATGCTAGGTTCCAGGGCACAGTGACATTCCAAGGAACTGCATGGCGAATGAGCTCGCTAGACATGGTACTACTTTGGAGATCTAAGGTAAGTAGGTCTCTGCCACTTAGCGACTTAAAACAACAACGGTGCAACTAACCAAGCATTACATGCAACACGACCAGACAGATCTGGCCTTGGCTGGATCTTAAGCGCCCCAGGCTTCTAGTTTCATTACAGAGAATCAAACTAGGTGTAAACACTGATCACTACATAATTGGTACGCAAATGACTTTTTTGAAACGTACGCAGAAGGCTTTCCAAGGTGATTATTTCGATCTCAAGACGACGGACCTAAGAAATTTCTGGTGCTTCAACGTTTCAGTTAGATGTTGTGGGGTATCTTACTACCGTGACATCACAACTTAACTTATCTTAGGCTAAGTATACATTTTCGTTGGACGGCCACCCATACATACCTATTTACCACACCTAATCTCTGATTTCCGAAATATAAATTTGCATATATGTATGTTTTTATACGTAACTTAGCAAAACCCTCTGTGTATATATGATTTTACATTAAATATGTAAATATTTCCTTCATAATGAACTGCAAATTTACATATGTATTTTGCAAAAAATCAAAAACGTCACTTTTACAGACTTCAAATTTGTAAATTTAGACGAATCAAAATGCAACTCCAAATCAAAATACATTTCGGTTTTTTCATTTTCATTGTTCAGCGTTTCCGATCGATTGTCCTAGCATGAAAAAACGTTAACGTCATAAGAAAGCGACACAAATAATACTGTTTTTGGATCGAGTTGTCGTACGGTCATTTGTTAAGATACTTGCTCATCCTTCCCATGTGAACTGATTTGAAAGGAAAACTGAGGGTTAAGACTTGAAAAAAGTATTCTCTTCAGTGTGGCAAAATTTGGCAAAAGCAGTCCCCAATTTGCGGTCCAGGGATCGCTTCCATTCAATTCAAATGGGTTTTTATACAAACAAGCAACACTGAAGCCAACTGACACCGACAAATTTCACATTCTGTTGCTGCGGTTGCTTCCGAGTTACTTTCGTTTAAGCAACCAACTGCCTGAGATAGTCAGTGACTCAAGTAAAGGGACTTTAAAGGTATAAAATCGAAACTAATGAGAGGCGAAATCCTGGAGGAAGTTAACGTTGTCGGTAATCTGCCTAAAATGAAAGTTAAAGCAATTACTCGAGATCAGTCATTACGTCCACCATGTCTTGTTACTTTGGATAAATTTCAATGAAAGCAAAAACAGTCTTATGGCCAATTAACCGATGGGTATTGCCGCATACACCATTCAAAACAGCAAAAAAATTACGTAGATTTCAACCGATGAATACATTTTCGGGAAATGCAGCGATAATTGTTAATGAGCTTACTAACCCAAACATGCTTTCCCTTATTAACTTAAATTCTTAATTCAATAACTTTGAACCATTTTGCTTCACTAATTTGTTCATGAAAAGCAAATGAAATATTTTTTTGTCCAACTTTATAATATTTTAATAACATTTATCTTGAACCTTATAATTAAGGCATATTAATTTAGAGTGTATTTTAATTTCTTGGTTTCAATTTGACAATGTCATGTCGAAAACAACAATGTTTTATTTTATCTTGTTAATTAATAAGGGCGACGCGATAGACATCCGATGGTATTTTGTTGACCTTATTTATGAGTCCATTGATATTTACGAAGATATAGCATTCGTGGATTTATTTAAACCAAGATCAACTAACTTTACCTCAAGAGCAAGTATAATAAATCAATAAATAATGTTTATTCTGATAAACAACAAATTAAGTTAACAGATTTCATAACAAGCAATTCCATTCTCTCAATACATTCTTAGCTTCAAACTAAATTCAACGTTATATCCACATACATACATCCATACAAGAGAAAGAAAAAAAAAATTTAAAATTTACAAAAAAAAAAAACTTAAAGAGTGAAAGAAGAAGAAAAAAAACAAATAAACTACGACGATGGACAATGTCGAATTTAGCAGACCAAAGAAAGAAACAATAATCTCTAGAAATCCTAGTCAGAGTAGCTACGTAATTGCATGTCAATAAGCTATGTAAGAAGAAGGAAAAAAAAACAAAACAAAAAAATATATGTAAAAAAGGAAATAAAAAAAATAATATAAAGTATAAATATACTATAGAGATGTAAGATGTAATCATGTGCCAAGTAATTAAGCGCAAACAAAGTGCAGTGCTTTTGCATAAAATTAATCTACTGTTAATTATTGAACTCACTTACCAGAAAGTTTCGGTATTTCCAGTCTCTAGTAGAATACAGAAATATATCACCAAATTCGTTCTTACCATTTAAAATTTCAATGACCTCTGATTCACTCAAAATGCAAGAATTCAAAATTCGCTTAGAAGAGGGCATCTGCTAAGAAAATGCAGCAAGGCCTCTTCTTCATCTAAATTGCAAAGGGAGCACACACTACTTCCTTCTCTTCTTCAAGGGCTAGCATTCAAGTTAATTAAACCTCCTGTATATCTAAAAGCTGTGCTAATTTTCTCTATACTAAAATTATTCTTGATGTTACTTTGGCTGGAGTAGTAATATAGTTTGTTATATAGTTCGTGCCTAATAGTCGTTCTAGCTTTATCAGCAGCCCTACTTAAAAGCCATTCTTCTTCACATTTAATTAATTTCTTGAAGGCTTTCCTAAAGGTGGAAGGCTTATTGACTACAACTGACTCAATCAATATAATGCCTTTCCGATAACTCCTGCCAGGTATCATATCAATAAATACTGCGCTCAATCACCTTCCGGGCCAGTTGTGTAGTAACCTATTCTCATCATATTTGCACAATACCTTGGTCATATACTCAAAGTGACAATTCAGGGTATAAGAGTAAATGCTGGGCAGACCAGTTTCAAGAAGAGCCATATATTTCGGAGTATGTAGCGGTAGGTAAAACAGTTTTTCAATGAAGAAACGTTGGACTTTCTCTACGATATCAGTTTGCTGAAATCTAGAGAATTGATCTAGCAACGACATTGTACACGTTCAGCTTATCTGAATGTAAATCTGACGATTTTTGAAAAACTAAAATTGTTCAAACTGGTCATTGCTGACCCAAGACGATGTTTAAAATTTGGACAGAGCGACAGTTTCGTGCTTAAGTAGGTATATTCTCTAGTAATTTCTATTGCACTGTTGTCGAATGTCCAGCTTTCATTACGTTTCCTCATCCCTCCTCCTCGTTGAAAAATCATAATTTTCGATTTATCTAGGTTCTCAGAGAGATTCTACAAGCCACAATATTCTTCCAACCTATGAATCATTCTTTGAAGTTTGTCAGGGTCGTCTGCAAGAATTATAATATCGTCGGCATACATTAATACCTTCAGATCAATTTCTTCCATAGTAATCCCAACTTCAAAAGTATCCTTTAAATCATTGATAAATAATTCAAACAGCAAGGGGCTTAGAATACAGCCCTGCCTAAGCCGGAGGCCGTGATGAATATAAATCAGTTATTCGCGTGCGAATCCGAAATTGGAGATGAGAATTTCGTTGAATATCCATCAAGTCAAAGACATAGTCCAAACCATAGACACTGTGTTTAGTCCAAACCATTGACACGAGATATCGACACAAACACAAACAGTAAATACACTTTAGACACTTTAGTTACCATAAACTATTAGCAAGCGTTGTAAATTTTGTTGCTTACTCTTTTTCAATTTAAATTTATTAATTGACAAAGACGAAAGAAGTTCCGTGGGTGAAGTTCAGATTTAAGGGTACCGTAGCAACAAATAATCTTTATAGTTTTTTCCGAACATTTCTCAAAAAAAAAGGACCCCCTCCCCTTCATCCGCCAAAAGAATATGAATAGATATCCCATTTAACAAAAAAAACTTGACCTTGTCCGACCTTTACACCTCTAACCAAGGTCAAAATAACATTTGTAAATCGTATAGCGAACATTATGCTATCTCCTATAAAAGGGTACTTTTCCACTTTTCATTTGACAACAATTTTATAGTGTAAGTTTGCTCCATTAAAAAAAATTATTAAAAATAAACGTATTCACGAACTCAATAATATTGAAATTAAGTAAAAACCGTGTAACTCCCGAACCTTTAAGATTCCCTGGTTTTCCTTGCCGACTATGATTACCAATTATAGTATTGTCCTCTCAAACGGAAACACCCTGTATATTAATTGATAGGTTGAGAGTAAATATGACCTATCTACAAACAAAATTAACTTAGAAAATGTTCCCCGCAAAAACGAACCGCGTGAGATTCCGGGAAAAAACGAAGCGTGGAAAAACTCCAGGTAAAAACGACTTAACTACTTAACTGAATTAACTGTGCATTACTTTTTATAGTTAAGTCGTTTTTGCCTGGATTTTTTTTTTCAAATTCATGTTTGCCCGGAAACGCACGCAGTTCGTGTTTTCGCGGAACATTTTCTAAGGCACTTTTCGCGCACTTTGTAGATAAGTCATTTTTACGCTCAACCTGTCAATTACAGCAAGCAAAACTACCTACCTCAAAATTATAATTGTAAAAAATAGAATAACTTGCCAGTTTTCTACAATTGAGGCTTTTGGTGTTTGGCGTCCCAGAATTTTTTGGTGGTAAATATTATTTATTTATAGATCAGCAATCAGAAAAGATTGCAAAGCAACTACAAATGTGTAATTTTCTACTTTGGAAACGAATTTTCCCAGCGAAGAGGGTTGTGTTAGGAGCCAATTGAGCACGAAGGTCTCCACTCCTACCTCGTCCTGGAATTGTTGTATTCTAATTTTTGCCAAGTTAAACGTGTGACGTTTCCAATCGACGACTTTTCGAGCGATAAGCGTTCCTCACCTCCACTTAAAAGCTCACACAAAACGTCACTCGTTCGCGTCCTTCCGTGAACTGCTAATGACAAAAAAAGACGCGGGCCCTTGACTGCGTTTATCACCAAACTGTAACTCTTTTCAAAATATCAACTCGTTTTACTCCTTGAGTAAGAAATTTAATCATAATGCGTTGTGCAGGGGAAGAATGCAACTGTTGCACCGATATCGTGATAACAACTGGCAAACCGGTTTGAACCGGTCGACCGCCTAATTTTCCCGCTCCTGACATGATTACCATGCCCCTTAGAAGCGACCGCTCACTCTTTTCAAACTTGCTTGCTCCACAATCTACTCAAGATACAAGCCCGAAAACTGACACGTACAGCTGGGCATTGGTTGTGTTAACAAACCGAAACTTGCTACAGTAAATAATAGGAAAAGTTTGGGGAATTCTAATTTTTCCAAGTATTCCTCGCAGTATTTTTAAAGTGTCAACTTGGAATTTACGTTATGTAAAGCTACAAATCTTCTGAACATGTAGTCACGATAAAAAAATTCTCAGGTACAATTTACATGTGTTTTAATGGGAATACTCTTTCTTGTGTTCGTTTTGTTGAAGTATTGAGGTTAGATATCAGCATTTGTCTTTGGTTTTTTATTAAGGGGAGGTTACCGTTCATGACGTTCAAAAAATCGATTATTATTTTTTACATAATTTGAATACTTATAGTGTCTAATATATGTAGCTAAAAAGGTTTTTTAAAAATCTGATATAGTTTAGAAGTTACAGCGCATTGAGCGGAACCGCGCGCCGGCTGGAAAACAGGTAGTTGAGGCGCTCTTGCGCCTTGCGAGACGACCTTTTTCCGCAACCGTATTAATCAACCTGATCAAACTGCAGATCCAGCAAAAAGAATACTTTAAGGGTGCCTCAGTGGTGTTGGAATAGCTGACTAGATGTATTTGTCAAAACAAACATTAAAAACGGTTTTTTATAACTTAAAACTCCTAAAAATGCATTTTTCTCGAAACAACATTTTACAGCTTCAACGGATGAACCGATAGACTTGCAATTTCTTCAACCGTAAAGGAAATTTAATTTCGGCGGCCTTATCGAGGCGATTTTTTTTCGACTTAAACTTTTTTTTGCGTCCATTGAAGGTAAAAGAAACAGTGTAAATAAGATGTCTTTTTTCAAACGGCCATTTTGATATCCGGGGGTTTTCAGAAAATATAAAAACGATAAGGCCCCCTAAATTTCATGTAGATTAATTATTTCTTACCCGTTTTTGTTTCGGATTAACTGACAAGGGGGCGTTCCGCCCCCAGACCAATGCACGTGGTGCATGACTTCAGTTTATAGGACTTAAAGCCGCCATTTTGGATTTTTATTTAAAAAATTTTTTTGGATTTTTATTTAAAATATTTGAAAGTATTCTTTATTTATGGGAAATAAATTATACTACTATAATTAGGCTATGCTTGCTCAGAAACAAAAGTCTCCTTTATATTTGATTCACCCTCGTATATCAAATATATAATAGGATATGTTAAAGCACTTGAAAAACTATATTTTTTTTCTCCTATGTCTATTTCCCATATGTTAAGTTAGGTAATAACAAAATAAACTAAAAATCATATAAAAGACAAAATGATCCCATTCAATTTCGAAGTGTTTAATGTAGCAAATTTGACCCATACGCTAGAGGTGACAGTATACAATTTCCAATGTCCCTTGTCTACACATTATTATGCTGATGCTGGGAGAAAATGCAGCATCTTTCTAGCTGTCGACGGTTTCATCTGAAATTGACTTCCTGCATTATGTACAAACCCGCATACAACAGGGCTGTTGATGTCACAGTTTATTGCACAAAACCTAGAAAACAAGTGAAAGGTTATGAGTGTCTAACGCATAAACCTGCTATTGCAATGTGAGCCTGCATAAATCAGGGACCACATAAGCTATTCTCGTTAGAAATATTGTCACCATAAACTCCACAAGTGTGTACATATGTATAAAATAAGTAGAATTTACCTGAATTGATACATATCCGGCGTCTTGACTCTTGAGTACTTGAGTACTATTGGGCTGAAATCATATAACCGCCCATCGGTTTTTAGCTTACCTTAAAATGGGTCTTAAAATGAAGAATAATTTTTACTTAATAGGAAATATTGGCATATACAACAGCAAACAAATGGTCATGTCCATTTAATGTGCAGATAGATTCTTTTCATAACAGACAAATTAATTTCTAACTTTGTTAAGTGAACAGTGTCACATTAATATTGATCTACGCCACCTCCAGGTATGCAAACATGGACTACAATTCCTGCCCTGCACCTCGTTCATCCATCTAAACAGTCCAGTAAGCATACAGTACAATGCGAACAATTTGACATAATTCCCATCAATTGGTGGTGTTTGCACTCATACTTGTCGAGAAGTAAATCTCAAATCGCAGATAAACCAGGTAAATCTCGAAGGCAGACAATTGCTAGCTATTAGCATGTGGTGTGGTCAATCACTAGCGACCTTAACCACAATGCATCTCAATTCCTAGGAAATTCCTCTTTTTACCGTCGGCTTAACATTGCTGTCAACAAATTGTCGTATTAAGTACACACAATAAGCAAATAAGCTCTTAAGGCACGACGTCTAGGGATGTGTGACACATGAGGTCGTTGGAAGGAATAGCTGAAATGAGATGAATCCAAGGATTATTTTAAAACGAAGGCACTGACGGAGCGCGACAGGAACCCTTTAATGGAGCAGTCCCGACTGAAAGAACCGAGTGGGAATTTGAACTGACAAGAACATCTCGTCATCGTTGCCGTCATCTTCAGCAGCCCCACGTTCTTATGGATGTCGTCTTCGTTGGCCATGACTAGATGACTTGATATTGTCGTCCCAGACTTATGGTACACTGTCAGGGAAATGCTTTGTCTCATGAGCTGCAGACAAACTAATTGAATTATACAGTATCCAAAGTTGTATCTGTTTTGGCACTAGCATGAGATGATTTTAAGAAGACTTGGTGAAATTGTTTTCTGGCGGTCGCGAATTTATGTATATTATTTTTACTAACGAGGTGTGCGAGAAAATGCTTAAAGATTTATTGCACACGATTTCGTGATTACGAGTGCATACATAAAATTACACTAACCCCAAGACAATGTAGTATTGCCAATACCTTCAATTAAAAGAATCTAAAGGTTACAAAGGAAGTCAATATTTGAATCGATGGGTTTGAAGAAGTAGTACATTTTGTTCCATACAGCAAAAGACTTTCCTTATTACGCATTGCAATCTTTTAACAGATGAAATGATAACGAGTTGAAGTTAGTTTATTTGCTGTTTTGGTATAAAAAATTGTGAGTTGACCTTATCCAGCTTGCCTATGATGTTTATATACATAAATTGTACTTCTAGAAAAACTAAAAACTTACACTTTAAGCAGCGTATTTGTTGATGTTCATTTTCGGTGATTTATTGTTAGTGATTTTTCTTTTTCGTAGGGTAACATACTTTACAAAACAATAAACAGATCAGCTAAACGGGTCCACGCGTTACGAAATTAGGCTCCCCTACCCCACTTTAGGTCCAACATTTTTCTCTAAGTGCCAATGGAGGAGTATACTTCATACAACAAGAAAGCATTATCTAAATCGGTCCCCTCGTTACGAAGTTAAGCTCCCTCTCCCCTAATGCTGCCTATATAACACTTATCTACAGTGTTGGGAGGTGTTTGTGGCTAAAATTCACTCCAAAAAGGGAATTTCTAGGCTATTTTCAAACAGATTGTGATACAATTCCTACACTTTTCCGCCCTTACGAAATACACGTAATGTTTCAAGGAAATTATTTTTTATTGTCAATGATTTTTACATCTTCATTAAATAAATCATATTAATATTTCTTGAGCAAAACAAAAAAGTTCCAGCCTCTCTTTTAAACTATTCCTATAAATGTTTTGCGTTATGTCGTTACGTAAATTGAAATATTTTGAAGATTTTACATCGGTAACAATGCAGAATTATTTTTCTCACAGGATTTGAATGTGGTAACAATATAACAAAACTTGCACTCTTACTTAACTTTCGAAACATACATAAATTCTTGTTGAAAATTGTTCATTGTTCTTATTATCTTCCAAAATTCCTCTACCGTCAAATTCATTAAACTCTAACTTTCAATTTTCGAAAAAAATACACAGACAGATAAATTGGAAGTTCTTATTCAAAAACGATGCAGCCCACAGAGTACTAATTTCGATTTATTGGTGTTTGCAATTCATGTTATGAAAGGACAGTAGGAAGGTGTAAAATGGACCAATTAAATAGTTATAACAAGAACTACTTTTGATGTTTTTTTTTTGTTTTTTTATACGATGTGGCCAAATCCTAGGGGACAACCCTTTGATGCGTTAGCATGGTTTTGGCCGGAAGGGAATTAGGGTAAGGGGAGTGAGGAAGCTTGAGTCTTGTTTTTGCATTGCTGCGAGCTAGACAACAGCCCAGAGACAGAGTGGATTATTTTAATTTCTTAATAAAAGCTCACGGGGAGATCTGGTCTCGAACCCGGAGCCCATGGCATGGTGGTCGTGCGGCTCAACGCATTGATCCAACTCCGTCTGTGGAAATCATCAAAAGGAAAGAAGCCCGTTGAGAAAAACTTTTTTGTACTTTGGATGTATAATTGTATAATTTTTCCCATATTTTGCTCGGAAACAAAATTATTCCCTTTTCCTTTTATAAATTTTTTAAGAGCGAGAATTCCCACAATCTCCCTGCCTATCTAGATCATTTTATTAGCCCAAAACTCTTTTTAACAAATTTCGCTGAAATCGTTGGAGCTGTTTCGGAGAAAAAATTTATACATTAATTTATACATACAAATAAAGTATTTCCAAATTGATCAAATTGATTAAACCTTTGTCCAAAAATAATTAACCCTAGTACACAAATGATAAATACAAGTCAAAAAAGATTACGGCCCTCAGTAGCCCACCCGGGGAATTTCTGACATGGTACCAATCGGAAAAAATATTATATCCAAGAAAATAATAGTCTCGCGTTAAAAAGTAATGCTCGTTCTTGGGAAGTGGGTTAAAAACTTCAATTAATTATTTATCAATTCTTTTAGTATTGACATATCTGTCGGTATATCTTACTCTTAGTCTGCATTTCCAAATTGATTTAAGCTGAGTTCAAAAACAATTAACCCTAGTCCAAAAGGAACCTTAGTCCAAAAATAATTAACCATGTCAAAAAAATAAAAATAAAACTTAGTCCAAAAAGGAATAACTCTTTAAAAATAAAATTAATTTTTGCGAACAATTTTATTTATTGTGTAAATTTAATTATCCCATTCATTTTAATTATCGCATTCATGATGTAGTTGACAGAATCCGTTCAACATAAAAGTGCGTAAATAATAATATAAGATTGTACGAAATAAATAATGAAAAAGAAATGAAATTTTTCAATAACAATGTGGCTGCTAGTGCTAGACATTTTTGAATTATAAAGGGTTAATTATTTATGGAAGGCTTTATAATTTTTGGAGTAGTATTAATTGTTTTTGGGCTTAGCTTAAATTAATTCCGAAATGCATATCAAAATATAGTTCGTTTAATAGTATAAGAGTAAGATATACCGAAATATATTTAAATACAGAAATAAATGATAATTTACTTGACACTTGAAACTTGGTAAAAAAATGTTAGAGTGAATGGGGGGGGGGGGGGGGGGGGGCTGAGGATGGAAGCTTATTTTGTAATACGTTCACCGATTCGGATGATTATTTTGTTTTGTATGTATAAAGCAGGGGTGTTCAACTTCATTATATATATATATAATCGAATATTTTTCTTAAAGAATTTAAACATTTAAAGCATTCCAACATGTATCTCAGGTACTAAGAAGTGACAATGGGAAAGTAATAAACGAATATGAAAATTTATGAATAATATTTATTAATTGAAAA
This sequence comes from Leptarthrus brevirostris, assembly GCA_964036015.1. Taxonomy (NCBI): domain Eukaryota; kingdom Metazoa; phylum Arthropoda; class Insecta; order Diptera; family Asilidae; genus Leptarthrus; species Leptarthrus brevirostris. The sequence goes on along the minus strand of OZ038373.1, from coordinate 146,794,249 downwards.
AAAAGTAACAAAATGAATTTAATTTTTTCTTATCATTAATGGAAAGCTGGCGTCTGTATGTCTCTAACTAATCGTTTATAATTTGGTTTATAGCCACACAAAGATAATAGTAATGGGAATGTAAGCAGTAGTGTGTGAATCAGTAAATAAAGAACGATGATTAGGCTTCGTGAACTTTAAATATGAAAAAACTGATCCACATAAGTATATAGATCCAAAACAGGATCTCTACATTTTCTGACAATGGGATATTTTCTTCATGGGGGTATTTCGAAAAATCTGCCTCAATTTGTCTGGCTTGCAAAATTCAATCAGTTTGTAGAGCTTTAATTTTCTTTTCTTTCTTTTTTTATGAAATAGCCAAAGCCGAAAGTACATCCCTTTGATGCATTAGCATATATTTGGCCGGAGGGGACTTAGGGTAACGGAAAAGAGTGAATTTCAATATCTTGTTGAAGTAGACAACATCCCAGAAACGATGACTTTATTTTAAAAACTCACAAGGAGATCGAGGCTCAAACCCTGAAACCATGGAGTGGTGATCATGCCACTCACCAATTAATCAAACTCCGTCTCCTCAATATGCAAAGTCCCAGAAATTTTTCCATTACTATGTTTTACCTTTAAATCCGTTTTAAAAGAAAAAGACACTTCACGATATCTTTAACATTTTCACAATCACAAATCTGACCTCAAAGTGTTCAATCACATTTTTAACGTAGTTTTAAATATTATAATTACAGTTTTGATATTTTGGTAGGTGAACGGACATATTTAGAAAGTGGTTTATAATACGTAGTTTTGTTTAAGATCTTCTATTATCGTACTTAGTAAATTTTGTTTAATATGCATTGTGAAAAAATGAAAAGATAGTAATACTATCGAGGAAACAAAAGTAAATAGTGTTTTGAATTGTTTCGATGTTTGTTTTCAGGATATATGCATTATGATATATATGCATCAAAAAAATTTGTTGGTTTTGCCGGTGAAACCGGGAATGCTTTCAAGTCGCCAGTAGCTTAGTTCTGATCCAAAACTAAAATTATATAAAAATCCCAACTTGGAAATTTTTTTTTGAACCATTTTAGCAGTGTGTCGTTAACCTAATCAGGAGGTTTGAACGACCTCTTAGAAATGAGTTATGAGACTCCAATTTTGAAAGACTTTTTATTTTATAGAATACTAGGAACTAAAAGAAAAATTTAGATTTAATAAAATTTTTTAAATATTTAAAATTTTGTGTGTCTACCTTCATTTCTTATAATCGCGGTGATCCTTGCAGGTATACTTCTGATGCAGTTATCAATGAACATACTGATTAATTCTGCACCGTGCTATACTTCATGGATATTCTGCATAAGGTTCTGTTGGGAAGTGTTATGTCTCTTGTAAATTTAAAAACGTTTTCTATTGGGTTTAGGCCGGAGGATTTGCCTGTCCTAGAAAGAGTATTATGGCTTGATGGGGAAATTTTTACGGGTTTGGCTGTATCGCACAGTACATTATCCCGCTGGAAGATTTACTCTTCTTTGCTACCATGGTGATATGCGGGAACAGGACATTCTCCAAAATCTTGATGTATTTGTCTTGGCGCATGGTACTTTTTACTTTATAGAGGGGTCCAGAACCTGTCCCGCATATTCATCCCCACACCATTGCCCCAGGATGGTGATTCACCTTTTGTTGACTACAGGAAGGATAAAACTCCCTATAGGGTTTCCTTCGCACAAAGTTCGTCGCCGTGGTGAGGATGCGGAGCATTGTTTCATCGCTAAAGACAATCTGGAAAGAAATTTAAATTTTGATGTTTAAATTAATACGCTGTATAAAAAAACAAAAGCTTTTATTCAAAAGATCCACCTTTTTCCAGCCATCCTTTGGTAAGAGCAGATGAGCCTTAGTGAATGACTGTCTCCCTGATTAAATTTGGGGCATCAGCCTATTCTTTCTCGTTGGCCACCGAGTTTTGAATCATAAATTCATAAATAAAAAATCTGAAAGGTACCACTTTTTTTGTTTAAACGTATACTTTCGAATGAAAAGCGCCGGTATAAAAAAAAACAATATGTACGAAAAGTAAGTTGAATTTTGTATACCAATTTCCTAGGCGTTATGCATATTAGTTTACGGGGAATTGGCATATCAACTCCAAGTGGAACTTATGTACATTTTGCAGCGACTTTCCACCTGACTGAATTTCTGCTGGGTAGTTGTCGAAAATATGTTTTTGATACCATTTTACCAAAATGTGTAAAAGAACAAAATACTCATAAGATGCATTCGAAACTATTTCAAATGCTTACTAATTATAACTTTTTTTAATATCAAAATAAGTACCACTTGGAGAGAAACAAAATTGCGTCTATAGTAAAATTTTCAAAAAGGCGAAATAAGGTTACATCTTCCATCGACTATCTACGGTGACTGCTTTTCTGCTGGGCAGTGATTACTGATCGATCAGTCTAGTGCCTTTGTACTTAAATCCTTGGAAAGGATTCTGAATTTGTTCCCAGCCTCTCTGGAAACGACAACATGTCAATATGGCGCCTAAAAAGGAAAAGTTTCGAGTAAGATAACTCGTTTTTTTTACGAAAATACAATGGATGGGATACAGATGTTAGAAATAAATAAATAAATAAAATTAAATATTCAAAAACCATGATTTTTGAAAACCTACCCTACCGTATGCAACTTGAAATAGGTCGACGCTAGGGTGATCTTGTAGGAGTCGTCTTATAGGTTGACATAAAACCATTAAGAAAGCTGCAGTTTTCCTATTATCTATGACTAAATACAAACTAACCCTAATAAAATTGAAATTTTAGCTTTAGAAGGGTAATCGATTAGACATTGCTTTTTTGCACATGAGCAATATCATTAATACCAGTGTTGTGCGTGCAGATTACATCGTGTACTCTACACGATAATTTACGTGTAATCTACACGCACTCTACATGGGATACTTTACATCTACACGTAAAGTCAATATATAAATTTTGATTTTTTACAAGATTTCATGAAAAGGTATTAACGTTTATATAGCCCATAATTTTTACTTTATTAATTAGTATTCATTTGTAACATTTGAGTCTGCGAGTCTTAGGGCAAAGTATACATGTACTAAAAGAGTACACATGTGTACTAAAGAGTACACATTTAAAGCCATATCCTTTGGTTTTTTTTTAAATTGTCCTTGAATTTTTCTGATAATTCTAATTTTAGCCACAATAATGCTGAATTTGCGATAGAAACAGAAGAGTTCTGGGAGAAATTGACAAGCTCACAAACTGGATCGAGAAGCTTAATTGAGTCCGTAACCTCAAGAAAAAGAATTACGGTAGAAACACCATCTCTATGTAAAGACTCGCTGCTGAATGCATCTTCATGTTTACGCAGTCGTAATTCTCAATTTCTATATTCTACACCAATACTCTACATAATACATACTCTACTTAATTTACACATACATTCTCTACACGTCGATGTAGATTATTGATTTACACGTGTAGACGCACAACCCTGATTAATACCAATACATTAAAATTTGTAGATAAAAAGTTTTTAGTATTCTTAGAAGTAGCCCTTTCAAACGATACCATGCAGTTACAAAAAAAATGTTTTTTGAGGGGCCAACTCCCTCCATTGACAATTAAAAAATATATATATCCTAATCTTTTACCGTGACAATGTGTGGGCGTAATAAAGATTTAGCACAGTACCTACTATAGAGGCAAGCCCGGCCATTTTACCTCCAAGTTTGTCGTCATTATTTCATTCTTTCTTTGTACCATAGATTAACTAATCCTGACACACAAATAAAACTGCACACTCTCCTATCCGGAACCAAAGAGATATGCTGATGTCATTGACGCATTCCAAGTTCAATACGTCAACAAAACGAACATAGGCCACACGAAAACATTAAAATACACGAAAATTAAACAGGAGAAACTTTTTATCGTGGCCACGTGTTCAGTAAATTTGTGTTTTCACCTGAAGTAAATTCCAAGTTGACACTTAAAAAATACTGCGAGAAATATTACAAGAAAGTAAAATTCTCCAAACTTTTTCTATTATTTACTATGGCAAGTTTCGGTTTATTTACACCTCCAATGCCTAGTTGTTCGTATTTGCTTCCAGGTGAGGGATGAAAAATCATTAAATTGTTGTTGCGGAAGAATTGATTAGGTATTGCGAAACTTTCCCAACAAGTTAATATTGGGTCAATAATTTCCTGACCACCGATTGCTTATATAAAACTTTGCATTTATTTATCGGGTTCGGGCATGTGTGAAGTTTCGCAATATTTAATCAATTCTTCCGCAACAGCAAGTTAATAATTCTTCATCCCACACAGTCCTGTATTTAGAGTAGACTCTGCCTGAAATTATGCCAAATTCCAAATTTCTACGTGACGTCGTTTTTGACAGACAGGTGGACAGACGCACGAGTAATCTCCCATGTTTCTTTTTGAGCTACGGAGCCCTAAAACGTGACAAAATTTTACTCTACTTGCGAATGAGAAATATCATATATTCCTATTACAGTTAGTATGGCTTGCTTCTATGATATTTTGAATTTATTCCTCTATATTTAATTTCTTATGTAATAACTTTACTCAATTTTTAAAACTCTTGTGTGTTGGAATATCGATCATAATAACAGAATATTAAATGTGTGCTCATATGGAGATTTTCAGTAATACCTATTTAGTATCAATAATATTTAAATATCAAAATTTAAAAAACCTATGAATAGCAGCGGTTTCACAATTATTTCAAAAAGGTTTACTGAATCGAGCAAATATCAAGGCTTTGGAAAAGAAGGTGTAGTACAATTTTATTATATGAAATATGATACCAGCCCAGATATTTAACAACTACCACAATTCTACCTGGTGGTTTGTGGGATGCAGAGAGAATCTGGTTTCCTCGTTCCGAGACGGGCAGAATGGAACCACAGCCTATTGGCGATGACGGAATCAAATTCCGACTTTTCAGTAAAACAACAAAAACGTGATACTTGTACAGATAACTTCATGGGATAAAGCAGTACCAAAGCAAGAAATCACACAGTTCTCCGAACAAATAGCAAGACAGTTTTTCTTTCAATGAAATTTTCACTTTCTTGTTAAGGATTATTCACGGCAGACGAAGAGTTCTATGGAAAATGTTGAACCGTAAGTCTGTGGTGAGTTTTTATTCCTGAAAAGCTGGTCATTAAATACAAAAATTTATATGGTAAAATTTACCTTTGCACCTTTGATTGTTTCGTTTCAATTATATTTTTTCTTTACAAAATTTCATTTCGTGTACATTATTTTATATTACACTGACAGTATGAAATGTAGCATGTGTCCACTTTGCAATTTCTAGTCTAAAAATCCCAATGACGTTCTCATTTCCTTGTTGTATTTTCCTTTTAAGTTAAATGCTAATTGCTAGTACAATTTCCATACCAGAAAAGGCCTACAACGTGAGTCTATTGATGCAACTGAGTTATGGTACGCATAATTGTATTCATGGCAGTCCATTGTGGTACTCCATAAGGGATATATGAGACCCGACAAGAAAACGGTAACAATAAAAGAACTATGCAATGTGAATCGCGCAAATATACTATTCAAACGCTTGCAGGCAGTTGACATTTTGCAGAACGTGGGCTTGGGTATCTCCAGCATTTTCCTTCATTAGCTTCGGTAAGGATATAAGCATAGGCACATTTTTAAAGAGCACGGCGCGGGGAAAACATAAGTTTGTCGCGTCACCTAGATCACTTCAAAGTTTATTTACATTTAGAACGACGGCAGAGACGCCTTATTCAAAGAATCACTTTGATGCATAAATATCTGCTTTATATATCATAAGGAAAAATAAAAGGTATTTTACAGTTACACATTCAAGTAAGATTTTTCTCAAATTAAACGTGATAACCACATGATTTTCAATCGATTGCTCTTAAACAATTAGGAGTCTTCTGCTCAGGGCACTAATTAAGCATAAAGAGAACACTTTGACACTCAAATTGACCGCTTGCTTCTTGAAATCTGTATTTTCCACATATTTTATGGTCCCAAGGTCGCATTATTGTTTTTTTTTGTATAGAGTAAAAAAATTACGCCAAAATTAGTGGGGAGACTAGGGGTTCAGCCTAACCGAACGACCGATTTGCTTTTTTTTGTTTTTTTTTTTAATTCCTGATTTTATTTAGTATCACATGCTGAGGCTAAAACCTGCACTCTGTACGCTTAACGCGGTGGACTTAGCGAAGCGCTGAAACGCCGCCAGAAGAGTTCCAGAGTCAGAGTGGAATCCAGACACTAGAAGGAAAAGTGAAGCGGCAAAAGCTCAACCTAGTGATCTATCCAGTGACTACAGGATAAGATTGTTACAAATCGTAGACATAGCTCCAATATTATCTCCCAGAACAGTGTTGGATAGACGATCAAATTGATCCAGTAAATTCTCGGGGTCCAGACGGTGATTTTTTGTTGGTCAGAGGTTGTTTGAGGCTGAACCATGTAATCGAGTCCGAAAGCGGGTAAGTGCGGTCACGCCAAACGTACTGATTACAGATCGATGAGTCTTAGTAATTTCTTGCTTAAATCCCTCTATCGATTCCAACCTGCCATCCAGAGCCCACCATGCTTATCCGAAAGGTAAGTCGGTAGACACCGGTCCTACATGACATAGTGTTCGAAATCGAGAAGTCCTTGCAATATAAAGAATAGCCATATAAGGAAAGCCATTGTTAGATGGATATCCACACTGCTTAGGAGCAGAGTGGGGCGGCTTTACTCTCCCTCAGTGTCGTTTTTGAGTGGTTCTCTGCTTCATTTGTTAACAATTCAACCATGTTAAATAACAGTTCTTTTAGTTTACTTGTCTTCATAGGATACAAAAAACTTTATCCGGTTTTGACAGACTTAATAATTTTTTCGATATATTTTCCACCGTTTTGAAGCAGTGCACTTTAGGAAAAACATGTTTAAAATTAGCATGGTATTCACTACTCACAAGGGTCTGTTACTTCGATGAAGGCCTAGAAAGAATTCAAAATTTTTATAGATTTGTATCTTGGTAATGATAATTATGTCAAGAAAGTTTTCTGTTGATGTTAAAATACTTAATATAGAGAAAAGTAAAAAGTAAAGAAATAATTGGAACACCAAATTTCTGCAACCGTAAGTACATGGTTGCAAGGGCGTCGACAAGGGGGTGTTAATGGGTCATAATAACCCCCCCAAAAATCAAAGGAAATCTGAAACTGTTATTCAAAGTAGTCAGATGAAGACTGGCTGAATTCAAATCACTATATATTAATAAATCTTCAACGACAAAATATTTTGCATAAAAATTTTATTTTATGATAATTAGCTGCTGGACATACGCGTTGAACTTAGAAGCTTATCGTTTTCGGGACGTCGGTTAAACATTTATTTGACTGAAATTCTTATGGCCATATTGGTGTTTGAGTAGAGCATGAATAGTTAAACGTCATGATACTCGATTTACCGATTTGACTACGACGCTAGATTTTTCTGTCGTTAATAGCTTTCCTACCCATTTCATAGGTTCATCTTCTTCCTTACTCGATCTATTTTTAGTTACCTACTCTGGATCTGGGATTTCTCATAATAAAATATCATTTTCAGGCTTTTCTACCGACGATCTTATCTTTTTAACTTATGATATAGAATCTTAACTTAACTTATGATTTAATCCTGATAACACTTTTTCTTAATATGATTTTAAGTTCGTTGATCTAAACTCTCTGCTAAATGAGGCATGTTCTTTTGATTGGGAGTAAGTCTACTATCTTAAATCTACAGATGAGCAACTGTGTTGTTTTGAACATCTTCTAAGTGAACTCCTTCATAAGCCAAGAACCAATCAGAACGCGAATTATTATTGATGATAGCTGTCTTTGGTTAAATGCAAGAATTAGATATTTGATCTCTCAGGCGTTTTCTTACATCCAAGATGAGTGAACGTTTTTGCTGCTTACGAAATAAAGCGCACAGTGAGATCTGATGCTCTAAAATACATTTTTTAACTCCCAACTAGACTTACCACTAACAAATTGTGGAACAATTTGAGAAATGTATTGGTCGATCGAAGAATCCTCACGTCTCCAAAGATGCTAATGAACTTAATCGGCTGTTCACTGATCAATCTTCGAGCGGCAATTGTAATAACGACATCATTCAGGTCGACTTTCCTTTATCGAGTAATCCTTCGAAAGTTTCTCGTTTGCTTCAGTCACCACTGGCGTTATTAACGCGTTTTTCGCCATCAAGTATAAGTCGGTGGGACTTGATAATGTGCATCCCACTTTTAAAACGCTCCTGCCGGTTTTTGTACCATCTCTTACGCACATATTTATTACAACAATTGTTACTTCAACTTTCCCTGAGAAATGGAAGAGATCCAAATTAATTCTCATACCAAAAAAAACCGGTACTATTGTTGAAGACTATCGCCATATAGATATGTTGCTTTTATCTAAAGTATTTTAGAGGCTTTTACACACGAAGATGCTTTTCTACATTAATAAGCAAGATATCTTGTGTCCACTTCAATCAGGGTTTAGACCGTGACAGCATTTTTTAAGGTAACTGATGATATTCTCTGCGGAATTGATCGTGACTTGTTATCATTTCTTGTTCTGCTTGATTTCTCTAAGGCTTTTGACAGAGTTCATCAATTTCATCAGTTTTCTTTACGGACTCTGCCTGTAAACTGATCTGGACTTATCTCGGGGCCGCATTCAAAAAGTCTGCTGTAACGGATTGTATTCTAGTTTTTTTGACAGACATGCTGGTGTTCCTCAGGGATCTATCTTGGGTTCGCTTCTATTCTTCCTTTACATCAATGACCTGCCAACAAGCATAAAGAATTTTAGCTTTCAGATGTATGCCGATGACGTTCAGTTGTATATTTCCAGGTCTCTCGGCTTGATGGAGGATGCTGTGTTGAATAAAGATATCTCATCTATCAATGATTGGGCTCTTGATAACAAACAACTTCTCAACAAATCCAAGTCCGAATCAATTGTTATTTATCAAGAGTGCATTGATACAACGGATTTTCCTCAAATCTTTTTAAATGGCATTGAAATAGCCTACAAGGATACGGTAAGGAACTTAGGAATTATCTTTAACAAAACGCTATCTTGGCCACATCATGTGAAGGGCATTGTATCTAGAATACATGGAGCTTTTCGACGATTCTGGTTATCTGCACCACTTGAAGCCAGGAAGATGTTGGTTGGACTCTGACTCACAAAGAAAACTTAATATAGCTTTCAATTCTGCAGCGCGGTATATATATAATATTAGACGCTTTGATCATGTGTCCTCTTACAGTAACTCAATCATTGGGTGCGCTATACTAAAATATATTGAGTTTCGTACTACTTTGTTTTTGTGCAACATTATTAAAAATAGGACACCAAAGTATCTTCTTGAAAAAATTAGCTTTACTCAATCACAAAGAACTACTTCCTTAATAGTACCACAATATTCCTATCGAATAACTGAGCGCCAATTTTTTTTACAAGGTATTAGTAGAATGTGGAATGTCCTTCCGACTGAGGCTAGAAGAGAATGTCGTGGCAGCAGGTTCAGAGAGAAACATTCTGAATTGCAATCAAGAAAAGTTTTTTGAAAACAACGAATTGTGGACTGTGAAGTGAAGCTGATGAAGGAAATACCAAATACTATTGTAAAGGTTCTAGATAACTGTGATATTGAATTGATATGGTTTTAAATATTTTGGCGACGGTTCCGGTCAGTGTTACCTCTGCAGAAAGGTCATGTTCGTCCTTGCGTCAATTAATAACTTGGTAACAAACTCGAATGAGAGAAGACGGGTTGACTGGGTTGGCACTGACGACGTCACAGCGTGTTTTGCAAAAAAAAAAATCCAAGAGGAAAATCAATTATAAAATCTATAATTAACATAATAAATATATGGGTATTTTTCACTAATAGAAAACTGGCGGTCCCAAACGTCTTTTACGTCCGTTACATTATATTGATACGTTATAACTATTTTAAATTATAATACATTTATTTATGATTGTAAATGACTTATGACGCAATTTTAATAGTACTCGGGAAAAGTGAGGAAATTAGGGTTTCCCCAAATTTCAGATTCTACACTCTCCTTCTCGCCCCCCCCCCCCCACCCAGCCCCCCCCCCCCCCCACCCCCCGAAAACTCGGTCAAGAAAAATTTTGATTCGCACCTATCAGGTTAATCGGGAAAAGTCAGGGAAATTTGGTCTTGAAAAGTTGTTTTTGGTATGACCCCCCAAAATCTAGCTGTGTACGCCACTGCACGGTTGGTCGCTTAGATTTATTCTCGTTGTAGGCTCTTTAAAAAAATTAATTGTAGGCTCTTTTGTAAAATTAAAACAATAACTTTTTTTCAAATCTCAGCGGGCATTTGGACTGGGCTAATTAACCTTAATACAATAAACTCGTGTAAAGAAATTACTGTCTCACCAATTACAATAGTTAACCTGTGATACCTAGTTAACTTGCAGTACTAGTTTTGTCAAGGTATTACTTGCTCTTTCGCTCTCTAAAATTTTTAATGAAGGTAATTAGTGTTTTCTAATTTTTAAATTTTCTTAGCGTGAGAACCGGCTGCATTAGTTGTGTGATAAGATATTGTAATTTTTATAAAACAAATAACTCTCATCAGTGCTAATATTAGCTATGATTTTGTATATAAATTATGCGCGACTCTAATTAAGGCTAGGTAACTATATTAACTATCGTTCAATTTAACGGACGAATCTTAATAAACATGACACCTGTTGTATTTCCATTGCCTGTCTGCTAGAAATTAGCACTCTTCTGCCATAGAACAAAAGCTCTATGGATTTATGTACCCTAACTACACGCAACTTTTGTCAACTGGCTTTTGAGGAGAATCCAATAAGCAAAACTTGTTTTCTTGTAACGGTAGTGGAAACTGGAAGACATTCTTGTCCCTTCCAAGAGATTAAGCTTTTGGCGAGATTTTCCAGTAGAACTCTTATTTAGTTATGCTTATCAAAGAGATATATGTATCTCTTCGCTAAAGAGCAGTATAACAGTTGATTTAGTCAAATACTAAATTTATGCCTACAACAGACTTAAATATTCTATTTGATGCCGCGTTGCAATTAATATTTTAATTATTAAAATCATGTGGTTAACCAAATAAAATTTCTCTAGAATTATGCAAGACTTTAAGTTTAATGTTCATATTTTACTTCATAATAAGTTTTAATCCAATTTCTTAATAGACCATTTTGAACAAAATTGAGTTAGGGATGGTGTTCAGGTAATGAGGTCACGGTCTTTCGATTGCAACAATCCAATTTATTGTATCTTTTGCCATTTGAAATATACAGAGCTACAATTGCAATGTGCTATACGCATAGGCTTTAAGTTCAATTTTTGTTTAATCTGCTTCTTCTATCTTTGTTTTCTAGCTTCTTCTTTTATCTATCTATCTTCTATATTAATAAAGCCGAAACGGCTACTCCGATTGCGATGGGACTTTCACACGAAGGTTCAGTATTTCCTTAGGCATAGTTTAGGCTACTTATGGTACCATTGAACGAGAAGGGATTAGGGCGAGGGGAAGGGAGGGAGTGTCAAACCCACACTTTAGATACCGCTGTATTAAGACAGCCCTGTGGGTGGGGGTGTGAAAGGAAGGGACAGAAAGAGTAATCGAAATCAACCGATGTTATTGACGAATTCATAGTGTTCGGGAACATTGAAATAAACAATCACACTCTAAATGTCCTTTGATTCTATGGGCTAAAATACATCTAACACCCTTAAGAGGTGGTTGTAGGATGGGAGTGAGATGTAAAAATAATTGGAAGCAACATTCACTGATCAAAAGTCCGGGCAACTTCCGGAACACGCAGCTAGTAACAAATATATTTATTCTTTTCTTTAATATCCCGAGATTTCCAATAAAAGGAATTTAAAAAAGTTCGCGGGAGTTGAAAATAGAACCCTTACTGTCGTGTTTCAATAACTTTTTCTTTTCTGCACAACGCGTTTCAAACACTATGTCTTTAAAAATGAAAAGTAAAAACACTTGTTTTACTTCCACAAATAGGAGTGAACATTTTCTTTGGGATGGTGATCGCTGGGGGGACCCAAAAATAACCAAACACTATTTTTAAAAAATACATAATTTATTTTTTCAGGTGACAAGCGTTAGTCAACTTCGAAGTACTCTCGATTTACTCTCGTTTTTACCGGAATGCCTGCAAAACGTTTCCCTTTCAACTCTCTTTTCATCCGGGGGAACAAAACAAAATCACAGTGTGCTTGATCAGGTGTGTAGGGTGGGTGAGGAAACGGTTTCATGCGGTTTTCGCCAAAACATCACGCACGGAGATGGCTTTGTTAGCTGGAGCATTGTCATGGTAGAAAAACCATTTCCGATTTCGCCACAAATGTGGACGTTTAAATTGAACACTCTCGCGCAACCGCTTCAAAACACTCTCTGTTCACTGTTTTATGTTGAATAACGTACTATGAGTTAATAATGCCACGAACGTCGAAAAAAACAGATCAACATTATTTTCACGGACAATCCGACTTGCGGGGACATTTTCGGGGCGAGGGGAGTTCAATGTCGCACGCTGTTCTCCAATATCAGCCATTTTAAAAAATCGAAGAGGTGGAAAAGTCGTCGTAGAAAATTCGCAGGGGATCGCTACAATCCTTTCAGGTGACCCCACTTGAAAGACTGACTCAAGAGGGGTTACTAAACACCCATCTAGCGGGAGAAGCCCGAACTACAAGAGCGACCCTCAGCGAATTTCGTCCGGTTACTTTTGGGTCCCCCCACGTAGTGTTCAAAACGCGTTGTATGAAAAATAAAAAGTTAGTGAAACAGGACAATAAGAAGTTTTATTTTGAACTCCCTCGAACTTTTTTTATATTTAATCTTATCTGATTTTACACAATTTTATTTACCGATAGATATATGTTGATATGGATCGCTTTGAACACATGTTTTTTTTTTAAATTGCTACACATATTATAATAGTATACATTTTTAGTTTACACCGCGTATACAGTATAAGACGACTGAACGGTAGTTTCTTCAGACGTACTTCTTTACTATCACATTTCTGCTCCTTGTAATATAGGACACAGTGAATAAAACGCGAGTGAAATTTTAATCTTGATCGCATAATAAATTGTGGAAGTATATATATGGTTTTGTCTGGCATGATAATGTTTGGAGAAGAATGAGTTATTACTGATTCTGGTTCGATATCTTTAAGATTTAATAGTAAAGACTTATCTTTATGTTTATATTTATATGTATTGTTTCATGGTTGCATTCGACTAGACGTGTGCTGAGTTCGCTCCCGGTTTTGTCTTAATTTCGACATTTTATATGCAATTATTTTTCGGTTTTCGGCGGTGGGCTGTATATAAATATATAAATCGTGTTACCACGGTTATCAATTTAAGTTTTCCGGGATAATTCACCTGTGAGTGGAAAAATGAGTGGTAAAGGTCGCAATACAGACATTCCAACTAATACTTCGGCGTTGGCATCTGGTGTTTTTACACGCAGTAATAGCAGTAGGAAAACATCTGCAAGTACCTCTGGCTCTGGTCCGGTTGGAACAACGGTTGCTGCGTCATTGAGTCCGTCTATCTCTCTCAACCTAGCAGCCAATGCTGGAGATGAGAGTTTATTTAACAAATTAAATAACATGCTGTTGGCATTTGAGTCCCGACTGCAATCTTCTCTTGCTGAGGTCGAAAATCGGCTAGCGGCTAAAATTGATGACGCAGTGGGTAATTTAACTGCTCGCTTGGATGCATGTGAAGCGAAATTGTCTCAACTTGAAATTAAATGCAATAAGCTGGTCAAAGAAATTGATGACGTACGGCGCACTGGACGGTTGAATGAGGCAATTATAAGGGGCATTCCTGAGTTAGCTAACGAAGTCCCAAAGAATTTGCTAAACGAGCTAGCTGTCATTCTTAACCACGAACTATCGCCTTATATCGATGCCTTTCGCATCGGGAGCAAACATAGCAAAACAGTGACAGCTGATCGACCTGTGATTGTCCGATTCTCTTGTGCTAACGAAAGGAAAGCATTCTTGGCGGCATATCGGTCACGTAAACAAATAAGGTTGCGGGAACTCAGTGGCTTTTCCTCAGATCAAATTGTCTACATCAATGAAAGTCTCACTCATCGCAATCAACATCTCCTGCGCGAGGCTCTCAAATGGCTTAAGCTGAAAAAACTCGCTTCAGTTTATACAAATAATGGCATCGTCCACGTGAAGTATGGGAAAGATGAACCACCGATTAAGCTTTTGGAGTTAGATCAGCTGACTGCCTTGGTCAATTCTGGACAAACTGTGGATGCGGAATCGGTCGATTGATGTTTTGATTTTGAATGGATTTGTTTTTTCTTTCCTTGTTTATTTATTTTTCTCGTATAACTTCTTTTTTCTACAACTACTTTTATTTTAAATTTTTCTTATTTTCTTTTTCTTCTTTTTACTTTTATTATGTCAATTTCATCGCTTATGTTACCGTTGCGTGTGCTAATAATCTGTTAGTCCTTTGCTTCTTATGCTTTTACTGCATGTGTGCTGCGGGTGGCGTTGAAGTGCGTGCTCGACTTGCTCGCGTGGATTTGGTTGAGTATGGATAGTGGCGCTAACCTGGACAGTAAGGTGAGAACTATGATAAACATATTGAGTAATGATATACCGGGTCTCAACATCTGCTATCTCAATGCTAGAAGTATCAGATCGAAAATGGATGAGTTGAGGGAAATGTTCTCGGGTACTGGACTTCACGCGATCCTTATCAGTGAGTCGTGGCTTACACCTAATGTACCTTCTGCATTTGTCGCGATACCTGGTTTCAGGCTATTCCGTTGTGATAGGGAAGCAAGGGCAGGTGGGGGAGTCGCAATTTATGTTCGAGAGTGCTTCAAGTCCAGATTCCTAAGTAGCTCGCGCTCCGGTGCTCTGGAATTTATTTGTATCGAGGTGAATACCGAACTTGAAAAATGCTTGCTGTGCTCTGTATACTGTCCACCTAATCTATTTAGTGTTGATAATGTTGTTGATTTTGAAGTTTCCTTATCCACACTCTCTCATAGGTATTCCAACATTATTGTGGCAGGCGACTTTAATGTCAATATCCTCGTTGACAACAATAAATCAGATGACTTCCTGACTCTGGCTCATTCGCTGCATCTTCAAGTGATTAATGATTTTCCAACATACTTCAACACTGCTTCTCCCTCTCAATTAGATCTTTTACTAACCACTGATGCTTCAAAGGTAATACGTCATTCTCAACTCTCCCCCCCTGCAATCCTTGATCACGACATACTATTCCTTAAATATAAGTTAGCCACACCTACTCAAACTCCTTTTCGAACTATGAAATTTAGGAACTTTGCAGGTATTAACACTGATCTTCTTTTTGATGAGTGCAGCGGCATTAACTGGAGTCTATTTTTGGATTTGAATATAACCTCTTCTTCGCATTCGCTTGACGCAGGTGTAATGGCTTTTAATAACGTCTTGTTGGACCTTATGAATAAATACGCTCCCCTGCAGTGCAGAAGTGTAAAAATAAATGGCTGCCCGTGGTTTTCGCCAGAAATCAAGAAGTTAATTGCTGAACGTGACTTCTTATTCCGCCAGCATAAAAGACTTAGATCCTCAAATAGTCGTCTCCTTTTCAGGAAATCCCGGAACCTCGTAAACAAAAGGATTAGAGAGGCAAAGTCAACATATTATGCGTCTAAGCTGGACTGCTATGCTGCACCCAAGAAGCTTTGGGACTCCCTGCGAAGACTGGGTGTCAGTGGAAAAGATTCCTTGGCATGTAATATAGATGCTAACGAGCTTAATAAGTTCTTTACTTCAAATACTGGCAGTTGCATTAATTCCAACACTGCATCCTCCCCACTGAATTTCTCCGTAGATCATGCTGGGTCACAGTTTAGCTTTCGCTGCATTGATGAAGTCGAGGCTGCGAACGCTATTAATTCTATTCGGTCTAATGCAACTGGGCCAGATGACATATCCCCACGCTTTATAAAGCTAATTTTACCTTTCATCATTGTAGCCATCACTAAAATTTACAACGGCTGCCTCACATTCAGCGTGTTTCCATCTCCTTGGAAGGAGGCTTTAGTAGTCCCTATAGCTAAGAATTCTCGTCCCAATGCCCCGTCAGATTTTAGACCGATAAGTTTATTATGTTTTTTAGCGAAGGCCTTGGAGAAGATAATGGCAAAACAGATATCGGAGCATTTAAATTTAACTGGCTCTTTAAGTCGTTGGCAATCTGGATTTCGTCCTAAACATAGTTGCGATACGGCTCTCCTAAAAATCACAACTGATATTAGAACTGCTTTGGATAATGATCGAGTAGTGTTTTTAGTCCTTTTAGACTTCACGAAGGCTTTTGACAGTGTCGATCACGCTAAACTCCTTCTCAAGCTGAAAGACTCTTTTGGATTTGGCTCATCTGCTGTGAAATTACTTAAAAGCTTCCTGACTCAACGCTCACAGCGGGTTAAAATTGACGAAACCATCTCGCCAAAGCTTTTGTTGTATACTGGTGTCCCCCAGGGATCAATATTAGGACCTTTGCTGTTCAGTCTTTTTATTAATGATTTGCCGTCTGTTATTAAAAATTGTTCTATGCACTTATATGCTGATGATGTGCAAATCTATCTAGATCGCCCCATTGGTCTTCTGGAGGATTGTGTCAGTAGAATAAATGAAGATCTTCAGAGTATCTTACAATGGTCAGCAAACAATAATCTCATTCTTAACCCAAAGAAGTCGCAAGCATTAGTGATGGGCAGAGAAAGTTATGACTTAACCTATTTTCCTCCTTTAGAGATGGGCCGGTTTATCATACCCTATGTCTCTAAAGCTAAAAATCTGGGAATTATGCTTAACACTAGTATGAGTTGTTGTGATCACGTTAATATGAAACTGGGTCAAATTTATGGGGTACTACGTCGACTGTGGCTGTATGCTTATGTGCTCTCTACCGACCTTCGCATAAAGTTAGTCAAAACGTTAATATTGCCACATATCACACATGGCTCCATTATTTATCCCAGACTCGACTCACGCTGCAAGCGCAAGCTTGAAATAGCGTACAACGATTCCATTAGGTTTGCATTCAGGTTGCGTAGGTATGATCACATCTCTCCCTTCCGATATAAAATTCTAGATTGCTCATTGGACATATACTTAAAACGCAGAGCACTAATTTTCCTTCATCAAATCCTT
This sequence comes from Leptarthrus brevirostris, assembly GCA_964036015.1. Classification (NCBI taxonomy): domain Eukaryota; kingdom Metazoa; phylum Arthropoda; class Insecta; order Diptera; family Asilidae; genus Leptarthrus; species Leptarthrus brevirostris. Next base: position 146,776,913 of record OZ038373.1, on the reverse strand, counting down.
TATAATCGAGTTCCGGCATATCTTTACGATCTGGTTAATTTTTTACGCGGTAATAGACGCTACGACCTGCTATTACCTCGCTGTAAACATTCCGTCTTGGATAGTTCTTACCTTGTTCAGGTTGGTCGCATTTGGAACGCACTTCCTGTTCCGATCCAGCGAGCGGGTTCGACTGCTTCCTTCAAACGGTTACTTTGGCGGCATACATCTTAAGGATAATGTTGTTATCATAAAATTTAATTTACACAGAATGATCGCACACGCATTCGGATTGCAGTAGTTTTTCATTTCTTTTTCTTTTCTTTTTTTCGCTTTCTTTTTGAATCTTTATCTTTTTTTTTCTTGTACTTCATTTTGTTTCTTGCTTTCATAAAATTTTTCATGAAATTTACATAAATAACTTCTTGATAGGTATTATAATAATTACTTTGGTTGAATTTTTATTTAGTAACTTTAGTAGTACTGATTAAAAGACTTTCTTTTTGTCTTATTGTACTCCACTTGTTGAATAAATTTATTATTATTATTATTATTATTATTATATTCAATGTTTGCGAGGTGAAAACAGGCCCGTAGAGAAAAAATTCGGGCCCGGGGAGTACAACAAACGGGCCCCCGCGAAAAGAATTTCGGCCCCGGGACTAAGCGTTTACGGGCCCATATACAATCGAATGATTGACTTTCAATTTAAATTCTATCTGGTATATTACACTTTTACAATCGTGAAACATTTTTATATATATATATCTCATATGGAAAATTTTGTCTGTTGATGCCTTAGATGATGGGTCCCTTTTGAAAGCCCGGGCCCGGGTGTTTACCCCTTCGATCCCTCCTCTCCCCCCCCCCCCCCCCCCACCCCCCAAAATAATAAAAATTGCACTGCGCATCCTAGCTTTTGTTTTTCAGTGCTCTGCTTGATTGTAAGATAAATGTCCTTTATTTTATGTGATCCCTTGATCGCGTAATCACATGCTTCTATATTGGAGAGGACGTTACTATTTTTGATACTAAAATATTTTAAATTTCGGTCGAAATGGAATGTAGAGAATGTACTTCTTTAAAATCTAGTTCTCTTCCCTTTTTGTAATGAAAGAATCATATACTTTTGGAATTTTTTTCTCTCTATTATTACAGTATATAAAAAAATTTTTCATGTAAATTAAGTTTACAATTTTAAAGTGAGCGTTAAATTTAGGACTACAAAATCGGTTGACTTTTCGGTTGTATTAAAAACTTCATTTCAAAGAGGACCTTTTAATCTTGTCTTTGAACTGGGATTGTTTCAAAATAAATTTTGCAAGAAAATGAGGGGATTTCAAAGACAGTTGATAAACGAATTTTTTTATCTTCATGTCACAAAAAAACTGGTTACAAATGATCGAAAAATCTTTATTTTACTTCACGGACAAGATTATTAGGTCCTCCTCAAAAAACCTTTTTTTTCGGAACATTTGGAGTAGAGTTATGAATGCAACCGAAAAATGGTCGGGAAAAGAATTTAACGCGATTTGAGACGACACTTCCAAGTGGACCTACAATTTAAAGCTGATTCCGAACCACTAGCATTTTCTTTGCAACCTCATGGGGTTGTATTCACAACTTTCTAAAAATGTTTAATTTTTTTCAGTAAAACGAGAGAAATAACTATATAAATTTTTTTTTATTTATTTATTTCTTATTTATTTATTTTTTATATGTATTTACATTTCTTTAATTAAACTATTGCTTTCTTGAATTTATTTTTAAATGTTTATGATACATACCTGCCTCGTTGTTGGTTCAAATAAATTCGAAAATTAAAAAATCCTGTCACTCCTTAAACTGGCATTAGTTATCGTAACTGCATGCAACATCTTGAAAGGGTTGTATATTTTTTTTTAGTATTTAGTAATGTAAAGACCAAGAATAGTTCAATAGTTCCAAAACTTCACCTTTTTAAATACGGGAAAAAAGTAGCTTCAAGAAAACGAAACCTCCTCTCCTCTTTATTCCTTTAACGCTTTGTGGGACATAGGACGTCTACTACACCGACTCTCGACCTGGTTCGGTTCTCAGCCAATACCTTCAACTGTGTGATTTGTTTTCTGGGTTCCTTCTTTCTCCACGTTTATTTTTCTTATGTTACGTGGTCGTCCAATTCGCCGTCTTCGTTATGTTCCGTGAGGGTTACAATCAAGTTGCTTTATTTATAAACAATGTGGCCGAATCCTAGGGGGACAACCCTTTGATGCGTTAGCATGGTTTTGGCCGGAAAGTAATTAGGGTTTGGGAAGTGAGGAAACTTCAAAGCCTTGTTTTTGCATTGCTGCGAGCTAGACAACAGGCCAGACACGGAGTGGATTATGTTAATTTCTTAATAAAAGTTCACGGGGAGATCTGGTCTCGAACCCGGGATTTATGGCATGTTGGTCGTATGTCTCAACAAATTGATCCAACTCCGTCTCCCTTTGAGTTTTGTGCATCAAAAGATGTTTTTATTGCACCACATCTCAGCAAAAGTATTAAATGCAACTTGAGCCATCTGCTGTAACTAACAAAATAACAAAATTTATCTATTTGTTCTTGTTAAGATTAATTTTAGCAGCATTGAGCCTTATTCTGATACCTTCTCTACTCAGGGCATAATCCAGGTGCGTAAGGTATTTGAAAAGTTCCCATCTAACTCCCGTCCATGGGTAGTCAGCTAGGGCGCTGCAAAATTAGTCATTATGACGATCAAGACAATCAAAGGTGACGGTATGTATCCTTGTCTCACTCCATTCCACAATAGGACGTTACATTGGGCTCTTGAGTATGACTTCTTTATGATGATTTCCTTTGTGATGTAGGTACCATGAATAATAGCCGAGTGAAATTTTAATCTCAATCGCATAATAAATTGTGGAGGTGTAAATTTGTTTGTTTGTTTTTGGTTCACTCTTTAAGAATATATATATTTAAAGGGATAAGGTTAAAAATATGGATAAATTTCAAGAAATTTCAAAATTTTCTAATCTTTCCTTGCTTTTTTTTCGCTGGGTGTCACTGACTTGCTACTCGATTACTCTAAGTTACTAAATGATTTTTGTAAATATGCTATTTCTCTCCAACCGCGAATATTTATAAATTTTTTCTATTTCTAAAATAGCTGCTTGTGTGATGCAATTTAAAATTTTTTTCTAGCATAGTTTTAAAGTAAGATATGATGATGATGAGGAAAGAAAATACTTCCATTGACTACACCTTTTCCAATTATGTAGCTGAAATCGATTGAATTTAGTAACGCATACATGCAAAAGGCATCATCGATAAGAATGTGATGAACCACGAGATCCGTTCAGCCACTCCTTGTTGCACTCTGATCTTTTTAACTAACGCAAAACTAATAACAATAACAATATCTTTAGAATGAAAGATAAAAGCATTACCTAGGGACGATAAAAAGGCATTGGAAAATAAAAAAAGAACCCAGAGGACTATAAGAGCTCCCCAGAGGGCAATAACAGTTGAAAGCAAAAATCGCTTCAGATAAAGTGAGGCGGAGTGCAAGAATATCGTTGTCCGCTCCACCCCCTTCCTGCTGCCTTTTGTTGATTCGATACTTCTCAATAAAATTATTTCGTTATCGGAAAGAGCAAAGAGAGATAAAACGAGGAAAAAATATCAAAGAAACTCTTAAAACAATACACAATTAATCATCAATTTCTTCGGCCAGCATATTTTCAAGAAGGAAAAATAAAATTTCGTTCAAGGCATTTGCCAAGACAGTCTTGGCTCAAGCCTATCCCCTTTGTCAGTAGATTTTTCATATGTGCCACAATGTCTCAATAATAAATCAAAGTGCGTGGGAGATCATAAAATATATCGATTGAGGAGACAATGTTCAATTATTGCCACGATTATTAATACTCAACAACTTATAGCAATCCTTCATGCGAACATGTCCGGCTGAGTATTAAGATGAACAATTCTTTTAGATAAACCGACACTCAAATTTGCAGCTTTTCAGAGCCTAACTCCTCATCGTACTCTAGAGGAATGATGATTTTTAAACGATTCTTTAATTTACGGTTGAAGAGATATTACGTATTCCCGAAATCCTCCCACAACCGAGAGATGATGAAAAAAGTTGTTTAATTCATAAAAGGTAAAAATTGAAATTCCATAATAATAGTAGTACATAGTGGATAGGAAAGCAAGCCTTTTGGGAAAGTACTTTTCTTCTTAGTTAATTAAGGGTAATTAAGTTAGTACAGCGGATATGGTTGGGCTAAGTTGGAAAGAATAGAAGTGATTCCAAGGGAAGGGATTCTAAAGTGCTTATGGCTCCCTGAAATATTGCTTCTACAGAAGTGCTTATTGAAAATTGTTTATAGGCAATTTTAAAGTTTTCCATAAGGCAATTTTGAAGTTTTTCCATAATGTTCGCAATTTTAAACCATTTTAAGTTGGAGTGTTGTGGAAGACAATAAGTTTTTATCGCCGTTAAAAATTAATTAATAAACAAGCAATTAATTTCTTGTGCCGTGTTTATAAAACAATAAAAACGGTGAGAACATTAAATTTTATTATTACACACCCCACTTTACACATTGTGCCAGATATTAACCTCCCAGTTCCCAGGTGTCAAAATATATTCCATATTTCAATATTTTAACAGTAAATACGAGCGATATGCATTTATTGAACGATATGTTCACATGAGTGCATTAAAGAGCTTTTTATCCCATTCAAAGCAATTGCTTCTGGATCGCTATAAAATAAGCACAAAAAGGGGTACTTCTCTCTCTTCACGCAATGCTAAAAAGGAAATGAAGTCGGATATGAGTAGGAAGTGCTTCTTTATGCCTTTAGTAGAAGCCGTTGTTTTTCTACTGGGAGTTTTAGTTACTTTCTGTAGGGACTTTCTAGGTCGAGTCATTAAAGGTCTCAAAAAATGGATTTTTGATTGAAGATTTCATATTTCGGTTCCGTAAGTCAAAGGGGAAACAGCGGAACCAATTGATCAATTTTTTATATTAATTAATATTTAAATTATTTAATCCCAATCCCAAAAAGGAGAGGTTATAAGTTCGACCTAATTTTTTAAAATTCTGTATGACCGGGCATTATTTTGTAATGCGTTGACCAATTTTGATGATTCATGTTTTAGTTAGAGTATGTTCGCCGATTGGTAACATGTCAAAAATTCTGTTGGTGGGGTGGGGGTTGAACCTAACTTAATATGGCGTAGACTGATTTATATAGTGCTTTTTTGTCGTATAGAGTATGATACCCAATTGCTAATACATAAAAAGAATCTGGACCTATGGTGGGAGGAGCGAGAGGGGTACCCTAACTTTGTAACGCGTAGACCGATTTGAATGATTCCTTTCGTGATGTATAGAGTATATTCCCGTATGACACCAAAAAATATATGGAGTGTGTAGGGGTGGGCGGTTGATTTTATTCCTAACTTCATAACGCGTAAGCCGATTTGGATCATTCCCTTTTTGTTGCATAAATTATGATCATCCATTGCTACTATGAGGTTACATTTTGAATTAGACTTTGTATGGAGGAAAGGGTAGGCTAACTGTGTAATGCATTGACCGTTTTGGATAAATTTTTTTTTGATGTATACAGTACGATTTCCCATTGCTTTGGATGATTCTGCTTTCGATGCATGAAATACGTTCCCCCATTCGTAGCATATCAGAAATATTTGATATCTGAGTGGAGCCTTACTGTGTATAGTGTGGACTAATTTGAATAATTCGTTTATTACTGAATACGGCATTTTGCTCCATTTATATCATTACAGAATTGGCTTCACCTAGATTCGTAAAGCGTACCCCTATTTTGATGATTTTCATTCGGTTGTACAAAATACGTATCCTCATTGGTAAACGATAAAACTGTTGCAGCTAGAGTCACTAGTAAAAGTGTTTGACGTGCAAGGTGAAGTTTTCGAATTTCGTTACAACTTGCAACCATTATAGTTTCGGTCTGTCCGTTCATCTGACTTAAGATCACAGCCGGTATACGGACGTTAACAAAGGATATTTGACTAAGCTGGTGAGAAATTCTGTTGCTGAAAAATTTATACTTTGAATATCTTAAATAAAATACTTCCACAAATGACATCTTTGGCAAACATTCAATAAGACCGTTATTTTTGGTCTTCATGGGGGTGGGGATTTCGGGTTCCGCATAAGTTAGGACAACACAATGAATATAAAACTAAGAAACGTCAAATAAAATAACGAAAAAACGTTTTTTTTAAACAAGCAAATAAAGCCTTGAACCTTTAAAACATTAACAAGTTAAAAATAAATTTTTCGATTTGTACGTATTAGTTAGTTGAAGTATTCGTTTAGCTTTACTTACAGCTGATTGCAGTTCTAACTTCAATATTTTATACCTTCAATAAAAAATAACTTTAATAAAAGCGTGTTGCTAAAATAAGTGGAGTGATAGATCTCACCTAGGCAAACAAGAAAAGTTATGTCAGGAAGTGGGGCAATCTCAACTGTTTGAGAGTTACAGGGTGATTCACAAATTTCAGCGTTTCATGGTATTCACATTACTCTTTTATTTTTAACTTCTGATCAACTCAACACAGCGACATCAAACAAACGCTAAACGCTACTAACCAAATCACCTTTCCAAAATTGTAAACAATGGTTGATCTAACTCCTACCATTGCAGGTACAGTCGCTTCCAAAAGTGAAAAGAATGGTTTGCGAATACCTAAAATTTTGCATTTTCCCAAATTTTCTCCGAAATTCATGTAATTAGCCCACAGGTTTTTTATTTGTATTGGATTGCCCATCTTATTACCTTTCCAAAAAGGTGCAACATGAGAAGGCAGACAAGGATTAGAAAAACCGCATCCTTAGAAATCCCTGACTACCTAATTATTTTATTTAACTTAATGTAGGAAAGCCATAAAATAAACAAAATTTTTAAGATAAAAAGTCGAAAATGTTTGTTTTGGATTAACAGGTAATTATTTTGAATTATTGCTGCAAAAAGGAAAAGAGAATAGTTTATTATTGTAGGGAATATTCAGCTAGTAGTACAAGCCCAAACGCAAATTAGGTCGTCCAGTCTAAAATATCTTAAAAAAGGTGTGATTTAATTGCATTACTAATTTAAACAAATTCTTTTTATGAAATATGAAATATTTTAAGGGTACCTTATTCTATGTAAGGTTGTTTATTATTTAGGAAACCCGAAGTTCTAAATATATCAGAGTAATAGTCCAGGAAATAAAATTTCAACTGAAAATTTGAATAGATAGTTATGATAGATTATGATAATTATTTTTTTATGTAAATCTGATGGCTCTTTATTATTTGACTCATATAGATAAATAAAAAAATCCTACAAAACTAACTACCCTAAACATTCAAACAATTAAAAAAACAAAAATTATTGAAAAAAAGACACAAAATATTAAAAGGTTCAAAAAGTGGAAGCCAAATCAAAAAGTAAAAAAAATGCCTCCAGGTGAGTACCAACTCTAAGAAAAGTTCTCAATATAATTCTGAAAGTAAATAAACAACAAAATTCGAAATCAAACATAGAACCAAGCCGAAACAAAAGAACTAACTGCTGTATGCAGCACCGGGCGAAGTTACTACTTCAAGAACCCAAGCTCGCAAGCTAAAGTTCTATCAGTCAAGCTGTTCGCCACTTTTCTAGTCCTCTGAGATCACTCATCCAAAAATGTTCTAAACTAGCGGACTAAGATTCCGAAACAGCTTAGACTCCAGTGGGACCGGTCTGAGGAGTCATTGCCCTCCGCAAAGTTCTCCCATCAATATCCCAATTCTATGATCCCAACGTGAGATTTTTCCTTCCCGCAGCACTTGCCGCAATACGATACGAGTGTAAAGCCTATCAGTTGCAATTGAATGTGTCGGCCGCCGTTGTCAGGAACTCTAGACCTAATCGTCTTCTCAATCTGGCAGCGAAGCGATCCTTATGTGCACTTGTGTGTACTATTGGATCAGTGGGCTGTTGCCCAGGTTCGATCCAGATCCTGGAAGACGGACAGATAGTAGTACTCCGCTGCGACACGGCACCCATGGAATTTACTCATAGTTGCGAAATTAAGTTATTCTTGCGGCGCAGGAATGCACGTACCTGAATGCAACGATATTTCAGGACCATCTCCCTAAAACACAAACAATCGATACAGGTTGGGAGAGCGACCCATCATGCTCCCTGGCTGAAGGCGTCACAATCCTTTATATGTAGAAGTTTTGTGAAGCCTTTCTCTAAGCACTGCAATTTCAACAAGTGCACGACGGACTAGGTAATCAGGTACTTTACAACGACTGTACGTCCATTTAGCGAAAAGTCATACAATCTACTCCACCACGAATTTAATGCTGCAGAGAGTTTCTTTATAGAAATGTGGCTATTACATATTTTATCATCGAGCCCCACATATACACCTAAATACTTCAGGAAAGTATTCGTTCTTTGTATGCCGAGGGGAGACTGTTCGATTTTATCACCTCCCACACCATAGGCCTTGGCTTTTGCTAAAGTTAACCATAGCGACCGTCAATCGCTCGAATTGTTCGAAAACTCTAGAAGAAATTGGAAAAGGATGCCTTTCGTAAAGGAATTAGACAGATTGTAAGAATATGCTCATATAAATGGCATCCCTGCCTGATACACCGGTGAAACGACAAATGATGAAAATCACTGAATCTCTATAGAGTCAACTGATGATTTCGATCCACTTGGACGGAAGCCCAAACACATCGAGAGCGCTCAGTAGATACTCTTGCGAGATGCTATCAAACTTCGTTCTTTGATCCAAAAGATCATGGCCATTTGCGAACCAGTTTTTTCGTAGTGGGCGAAAAAATGCTTTGCTACAGCGATGTTGTCGTAGATACTATAATCTGAAACGCAGTAGAATAGTGACGGGTGTTTTCCTGCGGTAATCAGTAGTATACATTGCCCAGAGTAACTGAGCTCTAGTTTCCCATCTTCTGAAGATCTCCCTTTGCAGGTATCAAACGCATAACAAAATTCCGCCAAAGTGAGGGAAATTTAGTATGTCCAATCACTTTCAAAAATTTGCAAAAGATATGTACATATAAGTAGGTCATCTATGTCGAAGTTGCCATTTTGGTCACTTATCAGGTAGCTGCGCTTTTGTCGGGCCCTGTAATATGCCTCTCCAGTCTGGTCGCCATTCTATACAACACATATCGACCGCATTGAAGCTATGGAAAGGATGTTCGTTACGTTCGCCCTTCACAGTTTTCATTGGAACAACTCCGGAAGTATCCAAGGACCGAACTGGCCTAAGGATAGGAGCACTTTAGAAAAAGATTTTCTCATTAAGACTTGTAGACAACAGTATGCCGTGCAGATACTGTAAGCCATTTCTAACTGCAATTGTTGTCTTGAATCGGGTGAAGTTCTTCGTCCGCCCTATGCGGCAAGGGGTTATGGGAACTAGAAAAAATAATTGGAAGTTGTTATGCAGAAACCATCCAAGCCTGAGATAATTGTTTCAAGCAATGAAGGTCTGTTCTGTATTATGCGAAAAATTTTCAATTGATTTAACGAAAATGTGACATTTGTAATATAAAAATCTGTTACTTTTACCCAACTGATGTAAGAACTTATGTTAAATCTTATTTTAACGTTCAACCTGTCTCCACAAGTCCATTGCTACGTTAACGAGGATGTCAAAAGCAATCAAATGTTTTTGAAGTGAAAACTTCTTTAGCGGGGTTGATCGATTTTTGGTAGGGTAAAATCTTATGGGTTCGCATCACCGACATGCTAATGTTAACAGTATATGTGTAGCAATACATTGTATATACTTGACTGACTGCGCGCGCGTTGGACGCTTTTTGGATGGGTAAAATCTTGTTAGTTCGCGTCACCGACATGCTGTAACAGCAGTACATCTGTAGTTGTAAGGGTGACGTGTTGTGCGACATTACTGCTGGGTACAAGTAAAGTTAATGTGTGTACATTGTGCATAATTATTGGTCGGAGCGCTGATAGATGTGAAAACCATAATTTAAAAATTATGAAATTTTAATTTTTTATACTTAAATTAATTTGAAAATTAAAAAAAAACACCGCTATTTTATAGTTTTAAGTTTTCACTTCTGTTGGCAGTCCCCATGACTGCCTGTTTTTTCGTATGGTATTTACTGGCTCACGATTTTTTACACTAAAAATGAAGGACATGGAAATGAAGGAGATGCCACGAAAAATAATTTCACCTTGTTTTAACCTTTCATGCATAATGCATCCATGAAGGTTTTAATTGTAAAATATGTCATTTTTTTGAAAACTAAGGACCCGCTTTGGATCGTGGATACGTGAGCCCTAATTGATTTATTCAGATGACAGTCATCGCCATTTATCGCTGAAATTAAATTCGCGTAACCCCTTTATCAGTTCAATGAGTTAATGCGCTCAATAAATGCCATCCATTGAGATAAAAATTATAGATATCATATAGCATAATCCGAGTTTATGACAAAAATAGCGCCGTAAATTGATTGGTGAGAGAATAAAGTTGCTGGTCGGCGGTGCTAAATAAGTTGGCGTGTGCATCATATTGCTGAGAGCTGTCGTTGCAATCAAGCAAGAGGACAGGACAGCACACAATGCATGCCTGAATCTTCATGGTTCCACGTCTTTGTCCACTGCCGGGAAGGCTATTATTTATCGCATTTATCCGGGCTTAATGTGGCTAATAAATCGCTTTAAAGAGATGCAAAATTCGAGCTGCAAGAGGAAAACTTGTTTCTTTATTTAGGATGGAGCAAGCAAAAAACCGAGCACCAGATCCTCTTATGACATTCGGTTTGGATACTTGTCATCTTAATTAAGGCCACATCTATAACCTTAGGTCTTTCAGGATTTTCAGAGCGTTTTGCTGCGTGGTGGATGAAGATAATACGACTAATGATTTAGTTAATCGACTTTAAGCCGATTTTACGGATTTTATAAATTTAGTATACCCAATTTAAACTAGAAGTGTCTCACAGTTTATGAATTGTCGAACCAATAACATGGAACTGATTTCGACAGAAAAATTAATAGTTAATTGCCTTAAATAGAATTTCTTCAAATTATACAAAGAAAACTCCGGTGCTCGGCAATGCGCCCCGATCTCAACAATTTAACAATCACTTCACAATGACAGCGAAGTGCAAATAAACAACTCTGAGAAAGGAAGCAACGTGGACTTCAGAGTTGAATAATTGTGGCACCTCAAAAGAAGATACCGTCTAAGATATGAAAAAGAGCTTCTGGGATGTGATTTCATTTATCAATTTATCTGCTGGATGCTATTCCGTTGTTCAGTTTATCTCGGAACCTCTTGGGAACAGGTCGATAGCAAAAACGGTCTATCAAAATAAAAAAAAAGCTGACTAAAGAGGGGCCAATACGGTCAAGTCAGAGGAAAACCAAACGGGAGAAATGATAAATGGAGTCTCAAAATCGCGGAGATTTTTAATTTATAACCAATGGCAAAGTTATTAATCACTAGGGCTTGCACATTTTCCACAGCGAATGTAATAGCGCACTTGAAGTCGTAATAAATTGTCAAGATCTGTACGAAGAGTGGCGTCATACTGGTTTCCAACTAGAATGTATTCAAATTGCCCCGTGTCGATCAACATTGACTACTGCTGCGATTTAGAATCAAAGCCTCAAAGAAGCATTCCTTCCTCATGAAAGTTTCCGAATTGAATTTTGCTTAGGATCAGAAATGACTTAACACGCTGAGGAAGTGATTAATCAATAGCCCTGACTTATGGCTTTAAGTTAACTGCAAGACTGATGAATCGATAACTCTGTTTCTCGCTGAAACCAGAGAATGCGGAACACTTAAGTTACGGTGTTAAGTTTTTATACGAAAATCTTACAAATTAATTAATGTATATAATAGTGAATTCAGTAGAACATGAAAGTATGGCCGATATTTATATATAAGCACGTGAAATCGTAATTTGTTTGACCCATCTTAGAAAGATTTCTGATTTTTTTGATTAAGGTTTCATACATAAAACAAATATGGACAACAGAAACCAATAAGTTAAGAAAAACTATATATGTAGGTGGATACAAACAATAATCCTGATTTTTACGTTTTAATAAATAATATAAATAGAATAAACCTTCTTTCTTTTTTAGGACAATTTGGACAAAGTGGATTACAATCCTGAATGAGAGAGGGCTGCTTTGTCTCGTTGTACCACTCTGAATTATAAATGCATCATGTGTAACCTGGTCAAACCGTTTATAAATTTAAGTACATATGTGTTATATAATTTGAATAATAAATAAGAAATTAAACATATCGGTACTGCTTTCTCTAAGTAGTATTACATGGTTATGTATAGGATATAAAGGATTGTGGGTGTGTATGCTCCAGTACAACTTTGTTATGTCCGGAGCGATATTGGCTAAAACTTAGTACACATATAATTTATAATCTGAAGAATTAGAATAATGTGGAGCAAGACGCACCTAGGACCCCTGAGGTGCAGATAGTGACATGTAAAAGTAATTAAAGACAACATATATTAGTGCCGAATCTATAGTTTTCGGTTTCGCAAAGGTGAATAATGATACTCTCGATGTCGACAGATACTGCGGAAAGACACCTCTCACACTCATTTACTAAAGTTCGAGCAAGGCTTCACTTTTTTTTCGGGAGCTGTGAAAGTCTTCCAAAAGACACCGAACAGCCAGTGCCCTCCGGTAGTATCAGATTCTTACTCGCTAAAAACACTGCTCTGTCGCCGCTATCCTCGGTTCCCTGGGTCACTGCTAGAATCCTAGCCAATGTGCAGGAATCCATGTATTTTCATCGTCTCCGGTGTACCTTCTTGGTCCCTGCGTTAATCACCTTCACCCCTTCATCGCCCGCGGCAGTGAAAAGTTTCGGGCCTGTAAGCTTCAGTCCAGAACCAGGACAAGTAACCACCTCCGGATTAACCGTAGGTAATTCTTTGGAAAACAGGTCTGCATCTTCTACTGATGCGTGTACCGCGGAGTTAATCAAGTCGTTAGAGACTACCATCTCTGCCACCGCCGCACTTGAGGAAGTTCCAGTTATTATTTAGCAATTAGCACCTTCTTCCAGGAATACTACAGCCCTTTCAACCGGCGCAAGTCCAGCTTCCGTAGCCGCCGCAGAACCTACGGAAGGTAATTTTCCTAGAGCTGCTTATGGATACCGTAGATATAGCCAACCTGTTAAGATCTACCATACTCTCCATCTCCACTCCTGCAAAAGCGACTCAGGAGACACTGTTCGCGAACCCAATTATCCCTGGGTTCCGCAGTGAGAAGCAGTAAACAACTGCAGGGATTTGGAAAATTTTTTAAGAGGGTATCTCCTCCCCCATAAGTTACTTGGCTACGTTCTAGGATGCATTGCCTCATTGCTATTGCTTGGAAGTGTAGCTAATACTTGAGATTGTAAAGATGGGGATTGCCGCATCCTAGAAGGCTTCAACTCTTCCGTTCATCCTCCAGCAACCTGCAGTAACAAACGGCTAGTATAAAATAAAAGTTAATCAACACAAGCAAATATGTATCCCTTAATGGCACAGGATAATATTGAGTATTTTACAAGAATGATAATTTTCAATAATTCCCAGTAAAATTAATATCAGATCAAGGTGCAGTTTATGATTAAGTTATAAGTGGATTAAAATAGATTTATTCATAGTAAAAGTTAGAGAAAAGTACTGTATTTTAATAAGGTTTTTTTTTATTTATACTTGATGCATTCTAATCTTGATCTATAGTATTTGGTCGGTTGAATTTGTCTGATTGGGTAAAGACATGTTCTTGCGAATTGCTACTCGGAGAGAAAAGTTCTGGAACTTTTACCCATAAATTCTAGTAAAAATAAGGCTCTCAAATGTAATCGCATTGTAACTGCAAGCTACCTTATATTTTGACGCAACAGCGCCTTAAATTCTGTGAACAATGAGCCCCGCTTAACTTAAAAGTAGGTACTCAAATCAATTCACTTTTCGAAAAAAAACGAAATAAAAAATTCACAAAATTCTGAGATTCGATCCCTAGTCCTCAGCAGCACGCTCCAACGTCTTTACCACTAATCCAATCTTCACTTTTAACAATTTACCGCCAAAGAGACTAAAAGAGCTGTCTCTATGTAAATTCACTATTTATTGAAACTTGCAATTATTGACAGATTTACTGAAAGGAAAATAATCATTAATATTCAGAAATATAGAAAACTAAGTTGTAAAGAAATTAAAACACGCAAAAAACTATGTCTCCCACAGCGAAAATGGTTTTTTTGCTGGCCAATACGCGAAAAATTTTATATTAAGCGGTAAATTTGTCTTAATCGCACAGTAAATTTTACGGGTAACGTAAACTTTACGGTCCTATTCCATAAAAATTACTTACAGCACGATTACTGTGAGTGAGGAAATTTTAACAGAAGGAGTAAAAAAGATCAATAATTGAGGTATGTTGAATTTTTCTTAAGTAGCATTAGATGTAATAGGTCTGGTAATTTCAAAAAGGTAAACAATTTTTTTCGCTTTAAGTTTCCTTTGAAAGAGAAAACATTAGCCGCTATTTTAAACCCAAAAAAATATTACCAAATATTCAACATTTTCCCAAATTTTCTCCGAGATTGATGTAATTAGTACACCTATTTTTTATTTTTATTTGATTGCCCATCTTATTAACTTTCTAAAATAATACATGTCTAGATACAGACAGGTTTAAAAAATCCTCATCCTTAGAACTCCCTGACTGTATCTTATGTTCGTGGATTATCCGAAGGTTAAGAAAAACCGGAAGTGTAACTTCAAACAGTACGGAATTGCGGTCTGAAATAGATTCTAAAGATTCTGCCGAAGTCGAGCAGGAAATAATCACCCTCGTCAGGCAAGACCGTGAAACGAACAACAGACGAGACGCAAGACGACTAGGAGCTATTTCAGTTGAAGTTGGAAGGGTTATTCATGTAGCAGGGTGACGTTCATATTATCATATCCCAGTCCAAGGACTACTGAGGGCAAATTCCGTGAGAGGATTACAATTTTTCATTTTACTTCAGGAATGTTTCTGGACCGAATTCTGTGGACGGATGAATAGCAGTTCACCGAGGATGTTCTCACAAACTTGCACAATCACGATTCCTGAACGGATACTAACCCACATGGAACAAACGGACCTCCTTCCAGCCCAAATTTCGAGCCAATATTTGGGCTGGTATTATTGGCTCCAATTTAACAGGACCATTCATTTTGCCGTATGTGGTTAAAAGTCAAATTTACTTTTTGGTAAATACAGTACTAAATCTATTAGATGGCATCCCTCTGGGTAATCTTAGGGCAATGTTTTACCAAAACGATGGAGCCCAGTTCATACTGCTTACCTTGCAAGGTAATATTAAATGAAAAATTTACTGACCGCTAATTGGACGTATTAGAACGATTCTTTGCCCTGCTGGAGCTCCAGAACTTTCTCCATTAATTTTTTATTATGGAAAACAATGATAAGTGAGGTTTATTCAAGGTCTCTTAACAATAGAGATGAACTAATTAGCAGAATTTGGACTACAGCGACGCAAATACGGAAGAAGGAAACGGAATTGTGATGAATGGTATGCGTCAAAAATGGTAGAAGACATTTCGGACACCTTTTGTAACTTAATAATAATTCTAATAAGTTTCAAATTTAACAAAAAACATTTTAGGGTAAGTATAAGTTTAGTTTCCTTCAATTGCAGATTTTTTTAATAATTCCCAAAAGGTTTTCTACACATTCCTACATCCTTAATCTACCTGGACATGTTGTACCTTTTTTGGAAAAGCTACAAGATAGACAATTTAATAAAAATGAAAAACAGATGTGTTAATTACATTAATTTTGGAGACAATTTGGGAAGTGATTATACCTGCAATAGTAGAAGAATTTTGAAAAGGGCAGTAGGTAGTAGTTTTCTGGCGTTTATTCGTTGTCATTGCGTTGAGTAGATCAAAAGATAAAAATAGAAGAGTGAATACCATGAAAAATTGGAATTTATGAATCACCATGTAACTACCAAACGGTGGAACCCCCCCCCCCCCATAAATTTTTTGTAGGTGAGATCTATCATCCCACTCATTTTGGCACACTTTATGTGAAACATCGCATATATGTGTAAAATTCTTACAGGCTAAATTCGTTGGTTCAGAATTCGCCCTACACTGTTTGGGGCTGATCGAATAGGATAAAGTTCTTTTCCGGCCCCATGTCCCACAGAGGGTTATGGAATTATAATAGTTTTCACAACAATTTTAGACTTCAGGATTAAGGGGAATTAATTAGGAAAAAATTATGAATTATTTTACTTGCGTTCTCAAAATATTTGAATTTATATTACTTATTTCGCAATAAAATGACGAAAAGTATTTCGGATTCAGGAAAAGTCGAAAAGTCCCAAAAAAAAAAAAAAAGCAGGACCCAATAATTTAATTTATTCAGAAAGGTTTCGTCTTTATCTTTAAGTATAGATGAATAAAATTAATAATCTAAGCTTCACTGTAAGGGCTCTGTTAATCGTGTGTGTTGATCGACTTTTACGCACTAATTTCCAACCAAAATGTTGATTGCATCCTCTGATATTACTGCGTAATCCATCTTGTTTTTTGCGAAATAACGAGCTTCGCAAAAATCAAACCACCCCAAGCATAACTCGATCAAAATGCCACGATCGCTGATTAATTACTTACCCAGAATAAGATTAAATTTCAAGGTCGGCAATTCCTTAAAGTTTCAAAAATCAGTACCAAAACATATTTTTTATCGCCCAGCCGTGTGACGACGAAACATTGAATCTTACTTATCTGATCGCGTTACATCAATCAGAAAGAGGTGAGAGATAAAAGTAAGACCCATGCCGGGTTAAACAAGGTCTGAAACGATTTTAAAAACGTTACTCGCTGCATATTACCTGAGAAAGTCAAGTTATTTTCAGAGGTTTTGCTGCTATCGACCACCCCCTTTTCGCTTCCAATTATAGAAATGACTGTTATTATAGGCCGCTTGTAATATGAAGCCTTCAGGTGGTTTACGTTGGAACTACATGACTGTACTTATAGTCTTCGGCATGTTCATCGTCCCGTCATTCCTCTCCACATCATCATCATCTTGGACCGAGACGATGACGGAGTCTCGGTCCAAGTCATCAGCATCAATGGCGTTCGTACTTGCAAAATGTCTTAATTTTCCGTCGGATCTCTTATGTGGCCTCCGGTAGTGAGTTTCATCTGAAGTGCGGCCAATTTTCAACGCGTCGCAATGAAGAAAACAAAACGAAGTTATTAGAGTTTTTGCCCCGTAGATGAAGGGCCTAGGCAACTGCATCCGAAGGTATGAGGTACAATAGTAATTTTCATAAAATCCTAATACAATCATCATACGAGTGAGCTGAAATTTTTTCTTTTAAGTTTTGATTAATCACAACCGCGAGCGACGTTCGTTCGCTAAAGTGCAATGTTACCTACGGTTGAAGGTTAGCAAGTGTTAGGCGAGAAGTGTGATCTTGTAGGGTTTCATACAGAAGCCCCCTAGCAGTGTGGACTTCATATGACTGCTGCAATGATGAGGAAAGGCAGATATTACCTGTAATAATATTTTTTTTTATTTTATTTAACAAAGCGACGTAGATAAAATTCGTACAAAAATTCCTGAACATCCTCCAATGTCTTTATGGTTAATTTTATCTGGCGATGAAATATATTTCTTTTTGGGAATTCTACCAAATTATTTAAATAGAACTCTTCTTCTTATAAAATTATTAGAAGTCAACGAGCAAATCTCTGACCGTCACTCAATCTGAATGTTTAAAAATATAATACTTTATTAGATTTTGATAAAAACGAAAAACAAATTACATTTCTGCATCTTAAATCTAACCCAATTTGCAAGGGGCAATGTAGTGCGGTCAACTAAATTTGTAATGAATTGATTAGTTGACTAAGAAGTTAGTCATGATTATTCAATCATAATAATTGATTCAATCCTATCTGAAATATTAGGTTAGCTTACATATACAGCCCACAACACTTATATTAATAAATGGGTTTAATCCTACCACATAATTTATCCTGCTCTCCTAGCCATCCTGCTTCCAGTAGAAATCGGCTTTGAGCTCTACGCTCTGCAGCTCCGTGAGCCCGCAGAAGCAACTATCCAGTAACCAACTTCTACAGGATAATCACAGAGTATATTGTGAACTGATTTGATTTCATCCTATAGAGATTTGAAGAAAAATCGTTTACATCTCAACACAGAGTTTTGGCATGGTTGCCTTTTGTCCGTTGTAACCCCTACTATAGGTTCCTGGTGTCCATTCTGCCACCACTGAAGAGTAACGTAGCTGTGCTCTTATTGTACTCTGAACATAGTTGTCTGGTAATACAAAATGAGTCACAGATCTATTCGTCTTAGTCATCCGAAAACCCAGCAGTGGGTAATCTTATTACATGTGGAAATCTCACCTAGGCGGTTGTTGCAAAATTGCACTAACTTCGAATGTACTACCGAAGATTCCAACGTCTTAATGGCCACCTGACTAATAGTATATCCTATTGAAGGTTATATCTGGGACCCGGTATTCAGTGTCGATCTTGTTATCGATGCTGTCTAACTTCAAGCCGGGATATACATCGGTATTTAAAGACGAAAGGGACAATGGATAGGACAAACAACATCATCAGCAACATCGGACAACACTCACGGGACTCAAGGAAGACGAACAATTGGACGACCGGGGGTAGTAGACGCAACAAGGGGTTGAAAGAAGAAGATAGAGCGTTAACGTGCTGAAATTAATTTGCACCCACTTCAAAATGTCGTAATAGATATAAAATTAAAAATTATTTTATGCTTTTGAACGCTTCTTGTGAAGCCGATTAAATTTTTTTTTAACTATTTTATTTTTCACTTTTTAGTGTCTTCATATATACGACTCGAAGGATGCTGCTCGTAAGAATAAAGCAATTTCATAAGTTGCAGAGGTAGTGCACTCTAAAGAAAGGAAGAGAATTTTCCAAATCCGGAATCCGGCAACATATCACGAAATCAGTCACAGTCGCCCTTTCATATCCTCACCTTAAATACAAAATTCTTACCATTGTACTAGTGCGCCAAAGTACAGCAAAAGAGAATCATCGTAGTCACTCCAGATACAAAATTGTTATCATTTATCAATCAGAAAACGTATTCTGTACAACCGAATCAAAATCAAAATGCCTTATGAAGCTAGGCGCCGCTCATCCTCCAACTCTCACCACAAGCCAAATTTCTGTTAGAATGCAAATAGATGCATTCAGAATAATCTCAAACAGTCCATGCGTTATAAATCCACCCACGCCAACCCAAGGTCAAAATTTTTCCATATAGTAGCAAAGGGGGATCATATCATAAACAAAAAAAAAAGCAACTTACAAATAGGTGTGTGAATTAAGAAATTGAGTAACGCCTCTTCCGCACACCACCCCATCTCATAACTGTTGTCGTCGTATGAGTGTGGCAACATATTGCGTTGAGCGGCAAGACCACCATGCCATGGGTCCCGGGTTCGAGCCCAGATGACCGTGAGCTTTTATTAAGAAATTAAAAAATAATCCACTCCGTCTCTGGGCTGTTGTCTAGCTCGCAGCAATGCAAACAAGACTCAAGTTTTCCTCACTTCCCTTACCCTAATTCCCTTCCGGCCAAAACCATGCTAAACCATGCATCAAAGGGTTGTCCCCTAGGATTTGGCCACATCGTATAAAAAAAAAAAAAAAAAAAAAAAGAAGAATCATCCAAATCGGTCCACACGTTACGATGACTCCCCCCCCCCCCACCACCCTACACTAAGAAAAAATTTGTTTCATTATTAGTAATGGGGTGCCATAATCTATACATAAAAAAGGAATTATCCAAATTGGTCCACACATAACCAAGTTAGGTTTCACCCCTTACCCCCATCCCCATCCCCACCTCACCAAAATTTATTTTTACATGGTACCAATCCAAGTGTTACGCAGCCCACAATGGAACCAAATTTTTTTCATTATTAGCAATGGGGGGATGATGTTCTATACAACATAAAAAGAACCCTCCAAACATTGTTTTGATACGCTACCAATCGGGGAACATACCTTACCCAACAAAAAAAAATCATCGAAATATTAGGTTTCACCCCCACCCCACTTACAATTTTTTTGACATGGTGCCAATCGGGGAAACCAACAAAAAAAGAATCATCGAAATCTGTCCATGAGTTATGTTCGTAGACAGCAACAATTGAATATTCACGGCTTCAAAGCCTTCCCTTGTACCGTTTTATCCTCGAAGCAATATAAAATTGCTATCGAGATGAAATTCGAATAAAGGAAATTTCTACAGAGGTACCCTTACACTCATTGGTCTACCATCCTATTAACCGCCTTTGTAAAGTTCATGGAAGAAGTGTTGTCGCAATCAAAAGAAAAACTTAATGAGGTTACAATTATTTTCAAATGGTGATGTGATGGAACCTCTGGTATAAGTCAGTGGAAGCAACGTTTCAGTGATGAATCCCGTCCCAACAACGAATACATCGATTTTTAAACGACTTCCCAAAAACAAAGAGGTTCTAAGTTCGACGCGTTTTTTTTTTGGGTTTTTTACCGGGCATAACTAACTAACGCGTTGACCTATTTTGATGATTCTTTTTTTGTTGGGTAGAGAATCTTCACCGATTGGTACCATGTAAAACAAAAATTTTGGTGGGGAGGGGGTGAAACCTAACTTTGTAACCGCGTGGACCGATTTGGATGGTTCTTTTTTTTTGTAGTACAGAGTATGATCCCCCATTGCTAATAGGAGAATAAAATTAGGCCTGGGTTGGGAGGAGGGAGGACGGGTAGTCTAACTTCGTAACGCGTGGACCGTTTTGAATAATTCTTTTTCTCTTGGGTAGAATATGTTCCCTGGTAGATACCCCGAGAAAAAAATTTTGGTGGGGTGGTGGTTGGGGGTGGGGTGGAACTTAACTCTGTAACGCCAGGAGCAATTGGGATGGTTGGGGGTGGGGAGGGGTGGTCTAACTTCGTAACGCGTGGACCGATTTGGATAATTCTTTTTCTGTTGGGTCGATAACGCGAGAAAAAAAATTTTTGGTGGGGTGAGGGGTGGGGGTGGAACCTAATTTTGTAACGCGCTAATCGATTTGGATGGTTCTTTTGCTGTTCTATAGAGTGTGATCGCCCATTTATAATAGGAGAATAATTTGGTCCTATGGTGGGGGTGGGGGTGGGGTGGTCTAACTTCGTAATGCATGGACCGATTTCGATGATTCCTTTTCTCTTCGGTAGAGTATTTTCCTTGATTGATACCACGAGAAAACAAAATTTTGTGGGATGAAGGTACCAATCAGGAAACATACTCTACCCAACAAAGAAAAAAGAACCATCCAAATTGGTCCTTGCCTAGTCAATAAAACGTTATAAAAGCTCATTTACATATTTTTACTTAAGGTACCTATGAAGTTTGTCACGTATCCTTATTTCGTCCTTATAGATTCAAAACTAATTAACCTCCATTTTTGTGGAAGCGACATATGCTATATATGGTTGTTAAAATAAAATTGCACACTTAATATACAATTTACTAACTAACTAATTTGTTAAGGAATTCCTTGCCTACCTCAAGGTAGCAGAGAGTCTTTGCAATAGTGGGGTTCTGGCATAAAAGACCTTTCGGTCGCAGTGCCCACCCTATGGGTAACCTTCCCTTAGTAATAATAACAACTTATATCTTCCTCTAAAAGAACGACAATGAAAGTTACAATAACGAATATAAAGAAAGACGTTTTAAACAAAATATATTTAATGAGTTTTACCTCTATCATGCCGATTTAATCTATTCTTTAACAATTTCATTAATGCATAAAATAAACATATTTGTTCTATTATAAATCATAAATTATGCAGTCCGGGGCATCATCGAAGTAGCCGGTTTAGACGGCAGAAACATTTTCTAGGTATGTATGTTTATTTCAAGAAAGCTAGTTGAAGCATTACAAGCAATAATTACCTGACGAAATATTTTCAATCTCCATTTTAAAGAAGCCATTAGTTTCAAGTTGATGAGAAGTAAGAAGAAATTATTTCGACAGCGCAATTCAAGTGTCTCTACATTTACCAACTGGCAATAAAGGTAACCAATTAACCAATTCCAACTGATCTATGGGCTATTGAGCGCTCTGACAGTATATAAATTGTATTTAACAATAAAAAACCACAATAAGATACTCCTCTTGGCGTCTTCATTGTTCCACTATTGACTAGAAAGCCAGAGTATACCCACAAAAGATTTTTAGTCTCTCGAGTTGGATGTTTTCAAGAGTAACCCATCTAGATAGAACGAAGAGGAGGTAATTTATCACCTGTGGCCGTGTGTCAAAACGTAAACATATTTTGATTCCGTTTAATGAGTCTATTCAAAGTGGTTTATGGGCCAGGTAGGACTGTTGCATCGCAACCAAATGAGCGACTCTTTTCCATAAAGCATTGATCCATGCCGCATTCATTGTGTTGATATGCCCCGGACTCCCCTTTGTGATGGCGTGAAGAGCTTCCTTACCTTACCAATAAATGTAAAAGATTTATAGCCAATTCCAACCTGATATTGCTTTGCTTACAAATATTTGCCGACTACGTCTAGGTTTACATTTACCGTAAGCTTGAGTTCTTTAGATTCCACCAAGTTTTGCCCATGGGAATTCTAATTGTCACACTGATGGTGAGGAATATTTTTAAAGGCAGTTGTCTAGATGTCACTGAAAAGGTCACAAAGAAAATTGAATTGAATTGATTCCTGATAAGAATAGCTGATATAATCTCTTTGAGAGCGCCTTTTATTTACTGTGCTTGAGAAGGGTTTATACCAGCAAATTATATTATTTATATTGCCCAACTGGCTATTAGTTTAATCAAAGATTCATTAACATTTCAATACATCCATTTATAGGATGGAAATGTTGGATTTATTGAGATAAAAAGCAGAATTTGCTTGAGGGTCGTAAAATTTAATTTTTGCAAGTAAAATTCCAAAATGCAAGCAATTTTTATGCATTCCAATATAATCAATAACTACTGCCTGGTGGTACGCAGAAGAAGACCAAATAAATACCAAAGCAAAAGGAAATGGTCCAATAAAGATATAATTTCCACTTGGAGTCCGAGTTATCCCGATGAAAGTAGTACACCGGCCCAATTCTCATGCATAGTTTATAGAATAATTAAAATTTTATGGAAATTGTAATGGCCGTCCTCACCGGAGTTTGTTTGTTCGTAATTCCAGTTGGTTCTGCAAAGCCACCTCTGGGACATGCCTCAATTGTACAAAAACTTAACTAACTTACCATTATGCTGTTCAGTTCCCGCACACGAACTTACAACCAGATTTGTTTGCTTTGGCTAAATTCCATTTACTGAAATTCCTCAATGCTAACTTGTGGAATTTGCCGTTGATATAATTCGGTACTCCACAAGAATTTTGTTAAAGGTAATATGCTTACCCTGGAAACTTTCAAATCATCGCTATCGCATTTTAATTAAATAGTCACTCCGGTTTTAGATTAAATTTTCTGTTTGAGCTACGAGGTGCATTTGCTCCCAAAATTAAACTTTCACCAATCAGAAAACAGTAAAACACAATTTCTAGTAAAAGTAGAAACATTTTTTTTAGTAAAATTGTTTTTATATTTTATATATTTTATAAAAATAAATTAAAAAGTATATTATTACCCTTTTTACCAAGGAAAAAGAATAATGTCCTTAATTTTTAGCACAAAATTGAGCCAAGTGAAGCCCCCCCCCCCTCCTAAACACACCAAATTCCAAAATTCAAAATTTAAACAGTGGACTCTATTGACCAATAGTAACTTTGATTAACCACCCTCCAGTTTTTTTTTTTTTTTTAATACGATGTGGCCAAATCCTAGGGGACAACCCTTTGATGCGTTAGCATGGTTTTGCCGGAAGGGAATTAGGGTAAGGGAAGTGAGGAAACTTGAGTCTTGTTTGCATTGCTGCGAGCTAGACAAGAGCCCAGAGACGGAGTGGATTATTTTAATTTCTTAATAAAAGCTCACGGTCATCTGGTCTCGAACCCGGGACCCATGGCATGTTGGTCTTGCCGCTCAACGCATTGATCCAACTCCGTCTCCGTCTCCGTTACGAAATATGAGAAAAATTTATTTTCTGTTGACCCTGAATACAACAATAATATTCTCTTTTGATTTACCATTACGTGACCAACCGAAAAAAATTCCCAAAAGCCCGTCCAATTCAGTTTGACGGGGTTGACAATTCGAAATAGCTTTAGAAGAATGTTTTGTATATTTAGAATACGCACCAACTGCGGCGAAGATTTTACTAATATTGGCGGTATAGTCAAACTTAGAAAGCAGTTTGTGCATATTCTAAACATAAAACGACACTCAGCCAAAGCGATTTCCATTTTCCGGTTGATGTGAACTGCGAAATAGGGATCCCATACCGGGCAAGTCTTCAGAATGGGTCTAACGAAAGTGCAGAAAAAACGCATAGTTAAGTAGCGATCATCGAGCTAAGCCGAGCATGGAATTAGCACTAACACGATCAACCCCGCTCAACGTACTTCCACTCATAGAGTAGTCATAGGACTCCTTCTGCGGGTAAAAGTCTTAACGGCGCATTTACTAGAATTAAGTGGAGACGATAGCTGGAGCACCAGTAAAAATGTGAATGTCACTGTTTAACAAAGCGTAGTCGTCATCACAAGATACGACGCGGAAAAAGTTGGCATCATCAGCATAACACAAGATTCTGGAGCTAGTCAGGAGCAACGAAGCATCATTATTAAAAATTATAAAGGGGAGAAGGCCAAGAATACCACCTTGAGGAACGCCGTAAGGAACATAAATCTCGTTGGACAGGGCACCGCGGAAAAAACGCGCTGAGTGCGACCAGTCAGGTAGGAGTCACTTTAGATTAAATTTTCTATTCGAGCGACGTGCTGCAATTGGTTGGCTTAAATTAGGGCTTCACGATACTCGAGATAAATCTCGCTGCCGGTATCGGTCTCGACAAGATACCGAGACCGGCAGCGAGACCAATATCATTGGTAACAGTACGATACCGAGAGCGAGATTGAGGTGACGAGAGTGGACGAGATATTAGTTTTTATCATTTTATTGTGGAAAATTTTTTTAGTTGTTTCAGCTTTTATGTCGCTCCGAAAAATTCCAATTGTGTGATTTATGGGGCATATAAGTATACACTGCTCTCCCCAATCGCTTCTTTCTACATTATTTCCTTCTTCAGATATTTGCGCTTTATCCCCAATAGCAAACAAGAGCCTTTGCTACCTTATTTTGGCGATGGGAATATGAAGAAAATGCATATATACATAGAT
This sequence comes from Leptarthrus brevirostris, assembly GCA_964036015.1. Lineage (NCBI taxonomy): Eukaryota > Metazoa > Arthropoda > Insecta > Diptera > Asilidae > Leptarthrus > Leptarthrus brevirostris. The sequence continues at coordinate 146,751,467 of OZ038373.1, read as the reverse complement.
ATATCACTTGTCCTTGCTCCCCGTTATTCCACCGAAATACCCTTTTTTTATCTTGACGAGAGCGAGATCGCACCGAGACTGGCCTTTATCTCGCCGAGATCGAGATCGAGAGCGAGATCGTCTTCACCTTGACGAGACCAAGACCGAGATCTGCCAAAGTCTCGGTCTTGTCTCGGTGCCGTGAAGCCCTAGCTTAAATTGAGCTTTAACTTATCAGAAAACAATAGAAAACAGTAAAACACAATTTCTAGTGGTACAAGTTGAAAAAGTGTTCTTATATTTCAAATATTTTATAAAAATAAATTATAAAGCTCATTATTTTTTTTAATAAGGAAAACAATATTGGCCTTAATATTTAGCACAAAATTGAATTGAATTGTATGTCAAGCTCGACCCCCCCCCACATGTTCAGTAATTCAAAACTAAAATAGTGGATTAGTTTGACCGCCGTGACTACAATTGACCAGCAGTAACTCTGATTGGCAACCATAAAAAAATATTAGAAAAAATTCACAGTCACAAAAAATCACAGTCTAACTCGCCACTATATATGTCATTCGTGTAAATAATCCGCTTAAGCGTAGCAATCATTGCAAAATTAAATAATTAAATTAATTACAATCGACAACAAGATTCTGTACCTGGCCAGTTGGGGTTTGGTCTGTTTTTATAGTTGCATCATTTAATGCTACTCTTACCCTTCAAAATAAGCTATGAAACAGTTACCTACGATTTCTTCTTGCAAAGTTACGAAAATTTTAAATTATGAGGTTCATATTCCAGATAAATAGATATATTCTGTTAAAAAAATTTTTTGCATCCTGTACATAACCTCAAAAGTAGAAAAACAAACATTTTTGGAGCACATAACCTCAAATATCTTACAATCCTGACGTGATTTCTTGATTCGGACCTCGGATTCGGATTTTACGCCGGCCAGGGACAATTATGACCCCTTAATTGTAGACCAGTGCTATTTGTTATTACTTTGTGTTGTGTAAATGGTAAGTTATTATCAATTGGCATTAAGTCATAATTAGTGACATTTTGTGTCATTCGTGTAACTCGGGCATAATACTTTTTGCAAACGATATTTGGTACCCAAGTAACTTTGGAAATAACTGGTTGGCTTAAATATTTCTCGTATGCGAACTTAAATTCATCACTAAAAACCATGTTTTGTCCGTTGTGGTATGAAAAAGCCACAAACGAACTGAAATTGTTTATATTGCAAACCATTTTAGCGCCACAAATATTCGTCGTTCAAACGTAAATAAAACAAACACATCATAAGGTACAACTGAGCGCGTTGGTTCAGTCAAATAAATGGACAGCGAGTCGCAAAAGTATTTGTACGCAAGGTTCTCTCTCTAGTTTCCATAACCCCTTGTCAAGCCACCAGTACCACAAACGGGCCCACGCGAAAGGAATTTCTGCCCCGGGACTAAGCGTTTACGGGCCCATATACAATCGAATGATTGACTTTCAATTTAAATTCTGTCTGGTTTATTACACTTTTTCAATCGTGAAACATTTTTTTATATATATAATTAAAATGGAAAATTTTTTCTGTTGATGACTTAGATGACGGGGCCCCTTTTGAAAGCCCGGGCCTGGGAGTTTACCCCCTTCGCCGCCCCCTCTCGGCGACCCAGCCCCTTGTGAGGAATTAGGCGGGGGAGGGTCTCCATTCGATCCGAGACAACATTTGCAAGTTAACCTACAATAACCTACAGAAAACAATCATGAGTCGCTGCTGGAGGGATTCGAACCTGGGAGCTCCGGATCACTAGATTTTTTAGGTAGCAAGTGCCATAATGCCAACTCTTAATAAAGGAATGTTTTTATTCCAAATAATATCATAACCTTACAATAAAATGAAATTTGTTGTGTAAACAAATCTTTCAACCGGTTTTTATATAAAACAAGCGCTTCTGCAAAGTTGGAAATAGTGATATATTAGCTTCTGTCTTGCAGCCACAGATGTCAGTATGTGTCAGGGCTAATAAGTTTTAATAAACTTCCGCTTTCAGAATTCAATCTTATCCAAATAAATTCCTTGCAAGGTAAACAGTTAAGTGTTACTTAATACAGAAATATTTTCAGCGAGTTTAGGTGGTTAACGTACCTATTGTTTACATACCTTGATGTAATTTATTTTCACCGTTTAATGAAATAACATTCATTACGCTTTACCGCAAGACAATTGCCGTTAAGCGCTAGGTGCTTATGTTTTTATATAGTAAAGTTGCAGCAGCAAGTAGTTTGTTTGACTGATTATAGTTTAAGAGCAGCAATCTGTCGTGTAATTGAGTTTTCTCTGGTAATGCAGCTACCAACAACTATATTTGACCTCCGCATATTGCACCTGTAAGTGACCATCGTTAAAGACAACCATCAGATGCTGAGGAGGCCGCTTAATCACACTGCTTGAGACTTTTCTTCTGTGAGACCTGAAATGCTGCTAAGCGGACGTTAGCTAAAAGCAGTAAGCGCCTTGTTAATTTTAAATATTGTTACGTGCGGCAATTTATTAACGTCACCTGCTGACACATAATTAAAGGAAATAATGAAGCTTTTAAGCAAAAATGAGAATATTATCACAAAGTGAGATGCAATGGAAGTAATTTAAAAGAAGACATATTGCGCTTAAGCATTAGAAATAGGATCGCTGTATGGATTATAATAATGATATCACTCTTTGATCCTTGATCTTAATGATTCCACAAAAACAATTTTATGTATACCTGCCATAAGTTTATTATTCAATAAAACTAAACACCATGTGCATTGTACCTTTTGTGGGAAATGTTTGGAAAGTAATTGATCGCTTAGGTCAGGTAATTTAAAAAACCGAAATAAAATCAGAAGATATTTGGTCACTCCCAGGAAAAATGGAGACGTAGTAAAATGTGATTTATTTTGCGCAATTAAAAGTGGCTTAAGACAAATAATCAAATGAACACAGCTATAAATAAGTTTACTAGAAATCTGTCAGCAGTTAAAATAAATGTTGTAAATTAAAACTTGTCAGTGTTTAGATTCTGTGGGAACGTGCCCGTCCTCCATTGTCGCCACTTTTATTTTTCTCTCAAGCGTAACCCGATGGCATCGATCATTGCCCTGAAATAATAGACAAAAACATGTCAGTCGGGATACATGATATATGTAGTATTTTGATATACGATCTAGCTTACATTATAGAGGAAATTAATCTTGTGATCTTCATACCAGGAAAATGCATGGAACAGTAAGCTACACACCTTGAAATTTTAAATGACTCCAGACCCCGCATTATGTCATACATGAAGTAAACTTTTACCAATTTCTTAGCGAGCTTGGGTTCGGTATTGTCCTACTTCTACATCAAAGGTTAAGATCTGTAATCATTCTCTGGTAATGGTTCGCACTATCAGTTAAGATAAATGTAGTCCGTAATTGTATCCGATTACATCGGCTGGAAATGTCATTGTGCTTTAGATATCATATTTCAATGCATTACGTGAATGCGTAATTCAATTGAAGTGTGTGCACGTTAAGAGGTGATATTTATTTTGGTAAACCTTATCGAAGATAGTTTGAACGTAAAAGTAAATCATTGTTTCTTAATTGTCTATTCAACGACGTGCCTGGGTAATATATCTTTGTTGCTACAACCAACACACCGAATTACAATTATGTATGTATAAAGTAAATATATTCTTAATTTAAGCCAGATTGGGTTGATTCCTTCATAAGCTCCATATATCTAACACCATTATAATTTGAAACAGCTCATCTACACTTTTCGAATTCTCTACTTTTTCTAAAATCAACAAAAACCGTTCTTCTATCTTCTATCTACACCCCGCGCAACAAAAAGAGCCGCACGTGGTTTCCTTTTTCATATCTTCCCGACTCAATTCGTGCTAAATAGTCTCCAAGATGTCCAAATTGCTTTTAACGGTTGTTGATGTGCAATAGCACTCTTCTGCTAAAAATATTCACTATGTACAGTTGCATTCATGCATAGGGTTCGAGACGTTATTAAGGCAAAGGGCGGTACTACAAAGTACTAATTTTTTTTTAAACTCAATTTTAAAACTTTTAAGTTTTGAAAATACATTTTTTAGTTTAATAAAAATAAAGAGATACTGTTGGCTTACTGTATTTTTAATTTTTTATGAAATAACATTGCATTAAAAATTTGAAGAAAATGAAGCATTTTTTGATTTCGAACGAAAAACTAAATTTTTTTTTTTAAAACAAATTACATATTGTATAAAACATACTTTTTAATTCGGTTATATGTGAATAATGTAAAATACAGAAAAATAACATAATAAATTGTTGTTATTTAACTTTAAACTTGCGGCTCTTTTTGTTGCACGGGGTGTATATATTTCTTTTATACGATGTGACCTAAGCCTAGGGGACAACCATTTGATGCGTTAGCATGGTTTTGGCCGGAAGGGAATTAGGGTAAGGGAATTGAGGAAACTTGAAAGTCTTGTTTTTTAATTGCTTCGAGGTAGACAAAAGCCCAGAGACGGAGTGCATTATTTTGATTTCTTCATAAAAGCTCACGGAGAGACCTGGTCTCGAACCCGGGACCCATGGCTTGGTGGTCGCGCCACTCAACGAATTGATCCAACTCCGTCTCCAATTAATAATATTGAAGTGTCTGTCTGTGATTTAAAAATAGTTGACATTTTATAAGCTCATATTATCTATCGAATTAACCCTTCTAACTCAGAAGGCGCACTTCACAAGCAGAAGCCTGGAATCAATTGACCTATTCACCAGAATATAACATATATTGAGGTGAATGAGGCTCCCACAACCCATGCAATAAAATATTAGTAAACAAAATAGTGAAACACGTCCAAACACTACAGTCAGGGGTGCACAGATAACAGTGAACGTTTAAGTAAATCCTTGGTAAGAGCCAGGTCAAAAATAGGACACATATTCACGGCTCTACACATGCGATTAATAGGCTCATGCATACCATAGTTAGACCGAGAATGGACAACATGTAGTAAAGGCACTCTCCTTAAGCAATACGGGGTATGCCTATAAGTAACCAAACCTGCGAGAGTACGAGAATCTATATTCGAGTTCATAAGCTGGTGAATAAATACTAGGTCAGCAATTCTACGTCGTTCCTCCAACGAGTGCATATTAAGCAATCGGAGGCGATCCTCATATGGAGGAAGCCTTAATGGATCATTCCACGGGAGGTCCCTTAGTGCGAATCTAACAAAGTTTCGCTGCACTGACTCGATGCGTCTAGAATGAACCGCATAGCAAGGTGACCAAACCTGAGATGCATACTCGAGAACTGGTCTAACCAAGGAGAAATATAAGTGAATAAGTGTCAGTCGATCAGAAAACTCCCTTGACCACCGTTTAACAAGACCCAGAACTGAATTACTCCGAGACACGATATAGTTTATGTGCAGAGTGAAATCCAGTTTTTTGTCAAGCTTCACACCGAGGTCAGTAACGGACTCAACACGACGGATAGTAGTTTCAGCAAAGGTATAATCAAAGACGAGCTGATTGGGGTTCCTACAGAATGACATAACTTCACATTTATCCAGGTTAAGCCGCAGGCCATTTGAGGCACACCAAATCAGCCTGAATACAAGAAGAATCATAACTGTTTCTAACACATGAGAAGATCTTCATATCATCTGCATAGATTAAGACTTTGGAGTGCTTAATCAGAGGGACAATGTCATCAATGGCAAGAATGAACAGCAACGGCCCCAGATGGCTACCCTGCGGTACACCAGATGAAGCTCTAATAAATCTAGATAAAGTGCTACGGAAAGATACTCGGTATGACCTATCTTTTAAGTAAGAGCGGATCCAGTCGAGCAATAAGGGCGGAAAACCCAGCTTTTCCAATTTAAGCATAATCACAGAGTGAGGGAGCTTATCAAACGCCTTGCTAAAGTCGGTGTAGATGCAGTCTGTCTGGAGACCACGCTGGAAGGCAGAGATTATGTGGGATGTAAATTCAAGCAGGTTAGTTGTCGTCGATCTACCAGGCAAAAAGCCATGCTGATTACATGAGATTAACCCCTTACACTGCCCAACAAGCTGCGTATATATAACAGATTCGAACAACTTGGGTATGCAGGAAAGCTTCGCGATTGGCCTATAATTTGTTATTAAGTTTTTATGCCCCTTTTTATAAACAGGAATTATAAAGGAGCTCTTCCATAACGTAGGAAATCTGCCGGCCTGAAGAGATTTGTTGAAGATGAGAACCAGTGGAGTGAGTAAGGCGTCAGAGCAGGATTTCAAGAACGCAGGTGGAACACCATCAGGACCAAAAGAAAAGTCAAGTTTAAGCTCATTGATACCATCCATGACAATATCTCGAGATATAATGGGCAAGGCAATGGAGGCAGCGGGACGGTCTTGGATATGACCAAACTCTTCCACGGAAGGCACAAAGTCGTCAGATGAAAAGGCACCCTCAAAAAATAAAGCAAAGTTGTCGGCTATGTCGGGCGCACTGCATTTAGAGGTTCCATTATACCACATTGTAGATGGGTAATTATCAGATCTCTTCTTCATATTAACAAATTTGAAAAAAGTACGAGGATCATTATGTAAGTTAACGCGAACATTATCAAGGTACTCTCTGTATAATGATGAAGATAATGCCAAAAATCTGTCATAGCAATCAACAAAATCACAATAAGCTGACGTGCTTCTACAGCGTAAGTAAGTTTTCCATAGTAAATTTTTTTTATTCTTAAGGCTCCGCAGTTCACTAGTATACCACGGGGGAGAATGACAGGATGGTCTCGACCGTTTGAGTGGTACACACGAATTAAACAGATCATAAATTCTATCATAAAACACGGAAACGCACTCATCGACATCGCTATCATCAAAAAGAGATGCAAAGTCGATCGAGAGGATCCTGTTTGAGAGAACAGAGAAATCCGCCCTTTTAAAATCAAAAACGTACTGATTCACGTTGGGGTCGGCAGTATAAGAACCATCGTAGCAAAACGAGATGAAAATGGGTGGATGCAAACTGTCGATAGCGGATAAGCTACGAGAAGCCGAATCGACTATAGTGTTACTCGAGTCAGAAGTAAAGATAAGATCTAACTGTCTTCCCATAGAGTTCTTTACATCACTCATTTGGTGTAAACCAAAGGAGGAGATGGCGTCAAGAAAAAGGGAGTCTCTAACAGTAAGACAATTTAAGGGAAGGTAGTCATCGTCATCAGTGTTCAATACCCATTGAACATTGGGTAAATTAAAGTCACCAAGAAGAATGATTTCGTCCTCAGGGTTCGTCATATTATTAATAAAATCTAAGCTAAGAATTAAAATGTCAAAGAGACTACGACCGTGTTCATCAACGCGGTTTGTCAAATTTGGAGGAATATAGCAACAGAGCAGGAAAAAGTTCTTCTTATAAAGAGAGAGTTTAAGAGCTATGAGCTCAATTATGAGCGTGTCGGAGAAAGAAGGAACATTAATCAAGCTGCAACCCAAGTGGGACTTACATGCAACCACCGCCACCAAGAGCTACTGAGTCAGAATATCTATCCCTACGAAAAACCTGATAGGAATCGTCAAGCACTTCAGCATCATTAAAACCGTGGTGAAGCCAAGTTTCGGTCAGAGCGATGACATCGTAACTGCAAGCTTGAGAAGCCTGAAATAGCTGGCCTATTCTTGTTCTTAATCCCCTTACATTTTGATAGTAAAGGGATAGCGTGCTTAGTTTTTTTGGTTATCGACAGTGGCTCTATTATGGTTACTTACATGATATGAAAAGCGATTCAAATATTTTTACAATGTTTATGTCTGTTTGTTTGTATATATTTTTAAAGCGATCGGGTTGTGAACGGAGGGAGGGGTATTAGTGTCGAATTCATAGTTTTTGGTGTCACTAAGATGAGTAAAGACACTCTCGATACTACGGTAGTAAGAAACCCTCAGGCTTGGGGGTGTTAATAAAGGGACAGACAAATATAATTGAAATCAGCCGATATTAATTTCGAATTCATAGTTTTAGGGACCACTGAGATTATTGCATTCTAATTATCGTTGGATACTATGGGGTTAAGACACATCTAGCACATGGTTTGAAAAGGAAATAACGTGTAAAAATAAACGGCATTCAACCAGAAATCCAAACACCGTCGGGCACACATTGTTAGTATATATCAGGATCCCTATTTCTGAAACGATTCGAACATTAATTTAATATGAAATTCCTTACGACATAAAATTATATGTTAACTTGAATGTTGTTTTTCGTAAGTTTATCATTTTTATTTTGCACTGTTAGCAGAGCTAAATATAATAAAATTATAATTACAAATGAATTCGGTTGTACATTACTTTTAAGTAACGAAAAAGTTCTGTGCAATAATAATCCAATAACGCGATAGGTCAACATTATTTTAGCTTGCGGATACGAGGTACATATATAAGCCAATATAATAATATTACAATATATCTCAAACAAAGTATATAGTATATTTCCGGAAAAAAATTTCAAAACAACACTTATTAAACTCTAGCAACGAAAGAAATATTATTATTATTCTTTACACGAGCGGCATTTCTGATTAAGGAAAGTTAAAATCTCTTGGCTGCTAGGGTCGCCAGACATTACACAGACAGTATCGCCAAATGTACACTAAAAAGTCGCCAAAATCGCCAATCTATTACTTTTTTGTAGCCATGATTATCGCCAAAATAACAAAGTGGAAATCAAGGTGGCGAATACGTGTAGACACGGAAGTACACGTAAGTGCAAATAGTCACTTCATTTAGCTTATCGCGATAATATTACAATAAATTTTTTTTTTTTATTGGGTATGTAATATACTGTGTTACAGTACGAGCAATTTCTTTAATTACATACCCCAAGTTCCGTTGGTTTTTAGTCCAGCAATCGTTACCAGAATGTTGCTTAAGCCACTAATAATGACTTTTGCTAGGACATATATGTTTTTGAACTCGTTTTTACAATCTTTCATCCCACTCGATGACATTAAAAACAACTTCGTTTGATTCCCAATTCACCCCAATGAAAATTAGACTCAAACATCAAAATTTAACTACACGGCTGTTATTCTGCCACCAATTCCTATCTTCGGGCCAAATATCAAATAGTTTCGGGAAAAACGCAAAATAATTAAAGGCTTCCAATAAAATGTATTTCATTGTCTACATAAAGTTAAGGTGATTTGCAATTGTTGATACTAATGCTCTTTTTATCAGTGAATCCAACGCTCGTTGCACCTTATTATCTTTTAGAAGTTCAATTATGTTTGAATCGTTTTGCAGGGATTGTATATTACATTTGGGTAAAATAAATCGGATTTTGACTCCGTTATAGATGACTTATTGAGGATTCTTAGAATTTTCTTTTGCAACTCGATCTCTGGATTAGTTTCGACAATTTTCTGTTGAGGAGCTGGAGTATCAGCTGCATCTGCTAACTCAGCCTTTAACTGACGGACTGAGAGTAAAAGTGACCTATTTATAAGGTTCGGGCAAAAGTGGCTTAGAAAATATTCCGCGCAAAAACGAATCGCGTGAGATTCCGGGCAAAAACAAATCATAGAAAATTTCTGGGCAAAAACGATTTAACTACAAAAAGTAATGCAAAGTTAATGCAGTTAAGTAGTTAAGTCGTTTTTACCCGGAATCTCACGCGATTCGTTTTTGCACGGAACATTTTCTAAGCCACTTTTGCCCGAACCTTACAAATAGGTCACTTTTACTCTCAGCCCGTCAACTGTAACTCCCGCCTTGCAACTGAGCTAGTTGGAGGAATGACTGGCACAGCTGTCGGCAATAATTGCTGCCTCTCTGCGCGCAATTTGATTTAAAAATCATTCGCTATTAAGTTAATGGCATCACCCAGTGACATATTTCGGTGTTCCGCTGGTTGTCCTTAAAATATGTTTACTGTGATACTTCGATACTGAAATATTTACGAGAACTTTCCCAATTGGTACCTCTTCATTTGGGAAAAACAAATCAACTTTTAAATGTAACCTTTTCAGACACTGGTCTATATATTCGGCATATTCTCTACGAAAGGTAAAAAGAAACTAACGAATCTATACATATTCAAAAGTCCAGTTACGTGTGCTTGAGCTGCCTTATTAGCAATCGCTTCTGTTTAAAATTGTACAAATCCGAAACGTTTTGCTCCAAATAGCCAAGAGTTGTTCCGTATATATTACAGATACTTTCGAGTTCTTCTCTGGTACATGTTGGTAGGTTTCCTTAAAATATACGACTTTTTGCTAAAATAGGAGCTCTCACTTTTGATAAACCATTTTCCATTATTTCTCCTAACAGTTATCAAAAATCATAGAATTAAACTGCGAAAAAGCCGACAATTAACTCATGAGACGTGTCGTAGAACATAATTTTCTGTCACTTCTAGTGTCACTTGCAATTGCGGCAACTTTTACTTAAATTAGCTAAATTTTTAGAAAACTGTGCTACAATGATTTATATTACATTTGTAAAACTTTTGAAAATATTTTTTACGTATTTTTATTTGAGGTGGAATATTTGACTAATTTTTGAAAGGCAAATAATCTGTCAATTTTTCTTTCAAGAAAATGTCCATAAAAACGCCAAAAATCGATGAAAAATCGCCAAAAAAGTCGCCATCGCCAATTTCATATTTTTTGTCGCCATGACTGATGAAAAATCGCTAGACGCCTTCACGAAAAACCGAAAACAAGGTGTAACTCCAACTAAACTAAACACAATTTTTTTCGTAAATATAACTCGAGTGATGTGAAATGTACGTTTCTGATGTACTTTTAAAGATGGAGGATTTTCAAAATTAGTTTCCCTCTGCATTACTTGTTGAATAGTTGAGGAATCAGTCCTTTTTCACTGGTAACACAACTATTCTTTCCTTCTTGATTTTCCTACTGGGTTTGTTCATTTCTTTTTCAGTGGTTGGCATTGGTTTCTGCCCACAGATGAGATGGTGTTTCTTAGCCAATCCGGACCATGCCACCATAGCTGATGATTGATCAGCTCTTGGATCTGATGTTTTGCTGCAGTTTCACCGATGACCTTAATATGTTCCACACCTCTAACATAGTCGGCTTGAGCTCTCTGATAGTGGTGTGAACTGACGTGCGGGCCCGAACTCGTCGTTTCAGGTCGTCCCAAATGTACTCTGGGTTGATGTTAGGGCTGCGTGCTGGCCACGGTAATGTTTGAAGGCCGACTTCGGTTAGATTCTAAGTGACGCAGCCTCCAATAAACGACGCAAACGGAATGACTTTGTTTTGAAGGACCTAGTCGGCGTACCTGTGAGCATTCACACTACCTCTTTCAAGGATAACGAGATTGGTTCGGGCTTCATAAGAAATACTGTCCCATATCCATTATTGAGTATCCTTAATAATCCACATTGTCCACTATCGCGCTTGGAGCGAACCTCTCGTTCGGGCACCTGTATAGACGCTGCCGATCATCTGACCTTTTTAAAGTTGACCCCCCGTTGACAAAAGTTAGCACTTTAAAGCTTAATATTTCGCAAATGGATCTCTGAATTGGAAAAATGGTTTTCACACACCCGCAATATTTTTGAATAACATATCCAACGACACTCGACATAGACGGATAGACGACAACAAAAAATTCATCCCCACTTTCCATGCAGGGAAGGTACCTTCAACATTTTATTTTACCACTTTACCACTTTGTCAACCTGATTAACTTTCTAGTACAAGGAGTCTCTGAGCTATGACGCGGACACACAGACCGACGGACATAGCGATACTTTAAGGGTTCCGTTTTGACTACGGAACTGTAAAATGAACAAATTTTGTCTCAAACTTTTTTTAAAAAAACCCCAATATTTTTAAATTGAAAATGTTGGTACTTTAAAAATGCAAGGGAGCAAAAGTGCTTCGATTTGTCCAGGAAATCTGTTCACATTTTTTCAAATATGTTTTAGAGCGTCCATTTTTTCCGAGTACAATTTTCAAGTAAAAATCTTCAAATTTCAAAATCTTCATTTCTCCCTTGAAAATTTCCAAAAACTGACGTTTAAAAAAAAGTTTAGACAACAGTTGTTTACTTTTACCCAAAGAATACGAATCTGCAATAACAAATGGGGGTTTCAATTAAACTTTTTAAAGTTGCCTCCCCTCCGCAATCCACTGAAGGACTGGGGGTCAACTGTGATATTGTTAAATAGTTTTTCACTTTTTTATTCGCTGCTTCCGAGACTTTTGGAACACCCCGTAGAATTTGTTATATGAAATTAGAATCCGTTATCAAAATCGGCAGATATTCTTCGGTTTTAAAAATATTTTAACCTAAAAATAACAAAAATGAACACTTAAATATCTCAAAATTCTTAAGTGCTAGATAAAATCTGTGTCCAGATTCAGATTAAGGGGATCTTCTACCTTGTTGGTTTCAAAATCGATTTTTTTTTATTTTTTCTATTCTAGAACGTTTAAGGAACATACAGCTCCGCGTGCCGTTTTTGTAACGCTCCGTCGGGACAGCCCGGAAACATGTTTTACAGGGACACACCAAGGAGATCCGATACTGAAAAAAGGGCTCGGGTTGAACAAGGAAAACTTTCTGGGAGGAAGTGGTGTATTAATTAGGCTTTTAGTTCTTTTATTAACTGCCCCAACCCTGCAGGAGAATATATTTCAATATTTAGTTAATAAAACAACTAAAATATTTGATCTTGAAATTTTAGTAACAAATCACTTCAAAAAAATCAAATTTTTTCACCCCCTTTCCTTCCGAGTTGCCAAAAATCCTTTTAGGTACTGTCATGCGGTGTTTAGAAAAATGTCAAGTGATTCTGAGGGTACCCATTATCAGAACTCCAGCCTGAACATCTTGAAATGAGATTTCCCAAAAGTTGCATTTTTACTGGTTTTACTGGTTGACATGATATCTCGAAAAATAATTGACCGATTAACTCAAATCTTTAATCAATATCATTTAAATCGGTTAAAATTTAAAAAAAAATCGATTTTTTGTTTTTTGCATTTCTCAATTCCTTATCCGTTCAGAAATCACCTTTCAAAATTTTATTAGGAAATTCCAAAAAAACAAAAAAAATAAAGCAGTTTAAGATTTAATAAAAAATAAATATATCGAAAAAAAAATATTTAAACGCGTTTTTCTTAAAATGAGGTTTTTTCAAATGGCGGACACTTAATCTCCGGATTGGCCCAACCGATTTAGATCAAATTTGTTGTGGTTGTTTATTCAAGTGTCCTGTGTGGTATTCGAAAAGTCAATACAACAAAATTTGACGAGCGAAACAAAGTGAAAAAAGAAGCAATTTTTAAACAAATTTTTTCAAACAGCCGCCATTTTTTTTAATCATTTATTCAAATATTGTGGTAAATTAACACGTAAGAAACACTCCTCTTTAAAATGCCATTTGGTTTTTCTGTTTCAGATTCTTCATTCCTGAGATTAACTATCCGCCATAGGACGAGGTATTTTTTGAGGTACCAACTTCAGCGCCCACTATAAATGTAAAAAAAATTGGCAGAAAAAAGAAGAATTTTGTTTTATCTTGAAAATATAACTAAAATATGTAAACAATTTGAAATTGATACACAATAAAGGAGCCGAGAAAAAAATATTGCAAATTAGGCTGTTTTTTACCATCATAACCGGTACTACCCACTTATATGTCGACTATTTTGCGAAATTTTTGAATTTTGAAAATTCCGTTTGTCAAACAATAGTCAAGGGGATAATAAAACTAAATGTTTTTTAATATTCTGTTTTAGACGACTTTCATAAGCTGAATTGTGTCAAACATTTTGATATGTATGAACTTTTCGCAAGGGGTACTTCAAGGTCGAACAAAAGTCAAACCAGAAACAACCAAAATTAAAAAAAATTAATTTTAAAGTATTTCAAGTAAAGTATAGAATAAACAAGTTGAACCCAAAGAACAGCATATCAATTGCATTATGGGTGTCCCTACGACTCATCCTCGAAAAGCAGTATCAAAACAGCGCCGTAAGGTAGAAGACCTCCTTAAAAGTTATGTAAGAGAATGGCATTGTTTCTCAAGGAGCTTTCGAAAACATTTGTTTTGTGGAACTTCGGTTTAATCAACCAAAAGATTTTTGCTACTTCTCGGACCGAAGCCTCATGTACTTTCTAAGTGATGCTTTGATTTACAGAATTGATTTAATCCATTGAAATAATTTTAAAATTAAAAATTTGACCCGGTGAAAATTACAGGCCGGATAACGTTCTATGTCTGATATCCTTCCTGAAATTGGTATCTAACGACGGTGTCAAATATTTAAGTTTGCTTAAAATTTCGATCATAAGTGTTTTAATTAAACGAAGATTTGATCTTGATATTTGAGCCCGCTCTTTTACAATTCTATTTTTAAAGAACTTTTAAATCCTCAAAGAGAAACATAAAGCTTACTTTATATGGTGTTTGCGCTTGAAATAATCGCAAAGCATTGAAAACATGGAACGGGATTCATTATAAAATCATAATAGAAAATTGAAAGAAATAACTATTGACCAAGGTATTTGAACTGAAACTGTAAACCTTTCATTAACCGCATCAGTAACTACATTGCAGTATTGACGTGGGATGCCGACCTACCCAGTTGACTGTAAAACTAATAAAAAGTGAGCGGAAAATAAACTTTACTATGGGAAATTAAACGAGCGGTGTTCAAACGGCTATTCGAGCACTTCAATATAAATCAAATAATTTCCTTCGCAGAATGTAAATTTCACGACCGGTTTAATTTTATTAGCTTAAAAGACGAAAACAATCGACATTTTAATGTCGGATTGCAGTCGTTGTGGTCGCAATTAAAATACCACAAATCCGAATATTGCCCTTCTTATACACCTATTTGGGTTTTTTCTGAATTAAGCCAAGTATAATAAATTTGCATTAAATAATCTCGGGTACTTTAGCGGACGTAATTATAGCAAAGATCCTCCGAAATGACATAAGAAGCAGTTTCAGATCGACGGTAGCGCAAGGGATCCAATTTCATTCTTCATTGACACTTTGTTATGACAACAGGCCCAATCTTCAGTCAAATTTACTTGTTAAAAGTTGAAACATTTCGCTAGACTGGTTGGGGACTTCCTAAATTTATAGCTAGGATCAGCTTTCATCTGACGGAAAAGAGATCCGATTTTAATGAGCGGATGCTGCTAGCGAATAGCTTTACTTTGTTATTGTAATGGTCAACCACCCGAAAAGCTGGTGACACGACGATTGGTAAGAATTTTAACACCTTCCGATCAAAATCGAAATTTTCCGTGAAATATTATGTATGCATGAGTACAAGCAGAATCAGATGTAGAGGTAAGAAAATCATACAATTGATTCTCTTTCTAATCTAAAATCTAAATCAACTTTTCTCTTGTTAAAATTAAATCTAGATTCATCTCTTCTTACTTATTCTTAAGACCTCTTAGTAAAATAAACCTAAAGGTAGCCTAAGGTAAATATATTTATACATTGACTCGGCATAATAAGTGTCATAAGAATATGTTCGATTGGTATAGAAGCTCTGGCGCAGTTTTATCGCAGACTGTCTTTGCCTTCGTTACCCATAATTGACATAATGCAGAGGTGGATGACATCGTTCCATAGAAACGACTGCTTAAACAAATACACTAAGGCCCAGAATCAGGTAAATGCATTTAAAGCTGCTGCAATTTTTAATCAGATGTCACCTTTGCTCCCACTAGGTAGGTCGACTTCACACGAAGCATATTGTGACCTCATTTGGCATTCGCTTATAGTGAAGACTTCGACTGGGGTGCACAACAGCGGGTACGCCCGAGCTGACTCTTTTATCTATTCCGGATATGCATAAATGAATGTTAAAGAAGTCACTCTGTTTGTGCGATTGTGATGACATATTCTACTTTCTATTCTAACCTGAAGGAAATCGGACAGAAGACATTTGACAGCATGCAAACGATCAGAGTCGTTGGAATATAAGCACGATGGTCATCAATCATCTAGCTGCGAGAGGAATGCAGGTATGAAATACAAGATGAAAAGCAATTTAAGGAAGTTATATGATATGCATATATGTATATATGTACTAACGTAACAAGCAAATCGCTTAACTAGGAAAAGGGACGTACCTGGTAAGATTTTTCACGTCTTATTTGAGAAAAAAAATTAGTTTCGTAAAACATAATTAATTAATTAACATACAATGTAGTACCATCTTACAAAAATTAGTAGGGGAGAGTCCTTCATGTTGGGACACGTTTTGTTTTTGGGTCACAACTTTTCACTAGATAAAGAGAGTTAGGTATACCGCTGGAAAGCTAAAGTTCATACATATATGCCTAGAAGAGTTTTATAGTTCAGTTCAGTTTTAGAGTTCAGAAGAAAATCAAAAAAATTTCGTAAATTTTTTCGTCAATTTCGTCAATTTTTTTCTTCTTTTCCGCTGCCTGATTTTTGGCCATCGATGCTTCGCGTTTTTTGTTCAGTATGGCAATATTTTTCGGTGATGTCAAGATAGTGCTTTGCATCGCCCTTCGGCCACGATTCGATTTTTTTTCTCGGAGTTGCTCGTTGCACGGTTCAATTTAATGCTTTCATTGTTTTCTTGCCAATGTTGCTTCCTTGGTTGTCAGAAACTGCCTGAAGCATGTGCCGTGGCACCCTTTCGTGACAGGCTTAGAGCAAAAATAACCTACCTTCAAGGTCCGAGGAAAAATGGCTTAGAAAATGTTCAGCGCAAAAACGAACCGCGTGAGATTACGGCCAACAAGGAATCAGAGAAAAGCTCCGGGCGAAAACGACTTAAGTACTTAACTGCATTTACTTTGCATTACTTTTTGTAGTTAAGAGGACTTTTCGTTTCATATTTGAAAAAAATACACTTTTTAATTTCTTTTTGTGTGAAAAGACTATTATATTTATTGAACTGATTCCTTTTGGGCATTTTTATAAAACATATTAAGAATATAAAACAAAACTTTTTTTTGCATGTTTAGTACATTTTAACCACTGCAGAGGGCGTCTTTCAAAAGATACTTTTTAAACGGCTCCACAGTTTTGGTGCTTCCTGTAACAGTAAAAATTTCAATGGAATTTTATTCCTAAGACTAAATACTAGTAACTAAATCTAAAAATATTTTAATTTTAATCGAATGGTTTTTGGATTATTAAAATCCGTTAATTAGTTTTCGAGAAAAGTGTGGAGCCAAGTCAAAAAACGTAATTTTGAGTAAAACGAGTTTTACACGGTGTCCAATATATCCGAATACAAAAACAAATTGTGAAATAAAAACAGGTAAATAATATTTTTCAAAAAACTTTATTTAAATTAACAGACACATCACATATTTAGTGATTCATTTACAATATTTTTTTATAATTCCTCCTTTTGCTTTCTTTACTAATATTAATCTTTTTTCAAAGGAGTTACAGACGGCACGCACGTCCGCCATTGGCATTTCTTCCCCAATTTTCCCCTTCTTTTTATTGAAAAGGTGGTCAAGGCCAACATTACAAGGATGAAGTTCTTCAAAGAGTTGTTTTTCCAAACTACCGAAAATTATTTGGAGGCGATTACTACTGCTTCCGGCAAGACTGGGCGCCGTCGCATACTGCAAATATTGTCCAGAAGTGGTGTGCACTGTGTGCAGACAATTTAGTTGACTTTCTGCCGAAGGATGAATGGCCTCCTAGCAGTTCTGATTTTTTTTTTGCGTAGGGCTATATAATGGCGAAACTAATGGACAACAATATCAACAATTTGGAGAAGTTCAAGCGAGTAATCTCCAAAATTTGGGAAGAAATGCCAATTGCAGGCGTGCGTGCCGTATATAACTCCTTTGAAAAAAGAGTATTGTTAGTAAAGAAAGCAAAAGGAGGAATTATAAAAAAAACATTTGTTGTAAATGAATCACTTAATATGTGGCATTTAATTTAAATAAAGATTTTTGAAAAATATTATTTACTTGTTTTTATTTCACAATTTGTTTTTGTATTCGAATATATTGGACACCCAGTAAGTATTTGTAACATAATTTTTGCATATAAAACGCGTACAGGTACGTTAGAAATATAGGTATTACTTTTTTTCTATACGAATTTTCTAAAACGGTTTTAAGATAGCATTTCTGTGATGTTAAGGAACACTTTTATTTAAAAAAAGGTATCGAACGTTTTGAACTTTTTGAATTCCTGATGTTTTTCTCTGATTCGTTTTTGCCCGGGATCTGACGCGGTTCGTTTTTGCGCGCAAAATTTTCTAAGCCACTTTTGCTTGGGCCTTGCAGATAGGTCACTTTTACTCTCAGCCTTTCATATATGGGGCAAAATTCCTCAAGTGTACCAGGTGAAAAAATTCAATGTCACCGATTTTGTTCAAACTTCACCAAATTATTGCTACTGGTATAAATAATTACCGTGCTAAAGGAATTTAAAAAAAAAAATTGCCCATAAGTTACAGGGTGGTAAACTTTTGCATTTGTGCACTTTTCCTCGTGAGCATACGTGAAAATTCATAACTATCGTCACCATTGCCGTAGAACGTTGATCTTCAGTGTTTTGTAAAGGACGTTCTACGAGGAAGTAACTAAAGGAGAAGCCCTATCTTGTATATGTCGTGTGTGTGAGCATGGCAAGTATTTGTTCGACGGTTGGGTCTGTGCTGTCAAATTTGTTCGCTTTTTGCTACGAGAAAGTAGGCTTTTTATCTGTTCCCTGGGTCTTAGCTATCACTTAGTGTCAGTGTCGGCACACAATTTATTATTTAGTTCAATATATAAACTACTTTTCTAATCGCCTGGCTTTCGCTTATGAGATTGAATGCATGGGAATCTCACACAAGCTTAAAATTGCCACGATTTCCTGAGCTTCTTTCTTCTCCTTTAGTTACTTCCTCGTAGAGGACGTTACATGGCCTTCCGAATAAAATACAATTTTCGGAAAAGAAATTAAAAAAAAAATTTTGACTTTGAAAATGATGTTTTGGTTTTCAAAAAAATACTTGATCATCAAGCTTTTTCATATTTTTTTAAATGAAAGTGCCATACCATAGCTTTAAAATCATGCATTATTTAGAGTTGATTGTTATGTGTAAATTTTTGAAAATAGTCAAAATTCCAGACAATTTGAAAGATATAAAGCATTATTGCAATGCTTTCAAGGAAAGAATCATACGTGGAAAGAGAAAAGTGACTTCACAAATTCGTAAACAGTTTCCGACCCTTCCTATCAACGAAAAAGGCTGTGGATCATGCAGAAAGAAAGTGAAAGTGATTTCTGAAGAAGAAGGTGTAATTTCATCCGAAGATGATGACAGAGAACGAGTGCCCGATGTAAGTTTGACTTAATTTTTTATAATAGAGATACAATGAGAAATTGATTCCGGGAGAAGGAAATTCTTCCTGATCAACCGAAATTCAACGTTCACCAGAATGACGGACAAATGAAATAACGTGCAGAGGGTACCCAATAACAAACAAGTAACCGGGCAACAACCACTAAGCATGGCGGTGGATCTGTAATTGTTTGCCTCACATCCCATGTTAATATCGTCGGTATAGCAAATGATAACGTGTCGACCTACCGACTGACCCATGGTTGCTTTCTGCCAACAACGGATTAGGATAAAAAGGCCATGGGGGTTGTAGAGAAAATGTAAGTGGTTCGGAATCCACTTTAAATTGTAGGTCCGTTGTTGTACAGAAAGATAGTTATCCCGCCCAATGCCCCACAAGGGGTTACGGGAACTAGGGAGAGAGAGAGATAGAGATGTTACTTGTTGCGAGAAATCAAGGAAAAGTTACGTCAAATGCTGTAGGAAGGCAATGAACACTCGACCATTGACGCATTTGACGTAACTTTTCCTTGATTTCTCGCAACAAGGGACATCTCTCTCTCTCTCTCCCTAGTTCCCGTAACCCCTTGTATGGCATGGGGCGGGATAAGTATCTTTCTGTACAACAACGGTCCTACATTGGATGGATTCAGTGAGGTAACGGAAATGTCTAGAATCAAACCCGCTTTTATAAAATATTCTAGCATTATGGTAAATTGGAATCGGTAACTGCTCAGTCGTTGGTGGGGTAAAAGATAACGTGGCGGTCTCCTAATCGAGCCCCACCGTCGGCGGGCGCGTCTTCAAGGGGATGGGTGCAATAGCCCCCGCCCGGAGCTTCAGCGAACTTTTGATTGTTTACAAGAGTCGATATACCTAATTTAGACACCGTACAATTTCATTCTTTCCCATTTTTAATTTGTAGCAATTACAGAAAAGGATAACTATGCATAAATTATCAATCCATTTACTTTTCTTATTTGCTCTTAGTTAAAAGCCCTTATCGGTGGTCGAACATTTGAATGCTTAAGCAATTTACTTTTATAGAAAAATTATGCAGCCATAGCAGAGTTAAACAATTCAGTAAATGGTGTTTGAAATTTCTTGGATATGTGCCACAAATTTCGTGCCGATCGACCGATGAAAAAGATACACCCCATAATTTGTAATTATATATGGCTACCGAATACTGCAGCTGCTTACAATTTGACTTTGTTTTGCGTATCAACAATTTTAATCAATTATGAAAAGTACAGTTTTTCTACTTACGATCTAAAAAGAGATAATTACTAAGAATTTTTGTGTAAGGAAACACTGAAAAATTACACAAAATTCTTGGTAATTGTCTTCATGTACAAAAAGTCTTTTTATATATTTGAGGAAGACTTTTTGTACATAGAGACAAATACCAAAAATTTGTATGCAATTTTTGTGTATGTCCTTGCACACAAATTTGTGTGTGATTGTCTATTTTGAGATCGTTAATAGAAAAACTGTACCTTTCATAATAAAATAAAATTTATAAAGTGGTACGAAAGGTGCCCTGGAGGAGCAAACGGCTGTCTGAAATCCGTAGGCTGGTGAGACGTCTATTCAACACTCCAAACAGTGGGATGAATACCGCTTCGCACTCACTGATTATAACAAAGAAACAAGACATACCAAACCTGAGTCCTGGAGGAGACGAGGCATCTAGTCTACCGAAGGTACCTACTACTAGGGCTGGAAGTTACATCCGGATTTCGGATTACATTTCTGGATTTAGCGGATTAACGAATAGTCCGGATTTTGCGGATTTAGGGATTTTAACAATTACATAAGAATTTAATGTATAAATATTTGTATATGAGTGAGGAATGAGCAAGTGTGGGTCGGGGAATAAACGAATGGGCTGAGCGCTGTACTGGGAACAAGAGGAAAGTTAATAAGAAAACTGCACTATTTTTTCCATTTCCCAAATTTTATATTAATCGAAAGAGACAACCCTTGTCTACATTTTGGCGCCCCTTATAAATTTAAGGGATTCGAAGGTTACATGCTCTTATTTCATAGGTTAATTTTATGGAACCACGATTAGATGTTTTTCAACAAAATCCTTTCACGTTAAGTTTAACATCTTATACCACTCTCAGGTAGGAATAAAGTTGTGTTGTTTATCCCCAAACAATAAAACATGTCTTGAGAGCTACATAAACCTTTTAAACTTATTAGTCGCACATCCTTCCTACTTAAGACGATGGAAATACTGCTGGACCCTCATATCAGGTGAAAATTTGACCATCCCTTCCTATACTTAGTTTGCCTACATAAAAGGTAAATTAACAGAGACTGGCTTACAAAATCTTGTTAGCAAGATCAAGATCACCATAAGGATATGGCATTATGTGCTTTGATTGTAAAACCGATTGCTATTTACTCCGAGCTGGTATGGTGGCCTAAAGTTCTACAACGGTTGGCAATCGCCAGATTTAACAAGTTTTAGCCGTTTGCTTGCCTCACCATAACAGGAGTAATGAGAACTTGTCCAACAGCTGGAATGAAGACGATAATTGAAATCACTCCCTTGCATGACTCTTTCGGCAACAATTAGCACCCTGAGAAAGCAGTTTACACCAAATATGCCGGTTGGTTACAGGGGTCACTTGGCATCCATCAGCGCATTACTGATATATATGTGTGTCCCCAGGACCAAGGAACTGAGCTTTGGCAGAAAATTCAGAATTTCTTTTCCTAAATGAGAAGACTGGGACAGCTGTTAGCTCTAAAAGCCTTAAATGGTTCCGAATATAGTATAGTGCTGGTGCTTTCTACCCAATACTTCGATTGCATTGGATAGTTTGCCTAGTGTATTTAAAGCCGAAATCCATATCATCTAAACTTCTGTCCATATCAACGTCACGAACGGACTGAAAGAGGGTAATACAACTACATTCTCTGACAACCAAGCAGACTTAAAAGCTCTATCCTCGTGGCTTACGAAGGTGTCCTTCGACGCTTTCCAACAACTGGCCATCCATAACTGGGTCACGCTTTGCAATATATCTGATCACTCGGGGTCGAGGGAAACGAGATTGTCGACGAAAGGGCCAAGAATAGCCCTTCCTCTCCGTGCCAAGTTCTCGAGCCCTCAGCTGGTCGTGGGCAAAAACTATGATGAAAAACTAAGTAAGGGGTCAGCAGCTGTTATACTGGAGAAATGTCCCCGGGCTTACCCAGGCTTAGGCTACCTATCTGGCCCCTGTGGGCTGAGATATCATCTACACTGGATATGTCTATCCAGTGAGATGAACTGTCCGCCCCGTCTGGAAGACAATGAAACCACTATACACATCCTGTGTTTTTGTCCAGCCTTGGCATGGCTGAGAAGGAGGATCTTCAGTTGGCAATTTCTGAGCCCAGCTGATGTTATATCCTTCACTGTTAAAGATCTCATTGTATATTTAAAGTTGACTGAGCGTCTTTTTCAGTAGTAGGGGTTATGGCGCAAAAGACCTGTGTCGGTGACAGTATCCACCATACCCAAATAATAATAATAAGTATTACTTATCTGAAATCCTGCAAATTCAAATTCACTCCACAACATATAATAAACTCAGCTGTCTTTTGAGATATGTCTCACGCAGGAACCATGAGCAACAATACGACAAAGGTATTAAGGTATACCTCAACAATGCAATTATGCTCTGTCGCAATTACAATGTACAGTTTTTTCTAGACCAATTATTGTGCATTTAAGCTTGTAGTTCTACAAGTGGTCAGTGTTGTAACGTGTTTGCCCTCCACACGAAAGCCACGATAGGAAAATTAATTATTGAACGTGTGCTTGATAATTGGAAAACAGTGCATGCATAGTCCTTTGCGTACAAACTGCACTAAAATATTTTCAGCATCCCATGAATTTAAAAATCCTCCAACTTTTATTATAAAACTTTTCCGATTCTGGGTGAGTAATGTCTGCCTAACCACCTCCCCCTCCTCCTTAAATAATACATAAATAAATTACAATCGCCCAGTGAAAATTTACCAGGTGGAAACCTTACAACTTTAGACCCTCAACTGGCTATGGAAAAAATTAACATGTGGGAGCAATACATATCAACTTTCGAATAAATAGACGATTGCCGAAAAAGTACGCCATACATCTAGAACAGGTGTCTACAGCAATACGAAACATAATTAATGGAGCAGTAAACGTACTTAAAGTGTGATTTTAATTTGCTGTTTAAATGTTTAAGATTTTTATTTAA
Source organism: Leptarthrus brevirostris (assembly GCA_964036015.1). Classification (NCBI taxonomy): domain Eukaryota; kingdom Metazoa; phylum Arthropoda; class Insecta; order Diptera; family Asilidae; genus Leptarthrus; species Leptarthrus brevirostris. Next base: position 146,727,859 of record OZ038373.1, on the reverse strand, counting down.
AAACCCCGCTGAATAAATGCCGGTAAGCTTTGAGTAGTAAGGGGTATGCTATGAACACCAGAGGTGCAATAGAACATGATTTAGGTGGCGAAATTGCATCCTGTACCCACCATTTTCATTTGCATTTTAAATGTCCCAACACATAAATAAGGCGCGGCTTCATCCAGGGAGCAAGCGATACAGGGAACAGATATGTTAATAGCATTCATCGTACCTCATGCTATACATCACTTGTTAATGTTAGGGAATCTTGCTTCCCTGTAACATCCTCGCTATATTTATTTAACATTTTTGTTCCATTTTTTTGTTTGGCTTGTACTATAGGCTAAGTCGACTGGACTGGCCGATCTGATGTGCTCCGGATTATATCCACAGAAACCGAAATGTCCAAGCTAAATACACAAACCTGGTAATAAATTTCCCGTAATTACGTGCTACGTTTGCTCTCGGTACATGTGTAATATATTCTGTGGCCCATGTTCAGTGGTGCAAGGATATGTTGACAGTTTCTGGGTGGATTTGCTTGTCCCTTTTGCTTCTGATATCATTTCTACCCTAACTCATTTTGTTGTCGATAGACGTTTCAAACAATGTCTCCATATTTTATTGAATTCCATCACACAAAAGCAGATTTGTCTAATGTCGTATACGGTCCAGAAGTTAACCAACCTGCTTCATATATTTACGGCTCATGATGACTTCAGAACCGCGCAACCAACTTGTGCCATCTTTGTCGATTGTTTCAGCAAATCTACCTTTTGTCAATTTCACCGGCAGCAGCAGTTCAAGTCAAATATGATACCTCGCTGCTGCAAGCACGATATACTAAACGTCTTATTTAGAGAAGAGTAGGGGGAGAACCCTTAAGCCTAAGAAAACTTGCACCAGGTCTTGGTTTCTTGGATGTTACCGTCTACCTTAATCGTGAAAAGTGAAAGGAAATGTTTTTCATTCTTTTGGAGAAAAGATCATTTGTAAAGATTATCTACAGCTTGTAGTTGCAGTCATGATCGACGCTTTCAGATAGCAATTAATCGATAGTAAAAGCGAATTTTCTGAGTTATGTAACGGCGGGCTTGGAAAAAATCTGATGATGCTGCAGGAAAATTGCGGAACAATTGCGATTTGTCATGAGAATTTGCATGGATTCCTTTTTCGGCTTTCAGTAATTAATGGCTTCCTACCGCATCGTCACGCGTGCTCACTATTCGTGATTGTTGCAGCGATAAAGTTATACTCGTAATGTGTTAATTTTGTGCGTTTAAATATAAAGGCCTTGGATGAAATTTTGCTTATGTTTTGCGTTTCTTGCAATATACCTACACACTACCTCGCAAAAGTGTTGGTTACTTTTACTTCCTTCAGGAGGTTATTTCTTCTGGACGCTACTCGCATTATGTGCTGAACTCATGTCAATGTAGGAAATCGTACCTTCAAGTCCTTCATTAACTTCCTTTTAATGAACTTTGTAAGGTATATAAGGTTTAAGTTGTTTGGTCCAAAAGGTCTAATGCCTACATTAAAGAATTCTTCATAAAAATTTTGATGGCGGTTAAGTAAAGTAGCGAAGCGAAAGTTAAGTAAGCTAGCGAACCTATAATTTAAGGAGGATTCGGAACTACCAATAATATTACAAAGGGTGTCCCGAAATTAAGGCAAGATTTAAATTTGCCACCATTCGTGTAGTTAAGTTTTGGCAACCCTATTAAAAAGCCATTTGACAGCTGAGCGTAGCACGATAGAACAACGTGTTTTCATTGTTGAACAATGTTTCAAAAATAATGAAAGTCACAGTTCGAAAATTTCCTAGAAAATATGGTCGGAATAGTGACTTAATTCGTCAATTGTGAAGAAAGTAATTGAAAAATTCAGGCAGACTGGATCAATTGGGATGCTAAGCACATTGGTCATCCAAAAACAAGCCGTTCAAATGTCAATATCGAAGCAAATGCGTGAGAGTGTTGGTGAAAGTCCAAAAACATCAATTCGGCGTCGTGGACAAGAGTTGCAAGTTTCAAACAGCTCTTTACAGCCTATACTCACTGAAGATCTGCGTCTCCATGCTGACAAAGTTTAATTGACACAAGAACTAATAAGTAATAATGACCATGCACAGCGAAGAGATTTCGTTGAATGGATTATTGCACATCAACAAGTCGATGACGTATTTTTCGAACAAAATCATTTTCAGCGATGAAGCACATGTTCACCTTGATGGCTTTGTTAGTAGTCAAAATTGCCGCATTTGGGGTTCAGAAAACCCACATGTGATTGTCGAAAAACAAATGCATCCTCAACGTGTCACCGCTTGGTGCGGATTTTGGGGGGGGGGGGGGGCATACTTGGACCGTACTTTTTCGAAAATGAAGCTAGCAAAGCAGTGAATGTTACTGGTGCTAGATATCGCGATATGAAAACACAGTTCTTTCTAAATAAATTTGATGAGTTTGATGTGCATGACATGTGGTTTCAACAAGACGGTGCCCGTGAAACGATTCAATTCCTGGCTGTGTACTCTCTCGTTTCGGTGATAATAATTGGCCTCCTGGATCGTGTAATTGAACACCATTTATACAAAATTATCATGGAAAATTTCGCCAAAGAGTGCGAATGTGCCAGCAAGGCCGTGGAGGCCATTTGAACGATATTCCATATATAACTCTATCCTGTGTACTTTACGGTTCAATAAAAAAATAACACTTTAAAGAAAAAAAACTATGTTTTTTTCATTTAATTAAAATCTTGCGTTAATTTTGAATTTTAGGACACCCTTTGTTGGACTCTTTAGTGTGATATAAACAACCATGGATCGCCATCTAGCTTAGTTTGTTCAGGAAATACAGTAAAATAAAAGTGTTGACAAGTTGGACATTCTGGTCAGAATTAAACTTGCCTTGATAAAATCAACTATTTCTTTATTTTTATGGCTTTAGAACAGTCATTATCAAATCAGATGTTATTTGAGCTTAAACATTTTAAATCTGTGGAGAGTAGAGCTGTGCATCCTGAATCCTAAGATATTGGCAGGTGCCCTATCCACTAGGCAGAAAAGCAAATTCACTAGTACAACTCTCTCCTGAACTTATTCAATCCCCGCGTTAGGGATGGTCGATCTTCAATCCGGTCTCGAAAGATCGAGCTTTCGATTTGCCGATTTTTGCTCGGATCCGATCCGATCTACTTAACACGCGCTAAACCTGAACTGGGAAATATTTTGCATTCTATCTTAAATTTGTGTAATAATGTTACAATTGTTAAATTTCGAACAAAAAAAACGTTAGTTTCTGATCGCTAATGATTTAGTGCTATCGGTTCAGTGACTACTGCATGATTTTGACATCGGTGGCTTGTTGTGTAATTCAGAAATATTTGTTTTCGGAATATGCGATTTTCAGTTTTCATACAAATTGATTGGTGCGAACGCAATTTCGTACGATTATAGCAACTATTAGGGGCGCCTATCGGATTTTCAGGAATCATTTTCAAAGCAAAGGAGCAGGCAATTCAAATCTCATCTTTGACAATTACTTTTATGTATTCAATAAGATACTAGTGGATATGTGGTATATTATTGGAATAACATATTTAAAATTATACGTTGACAACTTAGATTTTTATATATACAGGATAGACCATTACCTGTACGTAAGACCAGCAATTTTGCTTGTTGACAAGGTAAAGATAGGGAAGAAGATAAAGTTGCACTGTCAAATTTTACTTGTGGTAATGGCCGTCTAAAGCGTTTGTACAAAGATTTATATTATAATTTCCAGTTTGTTTACATCTGCAATACTTTCATTTTAATTACCCCAGAGGTTCAAGGGCGGTTAGTGGCTATATTTTAAAACGGTATACATGATTCAATAGATAATAATTTTCTTTTTCTTTTATATAATTATTAATTCCTGAAAGATTAAAATAAGCGTGACAAATTTTTGAAAGCAACTGGGTGAATGCTTAGATAATTAATTAGGGGTATTTTTCTTCACCTTACCAAAAATTCAAAATTTCTGTTACTGCCATTAAATAAATAATATAAAATTAAAATTAAGTGGTCATTCCACTACTTAAAGAAAACTGCTAAAGTTTTTTGATATTAATGTACTTCCTTGTTTACTCTACATTCTAAGGTTGACAGTGAGCAAATGCGCGAAAGAAAATGTTGTTAGTACTAAAGAAACAAATCCTCCCTTAGTTTGAAATATACCCTAATAGCACAAAATAACCCAGAAACATTCGCAGAATTATTTGCAGAATCATCCCCGAGGTATACATTATTATGTCTGAGACCAGAAACCTTCCCAAGAAATTAACAAAAATGTTATTGGTACATACTTCTAAAATGCCCTGGGAACGTTTTTGGAATCAGGCATAAAAGTGATTTGGGGACGTTTTTTGGAAATATTCCTGAAATGTTTCGCGGAAATTTTGTGCTATTATTAGGGGAAGGATAGGCTTAACAGAGAGAGAATTCGTTTGGTATTTTCTTACGAAATTTTCGAAATTTTAAAAATTTCGCTTGCAAATGCGCGTCTGAAAAGTTGTGCTTTAATTTTTCGTTTGTTGTGTAAATGGATTTAAAAAAAATGTTCCATGTAACGCAAATTATTTTTGAAAAAATTGTAAGTTTGTCTCGGTTAAATAAGCAACAGTTGTAAAATACCTATTGTTACTAAAGCTGTGTTACATTATTTATTAAATTGTTTTACTAATGACCCTATAGAGAAACAGATCTAATTATTTGTAATTTCAAAATGTTGAAATAAATTGATTCGATCTGTTTGATCTATTGGTACCGATCTTTTTAAGGCGAATAATCGATTTACAAAATCGGAAAAAATTTACAGATCGACCCCTACTGGATCGATTTTCTCAGTTTGATTTCCATCCCTACCCCACGGAGCTATAAGGAACACCGAAAGCTATAGATTCTAGTACTAATATAGGTCGGTTTTTATTATTTGTACACGTAATTCTCTTCTCACCACCATGCTAAGGGTTGTCTTATAACCAAGTTATTTAACACGGTATCGGATGTCTCATTATCTTAGTGATCCCCGGTTTCGATTATTTTTACATGTCATTCCTCCTCATATCCACCACCTTCCAGCCTAACGGTACCGTGAGTAGCTTAAACTATGCCTATGAAAGTACTGAACCTTCCCGTGAAAGTCCCATCGAAATCGGATTAACTGTTTCCGAGATTAGCCCAGAAAAACAGACAGTATGGATTAAAAGTATAAAAGTTTCGGAAAAGGGAAACAATAGGTATAGCACTTCGTGATAATAAGCAATGCAATAATAGTTAACCTTACCTTACTTATCGTAAACAGTTAGTGTAAATTGATTCTACCGAGTGTAGGGCCTTTGATGTATTATCGGGTGTACCTCAAGGAAGTCATTTGCGCCCTTTCTTGTTTATTATATTTATTATTGTTTGTTCGCCTGTTGCATGTGGAGTACTTTTGGTCGTAACTTAGGGTATGTACATCATATTCTTCTAAAGCTGTTAAGATGTTAGGATTCATTAGGCGCCATTCTACGAATTTTCGAGAAATGTTTACTTTGAAAACACATTATACATGTTCGATCATTGCTTGAATATGCCTCAATTATTTGGTCACCCTACCCTGCCTTTCATTCATATACAATTGGTTCAGAGATCATTTACGGGGTTTGCTCTACGTAGATTTTATTGGTGTAATGGTATTCCATCTTGCAGATCCAGATGCCTTTTGCTTGGTCTTCGATCGTTCGAGTCTTGAAGGAGAATTGCTGGTGGTTTATTTGTTCGTGATATTGCATGGAACAACTAAACGATATTTTTAATATTTTTAATTAAACTTTGGCTAGCCTGTAAGAAACATTGAATTTCGGAAGGCTTAATAAATAAATAAGTAAATGAGCATCGGAAACAAACGTGATTTTAATCCTTGTGAAAACAGATGGTTTTCCAGGTGGTAAAATACAGTAAACCGAAACAATCTTACCAGGGATGAACATTTTTTATTCGAATAAAGACAAAAGCTATAAAATCAAATAAATTCAAAAATCTAATAAAAATTTATTTCAATACAAAAAATATTTTGATGCGTTAGCATGGTTTTGGCCGGAAGGGAATTAGGGTAAGGGAAGTGAGGAAACTTGGATGTCTTGATTTTGCATTGGTGGGAGCTAGATCAGAGACGGAGTGCATTATTTTAATTTCTTAATAGAAACTCGCGGGGAGACCTGATCCCGAACCCGGGACCCATGTCATGGTGGTCGTGCCGCTTAGCGAGTGACCTGATCTCAAACCCGGGACCCATGTCATGGTGGTCGTGCCGCTCAACGAGTTGATCCAACTCAACGAATTGATCCAACTCAACGAATTGATCTAACACCGCTTATAAAAGATTTCTGAAATTTGACAGTATGTCTAAGTTTGACCTGGAGAGTTTAATATGGGAGTGACTTGAAGCTCTTGTATCGCGCGTCGTCATGCGTCTAAAAGAAAATCAGGCTAGCTGAGCTGAGGGAGAACCGACATTCCGTCGTTGCTCCAGAGAGTCAATGCTTTCAGAGATTATGGGATCGCCAATAAGTTTAATAGCCTTATGTTGTACTTTATTTAATGCAGACAATGCGGGGTGTTCGGCCTTGCCTAAATATTGGAATTATATTCGAGTCTAGGCGTCATGTGGAGCTTTTAGATCAGTGCCAAGTCAACTAATTGCATAATATATAAGAAGGAGACATCAGCTAACAAATAATTTATTTGCGAATAATTAAAACAAGGAATAATTTTTTGATTATCAAATAACGCGTGATCAAATAAAAAATAATTATTTGAAAATGCCCTCCACTGCGTTTTAGGGCATGAATGTTGCTTAAGTCAAAGACTCAACTTTGTTGATGTGGTTGGGCAAAACTATTTCTATGAATAGAGATGAGTATTAGTTAAGTATAATTAAAAGAACATGATTAATTGGGAATCTTTTAATATTCAGATTTCTTAAATCGGCGTCTGTAACTCATTTTTCATTATATGAAGACGTTAATGTACTTTACTATACCTAATTAGTCATTATTGAAATCCCTACAGAATCCAAGGAAGACGCCGAATTAGACATGGAGAAGACTCGTCGGGAACAAAGGTACCCAGATCAACAAATCGTCGTCACAGTTCAAGGCGTTGGCACAGAACCGGACTAGGTGGAGAGTCGGTATAATAGACGGCCTATGCCTCACAAGTGGTTAAAGGAACAAGAAAGACATACCTACCATTTATTCAATTTGAGATAACATTAATTTTATTTTTTCACAAATAAATTCAATTTATACAAACATTAAATCGAACATGAAAATTTCATTTCTGAAATTATCAAATCAATTTGGTAAAGAATTCCTTGAAATTGTCCCAACATTTATTTGAAAATGCTATATAAAAATTCGAACGATATAATTTCGATGATTGGCTTGTACACTCAATAACAAAGTTGGATGCAAAGATTTATCGGCTGCGGTATATTCACTTTATTGCAAAAATTGATGTTTTATACTAATGCAATGTTTTTGATCCCAGACAATGAGCTCAATATTTGGGTAAACCTTTAAATCAATATCATTTCAAACCGATTCCTTTCAATTCAGGGTTAGCTGTAGGGTAACGAACGATACTTATTTTTATTCATTTTCAACTCGGCTTGTTAATTTTTAACTCTCCTGCAGCTTCATATATCAGTCGTGATTCAGTCAAGCTGATTTTGCTTCTTATAGTGGTCAAAGGTTTACCAAGTGGCCATAAATTTAAACCACTTTAATGGAATATTAGCGCTAGGTGGCCATTTCCATTGCTGGCTCCAACGATGTGACATCTCTGACAAATTTAAGCGAATTTCTCTGTCACCGATGTTTATTTAGGTGCCAATTGACTTCAAAGAGTTCAGCCCACTGCATTTGCATAAACACCTGAAAAAGAGTCAATCGGAAGTAAACGAGGAGGATGCGAATAAAAAGGAGACAAAAAGACATCCATGACATTAAATTTGCATAACGATTGAGCTGTTGATGACTGAGGAGTATGCAAGTTTGTATTTATGAAGAGAGGAATGCAATTAAGAGAATTCGTAAAAAATTTAATTTATTGTTGAAAAAATAACAAAAAGTAGTTTGGGTTCGATGAAGCAAGCGATAAATTTTCCACACTAATCGAATCTCTTACCTTGGTCTTTAAAATTTAATAAATTAGATATTTTTGAAGGAAAAGAAAAATTTATCACTTTTTTAATCTAAAACCGATGTCATTTGGATACATACTTGCTCGCACATAATTATATGCTCGAATTTATAAGATATAAAGAGAATTGTGAGAATGTTACCTGACGAAAGAAAAAAATGGCTCATTTAAAAACTTACCTGTGCAAATATTATACTCTAGACACACAGATCCCCTGATTATTAATTAAGTTGAGCTATGTGTCGCATACTAACTGTAATTAAAACCTGCGTCGTCGACACGGCCGCGAGTGGTTTTGGCATGACAACGTCAAAAAATTTCGATTTGGGACGTTTTTAAATTTTTATTTTACCAAATCTAGATATATGAAATGAGAGGCACCTATTTGTCTTGTATTGTTTTCATTTTTCCGATCACATATTATTTATTTCTTCTGAAATAATAAGAGTTTTTGTTCCCTTTCTTTCTGTACGTAATATATACTCTCGCTGTTACTTTACTTTTGTTCTACAGATTTTTTCTTCATTACCTTCTCTTGTTACCTCGTTAATTCTCTTCAATTTTATTACGTTATCGACGAGTAATTAACATTTTATAATATTTAATTGGTTAAAGAATTTTTTTTTTAAATTTTAACTTTAGTTATATTCGGTATAATTTCATTAATTATTTCATCAATAATTCAAAGACTATATTTTTCTGACCAAAATAATACCAGCATATTTGTCCAGCAGCAACGGTCACGAAACTCCGTGCGGACAAAAATTCTCTACCTATCCCTCATGGTGGGTGTCCACTCCCTTGTGGATGGATGTAAGCTGTGGTTAGAAAAGCCTTGTTGTCTGTTTTGTAACCTCCGAGTGCAAATGCTCCTTTACAATCGGTTTAGGTATCAAATTTCAGTGGTGGTACAAAATATCCGTCGATCTTCTCGAAAGATCACACCCCCATTTGAAGGCGAACTATTGGCCTCCAGTCAGGAGGGACCACTGTTTTAACTAAATATGTACAGACAGTAAAAATACGAATATTTTTATCAAACTTTAGTAAACATAAGCCACTAGGAACCGTAGGAAGTTCTGAAAATTGATTTAATATTTTTCATTACTCTAATGTGAATGATTAAAATTTGATGTTCTCACCACGTCAGGCCCCACGTTCGGCGCCAACTTTATTTTGTTTAAAATTTATGCCAGTATGGTTGGAGGAGAGTGGGTTACAATATTTTCAATTTGCCCACATGCTTTTTAAACAAAGTACAGGAACTTGTGTTTGCTCCACACAAAATAGAAGATGTACCTTTAAAAGTATGCTGAATTTTATTATTACCAAATACTAATCTTAATATATTCACTCGATATGAAAATAACACAAGGAACGTGTCAAAACATATTAACGTCAGCAAAAAAAAAAAAAAAAATATATGCAAAGGTAGAACTCACTTGCCATTATGTTGACGCAAAGGACATAAGATAAAAAAAAAGTAAAACTTATCTTTTTATCCTAAGACCCACGATGTACCTTCACATTTGTCTTGCTTCTAGTCGACCGATTTCAATCTTTAACCCTTAAGCACTCGTTGTTTTTTTGCGATGTGACGAAATCCTAGGGGACAACCCTTTGGGGTAAGGGAAATGAGGAAACTTGGGTCTGGTTTTTGCATTGTTGCGATCTAGACAACAGCCCAGAGACGGAGTGGATTACTTTAATTTCTTTATAAAAGCTCACGGAAAGACCTGATCTCGAACCAGGGACCCATGGCATGGTGATCGTGCCGCTTAACGAATTGATCCAACTCCGTTAAAATTTACTTTCAACAAACTAAACTACTAATTATGTTTCTGTGTCGTTAAAAAAACTCAGGCTGAACTAAGAGAGAGCTGTCTATAGGGATTTTTCCTTCATCTTCATCAGGTAGGTTACACCTCTTCATCAGTATTCTCTAGAAAATTCCAGTCCAAATAGTTAAATATGATTCCTACGGGGATATTTCATCAGGACATTGCAGATGAGAATTATTTAAAGTTATGGTCTTATATATAGAGATCAATTTATAAGCAGATAGTGAATCTGTAAAAAAAATATTTTTGCAGCATCACTTGAATAACGAATTCGTTCACACGGAGCAACACATCTTCGATCAGTTAGTTCTTTTGACTTTAATATGTATTCAGCCTTTTATATCTTAACTTATTTTAGGCTCCAGCGTTCCTGATTTAGCTCGTAACATATAGGCGTATGTGCTAATCTAGGTGAGCTTTTGGTTTTATGGTTCGGTAGCAACCAGGAACCATTATCGTTTCGGTCTGGCCTTCCGTCCGTCTGACCCTATGTCACAACCTTCACATACTCCCATTTATAAAACAATTAAGATTAAATGTGTGTACGTTATCCAAAACACATTTGATAAGATTTTTGGGAAAAACAGTATTTTTCGACCTCCCTCTAATAGAGTGAAAAGTGTACTGAAAAAAACATTTTTTCTTACATAGATAGGCCTCTTAAAATGCAACAATGCCTTAGGACCTTTTTGTTTTAACCAGGAGATATTTGCTAGCTAACTCGTTACCAAAACGCCCCTCTGACCTATTCTAACTTTTAAACTATTGATGCAAAATATATCTAAGAATTCCTTTAGTTAGTTCTACCATTGAAAACTAGTTTATACAACATTTAGAAATAACTCTACGAAATCCTATAATGTACGTGTCCAACATGCTCTTAACCAGTTATTTTTAAAAGTACTAAATAATATTCAATCTGATTGAGTGCGAGATATTACGATGTACTCCTCCTTTGAAAGCTTCAGGCTTATGAAACGAAAGAAAAACAGAAGATGGTAAACTATTCCTCTTAATAAAAATCTATAACAGCTTGCGTGTCTTATTCTCGGTGGGGACACCTCTTGTTAATTGTTTTATTTTAATCCAGAGAGTTCCTTGACTTGGGTAGGGGGTAATTCTGTTTAAAAAAAATATTCCAGACGTGATAGAGAATTCCTTACCTTTAATAGGGAGTTTCTCTAATACCTATAGAATCGGGTATTATTATTCTTAAATAGAAACTATTGGCTATATTTTATTATTTTTTACATTTTTTTATTTAAATTTCAGGCCTTACTGTTTGAGGTGTCTGGTCAGACTAATACTTACTTACAATATCTTAATACATAAAAATCAATGAAATTTTGTGAATCTGTATGGCTGGTTCCAGCTTGAAAGATAGCATAGTTTTGGACCCGATAGGTGGCGCTGTTGTCGAGATCTAATAATAATTTTTAATTGTTTCAACGAAAATTATAATTTTTTATTTTTTTTCAGATTTCTCATCCAAAAATACTTACAAGCACAACTTTTAACTTCGCTAAGCCCCCACGGTTTAAAGGATTTTTTATAGGAAAAATGATTGTAATACATTTTGTTTAAGTTGCATAATTCAAGTTGTGTAAGCTTTCAAGAAATGGTGGTGTAAACAAACCTATTAACATCTGTATTACGCATCCAGTGAAAATACCACACTTAAACATTTTCTGTGCTGACTTAAACGTTTCCCTGATGCTCCAATTTTTCTTATATACATACACAATGTGTGAGTTTAGTTTTATTTTGTTTTTGAGTAAAATGCCACGAAGGTCAAACCTTAATAATGCACGCAGCATAGGAACACGACGCCAACAAAATGCACGAAATAATAGAACGCCCGCACTAATTATATAAAAATGGTTATGGATTGGTATTAGAGTGATTAAAAAAACCCGATTATTTTAAGTTCCCATTGCGTAAAAAGTTAGTTCTCTATAAAATAAAAATTCTTGCAAAACTGGAGTCTCATAACTTATTTTTGAGAAGTCGCTCAAGCCTTCTGAACAACGTAAGCCCTTCCGTTGCTAAAATGGCTCAACTAAAAAATCATAAATTTGGGATTTTCATACAGGTGAAATCCTAAGTGCTATCAAGTCGTAACTTAATTCTGATCTATAAATAAATTAGACATAGGCTCCAATTCCGCAAGAATTTTTATTTTATAGAGAACTAAAATTGATTTTTTTAAGCACCCTAAAGTGTAGGTATATTTCAGAGTAACTCAGAAATGCTTGGAGAAATATATAACAAACTTAGTACACATATTAATTAAAATCTGGAAAAGATACGGTGGGGGTAGGACCCTTCTAGCATCCCTAAGGATGCGCGGGAAAGGAGTGCCATAAAATTAATCGAAAACTACCGGTAGTGCCATGATTCACTTCAGTGACCTCGAAAATTTTACACTAATATTTCGAGGTCACTGAAGTGAATCATGGCACTACCGAGGCCATTAGAAACTGTGGAGGTAAGACACCCTAACACCCCTAGGGCCGGGGGTGAGAACGGAATGCCATGTAAACATAATTGAATACAACCGATATCACTGTCAAACCTATAGCTTTCGGGGTCGCTGAAGTAAATAATGATTCTCTCGACGCCATTAGCTGCTGTGGGTTAGACATCCCTAGAGTTTGAAGCAGTGGGGGTGGAAGAATGTGTTATGTAAAATTGATCGAAAACGACAGATATTAGTGCCGTAGCTTTCCGGGTCGCTGGAATGAGGAGTCGTCGGTGGAGTAAGTGATAACGTGTCGGACTACCAATCCGGAGGTCACAGGTTCGAATCCTGCCGAGGTGACCCATGGTTTTTTTCTGCTGACAATAGGTTACGATAAAAATGCCAAGGGGTTTGCAAAGTAAATCTTAGTAGTTCGGAATCCACGTTAAATTGTAGGTCCACTTGCAATCGTTGTCTCGAATCGGGTGAAATTATTCTCCCCCCCCCCCCCCCCCACGAGGAGTTACGGGAAATAGATAGAGAGGGAATGAATAATGACATTCCCGATGCTCTTAAATAATGCGTGTGGTAAGACAAACCTTTAAAAGTGGGGGTGGGAAGAGAGTGCCATGTGAAAAGGACGCTCTTTTACCTAGGGAGTCCGAGCAACGCCGGGCACTTGCAGCTAGTTTGAATATAAAATGAATCTAAAATATTTTTAGTAAAATATAGAAGACGGAGTTCCATAGATAAGTGGCACGAACAACATGCCCTGTTTCCAGGGTTTGCGCCGGGGTCTCCCCGTGAGTTTTGAGAATAATAAATAAAAAATATACTCCATCTCTGGGCTGTTGTCTAGCTCGCAGAAATGCACAAACAAGTCATTCATGCTCCTCCATTTCCTTACCCTAATTCTCTTCCTGACAAAGACATACTAACGCACATAGGGCTTTAGCTTAATCACAAAATCAAATCAAATACATTTTTTAAATATTTGCAAAATGTTATTTGTAATGACTGCTACAATTGAAATGTAGTATACCCGACCTCTGCTGCATTTCATTCGGTTTTGGCGTGTGCGAATTTATGATCAGTTCAGTTAAGAATTAAATTTAATCTTGAAGAAATATTTAATATCATAATTACGACAATATTTTATTATTTAGAAAGAGAAATTTTTTATAACACGAATTTTTTACTTTTTGTAGAATAAGTGAGAAATTTTATTCATGAATCAAGTAAATTCCTTAACTTTACTGTAAAAAGTACGGGTTGATTCCTCAAAATAAGTCTACATTTGACTCCATCCAATGCTCCGGTTCAGTATATAGTAATTTTTACAGAGTTTGTCATCATAATTTTTCCTATACGTATTTTTCCTATTAGACACGGAACTAATGGGTTTAATTCTGTATTAGTTTATAACGATTCAAGTAAACAGTAAAAAGGGTGGTCCTTGCGCAGAGTGGTGGGGGGGGGGCATTGCACCTATTATCGGCCCGTTGGATCCTCGCATGGATAATTCCGGCTTTTACTATTAACATATTATTATTATCTAAATTTATATTGCCTTTGATTTGTTATTTTTACTATTGCATATTTCAGACAGCATTTCAGATCAGTACCTTAAAAAATTCGCCTCATTTTTCAAATTCCAAAAAATTTTTAAGGAAAATACAATACGCAAACGTTCACCTCAGTTTTGGAGGTCAATAGTCGCCAGTAATAAAAATGCTGAACTTCGAAATTTCGATAAAAAATTAACACCATTCACATAAAATTAAATACATAGGGTTCCAGGAACACAAAATGCCTTTTAAAATTCGCCAGAGTTGAAAAGGTGATTCAGGTACTCGATTTTGTTTCATCGCTGACGTACGGAAGAGAAGGAAAATCTACACCAAACCGACACCGTAAGTAAATTGCCGAAAATTACGGTGCAGTGTTTCGTTCCCTAAATGAATATACAAGCTAAATTCGAGGAGACTTTGTCAAATTGAGCCTTCAGTTCATGTTCTGTTGTTTCTCCCTGCTGGATACTTGTAAGGACGGCTCCATGAGCAAGTGTCACATGGGTTAAACAATAAAAAATCGAAGTTAACAGTCCCCACTGTCAACCGATTGAATTTATTACTCGTTCGCCTCTGAGGTTGCGACATCTTCTGGTTAGCCAGGAATTACAAGTCTGAACGCAAAGACGGACGCAGTACAAGTTCTGCGCCCACAGTTGATATGAAATAAAATGCTCGTCCTCGCCGTAATCGACTAATGTCAATTTTCTAAAAAGAAGTCTCCAGTGGTTCTAACCACCAGCCATGAAAATGAACGTCCGCGATCTTCGTGCCTTGACATCTATCTATTTAGAGTGTTCCACTGAGTGTATTTAAACTGAAACTTTTAAGATAAGATTCCTGAGTATCTTTACACACATTTAATTTTGTCATCTTTTGCGACTGGCTAGCTCTTTGGCTTCGCCACCTCTTTCTGGAGTTTCAGGCTCAAATCGAAGTATTAACGACGACTGCCTGTCATTTCAAATTCAGTAAACGCATTAAATAGCAATAAAACAGCGCCAAATGAAGAAGTAAGGCTGAGGTAAGTTAGCGCAGGCTTCGATACATTTGACTTGATTCAATTAAGCAAATTAGATCAAGTGCTGATTGGAAGATTGGCACATTGAAATGCTGCTTCGCTTTTAACTCAAGATGAGCTCGATAAAGTTTTCGCAAAAGAATCGTTATAGGGCGAAGTTGCTTACTTGGCAAACTGAGGTGAAATTCTCTAAAGACTAGTATATTATTAGTCAAAATCATTTTTTAAAGATATTTTGGTGCCGCAGTTTCTTTCAATTTCAAGCCCAAGGAAAATCTGTTAGCATCTAATTAATCTCATCAACAGGCTTGAAATCTTTTGTTTCTTCAGTGTTTAGTTCCCGTACCGACATAAAAAGCGTGGAGCGGATAAAATACCTACTACTGTAACCCCCAATGGGGTTTTAGCGTAATTTGTAGGCAGTGGAAACAAGCATGTGTTTGTGATAAATTTATTTAACTAACTTTCAAATTAACATATGCACTTGAAAAATTTATTCGCGCTTTGTTAGATAGTGGATGATTCGTTTTGTGAGATTATGTGGTACTGTTTCGTCAGTGGTTTGACGGTGCGTCGAGATGTCTGAGAGAAATCCTAGTCGTCCCTCACTTGTGTCCTTCGTTATTTGTTCAACTGTCCTTCCGCTTTGGCCACATTCCTGCGCTCTGAAGGACTTCTTTGATAATTCCTCTCCACAAGATGGGCAACAAGTCCGATGTTTCTAATTATCGACTGATTGCTAACCTGTGTAATGTCGCGAAGGATTAAACTGCAGGCCTTCTGTGAGTTCTTGCCAAAATTTCTTATTTAAAGGCAAATTGACGACCACCAACTTTCCCGAATTCCGTAACTAATGTCTACTGACTATCGAGTCAGGTAAACAGGTCGATTGTGTGTTTACGGATTTTAGTAAGGCTTTCGATAGATCGATTGGAGATCTGCGAGTGATTTTTAACTCTCGTCTTTCTTTTGAGGATTATGTCGATTCTATCGTCTGCAGGGCCAACTCGATGTTGGACTTTTAAAAGAGAACTCGATAACCTATCCAGGCGTCTTTACTGTACCTTCGTTAGACCAATTCTGGAGTATGCCAGCCCTGTTTGGTCTCCCTAGTTTGCTGTTCACATCGACCACATCGGCGCACTGCAGCGCGGGTTCCTTAGGTTTGCCTTGCGCAGACTTCATTGGAATGATCCTTTGGTGGTATCCTCTTATGCCGCCCGAGTGCAACTGATTTCCATTGACTCCATTAAAAAGAGACGTGACATTTCTAGAATTGTACTAATCTTAGACTTATTGTAGGGAAGTATAAACTCACCTGAGCTGCTAGGGGCGTTAAACATCTCTGCCCTGCCCTGCTCCCTGAGAAGTCATAGTTTTCTGGACATTTGCAGCCACCGAACACTGCACGAGCCTATTGCGGCGATGTCCCACCTCTTCTAAGAGCACTTCGCCGACTTTGACGTGGATTTGTCCCGGCTACAATTGAACCGCCAATTTGGGTCGTGTCTTGGATAAGTGTTTGTTTTTTTAGTTATTAAGTTCCACGCTTAAGTTTTAAGTTTCAGTCTAAATTACTTTTTATTTGTATTATTTTGTTAATCACCTATTTAATCTTCAATCCTGAAATCAAAATTGGTCTTGTTCCTAATTTCACAAAAATATATTAAATGCAGGGGCCGTACCTGATTTCTGATATTTTAGCTGGTATTTTTGGACACTCATAATTCGTGATGAAAATAATTGAAATGTTGTATTTTTTCAAAATGAAACAAAAGGTCTAGAAGAACATTTTTTCAATTAATTGGAAACTACTGTAACGATTAGTTATTTTCTTCTGGCTAAAATAAAATGTCCATTTGAACTTTAATTTTAGAAATGCCATTGGAGCCATTGGAAATTGGAAATCTTGGCGGAGGGGGTAGGTGATCTTGTCACAATACCATAGAGAAAATCTTCTTATCACTTGTACTCCTCTGAAAGATTACACCATATGTGATCTAAAATGATCTGTAGAGGCGAAATTGTCCTGACCATATAAGTCATATGTAAGTCTGGGCCGCCACTGATATATGTAAGTAGTACAAATGAAAATGCCGAAAGAAATACTAGAGTTAGTAAAACATAGGAATATTTTTTATATTGAAGATCGTATGTATGTACTTACACGTTCAATATCAACAAACAGAATACCAAAATTTCTGTATAATCAGTACTGCCACCGCAACACTAATACATACCGATGAAAATGGTTGGTAATTTAAATAAAACAATATAAATTTTTTCACTATTCGGTGGTTTTTATCCTGAATTTTTTTATTTTTATAAAATTAATTAGCATTTTTTAATATACATCAAAGGTATCGATATTTTCATAAAAATATCGATATTTTGTTTTGTCTTGATATATCAATCTCTACGTGGTCCACATTTGGTAATATTTTTAAAATAAAATGATTTTAAAAATTGGATCGGAGACAAAAAACATCGATTCAGGACGTAACGCTTACGCATAGAATCGATTCAAAAATCGCGGGATCCAATAGCCAAAGATCGATCTACCAAGATCGAATCGAAGATCATCCATCCATAGTTTTTGTTTTGAGTAAAACAATTAATAGTGGCTGAAGCCGTTAGAGGATGAAAAGTATGCGTAAAAGGTAATTATTGAACGTGATTCCCATTTGATTTATGTACACATTTAAACCTATTAGTACGTAAACTGAAAATATGTTTACTGTACACATCACGCACCCTACAATTGCTTCGATTAAAATAATTGTTTGAGCTTTTGAAATAAAATAAAAATGCACCAAAGTCGATGTTGCTTCTCACAGTTGAAAGAGGTCTAAGGCAAAAAGCTCCCCCAGGCTAACTTAATAAATCACCTTTGACGCATCGTAAATCGATATGCGCGGCACGTTAGCAAAATTTAGTAAGAGAAGCAAAGGAGATGGTGGCAAAAAGCATATTGGGCGGTAGTTGTCCATAAATTTTAGTCGTTTGGTGCAATTTAGCTTGACGACATAAAATCGGGCAGCAAAAATTATTGTTACGACTACACCACAACCCAAAGAAGTAGAATTCCTTAGAGGATCCCTGAACGAAAACTGTGGCCGCCGTACGGCCCATCCTACTAGGTTCTTAGTTAAAAGGATTGTTCCAACTTTTTGTCCATTGCGCACTCCCTTTTCTTACGCCGTTCTATTCGTGAATTTAGCGCAAGCTCATAAATTATAAAAATTATCATCCCATATGAAGAAGTGGAAATAACCACCTCTGTGCTGCGACTGCGTCAACGAATTACATCTGTTTAATGAATTTTGTGACAACTGAAATTCTGCTGGTAGCCTGCTGCGGCGGAACTGTTTTGGCAGTGAGGTTGTAGCTGTTTATCAAAAATCGTGTAATGGCTTTTTGCGAAAATTACCACCAGCAAAGTCCGAGAGAATATACCAGATTTTTCGTTGGCAGAACTGGTAGCTCCGACATGATTGCTACCCGCTTAACAGTTAGAAACTAGCACCTTCGCATGAATTGCTCGATTCAGATAGACTGGCTAGACTAGCTCCATGTGGAAATAGTCTTAGAACCCAATGGTTAGTGGTGTAATTAATATCCAGTGCCGATAGGTGAACATTATTTACGTGCTGTGTTCAGGAATTCAAATTATTCATCGCAGTACTTGATATTGTTGCTTCGATACCGGACTGCTTTATACATGTACCGAGGTTCAAAATTGTTTCCTTATAACTGAAGAGGACGCATTACACGACTTCAGACTTAAAAGAAACATAAAGTACCTACTAGTAATGACAGTTTACAATATACTGTTGAAGATATTTATTTATTATATATTTCAGAACAGTTAACGAAATTGGAAATTACTTGATGAGGTCAGAATCCTGCTGACTAATAATTAAAAAAGAGATCTAACTTGGGGCCCTTTGACCAAAAAAAAAAAGAAAAGAATGAAGACGCGATGACTAAACGTAGTTTAGAATAGTATTATATATATATATATTAACACATCCTATAAATAAACATTACAACTGAAGTGAAAAAAATTTATATCACTCCACCATTTAGGCGAGATTCCACTGAGGAAATATTTAGGCAACAATTTTGGCATACAGCAATGGTGCGTGCTACATTTATTATCTCACCTCACAGTAACACTAGTGTTGCCAAATAGTGGAATCCATGAGCCGAACAGGTATTGGACACCTGTAAGATCAACTTCCACCTCCGATTTTAAAGTCACTGAACCCGAATATCAGTTTTTATCTGGACCCACACCCTCAAAAAGCCAACAATCACCCATTTTTTCGGTTTTCCCGCACGGACGCGTAACAGCATTGTTTCTGTCTTAAATTGTCGATGATTTGATCGGGATATAACAAAGGAAGACAAATTATTGCATTAACATAACTGTGACTACCCTTTCGGGTCGATCCTGTACTCCCAGGGTAAGGAAAAGTGGTTTCAGCTACTTTTTGATATCAAACATTTACCCCCCCCCCCCCCTCCCTTCGAGTATGCTGATTACGATAAAAGTAGTTTCAGAAAAACTTAACCCTTTCTACCCCCTTAAATGGGACTTTCGCGTGTTTTCTTACTGTAGTGCTCAGCAATGGTTGTTCACAATGCGAAGGGTTTAAATTTGATACAAATAGGATCATAAGGAAAGGAAATGTGCCAGCCAGTTTTAGGATAATCCTTGGGTGGGGAAAAATGGTTTTATCTATCTTCTGAGTTTTAACGCCGTCAATTTAAATCAAACAAAATATGTAATGAAAATAAAAGTCTTCAAAAGTTTATTAACAAAAAAACTATATAACCACTAAATAAAAAATATTTTTTAAATTGAAATGAAAACGAAATAATAACAATTTATATTGCTAATAACCGGTGGAGCTCCTTTATTTTCAGCCAGCTCGAAATTGATGTTTACTTCTAATTAAAGAATTACGAGTTCCGTTTGTGATATCATCCTATACCCTGATTACTGCCTTTTAAAGCTACGCAACGCTTTGGTACTGCATGTTATTATCATAAACTTTTTGTACCATAAAAGCCCATGTGTTTTCAATCGGATTTTGATCCGGATAATATGCTGACTATTCCAAAACGGGCGTGCCGTGG
Source organism: Leptarthrus brevirostris (assembly GCA_964036015.1). Lineage (NCBI taxonomy): Eukaryota > Metazoa > Arthropoda > Insecta > Diptera > Asilidae > Leptarthrus > Leptarthrus brevirostris. The sequence goes on along the minus strand of OZ038373.1, from coordinate 146,707,602 downwards.
TTACGAAGCCGCGACAAGGTTGTGCGGCTACCTGTACTGCCGCATTATCCTGCTGGAAGGTCCAGTGCACTAACCTGTTTTCTTCATAAAATATTACTAGTTTATCTTTCAACAATATAATGTACTCTAAACTGTTGATTCTAGTTGTTCAAAATGCAAGTGGAAGATTTTTAATGGTGCCAAACAAAGAACAAAGAATTGGTGTTCTGTTTCATTTACAGTTCGTTAACGAATTTAATGATAAGCCTATGCTATTGATGTCTAGGGTACTACTCAAATATTTGAATAACACTAAAGATTTCAAGAAGGTCGACAATTGCGGACGATCTATGTTCCGGTCAAATAACACGTAATAATGAAAAGTTGACTTTTTTGTATCACCTCGTTCATCGCGAATACGTACTGGCTGAGCTGGTCTGGTGAATGTCCAGCACTATGGAGAGATGTTAAGACTACTAAATGATCGTATTTATGGTCGGAAATTTTGTAGTTTCTCTACCACGATAACATAAGTATTCACACGGCGCTACCTGTCCAACAATATTTGACTATAATTTAATTAAAGTCATTCCGGAAACTCTATTCTCTAAGGATTCTTACATGAAGGGTTTCCGCAACCAGAATAGTCGGTGGAAGTGGTATTAAGAAGTCTTATCTTATTCAGCGCGATTATATATTCTCTGTTGTCATCTGTTATATTCTCAAAAGTTGTCATCTTAAGCTGCACATCTTTCTGCATTTCTGGAGGCAGAATTATGTACCAATTTGCTTTAATAAAGCATAAAGTCTCACCCGACCTATTGGAATGAGACATATGTTTGCCTTGTTGTCACCTTTTATTAAAGTGAAATTTTCCACCATCTGGATTTCCTGCCGCACATGTTTGAGTCCAGTATCAGTCAGCAATCTACGATAACTTTCCTCATCACCGTTAAATTGGACCGTTGAAGAAGCACTTCCATGCTGCAATTACTGCGATTTCTCATAGACGAAAAAATTCTTAATAAATTCCAAAAGGAACTTCTCTTTCCTATGGAACCTTTTAATTTGACATTATTACTTTTGAATCGATTATTAGTCCTATTGCTTAAATTGCATAAACACCTCAGACCTCAGGTCATGCCAATTTTTCTCAAAATATTCGAGTATGGTCTTTGGGGCTTATTCTTTAAATCTCTCAAATATTTTTAAATAATCGTCCTCAGAATAGCTATAAAGCAAGGTATTAAGAACTTCAAGGACGGCTCTTTTTTTTGGCAGGAGTATCAATTTTTGCAGGAATAATTTCTCTTCTTAAACTCTGTTATGTAGGAAAGATGCAGAGATACACAGGTATGCAAGGAAACAATATTTTTGTAGCATTTCTTTGATATTTACATTTATCTCTCATGAAACATTTTACCTTTGAGGCAATATTTGGATTAGCTTTAAAGTGTTTTAAAAGCCAACATTATTTTATTATTTTGCCGTAAGCAAGCAACACCAACAATTTCAGTTTCTTCGTTGCCATTTTCAACGAGCAGTAGAACGACAGCCAGGCCATTAATTATTAAATGTTGAAGAGCATCCCAATACTACCCAATACCAAGACTGATCCTTATTTCCACTCTAGCGGGTCCCCTCTCTTAACCACTCGGGAATTTCCACAAATCCACTCCGAATTTCCATAAACGCTCTGGTCCACTCTGCCGAGCCCTCTCGGACGCTCTGGTCCACTCTCATCCACTCTATCGTGCACTCTCGACCACTCACATTCACTCTACCGAGCCCTCTCGGACGCTCAGGTCCACTCTCATCCACTTAATCGCACACTCTCGTCCCCTCACATCCTCTATACCGAGCGCACTCGGGCGCTCTGCTCTACTCTCATCCACTCTATCACGCGCAGCGCACTCTCGTCCACTTTGGTGAATTCTGATCCAATCGCGGTGTGAATAGACACTTCCATATAAATTTTGTAGCCAAGGGGCTCAGTTTTGTCCATAAATAACTAACATAATACCCCAACACTTAGCCTTTATTAGTTTTTGCTTTCCATAGTCCACAAATCAGAAAAATGTTAGTTTGAAACTTGAATATTGCTTCGGCCTAAGGCGATCTAATAACCGGATGAAGAAGATTAAACGTGGTTGCTGACTATCTCTACAACTTCTTTATGCGCCGCTTCCTTATTTTATTGAATACGTTGGTATAGAAGGCCTTTTCAAAATTATATTGTAATGACATTTAGTAATGTAATAAAGGATCATTTAGTCTTGTGGCTTTTTAACTTTTTGAATTATTTATAATTATGTAATTATGTAATTTATTTATTGTAACATAAATTTGCATTATTCATATATTATTTGTGCTTAAAAGAAACAGATTTAACAACAGAAAGATAAATGTGTTTATCTTCTTCTGTTACAAGTTGCAGGAAATTGTTATATTGAAGTAAATAAATTGTTGGCAATAAAAAATAACAAGACGCCTTCTCAATCGTTAAAGGAAGATGTAAAAATTAAGCATCGCACTCTTTGCTGGAGACAATTAGCTTCATATCCCACGAAGTAGTAATTAGATACACAAATCTGAAACCAGTTCCCAACTTTGTTAAATAGTATTCATCCACCCACTTCACAGACGTGGTGATTCAAGGCAGAAACAAGAGAACATCGACAGCACTTTACGAACCCATCGTAGCTATCAGCCAGGCATCGATTGGGGGCAATAAATCGTCGTTTAAACGAGTCGCATTGAGACGTCAAACCCATTTGATCTACACATGTTAATCTAAAACGATCGGGAAACAGTTACGTAATCCATTTATTCCGTGGTATCCCCGTGGTACTCAAGCTCGATGGGTTTTCACTCGTGAAGTCAGTCACTTGTCCACCAAAGGGAAATCACGGATTGTCACTGCAATCTCGAAGTGGTATCTGTAAAATGACAGAAATCTCAGCCGGGCACCTTGTGGTTCCACAAGATGCTTCGTCTTATGCAAATAAACGAGAAACGACGTACTTCCAAGCTGCATTTGGATGTCACTGGCCTGCATTTGATTTCATTATTATAGGTCACCTTGTTAATTGCAGACAAGTCACAACATAAGACGAACACTGCACACATTTTTAGCACAAGCTTCCTCTTTAACATTAAACTGTTTACAAAGTGTACTATTTCACAAGTAAGCCTGGCCTATATTGAATCTGCAAAGATTTTATAGCATCAAAAATTCTAAAATATTTCCCATAGAATATTTTAATAGGTCAGATATGAATATTAGAATTTTTCCAAATTTCATATCTTATTACAAATAGAAATAACTTACTAACATGATTTCAATAAAATCAAAGTTAAAATATTTTAGCACATTATTTTGGGTCACAGAGAGTAAGTTCAATAATATTTTCCAAATGTACAAAATACGTATGGAAATATGTATACTTGACCCAAGTGAAATTTACTAAAAAAAATAAAAACAAACTCTTCAAAGCTCGGCCAGAAAAAAAAATATTAATATTTATATTTGCGATGGATGTTCCTGATTAATTGGCTCTTCCTTAACAGCAAAACCAAGGGTTTCTTTACAAATGATCACGTTAGTCTTTCAGTTAATTTTATTCAAATACTCTTCAGATATCCAAAATATTTATGGAAATGCACTTGACCCGAGTGAAATTGACGACTGTTTTTAGCAACATTAATAACTTTGGTATTGCTGGTCTTTTTGGGAAATCTATAGACTTCAACAAGGATTACTTAAAAGCCGCCACCTGTACCGGCTGTAACCCCTTCCAAACTTGTGTCCGCCAAGGTGAAAGTCGCCCTACCGCCGGTGTCTGCGGTGTGTCCCGTCGTTTTCTGCCTGGGTTTAAGGGTCCCCTTCTGTACAGAAGGTTCATTTTTATGCACGGGAGCCAGACCTTTCGATGTTCGTTCGCCGCTCTAGCTTGGATCAGCATTTAGGTTCCCGGTTTACACTCACTACTTCCACAACTGCCGCACAATCTTCGGAGGGTAATGTTATTAGAGCTACTTCCATAGACGCTAGCATGTAGTTATGGGGGATCGAACTGAGAAAATCGATTCAGTATTCAGGAATTTTAAAAATGAAAGTAACGGACTAGGTAGACAGACGTCCCCCATACCCATCCTACATAACTAAAATACAACAGGAGTTTGAGTCGCACCAGAGAAGACATCATTCGCGACTAAATTACACCTGCGTCATGCAGAACATGAAACTAAAGTTGAGCAAAACACTCTTCTAATAATCTCCTCCGCAGTTGGAGTTGAGCGGATTTTTCAAAAGGTTGTTCCCTCGTGCATTATTTACTTGAATATGTTCCAGAATGCATTGCCTGGTCTCTACTGCTTGGAGGTGTAACTAACACTTGAGAGTGTGCAAATGAGAATCACCGTATCTTAGAAGGCTTTCCGTTCTTCCGTACATCCACTATCAACCTGCCATTTTAGTTAAGAAATATTTGTCACCATAAGGAAGCTACCCGAAGTACTAAATGCATAGAGAAGAACTTAGTCACGTTTCCCCGGTGGTAACTTAATGGCAGCAAAATCTAAGGATCCTAAATGTGATTTGCAATTGCTTAATAGTAAATTCAAACATCTTGAAATTGTGCGTTAAACAATTCACTATGAAAAATCATCCATTATTTTCTTCCCTAACTTCCTACTTTTGGCTCTTCACTGCCAAACCTAGATTAACCAGACAGCCTTAACTCTGGACCTCCAAAGATTTTTCGTAGGCATGATCGATTAAGTTCTCACTCTATCTCTGTTTCTTTAACCACTTGTGGGGCATTGGGCATACTCTCCACCTGGTCCGCTTCTGCAGCAACGCCTTCAAGTGCTGTCGAGAATTTTCGATCCCGGTACCTTTCTTTTTTGCGGCTGCTCTCCATGTGTTGCAGCATCGTCCAATTCGCCGTCTTCCTTGGGTATCGTGCGGGTTCCAATCTAGAGCCTGTTGAACACCGATGATTCCACTTTTCATGTTGACCAGCCGTACAGCAGAAAAGATTTTAGATAGTATTTTGATTTTTAATATTAAGTGCAACTCGAACCTATTTGACACTAGCTTGTACATTACCTTCAGGTTCCCCATCGAAGATTAGAAAAGAAAATACATTTAAAAATATTGTAATCTTTTCGATTTATATCGCAAGTTAAATTTTCTCAGTAGTGCCTAAAAAAATTTCGATTAACAAATATAATTTATTCTAAAAAAAATATGTTGAAATTGTTTTAAATAAATTATGAAAGGGCTGTATGGGAGGGCACTGAGGGCTATGTGTGTGTAAAACTACATTATTTCCTATTTGCTACGGAATCCTTAAAATTCATTCGTAGTTCAATTTGTTAAATTCTATTTTAAAGTTATATTACGCTGTGTGTTGTTATTTGCTATCAAAATGTTTTAGCGAAGTTAAGCGTTTGCAAAGGAACCTGAAATATAATTATAATAAATTTTTAATAATTAGATTATCTTCAAATGAATCATACAATTTCCGAAAGTAAAATTTTTACTAATGACAAAAACTCAACAATTCAAGATCCAATAAATTTCTTTAGTAAAATCAGATCTTGTATAAATAACTTCAAACCCTCACATACTCGAAAGCAAAATTCTAAAGCAACGAACATTTCAGTTGACAGACTAAAATCAGCATTTATTGAACACACAAAACAAGTAATTACACCAATCAAAAACAAGAATAAAAAGAAAGTTAAATCTCAATTACAAACTTTTTATTACTAACAATATTATTATTCACCATATTGTTAATTGGACGTATTGTAAACTGGACGTTTTCACTGAGGGGGGGGGGGGGGGAGTAATGTAGCGGTAGCTACAAATTTAATTATTAATTTTTAATTAAAATTTTATCAGTTTGATTATATTATTTTAATAAATTTGTTACAATATTTTGCATTAGCCGAGCGGATACCAGATTTTTTTGTAAACAATTATTGTAACACATTAAAGCATTTGTGGAGTTAGCCGTCGGCACTGTAAAGCTGCGACTAAACTTTGTTTGACGGGTTTATTTTTGTTTTCGTCTCGCGTTTCACGCGTTCAGGTAAGCGCGATAAGCTTACGTTGCGCGCAGAGTATCCGCGGAGGGTTTTAATCGTGGTTAGGTTGTACGAGGTGGCGTCCGTGTCGCGAAATTGGTGGTGTTATTGTTTCGATCTGTTCCTATATAGTGTCGCGAAATTATGTGTTATTGTTAAGTTCACGTGTATAATCAATTTTATGTTTTATTGATGTGGGTCTATTTTGTGTGTGTTCATTGTGCAATGTTAAATGTAGTGATGCCCGTACTTCTTATTTATTTATTATAAAAGAAAAGCTGGGTTACCTGTGTCATAGGAATATGTGTTGTGCTACCTGAGTCTGCTTAGACGAACAGATTTTTAGCGCAGTGGAGGATTTTTAGGGGTGGTGTGACGCAAGCGACGTGGCTCTTCTGGTTAGGGTTTCTCTGTGGGCTAGGAAGATTTTCTGGTCCTGGAGAATTTCTTTTCAGCGGGGCCGATATCTGCAGCTTGCGGTTAATTAAGAAAAAACACAAGTGACACTAGTACTTTGTAATTATTCTATTTTTTCACTTTTAGCCGTTTACAATTTGTGGCTCTCTCTCCTCTAGCTTACATTTGACAGTCCTTATATTGAATCTCTTAATTCTAGAAAAATCCTTTCCAATTTTCCATTTCTAGGTCACGTTCCTATTTCTAATTTTCTTTCTAATAAACATAGCGACATCTAACTTCATTATTTTTTGTTATTATAATTCAAAATTCTAATTAATTCTTGTACTTTACTTCACAAAAGATTTGGTAAAAATTTGCTGACAAGCATTTATCTCTCATTTAAAAGTGAAAAATCCTAGCTAACATTTTGAGGTTATGAAACTTTAACTTTGAGATCATCACCTATATTGTCTTTATATGGAAAATTTTCTTTATTTTCAGGTACTACCGATAAGTATGAGTCGTCTTGCGGGGGTCTGCAAAACGGAAACATGGAGTTCAGCGAGATATGACTTCCCAGTTGAATGGATGCTAACATGACCACTTGCATTAAGTGCTGGGTGTTCTGCAGTATGGATCTTGAACAGGTGAGTTGGTGACAGGTGATAGTCGTGTTGTATTGTTGCTGCATGTTCTTTTTGTGTGGTGTAGGCAAAACGTTTATTCCATTTTTACTAATCCTTTTCTGTTTTAGCTGATACGACGGGGAAGGCCTCCCTTTGTTGAAAGTTCGGAATAAGACGGAATAAAGTTGGCACTCTTTAGATGCTTCAGGTATGTACTTTTGTAACAATATTTTAAATAAATCCACTTTGATTATGTTCTATCAGACTGTACAGATAAAGTAACTGTTAAATATATTTTAGTCAACCTGTACACTTCCATAAATTTTGAATAGTGTGAAACACAAAAACTTGAAAAAATATAAGAAGCATTCAATCAGATGATCGGCAGACGGCTCTAAGCTATTGTCGTAGTTCATTAGACTTACTTCTTAAATTAGATACAAGGTAAATGAAATAATGAAATTTAGTATATAGACAAATTAACAGCGAATGAATAACCCTAACTGTATTTTATTTTCCATGAATTTAAGAATAAACATTATTATTATTATTTAAAAAAAATAAGCATTCAATCATTGACAATAAAATACTGTACTCTATACAGAGAAAATTATAAACAAAATATCTATGTATTAATTGTAAAGTAGGTTACAAAAATTGTAAATAAAAATTTCAGTCTAACCAGATTTGTTGAATAAAAAATAAATATCTTAAAAAAAATAATTTTGATTTCTTAACAAAAATTTATAACATGTATCTAGACAATTTTCTAGGTATAAAGAAATTCTGGATCTGAGGCTCCACAAGTGAAGGGACATCCCTCAAATCAATTAGGCCCTGTCCTATACGATAACTTCAACTGGTATGTTTTATACTATCCAGAGATTTAAACTTTTTTTTACTTGTAAAAGTCCATTGGTATTTATGTTAAATACATTTACTTGCACATCATCATCCATTTCCGGTTACCCGATTTTGACAAAAATAACTGAAATGTTTCCATTCACATCTAAATTAAGTGTAAGTTTTAACTTAATCGTTGGGAGTCATAATGGTCACGGATGGTCGAAATTACTGCAGAGGACTTCAGTTACTTAAACATTAAATTCTTTATTTAAAATTTTTTTATGATTTCAAAATTTTCCTTCTATAGAATTGGGAAAATAAAAATATGTTTATACTCTGTTAACTATTTGGTTTTATACATGTAAGTATTATTTTAGTAAATCCTAGTGAAGGACTCGAATTTCAACAATCCCAAATTGAATACATTACATACATATATTTGTTGCAAGAGCAGTTAAGAAAAAAGATTTATACAATTATTTTAAATTATGTTTAAGTTATCTTGTCCACCATGCAAAACTACTGTTTGCAGAGCCTTAAATTTATTTTCCAGAAACTTCAAGACTTCCTTAATAACGAAAGCAGTAACATATTGCAACGTCGGGGTTCTACGGAGTAATTAAGACAATTATTTTCAGTACAAATGTTTTCTTCACAATAGAACGTTTCACTTTTCTTAATTGCACTTCTCACTTCACGGGTTAAAATACAACTAACTCACTAGGCTGCTAGTCAGCCGTATTTATATATACTACTTAGCTTAATTGTAGCAAGTTCAGCAACTTAGTTCTAGAAATTTCCGTTACTCATTGTCACTGCACTAAGTCACCACAGCTTCGAGACGGCCAAATCTTTCCAGCCGCTGGCACCAGCTAAGGGTTGAGGTGTTCTGAATGCATTTTCTTACTTAGCCGCTAACTTAGGCTCTTGTCATCTTTTTCAGCCCAAATATTTTCGGCTGAAATAGGCTGAGTAAGAAGAAGACGCATTTTGACATTAGTTTGTTCCGTCAGGTTTTGTTTAATAAATTTAGTGAAAATTATTGTAATTTCAATCCACCACCAATTAATTTAGAAACAAATGCTCTCGTTATTAATATCTATTTTAACCGACTTCCAAAAAACAAAGAGGTTCTAAGTTCGACATGTATTTTTTTATGTCTGACCGGGCATAAGTTCGTAACGCGTGGACTGATTTTGACGATTATTCTTTTGTTGGGTAGAGTATGTTCACCGATTGGTACATTGTAAAAAAAATTTTTTGGTGAGGTAGGGGTGAAACGTAAGTTTTTAACGCGTGGACCGATTTGGATGGTTCTTTCTTTGTTGTACAGAGTAGAAGAAGGGACTTCACAAAAAGCGCTAAAGAGGATAACATAATTTTTAATTTTATATCTATGACGACATTTTGAAGTCGGTGCAAATCACACAAACCAAACAACTACAATAAAAGTATGTAGCTGAAACATTCCGGTAGTTTTACGTATTATTTCCAATTTTGGTTGGGTAGTTGTTTTGTTTCTTTAATTTGCACCGACTTCAAAATTCGTAATAGATATAAAATTAAAAATTATGTTATGCTCTCTAGCGCTTTTTGTAAATTCCTTTAAACTTTTTTTTTAAAACTACTTTTACTTGATAATTGTTTACTTTTAGTGACGTTTGGTTTGACGTGCGCTTGTCATATAGCAGCTAACTTAGAATTTTCATTCAGCGCAATCAAGCCGCTGTAACATAGCCTGATGTCACACACATCAGCCTACGCTGAGAAGGCTGAGTGCCGCTGAATACAGCCAGTACACAGTAATTATTTAAAGTATTGTTCTAGGGACGAAATTAAAAATCCTTTCCTTGGACATGCGATGGTAATGGGACGTCAGAAAATGGTTTTTCTACGAAGACCAAAGCAACTTGCTTGTCCCATTTATATTTAATTATTTAATCGATTCTTAATATTACTAATATCGTTATAATTTAGATGAAATAAATTACAAAATTCTTGAATTGGATCGCAAGGATAAGTTTCATAGAAACCAATAGGTAATTTTTTATTAAAACAAAGACCCATACAAATTATTTTAAATTTTTCTTAAGACCATTAAAAATTACTAGTAAATATTATCCTAACCCTTTATAGGCTATAACACGATTCAACAATTTATTAAAATTTCATTCCAAGTTTCCGTTAATTTTGTTATTGTCTTGTCTAGTACTTACCGATCAAAAGAAACTTCGGAAAAAAACGCCTTAAAAATTCACAACAGCATCTTGTCTAGCACTCAATCAAAACTTGGCCACTGCTATAAGTACAGCCGGTAGAATGAACATGACAGGTAATAACACTTGACATGGCTTTTTCTTAAGCACTTGAGCATCGTTCTAATTGATAGTCATCAAAGGGTGTACCTAAACTGATTTCTTATGCCCAAGACGTTTATTTACATCCTATTTGAATTGACTGAATGTTTCCGAAAAAATCTCAAAACGCTACCTTACAGACACTACTGAAAGTGGTCCACAAAAGGGCGTTTGCCCGCCTGTGAAACTTTAAAGAAGTCCAGTCAGACTAGTCTAGGGATACTGTTGCATGTTCATTAAAATTCATAGTGCATTGTTGATATTGTCTACGTTTTTTGCATCTGAAAAATGTTTTGTCTATTGATTTATGAATTCAGATTTGACGGTGGTTTCAATAATTACCAATAAATCCCAGACTAAGGCAGATGTGGAAATATCACGTAATTTTCACTAGGGTAAAATTTATGTGAAAGTCACGCTGACTTGGTAATGACGTTTACCCATTCCTTAGGTTATTCCAAGAAATTAAATAACATTAAAAATTTACTTGTTTTGTGATACAGCTCCACTGTAAAAATGTAACTATTTATTGCAGGTTTAGACCGGAAAGATAGTTAGAAAAATTAAATTTTGATTCTAGCAAACTAGTTAACGAAGAGTTGTGTTGAATTATTTGTGTGATAATAATGATAAATTATAATTTATTCAATCGCATAATAGTACAACAAATCGTAATCAATGTTTTAAACTTGTACGTCGAAACTTTCGGAAGGAAGATGCGGCAGTTAGAAATAAGGAAATTATAAAAATAAATAAAACAGCTAATACTGCAAATGTAAAGTTAATATAAAAGACAAAAGAAAATAAATGATTTCATGTGATATAAAAAGTGTGCACGATCCCATGATACTCAGTTGGAAGACAAGAATTGTAATAGGCGGTTTCTGACTACCCCAACTGAGTATAAACGCGGAACATCTGGAGGCAAGGAGTTCTTTAGGCGAACAGCCTGGACAAAGAAGAAACATTTAATGATTTGAGAGTTAAACCGTGGCAGCAGTAGATAGAGATGTCTTGATGAGCGTAAGAAACAAATATATTGATGGAAGTACGTAGGTTCTTTGATCTGAATTAATTAATGCATAGAACATATGGTCCTATAGTTCAAATAGGTAAGACAAAGAAAAATCTGACGCAGTCGTTGAAGTTGATTCTGTTACAACAGGCGGCGTCTATGGAAGGATATATTAGGTGCCTATATAGGACAAATGGGAGAATGAGAAATATCATAAGTCTTTGCCCAGTCGAAATAGCTAGAAGCGAACCAAAAAGCCAAAGCCGTTTCAACGTCCCGTAAACCTTACATGGTCGCAATAAGAAAGAGTGTGGCTAAAAATCATCCGCAGATTCTTAACTCGTCCTAAAGCCAGATCACCTAACATGGAGGAAGAAAATCTGAAGTGTCAACATCTGGTCTCGTGTAAATAATATGACTGGATTTGGTCCGGTTTAGTTTGCGGAAGTTATTTATACCAAGTTTTAATGCTTTGCAGGTTATCAGTTAATCTTGAAGTTCACTCCTCGACCAAGCCGATAGGATGCTACAATTGCCAACATCCTCAGGCAAGTCACTGATAAGGATGCTGAACAATAATAGCCCTAGAATAGAACCTTGTGGTACGCCCGAGTCCACAATGGTTACTATGGACAGAGAGTTTTTTACATTGACTTGTTGCGTGCGCCCCGATAAGGAACTCATTAGGACTTTGATAGCGACTCGCCCGATCGTAAATCTGTTAGTTAATTTATCTAACAGTTGCTTTAGTGTAATCTAGCAGGTAATGCTTTAGTGTTATCTAGCAGGGCCAAATAGCCTATTTCATGTTTATCAAGCGACCGTAACCTTCAGCTATAATAGTTCAATAATCAATATTAACCATTGCTAGTAAAAATCGAAATATAGTATAAAATTATTATTAAACCAATTTTTTTAACTGTTTAACGCAAACTATACGTTTTGTAACGCTCATGTAAATTAAATATCATGACAAGTTTTTAATTAAAATCTGATTTTTTAAGGGCGTATTCCGTAGTGACGGTTTAAAAAGGGTTTCAGAAAATTCGTTGAATTAAGAAAGTTACAGAACTTAAAAGTTCGACGCGCGTGGAAATTTGTTTCGGTGTAATTATATTCTTGAGTTCTACTAAACCGATTTACTTTAAACTTTTACAGCACCTTCAGTACAATTGCTGCTATGATCGATAGTGCGATTGTGTTGATATGTTTTTTGTTGTTTTTTTACAAGCGTTTAAATGAAAAAGAAAAGGCTAAAAATCTCACTTTTTTTCGCAACTGCATAATTTTTGTAATTTTTAATATTTTAATCTCTCAGCCCTACGAAGATAGTTAATAGAGCAGCAATTAATAACAATTTTGAAATTTGCGTTTCAGACTTTGCGGAAGGCTGCAATCGTGGTCACCTTTTACACTTGCTTTGCGGACGCCATTTATTTTAATTTTTTTTAATAGATTAAATTTATTTTTGTACGAAATGGTTTTAATTTCCTGAATTTAGATCCAAAAGAATGGCTCGCACTACGGAAAACCTCCTTAAGTTGTGTTCTCTAGTATAGTTACAATGCCAGTTATAACCAGGTTACAATGCCAGTTATAACTAATATAAAATAATGTAATTGTTATTATGATCGCATTTTTTGCACGCGACTTTGGTATGTGGTTAGCAATTGTACTTACTTCGATTCTATCTCAGGTTTTAAAATCACTCATCAACGCTGTCCGTTCAACCGGTGACTTAGTAACTGCCCTGAAGGATCGGTGGAATCATTAGCTATGTTTTTTTTCTCATCTGGTTCACGTTCAGGATCAGGACTTTAACATGAACTTACTTACTTAGTTTTTAAATATGCTAATAGAGTGTTCCTGTAGTTTTCCTGCAGTTTTCTATTTTTCTAATTAGAATTTTTAAAGACATGGCTAAAATCCTATTTCATACCTTTACCATTGTAATCACTTCCATAATAATTTTATTTTGTAAATAATGTATAAAATAGCTGAAATTTCCTAACACTCAATTTCACAAACTGTCGATTTTATTGTAAACTATCATAATCTGACTTTAGCATTCCGATTTAGCAGATACACCAGCCTTTCAGAACAACAGCTTCATTAATCTATATAATTTTTTTCAGATCACCATTACTTTGACGGTGAACCAGATAAAAAAATCACAGCTATTGTCTTCATAATTTTGGAAAGTTGCACTAGATATTTATATGGCTTTTGAAAGCGTCTGACATTTTGGCTTTCTAGCCAAGATGCAAGCATTTGGTCTTCATCCTCAGCTCTTTAAATGAGTAAAGAGGTTGTCTTAGGTCGTTGAATCACCATAATAATAGAGGGAATTACATCTGTTCCTTACGAAATAAATGCTGATGTCCGTCAGCGTTGAGCTCTATCACCAACCTTATCCCTTCTTTTTATTAATGAAGCTTTAGCTCTCACAAACAATCTTTGTTCTAACGAAATTTCTATTCTGTTTCTTTGTAGACACATTACTACGCGCGATACAAGGTGTTCATGTCGCTCTCGCCCCTATACCCTCCAGGCCAAATTTCGGGAATATTTTCTTAAGGGGTAACACCACACTAGAATTTTGAAAAAATAGTTTTTTTTGGCTTAAACAATACTTTAGGGTCATAAAAATAATATCCACTGAGTCTTATAATGAAAAAATCCACTGAGTCTTATAATGAAAAAAACGCGTTTTTCTCGAAACCATATTTTTCAAACTGGGAGGACAGTTTATTTCAACACCATTGCACGATTTGCTTTAAAATTTTGACAGTAGCTTCGTAATTATATCCTCTATGGAAGTACGTAGCCGTCGTTTTTATTTACTGTAATCTTTTTTTCATAAACAATTTATTGCTTATTTTTTGGACAAAATCGATTTATTTTTTCAAAAGTGCACCATTTCTTCAAAATTTGATTTACAAAAAATCCTACGTACTTCTGTAGGCAATAGTATATATAAATTTTTTGATTTTTTGTTTTAGGTCTTATACTTAACGATAAATCCGTCCTCCCATGAAGGAGTTTTAAAAAAGGCGATTTCAAAGATTCCATTTTGTATCAAAATTATAATAAAAAATGTATTTTTATACTTCAATATGTATTAAATAAACCCTGTGAAAAGAAATCCTATTCCTTTTTCCATACTCCCAAAATAAATTGTTAATGTTAGGTCTTTTTTTCGGCCGCTAGAGTGGTGTTACCCCTTAAGCAGAACAACACGAATGTGGAACAGTTCACTATTGTCTGTTTTTCACTCGTCTTATGAGTCCAAAACTTTCAACCTCTTAACACAGTTCCGCCACCCTTAATTCTTTTTCTGCCAACGTTAGCTTAAGTAAGTTTATGGTGGTGGCTATCGGAAAGTGGCTCAGCCTCACATAGAACCAGACACAACTGTTAATAAACCGGTGAAGCTGCTTTAGCCCTATGTTACCTCGTCTAGTCCACTGAGGAAGTACGCGCCATTTCTTTTACGTCCATACGACTTCTACAAAAATCGTTGATGGGAATGCGTAAGCGTTCTGCAGAGATGTGTAAACGTTCTGCGTGCCACAATATCTAGGAGATCGTTGGGGCTTCTCCTTAGCATTAGCCGTTTTCGTAATGACCCAAAGTGACGGCAGTTGCCTTGATATACCGTATGTTGTGAAATTCCACCATTTTTCCTTAGCAAGGTGAATGTCCTTAAGATCAACTTCTCGTTCAACTGACTCTAGAGACCGGCCGATCAACTTGTCTATACAGGAAGCGATCAGGTTAGAACCTTCCTTTACAAGCCTGTTAGCCATCTCATTTCCCTGTATCCCACTATCACCCGGGATCCAGCAGAGAGTTACCTTGTGCATAGCTCCTAAGTTCTAGAGACAATTGTTACACCTAGAGGCACCTGTGACCTTATTACGTTTGAGACTTGCCAAGGCTGTCCTGTGAGCTTTGGAATCATCATGAAAAGAAATGTTTTTGTGGTATCATCAAAGACCCTATTTTATTTGGTAATATATTGTTTACGACTAAGGATATTATGCATATCTAATAAAATTTTACGCGAAAAAATTTACTACGGTTTTCGCGAGACAACTTATTAAACAATTCATATCTGGATTACGATAGATCATACAAGAAAAAATCATCTCTCTTTTATTTCGAAAGATATTTAAATCTTTCTAATTTTGCTTGAATATTTAACTGTAGGGGGTCAAACATTGGAAAATTTGTTTGTTTGTCTTTTAATGTATTATAATATATGTATATTTTAAGATTGCATTAAAAAACGGTTTTATTATATACTTTTGAACAATCTAAGTATTAAGTTGATATTATCCTGTTAATTCGTTCATTTAATGGACAATGAACTAATAGGTCAATCTACGCAGGTGACAGGACATATTGACTTTTACTAACAATTTATGATTGATAGCGATTCAGACGTTAGTTATCCCGCATATTTATTTACTCTGGTTCGCATAAGCTGTTATGGGGCAACGAAGAACAACGATTGCAAGTGGACCAGTAATTTAAAGTGGATTCAAAACTGCCGACATTACAACCGCAATGGCCATTTAACATAGCGTAGCCATTTAGCGAAAATTATCATGGGGCGCCGCTAGTGGGATTGAAACCTGGAATATTTCTTCAAAGACTGATAATTCTAACAATTTCAAATTTTTCAAATCAAATGAATTAAAGCTCCGTATCAGTTGTAAATTAGTAACAATGCACAACGTACACCTTTTCATGTAACGAATTTATTATTGTTGATGTTTTGATACCTATTACTGACTTTCTCCCCAAATTTGGTTTATTATTCGGTTCGATTTAAAAGGAACCCCCTCTAACTTTATTAATTAAACAATATACTGGATCTTTAACGATTTAAAAATAATTCTGTACTATAAAATTCTTTAATTACCTTCTTTGGTTTTTGATATTAATTGGCAATGTCTTTGAAGAAATAATTTAACATACTATACATACATCATGTATGGTTCAATTTGCAGAGTATATGTTAAATTAGTATTTTTAAATCCTCACGATCCTTGAATTTATTTAGTGTACTGAGACAAAATTTACCACTCATAAATCAAATAAATTCCTGTGGCAAGCCAATACATACTTACATATAGTGAAAGTGTGTTGCCCATTGCATTACTAGAGCCACTTAACTGCGCAATCTTGTTGTACTTGATCGTCAGGAAGAACATGTTCAGAGCATGGCTAAAAATTAATCCGCGCAAATAGAACGATGTTACACGAAGTTCGTGCCACATATCGATCTCTGCCCCCCCTCGCTGGCGAATAAATCACGATTTGTAGATATTTGTAACTCGCTAAAAATTCAATTTCTCAAAATCTGTCTTTATAAGGTTTATTAAGTAAATAATAACCATGAAAAGGTACTTTAAGGTACAAAACAGAAGCTTACAAGATGACTAATTATGTTCAGATGATTTACAACAACCTAATTAAGAAAATGTGTGATCTGACGGTTTGAAGCCGTCATTAAATCAGTATCTATAAAAATAAATAAAATTAAAGGATGCCCTGGGACATTGATGAAAACTTGGAGAAATCTATGTATATGTTATAAGTACAGTGGGAAATCGGTGCGCAGCAGCGTTCATGAAAAAGCGAAGCCCATTTATATCCCATTTACCTCCGTTTTTAGACATGCATGCCATTGGACAGAAGCGCGTTGTGATTCTTTGGAAGCGCTACTTCTGCGTACAAGTGGAACGCTATAAGAAGATTTACTATTTCTACTTCGACATATTCCAATGCTTTTACGTGTATAGAATAAAAAGTAAAAATATAAAAGTAGGCCTATGTTTATTTTTCCGATTTGATGACAAAGATTGGACATAATTTAACTTGCATTTCGAATCACTAACATTACTCTTCAACCCACAATGCTATTTTAGATCGTAAACAACACTTTAGTAATAAATAAGTTCAATAAGCAAAGATAAAAAACATAAATTCAAAGGATAAATAAATAAAATAAATTAAAAAATAATAAAAAAAATTATAAATTTTCCGATTTCGAAGCATCCCCGTTCTGAAAAGAGAAGAAGAAGATACTATTATGGATGGAATTAAGCTTCCACAAGAATTCAAAATTAGGCATTTGAATTGATAAAAAAATTCCGGCCAAGTGCTAGTCAGACTCGCCCACCGTAGGTTCCGTACCTTGGAAGGTTGCTCATTTCTAAACAACTGTGCTACTTAGAGACATCGTTGTAATACTTACATAAACATTTATCAGCTCTAATTATTTCAGATTTGTTGCTTTGCATTCTTCGATGAAACAGGGGGGGGGGGGGGGGAGGAAGGGTAATTTTTTAGACATTTGTAACCATAAGTCGAAAACTATGTGACACAAAACGAAATGAAAATATATTTTATATTGAGCAAATTAAATCCTTTCATATGTTACCCCACTTGACCAAATAACCACACTTTCAAATGTAAACCCCCCCTTTCGTACCCCTTTGCAATACAAATAAAAATATTTTCGGATTTTTTAATTTTCAGTAAGGTTGTGCAAGCATTATTTAAAACTATTCCAAATTTCAAGTATATAGCATTAGTAGTTCCTGAGATAAGCATTGCTGACAGACCAATATACCAGACAGTTCGAGTCGCACCCTTTCCCGTTTTTACCATTTCGGTACGGAACCTTAAAAATAGAACTAATTATCTATTTAGTAATATTGTAATGCAGTTTCGGCGACAAGGACACAAAATTTAGTTTGTTGGCTTCTGAATGACGTTGAAAATCGAACTTGGGAAATAACGTAAGAAAATATTAAATGTAACATTTGTCGCTCTTGTAGAATCTGGGGTTAAAATTAGGGGTTTCCATTTAACAGTTTTAAGTCACCTTACCTTAACGTCACGGTCAAATTAAAGGTAACCGTTAGATTCCCCCGTTGAATTAACTAACAATTTATTTCAAACAATTTTAAGTTTAAAAAATCACGAGGTATATATGTACATATGTATTTATACAGGGTATTTCTTAGGTCGTGTGAATTAATGAAGAAAGTGATATATTAAGTCGAGAATCAAAAAAAATGTATGGGAGGGAATTTATTTCAACCCCCTCATCTAAAGCCGGGCTCGTGCCCAGGAGGGTTTTTAAAATTTTCTACGAAAAAAATAACCTAAAATGTATATGACCATATTTTTAATTGCATAATATATTATATTTTATGTACATCCATTTGTTGATAGTTTTCTTTGTATAGCTTTTTTTTAAAATTAGATAAGCTCCCCCCATGAGCGAATCCTGCTCACGGCTCTGCCCAAAAGGTACAAAGCTATAGTTGTTTGGAATTTTTTTTACGATTACATTAACTAGTGTTACATTTTAACGCATATTTGCCATAGTTTTAGTGTTATCGACATTACAAATATCTCACTTGATAGGTTTTGAAGTGGTGTTAAAGAATGTGACTGGAGGACATTTTGAAAATATTTTAACTAATTAATTTGACTTCCTCTTTATCATAAGGTACTACCAAACTTGAACAAAAGAAGTAAAAAGATGAACAATTTGGCCTTTTCAAGGAAATATAACTCAAAATCTGTAATAAAGGAATTAGTGACAAGTTCACTAATTTATTCTTATTTTATATATTTCATGGTTGAACTCCAAGCTCTGCGTGAAGACAAAGCTTGGGGGCCAACCATGAAAAATATGAAATAAGAAGAAATTAGTGAACTTTAATATAAATTTATTTTGTTACAACCAGTTCTTAATATGTCTTTCATTTTCTAGATTACAAATATATAACCTGCGTTTTACACTTAAAGGTATGTGAATATCTACCAAGCGATCTCTTAGTTTAAGAAAAGCGTCCTCTATGCGATATCTTAGAGTACCCTCCGTATTAACAACATTTTAATATACTTCCTGCTTTATGTAGCCCCACGCGAAGTAATGCATTAGATTAAGGCTAGGGGATCTCGCTATCCATTGTATGGGTCTATCCCAACTTATGCAACTGCTTTGAAAACTCATTTGGTAGTGTGAGGAGGTACGTCATCATGTTGAAACATCACATCTTGTCTTATGCTCAAAGTAAATTGTAAATAATAAAATTTCATTCACACCTCCAGTTCGAAAGAAAAGCTTACCCTGTGTCATCAATCTGTTGAAGAGATTAGAGATAAATCTTGAAGAAGGTTATGGTCTTTCGGGGAATCTTTTTATATATCCAATTGTTGCAGCACGTGAATTCTTGTCACAATAAATACACAATATGCGTCAAATCGCCCAACTCATACTTTCCCTTTTATTCACTTGACATAGTCATTGTCCAATTTGCCACAACTTATAATCACTCAATAAATAACATCTACTTACACTTCAAAATATTATTGATTGTTTTGTACCTTTCAGAAAACTTTTTTGTACCTTTTATACATATAGAAACCATTTGATTGGAAAATTTGAAGAAAAGGAACCCTTCTTTCCGATCCCTTACCAAAAAAAAATCATTTAAACCAATCTCATTTGGCAAATGTGTGTTGACTGATTAATAGCATAAGAAATATAAGATTAATATGTCCTTGGAAATGACATCAAATGGGGTTTTAAAAAAGGATAATTAAAAAAAATGTGTATTAACAATTTTGAAGAAATTACCTGCAATGCAAAATATTCACACAAAAAACACAAAAAAAATATCATGAGACATTTTCTGTACCTAAACCGGAAGAAGGATTTAAATATGCCTGAATGTTTTTTCTAGGTAGTGCTAACATTTGTCTTTAGTAAATGACAATTAACCTGCTCAGCGGAAACACAATAATTAATTTATCGGTATGAATATATTTATTTGGTATTGATTTAGGCCATCAAGTTTCTATCTGATGCATATTACAATGTTATAATAATAAAAGGGAATTTGTATTATTCATTGCCAATAAATTGAATAAATTTCCAACATCATTTAATTGCATACATATATGTAATATTTAGTCATCAAAAGTTCAAAGAAAACTTTTTGTATTGAATCCAGAGTACAATCAAATGTCTCCCGCTGTGTCAATTCTTTTTAATACTTCGTCTTATAAAATTCCAAAGATTGCTTAGCATAGATTAGGCCCAAGCCATAAAGAAGCTTAAGAACAAGATTTGTAAATTTTACGTTTGTTCGATAAAGTGACTTGCTGTTCATGAATAGAACACGTCATTGTAAATAATTAATAATTCGCAATCTTTGTACGTGGGTGCTTTCAGAATATTGCGTTACGAAATACAATTCTATTATTTTCTGACAAGCTTTCAAAATTATCAGAGCTTTCGGTCAAAAATAGTGTAAAATATTCAGTTATGCTGGAGTATATCTAAATATAATATATATATATCTTTATATATATTTCCCATATATGACAAGATAAAATAAAACTACGAGGCTATCAAACAATAATCTTCCCTAGCTTAAAAGTAAAAGCGTCACAGCGCGATTGTTAACCTTTTTGTGAGAGAAGGTGGGGTGTAATAATATCCTTACACTCCATTCCTCAAAATTCCCGGTCAAAACAGCGAAAATAACAAATATTTTCGTTTCGAAAAAAGAAACAAAAAACCCCACAACAACAAGCTTAACCCGAAAAACATCCAAAAAGAGGATTGAAGTGATTGTTCACCTCCACTACGGGTAAAAAAAGGACAGCTATTCTCAATATAAATCATATTCATTTGCTTTGAATATTCAAAATTACAAATTAAGTTAGACGTTTTAAATGAATTTAATTCTTTAAGTCCCATGATGCAAAATCGTGAAGTAAATATTTTACTGTGTATAAATTTGCTGAAAAAATTTATGGAATAACTCAATGAACTTTTTGATAAGATCATACAAGAAGCTGCTAATATTACTCACGAACTCAATGTTGTACCCAACTTTCAAACGACTAGTACTTTTTGTCCAAGAAGAAAACCAAAATTATTTGATTATGGGCAGTGTGATGAAACTCCGTTGGAACCAAAAATGAATTACAAAGTAGAATTTTTCTTCAGAAAAAAAAAGTTGAACCGACTTCACAAAAAGCGCTAAAAAGCATAAAATAATTTTTAATTTTATATCTATTACGACATTTTGAAGTCGGTGCAAATCAAACAAACCAAACAACTCCAACAAAAATATTTAATCGTCATTTCTTATGATCCCGAAACCGACTTCAAAATGTCGTAATAGATATAAAATTAAAAATTATTTTATGCTTTTTAGCGCTTTTTGTGAAGTCCGTTCAACTTTTTTTTAATAAACTATTTTATTGTTCACTTTTTAATGTCTTTTACTTTATACAACGCAGAAAGAACCATCCAAATTAGTCCACGCGTTGACAAGTTAGGTTTAACCCCCTGCCCCACCTCCATTCCACTAAAATTTTTTTCTCATGGTATCAATCAAGGAACATACTCCACCGAACAGAAAAGGAATCATCGAAATCGGTCTACGCGTTACGAAGTTACTACCCCTCCCCCACCACCGCCATAGCACCAAAATATTCTCCTATTAGCAATGAGGGATCACACTCTATACAACAGCAAAAACGGTCCACGCATTACAAATTTAGGTTCCACCCCCTTCTCCCACCCTTACCCCACTAACGTTTTGTATCATACAGGGAGCATACTCTACCCAAAAGAAAACAATTATCCAAATCGGTCCACGCGTTACGAAGTTAGACTACTCCGCCCCTACCCAACCCCCAACCTTGGACCAAAGTAATCGTCTATTAGCAATGGGGGATAACACTCTATACAATAGCAAAAGAACCACTCAACACGCGTTGCAAAATTAGGTTCCACCTCCCCCCCCACCCCCCCTTACCAACTTGGTTTTTCTTGTGGTATCAACCAGGGAGCATACTCTACCCAACAGAAAAGAATTATCGAAATCGGTCAACGCATTACGAAGTTAGACTACTCCTCCCCCCACCACCACCCCTCACCATAGGACCAAATTATTCTCTTTAGCAATGTGTGATCAGAGAAACAACAACAACGTGTGATCAACAGAAAAAGAACCAACGAAATCGGTTCACGGGTTACAAAATTAGGTTCCACCCCTACCCCCCTTACCAAAATTTTTTTCTCGTGGTATCAACCACGGAACATACTCTACCCAACAGAAAAAGAATTATCTAAATCGGTCCACGCGTTACGAAGTTACTACCCATCCCCCCTTTTTCTCCTCCTATTAGCAATGGGGGATCATACTCTGTAAAAAAAAAATAACCATCCAAATCGGTCCACGGTTACAAAGTTAGGTTTCACTCCCACCCTACCAAAAATTTTTTTGACATTGTACCAATCGGTGAACATACTCTACCCAACAAAAAAAGAATCATCAAAATCGGTCTACGCGTTACGAAGTTATGCCCGGTCAGACATGAAAAAAATTAAATATTTAAAAAAAAAAAAATACGCGTCGAATTTAGAACCTCTTTGTTTTTGGGATATCGGTTAAAAATTGAAAGAGTTAAAGAAAGACTTGCACCTTAATCTCAAAGAAAATTTCCGAGATGAATATGATATTGAAAAAGTATAAGTTGTAAGGTGTATAACGGCGGAAACATACTCTAGACAAAAATAGGAATATCCTAACCGGTCTGCCCGCTACCAAGTCGCTCCCTCAACAACCACTTTACCCTCTCAATTTTTGACATAGCGCCAGTGGAAGAACATATTTTATACAATAAAGCGATAGCGGCGTTGCGAAGTTAGGCTCGTACTCTTCCCCTATCCCATTCTGCATTCTGGGTCTGCAATATGGAACATACTATGTATAACAAAAGAAAAATTATTATCCAAATCGGTCCATGAATCCGAAAGTTAGGCTCCACCGCAAGCATTCCTACAATAGATCTGGTTTTTGGAAAATGGGTTAAGAAGTGTGCATATGGTACGAAGTTAGGTAACACCCCTCTCCATCTCCGCCCCCTAAACCCCACTTAACCCCACCAAACACTAATTACGAGATTGTAATCCTGTTACGGATTGGGCGACATACCTTATACAACTTAAGAAGAACAATATAAATAGGTCCACGCATTACCAACTGACCAACTTAGCCACCCCCCCCCCCCCCCTCACAACATTTTTGATATATGTAATACCAAATAAAAATTCATCCAAATCTGTATACCCGTTAGGAAGTAATACCCGGTTACACATAAAAGAAATACATATCGAACTTAGTTAGTTGCTTAAATGGAGAACGAGGGCAAGAATCCTCTTGGTGTATGTGAAGAACAAATAATATAAGTGAAGTATTGAAAAAACTGCTTACTTTTGTTAATACAATCTGAATCATTCAAGAAATGAACAGCTTTATGTCTAGTCACTACGGAGTTTTAGAAAAACGGTCGTCAATAATTTTAAATTATTTAAAAGTTACCGAAGCATTGTAATGACTTCCGCTTTTCTTTTATCTAAAATTTTAATTATTATAATCAGCGGAGTAGTCTTTGCAATTTTAAAGGTAAATCACCTATACCTACTAAAATTATTCAGTTTTCTTTAGTAGCTTTAAGGCCGAAATAAATGTCGTCATATTTTTTACAAGCAGAATATTTGAATAAGTCATCCATGTGCTGATAATGAAGCAGTTTTGAAGAAACGTCACAGCTTCATTAAATTAAGAAGTAGGCATGTATTAGCAAGACACCCATCAAGTAATCAAAGAACAATAAGCGGATTGTAATAATGAAGATTCACTGCCTGTAAGCAGCTACCGCGCCGTGTCACTGACGCCTTATGCCCGCTAAGAAGTTCGAAGCTGATTTCTTGACTTTTACTAAGAAGTTTGATCACGCCGATCGAGGCTAATTAGCATTTAATTTTTGTGCTTTAAATTTAGTATTTTACACAATTTCAATAATAAGTACTTTACACATTCCACAGGAGATTTTGTATATGAATAACATATTTTACCGATGTCGCTTATCTATTAATGAGAAATTTAGTATCTTCGCTTGCGGTTAGGTAGTTGTTTTGTTTGTTGAAGCCTTCGCGACTTTAAAATGTCGTTATAGATATAAAATTAAATATATATTTTATGCTTTGTAGCGCTTTTTGTGACGTCGCTTCAACATCTTTTTACAAAGCTATTTTGTTTGTTTAGTGTCTTCAGATATGCTACTCGAAAAATGCTGCTGCTATGAACACAGCAATTTCAACCGTGCTGAGGTAGTGCACTCTATAGAAAGGAAACAGAATCGGCCACCCTTCTTACACACTCACCTTAGGTACAAAATACTGACCATGGGACTAGTACGACAACGGAAGAAAGAAACCTGAAAATCGGAACACGCATTGCGAAGTATTAAATTAAAATCATCAAAATCGTCCACGCCTTACGAAGCTAAGTGCCACCTCTTTTCCCACCAGAGATGTAATTAGATAAATGGGGGAAAATATTCTATATAGTAAACACAGAATTCTCTAAAACGATCCACGCATTACAAAGTTAGACTATCCCCTCCCGACTATCCCAATCACAGGTCAAATTTCTTCTCATAGCAGCAATGGAGGATTATACTCTATCTAACAATTGGAAACATACTCTATACATCAGAAAAAAAATCATCCAAAACGGCCCATGAGTTATGAAATTACACCACCCCTATCCCCCACCAACTCTTCTAACAGTACCCCTTCCCCAGTAACATAAGTTTTGGACATGATACCAATCGGAGAACATACTCTACCCAACAAAAAATAATCGTAACAATCCGTCCATATGTTGCGAAATGATGCCCCGTCATATATAAAAAAATAGACGTCGACTTAGAACCTTCTGGTTTTCGGAAGTCGGATAAAAAATTTTGTATTGTTGATAAATTACATGGTTGGGGTTAATTTTTTAATTTAACTTCGATATTGATTATAAGCAGTAACTAATACAAACTAAAGCCAGCCTAGGAAGACGAGATAATTTAATAGTTCGTGTAACAGTTGTAAAGTGAAAATTTCCCAAATTGTAGGATAATTAAAAAGAAGTTTATTGAGAATTTAAGCGTTACGTTTATTCGTCTAGCATTTATTCACTAAAAAAATCAATTCGCTTTGCAAAATTTATTAATGTGCTGTAAAAGCAGACAAATGTTTCTTGTAATTTAGTATTATTCTACTTTAGCGCGTATAATATTTTACTTTATTCTTCAGAGTTAGATTTAGTCGCTAGATTACTCAGATGACTGCATTATGAGCACAAAATCTAACTAAATCATATACAAAATGCAAAATAATCCATAAAATATGCCCAAAAATATTAAATTTCTGAGAATTCAAAGGTAAAAAAATAAAAACGTCATAAAATTGCCACAAATTAAATAGGAAAAAAATAATTATTTCCCATTTAAGCGATAGGAAAAAAGAGATAGCACGTTAGACAGAGATGAAAGTGTATTGTATCGAGAAATTATTGAAAATTTTCGAATCGCCGCTATTTCATGCAAGACGCATTGGGCAAAATATCTTGGTTTCATATGGTGCAAATAAGCCAAGAATCTCGAATATTAGATCATCAGCTTATGGTATAGATGTTCGTTTTGATCGAATAGATCATTTGGTGGAAGTCCAAATAAAGCAGACACGTTACGCCCACTGCCATACCAAATGTACAACGCGATGCCACAAATTCAACGTTGGATTACACACCAAATGTTTTATTGACTATCACACCAAAAAGTAATATTTTTTTTCAATTAATATTTTTTATGAAATTTAAGTATATTAATTCTTATTAGTTATGAATAATATATGTATATGAAAATATGAATACATAGTTTTATTTAACACTTAAAATCCCGTGTATTTGCCGAACGTCCTATATATAGGACAACTGTTTTCCAAAAAACTATCCATATTAACAAAAAAATATTTATTTTGCTTTCTTAGTTCCAAACTAAGCCAAAATATAACTTTTTAAGAAATTTTACAAACCAGATTTCGCCCTGGCTGTCAGTAATCTGCAGATGTCCATATTAGACTCTATACGCGTAGATACTAGCAGAGTCGCTGGGTAAATCGCAGCTATTTTTGCCTGAAAGATACTGCATTTGTCTGGCAAATTTCCTGTTCCTGTACCTACACCCGTTTTAGATCCATCCGTATGTATGGAGATTTTAGATGCTTCCTCCACTTCATTCCTGTCCCATTCCTGCCTTGTAGGCAGCCTAGTATTAAAGCTCCTATTGAAGGTTATGTCAGGCACCCGGT
This sequence comes from Leptarthrus brevirostris, assembly GCA_964036015.1. NCBI lineage: Eukaryota > Metazoa > Arthropoda > Insecta > Diptera > Asilidae > Leptarthrus > Leptarthrus brevirostris. The sequence continues at coordinate 146,681,019 of OZ038373.1, read as the reverse complement.
AGTCCGTGTATATTCTGTTGTTGATGCAGTTAATCTTGTGTATGCTTTGTTCCCGGCAAAAATGTTTCATCACTCCTGTCAAACTTTGTTGAAGGTTACCAAGTAGATTAAGTAAGTGTACGTACATACATGTCCATTATTTAAAGTTGTAGTAAATTTTATATTTTAAAAGTTTGTATAGTATATGAATTCTTCAGATATTCATTATAATTGTGATGTTTGTCAAGACAAAATACGATCAGCCCACCATTGACTACTATGTTACCCGCTGTGTTTTGTATTACCAAAAAGTTAAGGCTAAAGTATTTTTAATATTGTCATAAAAACAATTGACATGATTACTAATAGTTTATTAATATGATTGAAGAAGATCCTAGTTTTATTGTAAGAGTAAAACGAAGAAATACATTTTGTTTATTGTATTCCCCCCCCTCCCCCCTCCCCCACCCCAAGTTTGTTAATTATTAATTGTTCAACGTTTATTGCCACTGAACTATTTTAATGACATTCCCATACAGTACCGTAAATATCCTATTTAAAGTCAGAAAGTGCCATTAAGTATTTAGTTACAAAATTCGCATTAACTTAATTTATATGCTCATATTTCGCTATTCGTTCCTTAAACCTATGTATCACCTAACAAAATCGAGTCCCCTTACATCAGATAGTGAGAAACATCAATGGCATGCATAAAAGGCATATTTAAGGAACTTTCATAGGCACGCAGAGTAGTGACAATAAATTAAGCAGAGCCTGGCTTGTTTGCAAGGTACATAAGTCAAGCTGACGCTGAATACGTCCTTGCCGACTTCCATAAATTCACATCCTATTCCACTGGTAACACCAGAGTACAGAAAAGGGAAATAGAGGCAACTACCGTATGAGATCGACCGTATAAATGGTCTCAGTATGTTAAATATTTTAACAGCATCCAAACTTGGCCGTTTAAGGTTGTTTGTTTAGATTCCTCTCGAAAATAAATCGCCTATCGTGCGTGCAGCTTGATGTTCCTGGATGGCAGGCACAGCTGCAAGAGTGGCTGAGTGCGGTGTACACTTAAAGATGCATAAAATCGATAAACCGCCAAATATAGAGCAAAGCCTGGGTAAATTTGTGACCAAAATCATAGCAAATGAGATTCAAACAAGCTATTTTACATGAAAAGGGGAATTCTCGGTGCAGGTATCTTGATCAACTAATCTTAGGGCATAATTCTCGGTGACTCTTTGTAAGATCTTTTATGTTATCAAGTCGTTAAACCTAGATGCTTTTAAAGTGCATCCGAGAAGAATTTTTTAGAACTTTCCTTATTTGCAAGGAATGAAGAGGACAAGTACAAGCTAGTTAAGTATGCTGTGATGCATTAGGAAAAATCGTATGTAAATAGCCTGGATTTCCTTCCTAATTTCTATTTAAATTTCTTATGTATTGAAGGTTAGTAGATATCTATCCATGGCTTATGTTCTTGATGCCTTTATCACAGAGTGATTTGGAGTATATTGATTGATAATTTCGCAATCGCCAAATGAGAAATTTTCACAGGGGAAGGATACTGTATTTAAAATTTAGAAAATTTTATAATTTCGCTAAAAGAAAAGTCTTGTGTCTTTATTTAACTTGGACAAAAAATTTCGTAAAATAATATTCCTATAAGTTCCTAACAGTTGTTTTCGATAAAAGGCATTACGATAATTTGGAGATTAGTGCTTCAAACATTAGGAGAAATTTATTTCAAATTTAGAGCAGGGGAGGATTTGCAAATGGCAGTGTCTATTTACCACCCTCAAATTGCCGTATAATTTCCGTGTACACGGAAAGTACACGGAAATACAGGGAAAGTACACAGAAATACACGGAAAGTACATGTAAATTACACGGAAATAACACGGAAGTACACGGGAGCAGGCCCGTGCGCAGGATTTGCTCCTGATGGGGGGGGGGGGGGTATATCTTATATTTCATATACATTTAAGGTTATTTTTTAGTAATTTAGTCAAATTTTTCCTAATCAAGAACACCCAATCCCCCCCCCCAACCGTGCGCACGGCCCTGCACAGAAGTACACGAAAAATACACAAATTAGTCGCAAATTTGGTTTACAATATTGTATTTTGGTATTAAATTTCTATTGTAACGTCTAAGTTTGTTATTTCAAATAATGGATTAATTGAATTAAAGCATTTATGTATATGCACTTTGTCTTTCTTCAAATTTTTTTTATTCTCAGGTTTGAAATGGATTTTTGTGATGCATTTAAACTGAGTCGTTCGCGGCGCCGTGAAATGTAGTTCACAAGACGATAGCTCTGGAGAGACTGAAGTGTACAATTGCAAGCTATTATATGACTATTCCACTATTCCACGGTTTACATATATACCTCTATCTAATTCTCGGAACCCCTTGTGAGGCATGGGACAGGAGAACAACTTCAACACATTCGATACAACGATTGCAAGCGGACCTACAATTTAAAGTGGATTCCGAACCACTGGAATTTTTTCTGCAATCTGTTGTCAGCAGAAAACAACCCTGGTTCGCCGTCGGTGGGATTCGAACCTGGGTCTTCCGGATTGGTATGTCGGCATACGTTATCACTTACTCCACCGACCTACCCTACTTTATCTTAACTGTTATGTCATTGCATGACCACGTGAAACGTCAACGAACTGGGTATCGCCCCCGGCTTAGTAAAAAACTAGTCTTTATTCGGGGACAAGCAGAATAATAGAAACGTTGATTTCCTTGTTATCGCCAAAAAAATGTTATTTCAAGGAGAGGATTACCTCGGAAAATACATAGATTATACTGCGTAAGTGTAACAAAAGCCAGTCATGAAGTTCATTAAAGTCCTTAGAGAGTCATCAAGGCAACCTCAACCAATTCTTACAATGGCCTTTGCGATCCACCCTTAATAACACTTTTATAACATCTTTCACTATTGTCAAACAAGTGTTACCTCTAGATAATAATGTTGTGTCGGATAAAACATATCCGACATGTGATATGCAAATTTAGCAACCAGCCCTGCCTGAGCTTTCAATCAAAACATGTTTTGAAAAAGTGAACAAAACACTATGCAGCCATAAGAAAATTCTGGTCTCTTTGAAAAAGTTAATTGGCTATTCCTTTCTGTTAATATTATGGTTAACTTACTCACATCTTACACGTTCTCGGTACTAATTAGGGCAGCTTTCCGAGTAAGCTTCTGTCGCTAATGGATCCACTGGGAATAAAAAATCACAAGCAAAGTTGACATTTCCGTGCAAACTGTTAAACTGCACTCGACTGGAAGCAGAGTTAACTGATGCAAGGCTAACTTTTCTGGAAATTAATTCTCATAAAGCCTTTTATGTGAGCTAATTAGGTATCAACGTACAGCGCGGTATTGCACTACCTTTTTCTGCAATTTCCTTTACAGTCTATACCGTTTACCAGATTTTGTGCAAGGGTGATACAATGTCCTAAGTTATTTAAGGCGATAGATAATAATTCATTGGTATTTTTAGATTACCGTTTATATGTATAATAATACTAACAATATATTAAGAAGAAGAATACATTAAGAATTTTTGAAAAGAGATATGAAATAAAAGAGTAGAAACATATAAAAAGAAGGAGAGTAGAGTTTACAAATTAAGAAAAATATAAGATAACAAGAGACATTTATTTAGACAATATTTATATGTGTTCTTGCAATTTCACATTCAATAAGGCGGTCTAAAGATTAGGAATAGGAACAGAGGAAAAAATCTTAAATTAACGCACTTAAACTTCAGAATAAGGATGTTTTTAGTCCGCACTTTAGTTTTTTGCTATTCAGACAGAGTTGGATCAATGGATGAGTGGTACAATAACCATGCTATGCATGCAGTTTCCAGCCTTGCCCTACCCATGAATTTTTTGCAATTGCAGTAAATATAAAAACCACCACCTCTGGGTTATTGTCTAGCTCGCAGTTATGCGAAAAACATTCAATTTCCCTAATTCCCCTTAATTCACCCTTCGAAAAATAGTATCACTGAGCGAACTGTTAGTGATTTATTGCTATATGATATTACATTTTACCACGAGAATCAAAGCATTAACCAAGTGACCTCGAGTGCACCACCTTGAATGCTGTATGGAATACAGAAAGGAACTCACAGGACTACTGGACTGTGCTTTTTAAGAGAGAATTAAATCCCTTCACTTTGGCGTGGTGACACAATACGTGTCACAAAATTATCGTTTAATTGAATGGTGACCGAGCATCAAATTATGGGAGCAGGACCGGTGGCACATCCGTCCCCGTCAACATTAAACACGTGAAACACCTTGACCCTTAACATATATATCACGCGGCCTGCTCTTTCACTATTTGAACTATTCAAAATCTGCTAACTCGTTTGTAATTACACTACTCTACTAGAAAAATTGCGGCAAATAAAAACCATTATTTCTATTGTATCTAAAAATCATAGTGGATTTGTTGGATCGAATCTGGTTTTCGAAATAAATAACAAAAACAAAACAAAAATGCATTGTTCCGAGAGATAACTAATATAGGCCAAAAGTAAAAATGTAATTTTACATAATATCACTCCAAAGTTTTGTCTTTCTAAAAGTAGAGCTCACCACAAAAAATTTAACATGGTATATGTCACAATAACACCACGTGGTTGCTACGACCGTTCTTACTTTAATTTTCCTAGAACAAATTGGCGAAATGATGTACCAAAAATAGGCTTCTACACTAGAAATCCCCCTTAAGTGTCTTCAGATATGCTACTCGAAAAGCGCTGCTCATATAACAAAGCAATTTCGAAAATTACAGAGGTAATTCGCTATACATAAAGGAACCAGAATTATCCAAGTCCTGCAGCACGTTATGAAGTAAATCCCAGCCACCCTTTCACGCCCCCAGCTTAGAAACAATATTCTTCTCATCGACATGGCCAACAGCCCCACCACCACCACCACTACCTCAACAAAACTTTTTTTTTACATGGTACCAATTGGAGTATAGACTCTACCAAATAATAAAACGTATTGTCCAAATCTAACAACGGGTTCCGAAATTATGCCCGATCATACATAAAAAAGAATAAAAAAATACGGGTCCGTTAAAAAGAAAGTGCAAATGTGGTGCATATTCCTTCTTATACCAATTAAAAGTATATTTTTGTCTCTAAAAACTTTTCTTTGAAGAAGCATTCTTCGAAATAAAAAAAAATATTTTTTTTTTTAATTTTAAAAAGGAACGTTGAAAATAATAAAACATCGTCGTTTACATCTTTTGACCCTGATCCTGAACTAATCGCAGCCAGTATTAACGGGCTTGAGGACGACTTTCACCCAAGTCCTAACGGTATTTCGGCCATCGTTCTAAAAAAGTGTACCATGCATCTAGTTCAACCCCTTACTTTGCTTTTTCGTCTCTCGGTCACTCAAGGAGTTTTCCCTCAATTATGGAAAAATTCTTATATTATTCCCATCTTCAAAAAAGGCTGCAAGAACGATGTGTCCAACTACAGACCCATTGCTAAATTATCATCCATACCTAAACTATTCGAAAAATTGGTCTATGATTCCATGTTCTTCCACTGTAAGTCTCCCAGCATGGCTTCCTCAAAAGTAGATCAACAACCACCAACCTTACTGACTTCGTCTCTAAAATACTATGTGCCCTGGAAAACGGTAAAGATGTTGATGTTGTCGCCAGCCTTCAAAAAGATCTCCCATAACGTTATCTTGTTCAAACTTGATCGCCTAGCCCCCCCCCCCCCCCCAGATTCATCTCCTGGATTCGATCCTACCTCAACAACCGTCAGTACAATATTCTTCTCAGCTCATCCATTTCTAACCCTATTGTCGCTCGTTCCGGCGTCCCTCAATGCAGCCACATCGGCCCATTGACTTTTATCCTTACAATAAATGATGTTGAATGTGTCATCAAACACTCAGAGCTGTCCATTTATGCTGATGACATGAAAATAATCAAACATATCTCCTTAACAATCGACTCTCTTCTCCTGCAAAAAGACCTCGATTCATTCACCACATGGTGCATGAAAAACCTTCTAGAGCTCAATGTCTCCAAATGCCAGTCCATCTCTTATTCCCGCAAGCGCCTTACCATTACCCCGTGAGTCTATATGTTAATCGACGTACCAGTCCCTATCGGTACCTCTTTGCGTGACTTAGGAATAATCTGTGATAGTGAACTCAATTTCCGTTCCCACATTGACGGCATAATTACCAGAGCTTACTCCGCGCTAGAGTTTGTTAAGCGCTGGTCTAGAGAGTTCTCCAATCCTTATGTTTCCAAATCTCTCTACGTCTCCTTCGTTAAACTTCTCCTTGAATATTCCAGCCAGGTATGGTCACCTACACAAGCAACTCACATTAATAGGATTGAATCTATCCTGCGTAGGTTTATTCGCTTCGCTCTACGTGATCTTCCGTGGGTTGACAGATTCAAAATTCCACCCTATGAAAACCGTCTGAAACTGATCGACTTACAAGCTCTAAGCAAACGTCGTGATGTTTCCGACATTCTCTTCATTTATCAATTATTAACTGGTGCCATAGACTACCCTTCAATCCTGCAATCTTTACCCATCTATACCAATCCCCGTAACCTTAGGTCCACTCCCTTTTCCGACTCGACCGCCATCGCACAAACTACGGTCAAAGCGAGCCAATTACCAGGATGTTACGAAAAGTCAACGACCTTTCCTCTTTTGACTTCCATCTGAGTAAATCATCCCTTCACAAAGCCTTATATCTTGGCCCCGCCCATCTTGATCCTGATCGCCTACCTTAATTCTTCTTCCTTACGCCTTCTGCCAGTATCTACTGTATTTATAGCTCATATTTATACTTTTTAGTATTAAGTTATACTTTTTAGTATTAAGTTATAGCTTGTACTTTTTTTTTATATTTTTGTAATAGCTTCTATTAAGCTTAAATAAATAAACAAAGATGAAAGAAAGTTTTAAAAAATAGTGTTCGTAGTTACTGTATCTTAAAAAATTGGCAATTGTTTTACAGTGTTCTAGTTTTTTTAGGATAACCTTTTTAAAATTAAGCCAAATTATGGTCATATTATAGTTAAAGTTGTTGTAATTAAATTTTCTACAGGATAGGTCAACTAACTGTTTGAGTCCTATACATTGTTTTTTGAGTTATAGGTTGCCAAAGTTGACAATTTTTTGACAGTTTACAAAAAATGCTTTTTTTAAGGTGTTTTTGGCCATATCAACTAAATTGGTGGTGCTATTGTGACATACAATACCTTAAAATTGTTGTGTCTACTTTTATGCAAAAAACTTTGGAATAATATAATGTAAAATTACATTTTTATTTTTGACCTATATGGTGTCATCTCTTAGAACACTGCATTTTTTTGGTTCTTTGCCATTTATCTCGACAACTGATCCAACAAAACCATTATGGTTTTTGGAATAAATAATAAATAGAAATAAAGTTTTACAATAATTTGTAGACTAGTGTTATGTGTTTCAATAAATAGTTTTAAAGATATATTTTTTTTTTCTTAACTCTGTTTAACTTGGACAAAGTATTCACATATTTTGTAATAATCCCAGTTTACGCTCTTTATAAAGCACCCACCTTTTAGTAATTGCCTGAAACTGCATTTATGTCTGAGATATAAATGGCGGATGACAACTTCGGGCCAGCAATAAGACTCAATACAGTATATTAAAGATAATAATAATATGGCCACTATAATAGCAAATTAGCGTTGGTCAATAAATAATTATTAATCATTTATAAAGAAATTATGCAAAACATGTACTATTATTCTTACAATATACCGCATATTTAATATATGTTAAGAACTTACGAGGGCAATATATTTATTTTTATTCATGTAGTGATATTGAAGAAGTCTTTTATTGGTATTAAATGTGAATTAGACTGCAACTCAATTTAGTGACCATTCCACTACAAAACTTCAATGCTTTCTACTGTCATTAATTAATGATAATTCTAAAATGGCCAGCTTTGACTAAAAGGTCTACTCACAACCCATACCTTGGCTTTAGCTTGTTCATCATTTAATTTGTTTGCTATTATATGTCTACATGTTGTAGAATATATCTAGAAGTTCTTCTTCACTCCTAGAATAAAAATTACGAGTTGAGAGTTCAAAAAGTTGTCAAGTCGCACCTGGACTATGTTGACGATGTATGTTTCCTATCCAACAAACAGAGTCATGTATTCCAAATGTCCGAGACCCTGAGAAGAGCAGGGCTTTAGATTAGGCGGGCAAGTGAGCTTTTAAGCTTTTAAATTTATATATGTATTCGGTTTTCTGTTTTTAAGTTTTTTAATTGTTAAAGAATAAGTTAAGAAAAAATCGTCATATTTAAGTAGTTTTGTAAGCAATTATACAATATCAAATGTTGCCAGCCCAAACGCAAGAAAAATCATAAGTACCAATTTATTTGATGGAAAAAAAGAAAATTTATTTCTCCATTAAAATTTATTGAGACACTCTACGAATACTTTGGCCCCTTTTCACTTTTCACGGAAATTTTACGTTTTATTTACAAGATAAATACTCTATTAGCACTTAGTACTTGCTCAAACTTTGTAATTGCAGAAGAAAACCAAATTAAAAAAAATCGAAATAAATAAACAAAAAGAATTTACTTAGCTTTTCCAAATTTCTATATCTGTCTCCTTGTCTTCTCCTACTACAGGTAAATATCCGCTTCCTTAGTTATCGGTGTCTTGTTCGTTTCAGGTATCTGCGTACCTGTTTTTTTGTTCATTTTGGAGGTTTCCGCCACTATTTATCTTTTTACTCAAGAAACTTTTCTAGACTGACTTTTTTTACGTATTAACTTCTCAAAAATTCGCACTAAACTGTCCGCTTTTACTACCAAAGGGGTTGGTTAAATAGACAATTTGACCCTATTATGAAATTTTACCCAAAAATCTCAATTTGACTGAATCGGTTTATAATTTTGCGAATCGGTTCACATTTTGGAAATTAAATTCTTTTTTCTTGCGTTAAATTTACCTTCGGAATTCAGCATTCACTTCTGCGTTGTTAGAAAAATTCTCCGATTTTCGTAAGGGTACAAATTTTCGCTCCATCTGTCATTCGGGTACACGTATTTCTAGTTCGATTAATAATATTATTTCGCCTCCAAATTATTCCCCAAGCTATACTTTGGATTACGGACAGCCTAGGATAATCGGTCAATGTTTGCGGGTATTAAAGTCTCGTAAGTTATCTTGTGATCATTTCGTGGTGAAGTTAAGTGTGATGTATTTTTGGTTTTCGTCGCAGCAGTAGAAAAATTCTGAAAAGGTAAGCTAATGAAATATCATCAGCCAGATAATATTTGTTCGAAAAATGTTAATGGTTTTCTTACCTTCTTTTAAGACTTCATTAGAATCGTGAGCAGACAAATTGGGCTTACATCCTCTTCACAAAGTAAGTATCTTTTCACATATTTCAAATTAATAACTATTCATATCTGAAAAATTCATCATATTTAGCCTACTTCTATACAAATTAATTACTAATAGTATTGCATTTTGATCAACTTAATAAATATTCTAGCTAAAATTCAAAACTATACCTATCCTATCCTAGCCACATTCTTTACATTATTTTCCCTAAATTTCTAGGTAAAATGCCTAAACTAGACTAACTATATTCCTAAACTATATAATCTATTCTTACAGCAACTTATCGTCTCAGCAACTCCATCCGCAAGGCTTCAAATGGGTAACACATCCAGGTCAGACTTCAAACCATCTGCTTCATCGGCCAGCGATTTCCACTCAAGGTAGATTCTATGTATATTAGTACACGCAGCGACTGCAGCTTCAATAACAAGATTTTATTCAACTTGTAAGATTCTCTTTCTTTCTGTGATTTTTCAGCTCAGCTTTTCGGGACAGGACTTGAGGGACATTTTGGGGTTGAGGAGAAAATTTAGGTAAGTTGCTTTTCAGGATTTCTGGGACGTTCGGACATTGAGAGGAAGAAACTTTAATAAGTATGATTGTCAGGAATAGGGTTTTATTTTAAACACCGCATCAGGGTCATCGACGTCTTCGAGGGAAAGGCATCTCCAGTACGAACTCAAGGAATCTCTCTTGACTTCGTGCTTCTTCAGTGATCGGGTAATAATATTAATATTTTCTGTAATAATAAAATAAATTTTCTTGCATTATTAAATTCGTTTGGAGGACAGAACAAAATTCAGGAAAATGTAAATGATTTTATTTTTCTTCCGCTTATTTAATTCTTTTCTTTTCAGTTCGAAACATACGTACAACAGATCTTGTTACGAACGTAACAATCTTCTGCAAACAACTTAAGGTTCTAAATTAAACAAACGGTACCACCCGCTTCTAAAGCATTTAAGCATTCCTCACATTAAGTAGTGTGAGTTTGGTTTAAGATCAATGCTACCAAATTTGGTATTTATGAGCTTCGACGCCAGGAGACAACATGACATTTATCTAGAAATGCATCAAATAGAGCAAATGGAAAAATTTTACAATCTCGGAAGCATAGTTACAGCAGACGGCGGAGCTGAAGCTGATGTACATTCTCGCATCAATAATCCAGAGACACAAAACTCCAGATCTTCCAATCGAATGTTAAATCTATTATGTTGAACAGCTGTTCAAAATTGAAGGTGACCTGTTAAATGCCATCTAAGCTACAAGCATTTGTCAAACGCATTGTTAACGTACATTGGCTCGAAAGTCATTACCAACCAAGATCTACACAGCCTTACAGAAAAAGACGAGATAGACATCAGTATTCGCAGGCGAAAGTGGCAAGTGATAGCGCACAGTATAAGGAAAGGTCTAAACAACATCCCACAACAGGCTCTAGAGTGGAATCTCCACGAATCTCATGGAAGACGCCGAATTGGACGACCGCGCAACACATGGAGAAGACCCGTAGAGAGGGAAAGTACCCAGATCAACAAATCGTGGCCACAGGTGAAAGCGTTAGGGAAAAATCGGACCAGGTGGAGAGTCGATGTAGTAGACGCCCTAAGGGGTTAATGGAACCAGAGAAAATTTTATTTAAAACTTTAGGGGAAGTTTGTAACTCAAATCCCCCAACCATGGCGTGATTGTTTATGATTATAAAAGAATTGCTCAAGTTATTCTCGAAGCACATGACCATAAAAATGTAACTTATTCAATTCATGCCAAAAATTTGGAAATGTTGTAAAATTTTTCATAAGTAAGAAAGCGCAAAAATTTTTCAACCTCATATTAATTAATGACATTTACTTCTTTATTATTGGTTAAAATATGCTCGTACATGTGATAATTTCTCCAGATCGAAAGATCAATAGATTTCTGAAAGCAGCTATATATTTTCTTTAAATCTCATAAAAACGGAAAGGCGATACAAAAAGAGGATACCGGTACCTACATGAAACGATGCTTTTGTCGGCTATATAGTTTCAATGTTCTTAAAGAGTCACACATACAAATAATTCACCTTAATCGGTGAAAAGAAACCCGTCTCCCAATTAAATTTGGGATTTTATTGATTTTTCTTTGTCGCATGTTTGTCACGAAATTGACCGCCTTCGTGTTTTTTTTCATTTGAGCATGTGGGCCCCAATTCTTTCTAAACTCACATAAACTTAAGCAAATCTTATTTCCTTTCATTTATCTTCGCATTTCTGGATCTAGTTCTCGGTTTCCTTCACTTAATCTTTGTTACCTGCTGGATTCAAGGAGGATTTCCTAATTAGTATAAACCTTGACATGATGGTGTAGCTGTGTGACTTCCCGGTCTGATCAACAATTTATGTAGCCGATTGAAACATAAAAGCTGTCAATGTAGCCATAACATTATTTTATTGGACATACCTGACATTTTACGGACGCACTCCTAGAAGGTGGAATTCAACTTCCATGCTTCCTAGAGCTGTTGGCATCAAGGGTTTCAGAATGAGATAATTGACGTCGGCGTTTCTTATTTTCATTTCGCTTACATTCTGTGGTATAATATTAAAGTTAAATTTTTAGGAACATGAAAAAGGTGTTTGAAAATTTGCATATTAAAAGCCGCTAGCCTTGCGAAGCGACAGGTGCGATGCGTGATTTATGTTTGACTATAATATTAGGGTATATAGCCAAAATAACCTTATTTAACACTGTGCGAATAAAATACGAATATAGAACACTTTTTTGCCTTATGGCCAATCTTAAAAAAATATATATGATTCATTTTTGGGGTAATTTAAATTACAATACTAGATGTTTTTCTTCTCCTTTTTCAAAAAACAATTAAAATATTTTTGGAAATTGTCTATAGCATATAGTGGAGGTTACATGTACAGGCTCGCATCAACGAGGCTCGAGTTGCATTAAATAATCTTGTTGTGATATGGCGCAAGAACCACATCGTTATTGCACAAACCTCCTGATCTATAAATCTTCGAAAGCGATATGTTCAATAATATCTAAGAGTCTGCGGCGCATCCTAAACCTCCACTGGCCGCAGGAATATCTACACAGTCTCGCAGGCCAGAACAAGAAAGACGTCGGTATTCGAAAACGAAAGACTACGAAAAGAGCCAAATAACATCGCTTAAGAGGGTATAGATTGTAATCCGCGCAGGACCCACGGAAGACGCCGAATTGGACGACGGCGCAACACATGGAGAAGATTCGTTGTCGCAGAACGGACTAATTTTTACTACAAACCTAACTTTGTAACGCGTGGACCGAATTCGATGATTCTTTTTTTGTTGTGCAGGCAGAGTATGATCCCCCATTGCTAATAGGAGAAAAAATTTGTTCTAGGGTGGGGGAAGGAGTAGTCTAACTGCGTAACGCGTGGACGGATATCGATGATTCTTTTTTTGTTGTGCAGAGCAAAGTACTGCACAGGTACTTGTTTTACAACTTGTACTTGTACCTGCAAGTTTAATGTTACTGAGTTAACTGCAGGACTGTACCTGCATAGGTCAGGTAGAATAACTCAACTTGTAGCAGGTATAGATAAACAGGTATATCTGCAGGGACAGATAATTGATAAAGCAGGTAACGCCAATAAACAAGTAACTGTTACCTGTAACTATAGAAGAAATTTGTTTGTGAATAGGCAAAATGTCCTGAGTAAATTTCATCGCTGTTTATATTTTGATAATAAGCAAAAAGTCCTCACTTTACAGTACATTTATAAATATATTTATACAATATATACGATACATTATTTACTTGCGGCTGCAGATGCAAGTACAAGAATATACCTGTACTTGCGTTATCAGGTCAGGTTCACAAGTATCTGCGCAGGTTTATAATACCTGATGCAGTACTCTAGTGCAGAGTATGATCCCCCATTGCTAATAGGAGAAAAATTTGATCTAGGGTGAGGGGAAGGAGTAGTCTAACTTCGTAACGCGTGGACCGATTTCGATGATTCTTTTTCTGTGGGGCAGAGTATGTTCCGACCAGAAAAAATTTTTAGTGGGATGAAGATGGGGTAGGGGGTTGAACCTAACTTTTTAACGCGTGGACCGATTTGGATGGTACTTTTTTCGTTGTATAGAGTAGAAGACACTAAAAAGTGAAAAATAAAATAGTTCTTAAAAAAAGTTGAACCGACTGCAAAAAAAGGGCTAAAAAGCATTAAATAATTTTTTATTTTATATCTATTACGTTATTTTGAAGTCGTTGCAAATTAAACAAATAAAACAACTACAGAACCACAATTGAAGATACTATATAAAACTACCTGAACGTCTCAGCTCACGGGATCATAAGGAAGGACGATTAAATACTTTTGTTGTAGTTGTTTGGTTTGTTGAATTTGTACCGACTTCAAAATTTCGTAATAGATATAAAATTAAAAATTATTTAATGCTTTTTAGCGTTTTCTGTGAAGTCAGTTCAACTTTCTTTTTAAAAACTATTTTATATACTTTCAGCTGCTTCCTTCATTCAAGTGTCAATCTGCTGATGAAGTAAGTTCCTTCGTTCGCCTTTGGGTTCATTGTTTAAAAGGGGAACAAGCATTCCAAGCGCTGTTGAGAGTGATTCTAGAACCGACTGAAATTTCTTTTCATATAAGTATAGCTAATCCTGTCGTCCTATATCTAACTCATTTCTAATTAGTCGATGAAAGTCTAGTCTAGTCTAGTCGGTGAAAGCGAGTACATTTGCTTATGTTGATGAGCGTTTGTTGTCTTCGCATGTTTTCTGCAAGAATATTTATTTTAATCTCTTCAGCACGGTACAGGTAGATTAGAGTTCGATTTCTTAAGGATTGTCGCTTTCCTAAATGATCTCAGCGGTAATAAGCGGGACAAAGTATTGTAATGCTTTGCAGTAAACTTGATAAGGTTATTTATAATTTTGCCTTTCATCTTGTTGCACGGCCTCGGTAACTATGGCCATAGCTTTTTTCAAACTTTCATCGCATGGGGAGTGCTTTAAATTAAGAAATGGGTGGTCAAAGAAGTCTTGAAACGTTATTCGACTGTCTGGATAATGTTTTAAGTAAATCTCGACATTCCGAACTTATTTGATAGTTTGATGGAATTACAATTTTTTACACGGAGCTTTTCCGAAGAGGCATTCGTACAGAATCACTCCGATGCTCCACAAGTCTGCTCTTGCATCATAAGCAGGTCTCAGGACAATTTCAGGGGCCATATATATATATATATATATATATATATATATATATAATAGAGGACCCTTAATGCTGGAATTAATCTCACCAAGTTTCAGATGTTGGGCAAACCCAAAATCAGCCACTTTCATCCGAGTTAATAACAAATTCTGCGACTTTTAGTCGAAATGGCTAACATCATTAAACCTCATGTACTGGACAGCTTGAGCCAGTTGCCGCAAAAATATTTACAAGTTGATTCCAGCAAATCCCTTCGTTGGCTTAAGCTATGTGTTTATGTCATAAATTTTAACTATGTTTTTATGTGTTAAATTTTTGAGAAGTTGGATTTCAGTTACCAAATTATCAGTTGCCATTCTTGATAGGGAAGCCTTCTCAACCACCTTGATCGCATTCTAAGTGTTGGTTCTTTTATGACGTGCTTTCAAAACTGATGCATAATTTCCAGAGCCTAATTTCTCCAGTATTTCAAAATCAGTAATCCGTGGGATGTTCATTATAAGATTTTGAACTTAGGCAATCTTGTTTTTTCTACATTTCTAGCTATTTAACAACCTTCCATAGCACAAATGAACAGTTTTTGAAGCGGTGAGTAGATATCCTACAAGGGGTTAAAGTAACCAGTAAAATATTTACAAATATAGTATGATAGCTCAATACCACATTTCACCACAATACTTAAAGCCCTATCCCGGAACCCTTACGTATCATATCGTAATTATGCAATTGAACAAAAGCATTTGTATTTTTTCAAAAGGAAAATCCTTTAAGAGTTTGATTCGTACGATCGGGCAAAATAAAAGCACAAGTATGCGGTGAACGGCCAGCTTATTACTGGCTGCAACTTAAATACAGCTGATAAGTATTGCGATCAAACATGTTGGTGCGTCCTACCTTCGCTATGGTTTATTTATCTATATTAACGAATTGAAAAGCAGATTATTTATTTGTGAAGTTAATCCAACTATAAGAGCAACGCATGTACATAGTGATATAACTATAAGGAATAAATTCGTCGTCTTAAGAAATGATTCTTATGTGATCGGATTAGCGACAGTTTTAATCTGTGAATCAAACCGTCAATAGCTTTTTACCTGATGACTTTATTACAATATGTTGCGCTCCAGAAGATCACATCTATATGCATATAAATTTTTTACCATCTCATTTGGTAGAGATCTCATCAAAATATCTGAAACCCGATGTTCTTGTCATGACATATTCCGTGAAATGTGTTCAACCCACCTCAATTCGTGTTCAATTTTTTCTCTCAAGGTGTTGTTCTTCTTGCCTCAAATCAAAAAAACCAGTAAAAGTATACGTTACGGCTTTACCAGCTTTTCTGACATATTTGACGGGGCCTCCCAAATGCATGTCAGTCTTTTAGTCCTCATATTTTAAGCTCCTGCCGTACAGGTTTAAAATTATTTCATTGATACACAAATTTCATCATAATTTTGTGATACAGATGCACGAAGTAGAGGAGGATTCACAATAGTCATAAGCGACGGAAGAAAGACCTAAATTAAAATTAACTGTGTTAATTGGTGCTAATAACCGAACACAAGTTCATAGAAAGTGTAATACACTTTTTCTGTCGAGCGTGATGATTTTTTTGTTGGTCATGCCTATGTTTTTACTCGAATCAAACGTGCGGTTAAGAAATGTTTTAAAGACAGATCTTATGTACACCTTTTTTAACCAGATATAACTTGAAAAAGATACCGCGAATAATGCAATTAATCGTGACAGACTTAGGACCAGGAAATCAAACCAGTTCCTTCTCGCTTTGAAACAATGTACTTGGAGAAATATTTTCGGGTTTCCGTCAACACAAGGTAAAAACTCACTTTACCCAATAGCACGTTCAGGCAAATGATCCATGAAGGTATGCGCATGATTGGTGTAATTACCAGTTTTGAACCTTCAATTGAATCCACTTTTGTCTTACAATCTTGACTTAATCACTTGTTTAAGATTCCTTGTTACAAATTGATTTATTAGTAAGATTGGTAAAAAATTGATAGACAGGTGAATTTTCCTATGATATACCGACAGCGCCGTCGTATAAGGGAAAACACCTTGGATTTCCACGCTTATTTTAAAGGAGACTCTTAAAAGGGAAGGATACTACGGTATGTAGCATGGTGAGGTGAGGCAGGAAAAAGGAAATTTACACCAAATTATTATGTGACACACTCGGAAAAGTAGAAACGGGCTAACTAAGGGGACGCGACTATCTTGCAAATTTTTAAACTAGAAAAATATTATGGTATGGTAAGTATTTTAAAATTTATTTTGATTCGTTAAGTATATGATTAATATTTTTTATTTCTATATAACTCTGGAAAAATTGAAACGTCGCTAAAACCTTATATGTATATAGAGATATAAATTGGACCGTAATAGCAATAATAAATTTGGTGGAAAATTAAAAAATTTTTGACGAAATTATGTAATCAAATAATCTGCTACGCGAACCTTACACGATCAGCAATAACGCCACTACTTTGCAAAATTATTATCGTGTAAAGTTTACAGAAACTGCAGCGATACTCAGTAATGATGTGATCCGGATTTTCTGAGATTGATGCATCATTCGAACAGCCTATCAATGCTAATGTACAACAGGTAAACAACATTTGGTAATTGTCCAGATAATAACTCCACCTTCGCAGGGGTTGTTTGTATAGAAAAAATAAATAAAATTTTGTAGTTATTCTACAAGAAGTAAAAATTTCCATTATAAAAAATATATTTTTCTGAATAATAAAGTATTACCGTAATTATGATGTTAAATAATTGATCGAAACTAATTTTATAAAAAAAAACTCGATTTTTATTTGTCACTGAACTGCTCATATATTTGCAGTCGCTAAAAATGTGATGAAATGTGGATTGGTTTTCTTCAGAAATGTCAAATGTAATTCAATCCTTCCGGCGTGGTCCCCTATCAGGCCTAGACCGGAATATAATACCCATATTTGACCAGAGGCAGTGTCGGCATAAGATAAAGTTCAAAGGCTAAACAATTTATTTGTGACTCCGCAAACTCTGAAAAGAGTCCCTTTCTGGAGCTCCGACTGAATGTCGGTTCTCTTTAACTTTTCTCACACTTTTCCTACGGCCACTGTTCTAAAGAGACTACCAGCCTGACTACTTACAAGATTTTTAAAGCACTACCACCCCTATAATCTCCAGGCCAAACTTAGTCGTTCTGTCAAATTTTGGCAATCTTTCCTAAGCAGAACAACACGAATGTGAAACAGTTTAATATCTTCTATTTAGGAGCCCAAAATAGGCATACATCGTCACCTCCTTCTTTTAAACCCCATTTACCCATTCTCTATACCCTTAATTTTCCTGCCAAGGCTATGTTTTAGCATCGGAGGACATCTGAGTTTGAGCATTATGATTAAAAAAAATATTAATTGTGAATTACCTAATATTTTTATTAATAAAGTAATAGCAAAATTAGTTTGGAGCGTATTGGACATGAACATGATAGGGTTCCGTAGAGTTATTTCGAAATTTTTTTTAAAACATTTTTGCTGCATTGTTCGTTATAATTAAATTGAAACTACTAACTAAGGCTGCATTAAGGAACTTTTTCAGATATTGGAGACGGAGTTGGAACAATTCGCTGAGCGGCTCAACTGCCATTCCATGGGTCCCGGGTTCGAGACCAGTTCTCTCCGTGAGCTTTTATTAAGAAATTAAAATAATCCACTCCATCTCTGTTGTCTAGCTCGCAGGAATGGGTGAATCCATATCAAATCGACCAATTTAATTAGTAAAGGTAGCTGACAAAATTTATTTATTTTTTATTTTTTTTAAACTAAATTTGTACTATACTTAGAGAGTTGAAAAAATGTATTCCGTAATTTTTTAGATGTTCAGTTTTTTTTAGCCGCCATTATGTATTGGCGTCTCAGTCTATTTTTCATTTTACAGAGGTATGTTTTAAGCGCTGTAACTTCTTCGTTTTGAAAGATATTTAGTTTAAACAAAAACCACGTTAAAGAGCAAAAAATGTGTAATATTTTCTGTCTGGTATATATTTAGGCCAACTTAACTGTAAATACGGAAAAAAATTGGTAAATATTAACGTTTTCAAATTAAAAACCTTCTCTTTTAAAATTAAAAATGTTAAAGATAGAACTAAGACTCAGCTTTAATTTTTTTTCTGAATAATGTCTTTATAGTATACTGCTTCCTTAAAAAGTTTTAGGTCTTACAGTTATATCATTTTTTTTAATGAGTCTTCAAATATTGCGATTTTTCGAGAATCGCGCATTTTCAACTAGAAATATCTCAGAAGGGACACAATTAAAAAATCCAAAATTTTCGGAAAACATTCCTTTATTGTATTGTAATAAGTGTTTAAAATTTCATCACTGAACAGAGAGACGGATGAATAGACCGTAACTATAATAGTTCTTAGTTACTACGAAACCCTAAGAAAGGCGTGTATCTTAAATATATAAGCCCACGAATGAATTGAAGCTTTTTTCGTCGTTGTCAATTAATAAATTTAAATTAAGCAGGTGAAAAAGAGCAATGAAAAACATTAACCTTCAAAAATTAAAACGGTCTATAGTTTGGCAGCACCTTGGCTATTATAACCAAGTCTTTGCTTTTGTCTTGGCAGAACGTTATTCAAGTGGATACACAACTAAGTTATTATCCAATTTTGGTTTCACACAGACAAATTACTAAATCAGAACGAATTTTTTGAAAGAGAAGTCATTCTCATTAAAATGCATTTAAGGTGAATTCTGAACCACCATAGTTACTTCACAACCCCCAATGGCCCTTTTATCGTAATCTGTTGCCAACGAAAAACAACCATGAGTCGTTTTCGGTCGGGTTCGAACCAAGGATTTTCAGGAGGTAAGGTCCACACGTTCGACGACTCAGGCTATGAGCTAATATAGAATAAAATAGACGAAACGGAATTTTCTAAAATATTTTACGAATAGATAGAAAATGAACAATAACCTTTTGTAGCAGTGGGAAACAATTATAGTGCCGGTCTAGCAGTGGCAAGACATCGAGGGATTACGAACTCTATCGTGGTATTAAATAGTATTATATATGCCTAAAAGTCATCAATATTAGTTCAGTCCTTTTTGTGTTAAAACAGTTCGTACAGATGAACAATCATCCATCCCTAACCCGAACCGAGATATGGCAAAGTCTCGGTCTTGTCGCGGTGCCGTTAAGCCCTACACGTAACCCTCAAGCACGCAAATACTAACCATCTTTACGGATTTTTTTGTGGTGCAGCTAAGGAACGTGTGTTTTTTTATACGATGTGGCCAAATCCTAGGGGACAACCCTTTGATGCGTTACCATGGTTTTGGCCGGAAGGGAATTAGAGTAAGGGAAGCGAGGAAACTTGAGTCTTGTTTTTGCATTGCTGCGAGCTATACAACAGCCCAGAGACGGAGTGGATTATTTTAATTTCTTAATAAAAGCTCACGGGGTCATCTGGGTAGCGATTCTCACACAATTTGGTTGCCTAACCGTTTCAATAAATTAAGCGCATGCCCAAAAAATGTTGTGGCAACAGAAAAATATTTCATAGCAACGAATAAATATGTCAAGTTTGTGCGCATGATCTGTAATTCTCCCATGCCGTTCCCCGGAGCTTGCATCTAAATACTCAGTCGCCCGACTGGGAGCTGGCGTGTGATTTTGACACTTCATAGCGCTTGGACTGCCATGAGCAAAAATTTTGTAAAACGGTTGGCATTCCCCTTCAACCGATTGAACACACACTTGTTAAATTCAAGATCTACACATTTTTACATTTTTGCGTACTTACAAGGCAACCAAGTTGTCTGAAAACAACAAAGTTCGTGAGAATTCCTACCTTGGGCTCGAACCCGGGACGCATGGCATGTTGGTCTTGCCGCTCAACGTATTGATCCAACTCCGTCTCCAAAGGGGGACTTATTCGTATTTTCAGAGGGTTTTGAAGATACAGGAAAGGTTATGAATGGTGGTGGGTTGTAGCAACTGGGGGGGGGGGGGGGTGGGGGGAATGATACAACCATATCAACAGATCCAAAAATCAATTCTTCCAAGGGGGCTAAGGGTTACGTTTTTCTTACAATCAATTAAAATACCAAACAGGAGGCGATTAGAGTTGCCCACAAGATGTAAACCTAGCCTTTAAAGTGGTTAAAAACAGTTATTCTTGACAACAGTATTTATCAGAGAAAAATTTCAATTCACGGTCAGCGGGGAAAAAAGATGTGCTGTTAAAGCCGTGTGGAGTTATTGTGTGCTCTTTCTCGGTTACTGTAAACCTTCCTCTGGTAACAAAATTCAGTGTATCGAATTTATCAATTTTTTAAAAACCTTGGAAAGGTAGGTTCACACTCTTCGGGGATGAGAAACAACAATGCTGGCTTTAATCGCCTCCTGTCTGATATCCCGATTGAAAAGTGAAAACTAAGTAAAAGATTTATTTTCTACCCCTTGGAAGGTTTGTTATCACCTCGACTTGCTTCCCTCCCCCCCTCAGAATCCATCCTTTGTTATTATAAACCCCTGGAAATGCAGAGTATTTCCCTTTAAACATTGCGTTATCGAGAATTACCGCAAAAAAAAACAAATTTTTTATAATTTTTTTTTTCGTATTCTTCACTCTGAATATTTGGGAGGAGTAGATTATGTAGCTGCGGCAGATATTAGCAAAAGCAGCAAAATCAAGACACGCTCACTATGTAAATATGCAAGATATATGTAAATATGCAAAATAAGCAATTTGAAATGTATGTTTTTATATCTTAAGGTGTCGATATGAATTTGCTTAAAAATCCGCAGTCTATTTATAGGAAAGCAAAACCAACTAAACCAATTTCAAAGCCTATCAAAGTTGCTGTGCATGTTCCTACTTGATTATATTCACGCTTAAATGGAACTATATTAAACTATACCCTCATTGGCTCAATTTCATAAAATATATTAAAAGTGGACTCGTACGATGATACTATACATGGATCGCTCAAGCTCTTTCGAGGGAATACATTACTCTTTTTTTCCTTACATTCTTTGTTTCTTACATTGCTATCTTTGTTAATTTTCTTTCACCATATAAGATAGACGTAACTCCAATGAATGAGAAATCGTTTTGTTTCTAATTGATCTCTTATTTCTGTAAGAATCGAAAAAATTACTCAATTCTGGCTCACAACGGGAATCAGGCTCACCAATCTTTGGCTACTTTAAGGTAATATAACGAAGCTCTCACAAATGTGTCTACACACCCATCATATGCCAATAAACTCAATTACAAGGCTCTTCGTGTTCATCTTTGATTTCTTTTACGGTGATTATTTCCCCCTTGAGCATAATAACCTTATTATTCCCTTATTATGCCGCGAACAATTGCTTCTTAATTTTCCGGTCGATTTACTTAGAACTAAGCTTGGGCCTCGACACATCAGTTTGCTATAGTTTAGCACGGTCGCGATAATGTGATGATGTGTTGAAGATAGTAACAGAAGATGGATGATGACTTTGGTAGTTCCTGGTCTGGTATAGGGGAATTCCATGGCTGAAATCGCTGATGTTGCCTATGATGAAAGAAAATCTCATATATGTGCTAGTCATGAATAATATCGTGTTCTTTTTCAAATTCACCTCATTGATGGAGTTCAAAGATACTATCTTTATCATTTACAGCATGCGGTCCCTCGAATCTACTTGCATAGTCATAATCCGGAAGCGACAAATATTTTCGGGTCAGGGTCGTAAAGGTATTGTCTCACAGCGTCTGGTTCAACATCAATATATCGGAATGTGAAATTTTTAAATAGTCAATTACTTCATTGTATTCTAATGAAGTTGGCTGGTGGCAAGATGCTGTAATCCGCATCCCACAAGAAAAGCTTCTCACATGAACCTTATTCAGATAAACATCTTGGTGAGACTCAATGCGTTCGAATTCCAAGCCCATATTTTCACGAAGTAGGAAAAGAGGCAAACACCTTTCACACCTCTAATTTTCCTTTATACAAAGAAGCACTAGGAAAAGAAGTTGTTAATGGTGACAAGATATAATGAAATCGGGATGACTCGGGAAATCAAATGACTGTTTCCTTCTGCTATTTTCTTTAAGGATTAAGGAAAATGTCACGTTTTGCAACACATTATAAGGGAAGATTGGACTTCCAAAGTAGATATATTCAATTATAGACAAAATACTATCTGAGCTTTCATAAATTGCTTGCACAATGACTTCAATAACTCCAAGGTAGTAGCCCACATCAGAGCTATGAAAATCGATTTACAATTAAAGCGCAGATAATTGGTGTAGTTTTGGCAAAGGGTCGCAATTCTGATAAATAAATAGACAGGACAATTAACAGTGAGAATATTATACCTATGGAAAAAATTAAGTAGACACAATCTTGCAATCACCTCTTTCATGGTAGCTTCGTACCGACAATTTCGGTTGAAAATTAAGTGAGTATCCAACAATGTTAGGTATGCGGCTTATTAGCTGCCATCGTAATCGATCTGGGCTTTGATCAAGCAATTCCAAGTGGCGCTTTAAAGACCTAGCAAAAAGTTCATTTTGAAGTAATTTTTGGTTTCAATACTTGAAATTGCAAAAATACCAAAATACGACGATAGCCGCCGTCAATGCTTCTTTGGGTGAAGGTAAATGATCAAGCGAACACACCTGTGGAACTTACCAAAGCAATTACGATCTTTAGTCGTAGCCGCAAACAAGCTGACGCGACATGCAGTACCATTTCAGTTCTGTAAAATGAAAGAAGACACGGCCAATGGCTGGATAATTCCGTGTGCTTTCAGCGGCAAAAGGCCGAATTCACTAGAGGGCCCTGCAAAGAATGCATTGTCTTGACCAATGCAACAGCGAAGAATAAATCTTTGCGTGAATTCCTGGCATAGCCCGTCGAGTAAAATGTAATTGAGGCCATTCAGGCTGTTTTAATTAACGTTAACTTATTATCGAGCCTTCTACCATAATTTTATTCTGGGACCCATATAAATTTATGTAAAGACAGAAACTATGCTCTGCATCACAGGAATAAGTATCTTCTTCTTAAAGTATCTGCCAATAAGCATTTGTCATGGTTGGTGGGTCTTCTTTGAAATATATTCAGTAACAATTATTATAAAAAATACATATGAGGCATTCCATTTCAGCTGGACATGGAAATTTTTTTTTCTAATGTTCTAGAAATCAATAGAGTGTCGGTAGAACAAGTTTTGGCCCGACTGGGCACTCCATTCCCGGGTTATAATTTTTCCAATATTGTAAAAACAAAGAATTGTCGAAAATCAGGCGTTTTTCCATTATTCATTTTTGGAAATCACTTTATTGGAAATTTTATATCTAATTTTTTTCAAAATTTTGAAAAATTGTGCAAAAAGACGTCTTTGGACAGTTTAAATTTTTAGTTCTTCCTAACTATTTGTTACAAAGTTTTCAGAGTGGGTGCCAAATAGGGAAAGAAATGATAGTTTTATGCATTTTAAAATTTTCGAATAAGACCACTTTGAACATTTTAAAATTATTTAATTTTCAACATCAAACTATTTCTGACCCAAAAACTACGCGACAACAAAATTTCATAATGGTCTTTAAAAAGGGCTTCCCGCGTTGGTTTTTTGCATTTTCAAACAGTAAAAACAGAAATATTAAACATTTACATGAAATTTGCCTGAAAATGCTTAATATTTTCTACTTATTTTGAAAATGCAAAGAACCCACTCCAAAAACCGGGTTATTTTTGAGTCAATCTATCGATAGGTTTTTTTTTTGAAAAAATTTGATTCAAAATTAGCCGATTTTTTCTGGTTTTTAATCCATTAAGGGGGGGGGGGGCGGTTAGGGTTTCAGCGTAAAAAAAAACAATTATTGTGAAATTTTTTTTGAAGGAATGGATTGAGCAAATTTATTGAAACCTTTTGTACATTATTAAGCACACTTTTAACAATATTCTGTAATTTTTTCATGCAGAAATAGTGCAAAACAAGCCGGTGACAGAGCTTGCCCCAGAACGTCTTTGAAAAAATACAATTTGCGGTGTTCACTGTATCTCGGTCGGAAATTATCTGAAATCAAAAACCATTAAAATTTAGTCAAAGTATTATCAAATCGTCCCCCCAACATTCTCCGATTTTTTTTTTTCATTTAAAAATTTTTGGTGGCCATCTAAAGTGTAAACTGCTATTTTCCACGAAAAATTCCGCCATTTTGTGGGTGGGAAACCCTCTTAATGTAAAAAAAAATTTTAACTAAACGTTGGGGGGAGGTATTTTATACGTAGAAAATGTGTACCAAGTTTCAAATGAATCGGTCTAGTAGTTTTTAAATGGCAGTGAACAGGGACTTTGAAAAAGTAGTTTTGAGAAAAACGCGTTTAAAGTTTATGAGCTAGAAAAGTGAAGAAAAAATTTTTTTTTTCAACTTACACAGAATCATCGATTCCAGCTGTATAGAGTAGACTTCCTGCAGCAGCTTCATTGTCTTCAGCCTCTTTTCTCTCAAGTCTTTTCGAAACTAAATAGAATATTCACGAAACAGGATAGTTGACCAGAACAATAGAAGCTGTATACCTGCTCAACAGCTGCACTAAAGGACAGGGGACTAACTATAGACCATAACTTCAAGAGTTTTGCTCAGATCGACTTAAAATTTTGAGAATATATTCTTGAAATGTTTAACAATAAGATAAGACATAAAATTCGAAGTGTACACCCTTACCCCCCCCCCCTTAAAGCATATATATTATAGAAATCCCAATTCTTATTTAAGTCCGGAGCTGTAAATAATGGAAAACCGGCTGATTTTCGATAGTTCTCGAATTTTGCAATTTTGTAAACATTATTTCTCGGGAATGGAGCACCCAATCGGGCTAAAAACTTGTTCCACCGTTTTTTTTTGTTTATTGACTTCTAGAATAGGTACTGAAAAAAACTTATTCAGTTAAGATAGAATACCCCATATGTATTGTGAGGCGTTCAAAAGAATTATAGTTAAGGTACTATTAGCGTGTGAAGTTAAAAATAAATACCCTTTTCAAGTGTTTTTTAATAGAAAAATTTATTTTTAGAGCAAAATTTGTTGATATATGATAACTTAGTATCTATATTTTATAAAAATTTATTTTTTTTAATAATAATTTTTTTTCTCTGGTATAGAGGTTGTCGAAGTTGAAGTAAAAAAAAAGAGCCCAAATCTGCGGAAATGATAGAGCCTCTCCAGTACATCTGAAATCAAATGGCATTTTAATATAGACATATTTAGTTGTGCATCCCCCACCAAAACCGGAAAAAAAGCGTTTTTTCGAAAAGGGCGCGAATTTGGAAAAACGTTTTAAAAACAGCCTCATTTTCCCGCGCTTTTAAGTCTCTAAACGGGAAAAAAAGAAACAAAATTACCAGGATCCGTGGGAGAATGCACAATAGGCATAATAATAAAAAAATGAGAAAAGTTTTATTAAAATCGGATAAAAAGGTTTTGAGCTAGATTTTGGGCAAATTTGTAATGGCCATTTCGAGAAAAACGCGTTTAAAGTTACAAGGAATTTACGCAGCGCAGCGTCTTCAAATCATGACATACTATACAGAAATCGGTATAACTTTTTTTTCTTTTTTGAATTTTGACCTGAAATATTAAATACATATTCTGGATATATTTATAGACCCTTTTATGAAAAAAAAATCGAAATTCTTTTTTGACTCTCTAATAGTACCTTAAATTACCAAGTTTATATATTGTTAGGAGTAGCAGTTTTCGGTCAATTTCTTTTCGCAACCTACCAATTCAACAAAAATATACGTAAAACGATAGCCACTGCTGTTAAAAAAATTAAATTTAATTGTTTAAAATTGGACAATTGTAACTACAGTTATGAATGAGGGCTACTCAATTTTAAAAATATTTACTTTCAGAAAATGCAAGAAAATGTTTGTAACAACACACAGTGATGCACCCTTCATGCTTTCTGTAAAATATATGTGCATTTCCCTTTATTTTACTTTACATAATGGAATATAGATTTTGTAAAACTTAACGTTAAATTTGTTTTTTGCCTACTGTATAAAAAAATTAATTGAAAGACTCTTAAATATTTGTAAAGTATTGGGCTTATAAATATTAAATTTGGGATAAAAACTAATATATTGCGAAGTAGTTTTTAAACAGGATTGGAATAAATGTCGAATAACTTAGCTGAAAACATAAATTCTTTTTCCATCTTTAGTTAAGTTTAAATCTGCAAATTTAAAATTTTATACAACATTCTTAGTTCTACAAAAGTAACAGCAAAAAACACGAAACCGGAAGGAATCGGAGCAAAATAAACAAATGCCGGAGAAAAAAAATGAACCAATGGGACACAATGATACGTTAGTTTTAGAGAAGCCTCGATCAGGAGTAATGTTTACATAAGTTGTCGATGAAGTTATTTAGGTAACCATAACCCCTTGGTTGGCGTGGAGCGAGAGAAGGACTTCACCCCACTCGAGACAACGATTGCAAATGGACCTACAATTTAAAGTGGTTTCGGAATATGGATGGAGATCGAACTGAAAAAATTGATTCAGTAGGGATCGATCTGTAAATATTTTCCGATTTTGTAGATCGATTAATCGCCTTAAAAATATCGATATCAATACATCGAATAGATCGATTCAATTTATTTAGGTATTTCAATTTATTTCAACATTTTGAAATTACAAATAGTTTAAACTGTTTCCATACAAAAATATAAGGTCATTAGTAAACCAATTTGATAAATAATGGAAGACAGCCTTCGTAGCTTACAAATCTTGATAAAGCAGCAATGGGTATTTTACATTTTAACCGAGCGAAATTTCTTCAAAACTAATTTGAAAGTACATTTACACGCCAAAAGTAGGAGAGAAGCACACCTTTGTATCGCGCATTTGCAAAATTTTTTAAGAAAACTCTAAACGCTCTCTGTTCAGCCTAACTCTCCCTGTTAATCGTAAAATGTCCTAGAAGCATTTCTATGCCCAAGCCCAGAAACGTTAGGACATTTTGCGAGTATGTACCAAAAACATTCTCCTAAATAATTTAGGAAGGTTTCTGGTCCTTTTTCTTTTCTAAGCCACTTTTGCTCGGACTTTGAAGATGGGTCACTTTCATATGTAGGTATAGGTACAAAAGTGACAATGTTCTAATGATAGATGGTCAAGGCAAGACAATCTTTCACTATATTCCATTTTATTGATTTCCTGAAAAAGTTTCTTTAGACAAACTGAGCTTAAGTATTGTATGAGAAAACGATATATTTCTTTTTATAATATTAGTTGTCGGTGCACGAGTTGGCATTCTATTCTGAATGTCACTGGTTCGAACCCCATCTGCGGCGATATATGGTTGGTATCTACTCAGAAAAGATTGCGATAACAAAGTTGCAGAGTAATGTCAGATAGTTCGGTATTCACGTAAAATTGCCCCATGTCCCACAAGGGGAACTAGAGAGAGGAACCAGATATAACAAAATTATTTTAGAAAACCCTCCTTTTGATCGGGATACAAACGCGTAAGTTGAATCCCAGAGTACTATATAATAAGATAAATTTGCTATCAAATGTAAGCCTACCTTTTATTTAGTTTACACCTAACATAGTGGGGATATTTATCTTCTAGTCGAATCGGATATTTCTTTTCTTAGTTTCTGTAACCCTTGGTGATTCATAGGTTAGGAGAAAAGCTTCTCCCGGTAACGATTACAAGTGGGTCTACAATTAAAGGTAGTTTCCGAACCACTGACATTATTCTGCCACATCTAATGGTCTTTAAGGATAATCTGTTGTCAACAGAACACATGTATTGGTCGCCTCTGTTCGGGACCCTTGAGATGGTAAGCCAACATGTTATCAGTTACTCCACCGACTATTTACAATTCAAATAGCTGTATTCTGTTACACGTGGTTGGTTTATGCTATTATCTATAAGAGCAAAATGAAACAAGTCGAATTTTCTTTCGTGGATATTTAGCCTAGAGACGTGTTTACAACAAGAGGAATGAACAAAATAGTTTGTCCATTAAAGCAATCAACTAGTTGTGGAAAATGATTTATTGGAAACAATAAAGCGTGTGCAATTTTACTCTATATGATCATAAAAGTAATAGATGGGACTTGTAAATTTTCGCATCAAAATTCATAACGTTGTGCATCTTGCGGGCCAATTATCCAACATGTTGATAATGTTTCAACGATGAAAATAGTCCGCTATCGATCATTGCCATCTTTGGAGTATGAAATTAGACATTAATTCGTTGTTATAAGATTAATGTTGTTAGTCACTCAGATGCCCAACAGGTTCGTCGTCTCCATGAACCTGAGCTAACTTATGATCGTCATTGAGGTTTACGAGTGCACAGCCCGGTGAGAGCTATAAAGTTTGCCTAGAATGACCGCAATAACAGCCCCGCCGAAGCTGCCATTAATAGTAAAAAATTGAATTATTGATCGTATATTGATCATGTGGAGATATATCTACAGTCAACAAAAATTTTTGGTGTCGTAAATCTTAGTTCGAGTTTAATCACCTACACCCTGTATTATACGTAAACGGAAAGCATAAAATGTTTAAAAATCCAATCTGAGAAAATGGTCTCTTCGATATCGCCCATAAATGCCAACGGACCGAGTGTTTTATTTCCGTAATTACGAAAATATTTAACGACCGTCTTGTGATCATCAGAAGAAGGTAATTCATCTGTCATATCAACAAAATGAGAAATTTTATTTCTTCTCGGTTGAAATAATTAGGGAAGAAGAATTTTATCCATTATACACTTCAATATGGGCATAAAAATGAGTTTACAAGACTAATTATGTTTCCAAAAGTAATTGCCGTGAACCTGAAATGTTTAAAATTACAACTAAAACCTTTTCTGTCACATCAGCGAATTTGTAAAAAGGTAAGTTTTGTACTACTCTTATACCTGTTTTTCGGCCTGTTTTCGCCTCTTTTAGCAATTTTTTTAAATTTTTAACACAAGCATTTATGCATTCTACAAATTAGTAAATAGTCTGCCTGAGTAAAATTAACAAGGAATTTGGGCAAACTTAAAGAGCTTGTGAAATTAGTGTAATTGTAATAATCACTGCGGACAGTTTTCATTCTTGAATGACTTTTCTATTATTAAAGTGACCAACCATTACTCATGTAACATTATTTAATGTCATGAAAAAACAAGAGAAAGCCAGGAAGTGGAAGAAAAAGTAAAATAATATCGGAAAAGAAGATGACAACGAGTAAGATATCTCAGTACATTACGTTCAAAAATGTAAATTCTCAAATAACATTTTGAATGTCTCATTTTGACATTGACTAAGAAATGCTAAAATCACTCGTAATTAAGTTATAGTGATCGGAAATTTTTTTTTTAAATAGTTTATTTAATTAACCCCCTTAAAAGAGTTGAAACACTAAAATTTCTAATTGTTTAAATTTTTTAGGGTTGAAAAAAAACATATTAATGAAAAATCAATCCTGGACACGCTATATTTACCGGAAAATGGCATACGAAAAATGTCCTGCGATACGGAAAATGGTCTAAGAAAAATAAATAGTATACTGAACACAAATTATGTTGATATCAATGAATTACTTTCAGGTAGTAAAAGTGCCGAAGAAAATATAATCAAATGTTTTTTTTTTGTATAACTACGTCAAGAGTTATTATGATCTATTTGTATTATAGGAAACGTTCCTTGAAGAAAAGGACCTAGTGAAATATACATCAGCAACACTTTGGTGGCTTTGATATTGAGAGCATACTTGCAACACGTCACTGAAGATATGGAAGAGCAAAAGAGGGACTATTACTGGGAATTAAAAAAAAAACACAGAAATGGAAATTAGGTTTAGGACATTTAATGCAAGAATTACATTGAATTAAAAAATCAAGCAAGTTGTACTATATATACGTACGTAAACTGCAACGATTGGATGGAGGGCTTAGGGGGATCTTCTACCTTGTTGGTTTCAAGAAATAGATTTTTTTTAGCATTTTTGTAATTTAGAACGTTTTAGGAACATACCCTGGAAATGATATAATGGAATTCTTATTATTATGGATGTCAGAGACAGTCAAACACTCCGCTCCGCGTGCCGTTTTTGTAACGCTCCGTTGCGGCAGCCCTGAAACTTGCTTTACGAGGACATACCAATGACATCCGATACTGCAAAAAGGGCTCAGATTAAACAACGTGAACAGCAAGTAGCACAACAGGAGTTTCTTCTCCAAGAAGAAGATGAACTCTACGGTCCTAACATTGCAGATTGCTCATAAGTAACTTTTTGTCTAAGGTTCATGCATGAACATCTTTATATGAGATTTCCCAATAGTTGCGTTTTTGTAACTGGCTGACATGCTATCTCCAAAAATAATTGATCGATTAACTCAAATCTTTTATCTAAATATATAAAAAACATGTTGCTATCGTTTGACGAAGGCCTTTTGAAAATGTTTCATTCCAACAATTTTTATAGCTGTTTTTAGCCCTGAACACATGAAAAGAAAACATACTTTTTTTTAAGATGTCGACAATTTAGCGAAATTTTTGAATTTTAAAAATTGCGTTCGTCAAACCATAGCCAAGGGGATAATAAAACTAAATCTTTTTTTGATTTTTGATTTTAGACGACTTTCATGAACTGCATCGTGTCAACCGTTTTGATATGAACTTTTCGTAAGGGCTACTTCAAGCTCGAACAAAGATCAAACTAGAAACAATAAAGATTTAAAAAATTCATTTTCAAAGTATAAGAATAAACGAGTTGAACCCAAAAAACCACATATCAATCGCATTATTGGTGTCCCTTCTCGAAAAGTCGTATCAAATATGGCGTCGTAAGGTAGAAGACCCCCTTAATGAATTTTTTTGAACATTTTAGACAACAAAAACTATTAATTATAGGAGATTTGAATGGCAGAATAGGAGAGTTAGAAACACTGGAAGAAGATTTGGTGATAAGCAATTATGAAATTCGTGCACTCAGGAAGTCAAAAAATAATATAATAAATAGGGATAGTAGAGGGATAGATGAGCTTTTTGCTGATAATAGTCTAGTTATCTTAAATGGAAGGACAATAAATGATGCAGGTGGGGAGTACACATATATAGGATATAACGGGGCCACAGTTATTGACTTGGCCGCGTCGTTCAGAATATTCGATGTAATTGCAGATTTTGTGGTAGATAAACAAAGTTGCTCGAACCACATGTCAATTATAACAAAAATCAGAACTATATGACACATTCAAGTCAAGAAACTGATTTAAATATACTACCAAAACATAACTGGAAGATACAGAATATGCAAGAGTACCGTTGGTACAGTTCATCACACAAACAGCGAATTTAAGCCCTCAGGGAAGACATCCTAGAAACAAACAGAAGCGGTTCTATAATCAATGTCATAAAGCGAGGAGGAAGTCCTTCAAATGTTTAAATCGATTTAGAAAAACTAACTAAGAATTCGCGAGGCAGAAGTACAAGCACGAAAACAAGCATTTTAGGAAATTGTGCAGGAACAAGTAGAGTGACTATTACAAAGCACTTGATAGACGGTTAGCAGAAGTCAATGACAGTAAGGTATAGTGGGCGTTAAGCCGAGAAATCAGAGGAAGGAAATACGTAATTGGCAAGTCAGTACCGATCAATTCAATCATTTCCGTCAACTTTTGTCGATATCGAGTGCCAGGTTATATTATACGCCAATCCATTAAAAGAAGAGCTGAACGGGCCTATAAGTGTAACGAAGGTTTTGGAAATCCTGAAGCTCGCGAAAAGTAATAAAGCTTCAACAGACGATGGAGAAACGTATGAATTTATAACAAATTAACTAACAACTCAAGACACTAGCAAAACAGTTATAATAGCATGTACTATTGTGGAGTAGTTCCGGTATCTTTCGGGAAGGCAATTATTGAAGTGAATATAGAATTAGTAAGTTTTTATAAATACCTTGTTTTTTTTGTTGACTCCTGGATTAAGCCTTAACGCCCAAAGCTCTGGTTGTGTCAAGTCTGTTCAATGTAGAGAAATTGACATAACAGTGCACTTGTTAATGTTCAAAGTAATAGAGCACCAGCATAACAGAGGATTTTTGAATGATGTATATGATGAAAAGTTAAGGTCCTAAATGACTGCCCTGAGGCACCACAGAAGAGGTTTTAATTTCGTCAGAGAGTGCACCACGAAATAAAACCCGTTGTGTGCGATCAGACTAAGAAGAACATAACCACTGGACGAAGACTGGAGGAAATCCCAGAACTGAAAGCGTGTAAATAAGAATCTTATGATTAATTCTATCAAAGACCTTACTAAAATCAGTAAAAATACAATTAACCTGCTTTTCAGTTACAGTAATACAGAAGTTGGAGAACTCCAACAAGTTGGCAGTGGTGGACTTACTCTTCATGAAACCATGTTGGAAAGAGCCAAAGAACGGTTTACAATGGAAGTAAAGTATGTAACAAACCATAGCCTCAAATACTTTGCCAATACAACACAAATTAGCAATTGTTCGATAATAAGAGATGTCACGTTTGTCGCCTTTCTTATGAAAAGGGGCAATCAAAGACAATATGAGCCGATAATTTTGAAAGTGGTGCAAGTCCATTTTGGAAGTACTTTTAATTTCATTTTCCAATTTATTAAAAAAATGTAACAAGCTTGAAATATTTTTGTCGTAGTAACTTTTAAACATAATAACCTTTAGAATGAAAACAACTCTATTCAAGATCTTACGCTTATTAATAACTTTTTTTTTAACTGAAGTCTCAAATTTGGCAGATTTCACAAGTGGACTTACCCCACTTTCAAAATAAATGGCTCGTATGTAAAATTTAGGAAACATTCGAGTGCAAATAGACAAATTAAACAAATAACAGAGAATAGGAGCCAGGGACACATCACAATTTTTCAAAAAATACGCAGGTATGCCATCAGGACCACATGAGCAATTATTAGCCAAATTCGTTATATACTACATTTCTAGACCATAGCTTTGTCAAATACTAAGTCTTTGGAATGAAGGGAAGTCGGCGGAAATCTAATCAAATGAGTAAAATCCTTAAAGCTAATATCACAGTTGTAATCCAAAAACGCAGTCTTAAGGAAATCACTCAAGAAGTTGGCAATTGAAAGTGGATCATTGCTTTCACGGTCATCAATGCACATTGTAGAGGGATATCCATCACAGTTTCGCTCAGAGTTTAAGAATTTCCAAAATTGCTTAGGCTCAGCGCGTAGGGTTTGCTTAGTTCTATCTAAAAAGTCAATATAAGAAGCCTCAAGGGAAGACCGAAACTTATCGCACAGAGTGGAGTAATCATGTATTCATGATGAAGAGTCCCCGATAATTTTCTTCCTGGTTAATGTAGCCTTTTTTATGAATTGGAAAAATTATAGATTTAGTAAATCTTTGTGAAATATTTTGAAAGTCATAGCAATAGTTATATGATTTCAGCAGCATATCGAGGAGAATTGGCGGAGCATTCTTATAACACTCATGGGCACCTGGCGCCTTATTATCTTTTATTTATTTATTTATTTATTTATCTAAGCTTAATACAAGCTATTACAAAAAAATAAAAAACATACAAGCTATAACTTAACACTAATTCTACAAACTATAATAAATGATAAGTAATAATAAATAAATAAAAAGTATAAGCTACAATATGAGCTATAAATACAGTGGATACTGGCAGAAGGCGTAAGGAAGAAGAATTAAGGTAGGCGATCAGGATCAAGATGGGCGGGGTCAAGATATAAGGCTTTGTGAAGGGATGATTTACTCAGATGGAAGTCAAAAGAGGAAAGGTCGTTGACTTTTCGTAACATCCTGGTAATTGGCTCGCTTTGACCGTACTTTGTGCGATGGCGGTCGAGTCGGAAAAGGGGAGTGGATCTAAGGTTACGGGGATTGGTATAGATGGGTAAAGATTGCAGGATTGAAGGGCGGTCTATGGCACCAGTTAATAATTGATAAATTAAGAGAATGTCGGAAACATCACGACGTTTGCTTAGAGGTTGTAAGTGAATCAGTTTCAGACGGTTTTCATAGGGTGGAAGGTTGAATCTGTCAACCCACGGAAGATCACGTAGAGCGAAGCGAATAAACCTACGCTGGACAGATTCAATCCAATTAATATGAGTTGTTTGTGTAGGTGACCATACCTGGCTGGCATATTCAAGGAGAGGTCTAACGAAAGAGATATAGAGAGATTTGGAAACGTAAGGATTGGAGAACTCTCTAGACCAGCGCTTCACAAACCCTAACGCGGAGTTAGCTCTGTTAATTATGCTGTCAATGTGGGAACGGAAATTGAGTTCACTATCACAGATTATTCCTAAGTCACACAAAGAGGTAACGATAGGGACTGGTACGTCGGTTAACATATAGACTCTCGGGGTGGCGGTAAGACGCTTGCGGGAATAAGAGATGGACTGGCATTTGGTGATTGATGACACATTCAACATCATTTATTGTAAGGATGAAAATTAATGGACCAAGGTGGTTGCCCTGGGGGACGTCGGAACGAGCAACAATAGGGTTAGAAATGGATGAGCTGAAAAGAACATTGTACTGACGGTTGTTGAGGTAGGATTGAATCCAGGAGATGAATCTGGGGGGGGGGGGGGAGCCTAGGCGATCAAGTTTGAACAAGATGACGTTTTGGGAGATCTTGTCGAAGGCTTTACTAAAATCGGTGGCGATAACATCAACATCTTTACCGTTCTCCAGGGCACATAGTGTTTTAGAGACGAAGTTAGTAAGGTTAGTGGTTGTAGATCTACCTTTGAGGAAGCCATGCTGGGAGAGTGAGAAGATAGACTTACAGTGGAAGAACATGGAATCATAGACCAATTTTTCGAATAGTTTAGGTATGGATGATAATTTAGCAATGGGTCTGTAGTTGGACACATCGTTCTTGCAGTCTTTTTTGAAGATGGGAATAATATACGAATTTTTCATAATTGAAGGAAAACCCCTTGAGTGACCGAGAGGCGAGAAAGCAAAGTAAGGGGTTGAACTAGATGCATGGACCTGGGTGAAAGTCGTCCTAAAGCCCATTAATACTGGCTGCGATTAGTTCAGGATCATCGTCAAAAGATGTAAACGACGTTTCAGTGAATTTGTCCATGAATGCAAAATAGTTAAGGTCGGTTTGTAGAGAATTGTCGCTGAAAGATTTACTGAAGAAGTGTGCAAAGAGGTTAGCGATAACCTTACGACCAGACGAAGAGGTAATCTCGAACTTTAGGGTGGAAGAGTAACCATTGGATTTATTCTTGGAATTAATAAAGTTATAAAAACGCTTGGGGTCGAATATGAGGCTAGTTTCCATCCGTTGGAGGTACTCATGGCAGAGGGTATCACAATGTTCAGAAAAAGAGGTATAAGCAGATAGATAAGAAGAATAGTCAGACTCAGTCTGGGTTAGAAGAAAAGTTTGCCAAAGTTTATTTCTCCTGTTGCGAAGAGAGCGTAATTCTTTGTCGTACCATACGGGGGATGAGGAGTAGTTTTTACGAGGAAGAAGAGGGAAAGATTTTTAATTTTCCTAGTACTGTTGTAAGTTCCAACATATCGATTGAGCTATCCAGAAACTGAAATACTGAAATATTAACCTGAAAATTCATCAAGGAGTGAAAATGTAATCCAACTGAATTTATATTTATCGCTGAGCCAATAGTAAGTGATTTCCCTCGTATTTCTTAAGTAGCATTCCACCAACTTTAAGTATCAGAAACATAATCCAATTTATTAGCTAATGATTTATAATAATCCCGTTTTTCTTAAATTTTTTATTATTTAGGCCCTTCTACTCCAAAAGATTTAAATTACCTCATACATACCCAATCGATATATTATCGCTTGTTAGTAATAATAAAATATTTTTTTAACAAACTGTTTCATACTTTCACTTGGAGTGACTACGTTTTATTGCCTATACATTTTAAAAATTAAGATAATGAATCAATTCAATGTTCATCATTTTTAACTAAATGTCTTCGTTTCCTTGACTTCCGAAGTTCCATTAATTAGTATATTATTAGTTATTTCTTATGCCATTTCCAAAAACAGGATGTTATGCGGTACCGGTACCTCACAATTTTTATATTTTTTTCAAACTTTGGTAAAAAATCACCCTGTGGACGTTATATCACTACCAGAAGTGGGACTAATACGTATTTCCGTTTTCCGAGTCACAGTAATTAATTGCATACCTTTCACTTTACACATACGTACATATCCGTATAAGTTATTTAATATTTCCGTGATTTATAAGATTGAATGACCTAAAAATTTAACAGCCCACAAATGATTTCGAAAAAAGTTAATCATAAATACGATTTTTATCTTGATGACTACCACTTCATGTGTCCTTAAAGCCATTCAAATTTTTGAAATTTTTAATTTCCCACCTACGATTGGCAGTTGTAACTTGCGTGACCACCAAACTGTCCTGTGCCGCTTTTTCCATAGCCGCCGACCGTAGCAAAATGTAATTTATTTCAATTACTTAATAGTCGTGTTACCGTCAGTTAACAACTTTATTATCATAAGTTTGGCGGCGCTCAACTCATAAAAGTAACCATTCAGCGTGGCTTTCAAAATGACCGCAATAGACATGGTTCCTGTAAGAAAGTAAGGGGTTTGACCACTTTGCACCTGAGACTTACGCCCGAGCTACCACATCACGAGGGGTTCGGGAACGCGTATTTGAAGCATGAAAATGCTTTCGTTATCATTCGTTATAAATAGTGAGCTTCTCGCTCGATGAATATTTTATCTTAACAGTTATTCATATTCCTAATTTATAGATAAGGAAAGTTCCCATTTGAATGCTGGATGGATTTCTGAGTGCTTCAGGACGGATCCATTAATCTCTACCGTCAGCGAACTCGGTTTTATTTCACCCTCTGTCATAATTCTTTTGTGGGAGTAGACCCAAATCCTCTTCTACAAACGGCCAACGTGGAAATATTTTATTCCTTTGTAATCTCGTCATAATTAATAGTACGAAGAGGAAGCGATAAATTTTGGACTAGGCAGTATTAGATTCTTGTCTGGCCAAGTAATTTTCGTAATGATTCGTTTATTTCAAGTGATTTCACGAACACAAATCTGAGAGAATATTTACATAAGATGAAATCAAGTCTGGGAAAGCAAATTTTGATTACATCTTTTACATTGTTTATAGATCGGATTAATTCTTCTTTGTTTTCGAGACCTGCAATAATCGCTTATATGGGTAATCATTGGAGAATGAAGTTTCAACTTCAATAAAAAATAAATCGAGCCAAACTGTATTAGATAAAATGTAGAAACCATAATTAGTGAATATCACTGTATAGAATTTTTTTATAATGATTTCAAACCGAAGGGGAACGCTATAACGCTGTAGCAAATCCTTGACAAAAAATTAGAAATTCATTAAGAAAATGGGTTTAAGTTCATTCGTATATGCGAATTTATTTAATACAATTTTAAAAATATATGAACCTATTTCAGAAAATGCACTAAAAGAATATATTTGATGTTATGCACGGCACGGGCACGGTAGTTTTCGAAGCGTTTTGTCGTAATTTCGCACCATCATAGCTTCGGTCTGGATAATACCAGAGAGCCAAATTCTTAGAATAACATGAAACTACCAGACTAATGAAACACACTAAGTTTCATTTGTCTACATTTTTATACTTTAGATTTTATTAATACCTGAAATACGTCGATTTCGATCCTTATGATCCTCAAAACCTCCGTCATCAAAACCTCTAAGATATATACTTCCTGAAGTCGTAGAGAGCCGAAATTTGGTATGCCGGCGCGAATTAGCACACAAACTAGAAAAATATTAGGAAATCTGTTACTTTTAACCCCCCCCCCCCCACCACCACCCCCTAAAAGGGGGTCCAGGTCTATATATAAAATTTCTTATTAGTAAGTACTTCCTAAAGTTCTAGAATGCTGAAATTTGATATGTAGGCTGGGATTACCACACAAACAACGGGTAAATTAAGAAATCTGTAACTTTCATCCTCCAACTCCTCGAAAAAGGGGTCTGGTTCTGGGGGGGGGGGGGGGGTTTGATTTTTCTTTAAACTCGTCCTAGTGCCCAATCGATTGCTTCTATGAAAAGATTGTTTTTTTTCTACTTAAAAATAAGAAAACAATCTTTCGAATGAAGTAAAAATAGTCATACCGTATTTAAGAAACTAACAAGCATTTTTAATCCTAAAAGTTCGGAATTGTACGCAAGGAGAAATTAAAAAAAATACAAGCAACAGACCATTATCGGACCATGATTTACTGCTTGCGATTTGGGTAAAAATTTGATTTACGACTAAAATTTAAGGTTTAATCAGAGATTTCTTGTTATTTCGGTTAATAAAGTATACATATTTTTACTTTTTTTGAAAGATAATTTAATCTGCTTTTAGTTAATATAAATAAAGCACAAAAGTCATATAGTTGAATATAACCGGTTAATAGCTTAGTACCACCCTGATTTACCGCTTATTGCAAATAATAAGCCAACAGGGAAAAGAGGCAACGATAGAGAATGGGAAAAATAGAAACAACTAGAGAATCTTGCAAAAAGAAATAAAATCCCACCAAAACCATTTCATTTAAAGAAGGTTGCCAAGACTCACAAACTCATACCGCTTTCACTGTTAAAAAGTTATTAGATCTCATGTGGAGACAAGCCACTTACTCTACAAGGCCTAAGTCTACAACCCCTTAACTCTACAACCCCTAACTCTAGAAAACCAACATCTTGGTCTAAAAGTATGGCTCATTTCTCAAAATTAAGAAATAAGCCATTATGACAGCACCACTCCACGAACGTGAATAAAGGTGGCGTCACCACCATCCTTAGCATAGGAGAAGATCTTCATATCGTCAGCATAGATCAGAACATTAGAATGCGACATCAGATGGACAATGTCACCAATGGTAAGATCGAAAAGTAAACGATGGCTACCTTGAGGCGCACCAGATGAAGCCCTGAAAATACTTCAGATAGAACCACGAAACGACACTCGATAAGTCCTGTCTCTTAGATAGAAAGAAAACCAGTCAAGGAGCAGAGAGTGGAATCCAAGCTTCTTGAGTTTAAATATAATTACGGAGTAAGTAAGTTTGTGAAAGGTTTTCTATAATCCGTGTATATTCAGTCCGTTTGCATTCCTCGCAAGTTAGTAGTCGTTGATCTACCGGGCAAGAACCCATGGTTATTGGGGGAGATTAAGCCACGACAACTCTTAGTAAGCTGCGAATACACTATCGATTCAAATAATTTGGGTATACCAGATAAATTCGCGATTGGACTATAATTAGTTATAATATTCTTATGGCCCTTTTAATAAAGAGGGACTATAAAAGAGCACTTCCACAATGCAGGAAATTTACCAGTTTAATGGAGTAAGAAGGGCATCGGAACAGGATTTAACAAAAAAAGGAGGGACACTATCAGGGCCAGAGAAAAAGTCCGATTTAAGTTCTTTGCTTTTTTCCATAATAAGATCCCGGGGTATGAAGAGCTACAAATCGGATGAAGCGGGACGACCCAGAATAGATATTTAATTATTCTCACAGGAGTTAAAGTTATCAGAAGGAAAGGCACTCTTAGAATTAATTGCTATTTTGGACACGTTATTACTTGAAGACCCCTCATACCTCATCGTAGATGTATAGTTGCTCAATTTCTGTTTCATATTGACGATTTTAAAGAATTTGCGGGGGTCACTATGCATATTATCGCGAACACTTACGAGGTATTTCTTATAGAGCGTGAAAGAGAGTACTGCTATAGAGGATACTAGTGATCTTGCAACAGGAAGATACGAAGATAGGCGGATGAAAACAATCAATAGTGGATATCTTATTAGTGGCAAATTCGACTATAGTGTTACACGAATCAGAAGAGAATACTAGATCTAACTGCTTTCCCATAGAGTTTTTTACATCCCTCATTTTGTGCAAACCAGAGGAAGCGATGGTGTCAAGAAATTGAGAATCCCTAAATGTGGGACAACATGATGGAAGGAATTCATCGACATAACTGCTGGGTTCCCATAGAACATTTGGTAAATTAAAGTCACCAAGAAGAGGAATTTCATCTTCACTCTTCTTCATCTTTAAGGACTGCGCACTTCAGTTTCAATGCAGTTTATGAGGTTGGGGGAATATAGCAACAGAACAAAAGTATATTGAGCTTAGCAAGCGATAGCTTAAGAACCAAAAGTTCAACAGTAAATGAACTAGGGAAGGCAGGGACATCAACTAAGCTGCAATTAAAGTTCGACCTACAAGGAACCAGTACTCCACCACCCCACTCCGACACATAAAGTCGGAATATCTGTCCCAACATCTCCTTTTACATTTATTACATCCTCCAGTCTTATTGGCATAATATACACCCCACGAAATAATGATAAGTTCATGTTATTGTATATGATAAACATGTATGTCACTGTAAAATACTCGCTAGCACGCGGTCAGCAACTAGATGGCGTAAATCGTAGCGGTTTTTTCTCTTATCTGAACGAGGGTTTTTTTATTCTAAACAAATGCATTCAGTTTAGTCTGGGCAACTGGTGTGGATATTACAGAGTCTTTGTTAATTTTTGCGAAATTAATATAAGTTCAGTCCTTCGTAAATTAATTTGTTAGTAGTTTTTGAAAAAACATTTATTATCAGATTGACAGATTTTATCTTTTGAGAAAACGTGGTAATAAAATTCATTAGGTATATTTTATATATTTTTTGTCAAAAAATACTTTTTGTAGCTAAAATGGGACGCAGCACAGCTTTGACCGAACTTCAGAAAGAAAAAATTAAATTTTATAAAGAAAGAGGACTGTCACATAGGAAAATAGCGACGATCGGTAACAAATCCCTATGTGTAGTGAATAATTTTGTTAAATTAGGAGAAAAGTACGGGGTTAAAAAGTCTCTTGGTCGTCCAAGTATCCTGACCGAACGCCAGAAACGCCTTATAACTACCAAGGCTAAACAAAGCGGCATCTCTGCTTCACAAATAAAAGGTAGACTTCAGCTACCTGTTACTACAAGACGTGTCCAGCAGATTTTACAAGCCTCCCCAAACCTCGTTTACACCATACGCATGAAAAAATCCGCCTTGACTTCGGCTCATAAGGAAACCAGGTTAGTTTTTGCACGTGACCACATGTCCTGGAAGAAAAAGTGGGGCTCTGTCATCTTCAGTGATAAAAAAAAATTTAATCTGGATGGACCAGATGCCTGCCAGTATTACTGGCATGATATCCGAAAAGAAAAAGAAGTCCGAATGAGTCGAAATTTTGGAGGAGGTAGTGTCATGGTCTGGGGAGCGTTTGCGTATAATGGAACAATGCCTCTTGTTTACATAACATGTAGAATGAACGCTAATAGCTACAAGGAAGTATTGCAGATGGCACTAAGTCAGCATGGAGAAAGAATTGCTGGAAACAATTTCATATTCCAGCATGATAACGCCGCTGTTCAAACGGCAAAGAGTGGGACTGAGTGGTTGGTTTCACAAAATATCAGATCTTTGGTCTGGCCATCACGAAGTCCTGATCTGAATCTCATGGAGAATCTTTGGAGCAATCTGGCATCCGATGTTTACCGCAATGGGAAGCAGTTTATCACAGTAAACGAGCTTAAGAGTAAAATTGAACGGTCTTGGAGAAAGACTGACCCTAATTTAATTAGAAAATTAATTGACTCTATGCCCGACCGCATTTTTCAGGTAATCACAAAGAAGGGATCACACACCACGTATTAGCTTCTTAATTAAGTTATTTAATTACTTTTAATTTTTAATTAATTAATGTTGAACTTATCTTTATTTCGCACCTCTCTTTGAAGTAATCTTATATTTTCTTCTGAAAATATTTTTTGTTATTAATCTTAATGTATAATATTATTGTTTTAATTAAAATATTTAATAACACGAAAAATATATAATCAACTTCTGACAACGTGCTGGCGAAAATTTTACAATATGATGCATATTTATCATATATAATAACATGAACTTATCATTATTTCGTGGGGTGTATATTAGATTTCTAAATAGTTCTGAATATGTATTATCCTTTGGGTTTTGGACACAATTTTTGTACTTTTCTCTTAATTATTCCTTAATTCTGTTGATGGACACAAATCATACGCTTCGAAAATAGCTTCTTTGGTTTTTATGGAACTGATCTTATTAAGCGGTAATGCCACTCTAAAATTTGAAAAATCGGAAAATTTGTATTTGTAAAATTGTATTTTCGTCTCGTCTGCCCGGTAGCTATGAAAATCCTTCCATAAAATAATGCGATCTTAAGTAAACGATCTTTACTCAGAACTACTTTTTTCAAATCGGTCGTGGACATTTCTCGTGCAATTTTCAACCGTTTTGCTTGAAAATTTAATCAAAGCTGTATGATCTAGTACGTAATTTTAAGCCAAAAAAACTATTCAGCTGAATCGAATGAGTGCAATGAGATGCAGTGCAAACCTGCGATTATGAACAGGCCCATACAGCTCTATCGCCGCCATCTTTGAAGATAAAAATAATAAAACAAAATTTTTATACTCTTGGAATTGTAACAAATAGAAGCCTCTATAATAATTTTTCAAAAAACTTGTCAATTCTTTGTAAATTAATTTTAAAAATTGGTCATTTTTCAGCCGCTTGAATGGCATTGCCCCTTAGGAGTAAACCAAGGATTGTCCAGACGGAATCTACAGCGGATTTTTGCTAAGTGCTTTCTTAGTTGACAGTGCCGGTGATCGAACTGGTGTTCAGTTTCATTTTCGGTCTCCTTAGCTCTACTCATTGATGGAACAGACATCAATCTTCTAGAATAAGCTTGTTCCACACAGGATCCCCAATATCATTTCGGCTGCTCGCAGGTATAATTTGGCAATGCAGGTTGAAATCACGAATGCTGGCTCAGGGCCCAAAGTAGAGCCCTGTTTGG
The DNA here is from genome assembly GCA_964036015.1 of Leptarthrus brevirostris. Classification (NCBI taxonomy): domain Eukaryota; kingdom Metazoa; phylum Arthropoda; class Insecta; order Diptera; family Asilidae; genus Leptarthrus; species Leptarthrus brevirostris. Next base: position 146,637,325 of record OZ038373.1, on the reverse strand, counting down.
TCTGGTGAGTTAATCCGCCCTTTCGTTACCAAGAAAAGCCAGCCGCATTGGTTTTCGACCCGTCAGTATACCAGACGAATTCGTCCTGGAGGATTGTGTAGTGTTGAAGTTCCTTTCTTCAATTTTCTCTAACTTTATGGTCGTGGTGATAAATGTATTGAGAGCCTTGCCGGCATGACTTCGGTAGCCATACTCAGCTCATGCACACTATCCATAATCTGATTTCCTTTATAGTAAATTGGTTGTTTTATAAGTTCATACAAAGGAGTCTTGCCTCTAACGTGTATTCAGTGGCGGATCTAGGGAGGGTTTTGGATTTTTACACGGAAACGTATTATTAAGATATTGTGTGTGTCAGGCACGCATTTAAATCTTTGCTGAATAGAATGGGGGTGGGGTAGAATATTTTGATTTTTTCTGATTTCGTAGCAACTAGAAAACATAGTTTCGGTCTGTCCGTCCGTCCAACAACTTTATGTTACAGCCCTCCCATCCTATCAGTAATTAAGACGAAATTTGGTATATGGACCTTACAAAAATACATTTGGTGAGAGTTTTGGAAAAATAAGACTCAACTGGCGTTCAGATGTTTATATTGATGAAAAATTAAAGCGTTCAATATTTTGAATAAAATACTTTTACCAATGACATCTTTTCCGAACATTCATTAAAAAAAAATTACTGCCTTCTTGAAGGCGGGGGAGGGAGGGGCGGGGGGGGGAGTTTAACCTGACCCCTCCGTAGATCCACCACAGGCACCACAGGTTTGCCACACCCTTCACCATAATTTTAATTTGAAAAAATAAGAGGTGCAGGTAGTTTTTTGTTTTTTTGGTGAGATACTTTTTCAAGTTGTTCTTTAATCCACAGTAATGAGAGAGTGAATGAATGAAAGGCTGATTTGGGTGTATCAAAGAGAAGATGGAAATTTGGCAGATATTAAGCAATGATTTATGATTACCAGTATGGAAAGACAGTTTGCGATAACGCCCACAATATTAGATGACCACGACAGGCAATCAAGCAATTGCCGTAAATTAAAAGAATGAATTTAATTCTATTACAGCTTCCATGTCTGTTGCTCTAACGAAATTTGTAGCGTGATCCCATGTAATTCTTTTATTTAACACAATACAAATCAAATTTGGACGTTGTCTGGCATTTCAAGAATTCTCCTTAACCAAGTGCAAATGTGGAAAACTTTGCTGTCTTCTTTTTTTCTCATCTTTTATCTCTGGACATTTAGACAGAGTGTACGTGGTTATCTATGCACTTCTCTTAACAAACTATTTTTCTTTCTTTCCGAGACTCTGTATCATAAGGTTTTCCTCGAGCTTTGATATCATTATAAAAGAAAGAACACGTCACTTGAAAAGTATATTGGAGTATATTATTGTTAATGAAGCTTTATATTTCAAATTATAACTTAAAAATCTTTATTTCTTTAAAAACAGTACTTGATTCAAATTTTTAATTTGTCATGTACTTTTTGTGCGACTTCTCAATTGTATTCAGCATGCCTTCTACAAACAAAGGTTAGTCAAGTCAAGTTGCTTTTGGAACAAAGCCTATACAGCCCACTCATAATAATTGACTTAGTACCAGATAATTTTTTCCCACTTCATTCTTCTAATTATTAAAAATTTTAAATCCGACAATCATTCTGAATTACTTAAATCGAAATTCGATATTTCCTCTTCACGAACTTTAACCAAATTAACACCTAACTTTGTAATTTGTCAAAACCCTTCTAAATTCAAAATTGCATTTAATTAGTGAAAATCTACTGCAAATGCATAGAAAGTTCCATCACTTTACACACATTAGTAACAAATTGCTCATTTAGATTCGACTGAACAGCTAAAACTATAAAGTTGACAGCAATTAGGAGGACCATCCAGAAACGTAAATTCAACCCCTGCTAAACCGTAAATCGGATTATTTTACACAAAGTCCTCCAAATCCGGGTAATCCCTCTACAATCAGGGTACAAAGAGCACTCCCGGCATGAAACCCGATTACGGCTGCTGCCGCAGAGAACCTACTCCCAGATGCAAATCGCATGCAAGAAGTTGCCTCTTTGTCGTCAGAATCTGTTATTGTAACGAACGAGACTCTAGATGCAAGAGGCGATCATAGCAAAGGTGTTGCTCTTTAAATACATGAATTAATTACTGCTGCTAATTACATGCTTTATTTAATTAATTACTACACTGTATCTTACTTTTTGTTTTGACTTTTTCTTAAATAGACAGTGAACTAAATTTGCTGTTTACTTAGACCTCGTAAAAACTTCACTTACCTTGACTTGACGTTTTTGCAAGACTTTCAAATATATACATCTTACCTTCCAAATTACATTCTTGTAATTACTTTTATTTAGAGAACCATGAACTTTTGAACTTTTATATTGTCTTTTTATTTTTAAAATATTTAAATTGTATTAATAGAACGAACAAATGTGGGTAGGTTGATCGAATGTGGTTGAAGATAAGAATTTATTTAAAATCAATTAAACTGTATTTGAAAATTCATTAGGTATTTCAACACATTACCAAAATAGTATAAAGTCAAATAAAATCTAATAAAATGTATCATACACATCTTTACTGCAATTATTCCTACGTGAGCACTCTCAGGGCAGAAAATGGAAAAATGCTCCACCAACCACCGATCTATCCATACCTCCACAAACCCAATTAAACTGCAACCTACACCATGGTTCCCATAAAGGGTTCCGATACCGTGGAAGAAATTTATGTTTAGTTAATAAAAATTCATAAACCAGTCACAATAATTGATGTACTGTCTATAAAATAACCATATGCAGCATAAATATAATTAATGACTATATCTCTCCCTCTCCCTAGTTTTCATAACCCCTAGTGAGGCACGGGGCGGGAGAACAACTTGACCCGATTCAACACTACGACTGCACTGAACCTACAATTTAAAGTGGATTCCGAACCACTAACATTTTCTCTGTAACCCCCATGGAACTGAATTGAATAAACTATACATTTTAACAAATAAATTTTTGTAATTCGGTGATTATTTTTGTTAGTGTTTTGTTTTTAATTTATTTTCGAAACACGTCTATTTCGAGACTTAAGATTTTTTTGATCGGTTGAATAAATATGTTATTTAAGTATTATTTATTTTCTCATTTTATGTACTTTTTTTGTCTTAGAGGAATTATACTCTCACTAAAAACACATCTCCGGGGATTAGCCGAAACATTTTCCTTGTTGGTCCACCATCTCCAGTGTTTCTTCTCGGTCAACGCCTTAATCATGACCTTCACCCCCTCTTCTGCCATGGCAGTGGAGGTTTCCGGGCCATAAAGATTTGCGACCAAGTTCTGGTACCTTCGTCATTACTAAGGTTTAGTGCCAGTCACTCGACCAGAAGGTTTCTCTAGCTGATCCCACTTTACGGTCTGAGTCTTTACCAAGGTTATTACAAGTTCTCAGCTCAATCTATTCCCTGATTTCTTGACGGCATCTGCATATTCCTTGGGATACCAGGTTGTCACACCGGTTCCCACTGAGGTTTCGTCTCCATATCTCTGCCTTCGAGACACTTTCAACTTGGATGTGTCTTTGAGACACTGATTTTTATTTATCACCCTCGTGCCCTGCGCTCGGCCCAAATCGAAACTCTTAATGTGCTTCTGCATTTACTTCCCCTTGATCAGCAGTTCAAATTCCAGACGTAATGCTGTGCAGAAAGACTCAACGAATCTGGGTGTTGGGTTGGTATATAATAATAATAATAAGTGCTAAGCCCTATGGCCACAGCAACATCCTCAGCTTAGCGACTAGAGGACTGGCCGATGCCTCAACTGCCAACACTACGTCTGTCATAAATTTTGAAAAAGGATTTAGTGTCAGGATACCAACTAGAAGAGAATTGAGAATGAGGAAACCGGCCAGTAACTATGATGAATTGTTATAAGATGGAACAAAGTGTTGGTTCTTCTCTTCTTTGCTCTACGATAAACGTACCCTAATGCTTCAATATATTCAGTGTCTCATTAAAAACTCCTGCTTTCACGAAGAGCGCCCGTTTATCGTAGAGTGCCCCGCGCGGAGCGAAGCGAAATCGTATTTCTTTGTTTTTCTGTAATATAACAGACAAAATTAAGTCGTGAAATTTGTCAGGATGTTCCCATAATTCATTATGCTAGTGGTGTAACTCTCCGAATGCTGGCCTTCCTTTATTGATGGGGTGCATTAAAAACCTCCTTTTTGTATTTATTAATACTTGAAGTAACTATTTTCGAGTAAAAGCATTCGCGTTATCTTAGATCGCATATTGCACGGTACACACTACACTACACACATCTTTCAACTGAAATCATAAGCGAATCCGCGTTTTTAAGTGAGCACCAAGAATCGCGGATTCGCTTAGCGAAATAGAGTCGGCGAATTTAGCGATTTCGCTCTACGATAAACGTACCCTTATCGTCTACCGAACACATCGAGCGTCTTCCAGGTGGAGGTGCTTGGAATTATGAAGGTGTTCACTGATTCTTGGTATGCATTCAACGAAACAGAACATCGCCATTTTTACAGATAGTCAGGCGGCCATTAGAGCGCTTGGCTCAGTTACCAAATCTTCTATTGTGTTGCAGGATTATCAGGAGTAACTTAGCTACTAGTAAACTTGCACTGGGTTCCCGGACATAGGAACATTACAGGGAACGAGATGGCCGATTGACTTGCCATAGAAAGCGCAGCTCTACAACGTGGTCATGTGGAAGATATTCTCATCCCACTTTCCCTTAAGAGGGAACTCTTTCTGCATTCCTTGGCGCTGGAAATTGCCAGATGGAGCATCCTGAAAGCATGTAGCATGACCAGAGCAACCTGGCCAAGTTGTAACAAAAAAAACACCCGATCTGCTCAACAGACTAAGAGCTGTTAACGCAAAAACGCAGTTAGGCTTACAATACACACTGTCACAGCTGTGACGACGTGAGCGAAAAATAATCCATTATTCACCTTTTCTGTAATTGTCCGGCTCTTGCCAGAGTCAGAAAAAGGACTATGGGGGGAGTACTTCTTTGAAAACCTGAAGTCAGTTTCTTAAATTCCTTTGGTTCCTCCTATTTTCCCATAATAAAATTAGCCGTCTTCAACCATGATGTCAGATAAGAATCGGGTCTTACTGGTACTGGAGTATTCATGGTAATACTCACCACTTAAACCAACCAACCAACCAACCTCTTTAATATGATACTCTTGCTTGCAGGTTCCTCTGGAATAAAAATCATAATTCTTCTGATGTCTTTAATAACATCCATATGGTTCACCCTCACCTTTTTGACCTTGAATTGCTGACTAACAATGTCAGTGTTAATAGACCATCCACCAAAGTCATCGAGTTCGCCCCTAACTCCCCGGCCTTTTCAGAAAAGGGGGTATAGTCTTTTATAGTGCCGCTTTAAAAGTCTATAGTTGATAAAATATAAGGGGTCTTACCATCTTAGTGTAGATCCAGTATATGGCCTTTGCCCATTTTGTGAGATACCTTATTGTCTATTATTATTATTCCTATAAATATATTATTTGGCTGGCAGGTTATTTTCCCTACCCTTCACCTGATTGTTCTTAAACAAATAATCTATTTCTTAAAGAGTAGCCAGAAACGAAGCTGCATCCTTTTCTGCCATTAGGCTCAACTCAGGCTAGACTTGGAAACGCACTGACCACGGACGCTCCAAAATCCTGGACGGAACAGTCACAACAAACACTGAATATACCACACCTAAGCCTTTCCATAGTGGACAATTTGACTCCTAATTCCCTACCAGGTAAAATGGGAGAAAGGTCCCCTTAATGGGGAGAATCAGAGCAACACTGACGGTTCCAAATTGGAAGACAGAGTGGATGGTGGTATACTTTCAGAACACTTGAACCTAGGCATTTAATATGTAGACACGCCGACATACTCAGCGCGTCTTCAAATGTGTTGAAAAAATGAGTAGGGAGAGGAAACCATACTCAACCTCCTTTGCAATTGCCCGGCTCTAGTCAACCACAGGAACTGGTTTTTGGGCTCCCCCTTCTAAGAATTATCCGAATTATGCAACTGGTATCAGAAATCTAGTTTGGTTTATCAGAAGCTCTAAATTGTTCCCGGCTACGTGACAGCGCTGCAACGTTGTGCTCTAGCCAACAATACTTGCTGGCTCCCCGAGAACTAGGTTCTACTGATGTCAAAAATCCAGCTCAGCCTTCTAAAGAGCTCTATGTAGGCTCTCCTCTCTCCTTAGTGTTTTAGGGTTGAGTGTTTTCATAGCCTTAACTGTGGTATCACAATGGACCTTTTTAGCCTAAGTGTGCAATTTTAGACAGAGCCTAACTTAACCTAATCTAGAGAGTAGGTAACGATTGTATGATTTTTCTGCATATTTTTATAAATATGAATCTATCTAAATTTATTATTCATTTTCTGCTCCCCGCAGGTATAGTGCTTTTTGTGACCAATTATTTATTTTAAAATTAAAGTTTTATTCGAAATTGTAATCAAACACATAACCTTTATAGATTGCCTAGTTAACGTTAGTGTGTAGCCTTGTAAAAATCGATAACACCTGCAGAATGTTGCCATATTTTCTCAATTTATGCAAACAAAGTTTTGCAGTTCATACACCTGCCTAATAGTTGTCATTGTATACATGGTAAAATGACTGAAATAGCCACAGCCTTCCACGTGAGATTATTCAAATATTTATTTATTTAAATACAGCATTGAATATCGATATAGTCCAGGCCATATTATATAATTGCTGCAATTCTTTGATAAAGATAATCTTTGATAAAAAGAAATCTATCACCATCCTGGGCCAATAATATCAGCTCAGCGTGGATTCCATTAAGGCCAGGAAGGCTAACCGCTTACCTCAAAGACCCCATAAAGATCGATTTGATCGTCGTTCTTTTCTAAGCGCTCATAAACATGATCCGATATCTGCAATCCTACACTCTTCAGTGCTCGTATGACCTGATACCTATCCAACTCCTCACCTAACCGGCGTTTATCTGTCTACTCGTGAAGTTCAGCGTTCATTGCTGCTGGGCCGATAAATTCCTGACCCTGACGAGATATATTTTACAGAGTTCGCACATTGTGCAAAGATGCTAAAGCCAAAAACGGACACATCTTGAATGTAGTATGGTCAGGAATAGATAAATAATTCCAGCTCTACCGGGCAGCACACTTTCCATTACTTACTCACCGAATCAAGCTAGAGTCAGAGATATGCCTAAGCTTGGACCATTATCCCTGAATATGGGTGCCAAGATTGTTGGAACGAGGCATTGGATAAAATATACAGCACACCAAGAGGCCACTAAACACATTACACGTGTGATTAATATCAATTGTATATCTAACGTCTCAAAATAAATATCCATTTATGCCGCGCACTCGGCTTCGATTGAACTTAGCCGCCTCAAACCAAAACCTCTTTCAGGGAGACGATGAATAAAGAGGCACTAGTCGGCAGGTTTGGTAGTTTCGAAAAGTTGTTGTTTCCATTCAAGCTACCTTTTGTCATTTAGGTCTATTCTTATTTTGATCGGTTTCTGCTTCGTTACCTATTATACATCATTTGAAAACGAAAATTTCTTGAATTTCCGTAACGACGGTGCCATGAACTAATAGAGAAAATCGTGGTTTTTGTGTGATAACAGATCGCAATTTTAGTTTGCGATTATGTTCCAGAGATAAAGAGCAATATTTACCAAATCTAAATCGATTTCAAACATATATACACATAAAAACTTTAATGCAAAGATGGCCAAGTGTTTCAAGATTTTAGAAATACAAATAGTAACTATGTACTATAGTTTAAATCAATCCATAAACTGTTTTTTTTATATTTGAATGCTTTTCACAAAAAATTTCATTTAATTATCACCGTCAGTTCATAGGCTTCTCGAATTTCGCTCCTATATTACTTCATTTCACCAGTTTGGCACTCTGTAGAAAAGCAGTGAGAAGTCCTGCTAAAGTAGCAGCTTTTTTAGGAAGTGGCCAAAGCCTAAGAGACAACCCTTTGATGGGTTTGGCTGGAAGTGCATTAGGTGAGTGAGGAGGCCTGAATTCCTTTGTTTTGTATTGCTGCGAGTTAGGCAACAGCCCAGAGATGGAGTGGATTTCTTAATTCTATATTAAAAGCCCACGGGGAGACCTATTTTCAAACCTGAGAACCATGGCGTGGTGGTCGTACCGTCAACGAATTAATCAAACTCTGTCGTCGAAATGTCCTGGTTTTTTTCACGTTCGGCCAGGCTGCGAGACATATTCTCATAAAGATTTCTAATGAAATCTACATCCCACTTGCTCTCAATCTTTTACCATAACTCTCCACAATACCTTTAACTGGTTCAGTATAATTGGCCAACGAACCCTTGACTTGTTCTATGGTATTTATGGTGGAACTTTGTACCGGCCACTGTATGACATTTATATTGACGGTTTTGAAACATGGTGATACAATATTCGTGGTAATCTTAGAGTCACCATCCTCCTAAAAAATAACCTACTTTCCCAAAAATTTAAGAAATAAAGCCTCGAGGAGGTGTCGCTCTTAAAAGAACAATGCCGATTGCCAAGCTTACTCTAATTTACACGATTTGTTCATTTCAGTCCTGGAATTTTCTTACGGTGATTACTTGGATGGAATAAAATCACGCGCACGCAGCCCAAGCGGTTCTGGAATTTTGTCAATTATAAGCACCCATCTACAATGTGTTTTGTGAATAGAGAAGGTAGTGATCTCCTTATTATCAGAAATCACTTTGGTGACTGTTCCAAGACTCCGTTCCTCAAAAACACCTGTAATATTACTCTTCATGATTGTACTTGCCGAGGTTCACGCCTACCTCTCTTACTTGTAAGGTCCTCTTAATCGGCGACGATTATCCAATCTGACCGATAATTTCACGTGTGGGCCCCATGGTACTCCTACAGTATTGCTTAAGAGATGTAGTTCGTCTGTTGTTACCTTTATTGATTTATTATCGCACTTTTCCAAAAGCGTGAAAACGCACCCAAATCCCTCCTCGGCACAAACACGGCAGTAAAACTGGGGTTTCTAACTATAGGCACCCTGCGAATCTCTGCTGTATTGCAAAAGTTTTTGAAGCCTTGATTTAGAACACCCTCTATATCCAATGCAAACCATTTATGAGTTCCTTTTCCAGCATGGCTTTATGCAGTGTAAGTCGACTACTAGCAACTTGTTAGAATTCTCAAATTTCAGCCGTTGAAGCTGTTAATCAGATTTATTGTGTTTTCACTGACTCTAGCAAAGCCTTTGACCAGATTAAGCTTCCCAACTAATTTTGTCAACTGGGTGAAATCCTCTTTATGCCATCGCACTTATCGAGTTCGCTTTGGTGATACTCGGATATTATTGAGAGTACGTCTGTACCGCAGGGCAACCATCTCGGTCCGTTACTTTTTATAATTTACATTAACGACGCATTCTTTTTCTTACGACACTCGCGAATACTATATTTATGCTTATGATGCTAAGATTTTTCGGTTCATTTTAGCGACGCTATTCTCAATATGGAGAATGCCTCTAGCTTTATAAAAAGGGAGTCCAAAAAATTTTACATACATACATTACGAAATTTTTTACTGTGCACTTGTTCGGCCAATTCTGAAATACGCTAACACTGTTTGGTGTCCTTTTCACGCGGTGTACATCAATCGAATCGATGCAGTCCAACATAACTTTTTAAAATTCGCTCGCCACGGTCCCTCTTGGAGATACCCTTCTGTTCTAACCTAACGTCTTGGAATTACTGGGAAAAAACGCGATATTGTCAGAACTGTTTTTAACTGCTTGAAGGGTGAGTTCCCGTAACCCTTTTTAGGGCGTGGGGTGGGAGAAGAACTTCACCCGATTCGAGACAACGAGAACAAGTGGACCTACAATTTAACTTACAAATTTAGGATCCTCCCCCCATCCAAAGAACCACATAAACATAAACATTATTCAAATCGGTCCACCCGATACGAAGTTAGGTTCTGCCTCCGCTCCCCCTCCACCACCCTATCATATCCGTTATAGGGATTTGGAATTTTGTTACGTTATTAATATCTCAGTTTATAGGTAACACAATGGTGCTAAAGAATGTGTTCTCTTTTTTTATTTATTTTCTGGTTTTCAAATAGTGGCTAATGTGTTGCCTTTCGATAGAAACTTGAAACGCACAAAAATCTTTTCCCATTCTCAAGTTATATCACCAAATGTACAGCTCATACCTGCCCTCCTAAGAAAAAAGTCTATCCTCCTCCTAAATTAATTTTACTCTTTGTGTTAAAATTTGGGAGTCCTGAAAAGGACTAAGTTGTTAGCATTTCTGCAAAAAGGAAGTAAAATTAATAATTTAAACTATTTTCAAAATCTCCTCCGTCACTTGGAATACACAGAATAGCTCTTTTTCACATGATTCTTTTCAAGTCAATTGTTGCTGGATTTTCTTTAATTTTATTTCCGGCTTCCAAAATTCTTGGTATGAATTCATCTGTTCAACTTCTTACACGTATAACATTTCTTTCGTGGTCATGGTTTATGTTTTTGCAAGAAGTTTAAATAGTTGTAGCTGTTTTACCGGTACGGTAAAATATGCGAACCAATAAGTCGATTACCTATAATTCCTGTCTACAAGTTTAGGAGAATCTGTTTTGGGACGAGATCTGTCGAGCAATTTTTGGGTTTTCTGGACTCAAAAAGTGATTATTATGTAAATTCCCATTTAGTGATCAGTCATCCGTCCACACAATTTTATCCTAGAATGTCCAGTCATCAAGGTCTTCTTCAAATATCCAATTACAGAATTCTCTACGGCTTATTTTGTCCTGCGGCTGAAGTTCCTGTATGGTTGTCACATGGAATAATACTCTCCATCCCGTCGCTGCACTAATTCCTACGCTATAAGCCATGCACCTTGTACTTCTACTAAGGATCAACTCTGCTGGCCGCGAGAATTGCCTCCTATATTTCTGATGAAATTAGCACAACATTGACCCCCGCCTGTGTCGAAAGTGTATGAGTCCTTCCAGTTTCTCGAATATTGAAACGCTCTTTGAAAAACACCTCTCGACGGTTGCCTTCTTTCTGGGAATCGCCGGTGATATTCACGCTCTGCTTCAAGGGAATTTCCGTTGCTAAATCCATAACAGAAGATTATATCACCGTATTCTGTACTAGTAAATTGCACCATATTATTAAATATCAAACTATCAAAACGACTTCCCACTTTGAAATATAACGTGCCATTACGAGTAACACTGCCTTCGCATCTCATTTTATACCTGGAGATCATAGGATTTCCATTCCAAGTAGAACAAGTCATTAGAATCTTGCCGTGCGAATCTTTACAAAACAATTACACAGGCCTGCGAGATTTTTCCCCCTGGACAATTAATAGTTGTTTTCGAGGTAATTTTTGCCGCTGAAACAGAATCCGGGCTCAGAATTGCTCTATCACGCCAGGGTTTTGAGATATTCTAACCTAAAAGTGCAAAAACACTGTTTTTTTTTTACATATTTGAGGTGTGGAATCTTATAGTAAAAGTTTACCTCTTTCAAATGCCGTTGAGTTTGATCAAATATCTTTTTTTCGGGCCGATATATCGCATTTTGAAATTTTCGTGTTCAATCATTTGAAAGAAGAAGACTTGCACTATAAGATCCCACACATAGTATTTTGAAAAAAAAACAAATCTCGATGCTACATAACCTCAAATATGTCAAAAAACAGTGTTTTTGCTCTTTTAGGTTAAAATATCTTAAAAACCTAACGTGATAGAGCAATTATGAGCCGGGATTCAGTTTCAGCGAGAAAAATTACTTTCGAAACAACTATTCATTTTCCAGGGGGAAAAATGTTCAAAATTTCGCAGGCCTATGTTATTTTATCACCTACAGTTTGCGTTTACTACCAGATCTACTATTCCATTCAAATTATTACATTTTTGTTCAGTTTAAGTTTCCTTTGATAGTCACTACTTTTAACCCAAAAATAAAATAAAATAGTTTTAAAAACTTGAACCGACTTCACAAAAAGCGCTAAAAAGCATAAAATAATTTTTAATTTTATATCTATTACGACATTTTGAAGTCGGTGCAAATCAAACAAACCAAACACTACAACAAAAGTACTTAATCGTCCTTTCTTAAGATGCCGTGACCTGAAACATTCATCTAGTATTATTATCTTCAATTGTGTTTCTGTTGTAGTTTTATTTGTAGGCCACATTTTGTTCTGCTATTAGCAGGATCATACTTTATACAACAAAAGAAGAACCATCCAAATCGGTCGACGCGTTACAAAGTTAGGTTTCACCGCCACCACTCTAGACCACTGTACCCGATGAGCAGTGACCCTAATGATTTGTCCGTGTTGACCCCAGGCCACTTCTTGGGACTTGGCAAGGCACCCGTAGCCTTACCGGAACCTTCAACCTTGGAAATCAATCCTAGTCGTCTAACGCGCTGGCAGCAAATCCAACAAATGAATGAAAACTTATGGTCTCGATGGTCTCAGGAGTATATTCACGGTCTTCAACAGAGACATAAATGGAAGTTTCCTCAATCGTCGATCAAATGTGGGGATCTGGTCCTAATAAAGGAAAACCGTCTACCGCCATCTAAGTGGCTCATTGGACGTATAGTAAAAATTCACCCTGGTGCCGATGGTCACGTTCGAGTTGCCTCAGTCCAATGCAAGTCATCCATAATCAGAAGACCTATAGTAAAACTCTGTGCACTACATACAGATCCCAACGAAGAACCAATAACCCACGCTTAAATTAAACCTTATATCTTTTCAGTTTGGCACAACAATCTCGTTGCAGCACGGCGGGCGGAGCACTTACGCATCATTTTCTACTACTGGGCGGCCTAAAACGGCTTTCTATCTTCGTCGGAGACGAGGCGGAAGGTATGTTAGGACACGGCTGGCAACCCAGTCAGAAATCATCATGTTGGTTCACCCACTCCGGCTCTCTCTCTTGATGTGCTTGAACAAGAGTCTGTCGAACAGTATAGCGGAGGCTGAGTGTACTGCTGAAACCGTGAACTAAAAGAAATAATGTGCCGATATAAGTAACAAAAATGAAATTAACGAAACCCAAGCCGTGCCTTTAATTTATATTCTCCTTTGTGGCTCCATAATTCTATATCCTTAGGATTACGTGAGGTACATAAACAGTACCAATTCGCGTTACGAAGTTATGCCCGGTCAGACATAAAAAAAAATACACGTCGAACTTAGAACCTCTTCGTTTTTGGGAAGTCGATTAAAAAATGGGATAATTTTTCAAGTTATTTCCCTTCGAAATGAAACAGTTGATTTTGTTCCGAAAATTTAAGTTTGAAAAGCAATGTTTTTAAAACTATTAGCAGTATTGTTACTGATTGTTAAAGATTACCATTGTATTACAAGCCAACTGAGTTATTAATAACGTCTCTAACACTGAAACTTTAGAAAATATACGTTAAAATGTAAGACTGGTGTTTTTCATCGTAACAGAATTACAAACCCCTATTGGGGGGGGGGGGGGGGGGGGGGTAGACCTCCATTTCAATATTTTTTCGTTCCTCACCTAGGTCTACAAGATCCTTCAGTTTTAGAAACACACATTCTAATACAATAAATTTAAAAGAAATTGGCCACATACTGTTTATCAACACTTTTATTTAAGTTGTACGTAAAAGCTTGAAGGACCGTGGTATTATTTTCCTTTACAGAAGGCATCATAAATCATATATTTAACATCAGTGTAGGAAGGATTAATATTACTTGTTTTGATGAGTAAAGTTCACGGTGATAAAGAATATTTGAGTTTACTAACTAGAATATTCTCATCCGAAAAAAGTCAAGCTTTCAACAAAAAGTAAAAGAGTTTATCTAGATAATTAAAAGTTCAAGAAAATCCACTTTTTTGACATGCAATACTTTGACAAAGTACCTTCCTACCTTAATGCCTTGAGCGATGTAAAAGTCAATTATCCGTCAAGTCCAGACAGAATGGCGAAGAGCTTTATTTTGTACGTCCTCCCTGCTCGCCTTCTCGTTCAAGTATATTTTGTTTCAAAGGATTAATGTCTGGGCAAAAAATATAATAAAACAGAAATTTAATATTTTCAATTCATCATTTATTTATAACTTTAAATATTTTTAAAATTTGGAATATTTTTGTTAAACATTGCAATTTTTACTTATCTAATCTAGTCTTTGGCATCTTTCAATCTTATTTAAAACTTTAAGCGGTGCTTGTTCACCTTTATTAGATCTCTCATTCAGTTTAATGCTCTTAACTAGAAAATTTCTGAAGAACAATTCAAACATGCTGAAACTTTGAACTCTGAGTTACTTTCAATAGCTCGAATGAAAACTCCAAACTGATGTCTGACTAGTGCAGTTGGGAAAATAAAGCCCGAATGTGCAGTAGCATATCCTGAGGGAATGCAACCAAAATGAATTAAGTCCTTCGGATTTAATGCTGGAGTTTCATTGACTGCTGAAAAGTTATACCCTCGATGGGGCATCATCTATTTTCAGCTGGTTACGACAATAGTAGTGACGTTCGACCAATTGCAGGTGTCAGTGTTGTTTTGTAGACCACGAATACTATCGGCAGGATGAGCAGTGTAGATGTTACTCCTTCGGAGCTGACTATTTGTTCGTTTATTCCGTGACCACCACTGGACATGAGTTTCTAGAATTTCAGGGGTTTTCGTTATATCGTTAGGTCGGATTATAGGATGTTCTGTGGGAATGTTGGGAAGAATTCATACACTTACCATGTCTGTTGTTGGCTTTTTTTCTGAAATTGTTGGAAAATGGGAAAATTAATTAGTTTTACATATTTTGGTATGCTTTCATAGGTAAAATACAATAAAATAGTTTATTTTCAGGTGGAAAATATTTGATGTAAAAGCGTTTTACTACATGGTAAGTGGTAAATGAGAGAATAACCTCCAGTCTCTGTTCTAAATTATTAACAGAACGTAAAGTATTTAAACTAATTAACAGTTTTACATTCGGTTTCACATAAAATTTGATTAAAAATCCTCCGCAAAGCTTTTATTCTAGTTTTATATACTGTACACCTGATCTGATGTTATAACAATTTTATGCGCTTACTGTGCGACAAGACGGACTGCTAGTAAGATATAAAACCTTCAAAGAAATTATGTCCAATTAACCGAAACTAAAAGATGGTGGACTTTGGTAAATTGAGAGAGATTACATTTTGTAACAAAAACTTAAAATCACTAGAAACTGGATCAAGCCAAAATATATTATAATTTATCACAGGTGCTCTGTAAGTTTTTAATAAAGAGAGACAAAATTACTTTGGCTCTTCATAAATTTTTTTTAGCTTCAGGAATACCACCTCAAAAATAGAAAACAGATAATTTTAACTAAACTCCCATCAAGAAACCTATATCCTTTTGTTTTTTGACAAGACGTAAATAATTACGACAAATAACTTTAAACTAATAAACTATTTCATCGCCTACATAATGTTAGGTGAAATTAAATTATCAAAACTCAAACAACTCTTATTTGTTTAGATTAATAACAAATATATTACTTACCTTTTGCATCTTACTATTATAACCATTAATATTGCACCTAATATTGCTGATAGTACTGAGACTATTATTAAGGTAAGTGGCCAACCAAGCTCTGTTGCTTTCTCTGAAAATAAAATTTTTCCGTTATTACTTTAACTCTAATTCTAATTTACATAAATAATTGCTACATAATCAAAAATATAATCTCACGTATAATAAAGTGTGTTTCAATAAGAGGATTTCATTTAAAATTGCACGATAGTTTTTATGTGTCAAAATTGTAGCAGCCATTCTTAATATTTAAGTAGTCACTGTCAACAAAAATAAAATGCCCAAAAATTCCGGATCTTTGAATAGAACCTAAAATCTGTTGTTTAATTTGGCAAGTGACCTAGCATATAATATCTTAGCATAAGTCTTTGTTAATTGGTGTCTCCGGCGCATCCTTAACATACATTAGCCGATTGCAGCAGTTTTCAGAAACATACCTAGTTCTGAATATCCTCAATATTCGTCAAAGGTGGCATCGATTGAAAAAGGGTACCACCATTTAAATTAAGGTTAATTTTTTCTTCATCACAGGTATAAATTTCAAACGCAGTTTTTCACCATAATTGTCTATTATCTCCGAATTTGTCGCCTTCAGGTAATGTTGATTTGATTTGATTAGATTGGAGGTGTGAGGTTCTCAAGCACCGCGGCCACTGGGGCCTATTGTACTTACCCTCTCAACTCCTTATAGTAAGCAGGTCCCACTGAAGAGGTTCAACAGCTACCGCAGTTGGCAGTCATTCAGCCCACTCGGTACCAGGGTTGGTTTCCCAAGTAGGCTAAATCTGCGCCTGACCACTGCAGGGCATTCACATAGTACGTGTAATGGGGTGTCATCATCCTCCAGACAGAGTCTGCAGGTGGGGTCGATGGCTCTGCCTATCCTCACCAGGTGCTTCCTTAGCTGACAGTAGCCGGAAAGTAGGCCAGCCAGAGTTCTAACATCCGACCTGCACAGCTAGAGGAGCTCCCTGGATCTACTCGGCGACGGTGAGGGCATAAGGTTTCTTGAGTGAGCGTGCCCCTCAATATTGTTCCAATACAGCCTATGCTCCTCATTTGCGCGGTTTGCTATTAGCCTTTTAGCCGTGCAGAGAGGAATTCCTCAGACCGGCTCCGGCCCTATAAAAGGGGTATTAGACCCTTATGTTACTTATATTTTTAAAGTGGAATCCGAAGCAAATATATTTTCCTATTCTTCATCATTTAAATTCAATAAGGCATTCTCGCATCAACTTAGTCCACGGCACTGTTTGCACAGAATTGATCATTGTAAGCCATTTAAGCATGCTGACGGATAGAAATATAAAACGGCCAAAGTAGTTTTTTCAAGATTTGGCAAACATTTTGCAAAAATTTGATCCAAAATGGAGCGATTTTTTTTTGTATTTCAATCGGAAAGAACTGGAAATTTCTCATAAATATGCATAAGAAAATCTCAATTACTTATTTCAGTCTACAGCTATAAATAATCGAAAAACGCCTGATTTTCGATAATTCTTGGTTTTTGCAATTTTTAAAAAATTATATGCCGGGAATGGAACGCCCAATCGGGCTAAAACTTGTTCTACCGACACTTTATTGACTTCTAAAACATGTAATATTTTTTTCATATCCGGTTGAGATCAAGAAGACAGCTATGACCGTACTTTGTAAATCACACTTTATTTGCGTTAGTTGTCATTTTACACGTAATTTCAGCAGCGAGAAAGTAAGAACGGAACTTCTTATTATTTTTCAATGAAATTATTAACTTGATTTTTTTAAAAAGTGAGACTTGGAAAACATTGTTCACCAGCAAGACGCCAACTGATTCGAAAACTCATCAATGGCAGAAAAACATATAAAGAGATTCAGGACCATTTTGGATGAAAAGGATTCAAACACGTGGTCGCAATTTAGTGTGGTAAAGTATTCCAAACTCAATTCAATAGTCAATCATAATTACAATTTATGTGGATGTCAAGCTAACCATAAATTGATTCTTCTAAAAGAGGACTTTTATTTGTGAAATCAATCTGATCATTTACCAAGAAACAACCATCCTTTTAGCCTTCCTTATTCCAAAAATTTCTAATTTGTCAAGAATTTGAATATCATCAGTTCGGTGAATTAGCTCTAGATTGTCTATCTTAGTCGTATGACCCGTGTCAATTAAATGTTTCGAAAGGCCCGAAGAAAGTCTATTATATTTAGCGGATGTAATATGTTCTTTATATCGAGTTGCTATGCTTCTTTTGGTTTTTCCTATATATCGAGCACTGCAGTCTAGACAGGTTATTTTATATACGCCGCTGCTTTTTAACTGGTTGAATGGAGGTTTAATTTTTAACCGACTTCCCAAAAACAAAGAGGTTCTAAGTTCGACGCGTATATATTTTTTTTTAATTTTTTTTTAAATGAAACCTAACTTTGTAATGCGTGGTCCGATTTGGATGGTTCTTTTTTTGTTGTACAGAGTATGATGGAGGTGGGGGAGGGGGAGGGGTAGTAACTTCTTAACGCGTGGACCGATTTCGATGATTCCTTTTATGTTCGGTAGAGTATGTTCCTTGATTGATACCATGAGAAAAAAAGTTTAGTGGAATGGGGGTGAGGTAGGGGGTTAAAACTAACTTTTAACGCGTGGACCGATTTGGATGGTTCTTTTTTCGTTGTATAGAGAAGAAGACACTAAAAAGTGAAAATAAAATAGTTTTTAAAAAAAAAGTTGAACCGACTTCACAAAAAGCGCTAAAAAGCATAAAATAATTTTTAATTTTATATCTATTACGACATTTTGAAGTCGGTGCAAATTAAACAAATAAAACAACTACAGTACCCCAATTGAAAATTATACCTAATACTACCTGAACGTTTCAGTTTACGGGGGATCATTTTAAATGACGATTAAATACTTTTGTTGTAGTTGTTTGGTTTGTTTGATTTGCACCGACTTCAAAATGTCGTAATAGATATAAAATTAAAAATTATTTTATGCTTTTTAGCGCTTTTTGTGAAGTCGGTTCAACTTTTTTTTAAAAACTATTTTGTTATTGCAAATTTTATTTTTTAGATTATTATCATTAGAAAATGCAGGAATAATATTGACTTTGGAAAGAATTCTTTTTAAAATTGTACAGGAGTCATCAATGAATAGGATTCTCTTCCACCTCTGTTTCTGTCTTTCGCTTGGTTTTACATAAGGGTATACTGAGTTTAAAGCTAGTTTAGATTGTTTATCTTTCAATAGTTTATATATATAATTTTTGAATTATATCCATTGTCTTATTATATTCAGCTCTTTTCTAAATTATTCTTTGTCTAAAGGCAGTCTTAGCAAGCTATTGATCATAGAGTGGAAGGCTGCTAACTTTGGTGATTAGATTGGGAAGGAATGATTGTGTCACAATAAGTGTTTTTTCTGAAGATATCAAATTTTAATTTATGATCAAGTATTGAAATCATCAGATCTCGAAAATTAATACTATATTTTATTAATTCTACCGCAAATTGAATATTTGAGTTAATATTATTAAGAACTTGCTTTAAGTCAAGTTGTCTGTCAGTGCCTACCCATATAAAAAATACGTCGTCGACGTACGTAAATCAAGCGAAAACGTATTTAAACAAATCATTATCAAATTTAAATAATTTAATTTCAAAATTGTTCATAAAAAATTCTGCACAGAAAGGTGAGTAAGGGCTTTTGTCTGTAAAAATTAAAAGTGAAATAGTTTTGGTTAATACATGTATCTGAAAGTGAAATTAGTTCGCTTGCTTTTTGCTTTTTGGTTTTTTAATTTTTCTTTTATTAATTTATTTAGTTGATCTTTTAAGTCTGATGTCGGTATAGAGAGAAACAGAAAACAGAAAACACATCAAAAAGAACAAGCTTAGCGTTGTAAGGTACAATTAATTCTTTCGTTCTGTTAATTATTTCTTCAGAATTTGTAATAGAAAAGCTCGGTTTCAAATCCAACATCGAAGGTATTATAATATTTGTGTCAGATGTTTAGCCAACTTTTGAGCCGGGGCTTTGAGAGCCGAGGCCACCGGACGTAATGGGACCTCATCTTTATGAAGTTTTGGAAGCCCATAGAGAATTGGTATTGAGAGATGGTGCTTGGAACTTCGTCAAATCGTTTTTGAGGCTTATTTTAGACACTATAAGGACTTAAAATATGCAAAAAAATAAAAAATCATGTTTTGAAATTGCTCGAGTAGAACCTACCCTTAAGGGCTGCCTTTCTGATTTAATTTTTTTGACAATTTCCACACGAAATTCTTAGAATAAGCTTTATTAATCACATTAATATTAAGTTCTTTTTTAAAATTTGTTTTTGTTAAGTGGAATGTTAATTAGTCCATCCAATACAGAATGAAAGGCTGACCTAGAAATTACAGTATCTTCTAAGGTAGGTTTATGATATATTTCATATTCAAACTTATTATTATTTACGTAATGATTATATCTAAAAAAATTATTTCGGACCATCGAATTCCACTATAAATTTAATATTTTCGCCATTTTTATTAAAAATTTATTATTTATTGTAAAGTGCCAAGGTGACGGACGTGTTTCTAAACCGTAAAAACTAATAATAATAAGAAGTTCCAATTTCGTGCGATATATTGTTTTATTGTGTTCTGTTAGTTTGCGTGTTACTGTTTTGTTTAGTTTGAAAAAGAAACGTTCGTTATTATTGGTGTTGTTTTCCTTTTACAATCTCTTTTGAGAATTTTTTTTTGACATTTTTGCATTTTTGCAAATAAATTAATTTAATTTTGAAGTGTCAGTTCAGCTATAAAGTTACCTTAGACTTTGAACAAGTTGCTACTGCCACAAAATGAGTGGCAGTAGTAGTGAGAGTAGTTCAGGGGGAACTAAAAAACCCCCTAATATACGAAAAAAGAAAGACCGTGGTCAAAGGGTTAACTTAACGACCTTCCTCAACACCAAAGAGCCCACTGAAGAGGCTAGAAAGGGCCCAAAAGAAGAGGCCAAAACCTCAGTAGAGGCAGAAATAGCAACACTGTCCAGCGATTCTACTTCACAATTAGCTACAGTCGTAGTGACAAATAGCGCAAGAACCGGAACAGCGACATCCACTGCTAAAGCCTCAGCTACTTCCATAGCCAATAAAAAGAAGATATCCGCCTTAAAAGCAGCACCATCTTCTGCCGTGAATTCTGTGGCGACATCAATCTCGAAGAACTCCGTAGCGTCAGCTGCCAAAGTGCCAACGACCTTAACCGCATCTAAAATCTTTGGAGCACCAAAGTTAATAGAAGTTGTCAAAGCAGCATCCAAAACAGCGCCACCACCCAATCCTGTGATTATGCGCCCTAGTCTCTCTGGGGCAAAGAAATCAGCGGGGAGTCAACCAGTACCACCATCACCAGCAAGAGAACAACTTAGTTCAGGGGCAATAGTAGGGACTAGCTACGCCCAGCAGGTGAGTGGTAGCTCTAAAAGAAGTTCAAATATTGTAATTCAGGGCAGCTACGTGACTCCACGTCAGCCTCCGGCTGACTTGGGTAAGTCTCGGCCTAAGACAGTCGCGGGGCTTCAAGGTCTTTTTGACTGTCAGTGGCAGGACGAACGGTATGGTATGCACTTTGAGCACCTTCGAGGGTGCACCCAAAGTGCATACCTTAAGGCCTTGTCACTGGTGGTCCCGTTGGAGAATATTTTCTCCTTCGGACTGGTTGGTCGCGGTATGGTGGAGGTCTATACCACTACCATCGACGCAGCCACTAAGCTGATGCTTGAGGGCATCGACGTGGGTGGTAGGCACCTCCAACCTTACCCAGTCTCAGTGAAGCCGACGAGAGTCTGCTTTTCTCGGGTCCCCCTCCGGGCCAGGTCTGAGGATCTTGAGGCCTTCTTAGGAAGGTTCGGAAAGATCCACGGCAAGGTCCGGGCGGTACCACTCAGAATTGGGGACGAGGGACTCGGTCGCGGCATCTTGAGTTTAAGCCGTGAAGCACACGTCACTTTAAACCAGGGGTGTGTGCTTCCAGACGGTTTTTACTGGAGTGTTGCGGGATCGATGACCTGGATTGAGGTGAGCACTGAAGCGAAATGCCATGCTTGCCATCAGGCAGGGCACTTTATCGCGGAGTGTCCCAAGAGGCTCAGGAAAGTGGCTGAGGTCACTGTGGAGGAAACATCTGCCCCAGCAGAGGTTTCCAAACCAGTGACTTC
This sequence comes from Leptarthrus brevirostris, assembly GCA_964036015.1. NCBI lineage: Eukaryota > Metazoa > Arthropoda > Insecta > Diptera > Asilidae > Leptarthrus > Leptarthrus brevirostris. Next base: position 146,615,465 of record OZ038373.1, on the reverse strand, counting down.
GCCCAGTGCTGCGCCTGCCCTCTTGGAGCAACCTGCCACTAAGGTGTCTGAGGAGCCACTCCCTGAGGCAAATCCGACGCCGGCTGTAAACAGTGCTACTCCAACACGGGAAAAAGTAGACTCTTCGGACGAGGAGGTTACAAGTGGTAGCCAAAAGAAGAAAAAGAGGAGGATGAAGAGGAAGACGAAGGGAAAGCCTGACCAGGAGGTGATGCCACCACCGAAGAAGGCAGTGAGCGCTGGGAAGGTCTCGGGGGAAGAGGCTACACCTTGCGCTCCGAGTGCACCATCAGTGACTCCAATGGAAGTCACTGAAGTTCTCTCGGACGTAGAGGTTGTCTCTGCTCTCGAGACGGCCGGTCCAACTCAAAGCGGCTATGAATCGTGTGGAAGTTCCATTTCGATTAGTAGCCGCTTTGAAGTGGATCCTGCTTTGGTGGAAGTCCCGAGGGAGAAGCTGCGCTCGCTCCTCGATAGCCTTCATTATAAGAAGAGTTCGGACAGGATCCTGACCATTCTCAGGCGTGAGCTTGGAGATCCAGCCAGGATCCTGCCCCAACTAAAACTCCTCATGGCAGAGGCCAGAAAGAAGGCCAAGTACAATGAGGTGTCGAGGTGTGAGCGCCTCTTCAATAAAGTCTCGGGGATCCTTGAGGATCTCCAACTGGACAGGACTCTTCATCATTAGAGTCGTACAGACATTGTCTGAGTTCTTGCGATTTCTTGAATGTGTAGGATTACATCGATAAATGCAGGGGGCTTAAGTGCACCCACTAGACTACACAGTATTTTTGAAGACATAAAACAATGGAACACGGACATTGCACTTATACAGGAGACAAATTTTACACATGACACATTTACACGTCTTGAACAAAATTCTAATTTACACAAGGGTTACACAGTTTTTGCCACAGAAACACCCCGTAGAGGTTCCGGTGTGGCAATTGCTGTGTCCCACAGTTTCACACTGATGTCTCCTGTATACACAGACATCTTCCCAGGTTTCGCATCTTCTTTGGATTTTGTCTTAGGGGACAAAACGCTAAAGGTAGTAAACGTGTACCTGCCGCATGACCAGGATACTGCAAGACAGGTGTTGGACTCAATCCTGTCGCATATTACGAACTTCGGTGGTGAGGTTATCCTTGGTGGTGACTTCAACTGCACACTAGATTCTTTAATCGATCGTCATTCTAGAGCTGAATTTAACTCGGTGAACGCCGCGCGATTATCGAGCCTAGTCAGACATAGCAACCTTGTGGATGTCTACCGTTGTCTTAATCCAACGACTAGGTCATACACAAGGGTTTCCCGAAATGTCCAGGGTAGCTTTTCGGGTTCGAGGATAGACAGACTTTACGTCTCGTCTAGCCTTCTTAACTTTTTCGTTAGTGTCACTCATGAAGTGTGTTCATTAAGTGATCACCTTCTTGTTGTGGTGACTAGCACTTTGGTCGAAAAGCGAACTGCTTACTGGATTTTCAACAATAACTTGTTGAATTCAGAGCAGTTCATCGAAGAATTCATTCAGTTTTGGCATCAATGGCGTGATAACAAGAATATTTATTCAAACCTTAGCCATTGGTGGGATGTTGGAAAGCTTCAGATTCGCTCATTTATCGAGACGAGATTCAATCGGAGCAGATATCATGCATCGAGTTTGACGGCCGAAGTCACCCGGATTGGTACGCTTCTGCCCGCGCAACCAGAGTTACTCGCACAATACGAGAGACTTAAAGAACGACTGACAGCACAAAACTACAAGCATAGCTTGGAGTTTGTGCTCCGAAACCAGTCGCGCTGGTTGCGAGAGGGCGAGTCTCCGACCGAGTACTTCTTCCAGACAACTCGACGTCGTACCGCTTCTTGTGAAGTAGACTCGATTTTTGCCGAATCGGGCCAGATCCTATACGGAGAGGAACTTGCGAATTATATTCGCAACTACTACACGCGGCTTTATGCTGCATCGACGTTGCCAACATTCTCGTCCAACGATGAATTCTTTCATCATGTTCCTACTTTCTTTGATGATAGTAGAGAATTCCTGGACAGAACGCTTACTCTCGATGATATGCTTACCGCAACGAAGGATCTTCGACGTCATACTTCTCCTGGTTATGATGGTCTAACTCCAGAATTCTTTGTTCGTTTTAGGAATCTTTTGATTCCTGACCTTTTGGATGTCTCTAATTCTGCAGTGGTTGGACATACCGAATTTCCCTCAAGTTGGCGGAGATCCGTTATGCGTCTAATACCTAAGAAGGGGGATCTTCAGAGGATGGGAAACTGGAGGCCAGTTACTCTGTGTAATGTCGACTACAAAATAGTTTGCAAAACACTGGGAACTCAACTTCGCTCAGTGATTGCCTCAGTAATACACCCGTCACAGTCCTACTGCATTCCAGGTCGTAGTATCTACGACAACATCGCCGTAGCAAAGCATCTTTTCGCCTACCATGAAAAAACTGGTTCGCAAATGGCCATGATCTCTTTGGATCAAGAAAAGGCGTTTGATAGCGTCTCACATGAGTATCTACTGAGAGTGCTCGATAAATTTGGGCTTCCGTCCAGATGGATTGAGGTCATCAGTGGTCTGTATAGAGATTCAGTGATTCTCATAAAGCATAATGGGCATATATTGTCTCCTATTCCGTTTCGTCGGGGTATCAGGCAGGGATGCCCGTTGTCAGGAATGCTTTATGACTTTTCACTGGAGCCGCTGCTAGTAAATCTTCGTCAATCGTTGAGACAATATTCAATTCACTTACCATACACTACTATAAGGCCACTTATTCTAGCGTATGCGGACGACCTGTCTATATTTGTAACGAAAGATGATGCATTTCCAGTCGCTCGTAGGGTTTTCGAACAATATGAGCGATTAGCGGGCGCTAGGGTTAACCTAAGCAAAAGCCAAGGCCTATGGTGTGGGAGGTGGCGGAATCGAACAGATTCTCCCCTCGGCATACAATGGACGAATACTTGCCTGAAATATTTAGGTGTATATGTGGGGCTCGATGGTAAAACATATAATAGCCGCATGGCTCTGAAGAAACTCTCCGGAGCTGTGAATTCGTGGCGGACTAGACTGCATCCACTTTCGCTGAAAGGACGTGCGGTCGTTGTCAATTATTTGATTACCTCGTCCATCGTGCATCTGTTAAAATCAGAGTGCTTCGAAGAAGGCTTCGTAAAACTTTTACAGTCGAAGGTCGTTGACGCCTTCTGGGGAGGAAGACGATGGGTCGCTGAAAGCACGCTCTGCCGACCAGTAGCGGAGGGTGGTTTGGGTCTTACAGACATGGTCGTGAAATTTCGTTGTCTTCAGGTACGGGCATTCCAACGAGTGTTCTGTCAAAGAGATAACTTAATTTCGCAGCTGTGGATAAGTTCTATGGGGGGTAGCGGCGCAGGGGAGCACTACTATCTGCTCTCGGTTCGCCCACCATATCCGCATGACTGGTCCCAGGACATGATCTCCACGATTACAACCTGGGGCAGAATAAGACCAACATTTCATTTGCGATGGAATGAACTTGGGTACAGGGATTTCTCAGCAATTCCGATCAGGTTGAACCCTGAGTTAGTAGATTCGGTGTTTAGTAATGCTCGAGGTGTAACGGCCGATACAGGACAACTCACAGTTCTTGGAGACATCATTGATGCTTCTGGGAACACACTTATACACCCCCACACAACACAATTACACGAATTGGTGGATACGGCCCGAGAGCGTTTTAGTCGTCTCTCTACTAGGGAACCTAGCACTGAGGTGATAAACGCATTCGTAACGAATCGACCACCGCACACGACATTCAGTACACTCACTTCACGTAGGCTGCGCGAGCTCTTCGTAGGAGTAAATCCTACGGATACCTTAGGGGTTAATAGATGGCGCGCACATCTTGGGGTGGACTTGGGAGTAATGGGGACCATAACTAGCAGAGTCATCTATAGTTATCCGTCCAATTACAGAGACTCTGATGTGGCATTCAAACTGCTCCATCACAGCCTCGTGCATCCAAACCAGCTGTCACATATCGATCGAAGAATTCAAAGAGTCTGCACGGTTTGTGGTGGTGAAGGAACCCTGTTCCACAGATACTTCACATGCCCGACCTTGTGCGACATTAATAATCTTGTTCGCGATATGTGCCAGCATATCTGCCCGACATTCAGCATTACAAGAACGTCGTTTTTACTGGGGCCAAGGACATGTAACCAGGTAAATTGCTTGATAAGCTTTATCTTAACACTTGCTAAATCGACAATTCATCTGTACTGCATGCGGATCGAGCCTGGGCAACAGCCCACTAACCCACAGTTTCACACACACGCACTTAAGAACCACTTCGTTGCCAGATTGAAGAGGCGATTACGCCTAGAGTTCATGGCAATGAAGGCCGACACATTCAACTGCACCTGGCAACCTTTATCGTCGGTGCGGAACGGAAGCCTCGTCTTTCACTGGGAATAACAGGCCGCAGACTTGCAGCAGCTTGTCCACGAAGCTCCTCTTCGCTTTGGTATTGCTGCAAGTGCTGCGGGAAGGACAAGTCTCACGTTGGAATCGTAGAACTGGGAGGATGATGGGAGCAGTTTGCAGACGTCAATGACTCTGTAGACTGGTCCCGCGGGACTCTAATCGGTTCGAAATTTTTGTGCGTTCGTTTAGAACATGTTTGGATGAGTGCTCCCGGAGGACTAGAAAAGTGGCGAACGGCTCTACGGAGAGGGCATTTGCTTGGGAGCAGTGGTTCCCGAAGTAGGAACTTCGCCCGGTGCTGCATCTACCCTCTGGGAACACTCAAACAATCATGTTCCAGTTTAAGTTTCTTCACGGTTTCGGTGATTTCTGTTTAGTGCTAGTATTAGTTTTGGAATTTTTTAAAAAATTTTAGGAACTTTTCTTAGAGCTGGCACTCGCTTGGAGGCATTTTAAAATTTCTTGTATTTTCTTTTTTACAGGTTTTTTACAATTTTTTTTTTTTTGCCTTCAAGTTTTCGAGTCATTTTTACGAAACATTTTTAGAGTAACGTAGCGTGTCATTTCTTATGTTCTTTTTGATCGTTAACTATTGTGTCTTTTTGTTTTGAATATTGTACATTTTTTAGGGTAGCTAGAGTTTTGTAGGATTTTTTTTTTGTTTATAACGATTGTGCAGAATAAAGTGTCATTATATACATAAAAAAAAAAAAAAATATTATAAAGTATTCAGTTGTCGCTGAGTGCCCGTCAATACACAACAGACATCATCATCATAATAACGATATCAACATAAATTTTTATTAACTTAATCACAGTTTTTTTGAAATATAGGTCGTTCTATAATGTCCATATAGAAGTGTTCCAAGAAAGGCCATAAAGTAGCACCCATAGCTAAGCCTTCTAATGGGATATAGAATTTGTCATTGAAATAAAAGTAATTTTGACTAAGAGATACTTCTACTAATTCTTTGAGTTGATTTGCTTTTTGTTGCGTAAAATTAGCTCATTAACGCGATTAATTAAATGCAATTTTAGTTTATTCGCTGGGACTGACGGAAATAAATATATTAATTAATTAAATTTAGAGTTAGTCTTTACAAGGTTACTGTAGCCAGAAGATGAACCAATAAGGCGAAAAGGATCGGGTCATATATATTTATAAATAAATATTATTGTAGAACATAACTAGTTCTATTTATTTGAAAAATAAGTGCGTTCTGCCTAGTGGTAACAAAAAATTCTATTAATTCAATTAATATCCTCAATTTAGTCTACTAACACTTGGTCGATAAAATCGATGCCCTATGGAATCGAGGATCTCATTTGTCCAAATGCCGTCGTCGGTAGAATAAGTGATAACGTGTCGGCCTACAAATCCGGAGGTACCAGGTTCGAATTCCACCCAAGGAGACCCATACTTGTTTTCTGCTGACAATAGATTACGATAAAAAGGCTATGGAGATTGCAGAGAAAATATTAGTAGCTCGGAATCCATTTTAAATTGTAGGTCCACTTAGAGTCGTTAGGTCAAATCGAGTGAAGTTGTTCTCCCTCTCCATACCCCATAACGAGTTATGGCAACCAAAGAGAGAGAGAGAGAGAAAAGCTTGCTGCACAAAATACTAGAAAAATACAATAAAAATGGATTCAAATTTTAAATGAACTATTTGACGACATTTCTTTTTTTTTCATTCACAACTGTTCCAATTAAAAGTAACAAATTAAATTAAATCGTAGACGCATTGAGCAAAAGTACTTTTGTTTATTATCGTTGTCATCCTTTTAGCTCCTTAACCTTCAACCAACCGTAAACACTGCAAATCAGTCTTCTGAATTGGAAACAGTGATACAAAGCTGTTTATTAACGTTGTTGGGTTTAATATAAATACTTCAAAAGGAACGATACGTTCAAGTTGCTCCACTATGTAGCACTGAGCGAAATTTAAAAGAAACATTTAATTTTTAAAATATACGTATTTGAAGCGGAAAATAATATGACAACTTCTTCTTAACTCAATAGCTTTAGCCATAGACAGTAGTGGATCTACGGGTAGGGGTTTCCGAGTTTAACCCCCATGAAGACCGTCATTTTCGGTTTCCTGAATGAATGTTCGGAAACAATTGCATTGCTGATATTATTATATTTTTAAATATATAAATTTTTCATTAATAGCAACATTGAAACTTCTCGCCAGTTCAGTCTTATTTTTCCAAAATCGGTAACGTCCATATACCAAATTTCATCTGAATAGGTTTATAAATAAGAGGATAGGAGGGCTGTCACTTCCGGACAGATAGGCGGGACTATAAAGATTCTTTGTTGCTATAGAACCCTAAAACTTAAGCTGCACTTACATAAGCACAAGGATGGACTTCTATTGTTTTTGTCAATTAATAAATTTAAATTAAGGGGTTATATACAAAGTTGAGGGGAAAAAGTGAGCTAAGTTGGTGATTTTTTTAAGGGTTTTATGCAAATTTTATTAGAAAAGCGAAAGACAATTTGTTGGTAGTACTATCGAAGAAAAAAAAAAAGTTGAATTATAAAAAAATATTAAAAATTGTCGGAGTTATGGCCCCTCCCCCGAAGCGCGTTTTTTTTTTGCAGAGGCTCGCGGTGAACACTCTCCAAGGCGCTTAACTGAAATCAAAACAGTAAAAAAATTATTGAAGAAAAATGTAATGTGGTGTACTTGAACGGTTCGGTTTCAGAAAAAACATTTTTTTCCAATAAAAAAACCATGTTTACAAAAAAATCGAGATTCGAGGTGTTCAAAGTTCTAAACAAAAATTCATTGCAAACAATCGACAATTTTTAGATGAAATAGGAACCGTTCAAGTACACGAGATTGTAAATATGAACAATTTAAAACAAAAATTATGAAAATCGGTTGAGAAGTTTTTGAGATATCACGTTCACCGCAACCGTATTTTTCAAAAAACTCTATTCCGAGATCATCGCGTTTAGAGTTTTTGGACGCCGCTCGCCGTGGATGGAACTAGCGCGCTGCGAACGGCTGTCATTTGAAATCTAGTGCTCCGATCTGGATGAAATTTCACACAGATATTTTCGAAAGTATGTACTTTCAGAAAATGCAATCAAAAAATTTTCGATTTTTTGAGCCCCAACTTTGTATATAACCCCTTAAGCAGGTGAAAGGTGAAAAAAAGTAATGCAACATTAAGCTTCTAAATTTACAACTGTTACTAATAGTTTATGTCATTTAAGGTGTCATACAAATATTAATGTATTTACTGTTTATATATAGTATATATAGTAAAAACTATTATCACCATGTCTTTGTATTATATAAATATTATATGACGGATATTTAACTAAATTCGTATCCAATCTTGGTGTCACGGATTTCAAGAAAGAGGGGTAAATCTCATAAAAATAATTTTACTCCGAAAATTATTATATAATTATTTGTATAAAAATGTGCCAAAAACACAGAAAGATAAAAAATTAAATTAAATACTTTCTTACCTATTGTGCCTTCAAAAATGAAAGTACTTTTTGTGGGTGTAGCCCATGAACACAAATCACACGTTGTCACGCCATCTGCTATCACTGATTCGTCTAAGAAAGGTGGCCGAGGAGGTGGTGGAACAAATCTTCCATTCCACAGACCGCTTTCACTGGCATCAAATGTCATCGGTGATCCGAATAGGTCGTCATCCTCAAAAATTTCGAATGGTCTAGTTTGTTGATAAAAGTCTGGTTGAGTTGATACTAAGTCCCTTGTAGGTGCGTTCATTGATGATACGTCTGGAAAAGGTACTGACGGAACCGTTGTTGTTCCTATGCTTATATATCCCACAGGTGACGTATAATTCTGGCCGGACTCCTCGGTAACCACAGCTGGCATTTTGAGTAGTATGCTTTAAGCGCTATAACCTTGCATTTGTACCACGTCCTTATACATAGATGTCAGTGTGCTGCATCTGAAAAGATTTATTCATGTAGTGCTAGTGAAAGAAGCTAACCTTTCAGCAATGAAAAAACAAATAGTTGAATGGGGTAAAAAACTCGCAAGTGCTATAAATAATTTTTCAGGTAGCCAAGGTGTGCCCTTGGCTATGTGGACCTAAGAAATAGACAAGTACTGAACGAATTCTCAAGTTATACTATACATATATTTGGCGAGAAGGTAGATATAAGATAATAGATCTTCTCGAGGTTTTGATAAATGTTACCATTTCATGTCCAGTCAAAGAAGCAATTTCACTCACATAGCAGTTTGCAAATTGTTTTCTTATTTCATTTTCAATGCGCTATTTTCTTTGTTTTATTACAGTGTTAACCTGACTTCCATGTCGTAAGAATGAATGGAAACAACAGAAGTAATCAAAGGTAGCAGAATCTTGTGCTTTTTGCTCCTATGAATCCAGAATAACCTGCTTACTTCTCGCTTTTTGATGCATTTGGGCATGCAAAACCATCAATCAATATTGCACAGAGCTTAACTCAAGGAATTTAACCATTCCTCGCAACATCATAATTTCACGCTGTTCGATATCAGTTACGGGTAATAACTATTGGGCTTCAAGTGATTTTAATTGAGAAGTACATTTCAAACTCGTTCAGTTAAACATTATTGGAGGTGGCATATTCTTGCCAACACATTTCGTTCTTCTACATGTTGAGGCCACCAATGAGTCCTGACTTCAATAAGAACGTCTATGGCAGTTATGGTAGGTGAGAAATAATTGAATGCGAAACATTGTTACAAAGTTCAAGTAATAAGTACTTCAAAAGGAGTGATACGTCAGAGTTACTTTGCAAAGTAGTACTGAATTTTATTTATCTATACATGTGTAGGTACTATATATAGCACGAACACTGGGAGCTAGTTTATGCTGCGAGGAAGAAACTAATAGAGATGCTCTTACGTTTGTGCTGATTTTCCCTAGTCAGATTTTAGCCCGAGTGCTGTCAAATTAATTGAAGTGATGTCAAATTAAACGAAATACTGTCACTGTTCTGTTTACTTGAAGTGACAAACTTGTTGAAAAATTTAAATGTTCTGATTTCATAATTTTGGTGTATTATAAACTTAGTACCGGAAACGTGAAAGAAGAATTCTATATACTTTAACTGAAACTGTTAGTGAAAGAAACAAGGATTTAGTAAAAACTTCAAACGAAGTACATAGTCGAATTTTGTCAAAATAATACCCTTTGTCGACAATATGGAATCCTATCCTAATCCTATCACACCTAAGACAAGCTACCATTAAACAATTATCTAGAAATGAAAGAAGTTTTAAGATTAATTACGAAATATTCATAATATAATATAATATTCGGTATAACCAGCAGTTCTGCGAATATTGTGCAATGGTAGATGGAGAAAAGTGTGTCTGGGAGGAGTTTGCGAAAATTTTTATTATTTAAATATTTATAGATTTTTTGATCGTTAAATTTTATATTTATGTTATTATAAATTATGCGGTTAATACAATAAAAATATTACGCTAAAAGTGGCTTAAAGTTTTTGGAAGAAGGTTTTCAAGAGCTATTTCAACGAGAACAGCCGAGCGAGATTAGGCAGTGATACAATCCTACAAATTAGATGAGCTAAAAACCTGGAAATGCTTTTTTTAGTGGTTAGAGACTAGGCAGTGATACAAATTAAATTGAATATTTTCAATAACTGGAAATGCTTTTTGCAGCTAATCTAATCTTTTACGAAGCAATCCACAAAATTTAAATGTGTGATGGAAGGTATTGCAATCATTACTCGATTGGGAGAATTATTTTCGTAAAATTTAACTGAAGTTTAATAATAAGCAATATTGATAACTTGATATTTTATTCCAAAATCGTTATCCTGATAATTCTTTTAAATAATGTTGAGATTAAGAAGACCAACTTCCAATTTTATATGGTAAAATTTGTATTTATATACTGTTTAATTGAACATGCCTAGGTTGTTTAAAAAACGCGCCAAGAACCCTCTCAAACAAAATAATAGGTCTGTCTGTTTACTCGGAAGTTTTTACACAAAACCGAAAGTTATCGTCCACACTGCGTCTGTTTACTTTTGGAAGTAATTTCCCCTTCCGTCCCAATTTTACACACGCTGATGACTGTGGACAAAATTTCGGCAGAATTCTTCTACTTCTTCTACACCAGAAGAACGATTTTAACTTGATTTTTACCCCCGTTTTACACACAAAAGTAAACAGACAGAGCAAATTTTGCGCCGCCTGCAATACCGTTTTATGTAGTCGTAGTTGCCACGATTTTTCGAATTTAGGGCATCCCCATTAGCTTCTTCCTCATAGAGTTCATGAAATACCTGTTGACATATACTCGCATATTAGTAAGTAACACATCGCATTATATGTACTCGTATGTATTTTGTGATAACGCAATAAGTAAAATACTAAAACTTTAATGTTGTTGTTAGAAAAAAAGCTAATTGTAAAGTTGTCGTTAACTTCCCTGCGTACAGGATGTTCGTATAAGGTGTACCAAAAGAAGTGGAAAGAAAAACAAAAAAAGTCAATAGAGTTGCATGAGTTGCAGGGTGATTCATAAATAACAAATTTCTGGGTATGTACATCATTATTTTATTGTTATCCAAGAAAGGCCAACTAACCTCTGACTGTCTCCTACCATTGCATGTACATCTCACTTACCACTGCATGTACACTCACTTCCAAAAGTGAAAAATGTTCTCCAAAATGAATGCATGGATTTTTTATTAAATTGCCCATCTTATTACCTTTCCAAAAAGGTACAACAGAGCAAAGAAACCTTTCGTGGAATATTATAAAAATCTGCAATTTAAAGAAATTAAAATTAAATTTCCAATGAGCAGTTCAAGATTTTATAATGAAAAGAAGATAATTTGTGATCATAAATAATAATTATTGTGGATTATAGCTTATACCCTTATTCAGGAAGAAAACAAAGGGTCGTTTGTGTGATACGAAAGTTTGAGAGATAATATATACAAATAAAGTGTCAGTTTTTTTCCTACTAAAAAGTTAGTTATTATAAATTCCTTTATTTTATTATTGAAATAAATTAACGTTTTACTGTAATTAATAATAATAAATATAAATAACTAAGATGTTTTAAAATTGCCGGTAAAGTAAGTAATCTGTTGTTTTCTACTGAGAACAGATTACGATAAAACTTCCATGTGGGTTGCACAGACAATTCAGTGGTTCGAAACCCACTTTAAATTGTAGTTCGTTATCTCAAATCGGGTGAAGTTGTTCTCCCGCCCCAAGCTCCGCAAGGGATTACAAGAACTAGTACGAGAGAGAAATAAGTTGTTTTATTGGATGCCTATTATACTATTTGTTCATATTTTATACAAGAGACAAGTACTTTTAACATTAATTTTTTTGAACACTCGACGACTTTGAAAAGCTTCAGCTTATAACAATGGGTGCATTTAGTTAGGGGCAGGTCTTCCCACTTGAAAAAATCGTAAATACTCTAATTGCAATACTTTACAAATAGCTAACTCAGTATTACAAAATTTATTTAAGTTTATTTTAATTTTATTTATAGGAATTTTTGTTTTGTCCGTAAGAAACTTGTACGTTATACAGGTATCAAAGCATTATTATTCGAATCAATAAAAATTTTAACTGAGTTCACTAGCAATCCTAAGAAAACTTCAATTAATCTGCAAGTTCTTTTTATTGCCCTCTGGAGTCTCAATGTATTCATAAAGTCACTAATAAACTTGATAACGATACATATGTACCATATAAATCATCAGTTGGAATCCGTAGACTACCCAAAGTGAGATATTCCTTAAATGGAGGATTCTAAATTACTTGCATACCCTGCCGTCCTCTTCTACGTTTACGTTCATTAGGTACCTGCCCAGATTGGTAGATATAGGGCAGCCTTCTGCAAGAAGTAATTTATGTCTTAATTAAGAGAAACAAACATCGACAAAGGCTGATACATGTTTATGGGGCCTTATTTGAAGGTACTCCAAGGACAGTCAATGTCGTGCCGGGATAGCACTTGTAGGCAACTCGAAACATCTGCGGGGATGAATTTCGCTTACATATTCTTTGCTAAAGAATTAATTGAGTTGGAAGTAGGTGGCGACGACAGAATTTTACAAGCGATCAGCATTCATCCCCCGTTGATAATGATTTACGAAGAGGCAGGGCTGTATGACTGGCAAATGTAAACAATTCTAAGTCATGCAAAAACCGTTCTTCGATTTACCTTGAGTGGTACTAGTCAATATAACCTAAGCTCTTACGATAGTTTTCGTCCAGCTGGCTTACACTCGGTAGACTGCGTTCGTTCAATTTATTACAGGTGAATTAAGAATTAACATAAAGCCATTTACAGGTTCTTCCTCTTCCCCAACCGTAACATTTACTGCTACAAAAATGAAAAATGTGACGAAAAAATCCATTGAACCTGCATACACATAGTCCGCAGAAGATGGGAATAGCAATCAAATTAGTTATGTGCAGCCGGAGGAGAAGTTCACCCATGGCTGAGGGAAACTAATGAAGTTAGTCACTACTAACTCATCTTGCTCATGCAGTAAACATCCTTGGGCTGACTATATCAAGCTGAAACGAAGCCAAAATAACTTTCAGAGCTTGTGCTTGTGTTCGGCTGTAAAACGACAGGGGGCCGTCGTAACCAAAAGCAAGAAATTTTAAAACCAAACAAGATTTCAGTATCCTGCAGCGTTCACTTTATCCATTTCTGTGGGAACTTTATTACACAATTAGAAACTAAAGAGAAGCATATTTTCCCGAAATTATTTGACAATTGCTGACTTAACGAGCTGCATCCACTTTAGTTCCTTTTTAGGGCAATAAGAAAATTAGTTTAAGGAATTCAACGTCCAGTTTATATCGTTTAATTTGGACGTGGGAAAACTAACTAAACAAATTTTAAAAACTTTTAGGGTTCCAGATGCGCTAATTTAATTAAACATTAGTTTTGAAATGGAGCTAAAAGCAAATCGGAAAAGATGTGAATAGTAAACTAATTTTATGTTGAGTATTCTCAAGTTCATCAGCATTCTCAAGTTTATCAGCCCCTATTTTCAAGAAAATCTTTAGAATCCTCCTCCACCACACCCTAAATACAAAAGAGTTATCCTGCTATCAATGGGGCAACATACTGTATACACAGCAAAACAATCATCCAAATCGGTCCCCGCATTGCAAAGGTAGATGTGTCTCCTCCCCCATCCCCACCCGAATATAAAAATGCAAATTGAAAAGGTTATGTTTATTTATTTAACAAAAAACATGGTTTTTTACTAGAAAATTTGTTTTTCTTTCAAATCATAAAGGAATAGCGAAATTTAACCATCCATGAAATCTACATTTGAAAACGTATCAATTCTTACTTTTCTATTTTATTTTTGTAGTTTGTCGTAGTCTTTCATAACAACCAGCTCTCGGAAAAACAGCTAATTTTTGGCCTTAAGAAGACATCTTGGATGTAGCCGTAATTGCAAAGGTAGATGTGTCTCCTCCCCCATCCCCACCCTAAAACCAACATTTTCAACATTGCACCAATTGTGCAACAGACTACATACAACCATAAAAGGTAAAGATAATAAAAATTTGTGGGGTAAAATCGAAGAAATTCGAAAATCGAATCAGGGGTACTCACCAAAAACAAGCACACCGAGGGTGGGAGGCGAGGAAACTTACCTAAAACAAGCATTCTGTAGATGAGAGGCGAGGCTACTCAAGGTAATCAAATACCCCGGAAGGAAAAGACAACTACCTCGTCCACGTAGTTGTTCCCAGGTACCGCCGTTTGGGAGTTACAGGGTGAATATATTTTAAATTTGCATGGTATACAAACCATTATTTTGTTTTTATCTTTTGCTATACTTAACACTATGTCTCAATGTCCTTTCCAGTAAGACCAACAATGTTGATCTAGCTGCTAACGCTGCAGGTAAAGTTACTTCCAAAAGTGAAAAAAATGTTTTACGATTGATTACCTAAAATTCAATATTTTCCCAAATTTTCCCATACATGTATGTATTTTTAGTAAATTACCTATGTTTCTACTATATATTACCAAAAAGGTACATCTTGTTCAGTTGTAGAAAGGGTATAGTAATTTATGTGTAGAAAACCTTTTGAGGAATATTTTAAAAATCTTCAATTTATCTCCTTCTCTCACCAAAATTTTTACGATGTCTAAAAAATGGGTCTTCTAAATTGTCAGCCATTTTTGTTTTATTGAGAGGCTGTCCAAGCTCGTTTTTAACCAACTTCCAAAAACATGAGAGGTTATTAGTTCGACATGTCTTTTTTTTAATTTTTTTTCATGTTTGACTACGCATAATTTCGTAACGCGTGGACCGATTTGATAGTCCTTTTTCGTTGTATAGAGTATGATCCCCCATTGCTAAAAAAGAAAAAAAATAGTTTTAAGGTGGGGTGAGGAGGGGGCGGGATAGTCAAACTTCGTAACGCGTGGACCGATTTGGGTCATTCTTTTTTCGTTGGGTAGAGTGTGCTCTCCGATTGGTACCATGTCAAAAGAAATTTTGACATGGTACCAATGAAGTTTGGGGTGGGGGGGGGGGGGGGGGCGGTTTAGATAACTCATTTTTTGTTGTATAGAGAATAATCCCCCATTGCTAATAATGAAAAAAATGTTGGCCTCGAGTACTACGTAGTGCGTGGAACGATTTGAATGATTCTTTTTCTGATGTATAGCGTATATTTTTCCATTAGTACCGCGATACAATTTTAAATGGTAGGCTTGTAGCGGGAGAGAGAGTGGATGACTACTTCTCAACACGTGGGTCAATTTTAATGATTCTTTTGATGTTATATAGAGTATAATTCTTCATTGCTAATATGAGGATAAATTATCCTCTAGGGTGATGGTGAGAGAGAGGTAGGATAAATTCGTAACGTGTGGACCGATTTGGATGATTCTTCTTTTGATGTGTAGAATATGTTGCCCCACTGGTACCACGACAATAATTAATGGAGCTGTTCTTAGAAGTAGCTAGCTAATTTCTTAATACATAGGATCACTTGGATGATTATTTTTGGTTGAATTCAGTATGATCCACCATTGCTACTATGAGGAAAAATGTTGACATAGGTTGGTGGTGGGAGAGGGGTACTCTAAGTTTGTAACACGTGGACTGATTATGATGATTCTAAATGCATTGAATATGTATTTGTATTCTGAAAAAAATTTTGGCTTGTAGTGAGAGTTGGAGAAGTGGCGGAGCCTAGGTACAAAAGGCATAGATCGATTTTGATGGTTTTTTGTTGTACCGAATACGTTTCGTGATTGTTAAATGATAACAATTTTGTAACTTGAGTGACTATATTGATTCTCTGACTACGATGATTCTCTCTTGCTGTATAGAATACGCAGAAGAAGTAAGAATTTTGTATCTAAGGTGAGGGTGACACTATAAGTGAAAAATAAAATACCTTTGTTTAAGGGGTTAGCCCACTCTAGAATTTTCGAAAAATCGATGTTTTTTTTTAAATGGTCCCTTAGGACCGTAAAAATGATGTCCCAAAAGATTATTGCAGGGAAAAATCCCTAAGTACTCGATTTTGGAATTTTAAGATTATGCAAAGGTATTGCAAAATTATTCATGATTATCTACTACTCAAAACTGCTAACGTGTTTGTCTCAAAACTGTATTTTTTAAGTTGACCGGAAACATAACTCATACAATTTTCAGCCGATTCACTTAAAATGTTGAACGTACCTTTAGAAATACATTGTCTGCACGTATTTTTTTTTTATATTGCGTTGTTCATTTGTTATTCAAAATTTTCTGATGATTTTTTAGGCAAATATTCTACTTTTCACTTTATAAGTGCGCCATTTGGCCAAAAATCAATATATCGCAAAAATCCTACGTACTTCTATAGCTGTTGTTACATATAATCGGAAAAAATCATTGGCTCATCATAATTCAAAAATTACAGGAGTTGTTTGTCCGGCCGTGGACCCTGAAAAAACGGAGGCGTCATCGCAAAAACACAGCCGCCATTTTAAAATTAATCGCTTAAAAAAAGTGTTTATATACAGTCAGTGTCCCTTTTTTGTAATCTCGAATTATTTTGTAGTTTTTCTGAAAAAACAACTACCCAAAAAAGCCTATTATTTCATAATGTAATAGATATGTGGGACAGGGTGGATCAACCGATTCGAGGCAACGATTGAAAGTGGTCCTACAATTCCATTGACTGCTGAACGGAATTTTTTTCAAGTTCTTTTTCAGTATCTATTCGGTACAAACTCGAACGTCGAAGGTCCGAAATCTTAAAAATGCAAATTGAAAAGGTTATGTTTATTTATTTAACAAAAAACATGATATTTTAATAGAAAAATTGTTTTTTCTTTCAAATCATAAAGAAATAGCGAAATTTAACCATCCATGAAATCTAAACTTGAAAACGTATCAATTCTTACTTTTCTATTGTTTTTTGTAGTTCGTCGTAGTCTTTCATAACAACCAGCTCTCGGAAGAACTGCTAATTTTTGGCCTTAAGATGACATATTGGATGTAGCCGTCTTGAATTTCAAATAACTAATCTATACGATTTTAAAATTAGGGTCCATGGACGTGTAAATTTTACTAGTTACGAATTCGATACAAAAACATTGAAAGAAAAAATCATATTTTTTGTTAAATAAGTAAACATTACGTTTTCAATTTGCATTGTTATGAAATTCCATTGCAGATCTCGAAATTTCAAACAAGTTTACGTCAGAAAACATTTTAGTCGAATTTTTGGACGTTGAATTTTGTACCAAACAAAGTCGCTGAAAAAGTCTTGAAATAAACGTCCGTTCAGGAGTAAATGGGTTAAGGTGGATTTCGAACTACCGATACCACTTTTATTTGGGGTGCTTTTTAAAGTTCCGTTATCGGACTTTAAAAATCAAAGGTGGCGGATCCAATATGGCAATGGCCGAAACGCCTTTAAGAAACTGAAAAATTCATTTTGGATATATTTTGCATGTTTATTATATGAAAAGGATTGCGGAAAAAGCTTCAAAGGCAACTATTTCTACGCCCTAAGTCTGGTCGGGGCACCAATGTGTATTATATGAAGAAAATTGCGTGAAAACCTCCAAAGACAACTACTTCTATCCTCTGCGAAAACGACAGCGGTTGATATGTAAGTTACCTATCATTGAACCATGTAACCAATATATTATATATTGTAATTGTAGAATAGGAATCTCAACCCAATAGTTACTGTATAAAATAACAATGTTCAAGGTCTTAGTTTTACGTTTTTGCCTCATGGAGGGCGTGGACTCGCGAGGTTTTTTTGTATGCCTCGTTAAAGGTACTATCTTTGATGTTAGGTACAGCTCATGCACCGGAAGCGTAAAGGGTTAGTCAATACTAATATATTATTCAAATTCGTTTCTTGAAGCTATTATCCCAATTTGACTTCAGTTACATTGGAAAATGATAACAAACTTATTAAAAAGGAACAATAGTGATAACAGGAGCTTTAAATGGCAATGATAACAATTTGGTTGTTATGGTGTAATATGGAGTTCGCTTAACTTAATAATAACCAATATATCCCCGGTTTAATATGAACTGCCACAGAAAATCAACGGATAATGTTGATAATAAAATTACTTAATGATATTTTAGTTTTTGGGGGTTTGGCCAGGTTTTTTTTTAAATTTCTTCAGAAAGAAGTTCCATTCCATTTTTTTTATTTTTTTTTCTTGGGCTAGTATAATAATAATTCGTTTCATTAACCATTACTGATGAGAACAAACCCTCTCACGTAGTTTAGAACCAAATTACCAAAGTATGTTTTTCCATGAAGTGATACCAAAATGCTTTCACATATTTCTAGTGATTTTACGATTGCGTCTTTACGTTCATACCTACATTATTTTCAACAGAATATTGTGTGCAATAAATAAGTGTATTTATCGATGAAATAGAATGGCAGTAAATCTTGACGGTAACGGTAAATGAATTCGTACCTTCTCCCTAATTAACAAACACAAACACACAATTAATAATGAGAGAGCAATTAAGCAAGCACACAGCAGCAATAAGGTATTATAAATAATGTGCCGTAAATTAAGGATTGCTATACAAATCGTCAGCGATTAAATCACGTGGGCTTTGCTAATTTCACCAATTAATTCCTTGTCCCAGGCTTAATGGCGCAGGCAAAGTGGCTTCCACTGGAACATCGTAATTCTTCCCATCATCGGTTCGCAATGAAATTAAATTTGGTACTAATTAATGCATTCAATAATTTTTGGGAGTCAGACGCTCATGGAAAATAAATTATAATTTGAATAACATTTAGAGCTTTCAGATACAAGTAATTCTGTATTAGCATCAACTGAAGCTGGTCAGATTATAAATGAATTGACAACTGTAATTCTTTTGGTACCTTGAACTGATCGACGGGATCAACAATGTGACAGATCTACGTTTTACTTTCGTTTGGATCAACGCAATGCCAATGTCTTGGACCCGGTAATCCGATTAGAAACAGACAGGGATTAATCAATTCAAAGAGGTAGTCCAATTCTGGGCATGTTAAGTGATTCATAGTCAGCTCTGATACAGGTGACATTTCCCTGGGCGTTTGGAAACCAACAGCTAACTCAGAACTTTGGAATGGAATTTAATCTTTGTAAGACTGTCTCAATTGTTCACGATTGTGCAAAATAATACATTTCGGAAATTGAAACAAATAGCTTAAGGTCTTAAAGGTAAGATACCTGAAAACCACCTTCTTGGTAAACAACTAGAATTGCAAGGTGGATATTTTCCTTGACTAGTTTCCGTTCCAAAAGAACTGCCGGTCATATGTTATATCATAAACTGCCCAAGAATCTTCAGCATGCTATTAATATGTACTCTCCTTGTTTGTGTTTATTAGGACTTTTACCCATTTGTTTTATTTTATCGGTGCAATATAGATGTGTTCAGTTACTTGCATATAGCAGCTCATTGCCTACTGCTTAATGTAACCTGCGGCTTACAGATAAGCGCACTAGATGGCTGGACTTGGTTGTCCATGCATGGAATGATACCCATGAACGCATACTCCTTTAAGCAATGTAACCTAGGCCTGAACGATGTTCATCTAAGTCTACATCGTAGCGTTATCGCCAGATATACATTAAGTACTCCCGAGTGCATAGTATCAACACAGAACTTGAATAAACTGCAGCGAAAACTGACCATGCTGATGAGATTCACGGAGTTCGCTTAAGCTAGGGAAGTTAGCTGCTCATTAATCTTTCTATCAAAGAATGATAAAGACAGCTAACTTGGTGCGGTTGGCTTGCGGTTTCAGGTTACTAACAACAGTAGGATACAAGCAAGATAGTAGGCGATGTTTTAAAATTAGCTGAAAATCGGTTTTAGGCTCTGTCGCGTATTATCTATTCTGGCCTGGCTAGACGTTTTACAAATTCATGCTATCGTGTGGCATTGAATTAAAGCATAACATGCTTCTGAATAATTGCATTCAATTGAAGATATGCGTCCGAGAATAATTTATTAATGATTATGTCACTGCACCTTGCATTTGGGGAGCGAATCTTCTTTCAAATGCAAATCTTTAGGACGTGACTCCAGGTTTTCAGGCCTATGATTGGAAAAAAATGGTGAGAACAAACTGCCGATTGTTTTTGATAAGCTTTAATTTTGAGTTGCATTTTGAATACTAAACATCTCTTTTAGAAGACGGAAGCTACTAGCCAATTTTATTGTTGCAAATTTTAAAGCACTTCAATAATAGAATTTTGCTTAGCGATAATACAAGGTAGAACCTGACATCATGCCGTTGGTCTCTAATGTATGAATGTTTGCATAGTACATAATGACTTAGTAGGAAGGGCGAAGTTTACAGAATACATAAATAACGCAGGTCTACAAGCTTCTGGTGCTGGGCAGCTGGGGATTATTTCCGAAGTAATTTGCTGCGTAGAATCCGAATCCGGGGATTTTGAGATATTTGAGGTTATGTACTCCAAAAAATGGGTTTTTTTTGGTGATTTTTGAGGTTACGTACAGGATTCAGAAAATTTTTTTGGTCGTTTTTTTCTAGTTGCATCATTTAATACTACTCTTACCCTTCAAAATAAGCGATTGAGCGGTCACCTATGATTTTTCCTTGCAAAGTTACGACCATTTTAAATTATGAAGTTCAGATTTCATATAAATAGATATATTATGTTTATATGAATTATGAACTTCATAACTTAAAATGGTCGTAACTTTGCAAGCAAAAATCATAGGTGACCGCTCAATCGCTTATTTTGAAGGGTAAGAGTAGTATTAAATGATGCAATTAAAAAAAACCACCAAAATTTTTTTTCATCCTGTACGTAAATTCAAAAATAGCCAAAAATCCCATTTTTTGAGTACATAACCTTAAATATCTTAATATAATAATAATAATTATGGTGGCATAATTCTCACGTCGGAATCGGATTTTACGCAGAAAACTACTTCGGAAGTGACCCCCAGCTGCCCAACACCAATCATCACTCCATTTTTTGTAGACATGTGTAATAGGTTAAATTATCGTGGCAATATCATATAAAGGAAACCAGTTACTTCGAAATTCAGTTTCCATAAGAAAACTCTTTAATAAGGATTTGGTTTCAAAGAACAAAATGCCATCAGCAATAATTTAACAGCATTATAGCTTCCTTTTCAAAATCAGCCACTATCCCACTTATTTAGCAGCCTCTCAAGGATCCAACTGTAGGTAGGTATGTTATGAAATGGCATTTGGTAATTTAAATTAATTAATTAAATTAGCCAAATTTATTCCCTGTTGCAATCCTTTATCATAGTAGGTATGTTGAGAAGTTTGTGGCGTTCAGTGCCCAAAAGCAGTTACTGTAACCACACAGAAGTTTCATTAGCTAGTCTAGAAATTTTTCCAAAATTTTATTGCGGCAAATAAAAACCACTATAGTAAAATTATCTGCTGAGTCCTAAATTCACAGTGGTTTTGCTGGATCAGATGTGCTTAACGAGATAAATTTCAAAATCGAAAAAAATCCACTGTTCCGTAAGATGAGCCATATAGGAAAGAAGGAAAAATTTAATTTTACATTATATCATATCAGCACAAAAAATTATATGTAACAATAGTACCACTAATTTAGTAACTACGGCCAAAAGCAAGTTAAAAAAATTAATTTTTTTAATTTTTCCAACAAATTTCGACTTTAGAGTCATTCGTGTGACTGATCTTAGTATTAAAAAAAGAGTAAATATGACGCATATAAAATTATACAGTTAAAAGTTTGTTTGTACCTACTGTACGATTTTAACATTGTTTAAGTTTTTTTAATATAACTTCTGTAAAGTGACGCCGAAATACGAATAAATTAGATAATTTAAATAAAATTTTTGTAATTAAGTCCGATAAATTTTTTTTCAGTTAAAGGTTACCAAAATTGAAATTTTTTGACAAATTGCAAAAAAAAAAAATTTTTTAAGTTGCTTTTCACCGTACCACCTAATCTAGAGGTGCTATTGTTACATATAATACCTTACAATTTGTGTAGTGATCTCTAATTTTAGGGAAAAACTATTTGGAATGATATAATGTAAAAATACATTCTTCCTTGTGGCCTACATGGCGTATTTTTCGTAACAGTGCAAACCAGTCCAGACCTGATATCGAACATCTGTAATACTCGCATTCACCAGAAAATTTTACTATAGAAATGGCTGGCTTTCATTTTCTACAATAACATTTTGGAAAATTTATAGACTAGCGCAATCATATTAACATTCTGGCTGCAGAAGTTTTTACACGGTAAATAAGTAGATAAAAAAATAAAGTATGTATATCACTTGGAATTTTATACCTTCCCCCATTTGGAATTTTATACCTACCCATTCCTAACCTGAAACAGGCACACACAGCGTCCAAATGCCCGAATAGCAGCCAAATGAGGCACCATATGCATTAGTAAAATTTATATATTTTCAAATGCCAGATCGCTGCAGGCACGTATGAATAAAAGACAAACGAAATAGTCCGAACCAAGGACGGTACGCTCAAACTTTTTCTAGATTAAAATTTAAAATAAAGACAATAAAATTATTTTCGTTAATTAACTCATTCGAAATCGACGTTTTAAAACTATCTCCAGTAGCCGGCAACGTTTGTGCAGTTGAGTCCTATTTTTACTCAGATAAGATTAACTACAACTGGAAAATTTAAGAAATGAAACACAAAATTACAGCTAATTGTTATTATTATTATTATCATTATTTTTTTTTATTTGTAAAATCAGTTGGACGGAGACCAACACGGTGAACACAGTGTATACGGGTGAAATTTTACATAACCCACGCCGTGAATGACCGGTCTCGAATGCGTTAAAGGAAGAACAGTAAGAGAAGCATGCATACCTCTATGGCAGGTGCAATTTTAGATCTGTGTGCCTGTAGCGGGAGCGTTTGTTCGCTATGCGTGCTAGCAAAGGGCGCATTTGTTCGCTAAGCGTGCTAGTCTAATTCTTCCTGGTCTCAATTTCAGCGGAATGAAAATATTTCTAACGGATTCTCATTCCAGATCCCTAACTTCGATCGAATTCAAAAAGGAATTCCGATCGAAAATTCAAGCAAATTCAGAGCAAAAAGGAAACATGTACTGACATGTAAAATAGGTATTATTCTTTGATTTTAAAATAATATTTCTGCTATTAGGACGAAGAGTACAAAAAGAGCACTATGAGACGCTAGTTAAGTTATTACAAATAAAATCGCGAAAGACTTTTAAAGTGTAATCAAGGTGAAAAAATGATTTTTAGAAAGAAGTTTCACAGCAGTTAAACAGTTTAAGCTCTTCCATTTACTTACAAAATTTCTGAGATAAAAATTTCTCCCAAAGATTTTTCCTTTCTCTACACTAACTGCATCCAATGCTTCACTTTTTATATTTATTAATTTCACTTTTACTACACAATTAAAAAACTTAATTTAACTTTTATATTAATTAAATTTCTAAAACTGCTAATTATTTCTGAGTACAGAACTGATATCGAAAATAAGATTTATATGGCAGCACTAATTTTCAATCCGAACGGAATTGAGAATGCAAATAACAAATCAGTTCGAAAAACAAGACTCGATCGGATTGACAATCCGACGAAATGTAGGATAGGTCTGAAGACGAAGGAATAGCAAACAAGCCTTCGTTGGATGGCGGCATTACGATTGAATTAGATATCTGGAAAAAACATAGAAGTCCACTTATTAACGTTAAGAGGTGGAAAATTTACCCATCAAAAATAAAATTAAGCCAAATCTTGAAACTATTTCACCGTAATCAAGTTATTTATTGTTAAATTAAGCGTAGGATAATAAGAACGCTATACTTAGCTTTACACGAGATCTCACAACTTTTAACGATGAAAAAGTCGCGAGACTTGCCTTAATGATTTTACATTGAATGGTTTTGATGGGATCAGACTTCTTTTTATAAATTGTGAAAATTCAGTTAACATCCACATAAGTATAAATAATAATAATTAATTCAATGAGATTTTTCTGATAATTTTCCGTTATGGTAATCCTAATATGGATTTTCAGGACCCCTATTTAACCAAACTTCTGTACTGCAACTTTGCGAGACCAATTCTGGAGTATTCTAGCCCTGTGTGGACTCCCTACTTTGCTGCACATTGAGACGGTGGAATAATCCCCTCTTATCCTGATCGATTGAGGCTCATCTCTAAGAACTCCCTTGGAAAGAGACGTAATATCGCCAAAATATCTTTTATTTTTGATCCATTGCAGGGATTGATAAATTCATCCGAATTACTAATGGCTGTGCCCCGCTTCCTCAGGAGTTACGACTTTCTTTAAGTTCTTCGTCATCGAACTTTGTATGGCATGTACGAGCCTGTTACACCGATGTGTCGCCACCTTAATGAATGTTATGCCGGCGTGGATTTAACCTTCTCCAAACGACGATTAAAGAGCCAACTTATCTGACGTAAATTCATAGAGTAAATCCAAGATACTTGAAAATTTACAAAAAAGGAGTTAGCTAATCATTAGATGTAAGCCTCCATATCGCGCTTTGAGAACGAAATGTCTTAAAATATCACAAAAAGCAAATACCTATTGCTATATGCAAAGATTCAGGCAAAGGATTGCCTTAGCCCAATTTCAGTAGACCAGTAAACCAAGTAAACCTGTAAACCAAGTGAACCTATATTATTTCTTAATCAACTTTTCACTTTTTCCTCAAACCAAGTTATTTGGTATGAGCTACGACCAGTATTGTGATTCAAAAAAGCTAAAGCTCTTTCGACATGTTTACATCCAGAGTACCAAGGACATTTGTTAGATAAAATCTCCTAAGGAGTGTTCTAATCATCTTACACTTTTGGTTTTGTGGAAGAACTCAGAGTACTTATTTTGCCCTTTTATTTCCACCCACACCTAATAAATTTCTGACCCACTTATCAAAAATAACCCGAACTATATCCTTATCAATACAGAGAGATTTTAGCAAATTTATTATTTATGATGCTCAGTAAACTGAAAGTGGCAATCAGCATAGCCTAGGTTAATTTGTGAATAATTTGATTCCTTATCCCTTTATATCTCTAGAAATTCTCAACAAACCTAAGAATAAATGTTGTAAGAACTTATTCCCCTTAAAATTAGCCAAGCATATAAAACTATTTAAAAAGAAATTAATTGCACCTTTTCTTCCATTTTTTAAAAGCATTTTCCTCAAAACCTGCCGAACAGCAAAAATTTTTCCCTTTTAGTTTCACTTATTTCAGGTAAGACTGAAACATTAAAGTCTCCCGGGATGAAAATAACAACCGTAAAAATTTGTCATGGCTGGATTATATAGGCCCTGTCCAGTGTCACACCTACTCAGAAGCCTTCGGACAATTTATCAGCAGCAGGCAACAGCAATTAGTAATTCCATAAACAACTTTTATCCGGCTTCCTCTTCTCATATTGAATAGAAACGACACAAGCTGTGGAGTCGGATGATTTCTGCCAGGGAACAACAGCAGCCTTATCTTAAAGGAATAAATTTCTGGGCTTTTTACTTACTTCCAGGCCATTTCCTCCATTTAAACGTTGTCACTCCCGGGCACATAAATGGATGCTACAGCAGAAGCAGAGCATTTTGAGGGCAATATTTTCACCCTATATAGGATGCTCAGAAACACCAAAACCATATCATTAAGAGCAAATCCCTGTAGATCCATTGCTTGGAGACATTCTGAGAATAATTGTAAGATTCGCTTAGAATTAGTAGAGATTCCAGTCAGAAATCGCGGTTCATGTAAACACAGAACAATGTGGGCCGGACGAACAACCTCCAGGAATACTCAGATCTACCAGCAGATCTAGCTGAAGGGAGACATGTGTGTATGTTTACGACGATCTCGATAGGCCCAGTACATGTTGAAAAGGTTAGTGATGAGAATGATAAGTATCGCTTGCCACACACTTGCGAGCCCAACTAACTCCACTCACTCAGTGATTCCACGGCCCTGGAGTTGTTCTCCACTCAAATTGTCAGACAATACGAACATTAGTTGCCATATACGATTATTCTGCAGAAATTTATGATCGAGGAAGTGCTGAGCCTTGGTAGGTTTTCAAAAGCCGGCTAGGCGAGGTATTGTCTGACCAAGAGCCCTGGTGCGTTAGAAAGTTGATAACCATAGCTGTTCTGCTAATAGGCTCAAATCCAAATTGTAAGCCCAAATTAAGTACATTGAGAAGAGAATTTACAGCCTATTGCGAAATTACCACACTCGATGAAATCTTTCAGAATACTTTTTGGCTCAAGGCGTGGAGGAGTTGAGATTTTCTTGCCTTCCGGTACATGTCATGAACAGAGGATTTTCTGTCGAGAGAAAGAAGGGCGTTGGTGGGTGCGTACTCCCATGAATTCCGATGATATTTCTAGTTTATGGGTCATATCGATTCTGCTTGATAATTTATGATACTGCCAGAATATCCGATTTGTTGATATTGGAGGAAATTTATTGAATTTGATGCTATGATTACGGGATTGCTTCTCCCACAAACTCCGCATGGTGGGTGCTAGGCGTGAAATGTGCCAGAAATGTTGGGACTGTTTGATAATGGGCGCAGAATAATCAATATCCTTTCTCTGTAAATAATTATAATCTTCGAATGGGGATTATAACTAACCAACACTCACATATAGTAAATAAATTTGAAACATTAAAGTAGAACTATGAAAGGAAAATTCAGGGAAGCTTGAAACAACTATTAGAACGTATTACTTAATTTGTATCGATAGGGTTTGAAGTAATCAAGAACAGGTTAAGGAGTAGCAAAGCTAGACTCCTTTACGTTTCCTCTTTACGATACCTTCTAACTTTCCAAATTCAAATGAATGAAATAACGTAATTTCAGTATTGATCTGTACTATAGTCTGTGAAGTATATAATGTCATCTTATTCTTGAGATTTAAGAATTGCGGTTATTTTGATTTTTTTGCATAAACTCATCAACCCATCTGCAACGATAGGCTACGTGCCGTACTCGTGTATTGGAATTTTTACTAACTACACTTCTTTTAAATTCAATTTTTTAAATTTTTACATTATTTAAATGTATTGTCACCGGCAGCAAGTACGTGTTCCCAGTTTTTAGCCTTAGCCCCATCAGCAGTGGGTCAGTGGGTGAAATATCGATTATAACATTTTTAGTAGAACATATCAAGTTAAATAAAAATTAAGGGGCTTTCTTACTTAAGATCCGAAAAAAAAACGATTTGTCATTTTTTACATATTATTATTCTTTGAAACTTAAAGTACACGAGTTACTTCTCAATTGTAATTATAAGCGCCTGAAAAATTAATTTTTGATCCACATGGCCTTGCACACAGGATTTCTCAAGCATGAATCTTGTTTACGTTTTTTATACGAGGTGGCCAAAGCCTAGGGGACAACCCTGAGAGAAACCTTATCTGAAACCCGAGAACCATGGCATGATGGTCGTGCCGATCAACGAATTGATCCAACTCTGACTCCGAATTTGAAAAAAATCTAAAATTTTCAGGTCATGTTTGGTTTAGAATTCTTAAGTAATCGCCCGTTTTAAATTTCCTAAGCTTCTCAATTTAGCAACTTTTTAATATGAAACGGACATCATAAACATGTGGTATACGTTTCAATTTTTTTCCTCACTGTTGACTGAAAAATACTGCGTGCAGCCTGTATGGGGGAGTGTATTTTCTTCTTTTTTCTGGAAGAAAAACTCGTAGGCAGGCTGAGGCTGAACCTGCATCCATGGCGTGATAATCGTCCCACTCAACCATTGACCCAACTCCGTCTCCTGCATACCTGCAATTTCTATTTAACAGTATACCATTATCCCTAGAATAGGACCGATAAAACTAATCAAAGTTAAAGAAAAACCTGTAAGTAATTAAAATATACAAAGAGATAATATGTGCGATGGCTTGTTTTTAAGACTTCTCCACTTAAATAGACTGCATTAAAGTCCTATTCTAAGTTGGAAAGCTCCTAAAAATCCAAAAGTTATTTAATATAGAAATGATGTAATCTAAGAGAGTGAATGCCCTGTAGTCGCCAGGCGCAGATTTAGCCTATCCGGGAAACCAACCCTGGTACCGAGCGGGCTGAATGACTGCCAACTGCGGGAGCTGTTGAACCTCTTCAGAGGGGTCCGGCTTGCTATTAGGAGTTGAGAGGGTTAGCACAATAGGCCCTAGTGACCGCAGCGCTTGAGAACCTCACACCTCTAATTCAATCAATCAATCAATCTAAGGACTATTGTACAGAAAAGGACCCAATAAAGAGGGGTTTTCACTGGCAACCCTGTGATATAAAAAAACCCGAAAATCCAACTAAAATTTGTCAGAACTGAACTCCTTCTAAACTTATTCTTCGGACAATGAGATGTGTCAAACTTGTATAGATATGTACAGCCTTTTTAGTATAAGGTGCGCCAAAATAAGTGGGGTGATAAGCAAACAAAATATTGTTTGGCATATGGGGCAAACTTAACCATTTTGGAATTGCAGGGTGATTCATAAATTCCAAATTTTCATGGAACATCATTATTTTGAGTACATAACCTCAAATATCTTAAAATCGATGTGGATTCGGATTCTACGCAGAAAACTACTGACCCCCAGCTGCCCAAAAGCAATCACCATCCCATTTTTTGTAGACCTGTGTTATTTTTTGAAACAAATTTTAATTTATTTAGTTTTTACTTTTTAGGCTTAACTGATTATTTTAATTTCCTACAATTGCAAAAATATATCACTTTCTTTATTTACAAAAAGTATTTAATCTGACTGAGTACTAAATTATTAGTTGTTCGTTGGCGACATTACATTTTCGCCAAACAAGTTCAGTTCTCGACACATACAAACACCTTGACATTGGCTGGAAGAATATTTCTTCACTTTTTGGTGCATCAGGTAATCAAATTCTTTCTTTAGATACCCATGATATTTGCAAAGCTCCGATTAGTCGGGGTAAGTTCAACTTCGACCACAATGTCAGGCGAAAGGTATTTGATACTTAAAAGGGTAGTAAGGTTTTCTGGTCTTTTGTCAAAGCCATAAAGAACAATTGCACCTGTTATCAATTCATTTATAATGGGAATGTTTATACTGGCTTGTTGGGCAAAGTCAATCTGTTTGGTGCTAATTTTGCTTTTAATTTTCATATACCACCTACATCGCAGGCAAAACACGCTACACTTTCGCACTCGGGTAGTTTTTAAGGTAATGTCTAGACTAAATATGTATATGGTTTTAAAATGTGTAGCCTCTGCTTTGGATAAATCTCTGCGCAAACTCTTTCACCTGTCATACTTTATAGGAGTATTTTCGTCTGTATGGAAATTTACTCATATTCAGCCGATATCAATAAAAAGGAGAATCACGGGTCCCCTCTAACTACAAAGCAATTGCAATCACTTCGGTTTTATTTATTTATTTAACCGGAGACTTACTAACTGCTTTGACGGAACTTTGGAATCATTGTCTCCATAATTTTGTAGAGCCGGAAATCGTCGTCCTTGATATTTGAAAGGGATTTGATAGAGCCTGGCATGATGCCCTTCTAGCCAAAATTCAAGCATTCGGTCTTCATTCTCAATTTTCTAAATGGATAAAAAGTTTTTTGTCAAAGGGTTCGATTCTTGTAATAATAGGCAGAATTACATCTGATCCTTACGAAATAAATGGCGGTGTCCCTCAGGATTCAGCTATTTCACCAAGCTTATTTCTTCTTTTTATCAATGATCCTTTATTCACAGTTTTGCCGACGACAGCACCCTTGATTCCGCGTACTCTTTTGATTCTGTAATGAGTTCTCGTTTGAGCACTATATAACATAATCGAGAACGTATGTTTGGATCATTAAATAACAAAATTGCTTTCTTTATTGGTGACACAATCTCTGAGAGCATTGACTCTCTAGAATCATCGACAGAATGTGGATTGTCTCTTAGTCTTTCTTCGCCATATTCACGACCATTATTCGAACAAAATTGCTAGTCTTATTCCTTGCTAACACATCACAACGCGCGATACTAGAGTTTAATGTCGCTTCCACCCCTATACCCTGCAGGTCAAATTTTCTTTTCTAAGCAGAACAACACGGATGTGGAACAGTTTGCCATCTTCTGTTTTTCCCTCGTGTTATAAGTCAGAAACTTTCAAAAGAGTCGTACATCGACAATTTCTTCACTCAAACTCTTAACGCATTTTACGCACCCTTAATTCCTTTCCTCAGAAGACTGTAATTTAGCATTACAAGGCATACCTAAAACTTTGGCATTATCATAAAAAAAAAAGGTTTTAAGGAGTTATGAAGTAAAGGGTAATCCGCCATATTAGGTTTAGAATGACGTCACGTAGCTTCAACTTTTCTTATTACGTAGCCAAAGCCAAGGGGACAACCCTATGATACTGTAACATGCACTATAGTCTGGCAAAGGTTACGTAATGAAAACGAAATCAAGTTGTGCAAAGCATATGTCCCGAATTTAGGAAACCAGGAAAACGTCAGAAGCCAAATGAAGTAAAGGCCGACTCAAACCTGTAATGACTTAGTGTAGTGAAAATGTATAACGGAAATTGCTAGATCTAAACTAAACTTTCTAAAATTAACCTAAGTAGTATAAATAGGGCTGAGTAACAGCCTAGTCAATTAGTTTTATTTTAACCCGTCAAGTGATAACTGGTAATTAGAAAAGTGAAACATTGTTATATATGAAGGGCCGTGAATATGTGTCCTATTTTTGACCTGGCTCTTACTAAGGATGTGCTCTTACTAAGGACGTTCTCTGTTGTCTCTGCACCCCTGATTGTAGTGTTTGGGAGTGTTTTGGATTTTTAGTAATATTTTATTGCATGGGTTATGGGAGCCTCATTCGCCTCAATATATGTTATATTCTGGTGAATATATCAATTGATTCCAGGCTTCTGCCTGTGAAGTGCGCCTTCTGAGTTAGAAGGGTTAATTCTATAAAAAATTGTGAAGAAAACTTGTAAAGGAATTTGTGAAGTGAACTAATCAAGTGAAGTGATTAAAATTGTGAACATTTGTGGCTGTAAATAATTGTCTTAATTGATCCGTCGAGCCCGAAGAGCCCCGTTTACGTTTCAATACGTTTACCATGACATAGTGATCGTGCCACCCAACCAACTGATCCAACTCTTTCTCCCCTACTTGTCGAACCTTTCATTTGATACCCATTTCAAGGGGGTTGTAAAGAAAAAGGTAATCCGCAATCATGGCGCGTACGCTATATTGGGTACAGAATGACATCATGTACTTTATCGTATTCTACTCGTTAAATTCTTTCATTTAATATCCATGTCAATGGGGACGTGATGAAAAAGGGCGTCCGCCATAGTAGATTTAGATTGATGTCACGCAGCTTATCGTATTCCACGTGTCAAACCCATTCATTGATTGATTGTAAAGTAAAAGGTAAGACGCCATCTTGGGGCGTCCGCCATATTAGATTTAGAATGACGTCAGACAGCTTTTTGAATTGTAATCATTTTTCCGTGTACTTTTAATTAAAGTAATGCACTTCTAATTTGTTTTTGACTGTTTTGTGAAGAAGCCAAAATCTGTTACTGTCTATTTAGCAAAATCCTTCATGCAACTATTGGTAGTCAAACACTGAGGTAATTTTATAAAAAAAACCCAGTGATTCTTTCATCCTGCATATTTCCGTATTCAGTAAATTTTCTTATAAATAATCATATTAGTGCCAAACAGAGTTTTAATAAGATAGTTAAGAAATTTGTAAGTTTAAGATTACAGCCAGAATATTGTTGCAAACAAAACAAATAATTTAGGACTGTACGTAAGTTATAACTATGTTCCTTTCGGTCAACAAGATGTTATCCCCAACGTGTTGGAAAGTGCTTTAAAGTTTCGAAAACTTTTTCACTAGCCAAACACTTTAAACTCAATCTCCTTTCGTGATATTAAGATACTTTATGCCCCCCTTACTTTTCGTTCCTTTCTTCTTCAATGGTTATCACGTTTCGTGATTTCTATCAGGAAATTTTATGTCGGCACCGGATGTTATTTGTGTTTTTCCTGGATTCCTTGTAGGAAACGTATGCATGTCCGTGTGATGCATATTATTATGCCAAGGTTTACATGCAAATAAAAACCTGAAGCACTGCGCTGTTGGCAAAATAAATGAGCTATTTGAAAGCTCCTCGACTATTCAGACACCTCATTTTCGCACTTGAACCCCATACAAATTTTTGTGGACGATGCTTATTTGTTTTACCTGCAAAGGGTTGAAAGTCTCACTCCAACCCTTTTGTTCCTGTGGAATATAAATATAATGCAAACATGCACTTATGCCATCAAAACAGTATGGGGAGGATCGAGTTTCACGCTTTAACACTTCCCTCAGACACGTAATTGTTCAATAATCGGCTTCTCTTCTTGGTGTTATGAGTCCTTGCTTGTTCCCTTTAATTAAGAATTTTTTACGAGTGGGGTGTTATATTCCTGTGCACACCGTTTCTTGTTAAAAAAAATTTTTGTGTGAAATATGAATTGTAGGTTTAATATCGTAAAATTACCAAAACAAAATTTAACGGAGCAGAGTTAACTTAAGACATATTAATACTTTTACTAATAATAGTTTCCACACACCGCATCGAAGGTATTTAAAAAGTTTTAAAGCTTATTTATAACTTATGTAGGATATTCTGGTTATGTACTTGAAAAAATGCAAATCATCGGGTATGATCTCTATCAAAATATCAAAAATTGTCGCTTGAACACGAAATATGTTAGTATGAACCTAGCCAATTAAAAAGACCGTAATTGTGCAGTCGAACCCCCTAACAGCTAATTTTATTTATTATTAGTATGTTGTAACATAGAAACATATTGGGCTCGGAAAGACATCTTCACATAGTTTTCGAGCTATCTCTCTATATACAAAAAGTACCCAAAAATTACAGCAAAATTATAATTTTAATTAATTTTGGCAAAATACTGGACGCTACATCGTTTCAACACACATTCAACAATATTCAAATTTCAAGAAAATCGGAAGTTATGGCCAAGTTATTACCAAAAAGTGTAAATGTTGCAGCAGATTCAAATGATGTATCCAGATTGAAGACTAATCTACGGGTCAATCCATAACAAATTAACCAATGATAGTCACTGACACAATTTATTTATTTTTTTACCTAAATTTATACTATACTTAGAGAGTTGAAAAGAGGTATTCATAAATTTTTTAGGTGTTTTTTTTTGAGCCGCCATTTTGTATTTATGCGCGTCAGCCTATTTTGCATTTTACAGTAGAGGTCTCAATTGGAATCGGATAACCCGAAAACCCGGGTACCCACCCGACCGGGTAGGAATCGATGACTACCAAAAATTCGGTTCCAATCGGGTACCCGGTTCCAGGCGAGCACCCGGTTCCAAATAGGAATCGATTCCATCAATGAAACCGGTTCCACTGTGAGAATCGAATCCGCCACCGGGAATCGATTCCGTCGTATGAACTGGTTAATAAGAATGAGTGAAATTACAAAGCAAAAATTGTCACTAATAGTAGGGAGTATAAGGAATTTTAAATTTTTATTAATAAATAGTCATATTTTGAAATTTCACTACAAAAAAATCTGTAATTTCCAAAGAAACTAGACATTTCCTTAGTGAAATGCAAAATTTCCTCTATTGGCCTTGAAACTGAATCTGTACTGCACGATTTCAAGTGGAACCGATTCTGGCGTTGGAACCGACTCTTATAATGGAACCGATTCTCCCTTGGAACCGGATACCCGAGTAGGAACCGGGTACCCGACTTAAATCGGTTACCCGGGTGATAACCTAATACACGGGTAGGAACCGCGTCCCCTCGGGTCAGGTTTCTGAGAGCTCTATTTTACAGAGGTTTGTGTTAAACGTTGTAACTTCTTGCTTTTTAAAGATATTCAGTTGAAACAAAAACCATGTAAAAGGGTAATAATATTTTTGTAAAATATAGTGTTGTGAGATTGCAATAAAGAAAATATTAGATTAATCGGACTTTTGATTACGCAGCAAAAATTCACAAAAGATGACCTTTTTATGGTTTCTAGTTTGGCCCATTAAATTTAAACGGCCTTGGTTGATGTAAGAAGAGAATCATGTATTTTGAGAAGTCCATAATCTCACAATGGTTACACCGGTTAAAGTACAATAACACAATTAACTTCGTATCCAAGATTACATATCGAAGGTTTAGCATCACTAATCATCAAATGATTGGAATCTTGTGGTCTACTTCTAAATTAAGTTCCCTTAGTAAATAGCTCATCTACAGTCCAATTTCTCAAAGAATTTTTTGCAATCCAATAATCGAGGAATTCGATGTCATTATAGAAGAATTGAAGAGAGACAGTAGGCTCCTTACATGTTCATAACCAAACAGAAAATATAAGAGCCTTTAGTAGTATTGTCAATATCTCTAGTTTCTAATTTTGCATCTTTCGTTTCAAATATGCCATCGGCTACCAGTTGAATAGAATAATCTGCTGCAAGCATACAAACTTATGCCGATGAAAACTCGAAGAATTTCTAATCATATAATTTTTTTAACTTATAATGCCGCCAGTCAACAATTATCTAACAATCCTGTACTTAAAAACAACGACAACTTTAACCCGTCTTAAGGTGTCATATTTGTCCAAACTAAACTGAAGCAAGAATATAAAGATACGCTTGAAAAATACGTCGGTAGCATTCTAATCCTTGCAAGAAAATGTCTAGGAAAAAATGGGGCTTAAGCCCTTGTATTGTACACTGGATGTACATTTGCATTGTTAGACCAATCTTTACTTATGGAATAATAGTCTGGGGGACTGCTATAGAGAAGCAGAACAACTTTAAGAAGATAACGAAAAATCAGAGACCTGCCTGTTTGGGCATCTCCAGGGAAATTAGCACAACACCAACTTCGGCATTGGAGAAGATGCTTCAACTTCCATCACTTGACAGCTACTGTAAAAGTATAGCTACACGCAGCGCCATAAGACTAAAGAAGTTTAAATATTAGAAAAATTCTGACCACGTCCATGGCAGTGTACTAAAGATCTAACCTGAAGGCTGTCTGCAGGACATCACCGACTACACTACCCCTACACTGAGCTTTGGAAAATCTTTGGAAATCTTCTCTACTAGAATCCTAGGCAGAGAGGAGGGAGGCGGATGGTAGTGTCTACATGGCGGATATATCAAATCTACCTAATTGTAGCAGCATACGAATTTCTATAGACAGTCAAGCGGCAATAAAGGCGCTGCATTCAAACGTAATAAGATAACAGCTGGTATGCAGGTGTCAAAATAGTCTCCAGAACTTAGGAGCAACACACAAGGTAATACTCCGTTGGGTTCGTGGTCATAGTAAGATAGGGAATGAGGCAACTGATGCGCTTGCAAAGGAATGTTCTTAACTGACCGCTTCCTTTATAGACTTTAGGTAACTGACCGTCATTTTCAATTAATTTTACATGTCACTCCCCTCCCACACCCATTCCTACGGGTGCTATGGATGTCTTACCTTCACAGAGTGTAGCGGCATCTGGAGTGGACGAAATTTATGGATTTGACACTAATATTGGTCTTTTTAGTTTTTACTTTTACATGTTACCATGTGTATTAAACGCCATCAGGAATCCAATCGCGGCACCTGCAGTGGTGTTAGAGGATCTAACGACTTCGGGAGTGTTATTATTTACCTCAGCGACTTCGTAAAGAATGTCAATCCCTGCTTAGTCCTACCCATAGTGTATCTTATCCCTACAGTATCTAACGGCTTCTTATTCATATAGTCACTTCAGCGATCCCGAAAACTGTAGATTCGGTACTTATATTGGTTTTTCTTTATTTTTACATGTCACTCCCTTCCCACTTTCACGCCTAGCAGTATCTTACCCCTATATTATCTACAGAGTCTCATTATTAATCTGAAAACTATTGATTAGAAACTAATATCGGCCGTTTTCGATTACTTTTACTTGCCGCTTCCTTCCCACCTACTACACTAGTGGTGTTAGTGGTATCTTATCCTCGTATATTTTTTAAATTAATATTAATATATGTACCAATTTTAAGCATTCTAGAGCTGTGTTGGATCATACAGACATTTATATATAGGCATACATATGTACG
Organism: Leptarthrus brevirostris; assembly: GCA_964036015.1. NCBI lineage: Eukaryota > Metazoa > Arthropoda > Insecta > Diptera > Asilidae > Leptarthrus > Leptarthrus brevirostris. Next base: position 146,579,256 of record OZ038373.1, on the reverse strand, counting down.
CAGATCCATTGTTATATATGCATATATAGACAGATAGATAACAATTTTCGTCTTTGAGACAAGGATTTACATATTATATGAGAATTTCAAGTCGATATCCCAATTTGTTTAAAAGTTAGAAGCCTCTGACAGACGTACGGGTAGACAGCGTTGCCACAACAGTAGGATTTCTGTTAGGACTCTTCGGATATTTACCCTATAACGTGTAACACACTGAGTACTGACCTGAAAGTGCAGCCAAATACTCTAATTGGGGTATAGTCACATATCAGTGATCTAACATAAATTCATGCAGTCACCCATTTGAAAGTAGGATAGAAGTGCGTGTGAAAGGGTATAAATAGCTTTTGTATAACAGCATTTTTAAGGTTGTACACGAAGGTACACGAAGAGTTTAAATTGTTTATAGCGAACCAGAAAGATAGTTCCTATCTTAACAACAATTTTTAAATGGCATCAACGGTTTCAGACAAAATAATTTACCATACAGAATCTTACGAGGTCATCTTGGCTATACCAGGAAATCAGTCAGATCGACCCCGCGTGTCTTGAAGAAAGAAGATAAATAGGTTCGAGACCGTTCCTGAAAAGAATTGCACAATGGCAACTTATCGAACTATGAAGCGAAAAAAGAGGAGCACCGCCTCTTACAGCCAAACAAGAAAAGTTAGCCACAAAAATCTTGTTCTCTGTTTTCTGAGATTGAGTATTGCTACAGGACAATGCCACTGTTAATCCTGACTTACACAAGGATGTTTGCGTGCCTAAAGTTATGTAAAACGTTCTTAAAAGATGTCGAAAGAAAGAATTACGAAGGTACTTCTTACACCACGATAATGCACCAGCTCATCGTGCAAAAAGATCATTGGATTTTATCACTGTCTCTGGGATTAATGAAATAAACCCAGTACCTTACTCGACTGACTTCTGGCTCTTCCCAAAGGTTAAAGAATCACTTTTGGGAAAGATGTTTGAAACGCGGAAGGACATTATTTCTGCAGTAAACGAGCAGCCCCAGAAGCTTTAAAAATATGATTTTGAATACTGTTTCGGATGGTAAATTTATAGGTCGAAAAACTGTATAGAAATGAAGATTAAGTTAAGAAGTATAATTAATAAAATGTTCAAAAACTGCAGTAAAAAGTCGTTTTTATTTTTATTGTATTATAACTAGGGCACTAATTCATGATAGACCTTTCGTATCTACTTCGAAAGTTGACAAAGGAACAGAAGGATGACAAAAATGAGTAAGAGATAAAAGAGCCTTACTATTTTACTAATTAAATCTACTTGAAAAATTATGTGGTTCCTGGTAAATTTGTTTATACATCAAAAGGTAAATGAAAAAATGAAATACTTTCACGGTAATTGAGTGTTTTTTAGTATGTCAATCTTTCTTTAATTAAAGATGATTCCTTATAATTTGGTAGCAAAGGTCAATTAGTCGTCAATAGTAGAAGCACATCAATTCTATCACACAAAGTCAAAGTTCTAAACAAAAATATCATTCAATTTCCTCTCGCCCCAAAGAATACTTTTGTAATTAGGTATATCAAGATTACTTAATACTGATCTTCGTAAAACCTGTATACATTCAGTAAACCACCATAAATCAATTAGGAGATACCTGAGAAATAACAAAGCAGAAAAAACAAGAGAAGTTATTCACTCCATTCTAAGCTATCACCTCAGTCAGCTCTTGATCTTTACTTAAGTTCATCAAAAATCCATAAATCGAAACAACAGCACTCGAAAATGGCTTCTCCTCAACTTTTTCACGTCTTCATGACACAGAACAGATCGGTGGTATACACCATTCATTTCAAGCCCAAAAAGAAAGAGAAGAATCACCGGGAAAGATGGAGATTCCGGGCAAGTTAAAGAAACGATTGAACAGAAGACCACCGCAGGTACATGATACACTGGACAACTGGACAAAAACCGCTTCACATGACCAGCAAACGGTTCCCTTCAGGTAGATATTCTTGTACTTTGCTTTTTCTGTTGCTATTGTTGTGGTTGTTGGTACTTTTTTCGATAATCTATCCATTTTCTTAACGATCTCCTAGCGAAGCCATTCTTCATGTAATCGTCCAACTCGACAACATCAATCCCAACTTGTAATATTCTTGCGTTACATCTATCTAAGCGGCGCATCGTGCTATCATAACAAGAGCAAAAAACAAAAAGTCTTAAGAAGAAATTGTCAGATGAGTCTGACATAAAAAGTGATCTTGACTTGCCAAGCGATGTGCACCAGTAATTTCACTAGAGTTGATTGTGGCGATCTTGTTCTACAGCTGGTGCACTCCGGGGTTTTTACTGTCACCATCCGAGAAATATGACGAAGATGTCGCCTCCCGTAATAGCTTAATTGATACAAATTTGTAACCGATTTATATTTCCACAGAGATGTATGATCTGTCACTCTAAATACAGATCGTCCATCGGCTTATATCGCTTCTGCCCCGATAGATGCATCGGGCAGTGATATGATGAGCGCGTTTCGATCATTTTGACTCAAGTGGTTCATTTGTCTTGGAGTGACATCTTGCGATGGATGATTAATCAACATGTGCGGTGCAATTTCTTTTAAAAGGACTTGAAGATGTTAGTAAGCGAAAAAAAAGACTAACTCATTAGCATATGGGAATCGAAGAGAGCGATCATGATACAGTAGGTATGATTAATTGTGGACAACATTCCGAGAATTCTTGTTCCTAATAAGGGCAGCCAGCAGGTGCAGCCCTCTGTGGGATTAGCTTGTGCATGCAAAATTCATGTCAAAAAAGTGCCAATGCAGTTCTCTCTCGTTTCATGATAACCCTACAAAAAATATTAAATTACACGTTGAGACCATGAAATACCTCGGGAGCCGAAAACATTGACACATCCGCTGCGGTCATACTGATGTATCTATACAAGGTCTCACGTGAGGTTCAGGTGTATCAATCTTCGGTTTTTGCTTTCATTTTATATATATCTCATCATGTGTAAAACCCAACGGGTATCTCTTTATGACTCTGTCGTCCGCCAGATAGTGTTTTCTCGATTACATTCGGCTGCTGTCTAACACGGTAATGAATTAGTTCCAGCAACTTTGCATTCAAAATTCGAAGACTATTGTAAAGGCAACTAGAACCGTTTTAATGCTATCTTCCAGATATTTTTTATCTCTTATTTTTACTTTGTTGTTGCTAGACCATCTAGGAAATAACTTGGTCAGTTTCGATCTTTTCAGGTGTACTGAAAGAGAGAGGAAGAAGGTTAGCGAACTCTTTAACAGTGTTGATGGGAATTGACCCGATCCAAAGAGTTTTATTTTTTAGACTTCACCATTCGGATATCTATGTATCCACTGGGGAATTTCATGCAAATTAGTTGAACGCTAATGGTTTCTACGTTAAATGATGGCAATAATTTAATTTGTGCTGTGACGAGTTCATTGCAGGTGTTAAATTTTCAATAACTGGAGATTGCTTTTTATATGAAAACTGGAACAGTTCTCCGTTTTCTGATTTTTCGTTAAGTTAGTCATTTTAGTGTATATTAAGTGCAGATTTGGTATTAAATTTTACTTAGGTCGTGTTAATAATTTTGTGCTCGTTCGAATTAATTTTGTAAATTTACGTTTATAAAATAATCTAGATTCTCAAAATACATAAATTAAAAATGTTTATTTATAATAAACATTATTTGCTTTAGATATATACTAAATTAATTTGGTTTTACTTTTTAAATTCCTCTCTCTCTCTTTACCTATTCTCAGCAGGAAATAACAATTGGTCACTGCCATGCGCCGGTGGGTCTCGAACATGGGACTTCGGGGATGGAAGGCCAACACGTTATCACTTACTCCATCGACGACTTACAATCATAGTTTACCTTCGTGAGGTAAATGTGAAGTAACGAAAATATCTAGCGTTAAGAAGATCATTCTTATTACTTATTGTAAAATATGCAAATAAGCTGACTTAAGCTATGCTGCTGCCTACTCAGTCAGTTGTAATTTAGCAAGCAATGAGTTAAATGGTATTAAAGGTAGTCAAGCAAGTTTAAGCGATATTCTGTAAGGAAAGTGGTGCAAAGAAAAATCTAAACAATTTATTTAGTGAACAACGTAGTAAATAAAATAATGTAGACTTTTGTTATTATAAATACGTGCCTTAGTTAATCTATTGACCCCACATTCCTGAAGACGAAAGAAAAATGAGCAAGCTTAAGTCAGGTAAAGAAAGAGAGAAATTGAAAGAAAAAGAAGATTTTGGACAAATAATTTAAAAATAATATAAAGGTAACTGGAAATGGCCTGGAAAGGATTACAAACAGATGTGTCCGAAGAGACACTTCAACCTCAAAATTTTGCAAGAAGGTTGAACAAAATTCTATTTCAATTCTCTTCCAGACTGAGAACTCAAAGGAGCAGTGCGACTAGCTAAGAAGAATATCTGCGCTGATTTTGACTTACACTCTTATAAATAAGCAAAAGACTAAAGTTTTTAGAAGTATCATCAGACCTAGAGAGGTAACTGACACAAAAGATGTCCACTGCCGGTTTAATACATGAAAAAAACGTGGTTATGAACGGTCACCTCTTAAGAAATTTTAGGGGGCAAAGAAGACTAAGCTCTTTAAAAAATTGCATGAAGAAAGTTTGCAAAGTAGCTTATAACCACTGCATAAACATAACTTCTGCATGAACACGACTAAAGACAAACTAAACTGAGCAGACGACCACGATGATAAAATCGATGATACCGCTATCAACAACATCAGAAACTGCAGGAAAACAGTAACAGCTTTCTATCTAGATCCCGTAACTCCTTATGGAGCATGAAACGGCAGAAGAACTTAATCCGATTTGAGACAACGATTGCAAGTGGACTTAATATTTAAAGTGCATCCCGAACCTCTGACATTTTCTCTTCAACCCCCAAACAATCATAGGTCGCCGCCGGTGGAGTTCCAACCTGGGATCTCCGGATTGGTAGGCCGAAACGCTTTAATTTACTCAACCGACGACTTAAACATAACAGCGTTAATCGATGGCAATATTATTGAATTAACCCTTCTAACTCAGAAGGCGCACTTCACAGGCAGAAGCCAGGAATCAATTGACCTACCCACCAAAATACACAAAATATTAAGGTGGATGAGGATGCGATTAACAGGCCCGAACATACCGTAACTAGTGCGCGAGAAAGGTATCTGAAAGCTCGAACGGTTTCGAAGGGACAGTTCTCTAGGTGATATTTTGGAAGAAAGTTCCGCACTGTCGATGTTTCCCTGCAGAAGCTGGTGTAGAAAAATTATATCGGCAAACCAGCGACGCTTCTCGAGAGTAGGAAGTTGTAGCACGCCCAACCGATCACAATATGGAGGTAGAATAAAAGAGTCACTCCACGGCAAAGCATGAAGGGCCGATCTCACAAATCTACGCTGTACAGATTCAATACGTTTAATGTGAGATTCATAAAATGGAGACCAAACCGGACTACCATATTTCAGCAGTGGTCTAACAAGGGATGTATAAAGATGGAGTCTTATGTGTGGGACGGAGGATAAAACCCAGCATAGAGTTGGCTCTGTCAACGATATTATTAATGTAGGGGATGAAGTTAAGTTGTCCATCAAGATACACAACCAAATCCTTCACTCCTTCCACCCGTTGAATACAAGTATCTTCAAACTTGTACTGAAAAGTACAGTAGTTGCGGGACCTCGAGAAGGTCATAACCTGACATTTACCAATGTTTAATTTAAGATTATTATTAACACACCAGCTATAAAATATGTGCAGGTCCGACTGCAAGATCTCGCAATCCACAAAAGATTTGATTGGGAGAAAATTCTTGATATCGTCCGCAATAATTAGAATTTTACTTCTTTGAAGCAAATAAGTAATGTCATCAATAGATAAGATGAACAACAGAGGTACAAGATGACTACCCTGAGAATCACCGGAAGGAGCCACAAAAGCATCAGCGAGCACGAATTCTGGAACCATGACGAGGTGATCGTGCCACTCAACCAATTGATCCAACTTTTCTTGTAGGTATGGCGAAGGGTAACTTTAAAATCTTAAATACCAACCATTTTTGAGTAAAAAATGCTCAAAGTTCCAAAACTCGAAAAACTCAATTATTGACGTTTTCAAAAAAAGGATTGGGGGAAAGTGGCTTACTTTTACCCAAAAAATACGAACTTGTAATAAAAAAGTAAAGGGAGGGGGATTCATGTTAGCATTAATGTATTTCCTCTGCTGAATGACTAAATTTTGATTATGGACATTTTTTCATAAAGTGCTTTTTATTCGAGATATTTGAAAGTTTCAGACTAAAAAGATCACCATGCATATTTCAAAAAACCTCTTTAACAAATGGGGAATTAACAAATGGACATTTCGCAATTTATCAACTGGACATTTCTCCAAATTTCAACTTAATATGTTAAAAGAATCAAAATCGAATTTGTGCTCTGTTTATTTATTTATATTTAAGCTTAATGCAAGCTATTACATAAAAAATACAAAATAACAAAATAAATACTACAAACTAAAATAAACAATAATTCATAACAGATAATGTAAGCTACAATGTGAGCTATGATTATGATAACTATAAACTGGGAGAAAGGAGAATTAGGAAAGGCGATCAAGATGGGCGGGCTAAAGATATAAGGCTTTGTGAAGGGATGATTTACTCAGATGGAAGTCAAAGGAGGGAAGGTTGTTGACTTTTCGAAGCATCCTGGTAATTGGTTCGCGTTGACCGTAGTTCGTGCGATGGCGGTCGAGTCGGAAAAGGGGAGTGGACCTAAGGTTGCGAGGGTTGGTATATATGGGTAAAGACTGCAGGATTGAAGGGCAGTCTATGGCACCAGCTAGTAGCTGATGAATGAAGAGAACGTCGGAAACATCACGACGTTTACTTAGGGGTTGTAAGTCGATCAGTTTCAGACGGTCTTCATAAGGTGGAAGGTTGAATCTATCTACCCACGGAAGATCACGTAGAGCAAAGCGAATGAACCTACGCTGGAGATTCAATTCTGTTAATGTGGGTTGTTTGCGTGGGTGACCAAACCTGGCTGGCATATTCAAGGAGAGGTCTAACAAAGGAAATATAGAGAGATTTGGAAACATAAGGATTGGAGAACTCTCTAGACCAGCGCTTCACAAACCCTAGCGCGGAGTTAGCTCTGTTAATTATGCTATCAATATGGGAACGGAAATTTAGTTCACTATCACAGATTATTCCTAGGTCACACAAAGAGGTAACGATAGGGACTGGTACGTTGGTTAACATGTATGTTCTCGGGGTGGGTGTAAGACGCTTGCGGGAATAAGAGAAAACCTGGCATTTGGAGACATTGAGCTCAAGAAAGTTTTTCATGCACCATGTGGTGAACGAATCGAGGTCATTTTGGAGAAGAAGAGAGTCGGTTGTGGAGGAGATATGTTTAATTATTTTCATGTCATCAGCATAAATGGACAGCTCTGAGTATTTTATGACACAATCAACATCATTAATTGTAAGGATGAAAATTAATGGACCGAGGTGGCTGCCCTGAGGGACGCCGGAACGAGCGACAATGGGGTTAGAAATGGATGAGCTGAAAAGAACATTGTATTGACGGTTGTTGAGGTAGGATTGAATCCAGGAGATGAATCTGGGGGGGAAGCCTAGGCGTATGTCGTTCCGTGGGTCCCTATCCAGGTACATTTAAAATACTTCCGGTGTGCCTCAAGGAAGCCATTTTGACCTGATTTTATTTATAATTTATATCAATGATGTATCTTTGTTCTTAAGACATTCCAACATTCTCTTTTATGCTGACGATGCCAAAATGTTTTGTGTTCTTTCCTCTGTTGACGACTGTGCAATTTTAAATTCTGACTTCTTTTTACAAATGGTGTTGATTTAATTGTTTTCCCTTTAATATTAGTTTGTGTACTACTATGTCGTTTACCCATAAAAAAAGACCTCTTACTTCAATTACACAATACATGGTTGTTTACTGGAAAAACTCAATAAGACTAAGGACTTGGGAGTCTGGCTTAACATCCGCTTTACCTTCTACGGCCATATTGATGCGATTGTTACTAAAGCTAATTCGAAATTAGGCTTTATTCAACGAAGGACTAAAGAATTCGATGACCCTTATATAACGCGGCTTCTTTGTTAGGCCAATTTTTTATAATGCTAGCTATATTTGGTCGCCTTACTAAGCCGAGATTTCCTTAAATTACCTCCACACCATACTAACTATGGTTTTCATGAACCAATCACTTCAATGTCCTGTTATTTTAATTTGCATTATGACGGCATTGATTTTAATTTATCTAAATATTGTGTAAAAAGGAAACTTTCCTGACTGCTATTTTTGTATTCTATAGTTTTTAATGTAATTCTGTATCATTAAGTATTGTTATGTTAGTTTAATTTATTATTATTGATTTTATTGCTATTTTTAGTAGCTATTTGTGTTAGTTTTTGTTGTTGTCATTTTTAGTAATCACCCTTTGATTAATTTGTATAAATAAATAAAGAATATTCACCGGTATCAATATAATGTGAACAGTTTTGTGCCTCACTGTATGTGCCAATATTCCTGAAGACGTTAATCGACTCATTACACTTTGAAATTTGAGCGGCCTTTTTTTACAATTTTTTCAATAGCAGATATTAGCTTTCTTTTAGAATGCAAATCGAAAATAATTTTTCTTTTTTTCTATGGTCCAAATCAAACTCTTCGAAAATTCCTTGAAACAGTATAATTTTCACTGATCAAATTAAATAACAAAAACTATTCTGATAATAATGTAAGAGTTGATAAACATATTACAATGAAGGCGGAATAAAATATTAGGAAAGCCCCCCCCCCCCCCAATTCAATACCTTTTTTTATAATTTTACCATTTACAATTTTTGAAGGTGCAATTTTGTTTTTCATTTCGAAATATGTATTTGCACTTATTTACTATGAATTCATCCTAAAATAACCTAATCTCCGGACTTTTTAGCCAGATGGAATAACAATATGGAACAACAGATTTTTACGGAGTTTTTCGAAATCACCTAGCAACATTGTATCCGACGGTATTGTGTAGTAGCGCGGCAATGACGGCATCCGCAACCCGACGCAGTTACAATCATTTTTTAAATAATTTTTGTCACAATAAATTTAAATAAAGTTAGCGGGCACCCTATAATTTTTTAAATATAAGAATGACATTATACATATTTTCTTACAACCTATTAACGACAAAATAACGGCAAATTGTCAGCCTATTCCTGTTTCGATTCGCTTGCGCTAACTTTATATACTTACGTCTAAAACCGGCACCCAAATTATATATAATATAATAATAAGCTAACATTCCTAACCCCCCCTCCCAACCCCCCCTCTTTAGGATTTCTTAAGCTTTGTAAAGTTGTTAAAATTATTATTAACAGTTGACATTTACAGTTAAAAAAATTTAAATCTTCAGTTATACCAGGCCAATGATTTTTCAATTTATAATTATGTGGTAACTTATAATAATTAATAAGTAAATGGTTTCCGCATCTGCCCTAAACATTTACAAAATACAGTTTGAACAGGTCACACCCATTTCCGACAAGGAATGTAAATATTAACAAGCCAAACTAAGTATTTCTTAAGTACCTACTATATGTACGGCAAACTAATAGATATGAAACCTTTTTCCTGTGGTTATTTTTTTTATGAATTCAAAACCATATATTTGCCAGTTGCTGATGATGGTTATCTAATTAAGAAATTCCTTGCAAATGAATGGTAAATAAATCCGCGATGGTGAAATATTTATCGCAAAATTCTATAAAATATAAGAACAAAATCCCTGAAGGCAGAGGTTTACAACCTTAATTCATATTTATTGTTAAAATAAATATAGGTACTAACCATAATAATGTGAGTTAAAGAGCTGGATCCGGACAGATTGTTTATCCTTTTGAATACATAAATGACAATTCCTATGAAAAGCACTTTTAATTTTTGAAAGTTATAAAAGTACACTTCTCATTTTCCTTCTTTTTTTTTTGCTTGTTTTAAAAAACACAACACTAATCACTTGGCACAATCACGCAGATGTCTTATCTAAAAAAAAAGAGCGCACGGCAATCTATAAAAATCGGCACCAAAACCACTTCACACTTCCGTATGAACCGGCCCCAAACACTGGACATAACTCAATGAAAACGAACCTAAAGACCCTTCCGACGCGAACTAAGGCACCACTACTATCTGGTTCCTTCACTGGAAACCAAGTAATGCGATGGATGTGATGATGATTCCTCAAATCACCTGGAAGTGCTGTAAACAAATCTCAAACTCACACATATGCCCTAAAACTAGCATCAAGTAGGTGCTATGGCATGGGTTCTGGGAGGCCAAAACACGTTTTCAGACAGCCTTCACCTATACAATGAATGAAGTGAAGTGATAGCGCTGCGACCACACACAGTTTTAATACCACTCACCTGGAGGGATTCTTCTTGATTAAGTTCGATTTTGACTGGAATCCTATTCCAATGAGAACTTGCCTAACAACTTCTTGTACGAATTTATGTATAAACAGAGATGAAGCGGACAAAGAGCATTTGCTTCTCTTCCAAGCTCGGTATAACAGTTAAGTCTTATAAATGCTTTGAACTTATATAGCTATGCACAATCGTCATGAAATTGCAAATTCGTCTATTGGTTTTTCAGTTGAAAAAATTATTGGGACCTATTATGATTACCAATTGATAATTGATATTTATCAAGTGTGCATCTATCAACTGCAAAAACATTAACGATATTGATAAATCAAGTGAATACTCGCAGTGCAAAGATGTAAGAATATATTTTATTTTTATGATAAAATTTGTTTGTTTTAATAATATATTTTTCGAAACAGTTCGAAAGTAGTCAGTAATAAAAAACAAATAGAAAGACTGGTGAGATTTATTGAGGAAAATGTTGATATAACCACACAATAATTGCAAATAATTCACAATTCCATTGATATAGCATACAATTTTCAAAAAAATATATGGCAGCACTATTTATCGTCGCCAATCATGTTTAATAATATATCAAAAGGGTTTCTGGTTGGGAAAACCCCTTCGTCAATTGTCAACTATCACTTGACAATCATAATAGGGCTCATTTATTATTATGAAAAAAGTAAAAACACTTGTTTTATTTCCACATAATAGGAGTGGTTAAAATTTTTGGGATGGTGATCGCTAAAAAATATGAACGCTAAATATTTTTTGATGGATGTTTCGACACGAAAGTGTAAGCTTGTCATCATCAGCGTGGTACTTACATTTTCCACCACGGACATCCATGACGGAAGGTAAAAACCTCAACTCCTATAAATACTCAGTTTGAAAACTAAGTACGAATTTTATGAAGAGGATTTTTAGTCCATCAATTTCATAAAATACCAATACTGGTTAAATATTGCTTTATCAGAAAGTTTTCTTTCAAAAGACTCTTCGTGGAAGTTATTTAATTGAAAAAAATTTTTAGCGTTCATATTTTTGAGCAATCACCATCCCAAAAATTTTACCTACTCCTATTATTTTCCTAAATTTCCTCCGAAATTTATGTAATTAGTGTACCTCTTTTTTATTTTTATTGGATTGCCCGAATTATTACCTTTCCAAAAAGGTGCAACATGTCCACGTAGGGAAGGTATTTAACAATTTCCTATCCTATCCTATCGGAGAACATTATAAAAATCAACAAATTAAAAAACTTAAACTAATATTAACTGAAAAATTATTTTTATTGAATTTAAAAATAATTACAATTAATCTTGATAAGTAACAAAAGTCGTTCAAAATGTCCACCGCAACTTTCGATGCATTTCAACAACGTCCTTCTAAGTCCCTGTCTAAGGCGTATTGCAGCTAGCCTCTCCCGTATTTTCGTCGCTGTATTCCCAGTTCGGCCAACTATAAATAAAAATAAAAAACTTATTGAAAAAAAAACAAAACACCCGACTGCGCAAAAAATTGTAAACTTTCAAACTTACTTAATAAATGAACTGAAAACATAGAAACAAGTTGAAATATTAAATATTTATTTTTTTTTGATTTTGAATGATCATTGGTGTTCACAAACACAGTCGGAGGCATCAAATACATTAACTATGATTTATATTTTGTTATCAAACCCTTTGAAAGTGTACGTATGCAAATTTCATGATGATCGGTTGAGTACGCGAAACAAACAAACAAACTCACTTTCGCATTTATAATATGAAAGTTAGGATATTGGAACTTTACCCTTCGTTTGTGAACACTGTCAACCATGATCATTCAAAACCAAAAAAATATATTTAATTTTTAAACTTGTTTCTATCTTTTCAGTTCATTTATTAAGTAAGTTTGAAAATTTTAAGTTTACAAGTTTTTACAAAGTCGGGTTTTTTTGTTTTTTGAATAATTTTTATATTTTAATTTTCTTTTTGTTTTCGTAGTGAATGGATTTATCATTTAAAAATCTGCACGTTAATAAATTCCCGCGAAAGTTAGCTTAGGTAACAAATAGGGTTTTTAGATTGATATGAAAACAAAATTAAATCTTCTAAAAGTTTCCTCATGTTTACTTTAAGGCTTTAAGTCATCAGTTCATAGAATGAAATTCCCGTAAACGTTGAAGCTCATTCAAAGAATTTTGTCCGATTTAATAGTTTTTAAGGATTAAAACCTGCATTACCGGGTAAGCTACCGTGCCAAATAGGAGTTTGAAAATAAAAATACACAACGTGGAGGTACTTCCAGCTTATGTTGTTAATATTGTTGCGCATGTGTTTTGTTTTGTTGCCCAGGCTGATGTGTATAAGCCGTTTAGGCTACAGAGCGTGCCAAAGAAATATACACACATACACTCGAAAAACGTAACACTCCTTCTAATGCAGCCGGGTAAAAAAAGGGCCCAAGTACGCACGGGATTATTTAAATCAGCGAAGTCCCGCAGCCAGAAAAAAAGGGCAAGGTGCCCAGAGTGGTAAGGATTAACGAAAGGCTAATGAAAAAGCAAAAGCCGAGCAAACGCACATCAACAGCTAGATTCGGGAGTGATAGTTAAGTACCTTTGGTATCCTCATTTTTAGTGGTAATATTTTGCTAAATTCATATTCCGTGAGCTACCCTGTCCACCGGTTGTTCAAAAATAGGATTATTTTGCATGTAGATATTCTTTTCAACCTTTTTAAGGATCTTTTTACGCGCAGTAAAATCCAAAAGTAAAACCAAAACAGAAGGGTGTAAGGCCAGGTGCAATCTACCACTTCTCCAACCCTAGCCGGGGAAGGCTACGCACTCTAAAGTATGCGTAACAAAGCAAACTACTTTTAAATAGTGAATTAATTAAATAAGTAAAATAAGGTAGGGAAAAATTATATTATATTAAAAATTTTATTAGAATATTTTTTAAAACACCAAATTTAAAATATATTCAAAATGAATTAGCCCATCTTGTATGCAAGCAAAATTTTACTACTTATCTGTTCGAAACGCGCACATCTAGTGGGCTCTGCCACGTATAGAATAATGTTTACATTTTTCAGAGGTGATGATCTTTCATCTCGTTCTCTATTGTAAGGTTTGCAACCATGATTAGTAATTAAAAGTATTTGAGAGGGACAGCCAAATTAAGTCCTGATGTTCTAACCTAAGTTGGAATTTCAGATGTTAGTCCAGAAGTCTTAATTTAAAATATGTATAGACGCCTACATTCAATAACCTCAAATAAAAGAGATATAGATGAAGTAAGTTTCCATGTATTTTAACACTTGATTTCAAAATCCTAGAGAAGAAGGTTACTGCCCTGCCCCCTTCCTAGTGAACACCCATGTAGGGTATAAGCATGGTTTTTGGCCGGAAGGGAATTAGGATAAGGGAAGTGAGGAGGCTTGAATGTCTTGTTTTTGCATTGCTGTGAGCTAGACAATAGTCCAGGAGTGGATTATTTTAATTTCTTAATAAAAACTCACGTGCCGCTCAACAAATTGATCCAACTCCGTCTCCAATGGTGTATTCCGAACAACCTATATTATTTCGAAACCTCCAATGGCCTTTAGCGTAATCTGTTGTCAGCAAAACAATACAGCCGTACTGTTACTACGAAGTTTCATCAAAATAAAATCTTTCGTCGTGACGTCGAAGAAGCTTTGTGCACACCAAGCTGCAGAAAAACCATTATGTCTGGCCACCAATTTTCCTAAATTCTAACAATAACAGTACAAGCTCTACAACATACATAGAGCTCCATGCTTTTATCTTATTCTTATTATCAGTAAAAATTCATTAAAAGTGACTCTTTTCGGTGCTATAAATGATGAGAATAAATTTTTAAATTGAGTATCGCGTGGTAATAAAGTTGTTAACAAAGAAAGGGTTAACGCCAACGTAGATAAAAGAAAGAATGGAGTGTACGGAGACTCTTCTCCATCTTTTCAACAATAAAAGACAGTCAACAGTTTTTGGAACTTTCCCGTGAAGACAAGAAGGGCGTTATTGAATCGATTGTTACAGGAGATGAAACAATGGTCCTTTATTATTACCCAACATCCAAAAGGGATTCGATGAAATGGCACCGGAAAGGAGAACCAGAAACGCAGAAAGCAAAAGTCACCCAAAACATTAAAAAGGTAATGGCTACAATCTTTTGGGATTGTGAAGAAAACTTCTTAATAGATTTTAAAGAACGAAACACCGTTATTAACGCGCAATTGAGGCAAGCAATCATTGAAAAACGATGGCGAAAAGTGAGCCAAGAAATTCGGTTATTACACGATAATTCTACTTTGCACACTGCTGCCAGTTCAAAGGCTACTGCATGAAATTGATCATCCCCCCCCCTACAGTTCGGATCACGCCACCAGTGACTACTTTCTATTTGCAAAATTGAAGTCTGACCTACGAGGGAAAAAATTTAATGATGAGGCATTAATAAGAAGATCTCAAAAATGTGTTGAAATAAAAGGAGATTATATTGAATAACAATAACGAGTTTTTTCCTCTAAACCCTCCTTCTATGTTAGGTCGGGAATATATGGACCTTACTACGTATATGACCGGGAAATATATTTCTATTAAGGCAGTCTGAAGAAAACTGGTGCCAATGTAGCAGAGAAAGTGAAATTCTACTGATTGCGAAAGGTTTTTGATAAAAAATTATAAATTTAACTTTTAAAAAAATCTTATAGGTATTTGAAACAGCGCATAATAAATTTCCAAATATTTGATCAAGTTGTTTTTGCAAAAGCAATTAACTTACAGGGTGTTCCAGAATTTATGATCAAACAGGAATTTACTTATGCTGAAAAAATCCCTGATTAATAATTTGCAAATCAAAATTTATTTAGAGCTGCTGTTTATTTAGAGTTCCAGATTCCTTAGACCCCCCCCCCCCCCCCCTTATATAGTTTCTGTTTTGACCGTAACTTCCATTACTCTAAGCGAGATCTGGAGTAGTAAAAATCAAAAATGATAAGTTTTAGTGTCGGTCTTCCCTTGACAAAGTTGGATCAATTGGTGGAGTGGCATTTTGGCACGATACTACGCCATGGTTTCAGGGTTCAAGCCTCGGTCTTCCCTTCACGAAGTTGGGTCAATTGATCAAGTGGTAATATAGCACGATCACCAGGCCATGGTTCCAGGGTTCGAGCCTCGGTCTGTCCTTAAGTTTTTAACAAAAATTAGATAAAACCACTACGTCTCTAGCTCGCAGGAATTAAAAAACAAGATTTTCGATTGTCCTCATTCCCTTACCCTAATTACCTTCCATATTCAATTAATATTATCATTCATATCGAATTTAATTTTAAATATATTATTTATATATAATATATAATATATATATTTATAATATATATAATTCTCTCTCTAGTTATCGTAGTCGCACGTAGTCTATCCGCTCTAACCTATTTCTATCAATACAGTCAATATTGCCAACTCGACTTCATTGAAATATCTTTGGCACTGAGACATGTAGAAGTCTTAGTTGGACAGATTATATGATATATAAATCATTACATTTTTTTATATTTAAAGAAAAAAATTTTTAAAAATTTAAAAAAAAAAAAAACGATACTAACTAATTTTTGAAACAATTTAGCCTTTGCGTACCCTAATTTTACTTTAGATAATGTTCAGAAGCAATACACTTGTTCTTAATTCTTTTGTAATCGGTCCGTAAAAACCGTTCGATGGAACGATTTGAAAAGTTATAGGACTATGGAGGGTATATAAGTCTGGAAACATAAGTCTCCTCATAAATATTTGAAATAAGCGGTAGATTTTTTTAAAAAAAAGTCAAAAGTCCTTTTTTGTATCTATTTTTTCAAATCAATGTTGAGGGTGGAAAAAAATTATGTCTCAAAAAATCGTGAAAGGATCTTGAATGAAATTTATTCCAATTTGTGAAACTACCTTTGCATTTCTTTTTCATGAAAAGACGGATATCTCAGCGAGAACGTAGAGAGAATAAAAAATGTAAATTGAAGATGGACAATCAAGCAAACTGACCTTTGCATTAGTTTAATTGCAAAAAAAAAAGATTTCGAAACCCTTAAAAAAAATTTGGAAAATTTTTCTGTCGCGCTATTTTCATGATTGCGCGATAACCGTTGGTTGCTCATAACAATGTTTTGCCAAAGAATCTCAAAACTAGAAACTCGAAACTTATCTCCATACGACCATTTTTCACTAATCCACAGCTCTTCAAAAAAAATCTCAAAATTGTCTGTCCCTTAATTTTCTGGAGCTGTGTTTGTTTGCAATAGCAAGGAATGTAATGTGATGTTTGGTTTTCTTAAATAGATGGTTTAGTCTCATATCAGGTCAACACTTCAGCATAACTCTCATAAATTAGCTTTGACTTGATGTTATGTATTGCCCGCTTAAAACAAGGTGTAGGAAAGAAATGTTCAGACGTTATGGTTATCCAAAAATTACATTCAAGATCCCTTCTCTAAAGAGTCTACGTAAGGTCGAATGTCTATCACACTTCTATTTTCTACAGTTTCCTCCATGAAATGTCTGGAGTTATAGCTTGTAGAGCCTCTTCTTTACGCAATACACAAGCTGCTAGTCGATCCATCCTTTAACATTTTAAGTTAAGTTTGACCATACCGTAAAACTTTGGAAAGTCAACCTTCTTCGCGCAACCCTTTATTTCTACGTTCCCGACCCCTTTGTAACGAACGAAGAATGTGCTAGAGAATACTCCTCTACTTAGCATCGTTTTGAAAAAAGGTCTTCCTTGTTAAAGTCATGTGTCATTTTGTTGAAATAATTAGCTCTAATGTAGATGTTGCCTCATTAACTAGCTACTTTTTGACTTATGCTAATACAGATTAAAAAAAACTTCTATCTTCTGGGCACTAGGTAAGCACACTAAATTCTAAGATAAGAAAAGACGTCGCAATTTTGAGTACCTGTGTTCTTTATTCGAATTGTTTTGTCATTAAATTTATTGTTCGCGTTTGGCTACTTCAGAACCAGGGTTCCACAGAGTTTACGCTTTCCATGCCTTTTTCTTTATGTATGTCGTCGTCTTATCTTGGCAGCTTGATCGATATGTGGCTGTGCAACTGAAGTAACCATCTCCAGCAGGCTCTGTGTGCCTCGGACAGCAGAAGGTACTTGACGAAGGCAAAGCCACAGAAAATGTAAATGTCGATAAACAAATGTTTATTATCAAGACTCTTTCGCGGGTACCTGCTGATTGATTAGCCCATCCTAATGTCAAATGTTGATGGGTTCTGCCTACAGAGCCCCGGCATCATTTTCATCGGCTGACATATTGAAGGTATGCCAAGATCTTAAGCGGAGCTGACGTGATGTATGAATTTGTGACCGACATTAAATTTTGTGTTGATTAATTATTTCTAGATTTTTCTCACCACGCTGCATCAGCTGCTGGGAATGCGGCGCTGGTTGGATAATTAAATTTGCCAATTAATAGTTCAACTCTTTCGATAAAATTTATTCAGGAAATTAAATGCCACCCAAGTGAACCTGCCGATTCTTCACTGAGCTAAAATTGCGTCGTTTATTTTCAATGCGCCTATTGAATACACCCAGTTAATTTGATTAGAACGACTCTTTAAATCTTAGAGTTAATCTAATCTACGTAAACTACAGCAGTGTTTACTCATGCGCCACACTCGTATAAAAGCACAGCAAAGAGGAGGTGCCTACACGTATTCTACGTGGTAACGCATAACTGCTTACTCTGCTAACAATAATTTACGATTTTATTGCATAAAAATTTAACCTTGTGCATTTTAATAGCCTCAATAGCAGTTTTATGGGCATCGGGTGCTAAAATCCATTCCTCTGCCTGGATCAGACCTTTGCATCTGAGAAAGGTGATCACAATACCTGCAGTTGCCCCTTGATGATGCGCGTTGGTGAGAAAATTTATTGCTAGCGACTGACGTCTTGTCTTGCTCGTTTACTTAAAAAGTCCACGTTGTGTATATAATTTTGCAAAAATTCGCAAGATTTAAGCACAGAATAATTTTTATGATTCCATGTTTTATGACTCCATGACAGCGACGGACACGAGCTGAAAGCGTTAAGCCTCTCCTCAATCACAGTTTATGCGTACAGACGTAGGTGAGTGGCATCGCTTATAGACTGAATAATGTAAAATTCGTCTAAATTGCTAATTTGTCACCATTAATTGCCATCAACGTAGATATGATTATGGATTCATAAATTTCAAACAACACCATTTGCGAAGGAACAGCTTTAAGATTAAGGCGCGTTTAGTGAGTTATTGGGGAACACCTATAGTTTATTTCTATCGCACCTATCTTTCCGAACAGCACCAGCAAATCTAGAAAAATATTTGATCCTAACAATAAGCCTTATTCATTCCGTATTTATTCCACGAATATATTTGGTATTTCATATTATTAATACTGTTTAAATTTATTCTACTGTGGTGAGAGGAAAAATCATTTGACGTATTTATATGATCATAAAATAATTGTTTACTTTTCATTTTGTGTTTTATCAGGCCTTTTACGCAGTCAAATGGTAATATATGTGTAGATTAGGGTAGACAGAATTACCAGAGGTTAAAATTATACATTTTGGGTGAACTTAGAAGTTGAGAGTAAAGCATAGTCCAGAATTGGTAACTTTTGTGGAGGAATAGTATCAATACAGAATTTTAAATTTTAAATCGTATTGATATAAATATTGCAATGGTCAAGCTGACATTTTGAAGTCGGTGCAAATCAAACAAACCAAACAACTAAAACAAATGTATTTAATCGTCCATTCTTATGATCCCGTGAGCTGAAACGTTCAGGTTGTATTATGTATTATTTTCAATTGTGGTTCTGTAGTTGTTTTATTTTCACCGACTTCAAAATGTCGTAATAGATATAAAAATAAAAATTATTTTATACTTTTTAGAGCTTTTTGTGAAATCGGTTCAACTTTTTTTTTAAAAACTATTTTATTTTTCACTTTTTAGTGTCTTCTACTCTATACAACGAAGAAAGAACCATCCAAATCGATCCACGCGTTAAAAAGTTAGGTATAACCCACTACCTCACCTTCATCCCACTAAAATTTGTTTTGTCATGGTATCAATCAAGGAACATACTCTACCGAACAGGGAAGGAATCATCGAAATCGGTCCACGCGTTACGAAGTTACTACCCATCCCCCTCCACACCACCATCATAGGACCAAATTATCCTCCTATTAGCAATGGGGAATCACACTCTATACAACAGCAGAAGAACCATCGAAATCGGTCCACGCTTTACAAAGTTAGGTTCCACCGCCCCCCCCCCTCCAATCCCACCCCATCAACATTTTTTTCTCGTGGTATCAACCAGGGAAGATACTCTACCCAATAGAAATTATCCAAATCGGTCCACGCGTTACAAAGTTAGACTAACTCTCCTCCTCCCACCACCCGAGACCAAATTTGTTGCTCCTATTAGCAATTAGGAATCATCTACAACAGGAATCTGTACAACAAAAAAAGAACCATCCAAATCGGTTCGCGCGTTACAAAGTTAGGTGTCCTTGTTGAATTCTGGTGTGCCGCAGGGCTCCATTTTAGGACCACTTCTTTTCTCTTTATAAATTCATGATCTTGGCTACTCACGTATCAAATACGAGGTTATGAAATACGCGGACGATGTTCAATTATATGTGACTTTGCTCCTAGAGGACAGATCTGTAATATGATTCGTCACATTAACCTTGACTTGAACAATCGGCCAAATGCAATAAAATGGTTTTGAATACAAATAAAAAACAAGCAATTTCAATATATAAAAGCTATATGCACACTTGCGACTTTCCGCCACAATAGCCTTTAGTATAAAAGTAACAAACTTAGTAGTGGTATTAAACATTACTTTGGTGGACAACATGTACTTATCTCCCCATCAGAGCTCAGAAGCATTTGATAATAACAACAGTAATGCCTCAGTAAACTATTGCAGCGCTCTTTATCTTGCAATGAATTCAACAACATCTTTTTTATGTTAAACCGAGTTTTTACCGCCTGCATTAGGTTTGTCTTTCGTTTGCGTCGCAACGACCATCTGAGGCATATTCTTGAAGAGACCCTCGAAAAACACTTTAATCTTTGGCTTCTTTTGCTTATATATAACATAATAAATTATTTCCTGATTACCTAGTTGAAAGGGTTAGGTTGTTAACTTCGGAGGGAACCTTGATTCTTCGATATAGGTGTGTGCAAAGTAAAACGTCCTTTTTTGTCAATGCAGCTAGGCTTGACATGATCTTCTTATAGAGTGTAAAACGGCTGCTTCGGATTGCCAATTTAAAAATTTTAAGAGAAATACAGGAGATGGATAGTATTCCTTAGTTTTTTTTTTTTTTTATTTTTCCACTACATTTTCAAATTAATTCAAGTACGTTAAGTAATCTTGATTTAGTTTTATTTTATTTTGATTTAGTTTAGTTTTTCGTTTACTTTTTTGTAATTTGTGTAATATTTCAATTTTGGTTATAATTAATGACATAGAAATCAATCATATCATTTTCGAATGTACATTATAAGGCTAGGCCTTTGTACTTATTGAGTAATAAATTATTGATATTGATCGATGGCTCTGCCTATCCTCACCAGGTGCTTCCTTAGCTGACAGTGGCCGGTAAGTAGGCCTGCAACAGTTCTAACAGCCGACCTGCTCAGTGATTTAGATTGCGAAGGGTTTAGTGAAGAGTAATTTGTATTTTCAACTCCTTATAGTAAGCCGGTCCCTCCGAAGAAGTTCAACAGCTCCCGCAGTTGGCAGTCATTCAGCCCGCTCGGTACCAGGGTTGGTTTCCCGAATAGGCTAAATCTGCTCCTGGCTAATGCAGGGCACTCACACAGCACATGTAATGGGATCTCATCCTCCTCCAGACAGAGTCTGCAGGTGGGGTTGATGGCTCTGCCTATCCTCACCAGGTGCTTCCTTAGCTGACAGTGGCCGGTAAGTAGGCCTGCAAGAGACGAACTAATCCGTGAACTGAATTAAAATTGTGAACATTTGAGACTGTAAATAAGTGTCTTAATTAATCCGTGGAACCTGAAGAGCCCCAATTACGTTACAATATTTTTCACGTGGCATTACCCGTATATACCACAATAAAAGAATCATCCAAACCTGTTCACACTTTACAAAGTTAGACTCCCTAGACTACCTTATACGTTGTCGGACTAGCAATTTGGCAGAAATTTTTTTTGGCATAACAAGCAGCACATCTGGAGACACTAAAAACTGAAAAATAAAATAGTTTTTAAAAACAAATTCAACCGTATTCACCAAAAATTGCTAAAAGATATTAAAATAATATTTAATTTCATGTCAATTCGGACATTTTGAAGTCGGTGGAAAATAAACAAACAAAACAACTCACTCGTTTAAGAGTCGAATTTTGAAAAGTCCTTTTTCAACGGATGCCTACGTCATTAAAGGACCCAACCAAATAAATTTAAGTTAAGTTTGCAGGCTTTATATTTTGTGATGAATAAGTTTTGAATCATTTTCACTATTTTATGAGTTTGTTTGTCTCAGGCCATATATAACTTAGGGTCTCAAAAAGAGCCGTATTTTCTGCTATGACTTTGCATTTTTAAGGCAAAAAAAGCTTTTTATGTCAAACTAAACTCCATCTCGAATAACAGCTTTCAAGTACCAATTTTGGGTATATTTTAGGTGTTGCCAGATCAAAATTTTTAGAAGTAGATGCCTAATCGGCAGCTTATATTTTTCGTCAAGGTATATTCTGCTGATACCGACCCTACCCTGCTCTTTTCACTTGCCTATTGATATATGATCTCTCATATCCTACCAATTTTTGAAAAATTGCTGTTTTCGAATAACTGTAATTATTTTCTATCAACTTGAAAACGCTTGAAATTTTCAGAAAATTATACTTTATTTTATTCCCAAGCCACTCTAAAAATTTCAAGATGTGCATTTTAAAGTTTTTAAACAGTTTTTAAAGTTAACCATCCAATAACTTGAATTTTCAAGATTAAGCTCAAATTCAAGGTTAGACAATTTATTTCGAACACTTCTTTCTCCAGCGTTTTAATTAATTAATTAAATTAATTAATCAATTAATTCAAACTTAGCTGTTAATTTTAGGCCACTAAGATCAGAAAAATAAAGTAACATATTAAAATTTCAGGCAAATTAGCTGAAACATATGTCTTATAAGTTTAGTGCTAGAGTTTTTACTGCTGACGTAAAATTCCAATAACTTACGCGACTAATAAGAAATGTTATAAGAAGTATATCTTGTTTATTTCCTTTATTAATTTTAACGAATTTCAACTGCACTAAGTATTTAATAATTGAATTTTTATAAGGTAAATTATCCCATATATTCTTTTAGCCGTTTACATTGTTGCACATTTTGTTTTGTATCAATCATTTGATGGCAGCATAAAACAAAGCGAGCCAAATTATTTCGATATTAAATATTAAATGTGTTCTACGGTCTATAAAATGCAATTTTAGAGTTTCTTGGACGCCCGCTATAAATTTACTTGCGCCGATGGCTGAGAAAAGAGTAAAAATCAAGAAAGTATCTGCCTTTGTGGCCGTACGAGACCTTTAATGATAAATGTTCCGAATTGGTATGATAAATGCAGGGAATTGTTGAAAGGTATAAATCAATACTAAAAAGACAAGAAAAGTGTAAAATTATATTCTGCTGGCGAGTAGTTCATCGTTAGTTGTTCTTTCACATCGATTCTCGACGATTTTGTTCTTCAAGAAAGTCAATGTTACTTGGTTTCACTTTTCTACCCATCTTCCGGTTCTAGTGAAAATTTATGTTCGGCGTTTTCCATCGTATCGTTCATATCCCGGCGTTATTCACTTCGTTCAAAAATAATCAAGTAATGATTAAGAGCGAAATATCTGCAAGGTGTACGTGTTAGGTAACTTTTACTTTATCAACTGCTTTCATTTCAAAAACGCTCTTAAAAAAACTGAAGAAATTTACTGCCTGCAAATTGAAGATTCAAATCAAGTTTTGACGAAATTGATATCGTATCATGTAAATAAAGTAAATGAATATTTAAATTCTTAATATTAGCTGGCGGTAAGATGAGATTATTAAATAAAAAGGTTCTATCTATTTTATAATTTGTACTACCAAACAAAATATTTTCCAAAGTGAGGATGAGAAAGGAGTAACATGTAAAAATAATCCAAAAATTCTGGTGTTTAGTGCCGATTACATTGTTTTTGGGCCAGCTGATCTGAATAATCGCATATCCCATGCCGTTAGATACTGTGTGTATCCCTAGGGTGGGAGTGGAAGTGACAGGTAAAAATAATATCGAAAATATGAGCAATGCCGGGCACGCCCAGCTGTCAAACAGATCAAGTGCGCTCCCAAAATTTGTTCCGATGGATTCTGACGTTGAGGTCTCAAAATGTTCGTTAGGTTATTTACTTTTAAAAAACGGTTGGGCTTTACAAAAATGCAATATGGTGGATCCAATATGGCGCCTACAAAGTCATTTATCCAGATAAAATTATTTACAATAAATGTAAGAAAATGCTCATAATTTTTAAAAAATACCACCTAAATATATATTTGATAGGTTTTAGGATCATTAATTATGAATCCATCATCGAAAATACGAAATTCAAAATGGCGGATCCAACATGACTGACCCCTTAAAAAACTATTTTATTGAACAAAATGATTTTGAATCAGTTTTTCGATATTGGTATGGGGTTTTTGGGGTGTCAAAACTCAAAAACTCGGATCCAGTATGACGAACAAACACCTTCTAGTCCATTTGTCGGCTCCCGGAAGGAACCAATATGGCTACATAAACGCCTTTTCTAATCCCTTTTTTGGCTACATAATGAATGCAGGTAAGGTAAAGTATTAACACGGGCGTTTTTTAAGATTTCTTATTACAAACTTATCATCGGGAATCCGTATTTATTCCTTCTTGCTCCTTGTTTGCCGAGTACTCACTGGTGATGAATTATTTTCATCAATATCATAACTTATTTCAGTCTTAGGTTTTTTTTATCTTAAGAATATTTTATGACTGCTAATGTCTTATCCTTTTTTGGAATGAATCCATGTGCCATTTGTATTCCTGTGACTGGTGGACATTCTTTAAATCGTTTTGCTAAGAATTTTCTTGTTTCTTTGTGGTATTCTTTAGAGTAAAGAAAGAAATAATACCGAATAATCGCTTATTAGACCATGAAAAGAGCGTTTTTATACCCAGTACAGCTTCACTATACGAGGCTAAAGTGTTTAAATTCACCTTCCGATTTTTGGTAAACAACTGCTGGAAAAAACGTCTTTTGATTATCAAACGCATAATTCTAGTTCTCGTTACCCCTTGTGGGCATGAGGCGAGAAAAGAACGAACAAAACAACGATTACAAGTGGACCTACAATTTAAAGTGGATTCCGAAACACTGAAAGTTTCTCTGCAACCCCCATGGCCTTATTATTGTAATCTGTTGTCAGCAGAAAATAACCATGGTAGACCGACAAGTTAACACTTACTTGTTCACTTTTATCATAAGAGTACGAATCTGCAATAAAAAACGAGGGTTTCCATTTAACATCAAAAATCACATGAAACGTCTAGTACGCCTCGGATACCTCGGACTGATTTTTTGATGACGGCCTTTGGCTGTAAATCGTAGACGCAGTTGAAGACGTTTTTTTTTTATACGATGTGGCCAAATCCTAGGGGACAACCCATAGATGCGTTAACATGGTTTTAGCCGGAAGTGAATTAGGGTAAGGGAAGTGAGGAAACTTGAGTCTTGTTTTTGCATTGCTGAGAGACGGAGTGGATTATTTTAATTTCTTAATAGAAGCACACGGGGTCATCTGGTCTCGAACCCGGAACCCATGGCATGTTGGTCTTACCGCTGGTTATTGATCCAACTCCGTCTCCGTTGGCGTAGAACCGGACCTCCTCCTGGGTTAAAGGTAAAATAGAGAGAGAGAGAAAGAATGATCTAATTATATTGTACTTGAAGAAATTATGTTGTATAACTTATAAATATTGGCACAGACCCCAAATAATTATTTATTTGCGAATATAGCAGGAATTATTAGTTAATAATCTAAACAGGCGATGGCTGTTTATTAGAATAAATGCAATAATGATAATAAATACGACTGTCTGTACGCAAAAGTAATTCTAATCGTAATTGTTGACTTAAAAATAATATTATCTCTCTAGTTCCCGCAATCCCTTATGCTGTATGGGGGGTCGGGAGAACAGCTTCACCCGTAAATTTACAATTTTCAGGGTTTACATATCACGATTTTATTTTTAACTTTTGATCAACTCAACGCAGAAACATCAAATAAACGCAAAAAGCTACTATCCTAATGACAGTTCCAAAATTTTCAACAATATTGTCATAACTCCTACCATTAAGGGTACAGTCATTTCCCAAATTGAAAAAAATGTTTTGCGATTACCTAAAATTCAATATTTTCCCAAATTTTCTTCGAAATTCATATAATTAATACATCTGTTATTTATTTTTATTAAGTTTCCCTTTCCAAAAAGATATTTTAGGATTAAAAAAACCGCTTCCTCAGAAATCCCTAACTACCTAATTATTTTACTGCACTTTAGGTAGGAAATTTAAATTAAATTTATCTAAATAGTATAAAACAAAGTCGTTATCCGCGTATGTCTATTTATGTGCTTACTTCTTCGAAACGGATTTTGATACGATTTTCACTATCCTTTAGAGAATTTCTTCCGGAAGGTTTATGTGTATAATACACGCAATGCGGAATTGTATATCTTAAAAGGCCTACAAAAAAGTCCGCGATGGTATATGTCTATCTCCTAAGGATTATCCGCAGTAATCATTTTTATCTTATCTCTTGTCTCATTTAGCAAAAGTCCTAACGCCGGGTACTTGTAGTTAGTTCAAATACAAATATACATATGTACTTGAAAACAGAGCACTTGCAAACATCTCTTCGGTAGGAAACTTACTAAGAAATTACATTTCAAATTTTTGTGGTCTAAAATTTACTACACTATTCAATATTCTTTGTTTCCACATTTTTGAAACAAAACAGTTCTACTTTAAGAAAATTTCGTTATCTCAAAATCAAAATTATACAAAATCATAACTTCCTTAATTAGTAAATAGTTTGCTTTTACCTAATAGACTAATAATTTCTTGAAATAGGACTCAGATATCCGGTGGTTTTTGAAGCCATCTTCTTTTTAAACATTTTGTATTTTACAAGTGAATGGACTTAAACTATTATATTATGTTATAGCGTATTGTAATTTTCACACAAGTCGAAGGAACTCAGTTTGGGGCAAACTATATTAAATTTTACTCGCCAGGCCACAATTGCTTCCCTGTGGCTGACGGAAATTAATTTGTGTGCTCGGTTACAATGTAGCATTCACTTAAAATTCGCATATTGGCTGGCAATAAATAAGTGAACGAGAGTAATCTCTGTAAGCCACATTTATTTGCCAGCCATGATAACAGTATATCAAAACATGAGAACACTTTTAAATTGCAAGGAAGAGTTGCATTAAACTTTCATGAATTAAAGCTCAAAGTCCACTTGCCGCGCCGCCGACAATATAGTAGTTTATACACAATCGTCCGACCTTTAGGTACAACGATATCTCGAAAACTACTAGAACAGCACTAGCTAATTTACAACACCATCACTGTGCAGTGCTGCGTTGGATTTGGAAAAAGTCTGATGGCTTTAAACCGCCCGTTTGTGGGTATGGCTGCAAAATCCATCCATTGAATCACTATGGAGTCAAGAAGTTCGCACTAATCTCGTCGTTCCTTTGATTCCGTAGGCTTTCTTCAATAACAGAAAAGCCGCTTCAAGCAACGAGAACACAGAACAATTGGAAATCTACTATGAATAGCTTAATGGAATGCTGATAGACTCTTTGCCTTAAAAAGTGACAAACAAAACTGTTGAAATCGCCAAAGACATGATTAAAACCGAGCAGGGAGCTGCAAGGCAATGATAAGCGTTGAATTGAATGGAAAAATTCTCTAGGCCTATGCGAAATGTAAAAGGTGCAGAACCTCTGCTGCATTCAATTATCCTTAGCTCCCAACCACTGGGGCGAGATGAAAACTTTTGCACTAAATTATTAGTTTGCGTTGAATATGAAACTTAGGTGAGGAGTGTAATTACAGGGAAATAAATTTAAAAGTTGAAATAATTTCAACGTACATACAAAAGAAGTGTTTTGCAAGCGCTTATTTATAGCCAATAAATAGGTTAAGAGGTTAACTGCTACAGGCCTTACTTCTTGTTACAATGTTTGCAATTGATGTACTTGCCCAGCGCCTTCACTACCTTCAGAGGTCTTCTATTATATCCTGAATATACTAGTTGGCAGTAACAATCAAATAATGTTAAGTGTGCTGTTATGCTTTCGCCTCATGTTTAAAAAAGTGCCAAAGAACCAAAAATTAGAATAACCGAAACCAATTCAATTCTAAATGGTTCTTGATTTCTTGAAAATATGTATATTATTACGTACATTTACTAGAGCGAAGGGAAAGAAGGAGCTGATTTAATAAATAGATTAATGCTTCTTTGTCTCAGTCGTCGGTGAAGTAAGTGATAATGTGTCGGCCTATCAATCCAGAGGTCCCAGGTTCGAATCCCAACGGCGTTGACCAATGGTCGTTTTCTGCTGACAACAGATCACGACAAAGAGGTTGCAGAGTAATGTCAGTTGTTCGGAATCCATTTTAAATTGCAGGTCCACTGGTAATAGTTGTCTCGAATCAGGTGAATTTCTTCTCCCGCCGCATGCCCAACAAGGGGATGAGGGAAGTCTCAAAATTTGCTGTTTGCGAAATTACTACGAATCTTGGCTGTTAAAAGTGCTCAGGCCTCAAGCGTAGCAAAGTTTAGTAAAATAATGTATTCTTCATTAGTACTAGCCTCTTAAGTTACGCTAAAGGTCCGCTAAAACTGCTGTTAAGTCATCATCGTCACTCACAAACTATTGTTGTGTAAAAACGTTTATGAGTTTGGTTTGTGAAATTAACTACATGAGTTTGCACACATGGTTTAATTATAGCTGCTTAAATCAATTTTCAGCAAGTAGTTTACCCGTGAAATGGTAATTAAGTAATATTATCCAAGTCAAGAAAAAAATGTTCAAAGAGCAAAGAAAACAAAATTTAGTCCGCGAAATTCGCTTCTGGAGTATTAAGAGGTTATTCACAGTCTACTCTAGATAAAAGCCCGGAAAACATGAGAGTGTGGCCATTTTATCACCAAGCGTGTTTAAATTCATTTATTTTTGTACCACAGATTAACCGATCCTTGCAAACATATAAAACTGCATGCTGTCTTAACTAAAACTAAAGAGAAATACTGATGTCATTGACGCATTCTAACCTCAACACTTCAACAAAACGAACAGAAGAGAGAGGCTTCCCATTAAAACCAATGAAAATTGCAAATGAGAAATTTTTTTTCCTGACCACAATGTTCAAAACATTTGTAAGTTCACGTCAGGTAAATTCCAAGTTGAGAATTTAAAAATACTGCGAGAAATACTACCAAAAAGTAGAATTCTCCAACCTCTTCCTATTCTTTACTGGTAGCAAATTTTGGTTTGTCTACACCACCAATGCTCAGCTGTTCGTGTCGGCTTCCGGGCTTGTATCTAGAGTAGGCTGTGGATTATTTCGTAGTTTTAGTTTTTCCAGG
The DNA here is from genome assembly GCA_964036015.1 of Leptarthrus brevirostris. Taxonomy (NCBI): domain Eukaryota; kingdom Metazoa; phylum Arthropoda; class Insecta; order Diptera; family Asilidae; genus Leptarthrus; species Leptarthrus brevirostris. Next base: position 146,549,980 of record OZ038373.1, on the reverse strand, counting down.
AATTTTTTTCTCGACATCAGTGAGATTTTTTCCGTATATTTAAAAAAAAGGTAAATTACGGGCCCAAGAGCGCGTTCAAGTTGAGGCGTTGAGGCGTCCGCAACGCAGATATAAACGGTGCCAATGATTGCAGCCCTTTGTGATGACTGAAACATAAATTTCGAGATTGTTATTACTTTTTACCCTTTTAAACAGCGCGGCGTCGGTAGGATAAAATATTGAGGTATGCAGCTATCAAAATAAAAAGTGCGATATCTGTTGGTTTTTTCATCTAAATGCTTGTAAATAAATTTAAAAAAAATTATATAAAAAATCTTTAAAACTTGCTTTTCTTAAGAAAAAAAAATTTCCTACTAAAAGTAAAAAATAACTCTTTCACCAAATAATTACAAATTAAATAAGTTCATCACAATAACTATAAAGAATTACGAATAATAAAAAATTAATTGATTCATGAATGGCTGCATGAAAAGCAAGGCGAGCGCACTTTGTATGATTGTACCTATCTACGTATGTGATTAATCCTATAAAGGGTAAATTTTTTTTTATTTCAATTTTATACCTCCGCATTCCATGAATGATTCGCATGATTCATACAATCATGCCTATAATCATACAAAGTGCACACACCTTGCTTTTCATGCAGTTCATGAATCAGACAATTTTTAATGATTTGGCGAAAAAATAATTTGTTACTTTGTATTATGACTTTTTTACGGCCATTGTTATTTAAGAAACGCAAATTTTTTGGAAATTTTATTTTTATTTTCTACTTTTAGTATGTATATACGGAGGATCGGAAAAATATTGTCACTTAGTTGGGGGTCTTCGGGCTCGGCGGTTTAATTAAGACACTTATTTACAGTTACAAATGTTCACAATTTGTATTCATGTAACTGAATAGTTCGTCTCACAGTTTACTTTACAATACATATATCGTTTCACTTTACTTATTTACATTTATCATTTCACTCGTTCAAATACAATTAACTCTTTACAGGATCATTTGTAAACTCTTCGCAGTCTAAATCACGACTAAAACTAACTAGGATCTAAGATTCCTTTCTTGGCGACTTTTTAAAATTACATATTGGGGATTTTCCTAATCTAATTATATAATTATATTTCTACTTACGAGCTAGTTTCTAATTTGGCCCTGATCTCTTAACTAATTAAAGGGTAGTTTATTACTATTTCTAACATTTGTCATTGTTGCAAGTAAATTTAGGGTTTTTTTAATTTAGTCCTGCGCCTGGCCTTACATTAATATCTGCAAAAGTGAAATAAAGTAAAGTAAAATAAATTAGTCTTACAATTGTTTGTCACTAAGTTTGTCTTGCTTTATCCAATATTGAATGATTAATATGATGACAATAATTTCAAAATGCTTCAATAATTTCATTTCATGTCATATTTTCGTAAAATCAGTTGAAAAATTTTTGCATAATAAAGAACAGTTCTTCCCGCACAATCTGAAATAATTAACTAAATTTTCTAGAACTTGTGGGTTGGATCGTTTTTGCATTACCACGTTCAGTTATTGTATTATAACATCTTAAGTCCGCTTTTCCTTCTTTAGCTATAAGTATCAGTAGAGCATGGAGCTTGAGAACAAATTTACCCGATTCGAGACAACAATTGCTAGTGAGCCCACTATTTAAAGTGGATTCCGAACCACTGACATTTTCTCTGAAACTCCCATGGCCCCTTTATCGTGATCTGTTGTCAGGGGAAAACAACCATGGGTTGCCGCCGTATTCAAACCTGGGACCTCCGGTTTGGTAGGCCAACGCCGACGCCGACAACTTTTAGGTTTATGATAATATTAAATTAAGGCAACGAAGTTTTATTTTAGTTCGGCGTAAAGGTTAGCCGCACCAGTTTCTTTCTTCAAAACCCATTATTTTGGAACGAGTCAGCTCTCAGCGAGAAAATGTTATATTGGGATGTTTTCTTTTGAATGTATGTTAAGCCTATCTGCATGCTAACTTCTTTGCTTTTTGAAGCCCCAAAATCAGCTCGGAAACAAATCACATGTTATTCGTTCCTCCTTAATTTCAGAGGGGAAGTTGAATTTTGGGATTTGTTCCCTTCTATACAAATAATATGTGCAAATAAACGAAAAATATTTTATTTCCAGAGTTCTTTCAACGGAAAAATTCAACCAGTCACTTTACCTCAGAAATATGAAAAAGGTGATTTTCATTTAAAAGAATTGTCATACTGTTTTCTAGGGTTTTTATGTATCGATGAATAGAACAAATTCTGTTTCCCAAATTTTTCTTTAGACCAGCACAAAAGATTAGGGAAAAATTTAAGAATATTCAGATTTTTTGATAATATTTTTTTTCACTTTTGGAAGCGACTGTACCTGCAAAGGTAGGAGTTAGATCAACATTGTTGAGAATTTTGGGAAGGTCATTGAAATAGTAGTTTTTTAGCGTTTGTTTGATATTGTCGCATTGGAGAAGTGAACTGAAATTTATGAATCACCCTATAACTCCCATACGGTTGAGATTGCCCCCCCCCCCCATTCAAGTTTTTCTTTGGCTAGGTGAGATCTATCGCCCCTCTTATTGTGATACGTCAGATCTGAAACACCCTGTATAGAGAAATATAATAAACTCCGATAATTTGCTCATAGGTAAAAATTTATATTTTATGCAGCGCCCACTCTAGAGAAGATCGTGTTTTGGGGAGGTTGTTTGGTTTTTGTCTCCTGTTGGAGAAGAGTATAAAAAATTCTTCTCGTTCTTGGACACACTTACAGGATACCATCGAATGAGTCCAAGTTTAATTAGATCTCATCCGTGAAGATCACTGTCATCTAAATATTTTCTTCAAAGTAAGATGAGCTTTGGTAAACTTCAAAATTGCAGTTTTTATTTTGAAAGCCACGCCAGGCCATTTTGTGGACTTCAAAAATAGTATGTTTTTTAGTTCACCTTTTTAAAAGACATTTATTTCTTTTGATATTGTTTGATGCTTTTGCTTGTTAGTTATTCGATCCGCTTTGTTCTGATACTAACATTCTTCATACGTGATGATCTGGTTATTAAAATTCTTAATCAGTTTCAGGGTAACTTTAAGCAATTTTTGAAATATATTTAACATTAAATAACTTCGAAGGGAAAGCCACGAACTTTGAAATAAAACTTCGTTGCATCATGATGCTAACACCTTTCACCAAAGTTCTTCCTGGTAAACTTTGTTTCATTTTTGATCTTTTGCTCGAACTGCATCTGCCAAATGTTACACTTCTGTCCATAGTATGCAAATATTATTGTACGTTTATCGTATTTATGTTTATGCACTCAACAATTTATTCAGTTTTTTAGTATATAGTGTATTGTACACATACTACCTACTCTTCTATACACATTCATTATTTGGTCACAATATTTAAAGCTTCTGAATTTCCAATAACTCTTCTAGTTGTCTGCGGCAACTCAAATTTACGCCAAACAATCGTAAGTTTTTCATAAGAATAGTAATCCTTCACGCGAAATTACTTCTTAAATTTACAAGTAACAATAGCCGACATAATTTCTGTCATGACCACTGACCATTGAACTCATTAACAGCTCATTCCCAAAAGGCATTAGTTAAGTTATAGCTCGCGTTGAGTGAGTTGTATGCCACTTAAGCGGGTATCCATAAAATTTCTGGTCCTCAAGATCTCTGTTGCGGCCACCATTATATTTGTGAAGAAGAGCCACTAGATTTCTAAATGTGGTGGAGCCCTAGGCATCTTGCTAACGTATCACTGGGCACTGAATGCCGTTACAAAGCACCTTCGAGGGATCTCAAGAAATCGTCAAAACGTCACAACAAGAGACAACTGACCTGCCGTGCCGTGTGATGATAGATGAAGAAATGATGACCGTAGTTATTATAATGGATGCCCAGATACAAAACCGCTTAGCCGTTTTGTGTGGTCGACCAGTTTATAATTCTGCACAGCGAAGAACCTTAGCACATAGGAATATTGCACCTCTGCCAGAACTACTTGAGAAAGATGGAAGTTACCTCTTGTGAACGAACTTGACAAGAAGAATAGAACCATTAATGAGATCTTTAAGAAGCTTTGAATAGCGTGGACACAGAGGTCAAGTGACGTTCAAAAATAACTATTTAAATTCGCAATACTTGAACGTTCGCCTTGTCATTGTCATAAATACTGAACTTATTCTCATATGCGGTTTTGCAATTTGAAAACCTTTAGATTTAAATCTGCAAACAGAAACTAAATTTTTTTAATACATACTTTAATAAATCAAACAAAGAATTAATTAATATTAGATAGTTGGAGATGGAGTTGGGTGAATGGCACGATTACTACGCCATGGATAAGAGTTCCCGAGAAAAACAATTGAGTTGGCATATTCACGCCCAAAACATGTACAGACGTTAATATTTTTAAAAGTATATACGCGCCCGTTTCGAGCACGCATAACGACAAAATGCGCACGGTAGTATTACGTACGCTCCCGATACATGCACAAAAATTTAAAAACGCGCCCGCCATCTATGCATGCTTCTGCAACTGATTTCTGGCTTTAATACATTCAAGACTGGTGACTGACCGAGCGGGTTATGTAAAATCTAAACCGTTCACCGGCTCACATGGCCACCTGATATTAAAACTATTCAGGGACCCTTCGGCCACCTGATATTTTTTTTGCCAATAACTGATGACTCATGTGAGTCATGACAATAATAATGATAAGAATTATCTGAAATTTCTTATTTTTATTCTTACGTATTTTCCAGTTCCACTTATAATCTTTATTAACCCGAGTAAAAATAAAACCTAATTGCAGAAACATTGCCGACTACTGCGGAGATATTTTTGTTATTTTAGACATCAGTCTTGATTGAGTTAATCTGCAAAAATAATTTTAATATTTTCATTTTAAATTTTAGTCTAGAAAAATTGTTAGCGTACCGTGCTTGGTTCGGACTATTTCATGCTTCTTTTATTGATATGTGCCTGCAGTAAACTGGCATTTGGAAAAGTATAATTTTTACTCAGGTGTACCGTGTCTCATTTGAGTGCCATACAGGCGTTTTTATGACTATACACGAACGTTCGATGTCGTCGAAAAATTGACTAAATATTTTTTATTCAAAAGGAAAAATCGATTTTTGGATGAGAAATACCTCCTGTAGATGAATAGGCCAAATCTGGTTATCATATTAAATTTATTTCAAATTAAAAAAAAGTTTGAACAATTCTAATTACAAGCGTTCATGCTTGCTCTTTGCTTCAGACTGGCTCTTTTAATGGAGCAATTGTTTACTCGTTCACTTATTAATAAATAATGTAAACCACTTAATGCAAAGCAGGTTTCAATTGCTACATTCGACTGGACAGAGGCAATTAGAAGCTTCACAGCAACACCTTTAATGCAGCACCCAATATATATGATATTATTTATTTATTAAAATATTTCTAATTTATCAAAGACTTAACTAAAACAAACGATAAGAATTAATAGCACAGAATATAAAAAGAAAATCATGAATTTTCCGACTTTACAGAATTTCTCCACAGATTAAAATCAATCATGTCAAAGTGCAAATTAAAATAGCGGAACATCGGCAGGATATGCTCATAAATATTGGTATATAAAAAGATTTCAATTTCCCAAGTAGCGACACGGGATCAATTTATTAACAGAAGACAACGTGACCGGGGAGTCAATATTGCTTTGAATACAATCAAAATCAAGATGTAAGGATGTCTTCCTTGAGACACGCCAGATGTATTATTTATTTACAATTTCATCAAAGGCTGATTACTCGATCAATACATAATAGGTCAGTCAGAAGATTCGAAATTATAGCAAAATACAAAATAAGGAACTATTTAAGACTAGACTTAATACTTTTCCTATTCAAATTAAATGCAATAACATTATAAAATTGGAGACGGAGTTGAATCAATGCGTTGAGCGGCAAGACCAACATGCCATGGGTCCCAGGTTCGAGACCAGATGACCCCGTGAGCTTATAATAAGAAATTAAAATAATCCACTCCGTCTCTGTCTAGGACGATGCCGAGGCAAATTCAAAAAGTCATAGTTTCTCAAGGAGCGCTCAGGAACAGATATATTAACACAAGACAACAAAACAGAGGAATCTATAGTGACCTGAAGAGAATCAAAAGCAAAGACAGTTCTGAAGCTCTCGCGTCTACCCTCCAAAGAATCCAAATCGATAAGCTGCAATCAATCCTTGAACGGCGCGGCTAGATAAAAGGATTGTCCCAAGGAAGCCCACGAAGCGCGAATTGAACGAATCGTCGCTGGACAGCTTTAATACGATTAATGCGACCATCATAAAAACGAGACCAAACTCCTTTGACCACCGTTTAACGAATCCCAAATACGGTCTAAAAAAGTAAGCTGACTTTCCAGCAAGACCCACAAATCTTTAGGCCCTGTCAAGTCTCGTAAGTCTGCAACCATTAATGGTGTAGTGAAAATGAAGTGGTATTTCTTTACGAGAAAAGGACACGGTCATACACCTACTAATATTAAGTGGAAGGCGATTAATAGAACACTATTTATAAACGGTGTCTAAGTCGGAACTTAGAGATTCACAACCACTATTAGAAGAAACAACACGACAAATCTTGGCGTCGTCCGCATAACAGAGAATTTTAGAATTAGTCAAAAACTTAGATTCATCATTGATGTAAATAATAAATAAAAGTGAACCAAGGTGGCTTCCTTGAGGCACACCAGACGTGTTACGAATTTCATCAGATAAGGATCCCCGAAATGAAACTCACTGCGTGCGGGATATCAAGTAGGAACGAAGCCAGTCGACAAAAACAGACAGAAACCCGAGCCGGGACAACTTATAGATTAAAATGTCATGATAAATTCTATCAAACGCTTTACTGAAATCAGTGAAGATGCAATCAGCTTACTTACCATCTTCAATCAAAGATAAGCAGAAATTAGAAAATTCCAATAAGTTTGTAGAAGTCGATTTATTTTTCCTAAAACCGTGCTGAAAGCTGCCCAGAAATAGCTTGCAGTGGAAGAAAATAACATTATACAACATAACCCCAAAAATTTTATAAATGCAACCTAATTTGGCGATGGGTCTGTAGTTAGAAATGTTAAATCTGTCTCCCTTCTTATGAAAAGATATTATTAAGGACGATTCTCATGTTTTTGGATAATAGATAAATTAAATAAATAAGACAAAATTGCGACAAGAGAACGGGAACAGTTTTTCAGAAGAGAAGAGGGAATACCATCTGGACCACATGTAAAACTGTCTGCCAAGTTAATAATGTGTTGTGCAACTGTATCGTCATCGACTTAAAGATCCTTCATTTCCAACGAAATTGGAGGACTTGACGTCAGGTGATTAAAATCCATAGAGCTAATATCACACGTATTATCTATAAAAGCAGCCCTAAAAAAATTGCCAAAAAGATTTGCGATTGTCTGGGAGTCGCTGCCCATTTCGTCCCCAAGCTTTAACGAGGAGGGGTATCCATCGGTCTTACGTTTAGAATTAACAAACCTCCAGAACTATCTTGTCAATTTAACCTTCATTTCAGTAATATAATCATTGTAGGAAGCTTCGAAGAGCAAAAAGTAAAAAAGCAAAAGGCCTCATCGCTCCTTGAAATACAAAAGCGTTTCCAGACCTTATTTTTAATGTTCTTAAGGTGCTTTAAAGAGACATCAATCCAGGGATGACATGAAAATTAATTACGTCTACAAACAGGAACATTACATTGCAAAAAACCATACGACAATATGTCGAAGAACAAGTTAACAGCCGCATCAATGTCCCGTTCAACGAGAACTCTGCATCAGTCAGAAGTCAAAAGCAAGTGATTAACCCTATAAAAGTCAGCCTTCTTAAAGTTAAAACTGAACTTACTGTCGAAAGGAGTCGCCAAAGTTACCGGATCAAAAAACATCGTGACCTGAAGTTCAAGATGGTGAGATATCTCAAGGAGCAGCGGGACCAAACATCGCCTGACCACAGTACTACTGGGATCTGAAGAAAACACCAGGTCCAGGAATTTACCCGATTCGTTGGCTATACCAGAACTCTGTCTTCAGACCACAAGAGGCAAGGCCATCAATAAAACAGGAAGCATGCCGTGGCGCTGAAGAATAGGCAGGCAACAGTCCATCCTCGTCAGAAGGTACCTAGCTGACAGCTGGGAGGTTAAAATCAGCTATGATCAACAATTCATCACATGGGCGCACAGCATTATTAACCTCGTCGATGCCAGCGGCCAAAAGTTCATAAGCACTCGAAGACGCTCCCGGAGGAATGTACACAGTAACAACAGCAACGTTCTTGATAGGCATCCTGAGAGTCACACAAAGAAAATCTAAATCAGTCGAGTCTGAAATCTCAACAACAGAGCATGGGATGCTACGACGAACAGCGCAAAGAACACACCTCCAACTGGTGCATCCAATGAAGTACGATGACGGTCCACGACAGATCATAAAAGTAACCAGGAAGAGTCATAAAATGTGATTCGTCTGGCGACGTTGGGTTATTTGTCATGAATTTCTCAATAACACAAATAATTTTTAAATAATATTATATTTATTATTAAAACATACCAGAACCTACAAAATTCTACTACAAAATATGCTGAAAGTAGGTGTACTCCCTAGTTAAAATATAATCCTGCCCTGCGATATTGCCTTACTCTAACAAAAGATTTAATATTATTTCTTCTCTAGAACTAACAGCTAAGCTCCATCTATATCTTCTAAATAGCCCCCACAAATAAAAATCAACAAGAGTAAGTTCAGGTGATCGAGGAGAATAGGACAAGAGATTGGTGCATCACGACATATCCAGCGTTTAGTATACAATGTCATCAATAATCACAGGGCTTTTAGGTTTTCTAACCATTAAGGTCTCTATAACTTTCAGAAAACAAATTGGCCCATCTTGACCTTGCTCTTAAAATTTTCATAATTCTATGTTGAATTTGAAAAAATGTATAAACCGTAAATCAAAAATGTCCCCTATTTATAGCAGCGATTATTATAACGACAAAATAATAACATATAAACAAACATTTCCAAATTTTTTTTTTTTTTTTAAATTTAGTCGTCGGTGGAGTAAATGATAACGTGTCGGCTTGCCAATCCCAGGTTCGAAACTCACCGGTGGCGACCCATGGTTGTTTTCTGCTGACAACAGATAATGATAAGGGGGCCATGGAGGTTGCAGAGAAAATGTCAGTGGTTCGGAATCCACCTTAAATTGTAGGTCCACTTGTAGTCGTTGTCTCGAATCGGGTGAAGTTCTCTCGTCCCATGCCCAACAGGGGGTTAAGGAATATAGAGAGAATGAAAACTTGCCCTATACCAATGGAAGCTTATAAGAATAGAAATTACGCATCCAGGTTCAGATTGCGTAGGACGAGTTGTGACCCTGCAATACAGGAGCACTACCAGTAGTATCTGGGAACAGGCCCGTGCGCAGGATTTCCTCCTGGGGGGGGGGGGGGGGGGGGTTATCTAATTTCATATACATTTTAGGTTATTTTTTTAGTATTTCAGTCAATTCAATCTAATCAAGAAGCTTAGAAAATTTTAAAAACCCTCCGGGGGGGGGAGTCTGTCTGGGAACACGGAACTCATCAGCATCACCAAAATCTGGCAGAGAGATAGTTCAATCAGTAATTACCTATCACAAAAATCTCGACAATCTTAAGAAGAAGCCGGTCCACAGTTCTGCACTTCTATTTAATTGTTTGCAATTTAGTTTAATTAATCCAAGCATTATATTATGTAATATACACTGTACTGAATTATATTATTGTAGTAACTAATTAGTACGTTTATGAGCGCCATACCTTCCCCCATTTCAGTACTTCAATAAAAGCAGAACAGAAGAATTCCTAAGGGAATTATATTAAATAAAGTTTTGTTCCATTTGTTTGGCATTTTCTACCTCGAATTCCTAACAATATTTCTGCTTACATTAAATTTCCCTGAAATCGTCAAGTTACCTTAGAAATTGGTATGTTGAAGTATTTTAACGACTTAATTTGCAAAATACTTCAAGAGCTAATTACCATTTCAAATTAAGCTGTCGTCGGCTATTTCGACCAAATCGGATGCCAGTCAAGGTTAAAAATTTTGTACACCTTCGCTGCTGTCCACACCTGTACATAGCGCTGCATTTCGTAAATTAGTTGCTACCTGGAAAAATTTAAGGATATCCACTCAACCTAAAACTGATGTAGGATGACTTTCAATTTAAAGGTGCTGTCATCCCAGCCTTATACGAAGGAACAAATACCAGAGAGGACCATTTATTTGAATTTTCTCTGGAAAATTAATTCAAAGAACATTTAATTTGGAAATCTGAATGATCCCAAATTGCTGAGATATAAAATTTTGGGGAATTTAATTTATTTGGACAGGCAAAATTAACACGTTTTGATTTATTTAAGAAGTGTTTCAAGAATATTTAAATTTTGGGACTTTTGATGTCTTCATAAGTTGTAATTAATAATCAACCACTCATTAATCTTGATAACCTAAACGGAAACCAATTACCGCCTTTGAGTTTTCCATAGAATTTGGCCACAGATTTTATGTTGCGCACCGTTTTTAACTTTTTCTTCACGAGAACAAGTTTCTTTAAAACAAAAAAAATGGGGAACACAGGTAGAATCCAACAAATTTCTGCAAATCTTCGACGAATTCAGACAGAAGTAGCTCTTTTTAGGTAGACAAATAAATCACACCTTAAGATCCTTTTGTCTTTTGTTAAGACGGGCCTGGGTCGTGTCTAACAAGACTTCACCTTGCTTGAAATTTTGTCCTACAATGGGTTTTATCAAATGTTGGCATCTTCTGTTCACCCGAGAATAGCACTTGAAAGGAATAAAAAACAATTTTATATTCTGGACTTCTATTGAATATTTGCTTTTTAAATTTAGCTCTTAAATGTCGAACGAGGACAACAGTTTCCGTCCAAACATCTTCAGGTGACGTATAAATTAGAGATAATTAAACTGTTTTCTGGTTATACTAATCCTAACGTTCAGGTCTACCAATCTTCTTGATAGCAAAAAATTCAATCAGAAGTTAATGCGAATCTGTTTACTGAAGCTTGATAATTCTGCGAAATTTTAAAAATAATTCATATGACTGCTTTAATGCCACATTAAATTCACAGTCCACCTGAAAATTCAACAGTCCTCAAAAATTAGAGCTAATATGATTTTTTTCAAAATTAATAAAAACATTTGCAGTTACCAGTCAACTCACTTCTCAAAGTAGGGATGAGTAGGACAGGAACTTTGAATTTTTTTTTCGAGTATTTTTAAGAGCTCGCGGTTCTGAACCAGTTTTTTATCAGCCTGTAGATTAAATTAAAATGCTTTTAATTGTATTTCAAGTGAAGCAGACGTGGGTTGGTTAATTTGTTTGGTTGGTTTAAATAGCGAGTGCTATTCAGCTAAGTAACCACACCAATTAGCACGTTACGCACCGGTTTAATACCACAACCTGAGGGAAACCGTTTAGCAGTCGCCTGCCTGCCCTAGACAATAGGCAATAGAATATTGGCACTCCAACAGGGCGTGGAGATTCTGAATATTCTCCAGAACGTAATTTCCCAGTGTCCTCTTTCTGCCACCTGCCACAGCTGAGCAGTTCCTTAGAAGGTGAAACACACTTTCTTTTTTCGCTAAAATCAGAGTAGCTGCGATAGTGCGTATTATAAGGAGCACCAAGCATAGGTACATATTTGTCTATAAGGCAGTAGCCTGTGCAGCTCTCAATTAATTTTGCGACGACAGCACGAGACCTGCTAAGCAACTCTGAAGTTCTATTTTTACTGAAGCTTGGTCATGTCGTTCTAGAGCTGGCACAGGTTGAGGACGCAACTTATCTATGTAAGAAGTGCTGAAATAGTTCTCTTTTAAGGCAACTAAGGGGAATATGAACGATTTCTGCTCTGGATGAGTGAATAGCGGAGCCACCTCTCGCCGCTTCATTTGCCTTTCCCTGAAATGTTCATATGACCCGGAACCAACTTAGAGAATGGTGATGTTGATTCTACCTCCTAGAGAGGCACGTTACTCTTTACAGTCTCTGACTAGTTCTAAGAAGGTGGATGACTCAAGCGTCTTTATGATAGCCTGACTGTCCGTAAAAATACCAACGTTCATCATTGGATATTCATTCAGTTCCAGCAGAGTGCATATCTTCAGAATCACTTCCGCTTGGTAAACGATTGCGTTGTTCGGCGGCCTACAGAACTCCGCTATGTACCGGTGAAAACTCCCGCAGCCGTCGGTGAACAGAACGGTGTCGTAGTAATTAAAGAATTTAGTGATCCTCCATTCCTTTCTGGTTGGAGTTCTGACACTAAAACTCCTTGTAAAGTTAAGATCTGGTATCATGTAATTAGACTGCGCAATAGATAGCTCTCTCGGTGCTAAATTGAGGATGCTTCCATGGCCATAGGGTTTGGTAACCCAGCATCCAAAAGATCTTCGATGGATCGATGGATTAGTGGCACGATCAATGCATAATGGTTCCAGTGATCCAGCCTCGCAGCAATGCAAAAACAAGACATTCATGCTCTCTCAGTCCCCTTACCCTGCGAACGCACCATATGCTTTTCCCTGGGCTTTGGCTCCAGCATATAAAAAAAACAAGTACTCGGTCACAACTGTCTTGGGATATTCAATATCATTTTCTAATTCCCGTCCAATTTTCCATTTATCAAAATTCCACCAAAAGATTAGTGCGGCATTGTAAAAAAGCTGATTGAGCCCGACTAGAGCTGGACTGATCTGATTACTTTTCAGGGGAAATAAGACGTTTGCGGGAAATATTCGCAAAATCAGTTATTAGTCGGGTCTTCTGGTCTCTCTTCAAAATCATAAAGAATAATAATATCAGTACTCGAATACCACCACTATTAATAATGGGAATGTTTATACTGGCTCCTTGGACAAATCCAACCTGCTTACTGTTTTTTTGATGATAATACCTGCTTGCGATCTTAATCGCAGGGTCGTAGCAGGCAAAAGTTGCTACAGTTTTGCAAGCGGGAAGGTTTTGAGTGTACATCGATGTATCCAAAGCTACTGGGCCCTAGTTTTAAAATTCTGCACCTCTGCTTTGGCATTATTTTCGGCTTGTCATATTCCACAGGAAAGAAAGTCAGATAGCCCAAATGTCCAAAACACTGAGTACAAAAAGTCGCTGAGCAGGAGTTAAGATCAATGCTGCTAATACCAAATTTGTGAGCTCGGACTCCAAGACCCCAAGAGACATATCGGTGAGGCTGTGGCGGTGGTTGGCTTAAGTTTATTGTAGGATCTCGTCGCAAAAGATCAATTTGGTCGAACTAACAGAAGTCCTTAAATGAAATAATAATAATATAGGCCAAAACATGATAGCTATCAATGTTCGAAGGCCAAAGTGGCAATGGATACACCAAACAGCGACGTTAAATAGGTTCTAGATTGGAACACGGGACTCAAAGAAGACGCCGGATTGGACGACAACATAATACATCGAGAAGATCCGTAAAGAGGGAAGTGTACCAGATCAACAAATCGTGATAAAAACTGAATGCGTTGGCGCACTGGAGCAGGTGGACAGTCGGTGTAATAGACGCCCTATGCCCGACAAGGTGTCGAAGCAATTAGAGTGAGAAAACTACATTTTTGTTGAAATTTGCGAGAAAAATTGTGAACATGCAACACTGTACAACACTGAACATATGTTTCTGATTTCGTTTTTTGAGTTTTTCATTAAAATGGAAATCAGATTTTCAAATTGGTTTCAGATTTTCTCCTTTGATGTCCAAACAGCCCTGGAATAGAGAACTTGGCTAGTTTTTACCTATACGCCTTTGATAGAATACTATTTTCTACATTAAAAAAAATAATTGTCCTAACTTAATAAACATCCAATTGACTTTTGAAAACTTTACACATTACATTGTGGTAGTCGTGCTGACGTATTAAGAAGATTGATTGCAGCGAAAATTCAGACTCACGGAGTAGGCAGGGTCGTGCGGAGCATTTGCACGTGGTGGATGGGGGTTATCTGATTTCATAAAATAAGAAAACTATCAACAAATGAATGTACATAAAATATGATATATTATACAATCAAAAGATTACAGTCATATACATTTTTAGGTTACTTCTTAGGGTTCCGTACATCAAAACGAAAAAAGGTACCCTTATAGGATCACTTCGATGTAAGATAAGACACTCATAAATAAATCAAAACCTATAGAGTACTTCCCGTTGACCTAGAATCATGAAATTGGGCAAAAAGCAAAGTCTCAGAAGTAAAGGAGAAAATCTAAAAATCGTTATATGACATGAAAAGATATTACGGAACGCTCGGTGCGCGAGTCATACTCGAACTTGTCCAGCATTTTTTAGTATTTCATACATACAAGATATAGTATACTTAAGTCTATACTTCACAGTTCACTAAAGGTCTTAACTCCAATGTTCTCGAATGTCAATTTTCAATGTAGATTGATACCAAAGCTTGATAACTACCTAACAGTTTGATAGAGTCGACTGTAAGGTCGTTAGGTGAAACGAGTGGGGAGAGAGGAAGCGCTATAAACCAAAGATACTGAACATTTTACCTCAGTAGACCCATGAAATAATAATAATAAGTCGATTCGCTCAATGGAAGATTTAAATCGACAGCCCTAACGGCCGATGAGAAGGCAATCTAGATAAATCAAGTTTGGATCAAGATTAATCATGATGAATCAAGCTTTAGTGAAGTAAAATTCTTCCTAATCAGGAAGGTCAGAAAATTTCAAAAATTGTCGTGTAAAGCTCCCCTCCCTGCGCACGGGCCAGCGAATAAGTGGAAGAAGCATCTAGTTTTCGGTTTATACAAAAAACACATACCATTAAATTTGTTCGCTACAATGTACTCCATGTAGAAAAGTTAGAATCCATATTTAAATCTGATTTGATTTGACAAAATTTCTATCTGTCTAATTGCCTTAAAGCCATCGCATTTGACAGTCTTACCCCACGTGTGAAGACATTTGATATGTGGTATTTTTCTAGCGAATCATGTATGATAACCCTGTGCACTTAAGGTGACTAAGGCTTTATTCCTTCACGACTGTTGCATATTGCAAAAATCATTGATCTAAACAGTTTAATTAAATGCACCTTTCTCCTTGAAGGTAAAGTTGAAAAGTTTTAACGATTCCAATTTCTTTCTATTGCTTCGTTCTTCCATTCTTCCATTTCGATGAATTCCTCTAATTAGCACACATCGCCTTGGAAAAGATAAAATTAAACAAATAGTTCGGATGCAGTCAACTATCACGTACCAATATAAAAGAGGTACATCAGTTTCAACTCCATTCTTCTACCAATGATAGTCACGACTCTCAAAAAGACCACCAGCCGTTGGTTTTAAATGAAGATATCACCACACCAAGCAACAAATATGCAAAATTCGCGCAATGACACACAGCCTTGATCTCTCAACCAGCCATAGTCAGGAAAACTAAAAAGATTTAAAAATAGTAAACGACTTTAAAGGGGAAGAAAACGGAGACTATGATTGCTGCAACTTCCTTTAGAATTGAGAAGAAACTTACGTCTATTCGGACGTTTTATTTCACTTCGGAGCAGATCTCATTCTTTGCACTAGTGCTGCAGAGTCTCAGGTTTATTTATGTAGTTGCACTTAGGCGAGGAAGCTTTGCTTTGCTGTAGTTTCGCTACCAGGTAATTTCGCTGTACCCAATTAAGATGAATACCAATTCACATTCGTAAGTGTACTATCCACTCCACACGGTAACTTGCTAAAAGTCAGCATTATTTCAACAAGCCTACTTGTATATATTAAAACGACATTTCTAGAAATCGACAGGCCTACATACACGTTTGACAGAATAGCATAGATGCCCGTGACATAAGTCAACTTAATTTATTATTTTACAAAAGGAAACACTTGCGCATCCAAATAGCGAAGATAAACGATGCGCAAAGAAATTATTTCTTCATTCGAACATACGAGGGCTCTACCTGGCAAAATTACTGGTTTGTCATGGCACAGGACGAAAGGAACAAATTAAAATTGTTCGTCTTGATGAGAAATTAATTAAAAAATAATAATTTGTGATGCTGGGAAACCAGTCGACTGAGTAATTTCCGTTTGGAACAACTTCTGTTTGCTCTCCACCGAATGATTTATCGATTTATAATGTGTTATTAGTTGCAAGTAGACGCTCAATTAATTTAGTTTCTCCGAAGATCTTGCACGACTGGCTACTTACCATTAACGTTCATTTTTAGATGAGAAAGTTTAGCACGCAGAAACAGTGCCATTTCGAACGTTTTACTTAAGCCGTTTATGAATTTGTGTATTTTTTAAGAAAAGTTTTTTTTATTAAAGCTAGTTTATTTACTAGCAAAGTCACTTTGCCTAAGGGTATTATTCCTAGCTGCCGGCGCTGCTAATGTGCTTTCGAGTCAGTTCGAGATAAAACTTGTTGCAAATTGTTAAAATAAGACAAACCGATTATTTCAAAGATGATCATTAGGTGATTAACTTGTTAATATTACTCGACATAAGTATGACATATAGTGTCGATTAAAAGTCGATTTAAAGGGAAACGGTTGCATAAAACACTTTTTACGAATCTTTTATGCAAATATACAGGTAGGATAAATTTAGCACCTTAAAGAAAACAAAGCAAACATTCTGAAGAGAAGCATGTGCAGGATCGAAAGTTGTAACAGGACGACGATTGCATAAAGATGGAGGAATCTAGCAATTAAAGTTGTAATGACTACCTTCGACATATAAGTGAGGAAGAAATCGATAAAAGAACAAATTTCTGATAAAGACTATATCAGGGAAATACTAGAGATTAAATACTCACTTCCCTGGTTTTACAAATCCAGAACCTTCTTTATGTAAACAGACTACAAATCGGAGATTCAGTCCAGATAAGTTCCTGGGACAAAACCAAATTGCGATAAAATCCTTTGATCCCGGTAAGTCGGCGGGGACAGACAGGATGCCGGTCATGCTGCAACAAGAATTTGATCTAGTAGACCACTCGTTAGCTGGAATTTTCAAAAACTGTCTTACGCTTAATTCTATACCAAAGCTCTGCAAACTAACACGCGTGGTTTTCATCCCTATAAAATGTGGGCTCGCTAAGCCAAAAAAATACAGGATTCATTAGCCTATCTTGTTTTTACTCAATCTTCTGGAACTTTCGCCTTGGTCTACTACTGGTCCTAAACCCAACATGCATACACAAAGGGATATTCAGTGGACACAACTCTGCACGAGGTCGTGTTCAAGGTAAATCTCTATACTACAAAGAGTTAACATTAGGAATGTTTAAGGACCTAGAGGCTTCCTTTAACAATGCAATCACCGGGGCTATCCTAAGTGATCTTGAAATTAGAAAGAAGGACCAACCATGTTGTAGTCGTGGCGCTCACATAGAAAGGGCGCAAAAGTTGTGGCAAACGCCGATCATGTCGTTTTCTTAGTGTTAAGTAAGTGCCTGAACACGATTAGTGCACCATTGGGAAGAGTTCTAAGGAATGTAAGCTCATGAACGGGAACCAAACCTGAACAGTGAAACAGAAATGGTACTATTTACAAGCAAATACTTTACTTAACTTTTAGAGCACCAAGTTTGAGTTGAAAACGGCTAGAACTCTGCTTCCATGTTAAATACTTGGGACATATTCTAGATATAAACTAATCGAGAAACCAAATGTAGAAGAAAAGATTGATCAAGCAAACGAAGCCTTCTACACATTAAAAGAGTTTTCGGGACAAATTTTGGACTCACCAGGGTCGAAACCAGGTCTGAATCTTAGTGGGAGGGTGCTCGTATCTATGTACAGGGTGTTTCGGTCACGGAAGGACAAACTTTGCTGGATGATAGGAGACCTCAGGATAAAGAAAAAAATCTATTTCAACATGGGTATAACGGTTTTTGATATTTAGATATGGCGTCGCATCTAAGTTCACTGTTTTGTTATTTGCAATAATACTATCAGTAGCAGAATAGTGACTTCACAGATATTTGAATAAGGGTACCCTACCCTATGAAATATTATCAAAATTATTCCTATGAGTTGCAGCAGTCAGAAATTATTGCCAATTAAATCCGAAATTTTGAAATATTTTTCCCAAAAATGCAAATTTCGTCCTAATTTTCTCGGAATTTTGTATAATTAACCTGGCGTTTTAAAAGCATAAAAGAGAGGTGTAAATATCACAAAATTACCTGCCCCTCCTAGTTTCCAAGAATACGAACTACTCCAAATATCCAGTTCTTGATTTGATGTTTCACCGTACGTACGCAGGTGAGGGATTGGACTGTGAAGTCAGCGCAAGGTACAGGACGGGTATATATTGAAGACGGTACGACGAGCCAGCACCAGTACAGAAAATATTTAAGAAGAATTGACGGGCTGAGAGTAAAAGTGACCTGTTTATAAGATTCGGGCAAAAGTGGCTTAGAAAATGTTCCGGGCAAAAACGAATCGCGTGAGATTCCGGCAAAAAGGAATCGTAGAAAATTTCCGGGCAAAAACGACCTGACTACTTAACTGCATTACTTTTTGTAGTTAAATCGTTTTTGCCCGGAAATTTTCTACTATTGGTTTTTGCCCGGAATCTCACGCGATTCGTTTTTGCGCGGAACATTTTCTAAGCCACTTTTGGCCGAACCTTATAAATAGGTCACTTTTACTTTTATAATTCGTTGAGCAGCACGACCTCCATATCATGGTTCCCAGGTTCGAGACCAGGTCTCCCCGTGGGTTTTTAAAATTGATTGGGCTGTTGTCTAACGTTCAAGTTTCTTCACTTCCCTTATCCTGACATGCTAACGTATCAATGGGTTATCCACTAGGCCTTGGCCACATAGTACAAAAAATGGAAGTCTCTCCATTTGGTATTAATCCCTGATAGAGCACCATGACATAAACCGAAGTCTATTGCAAAGTTTTTAAGGGAGAAGAACATAAAAATCCCAGCATTGCCTGGTAACATCCCTAACATAAATCCGATGACTGAATCCTATTGAAATTTTGCCAATTGGTTATCCACTAGGCCTTGGCCACATAGTACAAAAAAAAAATGGAAGTCTCTCCATTTGGTATTAATCCCTGATAGAGCACCATGACATAAACCGAAGTCTATTACAAAGTTTTTAAGGGAGAAGAACATAAAAATCCCAGCATTGCCTGGTAACATCCCTAACATAAATCCGATGACTGAATCCTATTGAAATTTTGCCAATTTTTGTCAAAGATAGGAGAGATAGGTTTTCTTGTCTATAGGATCGATAGATTAGAGATTTGAATAAGATGTTTAAGGTGGTAATAACACGCAGGCTGGTCTAGGAATCAATAGAACAAGGGAACCTGCAAACGTCGTTAATATCTTCAAAGATGGCTCTACGATGTCAGGGTTAGGTGAAGCGGTGTATTGCCAAGACCTGAGTGTTTACCTGTCTACAAACTTCCCAGCGATTGTAAAATATTTCAAAGTGAAGCCATATCTATACCAACACAAGATGGCCGAAGTGGCTCACATTAATCAATATCCACGTGGACAGCCAAGCAGCGTTTAAAGCTCTTGAGTCTAACGAATTCAAATCCACAACTCAGTTAGCACAAGCCGAAAGGTGCAACAGTAGCACCGCCGAGAACGAAGCAGTACATGTATATGACCTCGCCATAAAGGTGTCGAATTGGAGGCTAAAGAGACAGAACAAGTACTACCTCCAATTCAAGCCGTTACGACTTGCCAGACCGAACGGAAAGAACATGGGAAATGACCACAACGTGTGGAATCACACAGGTGAAATGGAAAACCTTCTTAAGAGAGAACTGAAAGATTACCAGGCTAACTAGGACTCAATACAAAACTCTGGTAGGAAGCCACACCGGGCAATATGTCACATATGTAAGATATTGTCCGCTTATACTTGATGTCTGGAGCACCAATTTTTCCAGGTGCTGCCAGGAGCTCGATAAATTGGAGACGATGAAACAATTTTTGCCTCATTCTTCTGAGCTTTCTTCAAGCATGTATGGGAAGCTTCTATAAGAACAACATAAGAAGTATTCTGAAATTCGCAGCGTACCTTTACCGTAAGCAACGGTAGCGCACCGAGGTTCAGTAGATGAGATCACTAGTATGTAGGACGCTATGGATCCAATGCAGTTTATGCGAGGCTTTCAATTGCCGCCACTGTAACCTAACCTAACCTTGCTAAAAATATCTTAAATTTTTGGAGACGGAGTTAGATCAATTGGATGAGCAGCCCGGAGTCAATCCATATCAAATCATCCAGGTCATGAAACCCATAGTCTCATATTTTTATGATTTTTTTTATATGTTCCATTTGCCATCCTTATTAACCGTATTAAATTTTATTGTGATATCTTGAAAACTTTTTGAGATATTAATTTCCAAAAATTTACGGTAAAAGATGTTTTTGCATTACCGAGAACTGTAGCGATGGCAACACAGTTTAACTTAAACTTTCATAACTTTGGCAATTTTCATCATATCGCAATAATTTGAGGAAAATGTTCATAACAACCTGCAGAATAAGAAAAAAATACATTTGGAAATATATCTATTAAATGGTGCAGTCGTTATCAGCTCGAATCTTACTTTTATAAATATTTTGAAGAAAAAACATACATTTTTAAAATCATATTTAAACTAAAAGCACCTCTAGTAACCAGCGAAAATGTTTTTTAAATAATTCGTACAGTATGAACTAATAGGTTCTCGAATAAAATTGGTGGTAATTTGAGTGCCAGTGCACCCCCTCCCCCCCTTGCCTAACTTAACGTTAATAAATTTCTTTTCTACATTAAAATATCGAAAAACTCAGCAAATTTTTTTTAAATATTTATTGATTAGAGAAGTATTTCTTAAAAATAAATCCTACCCTCCAAGTGCATCGGAAACCATCCCCCAGTGCCACCCTTGAGGTTGAATAATTTTTTTTCTACGTAAAATAAAAAAAACCCGCTATTTTTGTTTTGTTTAAATATCTATTGGTTAGAAATAAACCCAACTCTCCAAGTTCATTAAATAGCTATTGGTTTTAATGTATCTTATAAGAATTCAATCAACCACTAAAATATCAATTAGTAACTACCCCTAGCGTGCATATCTAGTAAAAAAGATCCTACAACTTCACTAGTAGAATCAATCTGAGACCATGGGTTTCATTTTCATCTTTGGCTGAATGATTTGAAATTGATTGACCCCCCGACCACCACTGCGTTGTTCCTGGGTTCGGGACTCAGTCGCCCCGTGGGTTTTCAAAGCCATGCTAACGTATCAAAGGGTTACCCCGTAGGCTTTGGCCACATCTTACAAAACAAAACAAAAATTTATAATTTTATATAGGTAACTAAAATATCAATAAGTTTCAATTGTACATTATTCACATATGTATATTATAGATATGTGTCCCCTGAAGCACAAATCTGGATGTAGTTACGAGCACATCCGACCGCAATCATTACGAACCCGCCTTATTCGAATTCTACTCTTATTATAAGTCGTGTTGATGTGATTGAAAACCTACCTTTATATCCACGCAGATTCAATTTCTTTTTAGTATTGAGTACGAATTGTTCCAATTTCTTGTTCTAGGCCATTTCTTGTTTCTGCAAATGCAGGTAAGTCTAGCTGCTTTAAATCAGTATGTTGCTTGAATATAAGATAATGTAAATTAAAAAAAGATAGTAAGAAAAAGACTTTACATTTTAACAATAAATTAGTCATGGTAAGTAATAATCACGAACAAAACCACATTTCTAAAATCTTTGGTTTAGGCAACTATTCTAAAGTATTTCCCAATCATTGAAGTTAAAAACCTTAAATTTTTCTACTTCATTAAGCAATTTCCAAAGGAAAAGATTTGTGGCTTTCTTAGCGCTCCTCGCAATAGTTTTTGAGATAAATTTCAACCACTTTTTGAACAATAAATTTCTGACCAATTACGAAATTCCGTGCAATGAGCACTTCCAAACCAATCGGTAAATCATGAACAAAAGAAATTTGGAGAATCTTTCTTCAAGATTCCTTAGTTGTTAGTTTAATTCGGTTTTATCCGCTGTGCAGTGATCAAAAGGAGGCAAAAAGTTCAGCCGCCAGGTTTTCATAAGCAATTTACGTGTCAAGTAGAGAGTTATTGTCCACGTTACTTAATTTTTGGTAGAATCTCCTTTTAGGAAAGATTTTTTGTTTATTGATTCCCGTAGCGATGAAGCAGAAGTTGTGGATATGAGGGTACTTTAAGATTACTCGGCATACATGCGGGTCAATCTGCAACAGCGATTTTAAATAACTCTTGAAAACTTCACACTAAATAACTCATAGAAACAAGATTGACTGGTATGATGACATTTTACGAATTCCAGTGGTTTGAAGAAAACCAACATTTCAGATTTTCGTTAAAATTTCATTGATTCAGAAGACTGAAGTTTAAAAAGTGTTTAAAAGAACTTTTTTTTTCAAATAATACGGCAGCCTTTTCCAGACAGGTTATTTACAAAGGCTCTTAACCTATAGAAAGCTTTAAACTTAGGACAAACTTACTTGGAAGATATGATGAGATGTAAAATTCAATTTTATTTTAATCGCCTTTTTAGTGAGGCTGGAAACTACGAGTAAATCCGCAATCTAGGCAATCCGGATTCCGGATTTATGGATTTTTCAGATTTTCGGATTTGAAATTCGTAAATGCGAAATTTCGGATTTATATATTCGGATTTGGCGGATTTAGTTAAAGTTTTCGCTTTAAGCTATTAGGAGCGATTTGAAGCGAAAACAGCGACGAGCGAATCAAATCAAAATAATTTGTTTTACTTACTTTACTTACTTTGTTTTACTTACTTTTACTTTTAGGTACGGAGGATCGAACTGAGAAAATCGATTCAGTACGGATCGATCTGTAATTTTTTCCCGATTTCGAAGATCGATTAGATAAAAGATAGATGTTTATAGATAGATTCCATTTATTTTTACATTTCAATTTGGAGAAGCACTAATTTTGTTTCGCTTTATTAGGCTCAACTTGTCATAACTAGCAAAAACCGGTGGACTTCATATGACAATATATTATCTTTTCCCACCAAGTGATTAATTTTGCAATTTTAAAAAACTAATAATAAGCGATGATAGTTTAGAAGAAGACCTTGCTCCAGACTAGATACCATATAGCGGAAGGCCGGAGTGGGTAGACGTAACAAATATCCTAGTTAGCAGGGAGAAATTTTCAAAGGCCTTAGAGTTAACCAGGGATGCACTAAAATTGAATGCTGTCAACTACAGATAACACTACCATATTTTAGAGATCTGATAATATTACACAAATTAATGATGATGCGAAAAAATTTCCACGTGAGCTTTCTCAGTTTTATTTTATCGCGTCGCGTCTTGTCTTAAATCGATGGGAATCGCTTGTGGAAGGAGGTAATCTGAAATTAGGAATTGCGGTACAATTAGATAAAATAAAAGATTTTATTGAGTTGTGATCATACCTCTTTCAATCAGTTGATGTCTCAAAAATACCACTATTACTTTGTTTCCCATAGGACCCCACTTCTATTATATTTTACAGAAGTGAAACCTTTTTTTATATATGATGTTTCCAAAGCTCAGGGGATGCCCTATGATGCTAAATCACAGCCTTGGCTGGAAAGGAATTAAGTATGAGGGAAATGGGTTAGGATGTTGAGTGAAGGAATTGTCGATGTAAGCCCCGTTTGAAAGTTTCGAGATCATATGACGAGGGAAAAAACAGAAGATAGTAAACTGTTCCACATTCGTGTTGTTCTGCTTAAAAAAGATTCCCGAAGATTCCCGAAGGTACGTCCAAATTCCACCTACTTTCTTGTATCGCGCGTTGTCATTTGTCTGCAAGGAATTAGGCTAGCAATTTCGTTAGAACAATGTCCATGGAAATAGCGATAGAAGAGTGAGAGACAACCGAACTTCCATTCATATATACGACTCGAAGGATGCTCGTAAGAATAAAGCAATTTCAAAAGTTGTAGAGGCAATGCATTCTAAAGAATTGAAACAGAATTATCTGAATCCGGCAACATAAATCGAAATTAGTCACAGTCACCCTTTAGTACCTTCACCTTAGAAAATTATTAACATGACCCTAGTATGCCACTTTTCTCTATACAGCAAGAGAGAATCATCGTAGTCACTCTAGGTACAAAATTGTTATCACTTATCAATCAGAAATCGTATTCTGCACAACCGAATTAAAATCGGTCTGTGCCTTATGAAGCTAGGCGTCGCCAATCCTTCAACTCTCACAATAAGCCACAATTTATGTCAGAATACAAATACCAGGTTTCCCCTCCCCCCCCCCCCCCCCCCCTCCCCAGCCTAGGGCAACATTTTTCATAGAGTAGCAATGGGTGATCATATAATACACAACATAAAGGAATCTTCCAAATAGGTGTGTGAAAAGAAATTGTGTAACGTCCTCTCCGCACACCACCCAACTTATATATTTTTCTCGTCGTATCAGTGGGACAACATCTTCCTTTA
This sequence comes from Leptarthrus brevirostris, assembly GCA_964036015.1. Taxonomy (NCBI): domain Eukaryota; kingdom Metazoa; phylum Arthropoda; class Insecta; order Diptera; family Asilidae; genus Leptarthrus; species Leptarthrus brevirostris. The sequence continues at coordinate 146,525,351 of OZ038373.1, read as the reverse complement.
GGACCAAATTATTCTCCTATTAGCAACGGGGGATCACATACATAGATACAACAGCAAAAGAACCAACAAAAAATTTTAAATAAACTTTCTAAAACTCGAGCGATGTAAGAAATATAGCCCAATTCCTCAACACGATCAGCGTTTCTGAAAAAACTAAATTCCTTTGGCTTTTCCTCAGTCGGGTCAAGTGTACATTTTGAAAATATTTTACCGCAAAAGGGGTGTTGCAGTGTAAGTGATCGGAATATGATACAGCTGTCCGGATCGGTGTTTAAATTTCCTGGTTTAACATTTAGTTTTCGGTTTCGTGTGAAAGCATCCAGCAGCCAAAGAAAAACTAACTCTTTGGTGCTGCTGCTGAGGAAGAGCCAATGGAGTTTAGTTTTCCTTTATCAGAAACGCTGATCGTGTTCAGAAATTTTGTTATATTTGTTACGTCGCTCGGGTTTTAAAAAGTTTATTTTGAATTTTTTTTTTGCAAATTCACTCGGGTCAAGTGTACATTTCGTGCATATTTCAGCAAAAGAACTATCCAAATCGGTCCACGCGTTACAAGGTTAGGTTCCTTCCCCACCTCATCAACATTTTTTTCTCTCGTGGTATTAACCTGTTCCCTGGTACTCTACCGAACAGAAAAAGTATTATCCAAATCGGTCTACGCGTTACGAAGTTAGACTACCCCTCCCGCACCCTAGACCAAATTTTTTCTCCTATTAGAAATTAAGGATCATACACTGTACAACAAAAAAAGAACAATCCACATCGGTCCACGCGTTACAAAGTTAGGGTTCAACCCTACCCCCACTACCACACCACCAAAAATTTCGACATGGTACCAATCGGTGAACGTACTCTACCCAACAAAACAAGAATCATCAAAATCGACGCGGTACGAAGGTATCCCCATGTCAAACATAAAAAAAATACACGTCGAACTTAGAACCTCTTTGTCTTTGAGAAGTCGGTTTCAAATGATTTATTATCGGGACCTTACCTCAATTCGACAGGAAAACGTAAAAGCAACATACACTTGTGATTTATAAATTTAGAAAAGACAAACGTTGTTCTAATAGAAAGGATACTGACGGAGAAAAATATGATGATTACCATGAGTTTTCGTCAATTCATGAAGAAAATGGCTGATAATCAAAATTTGCTTTTTCGTATTAAAATGCAAGAATTTCTTTATAAAGTAATGTACAAAGGCAACAATCGCAAGAAAAGAGCGTCAACGTTTTCGCTTTGGTACATTAGCAACACCAAGGGCAACTAGTCCCATCTATATTAACACAGGAAGATCATCCTTTTAAGCAACACTTGGGCATTTTACAAGTATTCAGAAAAATTCTCCCGCAACTGTTATCCATGGCTCGGAAAGCCCATTATACAACTATAGCAATTTAAATTTTCAATAGAATTCATAAAATAAAATTATCTTTTTTTTTTTAAATTAATAAGAAGAAGTTATTTATAGTTCACTAAAAAATAAAATGTCTTACTTACCTTAAAGTTATTGATATCCTCTCTATGGCACCAACTGGTAATTTTGAATTTCTGTCTTTTTTTGTAATACGAAGGTTGCTACTTAAGTTTTGAGATAGACAAGTTATAGTAAATATTTATAATCGAAAATGACTTTATTGTTTTTCAAAATATACTCCATGAAGATCACACTTTCCTCTCCGATTAAGGTACCTCCAAAACATGCGATTTGAACGCATCAACCGCTTCTTCAGGCGTCGAAAAACGTTGACCTCGCATTTTACTTTTGATCTGCGGGAATAAGAAGAAATCATTGAGTGCCAAATCTGGACTGTACGGCGGATGACCCATCAATTCGATGTTTTGAATGCTCAAAAATTCACTTGTTTGTTGTTGAGAGTTTGTATTGTTGTGGTGGAGAATGATTCGTCTTCTGCGATTGGTTTCCCTTATTTTTCCGAACACTTTTGGCAAACAAATGGTGGTATATCATTCAAAATTGACCGTTCTACGTTGCTGTAATGGCACGGTGGCGATATTTCCAATTATTCTGAAAAACAGCAACCATTTGCTTCGAAGTGCTTCATGCAGACCCATACAATCGATTGATGTATAGTTTCGGGTTTGTATGCATAGATCCCTGAGCCGCGATCTTACAGACGTCTTTTGAAGAACTGCGATTGAATTTTTTCAAAATTTATTTGTACCAATTATGCGGTATCCAACACCAAAAAATCTTTTTGACGGCCAAATGTTCATGAAATATTGAATGCGTGCAAGTGAAACTAATGCCCAAGCATGCCTTAATCTCACGGTATGTCACATGATGATCCTGCGATATCAGTTCACGCAGAGCATCGATTTTTTCTGGCACAGCCACCTCGTAGTGATATTTTGACGTAATTGCTTACAAGAAATGCCATAACTCTTAGGGGTTACTAGAAAGTTACATGCTTTTGCAAACATATTTTTGAGTATTGATCGAAATATGAAATTCGAACAAATCAAATTAAAGTAGCTTAAGGTAAAATTTGATATCTTCATAATTGCGGAATATCTTATACAAGTTAACCCACCTTCTTAGCTTAAATCTGTTAATAAATAAAGGGGAAACCCCGTTAGGAAAAAAATCATGTGGCAAATTTGCTCAAATAAATATAACGCTCACACGACTTGTTACCGTGAAACCTGTGTGCCTAACTTGTATCGATTAAAACTGATTTAACGATATAGTATTTCACGATCGGTGATCGTCACCTGAAAAACTCAATCACGATCGTGATCAGGACTGACAGTGTAATCGCAGAGATGTGTTCAGGTAGTTACGATACAGAACCGATAATCAGATTTTGCTAAGTTAAATTAAATAATTTTCTAGCTTGGAAGTTAAAAGAATTTACACAGAAACCTAATACAACGAAGATAGTCATCAGATCGACACGAGTTGTTGCATACAACTCTACCGTGGTAATGTAAACCTGCATATCATCAGAACTGCTTCGGAAGAAATCAATGATGCTTGTAAAATAATTAATCACTAAACTTGGCTACATACCAAAAAATTAGAAGAACATTTTCTTCTTCTAAAATGACTCACCGAAAGAAGTAGCTTCGTGAAAAGGAGGAGCCAGTTTAAATGTTGATCGAACATTACCGATCGATCAGCATTTTAATTCATCTCCAATCATTCGTAGTCCGACAAAGAAAAAAAACAGTGGAACATGGTACCTGTCTACCAATATTAATTAATCGATGTAATTACGATGTCGATCGAAGATAATATTTCTCCCGTGAAGATCGGTTAGCTCCATTGGGCTACGACTTACGACTGTGGAATGCAAATCAGTTTTCGTTCTTAATTTATGTCTGCTCAAATTTGCTGAATAATAGTTCACGATGAGAAGCGGCAAATCCTAGTGCATTTATCGAAGATTGTCTAAATTATTTGTTTATTTCTCACAAATGATTGGTTGATTTAATCATTGCTTCATGACGAAAGGAACTTTATGAATGATTCGGACAGTTTCGAAATCTCGTTAATATTGCGACGTGGGAGTTATTAAACTTTTGCTTTTTATAACTTTGCGGTTTTCCTTTATTATTAATGAGTGACTCTGCTTGTCAGACTTAACGTAATTAGAATCTTCTCTTAACCCTTCCAGTTCTCGTGAGGAGATATTTCCGTTTTTAGGAAATTTACTATTATATTTTAAAAGCACTATCAGTTAGCTTCTTACTTGCTGTATTTAAGATGAAATGCAAAAAGTTATTTTGTTCTTTACAATATTTACGGGTTATCCTACAGCATTGCGTCTCAGCTTCTTTTTGGCAGAACAGATTTTATAAATTTAAATTAATATTATATTTACTATAAAGTAATTTACGAACGGATGCGCCACAATAATTATATTAATTTTCTTAGACTTGATAACGAGCTAGTTGATATACAACAAGGAAGAGGTGTTTTCATGAGAAAGCATTGAAGTTATAAAGTTATATAATGTTTTTAATTCTACGTTTATTTAATTGTCAGAAGTGGACCAAGTCAAGGATGGATCAAAATAATAAAATTGCAATCGTATAATATACAATTGTACTATTTCTATATTTTTCTATCACCAATCATTACTGTAAGATCAGAGAGTTAACTTGTTTGTTAGCGATAAAAACAAAATGGTTCTCTTTCTAAAAGCGCATTTGTAGTATGATCGTAGGGGAAGCCTATGTTAAAATGGTCAAAAATAATTTTTTTTATTGCGTTAACAAATTATTTAACAGAACACGGTATTTATAATCACAACGTTATTTATTTATAGCCCAGTAGTTAAATATAAAAGTACAATTTGGTCAAGTCTTTGGAAAGGTAATCACTTAATAATATTATTACATCTTGCTCCTGATAAGAGGTAAGATGGGGTACGAAAAACGGGGCAAGATGAAACTTATTTAATCTCACAAATTACACATATGAATACTTTTTCGAAGTTATAACCGTCTATCCCAGCGCAACCTTTATGAGCCCGAGTGTTTCTTTTTATGATGTAGGCCCAGGGGACAACCCTACGTTAGCATGGCTTTGAACTGATGGAAAGGTCAAAGAGGGAACATGAGTGTCTTGTTTTGCATTGCTACGAGCTAAGCAACAACCCAGAGACGGGGTGAATTTTTAATTTAATTTTTAAAAATTCACGTGGAGACCGAGGCTCGAACGATCCAACTCCTTCTCCATTTAAAACTCCGTCTTATTTAAAACTTCGCAATGATGGCTATTGGTGGCTTTATTCTTTCTTTTAGTGCTATCTTTTTTGGTCTTTTGCCCTTCTTTTTATAATCATGCTGATTTGCCTCTACGATAATATTCCATCCTTTCTTCTACCTGAACAGACGGTTCTATATGAGGTTCAGAAACATGACAATTTCCTGGCTGGGATTTAGATGAAATAAGGTGACAGCAAAATCAGGACGAGCTGGCTTATGAATTAATTGAAGTTCCCTCTTCTCCTTTTCATCTAAAATTTGTAGTTGTCTCTCAATAACATGTTGAGGTCCGTTTGTATTACTATGTAGAATTCCCTGATTTGATATGGATGGACGATCTTCATTAAGTTGAATGTTGGTTGTTTCAGCAGCCAAAACAATTGCATCAGTAAAATAATTAATCAAAAATTCTTCAGTTTGCAACTGGTGGATGCAGTGTAGAGGAAAGCAAAGTGTTATCACTCAACTTTGATGGTCCAATTCGATAAGTTCGATAATTTGGGTTAGGCTAACATGGCCATCTAAAAGCAGTAAATGAGCAGTTGCTGAAAATTTCAATTATGGAGCATGATCTAGCAATTCAGCTTGCGATTGCGGTACGTTCCAAGCTCCAGCATTATCCACAGTCTCATTCGGAACCGGTGCGCCGATGGGATATTATCCACGTCCTGAACAAGTGGAAGCAAAGGTGAAATGAAGATAGCAAGGGGTTCAAGTCCCATTAACGACCTAGGTTCATTGGCAGAGAGAGAGAGCATGGTCAAGTAGGTTACTACCTAACCCAGTTTCTGAGCGACCACGGGTACTTCCGCTCGTAACTCCATCTAAAGGGGGGAAACATCGTAGACGAAGTGCATTTACTGGCCAGACCAAACTGACGCCGCTAAGCACAATTTTTTTTTAGTTACAAAGATGGGCTACCGAGAGAGGAACGCTGCGAGTTCATCTAGGAGGCAAGGTCTCTCCTGACACTATAGTTCAGGGAGTGACAGCCAAAGAAGAAACCTGTAAAGCACAGTCAGGAAGAAGATATACTTCGCCAGAGAAAAACTTAATGATTGTGAAGGGGGGCCCCTCAATTTCAAGCGTTTGGAAATTACAGGGTAATTCATAAATTCAATTTTTAAGACAAAGAGTCGAAAATGTTTGTTTAGGGTACACAGGCAATTAATTTTAATTATTGCTGCAAAATAATTAGAGTAACTTTGTTGTATTGCTGTTATTAGCTATTGTTGGCCTGAGTTTACACCCTAGTATCCTGGCTTTCTGTTACTAATACCTAATGGAAGTTTTGCTATAAGAAAGGGTCAGTCAGCAAGAATTACGATCATCGTTGAAAAATAAATAAATAACTACGGCTGCTCTTAAGCTAAAATTATTAAAAATTGGCAGAATTTACTTTTAAGGAATATGCGGATATAATTTACATTTAATGTGTAGTAGACTGAAATGAAAAAGCGGCTGTATTAGAGTATGAAAGGAGATGTGCATCCAAAAGAGGGGTATTTTTGCGAACTTTCCGAAGATTAAGAGAAACCGGAAGTGTAACTTAAAACAACACGGAATTGCGAGTTGAAACATTGGTAGATTCTACCGATGGACGTCGAGCAGCAAATACTCACCCTCGTCGGGCAAGACTTTAAAGGAGCTCGAACGAGTCGAAAGAAAATTAGGAGTGTATTCAGTTAAAGTTTGAAGGGATATTCACGCAGCAAAGTGATGCTCATACCATCACATTACAGTGCAAGGCCTACTAGAAGGAAATTCCGAGAAAATATTAAAATTTTGCATTTGGCTTTAATTTAATGCGACATAGAGAAGAGGGCGTTTCTCTGCCGGTTGAATCGCACTTCACTAGGGATGGCATCAGCCACTTCCACTACCTCCATACCTGGTCGGATACTAACCCACAAAGGACAAGCGGGACTCCTTCTAGCCCAAATTTTGAACCACCAGTGTTTGCTGGTATCATCGGCAACCCATTGCCGCAAGTGCTTGAAAGCCAAATTTAGGCGGACTTTTTGGGAAATATATTACCAAATCTACTAGAGGACATTCCTCTGGATAATCTTAGGTCAATGTTTTACCAACAACATGGAGCCCCAGTGCATACTGCCAACATTGTGAGGCAATATTAAATGAAAAATTTCCTTACTGCTGGCTTGGACGAAGTTTACCAATTTCTTGGCCTGCTAGATTTTCAGATCTTACCCCATTTTTTATATCCTTTCTCTATCTGCACATGTTGTACTATTTTGGAAAGGTGATAAGATGGGCAACGCAATAAAAGTAAAAAGCAAGTGAATACATGCATTTCAGAAAAACTTTTGGGAAAATCCTGAATTTAAGGTAAGCGCAAAACACAAACACTTTTGGAAGGGAGTATACCTGCAATGGTACGAGTTAGATCAACATTGTTGACAATTTTGGAAGGGTCATTGGGATAGTAGTTGTTCTGAGTTTTTTTTTTTTTTTTTGATGTCTCTACGTGAGTAGATCAGAAGTTTAAAAAAATAGTAATGGGCATACCAAGAAAATTACAGATATATGAATCGCGCTGTAACTCTCAAACGGTTGAAATTGACACCCCCCCCCCCTCCCACCCACTCGCTGCCTTAAAATTTTTTGTGTTTCTAGGTGAGATCTATCACCCCCACTTATTTTGGCACACCTTGTGTGAAACACCCTGTTATACCAATCTTAGAGTATGCAAGTTCAGTTTGGTCTTCTTTCTATTTGCTTCACATTGATCACTTTAAAGCTGTCTATCGCAGATTTGAGACCGATTCTCTCAGTCTGCCTTGATATGCAGATCGATTTTTTCTTCTTTTTTTGGAGACTTATAAGATCACACTTAACGGGTATGGGATGTGATTAATTGGTCTAAATAGTTGGGTGCTTTCAGTTTATCGGTTCCGTCTCGTTCCTAGAGAACTCCATACCATAGCACTAAATATGAGCCTATAAATTCAATGTCAACTCAAATTGGTTAGAGTTATTTTCTGTTTTATTGTTATAGTATTTTTTATTGGTCTTTTGTACATTTAGCACCGTGACTGCTTTTGGATCTTTCAAGGTTTTTTGTAATTGGTTATGTTTCAGGTTATGAGAGTGTTATCAAGTCTTTTATGTGGTAAAATGTTCCTCAAATGGATACAAAATGATGTTTTTTCAATCGCTAATTTTATTTGATATCCCCTAATATCCCTCATGAAATGAACATATTTAACAAAAGTACATAGGAAAAGAAATGTCAATAAAAAAATGACCAAAGAGGAATGCCAGATTTGTAAATGGCAGTCTGCATCATTGCATTTTACGATTAAGCAGAACCTGCATAACATCGAGGATTTCGAAAAATTTTCACTTAATTGCATCTTGAACGTGATCAAAGCATTTGCAGTATTTCTGATTATCTCAGTTTGATTTGTACTTTTACCTAAATACAACGCGCACCTTATTCATCGCAGAGGACCACGCGGACAAGATGGTACGACCAAGCAGCTCGTCACCGTAGGACTATGACTCTCATCTCTGGGAAAAGTAAATAGAAGAAGTATACAATCAACATTTTTGTTTTGCCTTCCTTAGAAAAAATCTAACAAAGTTCGTTTCTCATTAACATTTTCCACATTTTCCTGAAAAGTTTGCACAAATATCTATTCAAATGAACTGCGGGTGAGACAAGATATGTAGTTTTAAAATGAAAGACGTCGCCTACAAGGCAGTTTATCTAGGCTTCACGTTGTGGCAATCATTCAAGGGAACAACTAAGATGAATACAAGCAGCCTCCGATGTATCCATATCTTAGCATATTTTAAGACGAACAGAGTGACGAACGTATTTTCGTGCATTCCATTGTTAATTTGCATAACCGCACAATTTCTCTAGAGGTATCCACTCTAAGCAATGTATTTCTGTTTACCAACCATTTAGTCGTAAATCAACACAAGGCTCTTCATGTGGTTAATCTTAAACTAGAGTTCTTGCCATATTTCATGTATTGCTTTAATTTTTTGCGCAGTGATATTAAAATTGTGCCAAAGAAATAATCCTTACTCTACAAATATACTGACATGTCTTTAGAAAGGAATTATGAGTACCTCAAAGGTGTTGATTTATGTAGAATCTGTCAGACCGCTGGCGTACGCAGCATGAAAGGATGATTAACTGAGCGCGCATCTGCAAACTTCATAAACTATAAATGACGGTAAACTGTTGCTAGTAATTACATAAAAAGTATATCCGACATTACTGATTATGAAAGATTTAAATTGCATAAATACATATAGAACTAGACGAGGAACTTAACGTCAACATAAATTAGTCTTTGCTATTTCGCGTTCTTTTTTGCAAATTCGCGAGCTAATTTCTACTACATGTTTTCCCGCACACCGGTTGTCTTCATTTTTGATTCCTTGGTCATCGACGCTAATACCAAAAACCACTGTAGACTAATACAGCTTTGTAGACTCCATATGGTACGATAGGTAATCGTAGTAATTGCCAAAACTAGAAAATAGACCGCTCGCAGCTATCTTAATTGACAATAGTTCTAAGAATTTCCCCAGTAATAGCTTTATTTCCAGGGATCTTGTGACGATCCTAGCAAAGACCCCCCCCCCCCCCCCCCCCCCCCCCCACAGTACTGGTATGCAGGAAATTGTCCACGGCTTCCGTCAACGGACGAACCTATAGTTCATCATAGATTGCGAGGCAAACGCTCACAATACGGTTTGGGGCAGCAGAAACATCAATGAAGAGGTGAGTACCTACCTGCTTAATTATTAGAAGTGTCTATTTACCACCCTCAAATTGCCGTTTACACGGAAATACACGAAACTACACGTAAGTACACTAAAAGTGCAAATAGTAATATTACTGGTAATAGTTTATCACAGCCTGTTCTAGATACAAAGGTGGAGAGCGGGAGGGGGCGGCAGCCCCCCCTTAATAAAGCAACTAAAAGACAGATTAATACACCTCTTCCTCCCAGAAAGCCTAATAAAAATTTGACGTACTTTCCGTGTATTTGAGAGTGGTAAATAGCTGCTGCCTTAATTATTTAATAAAACAAAATATTGACATTTTTAATAGAGGATGCAAAATTATTTTCATCACTACAACCACTGACTCTGGCTGAGTTCATAAGGAGATGGCAACTCTCAAATAAAGCTTTGCTGTCGGATCATCAGCACATGAGATTCGATATTCCTCAGCGTTCTGAGATCATTTCAAATACTACTATCCCCAGGAAAACAAACTGGGATGCCTTCAAGCCTATTATAAATCTTTTAGACCAATCAGTCTCACATCTATTCTACTTAAGACAATTGTAAGAATGCTAGACCTTCATATCAGATTCAAACTGGATAAATCATCTCCCCTTTACTCTACTCAGTTTGCCTATACAAATGGTTGATCAACAGATACTGCCTTACATAATCTTGTTTGCAAGATCGGAAAAGCCCTTCACCGTAAAGAAATGATATTATCTGGTTTTCTTGACATAGAAGGTGCTTCTTTGGGTCAATATCTAGAGGTCTAGCAAGGAGGGGTTTAAATTCTAAATGACTGCTTTGGTCGCTAGTAGCAGACGACTTCTTAAGCCAGCTTAGTGGGCTTAATAACCAAGCAATAGGATACGCTGACTACCTTACAAACAGTAGTAAGTAGAAGTTCGACGGTTACTAACTGGTGTGTTAAAGAAGGCCTTACTATTAACCCCGATAAGGTTGTTCTTGTGCCGTTCACCACAACGCACCATTTGGACCTTGTCGCACTTTCAATCCCAGACACAAATATTTAATACTCCAATGAGGGTTGAAATATCTAGGCCTATGCTCAGAGTGCCTACATAGACTTCACCTTAAATGAGGTTACTCGAGCCCTATAGATTTATTGAAAACTCTTTGGAAGGACACCCTGAAGATGCTTTTCTGAAATTCAAATTGTATATGATTGTAAAACCGAGAGTTACTTATTTTAGATTAGGTAGCGCATGCGGACAACATGAATGCCAAAAAGGTAGTGACCCCTTATAATCGCAAAGATTTCCTTCAGTAAAACGCCGTTACCCTTTCACTCCACTTATCAGGTCGATCCAACTGCGCTCGGCCGCTGAGGCCGATCCAACCGACGATGAACTGGCGAGGAATGGCTCTTCCTATCGCTGCCCAGGACCCGAGCCCTCAGCTGGTCGTCAGAAAGAACTTTGATAGCAGACTGGGCTAGGAGTCAACATTTGTTATACTGAAGAAATGTACCTCGATACCACTGCCTTAAGTAAGGCAGATCGAAGGTTGCTCTCAGGCTACCTATACTGTGGGCTGAGATATTATCTACACCTGATAGGTCTGTCCAGCGAGACGGAGTGTGGGCTATGTCTGGAAGATAGTTAAATCAAAATGCACATAATGTGCTTTTGTGTGGCCTTGGCATGGCTGAGAAGGAGGATCTTCAGTTGGTAATTTCTGAGCCTGGCTGATGTAAGATCCTCCACTGTTAAAGAGCCTCTTTTGCAATAGTAGTAGTAATCCTAGGTTGTAGTGCCCACCATAACTTAAACAAAACTCAAAAAATTTTGAGACAAAAGTCATTCACGTTAACGCAAAGAATACGAATCTGCAATAAATAGTAAGCGTTCGTTTTTAAGTTTTTTATCGACTTTGATGAACAAATTTTAATTTTAATTTTTTTTATCCGTTGTGTAGTTTTCGAGATATTTCAGTCTTCAGATAAATTGAATACCCTGTACAAATATGTTTACATTCAAAAAATTAAATAAGACAAATCGATTTTTCAAAGTTGGTAAAGTATAGTGGCGTCTTGTAATGTTTAAATTTAGCTTATTCATGTCGAAATCACTTTTGTTGTATTGTCGAAGTTTCGAAAAGTCATTACTTCTGTGGTTACCCTGCATTAAACGTGATAAAAGGAAAATGTTGTGAGTTATACGTATGTGACGCTAGAGCCATGTTTTATTTGTGTGGGGGAAAATCAATAAAAAATCTTCGCAGACATTTATTTAATTTATTTATTTACAATGTTTCGTCAAGGCTGATCACTTACAAAAGAATAGTATAAAATAAAAGTTAAAATAAAAATAAGAAAAGAATTTAAAAGGATACATTATACAGGTCCCTAAAGTGATGGTGACAATTAACAAAAAAACAAACCCGAAATCAAATTTACTGATCAAGGCTATTACTACTAAAGGGGGTGTTCTACCATGTTGATTTCAAAAAATCGATATATATTTTTTTTGTATTTTTCTAATCTAGAACGTGTCAGGAACATACCCTGGTATTGATATATCTGAAGTCTTATTATTTCGGGATGTCAGAGACTTTTAAACACAGCTCCGGTTTCGTTTTAGTAACGCTCCGTCGCGGCAGCTCTTAAACTTGTTTTTCGAGGACATACCAAGGACATCCGACACTGCAAAAAGGGCTCGGATTGAACAATAAGAACAGCAAGTAGAACAGCCAGAGTTTCTTCTCCAACAAGAAGAAGTAACTTTTCGTCTAAGGTTCATGCATGTACCTTTTTAAATGAGATTTCCCAAAAGTTGTGTTTTTGCAACTGATTGGCATAATATCTCGAAAAATAATTGATCGATTAAGGGGTTATACGCAGTCAGAAGGCCGACAATAAGCGATTTTTCTTTGGAGAAGCATTTTAATTTATTAACTTGAAATTTTGTATGCATATAATAGGCACTTTATACAATATTGTCATATTTCTTATTTGTAAATATAATGATTTTCACAGCAGACGATCTCCGAAACTTCCTTGAAAAAAAAAACTGTTTTGCGGTGTTCACGATATCTCGTGACTGGGTCATCCGAAATCAAAAATCAAAAAAGATTTTGTTACCTTATGAAATTATCTAGAAATTAATCGAAGGAATAAGCAAAATATTGATCTTTCATCAAACGGCGGCTCCTCAAAAAAAAAAAATTGATTTTTAAGGAAAATTGTTTCCTTAAATTGTTTATAAAATGAAAAATATTTATTGGATTCGGAAATACTTCGATTAATTTCTAAAAAATATATTCAGAAAGACTTTGTTAAAATTTTATACCAATCGGTTGAGCCATTCTCGAGATATCGTGTACGCCAACTTTAAAAACATGGTTTTCAAAAAAATGTGTTTAAAGTTTCAAAACCATTTTACTTATGGGAAAAGTGTTTTAACTTACACAGAGTCATCTATTCCAGGACCATATAACACAAAAGAGAAATAAAACAGAACGTACAAACGAGCCCACGACCTTGGTGCTTGGCAGTACAATAAGGTAATAAAAGAGGGGGTGCTCCAGGTAAGCAGCAGCCGCTCGGGTCTCTGCTCCGCACACTTTCACCCGCACCGAGGAGACCTTACAAATATGATTATAACTCCGAGAATATTTATCGGATTGACCTGAAATTTTGTGTGCACAATCTTGAGTATATGATAATTCAAAAAATCAATTTTTCTCAAAATCCTGACTGCGTGTAATCCCTTAACTCAAATCTTTTATAAAAATCTTTGCAAAACTTGTGGCTACCGTTTGCTTTTGAAAATTTTTCATTTTAACAATTTTTACAGCTGTTTTTGGCCCTAAAAGCATGAAATAAATATTTTATTTTTAAATGTCGATTATTGTGCGATATTTTTGAATTTTTAAAATTCCGTGCGTCAAACTTTAGCCAAAAGGATAATAAAACTAAATCTTTTTGGATTTTTTGTTTTAGACGACATTCATGAGCTGAATTGCGTCAACCGTTTTGATATGAAGTTTTCGTAAGGGGTACTTCAAGGTCGAACAAGGTCAATCCAGAAAAACTAAAAAATTTCAAAAAAATTATATTAAAATTACATTAAAAGTGTAAGAATAAACGAGTTGAACACAAAAACCGCATAACAAACATATTATTGGTGTCAGTACGCCTGATCCTCGAAAAACAGTATCAAAAACGGCGTCGTAAGGTAGAAGACCCCCTTAAAATACAATTTCAAATTCTTTAACAAAAGAAAAATAAAAAAAAAATAACTACAATAAATTGTGGGGCTTAAAACGACTTTAACTGAGCTGATCCCTCGCTTTAGATTTTTAAAGATTAAAATCAACACAATTACAACAGAGATTAAAAAAGGCGTCAATGGCTCATTCTCTCTCTAATTCCCGTAACCTCTTATGGAGTACTGGCCCGATTTGAGACAACGATTTCAAGTGCATCTGCAATTTAAAGTGGATTCCAAACCACCGATGTTTTTTCTGCAACCTCCAATGGCCTCTTTTATCGTAATGTGTTGGCAGCAGAAAGCGACCATGGATCCCCGCTGGTGAGATTCGAACCTGAGACTTTCGGTTTGGAAGGCCAATACGTTATCACTTACTCCACTGAGGATAAAGAAAGTCCTATCTTCTAGAGAGTCCAAACAATTTCATGTGCAACGACTCGATATTAAAATGTTTGCATTACTTTTTTCAAGAAATTTCGAAAGTGAAAGTTGGTTACAAAAATCGAGAATATTGCGCCCGTATCACATGGAGTAAACTTAATGAATTTTCTAACCTAAAATGCCTCCACTGTTACTATTTCCAAATAAGTTACATATTAATATTCATTACACAAAATGTATTCTTAGCATTATTTTATAGTACGGAAAATAAATAACACATACTATATCCGTTGTATTTTAACCGAATAACCGATTTAATTATAGTGCTAAGGAAACAAAGAAGTAGGCAGTTATGTATTATTTATTACGACAATTTAGATTTCTAGAGAAGCCTTGGGTTAGCGATAAAACTGTTTACAAGTTTGCATTTCCCGACAGACATTACGTACATATTTTAGTGGCCAAACTGGCCGCTACTTTATTCTACGTTTAGCACCAACGGCCCCTGCAGCGCTGCACCCAAAATAAATTTCGGCCCGAGGTAATTTTTCCTTGCCGCCTTTGTCTTACACCAGGGTTCGCGGTCTGTTTGCTTTTCCATTTTTCTCCGTGCCAACGGAGGTAAATAAATTCTTCGATAGATTTGATAAGGGCCTGAATGCAAGACGTCAGCATCAGTTAAATACTTTTCGTCGACCGCTAGGGCCTAACCTGGGCAGCTGTCCAATTATTTCGCTTATCTTGTGTCGTATTGTTACGTAAAAGACTGTTAAAAACACGCTGGGGAATAGACGATTACGGACCAGCGCGAAAGAAACGATTCAGGCGCGTTTACCTCGAATAGGGCCAGAAGGGCTTGCAGCAAAACAGTTATTGCAGTCATCAAGTGGTCAGCAATCACATAAGGGATCAAGCTGTGAATATTAATGGCTCCGAGATTAGTCCTTTCCGGCAGACGGTGCCTGTGCTTAACTGGAATCGTCAGTGGTTGATTAGCCTGCACAAAACTTTGCAGCTTGCATAAAACTGCAGATCAAGCAAATATTCGAAGGTGATTGAAGGGTCTCGCGCAATTAAAAACGCTACGGGTAATCACGTCCAATAAATCCAATGGTCAATTTCCTCGTAAACGTGGTAGGCTGGGTACAGGGCGGTGGCTACTAATCAGGTGCAGTTGCATATACTTGCATTGCTTTACTTTTTGATTGGCACCATTAAGCAGAAATTAAAGATTTGTGTCTTCACGTAGGTGTTTGATCAGTATTGGACCAGTATTTTAGTCAAGCCTGGCAAAAGTACAATTTCAAATCCGTAGAGTAGCATGCCAATGTCTAGCTGGTCACACTTGATTCTCCGAATGTGCCTTCTCGCAATTACCTGCAGCAAATTCTACATTTAAGCTGGAATTCCCTACTCATAACTAAAGAAAATCCATTGAAGATGCATTGGACCATAAATAACAATCATCTACGTCTGGCTTTCGTGCGCAAAATTCAAAAGAAGGAGTGAAACCGAGACATCCTAGGCTAAGTGAAACTAATGAAGAAAGAGATGGTTGCGTCTCTAGGCATTCGACACTGGACGTTTGGTTAACACCAGTCGAGTCTAAGGTTATAACTTTTCGATTTACATGTTATTTGGTCTTTTGTAAACACTAGAAAGCCCGCGATTATTATTTACAATGGCAGCCATTTAGGCATCTCGAAGGATGTGGGCATAAATTATGCAAGTCTCAGACTCGGAATGTATTATGAGCTGAGCTGGATGTGCCCAAGACCTGTCCGTTAAGTGTGTGAATCTCACGAATAGACTGGTCAACGGTTCTCCTTTATACTCGTACCGTGAATATTTATTGTCTACCACTAGGTTATTTATGACTGCATTAATTGAGTTCGAAGGCACTGCTTGATTTTGTTGCGGCAATTTCGATAGCCGAAGCAAATTGTTCCTTTTTTCCTGAAAGTGCTCAGGTAAATTGTTTGGTTTAGTCAAAAGTGTGTGGAACAAATGTGTGGTAAAATGCAAATATGATGAGAATGAATCCCTTTCGTTTTCTGTATGCTATAATAAGTTCGCCTACCTAATTACATATGTAAATACATCACCACGAGGAGATCTTTGCCTAAAGGCTTAATTTCTTCGTTGAAATAAGTACTTTCAAATACCGAATGTCGTTTTTGAAAAAAAAAATCGTAAAACAGAATGGCGGATCAAAATGACGGCCAAGACACAGCCCCACAAAAAACAGTTTTGCACATTTGACCAGACATGTCATTTCCGTAGTATTTTGACTCGCCGAACACGATGCCGTTGACTAAATTTGCCCTAGACCATTCAATTGCTTAAAAAATTGAATTTTTCGGGTGAAAATTGGCCTAAAAACAGCCTAAAACTAATTTTTTTTAAATGTTGACCAGTCAAATCATTTCCCAAATATTTTGACTGACTGAACACGATTCCATTGACTTACTTTTCCCTAGACCAATTAATTGCTTCAAAAATTACATTTTTCGGGTGAAAATTGACTTAAAACCGGCCTAAACCTAATTGTTATAAAATGTTGCTCAGGCATACCATTTTGAAGCGCTTACGATTGCACGTATACAATGTACGTATATAATTAAAAGCTTCACTATACTCTCATCCCAAATCTTTATAAAATAGTTTTTAAAAAAAAGTTTAACCGACTTCACAAAAAGCACTACAAAGCATAAGATAATTTTCAGTTTTATATCTATTACGACATTTTGAAGTCTATGTAAATTAAACAAACAACTACCTAATCACAATTGAAGATAATACATGAAACTACCTGAGCGTTTCAGCTCACGGGATCGTAATGATGTAGAACCACCCAACGCAGTCCACGAGTTCAAAAGTTAGGTTTAACCCCCTACCCCCACCCCAATCCACCCAAAGTTATTTTTCTCGTGATATCAATCAGCGAACATATTCTACCCAACAGAAAAAGAAAGAATCATTGAAATCAGTCCACGTGTTACGATGTTAGACTACCCCTCCCCCTCCGCCACCGCCACAACTTAGGACCAAACTATTCTCCTATTAGCAATGGGGGATCACACTCTATATAACACCAAAAGAACCATCCAAATCGGACCACGCGCTACAAAGTGCTGGAGGGGGGACTTCAAAGTCAATAATTTAAACTAATAATTCAACAGCTGTGATAAGTAAAGAAAATGTGATTACAAAATCGACTCTACTGTGATATTTGCATTATTTAGCAACGACCCTAATTATATGTTAATTTATTTTCTTCTGTGATATGGGTGGATTTTTGGAAGGCTGCCAAACTGACTGCTTTTATACTCATTTTAGTGAGGCTTTTGATAAGCTGTCTTCCTCTATTATCGTTTTCAAATTCCTTCTGGCGTTCCCCAGGGTAGGCATCTTGGTCCATTGTTATTCATCTTATCTATTGATGATATTACTTATTTGCTTCAAAGAAGTAAAATTCTTATTTATGCGGACGATATCAAGATTTTTCTCAAAATCAAATCTTTTGTGGATTTTACACATTTTATAGCTGGTGTGGCAATAATAATCTTAAATTAAACATTGGGAAATGGCAGGTTCTAGCCTTCTCGAGGTCCCGCAACTTTTTTTTTTTTTTTTTTTTTTTTATACGATGTGGTCAAATCCTAGGGGACAACCCTTTGATGCGTTAGCATGGTTTTGGCCGGAAGGGAATTAGGGTAAGGGAAGTGAGGAAACTTGAGTCTTGTTTGCATTGCTGCGAGCTAGACAACATCCCAGAGACGGAGTGGATTATTTTAATTTCTTAATAAAAGCTCACGGTCATCTGGGCTCGAACCCGGGACCCATGGCATGTTGGTCTTGCCGCTCAACGCATTGATCCAACTCCGTCCTTTTCAGTACAAGTTGGCACTTGTGTTCAACGGATGGAAGGAGTGAAGGACCTGGGTGTGTACCTTGATAGGCAACTTAACTTCATCCCCCACATTAATAATATCGCTTCCAGCGCCAATTCTATGATTGGATTTATCCTTCGTTGGTCCAGGCCCTCACACAAGACTTCATCTGTATACATCCCTTGTTAGACCACTTCTGTAGTATGCTAGTCCAGTTTGGTCTCCGTTTTACAGATCTCACATTAAACGTATTAAATCCGTACAGCGTAGATTTCTGATATCGGCCCTTCGGAGTGACCCTCTTATTCTGCCTCCATATGAAGAGCGATTGGGACTGCTACAACTTGCTACTCTCGAGAAGCGTAGTTGGGTTGCTGATATAATTTTTCTACACCAGCTTCTACAGCGTAAGATTGACAGTGAGGAACTTTCTTCCAATGTTTTACCTAGCGAACTGTCCTATTCTCTTCGAAACCGTTCTAGCTTACGGATAGCTTTCTCGCGCACTAGGTACGGTATGTTTGAGCCAGTTAACTGCATGTGTAGGTTTGCTATTGATGTTGGTAATATTTTCAGCAATAACGTGGACAAGATTACATTAAGGAGGAGCCTCTTTTAGCCATCCTGTTGCACTTACTCGTTTTTGTGAGGCTTTTGTAAGGTTTCTTATGTTGGTTTGTGTATGTATTGTATTGGCTTGGCTCAAGCGATCTCTATTGCCTATGCACCCCTGATTGTTTTGTTTGGGGGTGTTTTGTGCGTTTAGGTACTAATATTTGTTAGCATGCTGGTGTCAGAACCTCATTCACCTCAATATTTTGTTATATTCTGGTGGGTAGGTCAATTGATTTCTGGCTTCTGCCTGTGAAGTGCGCTCTCTGAGTTAGATGGGTTAATTCAATCAATTCAATGAATACTTGCATAAATGATATGTGATAAAGGCTTGTGTTAGTTTATAGTAGAATTGATGATAACTATGAGATTAAGTCCTACATCCAATCATTCTGTGATTCGTTCGACCCGAACTACTTCCCCTCTATATTTGTTCGTCAAGGTTTCATGTTATCGCAACTAGTGGTAATTCTTGAACACTCTGAATAGAAGCACCTTTTTACTGTGTAACGTCTATGTCTACCTTATGCTTGTACAAGTCGGCTTTACCAATGACTTATCTATTGTTGGAAAATCTGAAAGTATGTAGTTTTTTTCTTTAATTTGCAAGCAAGAAAGGCTCTTATTTGGCAAGGGAGTTAACCAGCCTGTAAGAACATTAAGTATGTTACGTTCCAAGAAAGCTAACTGCAAGTCATTTTTAATGGGTTGTGACATCACTTGTTTAAGGATGGACATTTTCTTGGTTGCAGGTCTGTTTTATATATTAAGATGACGATCCTCCCCATTATCACCGCTATCTACTATTCCTTTCTTTGATTCTTTATTAGGTTCGTGTTCATCTGGTAGTTAATCTCTCTTTCCTTTTTCTCTTCCTCGTTATCATTATCAGTAATTTTTGCCCTTTTCTTTACAACATCTCCGTCTTAATCTGAATCACTAAAGGCTGCTCGCTTCTTCCTAACTTCCTGTGATTTCGACCGCGATCCGGATTTGGAGCGAGAATGAGATTTAGATTTACTGCTTGAATCACTTCTTTGAGCACGACTTCTACGTTTAACAGAACCACTACGAGATCGGAAACGACTATTGGATTTCGTTCTTGGGAAGTCAGTCGGTTCAACTTTTTTAACTGTTTGATTTTTCACTTTTAAGTGTCTTCAGATATGCTACTCGAAAAACGCTGCTCGTATAGCAAAGCAAATTCAATAGTTGCAGAGGTACTGTGCTCTATGGAAAGGAAGCAGAATCATCCAAATCCGCCAACACGTTACGATTACTCTTTCACACCCTCACCTTAGATACAAAATTCCTCCCAAGGCCATTCAATCTGTCTACGAGTTACTAAGTTAGGTTGAACGAGACATGGTACCAATAGGGGAATATACTATACCAAAAAAAAAATTACAAAATGGGTCTACGCGTTATGAAATTAGACTACCCCCTATACAGCAAGAAGGAGGCCATCCGAATCACTCCAATCGTCATGAAGTAAGGTTTAACCCAAAGTTTTTTTTTGCAGTGTAAGAACTGGGGAACAACTCTACCTTAAAAAAATCATAAATACATTTTTTTAAATTTGAAACGTTAAAAGTAACACAATAATAAAAGATGAAAAGAAGTTAAAAAAAATAATTTTTGCAATTATTGCACTTATAAGTAAAATTCCAATTATTTAAAGCAATCGATTTTTGCATTGTTTTAGGTCTTTAACATAACCTTTGTAAAATAAAGCCGAAATATGGGCATATTATAATAGGGTCTAACTGTTTTAGTCCCATAAATTTTTTTTGAGTTATATGCGGGTTGCGAAAGTTGAAATTTTTTTATAAATTACAAAAAATGCATTTTTAAGATGTTTTTGGCCATAGAACTAAACTAGTGGTGCTACTATTGTGAAATATAATACACGAAAAATGTTGCAGTGATTTATTATTTTACAAAAATTTGTAAACTGGTGTAGTCGATAAATGAATATTATTTAAATCCATATTCGATATTATATTTATAAAACAGTTTCCGCACTTACTTCTTCTTTCGCATAACACTTTGTACCGTTGAATTCAAAACTAAGCAAAAAACTCGAAGTAAGTACAGACGTTAATATTTTTAAAAGTTATGCGCGCCCGTTGCGGGCACGCAACGCATATATGCACTCTTTTGTTATATAATACCGATGAGCTAACAGTTTCCAGTTTTAGTTATAATCTTTATTATCCCAAGTAAAAATAAGACTCAACTGCACAAACGTTGCCGGCTACTGCGGAGATAGTTCTGATATTTTAGACGTCGGTCTCGAATGAGTTAATTTGCGAAAATAATTGTCATTTTTATTTTA
This sequence comes from Leptarthrus brevirostris, assembly GCA_964036015.1. Classification (NCBI taxonomy): domain Eukaryota; kingdom Metazoa; phylum Arthropoda; class Insecta; order Diptera; family Asilidae; genus Leptarthrus; species Leptarthrus brevirostris. The sequence continues at coordinate 146,504,376 of OZ038373.1, read as the reverse complement.
AGTTTTAGTTTAGAAAAAGTGTGAACGTACCGTGCCTGATTTGCACTATTTCGTGCGTCTTTTATGATAAGTGTCTGCAGCGAGCTGGCATTTGGAAAGTATAATTTTGACTCAGGCGGACCGTACCTCATTTGAGTGCCATTCAGGCGTTTTAACGCTGTGCGCGCCTGTTTCAGGCTAGGAATGGGGGAGTCTTATTTTTACTCGGGAAGGCAAGTCATTAATGAGCCCCTATTTGGTCGTAAGATGGCTCGAATTATTATAAGTATATGACAAACGGCTACTGTCTAGTATATAATAATTTATAGTGATATCTATCATAGTCCATCCCTTAGTTAATTGATAACAAAAACAATATATGTTCGAGAAGCAAGTTATTGTAACAATTAAAAAAGGTCCACATATTCGCCACATCACGATATACAAGATTCGCATAATCCAAAATTAAAAATTCCATTTAAATCGTTTAATATTTATAAAGTGTCCTTCCTTATTTCCTTGCATTGGGCTGTCTCCGACATGGCTCAAATGTGAGAATCCTAAGGCGACCTCAATCAACTTTTATTCGCCCATTTGTTAAAGGGAAGACTTGTATAGATTTATTTTTTCTCAACCTCCTGTAAATTTCTTTGAATAGTATTTACAAATTTGAAGTGCATCCGTGAATGAAAAGTGGAAAAAAAAGGAGAGAAAAGACCAATAGGAATGGGACCTTAAATGCAAGCAAAGCATACACACAATCCAAGTCAACAACACTTCAAAGTGGACGCCTGGACAGTTCTCGAACTTTACATGGCAAGAAATTATTTCTTGTTTGTTTTCCTTTCTGGCACTACGTGAGGACTTGCATCGAGTGACCTATCCCCTATATGAAAATTCCGTCACAAGCTTCCTTCATTATGCTCAAACGCTTTGGAATATGTTAATGGTCGACCTAATACCTATTGTTTTGCCAATTATAATAATAAGCTACACATTGATCTTTATAAACCTACATGGGCCGAGGCACTATACAGCGAATATCACAAAAAGGTCTGCGCGTCGTGTAGGAATATGATAACTAGGCAGCACGGATCGAACAGTAGCATTCTCCCAGAAAACGCATCTTCCACTTTCAATAACAATCAGGAAACCGAAAAACGAGTATCACAAGAAAACGATCGCCGTGAATAGAGTTGAATGTGGGCATAAAACTCACCGCTAGGAATCGCGTAGTAATACCTGCTTAGTGCACCATATAATTTCGTATTCGCAATGTAGCCAAGAATAGGCCTCAGTCCATGAAACTAAATAGCAAATCGTTGGCTTCAGGTATAATGAGAATGTGAACATGACCACATATTATTACCCATAAAGGCTATGGGAATCAGAGATAGTATCTTTTCAATACATTGTAGGCTTCTCCAGGGAACGGTCGCGATGGTGTTTCTTTCATTCTGTGTCCACCTTTAACCGTTTTGACAATTTTTATCGGCCACAGATTGGGAATAATGTGTTTATTTATTGTCAAGGAAGTTGCTATTGTTTGCTGCTGACTATCGCTATCGTGTCAGTGACCAGACGAGAAATCGTATACGTTTCCTCGTTAAAGTGAGAATTTATATGTCGAAATCTTCAATTTTGACTGTCCATAGGCTAGTTGAGAAAATCTTTCTTATCCACGTACTTGATAAATACAGTGGCTTCATATTTCGTACTGTACTCGTATATGATCAGGCTTTTCTATAAGCTCTTTAGCGGAAGTTGTTTTTGGACCTAAGACTCCTCTATGTTTTCATTAGAAAATACATCCAAGACGTTGTTTAAGGATTCGCTTAAGAGTTTTTTTGTACAAAGGACATCAAACTGATTGGTCTGAAGTTCAGGGCCTCACTCACCGGCCTCTGTGATGAAAAGTACCTTTACCAGCACCAGGAATAGGGTACATTGATATGTGATAAGCGATTTTTAAAAGTCCTGTCTAAGAAGAGCACTGTTATGTTCGTACTTTTTGGAATATCACAGGGCAAATGCCTTTTAGGCCTCGAGATTTATTAGGAGCGAAACTGCCCATATCCCAAGTAGTTTTTTATTATAATAATAGATTTAACCCATTTTCAAGGATTATTCCGAACAATCTACTAGTGTTGTAGAGCGATCGCTCTCCTCCCGACTATCCGGAAAATTTATGTTCATAAGGAACTCTATGATTTTAGCGGACGGTTTCGTCCAGTGCGCCTTGCAGTCATTTAAAGATTGGTTGGTTATTTGTGACAACTGTGCCTAAACCTAAGAGGCTTTTTCCAGAACTTCCTGCAGACGTCCATCCTAAGAGCTTGTTACGCTTTTTATCAATGGTTTTTGCAAAGCTTATGTGTATACAAATGCTTGATTTTGTCGAAAATAGCAATCTTCTAAAATATTGTCAATCTGTATTTCGCTGATTCCACAGCTGTGAATCGGCGATTTTGGGAGAGTTATGAACCAGGGCAATTTTACCACCTCAGTGCTTTTAGATTTTTTTTAAATATTCGACACAACTGATTTCCGATATCCCTTTGCTTTGATAGGCCAGACAACACACACAAGTTTCTTACGTTATATCAAATGATCTTCATTTGCTGCGTGGGGTATCTCAGGGTTCAATATTAGATCCATTGCGTTTTAGTTTTTTATATTGTAATGTTCACTGTACGGAGCATAGACAACATGATGAAAACGAATCCAACGTGACCACTGCGCATGTCTCCCAGATTTCGGTAATCAGAAAAACGTCAATTTCCGTATGAGTTCAAGGCTGACACGAATCTGTAGTGATTTGATGTGGTGAAAAGAAATAACAGAAATATCTAGAACTAAGTGACCGAAGTTTATAGAATTAAGTAGTATTACTTGGACTGAGTAGTAGCCTGGCCCCAGTGATGCGATAACTTTAAATAAGTAAAGTTAAACGGTATAGTGTAAAAGAAATTGATTAGAACGAATTTAACAGTGAAATGAATAGGGACTGTAAGTAATTGTAATTGAAAATAAGTATCTTCATTAATCCGCGGAGCCCGAAAAGCCCCAGCTACGCTAAAAAATCAATTACTTGACAAATGTGGCCAAAATCCACGTTTAGGCAGACGACGTACAGTTATTGTGCTATTGATAGTATATCTCGTCTACATACTAAATTGGTATTTAACACGGTATTATTAAACCTTCTAGAATTCCTTTTTCGATGGTACTAGAATCCCCTTAATAATATTAATTGGTTAATACTTCCAATGCCATGTAAACTTACTATTCTTGAAATTGAACTTAACCAAAATTTGTAGTGCTGTGGTAATGTTCGTTGATTGGTAAATAATATCTACGCTGGATTGAGCAGGCTTTGGCTCTCTGCTAACATTTTACCCAGAACGAGTTGAACCCATACAAACACTTATATTACCACATTTCCCTTTTGGAAGTCCCGTTTTCTCGATCATATCTATGCCCATACGATTGAGGTTGCCTTCAAAGGCTATGTTCAATATGTTGTTGACGTGCGACGGTTTGACCATGTTTCACACTTATGTTATTTTTATTTCGTTATGGAGAGCTCTTATCTTTTTGGAATTCACTGCTGACTAACATGCAAACTGCGGGTCCCATTAGTGCATTCAAGAGACTTATATGTATTCTCATAAATTCATCTTAGTTTTCTACTGAAACTTTAGACAGCAACTATAAATTTGTATTATGAATTTTCACTTCACACTTTTCTTTTCTCTTCTTACTTCTATTTGATTCCTCGTTTGCATATTTTATTGTGCATTATTATCTAGCAAAATCCAGCTAATCATGTACTTAAGTCGTCGGTGGAGTAATTAATAAGGTACCACGTTCGCATCCCACCGGCAACCCATGGTTCTTTTTTGCTGACAAAAGATTACGATAGAAAGGCCATGCAGGTTAGGGGAACTAGAGAGATGTACTTACAAAATGTTGTTCAATCTTACGAACTTTAGTCTGAAATAAAATTTATATTAAAACTCTTTTTATGCTGTTAACCACTAAACCGTACCGTTTTCCTTTTCGTAATTACGTTGTATCACACATTTTCCCATCTGGAACTTGATGGTGACTTCTTATCTACATTCTGTTTCCGACTTTTGTCACTTTCGCCCTCACAGTTTCTGTTAAAACATTCTTTAAGTCCTTCTTAAGCTAGATTATCAAATTTCTGATCCACATTCGCATACTGTAATTTTTTACTTTTCCGGATGAGCTGAAGTGATCCGCCTTCTCTGGGACTTATTTTTCTTACTCATTCACTGCATGTCACTGTAAAGTTAAGGAAATTACAAGCAAAGTAGACCATGCTAGCACAATTCTAATTATGTAAATATATAAATCTTCGAATTCCAGGGAATAATATTTACAGAAGTTTACTATTTAAAGAGACATTTCGTAATAATTCCGGGCTGGATTTAAATCCATTAAAAGATAGATCTCCAGAAGACCAGAACAATAGAAATAAATATTCAGGAATGCTTGATCAATTGACAATTTAATATTTAAAAAATCGCCCTTTTTTGAGCATAACATTTTTGGAAATTCAGGTAATTTTTCTTTACAAAAATGTGTCGACACGCAGCCGAATTCCAGGACAAGTATGCTCCTCTAACAATGTTCTACGTCAAATTATGAATTATCTAAATGTGTCGCGACACTTTTAGGTTTTTCTGTATTTATACTTAACTACCAATGGAGTGAACTTCTTTTCGGACATCTTCGCCGCTAAAACAAAAAACTTGTCAGGGTGCATATATTAGTGTCTTTGTCTCGAAATTAATTCAGTTTTAGACTCCCCTACGAGCTAACATGCCTTCTTTAACTTTTCAAATTTACATAAATATTTTAACATCTTACTAAGCCAAGATGGACCTGAAAGCGATGCGGTGATTTAGGAGATTATAATATTTCGAGGAAAAGTGGATTAATCACTTCGTGTTAAAAGTTGTCACTTCTTCGCCGTAACTAACAATAACAAATATTTGCTTTTTCGTCATTATGAATGCACACCGAATTCTTTGTGAGATTTAGAGTCTTAGAAAAGACGATGGTATACGCAATTGGTTAGCACTTTTAACACTGATCAGTAAAACGTGATTGAATATGTATAGGTCATTGTGATAAAATTCTAATTAACATCTGCTTCAGCCGCACAGAAATGGTGAAAATGTAGAAATTTAGAAATGAGTAATAAAATGTCCACCCATATAGGATTGAAAGATCGAGTAGAAACTTGGATGGAGTATTTGATCCGCGTATATGGCTGTTTAGGCTTAAAAGTTGTGATCTGGACCAAATTTAGTTTAATTTGGTTTGCATTCCTACTTTGCGAGTTTTTGAGTTATTTTTACGGATGGGTGATACCGATGCGATACATCGATCTATCGATGATTTCTTCCCTGTTATCGAGGTTTTGACCTCGATATTCTATTTGCTGGTTAATCACGATTATCGTTAAATTTGTTTCCCGTTACTCGCCATAGTATTAGAAAAATTTTCGTTTGACCACGAAGTGGACTGGACAGATAAATACAATTGAAAGAAAATTAATATCGTAAAAATATGTAGCGTCGTTAACCTATGCAATGGAATATGTTATGTTCTGTTATATTGGAAGAGTGAATTGCTAAAGCGCCGCTGCCAGTAAGCCACTTACTCTACCTTAAGTCAAGTTGGTCGCTTTGAAGAGAAACAAGGGCTTACCAAATACAGCGTGTTTCAGATCTGCCGTGCCAAAATGAGTGGGGTGATAAATCTCACATAGGCAAACAATAAATTGTATGGGGGGGGGGGGGGGGGGGGGGCAATCTCAACCATTTTATAGTTACATTGTGATGCATAAATTTCAGTTTTTCATGGTACATTACGCTTTTATTTTTGTCTTTTGATCTACCCAACACAGCGACATCAAACAAAGGCTACAATTTACTATCTTAATGACCTTTCCAAAATGTCAACACTGTTGACCTAACTCCTACAATTGCAGGTACAGTCAGTTCCAAAAGTGAGCCAAATAGTTTGTGATTACCTAAAATGCAGCATTTTCCCAAATGTTCTCCGAAATTCATGTAATTAGTACATACCTTTTTTATTTTTACTAGATTACCCATCTTACTACCTTTCAAAAAAGGTGCAACGTGTCCACGTAGAGAAAGTATGTAGAAATTTATACGTAGAAATACTATCGGGGCATTAAAACAGTAGCGTACGCAGACGACATAGTCTTGCTGACAAAAGGAAAGTTCCTACAAACGGTCAGCGATGTTATGAGCTCTGCTTTGACTGACATATCAAGATGGGCAGAGGACAACGGTCTTACTATAAACCTCCGTAAGACAGAATTGGTCCTGTTCACAAAGAAATACAAACTACCTATTTGGAAACCACCAAAACTTAAAGGTAGTGCCCTCAAACTCTCCTCGGAAGCAAAGTTCCTGGGCGTCATATTCGATTCCAAATTGAATTGGAGACGGAATATGGAAGAGAGGATGAAGAAAGGACTCAATGCGTTCTATGCTTGCAAGAAAAGCTTTGGTAAGAAATGGGGCATGAAACCGCACATTGTACACTGGATGTACACAGCGATCGTCAGGCCTATTCTTACCCATGGGTCAAGTGTTTGGTGGGATGCATTAAATAAGAAATCTCACCTTAAGTTTTTAGCAAAGGTGCAAAGGCTCGCGTGCTTGGGAACAACAGGTGCAATAAAATCCACACCACAAGCTGGTTTGGAAGCCATTTTACACCTTCAACCCATAGAACTACACACGAAAAGAATGGCAACCCTGGCAGCCCTCAGACTCAGAGAAAACAGCCAATGGTTACCACAGAATTTTGGACATGCAGTCATACTGAACTTCTTTAATCAAAATGGGTTGCAACTGATTATATGAAGCCACAATATGACTTTAGAAAACCCTTTTCCGTTATCATACCTAATAGAGAAGATTGGAAGCATCCTGAAAACATAATTAAAGGAACTGCCATCTTCACAGATGGATCGAAAACGGAAAGGGGGATTGGAGCTGGAGTTTTCTCGGAAGCGCTGCAAATGAGTAAGTCGTTTAGACTCACCAACGAATGCAGCATCTTCCAAGCGGAAATATACGCTATAATGAAAGCTGCACTGATTATCCAAGAAAAACAGATTTCAACAACTGAGATCACTATTTGTGTGGACAGTCAAGCAGCACTCAAGGCGCTGAACTCCAACATGATAAAGTCAGAATGTGTGAAAGATTGTATCAGAGCCCTAAGAAATATTTCACAACATACGCTTAGGCTCTGCTGGGTTCCAGGACATGTCGGTATAGAGGGTAACGAAAAAGCCGACGAACTGGCCAAAAATGGTTCAAGTACAGATATAAACATGCCGGTGGAAAGGGTGCACCCTCCCCTTAATACAGCAAAAAGTCAAATTGATAGACATTACTCCAACATGACTTCGGAACGGTGGAAAAATATCAGCTACTGTCTCACAACACGAAGTATATGGCCGGAGCTGAATCAGAGCAGAACTTCAAATCTCTTATCCTTCGATAGAAAGCGCATTCGAACACTCGTCGGCGTCATCACCGAGCACTGCCCCATAGGAGCTATGGGCATTAGACTCGGCGTACCATCGAATGAGTTCTGCAGAAGCTGCAGAGACGAAGAAGAAATTGAGTCCATAGTGCACCTACTCTGCGAATGTCCGGCTCTAAAAGTACGACGACTCGCCTGTTTGGGAGCAAGGTTCTTTGACAACTTGGACGACTTAGGAGATAGCACTGGTGGACCTAAATAGATTCCTACAAAGATCTGGGTGGTTTTAAGTTCTGACCATGCTTTTTCTTTTTTTTAAGGGCATTCACAATGGGCCTTCATGGCCTCCGAGTGAATTTGGTGCTTCTTAGCAACAAACAGCCCGACTAACCAACCAACCAACCAATACTATCGGGGAATATTATAAAAATCAACAATTTAAAGAAATTAAACTTAAATTAATTCTAAAATGCTTTTTATTGAATTTGAAAATAATTGCAATTAATCTTCATAAGTTACAAAAGCTGTTCAAAATGTCCACCGCTACTTTGGATGCATACCAACAATCTCCTTCTAAGTCCCTGTTTATGGCGTATTGTAGCCAGCCTCTCCCGTATTTTCGTCGCTGCATTCTCAATTCTGCTAACTAAATCCTCCCTAGTGTTAACAGGGCTTGAATAAACTTCATCCTTCATTATTCCCCATCAGAAAGAGTCCAATGGGGTAAGGTCTGGAGATCTAGCAGGCCAAGGAATCGGTACACCTCGTCCAATCCAGCGGTTAGGAAATTTTTCACTTAGTATTTCCTTCACAATGTTAGCAGTATGCGCTGGTGCTCCATCATGTTGGTAAAACATGGCCGTTCGGTTATGCACACGGATTTCCTCTATTAGTTCTTGTCCAAAACGTCCGCATACATTTTAGTAATTCTGAGACGCTTAAAAATGTCCTCTTCATCATCTTTATCATCAATTTTTTACTTATACATTGTTTCGTATATAAATTTTATGGAAGGTAACCAAGGTTTTATAATTTGACAGATTTCTAAAGTGCAACTGGTCCAATGTGCCCTTAACTTTAGATAAATTTATCCAAAACGTGACAATGCTATCATCTCGACTTTGTTCTAAAATGCCTTAGTTGCCGATTACAGCTCTCCATTCAATGTTGAAAGTTTCAATACCATTATTATATTAGAAGTGCAATAATGGCAAAGTAGACGATTTTCACCAGTTGCGATTTCATCATACCAACCCTATTCTGCTATCAGCGCGCTTCATTATAAATACCATTAACAGTGGCTTACTTCATCGAACCGTAAATAATAATCAACACTTTTACGACCCAACAGCTCCATATTTGTAAAAAATTTAATTTAGGGGTTAATGTAATTCATATTAACCCCATGAAAGGTAAAACAATAAATTTGTTAAAATTATTGCATCTTTCACTTCGAGTGAGTTTTTAATTTGAATTTTTAATGAAATGATTCTTAACAGTTTTTTTAATTAATTCGTTCCAAGAAAATTAGTTATGCATACCTACCAGATGTGAATGCAATGAACATTAATAATTTTAAATGAATTTTCTTTTGGTAAAGAGCATGTTTTTTCAGAGATAACAATTTATTGACATTAGTGCTATAGTCAGATATCATTCGACGGGGTGCATGTAATAACATTTAGGTTTTTTGTTGAATTATTTATCAGTACAAGATATGGTTGCGAAAGACCATAACCACGATAATGACGACATTCTATTCATGATTTTATTGTTGTTAGAATAAAATTATTACTTTCTTAAATTTACTGAATGAAAAATAAAATTTACTTAAGTTGTACTAATCCGAAAGCCCAATTGAACAACACCAATTAACTAGAGCTTGGCTAATAAAAGCATAGATGTTAACTAACAGTGAAATAGAAGCAAACAGAAATAGCACATGGAAAATATTGCAGGATTCTGATTTGTAAAATGTAAACGAAAAACACTATGTCATTTTGTGTTGTTGTTATAAACTTATATTATGTTGAACAAAATTATTTCGCTTAAGTGTTCTTTATCAGTGTCAGAATGTTACTGTTCATATGTGACTGTAATTTTAACATTGTTGTTATTAGAATTTATTATTGTTTGAATTATTAGTATTGCAGTGTTACTGGATCTGGTCTAATTAGTGCTTATTTCCACTTTAGCTTAAGGTTGTATATATACACTTTTCAAGCAACATTTCACACATTTTATTCAGTTGATTTTACATTTCTCATAAATGAAAAAAAAAAAGAATCCTTGTTTAATGTTTATGGGAAGTTGGCAGTTCAAGTCGATGGAGTAATTGATAACGTGTCGGTTTGGAGGTCCCTGATTCGAATCCCACCGAAAGAAAGTCATGGATGTTTTCTGCTAACAACAGATTACTATAAAAAGCTCATGGACTTTGCAAAAAAAAAGTCAGTGATTCGGAATCCATTTTAAATTGTAGGTTTACTTGCAATCGTTATCTGGAATCGGGGGAAATTGTTCTTCCGCCCATGCCGCACAAGGGGATACGGTAACTTCAATTCAAATTTTATTTATTAACAATTCTGAAATTTAATTCTAAGATCATATTTTAATTCCAGTTTTATTAATATTATTCTACAAACTAATATACATAAAATAACTAATGTTACTTGAATTGAATTTGTCATTGTATTTCAATGGTTTAGTTTTCATAATAATACAATTTAAAAAAAATTCACAGTAAAAGAGACAATTACGATAACTTAATTAATATAACAAAATCAGCAGCCAATTATATTAGTATAGGTTCTGGACAACACTGTCTGGACCCAATACAAAATGAATGGGGAAAAGGTTTAAAACCATTGACAACACTTTATAAAAAACCAGTGAACACCCGGTAAATTAAACACATAATTTAATTATCATACTATTCTTAAACCAATACGATGAATGAGTTAAATTCAAATTCAATTCAATTTAATATACCTAACGACAAAGTTATAGATTATAATAATGGTTATGCGCATTCGGGTACTTGCCCTTACAGCACCTTAAGAGATCTTACTTACTAAAAATTTTTTTTTTTATTTTAGTTTAAATATTTCTTAATTTTATACTTAATCCTTAACATTCTTATTTACTAATTTCTAGGTTATAATGTCATGTTTTCTTTTTCTAATTATACATTTTTATTTTAAGATTTACTTTAACATATTTATTGCTTTAATTTACCTTCACATTCTTTATTATTAATTTAACAATATATTTTTTACAACTTTCTTTTTAAACTGCACTATTCCAAAAAATTAAAGGTATAAAAATTTTTTCAAATTGTTTTGCGATTTTTTGAAGAGCTGTATGTTAGTGAGACATGGTTGTGTGGAGATAAAACAAACATCATTATAAGCTTTAAGTTTTTTGTATCGAGATTTAAAAGAAAAAATTGTGTGAGGAACGGTTATCGCGCAATCATGAGAAATATTGCGAGAAAAATTTTTTTTTGCTTTTGTAAGGGTCCACGGGCTTGGATATTTTATTTTCAGTTAAACCAATGCAAAGATCAGTTATCCTGTTTAGAAAATCTACGGCTTATTTATAAATACTGATGGGGAGGCTAATGTGTCCAGATTTTTTTACAGGTTAATGTACCTCCAATAGCCCTGTAAATTTTCAAAACCGCTTTCCGGACCAAAGTTTTACAACAAAATTCAGGGATTAAGGGTATTGTTTCTGAACATTATCTAATGATGAAATTAGTGTACGTAAAGATTGAATCGCCTCAAAAATTAGTCAGTATTGTTTCTCGATTTTTTCACAAATTTTTGTTGTAAAAAAATCTGAAAACATTAATCTTATCAACAATATTTTCTAAAAGACCGTAAAAAGTCCCTTTTTTGTATGTTTTCAAATCAATGTTGAGGATAAATAATTTTTTTTTCAATCTTGAAAAGATATTATAGGAAATTCACCCCTGTTTTTAAAACTGCCCTTACATTTTCTGTGCGATTATTGTTTGCGGAAAAAAAGGACAAAAGGATCCTTTTTCAAAAGTTGGATTAGCGACAAATTGACGTAGAGAGAAATCAAATTAAAGCTGGATAAACAGGCTAACTGACCTTTGCATTGGCTTTAATGCTCTATTTCTTAGAATTGCGCGATAACCGTTCCTCATAAAATTTTTTCCAAAAAAATCTCGGCAAATATTGAAATCTAGTATATTATAACAGATAGAGATTTTCATGTCAAGAAAGTTAATTGTTTTATTTCCTAATTTTAAAGTAAATTTTATAGAATCGTCCAGTTTATTGAAAATCTCATTTAAAAATAAATGTAATTGTCGTGAAATACACGTCCAAATTACAAAAATGCCATCTGCAGACAAAATGCCAGCCAACAATAGACTTTAGGAGATCAAAGTCAGAGTTAAGAAGGTCATCTTTTAATTTGCTCATAAAATACTCGGCGAAAAACGGAGAAGCTGCCCATCGCCTTATTAAAGTGAAAAAAAATTTTTGACAGGCAAATTTCGGTAAAAAATTTTAATTATAAGTGTTCTCCAATGTTTATAATTTCTTTTCCTTTATCTCTAAATAAGATATCTTTTAATTTCAACTTATTCCCTTCCCTTATAGATATCTTATTTAGAGATATAAATATTATTCATTCTATATTGTATTTTGACAATACATTTTTGGGTTTTTAAATTTTTTACATCCACAATTCTAGGTGATTCAGATAGAATAACACTGTTTAATTTATCATCCTTATTGCATTGTGCTTATTTAAATTCATTGGTTTTTACATTCTTAATTCATTTAAATTTCTTTTTAAAATTTCTTTTTCATTTTACTTTGCTTTAATCTTAGCTTCTTACATGTTTAATTTTATTTTCTGGTTTTTATATACCTACTTAGTTTACTTGCATACCTATTTTTATAACTTTCTATTTTTTCTTACATCTTACGTTTTTGTAATTTTTTTAGCTTAGTTTTCAATATTAGTCCAATTACTATAATTACATTTCCTTTTATTTTGAGGATTTTCTACATTTTTTTATTTATTCTTAGCTTTAGTGATTTTTTACAATTTATTCATGTTTTATTAAACCTATTAATAACTATTAAAATAGAACAAATCATTTTAGGATTTTCGTTCTTACATTCCTTTTTGTCTAATTCTTTTTTTTATAGTTTTTATTATATTACTCTGATTTTAAAGCATAATTCTATTATATGAAATTTGATTAATAATTCATAATTCAGATTAAGTGTAAATAATTCAGATAGTTAAAGATTTTCTTAATTTGTTCAAAATTTTCTGGGTGGAGGAGTTGTTCAGGGGGGGGGGGGACATCACCTTGCAGATTGCTTCTAGTAACTTCGCATTCCATCAGTCAGTCTTTCTTTGGCCCGTTATACAACCGGGTAATGGAGAGCGACTAAGCATGTGGCTGAGTGTTAGTCCTGTGTGCTCTATCCAGAATCTCATAACCTTAATTACATCTCTTCTCGATTGTTTGAGTAATAATTTGTGGCCGTGTTCTTCTTCCAATTGGTTGCAAAGAAGGACCTGTTTCTCCTCCACATTTCTTCTTTTCTTTTTGATATATCTATTTTGGCTGTTCGTCTTTTGTACGCTTGAGTGGGTGGTATATATGTTCTAGCATAATCAGCATAATTTTTTTAGTCTCTTCACTTTCCGAAGTACCTTGATGACCAGGAACCCAATTTAACTTATTTTTCTGGATTGTACATTATTGTGTTCCTAATCCAGTTAATAATTGGCAATCTATTTTGGAAATTTTTTATGACTTCAATAACCCTTTTGGCATTCGAGAATATGGTGGTAGTACTATTTAGATGGTCTATACAGGATTGCCATTAGTACCGCTTCAAATAATGTAGCGCTCTGTGGAAGTACTATCTGTTGGGATGTATTTTCTGATAGAATTTCCATGCTTTTAACTAATATTGCAGGTGTAATTGCCGTCTCCCTTCTCGAGACGTCCGTATACATAATTCGTGGTTCCTACCTCTGTGACTGTTTTCTGTTTTAAGATAAGTTAAATTTACTTAAATATTTGTACTAGTCTGGACCCGGTACGCAAAATATTATTAAAATGTTTAGTAAATTGGGTTCGACCCAATATATTTTAATTGTGAACCTCTAACCTTTGCTACTTTGAAATCTTTTTCTTTCTCAACAATTGGTCAATAAATATTTGCTTTAACCTATTATTGCTTTCAATTGAAAGGAATATTCTTTTGTGTTTCCATATTGCTTCACTTCACTGGAATGAAAAAAGAAATACACCCTTTGTTAAGTATTAATTGAGGGAATAATCCTTTGTGGAAATTTTCATCTTTTACAGGGAAATTTCTTGATAATTTGCCACTGTTGGATATTGGAGCGAAGTAGTGGCAACAGCAATAGGATCGGCCACTTTGGAATATTTTTCGGTAAGGCTTTGATATGTTTATTAAATTTGCTGTAGTGTGATTTTTTGTATCGTTTAAGGAATCTTTGGCGTGTGCTGACAAGTAGGTACTCTTAAATGAAAAGCTGTGAAATGTTGCTTGAGAATAGTATATAACTATTTGTTACAGATTACAATATGAATCATACTGTATAATATTATTACTGTATAATATATAGCAATAGTATGGTATTCCATTTTTGAGCCATCAATGAACGATTTGAGACTTCTAGGGTCCAGATTTGGATCACCGCCGTCCTAGTGTGCTCGCTCAGGAAAGGGGATCCTGAATCTTCTGCCAAAGCGCAGTTTCTTAGTCATGTGGGTCATGAAGACGCACACATCTATGCCAGTAATGCACTAAAGGATGCCCGTGTGACCTTCTTCACCAATCGGCATATTAGATGTGAGATGCATTCTCAAGATACTAAATGCAACCGATTTTATGATAGAGATGTCGAGGGGATAAAGTCCAATTACCGCTTCTATGGCAGCTATTCTACATGTCTTCATTGCTCCTGTTATAGAGAGGCAGGCAAGCTGCTGTAGCTTGTTGCATTTAGCGATTGCCAGCCGTTGTTGAACTTTTGGCCATGGCGGCGTGGGTAAAAATCGGTTTTAAAATCGTATTGTATGACCAGAAAATCGTATTCATGGTGAGACCCCAAGTCCTTCCGAAAAGTGTTTGACAGCACCATACGGCTCGAGTAGCCTAGTTTATGGTAGGGTCCGAATCGAGCGTAATATTCAGTATTTCATCTCGTTGGAGTACTCAATGAGCGTGACTTGGATCCAAATTGGACCAAGGTTCAAACTGTGTCTTCTTGTGAACGGCACAAAAACAACCTTGGCAGGGTTGATAGTGAGATTCTGGTTTATGCACCAGTCAGTAACCGTGCACAGAGCTGATTTAACTAAATCAGTGCCAGTCGAATCGAACTTCCCTGTAATAATAATTTCCCGATGAACAAGCTCACATAGCTTGTTTAAGAGATCATCTACTGCTAGAGACCAGAGGAGCGGCGCCAGTACACGGCTTTGTGGGCATCCATTATTGCCTTTCACAGAAGTGTCACTTATGGTGGATGTAATTTCTCGCTCCTTTAGCATAGCATCTACCCACTAAACGGTATACGAATCCAGACCTCTCCGTGTGAGAGCTGTAGATATCGATTCATACCTGGTGTAGTCGGAAGCACCTTCTACGTCAAGAAAAGCACATTGAGCTATTTCTTTACGGCAAAGCTAACAAAATTATGTAAGACAACCTTTTTTGATCTACCTTTTGTATAGGTAAACTGATTAGAGTGAAGCGGAAGTGAATTTTATGTATGGAATGATACACATCAGACGTAGTCTCGAATATAAATCCGATGTATTAACAGGGCCCGGACATGCCGCATTTTCCGCGTTATAGTAAGTTCAGAGAACAACTATAAGACTCATTGACGATTCAATAATCTTAATTATATAATATAATGTTGGTTGTCCCTCGCTCTACATACTATCGCTACTACCGCAGCCGTTGTTCTAACAAAATTGTTAGCCTGATTACAACGCGCGATGCAAGGACTTAAAGTTGCTGTTCACCCTATATTCTCTAAGGATCAGATTTGGTCGTACCGTCAAATTTCGACATATCATTAAATATTGTTTGACACTATTTAGTGCTCTTTCTAAAGCCTGTGTAACTGAAAAAACAAATTTTCATTTTCTAAAATTGGAGCGAACTCTTTCACTGATTTGTCTAGCATCCAGCAAGATTCCAAGTGGATAATCTGACAATCTTTATATATTTGGTATCAAAACTAATTTCAATATTTCAGTTCTTTTTTTCTCTTACTTTTACGGAATGCGAAAACGACGGCAATCTTAAATATTGTATCGATTTTAAAATCTAATAAACTCAGCCTTTTAGTATATTTTTTCCAAGCATAGCACACTAACTTCCGCTTCCGTATAGTGAGACTCTTGGTAGAAATTTAAACACTTATTCTGAGTCTAAAGTACATAATAAGATTTTAATGGATTGAAATATTCGGAATTGAGATTTATTTCACCGCACCTTGAGATTATGGCGAAGATGGTAGGAAGTTACAATTGTTAATGTTCGCAATTACCCCATCGTAAAAATCGATTTCACTTTAACGAACTCGAAAATACGGCTACACGTAATGAAGCTAAGGCTTAGAGGCTTTTAACAGCCACTGTTATTTTGAACAATATCCTGAACTTCTAATTGAAACTAGCGTGCAGTCAATTACAGAATTTTATGGCGCTTAATACAGGGGTAGAAAATTAAGCAAGTGCAAAATTTAATCATCTCACCTTAATGTACGGGTCTTGATTTCTTAAAGAGCTTGTTACGGTTGCTGCGGCTACTATTCGTCGTGAATGTTATTGCTCACTTTTAGTAATTGCATTTTTATCTAGAGGTTGACACATCGCGCAGCCAATTCGTGTGAAAAAATTCTACAAAGATTGAGCCCTACCCTATTGTACCATAAACCAAGAATGCTCAACAAATATCTTACAAGAAACAAGTTAAGGTTTGTAATTTACGGCAAAGCGACTGCGAAACCACTTAACACTTGGGTAAGATGCAATTCGCGGTGATCTTTCGTGGGTCAAGTATTTGCATTTTTAATGATTCACTGCTTCCATGGAGAGTTTTATTTGTGTAAAGATTCATGGCTTAAATTTCTTGCAATAAATATTGAAATGTAAACAGACAACTTTTTTACCGTTACTTTCTCCAAATCCATCTTTAAAAAAATCTTTGCTGGAAACATATGCGTGGTACTTTTGGCAAGCTGGACAAAAGGAACAAAAGGAATCCATAAAAGTACGAGTATCTACAGTTGGACCTCGCGCTAAGAAAACTTGCTGGTGGCGAAAAAGAAATTGATTGATTGTAGTCCACCAAGAGAGTAATTTTTATCATAAGAAACCTTCCTGCTACTTGTCAACAGTAAATTACTTTCCTTGTGAGCATTAAACAAAAATGTGATCAGCATCTTTAAAGGACGAGGATCTCGTAGATGTTCACAGGTATTTATTTCGACTTCGGTCCGAGACATGCGCTGGATTATCATTAATCATCGCGTGGTCAGGAAATACAAATTCGCAGAGCTAAGAGTTCATTAATGAACCGAATACATTGCGGACGGCATCCAATGATGATCCAAATGATCATGTTCATTTGGATTGTTGTCCCCTCGCACGAAAGCAATCATCAGGTGTTCAACAGGAGGAGAAATGCAGTAACTACTTCTTGGGCGGCTTGATTTGAATACGAAGCCGTCAACGCAATGATAAATTGCATCTATCCCGAGGCAAGCCGGGGTTAATAGCATCAATCCAAGGAAGTTCACTTAATTGCCGGTATATGTATACTATATTTTATGGGTAGGCCAAATAAAACCACCTCGATCTGAAGAAATTTGGAAAATGCATGTCACTTTAAACCTTTTTGCTGTTTTGCTGGAACTTTTTCTTACTAGAGAATTCAGTAATTACTTCCTTGGAATGGCAAGAATGTGGCGGACTCATGCCGGGGCGCAATGAAAGCATTCTAAACTGTGACGAGCAGTACTTTGGCCAGGCTGAACAAGATTTCAACTGCAAGTGCGGATATTGTCTTTAGACGCATCGGCTCGAATGCGTCACATTTCCACTTTAATTACAGCTCTTCGGTTGCACTTTGAAACAACTAGCCGGCAGCGGGGCTGATCGCATAGATTACATGAGCCTTGTAGACGATAATGACCACGTTTGGTTGAAGTCGAATTCAATTAATATTTTACAACTCGAACCACTGTCGTAATTAAAGTAGATAGAGGTGCACAATGTCCATGGATTGAGGAAACATGGCATTAACCTGTAGAAAATTTCTTGGTATTTCGGTTTAAACGTTGTAAAAAGAACATTTCCCCCTTGTAATTGTGTCTCCCTAGTTTCGATAACCACTTGTTGGGCATGGAAAGGAAGGGGAACGGCATCCCATTTAATGAGAAAGATTATTTATGGACCTACAATTTTAGGTGGTTCTGAACTAAGTATGAAACTCTCCAACCCCCAATGAACTTTCGCGTAAACTAGCGATAACACAGAGTTTGGACCACAGTTTGGAAAGCCACCACATGGTCTCTGAAGCCACAGACTATTTACGTATTGAATGTATATAAATGAATTATATCTACATAACGTAACATCAACACAGAACAAAGCGAAATTGAAATATTCTTACCTCAAAATACCAATTGGGCACGGAGATCAATGAATAAGTGGCACGATCACCACGACTTGGTCCTAGGGTTTGAGCGCTGATCTCCCCGCGAGTTTTTAAAATAAAATTAAAAAAAAATCCGTTCCGCCCCTGGGCTGACCTCGTAATAGTGCAAAAACAAGACAGTCAATTTCCCTCATTCTCTTCCCGGCAAAGCCATGCTAATGCATCGTAGGTGTTACATTTGTACTTAACTTATGAAATCAATATTTCACAAGTGAATTAATATGGAATTAATTATTATTAACTGATTAGTGTGTCAGTGCCATTTAAGTTAAACAAATAGAACAGCTGGAGCTACAGTGAAGCTATTTGCAGACATGACAGTTCGGCCATTTTATAACCAAGCATGTTGTCATTATTTCATTTATTTTTGTACCACAGATTAACCAATCTTTGCACACATATAAAACTGCACACTGGCTTAACAGAAACTAAAGAGAAATGCTGATGTCATTGACGCCTTCCAACGAAAAACGAATACAAGAGATTGTCTTCCCATTAAAACACATGAAAATTGTAATTGAGAAATTTTTTATCAAGTCCACATGTTCAGAACATTTGTAGGTTCACGTCAAGTAAATTCCAAGTTGAAATTTAAAAAAAAATTGCGAGAAATACTATGACAAAGCAGAATTCCCCAAACTATTCCTATTCTTTACTGTAGCAAGTTTTGATTTGTTTACACCACCAATGCTCAGCTGTTCGTGTCGGGCTTGTATCTAGAGTAGGCTATGTGGCAGGTCATTTTAACGTTTGACAAGTAGCAGGAAATCTGCGTTTGGCTTGGTCGCGGCGCTGCCACAAAAACAGACGAACGGAACTTAGTAAAGTAATATATCAGTTATTATCCGAAATAATCTAATAAAGAAAGAAAAATCAAGTATAAACCGTCTTTCAATTGGGTACAACTTCCATCAGGAAATTAGTATCAATACAACAATATTGTTGTCCGCGGGTTTTTTTTCTAAATCAACAAAAAAAAACAAAACAAACCGTTTCGTACCCTTGTTTAGGGATCTGTTCTATTTGAAACGATATACAGGGTGTCTCGCATAAGGTGTGCCTAAATAAGTGATCTCATCTAGGCATAAGGTGTGCCTAAATAAGTGATCTCATCTAAAAACTACCATTCCAATGACCTTTTTAAAATTGTTTACTCTAACTCCTACCACTGCAGGTACAGTCATTTCCAAACGTGAAAAAAATGTTTTGAAATTACCAAAAATTCAGCGTTTTCCCAAATTTTCTCCGAATTCCTTGTAATCACTTTATCGGTTTTTTATTTTTATGAAATTGCGCATATAATTACCTTTTATAAAATGTCTACGTCTACGTGGCAAAAGGATGTAGAAATTTACACGTAGAAAACCTATCGGGGAATATTATAAAAATCTGCAATTTAAAGAAATTAAACTCATACTAACCCTAAAATCCTTTTTATTGAATTCGAAACTTATTACAATTCTGTATGTGAATAACCTGCTTCTAATTCCCTGTTTAAGGTGTATTGTAGCCAACCTCTCTCGTATTTTCGTCGCTATAGTCCCAATTCTGCTAACTAATTCGTCTCTATCGTTAACAGACCTTGAATAAACTTCATCCTGCATTGTTTTCCTTGTAAAGAAGTTTAAGTGGAGCTCTAACAGGTCAAGGAATCAGTTTACCCCGTCCAATTCAGCAGTCAGGAAATTTTTCATTTATGTAATATTGCCTCACAATATTGGTAGTATACACTGGGGCTGCATCGTGTTGTTAAAACATTGCCCTAAAATTATCCATAGGAATGTCCTCTAGTAGAGTTAGTAGTGCATTTTTGAAAAAGTCCACATAAATTTGACTTGTAAGCACTCGCGGTAACATCAATGATCCTTTTAAATGGGTACCGATGACACCAGCCCAAATGTTGACTCAGAATTTGGGTTGAATTTGGGTCCGTTTGTCCTATGTGGATTAATATCTGACCAGATATTGAGATTGTGGCAGTTTGTGTTACCATCCGCAGTGAACTGCGATTCATGAACTGCGAAACATTTTAATCTTCTCTTGGAATTGTCTCATACTGTGTATTCATTAAAACGTTCTTAATAGTTCTTTCGACGTCCACAACACTGAACTGAAATCTTACATCACTCCCAAACACTGAAGAAAAGCTACATGTGAAATGTGACCGTTGCTTAGCCTAACCCTGTAATCACAATGAACAGAGTTCAACAGCGTTGTCCCGGCGCTATCTGTCATTTCCAATTTGAAATCCACGTATTTAACTACTAGTGACCCTCAATGAACGTACCGTAACGAAAAAATTGATTACCTTTTTACCTTGACGGCATCACTTGACAGCTCCTGTTTTTTAAAACGTACACAAAATTGTAACTGGGTAATAGTTTTTTTATTTATTTCCTTAAAACAAATGTCTTTTTTCATTTCAACATAAGATCCTGCACAAAAAAACCCCAGTGGAGGGTCCAAATAAAATGATGAATAAAAGGAAACATAATTTTTTTCGAATGTAGGAGCTGTACTAACGATGTTTAACAAATTTTGATGTCGTTTTTGTTGTACGTGACAAACTAATATATCAATGTTGATCTTAGTAATAATATTGTCTTCGCCACCGTTTCGTGTCTATATTGTCTTTGATCACAACACTAGTATTTCGATTACATTGGGTTAAAGGCCAATAAGGTTAAAATCCATGCCATCGAAATTTGAGCACTTATAATCGCCAAGAAAGATGAAATATAACTCTTCTTATCTAATAGTCAAGAGGCCCTCAAGACTCTCTCCTCGTGTAGTTTTTCCATGAGGCTTACTACGGAGTGCTTCGACACCCTCCAAAAACTAGCCACCCATTACAAGGTCTCGCTCTAGTGCATACCTGGGCAGTTGGATATTGAGGGCAATGAGTTCGCTGATGAGCTTGCCAGGAAGGGTTCATTCTCTCGATACCTAGGTTCCGAACCTTATTGCAGCCTAGAGAAATTCCTTCAGTCATACCTATTCTAAGACGCTTGTTAGACCGTTTCCTTTCAATGATACTACCACCTTAAATAAGGCGGATCTAAGGTTGATATTACGCTAACTAGCTCTACATCATGGTCCAAGATATTATCTACACCGATAAGGTCTGTTTATTGAGTCGGGGTATCGGCTCTGTCTGTCAATACGGCTGGGGTGCCACAGAGTAGTCACCTTGATCTTTTACTCTTCATTAGTTTTATCAATTAAATATCCCTAATTCCTTCACACTCTATTCCATTAACTGCTTCCCTTTAAATGTGATAAAAAGCACTGTAATGTTCTCTTCTTTCCTTTTCCCTTGCTATTTAGCTACTCCATGGATGCACACTCTTTAAATAGACTTTTCAAATCCAAAGACTTGGGAGTCTTGCTTAGTACTCGTTTTTCTTTTGATGATCACATTGAAAATATTATTGGTAAGACGAAGGCAGCTTTCGGCTTCACAAGGAGGCGGTCTAAGGGGTTTAATTATTCTTATATCACTATCCTTTACTGCAGATTTGTTTGACCAATTCTTGAGTATGCTAGCCCAGTGTTGTTCTGCATTTTACGAGGCCCATGTTAAGCGCATTGATTCTGTCCAACGAACGATTTTGAGGTTTGCTCTTCGTATTCTATGGAATAATGACCGATTTGCCTTCTTACGCTGACAGACTGAATCTTTGGAGTCTCCAGAAATCACGCGTGAGCCGTTTTTGGGCTTAAATGTCTGTAGGGGACTATAAACTCTCCTGAATTGCTAAAATGTTCTAATATGTCTATCCCATCACGCTCCTTGAGGAGTCATGACTTCCTCCATGTTTCGCATCATCGAACTAACTAACTGAATGAGCCAATTACAGCTCATATTTTCAATTCAGTTTATGATCACATGGACTTTCTCTTGTCTAAGGACTTCATAAAATGCCAAATGATGGGTCAGCATAGTTACGGTTTATTCACCTTTGTATATAGCTTTAAGTTACATCAAATGGCGATTACATTTGATGAATCCTAAAAAATAAATAAAGACAATTAGAAGGAAGATCAACAATTAGAAATTTCTGAGCCCGGTTGATATTTTATTCTCTCCTGTTTAAGACAGGAGTGGTACGGGTTTTGTCACAAAAGACCTTCTTGGTCGTAAGAGTAACCTACTAATAATAATAAAAGTTTAACGTATATTTTCAGAAGCAATCAGTAAAACGTATTGCAAATAATCCAAATATGTATCCAAAAATACTGTTAAAAAACCGTTTCACACGCTAATTAAGATAACCTAGAATGGAGTTCTTCAAAATATCTCAGAAAAATTTGCTTTGTCGGCAAACAGTTGCTTATTGAGCCAATTGAATTGTAAGCACGTTCTCTAAAGAGTTCATAAAGCTCGAACCTTTTAAATAAATATTTGTATATTTTACCGAATCTTAAAACGTATTATTTGGTTACCTTACATGAAACCGCACATATGTATATATGTACATACCTCTTAAGAGTTTTGATCCTCAAACAACAGACAGAAACTCAAGTCGTGAGCCAAAATTCGTAACGCCCCGGCACCTCAGTTATTTAACAATTTACTTAAAGAAAGGTAAGATGCCGCAGATGTAAAGCGCTAGATTGAGTGTCAATCCCATTACTACACATTTGGTAGGTCATCACAAGTGGTTGCCTAGGTTCGGTAAAGGCGTCCCAGGTGGTCGTGCAGGTTCGGGCTAATTCTCTTTGAATTCCTTTGAATAACTCACTTTGCGAGTAGTTAAGTTAGGCTGGTTAGGCACAGTGTGAGAAAATTACCTGGAGATTCGTGTCAAGCCAGCAGGAGGTTCAATTGGGAACATTACATCCGTCGCCCTTTTTTATTGTTCGGGCGCATGTTTTCGTTTTGCTGTTAATTTCTTGATGCCATACCGCCAAATTAGAGGCTGTGTTGTTATAATTGCGGGGCAACCTCAAAGATCCGATTTGTTACATTTGAACTGTCAGAGCTGTCATGAATATAACAATTCCATTTAAAAGCATTCTGGACCATAAATGTGGTGGATAATTGGAGGCGTGATGCCCGAGTTTCAGGTTTAACAATATCCAATTTAAATGCGTTCCACATCCAAGCATTTTTCTTTGTATGAAATGATTTTTACCAACACAAAGGCATTAGCCGAGAAGAGCAATCAAATCTGAATAAAGATTATGTTGTTATTCGCAGATTCGTGCCTGTTTAGTGGCACACGATTTCCTTTATAATTTAATTTTGTCGGTAACTTCGTAATCAGCCTGCGTACCACTTAGGCATCGGTAAAAACAAATATTTAAAAAAATGAAGAAGAAATCAGTTTTAGGTTCTGTACAAACTTTGTTAAAAGGGAATCTTCGCCATAAAGATAAATACCTTTACTTGGACTAGAGTTTTACAAAATAATTTGTCTTTGCTTCTGTGAAGAAATTCGCAAGAACTTTCTTTTGGTTTTCGTGACAAATGGCGCATATCGTTTAACACTTCTTTTATAATGCCACCATAATTTTTATTAAGGGGGTTTCTACCTTAAAATTTTCAAAAAATCCAAAATTTTTTTATTGCTTATTTCGAAAGTAAATCTCATCAAAAACGTGTACTCACTGCCTTTGGAGCAAAATTCAAGTTGTTAAGTTATTTTTATAGGTGTTATACTAAGTCACCTAGAAAGGGAATTTTTAGAGTTTGAAAACTTTAAACGCGTTTTTCTCAAAAACAAGTTTTTTTGACTCTTTGACACGATTTGAAAAAAATGACTGGACCGATTACTCTGATTTTTACATATATATTGTTGTACACATATGTGGTCCGAACTATGTAGGATCTCATGGATCGCTTTTGAATTTTCCGATTTTCAGCCGATTTCCTAATCGAAAAAAAGGAAAATTTCGAAAAACAAATTATTCTATTTCGGACCATACCCATTTCTGTGCAGAAAGTTATCCAATTTGTTTCTTCTTCTTTTTAGGTCATCCAGTTGGCCGATATCATGTCAACCACCAATTTTAATCTTGGCCTAAAAATGGCTTATAAAAATCGTACCCTTAAAACATAGACATATCTGATAAGTTTCAAAATTACATCTTTTTCTTTATATATATAAAAGTTTTTATTTTGAAAATTTGAAGGTAGAAACCATTCTTAAGGTACATTGGAAAATCAAAGATTTTTTTTTATACGATGTGGCCAAATCCTAGGGGACAACCCTTTGATGCCATAGCATGGTTTTGGCCGGAAGGGAATTTAGGGTTAGGGAAGTGAGGAAACTTGAAAGTCGATCCAACTCCGTCTCTAATAAAAAACATCAAAGTCTTGAAAACTCTAATAGTATTGAAATAGTTGTGATAGTTCATACGCCAATTTAAGTGAATTAAAATTTTTCACTACTAAAACTTCGTATTTTTTTAAATTAATCTCAGTCTAGAAATTTTTCAAGTTCTAGCCTGTGCACATCGTGGTTAGCTAGACATTTCCGTAAGTTTTATATTGGTGGTATATTCAATTGTTTATCTTTTTTTTCTTTTCTAATCAACTGAGTGAGATTTCTTTACTAATTCGTTAATGGAATCCTAATTTACATACAAAATTTGGTTAAGATCATTTTCATCCTATTAAAATCTGTAGACGCTCTATGTCCCACAAGGGGTTAAGGGGGTTAAAAAAATCTAGAATTTTTAAAACAGCGGTTTTTTAAGAGCTCATTTAAAAGAGAAACTCTTTGCGAGTATTTTCCGCCTGGTGGAGCGCTCTATACGCTCAAAATTTGCACCGCTAGAGCACGAGGTGTGGGACGAAGCGAAGGTTTTTGAAAAGGCCGAGCGATACAGAAAACCTTGTTTTATCGAAACATGATGTTTTCACTTTCCGTGCATGACATCTGAAAAACCATTCCATATCATTCAATGATATTTTCAGGGTATGTTTATAAGATCAATACCTTACATGTGACACATAAAGTAGAATAAACAACAAAATATTAGCTTTTCATTTTGGACAAAATAGCACTTCCGAAAGACTTCACTTTAAGTCGGTTCAAAAAACAATTTTTTTTGTAAAAACTAAAAAAAACATACTGTAACAAAGAAGATACGAGTATAAAAAACTAATTAGTTTTTGAAAATTGTTCCAGATTGTGTTCTTTTCCGTGGGGATGTACTGGAGCCAGAGTATGAACAGGGTGCTTAAGCTTGATTGAAATTGTCAGTTGGTCAGAAAAATCTGAAAAAATTTTTAAATGTAAGTATGATTAAAAATTCTCTTAATTTTAACAGACGATTAGACTGTTTCATTTATACGCCAGAAATTCCATAGAAAACAAATCTGTACTAAGCTCGAGTGCACCACATAAACCGAAATTTTATATATTAAATTATCAAAAAATATCATCAAATTTTGACTCACGGAAAAAATCTTCCAGTTTTTGTTATACTTATATTAATTTATACTTATATATCATCCTTTAGTGCAGCGTATTACCCGCCGTTCCTCTACTCGCAACGAAAAGGATAATGAAGATGATAGCAAGTCTTCCTGTCAGCGGCGGATTACTAGTCGCGTAGGAGAATTTGTTCCAGAGCATATTCTTTTGGCTTTAATAATATATATAGCTTTTGATGGTAGAGACGCTAACGACGAAAAAGAAAGTAAACCTGCTATAGCTCGAACTCCAGCTGATAAAGAAATATATGTTGCAGAGAGCTTGAGATAGGAAATATTGAAACAGAAATAGTTTCTTTAAAAAACATTGATCCATTCGGAAAAAGTAAAGGGCATATTTTATTTCTACATGCAAAGACTGGTTGAGATTTGACATCTGTATTATTTTAAAAAAGCAAAGGAAAATCTTTGGAGTTCCTTGAGAGACGAAGAAATTTTACTGATTGCCTAAAGGTTTTCAAAACAACGCCATGTCCTGTATAAGAGATTGTTAACAATGGAATGAGCTCTATTTTTATATCTGCTAATTGATAAATTCAGTTATTTCTCTTTTGCAAAATTTACATCATTTCATAAGGTGTATAAATAGTAATACTCCAACATCTAGCCCTGCAACACTTATAACATGTACAAAAATTGCTTGGAAATAAACCGAATCCCGAAGTGTGAAGATAAATCACTGCACATGATATTTGGGAACTAATTTAAACTTTTTGCTTCCTGGTCCAGATATGCTACTGGAATAAATATTCAACATGCTGCTACAGTGATTGCGGTTGTAGAAAATTTTGGTTTGCGGTCCTCAGCTGTATGTAGTAATTTCCAAGGTCAACATTCCATAAATAATATTGAAGATATCACTGAAGACACATATCTAAACTAAGTAAAAGCTGTAGAAACCGTCGTAAAAAATCCCTTAAAGTTTGAACTAAGGGAATGCTGCTCCACAACATTTGTTTTTTCAAGAAATCGAAAGTACAGTACATCCCATTTCATCCGTATCAAAGAGGCAGGGGAGAATTGTTGAAATTTTTTAAAAAAATTAAACTATTTGACAAATCATTATTATTACCAATATAGTTCTATCCTGATAGTAAGTCAGTTAATAAAAAGAAAATCAAAAAAATCGGTTAAAACTTGCGGCCTGTAGCATGTTATCATATGTACGAGAGTATTCTAATCAGACGAGACGGTATTCTAATCAGTATTCAAAGGCGAGAGTTTCAGCAATAGGCCGCAAACTACGAAAAAAGCCAAACAACATCATACAATAGGCTCTAGATTGGCACGGGACCCAAGGAAGACGTTGGAGACGGAGTTGGATCAATTGGTAGAGTGGCACGTCCACCATGCCGTGGTTCCCCGGTTCGAGACCAGGTCTCCCCGTTAGTTTTTATTAAAAAATCTTCTGTTTAATATCAGCCAAATAATAATATTTAATTATTAATTAGTTTTAATTCTGCGTCGATGACGTACCAGAGTTGCGAACCATAATTGAAAAAGGAACACTTATGTAATCACATCGGTGTCTGCCACAGGGATTTTTCCGAACTTTACTGAAAGTGGCAATTGAGAGCCCAAGTACTGCCGCTTAGTTTTGAAAGTTAAATTTTGATTTTGGTGTTTAGTTTTAGGTGGTGTAGTTGGAAGTAGAAAACAAATTATTTTCAATTTTATCGCGAGGGGTGTCATTTGAAAGGTTGTAAAAGGATGAATTCAAAAATATATCTATGAATATGTTATACTTCCAAACATTTTTCTTCTCAATAATTTAAAAAAATTACTTAAATCACTGTCCCCACTCTATTTTCAAAAGCACAACTCAAAAAAAAAATCCAACAAATTGGAATATTCTCCATGAGATGTACATAGATTGAAGGAAAATTATCACGAGTGCATTACAATAAAATAAAAACTAAACTAATCGACTAGTCAGCCAGTCAGCCAGTCAACCAAACAACTAATCTACCAACCAACTATTTCTTGCCACACATTTATAATAATAAAACTTAAAGAGCAAAAGCAACAACATGGAGGATATTTAAACATTAGGAGTATAGCCCATTTCATATTTGCACGTTTCCAAATTCGTACAGCCTCCACCTAAGGCAGGCCCCTATATATATTCTGGGGGATGAATAAAGTGACCATATAAAATCAACATGTATGGAATTTTGACTTTTGTAAGCTTACTTTTGGTAACTCAACTCAGGCACAAGGATACTAGCTATTGTGTTCAAGTAATTGAACTTTGAAGATTGTAAGGGGCCGTTCTAGTATTACGTATCGCAGTTAGGGGGGGGGGGGGGTCTTGTGAAACGTTACGGTGTGTTGTAGGCAGGAGTGACTCATTTTCATTTCATTTATTATATTTCAGACCTTACACAATTAAGATACAAGTCTTTTCACGGCTCAGTTTATATGGTATATCTACACTACACATATTTTTTTTTACATACGAAAAGAGTCACGTCACTGAGTATACAGAAGTATATAAGTATATGGCAAACAACCACAATAAGCCATGCACCATGAGTCCATAGTTTAGACTCTAAGAGTCTGACAGTTGCAGTCAAGCAAAACTACCTAAACTAAAAGCCATCAACTTACGAATTTCACGCAAACACATTAGGGCCAAGTGGGCTGAAATTTCGTTTAATTTACATTGCATCTTATTCCGATATTTTGTGCAACATAATTGACATTTTTAGGTAAAAATAATCATCTGAGTGTTACGTAACGTTGGGTGGAGGGGGGTAATGTAAAACGTTACGGCGCGTTAGAAGGGAGGGAGGGGTCAGAAATCTTTAAAAACTGAGTTAATACTTAAACGGCCCCTATGTACAAAACTTAAAGTGGAATAAAATACTTCCTACAGAATTTTCACCTACTTTCACACTACCTTTTGCATTTCTAAGTAAGCGTAACTAAATCTAATTTAATTTATATTAATCGTTAGTCAAAACAAACCATAGCTGCCTAGATTATTTGCAATTAAGAGGTTAACAAATGACATAACAAAGTAATCAATAAAAGAACGACGACACCGTCATATATCACTGTCAGCAAAGACTCCTTTCCGAAAGGAAGAACACGTCGCGAACAATTTTAGGTAAAAATTTGATTCTCGGTTCAACGATTTTATAAAAAACGAGGTCGGCATGAAATTGCTTTCAGCTTTGGGAAGGCGTTCATAATTAAGACAGTCTCCACGCTGTAGTTTTAAAATACGGACAGCGCAGGCACGATGTTATAATCTGTTCTCACTGTTAGCCTTCAAACTGCAGGAATTTATAAATCACAACCTAAAATTCGCTCCATTCCATGTTAGTTCATTTAAATAAGATAGAATGTTAGCCTAAGTTGGCTCAAATGGACTTTAGATATTTGTCTTGTGGACTACAACTATTGTACCATGTACCGTCAGCTTTATGTCAATATAAAAAAAAAACCTTTGAACATAGACTGTGTGTTTTAGTTAATTTTCAGTTTCTTGTCCTAGGGAATTAAAATATTCGCATTCAGTACAATGTTATTAAGTGCAATATTTAGAGCATTTCTTGCGGGATAAAGACGAGCGAATAATTTGTTTAAATTTTTATATTTGTTAGGTAACAAGTTGCAGAGAGAAGTGCTAGCTAAAAATAGCCAATGGACATTGATTCTGTTCTCTAGATATGTATATGTACCATATATACAACCAATTAGGACGCTAATCAAGGTAATTGTTGCTGCTTTATTTATTTTTTATCATTATTATATTTTATCATTACTTGCATAATTAATTTTTCAATAATAAAATATAATGGTTAAGGGCTCAGGGTATAAGCATTAATTTCCAAGGATGCAACTAATTAGGCACGAAATACAAATAAAGTAATAAAACTACAACATGTATTAAAAACACCGCTTGAAGTCTTCAATATACCTTCGTAATTATATCATTACTTGATCTTAATGGCTTTGCAATATCGCCCTCAAGCTTAATTTACTAAATATTAATAAAATAAAAATTAATTTACATGTAAATTACACGTATTAAATTACATGTAGTTTAACGAAGGTAAATTCCCGGCTAAGAATTATGCATGTTTTTGTGTTTTAGATGAGCCGTTATTAAGTTCAAGGTCACCAGCGACATACCAATTTTTTGAGAAGTTCCGTTCACCCGTTGTTTGTGTATATAAATAGTGTAAAAAACTAGAAATACAAATATTTTTTATGTTTTTCAAAAGTGTATTTATTGAGCTGAAAAATTTATATCAATATAGTTTTTTCATAAAAAATTCATAAAAATAGTCTTTTTTTCGAGCGTCTAAGCCAGAAACGTAAGTAAACGCATGTTTTCTTCAAGAATTTTTTTTTTTAAATTGGTAAAAGATTTTAAAATGAAAAAAGCACATTTTGAACTATCACTACAATTTTTTTTCACACAAAAATATTTCAAAATGGCGGCGGTGCAGCTGCTGGAAGTTGGACCCTCGGTTTTGCGCCATGCAGCCTACAGGTCTCAATTTTTATCTAAAATCAAAAAACCAAATTTCTATCGTTAAAATATGAAAAAAACGCACAACATGACGAAGAAAAAAAAATAAAAAATTTAATTGCAAATTCAAGACCATTTTAAAACAAAAGTTTAATATTTTGTTATAAACAATTGGTAAAAAACAATGTAAGTTAAAGAATATTTCCTCAAAATTTCAGAAAGATCGGTTGAAAATTGGATGAGCTACGTTGAACGGCGCACGAAATTTTTCGTTTCGAGAATAACGCATTAAAACTTAAGCACTCTTGCGTATGTCTTGTACCTGCTTTCGGCAATATATCCAAGATTTTTGAGGCACTTATTTGCCGTTTCGGCATGGCTTCATTATGGGTAAATCAACTACCACAAATTCATTGGAATTTTCAAATTTCTATATTTCTGCAATTGAAGGTAGTAAGCAAGTTGACTGAATTTTTACTGACTTCAGCAAAGCTTTCGATAGAATAAATTATAGAATTCTTGTTCTCTCTCCCTTTTCGGGTTTCTGCAAGTTTTTGTAAATTGGATTCATTCGTACTTATCTGAGCGCACTCAGCGGGTTTTTTTTCGTGGAACTCTGTCTGATGTTATTTTCAACACTTCCGGTGTACCGCAGGGCTCCCACCTCGGGTCATTGTTATTTATAATTTATATCAATGATGTATCTACGATACACGACGTTAAGATATTTCGCACTGTGTCAGACAATGCCAATTGTTTGATTATTTTCATGTCATCAGCATAAATGGACAGCTCTGAGTGATTGATGACACATTCAACATCATTTATTGTAAGGATGAAAATGAATGGACCGAGGTGGCTGCCCTGGGGGACGCCGGATCGAGCGACAATAGGGTTAGAAATGGATGAGCTGAAAAGAACATTGTACCGACGGTTGTTGAGGTATGATTGAATCCAGGAGACGAATCGGGAGGGGAAGCCTAGGCGATCAAGTTTGAATAAGATAACATTATGGGAGATCTTGTCGAAGGCTTTACTGAAATCGGTGGCGATAACATCAAGATCTTTACCGTTTTCCAGGGCACATAGTGTTTTGGAGACGAAGTCAGTAAGGTTGGTGGTTGTAGATCTTCCCTTGAGGAAGCCATGCTGGGAGAGGGAGAAAATAGACTTACAGTGGAAGAACATGGAATCATAGACCAATTTTTCGAATAGTTTAGGTATGGATGATAATTTAGCGATGGGTCTGTAGTTGGACACATCGTTCTTGCAACCTTTTTTGAAGATGGGAACAATATACGAGGTTTTCCATAAATGAGGGAAAACCCCTTGAGTGACCGAGAGGCGAAAAGCAGGGTAAGAGGTTGAATTAGATGCATGGCACACTTTTTCAGAACGATGGCCGGAATGCCGTCAGGACCTGGGTTGAAATCGTCCTCAAGCCCGTTGATGCTGGCGGCGATTAGTTCGGGATCAGGATCGAAAGACGTAAACGACGTTTGAGTGCATTTGTACAAGAATGAAAAGTAGTTAAGGTCAGGTTGTAGGGAATTGTCGCTGAAGGATTTACTGAAGAAGTGTGCAAAGAGGTTTGCGATAACCTTAGGATCAGACGAAGAGGTATTCTCAAGTTTTAGGGTAGAGGGGTAACCATTGGATTTCTTCTTGGAATTAACAAAGTTATAAAAACGCATAATAGAGGATATCACAACGTTCAGAAAAAGAGGTATAAGCAGATAGGTAGGAAGAATAGTCGGACTCGGCCTGGGATAGAAGAAAAGTTTGCCAACGTTTACTTCTCCTGTTGCGGAGAGAGCGTAATTCCTTGTCGTACCATACAGTGGATGAGGAGTAGATTTTACGAGGAGAAAGGGGGATAGATTGTGTAAGACAAGCGTGTATTTCCGAATAGAACGCCTCTAAAGCAACGTCAACTGGAAGATGTTGAGGGATAGTGCCAATGTTAGAGTTGAGGAGCAAGTGATTTAATTTTTCAAAGTCGCCCTTGCGAAAATTGAAGGAAAGAGAAGACTCGGAGCTTGAAAGGGTATGAGGGTGTTCGTAGGAGAAAACAAGGAGCAGGGGAGGATGGTGACGATCGAGAGAGGAAAGGAGATGGTTGCTTTCCGCGACAGCCGAATTAACTGGGTCTGAAGAAAAGATTAAGTGTAATTGTCTGTCCAGAAAGTTTCTGACTCCACTTACTTGAAAGAGACCAGAAACGGAGAGCTGATCGGTAAAAAATTCTTCTTTGGTCGAAGATACGTTAAGGGGGACAAAGTGAGAACAGTCCTCAGACAATGACCATTGAATACGGGGGAGGTTAAAGTCACCCAATAAAATAAATTTATCGGAGGCATTAGCGTTCTCAAGCAGGGTATCGATCGCTTCAATTATGGGCTCGTAGGCGTCTAAAGGTTGAGAGGGGCGAATGTAACAACAGAGGATGTACAGAAGACACTTATTTAGTGCTGTTTTTATACATACAAATTCTGATATTGTAGAGTCGGAGGTCTTTAGCAGGGTGGCTTCATAACGGTTGTGAGCAGCTATGAGAACCCCGCGACCTGGTTGATCATTGGTGCCTACACAACCGTCGACACGGAAAATGGTATAGTTTGGAGGGAATAGTTCGTTGTCGAGAATTCCTGGTGTTAGATTGGTTTCAGTTAAGGCAAAGATATCGTGCGGGAATTTGTGGGAGTTAAGAAAAATATTGGATGTTTTTGTACGAAGTCCTCTTACGTTCTGGTAGTAGACTGACAAGCTGCTGGGGAGAGGTACTTGATCAGAGACCGCAGGTGCATTAGGGGGGAAGTCAGAAATAGAGAAAGCGGAGGGGTTAGGATCGAAAGTAGTTTAAGGAGTCGTTGCGACTTTTTTGGAGATGGGAAATGCGGCGAGAACTGACGTATGCAGCATAGGTGGATAGATCTTCTGAAACCTTATGGGAAGGGATATTGAATGATTCATGGTACTTAGTGAAAAGTTAGTGTAAGACGGTTGGGTCTGTGGGTGGGCCTTCTTGGTGTATACTTAACATGACGTTTGTGCTGGTTTTACCGTCAATACAGACGGAATTCGGTTTGTCGTGCAGATAAGCTAGAAATAGACGAACGTTTTCATAAATTCGGCGGTCCCGTAAACGGGATAAAAGGTATCGTCCATCGTTGGAATCCGCAGAGCGCAAAGTTAATTTAACTGTAGGTCGGATTATGGGATCGATAATGATGTTGGGATGAAGTAGTTTTGGTTAGCGGAAGGGGGGGGGTTTGAGATGGGGCGATAGTGAAGGAGGATGATGGCTTGTAATTAAGTGAGCATGCTGAGGAAGTAGCGGGTGCCAGGTTTGGTGTTTACAGTGGAGGGGTGGGACAGACGGAAATCGAAGCAGAGGTGGAAATGAAATTTTAACCACATCTTCTACGCAGTAATAGCTTCAGCGCATTCTACAATAAAGTTTGAAAAATTTCAAATGTTTTCTTCTTCTCCCAAAAAAGAATCAAAATTAGTTATTTTTTCGTGGCTGCGTGTATCCCCTCCCCTCCCTCTTAAGCCCAGTGGACAACCCAACACTTTCATGCGGGTGGGTTGTTTTGGCCGCAAAGAAATTAGGGATCCTTAATGTCTACTTTTGTGCATTGCTGCGAGCTAGAAAACATCCCAGATGGGAGTGACTTTTTTATTTTTGTTATTAAAAGCTCAGGGATAGACCGAGGATTGAACCCTGGAACAATGGTGTGATGATCGTGTCACTCATCCATTCATTCCACTGCGTCAACACACCGATGTAACTCTGAAACTCGTAAAATTTTCTGAAATAGGGGCGGTCTTTTATGTTTTCGCCAAGGACGACGGATTTGTAGTTACACCTTTATATATAAGGAATATTTTCCATATTATTTTGTATATTATGCATATATGTAAAGTATGTATGTAATAAATAAATGTTCCGAATATTTAAGCGGCAAAGTATATATATATATATATATATATATATATGTACGTGGCTTAAATGTCGTTTTTTATATATTTTGGTGTAGATTTTTCTGCGGGAATACCCAGGTATGAGTAAAGAAAGTTCGCTGAAGTTCCGTACCAAAATGGAAAATAGGAACTCTTATGGTGCGACTTCGTCTGTCTATATCTGTCTGTCGGTCACAGTTAGTTAGTTGGAATAGTTTTAAATAATGCTTGCTCACCTTTATTGCAAATGTAAACTACAAACTATTTTTATTGTAAAAAGGGCGGTGTTCAAAATTTTAAAGTGGGGTTGATATGTCAAATAGGGCATTGTACGAAAGGGCTTCACTTGCACGTTATAAAATATATTTTCAATACCTTTTACGCCACATGTCTAAAAAATAAAACCACCCGCACTAACCCAAACCGCAATAACCGATGTTTTCAAAGCGAAAAATCTGAAATAAATATAGTTGATAGAGGCTTATGTAAGTGTTACAGGGAAAATAAAACGATGTCTACAGAGTTTTTTAGAAATCAGCAACCTTCCAAGGCACGAAACCCTCGGTGCGTGAGTTTGATCGGAGCTGGCCAGCATTCTTTTTATGATTTAGAGATAACCCAGGGGACAGCCCTATGATGCGTTTAGAATAGCTATGCCTGGAAGGGAATTAGGATAAGGGGAAATAGAATGACTTTTACTTTGCATTTTTGCGAGCCGGACAGCAGCCCAGAGGCGGAGGACATGTTTTTTTGAAAATAAATCTCGCAGGCAGGCCGAGGCTTGAACCTACATTTATTGCTGGCATCCTGTTACTCAACCATCGATACAACTCCGTCTCCAAAGTTACTAAAGTTAGGGAAAATATTCATAAACTGCTTAATTAGGAGACACCGCAATTCTACCTGCTTGTAAACTGTATTAACTTTAATAATTTATTCTGGGTAAGAAAAAGGATCTGGATAAAGTTATTGCGGTCATTTCGTAGAACACGTTGTTTTGTAAGTAATAAAATTTATCAAAATGTGCTTCATTAAGAAAGTATTGTAAAAATATTTAAATAAAGAAAAGTAAATATAAATTAAAAAAAATAATTACTTTGGCACATGCGCATGCTGTCGTAACGCACAGCAGGCGTTACGTCCTGAGGCCAATAAATTCGAATTCTGATTGCTCTTAATACCATAAAAATGAGACAATTTTTCCATATACATTTTTCTTAAAATCGAATACTGTTGGCTACATGTCATGAACACGTTTGGAACCATTGCGGTGACAGTTTATATTTTGCAGGTATCCCACTGCGATTCATCTCGTCAAGAGTCAAGCCAGTTGCTTTAGTCCCGATCAACGCAGATTGAAGCTAATAAATTTTTTAATAATGACCTCGTTTGATTGTATAGTAATTTTTTGTTATCGCTATAATGCTACAACAGTCTTGGCGGAATTTTTTTTATAGGCCAAGTATTGATCAGAATGGCACATAGCCAGGGTGGTTTCTTCCACAGAGAGGGAAAACCGCCTTTTCTCGTTTTATTGGCAATTAAGCTGATGACGATGAATTATTTTTTATGGAAACAAATTTGAATTGATTGAGATTAAGTGACTATAAAACTGTCATATAACATGGACCAAAATGTTTCTCACCAGCACCGACAAGCACGCCAAGTGTGTAAGGAAGCCATCAGTCCACCAATTGATACCCACCACCTATTTGAAGGTGTTTTATTTATTGATCCTGATCTCGGCGAAATAAGAAAACCCCGAGAATTCAAAATGGATAAGATATGCGGGGACAATAGCTTCAATTGGTGTAGGATCAGGTATAGACTTGTGGAGATCATTCACTCCAGGCAGTCTTAATTGAATTTCTCGGTCGTACCGTGCAATTATTGTGAATTAAATTGTAATAAAATTCCCATTTTACTGCCACCAACGATAGTAGATTATGGCTAAAATGTTATTACCTTGAATTTATTGATTTTAATTGTAACCTGAGACTTAAAGTGGCACTACTTCATCTGATAGCAGTTGTTATTAAGTGGACTACTGTTCTTGTGGCGCTTGCAGTTGAAAAATTAGAAAAACTAGTTACCCCTAGGCCGTGAAGATTTTGCGGTTTCCGTAGAAAACTAATTCCGTTCTATGAGCTACAATTAAACTAATTGACTTATGTCTTAACGAGCAAATGAATGTTCATCTATTAAACATCTCACGATTTCTTTGAAATTAACACTTTTTGCTGCCAAAGTTCTAATTAGTATAATTCCTTACAATGATGAAAAAGTGTAAATTTAACTTTCGCAAGTAGTGAATAGAAAAGTAAGCTACACTGATGTCTTCTCTTTTCTTAAACTTACACTTGTGTTACACTTAAAGAAAGGTTTTACGGCAAAAGGAATACTATCGCATTCAGTTTTTACGTGTTATAGAAGTGTAATAAATATAAGTAAAAAATTTAAAGTGTGCTCGGCTCGTGATAAACCTTTTTTAAAAGCTTTTATTTAACTTGCAATGTTCGGATGTACATATATCTTTCTTTTCTTAAACTTTACGGTCACTTCCTGGCATCGGATAGAGCTGAAATTTTGCACACAGCTTTGGTTCTGATAACAATGTAATATAGTAATTCTAAATTCAATATGGCGAATTACCTTTTTATACAACCCCCTTGGCATGGGTATCAAATAAGAGGGTTCTACGAGTAGGATACCATAAGCCACGTGACGTCTTTTTAAATACAAAATGACGAGCGCTCCAAGATGGTCAATGTTCTCGACGGAAAATTTTGTATACACTAAAGCCATCCTGGCTCAGTGAAAAACGTAAAATTGGGTACATTTTAAGAAATTATGTCAAAGAAAGCCCAGGTTTTAAATGAATTTGGTCTCGCCAACTTGTTACAAAATGATTTTATGTCAAAAAATTGAGTTATATAAATGAGAAAACGATTGAAAGTACGTCTACAATTTAAAATGGAATCCGAACCACCGATATCTCTCTGAAACCTCCAATGGTTTTGTTTTATCTTAATCTGTTGTTAGCAGAAAACAACTATGGTTCGCCGATGGCTGGAATGGGGCCTCCGGGGTGGAAGGCCGACACATTATCATTTACTTTACCGACGACTATATAATTTTTATACTGGTCAAAAAAAATGTTTTATGGAAAAAAATACCTATGTATCTTAGGTCAAAAATTGTAAGGTATTATGGTTTTTTACGATATTACGGAGAGAGTAAAATTTCTTGCGAAAGTTAGAGAATTATGTGAAAATTTCCAAAATCACCAAACGGCGGACTATTTAACAAACTTTTAGCTTTTTCGGTACTTTTTTGTCTGTAAATTATTATTAAAAATCCGCAAATAAATTCTCGGACATAGGAACATTGCTGGGAACGAGAAGGCCGACAAACTTGCCAGAGAGGGTGCAGCTTTACATCGCACTTAGTTCCCTTAAGAGGGAACTCTTTCTTCATTCCTTGGCACTGGCAAATGCCAGATGGAGCGCCTTGAGCATGTAACATATTCAGGGCAACCTGGCCAAGTTATAATAAAAGTAGGACACCCGATCTGCTCAAGAGATCGAGAGCTGTTATCGCAAAAATCACTGTTGTCTGTACGGGCCACTGTCTTTTAGGCGAGCGTGCAGCTAGGCTTGGCGCCCCCTTACAATACACACACAGTTGTAACGACGTAAACAAAAAAGAAACCATTATTCACCTTCTCTGTAAACGTCTGGCTTTTGCCAGAGTCAGAAAGAGGGCAGTGGGGGAGTACTTCTTTGAAAACGTGAAGACAATCTCGGGGATGAAGATTAAGGAAATAGTCAGTTTCTTAAATTCCTCCGGTTGGCTTTAGTTCCTGTTTTCCATATTTAACTCAGCCGACTTCAACCATGTTTTCAAATAACAATCAGGGTTGCGAGTGAACTGAGTCAAACAAAAAACTGGGTCTTACTGGTTGTAGCGATGCTCACGAATTAAACCAACCTACCAACCAACCAACGACAAATAAATATTTTCGCTTGATAGTGGTCTATTCTTTGCAAAAGTGTATTCTGAAGCTACTGTTAAAATTTCAAGTGAATCGGTTCATTAGAATAAATATCGAGCTCAGCTCCTTAACGGCCGGAGTTGGATCAATGAGTTGACTGGGAGGATCATCACGCCATGGTTCCAGGGTTCCAACCTTGATCTCCCCCGTGAGATTTTAATAAAAATTAAAAAATCCACTCTGGGTTGTCGTCTTGCTCGCAGGTATGCAAATACAAGACATTGAAGTTCTCTCATTCCTCTTACCCTAACTCCCCTCCTGCAAACTCACGCTTACGCATCATAGGGTTATCTGCTAGGCCTTACATCATAAAAAAACTGGCGGATTACTTAATTTTGTGATTATTATTATTTTTAAATCAACACTCTAAAATACACGTAGCCATATTTAAAATGGTATCACCAGAAAGATTTACTACTCCACTTGTCACTACCTTCAGCTATAGAGTTATTTCCAGAATAAAAGTTACCCCTAGATCTGCTTCTAAAACGTCCGTTAGTAAATTGGTTATTAAATGTCATTCCTTTCCAAATCTTTCAAATTTAGCTTACATTAGAGCAACTATTGGATCTAAATTTTAAAAGTTTTGTTTAGTCTAAAAATATTAAGTCTGCATCAATAAACAATAATGGATGTTACAAGCTAATAATATATATTTTGAAGAATTAACTTACCATTAAACGAGAAATTAAATTAAAGTAACATTTTAGCGCAGTCTGGATGAATGGGTATTTTTAACATTTCATATGAGATGATGATTTGAAGGCTTATACAAATTTTTAGCTCTATTAAATTTTTCCGAGAATTGAATATATTTTTGTTTATTTAGATTAAATTATTTTAATTTTTAAGCCATAAGTAAAAGTTCATTAATTTGATATGATATGGAAGTAAATGTCGGTGTATGTCAGGGTTCAGTTCTTTCACCTACTTTATTTCTTTTTTTTAATGTTCAATAAATGCGAATTTATTTATTATTCATATTATTCCGACGACAGCATTCTTGATTTCGAGTACTCTTTTGATTCTGTAATTAATTTTTATAGGAATTCTAAAGAAATCAACCGAGAACTCAGGTTTGGGATCATTAAACAATGATATTTCTGCGATTCTCGCTTGGAGCAGAGCAGGCCGTGTTATGTTAAATGCACCCCAAATTCTATGCTGTTTAATGACCCTTAAAAGGCATCTAGCACATTCTCAACCCATTTCAGTTAACGGATTAAATATACCCAATTCTTTCTCTTTAAACATCTTGGGTATTCACATATCCAGTAACCTTAGGTGGACCTACCATATACGATGCGATGAAATGCTTTGGTTTTCTACAGAGCTGTAAGAAATACTTCACTCCGTTTGAATTCATGCCGATCTACAAGTCTCACATATGGAACAACTTATTATAATTCGTTTCCTGCTAAGACTGTTTATTTAGCATTAAAGGGCTTCCCCTGTGCTTTGGCGCTATCATAAAAAAAAACTCAATTCCTGTTAGTGTAGCTTTCGTTATGCGAAGCCATTTTTTGAAAAGCATTATTTGTACTTTTTGGAGGGCTCGAAAAAGTACTGATTTATAAAACCTTACGTGCAATGGTAGCTACTAAGATTACAAAAATTTCGTTTTCAAAAATTTTAAAACAATCAATTGTATCTATAGTCTTGAGTCCGCCCAGATTGAGAAAAATAGTGTTGAAAAAAGCGTGCTTGAAAGTTTAAGGACAGAGATAGAAGTTTTGAGCAAAAATTCTCCTGTAAATCGTAAATCGCATCGGAACAAAAATGAAAATTTTGATATTTAGCGAACTTCGTAGCCTTCAGTAGGTCCCCTTGTTCGTCATCGGTTCTATGTCCCTAGCGCAGCAGGTGTACCTACTCTTCGCGCATGAGGCAGTTGTGCCCTAGATTTTTGAAAAAATTTAAATTTTTGAAAATGTGTACTTTTAGAAATGCAAAAAAATAACTATTTTTGAACAACTCCCCATCGAGTTCATCGAATCCCGCGAGCAGAATGCGAGCAGCTCGCGAGGTCTGAGAAAAGAACATTGAACTGGAAACATATATTCTAACGTGTTTTTATCGCTAGTCAGGCGGCTTTGTTTTTGTCCAGGAGATAAAGTCGAAGGCTTTTGGAGAAAGCAGACCAATTTCTCACTACAACTTACTTATATTCACTTACAAGTTCACTAATGCTTAACTAGGTTTCACTGTTCAATATCTATGAGTTCTCACTTATAACTACTCACTACTAGTTTTTAACTGTTTACTACTACTAGTTTTTAATTGTTTAATATCCACGAGTTAAGGCTATGTAATTATAAAGGTATTGTTCCTGTCGTATAACTAGTTTTCACTCTAGACGAATGGTAGCGGTGTTGTCCCTAGTGTCTCCTTCTGGCCGCTTATGTGTGTGCCTTGATACTGGTCCTCTTGGTCCCGTTGTAACTGATGAGTGTGTTGGACAGGTCGAAGTACTGGTTGCCTTTTTTCTGCGGCTAGGGCGGTTATTTTTCTGTTAGGAAAAGATACCTAATTCCGAACAAGAAAGCAAAACCTAGATTACAGTACAAAATATACTAGATAAACAGTGACACAGCAATCGTAAAGTAGTCGGGAAGTACGCTGGCCAGTGAGCCACGCTAGTACAAGAGAGATGGCTAGATAACCAGAGAGGCACGATAGTACAAGAGGGATGGCTAGATAACCAGGGAGGTACGCTGTTTATGAGAGTGTCTTACACCTGGGAGGCACGCTAGTATAGTACAAGAGGATTTTCTAGATGATTTTATACCAGTGTGGCACGATTGCGGAAGTGATAAAGCGAGTGTCCATCACCAGAGAGACACGATAGTGACGAAGATAAAAATAGCCAAGGAGGTACGCTAGTTATATGAGTATCCTGTACGAGAATGGAACTCTAGTACAAGAGTAAAACAAGATAACCAAGGAGGCCCGCTGGTTATAGAAGTGTTTTGTACCAGGGAGGCACTCTAGTGCAAGAGGAATAAATGAGCTTAAAACCCAAATCTACACTGTCGTAGCCGGGGAGGAACACCGGCTACTCATATCTGACGACCCTGGTAGTACACTTACCACCCTGGGGAGCTCCCGCATTTGTAATTATGGTGCGGCCGATCGCTGGTCCAAAACTGACTTCAATACGGTGCTGAGCCCATCTATATAGCCCTATATAGATTTATAGCTGATCGGCTCCCGCCCTTCATGATCTGGTCGACCACCGGCCTGCAACTACTAAATGCCCTGAGTCGGTCTTGTCTTTCTAACAAGTCGGCTCCTAAATGTCCAAATATTCAACTACTTCGGTTGCTGCTAGTTCTTCAGCTAGATTTGCTTGGTTCCAGTGCTAGTCGATGACAGACCGATGCAATGAGCAAGCCCTCTTTTTATATAGTCTGGCGTTACAATATTCGTGCACTGTTTGACAGAATCATTTTTCCAGTGTTCTTTTTTAGTACCTTTTTTTCATATCCATGGTTTCATTTCTATTTCGGTTATTAATTTTTCTGGTTAGAAGGGGGACTCTTTTTATTATATAATTTAAAAGTATGATCGTACAATTTTTTCTTTCTAGTTAGAAAGGATATTACTCTTTATTCATTCGCAAATAAACAACTCT
This sequence comes from Leptarthrus brevirostris, assembly GCA_964036015.1. Lineage (NCBI taxonomy): Eukaryota > Metazoa > Arthropoda > Insecta > Diptera > Asilidae > Leptarthrus > Leptarthrus brevirostris. Next base: position 146,462,469 of record OZ038373.1, on the reverse strand, counting down.
CTTCGTATTTTATAAAGCCAGTAAATTTTAACTAACCATGCCTACCCTTAGTGTCTTTTTAGGGTTCCGTAGGAATTATAATAGTTCCGGTCTGTCCATCCCTGCGTCTGAGTTTCATCCTCTCGTAGACGAAGATTAATGACTCAAAACCATAACGATGTTTTTTGGGAAAAGTGTATTCAAAATTTTTTTTTGATTTACTCCATTGAGTGGTATGTCTTTAGGTAGGTCTCCGTAAATGCAAAAATAACTATTTTAGGGTCTTTTGTTAACTTGTGGTTTCGATGTTCGCGATGTAATTCAAATTAATTCAAACTAATTAATCAAACAAGAAAATTTAAGAAGAGTTAATTAAGAAGCCAATATAAATTAAATAACAATGAAACTAAGAGTTTTTAACAATTAATTTACCTTTTACGGCAATTATTCTCATGCTCGTTAAAACAAAAAAAAATTGCGAAGTTGTTGAGCTACCTTGTGGGCTCATCAATCAAAATTAGAGCCATTGACAGTTGCTTAAAGCGTGGCACATCTCCTGAATTGATGGCTTAATTTTGAGAGCAACATAAGCCGAATATTCCTTAGTTGAATCATGTGAAGCATTTCGCTTTCTTGGTGCTACTCGAAACCTGACCACTTAATAAATTATTTATTTGGTCCGAAAAATATCTTTAGATGTTTATTTACTTTTCCTCAGCAAAAGACCTCACCGATCAGGAATTTGATGGATTGCGTGCAAGTTTTTTTTACTAAGGTAAAAGTTGACATGATTTCCTCAACATTTTGCGGACAAGGTGTGTGATTGACAAATTTTAAAAAGAGTAAAACCGGTGCCTGTATAATTGAACTCCGAGTAATTTGTAAACATATTTTCAGATAAAATTGTTAGAAAGTTTATTGCGGAAAGTTTATAAAATAAATTAGCTATTCACCTGTGATTCTTGACTGATAACTTTTACGACTCTTAAGAAAAACACCACAAGTAACCTAAGATCTTATTCCACTTAAGAAAATCGACTCTCAGGAAAATTCAAATGATAAATATATGTAGTAGTCTACTTTTCTAAAGGTGACAATACAATATTATGATATCTTCGAAGGGGATAGGGTTGGGCTGGGTGAGATGCACAAACGAAATACATTTCCCAATGACAGCATTGTTATTCAAGGTCGTCAGAATTGTGGGGGGGGGGGGGGGTAATGTCAACCTTGACTTTGTACAAAAAGTATTCTTCCAATATTCTTTAAAAGGCAATTTATAATTTTGGTGTACAAATAGTCACTTATAATTTGCCTTTTCCAGAATAGCAGTTGTGGTGGTATGCGGAGGATAGAGATGCTTGACCAAAATAACGTTCTTCCACCCCATTCCCAACCTAACTCCCAATTTTCAAAAGATCATCGATAACAAATCGAGCTAATTATTCTAATTTTCAAAGAAAAAAAAACTAATTTCAGTTATAAATTTCGCTCCCAATATATATACACAGATGAAGTTCTACAACACGCCCATCATCATGGAGTGATGGGTGTGCTCTGGGCATAAACCCGAACAAAACAGAGTTAATACGTTTCTCTCGGAGACATAATACACCTCCTATGAATGTTTTTTTGCGTGGGAGGTCAAAATCTTCCAAAGACACCAGAAGACCCAAATTTCTCTGGTATTGTGATATTTTTACTCATTAAAAACACCCTTCTAGGGATTTGCAGAATCAGAGCTTCTTTATCCGGGTCCCTTTTCGTCCTTACCCCTTGCGCTCCCGTGAGAGAGACCCGGACTAATCCAATTTTCTTCCCTCACCTCGATTCCTCGGGTCAGCGCAAGCATTTACTTATAAGACACCACTGCCAGTATTATTTCTTCCATCCAGTGGTGTCCCATCAGCTTTCCTTTTTCTGCTTGCTAGTGCACACTATTTTTGCCACCGTCTCTTGCTCCTCCAGGCATTGCCTGCAGGTATCATCCTCGAGAATCTCGTGCCCACGTTCCTAACATGCGCTCTGCCGTGCCCCTGCCTAGCGCAGTGAACGGCTCCGGACGTTGGAAACTCGAAGCAGCTCCGAGCTTTGCCAGTACGTTCGCTTTCTCATTTCCTCCGATCCCTGCGTGTCCTCGGATCCACGCCAATATTATCTATTTGATGAGGCACACGCGTTTAGTTTATGGACACACTCCAAGGCCAGCGCTGTGTTTAACTCAGTACCGTCCGCCTCACCAAACTCTACAGCAAGTAATAAATAAATTGGTGCCCCTCACCCGACTCCGCAGCAAGTAATAAAAAAATTGGTTATCTCGAGATCTGTACCAGTTTCCGCCTCGATCCATGCGAAGAGCTGCTGATGCAGCGGTTCTCTTCACATATACGTTATCCCCACACACGCTAGCTTCTGAGCCATACTCAATTGCCTTTTTACGATGGGCTTTGAATCGCTTGGCCACCAGACCACCGAAGCATATTATATAATCCGTCTCACCATCACCTTTGGCGAGAAACCCCAACTTCGCCCACATTGATGTAGAGCCCTGTTCGCTTTTTGGATTTTCTCCTCAACATATCTTTGCCATGTAAGTCTTGAATCTAGGACTACCCCCAGGATACTTGACCGAGCCCGAGACCGTAAGTTCTTCCCCAAAGTGTTCTACTGGTTTAAAGTCTAGATTCTTACTTTTCCAAGTGAAAACAATTAGATCAGACTTCTTTCGAATTATGAAAAGCCCCTATTCCAGACACCATTGCTCCACCAACCCCATACCTCTCCTTATGCTATCTGCTATGGCGCGTATGAACTTGCGCCTTACCATAATTGCTATGTCGTCGGCATACCCCACGTTATGTATGCCTTCTCCTCAAGTCTACGAAGTAATGAGTCAACAACAATGTTCCACAGAATGAAGATAGCTTTTCTGCCTGTGGATTAGTTCTTAGTAGTCACAGCACCTAATGCAGTATCGTTTCGGTAGATCTCCCAAGACAATAGGCGTGCTGATTCCTACTTATTGAATAACTAGCGAGTGTAGTCCCTTCGATATAACAGTCCTTTCCATTGCTTTCAACAAAAAAGACATCAGGCTTATGGGTCTAAAGAACTTCGGCTCAGTATAGTCTTTTCTTCCCGGTTTTGGTAGAAATATGACCTTAGCCTCTCTCCACGCAACCAAGACATATCCTGTTACTAGGCATGCTGTGTACATTCCCCTAAGTATTGGTGCTGCAATCTGAATCAGAGCCATCTAACCCTGCTGCTTTGAACGGTTCAAACGATCTAATAGATCGCCTTACCCCCTCTATCGTCACAATCCTTTCCGCCTCAGAGCGATCCGTAGCATTCGCATCCTGTTTCTTCAGATGCCACGACATGTCCGATTTGTAGCTCCCCGAAAAATGAGTTTCCAGCAGGATGTCATTTATTTCATTCCAGATCTCTGACATCTTTCCCGTTCTGTCCCGAAACAGTCCGAATCGGGAGACCGGCTCATTTGAGACCATATTCTGAAGTGGGCATGATATTTGAAATTTGAAGTAATGTAATTGGTTTAGTAAAATTTTAAATTTCATTTCTCTTGTAATAATTTCAGTTTTAAGCAATTATGATTTTGCAAAATAATATTTTTTTGTTACAGGTATGTTTCAGTGATGAATTAACATTTCAACTTAAGGAAAAAGGCTCTCAATATGTTAGGAGACCCAGCGGTGAAGCCTTCAAACCAGAATGAGTTCAACAAACTGTGAAGCATCCGAGCATTATTTCCTCGCAAGGTCCAGGGCAAATTTACATTGTAGAAGAAGGAACTATGAGCTACCAGCAGTACTAACGAGTTTTATATATGTTGTATTGGATATGTTTCCTAAGGTTGAATAATAGTTTCCTGAATGTGGTGGAATATTCATGCATGATGGAGCATTATGCCATAATGCAAATGTGAACACTGTAACCCACCTACAAATTTTTAATTTATTTCCACCCGAAAAGTAGTTATGCGATTGTATTTATTTGCGAAACGTTTAAGCATGGAAGAGTTGAAATGATTTGTATGTAAATAAATGCAAGGATTCGTTATTTTTGCAACAGTTCCCTTTAATTACCCCCTTTCGCTCGTTTCGTACCTATTTATAACCCAGATAAAGTTTCCAACAATATAAAGTGTTTATTTCAATTAAATATTAAAGTAAGAAAAATTTTACAATTAATAGGGCCTCCTTTGGATTTGATTGTATCAAAAATCCTTTTTTTCATGGACCGGATCAATTTATTTAACAACACAGGATCGTGTTTTCGCCATTTATTAAGAATTACAGCTTTCAATTCCGCCAATGATTCATACTAGTGACTTTCAGCTGACAAGAGCTCTCCAAAAGTTTTCAATGGGGTTCAGATTGGGAGAACACACCGGCCAGTTCATAACATTATTGGAATTTTCTCCATTGTTTCACGAATGGTATGAATTCTGATTATCCTGTTGGAAAATCCAGTTTTTTTCCCATGTTCTGCCAGAAATAGCAGTAAACAGTTTGCAAGAACTTGGATGTAATACACTGCAGAAAATGGTAGCATGCGAAAAATCTGGTCGCACAGACGAGGTTGGGGGTGGGGGTGGGGGTGGAACCTAACTTCTTAATAAGTTTACCGATTTGGATGGTTCTGTTTTTGTTGTATACAATATGATCACTTATTGTTAATAATGTTAAAAAATCTTCTGCGGTCTCATTTGCAGATCAATGAATTCTTCTAAAACTTTCCAGAAGCACTGAATGGTGGGATGTTTTGGACCATATTCGCCTCCATATTTACAATGTTTCTTCAAATCTTTTAAATCGATGGGAATATCACAATGTTTCCGGGTATTAAAGTCTCGTAAGTTATCTTGTGATCATTTCGCGGTGAGGTTAAGTGTGATATATTTTTGGTTTTCGTCGCCCTTTCTTTTAAGACTTCATTAAAATCGTGAGCAGACAAATTGGGCTCACATCCTCTTCACAAAGTAAGTATCTTTCCATATATTTCAAATAAATAACTTTTCATATCTCAAAAATTCATCATATTTAGCCTACTTCTATACAAATTAATTACTAATATTATTTCATTTTGCTCAACTTAATAAATAATTTAGCTGAAATGCAAAATTATATGTGACGGGCTGAGAGTAAAAGTGACCTATTTATAAGGTTCGGGCAAAAGTGGCTTAGAAAATGTTCCGCGCAAAAACGAATCGCGTGAGATTACAGGCAAAAACGAATCGTAGAAAATTTCCGGGCAAAAACGACTTAACTACTTAACTGCATTAACTTTGCATTACTTTTTGTAGTTAAATCGTTTTTGCCCAGAATCTCACGCGATTCATTTTTCGCGGAACATTTTCTAAGCCACTTTTGCCCAAACCTTATAAGTAGGTCACTTTTACTCTCAGCCCGTCATGTATCCAATTATTATTATCATGTCTTGCACAATCTATTCCCCTTTTTCCTCGTAAAAACTACTCCTCATCCCCCGTATGGTACGACAAAGAATTACGCTCTCTCCGCAACAGGAGAAATAAACGTTGGCAAACTTTTCTCTATCCCAAACCGAGTCTGACTATTCTTCCTACCTATCTGCTTATATCTCTTTTTCCGAACGTTGTGTTACCCTCTACCATGAGTATCTCCAACGGATGGAAACTAGCCTCATATCCGACCCCAAGCGTTTTTATCACTTTATTAATTCCAAGAAGAAATCCAATGGTTACCCCTCTACCCTAAAGCTTGAGAATACCTCTTCATCTGATCCTCAGGATATCGCCAACCTCTTTGCAAACTTCTTCAGTAAATCTTTCAGCGACAATTCCCGACAACTTGACCTTAACTACTTCTCATTCTTGGACAACAGGACAGGGTCACGACTTGGACAGGGTCTTTCGACCCTGATCCCGAACTAATCGCCGCCAGTATCAACGGGCTTGAGGAGGACTTCAACCCAGGTCCTGACGGCATTCCGGCCATCGTTCTAAAAAAGTGTGCCACGCATCTAATTCAACCCCTTACCCTGCTATTCCGCCTCTCGGTCACTCAAGGGGTTTTCCCTCAATTATGGAAAAACTCGTATATTATTCCCATCTTCAAAAAAGGTTGCAAAAACGATGTGTCCAACTACAGACCCATCGCTAAATTATCATCCATACCTAAACTATTCGAAAAATTGGTCTATGACTCCATGTTCTTCCACTGTAAGTCTATCTTCTCCCTCTCCCAACATGGCTTTCTCAAAAGAAGATCTACCACCACCAATCTTACTGACTTCATCTCCAAGACACTATGTGCTCTAGAAAACGGTAAAGATGTTGATGTTATTGCCACCGATTTTAGTAAAGCCTTCGACAAGATCTCCCATAATGTTATCTTGTTCAAACTTGATCGCCTAGGCTTCCCCTCCAGATTCATCTCCTGGATTCAATCCTACCTCAACAACCGTCGCTACAATGTTCTTTTCAGTTCATCCATTTCTAACCCTATTGTCGCTCGTTCCGGCGTCCCCCAGGGCAGCCACCTCGGTCCACTGATCTTCATCCTTACAATAATTGATGTTGAATGCGTCATCAATCACTCAGAGCTGTCCATTTATGCTGATGACATGAAAATAAATAAACATATCTCCTCCACAACCGACTCTCTTCTCCTGCAAAAAGATCTCGATTCCTTCACCGTCGTGCATGAAAAACTATCTTGAACTCAATGTCTCCAAATGCCAGTCCATCTCTTATTCCCGCAAGCGTCTTACCACCACCCCGAGATTTTACATGCTAACCGATGTACCGGTCCCTATTGTTACCTCTTTGTGTGACCTTGGAATAATCTGTGATAGCGAACTCAACTTCCGTTCTCATATTGACAGCATAATTAACAGAGCTAACTCCGCGCTAGGGTTTGTGATGCGCTGGTCTAGAGAGTTCTCCCATCCATATGTTTCCAAATCTCTCTATATCTCCTTCGTTAGACCTCTCCTTGAATATGCCAGCCAGGTATGGTCACCTACACAAACAACCCACCTCAATAGGATTGAATCCGTCCAGCGTAGGTTCGTTCGCTTCGCTCTACGTGATCTCCCGTGGGCAGACAGATTCAACCTTCCACCCTATGAAAACCGTCTGAAACTGATTGGCTTACAACCCTTAAGTAAACGTCGTGATGTTTCTGTCATTCTCTTCATTCATCAGCTTTTAAGTGGAGCCATAGACTGCCCTTCAATCATGCAATCTTTACCCATCTATACTAATCCCCGCAACCTTAGGTCCACTCCCCTTTTCCGACTCGACCGCCATCGCACAAACTACGGTCAAAGCGAGCCAATTACCAGGATGCTTCGAAAAGTCAACGACCTTTCCTCCTTTGACTTCCATCTGAGTAAATCATCCCTTCACAAATCATGAAAAACTTTCTTGAACTCAATGTCTCTAAATGTCAGTCCATCTCTTATTCCCGCAAGCGTCTTACCAACACCCCGAGAACATACATGTTAACCAACGTACCAGTCCCTATCGTTACCTCTTTGTGTGACCTAGGAATAATCTGTGATAGTGAACTCAATTTCCGTTCCCATATTGGGTTTGTGAAGCGCTGGTCTAGAGAGTTCTCCAATCCTTATGTTTCCAAATCTCTCTATATTTCCTTCGTAAGACCTCTCCTTGAATATGCCAGCCAGGTTTGGTCACCCACGCAAACAACCCACATTAACAGAATTGAATCTGTCCAGCGTAGGTTCATTCGCTTTGCTCTACGTGATCTTCCATGGGTAGATAGATTCAACCTTCCACCTTATGAGAACCGTCTAAAACTGATCGACTTACAACCCCTAAGTAAACGTCGTGATGTTTCCGACGTTCTCTTCATTCATCAGCTACTAGCTGGCGCCATAGACTGCCCTTCAATCCTGCAGTCTTTACCCATCTATACCAATCCTCGCAACCTTAGGTCCACTCCCCTTTTCCGACTCGACCGCCATCGCACGAACTACGGTCAACGCGAACCAATTACCAGGATGCTTCGAAAAGTCAACGACCTTCCCTCCTTTGACTTCCATCTGAGTAAATCATCCCTTCACAAAGCCTTATATCTTTATCCCGCCCATCTTGATCGCCTTTCCTAATTCTCCTTCCTCCCAGTTTATAGTTATCATAATCATAGCTCACATTGTAGCTTACATTATCTGTTATGAATTATTGTTTATATTAGTTTGTAGTATTTATTTTGTTATTTTGTATTTTTTTTATGTAATAGCTTGCATTAAGCTTAAATAAATAAATAAACTTCAACTTGTAAGATTCTTTCTTTCTGTGATTTTCAGCTTAGCTTTTCGGGACAGAACTTGAGTAACATTTTGGGGTTGAGGAGAAAACTTAGGTAAGTTGCTTTTCAGGATTTGTCGGACGTTTGGACATTAAGAGGAAGAAACTTTAGTAAGTACGATTGTCGGGAATAGGGTTTGATTTTAAACACCGCATCAGGGTCATCGACATCTTCGAGGGCAAGGCATCTCCAGTACGACCAGACTCTAGAGATGGGCGATACTTCATCGATACATCACAGTATCAATAATTTTCTTCTAATATTCCGATATTTTGTATCGATGCCTGCAAAGCCCGATAAATTCTCTAATCGATATTTTTGCATCGATACTCAGATAGTATCGAAATTCTAAACAACTCTCAGTGATGTCAAATCAATGAATTACTGACTTCAGTTGAGACTATGGGTGTTTTCGATTTTGCTTCGGTGTTAACACTTGTGCCTTGAAGAAGCAAATGCATGTTCGAGATTGCGGTGCCATGACTCGAGTTTTGCTTCGGATTGTTCGTTTTTGCCACATTTTGCCCTTGGTGCTAGCACCGATTGCCCCTGGTTTGGACCAGGAACAGCTGTCACACTACTAACACAAATGAAGTAGATCAGTAAAAATAACTGGGATTGGGCTTGTGTGCTGCGATTTTTTATATTTAATTAATTATTTTTACTGTCCTGTCATAATAAAAACGAGAAAAAACGAAAAATCTTTACTCTTTCCCAACCAACCAATAATTATAATAAATATAATTGCTGAAATTGCTGATTTTTTATTAATCTCCCTAATTTTCAATTGCAATTTGACAGCGGGTGGCACTAATAAACTCGAACACAGGGTTTCGCACTTGGAAGCAGATGACACTTTGGTGCAGGGTCACAGTAACTCCAGTTGTCCCCGGTGTTATGTCTCGGTGGCAAAATCGAAAACACTCTATGTCAACAAATCTGGTGTTTTCGAACACCTTCCTGGGGACAAAGTTCTTACGAGTAAAGCGGGAAACACAATGGTAACTTTCACAACTTTGAACTTTGCCGACTTTTGACAGCTCGACTAAAACACACGTAATGAAGTTAGGTAAGAGATAATGGCAAAGTCGGCGAAGTCGACCAAGTTGGCAAAGTTCGAAGCAGTGCATTATTCGAATAAATTTTTATTCGATTTTAAATTTATTTTAAGTTATTCGCAAATAATTATTTGTTATTTGGTACTCCTTAATCCAATTTCAAATAATGATTTGTTATTCGATCGTTCGTTATTCGATAATCAAATAATTATTCGTTATTTGATGAATTATTGGTAAATAATTATTTGTTATTTAGTGCTTTTTATTCGAATTTCAAATAATTATTTGTTATTCGATTATTAAATAATTATTCGATAGTTCATGTCTCTTTATGAAATAATTATTTGTTGTTGGTGTCCATTAGTTCAATTTTCAAAAATTATTTCTTGGTACACGCATTTCATATCACAAGGTGTCTCGTACTTAGGAAATTAAAACTGCCTTGTTATGTTTCGATGTTCACAGTAAAGATTTTAGTAAATGATAAAATAAAACAAATAAGTATTCCATAAACAGGCATCAACTATCGAATAATTACTTGATAATCAAATAACAAATAATTATTTGAAATTCGAATAAAAAGTACAAAATAACAGATAATTATTTGCGAATAAGTCATCAAATAAGGAATAATTGTTTGATTATCGGATAACGCACGATCGAATAACAAATAATTATTTGAAATTCGAATAAAAAGCACCAAATAACAAATAATTATTTGCGAATAATTCATCAAATAACGAATAATTATTTTATTATCGAATAACGAACGATCGAATAACAAATAATTATTTGAAATTCGAATAAAAAGCTCCAAATAACAAATAATTATTTGCAAATAATCCTCCAAATAACAAATAATTTTTGTAATCAAATAAATTTTTATTCGATTTTTCAATTTATTTGAGCTTTTAGCTTTTATATTTATTCGAATAAAAAATGCCCATCTCTGGTTCGAAGTAGGGCTAGTTTCTACTCATTCATAACTTTGCCGACTTTTGACATTTATTTTCAGTCTTACAGTCAGCTGTTGAATTTATTTCGAGCGAGGCTTGGAATTTTACGGAGTTTAATAATTAAAAATGTCTTTTAAAGGGAACTTTATTTTTTTCTTTAATTAATTATTTCATTTTTTTACAAAAATTACTCCCAGCTGAACATTAAATATAGTACTGTCAAAAGTTGGCAAAGATCTGTTCATTTTCAGAAAGTTCTGAAAGCTGGTGCTGTCAAAATTCGGTAAAGTTGAAAGTGGAGAAAGTTACCATTGTGTTTCCCACTTAAGAAACTAAATGGAGTGGCCCAACAGCAAAGATTTCTGTAGCCAATACTAAAGATGTGTAAGCTGACATTTGGCACAAATTTTTGAAATTCTGGAGAAATCTATTTAAAAATGAAATTTAAAGGAAGCAATAATTAAAATGTGTAATTTTTATTAGTCTTTTTCTGCACATCAATATATTTCTAAAACAAGGGAATTAATTTGCACATCAGTAGACCCGTCAATAAAAAAAAAACAGTGCCGACTTCCGTACCATCAGAAATATTATTTTCTATGGCGGGAAATATGATAGATGAAAAAGCTGAGCATCTTTCGCAGAGAATCTTTTTATCCAGCATCGAAGAAAAAATGTGGATTTCAGTTTGATCGACTATTTTTATGTTTTTAAGTTTTTTTTTGAGTTTATCGAAAGTTTAATTGCTAGTTTAATGTGAAATATAAATAATGAAAAATAATAAAATATGATTGTTTTTTTTTGTGTATGAAGAAGTTTCCTCGAATGAATTAAGTAAAATTTTGTTCAATTTGTTTGTTTCATTTAAAACTGTATGTTATCATTTCAATTAAATTGTTAGACTATTTTGTAACTTTTTGTCAACCGACATTGCTTAAACACCCAGAATTTGTTGACATAAAGCAGCACGAAGTGTTCGGTTGTTGAGTGTCTAAATACGATACGAATTACTTCTAATTTATGCTATAAACATGGTTTGTTCAATTAAAATCTCAATTTTTGATAAAAAGTGAATTTACACTTGAATTTTTGCACTTTATTATGAAATTAACTTATTTACTATATTGTCGTTTTTAAAGAGTTTTTTGAAACATGTCTTATTATGTTCTTTATCTCTTGAGTCAAACAAAATTAATAATTCACTTCACTTCACTTGGTAGGTCAATTTCTTCTTCCCCCCTTTCCTGGTCCTCATCTTCCCAACGAGCAGGTTGGCTGGTCTCACGTACACGGCTCATATCGGTATTGGCCTATCTGTATATTCGATAATCTAAGTGCTAAATTCTAAGTAAGAATATATAAAGACATGTTTACATACATACGTTCAAATGCAATACCGATATTTTCAAATTATCGATATTTTTTTGTCGATAAAATCGATACATTGCATAGGAAGATTTAAGACATTATAATACCAGATATCGATATATTCTGATTCAATTCCCATCACTACCAGTAGAGATGGGCAATACTGTATCGATATACCGGAGTATCGATACTTTGCTTTCAATAGTTCGAGGTTTTGTAATCGGTACTACCAGCCCCCAATACTACCGATCCTCGTTACTTTTCTTTCAATACTCGAAGTTTTGACAGCCCAGCACACACCGTCTCATTATTTGGTGTATGGGTCCAATCTCTAGTCGTGTGGCAATATGCAAAACCTAAAAATAGTTTTCTATTGAAATAAAAATTTATTGTTCTTTATTTCATCTGCTTTTTTAGTTGTTCTTGCGAAATTTCAAATTATTCATTTGCTAAAAAGATATATGAAATCACCCGCTGAGATGCGTTTTCATTTGAAAAAAATTATCAATCAAATGCATATATCTTTTGAGCAAATCGATATTTTGATATTTCTCAACGATAAAGTTGTTGCAAATTGTTTTGCAACAACAACAAAAACCAATAAGATAATAATTGTAATTTCTACGCCATTTCTACGCCATATATAATTTTTTTAATTTTTTATCCATATGGTTCCAATACTTTTGAGTATCGATACTTTTTCAACGGTATATTTGTATCTAAGTACCGAAAGATGAGGATATATTGCAATGCCAAGTATCGATAATTTTCGATTCGGTTCTTCCTTGACTTCGTGCTTCATCAGTAAGCAGGTAAGGTACTTTTATATTTTCTGTAATAATAAAATACATTTTCTTGCAGCTTTATCCTTAAATTTCAATTTTGTTACGAACGTAATACATGTCTTGTAGAATCTCTAATTCTGAAGCACGTTTTACATAAGCTGCTTTATACATATTTTTATTTTAAAGTAAAAATGTTATTTATTTATGTTTTCGTTTAATAAAGATTGTTTCCTTCATACATATTTGCATTTCTTATGTAAAAAAAACTTGTATCTTTAATATGTAGGTAGTTTCAATTACCTTGGAAATTTCAACTGGTCTGGTTTTTATTAGTTGAAATAATCTCGACTGTACTTTACATATCTTTATATTTAAAATAAAAAATAATCGCATTTCTTTCATACCCACTTTATCTCAATTCACAGTATAACAGTTTTTAAAAATTAATTGTTATACTCCTATGCACTGAGCTCTTGCATTCTCTCTCATTTACACAATTCTTACAAAACTCGACTCGACTTGATTTGAATTTTCCTGAAAGAGACACACCGACACTTCCACTTTCCAGTTGAAACTCTTCATTCCGTCGGGCCTCTTAGCGATGCTATGCTTTGCCCCCTGCACATTCCGGTTTCAACATGCTTTAAGCTTCGGTAGCCCATCGATGGATGGTCATGATTAGAAACGTAATTTTTCCAGCAAAGGTACATCCATCGCATTTCCATTCCTTTGGATTCCGTTCTTGCTCCGGCTTGATGGAATCGGCACCGGTTGGCAAACACAAGTAAACGACGACTTCATTCACAATTCATGTTCACACAATCTCGTTTGCTCCCGTTGCTGCCCGTTTGCACGCCATCCAGCTCCAAACTTAAACTTGCACCCTCGCGCTCATCGCCGCCTCGACCCATCCAGGTTCAGTTGAGCTTGCAGACTTTTCGTGCCGGTGAATGACGGCTTCCAGCAGAAGCCCACCAGTGCATGTGTGTTGGATGCCTGTGCCTCAGTATGAGTGCTGTGCACTGCGAAGCTGGGTTATGTTTACGTCTGCCTCTACCACAGCTGGCGGGCTTGTTTACACGTATGCATCCATCGCGCCGTCGGAGGATTAGCGAAAAGTACACGACGGGGGCAGCAAGTCCGTGCAAGAGTCGCATGGGCACCGTTGAAGCTGTTTGCAGGGGATACCATGCCAGAAACCACGCAAAGTTTTGTTCACAGTTTCAGTGCAAGTTCGGCGCTTTCGTTTCGAGCATTGATCTTCGTCGGTAGGGAGCGCGTCCGTTTCCACACATTTTCTAATATTCGCGATCGACGGCTTTCCGGTTAGCGGCTTCGTGCGCTTTATCCTGTTCTTCGTCCGGCGATTGTTTTCTGAATTTAAAAGCGATCGTTTCCTTTGGAATTTTGTAGGATTTCTGTTTGAATCCTACTGGATAAAATTCTTTGACGAAGTTGTGAATAAAATGTCGGTTTTGGCGGGATGTGACATGTGAATAAAAGATAGTGCAGTATTACCGGCAGTTCACGTTATCGGAAGTGCAGTAACAGTGCAGTGAGTTTGAAGAGAATCTTAATATTTGTGCAGTGGCAACAGTTTAAAAGAAAGATAATATTGAATTAATGTGTACGAAATTGTTCATCAATTATTTGCGGTACCACCTGTTGGGCATTCTGGATTAGCGAATCAATCAGGACGGAAGCAGCGGCTCTGAGAACTATTGAGTTCTACGGTATGTTGAAAAGCTCATATACACAATTATGCATCTATTTTCTGGTTTCGCAAAACAAATCCAATCCAATTTATCCTCCTCCAAAAATTTGTTTAGCGATAGGCCGGAAATCGCATGATGGAGGCTTATCGACAGATACATACCGGAGGAAGTGATTAAAGTAAACAAAAAGAGTATCTTGTGGTAGATCTATTAATCAAGTGCTGAGCATGCACAATTTTTCATTCAAAGAAAGACTTTGGCTTGCCGCAATTGTTTTATTTCCTGGCATCAAGTTACATAAACTGAATTTTATCAAAATATTTACCTTTGGAATATAAGCAATGCGTGCGTCTGAAATGGTTGCCAGAGATAATGGTACAAACAAAGTTAAATAAGTTTCATTGACTTAAGATGCGTCTTAAGATATGCACTGACTCTCAGATGAAATTAATCATTTGAATAGGTGAGTGGAAGAAGGGTGTAAGTCCAGAAAAATTCAATTTCAGTTAGTAGGTATCCCCATATCAAGTAATATTAGAAGACGTAGTAGCCAAACAAAAAATCAGTGTGTTCAGAGATCTAAGATGAAATTTGAATTTGGACTTAAACCCTTCTTCCACTCACCAATTCATTAGTTTTTGCAAATTCCACAACGTTTAAGAGTTATCTTTATTTTTAACAACTAATTACCAATTAACGGACACGTAGTTATACTTTAAACCTTAAATAATTGATACGAAAAGCAAATGCTTCCCATTTAAAGGCCAATATAATAGAGTTTCCAGTGATGGGCCATTTAAAGAAGCAATTTGAGTTTGACTGAATATTAGATCAGTCGCACAATAACTTAAGGGGGGGGGGGGGGGGGGGTATTAAAATTTTTTTTTAATTTTTTTTTATTTGATAGTACAACTCTTAAAGAGTATCTAGTTAAAATTTAAGGTCGATTGGAAATACAGTGCCTCGGGTCTCCCTTCATTCGATACATCCCATATACAAAAGAGCAATGTTAGTTGTTAACACGTTTATCTCAGGTTTACTTTTTTTCAAAATCGGTGATCACTGTAACTCAAAAACTACTCATCCGATCCTTCTCAAATCTTGCACACTTCTTTTATACATAAACTACGAGGTAACAACGACGATATTTTGTATTTTTTATAATTATAATTAATTTTACAACAACAAATTCGCCGATTTTTATCAATAAATTTTCATAAATTCAAAAAATTCGTCTTTTTTTGCTTCTAAAAATTGAAAAATTAATAAAATAAGCAAAATATCGACGTTGTTTCCTCGAGAAACTCATAAACTAACGAAATCTTTTTGGTTTTTTTGTCAACATATGCTCCGGTAATGAGTTATGATGATCACCGCATAGTATCTTTTTTTTGTGTATACGAAGATTTCCTGTGGCTCAATTCACAATATTTTTACCCAAAAATTTAACAGAAGATTCTTGAAATAGTGTACTATTATGTTCTGAACTTAACAATAAAAATTTTATTAAAATATTGGAACTAATCCCCCCCCCCCCCCCCTAATCTAAACAGATACCTTTATTGTATTTTATTTTCAATAAACGTCACTCTTTATATGCACACAGGTCAAACGATTCAAAATTTAACAAAAAAAAGCTCATTTTTCCTCATGGGGGCCACTATTATCTCCTATAATATATACACTGGTGGAAAAAAGTTATCGGGCAGAACGTTTTAAGGATTTGATTTACTTCCAAATGTTTGATAGCGTATTGTAAGTACTTCTTTGATAATTTCTTTCTTATATATTCACGTGTAGACTATCACATTCTATAATTTAAAATAATATAGGTTGTTTTGTTTAAAATTAATACCAAATGATACTAAATTTATTTAAAGCACTTATTTTGAGGAAAAAGTGGATATAATCTTTGAACAGATTGCTTGCATGAAAATAAGAAATGTTTAAACAAATAATATTTTTTGTGTGTATTAAAATTAAATCGGGTACAATACAGTTAGAAGTAAGTGCTATTATGACAGAAGTAAACAAATTGAAAAAAACAACACGCCTTTTCTAAGGTTCAATATTTTATCCCACCCTCATGAGCTTTCAAGACCTTCTTTATCCTTGTGGGCATTGATGAATACAAATTTGTTAAGAACTCCTGAGAAATTTGATTCGTCCATATATCCTCTAGCAATTTAACTAGATCCCAAACGTTTGTGGGTTTTTGATGGGCTACAATTCTTTTCATTTTCGCCCACACGTGCTCAATAATATGAAGGTCTGGGCTGTTAGCAGGCCATGGCAATGAAACTAATCCAAAGTCTCCTTAAATTCTGAAACCTAGAAATGAAATAACATTGTCATAACTCAATCTGAATCGTCTTGAAAAGTAGGATTTGATGTGTACTGCGTTAAATCTTCAAAAGTTGGTATGACGCAATTTCCCAGAATTTCTACATATTTTTGTTGGTTTACCGAACCTTCTACAACACAAAAACTGCCTACTTTCTCAGATGTGATACACCCCCAGACCATTACAGATGGCACCACTCGATGATGATGATAAATCATATTTTGCTGAGCGTACCGGGTATTTCTTTTGCGATGGACTCTTTTTTTTCCATCGGAACCTTTCAGGTTGAATTTACATTCATCTGAAAAGATAACATATTTCCAATCTGACATAGTCCATCCAGATGAATCCTGCAAAAATCAATTCTTTTTTTCCTCTGCGTCTTGTTGAATTGGTGCTTTTTACACGGTCTATACTATCCCAAACCTTCACGTAAAAACGCGTTTCTTACCGTACGCGACGTTACAGTGATGCCAAGATTTCGCTGAAGCTGATTTGTGATATTCGGACTAGTGATAAAGGGATCTTGACTTACCATATCATAATATCACGAAGCATCCTAGTTGTTATCACCTTGGGACGTCCCTGTCGCTTTAGCGTCGCTAAAGTGCCACTTTCGCGATATTTTTTTAAAAAGGAAGGGAACTTAACACTAATTGATTATATTTATTTTGTCGCTTTCATTTAAAATTTTCCGCGAACCCATAGTTATATCTTCATTACTAGACAAACGGCGGCAAACTGACCCTTACAACTGAGTCACTACTATCAAATTTGAAATTATAACTGTTTATAGTCTATAAAATACAATGTAATTAATTATTTCTCTGAAATTTTCTGTAAAACAACAAAAATCCAATGAATAATATTTCAAATACGTTTAAAAGCCCTGCCCGATAACTTTTTTCCACCAATGCATACTAAATTTCATATCAGATAGAAATGTAACGTATTTGGTATTATAAAAAAATAAATGTTCAACTTACTTTATGTAATAATGTTCACCTCTACAACGATTGTTAATTTGCATCCCAATCGATCAGCCAAGGTATAATCTTTAAAAATTTCAAATGTAGAAGTACATATGTCTTCGCTTAGCTAGTCGACTATCATAGTTTAGTTGCTTTTTAATGTTTTAATTTGGCGGAAGTTTCTTGGCAGCAAATCTCATCTCTTGTGAATACATTACATATAAAGTCTATCTTCGTAGCCCTTTAAAGGACATTTTTTCATTTATTCATTCATTTATTTACAATATTTCATCAATGTGCTGATTACTGCAAAAAAGAACTAAACAATAAACTAAATAAAAAAAACTAAACAAAAACTAAATAAAAACTCTATAACAAATCATATAAAAACAAAGAAAAAGAAGAGAATTCGCAAAATATAAATTCAGAAAACAAAAGTGCTAAAGTGAATAAAAAGTACAAAGCAAATAAAAAGTAAAAAGCACAACAAAAACCAAAAAGTAACCTCAACAAAGCTGACTCCTCACATGATTTCGCGATAGATGAAAATCAATGCGATCAAAAGCGGAATTTAAAAATCGCGACATCGACGTTATAGGTTCATTCAATCCATAATTAGTACGATAAAAAGGTAATCGAAGAAAGTCGTGATTCCTCAGGGCGCGAGCTGAAACCGATATGCGAAAACGACCCAAGAGAACAGAAGAATCAATGGACCCACGAATGCAATCGAAAGCAAAAAGGATCCCGGCTTTTTTCAAGTGTGACCAAGTGCAGGAGTTTAAGTCTATCAGCATAAGGAGGTAATATAAGGGAGTTATTACAAGGAAGGCCTCGAAGGGCAAACCTAACGAACCTCCGTTGAACAGCTTCAATGCAATTGATATGTGACACATAGAGCGGTGACCAGACTGGAGAGGCATATTCCAGAATAGGCCGGACAAAAGTGCAATATAAGAGCTTTGTAATGTAAGGGTCATCAAATTCTTTTGACCACCTCTTCACGAAACCAAGAGTCATATTAGCCTTGTTGACTATGGCATCAAAATGATCCTGGAAAGAAAATTGAGAATCGCGCCAAACACCCAGGTCCTTAGTCTTTGTAACTCTTGTTAAAGGACAACCCTATATGGTAAAGTTATATTGAAATGGAGACCTTTTTCGTGAGAAAGACATAGATTTACACTTGCTAATATTAAGCGGAAGGTCGTTAATGGAACACTAATTCTGAAAGGCGTCCAAGTCAGAATTGAAGAGTAGGCAATCGGCATTGTCAGACACAGTGCGAAATATCTTAGCGTCGTCGGCATAACAAAGAAAATTTGAGTTAGACAGTATCGCAGATACATCATTGATATAAATCATAAATAACAATGGGCCAAGGTGGAAGTCCTGCAGTACACCGGAAGTGTTGAAAATTGCATCAGATAGAGCTCCACGAAAAGAGCCATTTATCACGCCCAGTGTTTTTTTAAAGTGTTGTCTACTGCGCCTGTATCCCGATCCTGTTGTCATCGATTGCATTGAAGTTTTGTCCGGTTTTCAACCCTTTTAGTTTTTTTTTCACTTATGGTTTTTTTTATACAATTTTGAAGCTTTATTATTTTTCTGCTTTTTTACTCTAGTAATATTTTTTTTAAAGTTATTGTTCTTCGCATAAAATTCTTTACATGTACAAGATGATATATAACATAAGAGCTCTATCTGTTACAGGGTAGGATCCTCCCTTTTCCGTAATTATAGGTTATAGGAAAGGCAAATGCACTTGCGGTCATAAAAACCGTACCACTTGAAATTCAAATCATAAAATATGTGGTCACAGTTAATAAGTTGGTAAATCGAAAATCGCAACTTTTCAGGGCAGCACTTTTTTACTGAACAATTCTGTAAATCCATTGTTGATAACACTGTGGTCGGAAACTATTAGAGCCAGGAGTTACCAACTTCTTAACAGTGGTTATAACACATTAGAGATGACCACATTACACTTATCTCATTTTGGCCATTTTTCAAGGTACCAAGTTATTCTCTGCGACCACAGATCCCTGTTAAGCTAAGTAATTCAAAATTTAAATATTGGATACGATTGATCACATACTGACCACTATTGACCATCAGTAACCTTGATTGACCACCCTCTAGTCATGAAATATGCAAAGAAAATGTTTTCAAGGTCAACAAAATATATTTGCTCGTTTTCATTACTTGATAAGATTGCCGATCGATTACATTTTGACCACCCATTACATTTTTTGACCAACTCCACAACAATTCCCGATATTTAGACATTCCGTCAATTCGAGTTTTAGGTAATGGGCAAACGTGGAAATCACTTTGGATGAGTGGCTTTGTATGCTTAGAATTCGCAACAACTGCTTTCTCCATTTGACCAACTGTCGAAATTATAAAAAAAGGAAACAAAGTCGCTGTATTGCTAAACCATCTCACTCCGTCCAACACTTGGAAGAGTCGTTTTGTAAGACGTGACATTGCGTCGGACTCCTTTATGATAGTGATAATTTTTTCTGTAGTGCTTCTCCTACATAAAGCTGGTGACTTTAATTTACCCAACTTGCTGTGGGTATTCAACGCTGATGACGACGACTACCTTCCCTTAAATTGTCTTGCTGCCAAAGACTCCCATTTTCTTGACGCCATCTCCTCATCTGGTTTACACCAAATGAGTGATGTAAAGTACTCTATGGGAAGGCAATTATATTTTCTTCTGATTCGAGTAACTCTATAGTTTCACTAAGGTTTCTCGTAACTTATCCCCTATCGACAGTTTACACCCGCCCATTTTCATTTCTTTCTGCTACGATGGTTCTAATTCTAGTGGATCAGTTGGTTTTTGATTTTTAAACGGCGGACTTCTCTGATCTTGCAGATAGGATCCTCTTAATCAATTTCTCATCTTTATTTTATAATAAAGATATCAACGAATGCGTATCCGTGTTCTATGGTAGGATTTACGATCTGTTTAACTAATATGTACCACTCAAGCTGTCGAGCTCAACCTGCTGCTTTCCCCCGTGGTATACTAGAGAACTTCAGGGCCTTAAGAATAACAAAAATAGACTATAGAAAACCTACTTCCGCTGTAGAGACATGTCAGCTTACTGTGATTTCGTCGATTGTTATGACAGCTTTTTGGCGTTTTCTTCATCGTTATACCTGAAATACCTTGATAGTGTTCGCAATAACTTGCAAAGTGACTCTCGTACCTTTTTAAAATTTGTAAATATGGAAAAGAAAACTGATCATTATCCATCTACAATGTGGTAGGACGGGTCGTCCAGTTGTAACGCGACCTATACTGCCGATAACTTTGCGTTGTTCTTCGAGATCGCCTTTTCTTCTCACAATTTTGCGCCTTCCCTGGAAGAGTTTGATCATATCCAGGAGCGTCCTGCTGCCTCTATTCATTTTCCCAATATATCTCGTGATATTATCATGGATAGTATCAGGGAACTTAAAATGGACCTTTACTTTGGTCCTGATGGTGTTCCACCTGCGTTCGTGAGGTCCTGCTCTGACGCATTACTCACTCTTCACGCCGGTAGATTTCCTACGCTATGGAAGAGTTCCTTTATAATTCTTGTTTATAAAATGGATCATAATAACTTGATTAAAAATTATAGGCCAATCGCGAAGCTTTCCTGCATACCCAAGTTGTTCGAGTCTGTTATATATTCACAGCTTGTAGGGCCATGTAAGAGGCTAATCTCGTCTACTCAACATGGCTTCAAGCCTGGTAGATCGACGACAACTGACCTGCTTGAATTTACCTTCCACATAATCTCTGCCTTTCAACAGGGTCTACAGACCGACTGCGTCTACAAAGACTTCAGCAAAGGCATTTGATAACCTCCCTTACTCTGTGATTATGCTAAAACTTAGAATGTAGGGTTTCTTGTCTTTGATACTCGACTGGATCTCCTCGTACTTAAAAGTGAGGACATATCGAGTATTTTTTCGTAACACCTTATCTAGAGTCATTAGGGCTTCTTCTGGTTTACTTCAGGGAAGCCGTAATGGTCCGGTGCTGTTTATCTTTGCCATTGACGTTGAAGTGTCTATTCGCATCGGCCGTGTCCGTGTACACGCAACATTTATTTCCTTCATATTCCATATTCATATTACTGGTAATAGTTTTTCACAGCTTATTCTAGGTACGAACCTGGCGGGAAGAGTTAATAAAGCAACTAAAAGCCTGATTAATACACCTCTTCCTCCCAGAAAGTCTAATAAAAATTTTACGGAACGCGTCAAATTTTTATTAGACTTTGTGGGAGGAAAAGGTTTATCAATCAGGCTTTTAGTTGCTTTATTACAAAATCGTGGCAGGAAGTTGAAGGCGTTGGTGCAAAACCGAACCAGGTAGAGAGTCGGTATAGCAATATGTCCCACAAGAGGTTAAAGGAACTAGAAAGAAGAGTACTAGCAGGGTAATTTCACAAATCATCAAAATATTCAGAATCAATCGGAAGATTGTCCTGATTACATCCTTTTCGAAAAATATTCGCAAACAAGTTAGAAATAATGGAAGGATTATTACCAGAAATTTGTTGTTTTGTTAAAATTTCAGGATAATCGTCAGATTTACGTTTCGAGTAAACAAACCGCCAAAAATATTTAGGGCCGTCCTGAACTGACTTTTGTAAGCCGGACAAATCTCTTCTCTACATATAATAAAATAAAGTCTACAATCAGTGTATGTTTGCGCTAATCTCAGGAAGCGCTGCATGGATTTCATTGGGGTTTTCACTATTTCATAATGTATCGTTCGAAGAAGGTCAGGTGTAACATATGTACATTAATATTTGCACACCTCTCCCACTATAATTGCGGGAGCGGCCAAGCGTGGTGGGAGTATACATAGTGGGGATAATCAAAGGTCGGATAGGGATGTAACATATGTCCTGAGCGTGGACATTTACGCGCGAGCGGACTATGACTGTAGATGCATTGACTCAAGATCAATTGATACTTTTAAATATAAATAAAAATGCATGTGCATGTGCATGTTTCAGAATAAGGCTGGAATGCTCGGAGAAATATACATAGAACGGTTCGGTAAGACAAACTAGCACCCCTACGTGTGGGCGGAAAGGGAATGACATATAAAATGAATCGAAAACTACCGATATTAGTGTATTAATGTCAAATACATAGCATTCGGGATCGCTAAAGTAAATAATGACTCTGCCGGTGCCAGTCGAAGCTACTGTAGGGTAAGACACCCCTAGCAGCCGTAAGGTTGGGGGAGGGAGGGGGAAGAAGGTGACATGCAAAAGTAATGGAAAACGAAAACGACAGCTATTATATATATGATATGAATAATGACATTCCCGAAGCTCTCGAATAGAGAAAATTATGATATTGAAGAATAACTCAATTTAATGATCTCCGAGCAAGCTCCGTATGCGTCAGTTTAATTTCAGTCATTTTTAATGATAAACGTTAAATTTTTCCTGGCAATTTTCTTGACAATATGTAGTGGGCAATATGGTTGTACATATTTTGCATACAATAAGTTATTGCCATGTTTACACCGTATACATTGGTCATTCCGTAGCAATAACATAGATTTATAGAGAGTGTTGACAGTGAAATGGACTTACAATTTAAAGTGGACTCCGAATCACTAAAATTGTCTCTGCAACCCCCTGGTGAATCCGAATATTAGGCCGAAACGTTATAAATTACTCCACCGACGACTTCCTCACTGACCACTAAGGAATTTTAATTTCTTTATTATGGTTAAGCGAACGTTTGAAACTTCCTGTGTGTATTAGTCGCAAAACAAACAGGAACTATTACATGTTACGACTTTTACAATGAATAAATAATAAGTGACTAAAACAAAAACAAAAATCTAGACATAAATATGAATTATTATGTTTTCACCTATCATCAACTTATTGAAGTTGCACCTTTTATTGAGAAAGTACTGGTTATAAGCTGCGTATATTTTCTGCTGTAAGTACCTGTTTAATGCTATCGGCAAATATTTTATAGTCTTATTGAAAACTGCAAATAATTGCTAAGTTTTTCAGAGAATTCTCAAACAGACATACATGCTCTTACGGAAAAACAACTTTATACTTTGAATAATTTTAATTAGCAAGCCAAGGGTGCTTTTACTATATCTAAAAGAAGCAATTAACACTCTAAAGAACATGCTAAGGTCGTAAAATCTTGGCCTGTTTCAGTTCCTGCGAATTCGTATTTATTACTTTTAAAACAGCAGAAGCTGACCACCGACTTTTTCAGTCAGCATCGGTTCTATAGTATTAAGTATTTTTGAAATTTAATTAACAATAAAAATCGGTTGCCTACGACGATTCGCAACTTTATAGCTCGCAGCTAAAACTATAAAGTTTGCACATTACCTTTGAGGTGAACATTCTTCTTGCGAAAAAATGTATTCCTTCGAGAACAAAATAATAATTAAACACGGTTCAGTTTTGAGATACTTTTATCTTGTGTGAATGTTATTTAATATTATTTCAAATTTCGACTGTCTCGTACCTTGGTTGCCAAAGAAGAAAAGAAAGGGGGGGGGGGGGAGAGGGGGGGGGTCTTGTGAAACGTTAAAGTGCGTTATAGGGTGAGGGTGTCAAGCAACGCGTTATATAACATTAAGTTTTTGTTAAAATTAAAAGTCCTAACTCTTAACTCGTGATTCACGACTCAGTTTATATCGTATATCTACACTACACATACTTTTTTAACATACGAAAAGAGTTCCCTCATTGAGTATACCGAAGTATATATATGGCAAATAGCCGTGTATCACGAGTCCATAGTTTGGACTCTAAGAGTCCGACCGTTGCTGTCAAGCAAAACCACCACACACATTATGGTCAAAGTGGGCTGAAATTTCGTTTAATTGACATTTCTTCTTATTCCGGTATTTTGCGTTACGGTGCGTTACAAGGAGGAGGGGGTTACGTGTGTTACGTAATACTTGAACGGCACTTAACAAAGGCAAACGGAGAGTAAAAATAATCATTCTGAGGGTTCCATACCTCAAAAGGAAATAATGTCACTCTTATAAGAGCACTCTTGCGTCCATCCGACTACATATCACAGACATTTTCCTCGAAAACAATGTAGCGTAGAAATTTGAAATTTGGCAAAATGTTGGGTCTTCGTGACGCGCATATACCTATACAGTCAAGAAATTTTTTTTAATTTTTAATGGAGACGAGTTGGGCCACAAAAGAAATTGTTTCAAAGGACTACTTTTAAGGTATCCAAAATTGTTGATGCATTGTTTGTAAAGGTAAGCTCAAATAGTGCAAGAAACACCGTTGCCCCCACTGTTCCAGGTTTCTAAAACTAAAATTCTAGTGGTCAGTATTGAGTCATAGATAACAGAAAATCTCCCGCTTTTTTCGTTAGTTTCAAAGTTCCTAAAAAATAAATGTTTTTATCTGAGCTTATAATACCAATCTTAATAGTTAAAGAGATGAGTGCAGTAATACCTCGCAAAATTATTTTTTTAAAGAAGAGTCCTTATCAATCGTAGAGGACGGTAGAAGGCGTCAGTTTTGAAAATTAAGAAAATTAAAAACGCGATGTCTGTGGCAAAAATGGTACCATAAATTTGGACGACCGAAATGTGACAGTTTTGAAAAGTTTAAAAATCAAAATTGTACAGGCGACAGGGACATTTCCCTTGTGGTATTGTGACAAGATTACCAACCTCGTACAAAATATGCGGTTTAAACTCCCCTGAGCGTCACAAATGCATTCTTTTCCATAGTTGTTAAGTCCCGCGGGGCTGAAGGAGAGGCAAACATTTGCAAAAATTGTTTTGCAATTATCTCGGCGTCTATTGAAGCTATTACAAAAGCGATGATACCAGCGTAGAGGTCGCTTCGAGAGCACTACAACTTTACTGCTTATGACTTTTCTCGTGCAAGGGTTATCGATTGAGGTGGGGCAACATTTTTGGAGCGAATAATTTTTTTATTTCAACCATCCTGTGATTATTTTATCTCTTTATAAAGTTAATAAAGGCTATAATTAGTTATTTTCACTCTTATGACCACTGCTTATCACTGTCATTGTTGTGTGGAATTTGTAAATTCGTATAAAATAGTAAAAGCAGTTACGAATGAGCTATTTAATTAAAAAAAATGTTTGCTCCAAAAAAGTTTGCCCGACCCTCAATCGATAACCGCTGGAGTTACGACGAAAGTCATACGGGGCAAAGTTGTAGTGCTCAAAGCGCCCTCTATGCTGGTATCATGGCTTTTGTGGTAGCTTCAATAGAAGACGAAATAATTGAAAAACAATTTTTGTACCTGTCAGCCCCCCTCCCGCCCCCACCACCACCGAGCTGCACCCCCCATTGGCTGAATTTAAAAAAAGTCTCGTATCTTTTTCAATTTCAAATTTAGAGCAATATATTTAAGAAATTCTTAGAGCACATAATTAGCACTAAATTCTCAGAAGGTAAAAATTTATTTCAGTGCAATCTGGGTGGTGGGGGGTGTGGCTCGACGTCGAGCTGCACCCCCCATTATAAAAATTTAAAAAAATATATATATTGTCGAGTACATAACTATTGACTCTGGTACATAATTAGCACATATTTAGCACATTATTCTTATATAGTTCTTTTCTCATTTCGGTGTGGTGGGGGGTGTGGCTCGACGCACCTGTTAAATTTATTTGTCAAAGCTCCATTTCAAAATGGCAGACGCATAGCCTAAGCACACGACATTCGACTTTAACAATTGAAATAAGGCTTCGACAAACGAGTTTAACCATAGACAAACAATGCTTCGCCTGTGAAAACAAGGTTTTTGGAAAGTTGTGTCCTTTAAGCTGTGCTCCATATTCAATACTTTCTTTTTCATATCATCACATTAATTTATATATAAATCAGAATGCTCTCTTATCAACAATGTGCATTCAAAATACGCGGTGTACATTCAGGTGAAATATGCATTTGTACAATGAACTCAGACGTAACATTAGCGTTGTCGTGGTTGTCATTTCGAGTCACTGACTAAATGACTTTTGTAATACTTGCCACAATGAGGAAGTAGACGAAGCAATTCCTCATTTTCTTTGTAACTGCCCAGCTCTAGCCAAACAACACAGGAGCGGGTATTTACGTTCCCCCTTTTTTAAGGAGTAAGCCGAACTAGATTATACTAATCTCAGTGCCCTAGCTTGGTTCATCATGAGCTCTTAATGGTCCTTTTAGGTTTGAGATAGGGTTGAGAATCTAGCTTTAATGCGCTATCACAATGGTCCACTTTGGCCTAAATTCGTCTTCCCTCCGGAATGACAGCCACTTTAACCTAACCTAAGCGAAAATGTCAATTTTGTACTATTTTTCGCATCACATCCATGACCTTAACACATTCACACTCGCCTCACAGAGTTCTTACATTTCAAGTCCGATTCCTTTCCGATCTCTACGGCCAACATACGTTATTACAGAATCAGATAGGGTGAGTAGTAGAATAAATTTGATAAAAAAAATTTTTTTATGTAATTAGGCTTTATGCTTCAGTACATTTTCAATTATAAGAACTATTGAAGCTTTAGGTTTTGTTGCTATTCATCCCCCATCCAGTTGCGATTCACTTCAATGTGTAGGATTAGATTTTATGAAGGAAAGTTGTTGATTGGTCTTTTGAATGTTTAAATTTATGAACGAAGTAAAGAGTACTCAAAAAGGTGGCAGCAGCCTAACCAAGTTACCTGATAAATTCCTAGAGAATTCTCTATGTATGGTTTGTTCGACATGCTTCTTTTTTACTATCTTATTTGTCGACTAAGCGACTATAGAAAAACTTGCTGTATCGCTGTCGTGGTGTTACTCGAGGGCATTTTTTTGTACACATAACTACGTCTCGTGCTTAACTTTTTAGACGTTGTGTTTCCCGTTCAAAATAAACAAGCAATTGCAACAATTAAAATAATAAACAGAAGCTGAAATAAATGCCTTCAACTACAGAAGAGAAATTTTAACCTGTAAACATATCAAATCTGATGCCCTGCAAAGCATGTAGCGGAGACATCAGGAACAGGTACCTCCCTTTTACTCCACTCCAGTGCTCAGATGCACCTGTATGACGATAGTCTTGATATGGATTTATGTTTGCGATACAGGAACGGGAAAGTGAAACTGAGTCAAGCATTAAGTGATAAAAAACAAGAAAATAATAAATAAGCTCTAAAGGAACCCATACGTCGACATGGTGCAGTCGACGCATTCTCTGCTAGTCCACACAGCCTTTCTAGTTTTTGTGTTGATTTCAAAAACATCTTTTGTGTCACTACTTGCTGACAGGTAACATGTGAAGATGTGATGTGAACTAGTTAAGAAAACAAATAAACCATTGCAAACCGGAGCTTGATTGTGGAAGATTCTTATCTAGATGAACATTCCCAGCGCTGGAAAGAATGACTATCCTTTCAGCAGCCTATGAACTCCAATGTCAGCAACTCAGTCTTTACGAAATTCTACGTAAAGTCTGGCTTCTTTCACTGGTCTTCTTTTTCAAGCCATAATTGGGAGCACAACGTCCTTCGGCCTCCAGGGCGAAAAAGTTACATATTTAGTGTATCCCGCGGTTTCGTTTTTCTTTATCCATAAAATGAGAAATTTACTTTTATCTCTTCTTAATATTTCATTAATTATCACCAAACCTGATGCACTTCGACTTTTCCAGACTTGTGAAATTTTTGTGTGGCCGCCAGACGCGCTCCTGGTGTCCCACAAAGGCACCACTAAGTTCGTTCAGCACGTCTGCTGCTTTTTTTTTGTCAACTGTGCGTTTTTCAAGTTTGCCCGCCTATAGTGGGGACGCAGAAATATTTTCATTAATGGCAGAATAATTAATTAACAAAACGGAGAGGTATTCCTATAAAACTGCTTCGGTGAACACTCGATTACTGCCCACAGTCCAATTGGCCATGCCCAATTCAGCCAGATTCTGCTTTTTGCTTAGCAGATGCTTCTTGCTAATTCTTGTATGGGCTCGACCCCTTGCTGTGCGACCATGAGTCGATCAGGTTCCATGTAAAGGAAACAGAAAATTAGATACATTGTAGACTTCTTCAAAGTAATCTCTGATGAGGCCAATTCATGTTTTAGAAAGAAACATTACATTCCCCGATTTGTTTTATTTTCTAATATTAGACTCAAGATGTAACGTACAAATGAGGATATTATTAGTTAGTTGATATTGATTGCGATGCGTTTGTGAAGGAAAGCAATATCGTCCATTAAGCGAATTCCTAAGCAATTATAGTTGCAATCTTGCTTTAGAAAAAAAGAATATTAATTAAAATTGTTAAACTTACTTAAATGCTTCCGCAACAAGTTGAAGCAAATTACAGTAATGAAGCATCATAGTCAGCCCTATGTAGTACGTTGACACGTTCAAATCTCAAATTCTTAATTGTATGAACATACTAGTGATGTAACGGATATTCGTATTCACATTCGTAAAAAATTTGTAAAAATTTTACTAATTTATATGCAGTAGTGTACTATGTGCATGGGCACCATAGGTAGCGAGGGCGGCGATTTCATTGTAGTAGATTTTTGTTGGAATAAATTTTAATTTAATATGAAGTAAACAGCTGTGTGAAGTTGGCACCCCCTTTTTTGAATTTTGGAAATTTTTTTTTGCAATCGTTTGTCTATCGTTAGTCCACGTTTGTCCACCCATTAGTTTTATTTGTCCAAACTCCATTTCAAAATGGTATAAAAAAAACTTTTTTTTGCATATTTTTTCACCAGCACCCCCAAATTCTGAAAAATGTCTTTTAACTCCGCAGATCGTTTTTCCATCGTTAGTCCACGTTTGTCCACCCATTAGTTTCATTTGTCCACCCGCAGATTAATTGTAATTAATTATATAAATTTTCAAAAAGCGTGAAGTTGGCACCCCTTTTTTGAATTTAAAAATTTTTTTTTGTTGAATCGTTTGTCCATAATTAGTCCTCGCTTGTCCACTCATTAGTTTTATTTGTTCAAGCTCCATTTCAAAATGGCGGACAAAAAACTTTTTTTTCCATTATTTTTTCACCAAAACTCCAAAATTGCAAAAAAATCTTTTAGAACCCCATGGATAGTTTGTCGATCTTAAGTCCTCGTTTTTCCACCCGCCATTTTGGAATGGAGCTTGGACAAATAGAGCTATGGAGTTTCTATTTGCAATTTTGGAGTTTCGGTGAAAAAATAATGCAAAAAAAAAGTTTTTTTTCCGGTATTTTGAAATGGAGCTTGGACAAATAAAACTGGGTAGACGAACGAGGACTAACGATTGCAAAAAAAAATTTCCAAAATTCAAAAAAGGGGGTGCCAACTTCACACAGCTGAAGTAAACCTCAATTTGCATTTTAAAATTTCTGAAGGACCGTCTGACGTAAAAAGTTAAGTGAGTTAAATGAGATATCAACGCAAATTTCGAAAAGTTAATTTTTCTATTTTGGAGAATAGTTGGGCGCCTTTACGCAGAAACGGACCTAATAAAATTAAGAAATCGAGGTGGCAAATGGAAAGGGTTGAGTTTAATTTTCAGTATGTTCTAACTCCGAGCTAGCTCTAGATATAACTTTATCAGAAAGTTTCCTTTCAAAAGACTCTTGGTGGAAGTTATTTAATTTTGAAAAAAAGTAAAACCACTTGTTTTACTTCCACATAATCGGAGTGGCAACAATTTTGGGATGGTGATCGCTCAAAAATATGAACGCTCAAAATTTTTGATGGATGTTTTAGTTTTCAAACTGAGTACTTATAGGAGTTGAGGTTTTGACCTTCCGTCATGGATGTCCGTGGTGGAAAGTGTAAGTACCACGCTGATGATGACCAGCTTACACTTTCAGGTCGAAACATCCATCAAAAATTTTGATTGTATCCGTAAAAATTTGTTTATCTAAACAAAATCTCGTTTGTTGAAAAGCCTTATTTTAATTGTTGGAATCTCGTGTGTCGAAGTTTTATTTGACATTTCCATGTGAAAACCTTGTTTTTCTATGTTCGAACCCGTTTGTTCATACTTAATTTTCATCGTCAAAAAATGTCAACATTTTGTGAGAATTTAAATATATATTTACAATTAATAAGTGGGTGGACAAATAAAACCAATTGTTGGACGAACATAGACTAACGATGGGCACACGACCTATAGGGTTCAGAAATTTCTTTTCGCAACTTTGGGGTGCTGCTGAAAAAAGTGCAAAAAAGAGTTTTTGTCCGGCATTTTGAAATGGAACTTACACAAAAAAATTAATGGATGTACAAACGTGGTCTAACGATAAATAAACGAGCGCCCAAATTCACATACCTCTATTGCTGGAGATAGAAAAAAACTGCTGGAAACCCAAAATCCAAGAGAGAGTACGTAGTGCAAAGACAATAAGCTAAAGATGGAACATGGATCCTTATATTGTCTACTCGCTCCATGTCAGCGTTATTAAACCTACACTTACATACGGCGTGGTCGTCTGGAGGCCTGCATTAGAAAAAGTGATCCAACAGAAAACACTGGTGAAATTTCAGAGGATGGCAGCACCACTATACTCGGGAGTGCACCCTCTAAAGCCCTATCAGTCGAACTCTTCCGAAAATAAACCGCATCATAAACTGTCATTAGGCTCAATTTAGTGCAGACTTGGACACGTATCGACTACGTACGAGCCGCGTCCAGAAAGTAAGAGTACAAAAGTAAGAGTACATAAAGTAAGAGTACTGAGTCTGTACCGATAGAA
The DNA here is from genome assembly GCA_964036015.1 of Leptarthrus brevirostris. Classification (NCBI taxonomy): domain Eukaryota; kingdom Metazoa; phylum Arthropoda; class Insecta; order Diptera; family Asilidae; genus Leptarthrus; species Leptarthrus brevirostris. The sequence goes on along the minus strand of OZ038373.1, from coordinate 146,431,196 downwards.
GGGAACTTTTTTACTACTACTGCTTTCAAATGCAAATTCTTGGGAGTCGCTCACTTCAGTCGGTTCAAAACTCTCGCTCTAATGCCATCTTGAAATGAACGTCTCAATTTCAAATCTCGCCAGCTGTGTTTTGGACGGAAGGATGAGTGAGTTTATTGCATGACAATGCACGTGCCCACACATCCCATGTCGCAACGCAAGTCTTGGACACATTTTGCTGGGACATTACCAACCACACAGCTTATTGCTCTGATCTAGCGCCTTCAGATTTTCATCTTTTAACCTTTCTGAAGTTGTTTATTAGTGGAAAAAAGTTTTCGATCGATGAAAATGTCAAAACCGCCGTAAAACAATGAATACGAGACATCACATTTCTCGTGAGACTTCTCCGGAAATTTCTTTGACGAATTCTCTAGAGACTTCTTCCATCGGCTCACAAAGGGTTCGGGATTAGGGTTACGTGGAAAAATAGTGTATTTTTTTGAAAATATATAGTTTTTTTTTTCTTTTTATAAAAAATTCAGTACTCTTATTTTATGGACTAGACCATTCCCAAGTTCTCCTTGAACGCCAAATTCGTCTTCTTTTGGATGGTACTCCCTCTGGGCAGGAATGTGCTGATACTGCCCCCTTCTCCAACACACCGGAAGAATCAGTAAATCTTTACACTCACGTCTCAAATAGAAAGTATGGTGCGTGAAGGCCTGCAACTAAGTATTTCTTTTCATTTGCCAGATTACTGCAGTGTTTAACAAGCAGTAATCTCGGCAGATCTGGCTGACCTTCAACATATATTGGTCAAAAGAGTCTATCTTACTCAGGGGAAATATCATAAGCATTGTCATGGCTGTCATCTCAGGTAATTGCCTTATTGGCAGACATGTTGATAGACTAGCTGCGCCACGAATGACTTCTGTAAACTTGCCAAGATGAGGAATAATAGGAAACCAACCCTCATTTCCTCTGCAACTGCCCGGCTCTAGCTACTGCTTTTTTAAAGAGTTACCGGAACTAGAATCTGCTAGTTCGATTCATCAGAAGCTTCAAACGGTTTAGGTTTAACTAATTGGGATGGGGAACCAGTCACAAGCCGAGCCGATCTAGCAACATGTAGGCGACCATTATCCTGCATTAGAATGGAGTTCTCTCCCACTCCATTCACAATAGGCATCAATCAGGCCCAAGGACATTTAGAATCTGAGACTCCACTTTTATACTGTTTTCATCGAAGATGATCAAGTCGGACCGATAGTCATAACTTATGCCGCCCCATACAATAATATAACCACCTTTAAATGTGCAACTATACATGTAACATATGGCTTATTTCTTCGTTTCTACACTCTTTTACGTCCGTCTGATATTGTTAAGGCGCAGTGAGTCTCGCCGGTGAAAAATACTCGAGACAATTGCTGTTTTTCTTTTTGTTCTCGGCTCGGTCAGCGATTCCTTAAGGCTCTAAATGTTAAAAATCGAAAGAGAATGTAGCCCTCAGACGGCCCACCGTAAGCGGCGATCATAAATCAATTTATTTTAGTTAAAACAAATCGAAATAATTTTGATGTAATTTCATAGTAAACTAAATGTATTACAATGTTTCCAAAGTTCATTTGGAAAATGTCCTTTTTTTCCTATCACTCTCAATGGATTTTTAGCGTAATTTGTTGTCACCACAAAACCACTGCGGTCCGAACCTAATACCCTCAAGATGGAAGGCCGACATGTTATCGCTCCCTCTACTGACGACGGAGGATATTCACAAAAAAATTATAAGCTGCGAAAGAGTAAAAGCAAACAAAGTGCGAACTAGCTAGATATCTAATAGCAGGAAGAAGATAGCCGGTCAAATAAAATATAGAAGGTACGCAACTTGAAACATTTTTAAATGTAAAGTTAACAGGATTAAATCAGACGGAAAAAACATTATAACACCTAAATGTAAAGAATTGGATTTTGCGAATATTTCACAAACGAAAACTGCTGGGTATAGCATACCAGTTTTAGAATTTCAACATTCAATTAAGTATACACTTAGCACCGCACTGTATCCCGCAAGCAAGAAGCTTCCATTTACAAAGTTTCGAGACGATGTGCTTCGGATATAAAATCTAAAGGATCTAAAGACGTATAGCCCTCTATTAAATATGATTTTGTAAATTTCTTGAATTTTGAAATAAATTTTATTTACATTTTGTTTAAATGGATGAGACATATGTTGATTTGAATATTAAGATTTACTGTAAATTATAAATTTTTGAAAGCATGTTATATTAGATTTACTTAGTTACGCAATATTAATGAGAATTTGCAATCAATAACAAAAATATTCTGAGAATTTTTTAACATATCTAAGCCGTCTGTCTGTCACCGTATGTTCATACATCCTTACGTAAAAGTCAGCACTTTGAATCAGCACAGTTTACAATTACTTCAACCAAATCCGAATTTTGCATTATTGTTATTTAATGGTCAGGCTTAGATTATCTCCATTTATTAAATCTTTTGTATTGCCGGCGCTAAGCAGGTGGGGCAAAATACAATATCTGGTAATTTTTAAACCTTTACAATGCTTGTTTACAAACTTTAAGTACCGTTGCTGTAATAAATACTTCTTATTCGAATTCCGCCTAAAGAAATGTTATCTTATTACACCTGCCTGGTAAAATCCACGTACAAATGGTCTTCGACTAATTTCATATAATGCTCTGCATTCAAAAATTTATCTCGAATACTGCACGCCGCTACACGACTTAATCGCTCGTCGACTAGATCGTGTTTCAGGTAGTGTAACTTCACTAACCTATAGAACGCTTGACTTGGTCTGGCTATCAGGTTTGGGGTATCAGCGCAAATACACAAATATTTGGTAAAACCATTCAATAGGCTCGTTTTAGCTGTTATCACGTTTCTAATGTTCAAAGCGGTGTTTCAGTTAGTTAGATACATAAAAGCAACTAAATAATTGAACTAACCGCACTGCACTGTATCCCGCAAGCAAGAATACCACTTAAGCTTCCATTTACTATGTACCTTTCTGGCATTCGAATGCTGCCTTAAATTCCAACTGTGTACAGGTAGGATTTTAGTTTGTACCACTGTTAAATTATTTGCACAAATAAATCAAAATGATTTGCCGATAAATTACAATTATGGAGCAGAAAAGTCACCCTGGACAGTGACATGGGTCCAATTTCAATGCAAATGACAACTTGAGCTAGTGCTCCGTATATTTTGGGATAAATTGGATGAAGGGACAGCACTACTGCCCGACATACATATCTATGCAAAAGTGAATTTGAAATAAAGTCACTGATGAAATCTTTACATAGTTATATTACACAGTTTACAGGACACATATTTCACAATTAAAATAATGTTTCTGTACGATTTTAATTATGTTTCAGATAAAGCAGGTTAAATCCGAATTTATGTATGTACGAGAATTTTGCATGCTAAGTTTGTTATTAATATCTTCAAATCTAATAATATTTTTTGTGTTACTAAGTATGATAATTTTGTCTACCTTTTACATTTAAAACTCAAATAAATTAAAAATATATAGTTTCATTTAGATAACATTAGATAGGACTTGATATAACGAATAATAGATCTTTTAGTAGCTTCAATAAAAGCGTAAATATTCTGGCTGGCTGAGCGATCTACCTGGCGTTTTCTTCCAACATAGAATGGCCTAATCACAACTAAAAATGCAATGCGTCAGGCTCCGTACCAAAATGGTAAAAAGGTGTCCTTATGGCGCGACGTCGTCTGCATAGCAACTACTAACGGAAATTTCGAGTTGTAAATATCCACCTTTATTGCAAATGAAAAAAAAATTTTTAATTTTATTGCTATAGGGGTCGAAAGGGGGGGGGGGGGGGTAAATTTGAAAGTGGGGTTACTATGTCAACTGGAGAATGATGAAAAATTTGTGAAAAATACCATCCCCGCTTCCCGTTTATATCCGAAGTTACCAAAGCGAAAAATCTTAAATAATTAGAATTGAAAGCGGTAAATACTTATTTAGTACAGAAAAAAATAAAACGATGTCTCTAACTATCACAGCTTTTCAGATCTCAGTAACCTTACAAGGTGCGGAAACCTCGGTGCGCGAGAGAAATTTTTTGGTTTTTGTATTTCCTTGTCCTTTTTAGAAGAGATATCCAATATGATGACAATACCCTATAAAAACTCCAACTTTAGGTAGGTAGTTGTTGTTTTATTAATTTGATACCGAACAAAAAAAAATTTTACATTTTCTTCAAGTATGTACATGTATCTATCCTTGTTTATTATTCAGTTTTTTTTTATTTTTTTATGCGCTTGCGTATTTCAATATACAAACAAAAAGAATAAATCGGGAAAAAACTCACGAGTACCGGTATGGACACCAATACGATTAATGATGTCCATCACTTTGTTCTGAGGCAAAATTTGAACTGTTACAATATTCAACAATTAAAGTTTAAATTATTTACATTAGGCCAAGCTTTTAAGAAGATATTTTCATATTAAATTGAATAAAAAATATACGCGAACATTTTTAATAACACAGAAAAAAATTTATATTAATACTTCCGCTCTGAAAAGAAGCAAATGCCTATTTTCAAACATGCAACACAAATTCCATTAAAGGCCGCTCCACACTTCACGAGAGAATCTCGCCGTGATTCTCGCCGAGAAAGACAGCGAGAATAGCAGCGAGCACTGTCTTGAATCCACACTCGCAATGTTTCGCGTTGTGTTCTTAGTACAGTTCTCGCGCTCCTTTGATGAGGGCCAAAACACCGACAACAATCGGAGAGCAAGGCGAGATCTAGACAAGAAGGCGTGAAAAATAAGTAAATTGGCTCCACATTCACATTCTTCTCCGAGATTCTCCCGTAAAATGTGGGGCAGCCTTAAAGATTTTGGTTTTAAGCGTGAACATTGACGGTGTAGGAAGCTTTTTGAATTTAAAATTTTTTTGCGTTCGTTTATCCATCGTTAGACCACGTCTTTCCACTAATAATTCTTTTTCCAAGCTCCATTTAAAAATGCCGGACTAGAAGCTTTCTTGCATAGTTTTTCACCATATTGGTAAAAAAGTTTTTTAACTCTGTAGATCGTTTTCTATTGGCACCCTCTTTTTTAAACTTTAAATTTTTTTATGTGTGTTCGTTTGTCCATCGTAAGCCCATTAAGTTAGTAGTTTGTCCACCTATTAGTTGCTGGACAAAGGTGGACTAACGATGGAAAAAAGATCTACGGAGTTTAAAATTTTTTTTTCACAACCTGTTGATGCTAGTGAAAAAGTATGCAGAAAAAGTTTTTTCTGCAGCGTTTTGAAAGAAAGCTTGGACAAAAAAAGTAATGGGTGGACAAACGTGAACTAACGCTGGAAAAAGGACCTTTGGAGTTCAAAGAATTTTGTTCGTAATTTTGGAGTGATGATGGTGAAAAAAATATGTTAAAATATTTTTCGTCCGGCATTTTTAAATGGAGCCTCGTCGAATAAGACTAATGGGTGGGACGATTGACAAACGAACGGACAAAAAAATTTAAAGCTAAAAAAAAGGTAGTGCCAACTTCACACACCTCATCGGATTGCCATTAACCCATGAAGTCCCATGGCTAGATATCGCCAAAGTAATCATTGGAAGCAAAAAAATAAGGTTTACGTATTTTTTTATTGTTTTTACAAAAAATTTTTTGTGGTTTTTTTTATTAATTGTATTTTTGAAAATTCTGATTTGGTCGTTCGATTCTACGCGAAAAATCATAAAGACATGACTACTCCAAAGTTTATTTATCAATTCTTCATTGTGTAAAACAATTTGTTGGAAAATGTCCCTATTTGGTGTTGCTTCGACTTTCTACACATAGGAAGGTATAGTTCAAATTTATAGGTACTAAATGGCTTTGTTGCTAGTCATCAAGTAAAGGATTTTCAAAAACAAGCCCAACCAACAAGATAAACTTCAAAAACAACTATGTTAACATAGTTCCAAATTACACGAGCATAAAAGGACGAATACAAATACATATTTTTACAAAGTTAGATTTTTTTTTGAAAAAATATTCAAATAATTTTTCTTATAAAAAATTTAAATATATTTTCAAAAAAAAATTTTTCTTGTACTCCTCTCTACATATACACCAACAAAGCCCTTTGGCACCTATAAATTTGATCTATAACTTCCTATGTGCACAAGGTCGAAAATACACCAAATAGTGGTATTTTTTACCAATTTATTTTACACCTTGAAAAATTGGTAAATAAACTTTTGAATAGTAGTTCTTTATATTTTTGGTGTAGAATCATATGACGCAATCAAATTTTGCAAAATACACTAAAAAAAATATTTCAAACAATTTTTTATAAAAAAATTAAAAAAAAATTAAAAAGTACGTAAATCTTACGAAATTCCGCATTATAAGAGCATCTGTGATTTCGGATTTTTAGATGTACAAATCCGTGAATCCGTGAAATCCGAATTATCCGTAAATCGGCTTAATCCGAATTTTACAAAATTTCGGCACAAACGGCAGATTTATACAATTTTAGCGTTTATTCGTGTTATATTCACGTGTCACCAATGCTTTACATTATCGGTACTCTGTTTGAGCATTTACTCATTTAAAAAAAGATAAGATCGTTATGTGTCTGATAAATTGGATATTGGTATTCCTTAAATTCGGCAAAATTATCAATAAAACTTAATTTGTGATTTCTCCAAAGTGTCCACAAAATTGAACTAATTATTTTTAAATTATTATAATTAATGTAAAGAACGATCAATCAAAATTATAATCTTTGATCCCAATGTAAATCTTTTGGACTACTGTGATTAAATAATCGTACGTCACTTAGCCATATGCTTTACAGTTAAAACGTAACACAAAGTAAAAATTTAATTTGGTCATATCTGAAGAAACTGGCTAGGGTGACGAATTTTTCAAAAATTTCATTCAAATTAAACGCTATTATTTCGAGTTTGATATCATTTAAAACGAGACCCCTTCAGCTAAAGAATCATACCCCATTTAGCCATATGAATTACAGTTACGGCAAATAAAACATGACACAAAGTAAAAATTGTTTCTTATCTAAAGAGATTTGGGTGACGAATTTTTCAAAAATTTCATCCAAATTAAACCCTATCATTTTGGGTTTGATATCATTTAATTTGGATGAGATTTATGAAAAATTCGTCGTCCCAGTCTCTTAAAATATGAACAAATTAAATTTTTGCTTACCCTTATTTCTATACCTTAAATTCTTCTGTGTTTGTTAAAATCCGGATTTTCTAGAATACGAATGTAACTTCCAGCCCTACTATTTTTAATGTGCTAGCCATGGGACTTAATGGGTTAAACTAATCTTCATTTTAACTTAAACTTTCGATGTCAGAGTTGTATAATTGTAGCCAATCTCTCAAATCCAAATGTTTGTACCATTTCGAATCTGTTCAAAAAGAGTGTACTTAACTTATTATGCAAATCTTATCAATGTTACTATTACTATAATACTGTTAACCCATCTATACCATGATAGCAGACTTCTGAATAATCATCAATTTAATCATTATGAAAATGATTTATCGTAAATTGAACTTTTTGTGGTCATTGACCAAATTTTCTTTATCCAACCTTGTTGTTCACAGAAATTTCCTCCTTTATCAACTACCTTAGAATTAATCAATCAATTTATATCTCCTATAAATTTGTTATTATCGACTTTATGTGACAAAATTTGAACGACTACAGTGCATATGCTTTGATGTAAGTAAAACCAGACCGGACCTCTCACGGCGAACTTATAGTAGTAAACTTCTGCGTGAAAGCTCATAAACTTGCCACTTTAGTTAAATCATTTTTGAACTGAAAGAATGTTTGGTGGTTTTATAACTAACTGGTTTGAAATGTGACACTTTATTTCGCTGTATAATAATGAGTCCACGTATCATCGCTGGATGGGTTTGTCGGCCTTTGCTAGACAAATGAGTTCTGGGATGTAGACAAATTCTGAATGACTCTGTAATAATTTTTGATTCTTAAATAACTGAAAATTTAACTCTTTTTGTCCAAAAATCCATTTTTATACTGCAAGATTTATCTGCGATACCAACAGGTAAGGTGATTTGCATTTTTGGACAAAGTTAGTAATTTCACAAAGACATTTTATAAAATGGTTCGGGATCAGATTACGAGATAATCACGACACAATTGATTATCTTTATTCTTGTATAGGCTTAAATTGGAATTTAGTGATTTTCTCTACGGCGAGCTCGTGAATTCAATTAAGAAATTGACACTATCGGACCAATAATGTCAGTCAATATTAACGTCGTGTATTTTGTAAGCATTTAAATCTTATGAATGTTTGGTTATTGCGCTTTCTCAGCGGGTAGCCAAATATAATTGTCAGGTAATTTTCAGCTGAACCAGAATTTTGGATAATTTATCTGAACATTTTGTAGGATAGAGTTTCAATTTATGCACTGAGTTTTAAAATGACATTTTATGACAAGTTTAAGTAATTAAAAACTATTTAATTGTATTTTTGTGTTTAATTGCTAAAACCAATAGTATTATGTCAAATATTTGAGCCTTCGTTTACTTATCTACATATGCATTACATTACAGTGTATGTAATGTGAAATTTGAGGCTAAGAGCTTAATTTCGGAGGCCAAAGGACAAAGCATTTTTAAAACTTGCTTTTAAGGGATGGTTTTCTATATAGTCCTATATTTTATCTATGACATTACTCTGTAAACCCAATTTCGCCAGTTTTGAAGAGAGATTAGTGTTGCTAGATTGTTTCATTAAGGGGACATTTACATCAGTTGGGACCAAAAAATTCATTTTTTTTTTATTGGCTTAATCGATGGATATATCGATCAAAAATAATGTGCCGAAATTCCAAATGTATATCTTGAGAAGTTTCCGAGTTACAGGTCATTAAAGAGGCGTGCCTCCCGTCGAGCGCCCAACTGCTTTCTAAGCGAAAGCGAAGTCGACTGAAATGTTTAAGGCCAAATATCTCAGCTTGTCACATTTTTTCCTCTCGGCAGCGTTTCTGAGCAAACGGCTACTGCGATTTTTCACAAAAGCGTTCTAATTATTCATTTCATATGTCATTGTGGTATAGACCTCAATTTTTTATTTTGATTGTTTTTTTCAAAAGTTAATAAAAAAATAGTAGCAAAAAAATGACCAAAAAAACGAGGTTTTTTTTCAAATGGCCGCCATTTTGTTTTTTATTGGAATTTTGGCTTGCCAAACGTCTATACCACGCATTATGGTATAAACTTTAAAAAAATGTTGACTTTTTTGTTTTTAGGTCACGTGTGTACCCAGGAAATCTGCCGAGAACACGACGTGTCCGCCGAGAACGGCAATCTTTGACGGCGCGGAGGGGGGTTGGACTTGGGGGGGATGAATCGGCGACGTAGCAAATGTTACTTAAAAAATGTACAAAAATAATAAAAAAAAGTTCAATTGATTAGCATTGTTCATTCACGAGATATACGGTCTCAAAAAATCGTGAAATTTTGGTCCAACTGATGTAAATGTCCCCTTAAAGGATTTTAAAAATTCGGGGGGTCATGCATCCTCAAATATTAAAATATGTTAATCCATATATGTCATAAACCGTTAAAGATTGCATCTTCTCCTCTCCTGCTAGTGAACGTGAATTAACGATGGACAAACAACATATGGAGTTGAAAAAAAAAAATTCCAAATTCGCAATTTTGGGAGCGCTGTTGAAAAAAGTACGGAAAAAAAGTTTTTGTCTGGCGTTTTGAAATGAAGTCTGGTAAAAAAAATTAATGGGTGGACAGACGGACTAACGGTAGGCAAAGGAACGTACACAAAAAATTCCAAAATTAAAAAAAGCTGGTATCAAATTCAAACACCTCGAACTTTTGGTAAGCAAGTGTCGGTTCCGATTATTTTTAACCGACTTCCCAAAAACAAAGAGGTTCTAAGTTCGTCGCGTATTTTTATTTTTTTTTATGTCTGACCGGGCATAACTTCGTAACGCGTTGATCGATTTTGATGATTTTTTTTGTAGGGTATAGTATGTTCACCGATTGGTGCCATGTCAAAAAAATTTTGGTAGGGTGGGGTGAAACCTAACTTTGTAACGCGTAGACCGATTTGGTTGATTCTTTTTTTGTTGTACAAAGTATGATCCCCCATTGCTAATAGGAGAAACAAATTTGGACTAGGCTGAGTGGAGGGGGGAGAGGTAATCTAACTTCGCAACGCGTGGACCGATTTGGATAATTCTTTTTCTGTTGGGTAGAGTATGTTCCGTGGTTGATACCACGAGAAAAAAATGTTGGTAGGGTGGGGTGGAGGCGTAGTGTGATCCCCCCATTGCTATTAGGAGATTAATTTGGTCCTATGGTTATGGTGGTGGAGGGGGGGGAGTAGTTTAACTTTGGATAATTCTTTTGCTGTTGGGTAGAGTACGCTCACTGGTTGATACCACGAAAAAAAAATGTTTGGGTGGGGGGGGGAGAGTGGATTGCTAATAGAAAAATAATTTGTTGCAGGGGGGGGGGGTTGGGTGGGGTAGAAGTGGCCTAACTTCGTAATGCGTGGACTGATTTTGATAATTCTTTTTCTTTTGGGTAGAGTTGCTCCCTGGTTGATACCACGAGAATTGGGATTGGGGAAAGGGGGGTGGAACCTAACTTTGTGTCGCGTGGACCGATTTGGATAGTTCTTTTGCGGTTGTATAGAGTGTGCTCCGTCATTGCTAATAGGAGAATAATTTGGTCCTATGGTGGTTGTGGGGGAACTTCGTACGCGTGGACCGCTTTCGATGATTCCTTTTCTGTTCTGTAGAGTATGTTCCTTGATTTATACCATGAGAAAAAAATTTTAGTGAAATGGAGGTGGGGCATTAGGTTAACCTAACTTTTACCGCGTGGACCGATTTGGATGGTTCTTTTGTCGTTGTATAGAGTAGAAAAAACTTAAAAGTGAAAAATAAAATAGTTTTTAAAAAAAAAGTTGAACTGATTTCACAAAAAGCGCTAAAAAGCATAAAAAAATTTTTATTTTTATATCTATTACGACATTTTGAAGTCGGTGCAAATTAAACAAATAAAACAACTACAGTACCACAGTTGAAAATAATACATAATACTACCTGAACGTTTCCGCTCACGGGATCATAAGAAATGACGATTAAATATTTTTGTTGTAGTTATTTGGTTTGTTTAATTTGCACCGACTTCAAAATGTCGTAATAAATATAAAAATAAAAATTATTTTATGCTTTTTAGCGCTTTTTGTGAAGTCGGTTCTACTTTTTTTTAAAAAACTATTTTATTATCCTACGCTTACCTTACTGCCACGGTATCTAATGGCAGCGGTAGTGCTATCATTCGTCTTACTGACCCGGAAAAGTATGAATTGATAACTAAAATCGGTCGTTTTGATTACTCGTACCCTAAGTTTAAATTTAAAATTTTCTAATAGAGTATGTTCCTGTATTTTTGTATTTTTCAAATTGAAATTTATAAACACATGGTTGAAATCCTATTTCATACCTTCAATATTGTAGCCATTTCCATAATAGTTTTGTTTAGTAAATAATTTATAAAATAACTGAAATTTCTTTGCAAAAATTCCACCTGCCTGCTAAACTGTATTGATCTTTTTTTACTCTTTCTGTTAAAAGTTGGTTGAATTTTTGCTTAAAATGGCAGGTATTAGCTGGACGTTTGGTCATGGAAGTTGAGAACGGTAAAAGATTTTTGTTTGCTTTAGGTTTCCTTTGAAAGAGCAGACATTAGCCACTTTAGAAAAAGATAGGGAAATTTTTCAAAATATTTCCCTTTGAAATAAAAAAAAATTGATTTTTTTCTGAGAATTAAAGTTTGAAAATCAATGTTTTTAAAACTATTGGCAGAAAAGAAAAGATTACATAGTCTTTAGCACCATTGTGCCATTGTACCTGACAACTGAGATATTAATAAAAGCTCTAGTACTAAAACTTTACAAGATATACTTTAAAATGTAAGACTGGTTTTTTTTCATCGTTAAAAAAATTTAAACCCCAATTTCAATTTTTTTCGTTTCTCACCTAGATCAACTAGATTCTTCATTTTTGCACACGTGCTCTAAAACACCCTGTTTGTGAATATTTCTTTAGTACTCTAACCTTTAAAATATTCAAACAAAATTGAAATTGAAAATATTGTAGTTTAGCAACAATACGAATGCAATAAAGTCGAATAAGATTTGAATTTGATACAAAGAAAAAAAGAAGTCCCAAAAGAAAAGTAAGAAATCCCAAAGTCAACTTATTTTTCGCTTTTGGAAGGGAGTATATCTGCAATAGTAGGAGTTAGATTAACATTGCTGACATTTTTATAGCGGTTTCATGTCTCCCCTCACCGGCCGTTCACCTTACACTCTTCCTAGAGATATATCACCCCACCTACTTTGCACACCTTATGCGAAACACCCTTTGTATCATTTCCTCTATTTGCCCCTTAAAATAGGCATTGCTCGCATAACTTCAGTACCCCGGTAGCATGGGCACGTCTCTAGTTGCCGTTGCCCCTTGAGGCGGGAGAGAAACTTTAACCTCCTCAAGACAACGGTTGCGAGTGGACCTACAATTTAAGGTGCATTCCGAATCACCGACATTATTCTCCAATGGTCTTTTGATCGTAATTTGTTGTTAGCAGAAAACAGCTATGGTTCGTCCCCGCTGGCTGGGTTCGAACCTAGGACCTCGGGATGGAAATGTAGCCCTTTTATCACTTACTCCACCGGTGACTTACCTAAGTCAAATTTATACCTAGGTATTCGAATAATATACACATATATACTTCTGATATTATTCGGGTATCCAGGTAATACTGGTATTATACCTTACATTTTTTATAAACTAATTCCTTTAGAAATAAACTTCCAGCAAAATTGTAAATAAAACTTTAGTTTCGAGTTACCATATGAAAGTCATCAGAGGCAGATGGAGATGGAGAAGGTTATTGATAATTCAAAAACGCCCTCACTTATTTTTTATATTAAGTGTGGACATCAAGAATGGAATCCAGTTTATTCCGATCCGACAAATAAAATATGATAATGCGGTGTCGTCCATTTTACGGAATTGCCATATAATTTATTTATCTTCCGCATACAACCATGTAAGTTTGTACTAAGAATGGCAAAAACCTGCAATCCACCATTTAAATATTTAAAATCGAAATTAGGAAATATTTTTCCCAATGTGGCCATAAAAGTGGATTTTTCCGACGAAAGTGGACCTCTCTGAGAATTGCTATCGTGAATTATTCAATTCAATTAAAACCAGCTCTTGTACTTTTTATGATACACACAATCACAAAGCATCCATGATTAAAAGAGAACTTCTGATGTGATTTATGTTGAAACGGGGTGTCTGGATTCGAATTTCTAGAAAAAATTTTAAGTACCACGTCTTGATAACACTAGAATTTTACTTGAATAATTGCCAGCTAAGGCAAATGCACTGGGTTGTTGCACTTCTGTGCTGTATTAGTTGCCAGAGTACAATTTCTGCAGTATTTTACTGTTTTTTCCTCAAGAAACTGTAGAAGTAAGAAGAAGATGATTTGTGGAGAAGTTCTTCTTGCAAAGTCTTATCTTGTCATATTACAAGCTTTCAAGAATTATGCCCTGGTTTCATAAAAAGGGAGTAAGGTACCTACCACGCGCATTGGGTTTGAATTTGCAATACATAAGTATATCCATGCATACAAAAACAAGAGCTGTAGCATTACGAGATGTTAAATCAATTGTTTCCAGAAAACTAATTATGTTTTGAGGAGGTTTTTAGGTTCTTAAAATCCCTCAGAAATTGTCGTTAAATCAAAACCGGAAGTTCTTATAGGTTCTTAGAATTTTACGCCCCCTGATTTCTTTAGCTGCCGTTTACTCAATACCTTTTCATTCACTTCCCTAAAATTATTTTGAAGAAATTCTTTTCCTGAACGTATTCTTAAGATCCTGGGAACGTGACAAGAAAGAAAATTTTGTAAATGTTCCTTATTTAAATTTTGTAGATGATGCTTCCCGGCATATGGGAAAGGCCACGAGCAAGTACCTAAATGTGCGAAACATTATTGAAGGTTTTTGTTATTTTTCTTATTGGAAAAGGCTGTTAGATTACCTTAATTTTACGCATATGTAATGCAAAATAAAAGTCTTATGTCGAATCTCCTCACACACTTCTATATATTTTACCTGTTTGATGGCGTAGGTAGGTACACCCATCCCTCAATATGCGCGAAGTATCTGTTCGACGTGGATTTGTTTTACACGAACGAAAATCACGTAAATAGAGTCTGTAAGTACAATAGAAGAAAAATTGGGAATAAAAGCTAGTATAAATTTTAAAAATACATATTTATTTCACATAGCTTAACAAAAAATAATTATGACTTTCAGAAAGCGAAAAAAATTCCGCGTAAATTGTGTTCTTTTTTACCGCGTAAAAAAGAGACTCGCGTAAAAATAGTGCCGCGTAAATTAAGGGACGGGTGTATATTGCTTAATATTTTTATATTTTATGAGGAAATATCGGGGACAAGGTATTGCCTGAATTTTGAAAGATTCTGCTCACGTCAAAAATTATCATGAATTAACAATTACGTGTCCAAATATATCACGTTCACCTTTTTATTGGTAAATTTACTCCTAGATACCAACTCCTATAGTAAAAATAATGCCCAGGATATTTCTGACTTGAATATGTTGTAACAGCTTGGTGGGAAATGATCTTCATTCTTAAAATTTGTAGACCAAATAAAGTTACTACTGATTAATTAGCTTTACACTTAAACAGCTCAAAAGGATCCTTGATATATCTTTAGGAAACATCATTTCAAAAAATTGTTAGGGGTTGGATGGTGACGTTAAACCTAACCCAAAGCAATTATTTAAAGATCAATTTGAATATGCTGAATGATATGCCGTTTTTTTGACTCCTGAAATGAAAACAGAAGATTATTTGCAATAACCCATACATTTTAATTGTTGTTTAATTGTTTTTTTTTGCATAGAGTATGTTCTTTCATTGCTCTCTCTCTCTCCCTTTCTCTCTCTGTTGTTCTTTCAACCCCTTGAGAGGCTTGGTGCTCTAGAACAACTTTACCCGATTCGAGACAACGATTACAAGTAGACATACAATTTAAAGTGTATTCCTGACATTTTCCTTGCAACCCCTGTGGCGTTTTTATCGTAATCTATTGTCGACAGAAAACAACCATGGGTCGCGGACATGGGATTCGAACCTGGGACCTCCGCATTGCTAGGCCGACACATTATCACTTATTCCACCGACGTGCTAACAACGGAGTTGAACCAATTGATTGAGCATCACCATGCCATAATTTCCGGGTTCGATTAACAAAAAAATATTTATTAAAAAATTCACTCTGCAGCAATACAGAAACAAGAAAATCAAGTTTCCTTACCCTAATTCTCTTCCGGCCAAAGCCATGCTAAGGCATCCAAGGATTGTCCTCTAGCCTTTAGTCATAACGTTATAAAAAGCTACCTATCCGCAATTAAAGATACCATATAAAACTATCTAAATACTTTAACTCACGAGATATTAAGGAAGGAAGACTAACATAAAGTGCCAAGGTATTCCACGAAGAGAAACACAATTGACATGAATATTGTAAAATGGAGACCAAATGCAGAAAGCATACTCGAAAATAGGTCGAACATACAATTAAGGAGTTGTGTGATATGTGGGTCATCAAACTCCTTAGCACACTTATTAACGAAACCCAAAGTTGAATTGAAGTGTATAGTGTAGTTGAAGTCAAGTAGAGTTCTTTTACGACTAAAAGACATACACTTATTAATATTAAGAGGAAGGTAATTAATCGAACACCACTTACAAAAAGAGTCCAAGATAAAATTTAAAATTTCGCAATCACAAGTGGAGAAAACAACACGAAAAATCTTGGCATCGTCAGCATAACAAAGAATGTTCGAATTAGTCAAAACGGAGGATATATCATTGATGTAAATAATGAATAAGAGTGGACCAAGGTCCAAGGACCAAGTAGTGGGTTTCGGTCAGGTGTACCACGTCGAAACATAAATTAGTAGAGTTAACGTAGAGGCTAGCCGTTTTTTCATAATAGAAAGAAATCTCTTCTACAAGTTTTTTGAATTTCTTTAAGTACTACTAGAGCCGGAACGATGCCTTGCAATAAACTCACGCACAATGACTTCAGCAGGCCACAGAGATGAAGATTCTACGAGGAAGCATCGCAGGTCTCGCTTCAACAGAAAAATTAGTTCGTCAGAAAATTCTGATAGAAAAGATCTGAACAGAAAATTTAGCTCAAAAAAATCAGATCAGAAAAATTTGGTCTAAATAACAGATCAAATTTTGATCAGAAAATTCAGATCAGAAAAATCTGATCAGAAAACTCTGATCAGAAAAATTTTGTCAGTAAATTCAGATCAGAACAATCTGATAATTCTGATCAGAAAAATCTGATCAAAAAATTCAGATCAGACAAATTTTATCAGAAAATTCAGATCAAAAAAATATAATCAGACAATTCAGATCAGAAAAATTTTATCAGTAAATTCAGATCAGAACAATCTGATAATTCTGATCAGAATAATCTGATCAGAAAATTCAGATCAAAAAAATTCTGATCAGAAAATTCAGATCAGTAACATTTTATCAGAAAATTCAGATCAAAAAAATACAATCAGAAAATTCAGATCAGAAAAATTTTATCAGTAAATTAAGATCAGAACAATCTGATAATTCTGATCAGAAAATTCAGATCAGAAAAATTCAGATTAGAAAAATCTGATCAGAAGTTCAGATCATGGGTCTTCATCTAATTTTTTTTATTTTGTATTTGCGCGAGAATGGCGGACTATAGTCCCCATAACCCCGTATTATTTTTCTCTTAAAGCTAAAAAATCTCTATTATGTATTTATTTATTTCAATTCTAAAAGAAGCTGAGTGCTATTTTAAGGGAATTGACAATGGTACATGCATGGTGTCATATTAGTATCCCTTAAGTTTCTATGAATCATCATATAATATAATAGTTCCAATGCTTATGCGCCAGGCTTATCGGAAGTAGTGTCGTAATAATATTTGTGTACCTGGTTCATATCAGAATATGTACTCGTACGTTATCCAATTAGTCAATACTTGTGCTACATTTATATTCAATCTACTTTGATATCAAATCGAATATACGTACATACATTATACTCATTGATTGGATACTTAGAAAATTAATAAAATGATTTTTACCGGATTGATGTTGATAAACTCTCTGCATGAAATAGTAAAAAAGTCGTTAAAAATCTTGTTTTGGTTAAATTTTATGACAAACTATAAAACCGCTAATGACGCAGCTAACTAAAAACGAAATTTAGTACCATCAGTTAGTAGTCATTTTATAGGTTGTAAAATCTTACTTGCAAAATAAACTGCGTTTATGTAGCATTTTAAGACGACGGAAATCTGACAACATTGTTCGTAATTAAAATTGCATAATCAAATACGCGAGTGGACTTCGCAGGGTTATCTGTTAGAATAAATATTTGAACTTTTGCTGTGGGAAAATCGAAAATTCGAAGAAAAACGTCCATAATCGGTAGATGCGAATATAAAAATTGACGATACGCTATAAATGATAAATTTATATACCTTTTTATTCACAGTCGCATTAAGGTATAATCAAATACTAATTCTGGATAATTTTCTTATCTTGCAGATTGATCGGACACATAAAGACGAGATTAGACCACGAATAAACCTGGAACTAGGTAAAGAAGTCCGCGATAAATAAATTCACCTATTTCGAGATTTCAACTTTAATCGGAAAATTAATAGCGCTTTGAAAACAATTCATATATGCAAATTTATGTGAAGGGGCCATAAAACTATGTTTCAAGATAGTATATGGCAAAGGATGATACACGACCAACGATTTTAAGCGAGCAGTACGTTTTCAAGACATGTGCTACCAGCAATCGACCCAGTTTGAATTTTAGTGGATGAAAGTAGTTCATCTAGCCGACGAGTCTAGAAATTTAGATACTTGAAGTGGAGATGATAAAAGGCCCTGAGATTTTATGTGTGATGTGCCGATGTAATTAAAGTTGTTTCGTATCCGTTCATTCAGTTGTTCATTAGTGAGTTGGAGTTGCGCTATTTATGGATCGAGTGAACAAATGCCTACCTTTTAAAAGGCACCATGTTAATACAATGAAATTTATGATTGGAAACCAGCTTTTTGTTCCCCTTCAAATGGATTAGCAGATTTGCTGAATGGACTTATCTATCTGGTTAGAGGCTATTTTGGGAATACTAAGGGTAAGTAGCAAAATGTCTGGTAATATCTAATTGGCAGTTTATATTCTACGCATGCGAAAGAAGTAATTAATCACGAAAAATAATGTCCGTATCTTAAGTTATTACAGCATTAAAAATAGCTAATTAGTCGGGAAATTATGTAATAAAGTCCTTTCATATTCCACATGATATGCCTGTGCATGAAGTAAGACTACCATGTCATCGGCCTTCGCTGGTATTATGGTTGACAAAAAAACCGAGACCCAGCCGCAAGTATTTTATAAGATTTTCGCTTTACTTGGATGCGGCTCACTCGCAACAAGATGCATGAAAAATTGCAGAGTACGGTGAATGCCAAAATTAGTTCCACTTCACTCTCGGGCTGACTGAGGAATGACCGTGGAAGCATGCTGGTATCATCAAGACCAGCTTTATGTCTCAATTTTGAATTGAAAGGCTAAATTTTAAAATCTGCCATTGTTGGGAATATTTAACGCCTATTTCTTACGCACCAATTACTTCATAATTTTTCTATCATGAGCATAGAAAATGCGATACAAAGGCCAAGGTATAGTTAGTTTCTTACTATACTTTTTACCATAATCGAAAAATATCTGGTATATTGGAGCATACCCAATTACTAGCAATTATTATGTTTTTATATAAAAAATATGCCTACGTGGTAAAATATTTATACGGAAGTTGTATCTATCTTACCTTACATAAATTTAAGTAAAAAGTTGTCATTTTAAGGTGAGTATAAGTTAATAACGATTTATTATTAACACTATTTATTACTTATTTTATTTACTTATTTATTTATTTGTATAAAACGGACTTACCAAAGCAATAAAGGTATTAAGGCTAAGACTAGAACTAACTTATTCAAATAGGTAGCCTCAGTTGGTTATCCTGGAACAACCCAGATTGATTCAGGTTGCGTAATCATTACGTAAAAAGTCGGGACATTGAAGCATTAAGGCTCGTGTATTCCGTAAAGCGTTCGATGGTAGGATAATGATAAAGGGGAGTGGGCCGAGAATATTGCGCTGAAACAGAAAAAACAGAGATAGGGCACCGTGAAACAAGACACGCTGAGTGCGACTGGATAGCTAGGATGACAGACGAAGCTTATGAATAAGACGGAGACGGAGTTGGATCAATTGGGTGAGCGGCGCGATCACCATGCCATGGTTCCTGGGTTCGAGACCACATCTCCCCGTGGGTTTTTAAAAATTTAAATAAAAAGTCCACGAAGGCTGTTGTTGAGCTAGTAGCAATGCAAAAAAAAACAAGGGAAAACTCAAAGTTCTATCAGAGGGTGGGATGAACTGCTACCTTGGAACGAATGCGAAACATCAGGTCAGGACGTGTCATGTCATGCTGCCCAATCGACGTACTTCGTACTTAACTGTGATGCACATAGTTGGCTGAGTTGGTGCTGTCGAATAACTCCAAAATCCACCCCATACGAAGGAATATGAGAACAAATGCCATGTTATGAAACATATGCCTAATCACGGTATTTTAGAACTCCACAATACAGTTTGGGGGAACCCGATTGGCAACCGCAAAGAAGAGGCCTCACTCAATTTATACATCGCACACAGGGAAATAGAACCGACTTTCGTCGATGCCCGACGAAGATTAGCTTTTTACGTGACCTTTAAAAATGATAGCATGAATAGCTTGCCAAATTGAAAGGATTATTACGAAACTATGGATCACACCTTCATCTAAGTTAACGTTTAATACGAATCTCGAGTAAAGGGACACTAAAACTGCCCGTTAGCATTCCTCGAAACACGAATGGGGCAACGTACTTAATCGGGAAAGTGAGGGCAACATCAAACCGTATACAAAAACCTTACGTGCCACTAGGAGGAGTAATAACAGCTGTTTATTATGCAAAACCTGCTCTCTTTCTTCAACGGATGAATAAGAATCTTTTTGCTTGTGACGAAGAAAACCAGAGAACCTGAGAAAAGAAGCAGAAGGGCGTTCAACTATATAAAAATAATGGTCCTCAAACATGGGAAAAAGGAGAAAAGTCTGAAGAACACTTTTCGACGACGTAAAAATTAATGGTAAAGGAAATTTTGAGAGCCATTTATAGAAATGCTTCATAAAGTGGTCTGGAAGAACAAAGCTTCCCAAAGTCGGACTGGTTCGCTACAGAAGAAGAAAGATGATTGAAACTATTTAGAAATTTTGTTACACCCTTATGAAGGACCATTTATCAAGAGCTATGCTTCGGTAAGGTTTTGGTCGATGCAGAGTCGTCTAGGCACAGAAGCAGATCACATCCTGAGCGAAATTATTGTAAGTTACAAATCGTCGACATTACTCTGCAACCCCTATAAGCCTTTTAAAGCAAAATTCCACCGGCGAGATTAGAACATATATGTACTCTAGTGTGGAAAGCCAACATCTTATGCCTTGCACCGCCGCCCACTTTTTAAGTAGTGAAAATAGGTATTGACAGTTTCGTGTCTTACAAGACCTCGGAGCTAGATGATGTATGTCCGGCCAGGATAAAATGGGGCAAGGATGTTGTTGATATTGAAGGTACCTTCAAAAGAATTCAGTCCGACAGGACGGGTGGACAACATGCTGGGGAATATGGTAGTCAATTTTCACGGAAGACTACTGTTAAATCTTTGTTTTATTAAATATGCTAGTGTGGAAGCAGTGATTGTCGCCGGTGGAATAATGATAATGTGTCAGAGGTCCCAGGTTTGAATGCCATGGGCGGCGACTCAGGGACAAAAAGGGTCCCAAATAAAAAGGGGGTCAGTTTCGAATTATCCCTAAAAAATGGTGGTGTGCTGAACAGAGCCTCACTGTGGATGCGAAGAATACGCAAGCCATTATAATTTACCAGAAAGATAGAGCGACAAGAACTAAACCCTTAACCTGTTCTTGTTTTGGCAAAAACAGTCTCCGCGGGTAAAATATTTGAGGGTTTAATTCTTGGATTCGAAGCTGACCTGAAAACGGTGTGTCGACGAATAGACTCCAAAAGAAAAATTGCTAGTGCATCAGTGATTAATGGTGAAGGTACTTCATGTGGTGACATCTCGCCGTAGTCAATATACTAAACATACGTAGACTGGTGTCCTAGAACATGCCATAAAACTTAAAGAGGCAGTATGATGAAGTTCAATAGATGACATATGTAGGCAGAGAATGGGATCCCTGCTTATTGAATATCATTTTATTTACTAAATTTTTTTCCCCCGCCCAACTATTTAATAAAAAATACTTTAAGATTTTGGTCTTCAATCAATCAGTCAATGTTTTAATTAATTGAAATTAAAATTGAATTTATATAATAAACTGAACTTATTAAATATTATAAACCTAAATAAGATCATATGGGATCTGTTAAAAAAAAGTTCAAAGCTAAATATTCCACAAATATTTAAAAATAGTGATTTCGAAGTAATGTATACTTAGCAAATATTTACTATTGGTTTTAGCTTGAACAATGGTATTATCAGTTCTTTATACAAACACGAATTTAAGCAATATGGCAACTTCTTGAATCATTAGATTCGGTAACTATTCTCTCACGTTCTTTTGCAGGCTGTTTTCGTAAAAAATTCTCATGACCAGTAATGGTTCTAGTTGAACATTTCCTGGTAGTGACTAAACAAAGCACCTTAACTAAGGCATTATTCATGCTGCTAAGGTATAATAACAACTTTTAATGAATTCTTCTGTTATAAATTTCGAGACCTTCATGTTTTTTGGTTTCACAGAGAATGTCTGAAACGGGCCCCTTTTCTCCGGTATGTGAAAAAGCGTGCCGAATATCTAAATCTCAATGGATCGCTTACTCAGCTAATCAACTACTTTTGTTGAGACGTATTTTCAGGCTTGAGTATCTACATAAGATCCATTTTATTCAAAAAGTATTTGATTCGATCTTTACCTGCTCAGTTTTATTGGTAATCTCTTTAAATGCTTCGAGAAACATTTACAAGTACAATCATCATGTCATCTTATAATCGCGTCGTGCATCTTCATTTCCGGATTTGTTAATTTATACCTTTTTCTTTACGAAAGGTTTTGTCTAAATTTTAACGTAAGTTCGTCCTCTATGCAATCTTCAATCTGACAGTCTTCCCGTCGAAACTCAAAATAGTAATGCAGTTTATATTATAACGATGTTAAGTTGAAGTAATATCAGCTGAACTCGAATGTAAAGAGCACTGCTTTTTTGCTGCCCACTTCATGTTTTTGGTTTGAAAAATTCATTCGAACTACATAGGCATTATCAAATTGTCTCGAAATACAATGATGTAGTATATAATACTCCCAAAAATGAATTTTACAATTGTACCTTACAAGAAATAATGTTGATCGAGAGACTGTAATAGAATTTCTGTTAATAAATTAAGACTGTTGGCTTTCTAATGGCTAATTTCAGTTATTTTTCCTAGACCAAAAATATCAGCTTATATCAAGTTAGCACAACCGCTTAGCAATTTTGCTCATTGGACTAACTACTATAGGATTTTGTCGTAAAGAAAAAAATATTTATTGCACCGCAATTTTTAAAAATAACGGTCAAGATAGCACTACCCCATTCAAAATTCAGTTTAAATGAACGTCACCATTGTCGGCTTAGTTTTTACTTTTTTGTCGTAAGACGGAGAGACGGAGTTGGATCAATACGTTGAGCGGCAAGACCAACATGCCATGGGTCCCGGGTTCGAGACCAGATGACCCCGTGAGCTTTTATTAAGAAATTAAAATAATCCACTCCGTTTCTGTGCTGTTGTCTAGCTCGCAGCAATGCAAAAACAATTCTCAAAGTTTCCTCACTTCCCTTACCCTAATTCCCTTCCGGCCAAAACCATGCTTACCATTGTATAAAAAAAAAAAAATTTAAGAAGTTCGTTGTGCTCTTATTTTAAAATGTATGTTGTCGGTGCAGTATGTAAAAGTGTGTTAGCCTCCCATCATGTGGGTCCTGGCATCGAACCCCACAGACAGACAAAAGAAGGCCATTATGATTTGCAGAGTAATGTTCGTATTATGAACTCCATATTAAATTGTGCGGCCACCTTACGTTGTCCCAAAGGGGGCTATGAAAACTAGTGAGTTTTACAAAAATTATCCCTAGTAATGGTAACTTGACGATTAAAGCACTACTCCATATCAA
Source organism: Leptarthrus brevirostris (assembly GCA_964036015.1). Taxonomy (NCBI): domain Eukaryota; kingdom Metazoa; phylum Arthropoda; class Insecta; order Diptera; family Asilidae; genus Leptarthrus; species Leptarthrus brevirostris. The sequence goes on along the minus strand of OZ038373.1, from coordinate 146,407,672 downwards.
AATCAGTTCAAATTAACTTTGTCGACAAGGATTCGATAAATGTCGCTTATTGCTTCGAAAGGTGTGGTGATGTGGTGAATTTCTGATAGTTAATTTTAATTATTATTCTTCGCAGACCAATGGAAATTAATAAGTTAAAAATAGTAGTAAGACAAGAAAAAAAAATTAAACAAAAGATACACAAGAAATAAATACAACACAATAAAATAACTCTTAAATAACAAGAGATGAGAAACAGAGAAAAGAGAGAAAAGAAAAACAAATAACTCAAGCCGACCCCTAATCTGTATTTTGGACAAATGAAATCAATACAATCAGACCGACTATTCAAGTTATATGATCGATCAATCTATAGTTGGTGCGATGGTGAGGAATATGCAAAAAGTTCCTAGCCCTCAGGGAACGAGACGGAACTGATAAGTTCAAAGCACCTAAAAATTCAGGGGAATTATTCACACCCCACTGGCAGTTTAAGGCAAAAATGATTCTTTACCTAGGTTAGGCTAGACGTAACCGCCTCAAGAGGCTCCAAAGAAAGAAGCAGAAGTCGATCAGCATATAGAAGCGGACGAAGAGGATTAGTCCAGGAAAGACCAAAAGAGCGAATCTCTCAAATCTGCACTGGACAGCCTCGATCAATATGAGCGACGTAGAACTAAGACGAAACCGGTGCAGCATACTATAAAATCGGTCGAACAAAAGCGCAGTAAGCACCTTCGTTATATATGGGTCATCAAACAACTTTGACCATATTTTAACGAAACCCTGGGTCTCATTGGCCTTACTGATAATCGCGTCAAAATGATCCTCCAATGAAAATTTAGTATTTATAACAACGCCCAAATCTCTGGTTTTGTCAAGTCTGTTTAGTGGGCTACCACCAATAGGAAAATTACAAAGGAAAGTATATCAGTTCTCAATGTTAAAAAAAAAGTAAATTAATAGACCAGCAATTACGCAAAGGCCTCTAAGTCAGAGTTTAAAAGGGTACGATCATTATCATTTGAGACAAAACGGAATATTTTGACACCGTCAGCATAACAGAGTATTTTCAAATGAGTTAGAATACAAAATATTTCGTTTATGTATATGAAGAACAGCAAAGCTCCTAAATGGCTACCCTGAGGCACCCCAGAAGAGTTATTAATTTTGTTAGAGAGTGCACCACGAAATAAAACTCCTTGTGTGGTATCATACAAATAAGAACATAACCAGTGGACGAAGACTGGAGGAAATCCCAGAAATGAAAACTTGTAGATAAGAGTCTTTTGATTAATTCTGTCAAAGGCCATACTGAAATCAGTGCAAATACAATCAACCTGCTTTCCAGCTCCAATGACAGGAATACAGAAGTTGGAAAACTCCACCATGTTAGTAATGGTATACTTACGACTTACTTATGGAAGTAAGGGATGTCACAGACCATTGCCTCAAAATCTTTGCCAATGCAACATAAACTGTAAAGTGGTATATAATTCGAGATTCCGCGTTTGTTGTCTTCTTAGGAAGAGAGGTAATCAAGGAAAATTTCCAAGGTTTAGGAAACACACCGGTACATATGGCAAAATTAAACAAATGACAGAGAACAAAAGCCAGAGATAGAACACTAGCCTCAAAAACCTACCAGAAGGCGTCAAAAATGGAGTCGCCAACCATCGTCCTGGAAGCATTCCCAACTCACATGGTCGACGTAAACAGCCAACGGGAGCGCCCAAAGTGGAGAGGTAACGATCAGACGGCGAAAAACCAAATAGTCGGGTCCAAAACGCTCGACGTCAGCAATCCTCCTACAGAGCCCAAGAGAAGACGAATCCTTTTCGACCGTTAATGACATATTCGGAAAACATCCAACTTATTAACAATTTGATGTTAGGGTTTGTATGCTGCCTTTCTAGCCAAACTTCCAGTATTTGGTCTGCACGCTCACTTTACCATTATTTCTCCCTTTCTTGATGGATGTTCACCTTTAGGTGCGCCAAGGTGACTTACACCAACTGCTTGCGACGTTTAACCGTCCCATAGACTGTTTTAATTTTTTTTTTAATTCCCACGGTTGTTCAAACGTCGAACGCAATTGGTGTCTGTTCTAATCCGTCAAAGCCACTCATCTAAAATGTTTTCCACGTTTAACCACTCCGTCAAACTCGAATCGACGTGTTGGAACGTGTTGGAAGTATATTATCGGGAATTTCTCTTAAATATTATAATATGGTGAATATTTTAGGGTTAGTCAAAAAATGGGTGATCTACCGATGGTCAATCTTATCGAGTAATAAAAGTGAGCAAATATCACAATGATGTTGACTTTGAACACACTTTTTCGCATATTTCGTCAATCAAATGAAAGTTACTGTTGGTCAACTGGGGTTACTCCTCGCTCAATTGGACCGACTATTTTAACTTTGAATTATAAATTTTGGGTGAATAAAAACTACACCCAAAATTAATGGTTTTCATAATCTTTAAGGGTATTAGATATATCTTTGAACTATGGAAGGGGGTCTAAATGTTCCATAATTCCGATTCTTATCTGTAAGTTGTTTAAGATTGTAACTACTTTAATGTGGGTATTGCAATCTGTCTGTGAAAATGTTTCGAAAATGCAGAAATTTATAAGATAGATTAATTCTTACTGCTACATAACTATTCGGTTTCGGTTGACAAGATCAGGTGCCCAACAAAACAAAAGAAAACAAGAAAAGGTCGACCATAACTCATCATCTGTCCTGGAAGGCATTTCTTCATTAATATGCAATGAATCATTGTATTCTGATGAGAGACAAAAGTAACAGAGCACTTGGCATGTCGCGCGTTCTATCTTGAATCACATCGCACTGTCATTTAAGATTATCTCAGAAGGACTGCCGAAGACAACTGCTGCCCAGCTACTGAGAAAAACGTGAGAAAAAGTCGACTAGAACTGCATGATGGGAAAGGTTTTAGGATAGCTGTGAAATGTCGTCATATATCATTCACCATTTACTTTTAATGTGAAGATTAATTTCCCAATCACGTGGACTAGTAAGCGAACAATATGACAGAAACGCTGTAGTGTCCTCTCTGAGTAACATAAATTTCTGTTCTGAAAATTCTGCAAATTTGTTTTGATGCGGTGAAGCGTAATTATGCTAAGAGGCTCATTTCACGGACTGCAGCTTCCTGAATACGCCTAAGTGAATTCATGCAAGCCTAACTCAGATGCCGTTAAACTCTTAAAAGGCCCAAATTCCCAGAATAAGCCTTCAGACTGTCAGAGACTATGCAAATCCCAGTGCAAGCTCAACTTGAATGCATCTTTCGACGTCATATGCATAACCTACCTTTTTGTATAGTATATCTTTGCACATATCCTGTGTAAATGCCTCCGGGTCATGTAGGACTCTTCTTATATTTTCCAGACGAACCATGTGAGTATGCGATACTTGAAAGGGGCTTAAAAACGCAGACGACGCTTATGATAGCGCGAAGAAGTATCCCAGATTCTTTAACCATTTTGGGGACGCCGAACCCCTTTTATACAGGAGCTGAGCTCTAAACAAAGAACAGAACCGTGTTGAGGGGTCGCCTCCATCATCATCATTTCTGTTCGCTTCTCGTGGCAGCAAGGGAATACAAAATAAGCTTTCCAGTTCTACCTGTGCTACTGAGGGGCAAGTGCGACCATAGTCTGGTTCCCCAGCTGTACTACTCATGGATTACAGTCAGGATAGGCACAGGAATCAGGACGATTTCTGTTATTGAAAGAGGAAAAAACGATCAGTAAAGTGTGAAGGAGAGGTGTTCAAAGGCAGACACTTTTGTTTAGACTGTGAGATTATGTTTTTATCCTTTTTTTTATGATTCCAGTCATCGTGCAAGGTTTCACAGAAATGCAGTCCCTTACGGATCTCAGTCACAAGGAAGGGAAAGCAAATCGCAAACAGGACAAATGAGACAATAAAGCTATTGAGCGTCTCATATCCTACAGATATATTGCAGCTCGAGTGGCGTTGACGATAGGAGTGAAATTCCTCAATGAAATAGGTACACGACGGCGGTTTTTATTGGTATAAAGTAGAAAAAAGCAATAATCCCTAGACAGGCGACCAGATTCCATTGAGGTGTATCTTCTCTTCAAGGGTTGATACCATCGCGTCATGCATTCAATTAATTAAATGCAAGAGACGTGTTCAAACTAATTGCACACAGTTTACTGCTCTCCCTACATCACGAAATAAAAGGGTTGTGGAGGGTCTAATGCCAGACTCTATTGAAATTCGCAATTAAAGCGTAAATCAACTTAAGAGTATTTGTGGGAGGATTTTCTCAAATCAAAATATTCTTTAGTACAGGAATAATTGGCATTGTACTTATGAAATATTAAACCTTCAAAAAAATGGCAGACAATGTATTCGAAAATAGTAAGTACCTAGTTAAGTTTATAGCATGTTAGGAAAGTCGTCAATGGAGTAAGTGATAACGTGTGGGCCTACCAATCCGTATTTCCCAGATTCGAATCCATGGTTGTTTCCTGCTGACAACAGATTACGATAAAAAGGCTATGGGGTAGCAAAAAAAATTTCAGTGTTTCTGGATCTACTACATGCAAGGGGTTACGGGAACCAGAGAGGCGGTAAGAGTAAAGAATTAATTTAAGCGGGAGAAATTAAATATATCCTTACTTAAGTGACCAATGAAATTTAAGGCTGATCCTATAGGGTATTTATATAAAGTTTTTGGTGACAGTATCCTATAGGGTAGGTATCTATAGCTTTTGGTGACAGAATATAAATACAGAAAGATGTACAGAAAGTTAGTTTGAATTACATTTTGATCTAATAATCTTAAGGCATTCTTTACAAAGCAAGCAAAATGAATTCATCCACATTTACATTCATTATCATAGATCTGGGTCTGAGGACATGTATCGCGCTTCTGTTACCTCGACAGTGACATATAAGACCTCTTATACCTTATAAACCTCTTCGATTGTCCTAACCCCGGAGCGAAGTGTTTGTCCAGTGTGAGTGCTTAAATATATCATCCCATGACCCGTTTTGTCTGGTTTTTCGAGTAGCCACAGAACGGCTCAGATCCGCGTATTTTTCGACCGGTGCCGGCGATCCGCTATCGCATTCAATGCCCTCGTGTCGCGGTGGAAGATGTATCGATGGAAGGGAAGGGGGTTCAGAATAGCCTCCATAGTTGCTGTAGGGCAGTTTAGCCTGTTCTCTGTAGTTTATGTAACGTAGATTGCTGTTTTCTAATGCACAAATAACAAGTGTCCACATAAGAGGGGACATTACTCCTCGCAGGGGCATCCTCTCGGGCCCTGGTTTTTACCGATTTATCCACCAACCTGAGAGTGATGTTCCGATTACTAAGCATTCTTACTTCTATGGAATTGAACGACGTATTATCGAATCGGAACACGAATAGGCTCACAATTTGCCATTATTTTGTAGTTAATTAGTTGTTCTTAAATCAAAAAAATTACTAAAGAAAACATTACCCTCTTCTTGTTTGGCAGTCGGGTAAAAAATTCAAAGAAATTTACAAATAGTTTGCGACTTTCTTGAGGGTTATTAGATTCAATACCATATAAATCCATTTGAATGGGAAAACTGGAAAAAGATCGTTTATTGTTAATTAAAGTTAAAAAAAAGTCAGTGGTGTAAATTTCGGCCTAGTCATTTGGTGGTCCCAGGTTCGAACCCAACTGGCGGGAGCCAACACATAGTTGCTTTCTGCTAACAAGAGAGATTGCAATAAAAAAGGCATTTGGGGTTGCAGAGAAAATTTCAGTGGTTCGGAATCCACTTCAAATTGCAATCGTTGTCTCGAATCAGTTTAAGATTTTCTCCCGCCCCACAAGGGGTTACGCTTTTTTTTGCTCGCTCAGACGTATAAAATTACCTTCAGAAATTGGGTTTCAGTCAAAAATGAATTCTTCATTCGCCTTATATTTTACATTGTTAAGCCTCAATAGTCCACCTGTGAATCATGGAGGATGCGTATTCTTTTTTATCGCATTCATAACAGGTACATAATTAGTAATACCGATAAGATCTATATCTAAAATCTCCTTATACATTGGACTTAAGTCGGACGATAACCCAAGATAGCATGCCATTCAAAAGAATTGAGATACTCATTAAAACTATCGTAGTATCGAACTTACCATTCTATCATTTGTCATTTAAAATCCTCAAATAGCCAGTTCGCAAAAGTTGTATACAGGTTTTGCTCTTTTACTCAGCTTTCTTTCGGGAATTATAGCGTTAGACTATACGTCCTATATCACAAAATTAATTTTTAACTGAAATAGTGCAAAAAAAGCTGGTAAGAAAATCACCACGTTCTGCTCTATTGCGTACATTAATATGTATGTAGGAAGAGATAGTTACAGCAGACGGCGAAGCTGAAGCTGATGTACAGGCTCGCATCAATAACGCTCGAGTTGCATTTAATACTCTTGCTGAATTCTGGCGCAATAGCAACATCTCCAGACACACAAAACCCTGGATCTTCGATTCGAATGTAAAATGTAAAATGTTCTCCTGTACGACTGTGCAAGATGGAAAATAACATTTAACCTGTAACCCTTTGCCAACCGATATCTCCGGCGCATCCTTAACATCTATTGGCCGGAGGTAGTTACCAACGAAAACCTACACAGAATTACAGGCCAAGAGGGGATAGACACCAGTAATCCCAGCCGAAAGTGGGAATGGATAGGCCAGATACTAAGAAAAGATCCAAACAACATCACACAGCAGGCCCCACGGAATCCAAGAAAGACAGCGAATTGGACTACCGCGCAACACCGGAGAATAACCTCCGAGAGGGAAGGTATCTACGTCAAGAAATCGTAGACACAGTTGAAGGCGTTTGCGCAAAACCGGGTCAAGTGCAGATTCGGTGTAATAGAGGCCCTATGCTCCAGATGGGGTTAAAGGAACTAGACAGAATCGAAATTTCATGAAAGTGCAAAGTTAGTTAGAAAATTAGTAAGCTAGAGTCTCAGGCTAGGGTAGTTTAATAGTATGGGGCTCTATTTTTTGAGCTAGTAACGCCCCCTACTACTGATTTTACTATCTTGGCTTGTGTACTAGCTTCGTGTGGCCAGTGAAGCTAGTATTCGATTAGGTAGTGTACAGTGACGACACGTTTTGTTTTAAGTCACTGCAAAGATACCGGCTTCAAATTTCCGATCATCATGTAAAGCACTCTAGCCAGGATAATTTTTTTTTGTTTTTATACAATTACACATCATCATCTTCTTCTTTCAAAACAACCAATTTTATGAAATTCAAAAACCAAATTGACCCACCCCCTAAAATTGAATCGTTGAAAAAAAGTTATAACTAAAAATGTTTTTTGACAAAAGTTAGCCCCCGAATCAAACGAAAATTCGATTTTAATAGCTCATACGTTTGAACAGGGAATGACAGTGTTGACCCACCGATTAGTTTGATTAACCCACTTTTTGAAAGCGATTTAATCAAAAAACAAAAATCTGGGCTAACTTCACACTTTTTTCAAACCCACCCCTCAGTTTTTTGGTCCAGATAATAAGTTTTTCAAAATCAAAGTTGAAATTTTTTTAAGACTTCCTCCGTGGGGGTTAACTTCACACCTCCCCTGGAGCCATTATAAGAGCGAATCTGAACAAACCGCCATTTGCCCATGTTTGACCAGCCTGAAAAAACGTTTACCCACCCTTCAGTTTTTTGGTCCAAATCTCACACTACCAGAGACAATCGGTTCTCCTGGTGTCTTTGGAAGATTTGCACCCCTCACGAAAAAAATAAATAAAAAAAAGTTAGCCCTCAGGGAGAACATTTTAAAGAACTTGCAACTTTGATTAAAAAAAACTTATTATTTGGGCCAAAAAACTGAGGGGTGGGTAAACGTTTTTTTAGGCTGGTCAAACATAAGCAAATGTCGGTTTGTTCAATTTCGCTCTAATAATAGTTCCAGGGGATGTGTGAAGTTAGCCCCCACGGAGGAAGTTTTAAAAAATTTTCAACTTTGATTTTGAAAAACTTATTATCTGGACCAAAAAACTGAGGGGTGGGTTTGAAAAAAGTGTGAAGTTAGCCCAGATTTTTGTTTTTTGATTAAATCGCTTTCAAAAAGTGGGTTAATCAAACTAATCGGTGGGTCAACACTGTCATTCCCTGGTCAAACGAATGAGCTATTAAAATCGAATTTTCGTTCGATTCGGGGGCTAACTTCACAGACCTGCCAGGGACCTGTAAATTTTACTAGTTAGAGATATTTCTTTACTATTTTGATACAAAAATATGGTAAGAAATATTTTTTTTTTCAATAAAAAAATCATGTTTTTTGTTAAATAAATAAACATAACTAACATTGTCGATTTTTTTGTTGTTCGATTTTGTAACGAATAGAGTTGCTGAAAAAAATGATTTTGTAGTAAAGACTGTAGAAATTTTCGCTACAAGTTAGGTTGTTGTTCGTTAAAACGGTTAGTACAGGCAGACGCCCAGACATACATTTAAAAAAATTATATTTTGTGCTTGAGTGTCGTGTACATAATGAGTCATTTTATATTATTTAAATATAGAAATTTGAAAATCACCCTTAACCGTTCCCATTATCCACTGCCATAAAATTACTCGGTTGTCTCGATAAGTATACTTTCTTAAGTATTGATTTTTTGAAAGGAAACACCCTTTATACTAAAATAGTTCATGAACATAATTATCATGCATCCTTCTCAGCATTTCGGAAGCTTAAGTTATTTTTGCTTAGTAAAGATTTCATTTTATTGATTCCGTTGATTCCAGCTATTGGATAATCACTTAACTTTCCTTACAGCTCCGTAGGTATAATAACGAAAATTCAAAGTATTTAGCTGCCAATGAATGGAGAAATGCACTTTAAGATTTATTCACTCACTAAAAAGGGCCTTAGAAATATCGAGAAAACTTATCAACTTGAGGAGGCAAATCTACTCTTACGGTATACCTATATCTCGTTAGCTTCTGCACCCAGAGTAAGAAGAATAATAAGTCCTTCAGAAATTTTATTTGAAAACTGGTAAGTTCTGTTAAATTTCTCCGGAAAATGCTTTAAAAATTATGATATTCACATAAAATCTGCCAATGAAAAGTTGGAGCACTGGCTAATTACATTTTGCTCTTAATTTTTCTGCTGCTACTGAATCAATAAAAACGTATTGCTGATGATATCACAGAATAGTTTCAAGTTCAATAACTCTAGCGCCGAAAGCAGTCAACCATTACAATAATCGTGAAGTCATAACCAGGGCTAGGCGAACCGATAAATTTGTAGTAAAGAAACAGTAGCCAGGAAATTTATAATTTTGCAATGTGGTTTAAATCGCTGCTGAAGTGCCTTCCAAGAAAGACAACTAAAAACCTTAGAAAACTGAGAGCTAAAAGCAAGAAGAAAACAAGACAAACCGATGCACAAATAGAATCGATCTATGTAGCCATTAGCATAAGCGCGGAAAGGAAATCCACCAGACTGACCGCGCATCTTCCATTGTCGAGCACTAGATTCATTTCAGGCCAGTTTACATAAAAAAAGTTGCTCCAGCAAAATTGCCATCTACAGAAATTGTGCATACAAAAGTGCACAATTCCGATGTCCTTTGCATAAAATATTCAGCCACACAAATGATCCGCTTTTTAGAGTAACTAGCTAACTTTGGCATTCCTAGATAGCGCTGAGATTTCGCGAGGCCAAATGTGGTTATAGATAGGGAAGGCCTTTGCACCCGATGCACCAAAATCGGTCAATAAATTCAGCGAGGAGGGGACTTGCAGCTTTAGATGCATTCTGTATTGTCTCAAATGCAAAGTCCACCACTGGGGTTGTATGTAGCTACGTAATGGATTTACACAGTAATATGTCCGAGACCTGCAGCATATTAAATGCAACATATCCGCGGCCCGAGTATGAGTACTCGTCTAACCTGAATTCATGAATAGGAAATTCTTGTCCATCGGCTACGCTTAAGGAGGAATTCTTGTTACAAAAGAAACAATTGCAGCAAAGTTATGGCTTGCATGCATGTGGAAGAAGACTGCATCGTAATGCGAATATATGTATGTATCTGGATTCGTTCCACTTGCTTTCGGCTATAAAATACTAAAATATTTAATAACAGCACAATGTAGCGAACAATACAGAAGAATTTTGTGACTAAATACTATAGGCAAGTTCTCTATAAACGGTCACAGATAGAAAAGTTCCCACAGGTTTCAGCCACTTGCCAATTTTTCATAAACGAAAATTTATTCCAGTTCGAGGGCACTACACCAAAACCAACTGTTCACCAGAAAAACATAAAAGTGTATATGTTGCGCATTTCAGAGGTAGAACTTTAGAACTTATTTAAAATTTATTGATTTTCATCATGATTTCATCTTTTGTAAACAATTCAGTTTTTCCTCGTTTATTTCTCAATATCTGGGAACAATCTGAATTTTCAAAACTGAATAAAAATTTACGTAAGCATAAGCGCTTATAGTATTCCTGGCATTTTCTTCAATCATTCCGCTAACTGTGTAGCCAAGTGGAGCGAATTGGAACGAATACGCAATTCTTTATTAAATATTCGAAATAAATCGCCCAAAGTTTTACCATTTTCTTCTTGTCATAATAATAAAGTTAGAACAGACTCAACAACTTTGAATGTAAATACGAAAAAAGGAGGGGAGATTTTTCGCTTTAATATTGTGATAAAAAGTATTTTTTTTTCGTTTAAAATTTCATTTCTGTGATGATATTTTTGTACATCTGTGTATGAATATGAACTAAAAATATTAATGGATACTATAATCAATACCGTCATCAAGTTTGGAAAAACAGAACAAGATAGCTTTCAATATATCATTCAATTTGTGAGAAAGCGAAATTACCAAAAAAAAATTAATTTAATTGAGTTTTAAAATAGCTTTGTTTCTTACGAAAATTTCTAATAATATTTTACAGCCTGAGAATAAAAATGGCCTATATATCTACAAGGTCCGAATCGGATAAAAACCAATTAAGTACTTAAGTTAGTTAGTTTTAAGTAGTTAAGTCGTTTTTCTCTGATTTATTTTTGTCCGGAATTTCGACGGTTCGTTTTTGCGCAGAATATTTTGTAAGCCATTTTAGATCGGACCTTGTAGATAGTTCATTTTTACTTTCAGCCTGACTTTTGTTGTATATACATATTATGGTTGTATGGTGTTGTTTTTACATATTAAGGATTTAATCCTGGAATACTAACCCGTTTTAATACACCGGTTTAAATACACCGGGCATAATTTTAAACATGCAAAGGACAATGCACTTGTGAAGTATAGGCCCTGTGGTCATATGTCGTGAAAAACATGCGAACATAAAGTAGCAAGCGAGTAAATTTTACTCATGGTTAGCGTTCCAGGGTTCAATTGACCCACTGTTGATTAATAAAAATGATTCTTATTTTATTGGATAGTAAACTTATGCTATTTTAAGTTGACTGAACTCTGAACTTTACAAAAGTCACTGAGCTTTCAGATCCATCAAACCTCAAAATCACCACCAAAATGATAAGGTAAGATATGTCTCAATAGCACCACTAGTTTAGTTGCTACGATTAAAAACAGCTTAAAAAAGGAATTATTTTGCCAGTTTAAAAAAAAAATCAAATTTAGCAAAGTGTAACAAACAAAAATGTAATGTATAGCCCCACTAGATTAGTTGCTATGGACAACAACAGCTTAAAAAATGAATGAAATCAACTTTGGCAACCTATTCCTCAAAAATATGTATGGGACTCAAAAAGTAAGCTTCCCTATATTGTAGAAAATTTAATTACAAAAATGTTATGTATAATATATATAATGTACATATAATATTCGTAAGATTATAAAATGTACATTAAAAATATCATAACAGAAGATGACAAAAAATATTTTTTTGGACTTATCGGATAGTTTAAACTTTAATTAAACGCCACTTTTTTTAAAGAAACCGATTCTTACATTATTTTAGTTTTTTTTTAAATAAGCTTTTTAAAAGAAAGCCGAAATATGGAAACTTAACATTATATTTGCTACGAGACGGGAGCTAACTTTTTGAGTCCCATAAATTTTTTTGAGGAATAGGTTGCCAAACTTGATTTTTTTTAAATTGCAAAAAAAATCAGTTTAAGCTGTTGTAGGCTGTAGCAACTAATATGGTGGTTCTATTGTGACATATTTCTAATACCTCAAAATTGTTGTGGTGATCTCTACCTTTAGGAAAAAAACTTTGAAATAATATCATGTAAATTAACATTTTTATATCTGGCCTATATGGCGTTATCTTTAGGAACAGTACATAATCTCGAAAATCAGACCTAATATAGCAAAGCCACTAGGATTTTCGGATTCAGCAGAAAATTTGGGTCAAGCTGGCACCCCCACCTGTGAAAAATTAAGAAAGCAATACGGCAAAATAATGTGCTCTTTATGGGCTTATTTTGTGGCCAAATAAAAAATGTTCTGCTCGATAATTAACGCGGCAAATCACAATTGTAATTTCCCGTGCCAGCTATTGGAAAGCTAGCACGGCCCCTCTCCTGGCGGGATTATACTTGGCCTTGGATAAAAATTAACAGTGTTAAAATTAAGTACTTTTTATGTGCTTTAAAGTGGCCGGGGCTGACTTACGAAAAAATCATCCCTTCCATAAAAAACAACCCCTATCCAAAATTGATCATTCCAAAAAAGTGATGGCCAAAGCTATGCCCGCCGGCAAGTGAGCTTTTAAGCTCTTATTAATTCATATATGCACTTTTTTGCCTGTGTTCGGATTCCTATTTTGGAGTATTTTGACCGTTTAACATACAAAAGTTTAATAAACCTTCACTTTTCAGTAGTTTTGTAAGCAATTATGCAAAAACAGGAAACCGAACTCAGCCAAACTAGTGCATATACGAATTAAAAGTTCACTTGCCCGCCGACATAGCTTTGGCCATCACTGGTTTAGAATGATCAATTTCTTATAAGGGTTGTTTTTTATGCAACGGATGATTTTTTCGAAAATCGGTCCCGGCCATTTTAAAGCACATAAAAAGCACTTAATTTTAATGCTGTTATTTTTTATTCGAGGCCAAGTATAATCCCGCCAGGGGATGGCCGTGCTAGCTTTAAAATAGCTGGCACGGGAAGTTACAACTGTGATTTGTCGCGTTAATTATCGAGCATACAATTTTTTTTTCACAAAATAAGCCCATAAAGAGCACATTATTTTGCCGTATCGCTTTTTTAATTTTTCATAGGTGGTAATAAAATATTGCAAAAAATTTGAGACTATTGAATATAAATATATATTCCTTAAGGCGTCCTGGTAGTCACGGAGAGTGTATTTGTATAGCGCGTATATACTCTATAAGCCGAAATGTTCTGGCTGGCGCATTAATTTTCCTCCTCCTTTCTCAACCGGGATTGGGACTGGCTAGTTTTGTACTACTGAATTCCAAGTCTGTGATATTAGCCACCGAATCGAACGAAAATTCCATTTAATTAGCTTATTCGTTTGACCAGCGAATGACTATGTTGACCCACGTTTTGAAAACGAGGTATTCAAAAAGCAAAAATCTGGGCTAATTTCGCGCTTTTTTTAAAATTTTATGAAATCCATAAAATTGGTAGCTATATCGATTGACCATAGTTTTACCATGCAGACCTACCCCCTAAAACTGTTGACCCACACATTGAAAACTTATAAAGCAAACAATTTTTGCAATACAAACTTTCCTTAATAATCCATATCAGCTGTCCGTTGACTCCCCATTTTGTTACACCATCCTCATACATTTATTTAACACTTGTATACTTTTAAAATCACAATCAAAATAATAGCAAGTTTTTCAAAAAATTTCCTACATTCAGGCTAAACCTCTTCCCCCCTATTCTACCAAATCGTTCAAACCAGTATCTTCAAAGAATATAAACATGATTTTCATACTATTGCATTAATTGCTTACAAAGTAAGTCACCTATTCGCTGAAGTAGAGGCACCGATTCTTATCAACCTAGCTATTCTTTAAGATCCACACACAGATATAAAGAATTATAGCGCCACATCCGCCAAATGTAAAAAATCGAATATAATTAATACTTTGTATTAGAAATAAAAACCGAACTAAAAATAGTCTGAATAAAAAAACACAATTACTGGGTGGTTTATATTTTAAATAATAATAATACTTCAGAAAATCGTATTCACTCTCAATTTTGGTATAGACCCATACTTTTTTTCGTGAACGTCAAGATATATATTTTAACTCAGCATATTGTTGCTAGTTTTGATGAGTCACTACAGTCTATTCTAGAGTGGGTTGGCCCAAAGCAATTGGAAAATATTTAGGGCTTGGATTCTGGCCTAATTTTGAAGCAAATCATTTTATAACTTTTTATTTGAGTGGGGGGGCGGGGGGGGGTTGACTCGTCATTCAGCTTCACCCCGCATTTTGAAGTTTTAAAAAAGCACTTTATTTTTCAACGCAAAAAATTTTTTTTTCGGCACATACTGAGCACCTTGATAGCACAGAAATCTCATATAACGTTATGGCACCAAATACCGACCATTTAAGGATTGATTACATTTATTTATTTACACTCAATTAATGGGAAGATTAATTTTAATTTTGCTAGCGGTATCAATATGAGAAAACGATTCCCAATCATAATAAATTATTCTCGTTTGTTTATTTTATTGTTAATATATTTAAAATTTATTTTTAACAAAACGTTAGCTATTATTGAACTAGGGCTCTAATTCCGTCCACCATCTTGAACTGATTCTAATATCGACCGGGCAATTTTCAATGGGAACACAGTTGAATTAGGAGGAAAAGAATAGAATAAAATATGAAAATTGAAACTTTGTAACCGTTATCACAACAAACATATATTAAAATATGAAAATATTGAACAAACAATATAAATATCAAATAGAAAAAACTCTTTTTTATAAAGTTACTTCTTATCAATAACCAATAGTTTTTTTTCTTATTTCTTAACTCATCAATTGTAAGAATACTGTAAATGCCCCGACTATTAATTAATTCCGGAACTGGAATTTTGCAAATCACGTCTTGTATTAGATAGTCATATAAATCTCCTTTTTCGGGCCACTTCCAATTATTCACACTCATTGTAATTGTCTTTACTTTGACTATTTTGCTATCACTTTCTACTACTGCACCTGGATAAAATTCATCTTCATATTGCACTATCACATATGTATTCTCCCTGCGAGCAACATGAATCTAAGTTTTCTGTACTGACATCATTCTTTAGTCACTTTATTCATAATTGGCTATCTACTGAAGTCGCTTGTGATTCCAAGAAATCAATTTCAAGTTTTACTTTGAAGAAGTAAGGATATGAATATGCATTCCTATTGGTGTACTTATTTTTAGACAAATTATGATATATTGCACAGAAAAGATAAACGCGCCACGGAATTTCCTTGGTTTGTCTGTAGAAAATAATGGAAAAATAGAGCAATTTAAAGTATTAACAGACATAATTAGGAATTTGCGATGGGTAAATTTCAATTCCTGAGAGAATTTTCATACACGTAATGATAAGTGATTAACGAAATAAATCTATGTTACTCTTCACACTTTGTTTATAGTAATCCGTCCGGCTGGTTGGAATTAGGAGTATATCATATTGTCCGTATACCTCAATACCGACCGGTGGTCGACATTAGGACACATTGTAAATTTTACTGCCCTTATTTTCGACCACAATATTTTTTAATTTTTCAAACATAAAGTAATGATAAACGCAATAATTTTTGAAATTATAATATTACTAGAAAACATATAATTCGGAACCAATCGTTATAATCATAATAAATTATTGAGACTATAAATAAAATTCTCATTTTTAAAGTATCAATTTTTAGGATTTCATCGATCTACTCAAGCAAGATCTAGCTTTCGACCAGATTAATAATGTTTTCTATGAAATAATAAATAATTTAACTTTCTTTTTTTCAATTAACTACTTGCAAAAAGGCATTTATATTTAATTTCCACATAAATATCCATTAAATAACCAAGTGGTTGGATTTAGGTAGTCGGTCGATATTCGGTGCCATTACGTTAATTAGGTTTTGTTCGGATTCGCCAAAAGGCGGGTGCGGCTCGACGCACCTGGAGGAGGAGGGGAAGGGAGTTGGATTATTGATATAATATAAAACTATTTATATCTTACTCTTCAGTGTAATGCTATATATGAATTTTAGAAAATATATTTTATATTTACTGCTCGGTCATTTTCAAACATGTTTTCGTATTTTCCACCTAAGTTAAGTTGTTTAAGCAATTTGCTTATTTATGTCACTTACAATAGTAACACCTAAGCTGTGATTTCTCCTGAGATATATTGTCGTTAATTTGGCTAGACAGAAAAAATGGCTAATTTTCAGTTTCCGAGTGATAATTACCCGCCAAGGCGACGCTAAGGAGTTACATACATATTACACTATTGTTGTTGCAAATAATCGAGATTAATATCAGAGTAAGTCGCTTTGGCTTAAATTGATTAGCATACAGGCAATTCCAACGGCAAATATCCAGCATAAAAACAGTTGACAGCCGCCTTCAGCAGAGACGACTACAGGTAACAGTTCTCCGTATGCTATAACGGTACCAGTTATCCAAAGCTTTCAGCGGGGGCGATAAGCCCGACTGGAGAAAAAATAACTTCACTTCACTGGAAGTAACCAAAAACAGATTCCTACTCAGATGAGTGATTCGCCTTTGCTCTCTATGCAGTGAACTTTTTAACTTTTCTTATAGCGCTGATCTTTTGAAGAGGAAAATGGTAAATTGAGCTCTTAAGCCGTGATTTGGATTTCCGATAAAATCTTTCGGCGGCTTGGGTATTGCGTGCTGAAACTTGTCTTTACGACAATCTGATGAAAGTACCCGGAGAAGAGTGTGTACCATGCATGGAATTTTTTTAAACCGTGTTATGTTATTACTTATCTTATTATTTGATTAATTTTTCATTTTGCGGAGAACTTAATAATTTAAGCTGAATGAGTAAAAATAACGCAATTTAAAAGATAAGGAAATTGTAAAGGGACTTCAAATTTCTTTCTGCAGTTTTATGTAATTTCAGCCAAACTTTTCACAAAAAGAAAATATATAATATTTTACATTATTATATTTTTTATTTATTTTCAATTCAGCAGTTTATACATTTTACTGTGTTAACATAATACACTAATAATTTACTATACCTCTAGTTCACGCAACCTCTTTTTGTCTACAATTTGAGGTGGATACTGTACCACCGATAGATTTGTTATTCTGCAACCTCTAATAATCTCTGTCTACCTAAACAACCAAAGGTCGCCAGCAGCGGGATTTAAGTTTTACATATTTATTTGAAAATCGTGTTTTAACAAGATTTATATATTAACAACCATGTCACTGACTATTTACTACTTAGTTAATAAAATAGTAAATTAATACGTCAAATAATAATAACAGTTACGTGAAAACAAGTTAAAGTAATTTTTGGTAACTACTATTTGTTGACAGGTTTATGACAGTAATTAGTCTGGTTTTTAGGAACTTTATTAAAGTGGTTTCGGTAGCTTTTTTGGAGCTGAGTGAAGCTGCTACCCCCCCCCCCCCCCCCCCATCCACCCAAATTCGGAAATTTAAATACAGGATTCGATTGACCACCGAGTGACCACTATTGACCAGGAACAATTTTGATTGATCACTCTCCAGTCACGAAATATGCGAAAAAAATGTTTTCAAGGTCATCATCACCGTTGCCCCACCAAATATTATATTTACTCATTTTTATTACTGGATAAGACTGACCATCGATTTACCACTTTTGACCACCAATTACATCTTTTGACCATCCTTAAAAAACTTACCCATTAAAAAAAATTCCCTTAATATATTTCCAAATCGGCAGTTCGAGTTTGACTGAAGGGAGGTCGATCAAAATTATGGTTTTGTTTTATTAATTTAGCACTACCACCAAATATAATAGGCATAAAATTAAATATTACGATATTCTTTTTAGCGCTTTTTGTAAAGTCGGTTTAAATTTTTCTTAAACTATTAAAGCTATACCCCCACCTAGGTAAACTTTCTTATAATACCAATGGACCTGTCCCTCTCGACCCCACCCCAGGTACAACAACTTCATGGCCTCAAGTGGGGGAACATGCTCCATACAACAAAAACACTCATTCAAATCGGTCCACGGATTACAAAGTTTTGCCCGGTAAATTGAGAACCCGTCTTTTTTACGAAGTCAGTTTAAAAGTGAAGGTTGGTTTGTTAGACAGCTAACATTCGTTATATCTGTAAAAAAAATTTGGGGCAGATATATTCATTGAGACGCTTGAAAAAATATCCTCAGGGACCACAACTCCCAAATAATCCTAAATAACTACTCTTAAGAACGAGCAATTTTTTGTTTTGCAACTTATAAATTTTAAGAGGGTTCAACACCAAATTCATTCACGTATTTCACCCTTACCCATCACCAAAGCCCAGACTCTCTAAATCCGGAGATATTTCTTAAGCTGTAGTTCTATAAATTTAAATTAAATTCACAACACATATGGCATTTATATTTTAATAAGATCTAAAATAATATTGTGGATGTTTCCAACACCCAATCACTCCTTAAGCTTCGCCATCGTGCGATTGTTTGTTGTAGTTTCATAGTTTTGAAATATTTTACGAAAGATTCACACCAAATTTGACATGAAAATTTTGCAATATTCTAGATAAAATACTGTAGCAGTCGCCAACTCCCAACCAATCTAAACACTACGCGCTCGCCGCAGTAATTTTTTATATTGTAGTTCTATAATTTCTAAAAAATTAAAGCGTATTCACGCGATATTTGGCATGATGTTTCGAAGCCTTATAAAAATGCAACCCAACCCATCTTAAGCCCGAGAAATTGTTGGTGTTCTAGTTCAACTCTTTTTGTAATTTTGAAGTGTATCCGGTTGTCTTCAAAAAATATTGTTGAGTCACCGCCCCCTCCAGTAACATCTCTAAAGGTTACTCTCTTTTAAGCCAAATGTGTTGGGTTAAATTTGTAAGAAAATTTAAAACAAAGAAGTTGGAGAACTATCCGAATGCGTTGTTTTTGTTATCGCTCATATGAAATGTTCTTACAACTGAACCTTTCTCTACAACATCAAAACCTTCTACATAATCCTACAAAGGCAACTGAATCCTCGGATCAGTGTTCCGAAATCACCAAAAGACGGAATCTGAGAGCAATGAAAATTTACCAACTGATTCAGTAAGGCAATCACTTTGTCAACGATACAAAATAGAGAATTGTAAAAGCTGTTGACAAAGGAGGAAATTACTAATATGTCGACTTTAGCATCTCTTCAAAAATTGCCGCACGTAGAATTTTGCAAATAAAACCCAAAATAAAATTGAAGACCTGAATGATACTAGTTTAGTGTTAGTGAGCAATGGGAATGGAATAGCTTTTCAAGCTAAAGTGCATATAAGCACCAGATATCGAAAGGCAATAACACTGTTCAACAAAATATGGGGCCATGATTTTCCATAGGCAGCTGGGGGTCATTTCCGAAGTTAAATGCTTCGTAGAATCCGAATCCGAGGTCAGAATTTAGCCATCACAAATTTTTAGATATTTGAGGTTATGTACTCGAAAAATGGGTTTTTTGACTACTTTTGGGTTAAATTGGGTAAATTTTTTGGTCTGTTTTTTCTATTTTCATAGTTTAGTACTATTTTTACCCTATGGAGCGGTTACCTACGATTTTTTCTTGCAAAGTTACAACCATATTAAGTTATGAAGTTCATATTTCATATAAGTAGCTATACATTAGGTTTATATGCAATATGAACTTCATAACTTAATCTGAACTTCGCAAGAAAAATCGTAGGTTACCACTCCATAGCTTATTTTGAAGGGTAAAAATAGTACTAAACTATGAAACTAGAAAAGAACAGACCAAAAAATTTGTTGCATACTGTACATAACCTCAGAAGTAGCCAAAAAAACCATTTATCGAGTACATAACCTGAAATATCTAAAAATCCTGACGTGAATGCCGAATTCTGACCTCGGATTCGGATTCTACGCAGCAAATTACTACGGAAGTAACACCCAGCTGCCCGCAGACAAAGTCTTGTTGTCCAGTGTAATCAAAACGTTCCCTCTCGTTTAAAATGCAGTAATACAGAAAATATAATGTGGAAAAATCCGGGTGAATCATCTGCACACTTTTGCAGACCTATAAATTTTCAATATTTAAAAAAGAGGCGAAGGAACTAGTGAAAAATAAAGTCAAATTAATATAAAGTAAAACTAATTCATTAGTTCTGAAATATGTTTAGCCCACGGTAACGAACTAAGAGTCATTCGTAAACTGCATTGGACAATGTTAGATGGTAAGGTTACTAAGTATCTTCTTCCACGTGCTTCCACGTGCATCATTTGTCAAAATAGATTTAAGAAATACTGAAGAAGAAAGTAATATTGAGGAAAAATAATAGTATGGTCTCTGACCTCTGCACGCAAGGATTCGATTGATGGAATTCATCTTATATCTGAGTTAAGAGCTGTGCTATAATAGTTAAGGTATGCGAAATAATCCCAATTAAAAAACGGAAATGACAGGAAGAAAAGATGAGGATTCAAGGAGATTTCAGAAATCGACTTGGACTAATTATATTATTGATACACCAAACAATAATTTGAAAGCAGTAATGACGGCACAGTACATAGATTTTTTGAATATCCAGATATAACATCGAAAATTACTAAAACGGACAAAGAAGAAGTTAAAAACAATATTAAATGTGCTTCCTTGTTGTCTTCCTGTGAATGCTGAAAAATTTGGTAGACGGGAAAATTGTTAAATCAGAACTATCCTATGAAAAAATTAACAGCTCAGTTCACAAAGTTTTACGGTATAAAAAAGTATTATACTTCTTCTTCACCTGCTATCTGTTATTAATTATCCCTATAGTTCTCGTAACGCCTTGTAGGGCATGGGGCGGGAAAACAATTTCTCCTGATTTGGACCTACAATTTAAAATGGATATCGATCCTTATATTTCATCATTTCGAAGATTGAGACGCAAACGTGATATACCTAAAGTATATCCGGAAAAAATGGCATGGTCGTAGCCGAGGTAGTGCTAATGGGGCACTGCACCCCCCCCCCCCCCCCCCCAGTTATTTTTGAAAAAATTGTATTCCTGTGTGTATGTTGGTACTTACATGGTCATTTATTTTTAGCACGAAATCCCAAAAAAATGATTTCAACTTCGTTAGGGGGTGTCAATCAATGCGTATTAACATCAATATGATCTGAAGGCAATTTTAATCAAATTCGGTCCAACCATGTTTTTAAACGATTTTATTTAATTTCACAGATGTTTAACGAACAATCAAATCTTGCGATCTACTGTTCACTTGTTATTGTTGTCATATTGATTTGAAACGTGGAATTATGCAATTCTGGTGACGATACAATATTCTTGTGTTGAATTTTGAATGGGTGGAGTGGAGGCTAGGGGACGTAACCTAACTTCGTAACGCATAGACCGATTTACATAGATGTTTCTTTTTTTATAGAGTATGTTCCCTCATTGCTACTTTGAAAAACATGTATGCCATTGTTCTTTTTACTTAAACGATTGTCATTAGTTTCACAGCTGTCGAAACACCAAACAATCAAAGTTTGTAATCGAATTTTCACCTAATTAATTAACTGATTGGTTAGTTTTAAATGAAATTCAACTCTATTAACTCTATCTTATTATAAATCTACATATTTATTTCTCTAGCTGAAACTAGAAAAGAAAATTTAGATTTTTCACTCCCTTGAAGAGTTTTTTCAACTCTTTAGGGCTAGCTCAGTGGATGTTTGAACAATGGTGCGATTATATCTCATCATCTACCTTGTCATGTAAAGAAAGCTGCGTCTTTCTAACCTTTAACGAAGACGAATGCAAGAAACCCTTGTCTGTTTTGAATTTTAGGGGTATTCACCCCTATCAGGGAGAATTTTGCCCACCGCCGTCCTCGAAAACGGAGAAGAAGGTAATTTCGTAGCTATGGCACCGATTAAAATAATTTATTTACCTACATTCATAAGCCAGATGAAGGTATCTATAAAAGCATAAGGATCTAAGACAACACAACAAGCTTTACTTAAACCATTTTAAAAATTTTCAGTTGATTACCCCACTCCGGTCGACTGCAAATAAGAATTTTGTATGGGTTCAATATACCCTTTTTGGTTTGTTTTCTTCTGTTCTTACACTGGGTTCACTTAATTCAGAATCGTGTAACTAAAAATGCGATTTGAGTTAAATCCGCACACTTTCGATTTCCGTACACATTTCGTTATTTGGACGAATCTTCCTCTGATTCCCGTAAACCCTTGTGGGACATAGGGCGGGAGAAGAACTTCACCCAATTCGACACAAGGATTACAAGTTGATCTATAATTTAAAGTATACTCTGAACAATTGACTTTACTCTGCGAATCCCAATAGTGTTTTTATCATAATCTATTGTCAGCACAAAACAACCATGGGTCACCTCTGGTGAGGTTCGAACCTGGGCCCTCTGAAATGGAAGGCGGCTACGTTATCGCTTCAGTGTAAGCTTACCCACTTTTGACTGCTTATTTATGGTTTGATTTTGCTTGAATTACTTTAGGCGGGTAATAGTTTTCTGTGCAATGTGTGTGTACAAAAGTGTGCGCCCATCTACCTAACTTCAGTGAGTTTTAATGGTTTGTTAATATGTATATTTTACTTATATATTATTATTAAATATTTTCTAATCTCATACCTAAATTGTTTTTTTGTGTTTGACACTAATTATGTCTATATAATTTTCTTAATTTTATTTGTGTTGGTAATTTTTTATAAACAAACTAAGATTAATTTTATCTTGAATTCTTGCTTTGAAAAATAATACCTCTTAAATGTGGCCAACGTAAATTGCACAGGACTTGCCCAACAATAGGAGGTTTTACCGCATATGCGTTACCTGATCCAATTACAGTGTTGTTATATTCCAACAACCAAGCAACAAAACAACACAGTTAAGTCAAAGATAGGTTAGCCACAAGAATAGCTCATTGTTCTTTTAAAACTACACTAACTACTCTAAATAACTAAGGTCTTCTATGTTATTAATAATTTGCTTAAAAATTCGAAGATTTATTATAATAATTGAAGTCAAAAGGCGATGATTTCTGCTACAACCCCTTGTGAATTCTATGACTTAAGTCTTATTATAAAATATAATACGTTCACTTAAAAAACACTGCAGTCTTTCTCGATTATCTCAAATTAGTGTGCTCCCAATACAATCTAGATCTTAGAATTAACCTTCTGATCTGTTAAAACTTTAATTCAGTGCATAACAGCAGATCGTCTTCGTGTGGCTTTAATACAACATTTTGTTTCTATTTTGCAGCAGAAAATATGTGATAGATTGCGCTAATAGATGCTCTGATGCTGGGAATAGCAGCAATAAGAACAACCAAGGCTTCCCGTTCATCTATGGCCATAGAAATATGACGCGAGAAAAACATAATACATGAACCGGATGAATTTTCTATGTTAGCACCACCTGGCACTCAATTGTAGTCTTTACAAAATTCGATCTGAAACAAGCGTGTTCTTTCTAAATATCTACAAGGTTAATAGCATACAATTAGCGCAGCGTGGACTTTGTGAATAGTTGCTGGAAATTTTGCGCACTACTGTGCCATGACTTCATGCTGACTTTGGCCAGACTCCAAGAATTACAAGCCTTCCACTGAATTGCATTACTCAAAGTGCTTCAAGTGAAAGTAATTTGACTAAATTGCTGACTTTAAAGAGGTTTTACTAAGAAACCTTTGTCCCCTGGGGCTTAGTCTAAGATTAAGTCATTGTTGAGCCGCACAATTCAGTCGAAAATTTTCACGGCGCCTTTCTTTTATTTATTGCTGCAGAAATTAACGCTGTCGAAATTGTTGCAATTTTGAAATACTTTAACAAGTGTGAAATAAAATTCAAAAGGAAAATTTCTCTTTATGTGTTTCAAGAAAATTATTTGGATTAGATACGTATGTAGACTGGCATAAATCTAAAATTAAAAGTGCAGATATGTATGCACTCGTGTAATAAAGAAACAATTTCTTTCGTCTCTGAATCTTTACGATGTGGCAGTACCATTAATAAATATTTCAAAATTCTTCAAGCCAAATTTTTTAAAGCCCATTTTCATGATATAATATGCACCTTTATTGACCATTGGGGAGACTACGACTATGGGCATCTCATCCTGGCTAGAATTCCGCTGATATTTAAAAAGGGACGTCGAAGTTCTTTTCGCTTGTGACTGTTCCATTGTAACAAAAAAATAATGTGATTTTGAAATATACACGATTTTCAAAATATCCAGTAAAATGGGCCTATTTCGCGGCATAAATTGCCGCGTATTTTTTGATTGCGTTGACTTAGAAGCTTAGTATTTGATATTAATTTCAATTTCATAGATAGCATACTCTAATAACAATGGGATAACTCGATACCTCCACGCATTCCTGAGAAAAGGTCTTGATAAACAGACAGCCAGCCAGTAGACAAACGGACAACGAAGTGATCCTATAAGGGTTCCTTTTTTTTCGTTTTGAGGTGCAGAACACTAAAAATTAAGCATTTTATACTTTTACTTTTAAAATGCAAAAAAACGCTCGCATTTCTTTCCCTTTTTGGAGACCAGCTCTGAAAACTGCTACAGCTTAATTTTTGGGTCAATAAATGAATGAGTGAGGCAAAACCAAGAATTTGAAAATTTCCAGTGGTTTTTTTTTTCTTCAAAATTTGGCAAAATTAAAAAAAATGGATCGATTTTTTTTTTGGCGTTGTTAACTTAAAGAATGGAAATTTTTCAGAAAAGGATATATGGAAATCCCAATTCCTTATTTCAATCCGGAGCTATACATAATTGAAAAACACCTGATTTCGGTAATTCTCCGTTTTTGAAATTTAGAAAAACTTACAACTCGGGAATGGAGCGCAATTTTATAAAACTAAATGGACAATTTCATAAACATTAAAAAGCGATGTATTAATTACATGAATTTCGGAGAAAATTTGGAAAAGTACTGCATTTTTGGTAATTTCAAAACATTTTTGGAAGCGACTGTAGCTGCAATGGCAGGAGGTATATCAACATTGTTGAGAATTTTGGAAAGGTCATTGTAATAGTAGTGTCTTAGCGTTTGTTTGATGTCACTGCGTTGGGTAGATCAAAAGATACAAATAAAAGAGTGATGTGCATACCATAAAAAATTTAAATTTATGAATTACTCTGTGACTCCCAAACGGTTCAGATTGCCCCGCCCCCTCCCTATGTATGTTTAGGATCGTGACGAAATATTCATCATTTAATATGTGTTAACATTACAAAATTAAGTAGAAGGTAAGGTCGTTTCTTTTCTGAATGAGTAATTTTGTTATTCAAAACAATCGATCAAATTATTGTGCTTAAAAAATCATCCAAAAGAGAGAAAATGTGTTATGAGATATACAGGTTTTTTGAAGGTCTCGGAATGGGCTATTACCTGTTCAACGAACTATTATCGGAAAAACGTTATGAAAGTTATGGCCACCATGCCTGGTTCGACACCAGGTCCCCCGTGGGTTTTTGAAATTGAATTTAAAAATCCACTACGTCTCTGGGCTGTTATTTAGCTCGCAGAAAATCATCAAAGCCTTGTCCCCTAGGCTTTGACCATATCCTAAACAAACACAGTCTTCAAAGCAAGGTATTAAATGATGATCTTGATTTAATCCAGCCAGTCAAATTTAAGGTTTATTTGAAGATCGAACTGATAATTTTAAATGGAAAATCCCATTTTTGCTTTCCAAACTGACTCCTTAGAAATTATTTAAACCAACAACTATCTACGTGTCGTAACGTAAAACTACGAGCTCGTTTTACTTCAAGGAACCAAAATAAACGAATAAAGCCTGAACCCCGCACCACCATCAGGGCCAGTAATAAACACCAGGTTATAGGAGCTTCAGATTTAAAAGTCATGATTTATAACTTTATATTAGTGTAGGAAATGTAAGGTCAGCAATGAAGCAATTAGTTGGAATTAATTATGCCAGATAAGAAAGTAAAAAGCACACTTTGCCACGAAAATGTGCCTAGTTTCGAGAAAAATGATTAATATCGCCGAAGACCAGCAATTGTCAATGCAATTTGTTTTAACCAAGGTTAAGGTTAATTTTCGGAGAATAAGTGGAAAATTAGGCCTTATAGTTTGTCGGCAGATTATTATAACCATCACTAAATATTTAAATTGTTTATTGACTTCGCAATGCACATTATCTTGTATAAAAGTATTTTTTATTCTGAAAAGATGCTTTTTATGGCAAAACAACATCATTTAATAATTTTAAGGGTAATTATTTAGAAGTGCGGCTCCAGCCCTAATCGACTTCAAAAAAATGTTCACTCATTTAGGACAATTTTAAAATGTAATAATAAATAGGTAATTTAAGTTGGGAGAATTGGTTTAAAAATTTCTTTCTAAGTTGAAAATCCCCATATATTCTGCTCTTTAACTTCCTAACTCCCCCCCCCCCCCCCCCCCCCTCCCCACTCTTAAAACCCTCACAACCCAAAGTCACAAGTGGATTTGAGATGTTTTCTAGAGAATTACCGAGTCGTTCAATTAATTAAAAAATTACAACCAATTAAAAAACCCGGTTTTTATAACAATTTATCATGAATTTACTCGTACCATAAAGTACCCCAGATTGAAAAAATTGTCTCCCAGTTTAAGTTACCTATTATTATACTATAAGATTGTTTTAAATGAGTCAGTTGTAGATAATTACCGTTTTAAAAGCTGATGCTGGCTGAGCATGCCCTCTTCAAAATAGAGGAATCCAGGACACGCAACTACGAGTAATTACACACCATATCGTAACCGTCACTAGAAATTATAATAATGTCGCGCCATGGTTGGCTAAAAAACCTCTTAAATAGCAACTATAATTAGATACGTTGGGCCTTTTCAAAAGTGCCGACATTAAGTATTTATATGCAATTCTTAAAACAATTTGTAAGAATCCAAAATCCGGCTATAGGGTTAAATGAATATTTAATTGGATTGTATTGTTACATTAAAACTTATGTTATGCATTTGAATTACGGATATTCTTAAAGCACATAATTAGCACATAATTATTATTCGCTTAAAAATTGTTCTAATCCACTTTAATGGCACGTGGGGTGTAACTCGACATCTAGCTGCACCCCCCATTGGCTGAATTTTAAAAAAGTCTGGTATCTTTTTCAATTTCAAATTTAGAGCAATATATTTAAGAAATTCTTAGAGCACATAATTAGCACTAAATTCTCAGAAGGTAAAAAATTTATTTCAGTGCTATCTGGTTGGTGGGGGGTGTGGCTCGACGTCGAGCTGCACCCCCATTATAAAAATTTAAAAAAAATATATATATATTGTCGAGTACATAATTATTGACTCTGGTACATAGTTAGCACATATTTAGCACATTATTCTTATATAGTTCTTTTCTCATTTCGGTGTGGTGGGGGTGTGGCTCGACGCACCTGTAAAATATCTCATTTTAGCTCAAATTAAAGTAAAACGTAAATTGAGAATAGTAACATTTCAGCTATCTCACCCATTCGAACTAGTTCATTCGTATGATTAATTGGAGCTAGCTATTGATGTAGAGCATTATCCTGATGGAATATCACTTGCTTTTTGCCCAAACTAAGATGTTTGTATTTTATGTTGTTGCTTACTGATTGCAATAAATTCGTATAATATTCCGTTGGACATTCACCAATGTTTTTCTTTCTTTTTCGAGGAAATCAAAGAATATTTGTACCTTTTTGGCGGTGGGGAACATCTATTCGGCCGTTGTTTAGACTAATTTTTAATTTCTGGAATTGAATGAGTAAACGCTATTTGTGTCAAAATTTTGTTTACTAAGTATTTTAAAACTCTCAATTTTTTAAAAATAATAACGATATAATTTTCTTTTCACATTTAATTAGAGAGAAAAAAGGTTAAATTGTAAGCCTTTCAGACTTTGAGGTGGCATTTCCTTTTAACTTTCTTTTTATTTCTTTTATTTTCAGGATATGGCCAAATCCTAGGGGACAACCCTTTCATGTGTTAGCATGGTTTTTGGCCAGTAGGGAATTAGGGTGAGGGAAGTGAGGAAGCTTGAGTGTCTTTTTTAATGCTATTTTAAAAACCCACTGGGAGACCGAGTCTCAATCCCGGGAACCATGGCGTGACTGCGAACTGCGTTCCCTACTAACTAACTGCGAAACAAAATAACCGAGTTGACGAACATTTTATGCCAAAGTTAAAGATGTTTAGGAAGAGCTTTATATTAGGGTACCGCCCGACCAGTTACTATAGATACAATAATAGACAATTAAAAAACCTATTTAATTCCTTTCTCGTTCTTGGTTTAAATGAACGCAAAATTGTTCAGCTACTTAGTTTCTAATTTATTTACATCGTCTAGTGCAGTCGTGTCACTGGTCGATAATAGAGATAGTCAAAATGTTACTAGGGAATCTGTTGCGTTGTTTGCTTTTTACTATATTTTAATTTTTTAAACAAATTTTTAATAAACAAACAAAAATATATAGTAAATATAAATTTATTTGTAAGTTAAGAACATAATAGTACAACATTTCAAGAGTCTTCTGTAAAATGTGTGGGTAAAAATATTGTGAATTGAGCGACTGACAGGAAATCTTCGTATACACGGAGACGGAGTTGGAACAATCCGTTGAGCGGCACGACCACCATGTCAAGGGTCTCGGGTTCGAGACCAGATCTCCCCGTGGGGTTTTATAAAGAAATTAAAAAATAATCCACTCCGTCCCTGCGCTGTTGTCTAGCTCGCAGCAATGCAAAAAACAAGACATTCAAGTTTCCTCACTTCCCTTACCCTAATTCCCTTCCGGCTAAACCATGCTAACGCATCAAAGGGTTGTCCCCTAGGATTTGGCCACATCGTATAAAAACAAAAAAAATGTTGCTTTGCGGTGATCATCATTACTCATTACTGGATCATATGTTTACAAAAACCCAAAAATATTTCGTTAGTTTACGAATTTTTCGAGGTAACAACGTCGAGATTTTGTTTATTTCATTGTGTACAGAATTGAACGATATAGTGCCCAGAGTACATCAGCAACACTGGTCAACAGCTGTAAATCATTGCTCTCAAATTATCTCCGTTCGATTTATATTCCTAAAGTATTGTTTTCAAGTATAAATCTGTTCAAATATCATTACTGTAAATTTTGTTTTGACTCTCTTCAATTGTGTAAAGTAGAGGTTTGGCATTAGTTGTAATCTGCTTGAGTTCAGTTCTCATCTAATCTTGACTTAGAGTACTCATCTGTATACTACCGCTTAGTACAATAAAACTTCTGTATAAAAACGTGCTCGCGTTTTAATGTACGATTACCATTTTTTGTGAAAAGTAATTCTTACTGTTCTGCGCATTCGTAAGACAGCATATCAAAACATTTTACATTTTGGTCCTTCGAGCCGGATATTACCCGGACAAAGAACATTGCACACATTGATTAGAGTAACACCACGTGTCCTTAACTCGCGATTAAAGTTACGTGAAAACTTTAGAAACGAAAAGTTTAAGTGCCAGTTACTTGATTAATTACATGTGCTTGCTAAAATCTTAAAAAGCAAAACATTTTTGCCATTTTTTTGGATTCTATGTGCACATGTGATCCAGTGAACATACATATACAGATACTCGTGTACATTATAAGTTGTGTAATTCACCGTGATCAAACCTTAGTTGAATAGAAATAAATCAGCATGCATCTTTAAATTCACCTGCTCGAGTTTGGAGTAGCTCTTATATCACAGTTAGGAGTTACCGTTGGCCTAAATCATCAATTGAACAGACTCTTCATGTTGGTTTATCTCTCTTCAGCTCACAGAGCCATTCAGCATAATTCTATCACTACAACATCACTGTAAGTTCGTTCCATATACTTTTACTAACACAATATTGCATAATAACTCAATCGATTTGATAATTTATACAAACCTTTAACAAACGAAATTAAAAGTCAGGTATAAAAGATACAACAATGAACATATAACAAACGCAATATCAAAGATAACGTATTTTTATATATTTCAAATTAAAATGC
This sequence comes from Leptarthrus brevirostris, assembly GCA_964036015.1. Lineage (NCBI taxonomy): Eukaryota > Metazoa > Arthropoda > Insecta > Diptera > Asilidae > Leptarthrus > Leptarthrus brevirostris. The sequence continues at coordinate 146,377,406 of OZ038373.1, read as the reverse complement.
AAGTGAAACTCACATTATTAAGTGAATAAATAACTGAAGTGCATTTTCCGTTACATATTACATAAACTAAACCAGTATTTACGAGTACTTTGAACATAGCTCTCTCTCTAAAGAAGAGCATGATTACAGTGATTAAGTACATATATATCTACTAACTTTTAGAGTGTTGTTCAAACAGTATTTTCCTTAAGAAGTAAATTTACTACAGTATTGTTGTGTCTCAACATATATAGTAATATAACTGCAAATTTGTAATAGCAGCCATATCAAATCATCAATTACAAGCGATGGAGGAACAGAAGAACAAGGCTAAAAGAGTAGCTGACAGAATCATTAAATTCATGGCAAATGTTGTAAAGACAGGAAAAGATAAACGTAATGAAGCCTTTTTGAATGCTAGAATGCAATTGCTGGAAAACTATTGGAAAGAATACGTACAGCAACATGATGCGCTTATAGAAGTTACTCCAACTGATAACATGAAAGCTGATGCGTATTTTGAAGAAGATATGTTCTCACAAGTCGAATGCGCGTATATAGCAGCCGTAGCCAGTCTACAAGAAGAACTAGATGCGTTTTATTGCAAACCTGATGATTCTTGTAACAGGACAGATGCTCATTCGTCCCATACTTCTTTCTCAGCAATACGAGCAATAAAGCTGCCGAAGATAAATATTCCGTCATTTACGGGTTCATATTTTGAATGGCCATCATTTCGAGACACATACACATCGCTTATTCATGAAAATCCATCATTATCAGACATTCAAAAACTACATTATTTGAAATCTACGGTCAGTGGCGATGCTGCTGTACTTCTCCAACATTTAGCAGTCACAAGTGATAATTACAAGGCTGCATGGGGAATGTTGATGTCAAGATTTGAAAATACAAGGTTGCTAGTCAACGTAAATATACAGAAAGTTGTCTCATTGCCTAATATGGCAACTGAATCGGCGAAAGAATTGCGACGAGTTTTGGATAGCTTCACACAAGCGGTCAGAGCATTAGAAAATCTTAAAAGGCCGGTCAACGAATGGGACGATTGGCTTGTTTATTTTTTAGCAAACAAGTTAGATTCATCAACACGCAAAGACTGGGAAACTTCTTTGAAGACCTCCACTAGTATCCCATCCTTTCAAAAACTGCAAACTTTTTTAGAAGGTCGAATCCACACGTTAAGTGCACTAAAAGATACCCATCGGTCAGAAGTCAAAATACCTACGCCACGTCGTGTAATTAAGCCAGGTGCACATGTACATCATACAGCCATTACAAAGAATTGCCATTGCTGTCAAGGAAAACATTTAATTATGTTTTGTCCACAATTCAGATCTAAATCAGTCACTGAACGCAACCATGTTGTCCAACATAAGCAACTATGTGGCAATTGTTTGAGACCTAATCATGATGTCGCAGCCTGTCCTTCTCAGCATCGATGTAAGCAGTGCTATCAGAAACATCACACTATGCTGCATAATCATCAGACCAGCTCTAAGCCAGTTCCTTCAACTCAACAAGTTGCTACTGAAAGTGCACTACAAACTGACCTATCGTCTAGAACAGATGTACCAACCATCACAGCCGCTTACCTCGCCAACAACACAGTCGCACGGAAAGTTACACTATTAGCCACTGCTGTTGTTTCAGTGACATCCGCTACCGGTAAGAGTATAACGGCTAGAGCTTTACTCGATCAAGGTTCAGAGTCCAGTTTCATAACCACATCCTTGGCAAAATCACTGCAGCTTACCAAGAAACGTGTAAATGTATCCGTTATGGGAGTGGGACAATGTTTCGCTGGAACCATCAAAGCTTCCGTATCCTGTACTATCACTTCCAAAATAGACTCTCAACATAGCTACATTGTACGTGCGTTCATATTACCTACACTTACACAATTCATCCCATCGCAACCTATCGCGGGGCCGTACTGGGCGCACATAGAAGACTTGACGCTTGCTGACGACGACTTCAACAAACCGGCACAAATTGACCTGATATTGGGTGCAGACATTTACGCTCAAGTTCTGAAGAATGAAGTTAGACACGGCCCGGAAGGCTCCCCTATAGCTCAAAACACAACATTGGGCTGGGTGTTATCAGGTGCCGTAAAGCAGAAAGAATACGCAACACAGTCTACTGTTAGCATGCATACTACTTTAAATGATGTAGAAACAGTTCTTCGAAAATTTTGGGAGGTTGAAGAGCCTCCAAAAGCTTCCATCTTAACTCCTGATGAGGAAGAATGTGAGAATCTTTATAAGACTCAGCATCATCGAACATCTATCGGTCGTTATGTGGTTAAACTACCATTCAAAGGATCTACCTCGCAGTTAGGAGAATCAAGAAGTTCAGCACTAGACGCCCTGACTCGAATGGAACGGCGATTTGAGCGAGACACTGAGTTGCATACACAATACTCGGCTTTCATGCAGGAATATTTATCTCTGAATCATATGGAGCAAGTAGAAGAAACTGTGAACAACCAACAGCTTTATTACCTTCCTCACCATGCTGTGTTGAAGCCCACGAGTACAACAACCAAATTACGCGTAGTCTTTAACGCATCACAGAAGACGTCAACAGGCTATACTTTGAATGATATCTTACACACAGGTCCAAAAGTTCAAAATGATGTACATCTCGTTTTGTTAAAGTGGCGATTCTTTCCATTGGTTTTCACAGCCGATATTGAAAAGATGTACCGGCAAATCCTAGTGGATGCTGCAGATGTTGATTATCAGAGAATTCTATGGAGACGAACAACTTCAGAACCGATCAAGGCATATCGACTACTCACCGTTACGTACGGGACTGCTTGTGCACCATATCTCGCATGTAGAACATTGCATCAATTGGCCGAAGACTATCAAACTGTGTATCCTCTGGCTTCCAGCATACTAAGACACAACTTTTATGTTGACGATGCTCTATTTGGTGCTTACGACACACAGTCTGCAATCAAGATAAGAGATGAATTGTGCAAACTTTTACAGCACGGAAACTTTAAGTTACGAAAATGGTTGTCAAACTCTTCCGACCTGTTGTCAGATATCCCAATGGAAGACAGAGAAAATCCTAAGGCAGACAAACTAGTTGCTGATATGCTGATTAAGACGCTAGGTATTCGATGGAATCCAGATTCAGACATGTTTCATTTTCAGATTGAGTTACCGCACGCCCTTGGTAATACGAAACGCAGCTTACTATCTGACGTTAGTCGACTTTATGACCCGCTTGGATGGCTGTCACCCATCACGATAGTTGCTAAAATGTTTATCCAGAAGTTATGGATGCTTAAAGTTGACTGGGATGATCTCTTGCCGTCAGAACTGTCTTCGTCATGGCAGACATACAGAGATGATCTTACTAATTTGTGCCAGTTGTCAATAAATCGTTGGATAGGAACTACTAACTCCCATTTAGGGATTGAACTCCACGGGTTCTGTGATGCGTCACTATCCGCTTATGCAGCAGCCATATACGTAAGAGTCATACATGATTTCGACAATATTCAGACGACATTACTAATGGCGAAAGCAAAAGTCAGCCCATTAAAAACAATCTCTCTTCCAAGATTAGAGTTGTGCGGAGCAGCCCTGTTAGCTGAACTGATTGCCTATACCCAGCAGAACTTAGAATTGAACAATATTTCGATACATACATGGACGGACTCCACCATCGTTCTTAGTTGGCTACGGGAGCATCCTTCAAAGTGGAAGACGTTCGTGTCAAATCGTGTCGCTTTAATTCATGATCGAATTCCAGGCGCAGTATGGCATCACATCAAGTCAGAACATAATCCTGTCGACTGTGCGACTAGAGGACTGTCAGTCGCTGAACTACATCAACATGATCTCTGGTGGCAAGGCCCCAGATGGCTGAGACAACCATCCTCTCAGTGGCCCAAAGCAGACGTGTCTCCTGCCTCCAATCTAGCTTTAGAAGAAGTTCGAATTGCTCACACCTGTGCAACCAAACCACGAAATCCTGATTTTGAACTGCTGCATAGATATTCTTCATTGACAAAGCTTGTCCGCGTTACTGCATATTGCCGTCGGTTTGTTTTTAATTCAAGAGCTCAAGTAACTCAAAAGTTCTCTGGTACTTTGTCTGTACATGAACTTAATCTTGCCATGGTAGCCCTGCTGAAGGCTGTTCAAAGCACCCAGTTCGCAGCAGAATTACGCAAACTGCAAAAGAATGAACCTATTCCCACCTCTAGTAAGTTAATTACATTAAATCCTGTGTTGAATGAAATGGGACTGCTGTGTGTAGGCGGTAGATTAAAACATGCTGACCTCAGCAACAGAGAAAAACAACCGATTATTTTGCCAAACACTAACGTTTTAACAGATTTGATAGTAAAGCAAGCTCATGCAGCCACATTGCATGGAGGCACGCAACTAACACTGCATCACTTACGCAACAAGTACTGGATCCTTCGTGGTAGGAGCAAGATTAAACAAGTCATTCACAAATGCATCACTTGCTTTCGGAATAGACCGAAAATGTCAAGTCAACTGATGGCAGACTTACCTCCAGAACGTGTTCGGCCATCGAAACCCTTCCTCAACAGCGGCGTTGACTATGCTGGCCCGTTCAATGTAGTTCCAATAAAGCGCCGAGGACAGAAATCTTACAAATGTTATGTAGCAGTTTTTGTCTGTTTGGTTACCCGCGCTATTCATTTGGAATTAGTGCATGATTTGTCATCCGAGGCCTTCATTGCTGCGTTCAAACGTTTTATCAGTCGCAGAGGTAGATGTCAAAAACTGTGGAGTGACAATGCAACAAACTTTGTTGGGGCCTCCAGACTACTTGCGAAACACTTTCATCAATTGCTTAAGGATGAAGCGGTCAGCAACTTCATAGCCACTAGTGGCACGGAATGGAAATTCATACCTCCAGCATCGCCCCATTTTGGAGGCATATGGGAAGCTGGGGTCAAGTCCTTCAAGCATCATTTTAGACGAGTGGTAAACGAGACTGTGTTGTCTGTAGAAGAGATGTTAACCGTAATTGCCCAAATTGAGGGATGTCTTAACTCGAGGCCTATGCATGCAATGAGCGATGACCCTGACGATTTCTTAGTCATCACACCAGGTCACTTTCTGATAGGCGAAAGTACCATATCCGTTCCATATCCTGAAGATTGCAGCACATCTGTCAGCAGAATGAGTCGATGGGAGCTAGTACAACATATGGTGCATGATCTATGGAAGCGGTGGTATAAGGACTACATTCATCACCTACAAACTCGCTCGAAATGGCATCATCAAGAGGCTAACGTAAAAGTAAACGATCTTGTTCTCATCCAAGATGACAACTTGCCACCTACCAAATGGCTACTTGGCCGAATCGTACAAACACACCCAGGTGCGGATGGCAACATCCGTGTGGTATCAATAAAACATAAAGGTGGAATCTTTAAACGTGCAGTAACTAAACTCTGCCCCCTTCCCTTAGAATCTCAAAACTAAGGTCATCTAATCAAATCAAAACTTTCTTTATTACTAATTTCAGATTGCACATACACACATGCTACCTATTCTTAATACAGTCATGGCGGGCGGAATACTTACACCAAACAACAACAACCCACTCATCCCATGGTCATGTCTATCACATGAGGCGGGCGGAATGTACAGAATTGAACGATATAGTGCCCAGAGTACATCAGCAACACTGGTCAACAGCTGTAAATCATTGCTCTCAAATTATCTCCGTTCGATTTATATTCCTAAAGTATTGTTTTCAAGTATAAATCTGTTCAAATATCATTACTGTAAATTTTGTTTTGACTCTCTTCAATTGTGTAAAGTAGAGGTTTGGCATTAGTTGTAATCTGCTTGAGTTCAGTTCTCATCTAATCTTGACTTAGAGTACTCATCTGTATACTACCGCTTAGTACAATAAAACTTCTGTATAAAAACGTGCTCGCGTTTTAATGTACGATTACCATTTTTTGTGAAAAGTAATTCTTACTGTTCTGCGCATTCGTAAGACAGCATATCAAAACATTTTACACATTGATTTTTCAATTTTTAGAAGTAAAAAAAGACGACTTTTTTGAATTTATGTAAATTTATTGATAAAAATCGGCGAATTTGTTGTTGTAAAATTAATTATAATAATAAAAAATACAAAATCGTCGTTACCTCGTAATTTATGTATAAAAGAAGTGTGCAAAATTTGAGAAGGATCGGATGAGTAGTTTTTGAGTTACAGTGATCTTGACTTTGAAAAAACTAAATCTGAGAAAAACGCGTTTAAAGTTTTAACACATTTCTTTTGTATATGGGATGGATCAAATGGAGGGAGACCCAAGGAACTTTATCTTCTTCATTTTGTGGTGTTGTGTACACCACTTGTACTTTGTACTTTGTGTACAGACTTCACAAATACAAGTACATTGTTAGACCAAAACTCTTTTATGTATTTTAACTACATATATCAGTCTGTAGCTTGATAATGCCTTAATGGCGGGAGAAGAACTTCAGCCGATTTCACAAAACGATTGAAATTGAACCTACAATTTAAAGTGAATTCCGAACCACTGACATATTCTCTGCAACCCCCATATCCTTTTCTATAGTAATCTGTTATCAGCAGTAAACAACCATGGGTGTCCGCCGGGGGAATTTGAACCTGGGACCTCCTGATTGGTAGGTTATCACTTGCTCCACTGACGACTAAATAAGGAGTGTAGCAAATGTTATTCTTTTAAAAAGGGTTTTGTCGAATTTCGAGCGGAGTGAAGGAACTCCAAATTTGTTAATAATCTTTTAACTCGGAATTTGGAAACGAATAATATCGATTAGATACTTCCCACGACGATATTATTTGGTTATGCGTAAATATAAGTAAAATTTTATTCATTGTTTTCTTCTAGTTTAATCTTAATTCAATCATCATTTGATTTTCATCCCTGAGATTTAGAAATTTTACTAGTTGAATAAACCATACCAACGAAAGCCTCATGAAAATAGTATTCATACATGCAAAACGACACTTTTGAATGACATTTCTTTAAAAACGCTAATCTTTGCTGTTTTTAGGCCGTTGAAACACTGAAGTGAAAACTTAATGAAAAGCAGCTTTTCCCAAAGAAGCTCCCTGACCCAGTTCCGTGATATTAAAGTCTAACGGTAAAAGGGTCATTCTGGAGACCTTTCACGACTAGAAGATGAAAAGCTATCACTTTTCCAAGAAATGAAATGTTTTTCCTAGGGAAACAGTTTGACACTCACAAGATTGGCTGTTTCTTCTTGTTCCAACAGTGCGGAATCTCTCAACATTAATTAATTAATTGTCTGGGAGTTCACAAAATAAAAATGCCTCTATGCTCCCTGAAGTGCATACTTCAGCTGGCGAATAGGTACAGGTAGGGCAGTGACCTGTCTTAAATTGGTAGCACTTTGTAAGCTGTGCATATCTACCTCGGAGTATATAAAATCGTATTCCAGGTCTGGGCTTTTGCTTTTTGATTGTTTTGGATTTTCTGGATTGAATGCCCGGTTGTTGAACGTCAGCCACTGCAAACGTAAACTTCCGCGACTTTTGAAAAGTCCAATAAAATATGCAATTTAATGAACTAAAATGCCTTCCTTTGGATATGTAGGAAATACTGAAAGACAAAAACTGTAGGTACTTAAGCTGGAGCTGATGTCTGTCTCCAATCAGAATATACTCAACCGACCTGTGTGTGACACAGAAAAATTACTGCGCTTGGAGATCTTTAGCGGGCTGCGAAATAAGTCTGAAAACGAAGACTTATCAGAAGAATTCAGTTAAAATCATAAATCTCCACTCATGGACCGCCTGAACCTGCGCCTCGTATTACCAAAGATAATCTGCAGCACATGCACCACACTGCACGCTCCTCTATACCGAGTGGCCGTTTGCCCGATTTGCTCAATCTCCTATAATTTTTATTTTATTTATAACTTTTTCACTCCTCGCATTTTTATCGAATCATCCACATTGAATTAGTATATCACAGGGCGATCTGGCTGCGCATAAATTTCATATTTACATGCAAATTTAATTAAAATTGATCTGCTAACTTTATTTCAGCGACTTTACTTACTTGGAGTCACGCAAGGAGATATGGGACAAGTTTTTATGAAGTGATTTAAAGTATTCGCGTTGATTGGATTTTAATTTGAGAGCTTTAACCTGCGGTGGATTATATGCCGCAGTGGCAATAGCAGTTAGCGGCTCCGGCTACTCACTGGACATTTAAGATAAGCCTTAGATTTTCTTGCAGTGGCAGAAAGTAAAGATAATAAAAAGTTACATTTTTCAATATGATAAAACAAAACTAAAATGCAATTAATCAGCGGTAGAAGCATCTTATGCAAATTTATCGCTTGTCTTACTCTACAGCTTTTAATTAGTGAAATCATTTAGTACTATTTTGAAACAGTGTAAAACAGTGTTTTTACGTAACATTGATTTTTAATGTAAGTATGATCTGCTAACCATGTAAGAATTTAAGTTTAAGTATTTAGACCTGACTATACAGAGTCGCTACATTCCAAACCTAAACGAAACTGTTTCATTCTTTAAGAGATTTTCATTATTTTCCTGAAAATGCACCAACGCCTTCAACTATGATCACGATTTGTTGATCTGGATACCTTCCTTCTGCATAGGTATTCTCCATCTATTGCGCGGTCGGCCAATTCGGCGTCTTCCTTGGATACCGTGCGGGTTCCAATCTAGAGCCTGCTGTACGATTTTGTTTGACTCTTTTCTTAGTGTGTGGTCTATCCATTGCCACTTTCGCCTACCAATACTTACTGGTGTCTATAACATCTTGGCCGGAAAGCCTGCATTCAAATGCGCACTGTAAAATCAGGTAAAATATGCATTTGTACTTAGTCATTGCAAATGATTAATTTTCAATTACAAATCTACATTTATCACATAAATATTTCGGAAGGAAAGCGTCAACGTCACCAAATATTTGCGCTTATCTGAACGGGTATTAATATTAGGGGTACACAAATTTTTTTCATCCTAATCAAAATGTTCGCAGTTTGTCTAACCTGAATTGTGCCTTCCTATCTCAACTTCGAGCATCAAAATAATACTTAAAAAAAGTTTTTTGTCTGCCATTTTGAAACTAATTTGTGGACAACGGTGGACTTACGATGGACGAACGAACGCGCTGTCTAGAAAGGCCAAATTTGGACATGAGTTGGATCAATTGGTTGAAAGGCACGCCCACCATGCCATGGTTCCCGGGTTCGAGAACAGAACTTAAAAAATCCACTCCGTCTTGGGGCTGTTGTCTAGCTCGCAGCAATGCAAAAAACAAGACATTCAAGTTTCCTCACTTCTCTTACCCGAATTCCTTCCATGCTAATGCATCAAAGGCTTGTCCCCACACATCGTAAAAAAACAAATAAAAATCATTGGGTGGACAAATTAAACCAATTGTTGCACCAATGTGGCCTGCAGATAGTCAAATGGCCCATGGAGTTCAACACTTTTTTCGCAATTCGGGGGTGCTGGTAAAAAAATGTGCAAAGTAGTTTTTGTTCCAGCATTTTGAAATGGAGCTTGGGCTAATAACACTAAGAAACGTGGACTAGCGATAGACAAGCGACCGCACAAAAAATAATTCAAAATTCACAAAAGCTAACTTTATAAACTTCCAAACTTGAAGGACAATAGTATTCCAAGTCTGATTTAAAATCGAAATGTTAACTTCATTTCGTAAACAGCCTTGGCCCATGATAAGACTTAGTCCAATGTTGTACACCAATATAAGATCAAACTTGTACCAATTATTGACCAATATGGTAACACGCCTGCCATGCCATGCTAACGACTCCAAACTTAGCATGAAAAGAATGAGAAAATCCACAGCGCTTTGGATTCGTTTCATTATTAGAATGATGTCCTATGATTTATACTTGGATGCAAGACTTATTTTGACTCGTTTTCATTTCAAATACAAATCATATGAAGGATTAATTTCACTTTTTTAATATCACCAAGTTCACTTGGCTACATTGAAAAGACCAGTCACAAAAATTGAAGATTTGCAGAGGCCTATGTTAATATTGGCGCCTATGCTCCACAAAGGGTTAAAGGACCCAGAGAGAGATAAGTACTAGATAACGAAGCCTTGGTATTGAGTGCTTGGCATAGAATTGATCGGCGTAATTAGTGAGATAAAGTGTGGTTGCAAAATCTGCAAAGCCTGGCACTGTTGTCAAGTCTCTCAATTCCTAGTTATTCATAGTTACTTAAGAAAAAGTGTTGTTTACGGATAATTAAAAAAAAAATTGGCTGTAGTATACATTTTAAACAGCATTGCACAAAAAATTTTCAATTAATGGGATCTTTTCTATAATAGAATATATCTGTACCAATACTGTGCATATCCAGTTAATCCAATTACCAGCGATATTCTGCTTTCAAACATTTACGACAAGAAAAATCGCATGGTACGTTTATTCGAATATGGTCGCTTTAAGTTTATTAGAAAATACCTTCACGAATGACTTGATAAATCAGATAATTTCTTATTCTTTAAAGAAGCGTATAACTTCCTTTTTCTCACGGTATATATCGCGTATTGGCTATTGAGGTCTGCATAAAATTTGTTTTCAAGAGGGCTCCTTAAATTTTGAAAGGCTCAAAGAATGGTTGACCATTCCAGGAACTTGTATGAAATTTAATCCACTGTGCTGTCTAACCACGCATTCAGTTCATAACACCAACCTGGACACTTCTATGGCTTCCTTCGTAATGAGGAATTGTCTGAGTTTGGTCGTCTTTTAGGGCTTACTCCACGAGACAATAAGCGTCACCGGTTTCGTACGAAAGCCATTAACTTCCACAAAGGTCTTAAGAGGTGGGACAAAAAATTCTTTAAATAAGACCGGTGCAAAAGTATCTGGATGGGTTCGGTGGTTCGGTCCCTGTGTGTAATTCAGAGGTGTCAATTTCACACAATTTCTGTTGATTACAGGCATCCAATTCGTCTGGGCCCATATCCTTGGTTTTTTTTTCCTCGACACCTCAATGCTTCCTGTTCTTTATACATGTGCTGCACTTACATGCGTTATAAATTCAATTTCAACGATAATTTCCCCCTAAATTGAACCAATTGCGCCGAGCCTGGAGTGGTGATTTCCATGCGGAAAAAGTCTCGTTCGCTTGACTGCTAGTAATTAATGTAGGTATAAAGTGTGCTCGGAAATGTCTTATTTGCGTGTTTGAGTATCTTCGTCTGTTGCGAATATATTTCACATAATATATGTATTATACAGCATGCGAATGCACTTGTGTTGGCGTACTGCTCTCTAATGTACTTTAAACCTACCCTGCTCATAACATGTGGCTGCATTATTCTTGTTTGTTTTCGGGAAAGTCTCATAATTTCGGGTTCAACCAACGTAGTCGAACCGAAACTCCGGAGTCTGAAAACCGTACAAAAACCCGAACCCTTGAGTACTGGCAAATAGAAAATTCAGCGCAATTGTGCTCGTTTCCAGTTTGTAAAATGAACATAAAAGCTTTTTACATATAGCATGATGGTGAGAAGTTTTCTGGCAGAAAGTTTTAACCGGTGCAAACATTTACAGGTCTCGTTAAATTTCATAATTTAAAAAGGTATCAACGTTAAAGCCGGTTGTACTCATATTTAGAAGCAGGTGCATTATTTCGTTAGACATGTCGCAAAACTTCAATTTAACTTTGCAACAAGTTCGGCATTTAAATTTGCATTTCATATTTTAAGGCCTGGTCGCAGTATAGTGCATAATGGATGCATTTCATTTATTGTATGTTTTTGATGTTGTTCTGTTGGCAACAGTACAGTTTTATGTTCTGTACATCGAACTTCTTGGCAAGTGCTCAACATAATTTCGAGGCTAGCTTTTTAGGATAATTAAAATATCCAGAACCCTTTGAAAATAACGTTCCTTCAGGATAGATATGGAAAAAAATTTTAAGTTGAATGTTTCAATTCAATTGGAAATGTGCTTTTTTGAGTTGTTCGCAAAAGAGTTTTATTCATTTTTTTCTGTAGAAAGTTATTTCCATTAAAAAAAATGTTAAAGTGGATCAGCAGGAAAAGTTAATAGTGAAAATAGAAATGTTTCTGATTTGTAAATCAAATAGCCCAGTTAAGCAATTCGTGCCATTTTGTTTCAAATCCTCGTTAGAAATTAAATTTTTTTTGTAGGTGCGGTAGTCTGCAGGAGTTAGAAATTAAAAATTTTTTTGTAGGTGCGGTAGTCTGTAGGAGTCAATTCATTAATTCAGCAGACTTACTAGTTCAGTTTTTATTCTAGGCAGTCAGGCTAAATATAATACAGTTCGTTAGTGTTTGCCATTTTAACAAGGGTGTTAGACTAGAAAAATTTTATTTTAGAACGCATGATGCTAATCTGAAGCTTAAGGTCGGCCTTCTCATTAAAAGGAGGAAAGACAAGATGTTCTTCTGTGAAAGGGAACTACAGTATTAATAGCATTGTAATAGTTTCTTATTATATACCTATATTGAATTTGAAAAAAAACTTACTGAGAAATAAATTGTTTTAAATTTCATTTTAAATTTTTATAGTTCGCTAGAAACAGTATTTTACCACTTCATTTGGCTCCAATTACACACTAGTAGTTTGAAAAAACTGTGACTATAAATTAAAAAGTCAAAAAGAATATTAAGAATAAGGCTTAGAAGAGGTTCTGTTCCCCCAAAAACGACGCGGACTACGTAATCTATACCTACTTATTTACGCGACAACTTCATTTCGACGATTGCAATGAAACTATGACGATAGCCAACTTTTTTGCAAATTTTTTTAAAACTGCGTTTTTGGATGATATCTGTGATTTTAGTATTAATGATTTTACTCATTTGACTAGGCTTCCGCAGACTTCTTTCGAATCTAACGACCTTTTATTTGACGAAGCCATGATTTTGAAGCAGATTTCTTCCTTGACTGACCCTCCGTTGACCCTGATGGAAGTCCTGCCTTTTCTGTAAAGAGATGTGGTTCGTTTCATTCTCCAATTTTGTATTATTAATTTAATTTATCTCTGCGCTATGGTGTCTTCCCGAATGCCTACCTATTCTTCTATATATAAAAGGTTACAAGTGCGACCTTTTTGTTGTGTCTCCTTAGTTTGTCATGTCCTTTATTTTCATTGCAAATCGTTCTGGCAATCTTTTTAACATGGCTTTATGAAAATCAGGTCGACCACCACGAATTTCCAACACGAGTTCTCCAACATCATCCCTGCTATTGAGGATGGTAGGCAGGTCAACTGGATTTTCTCTGATTTTAGTACGGCGTTCGATCGAATAAATCATTGGCTCTGTAGGAGCCAATTTTTAATAACTCCGGGGTTCCACAGGGCGGCCATTTCGAACCATAGCTTTTAATATCTACATTGATAACGTATCTTTGATTCCCTGTCATTCTAAAATTTTGTGTTGTTTTGACTACGCCAACATCTTCCGCATTGTGTCCAGCGTTACCGACTGTCTTCATTTAAATTCTGACTTGGACATCCTCCACAACTAGTGTTCCGTCAACCGCCTTCCACTAGATATCGATTAGTGCAAAACTGTGTCCTCTCAAAAAGAAACCCATGGCTATCTTCACACTCATTACTAGAGCGAAATCGAAAAATCAGACTTTTGCCCAGGTTTGACCAGCTTTCCCTGGAGCTGAGAAATTGAACAATCAGACTTTTTTCCAGGTTTAACCAGTCTTCGAAAACGTTACCCAACCCTCAATTTGTTAGTCCACAAGTTTTTTAAAGTCAAAGTTGCAAGTTTTTTTTTAAATTTCCTTCGTCATGGCTAACTTCTTTCTGTTGCTTTCAGATGGCACCTTAACTGCAGCTTAGCAGATGTTCCTGCCTTTTCAAGTACACTCACTATTGAACTATTCTTAAGCTATCGCTGATTAAGCTCAATATATTTTTGCTCCGTTGCTATATTCGCCCTAACCTGACAAACTGCGTCGATACAGATGGGCGTAATCTGTATGATATGCTAAGGCTTAGCGTAGATTTCATCTAAAATTTGACGAACCCTCAAAATGAAATTCTTCTTCTTTGTGACGTTAATTTATCCAATGTTCTATGGGTAGCCAACAACGATGACGATGACTTCCTTTCCCCTTGTTATCTCACAGATAGGGATTCTCAATTTCTTGACGCCATCGCTTCCATTCTTGCACCAAATAAGTGATGTAAAATACTCTATCCGCTATTAATAGTTTTCATCCTCCCATCTTTGTCTCTTTTTGCTATGATGGTACTATAGATTACGAGATCTAATTATGAACAAAATCAGAGATGTTAAATCGGACTTTTTCTCCGGCCCTGACGGTATCCCTCGTGCATTCATTAAGTCCTATTCCGATGCCCTTCTCACTCCATTAGCGATTCTCTTCAATAAGTCCCTTAAAGCTGGTAAATTTCCTGCATTGTGGAAGGGCTATTTTATATTCCCTGTTTATAAAAATGGCCATATGAATATATCTAATTATAGGCCAATCGCAAAGTTTTCCTGCATATCCAAGTTATTTGAATCAATAGTGCATTTGCAGCTTATTAAGCGTTCTAAGGATTTACCCGACATGTTATTTCAGGCTTTCAACTAGGCATGCAAACGGACTGTATACGGACTTCCTTACTCCGTAATTATATTTAAACTCAAAAAGCTTAGTTACCACCCTCTCCTTCTCGACTGATTTTCTTCCTATCTAAGAGTCAGGACATATTGAGTGTCGCTTCGTGGCTCTTCAAGATGGTGGCTTTCAAGATTTTTCAGGGTTTCATCTGGTGTGCCGCAAGGTAGCCTTCTCGGCATTCTCGTATTCGTTCTTGCCATTGATGGCATTGTACATCTGATCTCGCACTGTAAAGTTCTGATCTACGCTTACGATATGAAGATCTTCTCCTATGTTAATAATAGTGGTGACGCCGTCCTCATTAAAAGGTCTTTGATACGTTCCTGGATTTGTGCGGGCACAATGGTTTACACCTCCATTTTGAGAAATGTGAGGGTATGTCCTTTTCAAGGAGCCTTCATTTACAAGTTTGTGAGTATAATTTTGTGGGGAATGGCCTCCGTCGCGTGCTGTCTGTAACTGACCTTGGAATAAAATTTGATAGGAGACTTGATTTTGCTCTGCAAATTAATCATATTGTGTTATATTATTAACTTTGATTCACTTGTATTGCTCCTTAGTTAGAGCATTTCAGGAATATGCATCTCATGTCTGGTCGCCCTACTACGCTGTTCATTCCAAACCTATCGAATCGGTGCAGCGTAATTTTGCTAGATTTTCGCTAAGAGGACACCCTTGGGAGGATTCGATAGACTCCTCCTCCATACCGACTGCCTAAGTTTGCTCAGTTTGCCTTCAGTTCAGAAAAGTCGTAAAGTCGCTGATTTGGTCTTTATTCACCAGCTCTTGAATTCAAATATTGACTGAGGTACTCTTATTAGAAAGTTTACTACTAGAATTCACAAAATATAAATACTAAATATAAAAATGCAAATGTGTATAAAAGTACTTAAAAAGTAAAAAATACATACAAAGAAAAAAGTAAAAAGTAACTTCAACAAAGCTGACTTCTCACATGATTTTACGACAGATGAAAGTCAATGCGATCAAAAGAGGAATTAAAAAATCGCGACATCGATGTGATCGGCTCATTTACTTCATAATTAGTGCGATTAAAAGGTAACTGAAGGAAGTAGCGATTCCTCACGGAGCGAGCCGGAACCGATATGCCACAACAAGCCAAGAGAACAGAAGAATCTATGGACCCCCGAATGCGGTCGAAAGCAAAAAGTATCCTGGAGTTACGGCTTCTGTTTTCAAGTGTATCCAAGTGCAGCAGTCCAAGTCCATCAACATTAGAATGTAATATAAGGGAGTTTTTCCAAAGAAGACCTTGAAGAGCGAACCTAACGAACCTCCGTTGAACAGCTTCAATGCGATTGATTTGTGTCGTATAGAGAGGTGACCAGACTGGAGAGAATAGGCCTGACAAAAGTTTTGTAATATAGGGGTCGTCAAATTCCTTTGACCACCTCTTCACCAAACCCAGAGTCATATTAGCCTTGGTGACAATATTAGCCTTGGCATGAAAATGATCCTCGAAAGAAAATTGGGGATCGAGCCAAACACCTAGGTCCTTAGTCCTTGTAACTCTTGTTAAAGAGCAACCCTCTATGTTAAAGTTAAATTGAAAGGGAGATCTTTTTCATGAGAAAGGCGTCCAAGTCAGAATTTAAAAGTAGACAATCGGCATTGTCTGACACAGTGCGAAATATCTTAGCATGGTCGGCATAAAAAAGAATATTTGAGCGAGACATAATCGTAGATACATCATTGATATAAATTATAAATAACAATGGCGCGAGGTGGGAGCCCTATGGTACACCGGAAGTGTTGAAAATAACATCAGATAGAGCTGAACGAAATGAGTGCGTTCAGATAAATACTAATGAATCCAGTTTACAAAAAGAACAAGAATTCTATGATTTATTCAGCCAAAGGCTTTGGGGAAGTCACTAAGAATGCAGTCAACTTGCTTACCACCTTCAATTGCAGAAATACAAAACTTTAAAAATTTCAATAAATTGGTAGTGGTTGATTATGAAGCCATGTTGAAACGGCTGTTAATGCATGCCTGAATTTCCATTTGACTCTTAGTAAGGAATCACTTAAGAATTATCTATTTTCTGTGCTCCCGTAACTCTCTATTATGCATGTTTTGTGCTGGGTCCATGTTCCATGTTTTCATTCTTTTCCTTTACTTTTCTCGTTTTTTTCCTATGCATGTTGGTGTGGGAGTCTTATTCCACCGATTTGATGGAATAGGTTAATTTTTTTTTAAGTGCGCCTTCTGTGTTAGAAGGAATATTCTACAATGAAATAAAATATCGTGAATTCGTCTTAGCCCGACCCGAGCAATTTAAGAATGTTTAAGTACTGTCTTTTTCGTTCTACTTGCGGTCCAAGCTTTTTAGGCTGTTTTACTTCACGCCATTTCTACAAGTTCTTTATATCTTCCGTACTTTAATCACTCTATGTATACAAATAACAACGTTGAGACTAGCGAAATGTGCACGCTATTCGGTTTTGTTGATAGAGTTCCTTTAAGTTTTCGATTTGCTTACTACGATGAACATATCTAAATTAAAATTTCCAAATCAGATAAGCCAAGCCTGTTTTTCGAAAGTAAAGTCACAAGTCACCAAAAGGTAAATTCAATAAAACTTAAATTTAAATAATTTTACCTTATATTTCTGATACAGTGAATCATGTCCAAAGCCGTGACCAATTGTAGTAAAGGCCAAGTCAGTTTCGCTGGCGATCATTCCCTAGAGTAACGAAACGATCCTACAGAAACGTGACCACGATATAATTCAACATAGTAATAGAGTACATGAAGAAAATGAAAGTCATGGATAAACATTACCGAATTGAGCTATCTCAACTTTGACAGAAGTGTGAAGGAAGCAAATCACGGTGTAATAACTTTATTAATTGCGGGAGGTTGTCCTATGAATTTACCCGCCAAACCAATTTCTAATTCAATTATTCGTTGGCAATGTTGGATAATCGAATTTATTAAGTCTTTCCCGATAGAATAAGGGCTGTGACGTGAGAGATGCAACTAAAATAATAAATAATATAGAACATAATATTCCACTGCTGCTCGCAATGGTCATTTGTCTCCGCAATTTATTTCATCGAAAATATTTGCTCTATTAATCGTTGCAACCTGCGTGATTGCAATCTTATGACTAAAATTAATTGCTATCATAATACTTACAACCTCGCGGCGATCGTATAATCATAACTTGAGTCAATACTCATATTTGGTACCTATTTATCACCTGTCGATCGTCCAGCACCCAGCATATGGTTTTCAAGTGATCTTTTGAAATATGAACGGAAAATGCCCGGCAATGCGGCAATAAGTCCTAGATGGAAAATTATC
Source organism: Leptarthrus brevirostris (assembly GCA_964036015.1). Classification (NCBI taxonomy): domain Eukaryota; kingdom Metazoa; phylum Arthropoda; class Insecta; order Diptera; family Asilidae; genus Leptarthrus; species Leptarthrus brevirostris. The sequence continues at coordinate 146,359,397 of OZ038373.1, read as the reverse complement.
GAAACAATTTATAATGCACAGGCTTCATGGCAAGGCGTTAATTAATTAAAACTGAAAACCTCTTTTTATAGTGAAAAATTCCGCTTAATGCTGGTACACAATCGCCATAAACGATGTTTGACATGATCCAGAAATTAATGATCACAGCCTCGATTCTGCGGTGTTTACAAGCTGCAGAGATGTTGCCACCTCGGTTGGAGATCAAACCGGGCTTGCCGACTCATCGGTACTCGGTATAAGCGTGCTCATAAATGATCGTGCCGGGACTATTGTATTATTGCAGGCTTGCTAGAGATTTTTCTTGGATAGACTAACTATATCTGACCAAAATGTGGCCTATTCCGTTCCTCTAGCGTAACTCGAAACGCCTGTCTAAAACAAATCATGCATAAAGCCGCTTCTTGTAACTCGCTGTCGCCCCCATCTTTTTGTGTTTACACTCAGTACTATGCCAGTTGCTCGAGTTCATTTATGTTTGTTGTTTGTGTGGCGAACATTAAAACTTTTATGGGAGATTCTTATGTTGGCTGGCGAAGACAATGTTGATGCCCGCCATGAATTAATTGCGACAAATGATCATAAATCGTCAGTTAAAGACAAATGATGTTACCACTATTTGTTTGCAGCGTTCCAAGCGGTTGGAAAAACAGAATTTCGTGGTTTTATTACCGGATAGCATGTGACTTGAAGCAAGCAGGCCAGCGATCATTTTAAAGAATTCTTGGACTTTGTTTAATGACCCTTTGGAAGTTTTCTTTGAACTGCATGTTTTTCTAGTCGACGCAACTATATTGAAAATACTGAAAAGTGTATGTTCACCTGTACGGCAGGTGTACTGACTTAAATTAAAAGGATTAAAGGAGCACCGAAAACGCAAAGCAAATTTAATTGATGCTATAAAAGCGAAAGAACGCCTTGAGAATTACTTCAGACTTTAGTTTCGAATTTTCCGGCTTAACTTTACATAATTATGTCGTAACTCGTCAAAACTGTCTAAGAGACTTCAGATAATTGCGCTTCACCTAGAGCCCCGAGTTATAAACTCTGCGGGTTCCAATAATCTTCACCCGTAAAGGTAACGTTCGCGGTAATTTTTCTCAATAATCTATCTAAGATTTATGAAGCATAAACATATGAAAAGTATACATTATGCCTTTACTGATATTACTCGTATGAACAACGGTCCTCAGTATAAACAACAAGTGGAGTATACAGCGCCAGATCATGACCAAAATGTCACATAAAGCAATGGAATTGATCTCTAAATCATTCGGGATAGAAAAAGCTCGTCATATGAATATGATGTCCAAACAACGTCGCTAAATCATAATTTGGTCGTCGTTTGATCAGTTAATCGGAAATACCGAGATTTATGGAGGTAGTTGGTACACTCTAATGTTTGGTGAAGTTGTGTCATTTAAGATAAATGCGTAGATTTGTTCAAATCATCTGTCCGCACATTTATATGATACGTTCACGACCATATATTATAAAATAAAAGAAAGGTCTAAGGTCTAAAAATAGTTTTTATTGCTTTCTATTTAATATGGGGATGATTTACGAGTCTGTTGAATGAAGACATGTTAGATAAATGATAGGTACGATTATAAATTCTATACTTCATCAAACCTAAACGTAATTTTCTAATTTACATTTGTCATTGCGTAATTTTCCTGGTTGGTCAAATAATTATTAAAGAATTATGTTCTGAAAAAACCAACCGAACCCAAAAAGACAGTTGTTCGTGTCCTAGACAGTAGCCATACTATTCCTTGCTGTACTTGTATTTGGAAATTTAATGTGCTATGAGAAGGATTTATGCCTGTAAATACTTACGATTCGCACAGAAGTAGTAGTACTTAAAATCCTTTAAGGATTTTTAATTAGATTTAAATACCTACCAAAACCCAATCCAAGACATAAATTACACAGGCCGACAAGGTTTTTCCTTTTTTAGAAATACTAGTGAATAATTATGTCATTTTGACCGCTAAATCGGAATCTGTCCGTAAAATTTACCTAGCACGTTAGGATTGTGAGATATCCTCAAAGTGGAAAAATTTGGATACGGAATTGGATCAATTAATTGACTGGCAATATCACCACGCCATGATTCCAGGGTTCAAGACTTAGTCTCCCTGTGAGTTTTTAATAAGAAATTAAACAAATCCACTTCGTTTTTGGACTGCTGTCTAGCTCGCAGCATTGCTAAAACAGGATATTCAACTTTTTATAATTTCCCTTGCCCTAATTCCCTTTCGAGCTAAGCCATGACAACCTATCATAGGGTTGTCCCCTGGGCTTTGCCTACATCAGAAAAAAAAATTTTCGGAATATTCAAATTTTAGACAATTTCATCCGCTACAAATGTCTCTTAAATTGGTACGTCTCTGTGTTAACTGATCTCTCGTCGCACTTTTATTATTGTTTTTTTTTAGCAAAATCCTGATGTGGTAAAAAAACCCTAGTTCAGATTCTGAAATAGGAGGTCCTAAAAGCCCATAATCGGCAAGAAAGGAAAACAATTTCAATTTGCTGGCCAGTGGCGGATCTAGGGGGGGGGGGGGGGGGGGTAGACACTTTAGTTACCATAAACGATCCTTTCCATCTCCTCATGTATAAACCTATTAAGATGAAATTTAGTATACGGATGCTACCAAGATGAGATTAGGTGAGATTTTAAAATATTACATTTTTAACAATGCTGAGAAATTCCACACTAGGTAGAATAGGTTAGGTTGGAAGAAAAAACTTATTATCGTCCGCATAGATAAATATGTTACTTCATTGAACCCAATAGCAGACGAATTACAGAAGACCCACATGACTACCCTGAGGAACGCCAAAAGAAGACTCAAAAGCATCAGAGAGTGTGCCACTAAAACCTACTCTTTAAGTTCTATCTGATAAATACGAATACATATAATGGGTGAGGTCGGGATACCCAACTTAGCAATTTTAAAAGAAATGATTGGCAACCATCCAAAAATCCTCCAACAGTGCAAGAAACAAATTCCAGCAGCAGATCTACCACGAAGGAAACACTCTAGTTCCATTAGGAATATAAAAAATAATGCCGAGCAACCTTAGATAAAACAAAAACTCAGTATACAACAAAAGCCAGCGCATGCGGTATTTTATGTATGATGTAAGCAAAGCTCAAGGGACAACCCTATGTTGCATTTACTTGCGCAGCTGTGGCCGGATTGGTATTATGGTAAGGGGAATTACGAAAATTTAAATTTTTACTATTGAATGCCTGCTTACATTGCTGCTGCCGAGGTTTGAACCTGCATCCGTAGCGTGCTGATCGTGTAGAAATAGTGCAAATTGAGTGGGGGAAAATCTTCTACATTCTAGTGTTAAAGGGTGGTAGAATATTGTGTCAGCCGTGAACGTTAGTTATAGGTAATAAAGAAGCTTAATTCCATCGTTTCATCATCACAGCAGGTAATTTTGGTCCTCTGGCAGATACTTGCGTCCTCATAGAGCGTTGTTCCTTTCAAAAGGCTCACATTTTTGCAGGTAATATTAGTACTCATGGTTACAAGCAGTATTCCCCAGTCTTCACGTTTTTGGAGTTACAAGTTGATTAGTAATTTTCAATATTTGCTTGAACCGGCTTAACTGGTTGCTCACATTAAACTCCTACTTTCATTTTGATACAGTTCTATGCAAAATTTATAAACCTATAAATAAACCATAACTAGGTTTCCTTTTGCAAAGAAAATTTACTATTTATCAATCTCATTTTTATTTGTGTATTATCTCTCCTCTAATTGTGATTTTAGGACGCCAAGCAATTTTAAATGACCTATATCTGGTAATTTAAAGACTAGGCACTATCTACCTTTTCTCGAAGCGTTTCGTAGTATTTTCGAACCCTCATCTGGATAACACCAAAGAGCCCAAATTCTTAGAATAATGAATGAAATACGCTAAGATTCATTTGTCCAGCATTTATACTTTAGATTTTATTAATACCTGAAATACGTCGATTTCGATACTCATTATCATCAAAATCTATCTCCGTCATCAAAACCTCCGTCACATCAAAACCTACCTCAGCCAAACCTGGTGGGTACTTCCTGAAGTCTTATAGAGCTGAAATTTGGTATGCCGACTAGGATTAGCACACAAATAACGAAAATATTAAGAAATCTGTAACTTTTTACCTCCACCCCCCCATAAGGAAAGTGTATATAAAATTTCTTATTGGTAGGTACTTCCAAAAGTTCTAGAAAACTGAAATTTGTATTGCGACTAAAATTTCAGGTTTCTTGTTTATTTCTTGTTATTTCGGTTGATAAAGTGTACATGTTTTTACTTTGTTGGAAAGATAATTTAGTCGGCCTTGAGTTAATATAAATAAAGCACAACAGTCAGTTATAGTTAAATATAATCGGTTAATAGCTAAGTACCGCCCTAATTTATCGTTTATTGCAAATAATAATAGAGAGTAGGCTATGAAAAATAGACTAGCTGGCGCATAAGAAAGTCGGCCCGAAAAAATAAAAAGAACTAGAGCATCTTACAAAAATAAATGAAATCCCACCAAAAACATTTCATGTAAAGAAGGTTGCCAAGACTCACAAGCTCTTACCGCTTTCACTATTAAAAAGTTATCAGATCTCGTGTAGAGCCAAGCCCCTAACTCTAGAAACCCTACATCTTGGTCAAAAAGTATGACTTGGCCGTTTCATGGATCTAATACATGACACAACATTAAAAACCAGTGACTTAATTTCTTACTATAAGGATTACTTTTACAAAAGGGTTAATAAATTTGCTAGGGAGAAAAATACAAAATTAATCTTGAAAATTAAAACTTCATATAGATGTGATTTTGAAATCTTAAGTGTTACTGTATTAAAATGAAGGCAGTATGGAACCTAGCTAATGTGATAGTTTTCGAAATTGTTTTTCATCACCTTTCTTATGGCATCAATTTCATATTCCTGCAGTAAACAGATTTCACGTAAATATCTAAATTTAAAAATCACTCTATTTCAGGCGAATGGAAGGAGACTATTAAAATGATATATAAAATAAATATTTCTCATTAAAAAATGTATAATATATTTTATTAAAAAAGCTAATTGCAAACTGCAGGTGAAGTGAAGCGGACCCCAATATGATAGAGATTTAGCAAACCTTAAAAATATAGTATTGTAGACAGCTTTCGCTATTATTAAAACAAATATGTAAGTGTAATTTTAAAAATTAATATTTGTTTTTTTTTCTTTTCAGGTAAGTTGATGTTTCAATAATAAGCAATAAAAAGTAAGTAAGTTTTCGAGAAGGTATGCTAATGTTGCATTGTAAATTCAAATTGACTTATACTTATCCTTAATTATATATTTTAGCTTTATGAACTTTTGTTGAGTCTACTTCAGGTTTTTTAATGTGTCTATGCAACAAAAACTTTATACATATATATCAAGGAACATGATACGGATGTTTTTTTATAATATTAGTATAAGTTGTATTGTGTTAGTATATAAAATCGATCTGGATTAAAAAGTTCGAGTTAATTCAATTATGATTGAAAAGGTAATCGAGTGTAACTGAAACATTTTATCATGTGTATACTTGTCTGTATTTCGTTGTTCTGGAACAAAAAACAATTCCAAATAAATTTAATTAAATGTAAATTAAAACCCTTTCTTTTTAGTTCAACGGGCGATTTGTGTAATAAACTTGTCATGTTGTTACAGCTTACAATTTTATTAAAGCGAAATTAATGTCTATAAAATTCAATTTCTTATTTATGTAACACTTTTCTTAGAATTCACTTTAGTTTATATAGCATTTTCAACCAGGACGGTTGACTTTGAGGTTTGTTTTCGTGTTCTCTTTACGAAGCTGGAAAATTAAATAACTAAGGGGCCGTTCAAGTATACCATGCGCAATTGGGAAGGAGAGGGGGTTTTGTGAAACATTATGATGTGGTGGGGGGGGAGTCAATCAACGCGTTACGTAACGTTAACTTTTTGTTAAAATTAAGAGTATTCCTCGTTCACGACTCAGTTTATATATCTATATATTTTTGTTTACACGAGTCCATAGTTTGAAAAATATTTAAAAACTGTCCCATGAGGATTAGCAGCCACTGCAGCTAATACAGCAATTTCATTATTTTGCCAGTGAATGTTGCTTGACGGGTTCTTCATTTCCGGGTTGGACATTTCCGTCAGTAGTAAATTGTTTGACAGAAAACGCTGAGCGTAGAGATTGACAGCATTATCAAGACTCCTGCCAACTTTTTCATAAATCAGAACCATTTCAATTTTCTCTTGTACAATTAAATATTCCATTCTAAAGTAGTATTAACAGCCTAACGGAAACGGGTCTTTCATCTTCGCACTGAGTAAAATAAGTTGTTTCTTAAATTTATTTATTTCTTTTGTGTGTGTGTTTTTGTAAGTAATTACTAAATTACAAAATGAATTAACTTTTCTGACTACGAATTTCGAGTATTTACAACGTGGTATTTTTTATTGCAAACTTATTGCAGACTCATAGGCAAAGGTTCTCAATAGGAGAAACCGGAAAAAATATAATTTCGTAGATTACATCGCCATCTCTTATGAGTCGAGAAAAATATTTTAGACAAAACCTACGTATTTTTAGTCGTAGAATCCGAATATGCAATAAAAAATAAGGGTTCCTATATGATATTCCAAAGTTATCCCCTGCCCTAACTATAAGGAGGGGGAAGGACTAATTTTAGTACTAATCGATTTCCTCCGCGGAATGATTAAATTTTGGCATTTGAACATATGTTTCGTAGAGTGCTTATTATTCGAGCTATTTCAAAGATTCCTAAGGATAAATAAGGATTTGGTTAACAAACCAACTACACGTACAAAATTTAAACCAATTCTGTAGTACTGAACACTAAAGCTACTCCTTTTAGGAGAATTAGTCTGGTCAATGCACTGAAAAGTTATTGTAGGGACATTTTGTATATATCGTAATTTACAGCGTTCAGCTTTATATATTTTTTCTACTTAACAGTAGAAGATAAGATAAACGAAAAAAAATAATGTTTTCGACTATTTTTTTCATGTAAGGAAAAATTTACAAAAATTTATAATAATAATGTTTGACTAACCTATCTCCTTAAGCGGTATTTCTCTTCTTTTATTGAAAAAATTACGAATTCTTGGAATTAATATTTTCTCAAGTATTTTTTATGTTAAAACTTAAAATTTTTGAGCTAATTTTACTAGTATTAAAGTAGGGTAGGGCCGCACAGAGGACAGTTTAACGTTCTACAGTTAATCAAATCTTTATTACTGATAGAAAACGTTCCAAATTTAGTATAGATTGGGATTACGTAAAAGTAAATGCAATAGCAAATGTAGCAGTTAAAACCAAAACTTGTGGAAATGAAAAAGTGTCCCCTGTGCACAGGATCGCACTTGATCCTACGTTCGCCATATCTTATTTAAACATATCCAACTAGAAAATGGTGGTCTTCACTAGGTAAAACAATTCAAAATAATCAGATCCTTTTAAATTAAAAGATATACGTAAATTAAACGCCAGATTTAAGGACAAAATATACATACAATGTTGTCGCCATGATTCGCGGCTTCGGCACAGGCATCATGAACCCATTGCTGATATGTATATTCCACATTGGATCAATCCCTTCTTTGTGTGATTTAGATTGCAAGAATTTTTCTGTGCATTAGATACGTTGTGGATTTGTGTGATCTTCGGAATTGGTCCTACTATCATTTGTCGATTGTACAATTCTCCTCTTTATTGACTTTAGGACTCTCTTTGGTTTAATTATTGTTTTTTTTTAATTCTCCCTGCTTTTCTTTTTGACGGCTGTCAATTGTAAATTCTGGAATTTTACTTACTCTGCTAGCTTATTATCCTTAAACGGTGATCCTGTTAATTCCTCCACATGCTGCGTTCTTCGCCTTTATTCCCTTGACGTCCTTGCGGAGATAGAGTTTGTTTTGGTGATATCTGAGCCTATATATTTTGCAGATCTTCGATCGGATTGGAACTTGGAAGCTTGTAGATGGTTGAGGAAGCTGTTTGCAGATGTAATGATGTTATAGGTGAAGTTTCGGTTATTCGGGAAAGAGTTTCTGCATATATTTCTTCAGACGTATCTGAAATGATGAAAGTGTCTGAGAGTTCAGCTGGCTCAAATACACCAGGTAAAGTTGCAATTATTACAGAGTCCGTAACTTCAGCAGGTTAACATGTTCGCAGTTATGGAACAATTCCAGTTACTTGATGGGGTTTTCCGGAGTGACTACCCGAATAATTGCTCTCCGAATATTTCTGTAATGTTATAAATAGTAATTCTTGTCGATCGGTTGTTCGTAAGCCAATGATTCCATTCACGCGTCAGCTAACTTTTTGGTGGAGCATAAAAACAGCAGTCCAAGGACTGTAGCCGCTGGCTAGTATGTGGAAGCAATTAAATCATTACTACATTATTATTTCGATGGAGTTATTGCCTCAAGTGTTTTATGACTGGCGTGGTTATCTATAATTAAGAATGCTATCTTATTCTACATTAAAGCCCCATTTTGCGCTAACAATTCAGCCAACTTGTTTGCGGCCTTTCGTGGCAATAATCTTGTTAGGCTTTGGGATGGTATTAACTCCAGTCTCATTCACATTGAACACTTGTTCTGGTTAAAATGAATATTCGTCCATTACAAATTTAAGTACACCATAAAACTTCTTAACTTGGACTCTGTTGAATGCGGCAACTCTATCCACACTTGCTGACGCAGGTGCTCTTATGGATACTTGTAAAGAGAATCCTTTCCAGCAAGACCTACGCTTTTGTTGAAGTTATGAGAAAGTTAAAGCTTTTCAACAACAGCAAATGCCAACTTCCAGCGGCGTTAAACCATAAAATTCAGTTTCCAGATCTAAGATATGAGTGACAAGTTCTTTTTCCTGATACTTGCAATTCAAAAAACGAGGACCACTGGTGGTATAATTTTACAGACGACGCAAAGGCATGTTTTCGGAATTCCAAATTTTATGAATGCCCTTCTTGCAAAGAAATCTTTAAATTGTACAGCCTAAATTGCCATCGTTTAGAATCTAAACTTTAGATGATCGGCGCATCGTGCTTTTGATTCGTTTAAATTTCGTTGGTTGCTCGGGTTATTTTCCCCTCTTTAGACGAGGCAAATCTTGACGTTGTTTTGACATTTATGCGCTGCGCTGACCTGGTTTTTGTTAATTTCCTTAATGATTATTCCTAGTTTTCTTTATCGGCATCAGTCAACACTGAAGTTAATGATAGTTTCTTTCCGAATTTATCAACTCAAATTTTTATTCAACCAAAAAATTACCTTTGCTTTTTATGTCAAAACCAGCTGTCTCGCAGCGCGTTAGCATGTGTGTAGGGAAACGCAAATACGTTTACTGACGAAGTTAACAAAAAAATTACCGAATCGCACATTGTGCGCCGCTCATCTGAACGTTGTCTGCGCTGCTTCAACCTTTGTGACCTTCTGTGTGTGTGTGACCTCTCTGCCCTAAGCCACTTGCTTACAAATGTCATGTAGACGACTTTTCAACGATACAAAACTACCCAAAAGACATCCAATAAGTTACAAATAAAGTAGGAAAATAAGCTTAAGTGATCATTCTAGTTTATAATTTTTTTTTGCATTTTTCAAAAGTATATAGTATATATATATATAAAAGCTATATTATTTTCCGATTTTTACATTGCACTTCTACTACCTGAGTGTGTTTTAGATAACTGGTTCGAGCGGAATCTTGCCCACAATTTCGGTATTCCATTTTAAGGAGGTCACTTTCAATGCCCTCAATAAATACAAGCCTTCGGATTACACTTTTGGAAAAATTTACTGATATAATAAAAGCACAAACCTTTAAAATAACGTTAAACTTATTCTAATTTTCGAATTAGTTCTCCTAACGAAAATTCCCAAAAAAGCGTTCGAAATACCGCCCTCACACAGGTGGACCCCCTTAAAAAAACTTTAAACACGTTTTTCTAAAAACTATGTTTTTACGGTCGGCGGTAGTGATTTCTCCGAAACCACTCAACCGATCTTCATGAAATTTTAATCACAGCTCTAGCCTAAACTACAATCAAATTTAAATTTTGATTTTTACTATTTTTTTGGCCCAAAAACAATGAAAAAACCCCAAATTTTTTTAAATTTTTTTTTTTAAATGTCCGCCGTTTTTTTTATATATTAGTAAAAATTAATATCCGTAGTTCGGGCTAGAGCTACACGCATACTGAATGTAAACAAATTTGATTTTTTCATTTTAGTTGAGCCATTATCGAGATATCACTACCGCCAGCGAACTACCTTTTTTTTACGGAGCTACCTTCAGCCGCCATTTGGAAGTATAAGTGAAAAGTGTATAAGTGAAAAAAAAATTTTTTAATTTTTTCTATGTACTTTAAGAGTTGATCCAAATAAACTATTTATAATTATTTATTCCTTCCTAAAAAAATTAATGAAAAGAGCCTTTGTTTTGATCGCCTAAACCAGAATGATCCCTTAACAATAAACTACACCATAACACCATATGGCACGCACATGATAGACAATTTTTTACAAATTTACCTTGCAAGTTAATATCTCTTTCTCAATAAATAATGCTCTTGTACACGAATCAGTGCCACTGAAGTAGAAATGACAACAGTTTGCTGCGTTTACTTCCTGGAAAAATAGATAGCGTTAGTTATTTCCATGTTTATTGGGGTGGACCTCTGATAGTGGGTAGGGTGGGGATAGTTTGTACATTCCCACCTACATACATACTTCACACCACAAATGTAGAGTTCAAATGCCATCCAATATACTATTTAATGTAATATAAAATATTGAATACCTATAAAACCGGAAGTACACCTCAGCTTTCGTTTAGCTATGGCAGGGTTAATTAAAAAATTGAATTAAAAAGATGCACCTGACGTGCAAATAAAATACTAGCAGTGAAATCATATACATAAATAATAAACAAATGAGTTTGCTCAAATATTATTGATAAATGTAAATGTTTATGATATCTAACAATACGTACCTGCTGGTATGAGACACAAGTAACATCGAATGTTGTTTCAAATCCATTCTTTATAAAAAATAATTTATGTCAGTGCATTTGATGTATATTCAGTTGAGAAAAAGCATCTTTAAAGCAGCTTTAAGCTAGAGGGTACATAGGACTGACAATGAGTATCCACGGGCAAGATATTTATATAAAAAAAGAACAGAAATTAAATTTAAGTCCAAAGAGAAGCGCTTCCAAAATGGAATTCAGCAAGAACGAACGACTTTAATCACTTCGAGAAGAATAAGCGACATCAAAGGCTCTGAGGAGGAATTTTTATTTCGCTTTTGCCCATTGGACTCTATGTCGGACGTCTTGGTTACAGCCTTCCTTTATAAAAATGCATCTGCTTTTGTACACACGGCTCGATCAAACAGGTTGAGTTTATTTACCATACAAATGCTGAGCAAAGGATTATGCTGCATGCATAAGTGCATCATGTGAATCACATAGCGGTCATATTTTCGTGGTCTTGCAATTTCGACTGCCAAATCGGCTGCAGTCCGTCAAACATGGCAGTCGTCCGTCCAGGTTGAATTTTATTTTATCTTTTTGTGTTCGCGGTTTTCCGCTGGATTATAATTCTGTCACATCTTTTTGAAGGGAAATTGATGCAGTGTTCAATTTTCGACGAGATCTCATCCTCTGAGCTCGCCCTCTCTTTTTAATCTGGCTACTGTATCCCGTCTTTTCGCTGAAGTGACTGTGGAGAAATTCAGGTACACCGTACGATATCATCCAAGAGTTTCTGATTAATATTTAAATCTGCCCGAGGAAATTCAATGTGCAACCACTTCATCTTGATGAATAAAGAAAAGGAGAACATGAGAGGTGCCTTCGTGTGAGGTTTTCGCGACTGTAATTACTGATTCCGGGAAATGTGATGCCTTGTCATTTTTTGAGAACCTAAGGTGGCACTTGGCTGATGTTTTTATCATAAATTTTAAACCAAATTTGCAAATGATGATTTAATTGAAGGCCTGCAGAGGTGTAATCTCACGTATCTTGGATATGCTGGACGCTTAAGCCCATTGAGATGTCACTAAACTTATCAAAAGCGTTCATCAAGATAAAAACTATTATTAAAGTAGATGGATTTAAAGAACCCTTTATTATAAATTGTAGGTTTAACCTCAAAATTTCCAGTAGTTTTTGAAATTTTAATTGTTCCGGTATTGGTTCTTCAATAAATTCGTGATCATTAAGTAGTTGACAACAGTTTCAGTTGCAATAGCAGCAGCAGCACCTCGTTCAGAAAAGTCTGATTAGGTTTGCGACCTAGTCGCCAGATCTAATTTGAGTATTATAACTTGACCACGATCTTGGCAATCTTTTAAAAAAGTGAAATCGTCATGATTGTGAAACGAAAGTAATGAAACGAGGGCCCTCCAGATTCCAGAATCTCTTCAACTCGGATCACACAAAGGACAGCATTTACCTTTGCTTGCGCGATTTGCACGACTTTCATGTCGTTCAATGAAATGAAAATTTTTCTCATTCCCTAGATCTGGTCGCTGAGGAAAATGCTTACACTTTTTGCTTTTATTCTAATTCCTTTTTTACAAATTTAAGTAAATTTCAAGCATGTTCTTTGCAAAAGTTTGATCACGTTTGAAGATACCTACGAAGAAGTGGGGATGAGAAAGTATCGTGTAGGTGTATTTACGGCTAAGCACAAATCCCAGGAATTCTGCGATTTGCATGTTACATAGCAATTTGTTGGGAAATTTTTACAGAAAATTTAGAAATTTCACTTCGCGTGCATTTAAAATGCTAAGCTATGGGAATCAATCTCGGACGTGCCAGCAACTTTATTAAATTCATCGTGAAACTCGACACATTGGCGAGAAAACTTTTGGATACAATCTTAAAGTCACGGATTTATCAGATATAAGGAAGAAAAGATAAGTATCTAAAAAACCTTTTTCCTGAGAGTCGGCAATGTACTCCGCTCCGCATTTATTGTTGTTAAAATTGTGGTTGTTTGTTTAGTCAAGAGTTTTTGACTACTTTGCAATGTACAAATTTAACAAATGTGATTTTTAGGTTCAAAATTTAGCTTATTAAATTGGTTTATTGTACCGCCGGCCTTAAACGTTTAAATCATTATCACTTAAAAGTAGTGGTGCCAACTATGAATTCTCTCTCTCTTTCTAGTTCCCGTAACCCCTTATGGGGCATGGGGCGGGAGAAGAATTTCACCCGGTTCGAGACAACGGTTGCAAGTGAACCTACAATTTAAAGTGAATTTCGAACCACTGGCATTTTCTCTGCAACCCCCATGGCTTTTTTTCGTAATCCGTTGTCAGCAGAAAACTACCATGGGTCGCCATCGGTGGGATTCGAACCTGGAACTTACTCCATCGATGAATTAACGCTGTGAATTGTTCTTCGTAGAATCCTTGACTGTGTTCGAACGTCACCTACTCGAACAATACAATCGCTACAACAATTCTTCCCAGCATCCACATTTGGAAAGATAGATTGCCTTCCTAAATTAGAACTAAAGTTCGCATCGTAATGTTTTGAGAACCAGTTCGCCCTTTGTATGTATTGAAGTCGTAGATCTTCTCGCGAGCATCTTCGCCAGAAATGTTGTTGAAGCCAGGTGACTATTTGCTATTTCCGAAGATATGAACGATTTTTATTTGCAATAATTGGTTCAGTTATGTAATTTAAGGATGCTTGATTTAAAAAGTGGTTTTAATGTTTGCTCGTCTTTTTGGATCAGTAGACAATGCGGTGATTGACCTTGTGTCGAAAATGGCTGCAATTTACGTTGTAAGAATTCTTCAAATGTTAGCAGTAGCGACTGGAGGGTTCCACATTCCACCAAAATGGAGAGACCTAAGACGAATATGACGAAATTTTATACCCTTGCTTATACACCAATTGATGATGTCAGCTTGGAGCTGCTGTTTAAAGAATACTTCTAAAAGCTCTGCCAGTTATCTTCTCACTCCTATGAAGATTTCTTCGAGCAACAAATCTCTTTAATGCGGCCAGAAACCCTTCAAAGGTCAAACTTGAAACAACGTTCATATAAACAGTTCGCGTTCCGAAGCAAATAAAAACAACAATGTAAGATTTCCACGAATCTTGTATGTTGTATCAAAAGGTCCGCAAAAATCAATAGCGTATATTGCTTAACACTAAAGAAAATTGACTTAGTTTTTCGTCTTTCAGGTACATCATCTAATGCATGCCATGAGTATGTAGGAAGCTGAAGAAATTCGAACCTATTAATTCCAAAACAGTGGTTATAAACATAGGTTAATTTTACAATTTTTCAAATTTTTGATAATTTTATATCAAATAATTATACCGCTAAAAATTTGAACAGGTATAAGATTTTCTGTTTATATAAACTCTCTTCCTGGTTTATTTAGTCACTTCTCCTATTGCGGTTTAAATTATATCTTTTCCCAATAGTTTAGTTTTGATTTAATTTTCTGGTTTTTAATCAATAATAAAAATTGAGATTTTCCAAATCAATTTCATTTTTTTCCAATGCATTTAGAATTAAATAATTGTGCCATAATATATAATGAATAAATTTTCTTTTTGATTGCCACTAAGACTGAAATCCCATTACGAAATCATCACACAATCCAAGTACAGACTTAATAGTGTACCCTTAGTTCCTATATTCACATACATATATTCTTAACGCTAAAAGGTCTTTTCTATAGTAGAAGCACATGTAAAGGAAGCTTTGGATGAAATTGCACCGGAACATTGTCTTCTGCAGTTGATTTAGCAGGTGTTAATCCTCACAATATCGACAGACTGCATGAACTATATCCTAGATTTTATGATACTGCTTCCTCGTGAAGTCTGTGAAAGGGAATACTTCTGTGGTTTCAGACAAAAGCTTGAATAGCTTCTCCTTCTGATCTCATTAACAGTAGAGGTAAAAAGAAATGGAAATTGTAACCGTTTTTATTTCTACCATATATAGTAGCATAAAAGATTCATTTTAACGAGAAAGGAATAAATTGATGCAGAAAGATGTGACTTGATTCGGAAAGGTATAAACTTCATCAGGAGTTATGTGAATATATCCACAAAACGGATTTATTTTGAAAAAGGAAAAGGAGAATTTAACTTAAAAAAAGAGATTATCCTCTTATTTAATTTAAAATTTAAATGCCAATGTATGTACTTACATTTATCATCTTCTGTAGAACTAATTATATTTTGAAATTCCCAAAAAAAATATTACACTATTGAAACATAACTAGAGATATTTCTTTAAATAGTGCAAATAGATCCGAACAGCTGATTAGCCTAGTTTGGGGGTTGGTGCTAAGTATAAAACTCAGTTTTTGAAGTCGCAGCCGCCCCCAGAATCAGAGGCGCTGAACAACGCCTAACCGCAACACCACTAGGCTTCATAGAAAACACAACGTCGTGTTGAAAAGATGGTTGGTTCTATTCCATAGTCTTCAGGAATTTTTACACATTTATTTTTTTTGGTCACAAAAAAACATACTTTTGTAGCTGTGGCGCCTAAGGTAACAATTTTCACTAATTTGAAAAGCGTGCCAAAATTTCGGAAACTATTACATTTTAACTAAATTTAAATTTAGTATTGTGGGTGGTTGTGACTTGGCCTATGAGCACTCACAGGGACGGCGCATAATTTTAGAGATACTGATATAGTTGTGAGAGCAATTCAAATCTCATTTGCTTTTTATTCAACTGTCAAATAAAAAGGGTCTAACGCCTCAAAAATCTCTTCTCTCTTCCCTCAATTTTAATAAGCGCGGAGCCTGGGTGTATGTGCGCGTACACTTTTCTAAAAGCTATCAGTTAGCTTCTAGATAGATATATAAGCACATTGTCTGCATTTAAATGGATATTCATATCTTTTATTACATTTGGTTGTTAAATTGTGAAAAAACAAGAGGCTTAAGGATTGAACCTTGCTATGCTCCTTTATTATTATTATTATTAGATGTGGATCTAAGGACATATATCATATATTGTGACCAGATCCTATACTAAACTTAAGCCACCCAATTAAACTTCAGTTTTTTAATTTAACCTTAAATTTCGTTTGGGGGTTACCTTAACTATGACTAACGGTGATGAGAAAACCTCAACGAGTTGTTTGAGCTTAAATGGACCGAGAACCTCGCAGTGACAGAGGATGTCTTCCGCTGTCTCCTCTTTTTCCAAACAGAAGCGGTAAGTCTTTCTGAGTTAGCCCCATCTTTTTTAGGTGGTAGCCTGGTGGGGCAATGACTAGTTCAAAGTCCCACCATAAATCTTAAAACCGGTCTGTTGAATGAGACACAGCGCTTCCGTTTTCTGTTTTGAGAAGGTTATAAACCTCTTCGCTTGTCTTAGCCCCGAAGATTTTTTTCCAGTGTAAGCGCTGACCTAATACGTGTTGCCAAGGGTCTTTTCGAGCCTTTTTTGGCAGTTGATCCATCATCTCATTACTCTTAATGCCCTCTTCCTGGGACTAAGGCCAACGGGATTATGTTGCCCTGGGTCAGTTTTTTGAGTGCATTGAGACAGTCCTAGACAATTCTAGACTCAAAGGTATTAATCCCTAGAGCCGTGACTATCTGACATTATATATATATTTTGGCACCGCGTATTCGTCTTTAATAATCTGGCGTGCGGAGAGTTCAATGGCGAGTATTTCTCCTTGAAAGATGGTTTGTGCAGATCCGAGCGACTTATACAGCCCATAAAATCGGATGCCCGTTCTGTCTAGAATTATCCGTGTACCAAACCAGAGATCCCTTTTTAAAGATTTGGCTGTTATTAAGCCAGTATTCTCTGCTTTCAAGGATCAATTTGAATGGTGTATCAAAATTATGCCTTTTCGGAATGACTTCTTAGATTGAGTTGATTAAGTGCTCATCCTTAAAATCTTTAAGTATTTTCACGTGACCAGTCAGATTGCCTGCTTTGAGGTTTGAGGAGGGAGGGAGGTCTAGTAGAGCCTTTACTGTAACTCTTTTTAGGTGAGAATTCCATGTGAATCTTTGATTAAGAAGCACACTTACATATTTGACTTAACTTGAGAATTCTATCCGTGTTCCTGCAGGAATAGGATATTCTAACCTCAGCCTCCTTCTTCGTGTAAAGGGAACAATTTTTGTTTTGCTATGGCTGACTTTGAGTCGTTTCCTAAGAAACCAGGACTGTACAATTTTAAGGGCGTTTTCCAGTCTTCCAAATAATTATAGCTCTGCCATGCTTGCCCGTAATGGTATTTACCAGGTCATCTGAGTAGCCCTAGCATTCGTAGCCAACATCAGTCAGTCTTAACCGGAGATCATCAATAACAACTGTCCAGAGCAGAGGGACCCTTACTGTTACCGATTTATCCCCCAGCCTGGCCTCAATCTATCGGACCGTCGGAAGTTCGATTCCTTTGTCGATAGCCGTTCCTTCAATAGATGTGAACGACGTTTTGTCAAAGGAACCCTCAATATCAAGAAACGCGCAGAGAACAATGTTTTTACCATTAACAGCGTCTTCTAGTTTCCCAATTATACTATGTAATCCTGTTATGTTTGATTTGCCTGCTTGTTATGTGTGCTGGTGGTTTGCGTGTAGCGGTGTTTCTTTGGAAACACCATACCTAATGACTTGATCAATCAATAATCTGCATCGATTTTAGAAGGAAAGAGGAGCGGCTGATTGGACGGTATGGCTTGGGCTGAGCGGATGGTCGCCCTCCGCCCTTAGGTATAAAGGCCACCCTCACCACTCTCCATAATTTAAGGAGATATCTAAGCTGATAACTGGCACTAAAAATCTTAATAATGTATTGGCAACAGATCATTTATACCCTGCTGCAGAAGAGCTAGAAAGATGCCCTTCCCCACCGGGTGATTTATAGGTGATTTACTCTTTCAGCCGTCTGCAGTGCCCCTTTAACAAATTATACAACCAGAAGCCGTAAGTGCGAAAAATGAAGAAAGTTGTCAGCAGAAAACTACCATGGGTCGCCGTCTATGCGGTTCGAACCTGGGACGTCCAGTGTGGAATTCCTTATCAGTTACTACTTCGGCGACATTACTTACTTCGCCGACACTATCTCCTTTCAAATTCAAGATATATATGGTACATTGTTTGATGCCCCTTTTACGGTGAAGCCTATAATATAGATATATTTATTGTAAATGGGCTATCCTTTTTCAGAGTTCTCTTTTCACAATAATAGTTCCAGAGCAATTTATTGTTTAAAATTAATATAATGTTTACACTAATAAGTTTTTAGTACCAGCTTTTATACCATACGAGTATAATATCTCACAGCATTTAAAGTTTTCTGACATAATGAGCAGCACGTCCTGTTTTTATTTTTGTTTAAAGTTCCTTTCCACCTGAACAGTGAGAACAGCTGCAGGTTGCCTTAAATAATCTATATACTTAAATAATTCTAAGAATTTACATGTGCTCAAATTATAAACTTACGCGACACAACGAGGAACTTCCCTAGAAGTATGACAGTAAGCCCCAGGGACTTAAGAAATGCTTTTGCATGCATATGGGTCTACACAGTGTGATGTACGACATTTTAACAAGATTTTAAACGTGCGTGGCTGTGTGCTATGACTTCTTTTTACTTCCTGCATTTCTCGTTACATGCCTCTCATTCACTTCTCATATAGTTAAGAAAATCATTCACCTCATCATCGTTCCTGAAAATGTCTCTGCTGGAAGTTTTACAAAGAGAAGTCGCCAGTACTGCAATCCAGATGCAAAGCCGTAACAATGGGACTGACATTGTCATTACCATATATCTGATGTGAAGCATAACGAGGAAGTAGACAAATTGCTCGGATTTGCAGCAGGCAGGGAATCACCTTCTTCAAAACTTACCAGTTAACAAACTCTTCAGATCGTCCTCAAATATTGTCAGCTCCAGCACTTCCTTTGTTGGTTAGATGTTTCATGTAGGTACCCGGATCACAAAGGAACCGAAAAGTTTCAGTTTGCATCCTCGCGTGAAGTTCAAATTATTCAAGATTTCGTAATGACGGCTAATACTATTATTTCTCTTCTTATTTTTTTCAACTTGAGTGCCCATTTTAATGTCTTAATTGGATTTGCCGCGGAAAAAGCAATCATAAAAAAATACAAGACTTATGAAACCCGCGGAAAACCTATACCCAAAAAAGACGACTGACAGACCTGCAGGTGAAATTGATGAAATTCATGCGAAAAAATTATTTCAGAAAAAAACTCTGTCTACTGAATCCATCGAACTTTAAGAAATAGCCGGTAAAAAGTAAAATAACGAAGTGTAGCCGAAGAAAAAGAACATCCGCCGTAAATCGAAAATGATCGAAAATTGTCAGGAGCTCATTTTTTCAGAGCGTACACGTGGCCCTGGCATTCATCGGTTGTGGCTATTCTCAGAAAATTGGGTGATTATAAGGTGCAACCAAATTTAGGAGTAATGAGGCGTGCAAGGTTTTTGGTGGCGTCCGCCTGGTATTTGAGCAAATTGCTTAATTTGGAGCGACAAAAAAAATTTCGATTCTAATTAATAAGACTAACATTTTATCGAAACAATCAAATTTGACGGCGTTACTTTAATTCATATTTGCTGCTGTTGTTTAAGGGAGCTACAGTTTACATTTTGTTTTTACTATACACCTTTGTGTTTATTAATTTCCGTAATCTCCTTTGATTTAGAGGCGAGCGAGTTAACTCAGATGCTTGCTGACATTCTTTAAGGACCACAACAGGCAGCCCATAAGTAATTTATAGGATAACCAAAATGTGTAATGCTCTTAAAAACTACTTTTAAGTGCTAAAGTCTTTTAAAACTTTTAAAAATATTGATAAAAAAAAATTTTCTTCAATTATTTGTTAGTTGTGCCTCTTAACTCATCGGTTTTATGTGATAAGGTGTCTCATACTAAGGAAATTATTTTGTGTTATCCATTTAAATTTTGCTATACATGTAGGTATATGCATGCATTCACAGAGAGGGCAATGGGTAGTCGGTGCAAGAAATGCACTTCAAGGCAAGCAAATAATCACTTGAAGCGATATTCACACAATAATTTCAATTATTTGAGTCGGCGGTGTATTTGCAGTTTATTAAACATCGTCGGAGTTTAATTTCACCCAATCAGCATAGGCTCTTGTCGGTAGATCAACGACTACTAACTTGTTGGAATTTACCCCACACATTATTTCAGGCTTCCAACAAGGCATACAAAGGCACTCTATATACACGAATTTCATTAAAGCCGTTCATAAACTTCTTCTCTCTGTAACTATGTATATTTAAACTCACGAGGCTGGATTTCCCACTTTGCTTCTCGACTGGATTTCTTCCTAGCTAAGAGACAGGATATATCGAGTGTCATTCCGTGGCTCTACCTCAGCAATTTTAATGTATTATTTGGTGTGCCGCAAGGTAGCCATCTTGGCCCGCTATTATTTGTTCTTGCCATTAATGACATTGTCCCTGTGATCTACGCTGACGACATGAAGATCTTATCGTATTTTTAGGATATTCGTGACGCCATTGATACGATCATAAGACGGAATTGTTCATGTTGTTTCCGGCAGCCTCAATCGATAAGTTTTTAATTAGAACTTTGCTGGAAATGACCTCAGTCGCGTGCTATCCGTAACTGACCTTGGGGTAAAACTTGATAGGAAACTTGATTTTACTTTGCTTAGTAATTATATTGTATCTAGAGTAATCTTAGGCGTTAGTCTAGATACAGAGTCCTTTGATTTACCGACTTTTATTCATTTTTGCAGGTCCTATGCTCGAATATGCATTTCAGGTCACCCTACTACGCTGTTCGTTCCAAGCGTGTTGAATCAGTGAAGCGTAATTTTGTTTAATTTTCGCTAAATCTCCCTTAGGACGATCCGCTTAGATTCCCGCCCTATACCGATCGCCTCCATTTGCTCGCTTTGCCCTTACTTGAGAAAAGGCGTAAAATCGCTGACTTGGTCTTTATTAACCAGCTCTTAAATTCAAATATTGATTCAGGTACTCTTGTTAGCAAGTTTTCCTTTATACAGTCCCGAAGACTGCTTTTGTTGCATGTTGACCTCTCCAAATCAACTTAGTGCATGTGCGAATTCCGATGTAACTCTTGCAAGGAGTCACTTAGGAACTATCTTTTCTCTGTGTTCCCGTGATTATGCATATTGTGTGCTGGATTTCTTTCCATGTTTTCTTTCTTTTCCTTTCGTTTGCTCGTTTTTTTTCCTATGCATGTTGGTGTGAGAGCCTCATTCCATCGATTTGATGAAATAGGTTAATTTTTCCTTGGCTGCTACCAAGAAGTGCGCCTTTTCTACTTAAAAAAATGGTTTAGAGTTAACATGAGACATTAAAGTTGTGAGGATACTTAATTTGGTTGGCGACAGTGAAAAAGCGGCAGAAGGAGATGGGCTTAAACGCGCGAAAGCCCGGTAAAACTGCATACAAACAACAAATTGAGAAATATTCAATCTATGCAAACAGATATTAATCCTTCTTCCAAATGATCTCGATTGCTTAAATGTGTAGACAGTTTTACATGATATCTTTGATTAGGTAGTTGTTTTGACGTCATAATAGACATAAAATCAAATATTATGTCATACATTTTAGAACTTTCGATAAATTCGTTTTAACTTTTTTTTAACTATTTCATTTGTTGTATCTGCAAATATATATCTCAAAAAATCCTGCTTCGGGAACAAAATGAATGAAACAGTTCCAGTTGTAATGTAATCATACAAACGAAACAGAATCATTTAAATCCGGCCACACGTTAGTAATAAAATAATCATGAAAATCAGGCCACACATTAGTAAGGCGGGTGCTTCCTTCACTTCCCGTCCGCACTGTAGGTACACATTTTTATTATAGTATCATTTAGGAGGCTTAGCCTAGGTGCAGAGTTGTTTTCTTAATACCAATGGGTATGCAACAACAGAAAAAATATCCTCCAAATCGATCAGCGTGTTCCGAAGTTACACTCCACCACCACCCTCACCCTAGATCTCGCTCTTGCGAAGTCGGTTAAAACGTCTCGTCTAGATTGGTGTGGTACCCCTTCTTCATCCCAGCCCACTTTAAACACCCCCCTCCCGTATACCATAAGAACTAGTTATCCTGATACCAATTTGGCAACATACTCTATACAAGGGGAAAAGCACCATCCAAATTGGTCCACGCATTTAAATTCCCTATCCCCTACTCCCACCCACCCAGAAAATTGTTGACAAAGTAACAATAGGGGGATCACACTGTATACAGCAACTGTGTGCCCGGCTTTATTCGGACTTTTGGTAAATGAGTGTCGTCTCCGATTAGTTTAACATGTCACTCCATACCCACACCTAGGGGTGCTACATGATTCTTAACCCCCTAGTATCCAACGACATTTAGAGTTTTTAGATTTAATTTATCATTTCAGTGATCCCGAAAACTATAAATTTGGTATTGGTGGTCGATTGCATTTATTTTAGTTTCCTTTTCTTCATACCCCCACCCCTAGGGCTGTCTTACTGCGGCAGTATGTCTAACTGCATCGGTAGTGTCAGTATTCTGTTCAGCGACATCGAAAACTATGGACATGTCACTCTCCCCCCCCCCCCCTGTTCGTAGCAGCCTTAACTATGAATTTTTTCGTGAAAGTGCCATCTAAACTGGATTAGCCCGAGTTGTTTTCGATTATTTGTACATTTCACTCTCTTCCCACGCACATCCATAGGAATGGAATGTCTTATCATCTTACTGACCCCGAAAAGTATGGATTTGACTCCAATATCGGTCATTTTCGATTATTTTGACCTGTTACCTCTACTCCACTTTCCCCACTCCTCTTACCATAAGCAGCCTAAACTATGCCTAGGAAAATAATGAACCTCCCGGCGTACCATCTAAAGCGCATTAGCCATTTCTGAGATTAGCACGGACAAACAGACTGACATACAGGCAAAAATTGTAAAAATAATTGAATGGCTTTTCATTTCATGTAAATAACCATATAAGCTAATAAAATGACAATTATTTTGAAATCACAGACAGACACTTCAGTTTTATAAATTTAGAGATAATATAACTAATTTTAAAAGCTATTTGTATATTATTATAGTTTTACGAATAACAGAAATATAAAAATGTTATAAGTTCATAGGAACGAATAGATAATATAATATAATTTAAAGATTTCAATACCGCATCTTGCCTACTAACTAGTACACAATAGTTCGAATATCTTTGATTAGTTATTTTCTAAAAACTCCAATTAAGGATGTTAACCAATGTGGTAAATAGGATGCAACTAAATTTCATAGGTTGAACCCAAATTTAACAGTCAATGACCATGAAATCGCAAGCCTGCATGCCACCTATGTGTAAATGAGTAAAACAAAATTAATATCTTCCCAAAGAAAAGCAAGGCAAAAGAAATATTTCGTGCTGGCATGTCATTTTTAACTTCATGTGAGGCGTATCGACAAATTGTTTTTTGACTTCCAATCAGATTTGGTATGTAAAGAGAAATATCAAAGTAATTTTTAATTCTTTTAAAATTTTCTGTCTTCCTTTTGTATTATGAAACGTGTGTCACACCTTTGTACCAACCCACATGTCTTGTTCACAGGTTCACTCGAGCCGACGAACAACCAGAAGCCTATGCCAGTTAACGTTTTTTTTTTTCAAAAAGGAGCCACTTTCGAGTCGTTCGGAAGATTTAATTTAAGATAACAAGAAATGACTAGCAGCGATCACCTCATAGAAGTGATGTTACACGAAATAATAATTTTAGGCCACCCAAAACGACCACCACGAATTACGCCCCTTTCACAGTGATTTGATATATGTAAAAGATCTTGACAGGGCTATCTTGAAATCAAAACGAGATCCACTTGGAATGGAAAATAGGGCGTCAGAGGAACTTGAGAAAAACTTACAACAGATGTGTCAATCAAATTGCTGAGACTCTTGGCATCCCCATTAAAAACCACTTAAAAACAAAAGCTGTTGAAACCACCGATCGTCACATAAGACATGATCAATCACTTTATCTTTTGTGTTATTCGATTTCAGCCCCTTTGATACATGAACTTGCAATTTTACTTCCAAGTGGCAAGTAAATATTTGCAATACGTTTTTCGTGCTCTTCAATCTTAATCAATTCTATGAATAATTGAATAATTGTTACTGTACAATTCACCTAGCTACATACGTATTTTTTAATAGTTTTAATCAAAATGTTTTTTTTAAGTATGACATGGCCTCAGCTCAGGAACTATTCTTATCCAATTGAAACTGAGCTGAATCTGAAAAATGATTTCAATGGATACCAAACTAGAAAAAACTTCTATGACGAATTGTAGCTAGAGAATTTTGAGAAAACAAATTTAAGAAAATCGAGAATATGTAAATAATTCATTGTCATTAAAATAGCAATAAGGAGCGGGTCGTTCTGGTTCCCACCGAATCAATTTATCTTTTGGTTTAGTACAATGTTGAATGATCGATCATTATTTGTCGGAAACATTTATATACCAAATGTAATTTAGTTTAATGGTAATCGTACTTAGAACGTTTTGTCATACGAGTGCTATTTGTGTTGTTTACAGGTACTTGGTCTTGGTAAAAAAATGGAATTAAATCGTGAACATTTTCGTGCGATGATTTTCTATGATTTTCGACGTTGATTAAACCAACAACAGTGTGCCGATCAGCTACTTTTCTTTCTTTCGACTTTTGGTAATGAAGCACCATGTTCCGCTGGTTTTCCGAATTCAATCCACGAATAGAGGACGAATTTCGTCTTAAATGTGCCAGAAACATCGATGCTGTGCGTGAACTGATATTGCAAGATCGTCATCTGACATACCGTGAGATTGAGGAATGCTTGGGCATTAGTTACACTCGCATACATCCAATATTGCATGAACATTTGACCGTCAAAAAGATTTCTTCCCATAATTTGACAATCGCTCAAAAAGAGGACCGTGTGAATTGGTGCAAAGAAATGTTGAAAAAATTCAATCGCAGTTCTTCAAAAGACGTCTATAAAATCGTGACAGGCGACGAATCATGGATGCACTATCGTCGTGTAGCAACAATCGACTGTACGGTTCTTTCAAGACGAGCAAAATCCAACAAAAGTTGTTCGCGCACGAAGCACTTCGAAGCAAATGGTCTCCTGTTCCTTCGGAATAACTAGACATGTCGCCACCGTGCCATTCCAGCAACCTAGATCGATCAATTCTGAATGGTACACCACCATTTCTTTCCCAGAAGTGTTCGGAAATGGAAGGAAACACACACATCGGCTAAAACAAGTGAATTTTTGAGCATTCAAATTGATAGGTCATCCATCGTACAGTCCTGATTTGGCACCCAATGATTTTTCTTATTCCCGTAGCGGTTGGTGCGTTCAAATCACATGTTTTGGAGGTACCTCAATCGGAGTGGAGTAAGTGCTTCAAAAATTGGTTCAAATGCATGCAAAACTATATTGACCTTCAAAAGACATAAATTTAAAAAGATAGTTCACCCGTGCATCGGAAAATCTAGATTAACCTTGAAGAATGAGGCCAAATTTCTGAGTGGGATGGACGGTAAACTAAATTGGGCTAGGCACCTACACGAGAAGAAAAAGCTGTAAGAGCTTTCTGGACGGGAGTGGGGACTATCATCCTATATTATTAAATGGATATACACATGTGTAATCAGACCCATGATAACACATGGAGCGATAGTCTGGTGGAAAGCGATGGTGGTGGGCAGAAACCAGAAGATTTTGGACCAGGCCCAACGTATTTGCTGTTTAGGTATAACAGGGGCTACCAGGTCAACACCGACAAGGTCCTCGTAGTCATTTTAAATGTAATTCCACTGGAATTCTATGTTCAACAAGTAGCACTAACCTCAACTATACTTTTACGAATGAATAAACTGTGGAAGGTATGGGGAATGCAAACCCAACATGAGAAGATCGTCCGAGTATGTAGTGGAAATACGATCGAGAGACTCTTTGAGGAAGAAGATTGCTGGGACTTCAAAACTGGTAATCCAAATTTGGAGGCAATCTTCAAAACTCAGTTCCCGACAAAAAGTGAATGGATCAACAATAGGGTGATTCAAGTAAACACTTTAGCGATTTACACAGACGGCTTAAAATGCGAGCGTTTCTGTGGCTTTGTAATATCGTGCAAGGAACTAAACCTGGTTTTATAAGGAAGGGTAAACGACTCCTCTTCGGTTCTTCACTGTAAAATCGCAGCGATAGAGATAGGAGCTAAACAGCTAATAGAGCGGGGACTAAGATCCTCCAGGATTGCAATATGCATGGATAGCTAGGCGTCCATCAAATCTTTAACTAACTTAAACTTTAACATACAAAGGGATTTTGGGGAACTCTCAATGCACATGAATCTGAAAAGATCATTAAGCTTAACAAAGCCAAACTGAAACTTTTTGTTTGCCTTGTGACAGGACATGCAAGACTAAGGGCTCATGCCATAAAAATGGGAAGGGCAAACACTAGTCTATGAAGGGGATGTGGGGAAGAAGACGAGACCGTATTACACGTTCTCGGCCAATACCCAGCCCTAACGCAAAAAAAAGTCTATAATCTTAGGAACATACTACCTACTGCGTAGATTTAGCAGAAGTTAAGAAATCAGAGTATAATCGAATTATCCAATTCCTTACGGGGATAAGTTAGCTCGAAAACCAACCAACCAATATCAATAATAATATCTTCATGGAGAATATTTAGAAAAACAATAAAGCCATTTTCGATTATAAATACATATTTATTTTTACTTGTCTATTTCAAAGTTTAAGTAGCAACCCTCGTAATGCTGCAATATGTTAAGCCTTCGGATAATATAGGTATTTTAACATGCCATACTTATAATCAATTAATATCAATAGGTAGGCGTTTTATTTGTTTAATTTCCACCGGCTTCAAAACATCGTAATAGACATAAAATGAAATCTTTTTTTATGTTTAAGATTTTTATGAAGTCAATTTTACTTCTTAAAACGTTTTTATTAATTCGTTTTCTTGTCTGTCTGTTTGTCTGTTCGGTACAAAGTTTGCAATCGATTTCAAACTAAATTTCCGATGAGCTAGAGACTCGAAATTTTATACATAGCTCAGAACTGGATGACAATGCAATATTAACTCGCTTTCTTGTCTATCTGTTCGTAAAGGGTCTATATAGAATCCTAATACTTATCTCACGCTATCTTCACAGATAGTCCTGAAAATCTGTGATTGTAAATTTTTAATAGTTATAAAATACTTTAAAATGAAAAACGTGGGGCACACACAATGGATAATAGTAAGTAGTGTAGAGAGTAGCTGCCGTTAAGAAAACTCCCACACAGTACGTATCTATTGTCTGGGGCTAGGAGCAATAATTTTATACTTTTTGGCACGTTTTAAAAACGTTTTATATTGAAATTGTTTTTAAATAATTATTTTACAAACTATTTCACTTTTTAGTATCTTTAGATAAGCTACTCTAAAAATTCTGCTGGTGTTAACAAAGCTATTGTACTCAGAGGTAGTGTACTCTATACAAGAAAACAGAATCATCCAAATCGGCCACACATTACGAAATAAGTCGCCGCTTCCTTTTCATATCTTAACACTAGATATATTTTTACCGTGGCGCTAGTCAGCAAAAAATAATTATCCAAATCGATGTACGCGACACGAAGTTTGGCTCACACTCCCCCACCCTCATCGTGGATCCAGGATTTTCCTCACTAGCAATATCTCACAAAACAAAGAAGAATTATTTATCTAAATCGGGCGATGTGTTACGATATTAGGTTTTACCCATTCCCCCACTCCACTTCATCCCACTCACGATATGTTTGAAATAGTACCAATGGGAGAATATACTTTATATAACAACAAAAAATTATGCAAATCTATCCTAGCTTCACGAAGTTAGGCTCTATTTCTCCCCTAAACCCACCTTAGATGCAAAATTTTAAACTTAATACCAATTGGGGAACGTGCTGTATCCATCAGGAAAAGTTCTTTAAATTGAATAACGCGTTCCGAAGTTAGGCTCCCGCAGCCCTACCACCACCCTAGGTTTTTTTAATGATAATGCCAAAGCTAGGGAAATGCACTTAGATGCTAAAGCACAGCCATGCTAGGAAAGGAATTAAGGGCGAGGCAAATGGGTTAAAAGTTAGAGTGAAGGAAGTGTCCATATACGCCTCGTTTGAAATTTTCGGGCTCATAAGGCGAGGGAATAACAGTAGATGGTAACATATTCCACATTCGTGTTTTTCGGCTTAGAAAAGATTCTCGAAATTTAGGGGTATGAGCGACATGAAGCTCTAGTATGGCCCGTTGTGATCTCTACAAGGAATCAGACTGACAATTTCGTTAGAACAATGGCCGCGGAAACAGCGATAGAAGAGTGAGAGACAACCGACATTCCGCTGATGCTCCAGAGAGTGAATGGTCGCAGAGATTGTGTAGAGTCACCAGAAAGTTTAATAGCCTTTCTTTGAACTTTGTCTAACAAGGACAGTGCCGTATGTCCGGCCCGGTTCAAATATGGGAATTATATTCGAGTCTAGTCCTGATGTGGGGCTTGTAGATCAGCGTCAAGTCCGACGGGGTGAAGTATTTCTTACATCTCTGTAGACAATCTAAGCATTCAATCGTATTTTTGGCGACAGAAAATATATGGTCGATCTGAGGGTGGGCTAGGTCTTTTTTAAGCATTGAGTTTTGGATGCATTAAACATAACACGGTTTTCTCTGCCCCAACCGAGGATTGTAGAAATGTCATTATTTAATGATCCAAGCCTACATTTCTAGTTGATTTCTGTAGAGTTTCCACGGAAATTCATTACGGAATCAAAAGAGTAAGCGAATTCAAGGGTGCTGTCGTTGGTGAAACTATGAATAGGAATGTAAGGGAAAGACAAAAGATCATTGATAAAAAGAAGAAATAAGCTTGGTGAGAGAACTAAACCCTGAGGTACACCGGCATTTATTTCGTAGAGATCAGATGTAACTCAGTATATTATTACACGGATTCCGGCCTGACAAAAAACTCTCTATCCATTTGAAGAGATAAAGATCCATACCAAATCCTTGAAGTTTGGCCAGACACTATCAAGAGTAACGATCTCGGACTCACCAAAATTATGCAGGCAATGATTCCAACGCTCCGTTAGAGTCGTAAATAAGTCTCCTTGAGTAAAACACAATCGGTATGTAGTTAGAGGCGTCTCATGCCTCTCCTTTTTATGGCATCGGCTGAACATGAGCAATTTTCCATACAGACGGAAACACTGCTGTTGAAGTACGACAGGCGAAAGAGTTTGCGCAGAGGTTTAGCATTTTAAAATCAGAAAATCCGAGTTTAAAGAGTACCTTAAAAACTTTCCGAGTACAAAAATGTCTTTTGCGTCTTTTGAATGCTAGTACACTGCAATAGTGAAGGTAGTGGCTGAGATGTAGATGGCATGTGAGAATTAGCATTCTTATTCGACATTCTGGTCGAAGTTGAACTTTTCCCGACTAATCACTGATTTGGCGTGGACACGCCTGTTAGCGCCACGCTCAACGTATAATATTACTTTTCTGCTTATTTTTTTTTTAATATCTTTAATTATCATTTACAACTAAATTATTATTAGCTTTATAGCTTCTTTATACAACTAAATTATTATTATTTTTTCACGAAATACATAAATTTGACTGCATTTTTATCATCTCATAAAATTATTCGTAGCAATGCGACCGGTGTATGCATAGATTATGGAGTAATGGAATCAACGTGGGTATCTTATTTGAAGTTGAAATTCACTGAATTCCAATTTCTAGGAAAACCGATAATGATAGCCTTTCTTCTGTTTACAACTTGTTTGTAAACGATCAGGCGGATCATGTCCATAAATCCGTTCAGTTCATGCGGCGAATGATAAACTTTGAGTTATCACGTTACTTAAGAAAAAAGTTATGGATTCTAAAAAGTGAGAATTATTTACAGCCGATAAAATTTACATGGTTTCGTGTGCAGTGTTATCGTAAGCGGTCTTCTCGCTGTCAACAGGCCGATGCGATGCCGGCGAAAACTTTTTATTTCGTGAGCCTTCCACTGTATTCCAATTATCTTTATAGCGCAATAAAGTAAGAAACGTTTCATTACAATTATCACCTCTAAAATGAGGAGTCTCTGAATCTGCTCTTGTCCAGGTATGATTGTTTTGTTTCGGACACAGATCAGTTAACGATCAGTAGAGGCGTAGACGGGTGGTCACTATTCATCTGTCGAGGCGGTCGGGCAACCATGCCCACCCATTTTTTGAGACATTAAAATGGGCGAGCAATTATATCTGCCTCTGCTTCTGCCTCTTACAGATTTGGAACTGAAGAATTTTTCAAAGAGTGCCAGAGCAATTTATAGCCGAAAGAACAAGTTTATTCTGACTTCCTTAAATTTGTTTTAATTACAAGCAAACATTTTTGGCACATTAAGGAAAAAGAATAATTTTATATAGCAAGGTGCGTATAAATGAATTGAACCCGCAGAATCTGCCGCTAAATTGAATGTACCCCTGAGGTCACTCCTTTAAAAATCACGAACAAGTATATGGGCAAATGATGGGATTTAATTATTTAAAAAAAGTATGAATTAATGGTTTCGCTGCCCTTTGGCGGTATCTTGATTAATTGGCTGATAAGTGTCTTTATTTTTGGGTTGAGAGGTTTGGCCCAAAATCGTTCTTTTATAATATGTACAATGTAGCTGGAGAACTATTGAGGAACTCTGAACCCAGAGGGTTGTTGAAAAATATCTTAGGTACTAATAAACATGGTTAAAGAATTCTGCGTTGTTTATTATTAGGGGGGGGGGGGGGGTAAGGGAATTTTTTTGAAGGAATGGATTGAGCAAATTTATTGAAACCTTTTTTACATTATTAAGCATACTTTTAACAATATTCTGTAATTTTTTCATGCAGAAATATTGCAAAACAAGCCGGTGCTTGCCCCAGAACGTCTTTGGAAAAAATACAATTTGCGGTGTTCACTGTATCTCGGTCGGAAATTATCTGAAATCAAAAACCATTAAAATTTAGTCAAAGTATTATCAAATCCTCCCCCAACGTTCTCCGATAATTTTTTTTGTTCATTTAAAAATTTTTGGTGGCCATCTAAAGTGTAAACTGCTATTTTATTGCTATTAATGTAAAAAAAAAAATTTTAACTAAACGTTGCAAAAAAAATTTTTTTATACCTTACCACCCCTTAAAACAAGAAGTCATAAAACGGTTACCTTCTTCAATAAAACAAAGATTTCTAATTTTTTGATGATTAAAACGTTAAAAATGTTTCTTAATTAAAACGTTAAAAACAGTACTTCATTACTAAAATATGTACGAAATTATATATTTGCATCTTATACAGGGTGTAACATTTCAAGAGGTTAATACGAGTTTAAATGATAGCTCTCACCTAAACAATCAAAAAATTGTAAGGCAGGGGGGGGGCAATCTGAACCGTTTGGGAGTTACAGGGTGATTCATAAATTTCAGTTTTTCATGTTGGGCACATTACGCTTTTATGTTTATCTTTTGATCTACCCAACACAGCGACATCAACCAAACGCTAAAAAACTACTATCCCAATGACCTTTCCAAAATTTTGAATAATATCGCTCAAACTCCTACCATGGTACAGTCACTTCCAAAAGTGAAAAAAATGTTTTGCGATTACCTAAAATTCAGTATTTTCTCACATTTTTTTTCCAAATTCATGTAATTAGTAAACCACTTTTTTTATTTTAATTGGATTGATCATCTTGTTACCTTTCTACCTTCTACCCAGGTAGAGAAAGGGTGTAGAAATTTATAAGTAGAAAACTTATCGGGAAATATTTGAAAATCTGCAATTTAAAGAAACTAAACTCATATTAACTCTAAAATCCAAAGCAAGCAAAGCAGAGAAAAACTCCAAGCAAATATGACTTAACTACAAATGTTACTGCAAGGTTAATGCAGTGAAACAGTTAAGTTGTTTTTGCCCAGAATTTTTCTCTGATTCGTTTTTGCCCGGAATCTCAAGCGGTTCGTTTTTACGCGGAACATTTTTTAAACTACTTTTGTTCGCATTTGTAGACCCTGTTAGAAGGTTTTGTTACGTTAAACGGGACTTCTAGGAAAAAGTACTCATAGTAAGCGCTTGACTTTGCAACAGTACCAGCTCAGGGAGTATTTTAACCAATATGCATATGTCTCCTCCAACTCGACCTATTCGATTTTATTTCGATAGAGCTTGTCATTATGTAAAACAACAAGAGCATTACGAATATGTGGCCATAGCCAAGGTTTAGAAATGTAAATGAAATCCATGAGGGTCGAAAAAAAAACATCGCGAAATAATGATAAGTTCAAAAGCAGAGCTTGCACATAATATTCTGAAGACCACTACTATTCAGACCATCATACTTCAGCAGTGGCACTAATAAACAGCATGACCAAGAACAGAACAGCAACACCGCAATTCCATTACTTCTACTAATTGATCTTTTGAAAATGGAATAGCGAAAATCTTTGAACTGGTGAATGCAAAAGGGATAACATTCCAAAATTATGAAATATTAATTAAAATAGAAATTTTGGAGGTTTTTGCAAAAGCTATCCACTGAGTGTAAAACCGGGAATAATGAGAAGGATACCTTTCTGTCGGGGCTGAGACACAATGTTGCTAGACATCGCCCATTGTCAGAAGAGTCTAAGACTCTAAGCAAAATACGTCGTCATGTAAGTACTTTGCTATTAAAGATGTTCAACGCCTAACTAAGCTCCTTGAAACTATGTTGCAATGAGAGGAAAACACAAAAACCGCGGGAAAACACTTGTTGCTACCATCATTATAAAAACAGATGACCATATCTCCTTAGTTCCAAAAAAAGGAGTCACATTACTCGTTTGTTGCAGTTATTTACTTGTATTCAGGTTTGACGGTATTCAATATGGAGGAGATTATTAGGCACCCAGATCTAAGAGGAGTCAGAGGATTTCAGAGAAAACTGTGGATACAGGTTTGGTAGGCCACAAGTAGGACTGTGAAGACTTGAACACAAAGATAAAATCTTCAACTCTAAACGAGGTAGTGAAAAGAACTGCTGTTGCCTCGTAAGAGGTTTTACAATAAGATTCAAGACGTCACGGAAATCTGCCTATTCCTTTAATGTCAGTTCAGTAAATGTTTTACTGCGTAACCTTTTGGACTTTGTCTTCAATATTCATGATATTGGCAACGACACTTTAGTTTTCTACATTTAAACAGAAGGCGAAGCTCAACGAGGCCCTAATGAAGTATGCGGTTCTGTCCTGGACTTCATTAACCGAATCCCTAAAGAAGTGAAAATCCTCCATGTTTTTAGCGATGCATGTGCTGGTCAGAATCGTAGAAAATCCAAAACGATCAGATACTTAAGTTCAACGACTGGTGGCCGCAGTATTTTAAGAAAACATACAAAGATATTGAGAAGAAAAATCTGACTTACAGCATCAGTAAATACAGACATCTTATCTACACTGAGGAGATGAAGGACTGTGTGAAGGCTTTGGAATACATTGACGGTCTGAACCAAGGAAATTTCGGTTGAAGAAACAAGATCATGCGGAGCTCCCCAGTTCCAAAACTTATGATGGAAAAGTTTCAATCAATATCAAAAAGTCATTCTAAAAGTTACCCACTACCTGAAGAGTACAAGCCATTTTATGATGAAATTCTTAGGTATGCTACTACCAACACAGGGGGGGACAGATTTTGAATACAAACCATCATAATTACAATAATTCTGTTTCAAAAGATTACACTGCTCTTCAAAAAATGGGGTGTTGCTTGTTGTTGTGCAGCTGGGAGTCATTTCCGAAGTAACTTCCTGAGTAGAATCCGAATCCGAGGTCAGAATTAGGCCATGAGGTCAGGATGGGTTTCTTGGCTACCTTTTAGGTTACAAACAGGATGCAACAAATTTTTTGGGCTTTTTTTCAAATTATTCAACCAGAAAAAAATACCAAGAAATTTTTGTGCACCCTGTACATTACCGCAAAAGTAGCAACAAAAACCATTTTTCGAGTACATAACCTCAAATATATAAAAATCCTGGCGTGATGGCCCAATTCTGACCTCGGAAATTATTTCGGAAATGACCCCCAGCTGCCCAACAACAGAATCTTGTAGACCTGTATTATGTTTAAGAGAAAACCAATTCCACTCTAGGAAAAAGTGATTTTTTCTTCTTTATTTAAAATTACTTACAATTAAAAAAAAACAATAAATGAATTTAAAATGTCCACCTTTTCGATTATTTTTAATTTTTGATTTACTAATAAATATTTTTTGTCATAAAACTGTTATTATTAGCAACTTTACTGGCTGTTAAAGAATAGATTGGAAAAAGGATAACATTCCTGCACCTTTAATTATTAATAACACACTGAGTGGTTTGGTTTGATATTTTGATTTTGAGTACTTATTGAATAGGCCTACAATTGTCTAATAGTAACATTTTCAAGAAAATTTATAGCTTTGCCAATAAATTGTTTTTTTTTTCAAAAACTAGGTAACTGGAATGTTATTCTTTTTCTATTCACTCATTCATTTGTTGCAATTGATAATAATTTATTAAACATTTCTGACCACACGTTTAAACCTTTATTCACCAGCTGTTTTCTTTGTCGACATGTAATGTCAGCTCTCTTCTCCATCCAATATAAAACAAATCCATATGTCTTTGCTTGAAAAAAAACAATACCTTAAAAAATTGTTTAAACTTAAGCCACTCAACAAGGGTAAGACAAAAATCCTAAGAATAATATTTATTAAATGTCTGATGTTTTCCGCGGTTGCGTTAGATTAAAATGTTTTCTTTGTAATTGGACACGATGATACTTCAACATAATTGTTTCCGCCTGATTGACTTAAGCGCTGAGTGCTGTTTTTGTGCAATTTACGACTCTTGAGAACTTAAAAAGGCGAAGTTAAAGAAGTTAAAACTCCACTCGACATCCTTGTGCAGGAGGTACGTGCTGGCTATGAACAAGGTAAGTACTATTGATTTTATGACCGAACTAGAGGTTCTTTCTCTGAGCGCTTTCCTTGGTTTTACATTTGATACCCCTACTCTACGCCAGCAATCGATCGTTTTATTGAGAAAATCAAACAACGAACATGTTTAAGATTCCAAAGACAAGAAAAATTCCTCGCGGGTATGTCTCTTGCTCCCTGTCGTTAATCCAATCTCATGTTATTGACAGTGACAGATAAAAGGATAAATATTCATTTTATTATCTTTGTAAATCGTGTTCACGAGAGGAAGAAGTGTCAAAAGTAAATCTTCCCATGAGATTGAAGTGCCCATAACGAAAAGGCCGATGACATGAGAAACATTAAACGGCTTAACTCGTTACGTTTATGACTAGCTTTTTCAGTCTCCTTAAGAATTGACAGAGATTTGTCTTGTGCATAATTAAATCTGAAAACAGAGGATCATGTCGCAGTAATGACCTTCCTTCTATAGCCACCACCGCGGGGCCTTAATAAGAACCATCAACTGTATGTCAACTGCTTATGCATTCCTTATCAAAGTTGTTTGCCCCAACGTCCTATAGGTTGTTCAGTAATTTTTTAAAGTTCGGTGAAGAAGATTTACAGCTGCGGGTAACTATGCATTTGCTGGATTACATGGTACTTTTATGAGACACCCTGAAGATTTTCCTAGCCCTTCCATTATATTAAGACAGAAATATCCCAGAAATATATCACCTCATTTTATTGAGGCGTCTTTTTACAAATTACAGTCTTTGAAAATCATCTGAGCTTAGGGTCAATAAATATTTTTTTTATTAAAATCTACAAGAGTTTTGTTTATCTTAAAAGCGTTGAAATTGATTTAATAAAACATTTCGGATGCCTTTATCGGAAATTTGTGGTTGATGGCGCCACGAGTATTTTGTTTTATTTTCCAATATCATAGTGTTGAATTGCTCACAACAAACATATTTAACTTTATGTTAAAGCATAATGCAATCATTAGTGAACCTTTGAATATACATGTAGTTTTAATTAAATATAAAAAACAAAATCGGGATAGACCAAATGAAGCATCCTGAAAAAAAGTATCCTTTCGTCCTAGAGACCTCAATTACTGGGCTGAACATTTGCCACTTGATAGTTGAAATAAATAAAAATATATGTATGTATGTATATGTAAGATTAGCATTTTTGAGGGTGCTTATAAACAGGACAGATACATTTAGATGAGCAAGACGGAACAGGCCCTCCCGTGCTATTGTCAAATGTTATTTTGTTTGTGGTTGCGTAGAGTTCTCAACTAAATATAAAAATAATAAATTTTACTTGATATAAATAATAAATAATGCGTGAGTGATTAATGCAGACATGAAATGTTTGGTACTGCTCGGTGTGAATTCTTACAGTTCGGTGTAAATTCTTTCAAAAAACGGTAAGGAAATTCGTTTTTCAGCTATATTCAATCTACTCCTCAACTCTTACACTATAAACATTTAAATGACTTAAGGGGGCATCCCCGAACATAAACGTCAAAAAATCGAAATTTTTGTTTTTCTTTATATTCTTCTTGAGGGTCCTAAAAATAAATCTCTCGACGATTTTTTCGATTTCTTAACTGGAAGTGCCTCTATAGCTCAAAAAAATTTCGAAAATTTCGAATAAAATTTTTAAAAAAACCAAAAAAAATTGTTTTTTTTAATTTGTAAAAAAAATTTTTTTTTTTTAATTTGTAAAAAAATCAAAAAGCAAAACTGACTAATTTTTTAGACGATTCGTTTGCATAGGTACCATAATTTACTAATCTTTTATTTATCATTAGATAATGTTCAGAAAAAATAAACTTGTTCCTTTAATTCTTTTGTAAAACTTTGATCGACTGATTGATCAAATTTTTACAAAAGAAAAACAGAAAAACCGTTTGATGGATTGATTTGAAAATTTACAGGGATATTGGGGGTACATTAATAAAGAATAAAAAAAGCACATTGAAGCTGAATAAATAGGCTAGCTGACCCTTGCATTGGTTTAACTGAAAAAAAATCTCCAAGCCCGTGGATGCTTACAAAAAAAAAACAATTTTTTTTCTCGCCCTATTTCTTATGATTGCGCGATAACCGTTGTTCATAAAATATTTTTTCCAAAAAAATCTTGACACAAGAAACTTCAAGTTCAAAATGCTTTCTGCTTTATCTCCATACGACCATTTTTCACAAAGTTACAGCTGTTTAAGAAATGGCAAAAAAGTTCGAAAAATTTTCTGTTCCCTAAATTTTTTGGAATAGTTTATAATCCTCTATCGAATGTTGTGTCAGTCTTTTAATTGCTGAATTTTTATCTACTTTACATGCGTTTCACTCGTGGGATTTCGGTCGATTTGTGAACTTGAATCGGCCGGTATTTTGTAAAAAAAATACATATATCGATAAACGCCATTCGATTTTGTTATGTCTTTAAAATAAAAATTCAGATGTATAAAGATTTAAAATTTCCAGATTTATTGTATTGACACAATCCCGCTTACCGTTTTGGATGATTCTTAAGCGCTTGTGAACGAACGACGTCGTTAACGTGATTGCCGAGAGAGAAATTAAATCAACCATAAAATATTTTAAAATATATGAGGTTCTCAATAAAAATAAAAAACCTCATTCAATTATCTCCTACGGTCATCGAATAAATGTCATTTGAAAAATATCTACTGTTCCCATGGTTTTCCTATAATGCCCTCTTAACAAAAACTTCAAAATAAAGTATTATTTCAATATTTCTTCCATGAAAGTTTGTTTACGTTCAAATTAGTTTTTTTTGTGTGAAGGGAAGTGAAATGCTTTACTGTATCGGACTCCTGTGAAACAGTTAACCCACTAAAACATCTTCCTTAATTCTCCAGGCACCAGCCTAGAACTGAATGACATATTACTTCGGACTAGGTTCTTTTTTATTTTGCCCTCAGGTACCTACTCCATTACCAATTGTTAGCGGCTCCAGATCGTTTTTTCCGTCAAAGATCTTTCTCCACGTACCTGACTGTGTTATTGCAGGCTTTCCCATCGGTAATGATGCCTTCCACTATAGTGTCTGAAGAAACTGACCCTCCTAGGTAAGCCACCTCTAGTGTTATTCACTGCGAGGCCGATTTCTCGCACTCGTAAAAAGTTTGCTCTGCTGTGTTAATTTTTTCCGGGACAGTACAAGTGCTCCGCCGAGGCTGTCTTCCACAATCCGTTGAAGGTGCGATCGAAAGTACCCGATCCCCGTAGTGGGAATCCTTTGTTTTTTTTAAGGACCAGACCTCTATTTAGAGCCAGTGTAAGGTCGTGAGCGGCCACCGCTTCTCCTCATGGCCTGATTTAGATTTAGTGTGACCTGCTTCACTCTGCGTCACATCGTCCACATAGCAAACCAGTTGGGTTTCTTCTGACAGCAGGCTGTCGTAGGAGGCGTTCTAGAGTTCCGGTCCTAGTATGAGTCCTTGTGCAGCCCCGGCCGTCACTTGTGTCCTGCGCTGCGCTTTTTTGGTGAAGTAAAGGAATATTCAGTACAGCACCCGTAAAGTCTCCTTCAGTAGTATTGTAGTATTTGATTTTCCAACAAAAGTGGATTATGAAAAGCAGAATATTAGCAGTAAGAGTAATAACAGCCATGAGTAGCTTTACTGGCATTTCTTGTTCCAAGACACATCATCC
This sequence comes from Leptarthrus brevirostris, assembly GCA_964036015.1. Taxonomy (NCBI): domain Eukaryota; kingdom Metazoa; phylum Arthropoda; class Insecta; order Diptera; family Asilidae; genus Leptarthrus; species Leptarthrus brevirostris. The sequence continues at coordinate 146,320,558 of OZ038373.1, read as the reverse complement.
ATTAAGTTGTTGTCAAAACACTGGTGTTGATCAGAAATCTAGGTAAGTGGTATTCGATAGTTCAAAGATATTTAATGCAGAATTTGTTTAAATGAAAATGCGATTGGGTTGTCTTTTTGCGAAGGTCTTGTATCCTGAAATTGTAATCAAATTGTTGGGGAGATACAAATTTGTGAATACATTTTGAAGTGTTTTGAATCCGTCAGATGCTAAAAATATTAGGTTTTTATTTGAGATATTATTTAAAGGACACATCAAGCGCTATGTATTTCCAGTCAAGCAGTACTCACAAAGGAGAAACCTATATATGCGTTAACCTAAACTAAGTCTGTTACTTTATATGTTTCCATTGAAAAATTTTAATATCATATGCCACGTAATTATATTGGCAGGGATCAAAAGAAATCAGACATGGAGAATCTGAGTTAAGCCCTGAGACTTCAGATCGTTTTTGAAGTCGAAACCTTTATGGTACATACACCCCCATCCAAAAGTTTTGAGCACCCCAGATTTTTTTAAAGAAAACAATTCTTAAAAACCAGCCATGTCATATTTTGAAGTATCCCCTCGCGTTGTTTTGTGTCAAATAGCGTCTACACAATTTGGAGGAATGTTTAAAGTCCTTATCTTTCTGCATTGTGAAGCCCCGCCCTGCCACACTCAAGTCGGATGGAATAGCATACTCTTCTAAAATAGCCTTGTAGTAATTGTTATTAAGTGGGCCTTCGATAAGATCCTACTCCTGTGAAGAAAAACAAGCCAACACCATTACCGATCCAGCCACATATTTAATGGTTTTTTCGTTGCAAGCTAATATCATGATCTCTCCATAGCACTCTATTCCACTCCTCGATCGTACAGTTTTCATGTTCTCTCGCCCATTTCAAACATTTTGTAGAAGCGGTTACGGAAGTGGTTTCTTCTTTCGTTTCTTATCCTTCAAGCTTTTGGTTTCCTGCCATCACTGTATCGTTGTTTGTACGTCTTTACGTGATACTTGAACTTTTCGTGGCAATTTAAACTTGGGATTGGCCTTCTTTAAATAATGTTTTTCAATTTTTTGGAGACGGAGTTGGATCAATTCGTTGAGCCGCACGACCACCATGACATGGGTCCCGGGTTCGAGACCAGATCTCCCCGTGAGCTTTTATTAAGAATTTAAAAATAATCCACTCGGTCTCTGGGTTATAGTCTAGCTCGCAGCAATACAAAAACAAGGGTTGTCCCCTAGGATTTGGCGACATCGTATAAAAAACACAAAAACAAAATACTAATTTCTTTTGTTTTCGCCATTTTTTTTAACTTGTAATAAGCACGTTCCTTCCTCACTTGATTTGGGCAACATCCTCTTCTGTTACTAACTAATCATGTCCTCAAAATGCATTCTAGGTAATTTTATAGATATAGCGGAGTAAAGATAACATCAACATATCGCGTGCAGTGTTGCCAAAGTATAATTCTAATTACCGTTACCTAGTTTGAATAAAAAATTACAATTCTCTAAAAATATGTGGGATGCTCCAAACTTTTGGATGCAGGTGTCCATACCTTTGTAAGTTGTATAAATAAAATACAATTTCTCCGTTAAAATGACCCAAATGCTAAAAGAGTATATAAATGTTGCCACTGCCATTTTGTGGAAAATTTGATTCTTCGCAATTTTTCCTGCCCTATATGTCTTCTACCGTGTTTTTAGCCCAGGTGTTGTTTACGTTCCTTCCTTTATTTTTTCTGAAAAGCACTTATCATTGTGATTGCACTTCTTTTTTGAAAGGACAATATTCGACTTTTTTTACTTAGTTAGAGTGTGGGTTAATTTAATCCGAAAATGGTATAGATAATCAAAATTAAGAAAAGTTAATTAAAAAATACAAATATACAGTATCTGACATCCGTATTCGTATACTATCATACCAAAAAAACATACTGAAAAAACTTTAAATAAAAATAATTATATTTGTGAAAAAATTCCAAAACAAACCTTTCAAAAGTTAAACGGAGCAAGAAATATTAAAAGATTTTTTCCTGACATGATCAGCGTTTGTTATGATAGTGTTAGAATACGGATGGGAGATACTGTACTTTTCTTGAACAAATTTCGACAATTTTAAAGAAAAACAGTAAGTTTGTTTTTGATATATTGCCAAACGTTAATAAACTTAATTAATAAGTTCAATTAAAAGTCTCTTAATCATAGAAATACCCTCGCTTTCGTAACCTAATTGCTTCTTTTTCTGTTGAAAATTTTAAGAGCTCTTGTGAAAGTCTACATTAAGTTAAAAGAAAGGAAGTATAAGACGCCCCGTTACTTAAACAAAACACCTCCTTCAAGAGTGCTTACAACGCTTATTCAGTTCATGAAATACGAAAAGAAATCTTCTTACTCCTGCCCCAATTTACTCAACCCTAAACATCGCCTTCCGCCCGACAAGATGAGAAAACTTTCAAAAGGGTTTGATGTGATGTGACACAGATTTACTGTAACGTTTCGAGAGGAAGTTTCTTTGTAAGTAGTTCTTTAGCTCTACAGTTTTACATTTAATTGGTTTATAAACATTTAAGTTTTTAGGTCATCGTAGAGTTCGGTAGCCAATACTTAAGTCAAGAAAGTGTTCTATTCTCAATAAAACAGACAATACGTAAATAGGTGAGTCTGAAAATGGAGTTGTATGTATACTCATATGAAATTGGAATTGTCAATAAGCATATCCATCAATGTAAGAAACATCAGACAATTTAAAAAAAACTCGTACTCACCGAATTCGAAACGAGTCAACAAAACGGTTAAAATGAATTCAATGGTATAAGGCGTCATTAAATTCAAACACCACTTCCAAGGGAGTTAATATATTTTAAAATTCTCCGATATTTCTCTTATTAGATCTGTTTACGTCCTTTTCCTTTCACAGTAAAGGTTTTTGATTTCTTCACATTTTGAATTTACTTAGGACTGCAGAATTCCCATTTTCTGTTCCCAGAAACGAATGCAAATGCATATTAACCCTTAACGGACCAATGCCGCCATATAAGCGCCCTGGAACTGTTACTTACTGGATTCAATGCCGCGTATATGGCGATAAAACTCAGTTTATTATTTTTATCACTGTTGTTGTTGGCATATTTACAATTTACGCATTAAGTATTTTATCAGGTCACTTCTGTAAATTTATTTCTGCTTGCTGTCTATAGGTTTGTTTGTTTCGCTGCATTGAAAGTGCTTTCATATGATGAAAGGATCTCGAGGACGAAAGCTGAGCAAAGATTACAGCGACTAGTTGGAAACTCCACATCATTCGCAGTGCGACTAATAAAGGCTGGATAGTATGTTCGGATGTAAAGGTTCAGGAGGAAGAGGAAAAGCTAGATTTTATTGCAATACTTGCACTCGGAAACCAGTGACATATTGCAGAATGATTCGAAAAGTACCATACTCCAAAAGAATATAAAACTTATCATCTTGTTATTACCCTGAGTGTGTATCAATAAATTTGCACTAAAATATAAATATTTTCTTTTCTATATTTGACGTGAAAATATTTAGTAGGCAGTTTTTATTTGTAGGAAAAATAGCTTGCACCTGGCGGTAAGGAAACTTGAAATTCTATCGTGCAAATAAACTATAATATTAAAAATTCGACCGTTATACATATATTACTTTTCTGTTTATTCATTCATGTTATTTACTAAGCCATTTCGTGCACATTCCGCTGGGTTATCCGCTCTATTATCGACTAGCGCGCTAGCCTCGAATTTCGGTAATAGACATAATTAGATATATTGAGTTATTGTTACTAGTAATCAACTTTTTGTATAGCTTTTTGGAAAGATAAATTCTTCCTCTACAAGATGATTTCATTTGGTCTCCGTCCATTTTCCTAAACTTGATGTCGGCACAACTGTCAACCTTGGCACATGTAAAATATTTTCTCTCTTTCCCTAGTTCCCGTAACCGCTTGTGCGGCATGGAGCGGGAAAAGAACTTCATCCAATTCGAGACAACGACTGCAAGTCTAGCTACAATTTAAAGTGGCCACTGGATCTGCAACCTCCATAGCCTTTTTATCGTAATCTGTTGTCAGAAGAAGACAACCATGGGTCGCCACCGGTAGGATTCGAACCTGAGACTTACTCCGCCGACGACAAATTCCCCTTATTCTCATATCCAAGTCGTTTTTTTTTTGTTCGTTGATTTCTCTAGATTCGACAATCGAAATTTACGTAATCGATTTTTTTTGGAAATGCCTCTATCGCTACGTGCACCTTCAGTTGAGCCATGCTCCTTTGGCAAGTGTACATAGATTTTCTCCAACATCTATGTTTGCGACACGGCACTGTAGCTTCAATATTCCTGTTGGTATCCAAATTCTTCTCGTTCCCTTCTTCTGAACATTTCAAAACGAGTCTCCCTGCTGCCCTATCACACTCTTGGCAACATGTAGACCATCTAAGATGACCCGGCAACAATCATATCTTATTTTGGTCTCTCTTCTCTTAAGCGAATGGATCTTTTTGATGTTTTTTTTAACCGACTTCCCTAAAACAAAGAGGTTCTAAGTTCGACGCGTATTTTATTTTTTTTATTTTTTTTTTATTTTTATTTTTTTTATGTCTGACCGGGCATAACTTTGTAACCCGTCGACCGATTTTGATGATTCTTTTTTTGTTGGGTAGAGTATGTTCACCGATTGGTACCATGTCAAAAAAATTTTTGGTAGGGTGGGGGTGAAACCTAACTTTGTAACGCGTGGTCCGATTTGGATGGTTCTTTTTTTGTTGTACAGGGTATGATCCCCCATTGCTAATAGGCGAAAAAAATTTGGCGTGGTGGGAGAGGGGGGAGGGGGGTGGGGTAGTCTAACTTTGGAACACGTGGACCGATTTGGATGGTTCTTTTGCTGTTATATAGAGTGTGAACACCCATTGCTAATAGAAGAATAATTTGGCCCATAGTAGGGGGTTGGGTTTAGTGGAATGGGGGTGGGGTAGGGGTTAAAACTAACTTTTAACGCGTGGACCGATTTGGATGGTTCTTTCTTCGTTGTATAGAGTAGAAGACACTGAAAAGTAAAAAATAAAATAGTTTTTAAAAAAAAAGTTGAACCGACTTCACAAAAAGCGCTAAAAAGCATAAAATAATTTTTAATTTTATATCTATTACGACATTTTGAAGTCGGTGCAAATTAAGCAAATAAAACAACTACAGTACCACAATTTAAAATAATACATAATACTACCTCAACGTTTCAGCTTACGGGATCATAAGAAATGACGATTAAATATTTTTGTTGTAGTTGTTTGGATTGTTTGATTTGCACCGAGTTCAAAATGTCGTAATAGATATAAAATTAAAAATTATTTTATGCTTTTTAGCGCTTTTTGTGAAGTCGGTTCAACTTTTTTTTTAAAAACTATTTTATTACTGTCTGTAAAGGCTGCAGTCTTTTATTTACAGATACTTCTGTAGATGGAACCGCTGTTTGCACTTTCTTGACATTCTCTAGTTCATTTCTAATTTCTTCGAGACTTTTCTTCATTGACAGTTCCATCCCACATTTAACTTCTTTAATACTGGCCTGCCCAGAAAGGTGTACGTCTTTAAACCTTTTCTCTATGTCGGACTGTAGTTCTCTATTTTCTTTTTCGTATAAGTCTCGAGAATCTCTTTCTTTTTCAAAGATTTCTTCAGATCCGATACTGATCATTTTTTCTCTTGAAGAAAAGCCTTTAGCTCAATTACTACCACTTCGATTGAAAATGTCTGTCTGTCAAGCTGGGAATGTTTTCTGCTTCTTCCAGCTCGTCTTCAAAAACAAACAATTTCTGGAACTGTTCCTTCGTTCATAATGCTACAAGGGCACATTTATTTTCAGCCCCCTACTACAACTGACTCTTCGCAGTCTAAATAACGGTTAACCCATTAGCTGTTGCTCAGCTCTTTTTACACTACTTAGCCTAATTTTTTTTGGCATTGGTGGAGTAAGTGATAATATGTCAGCCTACCAATCCGGAGGTCCCAGGTTCGAATCCCACCGGCGACGACCCATGGTTGTTTTCTTCTGACAACAGATTACGTTAAAAAAGCCATGGGCGTTTCAGCGGAAATATCAGTGTTTCGGAATCGCGTTGTTTCTCTGAACACATCACGATGATCACGTCCTCGTAATGTACCTGGCCGCGTCAGTGTAGTAGTGACTACACAGCCTTCACGGCGATCTCTTTTGGACTTTGTCGCGTTTTCTCGTTGGTAGCTAATAAGTTTCGGGTTCCAAAATAAATGATATATTCTGTACATCTAATGCAAAGAAGAATTTCGGAATACCATTGTAGGTAACCTAAATTATAATCAATTTAGTTAAAAAGTTTCCACAATTAGTTTATTAGTAATTAGTGTATTCGTGTGCGTTCATTACGGACATTTATTGAAATAAGTACATTGCCCCAGCTATCCCTAATATATGTAATATAATGTGAAGGAATCCTTTCGATATTACCTACACGCAATATATTTAAAGTTTTTATTTTATTACATTACTGTACATATGTGGCCGATGTGGCTTCTCCATAAACCGGAACTTCAAAACTTCGGAACAGAGAATATCAACACCGCTGGTAGCCCAATGGTTAGGGTGATATAGTATCATGGACATGGTCCTCGGTTCAAGATCCGATCTCGCCAGTTGCTTATTTTTCTTTCTTTGATTCCTGCATATACATAATATGTACTTTCAGCTAAATCTTTTTTTTATCTTTATTTTCTCTAGGTTTATTTTGTATATATTAGCAAATCCTTGATTTTGAAAATAAAATAAAAATTATCTAATAAATAATAATTTGCATATTAAATAAATTACATCTAAAATTAGTTAAATAAATAGGATTTTATATATTATATTTATTTATTATTTCAGGGAGAGTAGCTGAAAGGATGTTTCCAAGGCTACCAGGTCCGATAGGATCGAATGCTTACATTTCGACAATACGGCCTGATAGTGATGATACAGTATTAACGTCAGACTCATCAGTATCACAAGAAGAAAGCAGCTCTGTAGAAAATATTTTATTCGATGAAGATTGGTGGTCAAATGCTATCGAAGAGGATACATTCGAGTCACCATTAGCCTTTGATGCTAGTGAAAATGGCCTTTGGAATGGACGTTTCGTACCACCGCCACCAAGACCACCTTTCCTTGATGAGTCGGTGGTCTCCGATGGTCTTACTACCTGTGATTTATGCACATGGGCATGGCAAAGAAATGCCTATTCAATGGACGGCTCTCTAGGTAAGTTATTTCATCCTATTATTACTAAGCGACTGCTGAAAGGGTTTTCCAATTCCGACAGAATAATATAATTGAAAAAGTTCTCCTATTCCATTAACATAAAAGTTATGTGTATAAACTCGAAAATATTTGTTTTTTATCAAAGTATTGCGGTAATGTCGGGTATCATTGCGAATGCTGTGCAGGAGATAATTCTCGCATGAACTGCTTTTCATAACTTTCAGACTTGGATATGAACTTTCTCTTGCAGACTACAAACTCTTTTAAAGTTACGAATTTAACTGAGCCGACATAATTGAATTCACTCCCTGTTTGAGATTTAATTTAATTTTATATTAAAAGTATCGTATGCAGATGGTTCGAATTTGATATGAAATATTCCCTAAAATTGTAAGATATTTAAAATGTCTTCGAGCGCTTTAATTGAGTGATACACAATTCTTGCAGCGAGCTCAGGTAAGCATTTAATTTATACAGTCCACGGCTGTTTCCACTTCGTCTATAACCAATTATGCATAAACCAGCTCTGGGAGTTATAGTTCCAGTTTTTTGAACCTTGTAAATCTCTTAATTTGGTCCCTGGATATCATCGGTTGCGAGCCTACAAATTAACTCGTTTGAATGCACGGCAGACGCCTCTTTTTGCTTTTAGCTACGCCACTCACCTGGCTAATAATCACGATCGGCTTAAGCGATGGAACAAGTTGAAGCCTTCACTCAGAAAATAAGCAGAAGTGGAGCACCATGAAAATTCCCAGCGTCTCATACTCGTAATAAACAGTGGCTTGAAAAGAACAAAACATTTAAGAAATTGTCTGCCCGATCAACATTTGGTTGCAAAGCCCTGATACGCTTCTATCGAGTCGTGGTATTTGTAAACATAGACGTATCTATAGAAAGAGTGTAACAATCACCTCAGTAACTGATTTCCAGGTATACAAGTAAAGAAAATTGATCTTTCCCTCGGTGTTGTTGTGCACTCTGTATATCAAAAGATCATTCGCAGAAGGTAAATTCTTCGTTTCACTTCTTGATTTTCTTCGCATCATCATCCTAGAAACGATGTGGGTGATCGTGGAATGACCTTAGAATGCTTAATAATTTTGAATTAAATAAACTTAATACAGGCATATGTAGGTATATGATTTAACTAGTACTTTGTGTAAACATAGTTTTTGGTTCAGTGTAAGTGTTTGTTAATGACTGCACGTTACTGAATGACTTCTTCACTGTTTAAAAACGTTTTCTTTCAAAACGTGACGTTATTCAATTACATTAGGGCAATTCTCTGGATAGCGCATGGTATATTGTCATTAAAATTACGTCAGATCGTAATAATAATACCTTTGGATAACAAAAATAGCAAGAAAAAAATATTCACACAAAAATGTCAAGAATCCCAAATTAATTTAGAACATATGTACTAGAAATTGTTTCTATTTCTTACAGGTTAGAGAATTAAGTAACAGAAAAGATCTTGTCTGTCGGCTTCTTTTGTAATATATAATTAGTGATAATTGCAAGGGGCGCAGAGACGACTGGAACTAAATTTTTTTTTACATATCCTAGGAAGTCTGATTATTTGACGGTGTTGATGGAGGAGAAATGAAGAAGTTTGACATTTATAAAAGTGCGGGGTTGAAAAATATCAAGCTGTTTGTTTAAGACACCTTAAAGCACATTTAACCATAGATAACTAAAGCTAAATTAGTGTTCTCTGTAGACTCTAGACTACGAATTAATGAAATGGAATGAAGCAAGGATGCATACTTTCACCGTTGCTTTTCCTGATCGTCGCACGTATCGTGCAGCGCCCTAAACGACCACCTATCGCAAGGGATTAGATGGAATGTTTTTAACCACCTGAACTAGGCTCATGTAGGCCAAATGTCCGAAGCCGTGAGCAGAGAAAGTCGCAGAGGAGGGCTTAAGATCAATGCTGCCAAAACCAAACTGATGAGCTTGGACTACAAGAGACATCGTGAAATGTATCTTGAAGAGCAGCGAATAGAGCAATTGGATAAATTTTGCTAGAAGCATAGTTACACCAGAGGGCGGAGCTGAAGCTGATGTACAGGCATCAATAAGGCTTGAGTTGCATTTAATACTCTTACTGAGATCTGACGCAACACCAACAGCTCCAGACGCACAAAACTGCAGATCTTCGAATCGAAGACACCAGTATTCACAGGCAGTGGACACGCCACACATTAAGAAAAGAGCCAAACAACATCGCACAGCAAGCTCTAGATTGGATTCCCCACGGAATGTAAGGAAGACGCCGAATTGGGCGACCACGCAACATATCGAGAAAATCCGTCGACAGGAAAGGTACCCAGATCAACAAATCGTGGCCACAGTTGAAGACGTTAGCGCAAAACCGGACCAGTTGGAGAGTCGGTGTAATAGACTCCCTATGGGGTTAAAGACACCAGAGAGAAGAGAAGTAATATAATATTTCAATTGAAATATAGAAAGGTGATAAAAATTAACGTTAGCAATTTTTGCAGATGTTTAAAATATGCTCCCCACAAATAGCCTTGTTACATTAGCTGCATACAAATTATGTCATAAAGAAGCCTTTTACAGCAAATCTTGAAAAGTAAGAAGTCTGCAGCCTTATCACTTTTGGGTGCTTCATTTTACTAGTTCTGAATGTACTGTTTGTGAGGTTGTGTGAGCCCTATGGAAACGTCTCGAATTTCCAAACTTACGGGGTCTGTAGTGTATTAGACGAATGTTTAGTTATCTAGGGTTAAAGGAAAAATTGGAAGAAGAGAATTGTACACGATATGAGAAAGATAATTGAATTGGAGAAAAGTAAACGGTGTAGAGAAGACACGTTTTTTTTTTTAAAGTTGAACCGATTTCAAAAAGCATCATATAATATTTAATTGTATAATATCTGTTACAACACTTTCAAGTCGGTGCAAATTAAACATTTATAATTCTTCTTCTTCATGATCTCGTGAGCTGAAATGTTCACGTAGTTTTATATGGTACCTTTAAAGTTGTATAGGTAGTTGTTTGGTTTGATCAATTTACACCGACTTCACAATGTCGTTATCGATATAATAACATAAAATATTATTTTATGCTTTTTAGCTCTTTTTGTGAACTTTTTTTTTAACTATTTTACTTTCACTCTTTAGTGTCATCAGTTATGCTACTCGAAAAATGCTCTCGTATAACAAAGCAATTTGAACAGTTACAGAGGTAGTGCAAACGATTCGTCCAAATCCGGCAACATATTGCGGAAATAGATACAAAATTCTTACCATGGCGCTAAAGTTTTCTATATAAAAAGAGAGAATCATCAAAACCTGTCTACGCTTTATGAAGCTAAGTGACGCCTCTTCTCCCACTCTCTCCTGAAGCCACAATTTTTGTCATGATACAAATGGAGCAAGAAGCTCTATTCAATAATAAACGAATCATCCACGATACAGCGTCAGACCCACTCCTTCACCACCCCGACTCCAGCATACAATTTTTGACACGCAACCAATGTTCTATACATCAACAACAGAATCATTAAAATCCGTCTGCATGCTAAGAAGTTAACCTAACCTTCCCCCACCCACAATTCTAAATTACTCAAATGGTAGCAATTGGGGAATGATCCATGTAATATGATCAAATACAACAACAACAAAATATCTATCAAGTTCGGTATATGCATTTGCGAGGTTATATTCAACCCCCACTCTCATCACACCAACAAAATATTTTACATGGCACCAACAAAAAATAATCATCCAAATTGGTTCGCGCGTTATGAAATTAGATTAGCCTACCCCCCCCCCCCCCCTCCTCCCCTACCTGAGTCTTGTTTTTGCATTGCTACGAGCTAGACAACAGCCCAGAGACATAGTGGATTATTTTAATTTCTTAATAAAAGCTCATGGGGAGATCTGGTCTCGAACCCGGGGCCTATGGCTTGGTGGTAGTGCGGCTCAACGCATTGATCCAACTCCGTCTCCAATGGAGACTGCACTTGGTATAGAGGAAGAAATAGTAATCTAGAAGCTGATATAAAGGCAGCATTTCTTGACTCTCTCTTTCAAGGAAGCACGCAACATCTTTCGCAAACAGAATCCAGATAATTTAATTGCGTTACCAGTATCATGCGTATCAAGTTTTACACTATCATCGCCACACACATGAATTCACACGTGCTTGTTCATTTGTTTAGATTCTCTGGTTCCTTTAACCCCTTGTGGGGCATACGGTGTCACTAGACGTTTGGTGTGTATTTTTTTCAAATAAGTGGATTACAAGTCTACCTACCCTATGCTAGAAGGAGGGCTGCTCCTTAAGGGAGTCGTCGAGAGTTTATTTGTAAAGTGCATACCTACTCTCTAAGCCGAGCTGTCCTGGCTGGTTGTGGGTTTCCTACTCCTTTCTCAACCGGGCTTGGGACCGGCTACGGCGGAGTTACGTGGTAAGATTATTTGGAGCAAAAGGTAAAAACAAATTCATGTGTTCTTTCACGTCAACTTAAAATTGGTTACAACCTATTTGGCTGCGTGCCAGCCGAGCCCCGTTCCCAAAAGAAGAAGAACTCTTCTTGTAGATATCTAAACCGAAAAGTCCAAAGTGCGTGATGTATTTATTTTGTTTCAAACTCTCCATTTTGTTTGTAAACTACCACAATCTGATTTTAACATTTGAATTGGATCACTAACCCTCATCGCTTTTTTCAGGTTGCCATAATCTTGATCGTGAATCAGATGAAAAAAACACACCTGTTGTATTTGCAGAACCAGAGAAAAAATTATATTATTCTAGAATAATTTAATAAATTTGTTAGCAACTATTTTTTTAAATATAATTATGCTCCTTAGTTGTTAAAATATCTGAACAATAACGATATTATTAACGAATAGTTGCATGTGCTCGACGTTGCTTGGACATTAGGTATTTTTTTATGACACTCGCTTCCCATTTCGCTCCTAGGAATGTAAGGGTTGTCTTACGACCATAGTATCTGATGACAGCGAGAGTGTCATTGGTCAAATCTAATGGAAAACTATGGATTCGACAGTAATATCGGTCCGCTTTCGAGTATTTTTATATCTCACTGTATTCCCACCCCACCTTCGGGGGTGCTAGGGCTACCTCACAGAATGTAACAGTATTAGGAGTGTCATTATTCATCTCAGCCCCCCCCCCCCCCCCCCTCATAGGGTTGCCTGAAGTGCCTCACCCTAATAATATCTAAGGAGTGTCACAAGTTTGGGCAGTAGCTGGCCACTATGTACTGCACTTAGCTTCACAGGGCATCCCCTGATCTTTGACATTATCATAACAAAAGCAAATTAAATTTTTTCGTCATTAAAATAAAAAATTACCATTAATCAAACAATCATTTCAGTGAAGAACCCAATGACTAACGACAATAGGTCTGTTCCCTGACTTTCAGTGAAAGAAAGTGCAGTGATAAAAAGTGCTAGTTGGTGGGGATAACACTTCACTGAGTTGAGGAACACAGAGTGCTTTTCAGTGCCAAGAATAAGAGATGTCTACCGACAATTCAATGCAACTGACAATTCATAACACGGAGCACTCAATAGCACTGAGAAAATTTTCAGTGCTTGAGGGGAAGTTGATTTGACAATTCAAAAAGCGAGCACAGAAAGTTGGGGAATGCATTCAGAGTCTGTTAGTGAGCACGAGTTATCCCTAGTGCTCGTTAGGGAACATACCTAATATAAACGTGCATTTAATCTGACTTTTATAAGGAGTCGTGCCAACTTGGCCGTGAAGTTGAGTTTACCGGGTGCACCTTTAGCAAATGTGGCGCAACAAGTTTTATTTTCTTCACGACAAATTTATTACAGTGGGGATCCTTTCGTTTCCACGCATACCTGTCCACGACTCTAGTTATCCTTATTGGAGTACCAGATGCTACTAATAGTAACAAAATTGGTCACCCTACATAACAGTGAGAAAACGAACATACGATAACGTTGAGGAGATTGATTGAGCCTTTCCTTTTTTCTTTTAATTTCTCTCAATTGATTGATTTCATTTGTAAAAAAGTTATCTTGATTAACAAATAAAAAAAAATTCTTATTATTATGCAAAATTCCGTATATTAGTTTGTCCTTTAAACCACACAATTTTAATAACTCAATAGTTGTACTAAAATTTGGTACTTAAATGGGCTTAAATTTCCTTAAAGAAAGTGAAACTACTTATAAGGAATTGAATGTACTTAAAAGAAAGTAAATAGTATCTAAATACAATTTGTAAGTACTTAAGTATTTAAGATCTTTTTTAAAATGCATATTTAGCAATTATAGGTACCAGTACAAGTCCCGGTAAATTTTGAAGTTATCAAGGAATTGTACTTGTTCTCAAAATAATTAATACATGGTAAATCTACTTAAGCTGTGCTTCAGTTCTGATTTATGTAATTAACTAGATACAAATACTAGGGAAATGGAAGAGAATGTAAAATTAAGAATATGATTCATAAAGAGAAGAGTATGTGAATGTCAACTTACGTTATTAAAATTCTAACAACTTGAACTTGTCTGATGGCCATTGCGCTCGCAATTTCACTTAATTAAGATGAAATGAAGGGAACTACGCACTGTCAACTGCAGAAGGGAAAATTATCAAAACAACTTAATTTGAATGGGATTAGAAACACTAGTCTGCCATAAACACCTTTCTCCATGCGTATGATAACATCAGCACTTCTTGGCAGTCAGGCATCTGTTACCTTCCTGCTCTATGATAAATTGACCCACACTAATTATGTTTAGATTAGATGTTAGCGTAAGAACGATCCACTTGAAAACACATTGCAAGCTTCTGCCGCCAAAATAAAGACATTAAGGCTATCGGGAAACAGTCATCTAAACTAATTTTGAAAGTTTTCGTTTGGTTTGTTTTTCCGTTTGTGTTCCGGATTCATAGCTATCAATGATATCTCCAACATGCTTCTTCGCCACCCTTTGTTATAATGGAATCGCTGTTGCAACACAACGGCAACAATCAAATAATAATCACCTGCCAGTATAAACTGTTATGGTTGGTTCGTGAAGGGAAAGAATTTCGGCCGGACTCAACCCGACATAACCATAAGTTATGGTTAGGTACCTCATACCTGTCGAAACAGGACTATAGTTTTAATTTAATGACTTATGTTAACTGAAAAACATTTTAAGGTCTTGGGACCCCAATAATGGGTGTATATATAGCGGCTAGCATAAGGGCAGGATAGAAAAGGTTTGTTTTAAAGTTTATATGCCTACCTTTTAACACAATGATGTGTTTAAATTCCCATTTTGATCAACACATTTGTAATCCCACGAGAAATACCAAACAAGGATGTAGATGATGGTGCGATAAAGCCGGTAAATTTCATGAAGTGATAGAATCTGCCCTCATTAGAAGGCAGAAATGTACAACATTCACGGAAATGGCAAGGAGACAAATTCGACGAATGATGGTAGAGGTAAAGTGGATATTTGAGAAGAAAAGACATTTTAATTTTCCCTCTACCCACATAAACATAAAAGAGTCAGTGAAGAAAGTGCTTCCTGGTTTCTGTACATTTGTACGGGATAATTGTCATCATTTCCTATGTAATGAGGCATAAGTGACTTTACTTACTTTAATCGAAATAGCTTCAAAGTTTAATGGTTATTACAGATAAATACCCATCCTTTTAATTTGCTCTTCAGGAAGCGCATGCACCCTTTGGAATATATTCTTGATATTTATAGAAATACACCTTGTCAAAATAGTGTTTTGAAAACCTTAATATTGATATCTCTAAATTCTTTACGAAATTAATTATGTGCCACTTGATTTCCGTACTTAAAAATGGTTTTTTTTTCTCTCTTTAGTTCCTATAGCACTTTGTCGGGCATGGGCGAGGGAACTTCCCCCGATTCTTAACTGCGATTGCGAGTGCACCTGCAATTTAAGTTGGATTATGAACCACCAGCAATTACAACCCTTAAAATTTATAATTATAATAATTATTTTTTATCGTAAGCTGTTGTCAGCAGAAAACAACTATAGGTCGCCGCCGGCAGGATTCGAACGTGGTACACCGACGACTTGAAAGTTATTTTTTTGGGAGGGTATAATGAATGTTTTCACAAAACCTAATTCAATATGACAAAAATACTCTTCGAAAGAGTAAAAACACACACTTACAGTTCTGAAAGGTAATGAAATAGAATTTACTAAATTTAAAATCGTACAAGTGGACCCCACCCTGTGCAACGAAAATATTTGTAATTTTGGGTTTTTTTGAATGTAGTAGAGCAGTGACGGCCAGACTCACACTACTTAATGTGAGAAATGCCTAAAAGCTTTAAAAACGTTTCGTAGTGTTTATTTAATTTAGAACTTTAAAATGTTTGCAAAGGTTGTATATTTTAAGATATTATATAATTGCTTACAAAACTACTTAAATGTGTGTTTTATAACTTTTGTATGCTTTAACGATTAAAAAACGCAAAAACAGAAAACAGAATACAGCCAAACGCTGTTGTATTTGTACTATTTGGTAATGATGTTGTTCTTGGAGCAGTGATTGAATCTGGGGGAGGAGGGAGAAGGTCCCTTTTGAAGGCCTCTCCTATCGTCGTGCCCTTGAATATCTGTGAGCCTAGTGTAGATACTGTTGCGCCCTCCCCCGTTCCTCGCGCGAAATCGATTTTTGTCTCTCGTCTTACACCTGGTACCTCTTGTAACATAATGTTGCCTTTCCTTCGGTCTGGGTATTGCCATATCTGAGGTGTTCTGTAGAAAAATAAGTGGTCCTTCAAAACCCTTCCACATCTTTCTTTTTGTCCCCTTCAATAGCTAATACTCTCCCAGTTCAAAAAAAAGGGTAAAGGTCTCTTTACTATTAGAACGTGTGAGAACTGAAGAACAAAACGTATAATTTTTATTTCTCATCTGCTAACTGCGATTTTTATGTAATAGCTTTATCCGTGGCATGGTTATACCTGGGTATTTCGGACGCGCAACTTTTTAATGACACTTTTCAGGTATTTCGTAGAGACAGGCATGCTACCTCGATCGCACGGGGTGGTGGGGTGCTCATTGCTTGTAGAAATTTTCTTAATATTAATCATATGGACACTGCCTCATTTTTTGACCAACTGAATCTGGAACAAGCTTCAGTGAAAATTGCACTTGATTCAAAAAACCTCTTGTTGCTACAGACCACCTGATGTGCCTAATGTCGTAGTCGGTATGATATTCTTATTCAACATACCAACTATATTCATGATCGGTTGGGTACTAAGGACAAAATTATTACCCTAGTGAGGGACTTAAAGTTACCCAACGTATGATGATTAGAGAATGATGATGATGATACCATTCTTCCCCTTAACTTGACTGAACGACAACCGGTATTCCTCGACACCTTGACTAGCGTAGAACTTTGCTAAATGAGCAATGTGAGTAACAATATGGGAAGCTAGATTTGATGATCCCTACAAACTCCACGCTCACTTTTGTTGAACACATCCTCCTTCGCTTGACAAATTTTGACGTGTTTCACCTTGTTGCTTGTTGATAACCCCATTTTAACTCTATAGTGGCCGATTATGAGGCTCTCAGCGAATATTTTAGAGATATAGACTTCCACACTTGTTTTTCTAATGAAGATATCGACAGGAACGTATCATGTCTCTACAGTGCCTTGTGTATATTTCGGTAGGGTTGTTCCCGGGTTAGAATTTGAGACTCCGCCAACTTGGTTGAACAGAGAATTGAAAACTCTTCGGAATAGGTAAAATAGAATTTAGAAAAAGTACTTACATGTTAACAGCTTTGGCTCCAGGAATGAATTCATTTTATGCCATAAATATTCCATAAGCCTTTCCCGATCCCTATATGAAGAAAACCCTCAGAACTTAAGAGGAAGTTTTTTTTCTGACCCTCGTGCATTTGTTAAATTTGTCAATAGGTACAAAGTTAGATCCATTGACTGTGGAATTAGGGGTAATTTCCAGTAATGATTTCTAAGATTATTTGCAATTTATTTGCTGAATATTTTAGGCGCACATTTGAATCACCTAATTTTTATTCAGATAGCAGCATCTTTCGCACATAAATAACCGAATTTCACCAGCACGAAGGAGATATTATTGAAGCATATTGCAGATCTCCTAACTAACTTTTCTAGTGATCCTGACGAGGTTCCTGCAACCGTCAGAAAAAAAAAGATTCTTCGACGTTATTATGCCCCTAACTATTACTCTTCTGGAAGTCTCGCAGGACCACTTTCCAGCACTCTGGAAGATATCCTTTTTAATCCCTATTTTCAAGTGGCAGTAGAAGAGGGGTTTCCAATTGCAGGACAGTTGCTAACCTTAGTTCGAAGGGTTGAATTCAATCCCAATTTTCCCAAGGGTGTAAAGACTTAATCACTACTTACCCGGCAGCATAGTTTTCTTCAAAGTAGTTGTTTTTTAGATGTAACGCGTTAACATGTCTTATAACTGGAAGGGAATTATGAGAAGTGAAATGAGGAAACATGAATCTCTTGTTTTCTACATTCCTGCAAGCTAGACAACAGTCCAGAGACGTAGTCGATTTCTTAATTTTATATTAAAAACTCATGGGGAGACCGAGGCTCGAACTCTGGAACACTGTGTCACTCATCCATCGATCCAACTCTCGTCCACGGTTTCTAACTTGCTTGAGTACGTTTTCGTGGCGCGCTCTCTTATGGTTTTGTGGCTCCTTCTGCCGTTCCCCGGATAGTCATCTGGGTCACTTATTATTCATCTTATCTTGCGTCGAAGATATAAAATTCTTATATATGTATATGCGGACGATATTAAGATTTTTCTCCCAATCAAATCGTATGTCTGTTGTCAGATCTTGCAATCGGATCTGCACATGTTCTATGACTGGTGCTGCAACATTAATCTTAAACTGAACATCAGGAAATGTTAGGGTATGTCCTTCTCGAGGTCTCGCAACTCCCGTAGTTTTCAGTATATGTTCGTGGATACTCGTATAAAATGGGTGGAATGTGTGAGGGACTTGATAGTTTATCTTGATATACAGTTGAAATTCATCTTCCATATTAATAACATCGTTGGGATTGCGGCAACTTGTTACTCTCCAGAAGCGACGTTGGGTTGCTGATATAATATTTTTGCGCCAGCTTCTGCAGGGAAAGGTAGAAAGCGCGGAACTAGCTTCCAAAATATTGGCTGGAGAACTGTCCTATTCCCTACGTAATCGAACCCCTTACAAATTGCTTTTTCGCGCACTAATTACGGTTTGAGCCTATTAACCTCATGTGCAGATTTTCTAATGATATTAAAGACGTTTCTTATACTAATTTGAATAAAGTGATACTTAACAGGAGCATCTACAACTTCCAATCATCCTGTTATGCTAAATTGTTTGTTGTTTTTATTTTTTGTTTTGCATGTTGTTTGTTTTGGTATGTTGAGCCTCATTCCAACACTTCTTTATCGGAATAGGTTAATAATATCTTGGGATCAGTCAAGAAATGCTCCTTCTGTGTTAGAAGGGAAACTCAAGGTAAAGAAGCTCAGATTAAAATTATTATGAATTTTTTCAAAATAAACTAATATAAAGTGACATGGGGCTTGGTGCATACCAAGGTGCAGTAAAACGTTACTGCCTGGCCGCTAATTTACCCAAGTCCTTAGACATTGGAGAAAAAATTGGTTAAGTTTTTCTTAATGTATAGGAGCATAGCTTAATTAAAGCGTAGCCGATTTTTAAAATTCGAAGATTTGACGAAATGGCAGCTATTTAAATAAAATATTAATTCTTTCACCAGAAAAATTACACTAAAATTTCTTGTGAACAATTGAAAAAATAAAATATAATTTATTTAGTTTAGATTAGTAATTTTTTGGCGGCCAGGTAAAAGTATTTTCCCGAAAAACGCGTTTCAAGTTTCGAGTTACATTGAAATTAACGTATATTGTCGCTTATTTCTCGCTGTAACTTCGTAACGATCATACAATCGTTTAAAATTAATATTCTGCACATCCTAAACAATCAGAAAATAAAAAGAAACTTATTTTGAAAGTTTCAGCATTAGGAATTACTTTTCTGAATTTTTTGCGTAAAGTTACACCAACATTTTTATTGTGTATATGTTTAAATTTCGGAAGGTGTTAACTCGAGATCAAATCTAATTAACCTGTTGAATGATGTTCTTAAGTGTCGATTTAAACTGTTATCCGTAGATATAATGAGCCTTTCAACAGTGGAACAAAGAAAGATCGTGTGTTGCTTTGTCCGCGATATAACAACTCAATCCACGTCTATTTATGTACGCGGAGTTCACAAGATAGGATATTTCAAACTTATCAGTCTCAGGCAAATGTGTCTGGCACCCGTTTCAAGATATCTTCAAAATGCATCGAAAATAGTACCAGGAGAAATAATTAATGACCAAGAGGTCGAGCGGTTGGTTGCAGCTCTGCAGTCACTTAAAGACAGATGCCCTTGGTCTTCTCCTGCTGTTACGAATTTTGTATCTATATTCTGATAGACATTCATATCTGCATCTCGTCTTAAGGAGGTTCCGTCTTCCCGTGCTCCGAACGGAAATATTATATATATGTTTGCATCTGAAGTTTTAATTTCGCGCTTAATGAGAGGCGATTGGCAATAGGGAAATATTTTGGCATCTGCTCATGTCAAGTGAAATGAAGCGCTTCTTGGCATCTCTGAAATTTCCACTCGTTATGGCAATTAAGTTGCCGGCGCATATGCTTCGCGCTATATTGTACTCCAACTGAGCAACTTGAATTACCCGCTTGAAACTTATGCGGCCTAATCTTGAGATCTTTTGATCTGTATTCATTACCTAAATGAGAAATAAATTAATTCATTAGCAGTGTTTACACTTTTTAGCGCTTACTAAATTGTTTCTTAAAACTTTTTTGTTTCAGTAGTTAACTTTTTTTAAATACAGGTAACTTATGGGTAGATCAGGGGCCCATCTTACTTATAAAAGAGTTTTTTTTTAATTTGGTATGGTAATAGTAATAAACAAAGAAGAAACAAGTGTGGCCGGTTATACACAATTTTTATTTCACCAGTAGTTTTACTTACTCTTTTGAAATTAGGTGCTACAAATTTATAAAAGGTGATATACAAAGATATTATTAAGTATATCATTTAAGAGGGATTTCTAGTGGGTTGGTTTCAAAAAATCGATTTTTTTTTTGCATTTCTTGATATTTTGAAATCTTGAATAACCCTGTGTAAACCTTTTTATTATATCTGCCCTAGAAAATTAGTTGTACGCAATTTAATGACAGCCGGTCGGACGCCAAAGCAACTTCCAAATTTTAAACGCGTTTTTCGCGAAACCATATTTTTTGAGTTGGCTTGCGGTAAATGTGTCATGTAAAAATTGTAAGAATAGAACAAACTCGGACTTAAAATATTCGGCAGACATGCGATTCTTGTCGCGAATTGATTCAGATTTTCCGCGATTTACGGACGAATCAAAGAATGAATTGAAAATTTTTTAACCCTTTTTGAATTTTGTGCTATTTGTAAAGTTTTTGGAATTTTGACTTAAATCAGGTCAGAACAGTAGCAAGAATCTAACCGATTTTTTGACTGCAAAAAACTGACACGTCTTGCCGCATTCAGACCAGATTCAGCTTCCTCATGTTATCTTAAACGCAAAAAGTCTCTTAATTGTACATATATGCCTTACTTTTCGCAGGAAAAATGAAATTAGGTATCGGAAACGTGAAATTAGGTATCAAAAGTAATTTTTTACACAAGAAATTCCCTTGTTGTAAAACCACTCTAGAATTTTGAAAAAATTGATTTTTTTTTGGCTTAAACAATACTTTAGGGTCATACAAATAATATCCACTGAGTCTTATAATGAAAAAAAATCAAGCATATCAAGTATTATGAGGCTCATGCAGAATTTAGACATGAAAATTGGCCCGAATTGCTTTAATTTCTGCGTGGAAACGAATAAGCGCCGCATCAAGTTTTCTGAACGGTCAGTTACCAATGCCGCAAAAAAGACCCGATTGTCCTTAAAATCATCCAGGAAAGAAGAAGAAGAGAAGAGTATCAATGTTGATGGCCTAATGTATGGTGCAGGCATCGCAAATTAGAGGTAAAAAAAAATTCAAGGATTTAAGTGCTCGTAAAACTATAAACGCGTTTTTCTCGAAACCATATTTTTCAAACTGGGAGAACAGTTTATTTCAACCTACATTGCATGGATTGCTTTAAAATTTTGACAGTAGCTTCGTTTTTTTATTTAATGTAAACTTTTTTTTATAAACAATTTATTGCTTATTTTTTGGACAAAAATCGATTTATTTTTTCAAAAGTGCACCATTTCTTCAAAATTTGATTCAAAAAAAAAATCGTACGTACTTCTGTAGGCAATAGTATATAGGTTATAAATTTTTTTGATTTTTTGTTCTAGGTCTTATACTTAACGCTAAATCCGTCCTCCCTTCAATGTATTAAATAAACCCTGTGAAAAGAAATCCTATTCCTTTTTCCATACTCCCAAAATAAATTGTTAATGTTAGGACTTTTTTTCGGCCGCTAGAGTGGTGTTACCCCTTATATCAGTGATTTTTGTTTCGAAAAATACTGAAAATGTAAAATACAAGCCTATATTGTTACATGTAAACCAATATTCGTGATCGTATTGTATGATTACAAATGTCAAATGTAATGCTGTCACACAACTGTGAGTTACGCTATTTTGTTTAGCCACTTACAATTCCCCTCCTCTTTCTTATATATTTAGTACAATACCATTTGAAGATTCTAAAATTCAAAATAAATTTACCAAAAAATTATGTTTTTGTACTTTTTGTAAGTATTGTTGTCTTATTAACATACCTTCTTTTCTATAGTGTGATAATCTCTGTTTGTCCATTTTTTAAATAGTAGGAACTTATAATTTTAGTATAACGAGATAAGAAGAAATTGGCCAAAGACTTTTCGAACTAATTTCATTGAAATTAAACTTAGAAACTTAAAAGATCATTGTTATCTCTTTCTCTCTAGTTCCCGTAAACCCTTGATATGATATCACAATGGGCCTCTGTGGCCTAAGTGTACCTTCTTAAGCAGCCACTCTAACCTAAGCTAACCTTGTCATCATTACCATCACTGCATGCAATTAAATCTAATGCGACAAGGCCACATGAATTGCCTCCACGATTTATTCAAATAATAGCGGGAAATCATTAGAGTTCTGAACCCTATATTTAATTTCTGTATCGTCACATCCACATTTCCCGGCCTGGGAAAAAGCACTGATCACCCCATTCCAAAAACATCCAATTTCCGATCCAAGTGCTTTTCTCCCAATTTATGCTTCCTAGCTACGGTATTTGAAAAGATATCATACATTCAGGTTATGGTTATAAAGTAAACAAACTATTGTGTATTTAACAGTTGGGGTTCCAATCGAGTCATAGTTGTGAAACTGCTATGCTTAAAGAAACTACTGACATTCATGAAACTGTCGCAGGTAGTTTGCCTTTCGTCATCACCAGTTGAACTAATTAAAAACTATTTATCTGGGCGAAGTCAATTTGTGTAAGGTTGAAAATTCCTGCTCAGATGCAACGCTTCTTATCTATTGTGTACCTCAGGGCTCCATTCTAGGACCAATATTATTCAGCATGTACGTAAATTACCGTGCAGACGTGATATTGGATGTTAAAATTTACTTATATGCCGATGATGAACAGTTTAATCTTAGCAGGCCAATTAGCTTAATGGCAGACTGCATATGTCGACTGAACGATAACCTACGGCGTGTATATAACTGGTCCAAAGAAAACAACTTGGAATTAAATCCCAAAAAATCAAAGTGTTTGGCAATTTACAGAAACTGTATCTGTCCATTCTAGCTTGTTCCCATGAGAAATACTTAACACAACGTTGATTAAAAATTTTACATAAGTGGATATATTGCCAACAGCCAGCATATATTTTTGAAAAGCAAAGGAGATTTCTGCAGCCGGCTAGACGGGTAAATTTATTTGTTCCTTATTGCAACTCTCGGTATGGACAGCGTTCCTAATTTTTCCAATTCGTAAGTGGAATCTATGCACTGGGGTCGGCGGGATTTTTAGCATGCGTTTAAAATCATTGTATACTTCGTAAGTTAAGCATATATAACATATCTGAAATGTGATTTAAGTGTTTCTTCTTCTCTCCATTTTTCTCTTGCTTTATATTATTATTTGTTTAACTTTAATTTATTATTTTAACTTATTTTGTTTCTTTATTTTATTTAAATCTCCAATAAATTTGAAAACTATTCACTTTGCACTTGTAAAGATCATGTAATCTTTGTACTTATCCAAATAAATTAAGTTATTATGATTATTATGGGGATTTATTATAACCGGTGTCGAACCAGTAATGTTGCTATTTACTACCGATGGTCGATGTATTTCAGCCCAATGATGGGCCGATTATATAAACCCCACTTGGGATTGTTGGAACATCTTTTTGGTGAATACTGCCAATTAATAATACATTTTTCGCGCAAATAATTTTCATCATGAACATCGTTAACTCAACTCAACTTGGAATAAATTTTTATCAGTATCAAATACACTTTACTATACAGCAAATTACTTTACATAATTATTTTTGCTCTAGGTCTTTGGTATTTAATAGAAAACCCTTTTAACGAGAAAAGCTTGAAGACTTTGGAAAAATGTATGCGATGACCTAGTTTTACTAACTAAATAAAAATGTGTACCTACATGTTAATTCCTACACTTTTTTAAGAGTACCCTTTTCATATGGAAATAAATAACTTTTAGTACTCAAAATAGACGTATTTTGAATGCTAATGTGTATATCACGGACAATAAACTCCAACGATATTTTCTTTTCGGTTGGTATTAGGCTAATCAATTTTGCTTGTTTAAATGCAAATAAGAGATGAGAATTGCAATTGATTATTTCCATAAACTCATTCAGGTCAAGAAAGATTTATTGAGGAAATTCAAAGATAGTGTAACAATGCGAATTGGATGTAAAAAAAATTTTAAAAAAATTCCTTGAAGTGGTGAACAAGTCGTTGGCACTTCTGACAACAGAAATCAACGTAATCAGGATCGAAATGGCTTAATTTAAGAGCAGCGTAAAAGGTGTATAAAAACTTGATACAACTAGATAAGGTAAATAACGGCCAAATTATTCAAAGTTCTGGCATATCTGAAAATATTTGTGTCTGCTTTTTCATATGTCGCTGCTTTTTATCAAATTAGAAAAAAATACCGGACACGTTGTTGGAATGCCCGACTCAATCTGTTATAGTAAAAGATACCACGCAGAGTAGAAACAGTCAGCTGAACAATCGACGAATAATTACCTGGAAATGCCTCAGGAGATAAGGTCGGAAATTGATGTCGTGTAGTCAGAAACCTCTTCACTTTGTCTTCGACTAATAATTAAGACATCTTCTTAAATGGGGCATCAACTTACCACGCATGGGGGGAGCAGATAAGGTGGGCTAATGTATGGTTAACACCACAACGTATTATATCTTCTTACATGCTTTACGCCACCGCCGCACTTCGGCTGCTTCAACTAATTTGCATAACTTAATTTCAGATTTGAATAATTTTCGGATTTAGAACTGTTCCTCATTTCTAGCATCTAATGTAATGGTGGCTGAGGCTAGCTTGAAAGCATACGATGGCGTCCAACATAAGGCCTAGCGAAGGTAGTGAGTCTGATCCAAGAAATTATTAGCTTTATTTGTATAAGTATTGAATCACAATCCGAATTTTTGTGTAGGTTAATGGAAGACTTATTGACGAATGAGATTCTTGCAAAGTTATAGATTTTTATGCTCTAGACTTGCAGTCTTTCTAAGGACGGATCTCTAGACCAATAAAAAATCGAGTTCACAACAGAGCAAATAAATGTTAATTTGAAAAGCATTCTACGTTAGTTTATGTGCAAAAATATCAAAAAGTGTGTTAATTTAATAACCAAAAAAATGATGACTTAAGCACCTGTGCAGATAATAAAATTTAATTGGATTTGATGTATTTACGACCAGTTCGTTGGGGAGGTAAAGATAGAAAAAATATGTTGTACATTTTCTTTTCAAAGACCTAATTTTATGAAGAGCTGGAGACAGTTTTAGATTGGAACTAAATCAAATATATTCCAGAACAGAGTTATGTTCACCTAATTAACAAGGGATTAAACTTTGGTTAGATTTTAATTTTCTGTTATTATCAGTAATAATGTGTTAAAAGCGGTAACTTTTTATATATTTTCCGCATTTGACATTGTTTGTTGCTTGCTCTTCTTGATAAACTATTTTAAAGTGAAATGTGTTTAGAAAAAAATTTAAATATGTAACCTGTATGAGTAATACCGTCAGATAGAAAACCTTTATTTTTCCGTGTAAAGTACATGAGACAATTTGTAACCAATTCTAGAGAAAACATTTGAGTTTGGTCCAATAAGATGAAAATAGGCTCCGGATCCAAAATCGAATATAGCTCATTTGGAAGCAAAACCTGTCCTTACCAGAAATATGTATTGAAAAGTAAGAAAGGCTCTTTATCCAGATTGTGCTTAATATTGCCTGCATGTGATGATTTACTTTTCTATATCCTGTTTATAGGAAAACTATATCTCCATATAATTTTTCTTTTATAAAATAAAATCATCTGTCACTTCATGTTGTCATAAAATTCAATTTTTGGAAACTTTCTATAAAATTTTTGAATAAAGTATTTGGGAAAGCTTATATGATCTCGTTGAAAAGGATATGTTACCACCTTTCATTTAGCAATAATTTCATGTGCTTATGTTGTTCCAGTAAAAAAATTTATAAATTGATAAATAAAATTCACCCGCAAAAATTTAATCTTTCTGTAACTCCTACTCTTTTAAGATTATCCCCTCCCCCATTCCTTAATATTTTGTGTCTGCGTCCACGAGTATTATTGCATGTAGAATTGTACCATGCGCGCATCTAGGTTTCCACTTAGTGGGGCAAATTTAGCTTTTCACATATATGTTGGGGGGGGAGTTGGAATCTGAAGGTTTCTGACTCAAAAATAGTTGATAATCCAACATATTCTACTTGCTTTTGAATAACACTCTGATTATCACCTTATAAAATGAATCAGCGAGAAAATTGCGCACAAGACAATAAGCAAGGTGCTGGACGGCCAAACTATAGACCCTGTTTTTACCAGATATCTACAAACAGTAAATACAGGAATATTTGTATCACATCACACTTTAGTTACCATAAACCGGTCGTAACCATTATAAATTTTGAAAATGAATTTCATGTTTTTTATTACTCTTTTCCAACTGCTTAATTCCACTTTATTAATTAACAAAGATGAAAGAAGTTTCACTTTACCCGTGAGGTGAGATTTAGGTTTTACAGTTCCGTAGCAACTAGGAACCATTATAGTTTCTGTCTGTCCGTATGTCACAGCCTTTCCACTTTCTCATTTATAAACCTATTAAGATGATATTTGGTATACGGACGTTACCAAAATCAGATTTCATAAGATTTTTGGAAAAATAATTTGTTCACATAGTGAAAACTGTGCTGAAATTTGTTTTAGGTCTCCTAAAATGCAAAAATGTCTTAGAAACTTTTAATTTTAACCCTTCAATCAAGAGATATTTGCTTGGAAAGTTATTACCAAAAGGCCCCCCGCTCCTACACTAATTTTAAAAGTATTGATGCAAAATATCCTGATTGAAGCCTTTAGTTACTGCTTTCAACGAAAACTTTAACGAACATTGTAGCAAAAATAGTTTATGAAAAATTTTGAAATAAATACATATACGGAGTCCTATCATGTGTGTTTCAAACATGCTCTTTTAAGTAATACTTTTAATTATGTTATTAATAAAAGTATAAAATAATATTCAATTAATATTTTTTTAAAGAATTAAGGATAGAGGAAATTGGTTTTAAGTTTAGGAGGTGACGAGTTACGACTCTTTTGAAAGTATCGTGCTCATGAGACTGGAAAAAAGCATAAGATGGTAAAATATTTTAAAACTCTTCTATCGCGCATTATGTGCCTACAAGGAGTCAAAGACAACCGATATTCCATCGATACTTCAGAGAGTCAATATAGTGGGGTCGCCAAAAAGTTTTAAAGACTTTAAACTTTATCCAACCCGGAGAATGGGGTATGCCCGGGTAGGAATTCTCGCATACGCTGGTTGCTTCGAGACAATCAAATCGTCTCAAAATTGAGCGCATGTCCAAAAATTGTTGTGATAACAGAAAAAAATCATAGCAACGAATAAATGTGTCAAGTTTGGGCGCATAATCTGTTATTCTCATATGCCGTTCCCCGAAACTTGCATCTCAAATCCTCAATTTTGTAAATTTTTTAAAATAGTTGGTCACTTCCTTCAACCGTTTTGAACACATACATGATGAATACATCCCCTACACATTTATAAATGTTTGTGTACTTACAAGGCAGCATAGTTGGCTGAAAACAACCAGTTTTGCAAGAATTCATACGCAGGCCTCTGTCTAAATATGGGAGCTATATTCCATTCTAGGCCTGATGGAAGGAGTACTTCTTACATCTCTGTGGGAAACCCAAGCTAAGCAAACTGCAAATATTTTATCAGTTCAGTTAAGAGTTAGTAACGAATTTTATTCTAACCATAATCCCGATCAATTACTTAATATCAATTCTCTGAATGCGCGGCATATTCAAATAACTCCATTTTTGTAAAATTTCTGCTAACGCACATATATTATAGATTTTTACACGTACTTTTCGATGACAACACTCATCCCCGGTTGCTATTCAAACAAAGGACTTTCAAAAGGCAAGTTTTCGAAAAGTAGTATTATGGATATATTTGTTTATGCCGGGAAACTACAGAATTACGACAAAACGATATTATTCCGAAAAATATATTACTTATAATGGGAACTTATACCTTTTGTAGAATAACTACACAAAGTAAAAAGTTCGGGGTTTCGGAGAGGGGGAGGGGGGAAGGGCAATTGCACTGCCTGGACCTGCACCTGAATTGTGGAATGTAGAATTTGCTTTTGTGTTTAGTTCGAAACTAACCCTTCTCACATTGGGATCACACAACTGCCCTAAGCTGTTTAATCTCAATAATGTTCCAAGGTTGGTTTCTTTGTTTCAACTTAATTAATAATAAGAAATTATTATTAAAAATTTTGTTTTTTATTTGCTTCAAGACAAAAAATTTTTCCAGTTCATTTTGACTAAAATATTTTAATTCAAAGTCAGGTCGTATGAATATCATGGCATTAAACAACCCAAAAACCTCTAAATCATTCCAGCTATAAAGATGTTAATTACAACTGTGCTGACAACTCAGGTAAGACCGTGCTAACCGCATCCGTTACCCTCGTATTATATGGACCCGAAATAAATCACTCCTGGTCAACTAACTACCCAGAAACATTTTATTTGGAGTCCTAACATGATGGTCGGCACTGGACTCATTATTTTATTAAATTTGGGTAATTATAATATAAAGAGTTTTCGGCACAAAACGACATTTCTCAGCGTTGACATGGACGTTCGGCTTAAGCACTATCATGATAAACAAGATCAAACTGAGTTAATTAACCGAAGCAAACCGGTTCTAGGTAGTACCTAATATAGTATGTGCAAAATGGTAAAAGCATTTCAAACCATTTCAATATACCAGATTATTTCCCTGTTTGCTATATTGGAGCGCTTCAGAGGAGCCCAAGTTTACCATAAGAATTACCATCCGAAAACGTTTAGTTATATTATTTGTATGTCGATTATTAGCTATAAATTCCTGGTTATGTGAGTGTTTTTCCCTGTCTAGTCAGTTTTGATTGTTTTAATGTGCCATATATGTCCGCGGCGAAAATAGATAATATTCACTTTGAATTAGGCTTGGTGGCTTACAGCCGTCACACATTATTTTATTTGGAGAAACGATTTGGATGGTACCTTTTATGTAGTGTAGAGTAAAATTGGTAGCAGGATAATAATTTCGCACGTATAGTGAAGTAAGATGGAGAAGGGGTGTTGCCAAACTTTGTACTTTATGAACCGATTTCGGCCTAACTTCCAAAAACCAGATCTAGGGTGGGAGTAGGCGATCCTAACTTCGAAGAGGGGTGGATCGATTTTTTTTGTTCCCCCACTGCTACTATGTGAACAATTATTCATCTTGCTTGGGGTGACGCGTAGATCAATTGGGATGATTCTTCTTTTGTTGTATAAATTATGTTCTCCTACTGGTACTATTGCAAAAATTTCAGCGGTAGGGCAGGGTGGGGAAGATACGGGTTTTAACTTCGTAACGCATATTGGATAATTCTTTTCTCATGGTCTAGACTAAATTTCCTCATTGTTACTATGAGAAAAACTTTGTACTTGTAGCTGGCGTAGGGCGAGTTGAGTGATTCGTTTATTGTGTTATAGAGCGTGGGAGGTGGGGCTCACCGTAATGCGTGGATCGATTTTAATGAGTTTAATTCTCTTTAACACTATGTTTTATGAATGATACAGTTATAAAAAATATGTACCTATAGTGCAGACGGGGAGTGGAGGGAACTCGCGGTAGGCCCAATTAGAATGATTCCTTCTTACTGTATGGAGTACATTTCTGGACTAGCACCATGATAAAAATTGTGTAACTAGGGTTAGAATAAGGAACGGGGGCGGCATCTTAAGTTCATAAATAGTGACTGGATTTGGATGATTCTGTTTTCTTTGTATAGAGTACACTACCTCTGGAACTGCTTGGCAAATATTCATTTATATTTGTTTATTTATTTATTCATACATATATTCACCAACAGTCTGATTACTACAGATTTATTACAAATATGAAACAGTCAATAAAAAAGAGAAAAAGTAACCTTAACTAATCTGATCTTTTATCCGATTTCTCGACAGATGAAAGTCAATCTAACCAAACTTGTCATTAAAAAGACGCGACATCGAAGTCAGCGGCTCATTCATACCACATTTAGTGCGATGATAAGGAACTTGGAAAAAGAACTATGCGTCCGCAGAGAGCGAGCCGGAACAGAGATATTCAGAGAGCCCAGAGAGAGTTCAAACCCTGCAAACAATCGAAGGAAAAAATAATCTTAGATCTATTATACCTATCTTCAAGAGTATCCAATGAGAATATTTTAAGTCTAAATATGGATGCAGAAAATGAGGATTGTTTCCCTAAAAGCAAATCTCAAGAACGTACGCTGGTTGGCCTCGATGCGATTAATATGGACCGCATAATGGTGGGACCAAACAGCGAATCTATGTGGTGATCAAAGGAAAAGTGAAAGTCAAGTATGACTCTAAGTTCCTGGTCTGGTTAATAAGCTACCATCAATAAAAAAAGTGGAGTGGAGTCCTTTTACGTGAAAAGTACATAACAGTACGCTTGAGGATGTTCAGGGAAGGTAGTTAATAGAACACCAATTTATTATGAAAGGCGTCTAGTCAGAATTCAAACATAAACAATCCTGTTCATGCTGCAATCGCTTAGTTCATATGAGTAGTAGTATTTTTCAAGAAGGATATGTACACATAGTAAACAGTGAAATATGACGATATTCTCCCCCATCACACGGTCTTGTATTAGGAACTCCGGTGCATGTATCAATCATTAAACATCTTAATACCATGAGGTATACCTTTCCACCACCTGATAATAACAGTTCCTTTGAGTAATATCCTAAACCAGGTTTATCATTAATTTTAGATCCATCCGTGTAGATGATGGCATCACCCTGCAGGTCCGTGGAAAGTGATTCTGCGGAGATAAGCGTTTCTGGAATAGATAGATAGATGTCAACCCATGTGTGCCATCCATGAACATAACAAGAATGGTATCAAACCTATACCAGTTTTCATCACGGTCTAATCGAAGAGCTGTTGTTGCTGCAGTCCTAACAGTCTTAACAGTACTTCTAAGGCAGGTGTGGGTGTGGTGTGAAAGTTGTCTGTCATGCCCGAACAAGGCGGTCGTTTGCGTGGCTTTTCGTCACCAAACCACCGATGCATGTGATATGATAGGTCTCACACATTTTATATCCAGTATGCTGACTTTGGTGAGATACCCCAATTTTTTCACACTTTTCCACAGTTTTAAATCATGTTCTAACATATTTAAAAAAAATTAATAGCCTTGCTTTCGTCTTTCCACCTTAGCATTTTCTAAAATAATTTCTAGCTTAACAATTTCTAGAATTACATTAAATTCTAAGGTAGGGCTCAACTTCCCAAAACACGTGATATAACTTTAAACTAAATAAAAGTAGTTATTTGAAAAGGCATGACAACTTCCATTAACAATGCTTACGTTTAGTGCTGCTCCACAAGGGGTTACTACGGAGACAAGACTCCGTTTAAACATATTAAGGACATTTATAGTGTGGGTATTCATCTCAATGATCCTGTAAACTATGAATTCGACATTAAATTCTGTCCATTCCGATTATATTTTTTTCGCTTCCTTCCCACACCGACCCCTAGCGTTGTCTTACTACTGTAGGATCTAGCGGCATGGGGAGTGCAGCGACACCGAAAACTATGGATTGTCTAAGAAAATACTGAATCTTCCACTGAAACGCCCACGAAATCGAATTAGCCGTCTTCAAGATTTGCTCGGACAAACAGACAGACAAAAATTGTAAAAAAAAATTTAATAATTTTTCATATCATGTAAATAATCATATGAGCTTATAAAATGACAATTATTTTATTTCAAATTATATTAAACCCCCATAACTCCTTAACCGTAAAGATTGCCCTCTCCCTTGGCAGACAGTTTTTTGTTTGCCTCAATGAGTACTATTCTTTCAGTATTTCCCTATCAAATCAAAACTGTGGTATTTTGTATTATCACATTACATTATCTTTAATCGGTGTATTTTTAAGAATCCTTCGTCGCAGAAGCAAAATGTCGTGAAGTATTTTTAACTGAAATAAATCAAAGCCGAGAGCCTCAACTCATTACCAAAATGTTCCTCCATTTCATTTAATTATTTCTTATGTCGGAAATTATTCATAACATGTAAGATCATAAATTATGCAAAAAATTATTTTATCGCAGCTTGTATTAGGATAAAAAAATTCGCTGTTTGTGAAATAAATTGTCAAAAGTTTTCTTGGGAATGAACGAGGTTTTAAGCAAGTAATTTGATATTAAATTATAATTATTTGTTACCTTGAATTCGGGCGAAAAGTGGCGATTTTTCTGATAACCCGCGTTTACAAACAACCAGGCATTTCATGTAAACCCGAGGCATAGATTTCTTATGAGAATCACAAAATTGGGAAACTACATCCACTGCTCACCTGGAAGATAATAAATCAACCGCGATATCCGCGAATTACAAATTCTTCATATCGGACGCATCTGCGGTCAGCAACGGTAAAGCCATATATTTAAGGTCTCCATAATTTTTCAGTATAAATCTGTGCCGCAATTTGCACAGACATCATTTACCTGTTGAATCCAAAAATGGTGGTGAAATTTATAAGTCGCCAATATCCAGCAAAAAGAGATGTCTAAAAACCTGAAGGAGCGTACACTTTAATGGATAAGGCCCGAAAAATTATTGTGACCCCTGGTATAATTTACTCCTCAAATTGTGGAATTTGGTGGACTTCTTCTTTAATTTTGCGTAGATAATGTTTTGTATAATGCAGGATTGTCCCTAAAATTAATAAGGTTATTATTTACTTTGTCAGGAAGATCATGAGAGCTAAAGTTAAATATAATATTTTAAAACGTACCTTTTTGAACTATGACTTTTTTGACTCTTTTGGAAATTCAAGTTTATTAAAAAAATTACCATAACGAATTAGTTGAATAAAGCACCTACTTATTATTGTAGTAAGAGGATATACCATATTTGCACGGTAGTACCTCAAAATTGTAGTTCAAACGGTGGTATATATTGCATTTCTTAAAGGCTCAACATAAAACTTGAGAAAGTTTAAAATCGCTCGCACAGTACACATTGGTGCCAATCGTTTTCTCGGGCGATTGAGCAGTCGAAAATTGATTTTTTATAAAAATTTTTAAAAGTACTACCTTATCTAAATAAAATTTCGCTTATTTTATGTCTCCAACCACAAATATTCATATAGTTGAATTTTCAGCTAAAAATTTCTCGGCATTGTATTGAATTTCGCACCTCCACCCACCGTCAATACGTTTTTTATAAAACTTATTTTTATCTATGACCTAACCAAATAGACTCGAAAAAAATGGTAGTTTTAAACGGAAAAAAATCGTTATCAACAATTTATTGAAAAACTACTACTTATTATTTAAATTTTTGAAAAAAAAAATCGAAAGGAGAACTCTAAATGGGATTAAGCTAGAGATTTTATTAAAGCCTGGTAGAGTTCTTTGGACTGTTTGCATGGGCGATGCAGAATGTCCTATACCAGCTCATATGGGTTCATTTAATTCCACGTCTGATATGATACTTGCAGACAAGCCTGAAAGCATATATGAACAGCTAAACAAAGCATACTTGCGCTTAGGAAACGATGTGTGGTCACGTTAAAAATTGTACTTTTCACAATTGTCATTCAAAGTGAAGTGTTTTAAGGTAAAGACTATCTTTTGCATTTGTTTTGTTCAAAAAGCGAGCTTATGATTTGTCAATGTTTTTTGGTTATGTGAGAGTGGAGTTGTGTTATAATGAAAATTAAATCTATGGCAAAGAAAAAGTACAAAAATTGAAACAGTGCCGTTACATTTGCTGATAAAATAGGCGTGGTTGTGAGTATTTCCGGGCTTGTAACTAGCTGTACCAGAGCTATGACTGATGTACGAAAATATTTGATACTTATCTTAGAGGCGAAATATTATCAAGTCCAGCAGCCGTGCAAATATTTAATACTTATCGTTGCCGTCGGTGGAGTAAATGATAACGTGTCAGCCTATTGATCCGGAGTTCCTTGGTTCCAATCCCACCGACGGCGTTTTCTGCGGACAACAGATTACGATAAAAAGGCCGTTAGGGTTGCAGAGAAAATGTCAATGGTTCGGAATTGAGTTTAAATTGTAGGTCCACTTGCAATCGTTATGTTGAATCGAGTGAAGTTGTTCTCCTGCCCCATACCCCACAAGGGTAAAAAAACATTGCATAACATTCTTTGCTATTGGAAAGATATGGTCAGTTCAGATAAGATTGTCGGATATCTGAATGTATAAGATGTTTAATAAAGACGAGCTGACAATGTTGACTGAATTGAGAGAAAATAAGTTTTGTATGTAAGAAGCGAGTTCAAAAGTATGCAAGCTATGGGGGGGATCAAAAATTTAAGAAAGAAGGTCATTAATAAAAGGAAGAAATAGAGTAGGAGAGAGAATTGAACCTTGTGGTACACCGGCATAATACTTATTTTATAACTTTAACTGCATGCTACTTTCTATTAAAGGACAAAAAAAGTAACGATGACAGTCTAAGAGACTATGATACAATCGTAAGAAATGTTAGTAAATCTCCAATAAAGTAGCCAGCGCGGAAGCTCTACGATCTTTGAGAAGATAATTAATTTTTAGATATTTCATCAATTTAGAATTAATAAGGCATTCAAAAATTAGGTAGGTTTAGCCTGTAGGTGGAGTGGTCCTTTTTGTGTATTGCTTGAATATGAGTAAGTTTCTATGCAGACGGAAAAATTCCTTCCAAGTAAATTTACAAATTTTTTATGTAAAGGTTTTACCTGGAAAAAGACGCAGCTCTTAAGTACCACAAGCGAAATTTTGTGCGTAAATATTTAAAACCTTTCATCTGTTTAGGTGGTGACCTAGGGGCCAGTAAAAGTCCCAATATAAACATAAACCCTAAATCTGGTATGCTCACTGAGAGCAACCCTTCCATTTTCTGTTTTGCGTAGGTTATGAACTTCTTAGTTTGTCTTAACCCTGAGATGTTTATGTAGTGTAAGTACTTGCGTGAGCATGTATCTTTGCTTGAAAGATAGTTGGTGCAGAGCCGAGCGCCTTATATAACCAGAGTCCCTTTAAAAAGGTATGGCTACTATTAAGTCAATATTCTCTGCTCCTAAGGATCAAATTAAATGGTATTTAAAAGTTGTGTTTTCCGACATCACGTGTGATAGTGAGTTGAGAGGATCATCAAAGAATTCCAGGATTTTCCTGTTGCCAGTCAGTTTATATACTGATGTATATATGTATGTTCTGTTTTTGGTCAACACACGAGTGTCTATGTCTATGGGTTGACTATGGGTCTTGATACGGTCATAAGACCAGAAGGTCCGAAGTTTTTCCAAAGAGTTTTTGACAAGTCCATACTTCAACTACAGGCTTGCCTGTAACTCTTTTCAGATGAGGGTTCTATGTGTCTCTAATCTAAAAGTTCACATAAGTATTCGACCTCACATGAGAATTCTATCTTCAAGAATGTAGGCTTATAACCTCAGCCTACTTTTCCTTGCGAACAAAACAATGGTTGTCTTGTCAAGGAATTAGGAAAGGGATTATCTTTCAACATATTCTTGAGGAGAAACTCGGAAATGGATGCCGTTTGGTCTTAATCGGATGAAGAAATACAAGAACTTTCTCATATCATTCTGATATCAAAGCTTGGCGGCAGTTTGACAGATCTCACAAAAGGATTATCAGTTAATCAATTTTTTAAACTCGAATATGCTTAAGGTAGGAGTAGCAAAAATTATTTCGTTTCACAATATTTTATTGAACTAAACTCTTACACGTACGGTTTCGGACTATCCGATTATTTATGTTGCCACTAAAGATGGTCGGATAGACCGAAACCATAGCGTAAGAATTTAATTCAATAAAAATATTGTAAAATGAAAGTATATTTGCTACTGCCGGTTGCCTGATGACGTTTGATATAACTTCAGTAAGGCTGACTTCTGCTTGATTAATAAGTGGCTCTCAGCTTGTTATTAGAGTAGCGTCCTCAACGAACGGGACATTAATAAGCCGTACAATTTTTCTATAGTTTATTGTTTATCTACTTTACGCACTGTGTCCCTATTTCTAGATCTAATAACTCACGGTGTAATCAACCTTGGTTCAATTGCTCCTTGAAACGTCTAAAGAATGTTAAAAAGTAAGGCCTGGAAGAGTCCTCTAGGAGTGCCGTTGATTATTTAACTTATGCCAGCTTACGCAGTCAATTTTTATCTGACTTAGTGTCTTCTTATAATAACTATATGAATAGACTAAGTGATTTTTGCGGTTCGTTAACTTGAAGAGTAATTCTGATGACTATCCATCTTTTTTATCTTTTGGAGACACTGAAAGCGATGAGCCCATGACGGTAGCCAATCCCTTTGCCGATTTTTTTAAGATTGCATTTTTGGGCGATACCTGTGGTATTAGCTTTAAGGATTTTACACATTTGTCAAGGTTATCACCGACTTCTCTCGAGCCCAAAAACCTTTTACTTAATAAGCTACGATTTTAAAGAAAATTTCTACCTTGCTGATAGTATTTCAATTGGTTTTTACGGTATCCCCACCTCATTCGTGAAAAGATGTTGTTCCGTTCTTGCTCAACTCGTTGTGATGTTTTTCCAAATGCTTGGCAGATCTCTTTAATTATTCCCACCTCGGGCCATTGTTATTCATTATTTACATCAATGACATCTGTATGTACTATATAACAATATTATTGTTCGTTTTATGTAACTCGTCACAATATCGTGACTATAACAAAACAGTTTTTAATAACATTTATCCACTCAGAACTTACAAAAACTATAGCTTTCATATTAATAGTTTACCGTCATTCCAAGATTTATATGGAATTTTATTTTCTAAGGATATCATTTTTAGTTTTACAATTATACTACTATTTAACATTCTTGGTATTACAAACAAAAAAAAAGAGACACGTAATCAGTATTTAGATATTGAAGCCTTCGCCTTTAATCATAAATTTTTTATAATATGGTAAACTCTTATCAAAAGTTTGGGTGGCCGACGAAATTCTTTTCTTTGTTAATTTAAATACTTTCTAACATCAACTTGAGAAACATCTCGTTGCATTTTATGAGACTCTTAAGTTCCTTAATAGTTGTATTACAAGCTGAAAGAGTTTTTATTACTGTCTTCATTAATATTCATCTAAATCGATTAAAATTTACATAAAGCACTTTTTTCCAAGCATTTGATGTAATGTTTATGCAGATTTTAGCTTCCAACCAAATTGAATGCCATCCATAAATCGAGTTCCAAATTAATCACAAATGAAGCGAACTCTCGTATCCCGAGAACTTAAATTCTAATCTAAACTGCAATATCTCACTCTACTTGTATTTGACAAATCCAGATACATATAGATATTTTAACTTAAGCGAAAGCAATTTAAATTCCATACATTCTATTAAGACAAAGTTAGTAAGAAGAAACTTTGCCTATTGACATTATTCTCAGAATAATTCCTGAATGTGAAATGGTAATCTTCATGCTAAAGTTATATCTGCAACTTATACACTTACAGTCTGTTCAACAAAAAAGAATATACATTTTGTTTACTTAGGTTTTCACTTACTCAAACAATTTTTTTATGTGGAACTATTTTTTCCGCTCTATGCCACAGTTTGCAAACTGAACAACTGTCAACGGGAATTTAATTTACATTAGAATGTTATTTAAAGAAAATAAACGTCTTTAAAATATATTTAACAAGTTTTCTTTTATTAAAATTATTGAAAATGCAGGACATAGGTTTCCTAAAGATTCCTTATACGGCCGTCCTGTTTCCAGTATTCTAAACGCCCTATTAACAAATGGTTTATTTCCCTAATGTTCCTTAGATTAAGTTATTTTGTGTTTATTATTATAATTTTTTGTTTTATTATTTTTTATTAGTATTTTAATTCTTTCAAATGGTACCATGTGTCTCCTGTGGTGTGCTGTGTTTGTAGTCCTCGATTTCTTCTCTTAATTCCTTTCTTGCCGGTTTTGAATTTAACCTTTAACTTGAAAATAAAACTTAAATCCGATTCGAACGTGCTGCTATCACAAAATCAGAACCGTCTTCTCTTTCTTTCTCGTCATGCGTAAAGAAGTGATTACGCATATTTCGAGTAAATCGGGCCGGTTCAGAAAATGTGCTGAATACTTGCAAGTGACCGTTCACATAGGAGAAATTTAATACTTTTATTTCATTCAATACTTCATTACTTTTAATTTAATTTTATTTAAACTACTATGCGACATACTTTTCTATATAAAGTTTACTATG
Source organism: Leptarthrus brevirostris (assembly GCA_964036015.1). Lineage (NCBI taxonomy): Eukaryota > Metazoa > Arthropoda > Insecta > Diptera > Asilidae > Leptarthrus > Leptarthrus brevirostris. Next base: position 146,282,000 of record OZ038373.1, on the reverse strand, counting down.
AATTTTCAATTCTGAGTGTAAATATTCTATAAGCACTTAGAAAACTATATCCGGAAGATATTGGCTGGGAGATTTTTTGGATGCTACCAAACAACTGAGCGAGAGTGAAGACGTGTTTCAACAAGTCTCCCACTTTATATAATTCCAAATATTTTCAATCGAATTAGCATCTTGACAATTTGGCGACTATTCCATTGTATCTTTGCTAGTTTTGGTTTTCCACTTTCTATGTTCACCACTCACTATGATATTTTGGATCGTTTTCTTCCTCTAAGCTCGATTTCCTTTTTAGCATAGAACCACTTCTTTACAAACCTCAACAGGACGCACTGACAAATTTTTAGAATTTTTTTCTGCATTCAGATTCTCCTTAAAGAGTTCAAAATATCCGAATACGCGAATTGAAGCATCCCCCTCCGTAACAGTGCGCTGGAGTAAACGACCGCCGGGCGCAAATGGTTGGTTTAATAAGAAACTATACCAGACTGACGCTTCATTAGAAAAGTCAACGAATGTTTTCAGCTGCTAGTGATCTACGCTTTTCCATTTGGGGTTCCGACAGAAGAAGTTTTACCCTTATACTACGGCACTGGATACCAGCCTCATACAAGCGTTGCCTTATCGTGCTTATTTTGAGATGTGCAGCCTTCTCCGCCAATTTATTCATCGCAACTCGTCGTCGGTAGGGTAAGTGATAACGTGTCGGCCTACAAACCCTGAGGTCCCAGGTTAGAGTCCCACCGACGGCGACCCAAGTTTGTTTTCTGCTCAGATAACAGATCACGATAAAAAAATGTGATGGGGGTTGCAGAGGAAATGTCGGTGGTTCGGACTGCCCTTTAAATTATAGGTCCACTTGCAATCGTTGTCTCGAATTGGGTGAATTTCTTCTCCCGCCACATGTCTATAAGAACTGGTAACTGTATAGGGGGTACCCTTGAAAGTTTTGTCGACGGCCTTGTCTTTGCTTTTGCACAAAGTAGTTCGTCTTTTTTATTACTTTAGCACCCGCAGAGAAAGACCGCTTCGAATGTTTGGCGTAAACAGCACTCAGCGAATGACGTCCACTCGGTGTAATGTCATATAAAAAATCGGTAACATGAACTTTGAAATTAAACGGTTTTATTTAAAATTAGATGATGTGCTAGAAAATAATAAAGGGACACATACGTGGGGCTTACCAATATTTAGGTTCTGCCTACTGGTAAGAAATCTCGTAAGACTAAGAGCAGTGCCTCCTCTAGTGTCGAAGGCTAAGATCCACTTTGGATCGATGCATCAGTGAAATAAATAAGTAAGCAGGGGCTTTGATCAGACTTTAATAAAACCGGGGGGCTTCTTGGCCCTCACCTCTTACTTTTTCAAATCAAATACAAATCAGAATTTGATTATCACTTGACCCCCAATTTTAGAAGCGGTTCTGCTTATCCAGAAACAATTCCGATTTTTCTCTATTCACATTTGCGTGACCACTTCATTTCTGACACTCATGACTCATATATTATTTACACTAACAGAATGAGCTCTAATTTACGTGGTGGGCGTGGTGGGGATTTGTGAACTTTAAGCGTAGGACAGAAGTATTGAAGCTAGGTTATACCGAAGGTAACGATCAGTTGACGATTGCGGATCTTTTTGGTGGCTTTTTAAAAACTGTCTTCCTTCATGAGAACTATAAGCTTTAGGGATTTCAGTTATATGACGACATTTCCTTCTTCAATGGAAATCTTATATTTTATGACGACGCAGTCGCGAAACAACAATAATTTTGCAGATATCTAAGTTTCTCGTGCGGTCCTGATGGTGTTTGTGTTTCTCTTCTAAAGAACTGGCCTTCTCTGGTTTTTGCTTTTTGTTATTTATTCAATTTATCAACTTCTTGTGTTGCCATTTTTCCTCTTCATAAGAAAGGCAAGAGGTGTGATATATCCAGCTACATTTCCATTGCTTACATGGTTAGTTTGCCATGTACCTACTTTACTGATATTGCAAACCGTTTCTTAGTACTTTCCAGTACGACTTTATGAAAGCTAGATTACCCACGTATAACTTTCTGGAATTCTATAACTTCTGTTTATTTCAAATTGAACCTGGCAAGAAAGTCGATTGCATCTTCACAGTCAGAATTAACCACCAAATTTTGATTGACAAGTTTCACTGCCCTATCCTTGTTTGTTGACTGGGTTCGTTCTTAATTATTATGACGAACCCAACGCGTGGATGCCTACCCAATTTTATGTACAGTACCGCTAGTGTGCCTCAAGAAAGTCATTTTTTGCCGATTTTATTTATTATTTACAATGATGTATCTAAGTTTTTAAGATATTTCAAAATTTTTTGTTATGCTGGCGATGTTTCCGTGTTTTGTACGCGATTGTGAAATTTTAAACTCTGACTTAGACACCTTTTACAATTGGTGTTCTATTTACTATCTTCGCCTTAATATTACTTACTTTCAGTCTGGCTGAACAACAGTTTTACATAGTGTACTTTAGTTAGGCTAATTTGGGAGTATACTTTTTGTTCCTTGCAGTGACCCTCTCATTTTGCCTCCATACCTGGATAGGCTTGAACTCATAAAATTCGACTCTCCTGAATTTAGACGTAACATCTCTAAAACTATTTTCGCTTTCGAGTGTCTTCAAGGCAATATTGACTCCCCAGTCTTTCTGTATTCTTTAAATATATCGATTGCGACTTGCTACTTGAGAAATAGAGATTTTATTAAAATTCTGCAGCATCGCACAAGCCTATCACTTCAATGTACCTGTTTTTTAATTTTTGCTTGTCTGTTATTTGTTGTTCTGTATCATTAATTAATTGTTCTTGTTATATTTATTAATTATTGTTAATTTATGTTTTGTTAAGTAATCAGCCTTTGATGAATCTTTAAATAAATAAATCAAATAAAAATGTAATTGTGAAGTTTAAGCAATAATTATTTAGTGAGTGCAAATGCTAGATGGAAATCAAAATTTGTTATTAGGAGAGTCTAAGTTGCCAAGATAAACATCTGTTTTTCATAATTAAACATCAAAATTTCAAGAAAATTAATTTTAATATGTTCATGCATTTGCCTCACAAATTAACCAGGTTTCTAGCAATAAATTTCAGCCGTCTGCAAACATTACTTCAAGTTAATCGTGCTTTTTATACATGACCGCCCACCTAGAAAAGTCCCTTAACTCTTTTCCTGCCAAGCCATATAATATATGTATGTACGCATGTCAAAAAACTAAAATTGAATTAATAAACAACCCACTGCTCTGAATTTGAAAAAAATACTAATTTTGTAAGTTAACCTTTTTAATTAAATAATTAATTCAGAAAAACCTTCTCTTTACAGAAGCTCCGGGAGAACTAGGATGGGCGTTCACCTTAATTATAGTCTCAGTCATATCAGCTCTTATAGGTGCTATTGTAATGGTCATAGTTCTTAGGTGTAGAAGGTAAGTTTCATTCAGATCTGGTTTAAAAATAAGCATTCATTAAAATATAAAATATGCGACAATGCACGGTTTCCTCCGCCTTTATTAACGCATTTTGTGCGGCAAAGCGGAACCTCTCTTACTTTATTGGTTACACAAGACCACCTTGCGAAGACTCGTCCCATTCAAGTGGAGGGCAGTCTTCTACTTCTCGGACTAGGCATCAAAATCTATCGCGGCAATGTGGCTTGCCCGGTCTCAAATGACCCCAAGAACATTGTTTGCCCATTACAATAAAATGAGGAAAGTTATCGACTTGGTTCTGGATGGCAACTCCTACTCAATAGTCGGCTGGCGTTGGCCAGAGTCAAAGGTGTTTAGTGATGGCTCTTGGCAAATTTGTGTGTACAAATTTCTCTAAAATTTTTGCATTGAAATAACAAATTAGCCCAAATGGCTTGGATTTGGTGATGCTAAAGACGAGCTTATAAAAATCTGTAACGAACGGTAATGAGACAGTTTTATCTTGCAACAAACGAGACCTGAGATTCGAACAGAAAATTCAACTTTCTTGGTGTGCAGTGCCGCAATTTCTCGTGATTAACTTTGTGTCGCACCTTTTGTGATATATTCCTTAGGCCAAGCCACAGAAGTACTCTGTGAAATAAACGTGGGTTGCAAAGATTGGCTTTACATGTTACCCGAGCACTTATAAATTAAATCTAAATGCCTCAGAAATAAGTCTCGTTGCTCTTCCACTTTATGTTTATAATAACTCGAATATATGAGATATTAAATTGCACGTGATGGGACGTTTTAAATTTAAGTATAATTTTAAGTGAAAAGGCTTTCTGTCAATATTAACACAATAAGTTAAAGGAGTTTAGAGTAAAGTACCAAAGCGGCGCGTCTTTTGCACCCACTTAGAAAATAAGTCGAATGAAATTATTTTTCTACATGGATGTGTACCTTATGTATTTTAGATGTAATAATCCATTTTTTTTTTCAGAATAGAAACACAAAAGTCACAGCAGAAATAGGAAATTGTATCTCGCTGTTTGACTTAAGAAATATTGCATGAGTTTTAAATAATATATTGAAATAGATAATACTAAAATATACATTTATTATAACATCAGATAAAAACGTCCTTTCTAATATACTCGTATAAATATTCTTTAAAAAAACTATTTTTCAATAGATAGAGTTCAATTTAAATAAAATGATTTCAAAACGTTAAAGAATGTGAACGAATAAATTCGTTTTATTAAAAAGGTTTTAACATAATATAAAATAAGTTTTTAAAACAATATACAGTGAATATGAAGTTCAAATCAGGGCTTCGGCCGGGCTATTCTAATATGTAAATCGATGCTACAGGTTTCGAACCACTGACGGGGATTCCTCTCAACGTGTATTGTGGCATTGTCTTGTTGAGATATAACCTCACGGGTGCAATCTTCTAAAATCTATCGTCTATAATAATATCTATGTACATCTTCTAAAAATGCTATTACCGCAATTTCTACAATAAATATTTTAAAAGTTTGTTTCAGAATCCCTTCAAAAATCTAAACGCCTTTTTTGCGACGGCCGCCATATTGATTTTTTTTTTCATTCAAAAATATATTTTTTCGATAAACATTCATACAATAATAAATGCTAACAAACACAATTGAAATAATTGACGTTTTGGTCGGCACTTGGTAGAACGATTTTGTAAACATATTTGGTTTTTTGAAAAACACTGAAAAGCGACGTCGCTTGATAATATCTTAAGAGGACGAAACGCCTCGCTAGATAAATATTTATTAATAAATTTTGTAGAACAAAAAGCAAGTATTTTTCAGTGTTTTTTTTTCAAAAAACCAAATATGTAAACAAAATTCGTCTATCTCCACAAAAAAGATTGAAACACCTACAAAATTGTGCTCCAAGTTAGAGGGCTCCCTTAACCTGATCATTTTCGAGTGAAAAATGTTCAATATTTATTTACTTTTACCTAATGGAGACGGAGTTGGATGAATTCGTTGAGCGGCACGACCCAAGCATGCCTAACCGGGTTCAAGACCAGGTCTCCGCGTGGTTTTCATTAAGAAATTAAAATAATCCACTCCGTCTCTGGGCTTTTGTCTAGCTCGCAGCAATGCAAAAAAATATACTCAAGTTTCCTCACTTCCCTTACCCTAATTCCCTTCCGGCCAAAAGTACGCTAACGCATCAAAGGGTTATTCCCTACATCATATATGAAAGAAAATTACCTTGACCACCCCCTATTTCGACTGCAAATTAAAAACTCACAAGGTGACTGAGGCTCCGTGGCGTGGTCCGTCCTCGCGGTATCTGAAGAATTTATAAATTAAGGCTTGGAAAATGATTTGCTTGACAAAAATTAAGTATGATTTTTTGAATTATCATTGCTCTTGCGGGATAACATAAGCATAAGACTAATTGTTCTCGCTTGGTATTGAAATGTGAACAGTTGTAATTTTTCACAGTTGCCATCCTCTTTGATGATGATTTCTGTCATATTTCCTTTAAGGATTTTACTGAAAAAAATTCCTCCCCGGCTCTGGGCTCATTCCCCTTACCCTAATTTCCTTCCGGGCATAGAGCATTTCTAAACGCATCATAGGATTGTCCTCTAACTCGCCAATATCCCCTGAATCGATGACTCGCTAGGGTTGAAACAGATTGTGTCCCGCTGGTATTCCTTCTTCACTTTTTGAAGGTAGTGGTTCATCTGAGTTTCTTATTTGTTTTATTTACTAAACTGTTCATCTACAGTGATGTCTTTCTAAAATCCTGAAAGTTCATAATAAAATGTATAACACCTCGAAAGTGTCGCAGGGGAGTCATTTAGGCCATTCCTTTCCATACATACACAATATTGATTTCCTTTAGAATCTTGTGTTTATATTGACGATTCCAAAAATATTTGAATATTTTCAAATGAAGCAGGCGTATTCATACCAATTTAAATTTAAATGGAGTTCATTGTTCTTCAACTTTACCGTCAAACGGATATCCTTTACGATGGACCTGGTTGTGTGGTTAAATTCTCGATTTTCACATTTTCAAAATTATCTGTAATATTTAGAAATTTTATATTTCCTATCATTCTATATTTAAGATATTTCTTTCAAAATCACCTGAATTTTCAGTGACTTTAAGTTCGGAAATCGTGCGATATAACGCGATTTCGGATCGAAATCTCTGTTTGAAGTGATTTCGGGCTTGGTGTGTCTACGGCATTACTTTAAAATTGTGGCAAAATAACACACATACTTTTACTGTTTTTGAGTAAAACTAAAATTTTTATTATATAAACACTAAAAGATAGTAAGAGAAATTAAAGATTTTGTGTATCAAGTAAGTAAAAAAAAATTCTACCATGAAAAATGAAAAACAATTAAATAATAATAAATTTAAAAATGCGTATTGAATAATATTTTTTGTTATAGAATTATAAGTTTTATTTAAATACTTTTTAAACTTGAACAAAGTAAAGTAGTAGAAATGTTTTATTGTTAAAATTTAATAGAGTTGGTAGTTATCGTAAAGGTGACCCTTTTTTTCTTATTCCCCGGGGGACATAGGGAGCGTACACATGCTCTCCAGCTGGTTCTATCTTGAACTCTTGATCTTTTTTCATTCGGTTTTCCATGTCTGTCGAGGTCTAACTCTCTTTCTTCTTTCATTTGGAGGATTGACCTTGATTATTTGGTATATGGGCCAGAATATTTTTCATATTATTCTTAGACGAATGTCTGTAGACTTTGTACATTTAGTTTTGTTGCTTTCCACGTTTCACATCCGTATAGGAGAACTGACTTGACACTTGTGTTCTTTGTTTGGTGTTGCAAGTAATCTGCGAAGACTTCTATACTTTGAATAATCTGTGCCTCCATTTGTAATGATTTTCGTGCCTAGGTAAGTGAAATCCTCCACATCTTCGAGTATAATATTTCCGAGTGTGATTTTGGTGTTGTTTACGTCATTTATCCTCATGATCTTTGTCTTGTCGACATTTATTTCAAGTCTCACTGTTAGTGCTATGGCGTTGAGATTGTCTATAATCTTCTGCATGTCACTTTTGCTGATGGCACAGCCTACTGTAGATACAAGCCCGGAAGCTGACACGAACAGCTGAGCATTGGTGGTGTAAACAACCATTAAAGAATAGGAAAAGGTTGGGGAATTATACTTTTTTGTAATATTTTTAAAGTCTCAACTTGAAATTTACGCTGACGTAAGCCTACAAATGTTCTGAACATATAGTCACGATAAAAAATGTCTTTATTACAATTTTCATGTGTTTTAATGGGAAGGCTCTCTCTTGTGTTCGTTTTGTTGAAATATTGAGTTTAGAATGCGTCAATGACATCAGAATTTCTCTTTAGTTTTGCTTAAAACAGTGTGCAGTTTTATATGTGTGCAAAGATTGGTTAATCTGTGATACAAAAATAAATGAAATAATGACGACATACTTGGTGGTAAAATGGTCGAACTGTCAAGTTTTCCGGGCTTGTATCTACATAGATTAGGATGTGCTGCTGACTATTAGTGTGATGTCGTGGGCATAGTCAAGTTTTTTCAGGCTGCTTTCACCCCATATTGTGACTTCAGAGTTTGTGATAGCCGGTGCCAGTATCTACATCGCCTAGTACCATGTTGAACATTGTGGGTGACTTTAGTCAGCCCTGTTTGACTACTGATTCGATGATTAGCGGCTTGCTGTATCTACCGCAGTGTAATACTACGCTCGCTGTTCTCTTATAATGTTGCTTTATTTTTCATATATGCTACGTTTCCGAAGGTCAGTCTATATTGCCTCTATTAATTGTGTCAAATGCTTTACGGAAGCCCACGAATCCTACAAATAGTGGTATTTTCCTTTCTACTGATTACTCCGTGATAATTCTCAGGGTGTTCGTTTAATTAGTGCATCTGATAGGTCTGAAGCCAGATTGATTATTTCTTAGGCTATTTTCAATTTTTACATTTACTCTTTTCATTACTATGCTGGCTAGCAGTTTAATTGTTGTATTGAGTAGTGTTATACCTCGCCAATTATTCCAGACATGTAGGTCTCTATTTCTTGAAAGTTATAATCCAGAATGATCCCTTAAGCAATTGTTCAGTATACTAACGTTAAAGCTACCTAATTCAATCGATTTTCGATTTATAGATAAACTTTTAGATCTTTTTAACGGATATTTGAAGTTATGATATATTTTCAATTTAGCTCATATCGTCATCCGCGCAGTAAACCAACCAAATATTGAAAGAACGGAGAATTTGAAGAAAATGTGATTTTTAATTACACAAATAAATATTTACTTAGGTACTTAAAAAAGTGTGTGGTTGGGATCTTTGCAAATGTTGGAGCAGTAATATAGGCTTGACTCATTTTTAAAAACAAATATTCAGGTTGTTCCAGCCTAGTATATATACAGTATATAAAACAATATATAAAACAATATATAAAACAAATAAAAATGTACGGATCACACTCGATGAATAAATATCTATGTAACTTCTTTAGAACTAGCAATAAATCTAAAACAGTTCAGTTGTAAATTTTTATTTTGGTATCTGCGACATTTTAATTGAATCCAATGCTTGAGCCAAACATAGTCATTACGAAATTTTATTACTTTTAGAGTATCCTCAATGTAGTCATATCAGAAAATGACCCCTCACCGCAATAAATTTATCACAAAATGGTGCATTTCGTATCTCGAACACTTCATCTTTCAGCCAGCACGGTCTGAACTCCGAATTATCAAAGATCACCTCATTATTTGGCCGCCGCTTCTTATTTCTACTTCTTTTTGAAGAGAAACAAGTTTTTCACCACGGGTGCGAGGGTGTACAATATATTTATATTATCATTTTCGTCGTATATAAAACACGCACCCTCGGCTCCACTGCAACACAGGTTTAAAAATTATCAGTAAAAACAATTAAAAATTAACCAATTAATCGACCCTAATTTGAAACTCATTCGATCGCAACATGGATGGTTTGAAAATACAACGCACTTGACTGCCATTGAGGATATCTTACCACAGCATATCTTCTTTATCTTTACTCATTGCAGTTCCTTTTGAATTCACACGTAATCTCATCATCGTTCCCATTGAATTCCCAGAATTTCGTTAACATAAATTTTACTATCAACTGATAATAACATTCCAAATTTATCGCAATTATTAACCGCAAAAAGAAAGATGAAAATTTAAAGGAACGATAATCCAAAATTTAATGGTTGGATAAAGAAATTCTGAATTTGTATATTTTCACCTCTCTTTCACCTCCTTTTACGCTAAATACGCTCGAAGCGAAAATCATAAATCTCTGGAATTGCGGTGCTACGTTCACAAATAAACTGCAACGACCGGAAAATTTCCTGTCTGATTCTTAAATAAATATAAAGTTTTATTAGCACGGTTATTCCGCTATGCCATATCTTGCATTGATTCCAAAGATTTTTATCTCTTCGTTTTTACGGAGTTTCTGACAGAATTGAGGGTTAATGTAACGCGTATTAAAAGCTTAATTGCCTTCGGTTATCTGGATACGTGAATTAAAAAATAATTCAGATAAAAACTGTTGCAGATTTTGTTCAAGAACGTCAAAGGTTAAGGTAGTCGGAAGTAGTAAATATAAGTTAGATAAGAATTCTTGCTAAATATAATCTTTATGTTCCTGAAACCCAAAAAAATATCACTTAATACATGTTTGAGTTTCATTAACTAGTACCATAACAACACTATATTATACTTTGATTTATCGCCGGTCAGAACTCTAATATTAATTATTCGAACTAAAACAACTTCTTAAACTAAAAAATTAAATTATAATGCATGGTTTGGGTCTTAAAGCCAATCCGTAACCTACGAAGAAGAAACTAATGGAGATGCCCTTTCGTATATGTATACGCTGATTTTGCGTGGCCAGATATTAGTACGAGTACTGTGAATTTTGCAGAAATGACGAACTGGATACATACAATGCTAAACAGCAGAGTCATCAATGAAAATTAAGAAGAATTATCAATTAGGAAAACATTTAACAGAGACACACCACAGGGAGAAGTCTTACCAGCCCTGCTTTGGAACATCTCTCTAAACAAAATTCTTAAATCCCTCGTCAACAATGGCAATAAAACGATAACGTACGTAGTCTTGCTGACAAAAGGGAAGTTCCTACAAACGGTCAATAACGTCATGAGCTCTGCTCTGATAAACATTGGCAGAATATAATGGTCTTACAGTAGTCCCACGTAAGACAGAAATGGTTCTGATCGCAAAGAAATGAACTACCGTTTTGAAACCACCAACAATTTAAAGGTAGTATACTCAAAATCTATTCGAAAGCCATATTTCTGGGCGTCATATTCGAATTCAAATTAAGTTGGAAACGGAATATGGAAGAAAGGATGAAGAAAGTATTTAATACATATTATGCATGCAGGGGAACCTTGTAGACTGTATGTACACAGCGATCGTCAGGCTTATTCTTACCCATCGATCCATTGTTTGGTCGGCTGTAGTTAACAGACAATCTCACCTTAACGTTTTAGTAAAAGTGCAAAGTCTCGCTTGCCAGGGATCAACAGGTGCAACAAAATCTACACCACAATCTGGTTTGAAACCCATTTTACACCTTCAACTCAAGTTTTCGACATGCAGTCGTACTAAACTCCTTTAGTCAGAATAGCGGATACATGAGGCCACAATATTTATTGATTTAAGAAAACCCTTTTCCGTTATCATACCTAACAGGAAAGGAAGCACCCCGAAAATATCATTAGAGGAACTTCTATCTTGACGGATGGATCGAAAACGGAGAGTGGGGCTGGATCTGTAGTTTTCTCGGAAGCGCTGCAAATAAATGTCTTATAGACTCACAAATGATAGCAGCATCTTCCAAGCGGAAATTTACGCCATTATGGAAGCTGCACCCACTGCCCAAGCAAAACAGATGTCGACAACCGAGATCATTAATTGTGTGGGCAGTCAAAGAGCACTCAAGACTTTAAACTCTCACTTGATGAAAAAGACTGTATCAGAGCCCTAAGAGATTTTTCAGGCGATATGAAATACAGCAGATGCTGAAGTTGTATTTCAGGACATAACGGCATAGAAGGTAACGCAGTTGCAGGGAGGGGGTCTTGTGTAACGTTACGGCGCGTTATAAGGTTGTGGCGGGGGGGGGGGGGGGGGTCAAGCAATGCGTTACGTAACATTAAGTTTTTGTTAAAATTAAAAGTCCTAACTCTTAACTCGTGACTCACGGCTCAGTTTATATGGTATATCTACAGTACACATATTGTTTTTTTACATACGAAAAGAGTCGTGTCACTGATTATACAGAAGTATATACATGGCAAATAACAACAATAAACCGTGTACCACGAGTCCATATTTTGGACTCTTAGAGTCCCACCTTTGCAAAACCACCTAAGCCAGGAACTTACGAATTTTACGCACACACATTAGGGCCAAAGCGGGCTGAAATTTTGTCAAATTTACATTGCTTCTTATTCCTAATTGACATTTTTAGGTAAAAACAATCATCTGAGTGTTACGTAAGGGAGCGGGGGGTCAGAAATTCTCAAAACTGTGTTACGTAATATTTAAACGGCCCATTACCTATTGTTTTATAACACAAAGTCTTTGGCCGAAACTGAAATTCTAATCTCTTATTCTTCGATAGAAAACACATCCGAACACTCATTGATATCATCACTGATCATTGACTCATAGCAGTTACGGCCATGAGAGACAGCGTACCATCGAATGACTTCTGTAGAAGTTACAGATACGAGGAGGAAACTGAACCCATAGTGCACCTACTTCGTGAATGTCCAGCCCTAGAAGAACGACGACGCCTGCTTGCGAGCAATGTTCTTTGACAATCTGTGCGACTTAGCGGAGATAACACTGCTGGATATAAGTAGATTATTACAGAGATCTGAGATTCTGACCATGCAGTCTTATTTTAAGGGCATTCACAACGGGCCTACGTGGCCTCCGAGCGAACTTCGTGCTTCGGCAGCAAACAACCATTTTTCATGCAGTAAAGTGTTGGCAACCCTATTAAAAAAAACATTTGACAGCTGATAGTTTTGGGTTAGTAAAAATGAAGCATTACCCCATAAAACAACGTGTTTTCATTGTTGAACAATATTTCACAAATAAGTCTGACGGCCACAGTTCGAAAATTTCGTACAAAATATGGTCGGAATAGTGATTTAACTTCGTCAACTGTGAATAGAGTAATTGAAAAATTCAGGCAGACTAGATCAATTGGTGATGCTAAACACACCGGTCGTCCAAAAACATGCCGTTCAATTGTCAATATGGAAGCAGTGCGTGAGAGTGTTTGTGAAAGTCTAGGAGGCATACCATACTTTTTCGAAAATGAAGCTGGTCAAGCAGTGAATGTTACTGGTGCTCGATATCGCGACATGATAACACAGTTATTTCTGCTTAAGTTGGATGATATTGATGTAGATGACATGTGTTTTCATCAAGACGGTGCCACATGCCATACAGCCCGTGAAACAATTCAATTACTGCACGAGACATTTCCTGGCCATTTACTCTCTCGTTTCGGTGATAAGAATTTACCCCCTAGATCGTGTGATTTAACGCCATTGGATTTCTTCTGCTGGGATTATTTGAAGTCAAAGGTCTATGCCAACAAGCCCGCACGCACGCGTGCATTAAAGGAGGAAATTCAACCGCATTTATGCAAAATGGTCATGGAAAATTTCGACAAAAGAGTGCGTATGTGCCAGCAAAGCCGTGAAGGCCATTTGCCCGATGTGTTATTCCATACATAACCCTATCCTGTTAACTTTACGATTCAATAAAACATAACAATTTAAAGAAGAAAAAAACTGTGTTTTATATTGAATTTTAATCTTGCGTTAATTTTGGGACACCCTTTAGATTCCTGTCGTCTTCGTTGCCTAGTACTCCGAATTATATTATATATTATATTCCTACTACAAGCGATTGGTTAAACCTCGAAAAATCTGCTAAAGGCTTGTCCCTTCTACATTAAAACGCCTACAATTGTTGTAACAAGCTAATTAAATATTAATATCTTTCTCGGTGTAAACATGTCATGTATACATTAAACTCAAACACACCAAATGTACATATTTATTACTGAAACAAAACATATCGAAGATGTTTGTTCTAAACATTAATACCTTCTATTTGAAAAATTTTTTTAAGAAAGATGAACTGTATTTTGCCCATTTAGGTTGAAGATCAAACAGTGTAGCTTAGTGTGAAAATAATAAAACTTAAAAAGAGACAATCTTAAGAAAGAAAATTCCTCAGTATTGTAAGCAAAGAAACGTCTCCATAATCCATCATCATGAAAAGCAAATACGGAAAGCAAACAGCGTCAGATGAATAGGTCCAAAACAAACATCTTAAGAGTTCAGATGCTATGAGATATCATAATGTATATTCTTCTCACTAAAGTGACAATAAATGAGATTAGTCCTTGAAGAAGAATTTTTCCCCGAAACCATTATCGGAGGCGCATGCAACAGTCTCATTGCCTCTAATTAAAATGCGAATCGAAATATACAAATAAATAAAAAAATCTCATTTATATGCCATTTGTCGAGTATTTACGAGACAGTATGGCCAATTATGTACATCTGAAAGATATTTTGTTGGCCATCTTCGCCCATTCCGTTCATGATATCCGCAGTCTTGTTCGGCGGCATCCAAGTGAGATACATTGCAAAAGAGAGCTCAGTGATAAAAAGGAAACCTCCGCAAAATGCATAAATAAGTTGAAAATTGACAATTTAGTTGCACGACACAGGTGCATAAAAGCGGTCTGGCGCATCGTACGTCTGCTCTTACTCAAACCTCCAAGTCAAGAAGATCATTTTGAGTCTTTTAATTTCGATTCGCACTTTGTATGATACCGTGATACTAAGATGATCTCAAACGCGACTAATCCTGTTTGGGAATAAGACGGTATCACACTGTGCCGGAGAAGGCATCCCAATAAAATTATCGAAGGCATCACTGAGAGCAAAAGTCACCTTAAAATTCGAAAAGAAGACGACGTGTGGTACCGAGTTTGCATCAGATCGGAAAGAACAAACACAGATCAATTAAGATAGCTGGCCTTAATTAGCGATTGCAGTAATAAAGTTATCTGTAGATAAATCGATAAATTCTCCGTGTTTCCTTCCAATCGCGTCATATTAACATAAACTTCGGATAGAAATCCTTTTCTTATATTGAGTATCATACGGACTACTAACGACTAGCTTCTTTTAAAATATTTCTCCATATTCAATAGATCGTTGAAAGAATCTGAACCTCTGTCGATAAATCGTCTTATGGTACTGATGATTTCGTTTCTTAAACTACTGATCTACTAATGGTAGCTCAGTTCGCCTTAAATTAAAATTACAAGGAGACATGTTACCACGTTAGCTTTCCACACTGATGGTGTTAAATAAATTTTCTTTTATATTAAACGGGTTTGGTTTGGAACAATATTAAAGTTAGCGAAGAACAGCAAAATGATTTCAAGCGAACGAAACTTGATTTGCGGGAATAATAAAGTTTGCAAACGAATTGGTTTTGAGGAGAAAGATCAGAGAATGTCAATAATTTTATTAACAAAATCACTGGCGGCAATGATCTGATAAAAATTTTAAACAAAAATGGAGTTTTGAAAATTATATCTAATAAAAGTTCTGTAAAGAAGTTCTATCGTAGTATAATGCATCCAGTAAAGAAAAAACAGCTGCCTGATAAAATAAAGAAGAATGACTCAACTTGCCCAATACATACATGTACAAGGTGTTTCAGATCTGGTTTGCCAAAATAAGTGGAGCGATAGACCTTCCTAGCCAAACAAAAAATTGTATGGCTGGGATGTGAGCAATCTCAACCGTTTGGAAGTTGTTAGTATGCATATCACCTTGTGATCTACTCAACGCAGAGACATTACCCAAACGCCAAAAAGCTCCCATCTCAATGACTTTTCCAAAAATATCAACAATATTGATCTAACTTCTACCAGTGCAGGTACAGTCACTTCCAAAATTGAAAAAAAAAATTTGCAATTACCTAAAATTCAGCTTTTTCCCAAATTTTTTCCGAAATTCACGTAATTAATACACCTGTTTCTTATTTTTATTAAATTGCTGGTAGTGCTTTTTCTTAAATTCCAACCTTATTCCAATTAATCTTAGTATGTTACAAAAGCTGTTCGAAAAGTACTTCCAAATAGATATTTTCGATGCATGCTAATAACCCCCTTATAATTCCCTCTTTAAGGTGTATTGAAGCCAGCCTCTCCCGTATTTTCGTCGATGCAGTCCCAACTCTTCTAACAAATTCGACTCATGCTTCATTATTCTCCATAAGAAAAAGTCCAATGGGGTAAGATCTGGAAATCTAGTAGGCCAAAGAATCGGTGCACCTCTTTTAAGCCAGCGATTATGAAATTTTTCATTCAGTATTTCTTGCTTTTACAATGATACCAGAATACGGTGGTGCTTCATCGTGTTGGTAAAACATTGCTCTAAGATTATCCATAGGGCAGAGTATTCTCCAAAAATGGTACAAGGCCAAATATTTACTCAGAATTTGGGTTAGAAGAAGGTGCCGCTGTCCTATGTGGGATAGTATCCGACCATGTATGGAGGTTGTGGAAGTTTTTGATACCATCTCCGGTAAACTGTGATTCATCCGTCCACAGAATTCGGCCCGGAAACGCCCTGTCCTCCATGTCGCATTCCAGAAGTAAAATTTCAATCTTCTCTCGGGATCTCTTCCAGTAGTCGTTGGACTGGGACGTGATGATATAAACGTCATCCTGCTGTATAAATAAAATAACCCTCCAAACTTTAATTTAAGACGCTACTAATCGAAAAGTCCACGAAAATAGCTCTCGTTGGGGAGCACGTCGATTAGGGGATCTCCTTTCATATTCCAGTACAGCCGCTTTTTTGTTTTAGTCTAGTATACAATAAATGTGAATTACATCCGCTTATTCCTTAAAAGTAAATTTTTTAATTTTTTAATAATTTTAGCTTAAGTTTTGCTTTTCAACTGTGATCGATAATTTTACTGACTGACACTCTTTTATGGCAAAATTTCCATCAGGTATTAGTAACAGAACTCCAGGATACTAGGGTGTGGACTCTGGCTAACTCAGGCTAATATCGACAACAAAACTAAATTACACTAACTATTTTACAACTTTTTGTAGCAATAATTAAAACAAACATGTTCGTATCCTAAACAAACATTTTCGACCATTTCTCTTTGAAATTTTGTTTATTTAAAGAATTTCCTACCTACCGTGCAGTCAATTAATTACGTAATCAGGGACTTCTAATCCTTTCTCTACCATGCCATGTTGTACCTTTTTTGAAGTGTAATCAGATGGGGAATTTAATAAAAATATAAAAGAATTTCGGAGAAAATATGGAAAAATGCTGAATTTTAGATAATCGCAAATCATTTTTTTCACTTTTGGAAGTGACTGTACCTGCAATGTTAGAAATTAGATCAACATTGTTGACAATTTTGGAAGAGTCATTGGAATAATAGTTTTTTGGCGTTTTTTTTTATAGTAGTTCAGTAGATCAAAATTTAAACATAAAATAATGATGTGCATACCATGAAAATTGCAAATTTATGAATCACCCTGTAACTCTCAAAACCCCATTTTACATCTTTTTTTAAATATAAATTGTTTCAAATAACAAACCAATTACTACTTTTTATTTATATAAAAATAGATTTGTGTGAGTAAGTATTGTGCTATGCAAGTATGATTGAAAGCTTTTTTGACTTTCAACGTTTTTGTAAATCGTATTACTCAAAAAAATGAAAGTATGCAAGCTGGTTGGTTTAAGCGGTGAGCGTTGCCGTCATAGTTAGCCTCCAATTAGCGGTGTCATAGCGACGTTTTAATACCACAGCTAATAACACCCCACTCACAGGCTGACTAAAAAAATTTTAAATTACAGCTTGACCAAAAATTCAAAATAGAAAATGAAAATACTTTTTAAGTAAAAAATACTTTTTCATAATTTTAATTAAAATAATACTATAGCTACTGCTGCAATTCGTTTATTTTGTATAGTGAATCTTGCTCCACTTGTATTATGCCCAAAATGTTGGCCTTACGATGGAGGTGGGACGAGAAGCACCTATTTGCGGGTGACTAGATATCCAGCAGGGCGTGACCCTGTTATTGGCGACTACTTCTTGGAGAGTGTCGAAGTACTTCTTAGTAAGTATCGAGGAAAAACTCCATTAGGATAGCTCCTTTCAGTCAGATACCAGCACCAGAACTGTGTTCCATTTTTTGAGCCATCTATTTGAGCCTACTAGGCTCCAGACTTGACCGTCCAAGTCTGCTCGAAAGAGAATCATAAATTTTCTGCCCAAGCGCAGTTCCTTAGTCATCTGGCCTGCTTCGGTGCGAGGAATGCGCTGAAGGATGCCCATGTGACGCCGGTATATAAGATGTGAGCTGCACTTTCACGGCATTAATTGCATCCGATTTTGTTATAGAAATATGCAGGAGAAAGGGTCAAATTACCGCCTCCATGGCATCTGCTGCACAGTACCGCATTGCTCCTGTAATGGAAAGGCGTAGGTAACAATCGGTTTGACAATCGTATAACCAGAAAATCATTTTTGGGGTGAGACACCATGTCCTTCGGAGAAGCTTTTCACAGGCCCGTAGGACTCGTATGGCTTTATTTGGAATAGAGTCAATTAAGTTTGCTATCATCATTGAAGTACTCAATAACCGTTCCTTGGATCGAAATTGAGCCAAGGCCCAAACGGTGCTTACTAATGAACGGCCCAAGAGCAGGCTTACCAGTCAGTAACCGTGTGCGCAGTAACAGTCGATTCGAAGTTCCCTGTAACATTAATTGCATCTGCATAGTACTACCCGATAACCAAGCTCACATTGGTTGATTAAAACGCCGTCTACTACTAACGACCAGAGCAGTGGCGATAATTCACCGATAGTACCCCTTAGCTCCCCTAATGCATACATAGGTGTTACCCAGGGTAAATGGAATTTCTCGATTCTTAAGCATAGCATCTACCACCTTACAGTATGAAATTCCTGACCCCTCCGTGTGTGAGCTATACAAAGATCCACATGTGGTGTTGTGGAAAGCACCTTCTATCTCAGGAAAAGTACATAGAGCTATTTCTTTATAATAAAGGGCTTTCTCTATTTTTCTACCAAGATTATGTAAGGCAGTCTGTGTTGATTTACCTTTTGTATAGACAAAGTGAGAGGGAGATGATTGGTTCAGTTTGCACGTGATGTGGTGGTCTAGTAGCCTTTCCATTGTCTTATTTAGAAAGGAAGTAAGACTGATTAGTCTGTATGGTTAAGGCAGCTCTAGAGGCATATTGCCTTATTTTAGGGTACATACGAACACTACTTTCCTCTGTGAGAGCATACATACGTAGCCCTAATAATATCTCGGTCTAAACAAATTGACCAATGGAACAGGGATGGTATCCATGCAATACTGGAGCAGAGCTGGGAAGACACCATCGCCTGCAGGGGATTGAAGGGGTTGAAAGGAGGCCACTGATCATCTAAACCTTTCGTTGTCAAAAATGTCGCTGGGCAAGATTGAGGCCCTACGACTCAACGAGGAGACTTCTTCACTGGTCACGTGGTCGACTGAGTCTAGTCCTAGTATTGTCACAGGGTTTCATTTTGGGTTTCGGTGTAGGTGTCGTTCTGTTTCCTTAGAAACCCTTGCCCATTTGAGGCGTGCTTGTTTGGGCAAAGATTCTATGCTCCTCTGGCATAGATTTTATGCTTTCATAGTGTTGGGTGAATATCAAAGGATAATACAGATCAATTGATATGGATGACGAGAGAGTATGAGGGAATTTTAAAAGTACGAAAAAAGCTTTTTATCTATCAAAATATTCCAGAAAATCAGTAAATTACCAGATTGATTTGTAGAATCTGTCGATTGTTCTCATTACCGTTCTGGTCAAATTTATGTACATAGTACCTGATTTACAAAGTTAATATGATAAAATTATCTTGCTCTCGGCCCACTTACCACAAATCGCATGTAACTACTTTAATTTGGTATTTTCTTGAGTTTACTTTTTATCAGACTATTACGTGCATATAATGATCCAATTATTTAAAATGTGCAAAATTTAATCGTAATTAAACCTTGATATAATTTAAAGTAAAATTACGTTGGCAATCAATTTCCTTAACAAATATTGTAACCGGTGATTATGTGATCTCAGGATCATACTTTCCCGTGTGAGGATTTTGTACCTTGCTGTTCCGGGAAAACTAGTTGTCGAGTACAAATTTAATTGCATATTATATTTAATTTTAATTCAATGAAAAAAAAACCGATTTATGCTATCTATTAATGTGTAAGGAGTAAGAAAGCCTTATAAACTAATAGAATTAATCATGATTGCACTTCATATCAATAAATACATTTGAAAAGCCGTTTTTAATCGAAATATTTTTCTTTCAGATTAAAATCGGCAAACAGTAATGGTAAGTTGTTTCAAATTACTCATAAAAGTCTTTTATGCTTAGCTAGACGAAATTTAAAACTAATATGGATTTAATTAAACACTATTTAAGTGCAGCCTTAAAACTTTTACCTTTTTGTTAAAACTAATGGTTGAAAAAGGATTGCCGGGATCACAGAACTACGAATGTAAATATAAACCTAATATAAATATCACGATACGAATGCTATGTAGAAAACGGCTATTTTGAACCACACAGCATTGATAATCCTATTAGTTTTTCTACGCTCTCCCAACAAATCTCGTTTGAAACTTCCACATGAATAGCTAGGACAGAAAGTGACAGCAGGAAAACGGCAAACACCAAAGACGACATGGTAAAGAAATGCCAGCGGCTGCTTTTATATGTACATAATGTATGTAATTTCATTTGTACGGTACGAACTACGACAGGTACTTCTGCTATGACAGGAGAAAAGAGGAAGCGACATTTGAGAATTCCTTTTGGTCCCAGCGAAAATACACTCTTCTCGATGGAAATCACATATTGAAGTCAAAGTCCTCTAACATCTGGCCAGTAGACCAACGAACATCAAAGGTGAAATCGAAATCTCATTTGTGAAATGTCACATAACAATGACCACCTTCATCACTGATTCGTTCAGATAGATGGTTTGCTCCTGTCGATGGCGAGATTAAGTAACGAATTAAAGATGATATGTGCAATTAACGTACATTGTGTAAGGTTTGAATGTGACAGCCATATCACAGCATCCTGTATGCAATGAAAATCTCTTCGCATCTCGTAACAATTCGATTCGACGAAGGCTTTGTAACAATGGCAATCATTCAAAAGACCAGCCAACCTCAATTTTCATCCATGCGAGGTGCCATTATATCAAAATCGCACATATCTATGAATGCACGCGCATGTCATTGCTGCTTAAATGCACACTCGGTTTATGCGCTGAAAACATGATAAACTCCGGCGGCCTCATTAGTTTGCATTGCGTTACGGCGCGGTGTCGTGTTTACTTTGGCTGAAAATTGGTGATAAAATTTATCACTTTTCGCAAATATGAGCACCGAGTAAATTTTAATTATATTAGAATTGACATATCAGCAAATAATCGCCTAATAAATGTTCCACTTAAGTACTGCTCAGAAAACTTGGCCTCTAGGTGACCTGGGGACTGTGTAGTGGCGGACCCTGCACGACTTTGCCAAGTTTTGCTGTCTCTGCTATTAGTTATTAGATAAGGAAATTCGATAAACATTAATTTATTGACCTGCATTTATTCTATTATAAAATGTTATGTTCTATGGGATTGATCGGGGAATAATTTTTTAAAAAACAGTTTGATAAACATGTAAAGCTCTAGTCTTTAAACTTCTACGAGGGCACATAGATAATTTGATTATGCATATCACTGTCACGATTTATAAGGTTCGAGTCATGAGTGAGTGAGAGAATAGATTTTTTCATAGTTTTAAACCTTCTGTAACAACTCCAACCAAGGGATTTATTCTTGACCTATTGACGATTTTATTAAAAGAAAAATGTTTTCTCCGCAATCAATAACAATTGCAGTCGAAAGTCATAGGAGGGAGGCAAAATTGTAGTACTCGAATTGCCTTCTACGCTGGTATCATCGCTGTTGTCGTAGCTTTAATAGAACCCGCGATAATTAAAAAACAATTCTGCCCCCCACCCCCAACTCTCGACTAACAAATATAGAAATGCGTGTATTCGTGACACTGAGTGGGGGCTTAAACATCATACAAAAAATGAACGAGGTAGGTGATCTTGTCACTCTGCCAAAGGGAAAGTTCCTTGTTGCCTGTAGAACTAATGCAGCTGTAAAGTTGCGATCGAAGAAACTCTCGTCAATTTTCTTTACAGTAGTAGATGTCCGGCACTTCTATAGAGACAATCAAGATAGTTTTACACAACTTTTTCAAAAATAAATTCAACTTTCTATTACTAAATACACTTTTTCAACGCCACTTAAAGTGGTATATTTTACTATAAAAACTTCTTTAATAATAAATATTATATAGACATAAGAAAAACATAAATATAAAAAAATATGTTATGTCGTTATATCAAGGATATAGGTGAAGGGGTTGAATAAAAAAGATGACGGCACACGCTTCGTGTGAATGCCTAAGGATCATAGGAAGAGGAAATAGCAGAATATGGTAGAGTGTTCCACATTCATGTTGTTCATTTTAAGAAGGATTTTTCAAATTGTATGGTACGTCGACAAGCGTGTAAGGGTGAAAACAACTTAAACTCTTGCACTACTGCAAGTTTGTAAAGAATCATACTAGCAATTGGCTTAGAGCAATGCCTGTGGAAGTAGCGATAGAAAAATGAAAGACAACTGGCATACAATCGATGTTCCAAGGAGTCAATAGTAAGTAGCTTAACTTTGAACAGTACTCTGACCCAAATGTGGGAGTTATACTTAAGTAGAGATCTGGTGTAGGACTTGTATATCATCCAGTCAGTTAAAATGACATATTTTTTACATCTTTTTAAAATCTTTCTAGTGATGGTGAAGATATGATCAGTTCCAAGATTGCTGGGGATCTCACTCCCGCCCGATTAAGGGCGAGTAACACTACATCAAAAGAAATAAGAAAAGACAGTGGGTTTCACTTGGGAAATAGCAAACAGCATTAATTCTTAGTGGCATTAAACATAAAACGATTCGCCCTGTCCCAATTGAGTAGGTATCCTAGAAATGTCATTGTTTAGAGATCCAAACATACGTTCGTGACTGATGTCTGTAGAGAACACACTTGAAGTCAAAAATGTACAGAAAGTCGATGTTGTGATCCAAAACTGTTATGTTGAAGTAAGAGATGAGGGATCAAATATAAAACGGAAAAATAAGATTGGGAAAAGATCTGAACTCTGTGGTATGGCGACATTTATTTTGATGGAATAAAATGTTTCTATTATTCTATTATTACATTCTTTAGTGTATTCAACAAAAATTCCGCATGAATGGTTGCGGATAATACCAGCCCAAACGTTGAAAGGGGTAACCCTTGTCCTATGTGGGTTTGTATCCGACCAGGTATCCGTTTAAAGAATTCCTTCCAGAAACGCTCTGTTTTCGCATTTCGGAAGCCAAATGCAAAATTCTAATCTTCTCTCGGAACCACTTTCCAGGAGTTCTTGAACTAGGATATGATGATATGAACGTCCTTCTGCTGAATGAGGATGACTCTTCTAATCGTCTTGCGACTCGTCTCGTGCTCGTTTCAGGGGCTTGCTTGACGAGGGCGATTATTTGCTACTCGACGTCGACAGAATTTTCCTCCGTGCTGTTTGAAGTTACACGTTTCTCTTAACCTTTGGAAAATTCGCGAAAAAACCCCTCTTTGGGCTGCCCGTCGATAAGACAATCTCCTTTGATATTCCAGTACAGCTGCTCTATCGTTTTCATCGACTAAACAAAAAAAGTAAATTATTTTCAACGGTTATCGATATTCTTTCTGACTGATCATCAGATATTAGTAACAGAAGGACAGGATTCTTGGTTGTGAACACTGGCCAACATAAGCCACCCGACCTTTTCTGTTTGTTTATTTAACGTTTTTCCTAAGTACAGTGCACTAAAATAATTAGGTAGTCAGGAACTTCTAAGGCAACGGGTTTTCTAATCGTTCATCCACCTTTACATTCTATACTTATTTTGGAAAGGTATTAAATTTAATAGAAATAAGAAACAGGTATATTCAATTTAAACATTTCTGAGAAAATTTGCGAAATTTGTCTGAATTTTAGGTGATCGTGAAACATTTTTTTCAATTTTGCAAGTGACTGTACACCTGCAGCAGTAGGAGTTAGATCAACAATGTTGAAATTTTTTAAGAGGACATTGAGATGGTAGTATTTTAGCGTTTGTTTGATGTCGCTGCGTTGAGTAGATCAAAGGATAAAAATAAAATAATGATGAGGATATCATGAAAATTTAAAATTTGTGAATCACCCTGTAACTCCCAAACAGTTCAGTTCCCCCGCCATAAAATTATTTTTTTTGGTTAGCTGAGATATAGCACCCCACTTCTTTTGGCACACCATATGTGAAACACCCTGTATGCTCCAATATCTCAGCTGTTGTTTTTTTTCGTCAGTCCAGAAGTTCATTACCGCAACTGTCTTGAACTGCCAGCAGGTTTCATCGCTGTTAACAGAATGAAATCTTTTTTAAAAGCCACGTCTTTAGATACATTAGTCGAATTCGGCTTCTTGACATACTTTAGTGCATTCCTAATATCTTCTTACTGACCCTTCGATCGATGATTTCTGTTCTTCCACGGAACACTCTTCCATTGCTGCCTTCAATTCAGCTGTTGCCATTTTCTGGTCTTCTTTAAAATAAACTTCTCCTCGAACTTTAGCGCAGATTGAAGCACTGTCAAATTGGTTGAGACTTTAGAGCGATGTCGAGCGATGTTATTACGACAGCTACAAAAACAGATACGCAAATTAAGATTTCAACTTATACTACTTTCATTTTACCATATATTAAATATATCAATTGCCCAGTCATTCTCCTTATCCTGAAATAGCTTGGGGACAACTTTGTGAATTGTTCAAAAAATTCAATTTTTTCTTGCTTTTTCTGAAAGTAGATACATATTTTTTAAGATATGTAAAAATATTATAAATAAAAAATCGAGAAAATGACGAAGCATTTTACCGGGGCACAGGTAGGCGGCTAACTCTGGTTGACGCGATGAAAAGTATACCTACTGGCATAGGGACGTAGGGCCGATGGCGGAGAGAGTACGTCTTATGGGAATGGCATTGAAGAAGTTTTGTTAATATTACAATTTTAATTTATCATACGCTTACTACGATTTACAGAACATAATTATGCTCAAAACTTCTATTCCTGTCCTTAAAATTTCAATCGCGTTTTTCTCAAAACGACTGCTCAACCTGGCCGGTTTGATAGCTCTGGCTACAATTGTTAGAATCAAAATTTCTCAAAACGAAATCTTTTGCAACCGCAATTGCTTTTGTTGCAGGCAAGGATGTTTTTTGTTTACTTAAAATTTGTAAATGTTTGGATTTGTTTTCAAGGCCAACAATACCCGAAAAAAGGAGAAAAAGAACTTTTCAGGACTTTTCCCTGACACTCCCAGTTCGAGTCAGAAGAGAATCAAAATTTTTGTTCAGTTGAGGGGGGAGAATCTGAAATCTTAAAAATTCCTTATTAAATTAATTCCTGTTTTAAATTAAAATTCCCTGTCTACTTAAATTTCTCACTTTTCGCGGTTATACCTCCCAGTCAACCCGTCTTCTCCCGTTCCAGGTTATAACCACAATGCAAGCATAAAAAGCAGGTGACACGCCCTCCTTCAATTTTATGTAGTTTCTGTAGTAGCAGCAGCTACTCATATTTAAAGGAGTGTGAGTTTGTGATATATATGTGATACCTATACCTTCCATATACATCGACCAAACCATATGTGAATGCGAGCTATGAACAGAACAAAATAAAACACTTACATATGTAGTTCGCTTCGTTGCCTGAAAAATTGGAATCATTTTCCAGTAGTAGTGCTCAAATGCTCGCCTTTGGCTCTCTGCAGCTATATGTGCACAAACGATTCAAGTGACCGACATTTTTTCCTGAGTCACTTATGCCGAATGACTCTTATGACCTGAGTCAACAAAGTGACCGATTTTGCCCATCACTACCTTATTAAGATAGATTCGACTACCCGACATGGGGACGCGCGTTGTCGTGATGAAAGGTTATCCGGTTTTTGCGCGATCTTTTGACATTGGATATGATTGTCGACACGCATCTAAATAATTCTTACGTCGTAAGTGGTGTAAGTGATAACGTGTCAGCCTGCCAATCCGGAGGTCCCAGGTTCGAATACCGTCGACGGCGAGAATAAATGTCAGTGGTTCGCAATCCACTTAAAATTGTAGGTCCATTTGTAGCCAGCCGTTGTCTCGAATCAGGTGAAATTCTACTCTCGCCCTACGAGGGGTTACAGGAACTAGAGAGAGATTTAAATAATTCTTAGTGTAAAAATTAAAAAAAATTACACTTAACTATTTTTAGGGTAGAAAGAGTCCTCAACAAACGTCGGATAATTATGCACCTACCCAATAGATAGTGATTTGAACTCAGGCAGTCTTCATATGACTATTTTGAATAACTAACTAATTCTCTGTGGGTGGGGGT
The DNA here is from genome assembly GCA_964036015.1 of Leptarthrus brevirostris. Classification (NCBI taxonomy): domain Eukaryota; kingdom Metazoa; phylum Arthropoda; class Insecta; order Diptera; family Asilidae; genus Leptarthrus; species Leptarthrus brevirostris. The sequence continues at coordinate 146,255,768 of OZ038373.1, read as the reverse complement.
GGGGGTCATGACCCCGTAGACCCCCTCCCTCCGCCGCTGAACACTTCATTGTTTAAATCACAACACAGCTGGGACCTCAATCACTGATTCTATTTTCATGGGCAATTCCGGACATACTACAATATTAAGTCTGTTTCTCAAAAACGAGAAAATACGGATACAAAACCTACGAGAAAGAAACTAATATAGATACCCTTACGTAGTCGCTAATTTTGCCTGGATAGATTGTAGTACGGTAGCTGCCAAATAAATCGGGTGGTTGTCAGTTTTTTGTTTACTTGACGTGACAATTTTTGTTGAAAGATATATGGTGTAATACTAGTTCTTTCTTCTAAGGTGTAATATAAATTATTAAAAATTTCATAAACTTATAATGAAGTGAATTTCGCCAAAATAACACCCTTTTACGACAATGTAGAAAATCCTATCACACCCAAGATAAGCTACCATTAGCCAGATATTTAGAAATGGGAGAAGTTTTGCGATTAATTACGAAATATTCATAAAAATGAAATTTTGTTTACATTTTGTTTTGAGTTCATCAGCTGTTCTGAGAATAGTCTGCACTGGCGGAAAGAAAGAAATTGTCTCGGAGAGGTTTACGAAGATTTTTATTATATAAATATTTATAGATTTTTATATTGTTAAGTTTTATATTTATGTAACGATGAATTAAGTTTTACGCCAAAAGTAGCTTAGAAGTTTAATTTAACAAAATAGCTGAATTTACTTTTGAAGAGTACGCGGATATTATGTTTGTGTACGGTTTCACTGACGGAAATGAATCGGAGGCTGTAGTGTTTTTTTTTCGTTTGCGTTCTACTTGATTGCAAATGTGATGTATTTTCGTTCTATGATCTATTTATAGGCAACAATGCCTACTATTTCCCACATTTTTGCAGAGTTATGGCTTATGTTGGTAAAAGGAACAAATTCAATAAAAATACCTGATTCCGACAAGTTTATTGGTGTTTTTTCTTTGTTAAAATAACTACAGGTCAGTTCTAGCCTCCAGGTGTCATAAACATATCACTCGAGGTAATTAATACTACGATGTTTTACCTTAATACCTGGATTTATGATTACACCAATAAGGGCCGACCTTTAATTGTTTGTAAATTTTTCCTAAGTCAATTGTACAAGGACAATAAGTTGTAACTCGTTAGAGAGGGGAAAGAATAGGAATCCCTAGATTTAAAAATAAGCGTAGGTTAATTTAAAAAAAATTCGAGAAAAATCAATCAGAACCCAAAAATAGGAAAATGTAATACTAAAAATTTTACTTTTAAATAGTACTGTACAAAAATGAAAGCAAGTAGGTAACCTTGTTTGACCTTGCTGGAAAGGGCATTTTATTATCTTCCATTTCATGTGAGTAGGTTGCTACAGTGAAAATATATTAACAATGAACTGATTCACGTACCCCAAAATTCCTAAATTTAATAATCACCCTGTAACTGCTAAACGGTGAAAATTGCCCCCCGCCCCTGCCATACGATTTTCTTTTTGTCTAGGTGAGTGCTATCATTTCAACTCGTATTGACCTCTAGAAACGTTACACCCTGTATATCTTATTAAAAAAATACACCTAAAGTTCCCACGATTTTTCGAGTTCAGGGCAAATCTAGAATAACTTCATCAAAACAAGAAGAAGAAGATGTCACACTTGAAAATTCGTTTAATATAATTTATTGTTTTTTCCTTACCCAGCCATTATTTTTCAGGTAAAGGTTAGGTTAACTTCTTTTTAACAATTAACAATAATCCATGGAAAATTTACAAAAGTTTTTCTAACCAGACGGAGTTGAATCAATTGGTTAAGCGGCACGACCACCGAGCTATGGTTTCCGGGTTCGAGACCAAGTCTCCCCGTTGTTTTTAAAAATTTATTTAAAACATCCACTCCGTATCTGGACTGTTGTCTAGCTCACATTAATGCAAAAACAAGACATTCAAGTTTCGTCACTCCCCTTACTCTAATTCCCTTCCGTCCGAATCCATGCTAACGCATCAAAGGGTTGTCCCCTAGGCTTTGGCCACATAGTAAAAAAACGCGCTTGGAAACTTTTTTAAAAGGCACAATAAACATTTTGACATTTTTCGAATTCAATAAAATTGTCATCTTCTTGATTTTCATGCAGTTGCAGTAACAAATCCTTCGGGTAAGTTCATGCAAGTGGGGAAGTTGCGACGTCAACAAATATAGTTGTCATTTTGCGTGCCCAAAAAGTAAAGAAACAGAAAATGGGTAAGTTCGTGCGAATGGGGGATCCCACATTCGCGTAAAGGAGCATTCCTATTATACGTAAATTTCTTAGCCTTATATTTCTTTTCTTTTTTAAACAAGTTTTCCGCCATTAATGCAAATTTTTATTATTCTGCAATCAATCATAACTCTTTCGTGTAATTAGTTATTATTAATATCACTGTCGGCCGGCGAGCAATGGAATATTTTTAGTAATGGAAAGCGTGTGTGCGTGATAATTTATGGTTTTCGACTTTGTAACGAAGTTAAAACTTTGTAAAACTGTATTTATCATGCGCAATGGCAAAGAACTATCTGATGTAAGATAAATATTATAACGCGCGACGGTTTTTTCCACCTTAACTATATGCAATACAACTGAAACATATATTTTGTTCAGAAATGACAAAATGCTTTTATGATATCATTATTAGTAAGATAAGGTGTGTCAGTTATATGAAATTCCATTCCAAAGCACACTTAAGTCCCAAAAATGTCTCCAAGATGAATAAAGATGATTACTCGGGAAATGAAACCTATAATTTCGAAACCTCAAGGGAAAATCTCATAAAGTTACCAAAAGAAACATGATAAATTGGAATTTGCAATCCATAAATTCAATGCAATTCTCTGGAGGCTGCGGAAAGAACTGCAAGAGCATCCTTTTTTTATCTTACGAAAATTGCATTGCATCCACATGAATGCTCTTACACGCCTCCCGAGATACATTTATAAAATAGAAAAGAGTTCTGCTGCAGCACCATGAAAGTAGCCTACTAGATATTTCACACTTGATGCATGCGATGCACTCCCCCGTTGTTCAAAAGAAAGTTCCTCTCATGGAATTTAATTAAATTGCAAGAAAGTCGCGCAATAAATTTACTAAGGATGGTACTTCTGACGGGTCAGTCTATTAGTGATTCTGAAAGTCTTCAGGCAAGCCATAGGCATAATGTGATGGTTCAAAGCTGCTTGTATTGGATGAACCTCGAAGCACACTTTATTCGAACCAGCAAGACATTAGTCTTCGCACATGAGCAAATGATCTCGTGGTGCAATTAGGAAGTTGCCCTTTCTTCACAGAGCTGGTTTAGCTCTGTGGCAACCACATGTGCTCCAGCCCAAGCCGATTTCCGGGTTTCCTATAGGTGCCCTGCAGACAAGACATTTTAATTTGCTCAATTTGATTTATCGATAGCTCTTCAAGGAGCTATGTCTTTAATATAAAACTCAGGTAATTCAGTTGCTTCTCAGTGAATTTCAATGTAACTTAAAGCGGTTGACGTTGCAATCTTGAATTTCTGGTTTTCATTTATCTAGGACTTATTCTTATAAATATGATTTAAATAGATATTGAAAATTAATGGCATGAACTATATCAATGCAATTTAATAATAATTTTCTTTATTTACAGGAGGCAGGCCACTGCCTTGGTGGTGTCGAAATAGTCGAGCTGGCGGGCAAAACAGTAGGTCAAATATGTCAACAAAACATCCAGCTGACAGCATACGGAGGCCTACGAGTAATTCAGGTGTTTGGACATGGTTGAGCACACGGCGAGCGTCCACTGGACCAGATCAAATAGGACCCCCATCGTCATCTCCTGCAGAAAACCACTACACGCATATGGACGATGCGTACAGTCCGGTTGGCGTTGGAGAAGCTCTTTATGCAGAATTAGACCGAGAGTCAGTACGATCTGGAAATCCATCCTATCAAAACACGGCATATAGCCAGTGCGGCGAGGTAAGATAGAGTAATATGATTAACAGTCACTTCACCCCTTAAAGAAATTTTACCCTTTCCAGGGTCACGATCAAGACATTCCAATGGTGTCATCAGCTCCAAGTAGTGCCTACTATTCTGATTTATCTGTGACTGCAATGCCAAGTGGAAACGATAGGGCCTACGAAGTTGTAGGACTCACAGTAATGTCAGCTCCACTGCAGCATTGGGACGCCTCAGGTGACTCAAGTGGCAGTAGTAGTGGATTAACAGCGGCCAGGAGGACACCGCGATTAGCAGCAATCAACGAAAGTACCACAGTGCCCTCGGATTACGTTTAATTATAAATAGTCCAGATTAAATCTTTCTTCAAATCGAGCTTAATACAAGTAAAAGTGATATTTACAAAATATTTTAAAGATTTAATGGAACTTTATATACATACGCTCAGCACGAATTTTCTGTTAAACACCTACATGAATTTGTGTAAATCAGTAGAAAATTTTTGTGATCTAAGACTTGTTTAGTTCTTCTAAGTAGAATTCTAGTAATTATGTTATTTTATTTTTTTGTAAATAAAAATAAGAAACAAATGAGACTGGAAATGTTCTTATTCTCTTCCACTCCTAAAAGGTTTCAGTAAAAGGCAATAGTTGCAAAAAATGTTTGATATTATGTACGTAAAAATCATTTCTATATCTATACCGTAGATGAGCCTAAATTTATGAATTTCAGGTTTTTAACATTTTAACTAAGATAAGTCGTGTGTATTAAGAAGCTATTATACAAACACCAAAAAGTAGATATTTAATATATTTTCTTTTAATCTATTTTTGGACTTCTAGATAGTTCAAGCTATACACATACTCTTTGAAAGTATTATTAGAATATTTTTAAAACTGACAAAGGAACAGGACTCGGAGTTCTATCTGGTAGGACCTTGAAATCGGAAGCCTGAGCTTTAGAAATATGTATTATGTAAAAGGGTTATATAAAAAACTTTATACATTCGAGACTACATGTATTTAGAGAAGACCCAGCGTGTCCATGAACCTGTGACTCTTCCAAACAGACCTCTTCCTATCTCCCTGGTTCCTTTAATCCCTCGTAGGTCATATGGCGTCTACTACATCGACCGCTGGAGAGATCATCCTTTTCTTAAATCATACCGGCTGGGACTAGCCGGCGTCAGGCGAAATGGGAAATAAGTAAAAGTCTTAAGAAACGCCACTCTAAGACCTGTACCGGTTATATGCTGCAAGAAAATGAGATGGAAGAAGTAGAAACCCTCACAGAGGCTGCTATAAGCTGGCCGTCATGTCACCCCCACGAATGAGGATGCTCAGTGAACTTTAACATCCTTAGCCAAGCTGGCGCTATATGCAGGTAACGCGACAAATCACAACCACATTAGTGGGTTGGGAACTCAATGGAAACCCGCTAGAGATTTTGCACTCTATTAAGGCTGGCGAAAACTTAGAACAGGGAAATAAAGTAGGCGTATCTAAAAATCGTTAAGGATAATATCAGAACAGCTAAACAAAATGTTCGATATTCTTCTATGAGCAAATTTAAAATGCATCAGAATCGTAAAAAGTTCGACCAAACCTACGTTGCTTCGAAACGCGGATAGTACTTGAAGAAAAGATCGTAAGGGGACATTAAAGGTCCCCGTTTGGCTGGACACTTCACTTCGTACGAACATAAAGGGTAAGAGAGAGTCAAAACCACCAAGGCTGTTATGGAACCCTTGGAAACGACCAAAGTGGAAAGATCCATAAAGATCCATTTGTAGATGGATCACCACATTGGGGGAGGGAAGGCATAGATTTGCGCCTTCTATGGCTACAAGTCGCTTATGTTGGTGATGCAGTTATATTGATGTCGGGCAAGGGGACACGATTAAAAATCATGGATAGGGCCCTCAAAAAATTAAGATGCTGGGGAGGAACTTGGTAGTGCAGACACAATATAAAGCTACGTAAAAAGGAGATAGCACACTTTTTTTAAAGAAATACAAAGTGCCGAGTCTATCCTACCTGCCGTGGAAATTAAACGTAGAAGAAAGTATAGCTGAAGCAAAAAGGTTTTCTACGCTTGTAAGAGATTCTTCGACTTTACCCACTCCACCCTCAGACTCATCATCACACACAGGATCATGTATCATGTGAGTGATGTGCACGCCCAATACTGCTTTATACACAGGTGGTGACTAGCCGTAGAAAAAAACTCCTCTGACTTCAATAAGAAGTTAAAGGTAATAAGATCGTATTGGGATGCAGGAAAAGAAGTATCGAAAACACAATAGGCTTCTACACATGCGGCTCTAAAACGAAGCCTTAGGATGATATTTCGGTAAATTACCAGTAACATGACATTAACTCTTGCTAGATGGATTACTGGAGGATGCTGATAATATCACTATGAAAGGCGTTCTGAAATTCTCAACGAATATGGGTACATTGAAACTAAACTGCGCTCTCCAATGATCACTGCATTATGTAGGAGTTTTGTTTCTGGTAACGATGTGGACCCGGTGCAGTATATGCGAAACTTTGGAGCCGCCACTATTACCTTACCTAAGCTGTGCCCAACTTACTTTATAAAGTACATATGTATTCATGAGTGGCAGCATGTAAAATAGGGAGAGAAGGAAAATAAACTGGAAAAAAAAACAACAAAAGTGAAACAAATAGTAGATAACCCTGATTTTAGCTGCCTTTTACAACAGCCGCAGGTACCAGATCAACCCTATTCTGACGATGAGATGAGATTAAAGTGATAGTGATTGTTTTTGTACGATGTGGCCAAAGCCTCGGGGACAACTCTTTGATGCGTTAGCACAGCTTTGCCCGGAAGGAAATTTAAGGTAAAGGGAGTGAGGAAACTTTGAATGGCTTATTTTTCATTGCTGCGAGCTAGACAAAAGCCCAGAGACGGAGAGGATTTTGTAATTTCTTATTAAAAACCTGGTCTCGAACCCGGGAACCATGGCATGGTGGTCGCGCCGCTCAACCAATTGATCCAACTCCTTCTACAATTGTAAAGCTGAGTAGATTCTTGTGATTCTTGTAGGCAATCACTGTTGTTACTGAACTAGATCTAATGAATTTTATTTTAGTGCACATTAAGAACAATCACATATGGAAGACGCCCTGCGCCGGAAAAAGAAGGCCCTGGTTTGGAAAATATTGTTTATTTTCAAAAGTTTTAAAAAAATTGGACGGTAGTTGTGCCCATAACAATCGCCTTTTCTTCATTTTATCTGTCAGTTTTATTTTTTTCCGGGACAGCTACACTTTAAATTATCCTCTTGCAGTCTTCGCCGCAACGTCATGACCGATATGTGACGGATATGCTCATTAAGCTGCCTTTTTAAAACACGCGTAGATGCTGTACGTTGTAGTAAAGCACTATGGATTATTTTCCGCCCGTTCTCTTTGTCGTTTTCCTAATTTAAGGAAGTTTTCTCGGTTGTTTGTTAGCGGAAAGATCCCCAATCAGAATTGCCTTGCCACTCTGTCGACTGTGGAAGCCGAAACATTTTCTCTTTCCACTATATCTCGCTTAGAAAATGTTCCAGTTCTCAACAACAACGTCTTTTACACGCCCCATGTTCAAAAAATCTTATGATAAGATGATGTTCGTATTCTGCCCTCAATAAACCGCAGGCACTGTATAAAATTTTTTTTTTTTTTTATGAAACACTTTAAAATACGTTATATATACATGTACTTTTAATATTAAAGACTTAATTTTTTAAACACACAAATATAATTTACAGCACTTAACTCTCGACTGACTGAACAGGTAATGAAAAATATAATCAAGATAATATGCGTTCAGGTAAATTGGTTTTTTCCCCACACAGATCTTTGAGAAAGGTATTAAGGCTACCTTTCGAAATATAAAATAAACACAAAAAATCATTTCGAAGAAATAAGCATTCCTGTGAAATTTCTTAAATTTCGCATGTGCGTCTAATTCACTAAACACCTACTGCAAGTCCGAAGAAACTCCTTCGAAAAGGTTTCGAAATGTGATACGCTAGATTCCTTAAAACAGAAAAATAATTATCAAATAATAGTAAATAACAAAAACAACCTAGAAAACAGTCAACACTATTTGTAAGCAGCACACTTTATCGCCTAAAAAACATTATTATTAAACGGGGAAATTCAAAATTTAAATTCGAAGACCTGAGTTACGATTAGTACGTGACACACAGCTCCTAGGTAAGTACTATATAACAGAGAATCCTTTCCGTAACCATAATTTTAACACTTCAAGGAAATCCAAAGATGAGGCTGTGAATGCTAGAAGGTTTTTAAATTATGTGAAGAGCAAGGCATCACTATAATTATAAAACAGGGTTCTGAATAAAAGTATGCATCTAAATTGTGTTGCATAAATAATTCGAAGGCGAGTACTCATGTCATGCTCATACTTTCATAGTAACTTTTATATTTTTTTTAGTCATTTTATTTGTAAATATTTTGATATTTTTTAAATTTACGAATGTACTTAGTTTAATAGCACAAAATGTTATCATTTTTGATGAAGAGTACACTCGTCAATAACAGATAACTGGTTAAGTTATAAAACATTATGTAAAGCAGCAGCAACAGTTAAGTCAAAAATACGGGAAAAAAGGGCTCAAATAAAAATAGAATTACAAAACAAGTTGTGTATGTATCCAAATAATTTTTTTTTATTCTTCTAAATTTTTTTTCTGTTTTACATTGGGTCTCCGCCTGTCGCGCTGCGCTCCTTGCGAACGCGCACATCTGCCGTTGCAGCTTTGATGGAGAAATGAATATCCTCGGATGGTGGGCGTGATAACTTGAACAAAAATTGACCTAGAACAGAAAACCAAGAATTTTATTACAGTAGTCAAGGAAATCTACGAATTGACGTAGGCATTAAAAAATATCATCAGTAATTAAATGGCGCAATCCGGAATTAAAGATTGAATAAACATCTCAAATTCGCATAGAAAAACCCGTATAAGATGGCGGAAAATCATTATTTCGTAAAAAGCCTACGTCATTTCGTAAGCAATTGAGTATGGGACAGAAACAAACATCGCGCACACCGTTAAAAAAACACGTTTCGAGATAAACACAATTAAAGTTCGAGATAAACATAATTAAACTTTCCAGCAGCTCGCATGACGCGCGTTGACACGCTGTAAGAACCGTTCTATGGGAGATACGATCATAATTTTTGAGTTACATGCTCTCAAGACCCCGCGGAATCGGAAAATGACAAAAAAAGATTGATTTTTTCAAATATTTTCGAGGAACTGACCCCTTAACTAAATACAAACTGCAAACAAGAATAAAACAGAGCCATATTTTACTTCTACTAGAAACAGCGCAATTTAAGGTTGCAACCTAGTGTAGTAACAAAAAAAAAAGGTAATTTGTTGGGAATTTTTGCTGCGTAATGAAAAGTCCGATTAACCTAATTTTTTGTTATTGGAATCTAACAGCACTATATTTTACAAAAATAATTTTTTTATCTAATATTTATTGGCTGAGCGCTGTGGCGCTATGGCCGAGACACCACTTTACGGTGGGCTATATTCAGCTCTGCTCAGTAGGCTGAAATCAAACTTTGAACTTTTATTTCATTCTTAGGACGTGGCATTCGAAAAAAATGTGTATGTCAAAAATTTTGCAAATGGCGCAAGTTCAAACTTAGACATGCGATTTTCGTCTATTCTTATACTTTGAAAATGATTTTTTTTAATTTTTATTGTTTCTGGTTTGACCTGTTCGACCTTGAAGTACCCCTTACGAAAATTTCATATCAAAACGGTTGACACGATTCAGCTCATGAAAGTTGTCTTAAACAAAAAATTGAAAAAGATTTAGTTTTATTATCCCCTTGGCTATCGTTTGACGAACGGAATTTTCAAAATTCAAAAATGTCGCAAAATAGTCGACATTCTAAAAAAATGTGTAAGCTGTAAAAATTGTTAAAATAAGTTAATCAATCAATTATTTTTCGAGATATCATGTTATAAAAACGCAACTTTTGGGAAATCTCATTTAAAGATATTCATGCATACGCCTTGGACGAAAAGTTACTTCCGGTCAATCTGCAATGTCAGGACCGTACAGTTCATCTTCTTGTTGGAGAAGACCCTCTCGTTGTACTACTTGCTGTTCTCGTTGTTCAATCCGAGCGCTTTTTGCATTGTCTTATGTCCTTGTATGTTCTGGAGCTGTGTTTGACAGTTTTTGACATCCCAAAATAATAAGAATTCCGTAATAGCATTTCAAGGGTTCCTGACATGTTCTGGATTAGAAAAATGCAAAATATATATATATATATATATAGATTTTTTGAAACCGACAAGGTAGAAAACCCCCTTAATTCGAGTCAATCGGTCAAGTAGTTTAGGCGCAATCCTGCCCACCAGCTCCGAAAACGTGGTTTCGAGAAAAACACTAGGTTGCCCCCTAGCCTCTTTCCCTTGACGAGTCTGGACATGTTTCACCCTGCATTGCTTGTCACTTTTCATTGTCTCTCGGACGTGCGTGTCGATAATCTGGAATGTGAATTTAGTTTTAACTTCAGAATGGCCGATTTTGAGGCTATGAATGAATATCTTGGTGATTTAGACTTCCATACCTGTCTGTCTAGTGACGATATTGACAGGAACGTATCTGATTTCTATGAAATTTTATACGAAGCTTTCGCTAGGTTTGTCCCCTATGTCCGGGTTAGAAGTAGAGAATCCGCTCCCCCCTGGTTTAACAGAGAATTAAAAACTCTCAGAAATAGGAAAAATAGACTCTGGAAAAGGTACCTGCGAGTGGGAAGTGTAGACTCTAAGCGCGAATTTATTCTTTGTCACGAACATTTCATAAGTCTTTCTCGTTCTCTATATGTCGAATACCTACTGAACCTTAGAGGCAACTTATTCTCTGACCCCCGTGCATTTTTTGATTACGTCAATATGAAGAGAAGGGTTGATAACTATCCATCGACTATGGAATTCGGGTTAAGTTCCAGTAACGATTCTAAGGTTATTTGTAATTTATTTGCTGAATACTTCAGGGGCGCATTTGAATCATCCGATTTTTATCCAGAAAGTAACAACTTTTCGCACATTAATAATAGTAATATATCCCCCGTACCTATTCCATCTATCACGGAGGAGAGCTTATACAAGCATATTTTGGATCTTCCGGAAGACTTTTCTTATGGCCCGGACGGGCTTCCTGCTGTTGTCTTAAAGAAGTGTTCTTCGGTGTTATTATGTCCTTTACTTTTGCTCTTCCGGCGATCTATCTTGGTTAGTCGCTTCCCTACATTCTGGAAGGCTTCATTTTTAATCCCCATATTTAAGAGTGGGAATAGGAGAGATATTGTTAACTATAGACCTATTGCTAAACTATCTTGCATTCCAAAACTCTTCGAACTGATGATCCAGTCCCAATTGTCTATTGGGTGTAGGAGATTAATCTCTAGCAGGCAGCATGGATTCATTCAGGGTAGGTCAACGGTTTCCAACTTATTAGAGTTTGTGTCTGGCAGTGTGGGTGGATTTCTGGAAGGTTGCCAGACTGACTGCATTTATACCGACTTTAGTAAGGCCTTTGATAAGCTGTCTCACTCTATTATCGTTTTCAAATTGGCCAGGTTGGGTTTCCCGGCCCAACTCATTGCATGGATTAAGTCGTATTTATACAATAGGACTTATAGAGTGCGTTTTCGTGGCGTGCTCTCTGATGCTTTTGTGGCTCCGTCCGGCGTTCCTCAGGGTAGTCATCTTGGGCCTCTGTTGTTCATCTTATCTATTGATGACATTACTTATTTGCTTCAAAGAAGTAAAATTCTTATTTATGCGGACGATATCAAGATTTTTCTCCCAATCAAATCTTTTGCGGATTGCGAGATATTGCAGTCAGACCTGCAAATATTTTATAGCTGGTGTGTCAATAATAATCTTAAATTAAACATCGGTAAATGTCAGGTTATGACCTTCTCGAGGTCCATCAACTGCTGTACTTTTCAGTACAAGTTTGAAGATACTTGTATTCAACGGGTGGAAGGAGTGAAGGATTTGGGTGTGTATCTTGATAGGCAACTTAACTTCATCCCCCACATTAATAATATCGTTGTCAGGGCCAGCTCTATGCTGGGTTTTATCCTCCGTTGGTCCAGGGAATTTCCTAGCCCTCACATAAGACTCCATCTTTATACATCCCTTGTTAGACCACTGCTGGAGTATGCTAGTCCGGTTTGGTCTCCGTTTTATGGATCTCACACTAAACGTATTGAATCTGTACAGCGTAGATTTGTGAGATCGGCCCTTCGTGCTTTGCCGTGGAGTGACCCTTTTATTCTACCTCCATATGGTGATCGGTTGGGACTGCTACAACTTGCTACTCTCGAGAAGCGTCGCTGGGTTGCCGATATAATTTTTCTACACCAGCTTCTACAGGGAAAGATTGACAGTGTGGAACTTTCTTCCAAAATATCACCTAGAGAACTGTCCTATTCCCTTCGAAACCGTTCGAGCTTTCAGATAGCTTTCTCGCGCACTAGTTACGGTATGTTCGAGCCTGTTAATCGCATGTGTAGGTTTGCTAATGGTGTTGGTGATGTTGTCAGCACTAACGTAGACAAGTTAACATTAAAGAGGAACCTTTATAACTTGTAACCATCCTGTTGTACTCTCTTGTCTTTGTTCTTTTTGATTTTGTTTTTTTGTATGGCGTAAAGTTTCCTTCCTTGTATGTTTTGTATTGACTTGGCTTAAGCTGCCTGTGCATCCCTGATTGTTGTGTTTGGGTGTATTTTGGCTTTTGTTAACTAATGATCTTATCTTTGTTTACTAATGATCGATCAATAACTGCGGATAACTTATTATTATTAACCGCATGTGTAGGGCCGTGAATATGTGTCCTATTTTTGACCTGGCTCTTACTAAGGATGTGCTTAAACGTTCTCTGTTATCTCTGCACCCCTGATTGTAGTGTTTGGGAGTGTTTTGGATTTTTACTAATATTTTATTGCATGGGTTATGGGAGCCTCATTCGCCTCAATATATGTTATATTCTGGTGAATACGTCAATTGATTCCAGGCTTTTGCTTGTGAAGTGCGCCTTCTGAGTTAGAAGGGTTAATTCTAATATTAAGTTTTGAAATAAATGGTCATCATATTTTGTTTCTTAGTTCAGTGTATGCATGCGTACGTAAATGCTGTATGCATGCGTACGTAAATGCTGTATGCAATAATAAGAACGCTGATATAATTGTAGATTTAAATAATTTATTTACAGCGTACGATAAATAAACAAATTAAAAGTTTAACACAATAACTTAATTTTTTGCTGATGCAGTGCAGCTTAAATTAAAGATGAGGAACATTGCAAGAAAAGTATGAAAAATTTAGTAAATATAATAATTTTGTTCACTCAATAATAAGGGAAACATAAATTAATTTTTTATTGTTATTTCAACCCTTTTTCAATAGCCATTTTTTATAAAACACCTCAATGATTATATTACGGAAAAGCGCACGTGCGTATGCAATACATAAAAATTACATTTTCCATATCTTCTGTGGTATTCCTAAACAAATTTTCTGAATTTGCCATAAAAGTGTCCCAAAAGTTTAATTAGAAAAGCAAATGTTACGTAGAAATTCTAACGGTAGGCATTTTAACAGTCTCATAATTAGCTAAAGTTAATATCCTTTGCTCTCTCTCTACACGAAGTAATCATAGTTTACTCATATCTGCTGAATTATTTGTATTTTAGAAAAAAAATTATTTCTCCAGGTAGATTTTAAGTGCACGTTCCTTCCTTGGTGAGTACGCAGAGGTCAGGGTACCACCAATACGTTCAAGACGAGCTTTTTCTTTTTGATATAATTCACGCCGTTCTTCCGTAGTTAAATCCTTTAATTGTTCCGTATTATCTCTGCAAAGAAAAAAAATCAATAATCCAAGCGCTATTGCAGCAAAAGTTAAGCTTACCTGTAAAAATAAACGGCCCCATTCTGTGAGCTACACAAAGGAAAGTTCTCGGAAGTTGCTGAATTTGGAAACCAACTCAAAGAATTGTTGATATCTAGAACCGATATATTTGTACAAGGAAAAGGATACCTGCTATTCACCTAAAAGAAACAATAAATGTTATAAAACACAAATTTTTAAGACGCCAAACAATATAACATAAACATACAGACAGCATAATCATAAACCTAAGAGTAATTTTCCCGAACCGGGCTCCTAACTTCCTCATGCATAAATAAGTTAGGCAGGTTAGTTATTATCATTCAGTGTTGTTTCGGGCAGCGAAAGAAATTTCTAGATTAAGGTTGTTTTTTAGAATTATCCACTTTTTATAGCCAAGTCTTAACTAACTTTGTAATGCGTAGTATGATTTGAATGTTTCTTTTTTACTCCCTCATCGCTACTATGAAAAACATTTTACTGCAATGTCAAAGGGGAGGGGATAAGAAAAGAGACCACGAAAGTCATGTGGAAATCCTATGATATTAAGAAGACTCACTGCCAACTCAACCTAACTCGGAGTCAATGTAGAACGGCGACTGTCTTGCGGGGGTGCATTCTCACAGAATTGGTGTTTCTGACACTGATCTATGCAGGCATTGTCGGGAACCCAAGAGGTCGAGCTTAATTTTTTGGAATTTTTTTTTGTATATTCTTTTATTTGATAGTACAACTCTTCAAGAGTATCTAGTTAAAATTTGAGGTCCATTGGAGCAAAACTTCCGGAGATACAGTGCCTCGGGTCTCCCTCCATCCGATACATCCCATATACAAAAGATCAGTGGTAAAACTTTAAACGCGTTTTTCTCACACTTAGCTCTTTCAGAGTCGGTGCCCACTGTAGCTAAAAATCTACTGCACCGATCCTTTTGAAATTTTGCACACTTTTTCTTTACATAAATGACGAGGTAATGACGTCGAGTTATTTTTTTTTTTTTAATTTTAACGTATTTTAAAATCACAAAATTTTCTATTTTTTTTTTATGAAAAATCGGCATTTTGACTTCCTAGTGCTGTAAAAAATTGAAAAATCAATAAAAAAAAAAACTCGACGTCATTACCTGCAGAAACTTATGAACTAAAAAAATCATTTTGGTTTTTTGACTTCAGACTTTTTTTGAGACGTCCGCGGAGATTCGCTGTCAATGGCTCATTTTTTCATAAAAATTAATGAAAATTTCACGAAATGTTCTTCAAATGTTATTTTATTATGTAGTAATTATAGAAATAAATATATATTAACTGTGTTGCCAAAAAAAAATTATCGAAAATATGCTTTTTTTGTATCGAATTAACCTTACTCCCCCCTTAAACAATTTTATTGAGTTTCACAGCTGTCTAACTATCTTGTAATCGAATTTTCACCTAGTGAGTCATACAACGCAAGTACACACGATTTTATAACCAGAAAAATAAATTGATCGCGTTGGCCCCAAGGTTCGCACTTGGGTTTTTATCTAGTTAATATTGTAATTAACTCATGAAGCTCATTTTAACCTTTTCTCAACACTCCACAAATTACATAAATTTGGTTTCAGCACTTTATGCACAACGTCAAATTTTCACTCGACATTAAAAGGGTTAAATAAATAAAAAATTGGTAGTGTACGAGCATCTTACTTTTAGATCTTTGCCCCGCAATCGGGTAAAAAAAGAGATTGCGGAAACTGGAGAGAACCGATTTGTGTGGGTAGCCGGGATACTTTATTTACATAGAGTTCTGTTTTTAAACATCCAACTGCCCTTTAGTCGGTATATTTGAATATTCTGAAATCGAAACTTGATGTTCTTTTAATCATTCGAAAGCCTAATAGAAACAGTTGCAGAGTCAGTACTTTATGCCTGAAGAGTAGCGGGCTTAAGAGAGACTTCTAGCTTGATACATTTGAAAATATTTTTTTTGCAGATTCTTAATCTATATACATCTAGGTATAATTCATCCTGAAATATTTTTTTTTTAAATTCGATCATTTTCGGGACTTTAAACGCGTTTAAATTCGGCATGGTCAGCGCGCGCGCACACACGTTACAAAACTTCAAACGCGTTTGTCTCGAAAACATGTTTTCGAAAATGGCTCACTTTCCTGACCACTGTATTTGACCGATCGACTGGAAAATTAGCTCAGCTACTCGGAAAACATGGAGTCCCAGAGTGACGTAAATTTATTTGGATAACTTAAATTTTGCATTTTTTTATTATTATTTCAATAAGAAAAAGAAAACGAAAATAAAATAGAGCAAGGCGATTCTGTTTCAGGTCAACTTGGAGGGGCAGCATTGTTAGCCGTTTGTCCCGACAATTTGGGGCCCTCTTTTCGCGGGGCTCCGAAAAATTTGTTTACATGCCATAAATACTTACTACTAACTATAAAAAAACCGCAATCATCATCATTTATTCGTTTTCCCCAAAAATATTAAAATATGAGCACCTGAAAAATGGTACTACAAGGTAGGAGTCTCCCTTAAGCTTACGTATTGAAAAAAAAGGAAAAAGTATTTTTGAAAGTATGGCAACTACCTGCAGACCAATCAAGTGAAAACACTACGTAAATGTCACATATAAAATTTTAACTTTCTGGGTTTAGTTGTATAAAGGTTCGAAACCTGCGTTATACTCACATGCTCATTAATATGACAGACTAGCTTGATTATGAAGTTCACCACAATAAGAAAATGGCAAATTATTGAAGTCATATAATAAGAAGAAAGGATTGCTTTAGTCCTCTTGATTTTTCGAATTTTTCGAATTATTCAGACCAATGAACATATTCATGCATTTATGATACTTAAAAGTTTACATATAGGGTGCGTTAAAGAAGTCAGTTAAATGCGCATTCTCAGCATGCAGTCGTTCAACAAGTGCAATGCCGATGTAAATGCATTGCATCCGCTCGATCAATATGACAGTTGTTGCAAATTAGCAATTAGCAAATTTCTAACTGCTAAAGAATTTGTTTGTGGTGTTATTTTGAAAACGGCCTAAAATGTATTCGGACTGCGAGTAAAAATATAAATTTATACCTTTTAGTTTATGTTTATGCAATTAATTTTGTACTCTACAGTGAACTAACGCTATAAATGATGAATTAATCGAAAGCGATACAGAAATTGGGTGAAAAATCAGAAAATCTTAAGTTAATGTTATTTCGTAAGCTTCGTCCTTTAAAAAAGATATTGCTCAAATTGTTGTTAAGAGAATCGCCAAAGGGTTATAATACCAAATTCAAGATTTCTAGAAACATTTTTGGACTGTATAGGTCAAACAAACAAACTTCTTCCTTTTGAATTTAATCGTTCACCCCAGTAGTCAGTTTTGAATGCATTTTGTATGCATTCGCATGTTTATAATGACTGCCTTTGCATTAGGGTTAAAACTTAATGCAAATTTGACTGACTTCTTGAACGTACCCATATTAAAACTTAAATTTAGTCTACTGTTAATATATTTTTAAAACAAATGTAGCAAGCAAGCTAAAAAGACAACGTTAATTTGTTCGGTTATGGTTGCAATTACTGTTTAATCTAAACAAATAGGATAATCCGAAACTTCGCGCTTGTTTTAATAGTATATGTAGTAGATGTATGAATTTTAACTTACGCTACAAAATGCAATTTTATCCTCAGGGATATCAGATCTTGAAGATAATACTTTCTTAATGTCGCTATTTTCTGAAAGAAAATGTTGAGACTTGTATATATAATTTTTATATAGGCTAGTTACTTACTTTCCAATGTAATCTCATGAAATGGTCCAAGTTCTAACGATGATGGATGCCACCTTCGCACAAATAAAGTCAGACTCTCTTCATTTGTGTTCGTATTTACACCTTCGTCGCATTCTTGGACGACCAACTATAAAAACAATTTAAAATTTTATAACTAAGCATAAAATATATATCGATTGAATTGAATTAATGTTCAAATACAGAATTCGCCAATTTAAAAGGAACTGTTTGATACAGAGGAAGATTACAATTTTCAAAATATAAGGCAAACTTTAGCAAGAATCACCACTGAATAAATAACGAGAAATTTATCTAACGTTTTTGAACAACGGATTATAATCCATTTAATCTCACGAATATAATGGCAGTTTCTGCTTGAAAAAATAGCATGTTGATGTAAATCGTGTGGGGTTGAGGTTTCTCCATAAAAAGAACTTTGGAACGGAGAATCAGGAACAGCGCTCATAGCCCAGTGATTAGGTTGGGTTGGGTTGATCTCGCTAGTTTCTATTTTTTCTCAGATTCCTACATACAGTATTGGAAAAAACTAAAGCAACTCTACTGATAATAAAGGTTTTTTGAAAATAAAATCCAGACATGGGCCAAGGTGCAATAAAATTCCAAAATCTGCGTTCGAGGACTGCTTTAAGATGTGGAAGCGCCGCTGGGATCGTGTGATTCAATCAAATAGGGACTACTTTGAAGGATGACGAAGAATAGCACCAACGCGGAGATGTGAACGCAGGTCAGATACTTTTCGGACACACCTCGTATATTGTCGGTTAAGAACAACACGGTTGATAATTTGTACTAACACACCATGATACCAACAAATAACGCAAGAAATGTGGACGAAAAAATACCGAAAGTAACGGAAAAACAACAAGTCATCAAAGCAAGAGCTAGAAAATTATATGATTTAATTGGACAGAAAAAAGCGGGTATGATTTTGGACGATGAAACCTATGTCAAAGCGGACGTTAGTACACTTCCAGGCTCACAATTTTATACTTTATTCGAAAGATAAGTTCTTCCACAATCGGAGACATCAATTGGCATAGAAAAATTTGGGACCAAATATCTTGTGTGGCAGGCTCTTTGTCAGTATGGAAACCGAAGGCCACCGTTCATCACAAGTGGAACAATTAGTGCAGAAGTGTACATCAATGAGTGCATTAAAAAACTGTTGATTCCGTTTGTGAAAAAGCAATGGGGTTGTACACTATTCTAGCCAGATTTAGCTTCCGCGCACTATGCCCGTGCAACAATAAAAGTCCTTATCGAAAACGACACTGATTTTGTGGCGAAAGATACCAATCCACCAAATGTTCCACAATGCCGTCCTATTGAAAGATATTGGGCTTAGTGAGCTGGCTGCAAAAGACCTTAAAGATTTTAGTGTTAAATGGAAAAAAGCGTCCAGACAGATTAAGAACAACACTGTCAGAAATATTATGAAGGGCATTAGAAAAAAGTTAAGAGAAGAGTGGGATCCAAAATAAAAAGTTTTTATTCGGCCAGCCACTGTGTGAGTGTGCAAAGGATCTATCTACTGTTAGGATCATATTTGAGATTGAACCATGGCATTTTCAGTCAATGAAGCACGATTCATACTACCAACAGTACAAGAATTCGCCTAGCTACAAATTTCTTTAAAAAGTGCAATTAAATTGAACTAATAATTTAAACCAACGGTTTTCAAGGGAAATATTTTTCGACTGCCTTATTCTATAAAGGACCCATGATGTATAACACAGTCTTGCAACGAAAGGAATTAAGGATAAGAGAAATTATTTAAGAAATTGAGTGAAGGCAAAATTGCACGCTTCGCTTAAAAGCATTTTGCTTTTGTTGTTCTCCTTAGGAAAGATTCCCGCAATTTAACGTTACATTAAAATTTGATATAAAGGGTATAGGGGTGGGAGATACTTGAAGCTTAAACTTGAAGCAAATTGGATTTGTGTTTACACCATCCCCCAAACGGATTGAGATGGTTTTTTGTATGTTTTGGAAGCATATAATATATTTGCTCATCCTGATTTGCTTTGCTGTATGTGAGAAACGCAGAAATGTTGTTATTACACGACAAAGACATACGTTCTTGGTTGATTTATGCCGAGTTTCAACGAGATTGTATTACAGAATCAACAAAATACAAAAATCAATGGTACTGTCATCGACGAAACTATGAATAGGATCGAAAGTAGAACCCCGAGATACACCGGAATTTATTTTGTAGTGAGAAGATATAACTTCGTTCTAGTTTGGCTAGAAGGGCGGCATACTAGGCCTTTGAAATATCAAGAGCAACAACTCGGATTCATTCAAGTTAAGTAGACAATGACGCTTCGTTAGAGCTGTTAGTATGTCTCTGGATGCGCTGGCAGTATGAAAACACAACTGGTGATGGTTGATAAAATGGTTTATTCTGAATATCACCGTACCTATGTGTCGACTTGAATTCAGTAAATTGTCTATTTAGACAGCGAATTATTAACTACTTTCTCAGAACACTAAATTCTCAAAGTCTAGAGGAAAATATTTTATGATTTCATACTTATCAGTTGGTTTTTCTTTCATAGTCGGGGTTTACTTTCTTTAACTTTAATTTATTTATATATCGGTTGAACCTGAGCATTCCATGCATTCGGAAAAATTCCTGTTAAGTTTGACAGCTTAGCCACAAAACAGAAGTAGCACCTGAAGCACGAAAACTTAACTATAGTAAACTGTATGGTAAACTATAGTTACTCCATATGAAGTCAGTTCACTACGGAGTTATGCTTAAGAACGAAGTGTTTTTGAACGGGCGGTAGTTAACTGGTGTATACAAACCAAAACTTGCTATAGTAAAGAATAGGAAAATGTTGGGGCATTCTAATTTTTCGTAATATTTCTCGCAGAACTTTTAAAGTCTCAACTTGGAATTTACTTGACGTGAAGCTACAAATGTTCTGAACATTGTGGCTGCGATAAAAAATTTCTCATTTACAACTTTGATGTGTTTTAATGGGAAGACTCTCTCTTGTGTTCGTTTTGTTGAAGTATTGAAGTTAGAATTCGTCAATGACATCACCATTTCTCTTTAGTTATATGTGTGCAAGGATTGGTTAATCTGTAATACAACAATAAATGAAATAATGACGATACATTTGGTGGTAAAATGACCGAACTGTCATGTTTTCCGGGCTTGTATCTAGAGTAGGCTGTGGTTTAACTGTTTATTTATTATGATCAGGAAAACGAAGTTATGTCGGGTTAACAGAGGATTGGTTGGATAACTCATTATTCACATATAAAAAGCGAGTGAAAGTAGTTTTCATTACCGACAATATTCCCTAATGAAGTAAATTTCAAACCCTCAACATTTAAACAACATCTGTTATCATTTCTAAATAAACAAAATATTTAAAATCCTTGATCCTTTAAAACTGAATCTCTCAAATATTTATAATTATAAAGTTATTTTTTTTTTTTTGTATTTTAATTGACGAACCTGGGAATTAATAATTTTTGTAATAATATTTGATTTTAAACTTACCTCACAATTTACAGATAACCGGCGATCGCTTCCTAAATGATGATCATCATCTAGAATGCGGACTGAATTCCTTTCACTTTTCTCCCATAATCTACAATTTTTAAGTGAAATTGTTTGATATTTGGGATCCACCTTGTGCAATTGGGCAATAAGTTCACGTTTTGCTTTAACAACTTGGATACCAATTTTGAAAATCCATTCACAAATTACCGGAAGTTTTCCAGTTTCATTGTTCAGTTCACTTAACTTCAAGTAATGTACCTTTGCCTTGCACTCACCTTTCTTTAAGTTTCGACCCAATTCAACTTTTACTTGCTCTCCATCCTTATATGTACTCAAACTTTCAGACAAGTTTGTACATTCTAGCTTCAGTTGTTCAGTCTGTTTTCGAACAAGTCTGAAGTATTCTGCAGGTACACCTATATAAGGTTCCAATGCTCGCTTAAAGGAACCAAGTTTCATTCGATCGTCTACGAAAACTTTCAACATAGTTTGCTTATCAATTTTTTCCTTGTTTTCGTCTAAATCTGATTGACCGTTAACCAATCTGTTCTTGTGATTATTTTCACTAATATTATATGCTCGAAAGTAAAGACCACTATCTAGTTCCATGTCTTCATCATCATCACTGTTTATTTCGTGCGATAGAATAGGTCTACATACAAGTTTTTCTCCATTTTCTTCTTCTGGACTTGATAATTGTGGCGAGTGACTTGTACTTGACACATGACTCGAATCATGAGGTGCTGACTCAACAAGCGTGCGATCACCATCACTAAGGCTGCTATCTTCGCTATTACTTTCATGACCTGTAGAAACCGATAACATTGGAAGAGGAGAAGAACGTCTAAAGTCACCACTGCCGCCTTGGTCACTATTACTTGAGTAACCATTTATTATGACCGCATCTACGACATCAGAATTTTCATCTTGTTTGCTCTCGGATGGAGATTGTTTAGGCGTTTGGAAGTTGGAATCTCCTGAATCGGATTTAGGCTCATACTTAGGTATACCTAATAATTCAAGAGAACTTCTATCCGTACTAGGAACCGAAATAAATAAATGTGTTAAATAAGTTAAATTTTCTTGAACAGTTTTCCTCAGATTTTCAGTGATTTCATCTGTAGAATTAGTTGTGCTTGCTGCGAATAATTTAGACCTAAAATACATTTTTTGTTGGCCTTCTTTGAGGATAACAACATTAGAAGGCGGACTATAGTTAATAACCACCAAATTCTTTTGTTTAATTCCAAGCTTTTTCCCTACAAGCTTCTTTACATTTACAGCCGCTTCCACTTCCTGTAATCGCACTAAATATGGCCCCTCCACATCAGAGGTGTTCAAATCAACTTTAAAAATTTTAACAGTAACACCACCAGGCTCATACTTTTCGAATTCTTCATTTTCACTGCGAACTTCTAAAAGAAAATCAGTATCCGGATCTAGTGTATTAAGAACTTCGCCTATTGGGTCCTTCTCTTTTCCTTCTAAACTACGATCAATTTGTTCGTCTTGGTGATCATAAGCAACTAAACGACATCGCGACACAGGTGCAAAATTTTGTACGTCCAAGAGACCATGTGCAGTTTCTAGAGCATTTTCAAGTGAAAAAGTTCTTGCAATATAAACTTTCGTATCTTTTAGTTGCTTCAATTTCGGATTGTAAAAGTATACTTTCGGCTTGAGAATACCAGATTCGCTAGGCTTCATTTTTTTATCTTCCTGTTCCTTGTCCCGCAATTCTTGAACTAATTTATTGACATGCTCTGGAAACTCATTATCTCTCATAGGCTGTTCATTTTTATTTGGATCTATTTGACGATACATTAACATATAAGCGTTAGTGCTAGAGCTGTAGACACCAGAATAATAAGCTTTGAAAGATCCACCACCGAAAGATTTCTGAATATCTTCTTGTGTTATCTAGATAAAACAAAATTAGTCATCTTTGTACTTGTAAAACAGTGCTACATTTTACCGTTGTTACTGTTTGATCATTAAAACAATACCATTCGCCGTTCTCAAATTCCTTGATGTATGCGTAATAGTGACCACCAGAAGCACTACCAGAATGAATCATAATAGCGAAAAGCTCATAAAGATATGGACCACTTTCAGTTAAATGACTTCTGTTATCTGCAATCGTGCTCATGTCGATACCCTCATCGTCCTCCTGGAATAATCATAAGTATTATAGATAAATGTTGTGGTGACAAAAATATTTTTTTAAATTAAGAAAGACAGTAAAGATAATGTTGACTGAAAACCAAATTAGAGTACACATACTTATATGCATTAAATTGCTTGGATTCAGAAAGATACATATATACCAATTGCAGCGCTTCTTGATAACACTTTCCTCTAATAATTGCTTAAGAAATAGGACTAGGTACGGTTTTAACGAAATATGATGATGATTCCTTCACACAAGCATCGCTAGTTTTGAGGTTTTGATTGCTTAAGATCTGGTATCAACTGTGACATGAGATTCGTAAATAAATAAAATGCAAAAGTAGTTCTAGTCCCCCGAAAGTGAGTTTTATTTCCACAGCGATTTTAAAAATAAAATAAAACTGGCTGAACTGAACTAGATTCTGATAATAAGTAGTTGACCACCAATCTTTTTTCTCCAATTTCTATTGAAAAAAATCTCTCTAAAGGGCAAAAAATATAATAAATTATATTATGTTATGACATAAAAACTGAATCCACAGTTTTTTTAATAGTCCAATGTTGTTAATTTGATTAACTTGGCGTTCATTGTGACTTTTCTATTGGGTGTTAATATCCTCTAAAACAGACATGGCAATAAATTTAATTTTCAACTAAACTAATGGCTAACAGCTTGAGATCAAGTGCTACGTCTAATTAATTGACGCTGGAAGTTCGGAAGGTGACTTTTGCGATGAAGAGTCTTACAAAGATTCACAGAAAGTCCCCAATCCGTGGACTATGTTTACACTAAGAACAGCATATTCCATGATCTCAGGAACCTCTCTAATACCGAAAACTACACAAATGATGTATCTAGAAACAACTACTAGCTAACAGGGAATAGGGAAGATTATGTTTCATCGTTAGCCTTAAATAAAAAATTTTCAAAAATATGACAATTTAAATAGTAATTTTGACAGTTTTTACTGAAAAAATTTCTTATTATTCAATTAACTGCCTTTCGCAGCGTCGGTCTCTATAATTTTTATGAAATAGTTTATTTAACTTATAATTTTATCTAAAATAGATGTTTACTCGCTCGTTTCTGGCAAACACTTTATTATGGATATTTTATGACAGAAAAAAGCTAACCATTTTGAACTTATAGTTTATCTTTCACATAGATGTGTCCTATAATTAATTAATCTACATACATTTGCAAATACTGCACATACAATGTTCAAGGTTTAATATATTCATATTTGCATTATTACCTGTAATTCATTTTCATGATGACTAGAACTGGCAGTAGTAGCAATTCCACTGCAATTATCCTCCTCCAAAGCAGCTCCACTATCAGTTGTGCTACAATCATCGTATTTTATCGCACTTTCTGTATTTTCATGCTCAGAAGATGCGGAACTAGCAAAACCGTTAATTTGGCTATGATTATTATTTTGCAAATTTACAAAAGTTCCAGAATCCGTTGCGTTTACAAAACTGTTCAGATTTAAAGTCTGAGGATATGTTACCCTACAATATATAGTGTTAGCAAGATTTTCAACAACTTCAATTATTTACTGACTTATCATTTAGTTTAATTCTATGAAAAGTTTGATAATCAAAATCAAATCGTTTAAGATGCAATGTTAAAATATAGGGAAAAGTCTTAAACTTAAGACCCTTGTGAGCATCACACTTCTTGTCACATTTTTCACAGAAATACTGGTTATTACCATCGAGGGTTTCTGGTTGAACAAAAGCACGCAGAGCTTCTTCAATACTTCCATAAGCTACATTACTACCAAAAGGTCGGACAGGTAAAGGTATGTCCAAGTAAGTATCCTCTCGTGATTTCTCTGTACAACATTCCAAACATTTTACATAGTCAATCATTTTTCCTTCATACAAATTGTTAATAAGATTCTCTTGATCTGTGCCTTTAAATTTGCATTCTAAAGCGTCAAACATAACGCGACATAGTTCTTGAATATCATGTTGTTGCCAAGCTGCTGCTGAGTCCCACCCAAAACTTTTAGTGAGATCTGTTGTTTCCACTGCTCCTTTAGGCGATGTCTAATATAGTATGAATTCATTATAAAAATTATATATTATTAATAGTTCTTACTTGCAAACTTAAAAACAGTCTCTGAAGATGATATGGTATACATTTCACGTCGTTTTCAAATTTTCTTTTATAAAGAGCATTACGAAATTCAGGGGTCATAAAAAGTGCTTGGAGTAAGCTATTTAAGTAACACGTCATAGCTTGATTAACAAGTCCAACATAACCCAAAGCTGGTCGTGGTGCTATTTAAATGTTTTACGGTTAATAAAAAATCTGAATTAAAGAAAAAACCACTATTACAAGAATAAAATCTTAGTTTGTTAAATGTCCCCTGAGATTCTTTTTGGTCAAACATTGGCAGGTCTGGGGGAATTGGTATATTTATTGCCGAGTTTGGCTCAGTAGGACTGGCCGATGCGCCAAGAGCAAGATCATCATCTGACATTGGATCTGGATCAGGTGTTGTCGGACTAAATGCTGTATGAAGATCAATCTAAAATGCAAACATTTCAAAATAAATATAACATTATATCAAACAGTATTAACTTTTTTGTTAGGATTACTTTCCCAACTTCCAGGGGGCAATAACACCAGCGTGTTTTTCGCTCCGGGAATAAATCCAGGAATTTGATCTAGTACCTTTTCCTTTTTATCGTTGAGAAATATCTGAAAAAAAAGTTATTTGTCTAATTCGAATATTTAATATTACTATTACCGCTTGATCTTGATTCGATGACTGTAATACAAGTTCAAAAGATTCGTACGGAAACTGTGTTGCAACAGAACTAAAAACTTCATTCACAGTATTTGATGGCCGAACTACGAAACTAATTTTCTTTTGAGTTGAACATGGCGTAGTATCATGCACCGTACACGATGTGGAAGTTGTCCCCGCTTCAAATGGGCACACCATGTCTATAGGCAAAATAATATACCATTATATATACACGTACATTAATGCTATTGTCCTTATTTTAAAAAATATATAAAAATTATATATGTAGACTGTAGTTGATCCTGAAACGCATAGATGTTCTCATTATTGCTAATATTTTATAAATTTACGTTTAGTATTTTGTGCGCAATCAAATGTATGTATTTGCGATACTCAACAAAGTTTGCTGTTATATAAATCTGATTAGGTTTTTCTAATATGTTAACATTTTCCAATGGAATAATTATAAATGTCCAGGGGGCGCTTTTTTACGACTACACTATCGCATGCGAGAACTTGTCTACTCGTGAATGCATAGAATTCATTTTCATTCTGATGTAAAACGACATGAATGCTATAGCATTCAAATTTCAAAGCCAATTGTTATTCATTTAATTTTATATAACCTTAAGTTTTTGTAATTATTATGCATTTCAAAGTAAAGACCAACTTATTCATTAGGTACTTTCATATTATTTTATCATTTCTGACGACTAGCTACCCTTACAAAATATGTCTAATCAGATTTTGGGTATGACACTTAATTAAAAAAAAAGTTGCCACATTAACACATTGTTGATCGGCGATTCTATACAAAAAATTACTCTGTGCCACCGGCTATTTTCCACAATTGAATATTCAAATTTATAAATGCAAGGAAGCTTAGAGTATATCTTCTTTATACTTTAATACTTTTACCTGGCATAACAAGTTGTATAGCATTCACTTTCGTGCAATGATACACAAGTCTTACACTAATAACTTTAGCTTCGCTGCGCTTTCCTTTTGAAGAGCAAACCTTTACTTATTCTGATGGGATATTTTTGCTTTATTGATTATTTTTTCTACAACATGATCTTTTCGTTTTCTTGAAAGTTTAGAAGGTGAATCTTTGCAAGGAGAACTTAAGAAGTACAAGGTTCCGTGTTGCATACATTTGAACCATCTGTTATCCATTCCATTGCTATTTCTAGTAGAAATTATTTGTACATTTGGTTTCAGTTAATTTTGAACACATTAAATAAAGCTACAAAAATTATAACTGATTAACTAAAAGTATTATGCAGCTTTTTTATATTTGCAGAATAATGTCAAGAAAATTAATTTTTTCATTATCAATTTTGTGGCAAAAAGCTATATGAGCTCAAGTCGATCTTAAAGTAATGGAATAATGGCTCTTATTTTAAGAATGCTGAGTTAGACTTATAGCGCAATTTACCTCTTCAAGAAAAAATACATTACATATCATATAACATAATAACAGTTCAACATTTGTCATTATCAGGTCCAAAGGAAAAAAATTATGACTTTTCTCTGACCATGAACTATTCATAATTTTGGGTAAGGTGATAAATAATTTTTTTTTAAATATAAATATCTGGGAATATCCTTAACTTTTTAGATTAACTGTTACTTCAAATTAACCTTAACTTGTTGAATCTTAAGTGTAGTGTACACATGTTTATTTTGATATAAAAAGACCAGCATAATGTGACAAAGTCTCTTGCGGTAGAGAAAGCTCGCTCAGAACTAGCGGACGTTACCCGTATCGAAAGCCATTGTCTAGCCAAGAAGGCTACCGCTAGGAATTTATCCTTTTGATATTTCCACCAGGAAAGAAGAGAAGTTACAGTTCTGTAGTTTTCAGTTCGACTTGCGTTTCAAATTTGTTTTTGTTGTTTTTTTAAGTATGGGCAACCGAGATTTCCAACCTGAGTGCCGAACTTGTAACTTTTCTATCTGCCAAATCATTCAATACGATTACCTTATTCGCGCAAAGACGGTCAAGAATTTCAAACGTTGAGTTCCAACACTCTATCAATCTCTGTGTTTTTTTTAAACGAATGTTTTGCTTTTTTCCAATTTTAAAATGCCCTAGAACCTTGCTTGCGTTCGCACAGATATTTGCTGCTATTGGGTACTTTAAAGCTCCATTTACTGCATTGTGTGCTCTGCCCTCGTATTCTCAATTGCCTATGAACAACGCACTGCGTTAACAATGTTTGCAGCATTGTTTCCGGTATCATAAAATTATAATCCAGTCAGCGATCACTAAAGTTGTAACTGTTGTCTTCTCTCCATCTATATATTAATATTGTGGTACATGAGTTTTTTGATTTGAAACGACGTTAGAAGTCATTGATCCCTCGTTATTATTTATTATATTTTGTTCCTTCTATGCAATGAAGTACCTCTCACGTGTTTTTCTAGCTTTAAGTTTACTGTTCCCATATTAAAGTGGTTATTTTCTGTCATATGTTGTGCTATCGGAGATCTTGGTCGTTCATATTTCTTTTCGTGATTCATGTGCTCTTTATTTCTTGTTCTTATATTAAGTTTGTCTACTCGAAATACTTTTTACCACAGTCCTGACATTTTATACTACTATATATATACTAAATTTTTCAAACGAGATTCTTTTGAATTGCTCAAGATATTCATCATTTGTCCATTGTTCTTGTTTTTCTACACTCCACGTTATAGTTAGTAAACTCTAGATTCTTCAAACACCAATGCTCTTTTGATCGTAATCTGTTGTCAGCAGGAAGAACCAGGGTCGCCGCCAGTCGGGTCAAAACCCGGGACCTCCGGCCCTCCGGGAAGAAAGGCACATGGCCACTTGAAATTAGTTCTAAATGTGATAAAAAGTAGCCAAATACCTTGTTTTAACGAGGTAAGACAAGATTCCCGGTTTGCTTTAATTTTGGAACAATACCAATATTCAAAAGTTCGAATCATAATCTCCAATAATTTATATTTTAGTCACAATTCAATGTAATTAACATACTCCTCTTTCTAAAGTTATATCCCATAAACCAATTCGGGATGGACATCGGAACTGGAAAACGAAAGTCGCAATGTATAGCCCATAGGAAAAAGCCAGATAACATCGCTCAACAGGTTTTATGTTAACCAGATAGAGTAGTAAATGCTCTGTGCTCCCCCAGCCAATAAAGGAAAGAGATTTCAGGTAATTATTACCGAATTATGATAGAAAAGTTTAAATGTTAAAACATGTTAATTGTACACGCAGTTTCTATTTAACTAGCATTATAATAATAGCCTTAACTAGCATTGTATAATAGCCGAAAGCTAGCAATTTCCAACTCAGCTACTAGTTAACATGAAATGTTACACTGTTGTTATAATAAATACGTGGCCCTTGAGAACAAAGAGTGTGCTAGAATATATATACAGCACTCACATGACTACTCATATGTAGTCATAGTTTTATAATTTTAAATTAAATAATAAGTTCCATATGTGTTCATCACTAACGCAACACAACAAAGTATTGAACACTCTATAGTAGATCGATTAATACGACACGGTAAGTAAGAGATTGGTAATGTGAATGCAATATTTTGTGTTAAAGTATACCTAGAAAAAGAATGGCATCTGAAGGCTATATCCTTAATTTGTTATTTAACTTTTTATAATGTTATGTAATATGTAGGATCTTGATATTTCCTTTAATCTACGTAGAAATACAGGTTTTTTCGGTTAATATGCTCTTAGGAAAATGAGTACATACCAGTAGGAAATGCATGCATTAGACACTGAAAACAGTGTCCGCTTTTCGGAGGTGTCCGTAAAGAGAGGTTTCACTGTACATGTTTAAATGTTAGCTCACACTATCGATTAAATTTAACACGGCAATGATATAGGAAAATAAGGCACAAGCTTTTCGCATTAGTAGATCATCAATGATTTTTTAGTTCATAATAAATTAATGATGTTTGCAATTGTTTTCTTACTTCCACATGCGCGTTAATGTTTCTTTTCATCGACGGATTATTATGGATGTTTTTCGTTTTGCTGATAACAGACAACGCTAAAAGGCCATTAGTGATTGTATGTAATATATAGTTTTTGAATCCATCCTGAGTTATAGATAGATTCACAATAAATGGCATGAAATCAAATAAAGGTCTACTCCTGCTAACAACAACTATGGTGTATATAAGGGGAACTAACGAGGTATTACAAATATTATTTTACAAATGACGTTTCTTTTGTTTTAATCGTACTCAAACTTAAGAAGGAAGTCCAGCAAAAATAATAAATCTTGAGCCTATAATAGGCGCACATGGATCCCTAGTTCCTTTACTGTTTACCATCATGCAGAGAAAAAAAATAACAAAAAAAAGAAAGGAACAGGAAGAAAACAAGTAAGGAAACCCAGCACACACCATACAAACAGAGAGCCATGGGATATAGTTCTAATCAACACCAAAATTAAGACATGCATTAACAGCCCTACATAAACGATTATTTGGTTCATGCATGCCATGATTTGATCTGGATGGTTCAACATGCAATAAAGGCAGTCTTCGAAAGTTATGTTGGGACTGTCTGAAGGAAACCTTGCTAACAAGCGAACCAGAGTCTATATTAGAGTTCAAGAGCTGGTGAATAAAGACCAAGTCAGCGACTTTGCGCCTTTTCTCAAGCGAGGGCAAACCGAGCAACCAGAGGCGGTCGGCGTAGGACGGCAGTCTAAGCGGATTGTCCCATGGGAGCCCTCTAAGCGTAAATCTAAGAAAATTACGCTGCACCGATTCGATACGCTTGGAATGAATAGCGTAATAGGGCGACCAGACCTGAGATGCATACTCCAGAATAGGTCAAACCAAGCAGCAGTACAAATGAATCAATGTTGGTATATCCGAGAACTCTCTAGACCAACGCTTAACAAAGCCCAAGATTAAACTGCCTCTAGACACGATATAGTTAATATGCAGAGTAAAGTCGCAAAGTCAAATTTGCTATCACGTTTTACCTCAAGGTCAGTTAGGGACAGCAAGCGACGGAGACCAATCCTCGCAAAATTGTAATCAGAAACTTGTGGATTAGGGTTCCTGGAATAAATCATAGAATAACATTTCTTAAAATTGAGGTGTAAACCATTATGCTCCAGAAACGTATCTAAGTCCTTTTGAATAAGGTCAACGTCACCACCATCCTTAACATAACAGAAGATCTTCATGTCATCAGCGTAGATTAGAACATTAGAGTACGAGATCAGAGGGACAATGTCGTCAATGGCAAGAACGAAAAGTAGAGGGCCGAGATGACTGCCTTGTGGTACACCAGATGAAGCCCTGAAGATTTAGAGGTAGAGCCACGGAGCAACACACGATAACACCTGTCGCTTAGATAGGAAGAAATCCAGTCGAGACCAACAGGGGGGAAGAAATCAAGCCTCCCGAGTTTATATATAATTACGGAGTGAGGGAGTTTATCAAAGGCTTTAGTGAAATCCGTGTATATGCAGTCAGTTTGGATGCCTCACTGGAAGCCAGAAATAACATGGGAGGTAGATTCAAGTAAGTTAGCAGTCTAACGGACAAAAACCCATGCTGATTGGGAGAGATAAAGCCAATACAACGCTCTATTTAGGTATGCAAGATAACTAACCTATTGAAGAAAATCGCTAATGGAGTAAGAAGAGCATCGAAACAGGAGCTGACGAATGTGATCAAAACTATTCGCACATGGCTGAAAGTTATCTGAAGAATATGATTAAAATTATACGCACATGGCTCAAAGTTATCCGAAGAAAAGGCACTCTCAAAATATGAAGCAAAATTGTTGTTGTTGTTGTACTAGAAGACCCCTCACACCACATCGTAGATGAATAGTTGCTCGATTTCTTTTTCATATTGACGAATTTAAAGAAATTGCGCAGGTTATTATGCATATTATCGCGAACACTAACAAGGTATTCCTTAAAGAGGAGGAGGATAGTGCCTTAAAACTTTCATAACAGGTCACAAAGTCAGAATACGCTATTGCGATATTACAATAAAGTAATTTTTCCTTAGTTTGTTCTTTTTCTTCCTAATACTGTGGAGTTCGACATTGTACCAAGAGGGAGAGGAGTATGTAAACCTAATCCGTTTTAATGGAGCAAAGGAGTTAAGCAAATCATATATCTTGGTATAAAATAGGGAGGCGCAGACATCAATATCATTAATGTCCAGTAATGCCAAAAAATAGACTGAAAGAAGATGAGATGTTATCTCAGAGAAGTTCGATCTCCTAGTCAATAAGGATGGTATTTGAAATTGCAATCGAAATTGGTATTCGAAATTGGGATCCGTAACAGAAAGAGACAAAGATGAGCCAATAGCAGATAACTGATTAGAAGCTAATTCAACTATAGTGTTAGTCGAATCCGAAGAAAATACAAGATCAAACTGCCTTCCAATAGAGTTCTTTACATCACTCATTTGGTGCAAAACCGGAGGAAGCAATGGTTTCAAGAAATTTAGAAACCAAAGATGTGGGATAACACGAGGGAAGGAAGTCGTCGTCATCACAGTTACGTACCCATAGAAAATTGGGTAAATTAAAGTTACCAAGAAGAAGAATTTCATCTTCAGGGTTCGTCATATTATGGATGAAGTCCAAACTAATAGCGTTTTCGATGGGACTTCAGTGCGAAACGAGTTTCGATTTTTTCTAGCAGTGTCGCTGTCAAAACATGTTCGATGGGACTTTTGACAGCAAAACTGCTAGACTCAGTGGACCACTGATTTCCCCTTCCTGGCACTGCGGTTTGGTTTCAGTGGAGCCAGTTTTACAACTACAAGCGTAAAATGTTTTGACAGTTTGAATTATCAGACGGTTTTTTAGTGGTTTACAAGTTGGTTTGTTAACCAGCCATGCTTAAAATGTAATCCAAGCTATATAATTTTATATAATAATATTTAAAAATGTTTTATAATAGATATTCGCTGCCGCTTTATTGAAAGTTGTTTTATTGGTGCGCACACATTGACAAAGTCGGAAAGAAATGTTTCATTGATCAGTGGGCCACTACAAGAAAATGTCAGAAACAGTGCGCCATGGAAATCGTGCTGAAAAAGTCCCATCGAAAACGCTATAAGGGTTAGAATTTCGTAAAGACAGTTTTTCATCAACTAAGCTGCAGTTAAAGTTCGATCTGCAAGCAACCAGTACTCCACCCCGACACAGAGATTCAGAATGTTTGTCCCTACGAAAAATCTGATAGGAGTCATGAAAAATCTCTGCATCACAAAAACCATGATGAAGCCAAGTCTCAGTCAACATGATAACATCGTAGTAGCATGCAAGGGATGCTTGAAATAGATGGTTTGTTTTAGTTCTAAGTTCCCTACCATTCTGATAGTAAAAGGATAGCGTACTTAGTACTGTAATACAAATATAATTAGCAATGAAATCTTGTCCTGAAGTTTTGAAGTTTTTGGTTACCAAAAGAATCATTTGCTTATTGTATATAAATGCAATTTCGAAAAATATACATAATCTAACATGTCCCAGTTTATTTACTTATAAGATTAACAATTTGAAGTCTTTTCTGTAGCAATGCTGTGATATATCAGAATTAAATTAATTTTTTATATGTATTTCCGCCAGATTTATTGAAATTTTACGTAGTCGAAATTGAACAAAATGTAGAAAATGTATAATTTTAAATATATTTTACATTCGCTTGCATTAATAAAAGGGGGAAAGCCTATCATAATCCTATTTTTGTAGCCAAATTAATATACAACCAAGATATAAAGATACACATATTAGTCACAGGAAAAGATTTCCAAAGCGTAGCACCTCAAAGCTCAATAAAATTTCCACAAATTTTCGAGTAAATTTCGTAGAAGAAATTATTCCCATACCAGCAAAAAATGTTAAAACAAAATTTTTTACATATATGTATATTCAGAGGAATTATTTAAATTTGGAGCAATTTAGCATTACAACCCTAAATATGTAGCTTCGTTGAAAAAGTAAAGAGGAATCCATTTAATATTTTAAAAATGTAGTTGAGAAACGAAAGACTAATGGTCGACACAATTTAGAACTTTTATAAATAAAACGCCAGAAGTACTTTTTTTCTTTTTTCAGGATTCATTCTGTTTAACTCGCTTTTTACACAAGCTGCCTAAAAATAGACCCATGAACAGTGACAGCATATTTTCCAAGTCTAGCTGTGCAGACGATCTAATCCTATCTTTCAGTCGATTATTCACAATTGAACACGCAATAAAATTCTCATAGAATTTATCCCGAAAAAGCCGGTGTCTAAATCTCCATCTATTGGGACTTCACGATAAATTAGACCACGAACATATTTGCAATTAATGCTGTTATAGCAAACTATTTTTAGATTAATTTTTATATCACTATGTGTAAGCCATGAAATTTTCAGCTAAAAATACCTTGACTTTTTATGGAATCTTGACAAAAATTCAAATAAGCAATAATGTACTACTGCAAAAACACTTAGAAGCACATTTCATGAAGGATGTTCTTAGCACTGGGTATTGCAATTATGAAATTATTCGCAGCCATTCAATGAATTATCCGAAGATGATTTAACAATTACCACAGCACCGCATACGATAGTTAGGTCGAGATGTGATCGCTCTGAAGGATATACCGGAACGCGAAATACACACCAGGTATGCTCAACGGCGCATTGTAAACTGATTTAGTGCGATGACTGCTGATTGCGAGTCATTACAACTACATACTCACTCACACTACGTAATGAGTTCACACGCCATCAAAAACGTTTAGCTTTCAGACGTTAAGAGCACATTCTTATTCAACTGAGAATAGAGTTTTATTGCCAGAGGTCAGAACTGCATCCCCTTCTTGAGCGCGTCGCGCAGGTTCTTGACCCATAACTATACTTAAAATTGGACATGCTACAACAATGTATAATTTGTATAAACAAGTTATAAAACTTTAATATGACGTAAGTTTATTTAATTTACTTTTTTAGCTTATATATTTTATATTGCAAATTCTTTTCAGAAGTAAGTGGTAAATTATTTACTAAAAAGTAAGACACTTATTTCTTTAAGATACTTATTTTATAATTTAAGAATTTTTGCAAGATATAAGAATTAAGATAAAGAGAACTGAATTTAAGTTGTACTATAAATTGTAGCTGAAAATATGTCATCAGCTAAAAATAACAAAAAAGCATAAGGACGAATAAGTGCTGGAGGTAATTTTTATTACGTTATTGATTTGCGAAGCAAAATTCTGTTATTACTTCCTGTTTTATAGAAGTTATTGTATCACCGAAAACAAAATAATTTTTTTAAATATCTCCAATTTTTGGCTTCTGTAGATAGTTTTTATTGTGCTATTATTATTGTGTCTTTACTGCAATACTTAAATGAAAAATCTGTACAACTCGGCCCTTGGTTGAAAAGGTATTTTAACCGCAGACACATATTATAATATATGTCAATATCCTATCCAAACCAATCAGATTTTTACAAGGAATTTTTTAGCTTTAGAGGCTAGATTAAGGTCTTTTATTTATATTATAATTATATATTTTTTTACTTTCAATTTCACAACTTATTTGCAATATATATTTATAATAAAAATTAATTGAATTCATTGACAAAGTTTCTCTGTCATTATTTCTTTGGTCGAACATATTCGGCATATTAGCATGGTTAATTTTAGTCTATTTATTTTTGTGTAACTTTTGATTTCAAATACTTTCTAGTTCTAGCCAGTCACGAGAGATCCCACTTGTTGAAACTTAACGAAACTATGTGGGATGATAGGAAAACAGTAATTGAACAAGTATTTTTTTTAAATTTTCGTAGTAGGCAAATGATCATAATAATTTTGAAATTTTAGGGGAAGAGGTGTAATATTACCGGATTAGGAGTTACAGGGTAGTTATTAAATTTCAATTGCTGCGTTCCATTGGGCCATTCAGAGTACTCCGGCATACATCCAAGTGCGCTCAGCTACACTTGATCATAGATTGGTGTAGTTACGCCGAGTTTTTTCCGCTAGGGTTTTTGTGCTTTAAAAGCTCTCAATAGGTGGCTTTTTCGCTGTTTTCATTTTTCACAAATATTAAAAGTGTTTGAAAAGAAGTATAGGCTTCCCGTAAATATGAAAGACGTTAAAACTTTTTCCAAAATTATTTCACTTATCGCATAACATATCATAATTTTCACAGCACATCAAAAATCTGCAAGTACAATTTATGAAATGCCAAACTTGACAGCGACTCGAAGTAGTCGGGTAAAGCAAAAGCGTTCCATAGGGGAAGTACGCCGAAGTACTCTGCATAGCCCAATGGAACGCAGCTAATATTTCTTGTTAATTTTTTTATTCTGGAGGAACCTAGTAACCTGCTTCCATCTTGGTAAAATACCCCTCAAAAGTTCAAAAATAATGATTTTTCAGTAAGCTTTTTCAAAATTTTATGTTATTAATATACCACTTTTTCCTTCTTTTCCATTTCCCCTTTAGTTTCTTGAAACTTTTTATTATTTGCCTTTAATGACAATTTAGTGACATCAAGCAACGACAAATAAGTTGCAAAAATTGTTTAAAAACTTGTGTTTTTTTGGCAATAAAAAATCGAAAAATCAACTTTTTTTATGATTTTTTTTTGTTCAATTTGTTCGTTTTTACGGCGGATTTACGTTAAAAATCTGAGAACTTTAAAAAAATGAATATTTTTTAGGCAGAGTCTATTCGCAGTAATCAATTTTTTATTAGACTTTCTGGGATTAAGAGGTGTATTAATCAGGCTTTTAGTTACTTTATTAACTGGGCGATGCGAATAGATCTTGCCTATTTTTTATAGTTTTATGGCTTCAATGCTTTAAAAATCTACTTTTTACAAATAATCATTCATGAAAGAATTTTTTTCAGATTGTTTTTCACTTAATTTAGTCGTTTTTTCGAGTAGATTACGAGAAAAAAAAAGGTTATGGAATATCGTAAAAAAAATTATACAGACTTATTTTTAAAAATCTTTTTTTTAACATTTTTTAAACATTTGAAAAAAAAATAAAAAAAATAAATCCGTCAACCTTTCGTTTTTTTTACAGCCAGTTGACCCTGAAAGTAAACAATTACCAGTTTTATTTTGCCACTATCATTTTGTGCCTTGGAGATGATAGGAACTTAGTTGTATGCCTTTGCTAATGGAACTGGTTTCCATGTCAGACCAAACGAGTATTTTTTAGCTTGTACATGTAATCTTAAGTTGTGATATTGTTTAATTCAATATTTGAAGAATTCTAGTTTCTGCATCTTCACTCCGAGCCGTAGATTGAAAACTTTATTCTTTGAATTTTATTATATCTGTATTAACCACACTAGTTGCAATTTGATAGGCAAAAATCATTATATTCAGACGAGAGAGACAACACTCAAGTCACGAGTTAACTTGTGTTTTCATGCACAAAAATTGTTGACAGGTCACGAGTTAGTTCCTGTTTAAACATGCATCAGTTTATGCAACTATATAAGAGCTTTTTTATTAAATGTGTTTCAAATTTACAGTAACTGTAATCTACAAAATAAAATAAAATACAAACTTTCTACTAGAAATAACTAGAAAATGAATAAGCGTCGATTCAAATAAATACAACACGGAATTTTGCATTTTTTGTATTTCGAAACGTTTTCCTTACAAAAATTTACCTTTTAGGTTTATAGGTAATTTATAAATAACTTTATATATTATTTTGTGTAATGAAATTTAGCATAATAATTTAGTTGTAATTCTTTAATGAGCTATAAAGATCTCCGCCATACAATCTGCTAAACTAATTCTGCATCTGCTTCATTATCCAGCTCAAGGGAATTTAAAAAATGTCCCTTAAAAATAAAATAGTACCCCAAAATAATTACGGTATACACAATCGAAAATATCAGTAGCTAAATAAATGCGGAACAACTCTCAGTAGTGGCAGAAATATATTTCGGTTGGGTAGTATGAAAATTAATATGAAAGAACGGTGTTATTTTACGCTGCTAAGATTTTTCCCGGGGGTTTAAAATGTTGACGTCTTAGTGGTTTTATTTTTTTTTACGATGTGGCCAATTCCTAGGGGACAACCCATTGATACGTTGGCATGGTTTTGGCCAGAAGGTAAGGGATGTGAAGAAACGTGAGTCTTGTTTTTGCATTGCTGCGAGCTAGACAACAGCCCAGAGACGGAGTGGATTATTTCAATTTCTTAATAAAAGCTCACGGGGAGACCTGATCTCGAACCCGGGACCCATGGAATGGTGGTCGTGCGGCTCAACGAATTGATCCAACTCCGTCTCCAAAGCAAAGCGGAATTTAAAACTTTCAAGGAGGCAGGAAAAGCAAATTAAGATAGAAGCGGCAAAAAATCGTCTAAGTGCAGCACAAATTGTGTCAAAACTAGATCTGCCAATTAAAAAAAGCCGTGTTTAACAAATTTTAAGCTCTTCACACAACATAATTTACAGGAAACAGAAGAAAGCTTCACGATTGACACAGGCCCACAAAGAAGCTTGTCTTAAGTTCGCAAAAGATCACATGTGATATTTTCCGAGAAGAAGAAGTTTAATTTAGACCAAGAATGAGAAAAACTTTGGTGGTGGTAGCCTTATGACTTGGGCGCATTTTCTTATTCCGAAAATGTACAGTTATGTGTTGTGCTGACAAAATATACACGGAGATGTTAGATGTTAGTTAGAAGCTGCCATAATACCCTTTATCCAAATATTTTAGAGAAAAACCATTTATTTTCAGCAGAGCAACGCTGCTATACATCTTTGAGCCTACTCAAGAGAATTATTTTCTTCAAAAAAGATCCCGTCATGAAATGGACGGATTTAAGCCCGAATTTAAATCCAATCATTACGAAAATTTACTTTTGACAGTTCTTCAGTTGCCGTCAATTTGTCCAAAAAGCGTCTGTTAACTTTTAGATTTTTATCCCCTCCACCAGAAGAAAAATTTTTACTTCATTATTACCCACGTTTTACACACAAAAATAAACAGGCAAAGCTATTGCCACTTGAATTGAATTGTCAGTTGATATTACTCATACTTGGCACTAAAAAGCACTCTGCGTTCCTCAACTCAGTGGTGTTACCCTCACCAACAAGTACTTTCTATCACTGCACCTTTTGTCACTGCAAGTTGGGAACAGACCTAAAAAGTGCTTAAATAAAAGATGATTTGACAATACATGGTCTGTTTGTTTTGCTTCACCTTTTTCTACACTCCCTGCAATGAGTGCAACATTTACGTTAAACGGCGTTTGTTTCGCTCTCAGTGTAGACTTAGTGCAAAAAAGTGGATATTTCTGCACTTGATTTGGATGAAGTGCAATGCAGATAATTAACATTTGTCAAACAAAGCCGGTCTTAACTGAAGTGATTTTAATTAATTATCAGACGAGTCAAACATAATTTTTTGCATTAAAAAAATATATTATTTTCCATTTTTTTTGTGATATTATAAAATTATATTAACCAAAAAACGTTCCATTAAATATAATCGACAGCAAATTACACTTAAAATGATTGTTTCGCTTACGTTAGTGTAGGGCAAATCCCTACACTTTTGACGTCACATCGATTACAATCTACACTACTTCGGCAGTTTCATGCAGCGAAACAAACAAACCGACAAATAGTGAGCACTGAAAGCTGTGGAATGCGTCCAGTGTCATTAAGTGAGCAAGAGTTAACTAACACAAGTGTTCTTTGGGAAAGTAGTAGTGTAGTAACATTTATTTGCTTTTTCAAAGCTTTAACAGCAATAATTATATCCTACACAATAGCATCACAAAAAATATTCCTTCATTAACTCAATAACACATCGAAATTAGTTCATATAAACTCTGCACAATACTTCTTTAACAAAAGTACACTATTTGAGCTATTACAGTAGGACCAGACCTAAAGAACAATTAATACCCAGATATTTAACTTTAGCCAAATCTACAACTTAATAAATCTGTTCAGCTGTTACGTCGTATGTACTATCAAGTTCAAATATGGATAGGCAACGTGCTTACCTGAGGTTAAGCAAGTATGTTAAAGAATAGGAAGTGGTTAAACGGGCGGATCCCTGGGAAGGAAGCTCAGGGAAATTACTCTGCTCTCGTCTCTCTTTCAAGAAATTTTTTCCGTGCTGCTTCCCTGTCTCGCCACTTTTTTTCCCTGCAATTGATGGCAGAAATTGCGACTGCACAATACATATGTAGATCTATTGTGCGTTTTGGCTAAATCTATGAAAATACAGGACAGAAGCAGAAATCTTATATATTTAAATAAAGTCTGCAGAAGAACTATTTTCTGTTTCGTCAAAACAAAATTAATGAATTCTTAATAAAATAAAAAATTGTTAATAAGAAAGTAGTAGCACACTCGACCTCCGAGGTGTGTAAAGAGATTTATATTACAACTTTTTATATCGTTATATTAGCGAAAGGGTAAAAAAGTTAATGGATGAAGCCTTTTTAAATAAAAATAAATAAGTTTAATTTCATGAAACATACTTGTGCGTAAAAATAAACTGGAAGCTTTTGACATTTTATTTAGAACAATAAGAAGATTTACATCTAAATTGTGCTTTCTGAGATTTTTTCCTCTACACTGGACTATTTATTTAGGAAACTCTGGCATAGTTTTTTGTTAAATTTCTCAAACTTGGTTCAGACTCAAAACCACCATGTTATAGTAAGTAAAATAGTTCCAAAGGGGGATAGAACGTGACGTCAAACGTCATTAGGTTTGTTCCCTAACAAGCACTAGTGATAACTCGTGCTCACTAAAAGACACTGAAAGCTCTATTTGAATTGTCAAATCAACTTCGCCTTAAGCACTTTTTATCACTGAAAATTTTCTCAGTGCTACTGAGTGCTCGGTGTTATGCATTGTCAATTGTATTGAATTGTCAGTTGACATTTCTCATTCTTGGAACTGAAAAGTCCGCTGCGTTCCTCAACTCAGTGAAGTGTTATCCCCCACCAACATCACAGCACTTTTTCTCACTGAAAGTCAGGGAACAGACCTACTCTGCGTTCCTCAACTCAGTGAAGTGTTATCCTCACCAAGATCACTGCACCTTTTCTCACTGAAAGTCAGGGAACAGACCTATTGCCAAGAAAACGGCCGAGGAAAGTTGAGTAGTTCGACTAGCTCTAAGTTACGTGATGCAATATGATTAAAAATGTGATAGTGCACATAATTAAAAATGTAACACTACAAATTATTAAAACTGGTTAAAAATTTGATATTACAAGTGTTTAAATTCTATGAAATAAAAAAGCATCCCATATAATGATATCAGCCATTTAATGGAGCAGCCCGGTGATTTTTTGGACCAGCCTGCCTGTCCATTTATATTTAATCGCTTTTTGACTTCATATGTGTGGGAACAATGCCCACTTGAAATTGGAGTCATCGGGCACTCGGTGAGAGAGAACTTTTTTTAAATAAAATGGATAAAAAATCCTTTGCGTAAAGGATTACGCGTCCAGGTCGATAAAAAAGGCGATTTCAAGGCAATAGATTCACGGAAAAGGACACCAGTTTTACGAGTGCATCAGCAGCAAAATTGAGTAAATCAAATGACGAAGAAGTTATAATTGAAAATAATTACGGCTACTGTGTTTTGGAGTTTTTCACGGTTTTTTAAGCGATTTCTTCTTTAGTTTTGTGTACTACATGCAAAAAAGAGATGACATTTTCACGAACGTCTCATCGCGGACTAGGTTTTAAAATTGCATTACAATGCAGTTGCGATAGTGTACAATATATACCATCATGTCCATTGATCGACAAATCCTTTGAAGTAAACCGAAGAATGATATTTGCCATGCGGCTTTTGGGAGTTGGCAGGGAAGGATTAAATATCTTCTGCGGTATGATGGATATTTGTCACGGATTATCAATCGATACTTACTACGCTTGTGTCAAAAACATACATACGGCCGCATCTGCAGTTTATAACCTCATTATTTCCAAAGCTGTAAGTGAAGAAAAAGATTTAATTTCAGCTTGTGATTCTAATGCTAGTCCAACGAATTTTACTGTGTCTGGCGATGGGACATGGAATAAAAGAGGTTTTAATTCTCTATTTGGAGTTACTACACTTGTAGCAAAAAATAGCAAGAAAGTTTTCGATACAGTTGTCAAATCCAGTTTCTGTCAAGGCTGTAATGTTTGGAAAAATAAAAAAAAATCTGATATTTCTGCGTATAACGATTGGTATGAAGATCATGAAGAATTGTGTACAATAAACCATAAAGGAAGTGCAGGCAAAATGGAAGTTGATGCTATTGTCAAAATGTTCTGTAGATCGGTTGAAAAACACGGAGTGAAATATGTAAAATATATTGGAGATGGTGACACTAAGACATTCAAGGGTATACTCAATATGGATCCTTACAATGGTGACCCATTTGTCCAAAAAAAGAGTGCGTAGGACATGTCCAGAAAAGAATGGGTGCAAGGCTTCGGAAAGCGAAAAAAGATAATAAAGGGATTGGTGGAAAAGGTGAAGGCAAATTAACTGATAGTCATTAAAAATTGTCTTTATGTTATGGTTTAGCGATTCGCCGGCACCCTGATTCTTTTGAAGACATGAAAAAATGCAATTTGGGCTACTTACTACCATAATAGTTCTACGAATGAAAATCCCCAACATATGTATTGCCCACCTGGTGCGGAGAGGTGGTGTAAGTGGCAAAAAGCTGCATATGAAGGTACATTAGAGGAGTTTGACCACGAAAATCCTCCTCTGTGTGATAAAGTTTTGAAAATTATAAAGCCAATTTACGAGAGCTTATCATCAGAGGAGTTATTGACTCGATGTTTAGGTTCAGAAACTCAAAATAATAATGAG
Organism: Leptarthrus brevirostris; assembly: GCA_964036015.1. Taxonomy (NCBI): domain Eukaryota; kingdom Metazoa; phylum Arthropoda; class Insecta; order Diptera; family Asilidae; genus Leptarthrus; species Leptarthrus brevirostris. Next base: position 146,212,670 of record OZ038373.1, on the reverse strand, counting down.
TCTCTAAACTCTTTGATTTGGACTTTCGCGCCAAAACATATTCATTCCGGAGCTCAGATAATTGAGATAGCTACATTTATTGCGGTTTGTATTTTTAATGAAGGCTTCATTCCTATTTTAAAAATGATGAAGCTTATGGGAATCAAAATTGGTCCTGAAGCTCATTCATTTTTTGTGAAACGAGACAACGCCCGGGTTGACCGCTCCGAGATACGAGCATCCAGCGCATCAAAGGAGTCCAGAACTGCTCGATTGGAAGAGAGAAACGCGGAAAATAGTAGATGTATGAAGCAGGAATGGCAGATTAAATAAATGTAAGTCTTAAACTTTGAAACGCGTTTTTCTCGAAACTGCCTTTTTCAAAACGATGTTCACGATTTCTCAAGTTCTACTGGACCGATTTACTTGAACTTTTTTGAGAGTCTTCTTTATAGACTTGTCTATGTCCGGAACTATCTGCACCCCCAAATTTCAATTTTTACTATTTTTAAAAAATTCGAAAAAGTCAAAAAAGTGGTACAAAAATTGTTTTTTTTTTCAGGCAGCCATTTTGTGGAAAATATTTTTTTCAACTTTTCCGTAGTTCCGGACATTGCGACATTACTCTAGATTAATAATCTTTTTTTTTCACTTTGCTAGGAGGGTTGGAATCGTGGGCATGGTCACGTGCCACTTCATCAGCTGCTAATTTTTTGAATTTTCAACTTTTTTTATTTTTTAATTTTTTTCTGTATTTTTGTATGAAAAAATGGATAGTAAAAATATTGATTGCCTTTTTTTTACGGCACTTCAAAAATCACCAAAAATTCATGCCTCTACACTAGAATGCCCCCTTAATCTAATATGAATTCCGCAGACTCAATTTTGTTTAATAGTGCTTTTTTCTTAATAGTAAATCGAGTTCTTTATATCAAAAAAAGTTATTGAATTGCTAAATTATCATTGAATTCTATGAATTTCATTCTTTTATTAAAATTGTTAATAACTGTCGTTCACCACTTGCAATAACCCCGAGTTTCATTAGAAACATTAATCCCATAAGTATTTAATCTAAACCTTTTCCTCGTCATATACATGTACTTCTTAAGTTTGCAACATATTTTCCTTTTTAATTACATGAACAAAAAGACCGAGTTTACTCTTACCCTAAATGTATTGTAACTGCAACCTGGGATACGCAGAAAATGCAAGGAGTACAATTGACACTGGAAATATGCGTAAGGCGGAGAAAAAATCCCAAATCCCGTATAATTAACAAAATGTTGTGCCTCCGTAAAAAAAACAAAAATTTCCCGGCATTTATTACATTTAATTTTACCCTTGATTTTCTCAAAACCTACATTTGTCACTCCTTTTGACTTCCCGTTCCTTATAAGTATTTCACCTCATGAATAATCGTCTCTGCAAAAAGCCGGTCATCACAACACAACAGTGAATAAAATTGGATCAACAATTAACATAAAAATCAAACTATTTAGTTACAGCCGCTTTTTAATTTTGGTAAAAGAGAACTGGCAAGATAATAAATAAATATTTGGCGAAACAAGAAAACAAATTTCTAAATTTTGCATGATATTTCGTATTCAACCGCAATGCGACATCTCAGATCCTTAAATTAATAATTGCTTCCACCAAAAATATGTTTTCTTACCTAATTGCACTCTTCAAATACCTTAAACTCTAAAGATATTTATATATTTCAGATCAAAAACACCAAACAAAATTTCACAACAAAATGATTTTGACAGAACAAAAACACCAAAACACAGTTAAATTTCTCTAATCGAGCAAAGCGAATCCACCATATAAAATATTTTTAAGCTTCCTTGTTTTATCACTAATATAATTTCAGTTTACTTTCATGAATTTATTCTTGGTAATAAAAGAATTCTATGGAATTCCACTTACCGGACATGTGTTTAGTATCCTTCATTTTGTACGCCATGTTAATACGGTGGTGAAATATGTTGACACATCTGTCATATTTGCTGTGCTGCCAAGAAATGAAGAAGGAAAAAGTCTCCAAAGTCTGTTATTGGAACGAATATTCAATATTGGATCCAACAACCTTACACTAAAAAATTTAAATTTCATTTATATAATATTATTAAAATAAAATTCGCATTTATTGAAGGAAATACATTTGGGCGCATGTAGTCCTTCTCTTCATATATCGTGTGGTTGCCTACCAATTTCATTTTAAATATATAGTGCTGCATAAGTATCATAAATAATTCAACGTTTAGATTGAACTGTTGCTAACTTAATCTACCTACTATGGCAGTTGTTGTTGTAAGCTCCCACAGTGCTCTCCAAAGCTCTCTCTTTTAAATGAATTGGTGGATGTGCTTTTCGGAGCGAACTGATGAAGTTGGTTCCAGTTTCAACTGAAAAACATGTTATTTTTTAAATTATTAATGCAGGAAATTACCACCTTCTTTGCTAAAATTTGTATGTTGCAATTTCATTTTAAACATAAAGCATCATAAAAAATTCAAATAAACGACCGTTGCAATTGAACGGGAATTGGATATGACCAAACTCTACCAGGGAAGGCACAAAATTGGCTGATGAAAAAGCGCGCTCAAAAAACAATGCAAAGTTATCGGTTATATCGCGCGCTACAACTAGAGAATCCATTGTACCATATTGTAGAATCTACAATTTAGATGGATAATTATCAGTTTTCTTCTTCATATTTACAAATTTGACAAAGGTACGAGGATCATTATTCAAGTCCTCGCGAACATTATCGAGGTATTCCCTGTATAAAGGAGATGATAACGATAGGAAGCAGTCATGACAGTAAACGAAATCACAATAAGCTGACTTGTTTCTGCAGCGTAAGTAATTTTTCCATAGTCTATTTTTCTTATCCTTGAGTCTCCGTAGTTCTCTAGTATACCACGGGGGAGAATGACAGGATGATCTCGACCGTTTGAGTGGTGCACACGATTTAAACAGATCATAAATCCTATATTATAAAACACGGAAACGCACTCGTCGATATCGTTATTATAAAAAAGAGATGCGAAATCGATCGAAAGGATCCTGTCTGAAAGATCAGAGAAGTCCGCCCTTTTAAAATCGAGAACGTACTGATCTACGTTAGGGTCAGCAGTAATATAACCGTCGTAGCAAAAAGAGATGAAAATGGGCGGATTTAAACTGTTGATAGCGGATAAGTTACGAGAAGTCGGTTCGACTATAGTGTTACTCGAATCAGAAGAAAAGATAAGATCTAACTATCTTCCCATAGAGTTCTTTACATCATTCATTTGGTGTAAACCAGAGGAGGAGATGGCGTCAATAAAATGGAAGTCTTTAGCAGTAAGACAATTAAAGGGAAGGTATTAATCACCATCAGCGTTGAATACCCATTGAACGCTGGGTAAGTTAGAGTCACCAAGAATTATAATTTCACCCTCTGGGTTTACCATATTATTAAAAAATCTAGGCTAAGAATTAAAATATCGTAAAAACTTCGACCATTTGCATCATATAGTTTGTCAAGTTTGGAGGGATATAAAACAGAGCAGGAAAATGTGTATCTTCACCAGAGATATCTAAAGAGCTAAGAGCTCCATCGAGATCCTAGAAGTTGACAACGGAGGAGTGCAGAGTCTTCAGCACCACTCCTCTACCTCACGTAGCGAATAACGTCGTCAACAGAAGTCGATGGATCATTAAACATCTTGGTCTAGGCGTTCGTAAGAAAATGTAATTTTGGACAAATCCTGCGTGGCTTGTTCCTCATCAATTTCCTTTGCCCTGTAGCCAGTTTCTGTAACTTTCATGTGAGTAACTTCTCACTGTGTGACGTAAAACGGAATGAATTTGTAGTTGTGAACAGAAACTGGCTGCAGCTGTTTTTTTTTAAATTGCATGGTTTAATAGTTTTTCAATGGGTAACAGGAAAGCTGAGTTTCGTGTCCATTCATTTTCTTTTATTTGTCGCCATTTTTAAACGACTTCCTTCATTAGCTATTCTGTTTTTTAGAGATTTTATTTGAGGGATATGACTTTCTTTTAGATCTTGTCTAATTTCTTTTTTAGTTTCCTTTTCCTCCTGATTTATTTTCTGGCGCAGGATATTAAACTTTTTCAAATTTATTCAGGGTGCTTTGATGTATTTTGTTATGCCCTATATTTAACTAATTGAATTGAATTAACCCTTCTAACTCAACACAACAATCAGGGATGCACAGGCAGCTTAAGCCAAGTAAATACAAAACACACACAAACCAACACACAAACTTTACGCCTTACAAAAACAAAAAACAAGTGAGTACAACAGGATGGTTACAAGTTGTAAAGGCTCCTCTTTAATGTTAACTTGTCCACGTTAGTGCTGAAAACATCCCCAACATCATTAGCAAACCTACACATGCGATTAACAGGCTCGAACATACCGCAACTAGCGCAACTAACTCGAACGATTTCGAAGGGAATAGGACAGTTCTCTAGGTGATATTTTGGAAGAAAATTCCGCACTGTCAGTCTTTCCCTGCAGAAGCTAATCTCGAATGAATTTACAATATTTTTACCCAAAAATTTAACAGAAGATTCTTGAAATGTTGTACTATTATGTTCGTGTGATTCATCGACAAGCAATATTAATTTTGAGATATTTTTTACCTTCTTCAAGTAGTTAATACAAAGTAAGAATAATAACGTTCCTGACACCGACCTCTGTGGTACGCCTAATTTAGTTTCTATCGTCGTTGAGACGGCCTCGTTGATCTTCATCCTCTGCTTCCGACCACTCAGATATAATGAACCAATTCATTCCATATTTGGATAATTTTTCAATAAAAGTATCTCTGTCCACCGTTTCAAAAGTTCGCTCAAGGTCTAAAAACACTGCTTTCTTTTAATCTATCTGCTCTTTCCAGTAATCAATCAAAAAATTTATTGATGTTTCACATAAATGGTTCTTCCTGAATCCGGACTGCTCTATAATCATTATGTTATTTCTTTCCGAATATTTTTTCAACTAGATTTATACTGCTTTCTCCAGAAACTTCTCGAAGACACACACGCTGCATTTTTTTTTGGCGAAACTCTTCACATTTCTTTGCACACTATTAGATTTCCTCAATCATGGAAGGAATCGCTAATAGTACATGTTATTAGCGATTCCTTCCATGATTGAGGAAATCTACCTTCTTTAAGAGATTTGTTAATAATATGGCTAATGGCTGGGTCAATTAATCTCTAGTTCTCGAGAATCATCTTTGGACTAATTTCATTAAAATCTTTCTTTTGGTTAATTGTTTTACACATTGATTTTAATTTTATTATCCGTTACTCTTTTGAAGCTAAAAACATATTGCCCATCTTTTATAAAATTTTCATATTTCCTGTAAGATATTGTTTGATGTATATCTCTTATACTGTTTACAAAGAACATACACACATAATGCAACCCTACCGGGGAATTCTATTCGTTCGAATCCAATTTTTTTCAACTCTTAGTCCTGAATTACACGAGAGGGATTTTACCCCATGAGTGACGAAAACCTGTTTTTTTCATGGTGGGAGAAGAGAGGTAGCAAGACGGTCATCTTTGAGTGTCAATCACGAGTTTTTCCTGATTTGCTTTTGTCCATTTCCGTAACTCCCTCATTAGGGTTCGAAAAATTTTTGATGTCAGGTTGATTTAGTATTACTTGAGCCGGTGAATAAAAATTTTCAACCCTGCAAAACACTTATGAACCGGTTTTTTAACGTCAATCAAAGCCCCTTTCGTAGCAACACTCCGAGGGTTTTTCTACTTTTGCAGAGAAAAGAATTGCCGTGAGTTATGGGGTAAAATCCCTCTCGTGTAATTCAGGACTTACTTTCTAACGGTAAGGCCTGATTACGGAAGTCGAGTAAACTTCCCTCGACTCGACTGTGTAATACCATAAGAATCGGAGAAAAGAAACAAAAAAGGTCAACTTGAACCCTCATAAAATTCTCACATAAACTTCTTTATCTGTCGAGTCAGTTCCAGTGATCGACTAAAACCCAAGAATTTTATGAGGGTGCAAGTCGGCCTTTTTCGTTTCTTTTCTCCGATTTTCATGGTATTACACAGTCGAGCCGAGGGAAGTTTACTCGACTTCCATAATCAGGCCCGTAAACTTGACCCAGTGGAAGGAGTAGGAAGTATACTATTTTTAATTATATTTAAAAACTCTATTACATTGAATAGAATTCCTCAATTGGAGTAAATAATGTAAGCAGAGGTATTCCTCTATACATTGCTTTATCTAAAAGAAAAAGTAAATCGATTATGCTTAACGAAGGTCTGTTCATAAACGCAGTTTGCTCTGCAGCTGCATAATTCAGCAATTCACTATGTTCAACTGAATTGTGCAAATGATGCGCAAACCTTATGAATGGACCCTATGCTGCAGCTGCGTGATTCGGCAACTCATTCGGTTCAGCTGAATCGTGCAGCGGTTACGCAAGTCTGCGTTTGAATTTGCCCAAAATGAACATAAAAAATGATATCCAACCTGCATACATCGCAGCCACTGCAGTAAACTAGTTTTTGAACATGAAATTTAAACATCTTAAAATATGTCAACCAAGGGGTGCTTTCAAAAACGCATATTTGCGTGCGCAAATGCAAGAATAATAATATCAAATAGATACTAACAAACCAAAACACAAATGGCACCACCTTTTCAAACATTTCATTCTTCTTCTCGAACATCAGTACGGCATGCAGTTAAAATCATAGCAAATTTGCGCTCATTTGCTTCGCACGTTTAAATTTATGAACCTTGTGCAAACGCATTTGTTGACTCCTTGCTTTAATGAACTTTATGCGAAAGTAAATATGCGCAAACATGCATTAATGAAAGCACCCCACATTATTCGAATCTGTCCCAAATTATAAATTAAAACAACTCTGACGTAAATTTCTTTGTACTAAAACGTACTTTTATTTATAAAAATGAGTTACCCAACAATTTCACATTCATAGAAAAATGAACTATCACAGGTCACACATTTGTTTCATTTTACATTTTCTAATCTGGCTTACAACGTGTTAACTTTAACATAAATACAAAGGGTTTAATAGAGAAATACGCGCGTTCGCAAATTATAGAAAACTTAGTCGAATCGCTAAAATATAACTTGCAATTCGCAGTACCACAAATAGACCTAGTCTTTATGCGACATTTTGAAGTAATTCATTACTCATATAATCGCGCCAATGATAAATTAAGTCCGCTAACCTAAACTTAACCGCATTTTAATTAGGAAGAACGTCTCGCAGAATATCCTTTGCTTCGTTCGAAAGACTGTCTGGAAAACGAATATCGAATGCGACGAGCAGGTCTCCACGTCTCGACGGTTCTTTTGGGAAAGGAAGGCCTTTTCCATTTATCCTCTTCACTGTGTTTGGTTTAACAACCTCTCCTGTTGTGTTCAGTGTAATAGTTTCCCCGGATAGCGTAGGAACTTTAACTATTGTACCAGCGAGTGCTTGCTTTAAGGAGATTTTTGCCGCATATTTTATATCACTGCCTTCTCGCTTGAATGTTGGATGTGGTTTATCTCGTATGATAAAGATTATGTCTGCTGGTATTTTCCCAGGGGTTTGATCGCCCTCGCGCTGGAATGTGATTTTCGTGCCTGCCTTCCATCCTGGTTTTACTGTAATGTTGAGCACTTTTTCTTCTTTCCGTTGCTGACCGTTTTGCTGCATTGCCATCCGTGAAATCTTCATCTTCTTGACACAACCCTTATCGACTTCTTCTAAACCAACATACAAGTCATGTTCAATTGGTGGATCCTGCATTTGCCGCTTTCTATTAGGCGAGGTATTAACGTTAAATGATTGTGATCTAAATGCACCTCCAGGTCCGCCACCTCCGCGATTTCCGCTCATACCCATTTGAGTATATACATCGTTTTCGTCATCCATGAATATGTTGGCGCCTTCAAACATTCTTTGCGGGTCGTTGCCGAAAAATATTCCAAACGGATCTGATGAACCGAAGAACTGTGCAAATGTAGCTCGTGGATCTCCATGGAATTGGTATGAGAATGAGCCTCCTTGTTCGCCTCCAGTTCCTGGTACTCCTCCCTTCAAACCCTCCTCGCCGTACTGGTCATAGATGTCACGCTTCTTTTTGTCAGATAGAACTTCATACGCCTCCGCAATTTCCTTAAATCTTTCTTCGGCTGCTGGACTTTTATTCTTATCTGGATGGTATTTTAGTGCCAATTTCCTATATGCCTTTTTTATTTCATCGTCAGATGCACCCTTGTTGATTCCCAAGATTTTGTAGAAATCTTTACCCATTTTTACAGGCACTAGAACGCTCTGGAAAGAAAAAGAAACGTCAGCACTGCAGCAATTATACAACAAAAAATGTCAGAAAAAATGACATCACACTGCTCTAAACCAGAAATTTCCAATTATATGCAATCAAGGAAAGAATAAAATTAAACGTCGAACTCCAAATTGCTATCAATTAAAACACACTTGCTTAAACAAACAAAATCCACAGTGAAAATAAATTTTTGATTTCAGCTTACCTTTTAAAAAAAGTATTTTGCTGCTTTTAATATATTTATTAATCCAACAGTTCTACGCAATTCTTTTTAAACACTTTTTGCTTGTTTCCCTTTATATCAAAATTTTAAAAACTTCTGAAAAAGATAAAACTTCACTTAACTCAAACGTCAACCCACTTTCAACGAAACTTTTCTTGAAATGTGAGCAACAATGGCCGCGCCCGTATTTATAAAAGAAAATTGTTTTCTAGAAATTTCTAGTAGTTTCGATTTACGTTTCTAGCAAAATCTTCTACGTGCGTTTTGTTTTTGACAACAATATTTACAGCAGTTGCATCACGTGATGAAAATGGTGAGGAACTGTCGAATTAGTGTTGGTAACTAATCAGATATTTCCTAACTTAGAAAGGTAACAAAAAGTGGAATTTTTTGATTAAAACTTGACCACCGCCAGAAAGTCAATTTTTCTAATTTCTGTTAATTAATCATGTTGTAAACTATATTATCAGTGCGAAGCGGTTAAAAATTCAAACTATAAAAAGTTATTAAAATTTTTTCGAAATGTGGATTAAAACTAAGAAAATGTTTTTAAAATCTCACACAAAGCAAAACTTAAGTTCTTAACACTGATATCATTTATTTGACGGTTGTCAAGATCAGCTGCTCAGTGTTTAGTAAAATGGGGTGGTGAGATTCCCGCTTATAGATTTCATATTAAAGATGTTTGTAAATAACTAAAAATTTCAATATCTTCCATTGATTTGGTTTGATATTATGCAGTCCTTTGCTGCATAACTAAATTAATCAATTAACGCAATTCTAATAAACTTTTTTATTGCAGATAAAGCTGCTGCAAGCCGCAAACTGAAATTTTTGTTTTGATTTGGTGTTCTTGCCCTTCTAAAAAAGTGGATATTGGTCCCGAAATATTTTACTAATATATTCGAAATCAGGAATAAAATATCGCATAAGTTATAGATCAAGAAAATACAAGTAACAGGTCCAGTGAATAGTGTTTTTAATTCGTAATATGTCTTCTACTTCTCCACTCCAGTACTCCACTGTTCAGAATGCTTAAGGGGTTATTCTGGTCTAAATTCTTATAAATGGCTAGAAATGAAACAAAACATCTTAAGGCGACGGAATTGCTGTGTCGTGCTGTGAAACATATTGGGTATCGCGTGGCACTGCGATGAAAAACTTGACGGTTCGAATAAAGGCCATTCTACATCCAAAAGTTCGGCTTGGTCGTCGGCGTGGTCGTGGGCTTCACAGCTCAATTCAACGCTCATATTTCTACATTGGAAAAGTTCAGCGTGATTTTTGACAGGAAACATATGATTGGAACGTCATTTAAAGTCACTTCATTTTGTGTTTGAAATTCGTTTATTTGTGAAAGTATAGTAATAATATGGAAAATATAGACATAATTCTCAATTTTTACTTTTTTTTACATGAAATACTTGTCAAAACAATTTTCAAGTGAAGGAATTGGTAACATTGATTTGGGTCATTAAGTTGGCTCGCCTGCTTTTTCGGCGTCGGCTTTGAAATTTCTCAAAGCTGGAACTGACGACCACGCCGACGCCCACGACCAAGCCGGGATGTAGAAGAACAATTCATTTAACACGTACTCAAAGCCCACGACCAAGCCGAACTTTTGGATGTAGAATGGCCTTAATTGTTCCAGTAAGCACGCCTAGAGATGCGTTATGGAGCGTGTTTACTGGCAGTCACCAAATTATTGATGCATGCGACATGTATAGTGCTTACTGCAGGCGTTGAACTAGTTTAACGCCAAGGGTGAAAGACGCTCAGAAGGGAAATAAATTTTAAAATGGAAACCCTGTAAACAAACACTAATTCGCACATTTTGTTTGCCGCCTGCCGGGCTAGATAGTCGTCAAGTGTGAAATTGAATTGAGAATTTTTGATTTATGTGCACTAGTTAACCTGTATAATTGCTCTTGTGGCGTTTGTGGTGACATTTTTATCTAAGAAAGTTTGCTTCTTTATAAAGGTATTATAAATAATAAATAGTTGCATTGAGTATAGTCTAAAATTCCGCCTAAGATTGACTTTCACTCATCTGTTTTCCTAATGAAAGGTATTTTTTTTGTCAAACATAATATGTAAACAAACAAATCGCGAATGGATTGTGTAATTATATCAGGTCAAGGCTACCCTTAATTAAAAATAATGTAATTATATTCTACACTTATTTATTTTCCTAAAGAATTCAGTACCAATCGAGAGTACAAAGCACAATGAGCATACAACAGAGTACACAAAGTTAGGTAGTCTGCCTTTTACTGTTCCCAAGTACGGGGTTGCCGGGTATAAACTAAGGCTGAAAATATCCGGATAGTTTGCTATCCGGATAGTTTGCTATCCGAGATGATTGGGATCCGATTCCTCAAATCCGGGTATCCGGGTCCTACTATCCAGATCCAGACTAAGCAAAGTAGCTTGAAACTTTCCTTTAGATTGCATTTTTTCATTAGGAAAATTGAAATTTCGTCGAACAAACAAAAATAAGATAAATTGAAACATTTGACCAATAAGCATATAACAAATAGAGAAGTCAGCTTATACAGAAATCTGTTGCCAACGATTCTTATTTCTGTCCCCAATGGCTCCCACAGCCATGAAGCAGTGCACCACTGTTCGTATGCAGTGCAGTGATTCTCTCATTCATATGTTCTCTTCCGAAAACGAAAGTAGATAGAAAAGAAAATAACCAAAAACTGAATTTGACTGACTAATGACTGCATCAATAGTTGCTTACTTTTGTTTCCCTTGGGTTGAGCCGTCACAAGCGTGAACATGAATATATTTGGAGATATGAGAGAAAGGGCCTATTCATGAACGCAGGTTTGCACTGCATCTGCGTAATTCAGCAATACATTCTGTTCAGCTAAATTGTGCAGATGATGCGCAAACTGCGGTAATGATAGGTCCAAAATACAAGAGACAATAGCACGAATTTGGACGCCTGGCTTTAAAAATTTTTTTAAAACTGACAATTTTGATAATCGGGCCCATTTCAATAACTTCCCTATATCTGGGAAGTTAATAAGGAAGAAAATACTGAGCATTTCATCGGGGTATGTCCAATATGCGTAAGTTACAGGTTTCAGTTTTTGGGGAGTAGAGCGCTTGCTCGAAATTAATTTTTTTCAAGAGTATTCAGTTAAAATTTGAAATCAATTGGAGCAAAACTGCCGGAGATACAGTGTCTCGGGAATCGATGATTCTGTGTGAGTGTATACAAAAAAAAACACTGTTGAAACGCGTTATAACGTCGAATATAACATTTTCAAAAGCAGTGATCACTAACTCAAAAACTACTCATCCGATCTTTCTTAAATTTTGCACACTTCTTTTATACATAAATTACGAGGTAACAACGTCGAGATTTTGTATTTTTTATTATTATAATTAATTTTACAACAACAAATTCGCCGATTTTTATCAATAAATTTTCATAAATTTCAAAAAATTCGTCCTTTTTTTACTTCTAAAAATTGCAAAATCAATAAAATAAACAAAATCTCGACGTTGTTACCTCGAGAAACTCATAAATTAATGAAATAAATATCTTATAGTTTCGTTTTTTGGCACTTGGTGGAAATATTTTTCAGTTAACATTTTTTTGAATAAATAAAACACTTGAATATTTTCTACAGTTAACAATTTATTTATTTAATAAATTTGAGCTGACGCGTTTCGTCTTATCGGGACATTTTCAAATAAATAAATTGTTAACTGTGGAAAATATTCAAGTGTTTTATTTATTCAAAAAAATGTTAAGTGAAATCTTTTTAGTTTTTTGTCAACATAAGATCCAGTAATGAGTTATGATGATCACCGCAAAGCAAAATTTTTTTTGTATACGAAGATTTGCTGTCAGTCGCTCAATTCACAATATTTTTACCCAAAAATTTAACAGAAGACTTTTGAAATGTTGGTCATTAACTTAGAAATAAATTTGTTTAAAATATTGAAAATTAACGTCCCCTTAAGTTGCATTAAACCACATAGAACTGACGTATATTGGACGGAAAATTTTTTCTTTTAGAGCTTACCAGCATGGATCATATTTGAGTTGTAACTTTCAATCTTTTTCGTAAATTGCTCATTGTCTTTCTGAGGCGAGTAATTTTTTTGGAAAAATGGAATATCGGCGCATTTAAACTAGTGCAGTGCTTGGTATTATACATAAGAGCAGTATACTCCTGAAAAACGTCCGATGATAATAGACCTAACTCGCCTATCCGCTTCTTCCTGCTGACGTATATAATCAACTTCTTCAGTTTTTATGACATGATTTTCCTGTTTTACAAAGTAGTCGTTCTCCCAGAATCTAATTAAAAACTGTACTACAGTGACCGAAATTCGTTTAGCCGCAGCAGTTTATTTTGCTCTTTTGTTGTTGTAATGTGATAAAATAAAACAAATGCAATTTTAATTAACTCCATTTATATTATTTTATAGTTTTAATTCATTGGATAAAATAAAAATATAATGTTATTTGCTAAATGAGCTTTTTACATTGAATTATAAAGAAAATGGGACTAAATTCGTTTAGCCGCAGAGATAGGTATTCAAACATTTCTAACAAAATAAAAAAATCTAAATATTTTTTCGAATAATAGTTAGTTGCTTAATATCTAGTAGGCCAACCATTATTTTTAATCGTCGCAAAAATTCTTCTTCGCATTGAATTTACTAATGTTACCAACTCTGTTTTAGAAATTCGTTACCAGCAAAGAACAATTTCCTCTTTTAAGTCCGGTACAGATTTATATCGCCATGATACCCCATAGCGTTTCTATGGGGTTCAGGTCAGGGCTCCAGCAAAGAACAATTTCCTCTTTTAAGTCCGCTACAGATTTATATCGCCATGATACCCCATAGCGTTTCTATGGGGTTCAGGTCAGGGCTCCGCGGAGGCCATCGCAATAAGGTAATTTTTTTGGACCGAAACCAGGACTTGCTGTGCTTTGCAACGTGAATTGACGCGTTGTCTTGCTGGAAAATTGGCATTTCTAGTTCCAAATTTTTTAAATAAGTCACTAGCGCATCTTCCAGCATATTTGTATACATTTCCGATTTCATTTTCCCAGGTACAAAATACAGTCGAACTTTTCCATGAGATAAAAAAGCCGCCCAAATCACGACACTACCACCCTGGAAGTTTCTGCTTAACTTTGGCGCGTTTTTCTTACGAAAATCATGCCAGTAACAATTAAACCCGTCCGGGCCATCTATATAAAATTTTTTTTCATCAGAAAAAATTACCGTTTTCCGCTCATGGGTCCAGCTCATGTGAACTTGCGCAAAATCCATTCGGGCATCCTTATGTTTTTGCGTTAACATGGGCTTCTTAACTGGTTTTTTTATATTTAAGGTACTTGGCCCCGTGAAGAATCTGCCGCACTCGACGTGTTGTTGTTGATAACTTCATATTTTTAACAATTTTTGTGGCGTTCATATCGTTTTTGATGGTTTCTTGAACAATTTGGTTCTTTTGTTTGGTGGTGAATTTTTGATTTCCTCGTGCTTTTTCTTTTTTCCATAATTATCTTTAAGTTTCAAGTAGTTTCGCACCACCTTTTACGACCGCTGAAGTCTTTCTGCTATTTTTCTATTCGATAAATTTTTCTCCGCCTTTAAAAGATCAATTTTAACTTTCTCCTCACTCGTCAAGTATCTGTTTGTAGGCATCTTTCTAAAATTTGCTATAGGAAAATATATTTTAATATTTCAATTAGTAAAATTTAATACACAGACATACTTCTTTCAATATGCACGAAGACTTTAGTTTTACTGCACTTAAAACCGTTAATTTATCAAAATACTTAAAGTGCGTCTATACGAATTTCGACTTTTCTCCCAGCTGAAACCAACTAACTTCTACAAATGCTCTAAACAAAGTGTACAGTTGTTTTCTCTGATTATGAAGAAATAGCATTAAAAAGTGATTTTACCGCGAAATTTCAACTGCGACTAAACGAATTTCGGTCACTGTATACCATTTTCCATTTAAGTACAACCATTTCCCAATTGAATTAAATTTGTCCCAATGAAATTGATATTTTTCTTAAACAAATTAAAACTTTCTTTATTTTCAATAAACCTAAATTCATTCTACATACAATGATCTCAAGAGTATTTTTCAATTTACTTAATAATTATGTTGAAATAAAATAATATAAGGAATTTATTTCGAAGTTTAATTGAATTGAGAAAAAGTTTTATTTAAATAGGTTGTTTATATTTGAATTTAGGTTTAAATTATTTGAAAAATTGTTTATTTACCATGCAATAATTTTTTTTTGAAAATGGAGAAAAGTTTAATTTATTTGAGAAAAATATCAAATTTATTGGTATAAGGTTAATTCAATTGAAAAAAGTGTCTTTTCAATTGGGTTTTAGTTTTGCTTAGTTGGGAAATGGTTGTACTTAAATGGGAAATTGTATAATAGAACACTATCGTTAAATGTACCGGGTTTTAATTATCTTGTAACCGAGTATCAATTCTTTATTTATGCCATTGGGTTGTGGAATTCTTTACCGTTTGAAATTAGAAATAGTGGGAGCAGCAGGTTTCCGTATCATTTGATTTTCTATTTCGTAGGTAATAACTGAAAAATGTGAACTACATTATTTATTATTTGATGATACATTTTTTTGACGTTGATTTTAATGCTTTGGTTGTCTACTTTTCTTTTATCTTTTAATTAATAGTAAATATTTGTGAATATTGTTCATAACTACTGAAAAGTTAGTTTGTTAAACCCATATATAGCCACTACAGTGAGCGCAATTCCTATAACCCCGCTAACAATTTTCTGAGAAACAATATCTGTTTCTTGTTTTTACAAGAACTGGGCCATTAATTAATGTAAAATAAATTCAAAGAGAACTTGCTTAAAATTTGTTTTGTGTTTAGTACTTTGGATGAAGTGTGCATGTGTGGTTTGTTTTCATTCCTATAACCCCGTACGTGTATAATGTAATTTACGTAATATTTTAATACTGTTTTTTAGATAATAATACATAATATTAAACTACAGGTATATTATACAAATCTTGTGTTCTATTTTAGGTAATTTTGTAATTTTTTCATAGAAATTTAGAAAAATGCCAAGGGGAAAGTTTTTATTAGATGAGGAAAAGACGAAGATTATTACTTGGAAAGAAGCAGGGTTACCCGTCAGGCAAATAGCCTTAAAAATTAACAGATCGTCAAGAGTGATTAAGAAGTTCTTGAAATTAGGCCCTCATTACGGCATTAGAAAGCCCACGAAAGAAAATACTAAAATTTTAAAAAGGCTGAAAAACCGAGTTAAAATCGAAGCAACCAAAAATCGATTAAGTGCATCTCAGATAATTACTAAGCTGGATTTGCCAATAAAAAAACGTCGTGTTCAGCAAATTCTATGAACAATGCCTTCTGATTGTTTATCGAAAACCGCTTAAAACGCCGCAGTTGAAACAGCAACACAAAGACGCTCGACTCAAATTCTCTGAAAAACATATGGCGTGGAACCATCAGTGGAAAAATGTGATTTTCTCGGATGGAAAAAAATTTAATTTGGACGGGCCGGACGGGTTTAGCAGTTACTAGCACGATCTGAGGTCGGAAAGCGCTACATGGTTTAGCAGAAATTTTGCTGGCGGTAGTCTGATGATTTGGGCGGGATTTTCTCATTCTGGAAAAACCTAGCTTTGCTTTCTTCCATCAAAAATGAATTCCAGGATGGACACGGCAATGCTGGATGACGTGTTACTGTGTTTTTTGGAAAACTATATGGATGACAATGCCATATTCCAACAAGACAATGCATCGATTCATGTGGAACCCACTTCCTTTAATGTTTTGCCTTCTTCAAATAATTTAATTATAATTTCTTTCTGTTCTTTCGAAATTCTTTTGTACGGTACACAAGAGCTCATTTTCTTAATGCGGGAGCCAATAAACAAAAGAAAAAATTGTCCTTTATCGCAAACAAACTCTAAGTAAATTACAAAAATATTACAAAAGAATCACACCCAATTAACACTGGAAAATAAGTTGTGCGAAGCCTTTGTAGATCTGCTGAATAGCAATAACGGCATATAATATCAGAAATTGTTGCAGTTTATATATTTTAGACAAACAAACTATATCTTGAAAATGGAGAAAATTTAATTAATTTGAGAAAAATACAAATCCATTGGGATAAGTTTAATTTAATTGGAAAAAGTTTATTCAATTGAATTTTAGTTTTGCTTAGTTGGGAAATGGTTGTACTTAAATGGGAAATGGTATAAAGCCAAAAATTGGCATGTCTTACTTACAGTGGTCCTGACATTTTATACGGAATATCGGAGCATCTCTATTCGCAATAAAATTCTTTATATTAATATATTTCAATGAGAAAACAGATGACTGTACCTTTAAAATACAATCCTGTTTATACCTCGCAACCCGGTAATAAGGAACAGTAAAAGTCAGACAACCAAAATACTTCGTGTTTCTTATTCTCTGTACTCTCGATTGATACTGAACTCATTGAGAAAATAAATAAGTGTAGAATTGAAAAATAAATAAATTACGTTATGTTTAATTAAGCGTTGCCTTAACCTGATATAATTAGACAACCCATTCGCGATTTGTTTGCTTACATATTATGTTTGATAAAAAATACCTTTCATTAGAAAAGCAGGAAGGTCGATCTTAGTCGTGATCTTGCATTAGGAGATGTATGTATGTAAATTAACTGTGACTATTTTAGATCTAAAATGACTAATTGGACGAAAGAACAGACAACATTTTTGTTGTCTTTGTATGAAAAACAATCCAGTTTGTACAATATTACTGATCCGGATTACCAAAATCGAAATTTGCGTGAACAGAAAATTACGAAAATTTGTGAAGAATTGAAGAAAATTAAACCGAATGTGACTCCTTCCGAAATTAGGTTAAAAATTAGAAATATACGTTGCCAATACAACAAGGAGAAAAATAAAATTCAAGCATCAAAAGTAAGTGGGGCTGGAACGAATCAAATTTATCAGCCTAAGTTATGGTGCTACGGAATGTTGTCTTTTCTCGACTCTGCCGAAAGTGGCGAAGGAACTTCAAATATGAATTTAAACGAAGTAAGATAATTTAGAGACTTTCTTTACGAGGAAGCAATAAAAAAATGTTTTTTTTCAGGACATTTCATCACATTCATACGATGAATGTATTGACTTAAAAAAAGGATTTAACATCGGTAAAGCTAAATCAGGAAGCACATCGCAGGTAATTATTTTGCCATGCCACACTGCCATACCTCATAAAATATGTTACAAAATTATCACGGATAGATTTCACGTTCCTTGAATGTTTGTTGAATCGTTCACCTTGTCGATTTGTGCATTCAAATGCAATTGCTGTATCACGGATGTACTCCTGATACCATTTACTTTTTTTTTGTTTTTTGTTTTTACTATGTCGTGTAGGGGACAATCCTTTGATGCATTAGGGGTTAGAGTTAGGGTAAGGGGAATGAGGAAACTTGAATGTCTTGTTTTTGCGAGGTAGACAACAGCCCAGAGACAAAGTGAATTTTTTAATTCGATTTTAAAAACCCTCGGGGAGACCTGGTCTCGACCCCGGGAACCTTGGCATGGCGGTTGTGCCGCTCAACCAATTGATCCTACTCCGTCTCCATTACGCAGGAAATAGCAGCATTGAACGATCCGTTTTACTTTTGAACAATAAAGTTGAATTGTTGTTTTCAGCACACGGAATCTGCTGTATAATATTCCAAAGTCACGTTCAATGCACTGCCATGTATGACTTAGACGCAAGTTCAAAATTTGCTTATATTCTTCTTGTGAATTGTAGGGATACGGCTTCATCAAGTGTATCTGTAACGCTAAAGCATCGTCTGCAATTATAACATATGGAAGAATAAATCGTTTTCCAATCGCTGTATTCTGAGGGAAGTACTGCTCAGATTTACGGATTACTTCCATCAAACTTGATCTGTTTAATACGCCTCTATTGCGGCCATTGCATCCAATGTCGTTGAATGTGAATTTACAATCTGCATCAGCACTCGCAAGCAAAGCTATACTATTGAATCCCTTGTACAAAGTACGCCGTCCCACTTTTTTAGGTGCTTTTAGTGCGATATGCTTTCCATCTAACGCAGACCCGTAGAGACAAAATTCGGGTCCGTGGGTACCACATACGGGCCCCCTCGAAAGGATTTTCGCGGCCGGCACTAAGCGTCTACGGGCCCATATACAATCGAATGACTTTCAATTTAAAATCTGTCTATTATATAACATTTTTTCGATCGTGAAACATTTTTTTTTATATATAATTAAAATGGAAAAAATTTCTGTTGATCACTTAAATGACGGGGCCCCTTTTGAAAGCCCGGGCCCGGGGGTTTACCCCCTTGGCCCCCCCCCCCACTCGGCGGCCTTCACCTAAGGCTCCAAATGTGCAAATTGCTACCGAAGTAGAAAGTTGTACGCAATTCCCATCCATTATTAATTTGAAATTATTTACATATTTTTATTCCATTTTTAGAATAAAACCTTAAATAAGAGGACCATGAGAAAAGAAGCTGTACGTGCTTTCAATTTTGCCAAGGGGCTGGCAGATAATATGGCGCAACAACGGTCAGAAAGACAGACACAAGTAAAAGAGGACATCTTTTGTAATTACCTTAGTACTCAACTTAAAAAAGTTCAGTTGGAGGACAACTATGACGAAGTCACATGGAAAATTTTAGAAATCGTTCGTGATGCTGTTAAAAAGGACAAAGCCGATCGGCAAGCTTTGTAACTATAACCTGAAGCAGCTACCAAAAAACATCGGAAATAAATGCAAGGTACTAAGAGTACATGTTTTCGGAAATACCTTGTCATCCCCGGAGCTGAGCAATATTCCAACGTGTTGTATGCGTCAACTCCAACAAAGGACGGATCTTCTATTCCACACAATTTAGACTTAATCCAATCTGCAATGAATCATATATTTGTAAAAAGGACGATAACATGGAGTAACGGAAAAGGATGGTTGTTTCATTTAAGTAAAAGGTTGCTTTAAATATTGGTTTGGTTTGGTTTGGAAACTCTTTTTTTCTGATTTGAATTAATAAAGCAAAAATTGTGCTGCACATTCATAAGTGCAAAAAGCCAACGTACAATGATAGAGCTAACAATGGTAAGTTTCATGATGATGGGAAGTAGTGACGATTATATCAATAGTACAATAAAATAGTTCGGTAACAAAAGTAACGTAATACTGTGTACAAACTTAATCATAATCATAACACAGGTCTACAAAAAAATGGGGTCATGATTGTTGCTGGGCAGCTGGGGGTAATTTCCGAAGTAATTTGCTGCGAAAAATCCGAATCCGAGGTCAGAATTGAGGCATCAGTTTACGATTTTTAGATATTTGAGGTTATGTACTTGAAAAATGGTTTTTTGGAATTTCCAAGCCCTCATATAAGACTCCATCTTTATACGTCCTTGGTTAGACTCCTGCTTGAATATGCTAGTCAGGATCGGGCTCCATTTAACGGATCCCACATTAAACGTATCGAGTCCGCCCAGCGCAGATTTGTGCGATCGGCCCTACGTTCAACTTCTGCAGGGAAAGCTAGATAGCGCTGAACTAGCTTCCAAAATATTGTTTAGATAAACACCCTGTTCCTACTTTCTCTGATGAAAGTAGAGAATTCCTGGACAGAACGCTTACCGCAACGTCATACTTATCCTGGTTATATTGGTCTAACTCCAGAATTCTTTTTTCGTTTTAGGAATCTTTTAATTCCGGATCTTTTGGATGTCTCTATGTCAGTGGTTGGACATACCGAATTTCCTTCAAGTTTGCGGAGATCCGTTATCCGTCTAATACCTAAAAAGGGAGATCTTCAGAGGATGGGAAACTGGAGGCCGGTTACTCTGTGTAATGTCGACTACAAAATAGTTTGCAAAACGCTGGCAACTCAACTTCGCTCAGTGACACCCGTCGCAGTCCTACTGCGTTCCAGGTCGTAGTATCTACGACAACATCGCAAATGGCCGTGATCTCTTTAGATCAAGAAAAGGCGTTTGAGAGCGTCTCGCACGAGTATCTTTTGGGCGTTCTCAATGTGTTTGGGCTTCCGTCCAAGTGGATTGAGATCAGCAGTGGTCTGTATAGACATTCAGTGATTCTCATAAAGCATCATGGGCATATATTGTCTCCTATTCCGTTTCTTCGGGGTATCAGGCAGGGATGCCCCTTGTCAGGCATGCTTTATGACTTTTCACTGGAGCCGTTGTTATTAAATCTTCGTCGATCGTTGAATAATATAAGGCCACTTATATTAGCGTATGCTGTAGAGTTTTCAAACAATACGAGCGACTGGTGGGCGCTAAGGTTAACCTTAGCAAAAGAGAAGGCCTATGGCGTGGGAGGTGGCGGAATAAAACAGATTCTCCCCTAGGCATACAATGGACGAATACTTGTCTGAAATATTTAGGTGTAGGTCGATGGTAAAACATCTAATAGCCGCATGGCTCTGAAGAAACTTTCTGTAGCTGTGAATTCGTGGCGGACTAGACTGCACCCATTTTCGCTGAAAGGACGTGCAATCGTTGTCAATTATTTGATTACCCCGTCCATCGTGCACTTGTTAAAATCGGAATGCTTCGAAGAAGGCTTCGTGAAACTTTTACAGGCGAAGGTCGTTGACCCCTTCTGAAGGGGAAGATGATGGGTCGCTGAAAACACGCTCTGCCGACCAGTAGCAAAGGGTGGTTTGAGTCTTACAGACATGGTCGGTCGTGAAATTTCGTTGTCTTCAGGTACGGGCATTACAACGAGTGTTCTGTCAAAGAGATAACTTAATTTCGCAACTGGGTAAGTTCTATGGGGGGTAGCGGCGCAGGGTCCGTCCACCATATCCGCATGACTGTCTCCACGATTACGACCTGGGGCAGAATAAGACCAACATTCCATTTGCGATGGAATGAACTTGGTTACGTTGAATTTTCAGCAATTCCGATCAGGTTAAACCCTGAGTTAGTAGATTCGTTGTTCAGTAATGCTCTAGGTGTAACGGCGGATACAGGACACCTCACAGTTTTTGGAGATATCATTGATGTTTCTGGGAACACACTTAGCCACACCCACACAACACAATTAAACGAATTGGTGGATACAGCACGAAAGCGTTTAAGTCGTCTCTCTACTAGGGAACCTAGCACTGAGGTGATAAATTCTTTCGTAATGAATCGACTTTTGAGGTTAGGAAAAAAACAAGGTGGTCTGACTCAATTCTGGCGGTGGATTTGAGTTAAGCGAGTTCAAATACATAAGAATATAGATTTAGATATGAAAAATAATTTTTTCTTGCACTTTTACGAGTGCGTTTTCCTCGATTTTTACTAATTTTCACCTATTTTTTGAGGTTAGAAAAAAATTAGGATGTCATGTAATAAATTCTGACATCGGATTCGTATGGATTTAGGAGCAGGTAAGAGTGGGTTTCTTGAATAAAACATTTAATGAATTCAGTCTATTTGTCTATTTATTTGACAAAAAAGGAAATTTAATTTTTTGAATCGTTTTTTACTTCATACAGACATAGTAATCATTCATAACGCTCGCATCGTCATTCTTTATATTTTAAAATAATCGAGATGATTTTCATAAAAATAAAATTTTACATTATAAACTATAATAATATCTTGCTTTAATATACAAAATAACATTGACAGCTCGTTTCATGTCAATTAACTAAATTTTATAAATACTTTTGCGTTTGTTTTTAACATTAAAAACACGTCATTATCTGTGAATTCAACTGATTTTAAATCGATTTCATTTGTTTATTTATCTCTCTAATGTATAAAGTAAAAACCTAAAACAGGTAAAAAATGTTTTCTTTTTTGCAACCGCTGCTTTACAACAGATATTCATACAATTATAATAGTTTCGACGTTTATGAAATGCATCCAATTGCTTAAAATCCGCTTCCTGCGCGCATTTAATATCTGCTCTATATAATTTGTTGTCTAACCTTAGTGTATTTATTTATTCTATCTTCAAATATAATAATCTTATCACAATAAAGGAAAACAGAAAATCAATAGTTGCAATCATGTTAATAAAACAAATATCCAAAAAATATTGAATATAAAAATTCTCGTAATACATTCTATATAATTTATTTTTATTTTATTTATAAAAGAAACGATTTGTGTTCACTTATTTAAGTTATTAACATATTTTCCTATCGTTTGTTATTCGTGTATTTCTCGTGTGTATTTTTTAAATTTTGTGATTTTTATAAATTTTCTAAAATTGTTTTCCTATTTTTCTTATTAGTAGTTATTAATGCATTTTTAAATATTAGGTTGCTCGGTTTACCTCATTATATGATTTGGTTGAATTTTCAATAGATAACATTAGTAAAATTTTCTGTATGTGTATGAGTGTCTTCTCTTTCATCATAACGTTGATTAACTAATTCATTAAAAAATTCTTTATCTATTTACTTTAATAAATTCAATAGACTTTTGATAAAACGAGTTTTCGATAGTGTTGTGTGGAAGTAGATGTTATAGTTTTGTTATTAATTTTTATTAGAAATCGAAATACTTTAATGATATTTGCATAAAAAACCTAAAGTTGTTTTTGCTTACTTAAACAATTTACACGATTACAAATAAGCTCTTTGATTAATAGGAGTATAAAAAAATTACTACTTTCAGATGATTTTCTGGTAAGTTTTTGATGCAGATTCAAATGAAGTTATTTCAATTCCCAATATTTTACGAGGATATAATTATTTTCATTATATTTTGTCAAATACAAAGCGATCATCTATCTTTACATTTTTATATACATATATAAGTTCATTTGCGTGCATGTGTGGGCTTAGAATTTCCAAGGAAAGCAACTTCAGAATAGGAAAAGTAAAAGTAGGTTTAACCTACCAATTTGGGACGGAGCGGGGATTAGTTCTTCCACCATGATAATGTTCCAGCTCACTCGGCTTGCGGTGAAAACCGCATGACAGCGCTTTCTCACCCACCTTACTCACCTGATCCGGCACCTTGTGATTTTTAAAGACACAAATTGATAAAAATGATTGCATTAACTTACATGAACCTTTTTATCTTACAGGTTGCTTAGCTATGTCTTTAATAAGCTTCGTGAATTTTCAAAATTATTAACAAAAAAATTATGCATCATCATTTACAGTGGAAATGACTGCTTCTTGAATGAAAGGATTTTCGTCTTAAATTTTTTGGTTCTACGGTACGCTAATGATCATTATCTCACTTGTCAATTAGTTAGTAATCGGCAAGTAATTATCTAATCATATGACGTGCAGGGATACACACTATGGTTCCTGATTAGTTATAATAGAAACCGAAAAAACTTACCAAATTAATATTTTCAAAGTGGATTAGTAGGTATTGAGTCTGAAAGAAAAATTGATTAACGTGTCATCACACATGTTGCACATAAATGGGGATTCTGACCCACTAGACCTTTTAAAGCTGTTAATAGACCTATTAAAGTTTGCCTATTAACAGTTTTTAACAAGTCTATTAACAGCTTTAACAAGTCTAAGTGGGTCAGGATTCTCATTAGCACGCTTTTTTCAGCTGCACAATTTAACTGGACCAGCATCCCCATATACATATATGAACTACTAGCTTATCAGTTCAAAAGGAAAATATATAGTAAGAAACCTACTTCTAAATCTGTTAACTCTTAACACACATAGTTATGTTCTTTCATTCCTAGCTGTTATTATGTGTAGTATCTTATGCAACTTTGATGAGCAAATGAATTTTCTCAGTTGGTAAATTTGTATTTAAGAAAGTGGTTTAGATTGATAGGTTCTTTTGGAGCTGTTTAATATAATTCGCAGATCAAACACATTTAACGTTAACTCTTTAATTTATTATTTATTTTCTTAGGTATGTAGTAATGGAAAGTTGTATTTAATAAAGAGCACTATACATTTCCCGTGGCAATGAAGGTTTTGTTACAAACGTAAATACTTTTTCTTCCTTTTCTATTTTTGGCAATATGTGGGCCGTCGCTAAACTAGTTTTGGATTGTCAAAGCCTATCTAGAAAATATCGACTAGACTAGACTGTTCATATTCTAATTGGCAAATGGCTTTAATTAACCCATTTCCCTTAGCCTTAATTGCTTTCCTTTCAAGGCAATGCTCTAGCATCATAGGGCATCCTCTGAGCTTTGGCATTATCATAAAAAAAATTTATCATATGCTAGGGTCGGGAATATTTAATAGATCTTATTTGGAATAACGCGACCTTGACTGGAATTCATCTTAATAATAAATTAAGGTTTTTATTTATAATTTGGTGGTGTCGGGGGTGATTATCTGATGTCGGATTGCTCAAGAGCGTTATTATATTGATAGAGGTAGTTCACAGGTATTCTACATCAAATATATTTTTTATTTTGAGCAGTGCACATTTTCTCGATTCTGTGAGTATCAACGTTTTGTTTCCGTCGTTAAATGCACCTGAACTACATATAAGCAAGTTAAGAAAGGACTCTGAACTGTGAATAATCATACAAAAAAAAAACCGGACGAAATTCGATGCATGCTAGATGGGTGTTAAGTAACTTAAGTAATTTTGTTTTCTGCTCAGTAGATGTGCAACGGACGCGATTGATATGTTGTCTACAGTTTATAAATAATACACCCTTGAAAAGAATGGTATGAGTGGTATTTGCGATTCTAACGCGGCAACATGTCGATTGAAAGCATTCAATGCCCGGGTCGGCCCTACACGTCCAGAACTGATGAAAACGTGGACAAAATGTGTGATATTGTTCACTCAGAGTATGTGAACCAAGTCTTCTACCTAAGTGTTTTGAGGTGGTTGCACGAGAGTGTTCGGTTGAATCGATCCAATTTGTGGCGGAGTGGGGACTGGTTCTTCAACAATGACAATGCTTCAGCACAAACAGGCATCTCTGTGCGTGATATTTTGGCGAAAAACCGCATGATACCGTTTCCTCACCCACCCCAACTGGCGCTGTGTGATTTTTTCTTGTTTACCTGCATGAAAAGGAAGCTAAAAGGGAAACGTTTTGCAGACATTCCGGAGGTGACAAGAAAATCGAAAGCGGCACTGTAAGGCATCGCAAATGACGAGTGCGAAAGGTGCTTCGCCAAGTAGAAAAGACATTTGAGCCAGTGCATTGGTAATAACGACCAACGTTTGTGCACAGGTGTCAGATGAACGATCAGCTGTAGAATTGCCGTACACATTGGATAGAATCCTTTTTCAGTGTTATCCTTAAATCATTGACTCCATTTTAAAAGTAGATTGCATTCACTTTTACGCCATTATTATTAAGAAAGGGCACTTAAAAATTTTTTTTAACATATATTCTTTTAACTTTAATAGTTGAGGTCTTCGATCATATACTACCTACTTGGACTGTTCAAAGTCAGCCGAGTGAAGTAATTAACATATAACAACTAGGCTATGTGGACACCAATTGAAGCACCACACCAAATCAGAAACAGTGTAAATTTTTTTTTAAACGTCCTATCACCAATAGTACTATAAATATATGCCATGGGTGCCGGGTTCGACACCAGGTCTCCCCGTGAGTTTTTATTAAGAAATTAAAATAATCCACTCCGCAGCAATGCAAAAGCAAAACATTCAAGTTTCCCCACTTCCTTTATCCTAAGTTCCCTTCCGGCCAAAACCATGCTATTGCATCAAAGGGTTGTGCTCTAGGCTTTGGTTACAAAAAATAAAAATAAAAAAATAACTTTTAAATTACATTCTAACCTTTCCGTTACCGCATTTTTTGCAAGTTGGGGCTATCCATCAATTTTGTCACTAACTTAATTTTACATTCCATCTTCTTCCATCCTCCTTGACACACTTTATCACAATTATACGAACTTGCCTTAAAACTGCTGTACTATACTGCGCCCTGAATTTATTTTCATTAATAAACTAACAATTAATATTTTTCAAAAATATTATCGCAACTCTTCCTTGCCATACTTGGTCTTGTCCATAAATATTTTATTTACTTGAACGCTTCAGAGGACATAATAGAGCTCTTTCTTGCTTCATCCTCTTAAGACAGCACATTTCTCTTTTACCACTGTATTCCCCAAATGGAAGCACTTTATTTGGAAGCGTCTCCTAAGCTCTTCCAAGGAAAGCTAATGAAAGCACTTTCCAAGAAATTTTTTTAAAGAGTTTTATTGCCGTGGTGACAGTCGAAAAGGAAATTTTTTACTTGAAAAAATCAAAAAAACATATATAAGTTTCCATGCACTCACTTGATCGCAAAAAGATACGGACGAAATTAGCTGCGCGCTTTTGTAGTACACTAGATGGGTGTTGAGAACCCCCCCCCCCCCCCCCCACCAGTGGCATCGCTGGAGCTGGTTGAAGTGAGCCGCTGAGATAATTTTCGTGCGACGACTTTTCGACCTCTTAAATTTTTTAAAGTGACTGAAATTCGAGAACAGCGTGCGGCATGGCAATTTTGTTTTCTGCTCAATAGAAGTGCATCGGACGCGGTTTATATGTCGTCTACAGCTTTTAAAGGACCCGCGTTGAAAAGAAGTTAAGTGTATGAAGTGGTATTCCACGGCCAGAACTGATGACCACGTGAAAAAATTGGCGCGTACTATGTACTATCGATGAACTTTCTACTTGAGTTCGATTGAAACGGCCCGATTTGTGGCGGGCTGTGGACTAGTTATTTCATCATGATAATTCTCCTGCTCACACAGCCATCTGTGTGCATGATTTTTTGGTGAAAAATCGCATGACATCGTTTCCTCACTTACCCTACCCACCTGATTTCTTGTTCGGCCGATTGAAAAGAGAACTTAAATTAAAACGTTTTGCAGACATGGCAGAGGTGAAAAGAAAATCCAAAGCATCGAAAATGATGAGTACGAAAGGTGTTCCGTTTTTTTAAGAATGGTGTCCGCTTATTTTTTGCTGGAGCCATTTCGGTGCAATCCAAGCAAATGTGAATTTCAGCCGAAGACAGAAATTCATATTATTCGATTTTGCAATAACCGCAATCGCCGTTGCAGCTACAGATATTTCTAGCGTCCCTTAATTGTGTGTAGTCTAAGAAATGATTAGTATGGGTTTCTTATTATTAAGAATTTTCCCATAAAATAAATATTTTTTAGTTCCTTTGATATGAGCGGAATATTTTACTATTAAGTTTATTAAAATAAAAAATAATAATGAATATAAAACGAGGCTACATTTAATTTGCTTTGATTATTAGACTGGAATCGCTTCTAGGAAGGTAACCATAAGGAGTAATTACTCATTGAATAAAAATATTTACTAGTATTATATCACTTGCGTTGCTGCGATCTAATATAATATTTGTAACTACTACTGCATTGAAGATTATCCATTTTTATGGCCCCATTTAACATTCCTGTCAAATTCAATTAATTAACAAAACTAAGGTAAAGGCCCGCGCACACTATGATTGTTTTTTTTTTTAAATATATGTATAGTTAATAATTTAACTGAATTTAATTAAAACTGCATAAAGGATCTTGATTGCATCTCTACTCTAATACATTTTTGACTATTTTTTTGCATATATATATGTATATGTAGTTGAAATTTTCACAAAATAATTTTCAATAGAATCTATGCGAGGATACATTGCTAATTTAGTAAAGCACGAATGGAAAAACATTGAAAATAATTTTTTTTTAAATTATATTTAATATATGTTAACGTTTTTAGCTACTTGCACACAACACTAAGTTTTTCGCGATGTATCTAGTTCCATTTTATATTGAAACATTTGTAATTCATGAATTCCATTTTACTTTATATAATTTGTCTTTTATTAAAAATTATCTTTGGTACGCCACATTTTTTTAAATATTTCACGCATTTCAGTCGGTTTTGGTTTTATTGTTGACGCATTTTAAAATAACATTCTATTAAGTTAAAGAAACATTTTAATAATTCAAACAATTACGAATGTCATAATATTTCCTTCATTAATGCTAACGAGATATTTTGATCAAATAATTATCTGTTTTAAATATCTTCAGAAATTGTAGTAAAATTAAAAATATTGTTATAAGAATTCTAAATATTTCGAAATATAATTGGTTTTTAAAATATGTTGTCCATATAAATATTTTTTGTTCTTTTTCTTCAAATTTTATTTAAAATGAATTCTTGCATTTTATAAATTTATTACTAAATATTTGGTTTTATTTTTCTATATGAAAGGAGGATTTATTATCTTTTTCCTACTCAATCATTTTTGTTATCGCATTATTTTTACTTTGAGTCATCTTTGCGTGTTGTTGACTGTGCATCGCCTAAACTAATCATGTCTCGTGGTTTCCACACTGGGGACCCTACAATTAAAAATATAAAAATGGCCAAATTAGAATTTGTCAATGTTCGTTTCTTAGAATTCGTTTTTATTCTTTGTATTATAAAACTAAACAAAAGATAAATAAGAGTGCATAAAATTAAAATAATTCATTAAACGTTTTCTTACTGAAATTATTTTACTTATTATTTTGAGTTTATTTTTTTAGTTTGATTTTATAAAAAAAAATTTGAAACATTAATTCATGTTATGCTTCTTTTAGTTAATCATTCAAATCAAAATTATAAAATGTTGACATCGCTTTCAGTAAATATTTGGGAAGAGCTTTACTAAAGAATTTTTCTAGCAGGAAATATATAACAAAATACAAAAAATAAACTCAAGAGTTGTCTTCGAAATATGCCAACATTTTTTAAATGTATCTACTACGTATATAAGCTAATTTGTTGTTAATCTAAAGGGAAAGCTATGTTATAAACAAATCTATTATCATCGAAAACAACGTTATTAAAATATAAAACAATAACCTAGAAATTAAGTTAACTATTTTAAAGGATTACAAAAATGTAAAAAATACGAAACAAACTTTTTAAGAACTATCGTAAATATCTGAGATATAGCATTGCATCGGAAAAGAAAACGATTACTGGCAACTTGGCATTTATTTTGCCAAAATTAAGTGGTTATGGGAAGTGATTGTAAATCACGAAAAATCGTTTACACTTTTAATCATTAGGGGTGCCTACTCGAATTGATAGATTTTCCAGAAGTTTAACACAGAAAAAAGTTTGCCGTGCGCGGTTTTATGTTATAATAAATTCTAAACATTTTTTTTTATAAAGATAACCTTTTATAATTTTGCAGAGAATAGACAGAAGTCCTAACAAGATTATCGTTAAATGCACACATGTGTTAAACCTCTAAAGTTTATTTTATGTAACATTTAACATAAATAAAATTAAAATAATCTTATAAGGATTTTTTTATATAGCATTTTCAATTTAAATTCATATAGTGTCAGATTAATTTATTGTTGGGATAAATTAAATGAATCCATGACGAAATTGATTTGTCCGAAATAACTCTTGATACGAACCTGAACACTCGCCGGCTGTGGCCAGCATTAACATCAGAACTCCAACAAGATTGGATTAAGTCGATAGACCTCAGTAAGGCGCCAGGAATTGATTGAATACCAGTGGAATTACTTAAGGTGGATCCCATTGCTGCGGCGTAGACTCTTCTCCTCATAATACAGGAATGTTGGGAAACCGAGACCTGTCCTACTGAACGGAAAACAGGCGTAATTGTGAAGATTCTCAAAAAGAGAGGAGCATTTTTCGCAGTATCTGTCTTTTCACTACAGTCTCCAAATTTATGACATAAGTAATATTAATGCCAACCAAGCAAATAAGCTAAATGCTGAACAGGCAGGCTTTTATGAGGATTTCTCCTACAGGGATCACATCATCACCCTCCAATTTATCATCAAGCAATCCGCCGAATGGAGATTCCCTTTACATCTAATGTTCGTCGAGAAAGCGTTTCATAGCTTTGATCGCGAGGAT
This sequence comes from Leptarthrus brevirostris, assembly GCA_964036015.1. NCBI lineage: Eukaryota > Metazoa > Arthropoda > Insecta > Diptera > Asilidae > Leptarthrus > Leptarthrus brevirostris. The sequence goes on along the minus strand of OZ038373.1, from coordinate 146,182,154 downwards.
ATATATGCGCAGCTTTTAAATAGGAGAAAAAATTATCACTATCATAAAGGAGTCCTACTCAGGAGTCCAATGTCAGGTAATACCCAAGGGAAAGCTGTCGGAGCCCTTCCAAGTGCTGAAAGGAGTGAGACAAGGATGCCTACTGTTCCTTGATTTTCCTAATCGTCATTAATAACGTATTGTGCAGTTCCCTAGACGATTACTCATCGCGAGGGATTAGATGAAAAGTTTTTAACCACTTTACGCATCTGGACTATACCAAAGATGTCTTCTTTCCAATAAACAGTCATGTAGCTCTAATTTTCGAATCCCTGAGCTGTGAAGGTCGCAGAGCAGATCTTAAGATCTTATAAGAACTTATAAGCTTGGACTCCAGGAGATAAAAAGAAGATATGAAGAGCAGAAAATAATAAAATAAATTTTTTTATCTCGGAAGCATATTTACAGAAAACGGCGGAGCTGAAGCCGATGTACGGGCTGGTATCAATTAGGCTCGAGTTGCATTTAATACACTTGCTGAGATCTGGCGCAATAACAACATTTCCATATATACGAAACTCCAGGGGCCTTATTACGGAAAACGAAAACGAAACGAATTTCTAGCAAAGACAAGTTTTTAAATGAGCAAATGCATGTAAAAATTTGTCTCGACTAGAAATTCGTTTCGTTTTCATGTTCCGTAATAAGGCCCCAGGTCTTCAAATCGAACGTGAAATCTGTACTGTTGCACGGCTGTTCAACATGGAAAGTGACCTGTCTAATATCATCTAAGCTACAAGTCTTTGTCAACTGGTGCCTCCGGCGCATCCTTAACATCTATTGACCGGAGGTCATTACCAACGTAGACCTACACAGACTTACAGGCCAAGACGGGATAGACACCAGTATTCGCAGGCAATGTATAGGTCACACACTTATAAAAGGACCAAACAACATCGCACAACAAGCTCTAGATTGGAACCCACACGGGACTTAAAGAAGACGCTAAATTAAATGACCGCGCAACGCAAGAAGAAGATCTGTAGAGAAGACAAACAACCAGTTCTGCAAATCGGATCCACACTTGAAATTGTTGAAGAAGCAATAAATTTGGCAGACATACATATTTGATTACAATTTTAGATATGGTGCTGCGATTAGCATCTGGAGTTTTAGCAATTGGCAGTAGTTTTAATTTTCAGATTATTTCAATCGGAGACTATATCTTAATTTGAAATGAATTCATTTTGTCGAAACGTTAATTCATTTAACGTCCTTTAATTAATTTGAGAAAACATTAATTTTATTTACCGAAACAGAGTTGGATCAATATATAAGTAACACGATAACCACGCCATGGATGCAGGTTCCACCCTTGACATGCCCATGAGATTTTAATTTGCAATTGCAATAAATAAAATATTCACTCCGTCTCTCGGCTATTGTATAGCACATAGCAACGCAAAAAGAATATATTCAATTTCCCCTATTCGCCCTTACTATAATTTGCTACCTAACGTGTCATAGGGTTGTCCCCTAGGCTACATCATACAAACATTCATTTTATTTAATCGAACATTAAATCTTTTTTGACTAACATTATTCTTATTTCTGAAACCATTAAATCAATTTAAATCGAAAATGCTATATAGTATACAAACCGAATAGTACACTCGATTTTATGGTAAAATATATCCCATAAGTGGGGGCCCAATCTCAATCCCCTCCGAATGGCAGCCATTTTTGTTTTTTTTTGCGTAATACTTATCTGTATGTTAAATCGACCATATAAGTAAAACACCACTGAATAGGTGACACTATTTACAAAAGGCAAATTATATACAAGATGAGTCAAATATAGACCCGAATTTCCCTGCCAACTTCCCTGAAATAATCCGATCACCTTGTCTTTATGTTATTGGTTAAGTGGGATTGTCAGAAGTGGGAGAAACCAGTCGATTAACCGCTCGATCGATTTTCACGGCAGTACCACCATGGCACAGCAAGAGGTACCGGTAACAAGGAGACGGAGTTAGATCAATTGGTTAAGTGGCAAGATCACCTCGAGCCTCAGTCTCCAGTGAGTTTTTAATAAGAAATTAAAAAATCCACTCCGTCTAGCTCGCAGAAACGCAAAAACAAGATATTCAAGGTCCCTACTTTCTCTACCCTAAATGCCCTTCCGGCCAAATCTATGCTATATGATGCGTTTACCATAACTCCTGGACTTTGGCTACATCATAAAAAATACCCAGTTTGGTGAAAACACGCTCTCGAAGACGCAAGTATATGACTGGCACAACAAATTTTCCTAGAAAATGTCTCTCTCTCGTCGACCTCGGACCAGTACGACGGACTCTAACATTTTAGCGATACGCTTGATAATTGTTGAAATCGCTTTGGAAGTTGGATTTTCTTTCGGAAGTGTACATATTACTGCCAACTGCTCGGTCAAGTTAAACTTGCCTACAGGTAAAAAAGGCGAGGCACGTCCATTCGGAGGATAGCACTACTTCATGGCAATGCTACACTAATCAAACAAAAGTTGGCAGAAAGGTACTGGAAGACCTTAGAATACCAGCCCTATAGTCCGGATTTTTCGCCTTGTGACTTTCACTTATTTGGCCCTATGAAAGAAGCAATGGGAGGCAATCATTTCGAAAATGACGAAAAGCAGTTGGTGCGCAATTAGCTCTTGACTCAACCTACTTCTTTTTAAGATGATGATATAACAAAACTTACTATTCTTTGGGAAAAATGTGTTTTGAGAAGAGGAGACTATGCAAAAAAAAATGTTTTGGATGTCAAAGAATCCATTGCGAAAAAAAAATAAAAAAATCCGGTTTATATTTGAACGATAATAGAAATACGTGTATAGTTTCAAACAGAATCGCATTTAAATCCTATTAAAACCAGGATCTTGATGATTCGCAGATAGCTCAGAATCGACTTTTTTTATGATGCAGCCAAAGTCCAGGAGACAACCCAATGATGCGTTAACAGGGTATGGCTATAGCCGGAATACAGTTAGGGTAAGGGGACTGCACTTGGAATTTAAAAACTTTAGGAAGACTGACGCTTGAACCTGTATCCATGGTATGGTGTACGCGCTATTCATATATTGTTCATCATGTTTAATCGGGACCAATTTTGGAGTTGTTAAAGCCACATGCACCGGACTTTCGTGAGGCTGACTCTTTTGACAGAAGCTGTTTTTCCTCAGTTTGGGAGCCGCGAACACTTAACACCCCCATTACTAATTTCCATTTTTGTTTTACCCTTAAATTGCTTGCCAAGGTTATCCTGTACCATTATAGGACTTGCCTAAACTTTGGCATGATCATAAAGAAACTTTGTTAAGACTTACCCATTCGTTGTTTAGGGATCATTAAATTTAGCATAAGGGTACACTACACCAAGTTCCGAAACAAAATGTATCGCGTAAGCACTTTTAATGGCCAGACATAAACAAGAAGAATGCAACACTTTTTTTACAAATATGATTTTATTGTAAAATCCGTATGATGATTTTTCATTTGTTTTCCCAAAGTGATACGAATAATATGCAAGTTGAATTTGCAATAGGTGTGAATGACTACGTAGTAGTCGAGAGCCGACAACATTTCCAAAGACGAAACCTTTATTTGTTTACTAACTTTCGTGTCGAGAATACGGAAAAGGGTAATCAAGTTAATGTGCTTTTTAACGATTTCTCAAAAGCTTTTTACAGAGTATCAGTTGCAATTTTGCTTGAAAAACTGAATCGAATAGGATTTCATAGTGCTGCAGTCCTATCTTACTAATCACAAGCAACGTGTAAGAATAGGTAACATTCATTCTAATGACATATTTGCATTTTCGGGAGTTCCGCAGGGTAGCCACCTTGGCCCGGTATTATTTATAGTTTTCATCAATGATATTGTTAATGTGCTATCGTTTGCTAAATGCTTAATATATGCCGATGAATTGAAATTTTTGCCTCAATTCTTTTGAATGATAATTGTATGTCTCTTCAGAGGGACTGTGGTAATCAAATAAAGCTTTCACATAATTTAAATAAATGTAAAATTATGACCTTTCATAGATGTTTAAATCCTATATTTTGGGCGTTGTTTTGGAAGAAAGACTTACTTTTTCGAGTCCCAAAGACTTCGTAGAGTTTCGTAATCGCTATACAGTGAAAACTCGTTACGTTTTATTGATAAGATCAGTACTAGAATATGCAGTGATCGTATGGAGTCCTCAACATAATATTCGAAAGAGTACAATTGAATCTGTGCAGAGAAGCCTTACTCGCTTCCTTTTCAAAATGTATGATATGGTGGCACTATTTTACCTTATGAGAATAGATGCCAACTTCTAGGATTACAAAAACTTTAAGCCGTCGAACTTATTTGCGTTTCTTATTTCTTAGGGATATTTCCAAATGTGATATAGACTGTCCTGGATTATTGTTTAAAATTTGTCTTTATGCACGATAACGTACTATACGTACGCCGAATTTGTTGTATTCTCCTGCTCATAAAACTAATTATGGATTTTATGAAGATTGGACGTCCATCAAGGCGCTGTTTTTCCAGATGTATACGAACAATAAATACACGTATATTTGAAGCTTATTAGATTCTATTACTTGCTTTTACCGTCCTAATTTGAATTTCATCTGCGTGCTTATGTATGTGAGTTTTAGCTTTAGGATTTTTTAGAAACTAGGAACGGTTATAGTTTCAGTCTGTCTGCCCGTCGGTCTCTATATCACAGCCCTCACATCATCTCATTTATAAACCTATTAAGATAAAATTTGGTTTACGGACATTACCAAAAATAGAATTGATGAGATTTTTGGAGAAATTAATTTTGTTGGACCTCGCTGCTAAGAGCAAAAAGTGTACTGAATATTTTTTTTATCTATCCCAATGAGTGAGATGTCTTTAGATAGGTCTACTAAAACACAAAAATGTCTTAGCATCTTTTGATTTTAACCCATCAATCACGAAATATTTGCTTGCAAAATCGTTACCAAAGCGATCCTCACTCTAATTTCTAATATTCTATTCTATTGATACAAAATACCTCAAACATTTTCGGGATGCAGCCTTTGCCTTTCAGTGAAAACAGCAAACACTGTAGCAAGAATAGTTTATGAAAACTTTAAATATAGCTCTACGGATACCTATAATGTATGAGTACATCACGTTCTTAACCAATTTTTTCATTATATTATATATAAAAGTAATAAATAATATTTTTTTAATCATAATGCCTAATAACAAGGGCATGCCCTAGGATGCTAAAGCACAGCCTTGGCAGTGAATAAATTTCGTATAAGGGAAATTGCTTAATAGGTTTTAAGTGATGGAGGTGCCAATGTATGTTACGCCTCCTTTGAGAGTTTCGGGGTCATCGCGATAACGATTCTTGTAAACAGTTAAAAGTTCGGTCGAACCTCACCGTTCTTGAATCCGCGCCTGGTGAAACCTAAGGACAAATGATAGTGACGGGTATAGTTGCTTTCTTGATTTTGGAAATTGCGCGCTTTGTAGAGTGAAAACATCTAGAGTGAGATCAACTACTTGCTATTTGGGCTTAAGTAGTTACCGATACATATGTGAAGCTTTAACAATTTTTGGAAAACAATCATGTAGTTTGGTGAAGGGATAGAATTGAACTAGATTATTGTGTGATCATTCAGACGATTGTTCGTAAAGAACAGGATTTTTCTACTTCCACAAAACATTTGCTTATATCTTTCTTACAGTCAATCGGTAAAAATGAAATCCTGGAAATCTATTTGACCAAAACTTGAAATTTCGCAATTTACTGAAAACATACAAAGTAAATAAAGCAAAACAACATCAGTCAGGAGCGGAAGCCATAAACCCGGAATATTTTCAGTTATTTGATAAGACATTCGGAAACAAATATAAAGTTAACCGCTTTCGTGTCTTCTTCGAAGTATTTTGTATGTAGAGAGGAATATGTTGATTTAGCGGCTATGTTAAACTAACTAAAACCACTACCATTTGGTAGTTACTAAAGTTTTAATTCTGGAATGTCTCCCTACGTACACACTTGGTTTAATTTTTTAGCCTTGTCAGTTCTTAGCTTACTTTATTTACTACTTGTAGGCAAGTGCTAGTTTTACACAGATACCATTGTGTTTCATTCTCATCTACTATTCTCCACATTTAGGAAGCGGGCCGTTTAGTTCATAAAATCTACGTCTCCAAAAGGATCATCTGAAAGATTACAACACAAACATACTAGTGGGGTTTAAGTTGTCAAAACTTGGTTCCCTTTTCGTTTTTTTCTTTGTGTCTATTGATGCTGAGGATACTTAAGGTAAACCTCCATCAAAATAAGTTCACTTCAGTTACTCTTAACCCTTGACAAAGAAGAGGGCAAATTGGCGCCTATCCAGGAATCCTGCATAACAACAGCTCAAGGGACCCGCGAAACTACAACGGCTACTGCACTCAGAGTGAGAGTTAGAAATATTCCACCTTACTGAAAGAATTGTAATTAAGTTAACATTTTATTTAGCTTCAACGTAAACGAAAAGGTAGCTACAGGTCCGAGCAAAAGTGGCTTGGAAAATGCGTGAGATTCCGGGTAAAGACGAATCAGAGAAATCAAAAAAAGCAAAAGTGGCTTGCAAAATTTTTCGCGCAAAAACGAATCGAGTAAGATTCCGGGCAAAGATGAATCACAGAAATCTTAAGAAAAGAACGACTTAACTACTTAAAACTACTTAAGTAATAAAGTCATTTTTGCCCGGAGTTTTGCCCTGATTCGATTTTGTCCGGAATCTCACCCGGTTCGTTTTTGTGTGGAACATTTTCATTTTGCTCGGGCCTTGTTGATAGGTTGCTTTTACTCTATGCCTGTAAAATAAGAGTGGGTGTACTACTATGTACTATCACAATATCTAAGAAGAAGAACTGGGACTGATTCTGCAAACAAATCCAGTAGACTTCAGAAACGTCTCGGTTGTGAAAAGACCTTCAAAAGACCTTATTTCAAAAAGACCTTCACAGCCTGCACTGATATATGGAGCTGTTGATTCCTAGACCAAGGACAGCGAGGAAAACACTAAAAGTCTTAATAGACAATTACTTCCTTGTCTGCAAAAATCCAGAATGTTTTAATAGAACTCAATACACCGTAGACATGATATTACATATCTCTGAGAACAGGATGAACAATTAGCTCTTTAAACCGCGGTAAGTTGTTGGGACTAGACGGAATAATACCAGTCAAGATACAAAATGAACCTGAACTGCTGGTCCTCTGGTTGACTATGATGTATAAGTCTAAGCCATATACTAGGGACCTGAAAACTATCACGTATGATCCTAATTCCTGAAGCAGGTATTAGCGGCGTTGCAAAACCGCATGGGCTATCATGACTGCTTAAGAAGCAACGCGGGTAGACAAACGAGCCTGTTAATATTGGGGCAGGAGCGCTTGGAAACACTTGTGTTCACATTTGCATTTTCACCAAGAGTAAAAGTATCTCACATTGTTTAATGTGAAACTTCGTAAACGGAGTCTCAGGAGGCAGCATGGTTCCCTAACCCGAACATACAATTGGAATTTTAGCTGCATGCCAAACACCTTATTCTCGACTAAACATGGCACAAAATTTTTCGTCGGTGAAGTAAGTGATAGCATGTCGCCCTTCATATCCGGAGGTCCCAGATTCGAATCCAACCAATGGCGACCCATGGTTGTTTTCTGCTGACAACAGATTACGGTTTAAAAAAGGTCATGGGATTTGCAGAAAAAATGGTGATGGTTCAGAATCCAATTATAATTGTAGGTCCATTTAGAATCGTTGTCTTGAATCGGGTGAAGTTCTTCACACATCCCATGTGCCATAAGGGGGTACGGGAATTAGAGAGATATCATGTGAAAAATGGTTGTTATTGTTTATTTCGTGAATTATCTATGGAAAGAAATATCATGAGGTGAAATATTACAACTTTATTTTTGTTTTTAAAAATTGAACAAAACACTTCATATGTGCATTTCGGATGATTGTTTTGCAATGTTTACAATTATAACGATCCTTTAAATAAAAACCAACAATAAATATCATAAAGGTTTTCGAGAATAATGCGAAAAACTTATATTCTGATGACAACTTATTTAGTTTTGCATCGGGTTTTTAGGAAGTTTTTATAGTAATCATAAGAATATAACGTGTCGGTGGGGTACGTGATAACGTGGCGACCTTTCATCCCGGAAGTTTGAGGTTCGAGTCCCACCGGCGGCGCCATATGGTTGCTTTTGGTGACCACAGATTACAGACCACAGGTTGCAGAGTAACGTCGGTGATTCGGAATTCACCTTGAATTTTAGGTCCATCTGGAATCGTTCTCTTGAATCAAGTGAAGTATACATTGAACATTGAAATAATAAGAATATTTTTTCATAAGTTTTAAATAATAATAATAATTTCAATGCCAGTGAAGCATTAATTTTTTAAATGATAATGGCATAATGCTCATCTTTCTCAGAAGTTGTGCAGCGGAGTTGTGGGGACGGAGTTGGATCAATTGGTTGAGCGGCACGACCAAAGTGCCATGGTTCCCGGGTTCGAGACCAGGTCTCCCCGTGGGTTTTTAAAATTGAATTAAAAAATCCACTCCCTCTCTGGGATGCTATCTAGCTCGCAAAATGCAAAAATAAGACATTCAAGTTTCCTCGTTCACTTTACCCTATCTTCCCTTCCGGGCAGAGCCATGTTAACGCATCAAAGTGTTGTCCCCTAGACTTTGGCCACACAGTACAATGGACAAATAGGGGTTTCGTTGACAGGCGTAATAAGGAAAATCATATCGTCTCCTAAATACATAATGCGCAATTTTTTTCAAAAACGCTTAAAATCTCTTCTGACCTCGATTGAATCGGACACATAGAATGTTTTTTTATTGGAGTTAAACAACAATACGATTTCTATTATATTAAAATTGCTAACTTAGTAAACTCTGCACACTGAAGGTATTGCTGAATCACCGACGCCATGTCATGTTTATCTTCAAGCTTGACTTTGCTAGTACTGAAAAGAAAATCTTGCGAAATTTCTTCATAAAAGATAGTAAAATGAAATACTACGAAATTGTGGCAAACAAACGGACGTCCGAACTTTCAAGTGCGAGGGCCGCTAAGTCCTTTGTTCAAACCAAAACACTGATTTGTTTTTTGCTTATCTTCGACAAGGGTAGTAAGCAGGGAAAAACGAGATAAGATAAAATTCGTTAGGGATTATGTTGGCTTCAGCTTCCATTACTTTTTTAATAGCATCTCTTCAAATGTCCATATTTTATGAAAGTATTTGGGTCCCAGTTAACATGAACAATCTGAATATAAAAGTGTCGAACTTGAAGTTCGATCAAAAGAGAATATGTCGATGTTGCACAAAAGCACTTTTCATAGTGCGTCATAAACTTAAAACACTTAAAGTGACTATATCTTCAATCTTATTATTATATGGTTATTTCTTCAATGTAGTTATATCGTTGTAATGGACAGAGGGAAGATTTATGAAAAATCGAAGTCAACGATTAGTTTTACCTCAAATATATTATGGACTAGTATTGTAAACATATTATTAAATGCATTAAAAATATGCGCTAGAATAACATTCGTTATTTGTCTAAAATTTTTTGCTTTTTTTAGTTACAATTTTCTTTTATAAGACTGTAACTGGATTGGACATCATTGTTTTTAATACACCTTAGTTCGAGACTTATTGCAAACAAACTAAGACTTTAATATTAAATGAAGTAAAAAGTGAAAGCTATATATCTAAAATTTGTTATGATGGTTGGAAAAAGATTTCAGAAAAAGATAGGACCAAAACCCAGAACATTGAAGAACTGAATAGAATCAAAGTCGTATAGTAATTATCAGCTTGCAAATACATTTACTCGGGTACAAACATATAGTACATACACGTATATGTGGTAGTAAAGTAGTAAGAGACAATTGTTTTACTGGCTGCGGTCAACCCGTCTAATGTTAAACAGAGTTGTTAAAAAAGTGATAAATTAGTCAACTATTTAAATAGGAGGTTATAAAACAACAAATATATAAGAAGATAATATTAAGCTGAGGTAAAATTATAAAAAAAAGTTCTCTTTTTCACTAAACGAGAATCATAAGCATTCGAAATAATGATTCAACACAGGAACCTAGTAAAATTACTGACATTATTTTTACTCTACATCCTAGTCAAAATCTGATATAATCAAGCTGCATAAAGCATAAATATCGAACTTGAAATTTTTCCTGGTATAAATATGAATCTTAAAAAAATAATAAAAACAAACTAAACAAGTATTTAACAATGCCGATTTTATTGATTTTTTTTAGTTAAAAAATTTGTTAGCATATTAATTACAGGGTTCAGGGTGTGTGTTAACCATCGGACATTTGAAGTGCATAGTGGCCCGCTAAAGGTGGCATTACTACCAAAATCGTGCTAAAATATGATTAATGTATGCACAAACAAATATGTATTCAGCTACACAAAATGATTGGAAAAAATTTATATATTTTGGGCAGTTGCAGGGGTAATGCGGGCAAATATGCACACTAATTTTACTCAAGCGATGCCAAGCATTGGTTTTTATTTTTAAGTTAAAAAACTATTAATTCTTTTAATTTTACTTGATCTTTAAACCGTCATTTTTAAAGTCACTAATAACAGGCGATAAAATAATACTGAATATTGTATCACGTTTCTTGATTTCTTTTCGTAAACATTTTCTCTTTAACAATAATTATGGAATATGCAGCAACTTAAATTTTACCCCAGAAAGGTGGTTGAATTTAAAATGCTACGTATTTGTAGACAGAAAAATATCTTATTTTTAAAAATAATTAAGCTATCTATCTACAGGATGATAAGCTCCTATCTACTTACCTTCGATTTAGTAGGTTTCTATTTTAATCTCGAGGAAATATTTAACTATTTTGTTTTAATCATAAATAAAATTATATTGCGTAAATTATACTACGTTTAAAGAAACAGGTAGAAAATGATATTTTCTCTGAAATTTCGATTTAAACTTATATATAATATGTACTTCTATCTATTAAGTTATATAATATGCGCTTATTTATCTATATATGTATGTAACTAATATTGCAACAATACAACCTTCGGTTATTCGATTTCAATCAATTTCTTGACAATTTTTCATACGAAGCAATGGATAAACATCTTGAGCGAAGAAAACAGAACTTTCGTTAAAAATTCTTCATTTATATTGGCGACATTTTTCACGTTTATTTGTAAAAGGACTGATATGGGAACGTAGTAAAAAAACACTTTCCGAGAATTCGACTTCCAAGCGAGGAATAAATCTGAAATGAATACCTGAAACCTTAGTTTGGTCTTAATTCTGGGCTTTAAAAAAGGTATAACGCAAAAGTTAGCTGTTGATCTGATATATCCTTTTCACATTAATATTACATACAATAATTACAACATCACGTAACAGGCATATTTTTTGAACAAACTTGTTCTTTATTACGGATACACGATGAAAGACGACAACAACGAAAACAAGTTGCTCAACATTTTTATAATTATATCCTTATCGTAGATTTATGTTGTATTAGAGATAAAACTTGGCAATAATATTACGTATGAGATAGTTTTAGTACTTTTACGTTTTATGTGACTTAGTTTAGTCTTATATTTACTGTTATATTTAAGATTTACTATTTCATAATAGGAATAAGGAGTTGTTTTTTGATTTTTGATTTTGCTGCTACCAAGCCTTTTGACTATGGTCCTATGGGTAATTTGGGAACCTTTAGGTAGATAACTATATGCACATGTTAATTATTTGTTTATTTCGCAATTTATTGATTATGGAATAAAACAGCTGTTTATTTTTTACTTAATATTAACACACTTGTCAAAGAGCGTATTTATAATCCGAAACGAAATTACTCAAAATTAACGAATCTCTGGTTATGTTATTTACTAGAAGGCTCAGGTTTTAATGGTTCCATAAAATTTCAAAATTTTAAAATATTAAATATAATACCTTCTTAAAAACATAGAAAAGTAAATTTACTTCAACGTAACTTAACTTTTACTAGTAAAATTTTGATTTCGAAACGATTAAACAATTTTGATTTTCTTTGTCCGTAATTCTAAATTTTTGTATTTAGATACTTATACCCACATTACTATTCGTTACGATAATAGTTATTGCTATGCGATTACGTAAAATTTGTGACTAATCGATATTCTACACCAATGCTGGTTAATGCTGATTTATGGGGTAATTGGACTTAGTCGAATATTGATTGTATTTTACATCTAATGTATGCGAAATCGATTTATAATACAACTAACATTTTGGTTTTGGCAAGTTTCTGATTGTGATGGACCCTTAATACAATTTTAAATTATAATATTTATTAACAATTAAATCAAAAATATAAACAGACAATTGTAACAAGCCGACGAGTACAGTGTTACGCAATCAGTGTTATTTTAAAGTTGAAATAAACTCCCGCTGCAGTCAGCTGTGCCAAGTGAATAGATATGCATATTTATTACGATCTTCACAGTAACAAAAATTAACATAAGTTAACCAAATTACATTGTTCTTTCGCTGATGCTACTTCTAATTGTTAAGCAATCGGAGGCGATCCTCATATGGAGTTTAGTGCGAATCTAACAAAGTTCCGTTGCACGGACTCGATGCGTCTAGAATGAACCGCATAGCAAGGTGAACAAACCTGAGATGCATACTCGAGAACCGGTCTAACCAAGGTGAATAAGGGTCAGTCAATCAGAAAACTCCCTTGACCAGCGTTTAAAAAAACCCAGAACTGAATTACTCCGAGACACGATATAGTTTATGTGCAGAGTGAAATCGAGTTTTTTTGTCTAGCTTTACACCAAGGTCAGTAACGGACTCAACACGACGGATAGTAGTTTCAGCAAAAGTATAATCAAAGACGAGCTGATTGGGATTCCTGCAGAATGACATAACTTCACATTTATCCAGGTTAAGCTGCAGGTCATTTGAGGCACACCAAACCTTGAAGGTATTCAAATCATCCTGAATGCAAGAAGAATCATAACTGTTTCTAACACATGAGAAGATCTTCATATCATCTGCATAGATTAATACTTTGGAGTGCTTAATCAGAGGGACACTGTTATCAATGGCAAGAATGAACAGCAACGGCCCCAGATGGCTACCCTGCGGTACACCAGATGAAGCTCTAATAAATCTAGATAAAGTGTTGCGGAAAGATACTCGGTATAACCTATTCTTTAAGTAAGAGCGAATCCAGTCGAGCAATAAGGGCGGACAACCCAGCTTTTCCAATTTAAGCATAATCACGTGGTGAGGGAGCTTATCAAATGCCTTGCTAAAGTCGGTGTAGACGCAGTCGGTCTGGAGACCTCGCTGGAAGGCAGAGCTTATGTGATATGAACATTGCCGCAAACTTGAAAACAGCATTATAGTAATATATCGTATGCTTTTGGAAAATCCCGCAGCAGTGTGCGGTGCCTTGGGCTTAAATAAATGAGCTTGAATTTTGGTGAGACAATGTTTTTTTGAATATTTTTAAATACCCTGTTTTAACTACTGCATACATATGTATAAACAGGCCTCATTAGCTCTACTTCTACAGTAGAAAAAAGGAAATGAAAATCAAGGCAAATAAATTGAAAAATTAAAAATAATGTATTTAATTTCAAAAATTATTTGTTTTTTTTTGAGAATTATTCACAAATATTATATTTGTTATTTGGTGAGTAGTAGGGATATGCGGGTTCTGGACCAAATGAGAAATGAGCACATTAAAAATTGTAAAATTGTGAGGGAAATCGAGGTCTGATGTCACATCCTGGTCCAGAACCCGCATAACAATTTTTGGAGAAGATAGATATGGAAATGGCTGGAGATAAGGGAATGGTTGCGTGATTCCGAAGGTCAAGGTCTAGGTTGGTGATTGTTTATTAAAGATAAGGATGAGTTGCACCTGTCGGCCATCTTGGATTTTGGGTATTTGGTCTTGGAGGCTATAATTCATATTCTTCTTCTTCTTTATTTTTTTTTTTAATTACTCTCTTGGTATAATTTCATGTTTCCATTAAAGATTTTCCCTAAAATTTAAAATAATAACAAATAACTATTTAATTATCAAATAACGAATGATGAATAACAAATACATCTTGCGATTATTATCCAATCGAAAATTACTGAGATAAATTCCAGGCTTCAATTAGCACTCAGGTGTGCTGTTTTGTTACTACATCTCGTGACCAGGTAGTAAGTATATGGCTGTGGGAGTTGGGTTAGGAGATCGGTGGTTTGATACAACTGACGCTAGATCTATCCAGTAAGGTTTAGGAAATGGATGATCTCTGCAATTCTTATCCTTGAGACCTCCTTGAGGTCGTTAAAAAAGAAGCTGCCTAGTGCACGATGCGAGGCCGGACATCAACAGGGTTTCTTTCTCGCTCTCGTCCTCTCGTCCATGCAGCTGTGGCAGTGTGTGTTAAAGGGAATAAGCATTCTAGCAGCATGAGTTCCCACCAGCCAGTGACCCGTAATTGCCGAGACCACCCTAGCAATGTCTCTGCGGGATCTCTGAATGAGTTCACGGCTTCTACTTTTGTTAAAGGAGGGCCACATCGCCCTTGATATGACACACGTAGATAGGTTGCTCCACTGGAAGTTACGATAGAAAATCAGCCCTTGTAGCTGCACCGCCAGCGCATCAGCCTGCTCATTTCTCTCTATGCCCCTGTGACCTGACACCCAGAGCAGAGTGACTTCAAGATACTCACAGAGAAGGGTAACTTAACCCCGACAGAATTCTACCAGCATGGAAGATATGATAGCCGAGTCGAGAAAATGTACATATAGTAGAAGTAATTGCTGCTAGTATACAGGAGTAATTAGCGATTGGAAGAGGTTGTTGAACAAATATGAATAATTTCAAAAGAGTTGTACATGACCTTAAAAAGGTTGCATACATGAAGGTTTGTAATAGTTACATAACTTCGAAAAGGCTGCACTTAAATTCAAAATAGATAACTTTAATTGAATTTTGAAAGGTTATTGAGGCCACACACACGATCCCTGATACTTGTCATGATCATCATTTCATGATACTTGATCGTTTATAACGAACTTCAAAATGTATTTCAAGTTATATGGACGGCTGGACAGAGACCAAATTTCAATTTTTATCAAGTAACTTAGAGGAGACATCAAGTAACAATGACTGTTTGTGTTAGAATTGATAGATTTTTTAAAATTGATAGAGATTTTTCGGCGGAATTTATTGAACTTTCTCTGCAAGAAGAATGTTTGTGGAAAACCAAAATTAAACAAAAATTTAAAAGAAGTTGCATATGAAAAGTCTACATCTATTTTAGAAGCCTGTAGCTATTTCTGTCCAATGGTGTTGGGTAGCTGGAAACAAATTTTTTTTAAGATGGAATGAAAATTCACGGACTAAAATATTTGGTCCAAGGCATAGGGGGCTAGGCCATTTATTTAACTATTACTTTCAAATACAGGTTCCTTAATGCACGATACATTGCTTTACATGTCTCTGGAATGACTTTTCCTTATGTTTGAGCTGATTTATGACTTGAAAACTTTAAAGACTAATAGCTCCTTCCTGTAGTTAGGAATCGTAAAGTAACTTCTTTTGCTCTTATAGCGGTTCGCATTGTGTCGGGTTTAGATATGAAAGGAGAAACAAGACTTAGCAACTCGTTAAAAGTGTCTTGTCCATGCGCAAATAATTATAAAAATCGAGTGGATCATCTTGTAATTTTTTCAATAATTTCACTTTACCAGCGTAATATCTTCACTGAATCCACTTTTGCACCCTATTAAAACGAATTTTAGTTTCGTTCTTGGAACTCCTGCAAATTACTGTAGGAATTAATGCCAAAGAACAGGAAAGCTAGAAGTGACATGGAGCGCTTGTGGGCTTTATTTCTTTTTATGTTACTTGATGAAAAAATTGTTCACTTTACTTGGCAATTATAATGGGCCGTGTATGGAGTATCATTGATTGAGTATGTTATGAAAACAGAATCAATCAAATCAGGTTTCGAAAATCAGATAAACCTTATTCATCATGGGAAATCAGAATAAAAAGTAACTGAAACATCTGAAATTTTATTACAGAAATTTCGAGAATTAAACTAAGTTGGATAAATGGGTTTGAGTAGCAGCCTAGTGAGTTAGTTGTTACTGAACCCGTGAAAAGGTTATGCAATTGTGAGAGAAGTAGAGTGGATTGTGCTAAATTTTTCAGAAGATTTTAAGGAAATGTTCCTTTTGAGATTGTTGATAAAGTATTTTTTAACATTAGTGTACAAAAATACTATTACGGGGTATTGTGTTATTATATCATGGCCGAGATCAACCACGATCCTATTACTTTAACCCTTTCGGTACAATCGCCGCCTATAGTCGGCATCCGTGGAAAGCTCGGTGAGTACGACTACCACCTTTAATCGGCAACCACGGAAAGCTCTGAGTACGATAGTCACTTTTAGTCGGCATCCACAGAAAGTTCTGTGAGTACGATTGGGTGTTCTAATTATTCCGTCAAATGTGTAGTAATAATCAACAGAGTGTAAAAAGATATTTTGTAGATTAAAAACATATATAGTATATAGAAAAGCTACGGAAAACGATTTGATATGTTTTAATAAAATTGGGCTTAGATCACCTTCAGGATGGGTGCGAAAAGATTGAAAGAAGAATAATGGCTTAAAGAATTAATTGACTAAGGAAGTGATTCTAATGAAGAAAATGAGTATAATAGTTTAGCATTACGCAAAACGCGAAATAAATTCAGCACTTATCATTATCACCTCAGAATCAGAAGAAAACTGAAATACAAATTGGAACCTTTTCTTCATTTAAATGGACTTCTAAGAAATTTAGCCCCAAAATGAATGATTTTACGCCACAACGTTCGGGAGTATTGGGAAAAAAATTAACTTCCTCGTCGAGAATTTAAGATTACTTTCAAAAATTTTTTCCTGAAGAGTTAGTTGACTGCACTGTGGAAAAAACAAACAATTACTGGTTTCGACAACTGGACGACTTTGGGATTTCAGAAGTGACGAAATTGAACGAACTATATCGTTTTATTGCTGTGTCATTATTAATGATGCGAAACAAAAAATTATCATTAAAGGACTATTGGTGTAAAGATAAGCTTTTTCAAAGCTATATTTTCAGAGATCGATAATTTTTATTATTGAAAGTGTTTCATTTTACGGATGAAATCGGTAACACTACTTACAAATAAAGGAAATAGTAAAGTTACGCAAATCATTAAATGATATCAACGATTATGTAAAGGCTGCCTGTCGTTTAAGCAAAGGAGTAGGTTTGGAATGAAGTCATTCCTTTGCGATATTGAAACTGGCTATGTACAAGATATTGGAAAGCCGGGCGACATTGCTATGTCGCTTTTCCGACCTTATTTAACCAAAGGTCATACAGTTCATGTGGAAAACTGGTTTTCGAGTCCCACATTATTCAACCTACTCCATCGAAATGGTACGAACGATTGTTCCACGGTGCAAAAAAGACGAAGAGGAATGCCTTAGATTGCTGATAAATTGAGAAAAGGCAAGTTTCCGCTCGTCTAAAAATATATTAGTAATGAAATGTTTTGATAGAAAAGAATTTTATATGCTTTCTACTATAAATACCGCAAAATTGTCAGAAGCACCTAAAAGGTCTAGAAATAATGAACCTATTCTGAAGCCGAAATGTGTAATAGATTATAATTGTACAATCGGTACAATAGATAAATCAGACATACTTATAAGTACTATCGAAATAACTCAAAGTGGTATCGTAAATATTTTTTCTATTTGATAGACATTGGCGTATGAAATACTTTTAGCCTATATAAGCACACCACGAAAAAAAAAATATCAATGGGAAAATTTCACATGCAATTAGTTAAGGAAATATAACAAAAATCATCAATCTCATCAGTGTAGCAGGCCAGGAAGTTATTATTCCGTAAGGCTTACAGGGAGATATTTTCCTTCAATATGCCATTCCGGAAAAAAATCAAAAAGGAAGATGCGTTGTATGTAGCGCTGGTGGTAAAAGACGTGAATCCATGTATTTGTGCATTTCCCCCTGTTTTGAAAACTACCACACAAAGCTACACTATTAGTTTTGTCATTTATTTTAATCTTGTGATGTTGGAATTTATTAATTTATATGAATGTCATTTATTTTAATGTATTGTGCAGAAATAAATATGAATTAAAGTTAAATAAATTTGGCTTTATTTACTTTTGTTCTCATCCACAAATTCATTATTTTATTTACATGGATGCTAACCAGGAGCTTGACATTGCTATGAATCCCCACTGGAAGTGACACTACTTGGAATGAAAGCTGTACACTGTGTTTGCAGCAAAACATATTTTCGCGGCTCGTGGAAAACTTTATCGTACAGCGAATGTATAACCACGGCGAGTTCTTCCGTACCGAAAGGGTTAAGTAGGTTTTGCGTTTGCAATACAGTCAACTTTGTTAATATTACCGCTTAACATAAAATAAGTAGCTTCTACAACAAATGAGTAATTTGAAAACATTTGTTCATACTACAAGCTAATATGAATTTAGGTGGATATTGTTAGTCCTAATAAGAAGTGAATAAAAATCTAATATAAATAAATTGAATTAATTCTAATGTTGTACATTTTCCGACCAATTAAGTTTAAAAGCATCAGCACCACAATCAAAAACTTAAAATATAATTATTTTAATGCTTTATGCACATACATACATATATAAATAAAAATCTTGAAATATATTAAATTTACAACCAGTGATAAATACTTACCTCTTATTAATAAAACTAGTTTAATTGCTGAGTAGCACCAGATTTTACATTTATAAGTGTATTATTTGATTATAATAACAATGGGTACTTCTTAGTTTTTATATTCTTGTTATAAATATTTAATTTCTCATTTATCCACGCTATTGTTATAGTAACTTTCTGGAATAAAATTTACCTAAAGAAGGCCATTTTATTTGTATCATTTTACTCTCATCAATCCCGCAATTTCCGATTTTTTGTGAATTCCTGACTATTATAGCACGACGAAGTAGTAAATTAACACAATAAACATATTATAGTATACTGGTTACTTAATTAGATTGACTAATCTGTTCGTTTATTTATATTATAGAAATATGTGCACGTAACAATTATCACTTTTTATTATTAACCTAAATTATCTTATATTTAACAACGATTATTTTATATCAAAAAGATATATTTTATCAAATTTTAACGAAACAGTACTAAAATTTTCTTGGAAGAAGATATAATTTGAAAATATAAAAACAGTTCTTCGATATAGCGGAAAATCCCTGTTTTTCTTTTTAGTTTTAACATAAATATATGTATATGCGCGTAGTTAAAAGTTTATCGATTGTATTTCAGTTATATTTGTTCCTTACTCATATGTATGCGTATAGAACTTATGTTATGAAATTTACTAATCATTAAAACATGATTTAAAAACTTGTTTTAATTACTGTATTTAAGATCGATATACGTTTTTTTGATTTTACGAAACATTCATGAAAATTCTCAAAAATGTCAGCACTTCAAAAGATTTACGTATATTTCAGAAATCATTCTTGTCATTCCTTATATGATTTTAAAATGTAAAGTTAAGTGATACTTCTACCATATTTATACTTTCTGTATACTTCAGTAAGGTTTAGAAATTTTTTAAGATGGCATTAGTGATATTATTTATACAGATACAGATACGTTAAAAGCCCAAAGATGTTATTTTCGAGTTTATCAATTAAGTGTTCTTGTGTATAATAATTGATTGAATAATTTAGTTATCTTATATAAAACGGCCTGTACACTCACACTGACCTTTGTAAATGTATAAGGCATTTATCACGAGTGGCCCTTTATGTTTTGGCAGAAGTGCAAAAATAGTACGCAGTTATAGTATACATTAGATGCGTTACTGGACAACTGTCTGACGTAATGGATGGTAATTTAATTACAAAATGCATTATTAATTAGGGAAAACTTTGGTCCAATCGTTGTTTATTAGGATTGGCTAGCGGAAAATCAAATAAATGCAAAAGTGTCCCGATTCCGAAAACAAGAAAGCAGCTTACCTGTTAAAATAACATTGTGGCAGTCATAACTGGGCTACATAGGGCTAAAGCAACTTCTTAGGTTGATTACCACATGGCTTTTCAGGTCTATGTGAGACTGTTTAGGGTTAACCGATTGCCAACATTTTATCCTAATTTAATCTATTATAGGTATTATGGCAAATAAGGAAGTTCGACGTATGTTAAAGAACTAATGCAGAAACATTAAGATTTTCGAGAGTACTGTCGAAAGAGCTGACTACTCGGCTGGCCGTTCAATACGGGGTAGAATTAAGTAGTCACTTTCACGGAGGAGGAACTGTTCAGCATTCTCTATGACACCGAAGTGATACACACAAAATTACACAATGTAATTGTCCTTGAAGGACAAGAAGAACATCATGATGATGATTTTTTGACATTGAGGCTGCTAGCAATTAACAATGGTTGTAATTTCAATTAGTTAAGTTCTAGAATAGCTAGCCATGTGTTAAGGAGGACCATATGATAAGAAATGCTCAGCGATTCTTCTGGTATTGGTTGGAATGCTAAGTATAGCATTGGAAAAGGTATTTGCAGTTTTGTCTGTATGCGACTTTAAGTTGAGTTTTAATAGTCTAATTTAGTCTCAAAATGCCAAATATTCGATTATACGTAGTTATTGTAGTTTCTGAAAGCGGTTAGCAACGCAACGGGGTTGTAAATAAAAACTATAAACTCATGATAATAAAATGAATAATTAAAGTACACATAAGTATGACAAGAAGTGATTCTTAATTTCTAAAAATATTTAAAATTTTTTGAATAACATTTTATAAAATTTTCAAGAAGCATCGTAAAATTAAAACTTTAAACATGAATTTCATAAAAATCATGACAATCGACGCAGCCTTGTTCGAAAGATTCCTCTCGTTCGAAGCTATCTGATAAACCACGTGGAATTTTCTTCCGCGTGCGACTCTGCCGCACGCGGGCTTTCTGCTAGGATGGTTTGCGTTGATACAAACATTCAACGCATGTAGGGTGCTCCAGAGCTCGACTAACTGCTTCACCACTTCGTGAAACTTCACCCGGATATTTCGCAAAAGCATTTTCAGCTGACTGTGATCTAATTGGTCCGCTATCAATGGTGAGTATTCGTTCAGGTGATACACCATAGCGGTAAGCATAAGCACTACTAGAACTACTTTCACGAGATGCTGATCGCTCCAGTGATTTACTTAGCCTCTTTGTGGAAGGTTTTGCATAATGGTCGCTGCAAGTTTTTGTGTCATATACAGGATAGTAGTGATAGTAAGGCTCGGAAGATTTCTGAGTGTCAAAACTACCATGAGCGCTCAAACTTCGTTTTCGGTTTCCACGATCAGGCGACCGTGAATCGAAACTGCTTCTAGGACTTTTCAAAACAGATTTCGGTATATCTAAGTTTGGTTCAGAACCACGACTGTCGAGACTACTGCGCGGTGTGAGGGTGTCTCTGGAATGTCGACTACAAGAACTTCGATCGGGTGATAAGTGTTCAATGCTACTTCTAGGGGAAAGATGTGGTGATCGCGATTCAATACTACATTCATGTGAAGAAGCAGTTAATTGCTTTTTAAGACAACTACGATCGGGTGATCTAGATTTGCACGGACTTTGCGATTGTTTTAAAATGCCAACAGTGCTATTAGAAGGACTTTGAGATCTTTTCAGAATTCCACCCTCTGAACTTCGACGTGGACTAGGCGTGCGTCGATCGGATATCCGATCTTGTGAATTATCTCGACTTAAACTCACACTTAATCGTTTCCCTTGATCAACGCTACTTCGTGGGGACTTAACTTTGATTATTCTTACAGGACTGCTTCCTTGAGATTTGGAACGGTCGGGTGATACATAAATGCTTTGTCTGGGTGATTTAGTTCCCTTTTTATTGCTATTACTTTTGGAACTTTTGTCGTTAGATTTGGACTTAAAAATTTTATCGACTTTTTTGTCGATAACTATCACCCGTGGGGAGTTAGAGGTTGGGTCTTCTGAGTCTTCCGATTTTTCAGTACCTCCGCGATCACTACTATCACTTTCACGAGATGGAGAAGGTATATCTGGAACAGATGTATTTTCAACAACTGTTTGTGGTTCGGGAGACAGACTTGAATCGACCTGTTGCGATTCAAGATGTTTTTCTTTAAGATTTTCCATGTACTTCGCAATGTCAACGGTGTCAGTTAAATTTTCACGCTCCAAATCGCACAAGTGTTTATCCATTACTCTATTTGATTGGTCATCAATGCCAAATTTTCTATACTCCTTTACAGTTGTATTACAGCTACTATCTGTTTGTGTGACTGATTGCTTCGAAAACAGCTCGACAATTTCAATTTCATTTTTGGGTGATTCTTTGCTTGATAACATTGCTGAACTAGTTGTTGCTGTTTGTGAAGATGACATTTGAATCTTACCTAAATCTTTCATGAGTACTGGCTGGTAAGTTGATGGTGGATGGGATGATTGTATCAATCGCGCTTGACTACCAGTGCTCCCAACCGATAATGTTGAGGTTGTGCTGTACGAAGAGCATTAACCAACCAACAAAAATGAAAAGAGAAAAGAATAATGATAGAACATGATGAGGCAATTTGACTAGTAACACTAATTAATTAAAATACGTAAAGAATTTTCACGTAGGTATAAAATAATTTAAAGGAAAATATTTCCACCTACCTTAACGTGAGGTGATTAGGTGTCTTTCCAAGAGTAGCTTTAGGTTTAACCGTCCCCTGTTGAGAATCTTCTTCACCTTCTGACTTCGTTCCAGGATCTAATCGTTCCTGATCGCTTGGATGATGCTTTGGAGGATCTAAAAACATTTTTTAATGGAAATCGTTCTAAATATGATGCTTGTTTAGTAAAAATTACCAGCAGTGTCACCAACAGTTTTGCTACGACTTCTGAAACCTAGTTGCGGCTGGCATGGCGCGTCATCGGTATCTTGACTGCCAGAAAGATTGTCATAGTCGATATTGCCAGCAGAATGACGTTGGGCTGTTGCCTTTTTCTTAGTTTTACCTAGTGTTTGTGAACCTTGAATAATCGTTATCTGTTTGGAAATAAGAAATTTTAAATTATTTCCTTGTTATCCTGTGAATGATTGTTTACAATATATAAAAAACCTAGACGAAATTAGAGTGTAACGTGTATTTGGAAATATGGAAAATCTTGATTAAAGAAAATTTTAATTTAGGTTTTACGTAAAAATCTACCTGTGTATACGTTTGAAAAAGTATTTATGAAATAAGAGTTAATAATAATCCGCATTAATCCGCTTAAACAATGACCAAAAAGAACAAAAAGGCTCCTATCAGCTTTAGGAGCCACGTACACTGTGACGTTATTGCACATTATAAAAAAATTTTTAATACACCCATGTCTCATTCTAAGTAGGAAATTATCAAGGTTCCTAGGTTGGAGCAGGCCTGGGCCAATGCTATTCGATTTTTGTCTTAGCTTGAATGCCAAAAGTAGTCTCATCGAAAATTTTAGTAACTTCGTGCTAAACTTGGTATGCAACCTAGGCCCATTAAAATACAGTGCACAACCTGACATAGAGCTTCTGTCAGATTAAGGAAGTAAAAAAAACTAAAAGTCACAATGCCTGTTTATGTCAAGAATGTTTTTTCGAGGATCATTTTGATAATGACGTTATTGAAGGCTCTCGCTATGTCTATAAACAGCCCAGTGCTCTTTGAAGTTGGTTTACTATGCTATCCTCGGGAGCTTAAAGGAAAAGGGGGGCATATCACGGCATAATAAGCTGGGTTCAGTCCATGTTGAGAAATCGGATTATAAATACGAATTTCGGAAATGAAAAGTTGACAGCGGTGGTGAACAGAGGAACTCCGCAAGGAGGAATTCTTTCACCATTTCTATGGCTGATAGTGGTTGATGTATTACTAGAAGCCTTGTCAAATAAAGGTCTTTATATTATCTGCTATACGGATGACTTATCGATTGGTTGGGAAACTAAATTGGGAAAAGCACTTTAAAAGCACTCGGAGCTTTGTGGACGTTTAGGAATGCGATTGGCAAGGCATGGGGATTATCACAAAATGGATATATAAGAGTGTAATAAGATCCATGCTAATACATGGTGTTAAGCAATGAAGGTGGGCTGAAACCAGAAAGAATTGGATCAGGTGCAGAGCATATGTTGCTTAAACATCACATAAGCAGCGATTGCCTTTGAGGTTATCCTAAAGATTACCCCACTGGAATTCCACGTCAAATGTGTGGCACTACACTCAGCAGTACATTTATGTATGAAAATCTGGAAGGTAAAGGGCGCACTCAAGATGAAAGGATCGCCCACGAATTCACGATCAAATAAGTATTTGAAAAAGAATTCAGTAATTTCAACCTGCAAGTAAAATCTCGAAACTTATTTTCGGACAGAAAAAGAATGGATCAATGAAAATCCCATAGCGGTATATACAGACGGCGCCAAAGGCGAGTGAGGCTGGAAATTTAGGCGGGGTGAATAGCTCCTCCTCTGTTTTTCAGTTTTTATAGCAGCGATAGAGGTAGGAACAATGAAGCTCATGGGACTGGGAATGAAATCCTCAAGAATAGAAATATGTACGGACAGCCAGGAGTAAATAAAGGCGTTAACAAACGCCATGGTGAAATCCAAAGCAATAAAGGCTTGTAAGCGAGCTATTGTGGAGTTAGGGAATCAAAACGAAGTAACCATAATATACTTACCTGGGCATTGCGAAATCCCCAGGAATGAAAAAGCAAATGAATTGGTGCAGAAGAGGGCAAACGAAGAAATTCAAACAATGCTCAACTTTGGCATCCCCCATCCAGGAAGCTAAATAGAAAATTTAGGAAGGGGCGACGAGAAAACATAAAGAAGAAGAGATTATATAAAAGCATTCTGCGGCACTCCCAAGAATCGACATAAAATCAGATAATTAAGATGAATAAAGCCAAATTGTGACTCTACCTGTGTTGGCCTTGTAATAGGACATATGCGTGGTGGGGGAGGGGGGGGGGGCAAGACCGTTTAACACGTGCTCGGCCTAAGTTCGGTATTGGCGCAAAAATGTTTCAGAATCTTGGCGACGGACTTCTGCGATGAACTGGGTTATAAATTGATAATACAATTTGTTATGGATACGCTGGCTCGGATATTGACCCTAGAGAACGTTGCCGAGCGGGAGGAATATAAAGGGTTATTTAAGTCTCATTATAAGGGAGCCAGTACCTTCCTAGCGAGTAAACCAATCATTGTGTTTTTCTAAGTTCAATATGGTATATGTTCACGTAGGGTCGAAGTAGCACTTAAGGGGGTAGCCAGGTTTGAAATTTTCAAAAAATTGAACTTTTTTTTTCTCAATATTTAGTCACTCTATAACCTCAGAAATAAGATAAAAACGACTTTTGATCTCATAGCGTATCAGAAGTGGCCGAAAAATTAATCACGCCGCCAAGCCTCGAGCGC
The DNA here is from genome assembly GCA_964036015.1 of Leptarthrus brevirostris. NCBI lineage: Eukaryota > Metazoa > Arthropoda > Insecta > Diptera > Asilidae > Leptarthrus > Leptarthrus brevirostris. Next base: position 146,156,492 of record OZ038373.1, on the reverse strand, counting down.
TCGCATCTTACAATCGGCGTGTCGAGATGACCGTCTTATCGAAGTAGTATCTTACCGTCTTATCGTCTTTTCTCAGTATCTCAATCTAGATCCCGCGAGAACGAGCATTTTGAGGACGAAGAAGGAATATTGTACGGAGCAGGCATTGCTGATTAAAAGTGAGATAATTTGATTCCCATAATTCGACGATGAGACGTGTTTTTCGCACTTTATCTTTTAAACGCGTTTATCCCAAAACACATTTTTTTTGGGTTGTCGCCACGATTCCAGTCGATCTACTAGGACAATTTCATTAAATTTTTTTTTAAATATTCAGAAAAAGCTTAGCAATCGCATGAACCTCGGTCTTGATTTTCAAATAATATTTAATAACAATATGAAACAGTTCTTGCTTAAAAAATGTAGAAAAAAAAGAAAAAATGACAAAAACTTGCACTATTTGTTTATTTATGAATTTTTTTCCATAACTGAGGTTCAGGATATAGCTATTTATGTGCTCTTTTATAATCAATTTTTGTTTTGTGTTTTAGATAACCCAAAGTTGAGAAATCATGGCAACCGTTTCTTAACATGGCGTCATCAGATCGGCCATAAATTAACCGGATGTTAATGAAAATAAAATTTTTTTTGGAAGTTATTAACATGTTAGAAAACATACTAAAAATTTGTAAATGTCAATTAAAGATTAATGTTAAAAAAATGTAGTTGAAAAAAGAGGTCATTGAAACCTGGCTACCCCCTTAACGATTATATAAAGTTCGTCTATTTCTATGGTATGTTTGGTATATGATTTTGCTTGCTCCGTTGCTCTTATTCATCATATCTAAAATAAATTGATGAAGAGCGTATTGCGCACGTATATGGTATTGCTGCGTAGAGTTATTTCGAAATTTTTCTCAAACCGTTTTTGCTACAGTATTCGTTATAGGTATCATTAGAAATGTTGTTATGTATTTTGCATCGATAGTTAAGTAATTAGGGAGCGGGGGGGGGGGGGGGGGGGTGTTTGGATAACATCTTTAAAAGCAAATATCTCGTGAATGAAGGGTTAAAATCGAAAGCGAAAGATTTGGTGTTGCATTATTTTAGAAAAATTTATCTATGGACGCAGTCCCGAGCGCAGGGGGGGGGGGGTGTATATGACCATATTTTTTAAATGCATAATATATCATATTTGATGGACATCCATTTGATGATATTTTTCTTTGTGTAGCTCTTTTATTTATTTTTTTAATGAAATTAGATAACCTTACATCACTCATTTGGTGCAAAAAAGAGGAAGCGATGGTGTCAAGAAATTGAGAATCCCTAGATGTGCGACAACATGAGGAAAGCAATCGTCATCATTGTTGGGTACCCATAGAACATTGGGTAAATTAAAGTCACTAAGAAGAAGAATTTCTAAGCTAAGGAGTAGTTCAGTATCAACGTAGTTTATTAGGCTGGAGGAATATAGCAAGATTGCAAAAAGATATTGAGCTTAGCAAGAGATAGCTTAGGAGTGAAAAGTTCAATAGTGAGTTAACTAGAGAAGGCAGGAACATCAAGTAAGCTAGAGTTAAAGTTCGATCTACAAGCAACCAGTACTCCACTACCCCGGCACACAGTTCACATAGGTAGTCACTGCTAATGTATTCAAAAGAGTAACCAAGGAAGTACTGAAATAAATCTTTCAATTTACTTTTAGTGTACTCTCTGCTTAAGTAAATACTACAGCTAAGATTATGAAATTTAATTTAATTTTTTCCTTTTATCTGTACATAATTATTTCGGTTTTAATGCTTATTATGTGTACAAAATCTGTGAACATCTGATCATTCCAGCATTGCTATATAATTTTACTTTTTGTACACATAAACACTCCGAATCTTGTGTGAGTCTATTCAGAAACCATCCTGCTTTCGAAAAAAAATCACTATAAAATCAACTTTTTGCGATTTAAATTGTTTAAGCTAGTACATACTCAGTGAAAAGGGTAGTTCAAACTCAATTTGAGGTTGCTAGGTTGCTCCAGTAAAAGCATATTAAACAAAGACTTCCTCCCTTCCTCCCTAGTAATTGTCATGTAACTCCTTAATTATTTACTACGAGGTACGACATATACGCGATAGGGCTTCTCCTTTAGTTACTTCCTCTTAGATTATTTATTATCATAACCGTCCCCTGCAATACAATTTATAATTTGTTTGGAGGAGTACTATGACCTCCTTTAGTATTAATCGCTGAAAACAGAAACACCCTGTATATTCAAAAATGCACAAAATGTGTATATTTTTTGCAGTTTTGCAAATATTCAAGTGGAATAAATCTTCACGTTTTTATTTATTTTCTTTGGATCTAAAAAAAGCGATGGTTTTAGACTTGGGTGACTTCTCTTCTTTGACTTTTTTATAAAAACCTTAAAATCAAAATTATATTTTTTGCTCTAGATTAGCATTCCCCTTTCTCTTGTACGAAAAGCCTCCATCCCACATGTACGTATAGTATATATGCCATGAAAATTTGTTTGCTAGTTAAACAGTTTGCTTCCTTTTTTATTTTGTACCCAAAAAATTAAATTTTACAGAAGAACTTGAAAAACCTTTAAAATAAATATGTGATATTGCAAAAAAAACAAAACCTATTTCTTCCCTAAAAGAACTTTAATGTTCGTAATCCCTGTCAATTCTCTAGTTCATTGATAAAGGTTAAAACGAAAAATTACGTGGACTTGTCCTTATACTTACTTGTTGTTTAGGCCGTTCAAGGGTCTGTGAGCTTCCAGAACCTCCGTGAGATGATAGTCCCGAGACTGAGTTCATACTGCCTAATCCCTTCATTGGAATTGACATGTTCCTAACACTTTCTCGAATTATTTGACGAATTGTCTTTAAGAAGGCATTCCTGAAGTCAGCAGTACTATTTGACAGGACGTAAACCTTTTCTGAACGCCTTTGCAGCTGAGATCTAAGATGAATCAATTCCCATAGAAAGTGTGAGTCCATGTCTTTCGCAGACGATGCACGAACTTGTACTTCGGTTACTGGAATAAGAACCTGATAGCGTATAATTTCCACTTCGTTGGGGGCGTTTTTACTCGATACACCCTGTTAAATAAGAGCGAATTTATATTAATATTACATAAATGTGCGACTATAAAGCAAAAGCACAATGGCCCAACATACCATTAATTTCTTTTTTTGACGTAGTCGTTCTTTACAAAGGAACACAACCGCAGATTTAAATACAAAACACATTGCATGAAGTTCGAGACCTTTCTTGATTTTACCCAAGAAATCTGAAATGTTTAACCATTCGACCCCGCCATAATATAAAAGGTCACCTGGAATTGATGAAATTTGTGACAACCGAAGAGTTTCTGTGAACGCATGCATATTTCACATCATGTGTACTCGGCGTAAATTTAATATAGAAATTTGTAATACACTTACCTGGACTCAGATCGATTGGTTGTTTGCATGATTTTTGATGTTGTCTGAATAAATGATCAAATATAGCACCATATTCTTCGTGGATTCGTTGCATTTCATTGATGTGTTCTGCTACTTTCTCCATTCCCTTAAGAGCCTCTGCAAAAGGATATGATTAGCTCTTAAAGTTTAACATGCATAAAATACATTTAGATTGAAATCTTACCAACTAAGTGCAAATGTTCGTCAGCCCGAGGATCCGTTAAATTCCTTAGTTGCTGCAGTAATAACGGATACTTCAGTATCCTTTGTATTGGCTTAATTAAATAAGATTCAAGTGTACTACTATGTTGTTGTTTTGGATTCCGTGCTGCAAGGAATTCCTGCAAAGCTTGATTGCCTTCATCTAAAATATATCAAAGAAAAATTTCCTTAGGTGGTTCTTTACAAGGTAAAATTGAAGTGCTTCTTTAATTTGAAAATGTGTGGCATAAAAAATGCTTAAATTTAAAGGTCTTTAAATTTTTTTCTGTTCTTATTTAAAATTATCAGAATGTATGAACTTTAAAATTTGTATGTAATAAATAATAACACTTTTTCAATACTTATATGTCTGTCGAAAAGTTTAGAAGTAATCGTATTTGTTCTTTTGTAGTAGTTTGGAGAAGGAACAGATTCCGTAACCTAATCTTAGAACCTTTTATTAATTTTTATATCTTATTTTCAATTAAGTGATCTGAATTTGCCTTGAAAACTGCTCTGCAGTTATCCTGTCTTTTTACAAAAAACATTTGGTCCTAGTTGCCTCAAGAATTTGTGGGACATGTGGCGGGAGAAGACCTGCAATTTAAGATGGACCGACATTACTAGGCAACCTAAATTTGCCTTAAAGCGTTTTCAGTAGAAACCAACCATGTATCGCCACCGATGGGAATCGAATCTAGGTCTTTCATGATGGAAGACCAATATGCTATCATTCAGTCCAATTTGTTATATACTTCCTTTTTATGTAGTTTCTTGTCAAAAGATATTCGAACAATATTTAAACGTTTGTTTACTGACATTCTTTGCTTTAAAAAACAATTCCGTTTTGCAAATATTTAATTATTTTTCTTCTACGCTATATGAAATGGTATTATGTACTGAGATTATAGAATAAAGTTAGTCTTAACCTAGGTAAAAGCAAGCGAAGCTTTCATTGAAGAGGCGAGACATTGAACGTATTGGCTAATGCATGACGTACAGAGTTCACTTAGAGAGCGAACAGGAACTGATATGCTCACACAGTCCAGTTGGATCAATGCGTTGAGCGGCAAGACCAACATGCCGTGGGTCCCGGGTTCGAGCCCAGATGACTGAGCTTTTATTAAGAAATTAAAATAATCCACTCCGTCTCTGGGCTGTTGTCTAGCTCGCAGCAATGCAAACAAGACTCAAGTTTCCTCACTTCCCTTACCCTAATTCCCTTCCGGCCAAAACCATGCTAACGCATCAAAGGGTTGTCCCCTAGGATTTGGCCACATCGTATAAAAAAAAAAAAAAAAAAAAAAAAAAAACAAAAAAATGCGGATGAGTGATGTACGCTTGTCATCTGTGCAGCCTAGTTAACGTCAAGTGAGTTCAAATAATGAGGCTTTCCGAGAGATTCGAGGTCTACATTCGTCGATTTAAACCTATCTTTAATTCGGTCGGCTCAGCTACCACTGCAAAGATTACTTACTACTAGATAACTGGCTCCCTAAAATATCCAGCTAGTCTAGAAAAAGTAACACTGGCACCACAGTAAAACGAAATATGTATATCCAGCTTTTGAAGCCGTAAGAATATACATGCAGTCAATATTATTTGAGAGAATCACTTACTCCTGTCAAATTTCTGTTTTCATCCGGAGAGAATCACAGACTCCTGTCAAAAAAGTACCGCCCATTCTTGTCGAAGAGTAAAAATGTACCAAAATGAACCAAAAAGTACCACTGATAAAAATGTGAAGCGCATGGGTGTGTAAGAAACTTTTAGACTGGCAATGTATTCTGATCTTTTAATGAGTGAAGTACACATGACATTTGTAAATGCACATAAGAAAAGTATACGTGTATCTTATCCACAAAAGTTGTTGGCAATACTTCGAAGAGCACGCTAGACCTGTTGTTCTCCACGGACCACTGTAGAACTATAGTGAGGAGATGTCTTTTTTCTTTGCCTTCTGAGTCTGGCTTCAATCCTGCTTTTCATGTAGTCTGCTGCTCTAAACTTATTTAAATCTGCCTTTTAATTTTGATACTTATTGTTACGACTTTCACAGGGATGATTACTGCCTAATGATTCAAATTTAAGTAAACTTGGGACTGCCTTTTTCGAGAACGTGATATTGATTGTACTATAGAGTTATTTTACGGCTTTATGTTTTCATGTTTTGTCCATTGTGTTCCCGTATCTGAATCTCTTTTCGTCCTTAGCTTAATAAATCTTCAAAGAATCTTAAAAATCTTAAAAATAAAGCTAGGAAGGGGTTCTTTCTCTCTCGTTGTGAGGAAGATTCTCTTATAGATTCTTCTCACTTCTGAGTCCGAGTTTGCCTATTGTAATTATGTTATTAAGGTTGGACTGTCCATCTGTGTTAATCCCAAAAATCTTAAGCGCAGGAGTTATCACTACCCATCTGTTATACGTCACTGTGACCGGAATACCGAGGATCCTTTGGCTGCTGCTAACTTCTTTGCCAGTATCTTTCGAGCTGCCTTCTCAACAAATAGTCGCAATATTAGTTTAGGTGATAATTTCTTTACGAACTATCCTCCGACTTCCTTATCGATTAGGGATTTCTTATTTGGTGATGCTTCGATTATGATGCATACTATGCAACTGCCCAATAGTTCCCGTGTCTGTCCGAAAGAATTGTGCCCAGTATCTTACTCATGTTCTTACTTATTTATTTACCTTGTCCATATCCTGTGGTATTTTTAATTAATTGTGGAAATCGTCTACCTCTTCTTAAAAATTGTAAGAAGGACGATATAAAGTATATAATAAAAGACCTATTGCTAATTTATCTGCCATCGCGAAACTCTTTGAAGCACCGGTTTGTGATGTCCTTATTTTCATGGTAAACCGTTCTTGGGATCCTTCCAGCCTGGTTCCACCAAAGGTAATGACTACTAAACTAATAAAGTTCAAAAACTATTGTATTTCCACCATCGAAGCTGGCGAACAGGTTGATTGTGTTTATACCGATTTTAGTAAGGCCTTTGAACGCATTGACCACAAGTTGCTTGTTTTCAAACTTGCTTCATTGGGTTTTTGATCTTTTTTTCGTCCAAGGGATTTTTTCCTATCTATCTGACCAAACACAGCGTGTTTTGTTCCTGGGTTTTTCTCTCTTTTCGTATTGTCTCTGACATTAAAGATTGTCTCTGACATTAAAGATTGTCTTCCGCTGAGTTGTAATATCAGTCTTTTAATTTTTTGTGTATTGCGAACATGATTTCTCTGAATACTATATACGTTTGTCTCGTTTTCTGCAGGAAGGATCAATTAATGTTTGATTATTTTTCAGTGGCAATTTGCTAACCAGACTGAATAGAATAAAACATCTTGATGTTGTTTTTGATGCGCATTTGTCTTTCGTTGATCACATCAGTTACATAGTTAACAAGACTAATGGTTCTTGGGTTTCGTAATGAGATGGTCTAATAATCCCGTTATCACCAATCTTCTTTTTTGTGCTTGGTCTCCGTCCTATGCGGTACATAGTGCTCATATTGAGGCTGTTCAGCACAGGTTTCCCAAATTTGTAAATTGTTAATAGTTATTATATCTATCTCTCTAGTTCCCGTAACGACTTGTGACGTTACGATTTGAGACAACGGTTGGACATGGACCTATTATTTAAACCGGATTCCGAACCACTGTCGGTGCGATTTGAACCTCCGGATTGGTAGACCGACACGTTATTACTGACTCCACTGATGACACCGACTATCATTATCACTTCACTTTTATTGTATCCTTACTTTATTCTTTGTTTATTTTTATTATTGTTTTAATTTTCCAATTTTCTCTTTTACTTTTATTTTATTTCTTATTCTCTTTTACTGTTGAAACTTTATAAATCAATAAATAAATAAATGAGTCTACCACTTCTCGCAGCGAGTCGAAAATAAAAACTATTCTAGAAATGTTACGCCCCTTTTCAGGGGTGGCCAAGGAAATTAAGCAGACTCTGTTACAGTACGAAGGAAGAGCAGCAGGTTTATTCCAGGGGAGGCTACGAAGTGCGCACCCAAGAAATCTACGGTGCGCCGCATCGATGTGATTGATGTGCACCGCAAAATAAGGAGTCCATATAGTGCTAGCGTTCTCCAGGATTGATCTGACGCAGGTGCAATATAGGAGCTTGGCAAAGTAGGCATCGTAAAGTTACCTGGGCACTTTGATGAATATTGAGTATTATGAATGAATATTACTAATAATATTAACACAGAAATGTAAGTATTTTAATCATATTAAAAAAACTACATTATTCAACTCATTCCCTTATTTATTATTAATATTGATTATTTATTTATTTTTTTACTATTCTTTTACTATTATAAATACTGTTACATGATTTGATTGTTCGTTGTTTAAGCAGTTGTGAAATAAAATAACATCATTTAATTAAAAGAAACATCAAAATCAGTACACACGTTACCCATTTGTGTTTATGTCTATTACGGCATTTTGAAGTTGGTGAAAATTTAACAAGTAAGACAACTACCAACAGGAGGGACTTTTCTATATAACCATATATTAATTCTCGTTCTTTATGATCTCACGTATTGAAATGTTTAGGAAGTTTTGTATGGTATGTTTTGTTTGATATGGGATATGTATTGGTTTTATTTGCTCCCAACTTCACCATACCGTAATATACATAAAACCCTTTATAATTTTATACTTTTTAGCGCTGTTTGTAATGTTGGTACTACTTTTTTTTTAAACCCTATTTTTCATTCTTTAAGGCCTCCTCTATGCTGTGCTGTTGAAAGAATGCCGCTGGTATGAATACAGCGATTACAACAGTTGCAGAACAGTTGTTGTACTCTACAAAAAACAGAGTAATCGAAATTCGCTCACTTTTCGCACCCCTTTTCCATTCCCTCAGCCTAGATACAAAATTGCATACCATGGTGTTAGTCTAGCAACGTACTCCATACGTACTTCATAAGGCGACTGATCCTTTCTCTTCCCATCAGCACTCTAGGTACAAAATTTTTTTCATAGTACTAATGAGGCAAAGGTATTTTGTACTACAGTATTCAAATCATCAAAATCGGTCAACTCCTTACGGCGCTAGGTGCCGCATGTCCTTCCACTCCGACCCTAAGGCCAAAATTTTTGTTATAATACTAATGGAGCAAAGTACTCCTAACGAACCATCCAAATTGGTTTTCGCATTACCAAATAGCCGTCTTCCATTCTTCACCGCTGCCCTAGGTACAAAGTTTTTCTCATAGTAACAGTGCATACTTTATACAAATCTGTCCACGCGCTATGAAGTTAGGCTACGCCCCTCCCTCACACCCACCAAATAATGGAGGAACATATTCTATACAAAATAAAAACGAGATATTCTCAAATCGATTCACGCGTTACGAGGTTAGGCTACATGACCCCCCTCCCCTACTAGATTCAACCCCCCTTCAACCTTCTTGGGTTTTCTGTACTTCAAAAGTGAGTATTATATTAATTCACTGTGTCACATTTAGTGAATTGTGATTTATCCGTCCTCAGAATCTTATCCAAGAATGTCAAGTCATCAAATTCTCCTTTAAGTATCCAATTACAGAATTCTTCACAGTTTTGTCCTGCGGCTGAAGTTCCTGTACGGGTGCCACATGGAAAGGATGAAGTCCTTCTCTTCGTAACACTTACGCTTTAAGCTATGAGCCTTGTAGTTGTAGTAGGATTAGCTCTGCTTGCAGCGAGAATTGTCTCCTTCATTTCTGATGAAATTAGTGCAACATTGACCCGTGTGAATTTTTACAAAACCATTACTTTACGACCTACAGTATGCGTTTTATTAGGAGGACAGGCATGAGCTATACGTTTTATGATGTAACTTGAGAATGGAAAACGACGGGGAGAGGGGGGGGGGGGAAGAGATAGACCCTCTTTCCCATAAAATGTTTTTCGTTTCTTACAAATCTACCAAATCTTTAATTTTTGCATCTGAGAAGTTAAAAGTGACTCACGCAATATACAAAAAATGTAAATATTTCCGGTTGGAATCTCAACGGCGGCAACAGATAACGATATATATAAGAATATTGCGGCTTGCAGTGTAATGTCTGTGGTTAGTAATCAACCTTAAATAGTAGGTCCACTCGCAATCGTTGACATGACATCGGATGAAGCTGTTCTTCCGACCATCCTTTACAAAGAGTTACGGCAACTAGGTGTAGGCGATATTTTACTGTTAGACGTATTCAAAAGAAACCTTTTTTACGAATTTTATTTTAAAACTTTATTTTAGTATTCAGATCATCGGCTATTTTAAATGTTACCTCTCTTGTTAAATTTACCTAAGGGCAAGTTAGTTAAAAACTTTTCAATAGAATCCTCGACGAAACGTCAGTTTTGAACAATTATATAATTATTTAACAGTGGATAGTTGTTCGAAGTTCTATGTATGAAAAAAACTTGAAGTTAATTAACTGAATACCCTCATAGAAAAAAACTAGAAATTTGAAACAACAAAAGGACAAAATTTGCTGCTCCTTCTTGTTATTTTGGCTTTCATCTTATTAGCAATAATCCAATAACTTAAGGCTCTTTTGTGTTGTAGAAAAGTTTCAAATAGCTCTTAGAGACAATTTTACAAGTGGAAAATGAAATTATGCGGCAAACTTTTTCTCGAATCTAAAGGATACTATATATATGTATGTACCTGCTATGAAAATCAAGTTCTCAAACAGGAAGTAGTTAAATAAAGATTAAAGGAAGAGATAACCTATTTTTAAAATAAAATCAACTACAAATGAAAAAGAACACTTTGTAAAGCTGATTATATAGACAAAATCGGTACTTACTTGGATGCAGAACTTTCTGTGCCTTGCTATGGCTGGCACAAAACGATGAGTAGAGTTTAAAGTGGTTCACGTAGTATAAGAACGCAGAGCCAATGGAGAACAGGACGTTCTGGAAATAACACGAAAAGGTACAGATTAGAGTTTCCTTTCAGGAAGTAATGAAATTCATTGGAAACGTATGGCAAAAAGCTTTTTAAGAATATCAAATATCCGGTACTACATAGCAGTTACCACGGGAATAGCATAATACTTTGAAGAATATCAGCTTTCGGAGTATACTGGATTGTACAAACTAAGTCCCAAGATTCATTTGTAAGAATTTACTGACGACAGCTTTAATGGTAATTTTTTAATATAGACTTTAAAATTCTTCTCGATGCAAATGACATTGTTTCCCTTAGTTAGTATCGTATCTAGTTCTATTCTGCGATAATTAAGGTGCGACTTTGGACTTTTTGCAAACCGTCTACGTTATTTCACCTCTCGTGCTTCAATAACTTTCTTTTACCTCAGTTGGAAATGCATTCTTATTAAAAGCTTTTTGCCATCATGTTACCTTGTAATAGTTATAACAATTTCAAGTGAAGAATAAAAAAAATCACCTTAAATAAAACAAATAGAAAAATGAGAAAATAATTTCCTTACTTACCTTGAACTGACTTGGGTGCTCGAATTTGTGGAAATCCGGTTCCAATTCAAGTGCCTCTTCCAGATTTTGTAGAAATTGTCGTTGGAAAGTTACGATTTCTTGAATGTTACCAAAGAGGGCGGAGATTTCAGCATTTGAAAGGAAAGTTTCCCGTTTCAATGGCTCCAAATAGTGTTCTAATAGATTGTTTAAGTGCTGTAAATACGAAATTGAAAAATTGAATGAAAACAAAAAAGTTTACTTAAGTGCTGTTTTGTTTACATTTTGATGTCAACAACATTGAAAAATCTGAGTTAAGAACAAGAGTGTTTAAAGGGTCCAACAAACTTATTTAGAATGAAGATCTTAGTGTAAGATTGTAAAAGTCTTCGTAGATTGAACGTTTTAACATTTAAATCATTTTGAGTAAGCAAAATGCATGGGTAATGTTTTGAGATTTCAGAGAGTTTTATAAGAGTTTTATTTTAAATTTTAAGTGATAAGCTTAAATGAATACTATGATAAGATATCAGACAGATGTGATCCTTGAGGGCCATACCAGGAACTTTTTACATTAATCAAATTTACTGGTGCAATGATGATATACTTTCTCTCAATTTTTCTTTCTTTCCTGATCGGGCATAGAGTGTCTATTACACCGTCCCTCTTCGTCTTAAGCGGGTTCGCATCCAGAGCTTGCTGAGCGATCTTTTCTATCTTTTCTATTTTACAAAGCCGTATAGTGTAATGATATTAGTTATATTAAACAACTCATCCAAGTCAATTCATTGTGGCATCATTGAAAGATTGCTGGAAAGATTCCAGTCGTATATTAGAAGAAATAGATCTCATGGAAATGCATATGCACACTCGCGACGATCATGTAAGCCAGAGTCTGGAAGGAAAATGTGACCATGTGCAAAGACTAACGTACCCCTGACAGGATGGAGTAAGGAAGAACTTCGAGCAGCCCAATCAGAATACGGGAATATATCTCCAGTTTTGACGTGGAAAAAGAACGATGAAAGGCCCTAATAGCAAGTTTCAGACAGAAGTGCAACACTGAAGAGCTACTTCCGGCAACGTAACTCGCTCAGTGTTGAAGGCAGATTATTGATTCTCAAATGCTAAAAACTCGGCGAAGTAGTAGTATTACAGCGATTGATCCCCAGGAGTAAGATAAAGGATGTGCTAGAAAAATTTCATAATGGTGCTTCCCAAGGACATCTTAGCGTCAATAAAACTGTGCAGAAATTAAGATAACGATTTTACTGGCTGGTAGACAATAACAAGGTGAGGGACACATCAATATAAATAACTACGCTGGCGCAGCTTTTAAGAGAATTGCGATTGACGTTGCGAGAATATTTCCTGAGTTGGATCGAGGCACCCGATACATTCTAGTGGTAATGGATTATTTTAGTAAACCAACTAGAAGTATATCCAATTCCAAACCAAGAAAGAAAGACAGTGGAGTTAGTGACGAATTCGATCCGCAGATTTAGCGTCCCTCATCAGCTGCATTCCAACCAAGGACGAAAATTTGATCCTACCTCCGAAACAACGTCCCCTACCGCTCACATATTTTTTTCTTATTTCGACCCCAGCTATTGAATCCTTTAATATCGTCCACGAATTCCTGAGCACCCTGCATTTGATTTTTTTCTCCAAAACGGCTCTAACGATGAAATTTGTTAAATAGTGGATATTTGGGCCAAGAGACCATCTACATATATAGGTGCAATTTCGGTAAAAATTCGGCATCATAATTTATTTACCGTTATGTTTATACATATAGGTAGTATATGTATAATACTGAGGCGGGAGCTAATTTTTTAACGCCTGTTTAGATGATTCTGTTTTATTGTATAAATATATTCCCCCCATTCTCTCTAATGATTATAGTTGTAGACCTAGCGTGGGATTGGGAAGAGGGGAGTATAACTACTAACTTTAATCTAACTTTGTAACACGTAGACCGATTTGGATGATTCTATTTCATTGTACAAGTATATAATTTTGTTAGCAACATAAAGCATAAACAATGTGGGACTAATAAGAAAGGTCTATTACTTATTACTTTAGCTTTTAAGTATTAAATGAATCCTTTTAGAATGTAGAAATCACTTGTTGTACTACTTTCGAAATTTCTAGTTTCTTCTTCGAGAAGGATGACAAGATGGCGTTTTTAAGAACTAATTTTGTCCAATTCCACAAGGCACAAAGTTAACTTATTTTCCAGAGTCACTTTTAAAGTTTTCTAAAGGTCCATAACTTTCCGTTATCCGGCTCGAAGGACCATAAATGTGCCTTCAAATACTAAGTCAATGAAAAAATGTTCACTTTCTTATTCTCAAAATTGGTTTTTCGATTACTTTAATTCAAAACCTCAAAGATATGCAATAAAAAAAATATTCGCACTTTCACCAGGGATCGAACTCCGGAACTCTCTCAAGTAGCCTAAGTTTGCAAGTAGCTGGAATACAAGCCAGAGCCAAAAATTTGGGCGCGGTTTAACTTTTTAATGCGTAGATCGATTTGGATGATTATTGTTTAGAGTATGTTCTTCCAGTGGTAATAGGATAACAATTTTTATTTAGGGTACCTATTTTATGCCTTGATATTATGACACTTTTTAACCGATGTACGGCCCAAAACCGAGACTTAGATTATTGTGTATGATCCTCCACCGTTACTATGAGAAAAACTTTGCATTTAGGGTGATGGTGAAGCCTATCTTTGTAACGGTTTGGATGATTCTCTTATTGCTGTATAAGTTGTCTTACTCACTTTCTATCATGATGAAAATTTCGGTAATAGGGTGGGGGTGGGCTCAGGAGGCGGTACCTAGCTTCGTAAAGCGTGGACCGATTTTGATTCTGCTGAAAAATTAAATATTTATAATATCATGTAAATTTTTCGAACGTAGCTCTGTGATCCAAGTGATGCATAATTAAGCATTGCATTCGTAGCCATAACTACAGTATAAACGCATTATTCAAATAATAATTTAAATTATGCTAGTACTATTACTGTTGATTACACTTCAATCAATTGGATGAATTTTTAACAAGTTATCAACACGATTTAAAGAAAAAATTTCTGATTAGCAACTTGTGGCAATATGTTTTAAGTTTATTCCAGTAATTGAGTATAATAGAAATGTTCCTTCAAGTAATGACAGCAATTTTGTAGATAAAAAGTGGTTGGCTGTTAATTAAAATGCTATCTAAGCAAACAATACAGGCGTAATTTTTTGAGAAACATAACCTCTTGCGAAGCAAAGTGGTGAGATAAAGCTATATTAATGGAAAAATAGTTTCCACTATCACATTCAACGTTCTTAAAACTTTTAATAAGGCCCAGGTTGCTAACGAAAAAGGAAGAAAATGAAAGATCCATTTCAAGGGTTTTACTTGTTCTTAACTAGGCCATAGGAAAGTATAAAATTATGCCGGAAAGGAATTGTTCTTACCATGAATGATAATTTTCCGAGCTTGAGAAAATAGCAACTAACGTCGTGGTTTTAATTGTTTTCAGGATTGTAAAGTGCAGTCTGAAACACCTGGGAAGTACTATGAATATTACGTATGTACTTCCTTTGGTGTTTTGTTTAAAAAAGAGTTGCACTATTATTTCCCTCTTCAACGGAGAATAAGAAGTGGAAAGTTCCCTCTGTTGAATATGATTTTTATAGACATACTTTCCTATTTTGCCGTAGTATGACGAAAGTATTATGTGGTAGTAAGAACTTATCTTTACATATCTTTTATTATGTATATTCAGACTTCAAGTGACCACTCATTCCAATTAAACTTTAAGCTATTGATTTTTGTAGGTTTACAGACCTTTAAAAATTTACGCTTCTTAGAAAAAAAAATTATGAAGTGTTCACTTAACGGAAGTTATTGCGAACTTTCTTAATAATATATTTCTACAGTCAACAGTTTGCCTTTTAATTAAGACAAGGCAGGTGAACGACTTGCATTTTAAACTCAGAAGGTATTTTCTGAAGTTAATAAAATACATTCTACACCTGACACAATAGGTGTGGGGAACACGATTATACTCGCCTAGTAGCATAGCTTTGTGAAAATGTTGTCTATAGCAAAGTGCAGTAGAAAAGCAGATAACAAGTTTTGTGAAGAAATTTCGTATACCTGAAAAGATACATAAATGGTAGACAAAGTTTTCGAGATGTATAGTTATTGTTCTTAAAAGAGCATTAGCTCTAAAACTAAGTGAAAGCCTTAAATGATACAAGAAGTCATATTTTAACAATATATTCACTAAGTCCACTTTGTATATTTTATTCAGTGATTATTACATTAGAAATATTAGTGTTATTTACGAAAAGCGTGCTATGACTCTAGCATATAAGGTGGGTAACTAACTAACTTATTAAGATTAAATTTATTAAGAATACAGAGAGCTAACGAAGTTTTAAGCACTACGTAAGATAATGCTTGGCTTTTTGATTTAATGAGCAATTTGCCCAACCGAAGCTTTCAGGTTTCTCTAATCTAAAGCGGTGCAAGTTCACTCAAAAGGAAATTTCTGAGTCTGAGTTTAACTTTATTTCTTCCGACTGATATCATTTAACGTACTTAATAACTTTTCGCAGCAAGTAAAGCTTAGTTATTTAGAATTATGAACTTAATTACAGAGTGATGTTAGTTCAGTAGTTGTAGGGAAAAAGTTTACTCATTTGATTTAAAACGTTAGACGTTTTTAGCACCAAAAATAATTTAATAGGGAGAATTAAGAATTGAGAATTCAAAAACACATTTGGTTAGTTTTCATATATTTTTAAAAGCAGAATTGTCTTATTGTTAACTAATATTTTTGTACAAATGCCCATTGTTCTAAATCTTCAATAAAATTAAAGAGGAAGAATTAAAAATAGGTGGGCCTTACTCGAGAGTGCAAAAAAATGAAAAGGTGTAGTATTAATAGTTAAAATAATAATAGTTAGAAAACAGACAAAAAAACCACAAAAAAGTCAGACAGTGTTAAATTTCATATGTGATTCTACGTAAAATTTGAATTCTACACTCTTCCTAACCATCAATAAAGTGATAAAAGCTACTGCAATTTAAAAAAAATAGATAAGAATAAGGAAATCAAAGTGTAAGTTATATAAGGTCAAGCTAGATTTTGGTTTGCATACCAAACATACAAAACATACGTAATCTAGGAATTAACTCCAGGCCAAAATATTATTACTTTCTTTTAAAACCAGAGCATTTGAAGATTATTTTGTAATCCCTAATAACACCACAGGCTTTAGATGTGTCGATGAGGAGGAGGTTTTTAGAAGCTTAACTTCGATTTAATCTAGTTCTGTCACTTCTGTCGGACCTGATGATATTTCTACCATGTTTTTTTAAACTTATCCCACCTTGTGGGATATTATTTATTATTCATATTTATTTATTATTCATTTTACTTAATTTTTGTCTTATGACCTAGCAGTTTCCCACGGCATGGCAAACATTTTGTGTTGCTTCAACTCCGAAGGTCCCACAGTCTTTACAGGCAGGAGACTTTCAACCTATAAGTCTTTTTTGCTTTCTTGCAAAGGCTCTTGAAAGGATCATGTCTAACCAAATACTGGCTTATTTTGAGGAAACAAATATTATATACTAAGTAGCAATCAGGTTTACGTAGGGAACAGAGTTGTGAGACTGCTTTTTTTAAAGGACCAACTGTTATTTCAGCAGATCTCGATAACGATCGAATATGTTTGCTCTCACTACTCGGTTTTAAGACCTCTGTAGACTTGAAAACAAGGAAGCTGATTTCAAAACAGAATTTGCTAATGTACACGGTCCAAAAAGTTGACTGCGCAAGCAAGATGATGCAAATATTGCAATTGCTTGCAACACGAATTTGTTTTGCAAATGTGGACAAGAAAACTGTTGGTTGCGTGGCATTCGAAATGATTATTTTTTGATAATTTCAGTAGTTGCGCAAAAGTCTCAGTAGTGATGAAATGGCGGAAAAACGAGTTTGGACGATTGTTGAAATAAAAAATTTGATTCAAAAATATGAATTGTTTCCCGAGATAAATTTACCTGTAGCTAGAAACCGAAGCGTCAAAAGCAGACGTCTACTTGGTGGAATAGAAAGTTTTAACTTAGTATCCTTTTCACCTTTTTTCTCTGCTACCAAATTTAAAAGAACTTCAAAGTCTTCTTGTGACATAAGTATAACATTTCGAAGTGGATTCCCACTTCTTAATTCTCCAAGAAGGCGTTAATGGAACCCTTACTCCTGTCTATGAACTATCCAATCCCTAACCCATATTTTCCGCTAACTCACTTTTTTTTCTTAATCAAAGTAGCTGCGACTATTGCGGCGGCATGACTTATCTGTAAGAACGACATTTCTACACTGCTTAATTCTCAACGAAAAATGTTCTTTAAAAAATTGCGCAAGTTTTAATTTGAGTGTACACTTGCGGGAAATAGTCTTGAACCATTCTGAAAACAACTTGAAGCAAACAATTTCGCGGAAATTTTCCTTTAAGTGTAGACACATGCGCAATAGTTGCAGCAATAACTTGGGCAAATTTGTTTTCAAGTGTACAAAGGCCTTTAGATTATGTTAACTATTAACTTTAGGAGCCAGCAAGTCAAGGTAGGTGGGGGGGGGGGGGGGGGGACCTGTGTATCAGTGGCAAATCAGATGAAGTGAAGTATTTCCTACATCTCTGTAGAAAGCCCAGGCATTTGATTCATTTTTAGCGACTGAAAATATATGGTCGGTCCTGGGGCCTTATTACTGAATCGATGATAAATATAGGAAATTTAGAACTGAACGGACCTAAAGCAAGCAACTCACGCAAGCACAATATCTCTTTTTGACCTAAACTTCTTATATTGACGATCCATTGGAATCGAATCATATTCAGTAATAAGACTGCAGCTAAGTTTACTGGATATCTCAATACCTAGGATATTAAGAGAGGGCGATTTGGGTACATTAAATTCGTCGACGCAAATGTGTTAAGGGTCGGCTGAGTGCCTTTTAAGGGAAACTAAACATAATTGAGTTTTGGACGCCTTAGACATAGGACCGAAGTAGGTCGCATGCCTCTTCTTTTTTATCAGTTCGCTGCTCAAAAGTAAGTTTCCGTGCTAATGTTAACAATTCTGTTGCGTACGACAGGTGAAAATGTTTGTGCAAAAGTTTAGCGAAAATAGAGCAGCAGGATTTAAGAACCAGAGGCAAAAAACTATTAGGTGCAGCTTTGAATATAAGGATATTGTCGAGTCCTTTAAAAACTCTTCGCGTGTAATAGTTTGGCGGTTTTTGTTTGCTTGTGTACTGCGATGGGGTGGACGTGGCTGCACCATGCAACGATCAGGTTGACAGTATAAACATTCCCATTATTAAGAAAGTGTGGTATTGACGAACTGGTAAATTTTTTTTTTACACATCTAACGTCTTGGTCAAAATTGAACTTAGTCCGACTACTTAATCACTGATTTTTGTACAATTCACCCATCTTTATAAATCCGTCTCGATTCCTATGATGGGCACAAGTTATATGCCTGGAAAGCTGCTTCTTTGTTTTTATTGGCTGCAGAGCAGTCATTATTGAACGAATTGGTGTTAGTTTACGTGATCTACAAATGCAAAAGAAGAGCATCGATGAGATCGCCAGTAGCAATGTTGTGCCTACAGTGCTGAATTTTGATCGCAATCAAAACAGCTAAATGCTCAACAATGGAGATCTATTCAAGGCTCTCAAGCAAGTAAGGATGTACTATCTTAAATGCTGTGTGTAAAATAATAATAAATGCTCACCGTAAAGTGGGCTTTAATAGAGCATAAAAGCCCTTCGCCTTGACGCTTGCACTTTGCGCTCATTTTGTACATACTTATTTAATTTCCACGCGTGGCACCAAGTAAAAAGTTAATTTGGCGAGTAAGACCAGAGGCAGGTCCGTTCCGCCAGAAGTCGCAACTTCACGTTCAGAATTATATTGTAAAATCTAACGACTGATATAGGACTAAATTGTTAGAGAAAGATAAAACTGACGTTTTGGTATGTCATAAATAAACACAGTTGTGCATTATTTATTTCGTTTGGCATTGTTGAATAGGCGAGAGAAAATTTTCAGTTAAAAAGCTCAAGCCATCTATAAAATGAAAAATCAAATAAAATTTATAAAAATTATTGCTTAACAATTTTAATGAATTATCTATTGCATTTTTGTAGATATTAGGAAGTTCTATCTCCAAATTACGTTATCGAAAAACGACGAAACTGTCTAATTTACTATGTAATGTGAATGCTGTAAATGCTTGCTTCCAAGACGATGGTAATAAATTTATTCGCTCTAAAATCGAGCTTGTCTACTGCCACTCAGTTTAAAAGCAAACTACTTTTTAAGTCCGCTATTATCCTAAGAAAAAATGGTACTTAAACTGTACTTTTGCAAAAAAAAAATAATCAGTGCTTCCTTAAACGTAACTGTACAGCAGTACAATACCTACTAGAATATTCTTTATCTTCTAAATTAATTTCGTTAAAAGAATAAACTGCACCATCAAGTACAAATTAAGCCACTAGCTACTATCATATTCAGAGAAAAGATATGTATGTATTTTTTCACATTTACCTTGACGTAGGTCCGTTCTGTATCAACTAATTCCAGAATAACTTTTCGCAGTTTTTCTGCATCAGTCAGCTGTCTTGAAGGTGTCAGCATAGCGTTTGAAACCGATGAAGCAACAGATCCTGTCGGGCTTGATTTTCTTGTCTCCTGAGGTGAGCGACAAAAGCCAGTCACCTAAACCGAAAATAATTTTTTATTAGTATTAATTTTGTTAAGAATTAGTAGGTAAAAATGGTAAACTACGTGATAATTAACCTGCTCAGCAGTTTTTAGTAAATTTTCAATTTCAAAACTACTAGTCCTTGATGTTTGTTTGGTGCCCTGAGAAATCACTTGTGGTTCCACTGATGACGGCGCTGGTGAGCTTTCTGCATCAGGTGAGTATAAATCTTTGCCTACAAAAGGAGGAAAAACAATAAATCCAACATATTCCAGTTTAATACTCAAAGATATAGTATAAGCTGTATAATTAACATTATGACTGCATGAACGCACAACAAATGAGTGGCTTTATTGAGGAGGCTGTGTTTATGACAGCTCCGCCACCTGCGAATTAAATTATGCTTTAATGTGCATGTTATGTTCATGTTTCTAGCATTTCCGTCCTTATAAATAATAATAGAAATTGAAATTACAAATGTTACTTACTCCAACCAGGCGCCGGAACAATTAGTCCAGATATCATTTCCTCACTCATCATAGGGGGATCTGTCGGTGGAGGGGGACAGACCAATGAATCAATCATGTCATCAGTCACCCGCATAATTCCCACAAGATCCGGTGGTTCTGTACGTGACGACCTGAAAATATAAAAAATGAACCCTATCATCAAACATCAAATTCATTGTTTTGGTGTACTAAGGGTAGTTTTTCTCACTTATTACTACTGCGATGCTTTACTTTCCTAATAGTTGTTTTAATTACAGTTTAAACATGTTTAAAAAAGGAGTAGCACCGTGTTTAATTACTGATGTGTGGAGCATCACAAATACCTATTGTCTCTGGTATTAATTTGCAGATGTGTTTCCGGGTTGCCTTACAATATGCACTGCATTCCTTTGCTTTGCAATATCTATTGGCTTTTTTATGAGATTTATTTAACCAAAATATAAAAGCTATGTAGTTGAATATCTATGAGTGTGTTACATATTAGATTATGGATCAATACAAACATATGTAAATTATAAACGACCTTGGTTTATTGTTTGCAGGGTATTGTTGTTTGCAGGGTATTGTCCTCTTTAACGAACACATGGTGTGCCACATCAATTTCATTAGCACCATTTTATCAGTCTCTTATTTAATACGCTTCTTAAAATATGACGATGTTAATAAGCTTAGAAGATGAATTGAAAGCCGATTCTGCTATAGAGCTGATGCCGACATTGGGTTTCTGCCATTAAGGTTAAGCGAAATTGAGTGGAAGGAAAGTGAAGACTTTAAATTACCCACATCTGAAACTGTGCCGCTATGCTTTGGCCAGTTAAAATCGGAAACACCCCACATGGTAGGTGTCGGTGTGTTAAGCGGGAAACACAATGTTAACTTTCTCAACTTTGCCCAATTTTGACAGTATACTATATTTATTACCTGCTATTCAGACCTATTTATACTACTTACTTCTAGAACGTTCAGTTCCTTAGTTCTAGAAATTTCCGTTTTTTTTTCACCACGCCAAGACACCAGAGGTTCAAGTCGACCTTGACTTCATACGGTATCTGACGTTTTTCTAATTTCCGAAATCTGGGAAATGCGCATTGCACAACTTGATTTCGTTTTCATCACGTAGCCTATATCACCTAGCCTATATGCCTGTTACACTGCCCCCTCTTAGAACTGTCGAACAGTTGCATCTCTTGGGTATGGCCGCAATCTGTCAATATGAAGGATCTTATTTGTTTCTTTCGGTCCCTGCTGCATGCTGTAAAGCAATTTGTTGAAGCGCGTAAGGATCTTGTAGAGTCCTTCTCACTACAGTTGAATCTTTGGTGGTTTTCCTTTTGACTGTTGTGGGTTTAACAGCCTAACCAGGCCGCCTTTTTTGAATCCGCTAGAATTAGCTCTGATGTCGTATCGAGCTTTTGTTCTATCGCTATATGGCTTGAGTTTTATTCTTGCCAGTTGATGGATTTCTGCGAGATGTTTCCAAAGCAATGTTACATACTGTTTGGTGGATTGTCTTTCCTTTTCAGATGTTTCGATCATTAAAACACTTGGCAGTCAAATTTGTCTTCCAAAAACAGCTTAAGAGGGTGTTCGTCCTGTTGAGTTATGAATGACAGTAAGTTAATAAAAATACCGGGATGTAGCTATCTCAATCCCGTTGATGCTCATCCACTACTTTCCTGAGATGTTCTATTAAATCGTTCAACAATTCCGTCAGATTGTGGTGTTGTCCGCCCCATCATTATTCCAGGAATGTCGCAAATATTTTGAAATATTTGAGATTCATAGTTCCGACCTTGATCGGAATGAAGCTCACGAGGATCCAGTTTTTCACTAACTCCTCTGCCACCGTCTGTGTTTCTTGATTTAGGATCGGATATAGTTTCTGGCCATTGATTAAAATAATCCATTACCACTTAAATATAGCGTTTGCTCCGAGCTGCCTCAGGGAATGATCCCGCAACGTTAATTGCAATTCTCTCGAAAGCTGCTCCAACGTTGTGTTGCTGCATCGTTCCCCTTATTTTGATGAAAGCTCCTCTGGTACAGACACAAATAGCACATTTACGACACCAGCCTTCAACGTCCTCTCTCACATGCAATGTCCTCTCTCACATAACATTTGTCTCTTAATTTCTAAAAAAAAGTTAGTCGATGCCAAGATGTCCTCTCGATTTGGCATTATGGAACTCCTCGTGAAGGTGCATCTACATATCGATGGGACCTACCCTTGTTTATAATTTGAAAATCATAGGACTGGGGGGTGAATCTTCGTCCATAGAGGAATTTATGAAAATGCTTCGATTAATCAACAATGGCCAACAGTTCTTTCTTCGTAACATAGTAATTTCTTTCTGATTTTCTTTGCTCTGCTATAGTATGCGAACTTTTTCTTGCCCGTTTACTTTTTGTGATATCACGGCACTAATCCCAACATTACTTGCATCGGTGTTTGATATAACTGTTGAATAAGTTAGTACAAGTACATTGCAAAGTGACTACTTCAGTATTTTAAAGCTATCTTTTGTTTTTTTATATGATGTGACCAAAGCCTAGGGCACAACCCTTTGAGGCGGTAGTATGGTTTTTGGCCGGAAAGGAATTAGGGTAAGGGAAGTGAGGAAACTTGAGTCTGGTTTACATTGCTGCGAGCCAAACAACAGCCCAGAGAAGGAGTGAATTATTTTAATTTCTTAATATCTTAATAAAAGCTCACGGAGAGATCTGGTCTCGAACCCGGGGCCCATGGCATGGTGGTCCTGCCGCTCAACGAATTCATCCAACTCCGTCTCATCTGTCCAGACAAATTCTTTATCCTTTTTCGTTAGCTTATGCAACTCTTTCAGCAAAATTCTTCACAAAGCACCTATGCGTTGCAAGTTCTAGAAGACTTCACAGCTCGTGTTTATCTTGTGGAGTGGGCCAGTTTTCTACTGAAGCTATTTTTTCAGAATCGATGCTAATCCCTTTTTTCAAGACATTGTCCCTTTTGTCGTGACGTTGTCCATTTGTCTGTCCTTAGTTTATGAAGAACTTCTCGCAAATTTTCAAAGTGTTTGTCAAAACTTCTTTCAATTACGATGATATCATCCAAATATACCAGGCAG
This sequence comes from Leptarthrus brevirostris, assembly GCA_964036015.1. Taxonomy (NCBI): domain Eukaryota; kingdom Metazoa; phylum Arthropoda; class Insecta; order Diptera; family Asilidae; genus Leptarthrus; species Leptarthrus brevirostris. The sequence goes on along the minus strand of OZ038373.1, from coordinate 146,132,981 downwards.
GTTTTCCAGGTCAAACTTCGTGAGACGCATTCTATTTAGCGCTCGAATGTTGCTGGGGAGTTGCAAAGTTCATTGGGCATCCACATTTCACCGAAAATGCTGATTTCTCTTTGTCATCTGGATGAATCTCGACTTGCCAGTATCTGTTTTTTAAACCAAAAACCATTTGGATTAAGACAGGGTATCTAGCGTGTCATCTATATGAGTTAGTGTTAATTTTTTATTTTTTATATAAATTAATCGACGATATAATCGTGTACTTCGTCTTTCTTCTTCTGCACTAGGACCACTAGAGACATCCACGGCTCTTCAGTCCTTGTTTGCACATTATTTCAACCATGACGTCTGCTTCTCTCGCTTCACTTGTATTAACATTCTCGTCGATTGCTTAATTGGCCAGGCGTCTCGTCTCCTGTGTCGATTCTATGTTGCTCTATATCAGGTCTTCCACAGTCCTCCTCATCGATTGCAAAGATATTTGCAAATTCTTCAATTATCTTCTTAGCTTTAGTATACTCCCATCGGCTTAGTTTATTAGATGTAGTGTCAGGATTTTTGTATTCCTTCTTTGGCTGTTTGGTTTCATCTGAGCTTGAAATTCCACTATTACGAGCTCTTTGGCTGGTTTGCTATGATCCAAGACTTTTCTTTAATTTACTGGCTTTTTCCTTCCTTCCTTCTTTTCATCAATAATCACGGCGACATTTCTTAATTGCTCTGTTTCAAACCTAACTTCGTAATACATGGAACGATTTAGATAATTTTTTCTTTGTTGTATAGAGTATCACCCCGCATTGCCAATAATGAAAAAAATTTGGCTCCAAGGAGGGGCAGTGGCAGGGGGAGAAGGGTAGTCTAACTTCGTAACACGTGGACCGATTTGGACGAGTTTTCTTTGTTGGGTAGAGCATGTTCCTCTATTTCTACCAGGTCAAAAAAAATTAATATTAGATAAAATCGACAGCCCCCGGGATCATCAAGAACCTTTGCTTGCACTAAGTTTTCGCTACACTGAGGAAGCTCGACGTCTTTATATGCCACGATGTTCAGCTTCCATTAAAAATTGGATCCCAGAGCCATAGAAATCAGTATTATTATTAATTAATAATTATTTTATTATTAATAATTAATTTAATATAAAGTGCACAAACGTTTCAATGCTTTTGAATACAATACAAAATGTATGCACTTTTGCCTTAATATTTTAATAAATCCCAAAAATTTGTGCCAGTAGTGGAAATCTTTACCGACAGACAGTAAAAATAGATGCGGTTTGAACAAGTATGCTGGTTGGTAAGTGTAAGTTGAGAAGGAAATGATGATACCCTCTGCAATTTTCGTTTCAGAAAAATGTATGTAAAGTATGGACTAAGTGGGCTCAACGTGGGGCATTTATTTCTGGAGCATAGATATGTACATGCATATATGAGAAAACTAATTAAACAAGACTTGAAGGAAAAAATCCGGCTTTTACAGTATTATTAACGCCGCACTCCCTAACTAAACTTTACCAAATCTGTTTAACAGTTGAAGGTTCTGCGGTGAAAAACAATTGCTTAGAGAACTATAAAAGCGTAAAAAAACGTGCACTGACTAATTAGCATTTTGGTAAAGTTTTCTCCATCTAGCTAAGTAAACGTAGTCCATCTAATTTTTTTGATTTAAATGGCAAAGGGTATGCATGTTCCTCAGTAAACATTCCTCTTTAGTTTCATTTATGTCATTTGGTAACAGCATTTTTTGCGTTACCAACTTAGGTTAATTAAGTAAAGAACAGGTAATGAGACCTGAGAGAACTTGAGACCTGAGAACTTACAAAATTTGTTGAAAAACCCTTTTCGATATCGAGTAATAACAAACTTTTACTTTGCGATTTTGTATAATAGGGTTTGCATGACAAAAGCTTTCATAATTTCTCATTTCGACACGAAACCATAAAAACCTGAGGATCATGAAATGCAAATAAAATGGATGAGTAGCAGAGAATATTACGTGCTTATTAATTCATTTTTAACTGATTAAGACTTAATTTCAATAAAAAGTAAATAATTGGTTTTATGATTACCCTTTAGGATAATGAGAGGATCAAATAATATAGAATCTCACGTTCAGGATAGTATGACAAGGCAATTGTACAGAAAATATTTGTACCTTTGCTCTACTAATTGGAGTTAAAGCTGACCCCTCTTCCCACCATCTAATTAATAAATATATTTATAATGTTAATTTATAAATATGTACGTTCGGAATGAAGTATGTATGAAAATTATATATATTCAAGCTCTTAAACTTTGCAACAATTTATTTTTACTCTTAAATTTTTAACCCAATATTAAGTTTAAAGTAGTATACAATGCACTGATATTACTTTTTCAGATTTCCGCAGATAAATGACGTCGTTGACATAATTTTTATATACTCGTGATCAATTAATTACTTTTATGAGTTTAATTTATCCGTGGAAATTAAATGATATATACTTCTTCATAACAAATAATACAAATGTGAAATGGAGAAGCAGAAGAACTGGAATGCTTTTTATAAAAAAAAACGACTGAAAATAATTACATCGTTCTTGACATGAAGTCGAAAAAATCGTTTCCAAATAAAAATGACGCTTAGCGCCGTCTCGTGGGAATACTTTAAAATATATTGATACACTGAGTACTCTAGACACAAGCCCGGCAGCTGACATGACCAGCTGAGTAATGGTGGTGTAAATAAATCGAAACTTGCAACAGTAAAGAATAAGAAAAGGTTGGGGGATTCTACTTTATCGAAGTATTTCTCGCAATATTTTTAGTCTTAACTTGGAATATACTTGATGTAAGCCTACAAATATGAACATGTGGTGATGATAAAAAGTGTCCCCCTTCACAATTTTCATGTGTTTTATATATACCTATGTTCTAGTTGAGCGGCCGGAAAAATGGCTGAAATTTATGAATTTTTTCTTACAGAAGAAGGTAAATAATGTTTTGTTTTTTAATTCTTTAAATTGTCAAATTTGCGAAATATCCACGCATTTCTGGAGCCGTGTAGCACGTGCAACGCGCTGCGCCGTGCAGGAGTCCGCCTTCCTCTTTTATCTGAAGCACAAAAATCAAATTTATTTGCAAAGTAGAATATATTTGCGGGGCCATGGACCATTTTTAGAAAAATTCAGTGATTTTTGATATAATGGCGACCGTTTGAAGAAAAAAAGCCGATCTTTTTGCACTTTTTTTATTGCTCATAGTGGTTAAAAAAATAGTAAAAATTAATATTTTTTGTTATAGTCCATGGCCCCCTAAATTTAATAATCTTTATTTAGTAGAAAAAAGAAGTCAAGTTGAACGGTTCGATTGCAACTCTGCACGGCGTGTCTAAGAACATGGTTTTGAGAAAAACGCGTTTAAAGTTTGACAAAGAATAAACGTGGGAAGAAATATAGTTTTTGTTACTTACAGCAGATCAGGTGTTCCTGGACCATAGAGCAATCCTTTCTCAACCTTGTGATACTGATTTTGACTACTATATTCAAGGAACATTATTTTATCCAAACAGAACATATTCCAAATGTTTATACCTGCTGAGCAAACAAAACGGCGCGCGTGCATCTGCATTTGGCTCGAACGTAGGCATGATTTTCGGCCTGTACGCGTTCGCATAAAATCGGCTGTAACTTTTACATTTTTCCGAACTTCGTCAAATTGCTTTACAGGCTTATTCTAGACACTATAAGGATTTGAAATATGCAAAAACAGAAATATTAATTTTTTGAAATTGCTCGACTAGAACCTACCCTTAAATTGTGTTCGTTTTGTTGAAATATTGAGCTTAAAATGCGTCAATGACATCAGCATTTCTCTTTGCTTTTTGTTAAGAGAGTGTGCAAGGATTGGTTAATCTGTGTCACAATAAAAATGAAATAATGACGAAACGCTTGCTGGTAAAATGGCGGAACTGTCATGTTTTTCGGGTTTTTATCTCGAGTCGGCTGTGATTAATAGACCGTTGTTTTTGATAAACTAATTTTGAGCCGATTTTCATTTCTAATTGAAAATTGCATATTTTTAATGTGTCGCTATTTTGGAGAAGCAGTGATGTTATAAACCGTATTGGAGAACTAAGATACTGAAACACCGCAGCCAGTAAGGAACATTGTGCTAACATAGTTAGGACTACATCCAACAAGAGCTTCCAAAGGATAGATATTCTACGCCTGGCAATGGTCAATGGGCAATGGTATTATATTATATTATGCTCCACATACGTATTGGCTCTGATTAAGAACGATTTCGGAACTTTCACGGTGCGCGGAAATTTGTGTGTAATTTAGTACTTTTTTGTTGTTCACGATTAAATAGAGTAATTGTCGATGGACCATGAGCTAACGTGTTGGCCTCCCCCCCTCCTTGAAGACCCTAATTTTATATCAATAACTACATTTGCACTTCTTGCCAGTTCAGTGTTATTTTTCAAAAAATCACCAAATCCCTTTTTGGCGTCATCCGTATACCAAATTCCATCTTAATAGGTTTATAAATGAGAGCATGGGAGAGCTGTGAATTACAGACAGACGGACGAATGAACAGACAAAAACTATAAAGATTCCTTGTTGCTATGTTAGTTTAAAACCAAAACTTGACATACGTAAGCCCACGGATGTACTGCTTTCGCCTTTGTCAATTAATAAAATTAAATTAAGCAGGTGAAAAGGAGTAATTCAAAACATTAAGTTTCAAAATTTACAGCGGTTACTAATGGTTTATGGTAACAACAGTGGCACACAAATATTGGTGTATGCACTGTTTGTAGATATCTGGTAAAAACAGCGTCTATATTTTGGATCGCTATTTTCACCATGTCTTTGCTTAATATATATTATATGATAGATATTCAACTAAATTTTTATCCAATTTCGGTTCCCAAAAATCCTCCCACCCCATGGTAAAATAGTAGATCCACCACTGACTGATTCCAGTCTAGGACTGATATAGGACTTGTAGATCAACGCTTAGTTGGTTAGTTTGGTCAAATTTTTTGCGATGGAAAATATATGGTATTTTTCTCAGGAAGTGCTGCGAATATTTACTGTTAATTGGAATTGGCTCTATTAGACCCCTTATATTTTTTCTATTACGCGATCAAGAGATTTGGTGTTATTTTTATCCGACTGCAAAAGCAAGGGTATCTTTGTGGGATTCTTCTCTTTCTGGTAACGTCGAAGGGGCTGAATGGATTTTAATAAATTATGTGTCTTGATTCCAAAAGTGCCATAGGATATAAGTGAATATATATATATATATATTTGCTGTCATATTGTCATCGAAGGTGTAATTTTTCTTCCAAATACATGGAATAAAATAAAATGTATTGAATAATACTTTACTAATAAATATTCATCAAGGAAAAAGAACACTAAATAAAAAGTTAATTAACAAAGTCAAAAAAACCTGTCTACGTAGAAAGCGAACTAAAAGGATAGAAACAAGATGAAAAAAAAATCATTTTGGGTTTTTTGATTTTTTAATTTACTTTTCTTTTACATTTAGGACCTTTATTTCCTAATTCATTCAATATTATTTCTTTGAAATCTATTTCAAAACTACGAGAATTCTTTCTTTTTTTATTTGTTATTTTTCTTTATAAGTTTAATATTTTCAATGTTCTGCACACGTCATCGTTAGCAAATTATCACTTTCTGATAGTACCGCACTTTATCTTTGACAAACTGCAAAATTAATAAAAATGCTAGTGTTCTTCGATAATAGTGTAAGGCCCTTTGGAACAGCTTAATCGCTGGCGCACCTTTTAATTGATCTAAATTGTAAAGCTCGTAAATGGCCTAAATGTATTCTTTAAATAGTTGACGTCAAAAACGTTGCCGTCAGCGGTTGCCGCGTCGTCACATCATGACAGCCAATAGAGTGAAAGTTACCTACATTTGTGCACACTTGAGTACAATGGCAACGGGCGCGTTTGTAAGTTGATTGTTATGATTTTGACATATTGGCATTCTAACACCATATTTCAATGATTGATTCCATTTAGGATAGTGTGCCCTATCGCCTCTTATGCTTATGACAGAGATGATGTAGTATCGATACCATGGTAATGCAATACAACATGGTATACCATATATGTGTCAATACCATCTGAAACGGCATGGTATTCCCACGCAAAAATCTGACAAGATCATTAAGCTTAACAAAGCCCAACTGAAACTTCTTGATGGCCTTGTGAATGGACATGCAACTGCCAGACGGTATGGAGCAAAAGTCGCCGAGCCGTGATGCTGAAGTCGCCCATAGTCGCCGCGCCATTATTTGAAATCGCCCAAAAATCGTCTTTTGATTTTATATTCATTAAAATTGTTGTTTTTACAACTTTAATGTAATATTAATTACAAAACAGATACAAGTAACACAAATTTAAAATTTTGGTAGAGGCGTCGTGAAAAACAAAAAAATACTCTTAATTATTTAGTAATGGAAGTGACTATTTTCACTTACGTGTACTTACGTATGCTTTTGTATTCGGGAAAGTTCCGCTTTTATGTGCTACTATAGAAATATATTCCCTGGCAGGAGGGCAGTTAATGAAGTAACTAAAAGTCACACCTCTTCCTCCCAGAAAGTCTAATAAATAATACACGTAAGTACACGTAATACACGTAAGTACACGTAAATACATGTAATTACAAATACTCACAGTCAAAAATTGTTCTACTGTGACAGCCAATAGCCCAAAAGCGCCCAGCAAGAATTAAAAAATCACCCAAAAGCGCCCATCAAGAATTAAAAATCGCCCAAAAAGTGCCTAGTCGCAAAGAGCAACATTTTCTCGTCCAACTGATGGCTTAAGTAGCCCAATCGGCGAGAAGTCACCCGAATTGGCAACTCTGCATGCAAGACTAAGAACTCAATAGGAAGGGCAAACACCAGCCTCAGCAGGGGATGTGGGGAAGAAGACGAGACCGTATTACACGTTCTCGGCCAATGCCCAGCCTTAACGCAAAAAAGGTCTAGAATCTTAGGAACATAATACTGGGAAGATTTAGCAGTAGTTAAGAAATCAGGGTATAATCGAATTATCCAATTCGTTACTGGGATAAGTTGGCTCGACAGTGGACTTAAAGGTACGCTGACGAGCAGGGGGCGTACAACGGGCCACTAAAGGCCTCAGTGCAAGAAAGACATGCATCTTTCCTTTCTCGTAAACCAACCAACGAACCAGTTTTAGCAACTTACTTTACAAGTGACAACTGCCAATGACAGCTTTATACCAGGTATCATTTGTGTTAGAGGCAGTCTCATACTTACTAGGGGTAGTGACGCGTGTGAGCGGTATGATCAATCCCAATGTATTGATACTATAGTATCGATACCACATGTCCATCAGTAATATTACAAAGCGATTGTACTCTCGAGTTTCATTGAAAAATTTCTGCCGCATACTTTGGTCTTTTTACGTAACATATCACGCCCCGCCAACACTAAAATTTAGTCATTCGCATATGAATAATTGATGAATTTGATTGTATACAGTTCACACAATTGAACAAGCATTTTGCGACACCAGATATGTTCTAACAAAGTAAAATTCATTTGAATATTTGTTTGTATTCATGATTATAGCTTTTCAATATTTTCTATATATTTATTATATGTCCATGCGGCAAGAAATGTAATTGAAGTGTTCCTATTATTACCCAGTCAGCAAATCTCGCTTGCTTTCGTTTGGTTTTGGCAACGAAGCAAACTTCATTACTGCAAATGAATTATCAACTAATACTGGCTTTAATTGAATTAGAAAACGAAAATAATTAAAAATTTATTTTCAGTTCAAACTAATTGCTGCAGTGTTTTCGTGCTGTTCGTTTGGTAGTACTGATAGCGAGAGTACATAAAAGTCAAAACGTAATCTACTTTTACACAATGATTTGGAAAATTTAATTTGCACGCAATATAAATCTGATTCGACCAGTAAATTTGACAAATGAACTTTGGGAATAACCCAATAATTGGAGTTTTAAGATCGGCTAAATCAATGGACTCTTAAATCAGCATCGACTTTGAATTAATATTGAAATGTTTTCACTTACCTCATCATCATGCACAATGATTGCTCTTCTTGCAGCACACTCTCAAGGTACATCATATCCAGGTCGGACACAATCGCTCCATTGATCACCATTATTTCGTCCCCCTTGATGATACCTGAACAAGGAACAAGAAGATTTTCACATATTATTAAGAGGTTTTAGATACAAAGATAAAGGATTTGGAGGGCTTAAGGGTGGGGCAATACAACAATGTGAGCTTCTGCTACATGCGGTATGTATTAAATGAGATGAGGGTTAAGCTGTATTTTATAGCGTTAAATGCAAGTCACTCTTCGCCACAAAGAACAGGTTTTTCCGAGTGGGTTCTTATCCGTAGGCACAAACTGATAGCAATATCTAACCAGCTGACATGACTTACAGGAACATAAATCTTTTGATAAAATCTCATTGAACTTAAAAGCCTTTATTTTTTCTTATGCTTTGTCCATTCTTATTGACAGTTTTCGATGTCCTCTTTTGCTTTTGATAGCTCCGTTGATATGCGTTCCCTATGTGTGCTCATCCTTTGTTCAAAATTCTATTGTTCTTCAAGGAAACTAGATGAAAATTGCTCTACAATGAAAAACTCTTTTCTCCTGACGATGTAAGTTAACCCGAAGAAACGAAAACCTATGCACTGTAGTAAAATTTGGTAATCCTTTTCTGAAAATTGAATAAAGCCTACTTGCTGCAAAACGGAGAATTTTTAAAGTCATATATTTCAATAGCTCGCACCAAAGTGCCTCGTGAATATGCTCTCTTGAACGTTATTCCTGGTGTCACCCTTTCCATTCTATGCGAAACAGTAGTACAACAAAGGATGCAGGATAATAGCTACAGCTAACAGGGGTTTCAATTCAGACAAACTTTCGCGACCAAAAGGTACAAGTTGCAACAAACGAAATTAAAAGGAGGTCAATCTCGTTATTGCCTTTTCAAACATAGCTACCTGATATGCTACGGAGTTTTGTTTTAGACATGGAATTGGGATGGTTTTAATAAAAGGAGGAATTTAATTTAAAAGCGCCGAAATAATACGAAAACTTGTTTCCGACGACGAAAAGAGACGGTAACGTTGCAAATAACTACTAATTACTAGAATTTCGTTCCGGCGTTGGCGGAGTTGTGATGAACCTTTTTGTAGACGTTTTTATTGACAACTATTGGTCCATATATAAGTTGGATATTAGTTTAACAGTTATAGTAGGAATTGTTATAGTAGGTAGTGTAGGAAATAAAGCTGCCTAAATATGGTAGCACATAAGGAGGATTAGTTGCTGTTGTAGTTGTTTTGTTTGTTTAGTTTGCATCGACTTATTTTTGAAAAAAATTACGAAACAACATCAAAGGAAATATCATGGTTTTAACGTATGTCCAGCTGCGACACGTTCCACACGCGAGTCATAAGTAGAGCTGTACTTTTAATCAATTACTTTAGTTTTCAGTTAATCACTTTTCCCAATTAATCAGGTAATTTCAAGTACCAGTTAATTGATACAGCCGATCGATTAATTTAATTAATTTGAAATTGCAGTTAACTGAAATCGGTCATTAAGTGATTAATTTAATTTTAAATCTTTCAGTTTAATTTACTAATTATTTTATTTATTTGTCGTATAACTACTAACAAGGATTCACATTTTAAAGCCGTGGAGTGTTTTAGAAACTTATTGACTTTTGGGTTTTACAAAACCTTCAAGTTTTAGTATAGAAATACCAACATATTTATGTAGGAACCGGAGAAAAAACAGCAACTGGCGAGATCTAAGGTCTGTTCCCTGATCAGAATTTGGGATCCTGCGAGATGCCGCATGTGCACGAACTTACCCATTTTGCGTTCTATGGCGTTTCTTGGCAGGCAAAACGGCGGAGAAAAAATTAATGTCACATATTCCCCTACTGCACGAACTTACCCAAACTTTTTAGCTGGTGTATGATCAGTCATCTTTTCTGGCAAAAGTACGAAAAGGTGTTCGGTGTCTTTGTTTAGAAAGTGAGGTTAGGTAAAGTGACTGTTTCGGAGTGAATTGTTATTAATAAAGAACAAATTGATGATTAAAATTGATTAGATTAACAATTTATAATTAGAAGTGCAGTTTAAATAATTTCCGTGTGTTTCGTGAATTTTCTTCTATTTTTCTTAATAATATTACATTTCACTCTCCTTACCATATATACCGTTACTCCGTTATCGGTACCCATAACTGTTCTTCCACAGGCAATTGGTTTTAATAATTTAATAAGGATCTGAATGTCATTTCATTCATCTAAAGAAATGTCCTTTTTTTAGTACTAGACAAATAAATAAAACCTTTCAAAAATAAGTTAATTAAACTAATAAAAATATATTTAAAAAAAACCTCTTATTTACAAACCACTGAACCGAAAAGTAAAAAATAATGTTCAGTGACCTTTAAAGCTTACAAGTACACAAAAATTCCTTCCTCGGTCACTGATAATAGACGAGAGAACTTAGACGGAATATAAACATAGATCTATTTTATTTTGAAAGCTTGAGGCTTTATTTCAGATAGAAACTTTTAAAGTGGTATCACTTATGACATTTGAAGCCTTAAGCTTTTAGAATGTACATTTATTTCAATTCAAAAAAAAAAAAATTACTATGTTTATGTACCTTCTAATTTTTGCGCCTATGCAAATATGATGAGTGACCAAGGAATGGGATTTCTTGTAGCTATGCTTTTGAGCTTTAAATTTCATTGAACATTATTTTAAACCTTTTAGTTCAGTGGGTTTTAAATAAAAGCTTGTTTTAAAAAAAATTATTTTACATAATGGCTGTTACCAAAATATTTCTTAATGCCTTACTCAACTGTGTGGTGCGATTTTTATGACCGCGAGCGTACCTATATTTTATTATTATTTTTCGTTTGAGGAGATTTGATCAATGTCGTGATATCGTAACCATTACGTTACGCTGGAGCAGTTTTTATTGCGTAAGTTTGTAACATCATTTTACGAAATTATTACTACAAAAAATCCTGGTCACTTTTATGAAAAAGTGATATTTCTGAACTCCTCCTTTTGACCTGTTGACATCTTGTTTTTGCTTTTCAATCATGAATGATTCTTTCTTCCTTCGTGCTATTCGGTGCGGAGATTTAAGGAACTAGTAACGCAGCGCGGTATTAATATAGATGAACCTTTTTAATGAACTTTGTCGTTTAGTGTGGTTTTGGCTTCTCTAGTGCAGGTTGTAGATTTTGATCGTAATATCGTTTAACTGAAATATTTTTCTTCCTGATTGAAAATATTACGCTACGCTGTTTATGTTTTACTTAGTTGCTCATTCCGTTATTGCTTGGATTTCCAAAACCTTTATAGGTACTATTTAACTTATTGCAATTAACCCATTAATAAAACTCTGCTTAGCGTGTAATAGGCTAGCCTAGTGGCGAATATCTCTAGGTGTTGTTGAGTCTCTTATGTCCCATTTACCTGGGAAAACTAAACTAAAAATATCTATATCAGCAGTGTAATGCGAATATATGGTCATCAAATGCCATGATTAAAATTATGCTTCGATATTAAAACGTGTATACAATATTTTAATTCGATACCATTGACGTAGCTTTTCTCATTTTACTTGTCCAATCCTTTCATTTCACACATGTCAAGAGGGTTGTTAAGAAAAAGGTAATCGGCAATCTTGGATCACAACCAAAGTTGTGTGCAAAATTCAGCAGTGGTCGAAAGATATATTACTTAGAAATTTTGAATCGACACATACGAACGTTGCAAGCTTTTAAAAATTTGTTAATTGAAAGGTAATTTCAGTTAACTAAAATTCCAATCGAGAAAAGTAAGTAACTGAAAACTAAAGTTATTAATTAATTAACTGTACAGCCATAATAATAAAGAAAGTGTATGTTTGTATAGATTGAATTGGTTGTCGGCGGAGGAAGTGATAACGTGTTGGGCTTTTATACCGGAATTCCTAGGTTCGAGCCCCACCGGCGGCTACCCATGGTTGTATTATGCTGACAACATACATCACAATATGAGTAGCAGAGTGAGTCGATGGCTTGGATTTCTTTGTTTAATTTGCACCAACCTCAGATTGTTATAAATGACATAAAATTAATAAAATAATACTGCCATTAATAACAAAAAGCGTGATAAATCGCTTTTTTCATGAAAATATGTTTCCTCTATTTAGTTACGGCCTTTTTCCCTTGTAAGAGCATGGAGGCAATGAACTCGATCTCTCTTCCTAGTTCCCGTAACCCGTTATGGGGCATTCGACCGAGTCGAGACAACGATTGCAAGTGGATTCCGAACCACTGGCATTTTATCTGCAACCGCTATCTCGTTATTTGTTGTCAGCAGAAAACAACCGGTAGGATTCGAACCTGAACCCTCCGGATTGGTAGGTCGGCACATTTGCACTTACTCCACTGACGACGTAAAAACTAGAGGTAAAGTTTAAGAAAATTAGACTAAGAAAACTATAAAATAAGGTTTACAAAAAATTTAGAAAATAACCTAGAAAGAAAACGAAGATCATCATCAAGGTAACCGTTTGAAGGAAGTAATCGAACTTACGTACTAAATAGGAACTGGAAGTGCGTTCTATATCCAGTTCCAATCTAAACAAAGTAATAACTATTCAGGACATGTCTGTTTCCACGTAAAAAATTAACTAATTTTTAAAGATATGCCTTGATTATAAAGGAAAAGTAAAGACCTATGTTTTATGTATACTGCCAATCAGCAGTCCAGAATTTTAAATCTTAAAGGAGAGATATCATCATATCTTCGCAACCTAATACGAACCTAATGGAGTTGTTGTAAGCTATTTCAGGCCTACGCTTGTAGCATAAGTCGAGTCTAGGATAAATAATAGAATTATATATGAGATGTGGTCAAATTGGTCTTTTACGAAGTTCAGTGGAGCGTACGTAAGCATACAAACACAGTCGACGTAGCACCCCATAAATATGACCCAGTCTAATTTTTACGTGATCACAACAACAATTTCAAGACCTTTGGCTTTGGAGACAAAAACTATAATTGAAAGGTCCAACTCTAAAGAGGGAAATAGGCTAGGTCATAACGTTCTCTACTAATTACTAATGCTTGTGACTTTTTAAGATAAAGAATGAGACAGTTGATCATTGAAGGATGGTCTGAAAATCTTCGTTTATTTTGCTGACACTCGCCTCCAGAAGACTTTTGAACGATATATTTAATCTGCACATTATCAGTATACAAATGCATGAAACAATTTTTAATAACAGACGGCAAATTATTAATAAAGATACTGAAGATCAGAGGACCTCAAATTGATCCTTGGGGCCACGGATATATAACGAGAGGTTTGGCGAGATGATTTCGCAACCCTCCGTGATCGTTGAGTCAAAAATCATTAGTCAAAGCAGTTCAAATATCAGTGGTAATTTTTGAAGGACCGTATCGCAACGATGTTTAGGATGAAATCCTGTCTGCCAGCGCCATAGCGAGCCTGTTTGATTAATATACTCCGATATCTGCTTTGCCATGAGTTTTTCTAATGCCTTAGCCAGACTTATTGGTACGAAGATTTTTAACTACAAAAGCCTCCCTTCAATAAGATGGAAATACACTAAGGCAGCTATTGTTAATTTTAGTAAGTGCACCAATAATGAAAGGTAGAATTAGTTTTATAAAACGTGGTGAGATATCATCTGGCCCACTAGCATTAGACTGTATTGAGTAACCTCAGCTTCGTCAGTGCAACGAAAAGTAAATTGTGATCCAGAATAATCCACGGTTATATTTGAAAGAGATGTAGCATTTGAATTTTAGAAGTAGTATTAATATGCAGCTTCAATTCTCGGTCTGCATATGAGTTTTTAATTTGCAATTGTATTAAATGAAATATTCACTCCGTGTCTGGTATCACAGCAACCTCAATTCAATGCAAGACAACCATTCATTTCTCTCATTGCTTTTGGCCATAGCCGTGCTAACGCATCATAGGGTTGTCCCCTGGGTTTGTCTGTATCATGAAAAACAAAACCAAAATTATAGAACACCATTTAATGACTATAAAATGACTTTTCTGCGAACCTGGTTCAAAATCTAAATGCTATTTAATACCTTCGGTTTCCCCAGACGGCAGTACTAAAGAAAGTGCCTTCTATACTATATAGAATCTGTGTATTCATATTAACGTAATACAAGCTCTAATGCGCCACAGTTTGATGCACAAGATTGTGAAGTCGGCTGGTTGAACTGATTTGGATTCCTTTATTACAGTCCATCAACTGGTTTAAAAAAAGCTGAACCAACCTTGTCCCAAAAAAGGATTTAGTAAAGGTTCACCAGAGAAAAGAGATGTTAGGAATACGTGTATCGACTACAAACATATATGGAAGCACACAACATGTTTCGTATATAAAAAATCTGTAAAAGCCCCTATAAATGCAGTTAATCATGGGCTAACTTTCCTCTTTGACAGAGATTCGTTTGCAGTCCGCGAGATTTTCACACTTTTGCACTAAAGCATTTAATCCAATTTTCCAACACTTCAGGACTTCACTCTGCAGGCTTAGTCAGACATCACGGAAATCTAATTACTGATTTCGGTTTACGTAGGTATTAACGCGCCTAACGTAGCCAAATACATAACCATGTACATAAATGTGTGCATAGAGATCGAGTTGGGCTAAATTAGAGAAGCTCTAAAGTAATAAGTTGAAGCCCATTGCTTTGGGCCATCATTAAAAATGACAAATTAATTAGAAAAGTTTTCAACTGCCTTGTGCAGCTCTATGTTAGTTCTTCATCCGCGAGCTCATCCTGCTTTTCCTGCTCATCCTGATTTTCGTCCTAAGAAGAAAGAAGGACTTTTTCCGTAGAAATTAAAACAGAATTAAATTTACTCTAGGATTTGTGAGGTGATGTCATGGTAGGCTCTTGGGCTGTGGATAAGAAGTTTTTCCTTTTCCACTTAGCCGGGTAATGAGATTCACTCAGACATGTCCGTCCTTAGGACATTCCCCGAACTCGGTATGAAGAAAAAAATATCAGCACCAGACAGTCTCTTGAGAGTAAGGAAATTTGCTTCTTTGATAGCAGGAACAGGTGGTACTTCGAAATATAGATAAGCCTACAGAAGAAGATATTGTAATAAATTTAAATACATTTTTCCGAACATAGAGCGTTCTTTTTATCTTAACGAATTATACATAAATTTTCATAAGCGTGTATATATATATATACCTAATGTGAGTCTTTTTTTCGTAACATCGAGTACAAGATGAATTCTGATGTTTATTAAATCCCAAAAGTTATCTTCGATAAGCGTAACTGGAATTTTGACTCTTTTTTACTCATTGTTCCATATGCAAGCAATTCTGAGTGTATTTCAAATCTACGCCATGAAAACGTGACAGTCGTTGCCTAAAGGTTCAAAGTTTACCCTAATGGCCTCCAGAGGATGGAAAGGTTATCCGTGATAGGGCCGAACTCAGCCATATGTGAGTGCTTAGGACTGTAACTACATGATGCTTACTACATAATCAGATTACGTGTTCCCCAAATTGCTGAAAAGTTATTGTAGCAGTGTTGTAGCAGAGTTGTAGGGTGGCTTGGAGTCGCGTATTATGTTATGTTTACGAAATATATACTTTCATGGGACTGATAATCCAATTCGTCCATTTGCGGTGTGATTTAATTTGACATACTGTGCTTGTTTTCAGTATTATATAACCGGATGGCTTCGAATGCTTCAAGTTTGTGCAAAACATATCTAATTTTTGCTGTAAAGAGTTAATAAAATTAAACTTTACTATGTTAAATGAAGCTTATGATTATTATGATATACTGAACCACATTAAGTAGAAAACTGTAGAAAGGTATATAAAATTAAATTTTAAATACCGTACACTAGGACGTTAAGCGCCAAAATTTTGATTTTAATTGCACGAAAACTATGCAACGCAGCTGCCACTTCAAGCCCTTAAATGAAAGCTGAACTAAGAATGTTTACAATAATTTTTACAGTTTGTATAGTAAATAGGCATTTTATTTGGCTGCAGTACGAAAAAGAATAAACACGAGTAAAAAATATTGAGTTGGTATATTTACGCCCAAAGCAAGTACAGCCGTATATATATTTAAAAGTATATACGCATCCACTGCGAGCACGCATAACGAACAAATGCGCCCGGTAATATTATGCACGCTTCCACCATAGGCCCAAAAATGACAAATACGCCCGCCACACGGGTATGCACGCTCCCGCAAAAGGCACAAAAATCTAAAAATACGAATGGTATGGACAGGGGCCGGACAAATTGAACTGATTTAGAAAAAGTTCACAGAAAGGCTACTGAAGTAATTGCAAACTCTACAATTTCTGAGAGCATTGCTTCTCTGGAGCATCGTCAGAATGTCGGTTGTCTCTCACTCTTCTACCGCCATTTTCACGGTCATTGTCCTAACGAATTGCTCCACTCTCCAGGTAAAACTTAGACTTACTGTAAAATTTCGGGAATCTTTCAAAACACCAATGCGGAACAGTTTATCATCATCTTTTTTTCCCTCGTCTTACGAGCAAGAAATTCGTAAGCGTCACATTCTTCACTCAGCTTCTTAACTCCTTACTCCTTACTTAGCTCCTTAACCTTAATTCCTTTCTTGCCGTTAACATTGTTACAAAAAAAGGAGGATCATTATCAGCTTGTTTTCGGTTTGTGGGTTCACTAGGTCAACGGGAAATACCCTATAGGCCTTGATTTATTTGCGAGTGTCAAAATATGCTGCAAAATGGGCGTATTTCGCGGCATAAATGGCCGTACTTTTTGATGGCGTTGACTTAGAAGCCAGACGGAAAACGAAATGATCCTATAAGGGTTTCTTTTTTTTTCGTTTTGAGGAAAACACCTAACATTTTGTCGCGATGTACCCTATTTTGAAAGAAATTAAAAATTATATTTTAAAAAACTATAGTGACTAGAGCAGAATTTTTGAGTCGATTTAATGGTAAGAATTACACAGCTCCACAAAAAACAAAGTCAGACCTGATTATTAATTTAAAAATTTTTTTTGTGGAGCTGTTTTATCATGCACTTGATGGATATATGATATATGAGATATAGAAAAATTTTAGTACATGAATGAATTGTTAGTAATAAAGTCAAACTCCCACTTTCATTTCGAGTTTGGTCTGGAATTTCTTGCTACACAGAACACTTAACTAAAGTCTGAGCAACGCCGGGTACGCGTAGCTAGTTTATGTATATAATTTAATTAAACTTTCTAAAAGGTATCGAATTTAACCCTTTGCGGTCGATGGGAGTACCAACATGCGGTCGATGGGAGTACCAGCGTTGCGCAGTTACCTCTCCATATTGGGTATAAAGTCAATATATTATTTTAATCATAGATTTTTATTATTATTATATATATATAATTTTTATTTATTTTTCCTCATTTTTATACTACGCCGTTTACTCTTGATCTGTACGTTGTTCTTTAATGTTTGTTTACCCTTAGTGTTCTTTATTATTCCTGTTCATTTTACTGCTATTGTTATTTCGTTCTTCCTTAATTATTTTTTGTGTATTTTTGTATCCAATTTGCAGTTTAGCTAGTTCAACCCTTTATGTCTCTTTTTCTAGCAATTTTACAATTTTATTTTTACAACTTTTGTGCCAAAATAAAGTGCCTTAAATACATACAAAAAATTATATATATTATTTATTTTTATATTATCGTTAGTCGCGTTAGCCGTGTTGAGCGCTAGGCGACCATGAACTACATCATGCCGCCACAGTGGCGGCACCGACTTTTACGACGACATGCGAATGCCGCCACGGTGGCGTCATCAACGGGTTAAGACTACGCGCTGATTGAGCAGCAATAGTCTGTATCAAAATTATTTGTTTTGCGTATGAACGGCTTTCTGAAAAACATTTAATTTATACCTGTTATTGCCTGGGTTTTCATTTAATTAGTTTTTGCCATGATTATTTTTTGCTTTTTAATTTCGAGTCAAGATAGGTGTGAGATAAACAATTTTATTCGCCATGTCTGACCCATTTGTGGTTGAAAAACGGCCTCTTAGCGATTATTCAGCAGTCAGTTTTGCAATTCTCTTCCAGCTTTATACTTTATTGACAAATTAAATGAAAAAACGAATTGCTTTCTACCTACAGAGTAAATTTTCTTTTACGTTGATTTGGTACATAGTAAAAACAAGCGACATCAAAAAGTTCTTTATGCCATTTTATGCGTTCTTTGTAGGCTTTTTCATGAAATATCCTGCTTACTTTCTGATCAGAAACCGGGGACAAAAATAAGGAGGTAGCTCAGCTACGTGGATACTGAAAGGGCATAAAGACAGATTCATGCCACCTTTTCCATTTTCTTTTGTAGTCGGAAATTACAATCTGAGATATTTAAATGAGTATCCAAAGTGCAGACAACCGAACTCCAATCGTCATAATGCTCCCTTAAAATCAAAAGCAGCAAGTAAAAGGAAGCGCGGAAAAGAAATAAATCGAATGACAAATTGTAGGTAATTTCCCTTTGCGGGAGAAGTAAATTGAGCGCGTACTAGGAGAACGAGTTTAGTAAAAAAAAAATGCTCTAATCATTACTAAGTGGGGAGACAAGCAAAATCAATTGAAGTATCATTTTGACTTACCGTTCTGCATGGCAACGCTCTTGTCTTCCACCCGGCTTACGTAGCAGCACAACTCATCTTGGCGGTCCGCATTTTCAATCAATTCAGCTTCAACAGAGAAGCCCCACATTTGTTCTAACGTTGATCGCTGGAGCTCCACCTGATATAAGATCTTGGTGCACACTTCAACAAATTCATGATTATGGAGCTGGAAAGTAAAAAAAGAAAGTAAATAAAAATAAATTCAGCTTGCGCTTCCTTTCACGTTCATCTATAAAATGAACAATTTTAGCTATTAAATCCGGGAAAACATCAATCACCACGACATGATGATAAGAAAGCGGGGGCTTGGTCAAGAAATTTTGCTTTGTTGACAGCAGATAAATTATTATCTGTCATCTTGTTGACATTTCTGTAAGGTACATTGCTGACAAAGTACATTTCTTCTCCACTAAACACGGACTGTCCATAGCAATAATGAATCATGTAACATGCAAAGCTTAAGGAGCAATAAATCAATAGGCCTTTTGTCAAAGCATTGCAAAGTTTGAACATTTCACGATTTCCACTACATGTGGAAACAGTTTTTAAATTTATACTGAAAATTTATAAATAAATAAATATTTATAATATCTATAATATAATTCAAGTTAGAAAACAAACATATGTTAGTGTGTATTCATGAATAATATCAAGTGGAAAGTAGCTCTCATATCAAAAAAATGACCATTTATGCACTGGTAGTTCAAGTATGTTGTAACAGCTGTGAGAATTTACTTAACTTACGATAACGTATTTATTTTGTAAACCTTTAATATTGTTTGAAGGAAAATATAGCTTTGAGGTCTTACCACACCATCCTTAAATCGATAAAGTTAAGAGCACTATTTGCAAACGCTAAGAACCGCGTTCCTTCGCTTTGAGGAGACCAAGCGCAGAGATTGAAAACCAGGGTCAAGTACCGAAAAGCTTTGCATTAATAGTCTCTTACCAAAAGAGTAGCAAATGCAAAGGAAAATTCATAGCTCCCACGGTAAAATTTCGCGCTTCACACTGCGGCAGCAGATTTTTTAACATCGCAACTAGCAAATGTTTGATTACTTTTGTCATTCTTGTCACCATTACTAAGGCTTCAATTAAAATTTCGACTGACTAGTTTACTGCGATTGAATTTTTAGTCAAGTCAATGCCAAATCGATATTTGAAGTTAAATTGCAGTATCAGCACGGTCCAGAGAATACAAGGACCGTGAACGAAGAAATGTCAAATGATGTCACGTCGGCTTGGTCAGAATTGACATGCTATAGGGAGAATATTATTCATAGCTCATTAGGAGAAGTTTATCGAAAATGTTGTTTAAGTAAAATTTAAATAAGGTTACTACAGTAAAAATAATTGAGTTCGTATATTTACGCCCGAAGCAAGGAGAGACGTTAATATCTTTAAAAGTATATACGTGCCCGTTGCGAGACGGTAAAGCGGGCGCAATTGCGCCCGGTAATGTTATGCACGCCTCCGCTACAGACCCAAAAATTGAAAAATACGCCCGCCATATAGGTATGCAAACTCCCGTTACAGGCACAAAAATCTAAAAATACGCCCGCCATAAATGCACGCTTCTGTTACCGCATTCTAGCTTTAACACATTCGTAGGTAATGTAAATTCTCACACATAGATCCGTGTTCACCGGTCGGCCACCTGATATTAAAATTGTTACCAAAAGCCATGTCATCTGAGTCATGACAATAATAATAATAAGAATTATCTGAAATTTGTTATTTTTATTCGTATATATTTTCCAGTTTCAGTTGTAATCTTAACTACCCCGAGTAAAAGCAAGACTTAACTCCAAAAACGTTGCCGGCTACTGCAGAGATAGTTTTGTTATTTCAGACGTAGGTCTCAAATGAGTTAATTTACGAAAATAATTTTATTGTTTTCACTTTAAATTTTAAACTAGAAAAAGTGTGAGTATACAGGCGTACCGTGCCTTATTTGAGTGCCATTCAGGCAATTTGATGCTGTTCGTGGCTGTTTTAGGCTAGGAATAGGCGAGTCTTATTTTTAACCGATTCTTACTCGGGTAACTACGTAGTACGTACCATATCTAGTGAGATTATCCGCCACACAGTTTCATGAAATACAGGTGGATATGGTATGCTGGCTGGGTTATCTTATATAGGTATGAGCGACAGCGACATATTTTGATATCGATTAGACTAATTTTATGAATCGCTGTTTGACTGTTTCTAAGGGTACAAACATCGTATTCAGGTACATTGTTTCCATTCAACTAAACCAGGACTTCCTGAATTGACATTACTTCCGCTTGAAAAATACTAAAGTGGTTCCTAAAGTTAGCAACTTAAAAACTACTCGAAGATCAAAGGACTGCTGTTGAAGACTATTTTAATTCTTAAATAATTAACCAGACTACTGAAAATATGGTAATCTATAGACGAAAGGTTTAGGGGTATTGCCAGAACTGCCATAACTTCGTCTGTTTTCGTAGGGTCCATTGTCCGACATGCGGTCAGGCGTTGCCATTTAGAAGAATTGATCATCGTCAGTTAACACAATCTCAGTTTTTGTAATTTCTTCATCGCCGTCTCTTCCATCTCAACCGCAGTGCACCAGCAAGCAAAAGCCGCTAAACTTTCGCACACGGAAAGTTTGTAAGGTACTCTTTAACTACTCTAACAACTCTGCTTTTTCAACTGTCATACTGCACATAAGTGTTTAAGACTACAAGTTGCTCATGTTCAGCCGATGCTAAAAAATGAGAGAACTGCGACCGATAAGAAGAACTATAGACCAATTACAATAACTTCAGTTCTATCTTAAGGGGGGAAGTACATGAAGACGTTTTCAAAAATCGATTTTTTTTTTATTGTCTTAATCGATAAGTATATGCTCTAAGAATATAATTCCAAAATTACAAAAGCCTATCTCGAAAATTTTGAAAGATATGCCACTTGAAAGTGGTCGGCGCCGATCCGGCCCAGCGCGCCTGGGACCGAGGATCTCTGCTGCGCGCGTGATTCCGCTTACCGAATTTTTTTTCTGCTCTGGAATTTAGAGTGATGAATGCGACTTTGTTAAAGAGCGTTCTCGACGTTTTCAGTCCAAATACCGATTTTTCTGAGAATACCCGTCCCCTCTTACCTTCTTCTTATCTGCATCTTTTTCTTCAGTTTTGCGGGACAAACTTTAAACGGCGTTTTCTCAAAACCATGTTTTTCAAATTGGCGTAAAAGATTACAAAAAAACTAGTGAACCGATTTTGTTCATCCAGCACTCATTTTAAAGGGCATAAAAAACTACTCTAGATAGACTACGTACATAGCAAAAAAACTTATTTTAAGACCACTTTTGACGCGAAAATAATTAAAATTTTTGCAAAAAAAGCCAACTTTTTTTTTTCATGCCCGATTTTTATAGTTAATGTTCGAATTTCGAAAAGATCGTAGTCTATCTAGAATAAACAACCCCCTCGAGTATAAAAATGTTTGGTTTTTTGATTTGAGATGAAAATTGCGGCCAGGAGAATTTACGCCGATTTCGATGTCAGCCGCGACACGAGTTACGAAACCCACCAAAAGTTGATTAATTTTTTATTTTTCAAAATGTAAAAAA
Source organism: Leptarthrus brevirostris (assembly GCA_964036015.1). Lineage (NCBI taxonomy): Eukaryota > Metazoa > Arthropoda > Insecta > Diptera > Asilidae > Leptarthrus > Leptarthrus brevirostris. Next base: position 146,110,619 of record OZ038373.1, on the reverse strand, counting down.
TGTTTTTTCTCTTCTTAAAACATTGCCCTAAATACATATAATATCGATTTCATGTGGACCTTTTTCATTTTCCCAGAAATAAATCCCAAAAAAGTCCTCTTTTTTCGGCCTCTTCATGTACTTCCCCCCTTAAGTTTTCGAATCACTCATAAACTTTCAGTTGATGAAAGATCTAGACAATAGTCATCTTATTAACGGTGGTGAGTACGGTTTCGTTCTGGTCGGCCAACCAACCAGAGCGTTACTTACAGCTTTACGGAGTCATTGCCTCTTAAATTGCGAGGAGTCCAAAATCGTAGCTCTTGATATCTCAAAACCGTTTAATAAAGTCTGACATATCGCCCTTCTAGCCAAATTTAAAGCATTTGTTGTGTCCCTCACCTTTAAAATATACTGCTCCACAACATACTTATATTTAAGAAATCATAAGTACTGCACAGCCCATTCTATCAGTTTCCAAGTAAAAGGGAGTAAAGAAAAGGGGCAACAAGATCTATCTGCACAAAACGGAGGATAAAACCAGACGGCTAGCGCGAAAAAGAGAGGATTTTGGGAAAATATATTTTCGTTTTAATAGTCTCCTCGCCAACCGGAGTGTCCTTGAATTATGTTTTAGAACTCGTTCTCCCGAGCAAATCTATACATATGTATGTGTCGGAAACCAGTCCTTTACATGTTATTAATTAATTGAAGCATTTTTTTATACAAAAAGTAAACTTCAGATATTTTGCAAAAAAGAAATGCCTATTTGTAGGTGATTTAAAATTGATAGCAACATAACAACATGAACGGAGGTGGTTTCCAATAATTAATAATATGGGAATGAGATGTTTCCCACACATATATGACAAGCTGAGAGTAAAAATGACTTATTTACAAGGTCCGAGCAAAAGTGGATTAGAAAATGTTCAGCGCAAAAACGAACAGCGAAAACTGGGCAAACACCACTTACTTAAAACAAATTAACTTAAGCAGTTAAGTCGTTTTTGCCGGAGTTTTTCGTTTTTGCCCGGAATCTCTCGTGGTTCGTTTTTGTGCGGAACATTTTCTAAGCCACTTTTGCTCGGACCTTGTAGATAGGTCAATTTGACTCCCAGCATTTCATATGTAGATATAAATTTTCTCGGCGAAACCATATTTCAAGATAATCCAATTGGTGAGGAGATTATTAAAATCTTAGATAAAATAATAAACAGGATAGGCCATTACGTATATGAATCGTGTACGTGAGACCAGCCACTTTGCTCGTTGAAAAGGTGAAGACGGGGAAGGAAACGAACGCCTCCACAGGAACGATACAACTTTACTACTTCCATGATGCACTTACACATGAAAAGGCCTTTCCACTACTTAAATAAATATGCCGAAGTTTTCTCAGCTTATGGCACTTCCTTCTTAATTATATATTCTAAGATTAAAATGGTAATCTCTTAATAATTCTTTATAAAAACTAAACTATTTCACAAATTTTTATGAAAATTAATAAGATTCTATTCTTATAGTTAACTAATCGATAAAAAGAAGAATCGCTAGAATCGGTCAAGTATTGTGACTTCTGGTGTATCTTCATACGTACAAACCAACGAATGGAGACGCATGTCATTTTCCAAAGGCAAACTCAGATCATAATAAATATTTGCAAATAATTAAAAATTTGTATTATCTTTTAAAGGAAGACTTCCTCTTTCCAAAAACGTATATAAAAGTTGATCATTTTGTAAAATTGACCAAGTTAAATAACTTCTATCGCCAAAACTCGAGGCTGGCGTGCTAGTCGATAATAAAGCACATATACTAGCGGGGTACTGGAAATCGAACTAATATTATGTCTGTTTATTAAAGAAAAAAATATATTAAAGGGATTTATGTCTGAATAAACTTAGTAACTTTGCCTCAAATTTCCCTGGTCCAGCATCCTTCACTGCTTTTCCAGAGGGAGGGTGACGGGTATGATTAGTACATGGGTCAAGAAGGACCACTGGAGACTGTGGAATAACTTTGATTTTTTGCAGAGAGGTCAAGATGACCGTAAAAATGACTGAGATGGTTAACAGTATTTGTGATAGGCCATAGTATCATCTAAAGAAGCTTCTCATCTCTGAAGATGACACCTTCAGATTGTGTCTAGAAAAATAGGAGAGGGCGGCTCACATATTGTCGCAACGCCCTGTGCTAGGAAGCATAAGATTCTGTCTGCTGGCAGCTCTTCAGCTTGATCCCACCAGAATGTGTGACAAATCTCACAGGAACACGCTTGCACTGAAATAGGGAATCCAGATTAGGGATGACAGTAGGATGAACTCAGCTGGCTCAGGGGACGAAAATGGACCAGCTTTTATGTGGTGTCTGTTTTGGTTAATCTCAGGAGAGGTGTTTCTAGTGAAGAGTCTAACAACACCGGATGGTTAAGCCGTATGGTGTCTTCTGGAAGATTTACATCTCTCCCGCTCAAATAAGAAAAGAAAAGAAAAACTTTGCAAAAAAAACCGTTTAGTACCTAAATAAATTCGGCAGATTGATAAAGCGGTTGCGCACTTTAGCAGGGTTGCCAATCCCTTTAATAATTAATATACTTTTTCTAAATTTTAAAACCTTATCTTGTCATCTTTCGAAGGAAGTTAAAATTATTATTCCAGCACAACGAGTTTAAGTCGTCGGCATAGTAAGTGATAACATATCGGCCTTTCATCCTGGAGGTCCCAAGTTCGAACCTACCGATGGAGACTCATGGCGGTTGTTTGCAACAAATTACGATAAAAGGGCCATTGAATGTTGCAGATGATACGGAATTCAACTTAAAATGTAATGTCGTTGTTTCGAATCAGATGAAGTTCTTTGCCCGCCCTATGTTCCACAAGAGTTACGGGAACTACAAAAAGACACTGAGTTTATATCATAGTGTTCAAAATTTTGTTATTAATTTTAACTAAAATTCTATAAAGAATAAAGAAACGTTTTATGACACGAGTCAGACGTTTTCTTATACAATAAACAGAGGTAATAACAAAAACATAACACATCTCTCTGTGAGCAACTTTCTTTAATTTTTAACAGCGATTTCTAGCCGCGCCTGTCACTCGACTGATGATTAAGTCCATTTGACTCTTAATTACATAATTCAATGATAACTAATTAATCCCAGTCAATCAATGTGTATGTTTGTGGTAGCAATTCTCCTCCATTATAGACAATGGTTCTGATTTGTGATAACACGTTTTTCTAAAAGACATTCGGAATCAACCTTCAATGGGCTTTATAACGAAATTTGCTGCGGAAAACAACCGATACCATGAAGCGGTGGGATTCGAACCTCAGACCTCCGTATTTTTAGGCCAACACGTTATCACTTATTCCATCGACGATGTGTTGTTTACTAGATCTTAAATATATAGGTTTTGACCAGTTTCTTTTAACTCCGTTATAGGTACTAGAATTATTAATTATACATTTTTGGAAACATGATAAAGTAAATACTAAGAAGTTGTAGAAGAAAAGGATACATATATTAACTACCTAAAATTTTGAACATATCTCATCGAAATAGCATTCTACCAAAATGAAAACAGGAAGTGTATTTTGTCACCTTTCATGTAGCACCAATTTTATATATTAAGGTTCCTCTAGAATAAAATTGACCTGGTTAACGCATCGTATAGTATTAAAACTGAATAAATACCTTGTCTTTCTTTAACCATTAAGATTGCCTCCCTACCTCCCATACAATTTTTATGGGCTGGGATGAATAGGTACTATCCCCATACAAAAATTGCAAGCACATCACTTTGATTGCTGATTGTGATGATTTTGCCTACATTAATGCAGAGATGTAGCATAATATGTATACAATTTGATTCAGTACGCAGACATAATTTATGCAGACGCAAAACAAGGAAACAAAGAAATATTTCGTGCATTTTTTTTAAATGACACAAAATACAATTCTTAATAAAGGAAACAGTGGAATCATTTGAATGACTTCAGTTTTGCCTAGAGAAATATTTAAAACCTATCGATTTTTGTTTGATATTGTTGTTTGAAGAACAAAAACCTTTACAAAACTTTATTGCATCAGAACTAAAGCAAACCAATATTGGCGATCTGAGAAAGAAATGGTAAAAGTCTGCAGACCAACTTGAGTTATTCCGCATTTTCTCGTTGCACTATTTTAACTATAACGTTAGAAAATCTGAATCTGAAGGCCATAATCATCTGAGAGCTTTCGCCGCAGTTTAAATCATGTATCTTCTGCATGGGGAGGTTTTCTTAATATTTCTTTCATTTATGAAAGTAGATTTCGGGCGGATAATTGGAGCATGAATTTCATGAATTGTTATTTACACAAGACATCGCCTTCTAGTAATTTTCTTGTTCAGGATTCGGCCTGACTCTCTCCTCTCTGGACCATTCTAGATCTACTTTACTTAAAATAAAACAAGCCGCCATTCCAATCTTGAGATATGAACAACTCAGCGGAGTGAATTTACGTAGATAAAGAGAAAACTGCGGAACGCCTTTGTGTGGGAGTGTGAGAAAAATAAAGTCACTGGAGGAACAAAAACAGAAGCTGAAGTTTGCCAGAAAGAAATAACTTTGCCCCTTAGGCAGAATTCAGTGCCATATTAAACAGCAAGATAACTTTTACGTTACATTGGGGTTGGAATTTACCACCATGAAGCTCATAATCTGCGAAACAATTATCTGTACAATATGCTTTTCATTCATTTTATTACTTCCTTACATAAGAATCGTATCTACATACCTTAGAAGGGTTTTCTGTCTTGAATCAATTACTATAGTTTCCTCCACCATTGTCTAATTGTACATTTTTATATTCAGAGATAATTTTATTATTAAAAACATTACATACAAAGGTAATTAAGTTTGGTAAGTTTTCCATTTGGGTCAAAATCCATGATACTCTAAAAGAGTATTATCTTACCAGCCTTGCAATATCTTAAGCCTTAGTACGTTTGTGTGGGAGTACTAAGTATTGTATTATTAAATACCTCAGAAAGGTTTTTTTTGTACACAACTAGTCTGTTGTAACCAACTCCATTCAACGATCATTGTACTCTTTGTACCAGGTTTCGGTTTCGATTTTCTAACAGGCTCAGATTACAATTGCTTATTTATCTTGGTAACAAAATCAGCGAGTTTCCATGATTCTTATCTTATTCATTTTGAAATTTTCCTAAAAATAATTCAACTAATTTTCGAAAGTCAAAAAATACTTGCAGGATATGTTAATAAATTGTGTTTCTTTCCTCTCAGTTTGTTTAGAACTTAAATAAACACATGATTTAATTGTGCAAAATATCATTAAAAGTATGAAAGGAGACTAGTGAAATCCCGCAGAAGCGTTTACCCAAATGTAGATTCATTCAAATATTTAATGAATAAATTTTCTGCAACACCTGAAAAACGGCAAGTTTAATGAGAATATCTTCCCAAAAATACGTTCTTATTCTGTGATTTGTGTGAATAAAACCAAAAATTGAGTAAAACTTAGTTGAAAAGCCATCATATTCAACATGCATACGAATAACTTCTTGGTTTGTCTAGCTTATAAAATGAATCATCGATGGATGGTATTAGAGAATTTCGCGCAAGACTAAAGTAAAGACGTTTTGATAATAGGCGAGATGCTGGACGACCAAACTGAGACGAGCAACAATACAACTTAGAATTCCGTCCAGATTCGAATCCGGAGGCTATTCAGCAATTTTGTTTTTTAACTATACGCACCATCCACTGCCGCTTCTTTGAGTCCATATAGAACTTCTTGGAGGGGCAGGGGGTCTTGTGAAACGTTACGGTGTGTTATAGGGGGAGTGGGAGCAAGCAACGCCTTACGTAACATTAAGTTTTTGTTACAATTAAAAGACCTAACTCTTAACTCGTGACTCACGGCTCAGTTTATATGGTATATCTATACTACATATATACAGAAGTATACAGAAGTATATACATATATGGCAAATAACCACAATAAGCCGTGTACCACAAGTTCATAGTTTGGACTCTAAGAGTCCGACCGTTGCGGTCAAGCAAAACCACCTTAACTACACGCCATGAGCTTACGAATTTCACGCACACACATTAGGGCCAAAGTGGGCTGACATTTCCGGTATTTTACCCAACATAATTGACATTTTTAGATAAAAATAATCATCTGAGTGTTACGTAACTATTAGGGGTGGTGGAGGTTAACGCGAAACGTTACGGAAGTACCGGTTTACAAAGGTTTGTCGCTTATTGTTTGGCAACGTGTTTTTTATCGTAATCTGTTATCAGCAGAAAACCACCATGGGTCGCTGCCGGTGGGTTTTGAGCCTGGGACCTCCGGAATGAAAATTTGACACGTTATCACTTATTCCTCCACTGACTGTTCCTATGCCTTCGAGATAACAACATTTATATACATATATTACTAAAATTAATTTAGCGAAGTAAATTGCTTCTGAACTTCTGAAAGTTTTTAAACATAATACGATTAAGCTGTCCTAAAGTCTTACTCGAAGTTAAATCCCACGAAAAATTCACAAGCAATATCTTTTAAAATAGAGCTGCAGCTCTTGGAATGAATCTTCGGACATATCTTATATCTTGTACAATTCACCACAATATTCCTCGTTTTTCGCACGCAGTGCATGTGAATATCTGCTCCACCGTGTCTGAAATTTCTTTATGCTTCGCTTTTTTGGTCTGCAAGTACAATAAATTTTCACAGAAAATAGGAGATTTGCCAACGAAGAGGGAAAGAAAACGACTCCCAAGAGGGATGAGATATCTATTGCATCACCAGGGACATCCTAACGGAATAATGATGACAATGAAAAAGAACGATAAAGAAAACTCCAAAGGATGGTTTATTCAACCACCTGCTGTTTTTGTCAGATTTCCCAAAAAATATCGAATATATCCAAGGCTACAGGAAAAATTCATTATTTAAGGAAAAACTGGACAAAGTGCACAAGTGCTTTGAGGTGACACAGTAGTTTTACCTCAGGTGAATAATATTCTACCTGTTCCAATTTTTCCACATAATTTTCCAATTTATAAGGGAAGCATTCGATAAAATAAAATGAACGCTTAGCTTAACTGACTTCAATGTTCGCAACGAAGTTTACATTTACATATATGAAAACTTTATCAACGCTTACAAGATTTTTAACATGAAAATTTATGTTCGCCAAAAGCTAACTACAAATATTCCATGGTTAGCTCCTATTGATCCCTTGTCAAGAAAATTGACACATTTCACGGTACAACACAAATGCCAGCGCTGTTGGAATGGTTTAACTTCCGTGTTTCCAACAATGGGGTTCGCTAAACTTAAAGCAAAAAGCATATCATTACTGATGAAATTGATTTCACATTCCCTGTTCTTCATCGCAGAATAATTAGAATCCACATTGCGAGAAGAACATGCATTCAATAACTAGGTCAACCTTAACAATCAAATATTTGCTAGAAGATTGTGACCTAGTCGCCCTGACAGAACTAAACCCTCAGAATTCTGAACACTCCCTTGAGGGCATTGCAAAGTTATTAGAACGTTTGCGTTTCATGCATTAGGCTCGGAAATAAGTGTGCAAACAAAGCTTAAAGGTGCTAGTGCTGGAAGAACCGGTATACTTGTCTCAATTTGATTTTGATTGCTATTCGCTGTATTATTTTTTAGGCCAATGTGGGATAGCAATAATTGTACATACGCAGAAATTAAAACAAGGCTTGCTAAAGTGACGCTGCACACCTGTTGTACGTCACAAAGTATTTTGTTTCTTTGATTTTGGTAGAAGCTTCATTAGCGAAAGTTGCAGGGTGTAAGAATAACAGCACCAACATAGCGAGCAGGTTTAGATTATTCAGTTTACTAACTATCGGGTGAAGATAGGGTAGAGTTCTTAGAGATTGATGGAAAAAAATTATTTAAAGTTAGCTAATCCGCGAGCTGACTAATCAACTGCCTGGCTATGTGATGCCCCATTTGTTGTGCTTTCTTTAGTCACTTTAGTCAGGTTAATAGATACCCAAATGCGGCCTAAACCTGTTTGCTATATTATGTATATCAGAAAAATAATTTAGTCCAATAGTCGGTCCAGTGGTCCAAAAAAGGAGCTAATCAAATATTTTGGATAGGCAGCGATTTTATATTATAAGGTTTTATTTAGCTTCACTTGTCTGTCTGTCATGCGTGAAATCTTTTCTTCCCTTAGATATGGAAATCAAATGAAAGGGTTCGACGAGTAGAATAGGATAAAATAAATGACACTATTCTAACCCTAATATGGCGGAAGTACCAAGATTGCGAATTGCTTTTTTGTTCATAACCCCCTTGACATGGGTATGAAATGAAAAGGTTGGTTGAGTAGAATATGATGAGCTGCCGCTGATGATGACGTCATTCTAAACCCAATATGCTGGACGCCCTAAGATGGTGGATTACATTTTTTCTTTACAACCCCTTTGATATGGTTATCAAATGAAATGATTTGACAAGTGAAATAATATAAATATAAGCTATGTGACGTCATTTTGCAACTAATATGGCGGACGTTTCAAGATTGGCGGATGGTTTTAGATTTTTACGTAAGGACTAAAAACCGTTTTATAAAAGGAAAGAAATAATTTTTTTCTGATTTAATACCAAAGTTTTTAAATCTATATAAATTTAAAAACAAATTTTATTAAATTAGATAAAAAATATTTTTTTCTTTTTACTACATTATAAAAGAGTTTCTTTTTAATTTTTTAAACTTTTGCTTTTGAGATCTGTTGGGGGGTCGGTGGTGAGGAAAAATCTGGAGGATCTCAGTGGTCTCCACCCCCTCTCATTCGGACTTCAATTTGAGGTGTGTAGTACTACATCATGAGCCATTCTGAGCGAATATATACAGTTGTTCCACTAAGAAAAAGAATCGTGATTTAATTAAAATTTCTCAGTATCCTAATATGGCTTCGGTCCGGACAGAATATCTCAATGAAATAATCTCCTCAACGCTATTCGTATACCCCTCACCTTTTCCATAGAGTTTGATAAATTAGGGTACATGAAGAGACCAAAATCTGCAGAATCAATAGTTCAAAAAGTGACAGACACATAGTTCCAAAAGTGACAGACGTAGACTGTGGCCAGAATCAATTTAGATTCATCGATTAGTTTCGAATACAACAAAATAATATAATAACTAAAATCGGGGTAAGAGTTAAAAAGTTGGTTTTCAACCTATTTTCACCCACACATTTTTGGATATGTTATCAATGGGGGATTATAGTCTATACAACAAGAAATAGTATCGTCCATATCACGCGCTAGGCAGTTCAGCTACACGTCTTCCCCCGTCCTAGGTCCACACCCATAGTAATTTCTGTTAGACAATAAAAGAAGGATAATTCGAATCGGTCTACGCGTTACCAAATTAAGTTCACCATCTACCTACACCAGAACCCCACTTAGGCATTTCTTGACACGGTTCCATTCGAAAAATATACTCCATCCAAAAAACAAGAATCATCCGAATCGGTCCAGGCATTATGAAGGTCATACACATTTTTACTTAGGGAATAAATTATTTGTTAAGTTTCTAATATACGTTTTTATTTTTATTATTATTATGAAATGGTTTTATTTAGGTTCACTTCCATATATTTATTTATTTTAAATCTTCAAACTGACCTTTCACCCAGTTCTAATTGTTGTATCGATTTGTTTCATTCTGGAAACATGGACAATCGAAACGACCGATATTGGAGTCGAATCTATACATTTCTCTATCAGTAAGATGAGTAATGACACTCTCAATGCCGTTAAATAATTTGGTGAGATTCCCCCTAGGAATGGGAGTGAGAAGAGACTGAAATTTAAAAATTATCGAAAACCACCGATATTAGTGTCGAATCCATAGTTTTCGGTATCGCTGAGATGAATAATAACACTCTCGATGCCATTAGACTCTGCGTTAGTAAGATACCCCTATGTGTGGTGGTGGGAAGTAAGATACCCCTATGTGTGGTGGTGGGAAGTAAGATACCCTTATGCGTGATGGTGGGAAGGAAGCAACAGAAAAAAATTATCAAAATCGACCGATGTTAATGTCGAATTCAAAGTTTTCGGAATTACTGAGATGAACAATCACACTCTAAATGTCGTTGGATACTATGACACATTTAGCACCCCTCGGGGTGGGTGTGTTAAGGGAATGACATGTCAAAAATAGGATAACGAATATTTAAGTTAAATGGTTTTATTTAACATTAGATAATGCACTAGAAGCCAAAAAATAATTACGGGTCGCAATTGTGGGGTTTACCGAGATATATGTACTATCTACTAATAAGAAATCGCGAAGGCCAAAAGTAGTGACGTCCTGTAGTGCCAGCGGTCAAGATCTTGGTCGATGCATCAGCGGAGTAAAAAAGTAATTAGGGGCTTTGATCAGGCTTGTGGAGTGATAATCAAATTCTGATTTGCATTTGAATTTAAAAAGTAAGAGGTGAGGGCTAGGTAGCCCCGGGTTTTATTTAAGCCTGATCAAAGCCCCTGATTACTTACTGCTGATGCATCGACCCAAAATGGATCTTGGCTTCCGGCATTAGACATTACTTATATTTCGGTAAGCCCGACATCTGTGATCCATAATTATTTTATAGCTTTTAGTACATCATCTAACGTTAAATAAAACCGTTTAACTTAAAAGTTGTTTAACTTTTTGTTTTTTATCACAGTTTACTTCAATGATTTCAACAATTTGTCGCATTTCACCCTTTTCAGGCATCATCAGGGCACTGACTGACTTTCAAAATTAAGCTACATTACATTTCAAATATGTGTGCGGATGTAATAGTGGACTAAAATTGGTACAGTCTAATTGATCATTTAAAATTTTTTCTTTAATTTTAGAGAGAGATTTCTACATTTTATAAACACCGTCATCATAAACATCTTTGATTGTGGACAAGGAGTTGTTTTGTTCGTTTAACTTATTCCGACTTTAAACTGACGGAATAGACTTTAAAGTATATATTATTTTATACTTTTTAGAGCCTTTTCTGAAGTCTAACTTTTTTTAACTATTTAATTTTTCACTTTTTACTGTATTCAGATATGCTATTCGATATGTCTCGTCCTTTCATACCCTCAATCTTGGTAAATTTTTTTTACCATGGGACTAGACCGGCAACGTACTCTATACAACAAGCATGGATCATTCAAATCGGGCCACGCACTATAGTAAAAATAAAAGCTTTCAAAAAAAGAAATATTACAATATCCGAACTAAAGTGTTCGTGCATTGAATTTTATATAACTTTCTAACATTTCACGTCCCAATTTCTGCCCTGTGTTAATAAGAATAATTTCTCATTATTCTAAAGAAACGGAAATGATAGCTGGAGGAATCTTGTGGTTGCCAAAAAAAGGGGTAATTACAACTTTGCAGAAATGATGGTACAACCCACATGGTCCAACAATACTGTAAACAATTTTATGTAGAGGTCGAATAGTACTCAGTTGGTACTGAGATGTACAAAAGCATATAAAGTTTAGACGTTGGCGGTGTAATAGTTAACGAGCCTGCTTTGCACACAAGAGTCACAGATTCGATTCCGGACGGCGGAAGCCCATGGTTGATTTTGCTAATCGTAGAATACGACAAAAAGCCATTGGCTGCAAAGTTAAGTCAGTGGTTTGAAACTCAAGTTAAATTGACGGTGTCTTTGCAGTCCGTGTCTTCCACCGAATAGGGCAAGTCCTTGGTTCACTTTTACAATACAATAGCTTTAAACCAACCTTAGCTTAAGTTATTACAATAACTTAAATATATACCATAGTATGGAGAAACACTTGTCCATGAAAAAGACAAGGCTAAAGACAGCCTTGGTTAGTTAATGTGCTTAGAAGAAGAAATCAGCCTACTTGAATCAATATTATGAACCATTCGCATTTATTTCCATGAACCATAATATCTCCACTCAAGGTCTGTTGTTGGGCTTATCTTTCAACACAAAATTAGAGAGAAAGCTCTCCTCGTGTAATACTGTGATGATGAATGCTTCCTTTAAACACAAAGAAAGCTCATTATAAAGTCATATAGGCAGTCTTTTACGATTTCAAGACGGAAGTTACACATAATACGCTTCGTGAACTAATTAAGGAGCGGTAACAAAGAGAAACCTTTCCTGAGCATTTTTCTTGTTAAAATCAAATCTTTCACTTTAGTTGTTTAAATGGTTCATAGGTCGGTCCGTGCACGATTTATCTCTTAGCAGTTTTTCGTTAATACCAGATATTTAAGGGGAAATTAAATGAAATCCGTGCTTAAGATTGATCATTATTAAATAAAGAGGCAGAAATTATCGTTAAAGATTGAAATTTAAAAAAATTTAAAGGAACAATAATAATAAATGGGAGTACAATATAAATTATTGGACGTTGAGTTTTATGCATAAAATTGTATTAATAATTAACCAGGGCATCATGAAAATCGGCCTACGCCTTACGAAGTTAGGTAGTCCTAACCCTGTCCAAAGAATGCATTTATTTTGCGTCGAAATAATTTTGAAGGCAATGAAATAAATGACATTGAAAAAGGGTGACGTTCGACGAATATGGTGATTGGGGCAAAGTTTCACATTGAAACACATCTAGCTTCTGTCTGTGATCCTTTGCGGCCGAGCGATATTATAATGGAAAAACACATTTCGTCTCAAAATCAAAGATGGTTGATTTTCTTCTAGCGCTGCCTTAAGCCTTTCAAACTACCTCCGTAGATTTTCTTAGTTATCGTTTGATTTGGTTTTAAAAGTTCAAAGTCTTCGAAACCCATCATATCCCACTAAGAGAAAAGATCTTAGCCTGGGATACCGGTGTTTCTGATTCTTGTAACACATTAAATCCGGCACCTGACATTTGAACCCATATATCGATAAATGTCACTATTCAGTCTAAAAAAGTCCACTCCTGAGATGTGATAGCAGGAATGTTTTCACCCGGAATAGATGACCTTATGAAAGGTGCGCTGGATAATGTAAGCGCTTGGGCTATAAGATGTGGACTTAGCATCCAATTCAAGTAAAACTGAATTGATGGTTTTTAACACATAACCAAAGATACTAGTCTTTACTCTTTCCAAACTAAACGGTCAGGTACTCTCGCTATCCTTCAGCCCAAAGTACTTGGAGGTTATTCTTAATCCCAAAACTGATCCGGAATGTTATCGTGGAAGAGCGAGTTAAGAAAGTCTACATCACCTTCTATGCTTATAAGAGAACCTTTGCGGAAGATGGGGTTTCCAGTCAAAGACGACTTCATGGATGTATGGATATATGTATGCAGTATATATAGTACGTCCAATCTTCACCTACGAGCTGGCTGGTATGCTGGCCCGCACTGAGGAAGGGATTCAAACTATTAAAGCTAAGAATTATTCATAAATCAGCTCTAAACGTGAATCAACACCTGCTACCACTAGATCACACAACATTACAAGTATTGTGTCTTGTGAGGCAGGCAGGCTTAGATAATCAGGTTGTTAGAGGGCCAAACCTTATTAAAATCTTGTATCTGGGTGTTTTCTCGGAGAAACTCTGCATATTAAAATCCTACAATCTTCCAGATCACGGGACAGCCTCTCATTTCGCCATCATAAAGGATTGTCAGTCTGCGAAGTAAACACTAACCCTCGGGCTAGGGGTCGATATCTTTTCCGAACTCTCCTGTGGAAACGGTTCACATTTGTATGGGAGCTGCAAAGGCGCTTTTCTGTCACACTATTTCTTCATGGCCATCTCCAGGTGGAGCAGCCTACCCACCTGTTCTATATTTACGACGTTGTGGCACTCCGTTAGCGGAAGTAGATGCCGAGAGTTCGTTTGGAGGTCCAAAGGAGATATTGCTAGGGCGATCTCAGCAATAACAGGAAACTGGCCGGGAACTCCGGGAATTCATACAATGAAAACCTGGTAATGAGACGTGGTTGCAAAGGGATACACTTTAGTGCTAATTGGACCCTCTGTGTGTAACGTGAGTAAACACATGAACAACCCAGTCAACCAATCTGTAAAATTGAACACATTTTAGTACATCATCGCAGCCGCGGCTCATATCGCAAATCTTTTTGATTAGTCTGTTTTTACTCAAGTATGTTTATTCGAATTGAAGTGGCGTGTAATTAAAAACTTGCTTAATCTTTTTTGTAAACTATTACATATCCTGAACAAAAAATCCTGCTTGCACGAAAAACTGGAGCGAGGTACGCTAAACAATTATGAAAGAATCATTAAAATCGGTCCACGGGGAATGAATTTAGACTCCGCTCCTCCCTCTAATAAATTTTAATTTTTAAGATGAGCATCAGTAATTAAAAAGAATTATTTAATTCAAGTAGTAAATTTATGTTCATTGAGGAAACAACTCTGTTGAACTTTAAAGTCCGTAGCATACTTTGGCTAGCTGCTTGGGTTTGAATAAAAAGACTTCAAATTAAGTTCATATTGCACTGCATTGCTATTTCCAATGCTTTAGATTATTCGAATAAATTTTTATTTAATTTTAAATTTATTTCAAATTATTCGCCAATAATTACTTAATATTTGGTGCTCCTTATTTCAATTTCAAATAATTATTTTTAATTCGATTGTGCGTTATTTGATAATCAAGTAATTATTAGTTATTTGATGAATTATTCCTAAATAATTAATTATTATTCGATTGAGACAGTTTGAAGGAAATTAAGGTCAACAGCCTGTTATCACACACTATATTCTCATGACAGAGTTAATTGATATTTGTGAAGATAAAAGAAAAATGTCATAATGCTATTTCGAGAAAACTCTGCCTGGAGTTGCAAAGAAAGTTAAGGGTGGAAGAACGTTTTCGGAAAAATGTGTTACAAAATTTATGCAAAATTAAAAAGTTCTTAAAAAGGAAACTAAATAAACTATACATTACAAACGCAATTTTAATGCATTACAAGTATCTAAACCTGTAATCGATTTGTTATGAATTTTTAATGCATTACAAGTAACATGTTATACCTGTAGACATAGTCTGTACAAATTTATGGATTCAGTGCTACATACGTAATGGTTACTGTAACTTAATATACGCCTAACTGTAATGTATACATAATGCATTTTGATTGCATTTGTGGCTGGTTGGGTTGCCGGATTTGAGTAGATTCTAGTCTGTAAAATTGTTTAATGCTTAAAGATAATTTGACAGAATAAAAATCTGAAAATGTTGTGTGATAATTGAAGTTTAGATAATTAAATTGCTTTGAAGTTAATAAGTTTTAGAGTAAAGACGTCGTTGTGAAAAAAACATTTCCAAAACCTTAAATATAACATGGCAAAATGAATTGAATTTTAAAATTGACATTATCTAACATGTACTTACGTAATTTTCAATCAAATCATTGCGGTGTGGAACAAAATAGTTATGGTCTTCCATGTCACGTCGCTTTTTGACTCGAACGAAATGCTCCATCGGATTGAGATTCTTTTTGGCACAGGCAGCAGCCAGAAATTCTTCTACAGACATAGCATCCCGAATGTAAACTGTCGCATAGTTGTTATCTGGTAGAGCTACCTTGAAGGTCTTTTCTGGTTCATCACGTGAGTTCATCTGGAAGGATACGAAAAAGGATGAGGTTAGATAAAATCACTGAAAGTAAGCGGAAATTTGAAAATAGATGAAAAGTCAATAGAAATTTCCTTTAGAAATGACCAACAGCCCCAGGTTGTAAGTACATTAATCCAATTTTCTTGGGTAAGGGGGGTCTTCTTGATTGGTTGTTGGCTCAAAACTGGGTCAATTTGTAATTTTTCGTAATTTCACCGCAAAATGGCAGTCAAAACGCACACTCATCACATTGGACTGTTATTGATTTTTAATTTTCACTTCCGGAAAGCTATGTCATAGCCTGCGATGAATTTGTCATTTTAGTTCTTCAGGGTAGTATAAGCCTTTGGTAACCAAATTCGGCCCTCAAAGTGAGGGTGGTCGTTTTGAAATGCTACCAATAGTATCGTAGAAACGCAAATGGAGAACAAAATATGCGAAATCTGATTACATTCACGTTTTAATTGTTCCTGACATTAATTAATTTGTTTATACTCATTTTTGGTGTGGATGATTACGGCATTCGGACGAACACACAAATATTGCACATTGTTACGGGTCTGATGTTTAACCTGATTAACATGTAGAAAATGAGATTTACGCTTTACTGATTGCATGAAGTAATCGCCCGAAATTGTCGCGTTAAATTTTAGTCTCTCGTAAAACCGCGTAATGAACATAATTTTGACATAATCCATTAACTGCAATTGCCGCAGTTAATTCAATTTCAATTTGAAGAAATTCCAGCCAGCCCATAAATTATTTTAGGGTTTGACTTAATCGGTTTTTCATGGTAGGACGACTGCAATTAAAAAAAATTATTTAAGGCGATAATAAAAACTTTACATCTTTTTTATAGCCTCTCAAAGCGAAACATGTCGCTCGAAAAAAGGGATGTGTATAGCATTTCCGTTTTATGACAAGGATATGAAAATATTTTCTCAATAAAATTCCAATTTCAAAAGACAAGATTTGTTGCCCTTGCTGCGAGAACTGTGTGATCATAAAATATTTTGCTTCAAGTTTTTATTATATTTACTCAATATGATAAAAAGTTTGTTGTATAGAAAAAATTCTCACAATTTTAAGAAAGAAGAGCAAAACAATCCTTACCAGTTTTCATAAACTTCTACTATGTAGTCACAGTATTTGTAACACTTTAAAAAAGTCACTGTGACGTTATTTCAATTTATATGTTCTCAGGTCGTTTCGTAATTTTGTTTAGTCGTCTAAGGGAATGTGAATAAGAGGCTTATGGGAAATTTTGTCAAGGACAACTTTTTCCGTATTTATATGTTCTAACCCAATACAGAGAGAATATTTTAAAATTGTGCTAATAAAAAAACTACAATTATATGAAACTACATATTATATGAAGTACCTAAATCATATTAAATGCGAAAATACGTATTTAATTTTTTCAATTTTAGCTCTCTATACCTCGAAAGTGAAGCAAGACATCGAAAAATCTTATTCAACTGTTTCGTTTATAGTGGTATCGAAATGTACTCGATATCATTTAACATCTAACTGTTAGCTAACAGTTGAAAAATTAGAGAGCGGTCGAACTAACAACAGTTTATCTTATATTTTTCACAACTTATTATTTTGTCATGAACGTTATTATTGAATTTGGTGATGTGCGATATTCCTAATAAAATGAAAATTACTATTAATTTATTCTGGTCTTAGCTAAGTGTATGATTTATTATTTTCACATGTTTACACACATATACACAATTCGTTGCCTTGCTTTGTTCAGCAAAGTGAACTGAACTCCGCGTTTGCAGGTACTAATTAGTAATTACTCAAAGTGATTGTCAAAAACCAGAAACAGAGTTTGATCAATTGGTTGAGTGGTACGATCGTCACGCCATGGTTCCAGGCTTTGGGACTCGGTCTCCCCGTAAGTTTTTATTAAGAAATTAAAAAACTTACTCCATCTCCGAACTCCAGCAATGCAAAAACAAGACATTCTCCTTACACTTAATTCCCTTCCCTACGAAGCCGTGGCAACGTATCAAAGGGTTGTCCCTATCTACGTTCTTTATTATCATTAATAAAACCATTTAAATTATAATGCTTTTAATCATAAATTATATAAGTACTGAGAGATTACTAATACGAGTTAATAAACTATAGAATATTCTAAATGAAATATGCGGATATATTACACTTATTGCAAGTCATAGTATTAACCTCACTTTTGCATGGACTGCAGCTGTTTATGGAATGAGATGAAACTCATTTTTCAGTATATAATTTTATAAGCTTTGGAAATAAGAAATTCAAATTACATGAAACTACCTACCGTAACTTTTGAGTCAACGATTTGTCAACTAATCAGATATAGAAAATCTTAATCCTTGTGCGTTGATTAATTTGAGAGTCCACTTAGGCGAATAACGTTTCCCATCGATCGCTTTTACACGAGCAAAGGAGAAAATAATTCAGGGCGTACATCCAAGAATTCAGGGCGTACATTAAAGAACTGTCATAGGGTCAACAGTTATCAGCGCTGACACAAATCGTACGAATACCGCCTAGTCTAGCCCGGAAATTATAATAGTCTTGATCATTTTACCGCCAAACCAAAACCAAGGAGAAATTCTGATGTCATTGACGTATTACAAGCTCAATACTGCAGAAATGCTAACACAAGAGAGAGAGAGAGTCTCCCCTTTAAAACACCGCGCCTTGAAAGGAAAAAAATTATATCGTTACCACCAGTTCAGAACATTTATAAGTTGACCTGAAGGAAATGTTACGTTAAAACTAAAAAATATAAGAAAATATAATTTCCGAGCCCATTCATATGGCTTAGACAGCTGTTCGTATTTGCTTCCAGGCTTGTGTCCATAGAATAGATTGTGGTGAAAGATATGTAGCTGATTGCTGACGAAATTTAAGAACTCAGAGCTGAGAATAATAAGTTGAGGCCTGCCTTCTGAGGCCTCTGAGTATATGCGATATATTGGAACAGAAGGTAAGAGAGAGAAATTTAGTTTTTAAAAGAATTGATTGCGCACAATCTCCTGAAGCAGCAATTTACTTAGAAAATTTGATCTGACGTACTCTACGTAACTGAATTTCTTAACATTGTAAAGGTGAACAAAATCCCTGCTGCACATGGATCCACTAGACCTATATACACTGGTAGAATTCGATTCATCGAAAACAGTATTGACTATCTTAAGAAGCACCAACAATTTAAAAGGCCTAAGAATCAGCATCTAAAAAGATAACTGCAAAGTAATGCGTCGAAAACGCCACTTTGTACTAAAATTAAAGAAAGGCTTCAAAAACCCTTGTCTGGGAGGATGATTAATTATATTTACAATGAATCTTCTAAGTTAGATAATGGAAAGTTACTTCAGGGTATTATTGATGCAACAGAAAAGATTTGTAACTTCTATAACGATAAGGCTTGTGTTCGCAGTGTTATTAGAGAGTCTTTAGGTACAACTACTCTAGATATAGGTAATGTATTAGCCAACAAGAAATTCGTCGATAGAGAAATACGTTTCAGATATTCAGTCATAATGAACTTTATTACTGAATAAGATTTCATATTCTTATACGAAACCCATATTATGAGTGACTTTTTTTAATGATTTTGTTAAATACGTTGGGAAGTATAATCTCCAAATGGGTGGGTCCAATGAGATCCCCATCCTTTGGCAAAGCAATTAGTGGCTGTTTCTTTGGTATTAAATCTGTGTTAATTCAATATAATATAACCAGTTTTTAGAATTTATATGAAATTATTAGAATCAAACAATGGATGATTCTTGGTTCCAAAATTGAAGCTTTTGGGAGAGAGATTTCGAGAAGTTGAGAGAATTTTTGATGCAGTCCTATTTTGATAGAGTAATGCTACTCATATAAGGAGTCATGAATGGAAGAATGGGCGAATAACGACGTTTTATTTTTCAAAAGTACAAATTATGTACGAAAATTGAAATTGACGAAAAAATTTAATACAGCACTTGTTAAACCCAAAACAGAGAGAAACAAATAATAAAATATTTCACACGACCGGCGTTTCTGATTAAGAAATGCTAAATACCTTTTGCTCTTCCTCAACAGCAACACGAAAGAGTAAGATTTTCTTTTGTTGCTGGATATAGTCAAGGATCCTAAAGATTGGTGGGATATCATAGCCAGAGCACTGCAGGGGAAATAATTACGAAAGCTACATACTATATGTATATCACTCTCAGTTAATTAAACAACTATTTCAAAATCATCTAAATTCTCCTATTAGCGTAAATGCAGTTCATTATGCGGCTCTCATTTTACAGATACACGTTTAGATAGAGATTTTAAAATAAATAAATGGCCGTGTTCCATTCTCATCTTTTAGCTAGTTTTAATAAAATCTCCGCAGCAGTGATGTCCCTGAAAGCTTTATGCGATATACTATATGATGAACTTAAGGGACGTTAAGGTACTATTACACTTTAGAAGGCTAAAAAACTGCTAATTTTCAAGAATTTTTTTCTCAGCTCCTTTATTAGATATGAACATGAAACTTTTTTCAAAATATTATGTATAATACAAAAAGAAAACAAAAAATTTTTATATAATTTATAGAGGGCGCCAAAGTTGAGTCCTTGAAAAATCGTTGACCCATGGCGGACAGTTAATCTCAGGACTGACAAGTCTGAAAGAAAAATATCAAAAAGGGTTTCAAAGATGAAGGTGTATCACACAATAATTTACCACCGTTACTGAAATATCGATGACAAGAAAGAAAGGGCGGTCTTTTGAAAAAAGTGTGAAAAATCGCACCTTTTTTCGCTATTTTTTTCACGCCAAAAATGTGTTTTTTTATTTTTTGGTCAAATTGTAGTAAAATATTGTGTAGGACATTCCAATAAACAAAAACGCACTAAGGTTTATTCAAGCCGGTTAAGTAGATCCGGAGATTAACTATCCGCCGTTTAAAAAAATGTCATTACGAGAAAAAACGCGTTTAAATTTTTTTAAGGTTTTGCTTAATCTTTCTTAATCCACTATTCCTGGATCATATAAGTAAGAAACACAGAGACGCTACGGGACCGACAGCTGCTCCAACACCTGCGGAGATCCGAAAAAGCGCTCGCGCTTAAAGTCGTTATATCTCGATTTAACGTTCGATTTTATCCAAAATATTTTAGAAGGTTACTTTTTAAGGTCTAAGGAGCTGACAAATGTAAAAAAGAAAAAATCGATTTTTTCAAGTTCTAAAGTGTAATAGTACTTTAATGGAAACTAAAAACATGTGTTTGCTTTTTGTTTCCGATAATTACAACACTAGTATAATCATCACTAATAATCAACCAGTCCGACGCGCCCCCCGTGCAGAGTCTCGGGAAAAAATTTATATTATATTACATTATTTTAACTTGCGGGAAATAATCTTGAACCATTCTGAAAACAACTTGCACAAGTGCAATAGTTGCAGCAATAACATGCGCAAATTTATTTTCAAGTGTACAAAGGCCTTTAGGCTGAACTTCGTAATTGTAATGATCTTTGATCATCCCGAACATCCATTTAATATATTATAGATTCTAGTAGTGTAAAGACACTACTTGGGAAAAAATTTGCAAATTTTGAAAGGTTTACAAATATTGTTGATAAACGCATCAAAAGAAAAGATTTCTTAAAATATTTTTTTGGGCATCACATTATATTCCTTTATAGCATTTCCTCTGAAAATTGGCATTGTCATAACAAATTTTAATAATTAAAATTTGAAGTTGAATTTTAAAAATGTTGTAAAATTTTAGTAAAACAAAAGACACTACTAGAATCTATAATATATTAAATGGATGTTCGGGATGATCAAAGATCATTACAATTACGAAGTTCAGCCTAAAGGCCTTTGTACACTTGAAAATAAATTTGCGCAAGTTATTGCTGCAACTATTGCACTTTTGCAAGTTGTTTTCAGAATGGTTCAAGATTATTTCCCGCAAGTTATTGCAGCACTGTGTAGACTCAACTTAAAACTTGCGCAATTTTTTTAAGAATGACATCAGATCTTGACACCACGACCAACTTATGCTGACTACTTTTTTAATTAAGCTAATTTAACGATGTCCAGACAATACATTTTAAATACCTTCAATTGTAAAAATTGCTATATAATATAGTGTACATCTATCCGGATCAATTACTACTAGACGATTAGGAAAATTGATGACATAGGCGAATTTCGATTACTTCTATCCAAGTGCGTTCGGTGGATGGTTTTGCTTTTTATTAGTACTCGGGGTGGAGTGAGGATAAGCCATCTTCACCTTCTCAAAATGCTCACAATTTAATTATCTTTAAAGTTTACTGAAATAAACATTAAAAACTCAGCGAATACTCATGTTAGATAAGGCAAAAATTGCACAGGCCTACAAGATTCTGTTCTTGGGCAGCTGGGGGTCATTTCCGAAATAATTTGCTGCGTAGAATCGGAATCACGTCAGGATTTTGAGATGTTTGAGGTGATGTACTCGAATAATAGGTTTTTTTGTGGTCTTTTTAATACTATGTACTCTTACCTTTCAAAAAAGGTCACCTACGATTATAAGTTAAGTTATAAAATATATCCCAATGGTAATGTGAATGCTCATGAGGGATATATTTCACTTCAACTTAAAATGGCCGTATCTGTATAAGGAAAAATCGTAGGTGATAGCTCAACAGCTTATTTTGAAGAGTAAGAGTAGTATTAAATGTTGCAACTAACAAAACGACCAAAAAATTGTGTGCATCCTGTACGTACATAACCTCAAAAATAGCCCGAAAAACCCCATCTTTCGAGTACATAACCTCAAATATCTTAAAATCCTGACGTGATAGCCCACTTCGGAGCTCTAATTCGGATGCTACGCAGCAAATTACTTCGGAAATGACTCCCAGCTGTCCAATAATAATCATCACCCCATTTTTTGTACACCTGTGCTATTATTGTGATTACTAGGGCAGCGAAATTGAAGTTTGATAAGTTCAATGCTCATCACTAGTACGAATCGGTTGCGTGTAGTGGTACCACTTAATTCAAGCGATGGAAATAATGCAAGCGATTAGTCGGAATAAATGAACTTATTAACTTTATATATAAATCGGTGTAATGAAAAAATACAATTAAAGTATTTTCCGATTCAAGTGAGTTAACCTGTCACCTCTAATTATCAAAGCCCCATCCCGTGGTAAGCTAAACATCCTTCCTAACATCTACTTGCGTCCCCCACCAGCGGTAAGCGCATCTAAGATATTCACGCAAAAGTGTGTTAGTGGGGTTTGGTATATGCACAATTTGTAATCGGCGGTAGAGTAGGTGATAAAATGTCGACCTTTCATTCCAGAGCTCCCAGGGTTGAACTCCACCGACGGCGACCCATCGTTGTTTCCTGCTAATAACAGATTAAAAAGGGCCATTGGGGGTTGCAGAGTAGTGTCGGTGGTTCGGAGTCAACCTTAAATTGTAGGTCCGATTGCAATCGGTGTCTCAAATCGGGTGAAATTCTTCTCTTGAGATAAAACTTGTAAATAAGAAAAGCCACGGTATAGAAATAATGATGTAGTCTTTGCATCGCTCTGAAAATTTTACAATCTGAAATCCGCAACATGTATAATGGAGACACCACTTTCTGTAAATATTTTATTTTTAATTAATATTTTCGACTGAAAAACTTTTTGCAGAAAGACTAAAACTATTAATTTACAGGAAGCAAAAGCTTTCACGTTGCTAAATAGTTGATGTTCAAGTCTGGTGCAAGACATTTTTGTTCACTTTATTTTTGATTCTGGACAAATTCAACAATCATCATAACTTCGTGTCTCTTATCGTATGAACTAAAGGGTTTTTAAAATTAAAAACCAGTTAAATTCAAAAGCTATCAAATGTCAGCGAAAGATGCACTTCAACTTTTGGTTCATTGGTTTTGGACACAATATCTCCAATTACTACAACGCAAAAATGAGATATGTATCGATAGTTGTCAATCTATATATAGAACATGCCTTCTAAATGAAATATATTTCGATTATATCATGAGAAGTGCAAAAGGTGTGTAGGAATTTAATCAAAAATCCAATTTTATCAAGAGTTGTTTAATACATGAAAATGAAGTTATTAATTAATTTTTAACGAATAAAGTTGTTGAGATCACAAAACGGATATCATTTCAGAAAAAAAACATCCAAAATAAACTGAACATGTTAACAAGTGGAAAGATATTGATTTAATGAGAGCAAATATTATTCAATGGAAAAGAAGTTAAAAATAATTCAGCTATATGTATGTACATATGTATGAGAAGTTATAATACTATTGCTGGCAAAGGTTATAGGAATAAATAATAAAGTACTTTGGGCTTTTGATGACCATAACGTTGAAAAATGGAAACAAATTAAACACAAAAATTAATAAATTGTCAACGGAAAATTTAATACAATCGCTGTTTAGACAATGTAACTATGTAACTTTGTGCATTGTACTGTTATATTGTGGAAACCGGGAAAATTTTGGCAGGATTCCCAGAAACCACATGCTGGCACATGAAACATGTGAAAAAGCAAGTACTTAATTCGTATCAAATTTTTTTAATAAAAATGCGAATGTTCTTTTTTATCTTGTCGTACCACTATGGCGCAACTTTTCATTAAAACAGCATAAAGTCAATTTTTAGAGAAAATCAATTTAAAACTTATTAGATAAAAATATAATATATAATAATAAAAAAAATTATTTAAAAGTACCATAAGAAGATCTCAGTACAGTAGCGAAAGATCAAATTGCCAAGAAATTATAGCCTCAAAAATGAATCGTCTTCCAAACGAATTTTATGCTTTGAATCCCGTAATCATCATGAAAGTTTAAAATCGAGTAAATTAAAGTTGAGACTATATCTGATTTAATAAAACGACCAGACTCAAATCAAAGAAAAAAAGAAGAGATTTGATTTAAGTTGGAATAAAAGACTTCATTAGTTAAAAAAAAAACTTGAGTTAAATCAAAAGAAAAGATTTAATTGGATTTAAGAGGGACGTAGAATTGATTTAAAATGAGATTTAAAGTTGAAAATATTTTTTGAGGATATTTTTAGTTTTTATTTATGTTTTTAGTTTTCTACCAAATAAATAGGTGTGGTTGAATTGCACTTTATTTTTTTATATTTGTTTGTTTGAGGTAGTCGTACTAGGTATAAAAAACATCGTAGACTTGATCCCCTGGGAATGGTTGAATGATCCATACCAAAGGGAAACATGAAAGTTTTCTTCTTTGAAATTTTGTAGGACAATTTACACATTTTTACACCAATCAAAATTGTGGTTTTCCTCAGTATATCCGATTAAGTCCTACATACTTTCATAATAAGAAATATTATTTTATACTTTCCTAAGTCATTTTGAACTAAGTTTAATTTGATTTGATTTGTACAGTTGTCAAAAATGTGTCGTAATTTACTTTGTTTATTTTTGACTACTTTACGTTATTTTCCATCGTGCACTTTCTTTTTATTTTGTGCGTAGTCTTCAGTGCGCCGTTTCATGTTGGAGTCAAGACTTTGGGTCAGCCTCTATACCCAGGTGATCGGCTGCTGGCCGCCTTTCTGTCTTGGTGAGATCAAGCTGGGTTTTCCTGAGGGTAAACCCTTTACTTCCCACGTTATTCCTGGCTTCTAGCGAGGCATGCAAACTGACTGCATATACATGGATTTCAGTAAAGCCTTTGATAAACTCCCTCACTCCCTAATTATATTTAAATTCGGGAGGCTGGGTTTCCCCCTGCTCTTCTCGACTGGATTTCTTCCAATCTAAGAGACAGGTTTTATCGTGTGTCGCTCCGTGGCTCTATCTCTAGAATCTTGAGGGCTTCATCTGGTGTACCACAAGGCCGTCATCTCGGCCCTCTACTATTTGTTCTTGCCATTGAAGACATTGTCCGTCTGATCTCGTACTCTAATGTTCTAATCTACGCTGATGACATGAAGATCTTATCGTATGTTAAGGATGGTGGTGACGCCGTCCATATTCAAAAGGACTTCGATACGTTTATGGAGTGGTGCGAGCATGATGGCTTACACCTCAACTTTGAGAAATGTGAGGCTATGATTCATTCCAGAAGCCCTAATCCACAAGTTTCTGATTACAAATTTGCGAGGAATGGTCTCCGTCGCGTGCTGTCCGTAACTGACCTTGGGGTAAAACGTGATAGGAAACTTGACTTCACTCTGCATTTTAACTATATCGTGTCTAGAGGCAGTTTGATCTTGGGCTTTGTTAAGCGTTGGTCTATAGAGTTCTCGGATTGATTCATTTGTACTGCTCCTTAGTTAAAATTATTTTAGAGTATGCATCTCAGGTCTGGTCGCCCTACTACGCTGTTCATTCTAAGCGTATCGAATCGGTGCAGCGTAATTTTCTTAGATTTGCGCTAAGAGATCCGCTTAAGCTCCCGCCTTACACCGATCGTTTCCGGTTGTTCGGTTTACCCTCGCTTGAGAAAAGGCGCAAAGTCGCTGACTTGGTCTTTATTCACCAGCTCTTGAACTCTAATATAGACTCGGGTTCGCATTGTTAGCAAGGTTTCGTTCAGACAGTCCCAACATTACCTTTATTGCATGTTGAACCATCCAGATCAAATTATGGCATGCATGAACCAATTGAACTCGGCATTCTTGCACGTGGCATTACCCTCTACTATGCCACGAAATTGTATGTTCTAATGACGTAATTTAAGGTACTCATGAAAAACAATTTTTTATAACACCTGGCAGGAATTTGCCAGGCAGATATTGCAATTTGTGTCTGTCTTTTTAAATGAATCGGCGAAAAAAGGTCCGGTCGTGTTATTTGATGACGTAACATTTGATGCACATCAAGCCCTCATTTAATAAATTTAATGCTTTTATGGAGGGATCTGAATTAATAACCAATGTGATGAAATCTCACTCCCACAATTGGAGACTTTTCCAGGATGCCTACGACGAGCAGTGTAACTTGGCTGAGAACCTTGATAGAGTTAAAACCGTGATTTTCGATCTGGTGAAAGATTTGAGCACTCAGTCGGCGAGTACTAGGACCTGTGCTTGCAGACTCGACTTAATTGAGCGGAACCTGAAGGATTTTTATTCGTTGGCTCCACTCGACCAGATCCTTTTAGTGCTGCTGGTTTTAGCCGCCTTTTCGAAAAATAACTGTGATATTAGTTTAGGTGATTTGAATTTCTTGACGCACTATCCTTCGACTTCGATTATGATGCGTATTAGAAAATATTCCAATAGTTTTTCGCCCGGTCCCGATGGTGTTCCTGTGTCTGCCCTAAAAAAATTGTGGAAATTGTCTACCATTTTTCCTCTTCATAAAAAGTAAGAAG
The DNA here is from genome assembly GCA_964036015.1 of Leptarthrus brevirostris. Taxonomy (NCBI): domain Eukaryota; kingdom Metazoa; phylum Arthropoda; class Insecta; order Diptera; family Asilidae; genus Leptarthrus; species Leptarthrus brevirostris. The sequence continues at coordinate 146,083,632 of OZ038373.1, read as the reverse complement.
GACGATATCTTCAACTACAGGTCTATTGCTAATTTGTCTGCCATCGTGAAGCTTTTTGAAGCAATGGTTTATGATGTCCTTAGTTTTCACTGTAAACCGTTCTTGGGATTTTTCCATCATGCTTTCATCACAGGAAAATCAAAACCTACTAACCTTGTTGAGTTTTCAAACTATTGTATTTCTGCCATCGAAGCTGTCGAACAAGTTTATTGTTTATTGTGTTTAAACATATTTCAGTAAGGCCTTTGATAGCATTGCTCACAAGTTGCTTGTTTTCAAACGCACTACGTTGGGTGTTCCATCTATTTTCGTCCAATAGATTTCTTTCTATATCTCTAAGCGAACACAGCATGTTATGTTTCGGGATGCTCTTTCTTGTGAAATATCACTCACTTCTGGTGTGCCCCAGGCCAGTCATTTGGTCCACTTCTCTTTATTATTTTTATTAATGACATGGGTTCCATCTTAGCGAACAATTTTATGTTATGCTGACTGACGATGCTAAAATTTTTCGTGTTATCTTTGTCTTAAATAAATGTTTTGCGGTAAACTCTTATCTTCAGTATTTTAATTCTTGGTGTATAGCGAACAATATGCCTCTGAGTGTCGATAAATATACGTTTGTCTCGTATTCTAGAAGGAAGGATCCGTTGATGTATGATTATTCTGCAAGGGACAACTTACTAATCAGAGTGGATAGAGTAAAGGATCTTGGTGTTGTTTTTGGTCCATATTTGTCATTCGTTGATCATATCAGTTACATGGTTAACAGAGATATTCTAAGAAGTTTAACAACCCATTCATCACTAAACTACTTTTTGTACCTTCGTTCGGCTTCTTTTAGAGCACGCTTGTAGTATTTGGTGTCCTTCCTATGTTGTACACATTGCTCGTATTGAGGATATTTAGCGCATGTTTCTCAAATTTGCATTGCATGGCCTTCTATTTAATGACCCTTTGATTCTTTTGATTGATTTTCTGGGCTACTCTCCTTGGGCTCGCTAGAAGATAAATCTAGACGTCCTTTATCTTTGCTATCTTTGAAGGTTTTATTGACTTAATAGAATTGTTGTCATTGTTGAAAATTCGAGTTCCTATTCGTTCCGTTAGACATTGTCACTTTCTCCAGACCCTTCTTCGCCGCACTGATAATGTTCTGAACGAGCCATTGACGTAAATGTCCCGCCATTTTAACCGCATATCGATTTTATCTTTCAAATGTTAAGTGAGGCATCAAAAGTTAAAGTCGTTTTAGGCCCAAGAATTTTGTAACTTACATATAATATGATGAAAAGTAACACTTCAACAATTAGTAGATACATAGATTCTTATAAGAAAAGTATGGCCAAAAGATGTGAATAAATGAAATAAACACATTTTGTTTAACAATCATCCAAATTTTCATAGACGTCTTTAGTAAAAAGAAATTCTGAAATTTTTTGTAATATAAATCACATCAATTGTCAAATAGTTAATAATAGTCCCTTAAGATCTTTCCAAAAAGCTGTAACTATGTTTAATTGAAATGAAATTATAAAGTTCATTTAATGAAAAATTAATGATACTGACTTACCTGCATAGATCGACGACTGGATCCACTATTAGATCTGGATAGTAAAGGAGGTCTGCGTTTCGTTGCACCTCGTCCAGCCAATAGATTATTGAGTAGTGAGGGTGACCTCGCACAGATAAAAGCGTGGAACGATGATACCGTAAAAACACCAAGTTTATTAAGAGTATTTTTCGTAGGGCGTGATACGTGTGTTAATAGAGACTAGAAAAGAGAATAAAATAAATAAATTAGGATATTTATCAATATATTCGATTTTAATAGTATTCACATAATTTACTTTCCAAAAATATAATTTTCAATAAAATCTCATAACAACGGCGCAAAAGTAGAAAACATCTTTTGGTAATTCGGCTCAATAAATAATTTAACGTCGCAAAATTCTACCATTTTCCCGGTACCTAATTTTCATCTGATTTCTTCTAATAAATGTCCTTGGAAAGGACTTTTTTACGACCGAAGTTTACTTTACCTTCTCGTTTGCAGTAAATTTATCAGACATGCACTGAAGCATGCGTTAAATCACTTTTTCTGCACTGTCGACTGAAAAATTTCGTCTCGGATGTCTACATACATACATGCCTGAGTGAAAGTATAGCTGATAAAGAATAATCCCCGAATTACTACCCTTAAATCCTTGCTAATAAAACATGAAAGGAATATTGAATTTGGGTTAAGATCCTGTTAAGATTTATGGGCACGTAAAAGAGGGACGAGTTAAAGTAATTGCTTAAGAATCATTTAAAAGGTTATGGCAAGGTTAATTTCGTAGAATAAGTCTGAAGTTACTAACAAAGACTATTTACTTGAAGACATGAATTGATGAACTTGAATGCTACATTATTAAAAATATGTTAATATTTAAAGATAAGATAAATTCAAGTTACAGATTATATTATTTCTGGCTAATTTTTGGATATGAGTTTGGACTATAAATGTGTCTGTCCATCTTCTTATATGGATTTTTCAAAATTTAAACCTGGCAATGTTAGTTACACCTCCAATCCGTAACAAACCGGCATTGCATCCTAGAACGTAGCCAAGTAACTAATGCGGGAGGAGATAACCTCTAAAAAAATTCCCCTGATCCTCGAGGGAGTGTGCAGTGGTTTCCTTCTTTTCACTGCTGAACTCACGGGTACTTGGGTTCGCAAATGGTGTCTCCAGAGCCGTTTCTGTAGGAACAGAAGCAGCTGTAGGAAAGATACCTTCCGAAGGTTCTGCTGCGGCTATGGAGGCTGGACTTGCGCCGGTTGAAAGTATTGTAGCATTCCTGAGAGAAGGTGCCATTTGCACAATAATGACTAGCGCTTCCTCAGGTGTGGTGGTAAACTCTAACGAGTTGGCTATCTCCACGGTACACGCACCAGTAGAGGTGAAGGTTATAATTACCACATTGCCCTAGAAGGAACACTGAGGACGGCAGAACAACATATATTGCTGCAGATAGGCTAAGATTCTAGCATTGGCCCGGGTAAACGAGGGTAACGGCTACAGTGGGATAACTGGATAACTCAGTTGCCTCCGCTAAGGAAGCTCCTATATGGTCTGTTTTCGTTAATTCCCGGAGAGGTGTCTTTAGTGCGTAAGAATCTCACACTACCGGAGGGCACGGGCTTTTCGCTGTGTTTTCGAAGGTTTTCACCTCTCTCGCTAAAAATAGGGTAACCAAATCGTCAGAACTTTTTCGTGAATTTTGTAATTTACGGCAACTTGAAATCAGTAGATCCGTGTTTAAGCCCAAAAAGTTCTAATTGGGTTTGGCTAGACCCGGCTTCTGTTTCCAGAAGTTTGAGTAAGTTCCTTCTGAGTAAGAGGTTTAACAGCAGCGCTAATGTCTTCATCTAATAATATTAAAATAACAGTTCAACCACGTTGTACCACCGTGTAAGATTGACACAGTTTAAATTTTAAAAGCGTACAGGTACAAGCGTGATACATCTAACATATTTTTCTGTACTGTTTACAAAAGCAATTGATACGCCCTGTTATAAGATATAAATCAACGAAGGAATTATGATAAATTGTAGAATACTGTACGTGCGACGAATAGGGAGCAAAATACAGCAATGGATTAATGAAATCGCTTGGTCAAAAGTGCAAGAAGTATAGAAGTGTACGAAACGCTCAATTCCTAGTCTGATGGTATTTCTCTGAAGATTTACTACGTAAATAAATGATTCCCTACTTATTTGTAAGTTAAAATCTTCCTGAAATTTAACAGTTATTTTGCTAATTTTTAACACATGTGTTATAATGCGATTTCAATTTTTACCTTAAGTTTAATAATTTCTTATGATTTCTATAGAAATCACAGGGGAGGAATCAAATTGATTAACTTTTTAATTATTTCGAATCATTTATTTGGAAGTTAAAGTTTTCGTTAATTTTTAAGAATAATGCTAGTTAAAAGTATTAAACTTCAATAAAAAAATTTAAGCAAAATATTTTGGCATTTTGATATTTTTTTTCACTTTCGGAAATAACTGTACGTTTGATGATATCGATGTTTCTTTGATCTCGCTGCGTTGAGTAAATCAAAAGATAAGAATAAAAGAATTATGTGCATACCATGAACATTGAAATTGCCCCTCCCCCCACCCTTGCCTTACAATTTTTTGTTTGAACGGACGCCACAGGCCGACGCCAGCGAACCTGGCATAGAACTTAAGATGAGTCCATCGCGATACCACGGATACTACACAGTTACTAGTTCTAGGGTAGAGAAGTGGGTGTTCGCTGAAGTCTTCAGAGTGACTCTTTCAGTCTTACAGTACTACATATACATATGTCAAGTGACAGAAGGTGTAGCAGGATCTGCAATGCCGCGCTTGACTTTGTATAGCATAGGCATAGGTGTTAAAAAAAAACTATCCATACTTGAAAGTATCGTTATTCGAATGATTAAATTCATTGTACCATCCCACACTTTCATTCTTTGTTGAGGTCCGCATGAGTGCTAGGGATGGGCGATCTTCGATTCGATCCGGCCGAATCGATCTTTAAGCCTTCGATCTGCCGATTTTTTAATCGATTTTTCGCGGAACCGATTCGGCTCGGATCGATTTATTTACTTCCGATTCCCATCCATTTAAGACAAGACGCGACACGCTAATAAAACTGAGCAAGCTCACGTGGAAATTTTTTCGCATCAAAATTAATCTGTGTAATAATCCTGTAAATTGAAAATTTCGTACCTAAAATATTGTTATTGTAATTACATATACAGCCAAACAGTGTAGTTGGCAGCATTCAATTTTAGTGCATCCCTGATTAAATCTAAAGCCCTTGAAAATTTCTCGCTGCTAACTAGGATAAGTTTTACGTCCGCTCACTCCGTCCTTCCGCTATATGGTATCCAGTCTGGAGCAAGGTCTTCTTCTGAACAATCATCACTGATTTTTAGTTTTCTTAAATTGCAAAATTAATCACTTGGTGAAGATAATACTTGGTGTTAAAACTTAGAATAAAGAACTAGAGGAAAGGACATCACTCGGAAAAATCTAAGCATTTTTCTTTATGTAGTAGAGTCTGAGCAATGTGTGCGTTTCGACATGAAAGTAGTAAAATTATGCTTGTATACAGGAGGGGCCAACTCATTTTGATAATATTTTAAATTAGGTGTTTTTAAAATATATTCTTATAACACTTTTAATATAATATAACTTTGCCCGAACATATTTTATTAATTTACTTAATTTTACTATTTAAAAACACTTTGCTTATGCCCCAAATATTTCAGTATTACGGAGACGACTTTGATTAAAAGGCGACATTCGGTCCAATTTGACATTTCAGGCGTCATTCCCCCTTAACGCACTCGCCACTTGGCCGTGAAGCAATAATACTTATCCCACGTACAGGGTTTTTACTTAAGATAGCCTTTCCTCTCGTTCTATATTCTAAGTGTTAAAATAAATGGAATCGATCTACGAACATCGATCTTTTTAGGGCGATTAATCGATCTTCGAAATCGGAAAAAAATTGCAGATCGATCCGTACTGAATCGATTTTCTCAGTTCGATCCCCCATTCCTAATGAGTGCCCTGCACATACCTGTCGGCTCATATTTGGTACAGTACATGAAATATAGTATGTATAGTGGTAATAAAAAAAATTTTCCGAACTGTAAGAAGCCATGAAATGAGAAATATAGTGTGTAGTGTAGCCTATCGGAATCCGATGGGATTTTTACAGGGGAACCTGGCATAATGTAAATTATAGTTTACTTGCCATTTAATGGAATTTTTGTTTTTAAGAAATCATCAGAAATACCATTTATCAGTGGTTAGATGCATTTGAATGGTTACAATAGGTACTCTAATCGTAACTCTAATCTTAACTCGCTTGCCACTTGCTAGCTTGCCATACGAAATATATAAATTATTATTCCCCGAGAAAAATAATCTAAACCAACAAACTGAACTAACCGATTCGCGCACTTAATGTGTCTTGACACTTTTTTTATTGCTTCTAGCGCAATTTTTTCATAAAAAAGCAAACCGTAAAAGATTTCCTTCGATACTAGTAAATGGACTATCGAGGTTTTAACTTAGATAAAAAAAGATTCAAGTATCGATAACTCGATAAATCGTATTTGTATCGCCCGTAAGTAAGCTAGATTAATCAAAAAACTTCTCTAAAGCGTTATACGAATATTCTGAGTATTATCACAATAGTGCATAATGTGAGAACCGCAGCACATTTTTTTGGAAACATTCTGTTGCAGGCCTGGAAATATCCGGTACGAACTAAAATGGTAACCTGAGGAGTTAGAACAATTGGTGCGAAGTCGGCACTCTCTAAAATGAAAATTTGATCGGATTACCTGTAAGTATTTAAGCACTTTTGGTCACTTGCACTTTTTCTGTTACCCTCAAAATGTATGGGAAAAAGTTTTTTACTTTTATGAAAGGAATACGAATCTACAATAAAAAATGCGGGTTCCTATTTAAAACTAGTTGCCCCCCGTCATACCCACAAATGTGGGGGTAGGGCTTGATTTTGGTATCATGTGTCTTGTTTTAATATTCCAGATATTCAGCAGTTGACAGACATTTCGGACATCATGTAGACAATATTGTATAAAAGTTCGGAGACAGTAACCAGTTAACTGAAAATTAAAATACCACATTTCCTGAATTCACAGCCAACATTTCATCTTCTTATAGTAAATTTCCACTAAATTCTTCTGAAATTGTGTGAATTGGCTTTAAATAGAAGTAAACGCGACGTTAAAGTTTATGAAAATCCAACTCAATTTAAAAGTTTTTGAAATAAAGCAAAAATTAAACAGCGCACTAGGAAAATTTTGTAGGACACTGTTTTTTTAAAGTTAAAATTAGATATATCTACAAGCTGTCAGAAATGTAATGATTTTTTTAATAAGTCCGTACTAAAATATAAGGTGTTCAATAATTAAACTTATTATAATAATAAATAATAAAGACGGCCTCGATGAGATGTTTCTCATTCTATACGATTATCGTGACAACCAATATATTAAGGAAAATATATTAAATATTCATCATACGACGAAAATATTTGAGATTTCAGAATTTCTTATAAACCGCAAGCGTCGTAGTGAAAGATTCATAAAATATCTTTAGAAAAGATAAACATCAGTCTTAAGTCATATTAAGCATTTAATCCATTTAAAACGAGAAGTAATACTCTGACGTTTTGCTATACATCAAACAGATAAATAAGATTCGAATTTAAATTCATAATAAATGATTGTCAATATATCATAAAAGCTCCATTATTAGCAAGGAGAGGAATTTTAAGTGCTTTCTAATCGATAAGTACACAGTGTCACATATTCATCCTTCTTCTTGTACAAGGAAAAAGGTAACATATGCCAAGAAAGCCAAAAATCATTTTTCTTGTCTCCTTTCTGTATCATCGCCACTTATGTATGTCTTTGGTGTCTGCGAGCTTATCGTCTTCATATTACTCCTTCCTAAACTGAACGTATATAGATAAATGTAGAGGATGAAACTGAAAGGAACGAACTAGACAATACAAAGCCAATCAAAAGAAGTTTAAGAGTTGTCAAAATGACAGATATTTCACTTTCACCGAAATAAACTCGAAATACCAATTATGGGAAAAAGAAATAAACAGAAATAGTTAAGGGAAAATATCTCAGCCATTCGACGTAATATCATTCTTTTACTAAGGAGGCAATCACAAAGGAATATCTCCTATTATGGTTTTATTTATCAAAAGAACATCCATCCTTAGATGGCGTTAAATTAATTCCTTTTACTACAGATTTTGGAGCAGTCCCATCAATTATTTGAATTATTCCCGATGGAGGGATCGCATTACATGCAAAAAATTACCCAAAATGCTTAAAATTTAACTTTAACTTTTGTTAATTAAAGAGAGCATTATCGGACAAAGTAAATAGCGCTCAGCCTACTATATTCAAAAGTAACGGATAAAAATACTGATATTAAAATCCTCGCTATTTATAATCTATAACATTGGAATTAACCCTATCATCTATTCAGTTTTAGAAGAGATAGAACATACAAATAAAGAGAGTACACGTAGTAAGACCTTGTGAGACATGTAACGTGACGTTGATTTCCAAAAAAATCAACGTCGTAGATGATCTTGTCACAATGACATAGGCAAAATGTCCCTCTCGCCTGGACTACTCCCATATAAATCAATAATCAGTAAATGTATACGCTGTAATTTTGTATGAGGAAAAATACTCTCTAGTTGTAGTGGAATTTTGCATCTTAGAGTTGGAAATCATTTCAGTTGAAAATGTGAAGTTAAAAATTACCCTTCCCTGCGATCCCTAACCTAAAAAACTCGTTTTGGGTCACACTCATGAGGAAAGTGTGCGGTTCCTGAGATAGATCTATATGAAAATCTTTCAGATGGCACATTAATATCCATGCATTCATCAATGCCCAGGAAAGTCATGGCCGTCCTCGATGTTGGACTTCTAGCAAAGAGAGTGGCTGAGGTGACCCTCAGATTGCGGAAACCAAATGAAATTAACCTCTCTGAAATGTCACATTAAGAAGATTAAATGTAAAATGTACGGGACAAAGATATTAAAAGAATATGGATCAAGGAAAGCTACGTTATAAAGCTGCGATAAGCCGTTGTATGAAAAAGATCATGTATAAGGCTGTAATATAAGCGAGAGTTGTTGCAATGAAGGCAGCGAAGAGTGATCCTAATGAGCCTCTGTTGGAGAACTTCTGCGCATAGAAGGGCGATTGGACTGGAGATGCATATTTCAGAATGGCCCTGACAAGTATAATAAAGAAACTTTGAACTCCGCCCCTTCTCTTTGGGAAACTCAGTCATGTTAGCCCTACTACCTATGGAATTAAAATGATAACCGAAAGTAAAAGCGGAATTAATCCAGACGCCCAGATTCTTAGTCTTTGTGAGTCTAGTTAAAGAACAGCCATCTTTGGTGAAATTAAATTAAAAAGGAGACTTTTTTGATAAAAATTCATAGATGATCACCGAGCTATGATGTTTACACAGTGTGCTGTTTCGGGGTTCTCTCTCTAGTAAAATATCAATCACTTTTGGTTTACCCCAAGGCAGTCATGTGGGCCTGTTTCTTTTTAATATTTTTATCAATGAATTGGGATCTATTCTGGCGAATTCGAAAATTGTATGCTATGCTGACTTTGAAGTATTTCAGTGTAATCTTTGACATTAATGATTGTTCTGCACTGAATTTGGATATTCAGTCTTAATGTACGTTTGTCTCATATTTTAGAAGGTTCCTCAGGTTTGGGAAAAAGATCGTCTAAGGAGTTTAAAAATCTTTTTATCACCAAACTTATTTTTTTACGTTAGTTCCGTGCGTGTTGAAGTATGCCTGTTGTCTTCTACTTATGCGGTACACATTGCTAGCATTGAGGCTGTTCAGCGCAGGTTTCATAGATTTGATTCTGTCCGAGTGTGAGGGCAGACATGGTCTCCTCTCTTTGGACATGCTAGAGCACGCGCAGATCTCGGACTTCTTTAATAATTGATATCGACAGGGCTTTGTTGACTCACCTTTACTGTTATTATCACTGAACATTCGTGTTCCTATTTGTTTCATTATACTGAGGAACTTTCTACATTTATTTCATATTTTTATTTATTATAACATACCCAAGTCTACCTTTAATGACAAGTTCGACTTCTTTATTCCCACCAGGAGGGTTGGCAGAAAGGGTGAGTCAGTGCATGTTTACACTGGTGCCTACTCGGATCACCTAAGCATACAAAGTTACAAATTTCGTTTCATTTGCCAAACCACTGCAGTACTTTTCACGCAGAAGGCAGATTTTGGATCAAATAATTTGCAGATCTCTTGGCAGTTAGGCTTTCACCTTTGCAGTTGTGAGGCAGCAATATCGAAAGTGTCAACTGACATTAGAGCTGCATCGAATGATGATCACTTATGCACTCTAGTTCTTCTTGATTTCTCGAAAGCTTTCGACTCTATCGACCACAAATTTAGTTCGTCCGCTATTACGCTGCTTGAGGCGTTCATCTCTGGAGGGCAGCAGCAAGTTAAAGTAGATGACAATTATTCTGGTTCTGCCAGTTATTTGCGTGGTTCCTCAGGGTTCTGTGCTTGGTTCCTTATTGTTCAGTCTTTTTTATAAATGACCCTCCTCAAGTTATAAAGGATTCACAAACTCATATTTATACCTATTGGGCTACTCGAGAATTGTAAGGCACATATTAATTACGACTTGAATAAAATATATGAGTGGTCTGTGGATAACAGTGCGTTTGCTTTTATAGTGACACACTGGCAGGTATTGAAACCCAATATGTTTTTCTGCATATATAATGGTTATACTATGGTGTGGTATTGTCAGCTTAACGCTTGGTAAGGTGTGTGCAGGATTAAGAAGGTTGTGACTGTGTACTTGTATTAGGTTGAGGTTTGGGTTATTAATTTAGATAGCACCTGTGCTCGTAAGGTAGTTTCACCATGTTTCGCAATACAGTACGGTGGTTCTAGCGCAGTTTGCTTTTTGGGACACGCCGGAATATCTTAGAGAATTTTTCATGTTTACGATATAGCAACGTTATCGTAATATCTTACCTTGTCGATTCAATAGGTCAATTATGGAGGGTTCCTTCACTATGAAATAGTCTGCCTTCAAATATTCAGAGTAGTGCTTGCACTGTCGGTGCATTCAGGACGCTTATTGGAGATTATATATTTTAAAGCGGAACTTATTTTTTTACGAGCGCATTCTCATCGAATTCTACGATTGTTATCATGTTCTTTTTTGACGCTTGAAATTGTAAGACATTTTCATTGAAACAACATAATCTTTAGCTACAACATTTGAATGATAGTATGTATAAAGGATTTGTAAATTATGTGTACTTTTTCCTTGAATAAAATATTATATTATATTAATGGAATGTTTGGAAGACAACATCTGTACTATTTCCCACACACAACCTGCTGTTAAATCTCTTACGGGAGTGTATATTACCTCCAAACTGTCAAAAAATATGGCTCAGCTTTGAACGACATAACTAAGCACCTCACCCTTGAGGGTGGGTGAGTGGGTGGAAGGGTGGCGTTTCAGCACCAACTACAAAGGGTTCACCATACTACTTTCGGCTTACCACTTACAAATATTTTAATCAACTAAAAAATCTATACATCTATACATTACTAATAAGGTAGGCACATTGGCAAACATACCACACATGTTCTATCCTTAATTACTATTAAAAAAGTAAATTCACAAAATATGAAAGGGGCACTAACACCTTCGCTAGAGTAGCTGAATGTGTTTGTACATTAGGTAAGTGAGCTTCTTTTACAATTAGACATACCTTTGGATTAGGAAGTTCGCCACTTTGTAACGAGGCCATGTAACATCTCAGCCGGAACTGTTCACAATGCAAACGCTCCAGATTTTCTTCCCATTGAAGAATTTGTGTTTGAATTTGATGGCGGGTGTCCTGATCTGTGACAACGCTTTGCTGCAGTTCAGCCATGTGCTTCAATTTGTGATCCTGCAAAACATGAACGGAAAAAATGAATATACGAAGCTGAAAATGTAGCTAAAAGTTACTAACATCAAAATAGAATGTCTAAAGGAAAGAACTGTACAGATTTTTTCTTAACTTTAAATTGCTCTCCTGTACTTGTGTGGTGAATGGGTTTTATTTTTAGCACACAGAGAGTCCTCTTTTGATTTAATTGTAGCAAGATGTCGGGGTGGACGAGAAGGCATGTATGTACATAGTCCTAATTGCATCATGCTAAGGTGTACTATCCATGGCCAAATATATAATATTCTTGTATTTTATTTTTATTCATCTTATTGCAGTGAAGACTAAAACAAGTAACAAATGAGAGGGTCTATTAAAATTTTCAAATTTTTTGTGTATAATTATTTTCAAGTCATCGCCCTTCTCATTTGATTGCAGGATGTACTACAAACAGATTAAATTAGACCAATCAGTCATAAAATCGTTAAGAATTGTACTGTTAACTGTTACGGAAGTATGTATTTAATCACTCAATGAGGTTATTTCACTAATCAATGTAATTATTCCTTCATAAATGCTACCTTTGTGTTTCACTGCCAGAGGTAGTAGACCACTGGCTACATTTCAGTTAAAGTGAGTACTTACGATGCTGACAACAGAGAAGTTGATTACTTAGACTAATGACAATGGGGTATACGGAATTATCATTATAAGGATTTGAGTACTCTACACTACAGCTATTTTAGTTTAAAACCAGTAACAATAATTATACTAAATAACCTGATATACTACATAACTCAATTAACTGAGTTAGTTGCGATCGGAGGAAATTAAAATGGAATATTTAAAATCACGGATAATCTATTTTCTAATAAAAAGTAAGTATGAAGTTGTTCTTGCTTCGAGGGTTCCGTACTTAAGTGATTTTCAAAAGCAAATTTTTTTTTAATATCTTGTAGGAACTAGATAAAAGCAAATTAAAAAAGCCAGAAACCAACCACAGCAAAATTAAAAACATTACAATACCAACACTGAAAACTGAAGAATCCATCTTGACAGACAGACCGACAGACGGATATAACTACAACTTAACGACCTCCGAATTTTTCACTGTATTTGTGCTGTGAGACCTTGCTTCTTGCCGAATTTCATGATTCTAGGTTAACGGGAAGTACCCTATAGGTTTTGATTTATTTGCGAGTGTCCTAATATGCGAAAAATGGACGTATTTCGCGGTACAAATGGCCTTTGTTTTTGATTGCGTTGACTTAGAAGCTTGATTTTACAGCTGTAAGAGACCATGGACCTTAGTATTTAATATTAATTTGAACGCGATACCTCCACGCGTTCCTGCGAAAAAGGGTCTTGACAGAAAGACTGATAGCCAGCCAGCAGACAGACGGACAAAACAAAATTTATGTATATACGGGGTTTTTTCATATAAGATGTGCCAAAATAAGTGTATCACCTAGCCAAACCAAAAATTCTGAGGCAGAAGGTGGCGGGGTGTGTGTTGGGGGGGGGGGGGTGTAATGAACGCTTGGGAATAACAGGGTGACATTCATGGGATGCACTATAACATGTTGCCTGGGTCCGTGGTTTTGGTTGGCTTCAGGAGATAAGCTCGCCGGTTCCAAGGTCAATGCAAATTCATGTAGTAGACGGAAATGATAAAGCGGCTTTACTGGAAACTGGAATATCAAAGGAGATCCCCAAAGAGGGGTATTTTTACCGACGGTTTTTTATTTGACGGAAGGTTAAGAAAATGCGGAAGTGTAATCTCAAACAGCAGGGATTATTCGGGGGATATGTGGGTATTGCCAGACGAAAATAGCATTGTATAGGCCACCTTTTGAGAAAAAAGTAAAACAACAACGCCGGCAAATTGAATAACTTGGAAAAGATCTGTTGAGAAGGAAGGTACTCAAATACGCAAATCGTGGCACCCGAGGCGAAGTTTTAGGCATAGCTAAGTAGTCTTCAAGTTATCTGTTTCGAAAATTCGAACACTTAAAGATAACTTGAACGTACTAGGAGCGTACTTGGCCGATTTTTAGATACCGATACTGAATACTGAAAGATACCTAACACATAACTATTTTAGTGATCCCTTAGTGTTCTTTATATGAAAAAGTTGAGTTTTGCAGTTTGTTAGTTTACAAAAAAAAAACAAAAAAAATACACAGGTGCGTACAATACCTTGAAGAGTACATACTGAGCGATACCTAATAGATAACTAAGATAGTTATCTCTAAGTGTGCCTTAGATGTTCCATGTAGGAATTTGATTGGAAATAAAAATATTAACAAAGAAGTATGCTACGCTGTGGAACACGCTGACTTTTGTCTTTTCTCGAACTTCTAAAGTCGTTTATGAAGTTTTTCGATATGTCGGGCAGTGCGAAACTAGGCAGGAGGAAAGAGTGGGAATTGAAATGATAGTGAAAAATGCCGGAAGAAACGTAATTACGGCGACAAGCTTGCCTAAAGCTCAGAGGGACGTAAATACAATTACTACATTAAAATAAAGACGGCATTGTGAGCAAACACGATGACAAAATCATAGCCCTTGATTGTAAGTATGTTTGTTTCACCAATGCACAATTGTAGTGCTCATACATGAAAGAAACACTAGACGAGTACTAGCAGTACACGAGGAGAGTACTAAAAGAACAATAAAGCGTATTAAAATCATACGAAGAGGGTACTAAAAGAACACTAAAAGAGAGTTCTTAAAGAACATGGAGCGTGCTAAAGGAACACTGGAGTACTGAAAGAACACGAGACGAGTACTGAAAGAACACGAGGTGAGTTCTAAAAGAACACTAAACGAGTAGTTAAAGAGCACGAGTACTGTACCAAAGAAACACTAGAATAGTTTTAAAAGAACATGAGGAGCATACCGAAGGAACACTTACAGAGTTCGAAAGGATCACTCAAAAAATTTCTAGAAGTTGCCGCAGTTATCGCAGTATTGAAAACTACAGAATGAACCAAATCTCGTGTTTTTGAAACCTTAAATAATACCAGAAGATAACTTCGTTTGAATAGTATTTGTATTGCTAGTGTATATAAATAATTTGATATATAATATTTTTCGGTATCTTGTGCAGTTTTAAAAGTTAATTTAGTACCACACTCGACGTTATAATTGAGGGCCTATTAATGCTATCGTCAAGTAGAAACAAAATATATGGAACTATTATCATCTTAAGGCTTGATACCGTTATTGTCATAGGCCACGGCCTCATGTGTGTTAGCTAAAATGCCAAAATCAGGTATTAATTTATTTCCAAAATCAGGTATTAATTTATTTCACTCCTTATCGGAGGTTCTCATCCAAAATTTCAGATTGATATGTGAAATATACTTTGACTTATATACACACCAATTAAGTAAGTTTTTCGACGACATCGAACATGCGTGTACGCAGAAATATTTTTTTTTATAAAAATTACACCAAAAAGACCAGGTTTTCACTCCCATGAAAAAAGCTCAAGGAAAAATGAACCGAAAAACATTAAGGTAACATCTACACGAATTGGGTAAAAAATCGAATTTTTAGTATTGAGCTCATTTGAATCCCCGCGCTTTTCCGACTCCGAATATATAACATTTTATATGTGAGAGGATATTTAAGTGCCAAAATTCCCTTCTTTAACTATAAATCAACTTCCCGTAACTTAAATTTTCTAAATTTTACGTAGGTACCAATAAAATAAAAATAATGATCGGATCCCAGTGAATCTTGGCATATTTTTAAAGTACTATGTAATCTATTTATTACACTACTACACTATTTTAGTAATAATCATTATATTGTCCGTGGCATAAGATTTAAACAACAAAAAAGAACCGTTTTTTTAACATTTGCCAAAAATTAACCCTTCTTTTGCTGAAACAAATTGTTAGAACAAAATTTTTTGTAGACAGTATTTTCTTATCCTTGTTGGAGGTGGAGTAAAAAATTGGAGCGGTTGTGTTGATTAGAAACGGAGATAATGATACCTAACAAATCATTTTTTAAAAAAAAGTTGAACCGACTTCACAAAAGGCGCTAAAAAGCATAAAATAATTTTTAATTTTATATCTATTACGACATTTTGAAGTCGGTGCAAATCAAACAAACCAAACAACTACAACAAAAATATTTAATCGTCATTTCTTATGATCCCGTAAGCTGAAACGTTCAGGTAGTATCATGTATTATTTTCAATTGTGGTTCTGTAGTTGTTTTATTTGTTTAATTTGCACCGACTTCAAAATGTCGTAATAGATATAAAATTAAAAATTATTTTATGCTTTTTAGCGCCTTTTGTGAAGTCGGTTCAACTTTTTTTTTTGAAAATGATTTTATTTTTAACTTTTAGTGTCTCCGACTCTACACAACGAAGAAAGAACCATCCAAATCTGTCCACGCCTTAAAAGTTAGTTTCAACCCCCTACCCCACCGCCATTCCACTAAACTTTTTTTCTCATGGTATCAATCAAGGAACATACTCTACCGTAAAGAAAAGGAATCATCGAAATCGGTCCACGCGTTACGAAGTTACTACCCCTCCCCATCCCCAACCACCACCATAGGACCAAATTATTCTCCTATTAGCAATGGGGGATCACACTCTATACAACAGCAAAATAACCATCCAAATCGGTCCACGCGTTACAAAGTTAGGTTCCACCCCCTTCTCCCACCCCAACCACACCAACAATCTTTTTTCTCGTGGTATCAACCAGGGAGCATACTCTACCCAAAAGAAAAAGAAATATCCAAATCGGTCCACGCGTTACGAAGTTAGACTACTCCTCCCCTCGCCCAACCCCCCACCATGGACCAAATTATTCTTCTATTAGCAATATGTGATCACACTCTATACAACAGCAAAAGAAGCATCCAAATCGGTTTACGTGTTACAAAGTTAGGTTCCACCCCCCCCTTAACCCCACCCTAGCAACATTTGTTTTCTCGTAGTATCAACCAAAGATCATATTCTATCGAATGGAAAAAGAATTATCCAACTTTGTCCACGCGGTTAAGAAATTAGACTACCCCCCCCCCCCCCCGCCCCCCCACCAGCCGCCCCTTTCACCATAGGACCAAATTATTTTCCTATTAGCAATGGGGGATCATACTCTATACAACTGAAAAAGAACTATCGAAATCGGACCACGCGTTACAAAGTTAGGTTCCACCCCCACTCCCATCACCCCAAAATTTTTTTCTTCTGGTATCAACCACGGAACATACTCTACCCAACAGAAAAAGAATTATCCAATTCGGTCCACGCGTTACAAAGTTAGACTACCCCTCCCCCCTCTCCCCACCATAGGCCAAATTTTTTTCTCCTATTAGTAATGGGGGATCATACTATGTACAACAAAGAAAGAACCATCCAAATCGGACCACGCGTTACAAAGTTAGGTTTCACCCCCACCCCCCACCCCCACCCTACCAAAAATTTTTTTGACATGGTACCAATCGGTGAACATACTCTACTCAACAAAAAAAGAAACATCAACATCGGTCGACGCGTTACAAAGTTATGCCCGGTCAGACATAAAAAAAAATAAAAATAATAAAAAAATAAATAAAAAAAAAATACGCGTCGAACTTAGAACCTCTTTGTTTTTGGGAAGTCGGTTAAAAACAAGTCCTCGTTTAGGTCTACCCTGTTTTTCTCGAAAATGTTTGTTGAGCGGTAAACACTCTGCACCGAAAACAAAATGAGCTTTCGAATTGAACCTTTAATCTGTCATCTAAATTGTAAAACTCTTTCCTATTCAAAAAGTCGCCCCCTCGCTATCCCCCAATTTTAGGTGTGGAAAAAAGGCGTTTTTTTCAAACTATAGACTAGTAGAAATACAAGATTAAATATTTAGTTCCATTGCATATGGAGTTTAGTATAATGGTTAAGCTAAAATTTTATGGAACTTATTTTCTTTAGCAACTATTTGTTTTATTTTGAAAACGAAGACCATTATGATATAACAAATATATTAGAACAACGCATCCCTGCTTTTCATCTCAAATTCTTCATCGGCCCTTCTAAGTCAACCAGTGATGAATTATGGATAGTACTCTAAGATTCTGAAGTTCAGAAGGATCCCTGTAATAGAACTTTGGAGAAATTCTTAACATACTTCTCCGTTATTGCCATGGTGTCTGCCCTCACGTATTTTAGTCACGTTATCAACTAAACATAACAACACAATATTCTGTAGATAACGAATTTATACTGGCCAGAAGCATAGCCAGAGGAAGCAGAACGAGCACAGCATGAGCTCCAACAGAGCTGTGAATGCAAGACTCATCTGTTCCTCTTTTATTACTTTCCGATTATTTTCAAGTCAACTGTTCCCCAATATAGTATCAATGGCAAAAATTTGGCATACAGACCTTTTCCGTATTACTAGGCACACATATTACATTCATGCTGCTATTTACGCCTTGTTTCGAGAAGAAAACATCGTTTTCGATAAAAACGTTTCGACAGTCAGATTGATTTTGGAGGTTTGTTTGTTCAAAGGCATTTCAAATTGCCCCACGGGTTGGGGTTAAATCTATTTGGCTTTTTTACGTGTGTACACATTTATTTTTCTGTATTACTTTTTGGTGAAGCCCATGTTTCCAGTTAGAGGAAAAAATTAATGCTTAGGCTTGATGTCGTATTTGTTGAACCTTCGCTAAGGTCCGTAATGGTTTTATATTTGCTGATGAAAAACATAATAATTTTTTTTTAAAGACCACAACAATTTGAGGTATTACGTATATGTCAGAATAACACCACTAGTTTAGTTGCTACGGCGAAAAACATCCTGAGAAAATAATGTTTTGCACTTTTTCAAAAAAAATGTCAACATTGTCAACCTATAACTAAAAAGTTTGTATAGGACCCCAAAGTATAGTTCCCTTATATTTTAATTATAAAAATGTGAAGTATAGTGTGCCCATATTTCGACTTTATTTTGCAAAGGTTATGTCAGAAAAAACTAAAACTATGTAAAAATCGATTTCTTTAAACAATTGCCATTTTACTAAGAGTAACAAGTACAAAGTTAATTTTTTATGATTTCTTTCATCTTTTGTTTTATTATTTTTCATGTTCATTTTAAAAATTAAAAAAAAAATTACAAACAAAAAGAGTGCAAACATTTATTTTAAATTGGTATAAAGAGCAATATGGGGCTAAGAACAGTATCACGAATGATTTCCCAGCAATAATCCTCGGGGATAGATGCATTCCAGACACCTTGATATCTTTTTACTAATTTATTTATTAACTTCCCAGTTATAGGGAAGTTATTGTAATGGGCCCGAAAATGAAAATCGTTCTTTTCAACATAAATTGAAATTTAAAGGTCACAGTAGCATTGCAACATAATTTGGGGAAGAAGGCTGTGTGTGTGTGAGTGTACGTACATTCGTGGTAACTATCGATATCCCGCGAGTAAAAAATGATACCCACTTCGTGATGGTGCCAGTCGTCGCGAAATATCATAAATATGAATTGACTAGATAATCATTCACTTTGGTCGAGCCGTTTTTGGTTTAAACAAAAAGACTGAAAATAAGTAGATCTTGGAATTTCTGGAAGAAGATTTATCTCATCTAACTGGTTCTGATATGAATCGTGCACGTTACACAACACTTGAGATTGTCCAGATCAGAATCGCCGTATCCTAGAAGACGTTTAACTCTTTCGTTCACCCTCCAGCAACCCAGCTTATAGGCTGTTAATACATACTACGAAATGGTTAAACAATTATTTTAATTATATTCAGTGAAAATAAAATAGTTTTACTTAAACTTCTTTTTTTCATTTAATGTAAACAAAAGTTGTTCCCTTTTTGTTTAAATAAAATAAAAGAAATGTAAGTAAAACGATTTTAATTTCACGAAAATTAACAATGGAAAAGTTGCTCCAATTGAATGTTTTTTCGACCTTATTTACTTGAATCGAAAAACTGAATTGTAAATTGTTTCAAGTGGGGTGACATTGGAAAAAGGCTAAGTGTTTACTTGAAGCATTCAGAAATTATTTTACTGAGGTTTGTTTTTGTGTTGAACATTGTACTAAGATTCTCTCATTTCCAGTTTCTGATGATGATGGCGACAGCCATTGAAACGTCGAAGAATGACTTATACTAATAAATGAATGATGACGAAAGTGGACTTTTAATGTTGCAAGACCGACCTATAGCCCCACACAATTCAGTTTTTATAATCCACTGTTAACGGATTTTAACATTTCTTTAAAAAATCGAAGAATCGAAATTTTTAAATACCAAATATTTTCATAATAATAAAACAATAGTGAAAAGAATAAAGGCGTTAATCGAATAATACTGATTTTTAATAAAAAAAAATTACAAATTTCAATAAATTAGTATTGTTTAATGATTCAAATGCTTACTTTACTTTACTTTTAATAATAATATTAATATTCATTCATAATATTCAATATTAATTATACTGGGAAGTGTGTACCTCAAGGGTCGCACTTAGGTCTTAAGCTAGTTTATTCAAAGGTTTATCAAATATCTGCTTACTATAAATTACTACACAGTCAATATAACAGCAAAAGTAACCTTAACTAAGATGATCCTTTCTGCGATTTCTCGTGGCGCTCATTCATACCATATGTAATGGGATGATACGGAATTTGAAAAAAACTGTGAGTCGGAAGGAAGCGATATGAAACAGAGAAAGCAAGAATAAAGTTTGACCTGTTAGGCCGGTCTTCAAGAGAATCCAATGAGAATAATTTGAGTCTGTCTGAATATGGGGCAGAATGTAAGGATTATTCCAGGGAAGACCGCTAAAAGCTCGAGTAGTTTGTCGTTTAGTACCTAAATGTGAAAAACTCTCTGTTGGTTTCCCGTAATTCCTTGTGGGGCACGGGGCAGGAGAAGAACTTCACCCGATTCTAAAAACGATGGCAAGTACACCTACAGTTTAAAGTGGATTCTAACCCACCGACATTATTCTATCACCCCCAATGGCGTTTTCATCGGTATCTGTTGATAGCAGAAAACAACCATGGGTCGCCGTCGGTGGGGTACGAACCTGGGACTTCCAGAATAAGAGGCCAACATGTTATCACTTACTCCACCGACGAATTAAATGTGGAAACAGTTAAAGGTAATATAAAGAACATTGTAAACGTACAGCGTTCTCTTACCTTTAGATATTTTTATTTGGCTTTAAGAAAAATTTGAGAAAAGCTAATTATAGCTTCTTGAAATGAAACTGATTTTGTACACTATTTTAATAAATACTAAGAAAGTAAAATTTAGCGCCTTAAAGTTTTATTTATCAAAAATTTTAACGTGACACCTCATCTACGTATTTTCTATTATAGCTTCCAAGAACATCAGCTAAATTCCTACATACCTAGAGTTCCATTCAACAAAGGCTTTATAATGAAACTTGCAAAAGCGATCCCTTTTGCTTTTGTGAAATTATTAAAAAGCCTTTTAAATTGAAAGCAATAAAAAAGTTACCATCGACCTACCGTACGACCCCAATTTTCAGAGTCAGTTCGCTATTCTTGGCACAAATTATGAACTTTTAATTTTGTCAGCATTAATAAAATTGAATCAAAATATGAGCATGTTTATGTATACTTGTGCTTTTAAAAGAGAATCAAAGTGCCAAAGTATTCAATTAGGGGTGGCTACTTCCGTTCATGAAACTTTAACATTACAAAAAGGGGACAAGGAACTCCAGAGGTGCACATAAATCAAGTTATCGAAATTGATGAATACTTGAAAAAGACTAAATTACACCCACCAGGCGGAGCCGAATATCTTTCTAATAATTTATTATAGCAAAATAAAATTCTCCAACCATACATATGACACCTTAAATGCTTTATAATAAAATTTTTCGGAGTAAATAAAATATAAATCTTTTCATCGACAAAACAGATTACGTTGTAATGTAATTACTTCAAACCAATTACTTGAAGAAAATTGTTCAAGTGAACAAATGTATTTTGACCTGAAAGAAAGCCTCGGCTACGCAAATGGACCCATTGTTGTTGCTAGATTTTATACAGCACCCGTGCTGCTTTAATTTAGGAAGTGATCGATAATCATCAGTCTGGTGAATAGGGCGGTTGATAAAAGATTTTAATTTCGGCAAACACAATACCTGACTTCTGAGCTAGGGTGTTGTCCTGATGACACAGCTCTTAATTTTCACATCGATTTTACTTAAAGGATATTTTGGATTACTTTCATAACATTGTCCAGTGAGTATCGAGACCGTGGACTAGTAATCAATCTTTTTTAAGAATTTTTTAGTATTTTAGAATAGAAGGCCCTTACATTGCCGGTAAATGTTATAGTTCGGTAGTTGGAATTTTCTTTCATGAAGGCGGTCATGGGTAAATAATGAATAATGATTATGTTAGAGTGTAAAAACTTTACAAAAACCAACATTTAAAGATTCTTCAATTTATTTGCGTTTTTGAATCCACAACTAAAAAAATTAAGCCTAAACCACAAAGGATATGGGCGGCTTAAAATTTAGAAAAATCACATGACAGTCAGTGTTGCGTTTAATTTTGTATGGTTATTTGATGGCGAACAAATATTCCATTTAAATAGTGATCCAACATCGGAATGAAACTCAAAAAGCTAAATACTTGCATTAATCCTTTTCGATGTTTTAAAAACATGCTAAAAAGCCTGATACTGTTTTGATATTTAAGGTCAAAGGTCACGATAATCGATTTTTTGCAAATATCTCATTTCCTATGCATCACACGTCAATAGAGGCTATTATAAAACTTGTAGATCATAAAATTCTCAATAAATGTACAATAAACAGCTCTAGAAATATAGCACAGAGAGTGAGAGGCGCTCAAGTTGGTATGGATAATGCTTTGTGAATTGCGGAGTCAGATGTATAGTTCACTTTACTTATTTAATTATTTAATAAAATTATTATCTATCTCGGTTCTTATCACGCAGTCTTTCCCTACGTCGGGCCACCTAGACTTTGAGGATTTGTCTGTAATGTCTTGTCCCTAAAACAAGAATTTGCGAATCGAATAACAACCGCTTTCTGTAGTGTTTTATCAACTGCAAGCTCTAGTTGGAATTCTAGGCTTAGGCATAGAAAGTTTTACTATAGGGAGATAGGATTTGGGCGACTGGAGTAACCTTTGTTTACCTACTAATGGGTTTACAGTCAAACCGAAGTTTTGGGTCAACTTGTCTGTAGGTCTCCTATTTTTTGCGTCTCACTTTTGTTTTTGAAGACAAACCTCCATTACATGTCTGCGTTTGTTGAAAAACCTGCATTGCTATTTCTATTATATTGATTGTTTTATTAGTAAGATAAGTAAGGGATTTCTTTGAGAATAATAACAATAATTGCAGATAAAGTACAAGACGATTATAATCTTATAAGTGTACCATTAAAAAATGTGAAAATAAATCCTACATGTTAACAATTTTTTCAAAATTCTAAATTCATCAAGCTAAAAGAAGTAAATCTACAAAGGAATACATATTACACTTAAAGAAAGAAAAGAGTACGCAGCAACTTAACTACTACTTGGCGTACCAAGAACGGCTTAAATTCGTCACCTGATCAACTGCTTTTAATATTTAAAGGAAGAGTATTCCACAAACGAATAGCTTGACAAAATAGAATACGGGTTGGATTAATTGGTAGAGCGGCACGACCACATTGCCATGGTTCCCGGGTTCGAGACCAGGTCTCCCCATGGGTTTTTATTAAGAAGTTAAAGTAATCCACTCCGTCTCTGGGCTGTTGTCTAGCTCGCTACACTGCAAGACATTCAAGTTTCCTTACTTCCCTTCCGACCAAAGCCATGCTTACCGTATCAAAGGGTTGTACCCTAGGTTTTGGCCATATCTTATAAAAAAAAATAAGATCTTTCCCCAACAACTCTGTTTGCTCTAGAGAAAGATAAGTTCATAGTCCTAGATGAACGCCGCAAGAAACTAACATGCTCCAATAGGGACACGTGTTCTCGAGTATACACCAACTTATGCAATAAGCACAAATTTCTTATATTGATGTAAGAATGAATTGAGCAAATGCGAAATATGGTCACATGGTTTTTAAGTTATATACAAAACACAAACAGTCATTAAACGATATATGTAGGTATTTTGGAAAAACAGCGATGAACAGTGATGAAAAAATAGCATAAGAATAAGTATAAATTGGCAGAGTTCGAACAAGTTTAAGTCGTGTATCAGTTGACAAGCAGCTGTCGAAAAGCCAAAGCCTGTGCAGAATACCGTAGACCTTATTCAAATTCGAACTAATTTGGTCACAGCATAACATTGACTTATTTACCAGACTTTTCACCTTGTCTCTAAACTCCAAAATTTTCGAACCCAAGACGACCTCCGGAAACCCATCTATGTCAATCTAATTTCGAGAGAATAGGATACATTCAGATTTATTACCATTAAGGTTCAAATAATTTTTCATTGACTAAAGGTACACTCGCCGAAAGTCGTCATTAAGTCCAGCCCGTCCACTGCTACGTCCCGGCTACGTCCACAATATTATTTATTAATATAAACGGTGAAGAGTAGAGGACTTGATACTGACCCTTGGGGTACCCCCATATAGATATATGTGGAAGCGGAAAGCAAGATAGCTCCGCAAAAGCACACTTATTGGACCGTTATTGAGATCTGCTCTAATATTAGTTGTTACTTTTAAAAGTGCGGTCTCGCAACTGTGTCACCTACCTACGAAAAGCTGATTGCCACTTAGTAATAATCTTTTATTCCTCAAAGTAAGCCAGCTTTTGGTGAGACATGATCCTTTAAAGAGCGTTTGCAAGAAAGCAAAGAAGACATATAGGTCGAAAGTCACCTGCTTGTGAAGCCTACGAAAGTTTCGGAACTAGAACAACAAAAGATTTTTTCCATGCTGTGGGAAACTGTGAGAGCATAAGATAAAAATGAAATATACGAACAAAAAATGGAATCACACAAGGTAAGATAAGTTTAGGATACTTGCGAGAAATATGATCAGGCCCGGCAGAGCAGGATTTAATTGAAGTTAAGCTCCTCAAAACCTCCTCCGCATCGACACATCTAAAACTATAGTCTGTGGTGTTATTTGGGGTTTCAAAATAATCTGCAGCCTGCCCGTGTTGATAGTTGGTTTTCTGTGATATATTCGTTAAAATTATCAGGTTTTAAAGTAAGGTCACATTTTGGCCTGGAGTTAATTAGTTTATGTATGTTTTTCCACAGATCTTTTGTACGCAAACTAGAATCCAGCTTGGCCTTATAAAATTTACGCTTTGCTTACCTTATCCTTAGAGTTACTTAATTTATAATTTTTTTAAATATTGCAATAGATTTTTTCACTTTTTAGCCGTTTATATTCCTGGTAGAGAAATTCCCTTTCACTAATCAATGACTTAATTTCACTTGTAAACCATTGATTCGTTTCGACCTTAATCGCTGCTTTACGTAAAGGAACAAAATGATCGTGTAATTCCTAAACAGTGATACCTTGTGATCAATAGATGAGGTTGAGAAAATACCGAGCCAGTGAAGTTCTTTGTAGTGTGAGTATAAATCGGACATTTAATTAGGGTGCTAGTTTTTGTTTGCGTTTCACCATAAATTCTAGCCTTAGCAGCAATAGACTGTGATCCAAAAAACTAAGCGTATCTATTTAGTCGTTATCTAGTACTCGATACAGATCCGACATTTTACATTTTGTTTCTTTATTATAAGTATAAAATATGTTTTTTAAAGAACACATAACAAACTATTACATATATTTTCATATTATTTGTGACGTTAATGTAAGAAACGTTTTTTTAAGGCTGGGTATCTCCTCTGCAGTTGATATACGACTCTTCTTCGTCGTCGTCCTCTTCTCCTGGACGTTCAAATGAAAATGAACAACGTGGAAGTTGTTATGATTAGCAAACAGGAGAGAGCCGAAGGAATTCGAAATATTAATAGTGAGGGTAAGTGATCTAGGAAGTTTCCAAGTAATGAGAGAGATTTTATTGTCCTGGTTAAATTAAGTCATAACCGTAAGTCCAGATATTTAAAGTACAATAAAAGAAATATATAGACGTCAAAGTTTAATAATGCTAAATAGAGAAGGGATTGGTTCAAGATAACAGTCCGACGTCTTAAGTGCAATTCGGACAATTTTCGTGTACCAAATTTAATAAGTATTACGTAAGCTTCACGAATTTTTGCACTTAATACATAAATTCCACGAATACCTGTCTTTCCCTGCCTCCTTGCGGATACAAACGAGCATAATATCTCTGTACGTAGCAACATACTCCACAATAAACAATTCTTGATTTTTTACAATAAAAAAGTCTATTCACTTAAAGTGATACACTAACCTGAAACATTTTGTCCATCGTTATTCATACATCAATCCCATTGTACATTTTCCAAGATAATGGTGATTGCTGTCTGTCGAGTTATCTCATTTACACTAAAGTATTTCAAAAATTGCTAGGGAAACTCAACACGTTTCTAAATAGCTCCCATACCGAATTAAGGTAGCTCATTGTGGCCATGTTTCGAGACAATTGAGCAGATTTGAATTTCCTTCTTAAAATGAAACGAAATTTCTCTTTCGGGGCTGATTAGTCCTCTCCTTTTTGCTTTGCCTTTATACTTGGTACATTTATTTTCGGAATTTGCATTTATTTTTTATGGAACGATTAATGTAAAAGAAGAACAAATTACCTTTTACTTTAACCAGTTAAAATGACATGAGATAATAAATTATTAATTATATAAATCACAAGACTGCCAAAAAGCAAAAAAGATTCTGATAAGGGGTTGATCTGATACGAATGTGAAGGTGAGTCGAACGAGTTTCTAGAGTAAAAAAAAAGAGACTAAAGAAAATACTATAATTTAACAAACTTGACCTTCACAAGCGCAATAGAAAAGAGAGAAACGAAAGGGATTTATTAATTTTTTACCGAGTTTACAAAAATTTGTACATATCTACACCCACAACTTCCTAAGGCGCGGACCGATTTGAATGATTCGTTTTACGATGTACTCAGTATGTCCCAAATTGGTAATATCATAAAAGTGATGTAGCTGAAGTAGCGATGGTATAAGTAGAGATAATATTTCGCACCTAAATTGATCATATCTCTCTAGTTCCCGTAACCACTTGTGGGCCATGGGGCGGGAGAAGAACTTCACCCGATTCGAAACAACAATTTTAAAAGTAGCTACAATTTAACGTAGATTCCATATCACACATAATCTGTAGACCCCCAATGGCCTTTATATCGTAATTTGTTGGCGTGCGAAAAACAATCGTGGGTGGCCACCGGTGGGTTTCCAACGTGGGACCTTCGGGTCGGAAGGACGACACGTCATCATTTACTTCACCGGCATACCTTTCTCACAGAATTGTAACTTAAAAATGCTAATTACTCAGGAATGCACAAGCGAAAGACAAAACGATGAAAAAGCTTTAAAAGCTCTTCAGTTATGAATGTAAAATGAACGCGTTTGGCTTATCAACCCGCAAATAATTAAGTCTGGTCATAGGTGTCAATTGAAAAAGAAACCAGTCCAGTCCAGGCAAAGGATAACATGTCTGCGAACGTAAAGAAGCCAAAAGTTCATCATGACGGTAGCCGGCACCAGTGGTAGACCGACCTTCTCCCTGTCGGCGGCAAATGACGTCTGTCTGGGAGTCATGGACGCGAGTAGGAAAAGTAGGTTAGAGGCAACACAACTAGGGATCTTTAAAGAAGCCCTGTTGGAGGCTATAGACTCACTTTGTTAAAACGCCGGAGATATAGGGGTAAACTCGTTAACCTTGGAAGATGGTCTGATTATATTGAGATGTGTTAATCAATAATCCAAGGTCTGGGCATGCGAAACCGTCAAAAGGCTAACGAACCTTTGTGAAGGCGCCAACTTGAGGGTGGACCGTATGGATGTTCTTAAGGATATTAGAAGAATGATGATCTTTGGGGAACGTGCGAACAAGGATATCATACTAAAGAGGTTAAGAAATCAAATCAATGTGTTAGAGACATATTGCAGTAGAGAGTGTCTCGAATGCAGAGATATAGGGACGAAACTTCAGGTGAAATCCGTCTGCCGATCTTGTGTCCGCCGGAAGATCCGGAGAACGTTAGGAAGGCAAGAAATAGACTCAACTGCAGGTCTTGTAACGGCCTTCGTAAAGATCTAGTCAATTAACCAGGATCAGCTGGAATAACCTTTCGGCAGAGTGACTGGCAGTCAAGCTCAGTAATGAGGCAGGTGCCAGGGCTTGGTCGGCAATCTTCATGTATCGAAAGCCTTGGGCAGAAGAGGGGTGACGGTTATTATTAACGCATTGAGCAAAATCGAACGCTGGAGATGATGGAAGAACATGGATTCCTGCACACAGGCTAAGATGATAGCAGTCGAGGTTAGGGGCGACTGCAGGATAACTTAGTTAGCCGCACTAAGGGAGACTTGCAGGGGATGAAAAGGAACCTGCTTCTATGTAGTTTGTTTCCGATAATTCGTCATGTTTTTTAGTGAGTAAGAATCTCACAGTACCGGAGGGCACGGGCAGTCCGGTGTCTTATGAAAAATTGTCACTTCTCCCGCTAAAGAA
Organism: Leptarthrus brevirostris; assembly: GCA_964036015.1. Lineage (NCBI taxonomy): Eukaryota > Metazoa > Arthropoda > Insecta > Diptera > Asilidae > Leptarthrus > Leptarthrus brevirostris. The sequence continues at coordinate 146,055,416 of OZ038373.1, read as the reverse complement.
AATATATGCCGTGATCAATCAGCCGGGTCTTGCAGGTCGTGGTATCAAAACGGTGAGTAAAGTGCTGTTTAGGGTGTGAGTCTCACTAGGCAGTACTCTACACCTGAACCAACCGAGTGAGTTTTCAGCAACATCTACATATTCTATTAACCCTGAAATTGGCATGCGTATGTGGTTGCCATGCAAATAACCCTTAATACTTTTATATTATTAAAATTCCAGTAAATGCGCTAAAGTAAACGGATAAGTCACCCATTTCGGGTCAACGATTACAAGTGTTAAAGTGGATTCTGAACCACTGACATTTGTTCTGCAAACCCTATGGCCTTTTATCGTGATCTGTTGTCAGCAGCAAACAACTATGGGTCACCGCCGATGTAACACGAACCTGGGACCTCCGGCACATTATCACTTACTCCACGGACATATTTAAAATAAGAACAGAAGTAGTAAAAACAATATTTAAACTTATTACTGTATGTAAGATTTTTTTAAGTAATTAACGCCATACACTTATACTATATATTCACCACAACAGAAAGGAATTTAGTAACCAAAATATTTAGGTTCACGATTAATCTAAAACCACTTTGATATGAAAATAAAAAACTCTTCTTTAAAAATTATGAAATCCTGAATTTTTTTTGAGTTTCCATTAAAAATTAATATCCCCCAATTCGATTTTATCTCAATCTTTAACGAGGAACTTGAATTTATCGCTTCTTGAAGTCTGCTTCGAGGAAGTTTTTTGGGTGAAAGAGGAACACTTCAATTCCCCAAAGGGGATGATGGAATCAATAAACTTATTTTCGCCAATCTTTCATCACTTTTTCATTCACTAAGTATGGACCATAAACTAAAAATTCAATTTCTTAGCAAATATTTTCTCAATAGTCTCCCGGAAGAATATTTTGATTCCCATACATTGCCCGACGTGTTGCATAATTTAAAATTTTTACCCAATAAGAGTACCTTTGAAAATGATATACCAAAGCAGAACTGCCAAAAGCAATGACCCTAGTCTGTGGTAGATGTCAAACCCTGTCACATCTCTCAACACGTAGTCAACGGAAACGATAACTGAAGGCAAATTTTTATGCAACAATGAATCTTTTGTAGGAGGAGATTGTACTATGTTCTGTCGTATCGACAACATAGACGCAAGTTTTATCTAACGCTCCTTTTGCAGAACAATTCAGTTATGGTTTTCCTTATAGAGAATTCACATGGCTTGCTCATATTAAGGTCAATAGAAAAGTACGACAAAATGTCCGATTTAAGATACATCGTATAATGGTGAAACTTAGCTAGTCAATCTTGACATCAAGCAGCTTTTAGGTAGCTTTGGAGTTGCTCAAGCTTCTCTATGCTGACCAAAAATGAGGATATTCATTGGGTTTCGAAAGAAAATTAAATTTATGGCGTACATGTGAATTTCCTCCTCTTCGAAATCGTTGTGATTTGGAATTTTGTATTCTGTCTTCCAGGCACGTACATATTTTATACATGTAGGGAACAATGAAAGAGAAAGACAAACGTTAACTTTACGTGATATTTGAAAAGCGCTAGAGGTCAGAGAAATTGGCTTCCGCCGCAAATCAAAATTGCTGCTCAGAATTTTTGTTCGAGGTTCCTTTTCGATGTTTTTTTATGAAATCAAATGCATTTATATGCTGGCATTTTCTACTGATTTGATGAAAGTAATTTAAAATTTATTTAACCATTTGGAAGAGCCACCAATTTGGTCATACGTCAATAAAGTAAAATATTAACCGATAGTGTGTGAAAAATACTTTTCGATAAAGGATGTGTCATCGGCCAAATAAAGGATAACGTGTTGGCCTTCATCATAGGGTTCCAAGTGCGACCCAAGGATTTTTTCTGCGGGCAACATATTACCGTAAATCGGTGATCTGGGATCTACATCGAATTGTAGATCCACTTGCCATAGTTGTCGTCGAATCGGTAGAAGTTCTTCTTTCGCCCCTTGCCTTATTAGAAGTTACAGGACAGTGTATGAACATTTCCTACATATCTTACGTTGATAAGGTTACAGGAAAAGTTGGGCCTATTCTTAGGGAAACCAATTTTACATCCTCTAGCATTTTTCTTGTGCATCTTCTATTCTATGTAGCCAGGGGAAGAATGATGTATAGCTTAAAGGTGATTCTACCAGTTTCCGCTGACATTCACTACCGGTTCACTGGCAAACTGTTTAAATGACGCAAGGTATACGTTTCTCTGGCAACGAGATTGTCAGCGCTTATTCGGCCATATTCTGAAAGGACACTGGTAACATATGGTGGTTACATTGGAAACACAGTGCACTGGAAAAGGAATTTGCATCGCAATGAAAATGCATTATTTTGAAGTACATCAATGAAATTACTTCCATTACCTTGGAAAATAAAGGTAAGGTCTTTCCATGCGGGTTATAACAAAAGGCCCATAACTGGCACAACTTCGTGCCAATTCTCCTCAACCATGGCCCAATCTTGGCGTCGAAGTATTATCCAAGCCTATGAAAATGATAAATCATAAATCATACAAATAAAGGCATTCGATCTAGTGTAATTCCTGTTGATCGTATATTAATTAACGGTAGTAATAAAATTTACTGCTCCTAGAATAGAAGAGATTCCTGCAAGATGTAGAGAGAAAATTGCTAAGTCTACTGAAGCTTCACCATGAGCAATTCCTCAGGATAATGGTGGATAAACTTTTCAACCAGTTCCAGCACCATTTTCAACTATTCTTCACTATTCTGCACGTAACACACAATAACAACAATGTTACGAGGAACTATGCACAAGAATTATTATTCTCAGAATATTTCTTGTGGGTCAAACGCTGGAAGACCAAAGATTAGCAGTGATAGCTTGGGCGTATACTGAAAAACAAAGCCTTGGCTTAGTTGCAAATAAGAAAACCCAGGATCGGCATTAATGGCCCAGCCGAAGCTTTGGCAGATACTAACGAACCCGGTTATGACTTTTAAGCCATGGTTAAGGCTCGGGCTAGGATAGGGAAGCAAACACTTGTCACACCAGCGTTTGGACAAGCTTGGCCCCAGTGCTAAGCCTGCTAATATAAAGTAAAAAATAAACACAATAAAATGTATATAATCAATAGATAACTTAAGCTAAGAGTTTAATTTGAGCGATTCTTCAACTGATTTTTCGAAAGATTAAAGTCAATAATGTCAAAATCGTTATTAAAGAAACGAGACATCGAGAAAATAGGATCATAAAAACCATAGTTATTACGATGGTAAGGTACGAGGAGGATGCCGAAATTAATATGTTGAAGGCACACAAAAGCTACGAAGAATTGACAATTTCCATCAAGCAGTCAAAAGCAAACACAATTCGGAAATTTTGACGTCTTCCCTCAAGAATCTCCAGTGATAAAATTCAAGTCTGTCAGTTAAGGAAGCAGGTGAAGAAGATCAGTCCAAGGAAGTTCTTACAGAGCAAAACACGACGTTGAACAGCCTCAATGCAGTTAACGAAGCGACCATACCGGGCTTGCGTACTCAAGAATGGGTCTATTAAAGGTACAATAGAGCGATTTTATGATGAATCGGTCGTTGAATTCCTCGGACCATCTCTTCACGCAGCCAAAAGTATAGTTACCCTTATTTACGATAAAATCGACATGGTCATAAAAAAACTAAGTGAGAATTACGGGCAACACCTAAGCCTTTGCTTTTGTAAGTCTAGATAATAAGCAATGGAGTAATTAAAATTGTACGACGACATCTTGCGCGAAAACGACATAGTAGTGCACTTGTCAATGTTCAAGAAAAGCGATTGTGGAAGGCGTCCACATCAGAATTTAAAAGAACGCTATTCTCAGCAACAGAGATATAACGAAATATTTTAGCGTCAAAGAATTTTCGAATTTGTCAAAATAGTACATACATCACTTATGTCAGTAATAAAGAGCAGCGGTCCCAAACGGTTCTCCTGAAGAACCCCAGGTGAGATACAAATTTCATTAGAAATAAGAGTGCAATGAGTCAAATAAGTAGATCACCAATTTACGAACACAGGATGTAAACCGAGAGAGTAAAGCTGTTGAAAGCCTTACTAAAATCAGTGAAAAGAATACAATAATTAGAAAGGTCCAACAACTTAGTTGTCTTAGACTTACACTTAACAAGAGCAAGTGCTTCAAATAATTTAGCAAGCTTGGCTTTACCTAAGATTAGCAATGGGCCTATACAAATTCATTTCAGATTCATCAAATTAACGAATTAAAAATGCAATACAATAACATAATAACAATAATTAACTAAAACAAATGGAAAACTCAACCCGGTCAATGTGGTCGCGATAATACGGCGATCAACTAAAGTTCGCATATTCCAAAATATTGTCGGAGCTACAATAAAGGAATCGCGTGATATAAGGGTCGTGAAATTCTTTAGACCATCGTTAAAACTCAAACTCGAATTAGCTTTATTAACGATTGCATCAATGTGGTCGTCGAAGGTAAAACGGTTTTTGAGGTAGATTCCCAAGTCCTGGGTCTTGTATTTCCAGCACACGACCATGCATGGGGCAACTGAAGTCTAGAGGATTCTTTCTGCTAGCAAATTACATAGATGTACATTTACTACTATTAAGGGGAAAACCGTTAACAGAACATCAATTGCAAAAGGCGTCTACGTCAGAGTTTAAAATTTAACAGTCACGTATAGACGAGACATCCCGGAAAATGTTGGCATCATCAGCATAACAGAGAATTTTAGAATAATTCAAGATGTAGATAATAAATAAAGTCGGACCGAGATGGCTTTCTTGAGGCACACCAGATGCATTGTAAATATACCTAGCATTTATTACTTTCCTTGTGAAGGGGTATACTGAACGAAAATTTCCACGGTTAAGCGCAAAAACCTTTATAAAAAATGCATCAACAATTTTGAAAAATTTTTTTTTACAAGAAAAAACAAGAAATTAGTCTGTGGGAAGCAAACACTTGTCAAATCAGCTTGGCCCCAGTGCTAGGCCTGGTAATATGTTATGAAAATCATCTGTGCTGGCAGATGGACAGACACACACACAAGAGTGATCTTATTAGGATTCCGTTTATTCCACTTGGAGGTAAGGAAATCTAAGATAGAATATGTAGCTTGAACAAATTGGTTCTTAGTTGAAGAAATATTAGTGATTAGAAAGTTGTGTGTCTTTACTAAAATTTGAATTTATGTAAAATAAAAGTTGTGCTCAACGTTAAGCTCCCGATGGTAGTGTATTGTCCCGAAAAACTCGTGGTCGCTAGTTCGCTTAACTCCAACGGGTTATCTACGTCTCCTTTTTTTTAATGTTTTTGCTTACTAGTGTTCTTTTAGCTCTGGACCACTTTTTACGCAAATCACTCCTGAAAGCATTTCTATTGAATTCAAATGAAGAAACTACTTAAGAAAATGATTGAAAAATGTTATGCAAATAAATAAATTTTATCATAATTTTACAATAAGTTGTGTTATTAATTAATTAATAACCACAAACCAAGTGAATGTGTAAAAATTATTTATATAACATAAAAACTGTTCATGTGAAAGAAATTACAAATTTCTGTGTAAATTAAAAACGGAGCAAGGACCATTTTAAAAAGTTGTAAGCTTCTTACAAATGATATTATCGCCCTTAAGTATTTGAGAGAATTGTCTTCTTTTGATATTTGTACACAATTGTCATCTAAACCAAAAGACTTCTTACACCACCATGGCTCTCAGCCAACGATTTCAGAACAATTTTCTGGTATTTTATCTGACTTCTAATAAATGTATACTCAGCCAGCCAATCATCCCTGAGGGAAAAGTTTTTATCGTTACTACAATGACCGACGATTCACCGTAAACGTAAATGTACCCGTCCACATTGGCTGCTATTTAGTAATAGGCTTGCTTAACCCCTAGGAAATGGGGTGTTGTGTTGGCTAAAGTTTTTCGATGGAAGGCTTTGTTTTACTGACAGCGGTTTTCGACGTGGTCTGCAGGTAAACCAGCTCACAACGACTGTAGCAACAAGCTTCACGAAAATGTTTCATCAAACTTTTAATCTGTTACATTCATATCGGATGAGCTTCTAATAAAACACGCCTCGCAATAAATAAATTCCATTGCTCTGGCCTTGGGTATTCTTCAAGGATAGGCTTCAATAATTTTGATAAGAGCTTCTACTGAAAGTTAATTGCTATTGCGGGAAGGACTGTCGCATTCAAACTCGCTCGATTTTGATTAAAAACTCGGAGGATTTCAATATTCCTGGCATTCACAAATTCCCGGAAGGCATACTTCCCAAAAATCTCTATGATCTGAAAAAGCCCCGGCACCCACCTTTACTGAAAGCTTCAGAATAAATCCATTAAGTTCTGGAGATGAAAGATTTTCCTTTTTAAGCTGTTGTTCTCTTCCTGGGCCTAAACTATGGCGAGGTACTCAGACAAAGGAGGTCTGTGGAAGTAATTAAAGTAGATGAGCGAAGTATTTTAACACAGGAAGGCAGCCGCCATCCCGTTTTCAAGTCTAACAGACAATTGGGAATGCTTCGTTCGCCAGTATCCGTTCTTGTGAAATAATATATAGCACCAAAATCTAGTCCAACGCTAAGGAATGAACTGTGTTAAAAAACGCTCTTTCTAGTATGAAACGTGTTCATGGACAACATTGCATTGAAATGGACCAGTGATAAGTCCTTTATAAAATCTCCTGGGACACAACCAAGTTTATACTACCTATTACAGGTCCTGTACGCTAGCGCCTCGTGCAGTGTAATCTTTTTCGGTCGATAAAGAAATTAGAGATTTACAGCACCATTTCCTAAGCAAATGGTTCAAATTAGAGGAGACGTGATCCAGATTTGGCAGTGGTAGAGTTTTCAAAACTTTCGTTCTTTTACTGTGTACATAGAATTTCGAATAACTCTGTATAACGGAGTAATAGGATTAATTAACCAACCCAAGTCACTCCTCTAACTAAACAGACTTAATTAGGAGAAACAGTTCAGAAGCTGTGAGCAGAATTCGTTACTGCTTCAACAATTCCATTTGTTGTAAGAACACCACGTCTGGCGAATTTCGGACTTCTTTTTATATCTTATTAATTCCAGTGATTCGATGCCGCTGGTTCTTCGATTATATTCAGTCTGTTATAAATAAAATATCCATGCCTTTCCGGACCAACAAGTGTGTCAAGATTGCTTTGAATGGCAATTTATTGCTTTTAATTTAGGCATGAATACATCGTTTTTATTGTAACATATATTTATACATAGATACATATGTCTGCTGCTGTTTTGTGGAAAACAGAAATATTTATTTACAAATGTATGTTGATAGCACCTGAGGGAAATATGATTATGCTGTTAAAAATATTTGTTAGAAAAATTTATTTTTTATTTTTATTCTTCCTTGCTACGTATATGCTTTTTTAAAATCGAAAATTTCTTAAAAAAGTGTGAGTGAATTGAAATATGTTTTTAAACCAATTCTTGTCAAGAAGAATATTTTTAGATTATCTTATTCTAAATAGGGTTAGTTATTAATTTAACATATTAAGGCCACCCAAGCTCCAAGTTTGTTAGACCAACAGTCGCGGAAATAAAATTGGAACTAGAAAAATTTGGCCTTAAAATTAAAATTTTGCTTAAATATATAAAACCTCAGAAAGTAAAAAAGTGGCATACTTTTTAAATAAGTAGACAATGTAGATGAATAATATTTAGTTTACAAACTTAAGGAAATTAAGAAAAAAAATAAAATTGTAAGCAACTAAAATTAAGAAACCAAATTTGATAAATACAATACGTCGTTTTACAAATGTAAAATGGAACAGCTCATAGACGATGAAAATACATATATATCCCAATTGCTAAATTACAAAATAAGGCTAACCATATTTCTAGTGGCATGGAAAACAAATAATATACAGTAGCATCTCTATAATCCGGCCGTGCGTTGCTCCGCCCTCTCCAGTAATCTCTAAAATGTAAGAACACATATCTTATTTTAATAAATATTGGAAATGTATTATTCTTTTTTGTTCATATTTGAAGTTCAGTAAATAACTTCTTAGTATTTAGCGAAGTTATTGTAATGGTTCCGAAAATCGAAATTAAAATTTGCAAATTTTTTTTATGTTTTAAGTAGTGATGGGCACTATCGAATGATTCCAACTATCGATAGTTAGTAACTCAACGATTTTAACAATCGAACTATTTTATTCGTGCATCGATTGTTTGTAATCACAAAAATAAATCACAGCTCTTGGTATTAATTACTAATATTACTTTACGATTCCTAACCGTATGCCCTGTGGTGGTGACCTGCATAGTGCATCATTACTTTTCAGTTTTCACACACATTCATCCCTATGAGACCTGAATACCTTTTTTTATTACAACTACTGTGTTTGTAAGTTTTCCTCGTTACTGAAAGCAAACAAAAAAAAAACGAAAGGAATCGTTGACTAATTAAACGACCTTTTCGCGGTTAATTGCTTTTTCGAGGCAAGGCAACCAAGAAAATTTCATTCAGCTGCTAAACGAAAATAGTAATGAAAGGTTTTAATGGGAATATCGAATGAATGAACATTTTGCAACCAAGGAATGGTGCGACAGTTTTCATTCGATTGTTCCCATCACTAGTTTCAAGGCCACTATATTAAAGTGTTACACAATTTTGGAGACGATGCCATATTCTGGTGCAAAATTTTGGTAGGGTGGGGGAGGGGAAACAACCTAAATTCGTGTCGCGCAGACAAATGTGGGTGATTGTTTTTTTTTGTTGTGTAGTACCTTAGTTTCAAATGAAACTCAATCACCAAATAATAGCACATTTGAATCATACAAGTGAGCAAGGGCCCACGATTTAATAAACAGAATAAATTATGAATTATATTACCAGGGTCCGTGTGGGCCTGAAGGGTCGCACTTTGGACTTCTTATTTCAATTTTTTTATTAATTATCGTAATGTTATAAAAGTACAGTATACATTATTCAGTCTATTGTTATTTAAATAGTTTAATATGTGCCGGATTAGTGCGGTATAAAAAAACTAAAACAGGAACAATTCTTTTAGTACACTTCTACCTGCCCACGTCTATATGGCCTCCCAATGGTTTTACAAGTGAAACGTGTCAATGAGATAAGTTACATCTACAATCAACAGTTAAAACTTCAGTTTAAAAAATTTTTTAGACTGTGATGCTCTTTGTGTCCGCTGCAAGATGTTCTTGCAGCCATACCAACATGGCTTCATAAGGGGTAAATCAACTACCAATGTGGTTAAAAAAGTTTAATATACATATCTTCACTGACTTCAGCAAAGTATTCGACAGAATAAATCATCGGATTCTTGTTTCAAACCTCTCTATTCTCAGGTATCCGCGGGTTTTTGTAAATTTGATTCATTGTACTTATTTGAGCGGACTCAGCGGGTTTTTTTCACACTTCCGAGGTACCGCAGGGCTCCCACCCCGGACCATTGTTATTCATAATTTACATCAATGATATAACTACGATTCTGTTTCACTCAAATATTCTTTGTTATGCTAACGACGCGAAGATATTCCGCACTGTCTTATAGTGGGTCCACATGACACAGACTTCTTTAAACTTCTAAAGAATTTTGTCTGTGCAAAAAAGCAGTACAGACAAATGTCGGTGCGTTAGAAAAATCGGAGGTATGCATGAAAGTCGGAAGTAAGCATGGAATATGCATCTCCAGGCTGGTCACGCCTCTATGGATTTTTTTTAAATAATAAAATATATAATGACATCAACTGCCTCGAATTGTTTCCATAAACAACAAAGGCATCAACCAACGGTGTTGTAACAAGTAATATCTCGGATGACAATCTATCGGTTTATACCTTATTTTTGATGTAACCTGGTTCAATGTTACAAATGCTATTTTAATGAATTTACAAATAAGCCGCTGGAAGTATCCAATATTTAAAATATTATTGATGAAGCTGAAATATGGTATAACGTTTCGAGTGAAGGAAATATAGAAAAAGAAGCCTTAAATTAATTGAATGTTGACTCGATCCTATGGGTAAAAAATATTGTTGTGTTAAAAATTCTTTTCATCTTTTTATTTTATTTGCCGTTATTGATTTCTAAGCACCCTATAGCATTTCCCAAAGATGTTCCTTCGTTGTAGGACAGTGTTTTCTCACTGCACAATCAAGTTCATTCTAGAGAAGTTCTATAGGATTAGGATCAGGCGATTGGGCTGGCCACTTCATGTTCTTAAGACACCCATCTCTATCTTTTATGCAAGATAATCCCGACAGAGGTGGGAAGAATGTTTTAGATCATTATCCTGCTTAAAGATCAATCCAGGACCAATTAGGCGTAATCCTAAGGGAACAGCGTTTTCCTCTACAATCCGTTTGTAGTCTTCTTTTCTACAACTCCTGCTGATGAAAAGTGTAGTGCGGGGACCATGACAGAACTATTTCATAGTTGGCACAAAACAATTGGGGATCATTTTTTCCTGAGCCGACCGTCGTACTAAACTCTTCGTTTTTGTCAGAAGACTTCAAAGTTGGATTCATCCGTGCACAGTAACTTCGCCCAATCATCCGAAGTCCAATTCTGATGGTGTAGCTACCATTCCATTCTAGTTTTATTTTTATTTCGTAGCAGTGGTTTTATCACGGCAACTCGTCCTTTCAAGTTTACTGTATTAAGCCGTCGTTCTATGGTTTCCAGAGAAATACCGAGTGAGAACGGTTGAATTCTGCGCATATCTCAGATGCCGTCAGTCGTCGATATCTTGCTGATTAATTTTATAGTTTTATCCTCTGCTTCTATCTTACATTTTTGCCTTTTAACTTCTTTTTTTTATCATAAAAAATATCCATAGCGTTGAATCGGCACTCGCAATCTTCAACTTTTCCCAATTTTCCGTTCTAAACATCCTTCACCGTGCAGGGTGAGAATAGAAAGAACTCCGAACTGTAGTGCTTATTTCTTTTGCTCTTCCTATGGTTAATAATTTGATAACTTGTCAGAGAAAAATTTAATTATACACTTTTGCTCCTTTTTTATCTAAATTTTTGGATTTTCCTGAAAGGTTTGGAAAAGTGCAAACTCGACAGTTTGCTTCTGGTTCCGCCCATATGCTGAATGAATTTCAGGAAAATTTATGGGGAATTATTCATAAAAAAGCAGGTGGCCCCTTTTAAGGGGGAGTGTATATATACACAAATATTTAGACAATTTTTTTTTGTCAGCAATGTAATAAGCCACCCTCCCACGGACGTAGCTATAGCTTACATAAGGAAGGTAGGTATTGGAGCTGAAGTGACATGGTGACGTCATAATTCATAAAAAGCGGAATCTATAATATATTTAGTAAATCAAAGACAAAATCTATAGAATGAGACATAGGAATATCACTGGGTTGTTTCGTATGTCTTATCACATGTATGTTCTAGAAATTTTCCTTCTGATTTTTTTCAAAAATATTTTTGTTATACCTATCCCTAGTGTATTTTGGGTGCGTTTGTTAGCAATATCCCAGAAATATGAGGTACATCCTTGGTATATCTCCAAAATATTTTTGGATTATTCTTAATTCAAGCAAAAAATATTAGAAAATAAGTCGAAAAAATTATCGTTTTATAGCAATATTCAATAGTTTTTAATAGTCTTACAATACTTTTAAAATTAATGTCATTTATGTATTTAGATAATTATATTAATATCACTCGAAACATTCCAGGGACTACTTCGGAGTAGTATACAAACAGTATATATCAGAAAAGTAACACGTATTTTTTGAAACACATCAGTACAGACTGTTTTCAGAATATATGTATATTCGCTTAATCATGTGCGAGACGATTCGCTCAGATTGAATTGACACATCATCTAAAATGTCGGAACAACTGTCAATTGTCGCTAAGATCGGTGGGAAGCAAACGTACTATGTGGCCATTCTTCAATTGCATAGCCGCGTAAGAGAGTATTTGAATTTGAATTTTGCAGAAGTAGGAAACGTACAGAAAAAAATTATTTTTGAAGAGTTAGATTAATATATAAAAGTAATTGACATGAAGCTCTGACAGAAATTCAAATATCACTTAAACTGAATTGAAACTCCCCCCCTCCCCCCACCCGCCAATTTTAAGTGCCGAAAAAACGCGTTTTTCGTAAAAAAAAAACTCTGCCAGCTTTTTTCTTACTCGATGGTCATTACATGGCAAATCATCTCCAGTTTTATAATTTCTTTGGTTATTTTATCGTGTTTACCGCGCAGCAACTGTTGGTAAGTTCCACTTTCTCTAGTATTAAATTGTTAAAACATAAACGTGTAAAAAAATTAATTAAATTCTAAAACTTTTCATTAATTTAATTACAAAAAATTTTAGTTCTAATGTATATTTTTAATTTAAAAAAAACTAGGGCATTATATATTAAAGGAAACGAGAAGAAACATAAAAACCGAAGTGTTCATTTATTGCTCTTAGAAGGGGGCCTTCACATTTCAAAACCCAAAAGGTCGTTAACAAAATGATAAATTTTATCGAAAAGTGTGTAATGCCGCGCCCACCTATGCAAATGTACTTCGAATCTAAACGGTTATGCAGGATTATATATAAGACTCCTTGGTAGCTTGTTTTTAAATTGCAACATCGTAAAAACAGAAAACTGGATGATACCCACAAGAGTAAAGTGTATTCATATTGCATTTCGTTAGAATGTTATCATCCATATTCGTTGAACTGAAGGAACGTATGTTGTTTTTAAAAATTATAAATGCAAATCCAGGGAGTACACATTGAAATAAGTTACAGCTTTGACTGCTTATGTAACATACTTGAAAGAAGTCACTACAAGACGTCATGTTCACAAGGATTTAAATTCATAAGATCTGGCTGCCGTGAGGGGATTCATAACATATGTAAAGTCTGAGTGCATGGTGGAAAACGGTTTGGGTCAAGTGAATGCTGATAAGGAGTTATGTTTTACAAGGATAGAGTCGAAGTCTCAAGGTAAAAAATAAAGATGGAAATAATTTCTTTTAAATGAATTAATATTAATTTGAGGTAATTGGGTCTGCTCTGCTGCGTAATTGCATATTAATAGCGAAAATGGATCACAGTTTATAAAAGTAATACGTCTGACTGGAATAGAATCATCCATATGTAATTTAATGTAATAGGTGATTTATGTATATGGTTTTTTTCGGTTCTGATTACTGCAAAAATTATGAAAAGATTCACCTACAGTTTTTGACAGTTTTAGAGTTTTCCCGAAGCTTTTTCTGAGTTAATATTATATCCTAGGTTAAAACGGAGTTCATATCTGAAATCAGCGTCATAAGAACTCATATCTTTTATTCAAACTGCTCCTTTATCTTGACCGTTAATCCGTAAGTTCCAAAAGCCCTGTTGGTGTTCTGACAATTTATTTAAGGAGAATTTTTATATTTTAATGTTGGTATTGTTTATATCTATTGTATAAAATACGCAAATCCACGAGGTTTATTCTGGGATTTTAAAATGTGTCGAAATAAAACAGATTTTGTTCTTTTTTTCATATATGATGTTGGCAAAGCTCAGGGGATGCCCTATGATGCTAAAGCACAGCCTTGGCAGGAAAAGAATTAAAGATGAGGGAAATGGTTAGGAGGTTGAGTGAAGGAGGTGTCGATGTACGCCCCGTTTGAAAGTTTCGGGATCATATGAGAAGGGAAAAACATAAGATGGTAAACCCAAGCATTTCATCACACTTTTGGCGATTGCAAATATCTGATCAGTCCAGCTAAGTTTGCGGGATATCTGAATACCTAAGATGTTTAGGAAGGGCGAATTGGGTATATTCACTTCATCGACTGAAACGAAAACACGATTTGCTCTGCAACAAGCGAGTACCATAGAAATGTCGTTGTTTAATGATCTAAACAACTCGATTGAGTTCTGTAGAATTTCCACGTGAATTCATTACAGAATCAAATGAGTACGCGAAATCTGCTATCTTCGGTGAAACTATCGATAGGATTGAGAGTAAGGGATAAAAGATCATTAATAAAAAGAAGAAATAAGGTTGGTGAAAGAACTGAGCCCTGAGGCACACCTACATGGATTGAACGGTCTGACAAGAAACTCTCTATCCATTTAACGAGGTGATTTGATCTACTAAACGCAACGACGTCAAGTAAACGAAAAAAACTACTATTCTAACGTTCTTTCAAAAAATGTCAACAATATCGATTTAACCTTATCAGTGCAAGTACAGTCACTTTCCAAAATGCAAAAAGTGATCAGTGATTTCCTACAGTTCAACGTTTTTCCAAATTTTCTCTAAAATGCGTGTAATTAATAAAATATGTTCAATTACATTCAAATTAAAATGTTTGTAATTAAATTAGAAATTTATTACAACTATTGGTAATACGTTATACAAGCTACTCGAAATCTCCTTGAATTATTTTCATCCGACATTATTTCCTAGCAGAAAAACTTGAATGGAGTAAGGTCTGCAGATCTAGTAGCCCAAGGAATCGGTTCACCTCGAACAATCCAGCGGACAGGAAATTTGTATGCGCTGCTGCTCAATTATTATGCAGAGAGATGTTATTTAGTAGATTTGATAGTGTTTTCTTCAAAAAGTCCGCATAAATTTGGCTGTTAAGCATTCTGGAAAAAGAAATGGTCCTATTATATGACGATTGTATCAGCGCACACATTGACGCTAAATTTGTGCTGGAAAGAGGTCCCATGTAGATTATTATGCCACCAAATATGAAGGAAGAATTTGGACCAAAAACCCTCTGTTCTCTGTTCAGAAGATAAGGGCAAAATTCCAATCTTCTTCCAGCAGTACTTGGATATTCCCTCTCGATGTGTGACCTTCCAAACTTTAACTGAAAACACTCGTATCCGTCTTACGAGCCTCTCGAGCTTGTTATAGGGTTTTGTCTAATTAGGGTGATTATTTGCTTATTTCTTTGGAGTGCACGTTGACTAGAAAAACTCCTTTTATATGCCATTACGGCCACTGTATCGTGAAATAATTCACCCGATTCGAAAAAAGGATTGCAAGGGGACCTACCATTTAAAGTGGATTCCGAACCACCGAAAATTTTTCCGCAACCCCAATGGCTATTTAATCGTAATCATGTGTCGCCGCCCGAGATTTGAATCTGGTACAATCGCCGACGGTTTTTCCCCTTCCGTCTGCTAAACCATAAATTTATTATATCCACATATTCTTCAAAAGTAAATGTTCAAATTTTTCAATAATTTTAGGTTCAGACCATCTGTAGTTATCGATTTGTTTTTGAACTATAATTGATATTCTTTCTGACTGACATTCCTCATTTATAGAGAAATTTTCATCAAGTATTAGTAACAGCAGATCAGGATACTTAGGCGTGACTGGTTAACACAAGCTAATAACGACAATAAATTAAATTACTCTTTTTATAACTTATTTGCAACAGTAACTAAAATTTAACAAACATTTTGGACCCTTTCTCTTAGAAATTTTTATTTTTTCCTATATGATTAGGTAGTCAGGGATATCTACGGAAACTGTTTTTCTAATCGTTTCTCCACCTAGACATGTTATACCTTTTTGGATAATTAATAAGATGGGCACTTTAATTAAAATAAAAAACAGGTGTATTAATTACATGCATTTCGGAAAAAAGCAATAAGAATGCTGAACATTAGGAAATCGCAAAATATTTTTTTTCCACTTTCGCCAGTGACTGTACCTGCAGTAGTTGGGGTTAGTAGTTTTTTGGCATGTGCTTAATTTCGCTTTACTGAGTAGATCAAAGGATAAAAATAAAATAATGATGTGCATAACATGAAAATTTGGAATTTATGAATCACCCTGTAACTCCTTGATCGGTTTAGGTTAAGCTTCATGCCGCTCACATCCCTATACCTTTGAGTTGAAATTTGGAAGCTCTTTATTGTATGTTGTTATGTGTCTACAAGGAATCAGACTAGCAACTTTTTTAGAACAATGGCGGTGGAAATAGCGATAGAAGAGTGAAAGATAATTTTTGAAATTTTGCATTATGTTTAGGTACTGGCAAACTGACCCAGTATTATTTGATTTATTTGATTTTTCTTAATTTTACATTTTACTTTATAAATATTTTTCTATTCTTCTATTATTTTAACGAATCACCCAAATTTCTTTTTTCGGCAAAATGAGAGTACGTCTCTGAAAAAAATAATTATAATTGTAATGTACATTAACCTAATAAATATGATATTCCGTCGATGCACCATTGAAAACAATGTTTTCAGGGATTGCGTAGTTCCCAATAAATTGTATAGTCTTTCTTTAAACTTTGTCTAACGCGAACAGTGCACGGCCACTGCCCAAATATAGAAATTATTTTCGAATCTAGTTCTCATAAGAAAACAGAATCCAAAGAGTGCATGAAATCAAGAGTGCTGCGCTGGCGAAACTATGAATAGGAACTTAAGTTAGAAAAATAAAAGGGCATTATTAAAAGAAGAAGAAGAAGAAGAAGGTACGATTTCCGACTCTTCAAAATGATGAAGACAATGATTCAAATGTCAGAGCCGCTAGTAAGTTCCCGGTTGAGCGACCAGCGCGGAAATCGTTCTACATAGATATCGTAATACATAGATATTTCATCAACTGAGAAATAATGAATGATTTGAAAACTTTAGTAAAACCGAAATATGTGCACCTGATCTGTAGTTAGAGAATTCGCAAGCCTCTACTTTCTTAGGTATTGGCTGAACCGAGACGGAGTTGGTTTAATGGTTGAGTTGCACGATCACCACTCAAACTCCATCTCTGGGTTGTTGTCTAGCTCCCAGAAATGCAAAAAAAGAACAGATAATCAATTTTCCTTAGTACCCCCCCCCCCACCTTCCGTAACCCCTAGAGGGCCATGGAAAAAGAGCACCTGCTTCCAGACAAGGAGCGCAAGTGTAAATACAATTTGAAGTAAATTCCGAACCACTGGCAGTTTCTCTGCAACCCATTTGGCCTTTTTATCGTAATTTGTTGTCAGCCGAAACCAACCATGGGTCGCCGCCGCTAGAAATTGAAAATTGAAATAATTTCGAAGATGGCATTTTTTTACACTGCCTTAGTAAATTATTTGCTCACTAATTATATCATATCTCTCTAATTCCCGTAACAACTTGCTGGGCATTAATTTAAGATAGATTCTAAACTACTGACATTGAATCTGTGGTCAAGAGCAGACAACCATGGGTCGCCGACAGTGGGGTTCGACCCTGTGACCTCCGGAAGAGAAAGTCGACACTTCAGCACTTCAAAATTATTTATTTAATACTGAATGAATTATAATTTGTTTGCATTTTCTATAAAGTGCGACATTCAGTAGTAACCTAATTTTCGTACGTCCCGCCTCTATTATTGTAGATATTTTAGCTTATTTACTTTGTATGGCGTTCTCTTGTGAATTGAAAGAAATTGAAGAAGTGCACTCGAAATAGGTAACATTCAGACAGTTTTCCATTGAAATTTATTTGGTGCGCCGATCCTATGTTTGATATAATGAAAGAATATGGAAATTGCCGAGAAGAGAAATTTTTTTATTCTTTTCAGAAATCAACTAGACTATCTTAGGAAGTCAACTACATAATTACTCAACATTGTAAAAGAAAAAAGAAAACAAAACACTTGCTTTTTTTACTTTTCCCACTTCTAACGAATTAATTTCATATAACTAGGTATTACAAGTCTCAGAATTCCATTGCTGAAAGTGCAGAATAAAATGTTTTATTTGTAGTTTAAAGAAACTCCAAACACTGCATGTTTTCTCTTTGCTCAGAGTTTTTTTAATTAATTACTTTTTGAGGAGTAGATTTGGCTAGCGCAAACATTATCAGATGCAGATCCAATCATTTAAATTAAGTTATATTTTATAACATCAAATCTAAACCTTCAATACATATACATATATTACTCGACTGAATACACAGAGTACTTTAGACAATTGTTTAGAAAAACAATGCTTGAAATTGCAAAATATGAAGCAAAAAATTCTTTTGCAAGCTTCCAACATTCTGCACCAATTGTAGCAAACAACTATTTATGAATGGGAAAAAGATATACTAAATATTTTCGTTTAGTACATAAACGAGCTCAGAATTGAATCGTCAACAAAAAATAAATACGCTGTGGAAAAAATTGCACTATACTTCGAATGACTACACTTCTATCTCTTATTGTTGGTGGAAAACTTAAAATGCATACGTAGAACCCAAGCTAGCCCAAACTTCTTAAAATGCTTTTAAATATTCATGCAGCAAATGGCTTTCAGCTTTGCTAGAAGTTTTTATTGTCTCCTTTACGGAATTTATTATTCTGCAGCATCCTAATGCGTGCTAAAATGCAATAATTTTCTGCGCTCCAGAATACTCGCTATTACTCCCTACGGGAGCTTAAGCTTGGCAAATGAATCATTGGAGCAAATTTGGTTTTAAAATAGTTTGTATCGCTGATGATTTTTAAATAAATAGTGGAGCATATGGCATAAGAGTAGACAAATTATATCCGACTGGAATTATTATTTCTCTCTTTCAAGCTCCCGTAACCGCTTGTGTCGCATGGGGTGGGAGAAGAACTTCACCAGATCTGAGACAACGATTGCAGGTGGACCTCCAATTAAAAGTGAATTCCAAATCACCGACAATGGACATTTTATCGCAATCTGTTATCAGCAGATTCCAACTACTGGGTGCTCTCCAACGTTCTGTTCGATAGGTCTTAGGTCCGCCCACCCGGCTCTTCTGCTATATGGTATCCAGCCTGGAGCAGGGTATCCTTCTGAACTATCATTACTCATTTTTAGTTGTTTAGAATTGCAAAATTAATCATTTGGTGATTCTAATTCATTGTCATGTGAAGTCCACCAGTTTTTGCTAGTTATCACAAATTAAGCTTAATGAAGCGACAAAAAATTTGTGCTTTTCCAAATTGAAATGTCAAAATAAATGAAATCGATCTTTTTAGGCCGATTAATCGATCTTCGAAATCGGAAAAAAATTACAGATCCATTTTCTCAGTTCGATCCCCCATCCCTAGCGGATACTACACAAATGGTGAAAAAATTTATCAAAAATTAATAATTTCTACTATAGTGTTGCCAACTAAATGGCAGATATTCTTTCTCTCACTCTAGCTCCCGTAACTCCTTGTGAGCTATGGAGTGGGTTATGAACTTTACCCGATTCGCTACAACGGTTGCAACTGATCTTACAATTTAAAGAGGATTCCGAACCCCCATGGCCTTTTTTATCGTAATCTGTTGTCAGCAGAAAACAACCATGACTCCCCGTCGATTGGATTCGAACCTGGGACCTTCGGATTGGTAGGCTGACACATTATCACTTACTCCACCGAAGGACTAAATTATAGTGAGTCCGCAAAATCAATAAATGAATTGTGGGAGAAATCTAGGGATGTCTGGTACAGTATTGATCCACCAAATATAAAAAAAAATTATATTGCATATACAAGAGGCAATCGAATATACTTTAATTATCATTAAAGTATATTCGATTGCCTCTTAAATTACAATACAAATAATTAATGGTGTGTGAACGTGTAACAATGCAGCCTCAAAGATCAATAAAATTAAGCAAACAAAAAAGAGAAAAAATTCCTCTTTTTCAGAGAATATGGGTGTTGCTCCTTTTGCAGCAAAATTAGCAGCATGTAGGTATGATAAAAAAAAATGTTTTTAACCCCTTCCCTTTCGAGTCGCCGAAAATCCTTTCAGATACATTCATTTTACATATGTTTGGGTGTATCCATAAAATTTCAAGAGATTCTGATGGTTCCTATTTTCGAAGTTCTCTCCAGCCGTTCTAGATTAATAGAAGTGAATTGAGGAATGTGTGGGTCTGAGAAGAGAAGAGAGGGAATATGCGACTGATTAATATCAGAATCAGAAACTTAACTTCAAAAACAACTGTGTTTTGTAAGGTCAAGTTCCCGTGTTATCTTAATTTGCCTAAAGGGACATTCCGCGTAAAGCGGACAGGTAAAAAATTTTGATGTTTCCGGTTTTTTTTTGGGATATTAAAATTTTTTTGGAAAAAATATACATAAATTTTTAAAAATTGAATTTCACAAAGTTAGACCATTCATTTTCTTTTTTGAATTTTTTTTCTAAAAATAGCTAATAGTGTATAGATAATTGCCAAGTTTCATAATGGGCGTAGATGTCGTTTAGGAGCTACTATATATCAGTTACAGTTTCGAAAGCTCCGCAAAATATGATTTAATATTTTGCCTCCATACAAAAATTTCCAAATTTCTTCAAGTAAGCGTAAAAAACTGAAAACAATTATCTATATAAAACCTGTAGTGATCACCACCTGGCAGTTTCGAAACCAAATTCATCACGGCAGAACCACCTACGCTGTGATTTGGGTTTTTATTACCAGTTTTAAGTCTCAGTGTAGATTATACGATACCAAACCGAGTGCAGAATAACCAGATCGTATATCCGAAATAACCCCCGACTCATAAATTAATAAATGTTTTTCTTTATTTTAAGTTTTAATATCTCCTAAATCTCTTCTCTACATATTATAACACGCAACGCCTCTCTGCCTGTATGTCAGCTAGTGCGCTTATCACTCGAGAAACACTGACCCGATTTATATGTTCTAATGTTTAACCGTCCTCCTTAAAACGAGAGGTCATGAATGCGACGTGTATTTTTTAAATTTTATTTTAATGTATGACTAGGCATAACTTCGTAACGAGTTGACCAACTTGGGGGTTCTTTTTTTGCTGGATAGAGTAGGGTGGGGCAGAGGGGAGGATTAGTCTAACTTCGTAACGCGTGAACTTACTAAAGTTGGGTAAAGTATGTTCACCCATTGGTTTCCCGAGAACTGATTTTTTGGAGGAGTAGGGGGCGCGGTGGGGTTTGAATCTGATTTTATAATGCGATAACCGTTTTGGATGGTTCTTTTTCTATTGTATTAAGTATGATGCCCCATGATGAGTTGCTGGAGAATGGACAGAGGAGTTGAAGACTTCTAGAATACGGCCATCCTCATCTGGACATTCTTAAGTGTTAGTAACACCTCCAAGCCGTAGCAAGCCGTACCCAAGTAACTAATGCGGGAGGAGATAACTTCTTAAAAAAATAGGTTGTAGTAGGCTATGCCAAGGGAGTCTGCAGTGGTGTCCCCCCACCCCTGCAGAACCAGGGGACCTTCTTGGAAGAAGGTGCCATTGGAAAAATAATAACTAGCACTTCTTCAGGTGCGGCGGTTGCAGAGATGGTAGACTCTAACGAATTGGCTATCTCCGCGAACCAGTAGAAGATGCAGACCTGACTTCCGAAGGGTTAGCTGCGGTTAATCCGGAGGAGCTTACTTGTCCTGGCTCTGGACTAAAGCTTTATGGCTTAGAACCCTTCAAAGCAGTAGGCAGAGAACGGGCGAAGGTTGTAATTAACGCATGGACCAAGAAGGAACACTGGAGACGGTATGAAAACATGGATTCCTGCAGATAGGGTAGAATTCTAGTAGTGACAAAGGCGACAGTGGGATAATTGGATACTCAGTAGCCCTCAGGGGGGGGGGGGGGGGTAGACTAACTTCGTTACACGTCGACCGATTTGGATGATTTTTTTGTGATGTTTATTCCTGAATAGAGTATCTTGCGGCGTTTCTATCATGACAGAGATTGCGGTTTATAGTGAGACTGGGAGGTGGAGCGTCACCTGGCTTGATGATTTTCATTCGGTTGTACAGAATACGTTTTCTCATTGGTAAATAAAGGGAGCAGTCTCCTTACTTCGTAATGCTTGCCCCGATTTTGATTATTCTCCTTTGCTATACAATGAGTTTCTTGGGTTGTGAAGAAGAAATTTATAGATCTAGTCGAGAAACGAAAAGAATTGTATGGGAGGCGGTCTCCTTATGATGCAGTTAATCAGCCTTTCATTTAACGAATATTTTCTTACTGCTAATGGATTTAAAAAAAATGATTTTCAAATTAAACAATAAAACTGTAGAAGATATGCGCTAAAATGAAATACCGGTTAATTTTATCGTAAAAAAAATTCAAACTTTTATAGTTTGAAGGGGGAGCAGATAGACCCCCCCCCCCCTCCTCCACTCATAATTTTTTTTGTTTTTCCCTTAGATCTATCGGTTCCTTCATTATTGTACACGACCTAAGAAGCTCCCTCCCTTTTAAAAAACATGTTTTTGATTTATAGATATGTTCTCCGGTCAGGTTTTAGTATATATCTTTTCTACACTAGGTAATATATGGAATAAGTAGCGACGATTTCAGTGTATGAAGTTCGATTTAGCCGGGAAGACGCTTGCGTCGTTGACTTTTCGTTTTCAGTATTAAAAATTTCGGTAACGCCGGGAGGGTCTGCTAGTACAAATTTTATTTCGCTCACCAAAATTTCAAATCAAAATGACAACGGATAGTACGAATTTTTTTCCGCGAGAGTATATAGTATATGTTTCGAAGTTGTCTTATATGACCACATAGGAAAAACTCTGTACGATTAACTTTTCATGCAAATATCGAAATGTGTATATATATGCACCACTTGAACGTCAATGATTTTTGTATTGTATGTGGACAGGTTTAATCATAACGCTACAAATTTATTTGCTACATGGACCAGTTTTGCTCTAGGTCTGATCGACGATTCATAATATTTTCTGACATCGATTATTTTATTAATATCAATAAGTGGTGTATTTGAAATAATCCTGTAAATGTAACTAAATTTCATCAGACGATAAACTCAAGCATTGATAACGAAATTATGTGTATCGATTTCATTTGAAGATTTATATATTAAGATTACGAATATTTCATAAATGCAACATTACAGTACTTCAGATTTTCCTTTAAGTACAAACATAAACCTTAAACAGAACCCTATTATGTTGATATGAAGACCTTCAAAGAAACAATAAATCTTAATGCATACAGTACTCACCGATTCGATGGCTTTTTCTAAGCGAAAAATCTCCTCCTGAAGTAGGTGAAGAGTTCCAGTTTTTCCACGATGGCGAGCAAATGCAGCCGCACAGGCACTATGGATGCTATTTACCCAATTTTCCAATTCCACCTGTAGGCAGTAAAATCCATTAATGGTCGCTACTTACAAGAAAGTACTTAAATCATTCTATTCACACAAACACACGAACTTATCGCTCAAAAGGATTAATGAAATATTTACGCGCAGGCCCGCAAAAATTGTTTCACATAAAATTATGCTCCTTTGTGTGAGCTTAAAGCTTTTTCATGGCCGTGTTTTACTCTATTAAAAATTCACAAAAAAATTGACTTACGGCAAATTTCTCCATGAATTGATTATCTTTTAAAGTTTGTATGACCTCCAAAACTATAGCTGCCTATCTTACAACTTCTTACACAATTTCGTTGCCTGAGGAACTGTTCCAGTTTCATTCGGTAGAAAACAAGGACTCCTTATGTGAGAACTTGTGTCTATGAATGCTGCGATGATGCTTGCAACCCTGACTCGTTTTTCTGAATGCAAGGACTCGTGCATAATTCTTGGGTTTATAATAGAAAATGTGTTTTTCTGAGTTCTATGAAATATTAATTTTTTTATTATAATAACTCAATGCAAGTCGATTCCATGCATCTTAGGAATACGTCAATGTTTAATAAGTCCTGTAAGTAAAAATTCCCTTGTCAAATAAAACCAAGGAATATATAAGTTTCTATAACAGTGCACGGCAACAAGAGATTTGTATAGTAAATGCTAATCATTAACAGACCGGGCTCATAACCTTTTCCTTTCCAATTTATATCATATCTATGTACAACTTATTTGTTTTTCAAAACTTTCTTTATTATAAAACACTTTTTAACAAATCTAATAAAGTCAAATCAAGTCAGTAAATAAAATTAGAAATGTTAGCCTTGGAGTTGCGTCTTATACCCGAATGGTTCGACTTCGTAAACGGCTAAGCATTCGATAAAATAGTGTTTGCATTGCCAGAGTAATAGAACCAATTGAATATTTAGAGTTCATTAAAGGCAAGATAGAGAATCAAAAACAGCCCATGAGCAATTCTTAGAGCCTATGTAAAATTTACGGCCACTATAGATTAGGCTCATTAAGAGAATATAGGTCTGTTTGATGTAGAACTAAATTAAAGTTTGAATATTAAACAGAAGTTAAAAGCAAGCGAAAGATAAATGTAAAGTAAGAGTAATCGCCATTTTAAAAGTTTTAATCAAGTTTTGTATTAATTTTTCACTGGAATTGTGTGTGTGCAGTGAAGTAATGGAACAACTTCGGACCTTTTAATGGCCACTTCATACAAACTTCTGCTGTCAAATTAGGATAACAAGGTAGCACTGAATTGCATTCAGCGCGAAAAAAGTAGGTACTCAAATGGAAGTTGGGTTGACACAAAGATTTTCTTCGTTCACTGAGCATTGAAAATTTGCGAATTGTTTTAATACGATTTATTCACTGACATGTAAAATAACTGAAATATTTTTGCTTCCTACTTCCGGTCAAAGTAAAACTATAAATTAAATTTTCCGCGAACAACCATGTTTTGCTAAAAAAAAACAATTTATCGTATCTTCGACAATTATTGCATTTATCTTAACGCTATATAGAAAACACTATAGCAGAAAGGCTTAAGCTTTTAACAAAATTTTTTAAATTTTTTGTGCTGATGACAATAAGAACTACTCCTAATTCCGACGCGATTACACTTCGTTCGAATTGCAATGAAATTCGGTATTGAGTTTCGAACGGAATTAAAACTTCAAAACCTATGATTATTTTCGACTAAGGAGAACTTTGTGAGACAGGTACCTATATTTTTTATATGATACTGCCAAAGATCAGGGGATGCCCTATGATGCCAAAGCAGAAATGGGTTAAGAGTTTAAGTGAAGGAGGTAAGTCCAAATTTGATCTGGAGAGTATTGCGGTGAGGGCGTCTTGAAGCTCTTCTAGCGCGCGTTGTCATGCGTCTACAAGAAATCAGGCTAACAATTTAGTTAGAAAAATGACCGTGGAAAAAGCGCTAGAAGAGTGGGAGGCAAGCGATACACACATTCAATGCTCCACACAGTCAATGCCCTCAGAGATTGACGCATCGCCAATAAGTTTAATAGCCTTACGCTAAACTTTGTCTAAAGCGGATATTGCGGTGTGTCGGGACCCTGCCCTTGCGAATTACAGTGTTGTGCAAAACAATAGCAACAATTTCAGTAAAAAGAAAAATATATGTTTTTATATCAATTTTTATTAAAGTTAATTATAGTGAGTATTGTGATCTTAACTATTAATAATACAACAACAAATTGGCATACTTCACAAAAAACCAAAACGTAATAACAGCAAAATAAATATAAATAATGCGAAGTTCCGTATTTTTAAGTGTGCAAAACTAAAGCAACATGAGAGCCAACAAACAAAAATTCTTTAGTTAACGGGATTTTTTCTAGGAAGGTTGTGCACAAATACAAAACGAAATCTGTTACACATTTACGCAAAACACATTTTAGTATTTTCCGGTTAGTGCAATTGATAAAATCGCTTGATATTTTCCTTTCGATAATGGCGCGTAATAAGTATCACAATTGTTTTAAAACAAAAATTATTAAGGAGTATAATAACGGTGCTTCTCAAATTTCAATCGCGAGAAAGTATAGCATCAATAGATCCATAATTTCGCGAATTATTAAAAAGTATAAGATGACGGGGAATACAAACACATTGCATTTGGGTGGCCGACCGCGTAAAACGACAAGGCACACTGACAGAAGAATTTGTGCTCTAATTAAAAAAGAACCGTTTGTGACTTCAAATGAAATTGTGAAATCTTTGAATTTAAGCATAGATGCTAGTACAGTGCGGAGGCGGGCTTTGGAAAATAATCTAAGAAGCTACAGGCCAGCCAAGAAACCACTTCTTACAAAGAAACACTTAGGAAAAAGGTGGGTTTCATATTGTAATCTTCTTCTATTACACAAATTCAAATTTACAGATTAAACTTTGCCAGAAATCACTTGAATTGGTCCATTGATAAGTGGAAGACAGTGCTTTTCAGTGACGAGTCAAAATTCAATATGATAAACTCTGACGGAATGAGCACTGTACGACGGCAAAAAGGAGAGCGACTCAATCCACGACACTGCAAGGTCACAGCAAAGCATGGAGGTGGTAGTGTGATGGTGTGGACCTGCTTTTCAGCTAGCGGAGTGGGTCCTTTTCTGAAATAATTGGAATAATGGACCGTTTCAAATATAAAGACATTTTAGAAACCCATATGTTGCCGCATGCCGAATGGGAAATGCCGCTTCGATGGGTGTTTCAACATGACAATGACCCGAAACACACATCGAAGTTGGTAAAGGAATGGATTAATGAGAAAGGGATTCAAGTACTTGATTGGCCGGCCCAATCCCCGGACTTGAATCCCATTGAAAACCTCTTCGGGATTCTTAAACGACGAGTCGGGGGCCAACGTTTCCGAAATAAAACGGACTTAATGGAAGCATTGAAAGAGGAATGGAAAAATATACCCCAAAGAACTATTACTAATTTAATAGAGTCAATGCCACGAAGATGTGCCCAAATTATTAAAAATAAGGGCCATTATACAAAATATTAGTATTAAGCAAGTAATAGCTCTCGAAGTAAATTTTATTTGAATTGTTGCTATTGTTTTGCACACTTAAAAACACCGAAGTTTGTTATTTTATTTTTTATTTCATTGTTATCATATTTTAGACTTTTGTCAAGTATGCCAATTTGTTGTTGTATTATTAATAGTTAAAATCACAATACTCACTATAATTAACTTTAATAAAAATTGATATAAAAACATATATTTTTCTTTTTACTGAAATTGTTGCTATTGTTTTGCACAACACTGTATATTCTAGTCTAGGTTTGATCAGATCGAAATCAGATGGATTGAAATATAAGTCAGATGAGGTGAAATATTTCTTATCTGTAGAAAACTTAAGCATTTCATCGGATTTTTATCGATTGCAGATACATATATTCGGTCCAGGTAAGATTGCGGGATTGCGGGATCTCAACACCCAAGATGTGAAAGAGACTGACATAGGTTGAGAGTGTATTGGGCATTTTTTAAGGGACATTAAACAGCATTGAGTTTCGAATGCATTAAACTTAACAAGATTTACTATGCTCTAAGCGAGGATCATAAAAATGTCCTTGTTTAATGATTCAAACATGCGTTCTCGGTTGATTACTTTAGCGTTCCTTCGAGCAGGATTATAATTTTCAGATAAACGGTCATTAATAAAAAGAAGAAATAAGGTTGGTGAAAGAACTGAACCCTGAGGTACACAGGCATTTATTTCGAAGGGATCAGATGTGACTCCATCTGACACATACTCTATGCACTTTAAAAGGTGGGGGTAAAGACCAAATTTTTGAAGTCTGTCTAAAAGGGCAGCATGCCAGACTCCACCGAAAGCCGTTTAGATATTAAGAGCTAACATTTCCGGCTCTCCAAAATTATGGAAACAAGTGTCTATATACGTAAACACTACTCTTGAGTATGACAGGCGAAAAAGCTTTCGCAGAGGTTAAGCCAAACAGAATTGCAGCACTTTAAAACCCTAGTTTTAAGGTGCTGCAATTTTGTTTGGCTTAACTTGGCTAGAAACTATTCGGGCCAGTAGCTTTGGCAACGTCGAGTTTCGAAAGTGCCCTAAAAACTTACAAAGTGCGAAAGTGTAGCGGCTTTTTCCCGCTGTCCAATGCGCCAGTATAAACACTCCCATTATAGATGATAAGATATGGCTAGGGTGAAATAGGTGAGAGGTGAGAACTCTGTGAAAGGAGTGTACGTACATGTATGTATACGCTAAGATCATGGAGGCAAAAAGTAAGTTTTCTAGTATGAAATTAACGTTTTATGGTTAATCGGAGCTAGATGGAGAGCTAGTGCAAAGCATACATCACTCGCATCTGAAACTGTGCTGCAATACTTTGGCCAGGAACAATAGGAAACAAAATGGCATGACTGATGATGTAGGCTAACTAAACTTGAATGTCTATTACTACTGGAGCCGTCACCAAATTTCAGACGAATTATTACCGCCAGGTTCCATACCAAAGGACGTAACATGGGGTTACTAAATTTTGCCCATGTAACATATCTAACATAATAAAAGAACTGAAAAAATAGTAGACGTCTAGAAAATAATTATTAGATTTTGGAAAATGTAGCAAAGATGAATTCCGGGCACCTACTGAGAATATAACGCGAATTCGGAGACTGAGTCAAGTAAGAATTTCAACTTACTACTGTTCGTAAGGTTTAATATTAAAAATGACAAATTCGGTGAAACTATACTGAATTAGTCTAATCTTCGCGCAGAAATCAAAATAATAAAAGTGTTGTTGTGTCAGTCTAGTTAGCCTAGGTTCGAATTCCACCGGTGTCGACCCATGGTTGTTTTCTGCTGAGAATATTTATGACTAAAAGGAAATGGGGGTTGCAGAGAATATGTCAGTGGCTAGGAATCCACTTGAAATTGTAAGTCCACTTCTAATCGATGTCCCGAAGCGGGTGAAGTTCTTTAAAGAGAAAGAGGTATGCAACTCCAACTCCATACAGCTCGTTGATTTGTAATCAGTTTAGTCGACTTGCTTTCAGCTCAACCTAGGTTTAAGTGAGTGCTTAACAGGTTCAAAGTTTTCTT
The DNA here is from genome assembly GCA_964036015.1 of Leptarthrus brevirostris. Classification (NCBI taxonomy): domain Eukaryota; kingdom Metazoa; phylum Arthropoda; class Insecta; order Diptera; family Asilidae; genus Leptarthrus; species Leptarthrus brevirostris. The sequence goes on along the minus strand of OZ038373.1, from coordinate 146,026,679 downwards.
GTATACAAAGCACCTGCCTAAATTAGGGCGGAATGGTGTCTATACTTAAGTTTTTAGCTTTTCATTCTTTTTATAATTCCAACATTGCTTCTCAAATGTAAAGTTTTTTCCAATATTGTTTTGAATCGCCTGTCTTCGTATCTTGCTCGAAAAGATTTGAAGTCACACTCGCGCACTGAGGGCTCCATACCTGGGAAGTTTGCTGATTTAAAAAAAAAACTAACTAGACGTCGTTTTATTCTCGCTTTGCAAACCTCGAACATAAGGGGGTGGGGAGGTGGGGATGGGGTTATTATTTTTTAGAAATTTTAATCATAAGTCGAAAACTATGCGGCATTACAGGAAACGAAATTCTAATTTGTTAAGTGCATATGAAGCCCTTTCATATGAAACTATTTTAAATTTTGAGCTCCCTTTGCAATAACAATAAAAAAAATTGGGCAAGAATTATTTAAAACCCTTGCAAATTTCAAGTCGATAGCATTAGTAGTTCCTGAAATAAGCAGGTGTAACAGACAGACAGACGGAGGATCTCTGCTTGCCATTTTGGTACGGAACTCTAATAAACAAGTAAATAAGAATGCATTATTAAGCTCAAGGAGCTCCAAGGAGCTGTGATTGATAGGGAGTGTTAAGCAAACAAAAAGAACTTATATGTCTGCGAAGGAAAGATTACTTCAAAAAGTGAGAGCAGATGTACGTCTAGCTACGCTAATTGGTTTCTGATAATCTAATATATACTATACAACTCAGACTCATATTAAAGATACTCTCTTGCAGTTTCTGAATTTGGCTCTAAACCTGTTGAACATTATTCTCCATCATCGTGTGAACACCCGAAGTTTGGATTGGATGTAATTAATTAGATTTATTAAATGCCGACTTAATGGGACTAGATTTAATGGGATCTTGTAATTGTGTGCACTTTCAACTTTCTTCACAGTCGATAATCTTGATTTATGAGCGTATTCCCTCGTAAATATATGTACTCAAACTTGTTTAACTTTAATCTCTTGTGGGATGAGTTAAAGCGATCCTTGGTAAAACATAATTTTACGAACAAGGAGCAGCTGTGGAACGCAGTTCAGTCGAACTGGAACGACATACCCATTGAGATGTGTCGCAATTTGACTAACAGTATGCCATGGGATTGAAACTTGTCAAAACGCTATTTAAAAGCGCATTCTTGACTTTTCCTGTGCTACAAAACTGGAAACCGTATCGCCATTTTCGTTTCATATCCTTGGATGTTCTTTAAGTGTTTTCCTAATACTTTAGTAGTTACTTTTTAAGTAGGAAATTCTCTACAAAAGGAAGGTGCTTTCATACTTAAGTAATGAGTTGAATTTTCTGAGTGCATCTCATAAATATTCAGTAATGAACAACTCTTACTTTGTTCGAGCAGTACGCATTTGAGAGTCACTACCTCCGAATTTGCAACGCTCTGGGACCCATTGATTGATTGTTATTTTCTGACTATTTTTTGTCTATTTTGTCGAGAAACCCGAGATCTATGGCTTGCTTTATTAAATAACAGCAATGTTTTCAGGTAATTTACTTTTTCCTTCCTCTCACTATTTCCTTTTTTCTCATCTTCTTTTCAGTTTTATTAATTCTAATTATTTTATTTATTTTATTATCTGGTAATTTGTAAGTATTTTTCATTTTCGTATTTGAAATAGTGTATTACTCATAAGTTTTTGATTATTCAATGTATAAAAGTAGGCAAAGATAAAAGGAATCTTAATTTTTATTGTACTCTAAACCAGTAAATAAATATTAATGCAAATAAAAATAAATATCAGGTGTTCATTTTATGTTTACTTTGACAATACATAATTTGTCTAGATTCTAATATCTGCTGTGTTTAGAGATGATTAGCTTTTTGTGGTAAAATTGGCTACCAACACAATGCAATTGATTCCATGATGAAAAGATAAGGAATTTAAAATAATTAAATACCAACCTTAAGTGAAATCAAAGTTATTTTGTGAAATGTTATTTGATATGTTCTTGTGATTAGAGGAATATAATATAACATTATTTTGGCTTTCCAAACTTGTTTACCTCAAAAACACAAACTAACGATATAATTACTACATTCGCGACTGATATGCTAGTAATCGCTGGCAAAATATTAGTTGGTATCGTTGGTGATGGTCATGCTGTTAACGTACCTACTAAGAAATATTTTTTCGAAAACACAAAATATTTTTAAAGTTCTTATTTGGATTTATTAATAAAAATAAAATTCTGCCACACTATAATTAGTATTTTTATATCCACCAATTTTCTCTAGCATTTTCAAGATTTTTAATAGTTAAATTGACACATTTACTGTATGTCCACACATACAGAGTACAGACACAAAGTGAATGTTAAAAATGTGACATTTATGATTTTTTGCGCACAATATTTAGCTATGGTCCAATTTCTTCGTCTAAAGTCCATAAGGTATTAAAAAAGAGAAAATCAGAATCCTTAAGCGAAAGTAAAAGAGATAAAATGACCCATATTGCATTATAAGCTTATGGCAATCTGCAGTGAAACGTAAAATTTTAAAAGAAATCTATTAGGCAGGTAATCAAACTAGATTGTCTATTCGAATGTCAACGAAATATAATATTTTATGCACGTTTATAATGCGAACCTATACATTATGCAGCGTTTTCTATATGGGATATTTTTCTATGCAGGCTTTTAGAAAAAACTGTTTCCCCAAAAGTAATTTAAATGCTAATTTCGGGTTCAGATTTCAAATCAGTAATCCCATTTGTGAAAAAACTTCGTAAAATTATTATCATGATTGCTATTTCCTAGCTGTCAATTCTCTAAAAATAATTATAATCTCACAAACTCGTTTTCGGTAAGACAAGCCTACAGATGATAAGAGGGTGCCTCGATATTTCCTAAAGAAGGACTCGATTAAACAAGTTAATCTGAGAAATTTAAAATTCATAGATAATTTTTTTGCATTCAAATCCCATCCAATTACAATGTCTACAATAAGTTTCTTGAAAGAAAGTCAATGCCCTAGAGAGACAGATTGTTACAAGAAAGGAATATCGTAAAGTTAGTTAAGTAAAAAAGAAAAAAACAATCTGCTTTGGCACCTGTGATATTGCGATATTGGACGGATATAATGCACTAATTTTGCAGTGCAGTATACGTTGCACTACTACTCTTATACTTAGCAATAGAGCAAAGCAATTTTAAATATGACTGAACTACTACACGCCCATTACAATGGAAGATTGCTCAGGTACACACAGCTAAAAAAAAAAAATTGGTCATCCCTCGAGACAACAAGATTTTAGGCCAATAAGCATCCAACCAGTCTTATCAAAGGTTGTTAAGCGGCTGCTTTACGAATAAATCAAGACGCACTGATACCCACAAACTAATCTTTGCGCAACTGTCAGGCCTTAGACTTAAACGTAGAACAGTTTGTTCGCTATTGAATCTACTCGAATTAGTTAGGCGGAACACTGATTCACGTTAAGCTACAATCTTATCTCTATTAGAGTTTTCCAAGGCATCTGGATTTCTCTATTCTTCATAAGAAACTAGTTACACAGTTTAAGTTTAGTTCTTAGACTGCGAATCTTGTTCTATCCTATTTAACTAATCAAAAGCAAGTGACGTTGTTCCAAAATGTCTTGTCAAAAGAATTGCCAATTTACTCTGGTGTTCCACATGGTTCAATTCTAGGTGCTTTTCTTTTTATGTTATATGTTAATGATATTGTACTTGTCCCTAAATATTGCTCTATTTGTATGTGTGCTGATAACACCAGGTATCCTCTTCCAATAGACAATCCCGTCCATCGGTTATCCAAATTTAATAATGACACTGGTCGCATAAGTGCATGGTTGGTTAGGAACGAACTTCTGAAAATAATTCTTTTTAACCGGACGATTAACATCTCTCTAGTTCCTCTTTTATACTTAAATGAAATTCAGAGAGAATATAAGCGAGTGTTTAAAAGTCTGGTTATGTCTATTGATAATACTTTATCTTGGAATGACCATATCATACAGTCGGTTTCAAAAGTATATCAAGCTCTAAACATTTTATGGAAATATGCTGATTATATTCCCCGACTTGTAAATGATCGTTGGTCAAGGTTTTGCTTGAGTCCATTTTGATATATGTAGACTCTGTATATTGTAAAGTCGATAGCTCATGACGTAGAATATTTAATGTCGCGTTCAACGCCTGTGCATTATCACAGACAAAATAATAAATAATCCGCCCTAAGTAGCTTAGCGACTATATCGAGTTTTTATCATCAAGGCGAACACAACTATTACTGCTTTCTAGGTTTAGTTTTCCTGTAACCCTCGCACTGTTTTCGTACACGGTGTCAGGGTATGAAACGATCTCCCGCTTGACATTCGTATATTTCGGGGTTGAACGATTTTAAGATGAAAGCTTTAGAGTACTTTAGGCATTTATAAGTCTTACTGTCTACATGTTCCACAAATACATTCATGATCAATTGTTTTTCTTTTTTAATTAATCTTCAAATTTTCTTAGTTTTTTTTGTTCATTTATTTACTCCTTTATTTCTTCCTTGTTATCTCTTTTCCTTAATTTGAGTATTAAAATGTTTGTTAATTTTCTTATTTGAATTCAATTTTGGTAATTTTTGGTTGACATACGAATACTAATTAATTACTTAGAGTATGCACATTGTAATGAGTTTTATAATTTATAATTATTTTTATGATGTAGCCAAAGCCCAGGGGACACCCCTATGATGCCGGTAGCATGGCTTTGACCGAAGGGTAATTAGATTAAGGGGAATGAGCGAACATGAATGTCTTATTTTTGCTAGACAACAGCCACATGACTGGGTGGATTTTTTATTTGAATTTTAAAAACTCACGAGCAGACCGAGACTTGAATACTGGAACCGTGGCGTGGTGATCGTGTCGCTCATTCATTAATCCGACTCTGTCTCCAAATAATTAACTTTTGAGCGCAATTCAAATATTGGTTTAAAAAGTGGGAAAAATCAAATCATGTTTGGGCTGATCCTACAATTTATTGATTTTCATAGTTGTCACTTACGCCGAAGATGTAGTTATATTTGTGTCAAGATTTACCGAAATCACAGCAGAAGTTTTAAAAAAGTTCAGGAGTGAACTTCGGGGGCATTACATCAACCCCCGCAAGGCCGACTAGAAAGTACAAGATACAAACTTTTTTGGTACCACTCTTAGACAAAATACTGTTGAAACTCAAACCCAATGATATATATCTGGTACTCAATCAGACAACGTTTTATACTCTTCGGTGCAAAGTGTCAAACTTCTTCAAGACGTGGGGACATGGCCAGAGTAGCTTAGCGGAGAGTCTCAAACGAGCCACTAATTACAAGTTACTTATTAAGGCCGAAAGGACGAATTTAAATCTAAATATCTTTTTAATTGCTACACAGTTCTATCAACTGTAAACATAAACAGAAGAGTGCAACTCTGCTGGGTAACCGGACACAGGGCATCAGAATAAGAAGGAAATAATAGCCCAAAACTTTATTGAAGAATTAAAAAAAGCTTCTTAAGTTAATAATGGAGACGTTTACCTCTGATACAAATAGAATAGCTCTCCTAGGATCTCATCACGATATCTCCATGATGCATGGTATCCGAATATGGTAGCGCTGTGAATCCAATGTGGTTTATGCAAGGCTTTATCGCCGCTAGAGTAACCTAACCTTACTAGAAAGGGACATTTTCAAAGTAGGACCCAATTTTTTTTTTACCTCATCGACATTTTACGGATAATTAGTGTCAAACTTACGCGATAATTTACCATTGAAAAACGCTTGGAAGTATTGAGAAATTAATTATCATATATTGTCTTTCAGATTTTTGAAATAAAGCCCCTACTGTAACTGGTGTGAGGCAAATCATAAAGAAAGTTCGGCCAAATTCCATGCTCGTGGACAACAAAACCTATCAGTGCACTCGTTCAAAGTAGAGATTCGAAAAAATCGCTGCTTTTGCCCAAATATGGAGTTGAATCGATGGAAGGGTGACACGATCACTATGCCATGGATGCCGGTTCGAGCCTCGGTCTTCCTGCGAGTTTTTAATTTGCAGCAAATGCAAAAGCAAGACATATAATTTTCCTCGTTCTCCTTACTCCTTACCTTGCGGCCTAGGTATGTTAACGCTTCATAGGTTGTCCCTAGAACTTTAGCTACATCTTAAAAGAAAAGTGTCCGTAAAATACCAAGAACCTTAAATCGTCACTTTCGTCGCACCACTCTGTGGGCTTTAAATGAGTTGGAAAATTACTGCGTAAGTATTTTGGGGAATATTTGCTGTATTATATAGGTACTGTATTACATACTATATAGTAGAATTGCGAGATGATTTGCCTGTTCCAGGGATATTACAATGAAAATAATCGAAGAATTTGATACCAAAATATACAGGGACTCCAGCAATAGCCAAATGACTTGAAAAAACTATGAAAAACTTACTTAACTTAAACCTCTTACAGAAAAAAATAAGAAGGAGCCGAGTCAAGTGGGACCAACAGGGTGAAATTAAAAAAAATTGTTTTTTTTTTCATTTTCTTAAGGAAAATATACAAGGAGTGTATAAAAACAGTTTTATTTACAAATTCCAGATATGACGCAGTTATAGCGCTTGAAGTAGACCCTATAAAAAATATTGAACTAAAACTTCAATCGCGTTTATCTCAAAACTATATGAAAATTTTTTCAACAAAAAATTTCAAAATCGTTTTTTTTTATTTCAAAAATTTCTAGTTTTTTTTTAAGAAATTGTGTTCAAAAATCGAAATTTTTCTTGGGGTAGTCCCCTTATATTAAACATTGAGAAAAAGGCTACGTTTAACCATAGTCACAATACTGAACATAAGTATATTTAGAAAACTATAAATATACATATGACATTCACTGATGTCACATCGTTAAAAACAATTTTTTCTAAATAAAGATTTCTGGAAATATAGTTGAAAATGTGTTTAATAATTTCTATTTTCTTCCCAAACTGAAAGCCTATTCTTAACCATAAAGGAAATGCGCAAAAGGCACAGAGGTAGTATCACATTAAAATCTGTAACATCTGTTAATTTTTTAAGCAGTTATGAAACCTTACTTTAATGCGCCGACACACATTTAACAGGTTTTTAATTTCACTAATGGCAGCCGAATTGTGCAAATTTCCTATAAAACATTTGTTAGTTTTAAATTTAATCAACTCTTATTGTTTCGCAATCAAAAGCGGTTCATGGCGAGAATTTGGCGGTCCGAGTATTATGAATATTTTATTTCAAATCTAAATTAATGCCTTTAAGTATTTCTAATTTTTTCAGTTCGTGTGTTTGTGTACGTATCTATAAAAACGTAACAAAAATAGAATATCCAATAGAATTTTGTTGTTAAAATTAGCACAAATCCCACCTGACATGGTGCCTGGAATAAATAAGCGTCCCCGAAAGCTGTACTCAAACAGAATATATAATCTCGCTTGGGATGTTCCGGAATCGGTTGCATAATGGCACCATCGACAATAATTAGATGTTTTGGAGCAGCCTCAACGGAGCGACCCTCACGTGAATCGCACGGATAGAAGAGAAGGGTTGTTCCCTTTAGGCACACCCAATAACCCTTCCAGCCACGTTTTCTGGCCAACTCAATTTGGTGTTTTTTTCGTAATAACCACTTCTTGACCGATAAAAATCTGTAACAAGATAAATCCCATCAGAATAAAATTTAAATAAGAGAAGGGAAAGTCAGTAAGTTAATTTTTCACGCAATTAAGACGTGGGTATTAAATGACTTACCAACAAATAGACAAGAGAAAGCAACAATCAACTTACCCAGCTTTTCTGACGGCTCCGGTGCAATTAAATGAAGACGCAGCAGTTCCGGTTGCTTTTGCTTTGTATGGTGACGCCATGACACTTTCCCCATCATCTTCGTCAGATACAGCAGTTGTTAAACTCATTCGATCATCATCAGATATCTGAAACAAAAGAAATAACTCTGTTAAGATGTCGGCCTCATTAATCGCAAAGTATTGTCCTAATCCTACGAGAATTCTAAATGGAATGGTGTCCTTGTTGGTTCAAATTATTCTTTAACGAAACTGCGGAGAGCCAAAAGTACCTGGCACTGGTGGAAATTGTAACCCTGGTGAGAAAATCTATTCGCTAAGAAATTACTGAAGCAGATAAGTGGGGAGAAAACAACAAAGCTCAAGAAGAAATACGACAACGGGGAGGACATGCCAGAATTACATAGGCGGCTCTCCATAAAGAAAGCAAGTCGCCACTTAATCTCCCCCAAAACATTAAAGTTCTTGCACAAACATTTGTCGTTTGTCTTTATAGGTGTAGGCTGCAATCTTGTCCTTGTCTTCATTTGGCCTTTTACAAGAAGAGGAGCTTTGACTGATGAGTGTCTTATTACTCCCTTGGGGTAAAAACTTGACAAAAAGGACGATTCCACACAGGAGCATGTACGTCTTGAGTATAAATTTCTTTTTTAACCTTCTCAGGTAGAACTTTCATATGCTAAAAGACTCTTTAGGACTATTATAAAAGTCATTTGTTATCCTTTTTCAGAAAATTCCATTTATGTTTCTTGTTATTGCTTTTTTTTATAAAATGAAAATTTTTTATTTTGATGTGAAATGTATTCCTCCGTTTTGTCAGGTATCTAGCCTGACATAAATAGAATTCTATTTCATTTTATTGTGACGTGGCATTTTGTCTTGACGAATTTCTTAACAGATTCTACACAGCAAATAAAATAAGAATTGATTTGAAGCGAACATGTATTATTACATGAAAGTGAAGTCAAGCCATTCATGTAAGTATTCTTATGAAGCAATCTGTAAAGTGCAATTTATTTGCCTTTCGAATAAATTTCAAGTTTTCTTATTTACATACATACTTATATTACGCAAGAAGCCGTATAGGAGTATGCAACTTGCTTGTTAAACAATTGTGCTGAATTTTGATCAGGTTCGATCCCACAATAAGCCAACCCAGCTTTGTTTTGCCGCTAGCAACCGATTACAACCAAAACGCATTAGTGATTATAAATTCTTTCATATTTGATAGCGTCAAGAAACGACATAACTGTTGTGCTACACTTATTACGTCGTTATTTTCGCACTGGCATAGGATTTTCTTTTTATAAGACAAGCCATATATATAAATTGGGTGATTGCATAAGTTCGTGCTCGATTTTCGTAGAACGTTCAAACTTCACTACACCACGGAGTTCTGAGTTTTTTTTTATATGCTGCATCTCAACCTACTCTAGATACAAGCCCGGAAGCTGACACGAACAGCTGAGCATTGGTGGTGTATAAAAACCAAAACTTGCTACAGTAAAGTATAGGAAAACGTTGGGGAATTTAATTTTTCCGTAGTATTTCTCGTAGTATTTTTAAAGTCTCAACTTGGAATTTACTTGACGTGAACCTACAATTGTTCTGAACATTGTGGTTGCGATAAAAAATTTATCATTTAAAATTTTCATATGTTTTAGTGGGAAGAGACTCTCTCTTGTGTTCGTTTTGTTGAAGTATTGAGATTAAGAATTCGACAATCACATCAGCATTCCTTGCAGTTTTATATGTGTAAAATGATTGGTTATTTCGTGGTATAAAAATAAATACAATAAAACGACACAATTAGTAGAAAAATATATTACATCTTAAGAGTCAAATTGCTAGAATTTATAAGTCCTGCGGACACTTTGTTTATATTTTACAAGTTTGTTTTAATTTTGCAAAGTAACTAAGGTCAGATTGGGCTTTAAACCTTAAGAAACGAATTTTCATCACATATTTAATAACCCTATATGCTTCCGATGTATTTTGAAAAGAGTAAATATTAGCTTGAGATTCCTACTGATGTCCTACTGTATGATCAAAGACAAAAGGATTCCTTTTCATTAAAAGTCGGATATCTCAGCGAAAAATTAAGGTAGAGGGAATAAAAAAAAGCAAATTAAAGCTGGATTAACAGTTTTACTGACGTTTGCATTGGTTTAACTGAAAAAAAAAATATTTCCAGCTGTGGACCCTTACAAATAATCTTTCTATTTCCTTATAATTGCGCGGTAACCATTACTCATAAAACCTGTTTTCCAAAAAAATCTCGACACAAGAAATTTGAAGCTCCAAAATGCGTTTTGTTTTATCTCCACTAAGATACAGCTCTTAAAAAAATAGCCAAATATTCGAAAAATTTTCTGTTCCTTTAATATTTTGGAGTAGTGTATTGGTTATATAGTCAGTGAAAGGCAAGCCACATATCAGTCGCTGGTGGGTTCTCAGACCAGGCTGAGGGGTAGTGTATATTTCACGCAATCCGTTTCATATAATACATATAGACATAAAAATATAGCCAGAATAAGTTTCGCAGTTTCTTTAAGGCATTTGGGTCAATGCCATATTGAATCCTGCATCTTGAATTTTTAAAATTCGATAACAGTGTAATTAGCACTCCTGAAGACTCCCGAAAAACAGTGTTTGTTCCCCAAGGAAGATTTTTTGAAAATTTGTCCGCCATATTGGATCCACCATCTTACATTTTTTCAATACGATCACTTACGTGAAGTAAGACCACCTCGATTACGAATTTTTTTTCCACTTATTTCAATATTTGACATAGATAAGAATTTTGTCCAGCTAGAACTGGTTACAAAAGTAATGTGGTCGTTCCGAATCCACCTTAAATTATTTTTAAATTATATTACTAAGTCCAATGCAAGTCTTGCAATTGTTGTCTCGAATCGGTTAATCCCGCCTAATGCCCACAAGGGATTGTGGGAACTAGAGAGACATAGGAAGATATATAGTAGTTGAACTTTGTAATTTTTCTTTGCGTTTGCAGCATAATGAAAGAAACTGCATAAGCAGCTGTGCTGCATCCAAGTGTTTGAATTCTGGTGCAGTATTTTTCCATTGTCGGATAAGCCTGTACTTTGGGTAATACCGCATTGAACGGCTCTTTGGATTTTTTACTTTTGAAGAACGATTTTACGACCTCGAGCTTGTGATCTTTCGGCAAATCCTTGATTTCTGATAGTGGGTCCAATCTAACCATAGTTATTTTAAAAATTCAAGCATGCGCGAACCAACTTCAGGCAAGCGCAAGCATGCTCAAGTAGCTAAAGGCTACGCATGTGTACAGAATTTTTATAAAGATTGTGCTCCTGCTCTCCGTACAATTAATAACTGGTTTGGCAGATATCGCAATGGTATTTGCAACTTTAAAGATCATCCCCGCTCCGGCCGGTCTTCGGGTATTGATGATGTCATTGTGCGCGCCTTAGTGGAAAATAACACAAGAATAACATGTGACGATATTGTTGAGAGGATGAATATCGACAACTCAATCGCTTTTCCCCATTTAAAGAAGCTTGGATACATATAAAGTTGTTACATGGATGCCACATTGTTTGACAGAAGCCAATCAGCTGAACCGCATCAATGTCACCATTTCACTCCTTGCACGTAATGAAAAGGAGCCTTATCGGGAACGACTTGTAACATATGATAACAAATGGATCCTGTACGACAACATATAACGAAAAAGGACCTGGAAAAAGGCCGTATTGCTGAGTGTTTGGTAGGTTTCCAAAGGGATTATTTATTAAGAGTCGCTATCAAGCGGCGAAGCAATCAATGACGGCGGGCAGATAAAAGACTCGAAGCGGCTATTTAAGAAAAATTACCCAATATATTCCTAATCACTGGGTAGTAAAAGCGATGATTCATACAATTGGTTTTACTAAAATAAATCACACGGGCCGAGAAAATCTAAAGAACCTTTGTTGCACCAGACCAAACTGGAAAATCATGTTCTAGAATAGGTCTGTCAAAAGTACAATAGGGAAGCTTCGTGAACTTCGTCTTCTTCTTCTTCACGGAACCTCGAATCATATTAGCCATGCTAACTATGGCATTGAAATTATCTTCGAAAGTGAAATGGGAATTATATCAGCCGCCCAGATTCTTAATCTTTGTAAGTGTAGTTGGGGGACAGCCATCTATGGTGAAATTAAACTAAATGTGCATTTGCCAATATTTAAAGGAGTGTAGTTAATATAACACGAGTTTTGAAAGGTGTTCAATTTACAAAGAGGCACTTAGCATTGTCTGACACTGTACGGAATGACGTCGTCAGCATAATAAAGAATATTTGAGTTGCGCAAACTATCACTTAACTCAGTTTTCTACATTTAAACGAAACTTTCCCGATCTTCACGTATAAAGCATTTTATTTTATTTGTTTATAATTTAATTAACGATATCAAATGAATACATGAGTGAAATTTAATAAAAAAATGGTGTCTTGTTTATTAATTACCGTAACACCGAAGTAATATGATTACGGTAGGTACCGTATACATATTGCTTCCCTGGTGGAACTAGCCGCATGTTCTACTACTACAACTTTTTCAGCGTTTAAAAGAAGGATTTTATTCCCATTGGAGCATCGATACAATTGTTCCTGTAAAATACTTTTCCACCGCTGTTTTATTGCATATTATTCTAAGGAAATCTCTGATCTGATCCCTTACATACTAGACTTAGCAAAACAATAAACTGTCTCGCTGCCTTCTCACAAAACTGAGTGCTAAATAATCTAATATCTTCTATATTGTCCATACTAGGCTAAGTAAGTACGTCGTCGGTGGAGTAAGTGATAATGTGGAGGTCCCAGGTTCAAATCCCTCCGAAGGCGAGAAATAGTTGCTTTCTGCTGACAACAGATTATGATAAGAGGGCTATGGGAGTTGCAGAGAAAATGTCAGTCGTTCGGAGTCCACTTTAAATTGTAGGTCCACAAATCGGATGAAGTTGTTCTCCCGCCCCATGTCCCACAAGGGCTTACAGGAAATAGAATCAAAGACTAAGTAAGTAAGTAAGCCGCAGTTATTCAAGCAGATTAAACGTCAACACCTTTTCTCAACTGTTTAACTCCTCTCCGTTCTTTCGTGCTTTCCTTTTAACAAAGCTCTGCTGTGGCATCATAGAGCATCCCTTAAGATTTGATCGCAACTTGAAAAAGAAACAAAACCCCTAAAGCGTTTCAATCTCTTTTGGCTGATGAAGCTGATGATGTTCTTCCAGATCAGATAGATAAAATGTTAGTTACAACTACTTCATTTTCCTGTGTAAGCTGTTTAACTAAGTAATATGAAAAACAACACCTATATATGTATTTAACCTCAGTGCTAGTTCGATTTTGCATATGCAGCTTTAAATAAATTCCACACAGAAAAACAATTAACAAGCAATTGATATGGTGCTAGGAGTTCGGAGACAACTTTTGAACAAATTTTTATATTTTAATTTTGGCGGACTATCTACAAACTATCATCTCCCCACTACAAGTTAATTTAAAAGTTTGATTAAAACATGGTTAACAAATAAAAACTCATATGACTTTGGTGGGTTTTGTCTATATTTGATTGTCCTAATTTTTATATGGCGAATGTAGTCTAGACACAAATGTCTGTTACTAAATATAAGTGAAAGCTGTTATACTGCTACAGGAAACAGGACCTATTGTCGATCTAAAGATACAATTCCTTAAATTTTAATTGCGGAGAAAATAACGGTTTTCCACTTAAATGTGTACTATATGAGTAATGAATGAATCTTGGAATACTTTAAAGGTATCATTAATTTAGCACAAAAACGGTTTTATTTTGATATTTTATTGACATTATCTAGCAATTATTGATATACATATATGAAGTAATTCATAACAAAACTTCAATTTAATGAATTTCCCCTTGTTCAAAATTATCCAGCTGTAAATCGTTATATTCTCCACAATAAAAATTTATTACGTCGTAAATGAGTGAGTTACCTTCAAACCAACCAAATATTGTCGCATAAAATGAATTTTTTTTAGAGCTCTGAGCTTTAAATCCACTTAATGTGCCGTTCATATGATAGAAATTCAAACAATTTTCAAAATGGTGGTTTTAAGTCAATTTTCAACAAAAGTGTACTTAAGGACTTTACCATTAAGCCGACGCTAAATTAGGTCCTGGAACCACCTTACCATCAGTTTATATATTTTATCGCATCCGGATCTACTTTTTATCGATTTTTCTATTTTTGTTGGTTGGTTGGTTGGTTAGTCGGGCTGTTTGTTGCTAAGAAGCACCAAATTCACTCGGAGGCCATGAAGGCCCATTGTGAATGCCCTTAAAAAAATAAAATGCATGGTCAGAACTTAAAACCACCCAGATCTCTGTAAGAATCTATTTAGGTCCACCATTGCTACCTCCGCTAAGTCGTCCAGGTTGTCAAAGAACCTTGCTCCCAAACAGGCGAGTCGTCGTTCTTTTAAAGCCGGACATTCGCAGAGTAGGTGCACTATGGACTCAATTTCTTCTTCGTCTCTGCAGCTTCTGCAGAACTCATTCGATGGTACGCCGAGTCTGATGCCCATAGCTCCTATGGGGCAGTGTCCGGTGATGACGCCGACGAGTGTTCGAATGCGCTTTCTATCGAAGGATAAGAGATTTGAAGTTCTGCTCTGATTCAGCTCCGGCCATATACTTCGTGTTGTGAGACAGTAGCTGATATTTCTCCACCGTTCCGAAGTCATGTTGGAGTAGTGTCTATCGATTTGACTTTTTGCTGTATTGAGGGGAGGGTGCACCCTTTCCACCGGCATGTCTATATCTGTACTTGAACCATTTTTGGCCAGTTCGTCGGCTTTTTCGTTACCCTCTATACCGACATGTCCTGGAACCCAGCAGAGCCTAAGCGAATGTTGTGAAATATTTCTTAGGGCTCTGATACAATCCTTCACACATTCTGACTTTATCACGTTGGAGTTCAACGCCTTGAGTGCTGCTTGACTGTCCACACAAATAGTGATCTCAGTTGTTGAAATCTGTTTTTCTTGTACAATCAGTGCAGCCTTCATTATAGCGTATATTTCCGCTTGGAAGATGCTGCATTCGTTGGTGAGTCTATACGACCTACTCATTTGCAGCGCCTCCGAGAAAACTCCAGCTCCAATCCCCCTTTCCGTTTTCGATCCGTCTGTGAAGATGGCAGTTCCTTTAATTATGTTTTCAGGATGCTTCCAATCTTCTCTATTGGGTATGATAACGGAAAAGGGTTTTCTAAAGTCATATTGTGGTTTCATATAATCAGTTGTGGGGTGCAACCCATTTTGATTAAAGAAGTTCAGTATGACTGCATGTCCAAAATTCTGTGGTATCCATTGGCTGTTTTCTCTGAGTCTGAGGGCTGCCAGGGTTGCCATTTTTTTTCGTGTGGAGTTCTATGGGTTGAAGGTGTAAAATGGCTTCCAAACCAGCTTGTGGTGTGGATTTTATTGCACCTGTTGTTCCCAAGCACGCGAGCCTTTGCACCTTTGCTAAAAACTTAAGGTGCGATTTCTTATTTAATGCATCCCACCAAACAATTGACCCATGGGTAAGAATAGGCCTGACGATCGCTGTGTACATCCAGTGTACAATGTGCGGTTTCATGCCCCATTTCTTACCAAAGGTTTTCTTGCAAGCATAGAACGCATTGAGTCCTTTCTTCATCCTCTCTTCCATATTCCGTCTCCAATTCAATTTGGAATCGAATATGACGCCTAGGAACTTTGCTTCCGAGGAGAGTTTGAGGGCACTACCTTTAAGTTTTGGTGGTTTCCAAACAGGTAGTTTGTATTTCCTTGTGAACAGGACCAATTCTGTCTTACGGGGGTTTATAGTAAGACCATTGTCCTCTGCCCATCTTGCTATGTCTGTCAAAGCAGAGCTCATAACATCACTGACCGTTTCTATTTTTGTTACTATCTGTTCATAATAGGTTCGTGAACGAGTAATTATTCGTTTTAAATCGCCTATAGGTAATAATCCCCTGACGCATTGTGGAAAGGACGATATTTATTTTCAGTAAGACCTCTGCCCAAGTACACTATTTTTTATGAACCTATTAACCTGACATCATATCGAACATGTCTATAATTATACTTCCAAGAATATACATAAGTTTCACTTTGTATCTCTATTCACATTTTAGGATGTGCATCTTTTCTGACAGTTTCGGGATTATAGGACGAGGGAAAACAGTAGATGGTAAATTGCTCGATTGCCGAAATTTGACGGTATGCCCAAATTTCATCTGGAGAATGTAAGAGTGGGAGGGACTTTCTCTTGTACCGTGGATATATCAACAGAAGAAAGAGAGACAATCGAAATTTCATTGATACTCAAGAGAGTCAATGTTATTAGAGATTGCTTTGTTGCAAACAAATTTCAAAGCCATTCCTTTTGTCTAACGCAAACAGTTCGGTATGTTCGGCCCCTTCCAAATATGGGAAGTCTAGGCGTGGCGTGAAACCTGTAAAACAGCACCAAGTCAGATGCCGTGAATTATTTCGCTTTTAGAACCCTCTTTAAGAACCCAAGCATTTCATCCCATTTTTAGCGATTGCAAATACATGATCGCTTTAGATAAATTGCTGGAAATCTTTATTTCCAACATGTTTAAAAACCGCGAATTGAGTAGAATCACTTCGACGACTGAAATAGGTTGAGAGTGGGCTGGGTACTTTATCAGACACATCATACAGCACTGACTTTTGGATGCGTTGAACATTTGCTTTGACCCAAGCAAGGACCGTAGAAATGTCACTGTTTAGTGTAGTAATTCTCAACATTTTTTTCGTTGCGGTACACTTTTAGTAAATTAAAAATTTGGCGGCACACTAACAATAAGATGAATTTAAAAGTTAGATTCAACCCATACTCGAACCCCGCTGCGCCAATAAAAGTTTTGAGATGATACCAATCGCGGATCCTACTCTACCCAACAAAAAGATTTCTCTTATTCCGGCTGTCAATAAGCGAAATGTTTTGGTTCTGTTTTGATACGTTATGATGCTTTATGAAAGTAATTATGCGGGTATTCGTAGTGGCGGCACAGTGGTTTAATGATTCAAACACGTGTTCTCGGTTCCCACAAGAATTCACTACAGAACCAACAAACTACGCGAAATCAAAGGTGCTGTTCGCCGACGGGCGAAAAGGATTTAGAGCAAGAGACAAAAATCAGTAATAAAATAAAGTTGTTGAAAGAAGTAAACCCTGAGGTACACCGGCATTTATTTTATAGGGCGCGAATGTAACTCCGTCTACAATTACACGGATTGAACGGCTTAATAAAAAATACTCTATTCATTTAAATTTATTTATTTATTTTGTGAAGTTAAGCGGTTCTTCTCGTCCTGATGCTTTTAATTCTTATGTTTTTCAAAGTTCTTGAGGAAACCGAGAAAAAACGAGTTTGAAAGTTGAAGTCTGCCCTGACGGGTGCTTGACATCTTCATATTTATACTACCAAACTTGAGAACTAATCTAAATTTCACGAAATTCTCTTGAACTTAGGTTTTTCAATAGTTATGGAAGCGATATATCAAAAATCTATTTTTTCAACTTTAAGGATGAGAAGACCGTCTTACAACCGCGATATTTCATCGGTCATTCGTATCGGTTTAACCTTAAGTCTCATAACAAGCTAAATTAAAGGATCAACTTATTTAAACTTTAAGCATTTTGTTATTGCAGTTATGACTAAAAAAAATTTTATAGATTACGCTAATATAAGCAAAAAGTATGCTACAAGTCAAGTAGTTTTGAAAAATGATAAGTTGTATGCAGAATTAATAACTGGAAAGATAGTACAGAATTTAGTGAAAGATTGTACAGATAGTGATGAAGTTATGAGCAAAAAACTAAAGTTGAACTGTAAATAAAGAATAGTTTAAAAACTAAAACGTGTCTTGTGATTGGTGTTAGTCTCCACGATCCCAAACCGAAGACAGTTGTAACACCCTAATCATCACACAAAACAAATACAGCAGACAAGCCCGTTTAGGCAATTCAGTTTTGCCCACTATCATATACTATACTGGACATAATACATCCTGAAAGTTATTCAATTTTCAAACCTGCATATAGGTATATAACATTTAAACGTCAAGAAAATGAACATCTACACAATTAACTAATACACAATGCTGACAAAATGATTTAGATTCCCGAAAGAACAAAAGAGTCCCAATCTAAAAGGTGAAAAGGGAAACGTGTTGGGAATGCCCAAGTTATGATAGAATTTCTTAAGAAAGGGCGGGGTGGAGACGGTTTTCGAACAAAAGCCCAATGTCGTTTTTACTTTATATTTTGTTGAATAAAACGTTGAACAATAAGCCCTTTTACATATTTGCATTTGTCGCCGTTCACATACATGTAAAATCATTTTACCCAACCAGCCATCTTCTTAGAAATGCTCCACATATAGAAAAACAACGGCGGAAAGTTATGTGAAGTGATGTATAAGCGGGGGTATAGAGTGCGTCTCAGGCTTTTACCTATTGTACTCTAAAGCAGAATTGTACGAAACAGAACTTTAGGCTGTACCACGGAGACGAAAGAGGTCACTGGGCTTTGAGTATGTTACGATTGATGGCAAGGTTTGATAGTAGTACTTAGAAAAATGCTAAAAACGTTCCTTTGCATCCACATGGCTTCACTACAAAAGGGATCGCAGTCTATGCCGAGTACACGACAAAAATTCAAAGGAGTGTGAGTAAATTAAAGAACAAATCAATGTTAAAAGCATTTTCCTTCTGTGTATGTTGATATTATGGTTATTTAAGTCTTGTGCTAAAAATAAAACGCTGTAATACTCTTTTGTCGATATGCATAACGGGACAAAATTTAATCTCGCTGATGGCGTTTTTCAATACAAACCTTATATTTAGTAGGTTTTTTATGCTTTAAACTTAATATTTTGCAGAGCATAACTATTTGTGCTATAGACTATATACGTAAAACCGTACATATCTACAACATTTTAAAATCCCACTACTTTGAAAGAACAATAACTTTCTCCAATATTTGACCAGTTCGTTTACATTATCTTAAAATTGTGGTAAATAATATTTATTTTCATCATCAAAAACTGAAAGTGGAAATATTATACATACATATCTGCTATACTGCCCTATATCCTCATAGAACATAGTTCGTGGTTTCGTAAAGTCCATTTATTATCTGTTGTATATTTATTGTCTTGGCAAAATGCTCCAATGAATTTGAACCGGATGAAAACAGTCACCGCTCCCAAAATTAATTGAAAACTGAACCGTAGAATTTCTTACCGGGGGCTATTGTCTCCATTTCTACTTTAAGCATTTAAATTCTATGCCACTGAACCACAACACGGGAGGGTAAAATTGATTCATTGCTTACAAATTGAGTAATTCTGAAACTTGGAAAAATAACTAAAGAGAAATAATTATGACGACACAAAATTTATTAAGTTAAAGGGAAGTTTATTTGGGGTTGACTCATTTAATTTGAGACATCGAAGTATCATGAGAAAATTTACTTTGCGCTTTGAAATTTCAAATGGGAACCCCAAGATTTTGCATATAAGAACTTTACGTAAAAAAAAGGAACTTTTCTCTCAAATATTATTGTAAGATATTGCAGAATTGGTGGAAATAATTTTTTTAATTTAATTTAATTTTTTTTTAATGAAAAACCCATTATTGCATTGTATAATTCTATACATGAAAGATATTAAAATGTGTCTGAAGCCTTTTTTAATTATTGTATTGTAGATGGCGATTCAATCAGTGATAATGAGGTCTTACACGTCCCTTGCCTTTCAACGTCACGGTTATTGTGTTATTGAACCGTATTTTAAATGATTTCACGAACAAAGTAAAAGTGTTTTCGCATCAATCTTCGGCAAATATTCCTAATACGTTCAATTATATTGCTTTAAAAAAAACCCTGCAAAAATCCGATGATGTAAGGGCTGGTAATATAGCAAGGTAATTTTCTGGATGACCTTTGCCGATCCAGCGATCGTAAAAAGCGCGTTTTAATATTTATCTTGGTATAACTGCAAAGTGCTAACTTCATACAAAAACAACATGTTTAGTCGCTCTTTAAATCTTAGATATCCAGCAACATTAATAATTCCTACATTAAAATGTTTTGTTATTTTCGTTAATCTGAAGCATCTTTAATAAAATAGGGCCAATTACATTTCATCTTGGATATGAAAAAATCCGGATTTATTTGCATTTGTTATAAAAATCATCGTCCTTCTGCTACTGATTCATTAAATTATAATAACGATAAGGAATCTTTAGTATTCTGAAAATACTGTCTGTAAAATTCTTAAATTGCGTTAAATTTCTTAGGTTTAAGTTTGGGGTTACTGGGTAACATGTTTTGTTTTTATTATGTAGCCGAAGCCCAGGGGACAACCCTATGATGTGTCAGCATAACTTAGGCCGGAAGGGAATCAGGGTAAGGGGAATAAGGCAAACCGAATGTCTTGCTTTCGCATGGATCCGAGGTAGACAATAACCTCATCTCTGAACTGTGTAGTTTTAAGTTATTGCTATTGCAAATTAAAAATTCACCGGGAGGCCGAGGCTTGATCCTGCCACCGTGTCGTGGTGATCGTGCAACTAACCAATTGTTTCAACTCCGTCTCCGTGGCAAACACTACATTTTATTATTTTCTCCTGTAAAATATGAGGTACCGGAGTGTTCAGAAAGAAGACAAAAATTTGTAGAAAAGTTACTGAAGCTAAATATCGTATATAGATCAAAACAAATTACAAATAAAAGATAAAGAGTTTCGAGTTTCAAGTAAAAGATAAACATTTTATCGTATAAATTATTTCCCTGACCCAATTGAAGTGTAACGTAAGTATCCAATATTCTGGGATAATACATTAATGCGGGAGTTTTAGATTTTAGTCAAAAAATAAGACAATAAGAAATTGTTTCGACTAGTTGACCATTAATTAAGTAATTCTAGGTAAATTAGAAGCAAAAAACACAATTCCAAATTCCAAATTCTTTACTTAGAAAACTGTAGTAATGGTTTGAATGGTTCCGCCTCAATCCACCGTGTATGTGATTCCTCCGCATTCCTCCTTGGTACAGCCTGCCTCAGATGTTGATGCTATTGCTGGTTTGGTCAAGCCCGTTATAGAGAAGGTTGCTGATGTTGCCATCAATGTCTCTCCGCGAGTGTCATCCCAACCCACTTCCACCACATTTACGATCAACAAACTTGGCACCACCTGGACAGTATCGGAATGGGAGCAGAGACTAAAAAGGCTAGGTAGTAAACATTTATCTTTATCAAGCACAACTCCATTCCTTCTAAAGGGTGCACCTCATAACGCCAACGATTCCTGGGCCCACAGTTTTTTTTCCCGCAATTTTGGATTCACCCCCGTTAGCTGCCTGAAGTTACTCTCGTCAGACGAAGGGAAATCCATCAACTTCAAGATCTTCATCCCAAACAAATATGTCTGGCTCATCAGTAACCCCTCCAGCAAATTCTTCACTCTCGGGAACATCACAATTTCTAAGTGGACTACGAAGTACGTTAAGTTTAACCCTAAGCCCTCTGCACCTAACCCTAAATTAAATACTAAAAAACCTAACCTTACTAACTACCCCAAACGACCTTCTCCCATACCTAAATTTAGTATTCACCCTAACCATAAGAATCTTAGAACTAGTAGCAACATAAGTACTCCTCACTCTTCCGCACATCTCACCATTAATCCTAAATCTAGTAATCCTAACTCCAATTGGCAGTTCAAAATGGGACTATTTCCAAATTTTAATCTAAGTACTCCAGTCAAGTATCCCAACTTTATATATTCTCACACCCTTAACCCCCCTGTTCCAGTTACACCGAATCCCTCGAACACGTCCATTCCAACCGTCAACCCAACCAATACTGTTTTGAGTTCCGTATGTCCAGCGCACCCACCTAACCATGCACTCCCAACTTCTTCCGCTTGCCCTTCTAACCTCAAGCCAACTTCTTCCGACCACTCCACCACCTCTGCTCCGATTTCCGTCTGTCCCACCTCTCCTCTATATACGCAAAACGTTGCACCCGCTACTTCCTCCGCATGCCCACCTAATTCCACGCCGTCATCCTCCTACACTGTCGCCCCGTCTCAAACAAATTCTACCTCCGTTAACCCGCCCATTCCGCTAGCCAAAACTCCTATATCCGAACATCATTCATTTATCGATCCCCTTCTCCCACCTACAGTTAAATTGACTTTGCGCTCTGCTGATTCTGGCGATGGACGATACCTCTTGTCCCGTTTACGGGACCGTCGTATTTATGACAACGTACGTCTATTTCTAGCCTATCTCCACGACAAACCGAACTCCGTCTGTGTTGAAGGTAAAACCAGCACCAACGTCATGTTAAGTATACAACAAGAAGGCCTGCCCACAGACCCATCAGTCTTACTCCAACTTTTCACAAAATACCATGAATCATTCAATATACCTTCCCATAAAGTGTCAGAAGATCTATCCACCTATGCTGCGTACGTCAGTTCTCGCCGTATTTCCCATCTTCAAAAAAGTCGTAACGACTCCTTAAACTACTTTCGTTCCTAACCCCCTTGATTTCCCTATTTCTGACTTCCCCTCTATTTCACCCGCGGTTTCCGATCAAGATCCTCTCCCCAACAGCTTGTCGGTCTATTACCAGAACGTAAGAGGACTTCGTACAAAAACATCCAATATTTTTCTTAACTCCCACAAATTCCCGCACGATATCTTTGCCTTAACTGAAACCAATCTAACACCAGGAATTCTCGACAACGAACTATTCCCTCCAAACTATACCATTTTCCGTGTCGACGGTTGTATAGGCACCAATGATCCACCAGGTCGCGGGGTTCTCATAGCTGCTCACAACCGTTATGACGCCACCCTGCTAAAGACCTCCGACTCTACAATATCAGAATTCGTGTGTATAAAAATAGCACTAAATAAGTGTCTTCTGTACATCCTCTGTTGTTACATTCGCCCCTCTCAACCTTTAGACGCCTACGAGCCTATAATTGAAGCGATCGATACCCTGCTTGAGAACGCTAACGCGTCCGATGAATTTATTTTATTGGGTGACTTTAACCTCCCCCGTATCCAATGGTCATTGTCCGAGGACTGTTCTCACTTTGTCCCCCTTAACGCATCTTCGGCCAAAGAAGCCTTCTTTACCGATCAGCTCTCCGTTTCAGGTCTCTTTCAAGTAAGCGGAGTCAAGAACTTCCTGGACAGACAATTAGACTTAATCTTTTCTTCAGACCCAGTTAACTCGGCTGTCGCAGAAAGCAACCATCTTCTCTCCTCCCTCGACCGTCACCATCCTCCTTTGCTCCTCGTTTTCTCCTACGAACACCTTCATGCCGTTTCAGGCTCCGAGTCTTCTTTATCCTTCAATTTTCGTAAAGGTGACTTTGACAAATTAAATCACTTGCTCCTCAACTCTAATATTGGGGATATCCCTCAACATCTCCCAGTTGACGTCGCTTTAGAGGCGTTCTATTCGGAAATACACGCTTGTCTTACACAATCTATCCCTCTTCTTCCTCGTAAAAACTACTCCTCATCCCCCGTATGGTACGACAAAGAATTACGCTCTCTTCGCAACAGGAGAAACAAACGTTGGCAAACTTTTCTTCTAACCCAGACCGAGTCTGACTATTCTTCCTATCTATCTGCTTATACCTCTTTTTCTGAACGTTGTGATACCCTCTACCATGAGTACCTCCAACGGATGGAAACTAGCCTCATATCCGACCCCAAGCGTTTTTATAGCTTTATTAATTCTAAGAAGAAATCCAATGGTTACCCTTCCACCCTAAAGCTCGAGAGTACCTCTTCATCTGATCCTAAGGTTATCGCTAACCTCTTTGCACACTTCTTCAGTAAATCTTTCAGCGACAATTCTCTACAACCCGACCTTAACTATTTTGCATTCATGGACAAATGCACTCAAACGTCGTTTTCATCTTTTGACCCTGATCCTGAACTAGTCGCCGCCAGTATTAATAGGCTTGAGGACGACTTTCACCCAGGTCCTGATGGCATTCCGGCCATTGTTCTGAAAAAGTGTGCCATACATCTAGTCCAACCCCTTACTTTGCTTTTTCGTCTCTCGGTCACTCAAGGGGTTTTCCCTCAATTATGGAAAAATTCGTATATTATTCCCATCTTCAAGAAAGGTTGCAAGAACGATGTGTCCAACTACAGACCCATTGCTAAATTATCATCCATACCTAAACTATTCGAAAAATTGGTCTATGATTCCATGTTCTTCCACTGTAAGTCTATCTTCTCACTCTCACAGCATGGCTTCCTCAAAGGTAGATCTACAACCACCAACCTTACTGACTTCGTCTCTAAAACCCTATGTGCCCTGGAAAACGGTAAAGATGTTGATGTTATCGCCACCGATTTTAGTAAAGCCTTCGACAAGATCTCCCATAACGTTATCTTGTTCAAACTTGATCGCCTAGGCTTC
Source organism: Leptarthrus brevirostris (assembly GCA_964036015.1). Taxonomy (NCBI): domain Eukaryota; kingdom Metazoa; phylum Arthropoda; class Insecta; order Diptera; family Asilidae; genus Leptarthrus; species Leptarthrus brevirostris. The sequence continues at coordinate 146,002,242 of OZ038373.1, read as the reverse complement.
CCCCCCAGATTCATCTCCTGGATCCGATCCTACCTCAACAACCGTCAGTACAATATTCTTTTCAGTTCATCCATTTCTAACCCTATTGTCGCTCGTTCCGGCGTCCCTCAGGGCAGCCACCTAGGTCCATTGCTTTTTATCCTCACAATAAATGATGTTGAATGTGTCATCAAACACTCAGAGTTGTCCATTTATGCCGATGACATGAAAATAATCAAACATATCTCCTCCACTACCGACTCTCTTCTCCTGCAAGAAGACCTCGATTCATTCATCACATGGTGCATGAAAAACTTTCTTGAGCTCAATGTCTCCAAATGCCAGTCCATCTCTTATTCCCGCAAGCGTCTTACCGCCACGCCGAGAGTCTATATGTTAACCGACGTACCAGTCCCTATTCGTTACCTCTTTGTGTGACTTAGGAATAATCTGTGATAGTGAACTCAATTTCCGTTCCCACATTGACAGCATAATTAACAGAGCTAACTCCGCGCTAGGGTTTGTGAAGCGCTGGTCTAGAGAGTTCTCCAATCCTTATGTTTCCAAATCTCTCTACGTCTCCTTCGTTAGACCTCTCCTTGAATATGCCAGCCAGGTATGGTCCCCTACACAAACAACTCACATTAATAGGATTGAATCTGTCCAGCGTAGGTTTATTCGCTTTGCTCTACGTGATCTTCCGTGGGTTGACAGATTCAACCTTCCTCCCTATGAAAACCGTCTGAAACTGATCGACTTACAACCTCTAAGCAAACGTCGTGATGTTTCCGACATTCTCTTCATTTATCAATTATTAACTGGTGCCATAGACTGCCCCTCAATCCTGCAATCTTTACCCATCTATACCAATCCCCGTAACCTTAGGTCCACTCCCCTTTTCCGACTCGATCGCCATCGCACAAACTACGGTCAAAGCGAGCCAATTACCAGGATGTTACGAAAAGTCAACGACCTTTCCTCTTTTGACTTCCATCTGAGTAAATCATCACTCCACAAAGCCTTATATCTTGACCCCGCCCATCTTGATCCTGATCGCCTACTTTAATTCTTCTTCCTTTCGCCTTCTGCCAGTTACCAATATATATAGCTCATATTGTAGCTTATACTTTTTATTTATTTATTCCTAATTATTCATTTATTATATTCTGTAGAATTAGTATTAAGTTATAGTTTGTATTTAATTTTTTATTTTTGTATTTTTTATGCAATAGCTTGTATTAAGCTTAAATAAATAAATTATAAATTAAGAGCTGTTAGTAAGCATAAGGTGAACTGGTAATTGGTTAAGAGTTTTTTTAGTTATAGGTAAGTATTTTTTATTTTAACTTTTTATATTATTAATTTGAATTTAATAAAGAAATTTTAATAGACCGTCAAAAGGGGTATTAAGCAACAGTTTTTTTTTTCTTCTTTTGGTTGTGGTTCAGGTGGTTCTGCAATATGCCGTAAATCCTCGGCAGAAACGCTTTTTCCAAGTGGAATCTTTACCTGCTTCTTTCTAGTTTTTTGTTACTGTTCTACGTCTACACTTTGAAGATTTTCGATGAATTTGATAAATTGTTCATCTGTTCGTCAGTTTCATTACTATGCGATTATTGTCTTTGAATTTTTGGCAGTAGGTTCAACATTTTTGGCAAATTAAGTGGATATATGCCACATTTTTCAAAACCAGATTTAATATTGAATTCGATTGTTTCTTCGGGACTGAGGTTTCGTTTTTATCTTCACCGTTTTTCCAATTACGCCAATATATTTTCAACGGAGCGTACATTGCTACATTCAACGGTTGAAGTATGGGCGTAGAATTAGGCGGTAAAAAAACTAATTTAATATCGCACAGTTCGCACAATAGAATTACTTCCAATGATCAGTAGATAAATTATCACCAACAAGAATTGTTGTTCCTTCTTGCTGACGTAAGAGAGGAATCACAACAGCTGCAATCCAATCCTGGAAACAATCTCTACCAAACCATCGAGATTTGGAACGATTGTAAAGTGTCTGAGGTGGATCACCTTTTGTCCATGAATCGTACATATTTTATGCTTTATAAACAACATACAACGGAAGTTTTTCACCTGCAGCATTTGCAGTTTCAATGTATTCTGATGTTAGCTTTGCAATAACTATTTTTCTACCGGGATTATCGACAAAATTAGTCTCATCGTAATTATAGATGTGTTCTGGTGGTATATTACGCAACGACATACTTTATTCTTTGAAATAATACCCGATAAGTTCAACATTTACTGCGGCACGACTTCTTTTGATGTTTCCACAAAAAAGCATTTAAGTAATTGACCCCTGGTATATTATTTGTAAACCGAGGAATTGTTATGTTGTTAGTGTTCAAATATTGTGCGATAATTTGTTGGAGTTCATATATACCAACAGGGTAGCCACATCCTGCACACGTTATAAGACGATTACAGATACTGTTTTTAAGCTGATTTAGGTGATAGTTTGAAAACAACAGGGGTAATCATTTATATCATGCTTTTAAACTGTCTAAAAATTTGAAGTGTAATATTTTGTGATGCTCAATGCTACGAACTTTCCAATATGCATCAAATTTAAAAATCCATTGACAAAAAAGACAGTCAAAAATTCAAAATTGAAACTAAAGTTTTGTTGCTTAACACCCCTTTTGACGGTATGTTAGATGAAATTAAAGGAGATTTATTTGAAATATTTGTTCTGAAAATTATAGAAATTAATTACATTTACAAGGTTTTCATGAAATGATTAAACTGCTTAGATTGCAGTAGTGGATACCGCAGTTTTTTTCTCTTTACATGTGCTTAAAGTGATTACTTTTTTTGAGGTATTGATGAATTATTCGTAAATGAAATGTAAATAAAATCACTACTAATTTATTAAATTGAAATTTATTTTCAGTTCGTACTTTACGTATATGAGATTTTTTGTCACTTCTAAACAACACTATAGCAGAGAAGACGTAAATAACCTTAAATTTACTTATTACTGAATAAAGTACAAGCGATTATGCCGGTTTTAGTATTATTTCCTTATAGAAGGATCCCGCAAACTATATTGACAAAATACGTCATTTTGAATATCTTATTAATGATGTTTTCGAGAAACATGTACCGTTAAAAACTCGTAAACTTTGGTTCACTTTTCGAATTAAAACTTTAATCTCACGAAGAAATACTGGGAAACTTTTCGCGTTTTGCGCAATAATGTACACCTGGAAATAATACGTTCTAGCAGATTGCACTTCGGTTCAAAGCTTGACACTAGGTTTCCCACTAAAAAGTTCTGGCGTAATATTGGAGATATTGGTTTGGTTAGGTCGAAGGGTTTGAGTGTTGATGCTGACCGTAATGAACTCAACACTGCGTTCGTTGATTCAGAGTCTGATGAAACAGGTGACCACAAAAACTTGTCTTTCAATCTATTTTTGGTTCATCTTACGACGGGTTTTACTTCACGCAGGTTTGCTCCGAAGAAGTATTTAAAGCTGTCGCCTCAGCCACCTCCAATGCTTTTGGTCCCCCATTTGGTTATCCCCATTTCCAAAAATTCTAAGCGGAATGTTCCTGATTATCGGCCTATTTCTATTCTGCTTTTTATATCTAAAGTCTTCTAATGGTTACTACATCACCAGCTAGTCCGGATTTGATATTCGGGTGTCTCTGGCATGATAACTGTGCTTACCCTTCTTGATTTATTCAAGGCCTTTGATAAAGTGGACCACTTGCTTTTGGTTGATAAACTTAAACGATCATATACTTTTCCTAGCTGTGCATGTAAGCTTTTTTGGTCTTATTTAAGGGAACGCCAGCAGAAGGTATATTGCGGTGAATCGTACTAAGATTTCCTGCCTGTATCTAGCGGTGTTCCGCAAGGATCAATTCTTGGTCCTTTATTGTTTTCAATATTTATTAATGATATTGCTTCGGTAATAAAAAATTGCAAATTCCATTTATATGCTGATGATTGTCAAATTTATATTTCAAGGCGACGAGAATTAATGGAGAATGCAGTAACTAGGTTGTTGGATGGTACTTCAAAACCATACAGTAAAACTGTTAAAAATCTTGGTATAACATTTAACACAACGCTGACATGATTTGCACATACAAACTTAGCAGTTTCTAGGTTATATGGGACTTTACGTAAATTATCAATAGCTGCCCGTTTTACCCAGCGTAATACATGAAAGATGTTGGTGAAATCACTTATTGTTTATTTAATAAGGCGCAAACTTAATGTTGCTTTCCATTCAGCGGTTCGCTACGTTTTCGGCTTAAGAGGATTTGATAATGTTTCTCGATACGTTAAATCAATTTTTGGATACACTTTAGAATGTTATCTTAATTTTAGAGTAATCATATTTTGACACAATTTAATAGTAACTAAAATTCCAAGTTGCTTGTTTGAAAAATTAGTACTTTCTCGTTCTAATAGAACTAGAGAATTTAGAATTTACATCCCACATATCTCTGCCTTCCAACAAGGTCTCCAGACTGATTGTGTCTACATCGACTTCAGCAAGGCATTTGATAAGCTCCCTTACTCCGTGATTATGCTAAAGCTTGAAAGGATGGGTTTTCCGCCTTTATTGCTCGACTGGATCTGCTCTTACTTAAAAAATAGGACTTACCGTGTCTCCTTCCGCAATACTTTATCCAGAGTCGTTAGAGCTTCATCTGGTGTGCCGCAAGGTAGCCATCTGGGGCCGTTGTTGTTTATTCTTGCCATTGACGACATCGTCACTCTGATTAAGCACTCCAAAGTTTTAATCTACGCAGACGACATGAAGATTTTCTCATGCGTTAGAAACAATTATGATTCTGCCTGCATTCAGGATGATTTGAATACCTTCAGGGGTTGGTGTGCCTCAAATGGACTGCAACTTAACCTGGATAAATGTGAAGTTATGTCATTTTCTAGGAGCATCAATCAGCTCGTCTTTGATTATACCTTTGCGGAAACTACTATCCGTCGTGTGGAATCCGTTACTGACCTTGGAGTAAAGCTAGACAAAAAACTCGATTTCACTCTTTGGTTTTGTTAAGCGGTGATCAAGGGAGTTTTCTGATCGACAGACACTAATCCACTTATTTTGTTCTTTAGTTAGACCAATTCTCGAGTATGCATCTCAGGTTTGGTCTCCCCGCTTTTCTGTTCATTCTAGACGCATTGAGTCGGTGCAGCGGAACTTTGTTAGATCCGCACTATGGGACCTCCCGTGGAATGATCCATTAAGGCTTCCTCCTTATGAGGATCGCCTCCGATTGCTTACTATGCACTCGCTGGAGGAACGACGTAGAATTGCTAACCTAGTATTTATTCACCAGCTTTTGAACTCGAATATAGACTCTGGCACTCTCGCAAGTTTGGTTACTTATAGGCATACCCCGTATAGCTTAAGGAGATTGCCTTTACTACATGTTATCCACTCCCGATCTAACTATGCTATGCACGAGCCTATTAACCGCATGTGTAGGGCCGTGAATACGTGTACGTTCTCTGTTGTCTCTGCTCCCCTGATTGTAGTGTTTGGGAGTGTTTTGGATTTTCACTAATATTTTATGGCATGGGTTATGGGAGCCTCATTCACCTCAATATATGCTATATTCTGGTGAATAGGTCAATTGATTCCAGGCTTCTGCCTGTGAAGTGCGCCTTCTGAGTTAGAAGGTTTAATTCTAATAATAAAGTAGCGTTCAATGTACCGAATTTTAATTATCTTGTAAGCGAGCGTCAATTCTTTATTTATGCCATTGGGTTGTGGAATTCTTTGCCATTTGAAATTAAGAATAGTGGAAGCAGCAGGTTTCGGGCGGTATTATTTGATTTTCTATCTCGTAGGTTATAACTGGAAAATGTGAACTACATTATTTATTATTTAATGATTAGTTTTTATTGACCTTGATTTCTAAAATCAACTTTCTTTTTTCTTTTAATTAATAGTAAATATTATTTGTGAATATTGTTCATAACTGCTGAAAAGTTAGTTTGTTAATTCCTTTAATAAAACAAACTTTCGCAGCTTTCAATTATATGCTAATCGAATCTCGTAAGTCTCGTTTTCATAAGGATATAGTTCTTAGAACGTCATATTTTTAAATCATCCTGATATATTAGTGGATTAATATGTGTATGCATTAAATTTAATTATATTTCAGTTTATTAAGTAAAAGAGCTAAAAATTCAAATGGATGTAATTCAGCATAACTTTTACAAAAGTCACTCATTTAAAAGTAACTACAAAAAGTTTTCTTTTCTGTAGAAAAACACATCCTTCATTTATATATAAAACAGAAATGTATGAATATACAAAAAAGGAACGACTTTTAAATGCGTTTAGAATTATTCTTTTTCAACTAGGTAGTTCTACAAAAAATAAACTAAAAGTGGCGTGCATAATTATATATGTCAGTAAATTTAAATGAATTTATGAAATCAATAAAATTTTAATCTCTCATTTCAAATTTGTTCAGAAATCCTTTTCAAATTTGATTTCTTCTTATCCTTCTTGCTACGATTGGTTTTAGTGCTCCATTTAAATCATTTTTGTCTGGTAAGACATTTTGCTATAGAATTTTCTCTGAAATGAAGATCTTATTAACTTGACTTGCTTTCGGAGGATTTTGCCTCATAGGCTTCGGAGGGTATGTACCTTTAATCCAACTAATTCTTGTGTGCGAAGACCGGAAACAATTCTATCTACTTTGTTGGCTTTAGGTTGAAAGTTTCTTTTATCTTTCTGTAATTTCTCGCTACTTCAGTTTGAAAACTCTTGGAGCTTTAATAATATAATTATGATTTTAAAGTCTAATTTTACTAGGCTTAATACAATTAACAACGTGAACAAATTGCAAATATAAAGTTCGAATAGAGGTTAACTTGAGAACGACTTCACTGATTGTACCAAGTTATCAAGTTTTACGTTAGGTTAAGAAATATTATATTTATATTGTTAAGTTTTAGTATCCCATGTAAAAATAAGGACGTGTTTGACCTGGGTCAGGCCAGGGCCATTTCTATTCAATTTTCGCCCGATCTCCGACAAAAGACAGCACTGTCAACTTATAGAATCATTTCTACAAATTACATGAAGCGTAAATTTCGAAACATTTTTCCAATATTAATAAAGATTGGCAAAAGGTTACTACAGCACTGAAAAATCGTCTGGAAAATTTAAGATTGCCTGAAACCTGGGTTGATATTAAGAAACCAAGTTTGTGTATTAGGCTTTGGGTCAGCGTTAAAAAGTCCAATTTGGTTGCCAAATTTCAAAATTTTATTTTACAATGTTGCCTGCAACCTTTAGTCATAGTCGATTTCTAAATTTAGTTTAAAAATCACAATTGTTCTTATTTTCCTAACTTATCTCTACTTCCCGTAACCGCTTGTGCGGTATGGGCCGGAAGAAGGTATTTATTTGATTCAATTGTAATTTTGGTTGAATTCCGAACCTCCGACATTAACAGGTGGAGGAAAAATTATGGACCAAAAAGTCTTTTTTAAAGAAAAATTAGTGGTTTTAATAATTTGGCCAGCGATGTATGCCAAGCTGCTTCTAGTAAATTGGAAAATACTGGTTTGGAAAGACTTTGTCCTATGTGGTCTCTTTGTCATTTAATCAGCAATATATACCACGATGATCTAAGTGCTTTAAATTTTCATACGTCTAAAACCTGCAGAAGAACTGAAGTATTTGGTAATATTTTAAGATGTTTACAACTTGAAATATGGGACATATCCCCACCACATATTAGAAATGCTATCTAGACGATATGTACATTTGGCACTGGCCACATTATTAAATCAAAGAAAGAAAACTTCTTCGGTCATCCAACAGTTTTCAATGACATAATACGTTATATCCGAGTATTCTTTATGTCTGAAGTGGTTTTTATTTAAACAATATTAATGGAGGATTTTTTTCCAGACTTTTAAAGTCATATAAACATACATGCGAACAAAGAGTTTATGTAGTGTGCAAAAATTTTAATTCTGACTGGGTTGCTTGATGCGGGAAATATATAAAAGCAACCAAAAATTTGTCACTACTTCGTTCAAAGCCGTTTATCTAGTAGTAGCTCATCTTTGCTAAGGTACAAACTTACCCCACTTCGACATGGTTTCGAGTTTCCAGGCTAATCGACCTCCACCTGGAACACCTACTATAAATCAGGAAATTAAACACGGAGTGAATGTCTTAAATGGGTATCTTCCCCTTTCATCCTTTCACCTTAAACAGTAGTGTTGATTTGGGGATTCTGTATTTCTTTGCAGCACCAGACACCGATACACCACTTAGTCGAATTTTGGCAATCGCTTGACAAAGCAATTCAGTAGTATAGTATAAAGTCCACCAAGCCCTTTGCCGTTTTACAGGAACTAGAGAGAGAATTGTGTTTCTAACAACCTAGGTAACATAACCAACTATTTTTCTAACAAGCCTAATGGATTTCTTCGTCCCTTAGTTTCTGCGTCTCCAATTTGTAATTTGTATCTTAAGTTTCTCATCATGAATCTCAAAAGCTATTAAGGTAGTATGATTTGAATGTAGCATGTGGTTCCTTAAATTGGAGGTGGTGCGAAAAAGCATCTAAATTTGGAGCTTTAAATGTTGCTTGGAATACAATTCCATACGTAAAATTAAAGGTTTCCAATAGTGATGTTCCATCATAATTCCGAGAATCATTTCCAATTAGTTGTTGTCTTGAAGTTAGTTAATTTTATTTTTATTGCAATTATACCCAAATACAATGCTCTCAAAAATTTCTGAACTTGTTACTTTTCTTCCCTACATGTTATGAAAAACAATATCTCTCTGGCTATCTGTTCATTAGTGCTTATAACTCGAGAACCATAGATCCGATTTAAATGCTCGTTTTTTTAGTTTATAGATATTTTCTCTGACCAGGTTTTAGTGCATATTTTATTGCGCTCGGTAACAGAACAAATAAGCAGTGTTGATTTCAGTTCATTTAGTTCGATATCTTCTTCTGATTTGAAAATTTTTCTAACTTGGCGGACCCAAAATCAATATTATGTGACGTAATATTCAAGATATTTCGACTGCGAGTACACTAAGCTATATTTTATTCTAACTGGAAAAATGGCGTGAAAATAATACCCTTCTCTTAATGGAGCTGCGCCTGCCATAACAGGCTTAGTGAATCAACGGCGACATTTGGTTTAGTTTAAATTTTTTTTTCCAATTTGCAATAATTGTTTTATACAATAAAAAAAACTATTACAATTCGTTGAACAATTTATTCAAAATAAATTTCCAAAAAACGTGATTTTTTCAACGAAAAAAACGGGAAAGACACCGTAAGACCACGGTTAAGCTGGAACCTTAGAGACCAAAAGGAGCAATAGGAAAATAAGGAAAGCCAGAGATGACATAGCAAAGATAAAGGAAGGAGGATCATACGTCCCAGGAGTTTTTTAACAATAATACAAATAAAAAAAAAGCTTTTATAATTTTTAATAATCGTAAAAAAAGTTTCTAGAGAAAAATTGTTAACAGTTCCAAAAATTATTTAAATCTTTTCGTCAAATTTATTGAATTTCACGCTGAAGGTGCATCGTTATAAATGAAAGCGGAAGGAAAATTAACTCCAATTTAATTTTTAGTTTCTGAGAACAAAAATTTTCACTTGGAATGTACCCAAAATAGAAATAAAATCTTATAAAATAATGTTTTTCTATTTTATTTTTTCGTCTTTTTAAACATAACTAATCGTTTAAAATCTTTGAAAGTGTTAAACCGAGGTAACTCTGAAAATATAACATCTCATGTTGACTCGGAGTTAGATCGATGAAGGCATGGTAGGATCACCACGCCATGGTTCAAGGATTCGAGCTAAGTTATTAAAAAATAAAGTTTAACAATCCACTACGGCTCTGGGCTGCTGTCTAGCTTGCAGCAATGCAAAAAAAAGCAAGACATTCATAATCTCTAATTCCTAGTATCTGAAGGATCGTATTTTAGATATCCTAATTTTTCGAGATATAAGCCGCACTTAAAGATGAAATTGTTACGTAAAAATCGATGTCTACTTTATAGGGCCTCCATTATGTTAAACATTCAAAATTCAAAATAAAAAAAAACCATCCATCAGGTACTAGGAAATTTCGCTCTCTTTTCTGCCACGGCGAAATCCTGGTTACTCCAAACCTTGTTTTGTAGACATTGCCTACTTCTAGAAGGCGTGGGAAAAAAGTGGGGGAGGATGAGCTCGAAAAGGAATTAGATCATTAAGGCCACTAGTTGTACTTTTGTGTTAAAAAAGTCCGTTCTTTTATCTGTCTTTCTCTTGCTATAAAATATGTTTGAAAAACGGGTTGAAAAAAGCCCAAAAAAGTCGTATGCCCCAAAAATATATTTCTAGTCTTTAATATGATTTTTGATCTATTTCGAAACCGAAGTTTGAAAGCTTGGCACTCGTAGATGGGACAGCCGATAGAGTTAGGGTAAATTGCGTTGAATTTCGTTAATTTAGGTCTTTTGGGATGTACATTTTGATGTAGGGACCCCTAATAAATCGGGCGATACGTACTCCCACACAAAGTATCAACCATATACTTCAAAAGAGGCCAGGTTAATTAGGTTTGTTTCTTTACCTGCAGGAATTATAATTCCTGCGAAGGAAACTGCAGAAAGTCGTTTTCGTCTCAGTTTGACAGCATATTTTTGCTGATGTCACCGCTTCCCCTTCTGCAGGAAAGTTCAGAAATTTGCAGTAGGTTTAAACTGCCTTACTTTTCTTGCTGATGTCAAATAGCTGAGTTGTGTATTATTGAGGTTGTTCACTTGTCACTTTTGGCACTCTTCTTCTACTTTTTCAGGAAATATTAGAAAACTGTTTTCGTACTTTTGATAACTGCACCCCCACCACATAAAGAAGGAAAATGCAGGAATTTTCAGCTGCAGAATTAAAGAAACAGACCTATTGCTTGATAGTTTACTAAAATCCAATTTTCCTCTTTTGAAACTATAAACTGGAAAAATTATGAAAACTTCTCAAAAACATTTCTGCTATCACTTATAGTTGTTATAGTGGCTACGAAACGAATTCAATATTTCGTGAAAATCCCGTTGAAACAAGAACTTCGTTCATTCATTTACTGTTTCTCTAGTTCCCGTAACTCTTTGTGGGCCCTGGGGAGGGGGAAGAACTTCACTTGAACCGAGACAACGATTGCAGGTGAACCTAAAATTTTAAAGTGCATTCCGAATATTTACTGTTTACTCGAAAAGTATTATTAATTATAGTAATTTTCAACCGATTTCAATAATTCTTTAAACTCTTACTTAAGGGTGTAATTTGAAGTATTTCAAAACATTTTTGGCGCATATTAGTTAAAAAAACACATAAAAGCGGCTAAATTGTTAACAACTAATGGCAATTCTACATTAATAAATATTTTACACGTTAACAAAAAACACCTACTTTGTGCGAAAAGTTAAATCAATGAAAGGGGTTTTTTCGTTGACAAAATACAAAACAATTTCCGAGGACCTTTTGCGCTTCTCACATTTCACTTACTTGGAAATAATTTCTATTCTATAATTATTTCAAATCTTAATTAGTTTTTCGATGGATAGTGTTGTGTGTAGTTGTTTTTAACCAATCAAAAAACTTATTTGATTACTCTCTAAAAATGATTTAGTAAAAATGTTACTGGTCCATCCAGTAAACTATAATTTCACTGGAAAATTAGTTTACTGATTGAACCAATAAAAATTCTGAATGTTTCTTTCGGGTTTATGGCTCATGATGTCGCATATACGTATGACGATATTTTATTGATTATTTATTATCATGTAGTTTAAAGTGCTTATGAAATGAAATAAATTAATACTGATAGCCTAAACTAAACAATTGTACTATTTTAACGACTATATTAACGTAGATAAATTAATTTCATAAGTTTAAGTCAACTTACATAAGATATGGTTATAGACTTCTATATACACTATGAAAGGCTTACAGCTGGTTTGTCGATGAAAATTTGAGGAAGTTTTTATCTCCTATTACTAAGATTATAATGTCGACAAAGAGAAGTAAAATCATCACATAACTCACTCAGGTCCGGGTCCAGTTAAAACCATAAAAACTTCCTTGTGATTAGCTAAAACCTATGGTTTATTATTTTACGCAAAGTAAAAATGAAATAACTTTTTTACAAAGTTCGGCGAGAGAAGTGAGGTAGGAAGAGGGTCATCTGTGAGCCTCGATCGGTATTGGAAAAGTTTTTGCTTTAATTTACCCTCATTTTTATTTTTTGACCAGAGGCATTGTTGAAGAATTCCCTATGTTGAAGCACGAACACTCGTTCGAAGGATTTGTAAGTGTCAATCATTTTTTATGTACAAAAACTTGCAGTTTTCATAGTATGTGTCATTAATTTTTAATTTTTCAGGAGCATTTTTTTGATCTTGATGCAGGTATTAGTGTCATTGAGTTCCATCTGACAAATTTAAGAAAAGGTCTGAGTCCGTCAATAAAAATATTCAACAAATAAAAGAAAATAAATTGATATTGAATCCTCTAATATGAAAGGTAGTGAGATGAAATAATTAATAAAAAGGTAATATTTAATATTTTCTACATAATAACACTACTCTACAAGATTTTGCAACTGGACAATGAATATTTGTTTCCGAAGTAACTTTTCCCGCTGAAACCGAATCCGGGCTCAGAATTGTTCTATCAAGTCTGGTTTTTGAGATATTCTAACCTAAAAGTGCTAAAAACACTGTTTTTTGACATATTTAAGGTTATGTGGCACTGCAAATTTTTTCTTTATAAAAAAAACCGTGTATGGGATCTTATAGTACAAGTCTTCTTTTTTCAAATGCCTTTGAGTTTGCTTAAATATCTTTTTTTTTCGCTCAGATATTGCGTTTTGAAATTTTAATGTTCGTGAGTTTGACCATGAAAATTTCAAAATGCGACATCTCGGCAAGAAAAAAAAAAATTTGAGCAAACTCAAGACTTGTATTATAAGATCCCATACACGGTTTTTTTATAAAGAAAACATTCACAGTGCTACATAACCTTAAATGTGTCAAAGAACAGTGTTTTTAGCACTTTTAGGTTAGAATATCTCAAAAACCAGACTTGATAGAACAATTCTGTAAATGATTTAGTAATTTTTTTTAATCAAAAAATGTGCAGAAAATGTGTTTTTTTAGATTTGTATAATGAAATTAAAAATGCCAACAAAAGCTTTACAAGATAAATATGACAACAGAAGATCATGGATTAAAAAAATTAACTTACAATGATACATCCGCGTTTGCAGAATTTTAATGGAGAAATGGTATGACTCCTGGTAATTTATGTATATTGGAATTTAATACTCATGCATCAAGTAATTAATTTCTTTCTCGATTTACTTAGAAATCCAAAAAATTTATCCTCAAAAAGGAGATAATTTTTTGGCAAATTTTCCAAGTTCTTATGTACGCAGGATTTTAAATTATAAACTGTTGCAAACTTTAATAATAATCGAAAATGGTAAGATTCTTTGTAGCATAAATACAATAATACTGAATAAAACAATTATTGATGAATTTTTTTTTCGAAAGTTTGCGTGCATTGCTCGAGCTTGCTGAATTACTTCCAGTATCAAACGCTACAGTAGGAAGAAAGATAAGCAATATTTCATTATTCACTGGTTTTCTTAGTATCCATTCAATGGTTCAACCAGTAAAATTTTACTATTTCCCATTGCTATACTAGCAATGGTTCAATCAGTAAATATAGTATTGACTTGAAATTAGTAAATAGATGCTAATTCCTTTTTAGAGAGTAGGTGTGATAAAAAATATAACGCGTATGACTGCCCACATTTAAAACGAGGTGCTAATTTCCCCGATTCGATATGAATTTGCTATTTGCTAATTAATTCCCGATTCGATATGAATTTGTAAAAATTTTAAATTTTGCACTAAACATTTTCTTTAAAAATATGTAAGCGAACTTTCACAAGCAAATTTTACCATATCTACAAATTGTATTAAGGGGGAAGGCCATGCATGATTAAGTGCTGTACCAAATCAGATTATATTTAGGGAGAAATTTAAGGACATTTAAAATTTTATAGATTTAGTGATTGAAAACAACCTGAAGGGTGCAGATGGAGTACTTTAAAAGTTCGAGTTATAATACTGGAAAACTCTGCTACCTTGAAAACTTTAAAGGAACGAAATTCGACAACCTTTTGTCGAAGTATGAATTTTTAACTGAGCCGATGTACCTTTTCAATGTCAAAATCCTGGGAAATTACGGAATTTTTGTTTGTCTCCTTTTTTGGGTCGTGCACTACCTCTACCTTTCGCAGGCTACAGATACCATTCTTAAATTTCACAAGCCTTTATTAATACGCTTACGGTGACTTTGACTGATATCTTTTACCCGTCAAGAAATACTACCCTACCCTATGAAAAAGTTCTGTAAGGCCACAGGCCCCTATCACCACCCCATGTCGAATTAAACTTTCAAGCTATTTTATTGGTATAGTACTTAGCAGATGACAACTTCGAGCACAAACTAGTTAATTTGTAAGATGTGTGCTACATCTTATAAATTAACTAGTTTGTGCCCGAAGTCTACGTCTTGAAATATCCAGAAATACTGCAAAAACTCTACGAAAAATAGAAAACTCATCAAGATTGGTTGGTTTAAGAGATAAGTTAATTGATCTTAATCAACTAAAAGATTTTAATTATAATTCAGAGATTCAAACGAAAAGAAGACGCTTTCCCCGTTCAAGGTTAATACAGACTTTTACGTGACACTCTTTTAATCTTCATAGCAATGGAATCATAACCATTGTCTTGGCTCGGTGTATTTCAGGATTTTCAAACATATATATAAATCCGGTAGAAAAGCTAGAACTGGGTTAGAGAGCTTTTGTCATTGCAGCAGCCATTCACAGCATCAGCTGTTGTTTAATTGTTCCGCATCCCTCATGAAGTACATAGCTATAAGCTTCGTCATCCATTCTACCCTTGATGGTTCATGCTTCAGGAGTTTTCATGCGACTCTTGCAGTACATACGTATTGTGTTATCAACTACTGGTAGAATGTGCGGCATTACGATTTTCATCCCCTCTCCACTATTGAGCTCTACTGCCATTAAAACCACCACCACTTCCACTCCCTTGAACTGCTTGTCAACTTTGTCATTTTTATTGTTTAAGGGAGCTTTTGACTTGTTACTGCTGGATGCCGTTATTTTTCTTGAAGATGTGTTGAATGCTTTGTTGTTTCAAAATTAATGACTTGATGGCACACAATCTTGATCTCTTGCACGAAGGATTCTTCTATGTTCTTTGTTTCGCTACTCGCCTTAAAAACGCTGCCGTTAACTGACACTAGGACCATAAATGACTACAATAAAAATTCTTCTTAACGGCTACGTTTATAGATATTTTTCTTAGATATTCGCGGTTTCTTTAAAACATTCTATCTAACAGTTTGCCTGACAGCCGACAATAACTTTTCTTTGTAATTTTAATGGCGTTAATTTTTTGTAATCAAAAAATTTGCTTTTGGAAGAATTTTGAAAAAAGAAATAAAAACTCTATCGTTGAGAAAATTGCTTAGATCTGTCCAAGTTTCCTTTTTCACTCAAACTTAGCCTAGGTCTTCTCTTATGACACTCATTCATGAGTTGAGTGAACTTGTCGGGAAAGGAATTTTTAATTAAGTCTTGAAACCACGGTTGTCAACTACACAGCCTTAAGTTGACATCATATGATACCTTCATCTTATTTTTTCCTACTTGAAAATTATGCCTTCATATTTATGGAGTTTCTTCCTCTATCCGGGGAATGCTCAAGGAAATGCTTAAAGGAAAATAGCGGTACGCCCCTCGGAAAGATATTTCTGCGTTTCCTCAATTTTTTTCTTATTTCGTGAATCAATTATGTAGACTGTTTGAGAGGAAAGTAGGTCTTATTTGCTAGAAAATCCCATTAGGGGGTTACCCTTTGTATTATTCTTTGCTAGCTTAGAAAGCACACTTAAGAGTGTAAATATAATTAAATTTTGCAAACTCCACGTTGAGAAACATGCATGAAGACGGGAATCGAATTCGTAAAAAGAAGGATTGATACCTAAAAATCAATGAACGAGGTACGTCGAGCAGATTTTTTCAAAGTAAATTTTGGATACTCACTTTTTTCGTGAAAAGGTAAGAAGATCATGTTACCCTAATAAAATTATTCAGCTATAGTCATGAATAGGGACTTTTTTAAATTACAATTTGTTATAAAGAATTCTGGGGCTTTGGTTTTTAATTACTTTTGAATTTAGCTATCTAGATGAATGATACTGGGGCGTTACGCACTACCCCAACGGAGGCTCTAAATGTTATGCTGCCTCTTGACCACCACATCAATTATATCAATTTAATATCTATGGCCACAGTAATATCATCGAATTAACACTACTACTGGGATAAGTGTGAAAAGTGAGAACCGATTCCATTTTGCTTCGATGAATTCCTATATGAAAATGTTCACAATAGGCATAGATGAAGATTTGAGCCTAGAGTCATGCATAAAGCTAGCACTGAAAATCTGGGCACGCCGACCTAGGTTTTATGCGCATTGGTCAGTTTAAAAATTGATAGTGAGTTCAGTCAATACGTGCCTTACAGCGTGATTGTCATTGTGCACACGAGTGTATAAAGTTTATAATATATTAAAAAAAGTTTTAATATTGTGAGTATTGTAAAAAAGGTTTTTAATATTATTATTACATTGTTTTTTAAAAATTGAATAAAAGTGGTGTAAGTAAACGTAAGCTGCGACGAGTAATTAAAAATGCTTAAGAATATTGTTTTTAATGTTAAATATTTCGTTAACAGATGGACATCTTTTTTTGAATTTAATCCGATATATTTATAATTGTTTGAGTTAAATAAATACATAATAATTGAATAAAAAACATAGCATTTGAAATTTGATAATCCTCAAGGGAAGTGGAGAGGTGATTTTGTAGTTAGAAGTATACGAAAATTAAATATTGAAACGAACGCTACACTGTACCCAACCTTGATTTGACGACGAGTCTTAGTGTCAGAATTCTGTCTGGGAATGAATGTAGAAACGCTGAACTGCTCAACTGCTACGACACATCACTTCACTGACTGCACCAAGATGGATTGTGGTGTCAATGTGGGGTCTTTTCTGATACACTAAATATATCAGAGTCCTATAGACTGCGCAAGCGTATTCCAAGCGGAGGTGGTTGTAGTCCTGAAGGCATGCTGTTTGCTGGGACTCACCGAAGTACCAATGAATACCGTTCGGCCAGCCAGGTTGCCACAATGGCGCTTGACTCAGTAACTATCGCCTCAAAGCTAGTGAGGGACTGTAGAGGGAAACTCACCTCTCTAAGGGGTATATTTAATATCACCCTTGCCTAGGTTCCAGGTTATAGGAACATTCCAGTGAATGAGGGGGCGGATAAGTTCGTAAGAAACGGTTCTGCTCTCCACTGCGCCGGATAAGAAGCGCTTTATATACCATTAAACTCCCTTAAAAGGGAACTTTGCCAGCACTTCTTAGCGAAAGTTTACCGAAGATGGAGTGCTTCCTCAACCTGTGGCATATCGAGAGCGGCTTGACCAAGCCTTAAAAGAACAGAACATCAGAGCTGCTCAGCAGATTTTGTGGGTCGAGGGTTCACTGTAAACAACAACCGGGTCTTACAGGTCGTGGTAACAAAACGACGCATTTAAAGCTAATTGTGGTGCTAACCAATCAGCTATCTAGAAATATCTGAAATGATATAAAGGAATCCTAATTGAAAGAATCGGTTGTTAGTTCATCTCTTTCGACGAGTAGTCGACGGTAGTCTGAACCTTGAACTGTTATTGTAAGCAATGAGCAAACTTTTAAATTTATCTTAATTACCTAACGGTATTTAGGGAAGCTTGTAACGTTTAAACATGAAACTTAACATATTAGACCATAGCCGCTAACTAATCGAAAGCGCAATTTAATTTAAATTTGACCTTTTACCGAAAGCACTGAAATTTGCTTGGCTTTGTTACCTTCCAACGAGTTATTGCTTTTCCGCGACGTAAACATGACCGCAGTCGGCTGGGAGCTCTCTCACTCTCTTTCTTTTTTATCTGCCAATCAATTTGTTTTCTCTTTTTTAGATATGGCTCTCAACTTGTGACTGGAGCAGTGTTCTCAATGAACGTGACATTTCTATAACTTATTGTCTATCTATTTCATCTATCTAATCAGCCTTGGTTCGATTGTTCCTTAACACGTTCGCGGACACGTTCGCCGTCTTGTCCTTATGCTTTATGGAAAGCTTGTCGGCATATGCTGCCTTGTCCGCGAATGTGTTAAAATGTCTAAAACATGTTAAAAATTAGGTCCTCTAAGAGCGACGCTGACTGTTTAATTTAGTCAATTTGTATTCGAGTTAGTATATTCATTTAAGAAAGTATCCTTGTGCATTGATCCCAATCGGTTTTGGCGGTTTGTTAACATAAAGAGTAGTTCTGGTGACTATCCATCATTTTATTTTTGAGAAAGTGAAAGTAATGAGCCCATGACGGTAGCCAATATCTTTGGAATTTTTTTTTAAACTGAGCTTTTGAATGACATCGGTGTTATTAACTTTAAGGATTTTATCTTATTTGACGACATTTGCAGCGACTTCTCTCGGTTCCAAAGACCTTGACATTGACGAAGCTACGATTTTAAGGCAATAAGAGCGATAGTTACGAAATTTCGAACTAAGGATCTATTGCTTATCTTTGCTGTTTCTCTAAAATTATTGAGGCTGTTATTTGCAATGTTCTTTGCTTTCATTGCAAGCCTTCTTGCAGGTCTTCCGATACGTCTTCATAATGGATAAATCAACTACCGCCACTATATTAGAATTTTTCAATTTATTTATCTCTGCAATCTTTAACTTGCAAGGCAATGCCGGAGGCTAAAATTCAGCTCCGTATGCAGACGAAGCAAACGCAAGAGGGAAAGTTATGTTCCTCGAATAGATGAATTCGTGCAAAGAAACGTAAAAAATTTAATGCTTTCTTGTTTCGAAATTTTAAACTAGTTTTTCTCAAAATTACATTGTCGTAATCGGTAACCACGCTTTCTCAAATACCATTGACCAGATTTGCGAGCTTTTTATTTTATTTGAAAGAGAATATTAAAATATAGTGTGCGGCCTATAATTGTAAAATACTATTTTTTGACCGCCTTAAAAGAGCAAAAAAAAGCTCAAAATATGAACTTCTTTTAAGCGCTTACTATTCCTTATCATCATATCATAACATATCATATCATTTATTCAACAATTCATATGCACAAGATCCATAATCTTACAAAAGGACCATATAACGAATATAATCCTAGTCCAGAAGCAAAAAAGAAAAAAATAATAATTCAAAAACTCCATTAAAACTGTATAAATATTCAAAAGTAAATCACGTAAAGATACTAACCATAATAAGTAAAGATTACGAAAAGGAAAAGTAAAAAAAGCGAGAAAAGAAGAATTAAAGTGACAAAAATAATATAAAAATTATAAATAAAAATTTTAAATAACTACATACAAATAAATTGTTTAAATTTATTGACAGGGACAGCACGTTGTATGCAGGAAGAAAGTGAATTTTAAAGACGAATAACTTGGCCAAAGTAAAATCTAATCGAAGTCTGCAAAAATTGCTCTTCTTTTGTAGTCTCTTTGGAATGTATTAAATTAAATAGAAAAATCAGTGTTTTTCGTTTTAAATAAATATCCAGAGGATATCCTAGTAACAATAATCTGAAAGGTGTTGTTAGTGCGAAACGGTGCAAATCAAAGACGAACCTTAAGCAATCGTTAAAACCAACCTCAAGCTTACGTCTGCAAACAAAGTAGCGTCTCGGAAAAATTAGGCTCCCATAAGAGGAATAAGTCAGCAAAAGAGTTCTAACAAAAAGCCTCAAATGCCTTCGTAATTAACCATATATTTTACCAATCGCCGCCCTAACTTGAACGCAATATGCCAGTTGGCTGATGAGCCTGACTCTCAAGTTCGACAAACTATCAAGAAAAGGTATTGTAATATTATTGAGTTGGACTGAAGAAAATTCGTCCAGAAAAAGGGAAAAGTTGTAACGGACCATACACTTTGATTTATTTGGGTTGGGAAGAAGCTGATTACCTACTGACTATTTACAAATTTCGGCAAGGTCAGCATTAATCCTGTCGATGCAATCCTCAGCCAATCCAAGAGAAGGTCTTAAATACAGTTGGAGGTCATCAGCAAGAATATGTAGATTAACATTATGAACAAAGTCACAGATATTATTAGTATGTAAACTAAAATAGAGAAGACCTATTACCTACCCCTGTGGTACCCCTTGGACAAAGGGAGGAAGAAGGAAAAAGCTCCATTCACATTTACTTGCTGAAGTCTATTTGAGAAGAAACTTTTTATTAGCTCAACGGTTGAAAAAGGGAAGTAATAACTGACTTATAGTTTTTGGAGGATCTTATTGTGTAGAACACTGTCAAATTTTTTCGAAAAATCTTGTAAAATTAGCACACAAAGATCTCATATATCAAGCGCCTTTCGTAAATCCGAAGTAACTTAGATTAAGGCTAATTCACAACTGTGCCTAAAACGAAAACGCAATTGATAATTTGACCGTAAATTATTTCGAGCCAAATACTCTATCTAATTAGTTTCAGCTAAATACTTCTGCATCTGAACATACATAACCTTCTTTAGAACTTTGCCAAAAATCTAAGGATGCTAATGGGTCGATAAATAATCAGACGTACTCGTAGGAGAACTATTTTTTGGTACAGGTATGACCTTAGCAATTTTCCAAATACCAGGAAAATTAGAAGACATCAGTTCGATTTTTTATTCAAGCAGATTTCGCGCACTAGTTAATAGGTTTACATTTTATATGTTTTTTTAAATTTTAATTGCGTTACATATCTACTGTTTTGCTCCGAAAGGTAACATGTTCTGACCTGGATTGGATTTAGCTTAGATCAGAAAGAGCTTATTTTATCTTTTAAAGATACTTGTTCGAATTCATTTTTATTTATACTTATTCATTTCTTTTCCAGATGGTTACGATGGTGGAGCTGAATAAAGTTTGCGTGGCATTAAAAACTCTCGCTGATATTATGGTTAAATAAAAAAATATCTATACGCACCAAACTCCGTGTCTTTCAATTGAATAGAAATCTACGGCTTCTTAGCATTCAGAGATCTGTATAGTGGTAGATTAAGTTAAAAATCTCGCTAGCCTTTGTATCATGCGTATTCTTAACATTCACTACCGAGAGGATGTTACTGATAAAGGGCTATACATATTTATTGCTAGACGTGAGATAGTAATCGATGTTCGAAGGCGATATTGACCTAAAGAAGAAACTAGCGCAACTTATGAATAAGATCGGTGGAAGAGAAAGATACAAAGTAATTTATAGGTTTAGTGCATCACCGGAACAAGTGGTCGCCCTACGTCCCACCGTTAGTTAAGATTTTTCTCTCTAGTGCCCGTAACACCTTGTGCTTCTTGGGGCCGGAGAAGAACTTCATTCAATTCGACACGACGATTGTACAATTTAATGTGGATTCCGAACCACTGGTATCTTCTCCCCCATGGCCTTTTTATCGTAATCTATTGCCAGCAGAAAGCAACCATTGGCCGTCGGCGGTTGGGTTGCAACTTGAGACCTCCAGATTGTTAGACCGACAAGTTATTATTACTCCACCGACAACGTTAATATTTTTAGTGTACGGTAAACTGGATGTAATCGATATCGACAATCAGTTTTGGATCGCTTTTAGGTTTTATTTCTCTTTTACAGTTTTTCTAAAGCGGAAAATGCAGTACTTCCTATCTATGGCAGTGTATCTTAATGCCCCAATGATAGATCACGTTTGAATGAAAATATACAGCATTGAGATTGGATGCACTAAATAAGACACAATTCTCCCTGCCTGAAACAAGTACCTGCAAATGTTAAATAATCTGAGAACAATATGACCTTAACTTCCGTGAGCCTGCTGCCATCTGGAAAGTTATAGATATTATTAAAACTTATGCGGGAGAGGCCACTAATTATATGGGGATCCGATGAATTGAATGGTAAAAAATATTTTTAATAAATTTTAGAATGGTCGAGTGCAGACCAAACGATTAAAGTTAAGCTAAAAAAATCATCTAATATCTAATCTAATCTACAGTTACGGGAAATATGATTTCAGCAGATTTTGTAGGGAACGTTAGTAATTCTCTAGAAGAGCAGCCAGATCAGATGGTTTAGGTAAATTAAATAATTCTTTTATGCTCATTTTAGTTCGTGTTTTACACAGGTTTTATTTTTATTTCTTTACTTTCCTTTTTTTATTTCTCTAATCTTTTATAACTTAAGGCTCGATGTCTTTAATCAGAACACAATAAAGTATTTTATAACTTTTGTTGTTATTTATTATTATTATTTATTATATATATTATATTGTTGTTTATTGTTTTTATTTATTATAGCTCTCTGGTCACACCCATTTTACTCCTTTCGACTTAGTACCTTAGTACCTTAGTATTAATAATGAAATTTTAATTTCCGGGCGGGAAAGGAACTTAGTGTGACTTGTTTGGGTTAGTTCCTACCATAATAATAGTAAAATCTGTATCATTTTTCGGTGGGACATTTTTATTATTAAAATTTTAGCAGATGAATGTATACGACTAATTTGTAACAAACATAAAAAAAATATTTAAGAGCTTACCAGTTAATTTTTGTTTGTTCAGTATACATATATTAATACTATAAAATATTTTCACTACAAACACGAGTCTGGGCTCAGGCACCCCTTGACATGATAATTTTATAGCAAGACCATTGAAAATATTCGAGTAAACAAACAAAATTATTTAGAAATATTTCGACACAACATTCAAATAGGATGAAATATTTCTGTAAACATATAACCTTGCTTGAAAAATTGTTTTCCCCTGAGATTTCGGGGACTATTTCTACTTCACCGTACCACGCGCTTTCTAATTTTAAAGCATTGATTTCACAAAACATACACTACTGCAAATCTCTAATATATGTTTGAAAACACTATATTACATTTGTACTTCTGTAACTCCGATTGTTTACACTTCGAAACGTCAACGTACACTGTACATGAGACTTAGAGCCTTTCCGGTTAGTTCTTTATTTTAAGATAAATTAAGGATTATTGATTAGGAACTATTGATATAATTCTGTAACCAGAAAAATCTCTTGAAATGGAGCGATTTTCCATTTTGTAGTCACCCCGTGTACTGTAACTCCACATCAGACAGATAACCTTGTTATTTTATAAAATGGACTGTAGAAGCACACACAGGGTCGTCAAATATGACAAATATAAAAATATAAATTCAGTCTTACTCTAAACTACAAATATTTTCAATTCTGGTGGAAAAAGCTGATTCAAGACACAATTTTGAAGGAGGTTTTACTTTATTACTATTGCAGATGACCCAGAAATAAAAATAAATACAATACGAGCAACTGTAATACTGCAGTATGGACCACTTCAGTTTCTCTTGAATTCGACCCGGTTTATTTCAAGTTGAATGCAAAGTATAATATTTTATCGCCTCACATGAAATTATTGTAGCTTTTACAATGTATAAGACGCATTCACTCGCTTATTGTCATTATGTTCAGAGAACTTGAAGAACTTAAAAAACACCATCCACATAACTGCCTGCGGCAGTGCACAATCCGCATACAAATTGGAGTACTTTATGATATGCTGCGCTCTTGTAATCCAACAAATATATTTTCGCCTGAAATCAAAATTATGAGGATTATTTGTGGGACCACTCATTATCCTTAACTCGTCATTATTTTAGGCTATAAATGATCACAAATCATAAATTTTTCATTTTCACTCAATGGAGAGGACACTCGTTTCTGGTGACAAGTTAACTCAAGCGTTGCGGAAAGCTTGTTTGTTTCGACCCTTTTTCTGGTGGACACTTGGGAAATGACGATGATTGCACGGCAAAGAAAAATATACAAAAATTAAGGAATTTCAGCAAAAATACTTGTACACAAGCAGAATAAATGTTTCAATAAATTTGATTCAATTATCCTCGTACTGTTATCTAAATACACCCTAGATGAAGGACAGACCAGAGCTACTCTAACTAGGGACAGTCCTCGCGGTTAAAAATACATAGCAAGATAATAGAAAGATTGCGTTTAATAAAGTCACCAGAAATTCTATTTTAGATACGAGCACTGAAATGGGGTCCGCAGAGATATTGTTATTACCCCCTTATGTTGATTGTGCTGTTCTTTTTGTTCTTTTCATGACATTTATTGTCGAATTATTCTTGTTTCCTGGTCATCATCTTTGATAAAGCTATTATGTTGAGCTCAACTTTTATAGGAATATTGGAGAAGGCTGTCGAGTTTACAGGGGTTAGTATTACTGTCACATTTTTCCACACAGTTGAAACCCAACAACTTGAATATATATATACGAACTATTATGTATGAGCTTGTGTCAGGTTAGAATAACCTGAATTCAGAATCAGTATAATTTGAAAGAATCTGGCGTATATTACAAATACAAACTTTACATAAGTTGATTGACTACGACCACAACCTAAACAAACCTTTCAGACCATAAACACGATTTCGAAAGGAAGCGCACTTAAGCCCTTCAACTGGTGGTCTAAACAAGATAATGATACCATCTTTCCATAATGATACATTTTCTGTGACCCATCTTCCGCCTTCCATTTTACGGCTCTTGAAGGCATTGACCAGAAAGAATGACTTCGTCAAGTTCAGTCCTTTTGAAGTATTTCATTCAATTAATTTTAAGAGTATCTCAGGACGATGGTGTTGAAGGATGAAATTAAGATAAGAAATTCTGTGGGGGCTTTTAATGTCTGTCACAATGTACGACAGACTGAAGTCTGTCGAGTAATGAGTCAGAAAATTCCGTTTTGAATAGATATTTTATAGTATGTCACGGAGTAGCCTTGCCCTTACAAAAGAATTTCGTGCAAAATGTGACTGAGAGAAAATTTTTGTTGAAAGAAACAAAGTGATGTGTACAGCTTTAACAAGAATAATCTTTCCCATTGTCATTAAATCGATATTACGCTGATATATAATTTTCTAGGTCAGTTCTACTAACCACATACATATATCAAAAATCACAGAAAAAAATTAGTTTTTTCTAAAGACATAAATTTTTAACAGCTACTTATACAGGGTGTTTCACAGCGCGTGTGCAAAAATGAAGGATCTTGTAGATCAAGGTGAGAAACGAAAAAAAATTGCATGGGAGGTGTTGGTCTATCTCCCTCCCACAACTCCCTCAGCTACAGGGATTTGAAATTTTTTTAAAACCAGTCTTACATTTTTACGTGTATCTTCTAAAGTTTAAGTACTAGAGACGTTGATAGGTAACACAATGGAGCTAAAGACTCTGTAATTTTTTCTTTAATTGCTAATAGTTTTAAAAAATTGATTTTCAAACTAAAATTTTCGGAAAAAAAAATTATTTTTTTCATTTCAAAGGGAAAAATTGTTATATGTCTGTAAATTAAAAATACAGAAATGTATTACATTTTCACGAAAATCAATTGCAAAAATAGCACCGCATGCTTTAATCACTTCGACCAAGTTGATCTTTTGTGACCTGTGACCTGATCCAGGTTCAGTATTAAACCACCCCGCCAGTCTTAAGTTCCCTTATTAGCTATATCTGATGGTGATGGGAAAGCCCCACCCAGATGTCTGAGCCTGATACGGCCGAGGGCCTCACAGTGACAGAGGATGTTTTCCGCTGTCTCTTGCTCTTCCAAACAGAAGCGACAGGTGTTATCATCAGCCAGCCCAAACTTTTTTAGGTGGTAGACCAGGGGGCAGTGACCAGTTAGAAGTCCTGTGATCAGCCTTAAATCTGGTCTGCTGAGTGAGAGCAGCTCTTTCGTTTTCTGTTTTGAGTAGGATATAAACCTCTTGGCTTGTCTTTACCCTGGGATATTTGTCCAGTGTGAGTGCTACTCGGCTTTTCGAGTAGCCACGGAATGGCTCCGGTCTAATAAACTGAGAATCCGGACCTTATTTTGCCAGGTGATCCGCCTTCTCATTGCCTTCAATTCCCTCGTGCCCTGGCACCCAGTTAAATTGTAAAGTATAGGTCTATTAAAAGATAAGGAGGAGTCAGACTCATAATAGCAAAAGACTATTATTTTTAGCTGCAAAATATTATAAATTTAATATTTCTTATTTTTCATGTTTTCATTGAGAAAAAGATACAAAAAAAGAATGTGAAGTCCATTGTAATTTATTCTTGTTATAAGCATTACTATTTTGTTTTGTATGCAATAGACTAGTATCGATTGCATTCATTACTCTGTAGGATATATGCACGCGGTTGTTCAAATACTTGTGTGCTATAGCAAATTTTACATTTTAAAATTCTTTTCCCATTTACTTCGCTTATGCAGATGATTCAGTTTCCTTTTGATATGAGTTTCCTCTATAAATAAAATAATCTATGCATGTCAGTATACTTCAGCCACCAACACGATCCGGAGCAACTGAAAACGTTCCTGAGCAAATAGATAGGGTATTGGATACAGCGGTGGGGTGGCTAAACCAATTTAAAAGTCATTGCAAGACGCCAACAGGGAAATTTCTGTAAACGCGGCCATTTATTAACGGCTGACAAAATGATTTTAACACGACCACTGATTCTGGTGTGCTCACGTACATATATCCATGCATACTTAAAAAATAGTAGATTAAGTGTCAGTAAACGTTTGATTCTTAATTAAATTGATTTAGGGCATATTATGTTTGCTTGAAACAATTAATGAAAATGTACAAATCTATCCCTTCAAGAAAAAAGAACTAAGTAAAAGACAACGTTGATTCAAAACTAGCACTGAACACGTCATTGGTTTCGACCGGAACCCACCGCAGAGGTACCTCTACCCCCGTATTCATTTCATCAAAAGCTTCTTAAATTACCCTTATTCACATATGTATATGTATATATATATATATATATATATATATATATATATATATATATATATATATATATACATATTACATATATGCACAAAACTAGGAGTATCGGATGATATAAGTCAAGGATAGCAATTTACATCTATGCTTGAACCCCTTCGGCAACTAAAGCAGCAGAAAAGGGAGCTGAGCTGTAAACTACGAACTGGGCATGAATAAGATTAAGTGGTCCATCTCTACTGACCCGAAACATTTCGATATGGTTGAGTAGCTACCTCTTGATCAATTTTGGGAAGTTCCAGTTCCGCCAAGACTTGGTGAAATTTCCCTTTATTACTTGATTTAGTTTCGTTTAAATAAGTACCTACTTTGCAAAGCATTTCCCTTCGTATTTTACCGGTACATGCTAATTTGGTACATGTAAGGAAACTTTTACAAAGAAAGGAATACATTACATATCAATGGATATATGTATAAACGTACATGCATTTGTTTGTATTACTACTGAGAAATGAACAATGATTTCTCTTATAACTGAGTTAAAAGAAAGTTCCAAATATCTTAGCTGGATTAAAAATTATCGCTTTGACATCGGAAAGAATTGTCATGGTTCATCCAATTGATTTAAGTACTATTAATACCATTTTAATCAGATGTGTTCTTACGTCGCTAAATAAAGTGACAACATGGCGAATTACCCTTTTCTTTACAACCCCCTTTATGTGGATACCAAATGAAAGGGTTCGACGACTAGAATACGATAAACTATAGGTCCACTTGCAATTGTTGTCTCGAATCGGGTAAAGTTCCTCTCCCGTCACATGCCCCGAAAGAGGTTACGAGAACTAGATTGAAACAGAGAGAGACTCTAAGTGAAAGGGCTCAACGAGTAGAATGCGATTAACTAAATTCAATTAAAACGTAAATTACAAAATAAATCATAGTTTGAAAAAACTAAAACAAAACACTATTAAATTAGTAGTGCAATAAGAAAAAGAACATAATTAGTTTTGTTTTATAGCTGCATAACAGAAAACTGGGGTGTACAGTATGCGCATCGTGCGAAATGTAGAGTAGCTAATAAACTGCACCTCCCTATATTCCCCCATACGTATCCCCGTTTTCTATTCACTTGTTGAGCTATAAAATAGTTGGTGTTAAAATTGGTAAGTGACTGTAAAAGTGTTGGGAGCACTTATGTCCATTATGTGTAAACCACTATTATGTAGAAGTGGTGTTATGCTGAAATACATTTTTGAAGTGGGTGGGGGGGGGGGGTACCTAACTTCATACTGGGAACAGCGATTTGAATAATACTACTATACAGGGTGTTTCAGATCGGTGTATTCAGTGCCAGTAAAAAAATTCCCATTATGGACTATGGTGGTTATGAAGAACTGGTGAAATTGTTCTTCACGGTTTTGACAAAAAACCAGAAGCCTTTACTACCCTTTTGAGTAGCAAATACCTTCCGTCTAAAACTCTTGTCGAAGTTGAACTCTATATCTCTATAGATACGTCTTAATTCTTCTGATGGGCATGTATGTCTGGAAGGCTACTTTTTTGGGTTTTAATGGCTACATAACAGTAATTACCTATTGAACCAATTGGTGTTAGTTGGTTTCAACTTGTTAGTGACAACTTGTTAATGATAAAAAAAATGTTATAAAAGTTTTTGTGTTCCTTAAGAACCAATCAATAATATGTAATCGATACTTAATTACATTCGAGCGTTGTTTTAGGGCTCGTTGAACGTATGTTACCCGTTAAATCAAGTTACTTGAGAGTGACATTTATTGTCAAATATAAAGATGAATACATTTGTACATTTAACAGTTTAAAGTTAAATGAGTATATTATCTACAAACATATATAAATAATTCCTGGTCTGACAAGTTCTCCCTAACTTTATTTTAAAGTAATTATTACTTTGTTTATTCTTTCTTACTTTTTCCTTCACGAAAATACACGTTATCCGTTTCCTTCTTGGTTTTAAGTTACAAAAATTACAAAACTTCCCGGAACAAAATGTTCAAATTAATTTATATTTCGTCATTGCCGGGGTTCGGAATTCATTTTAAATTTTAGGTTCACTTGCAATTTTTGTCCCCGAATCGGGTGAAATCTTCTCCGGTCCAAAAAGCATTTACGGGAACGGGAGGGTAAGAATACACTTTTCATGTATATAATAAAGAAAATCGAAACTTTTCTGTAATTAAATCCGCAAATAAAGGACCACCATATTAGCTTAAGGATATGTGCAGTCACGGACATTGATGAAGTAATAAAAGTTTCTAAAGTTTAGCAGAAAGAACCATAATTGGAAACTTTTGGCTGGCACACATTTTCCTCCCTAATTCAGGGAAAATATAATGCTCGACCGCAAAGTTTAATAACTAAGAAATTCTTTAGCAGCTTCAGCAGTAGAAATACAAAATGTTACACGAAACGATCAACACAGGAAAAGTTTGGACAACAAACAAACCAAAAGTTTGAAATGTTCCGAGGAAGGACAAGTGCTGGTGTTAGTACAGTTGTATTATTAATACTGGTGAAAATTTGTTTTATAGAATTTATTTAATAGTGAACAATGTTAAATGTAAAATCACACCAAATAATGAGCGATAAGTAAGAAAATAAATTAAAATAAATGGGGATGTATTGTTATATGTTGAATTCATTTAGTTAAGTGAAAGAAGTAAATTTTTAAATTTTCTTTCGGGAAAAGCCATAGGTTAAAAACAATTTTTTCTCTTTCTTCAGTAAACAGTATGTTAAGCAAGCGTTGTGTTAATATAAATATATTTTCGGCGTTCCTGACGGCACTGAGTAAAAGCAACACATTTTTAGCTGGAAATATGTCATAATATTTGAAATTAATATTATTAAATTTATTGATACTATTTGAAATCACATGGTCTCATACAGCTTCTAACATAGTGTTTTCTAGCAATGATGATATGTCATCAAACCTGTACGATTGTATAATGGGTCTAACAAACAATGTGCAGACTTTCTATCATGAGAGTCGCAGATTTGATATCACTAAAAACAAACAATTAAAATTGTTAAATATTATTACATATTAAATCGGCATGAAATATGGATCATTAATGTTATGTATCGTCGTTGTTTTATGAAAAAAATACGAATGTGCTTTGTAATTAATTATGGTATTACTACGAACAGGGTCATATACGAGGAAGAGAAGGGGGGTCACGGGGTTATGACACCCTCAAAGAACTAACTAAAGAGGCAATCTGAAACTTAGTTATTTAAATCACTTACTATTTATAAATATTCAACTACAAAATCTTTTGAATAAAATGTTGTTATGATGATTAGCTGCTTGACATACACATTGAACTTAGAACCTTCTCGTTTTTGGGAAGTTTCGTTAAACAAAGACAAGCTCTGTAACCTCCTATACAGTGAACTTGTTAAAAATAATTTCTTTGATGCAATATTTTTTTATTGCAAATTTCGAATGAAATAAATAATTAAAGAATTTCCAATCAAGAAAATGTTCGTTAACTAATGTCTAGAAAACAGGGAATTGTGGATTATGAAATGGAAACGTAACGACGAAGAAGGACATCTGCCTTCAAATACCGTTGGAAAGGTTCCAGATAACTGTGATATTGATATGAACCGTAGAATTAATATGCTTTTAGATATTTTGGCGACGTTTCCGGTCAGTGTTATCACTCTAGAAAGATCATTTTTGAGTGGAGATTGTGTGGTAAGCCATGACGAACAAAAATAAATGCAAATTATAACTCTATTGTCTACCACACTTACTGTTTTGAAAACGAACACGGCTTCAGCAGTAAAGAAATTTTCATTGAAAATCTGGAAATCACTTGATAAACGATTTTACTCATATTGGAAGAAACATACAGTCGACTGTTGTTTAGTTTCGGACTCAATTCCAAATTCGTCACCTGTCTAGATGTTAACATGATGGGTCTTGAGCCACCACGATTGTAATTTTGAGCATTTGTTTGTACCAATCGACATAAGTGTTTTTTGAGGGATTGTCAAATTATGCGGAATCCGACGCAAACAAATCTTTTTCACGGCTAAATGTTCACGTTAAATCTTGTATATATTTGTCATACTAATGTTTAGGGATGCCTAATCTCTGCGAACAGCATCGATTTTTTGTGGCATAATAACCCATTTTGGAGGACATTCTTTAAAGTCGTCCACGAGTGAAGGATCACTAAACTATACAGTGATTTAAGACTGTGCTTCGACCCAGAAGTAGAAGTGAGTTGATCGATGTACTGTTGTTGAGATGATTCACGTCGAAAGTTCATCATCGCACGAAAATTCTCCCGAGTTAATTCCATTTTTTTAGTGAAACGAAATTTTAAAATCACTGTACATAACAAAAATAGAGGCCCTATGGCAAAACGTTCTGAGTACGAATACCGTTCAAAATGTCAAACTTTACCGTGATGAGTATCAACACCTGTGTGAACTGCTACGTCGAAGCTTATGGTGAAATATTAAGGGGGCTATGTCTCGCCGCCAATCGATTTTCCACAGATTTCTTGTCGAAGATATAATTGATGAATGCATACCCCGGCTCGATTTTATGAAAAAATAACATAAAATTCAGCTGGATATTGTCAGAAGAGTCATGGAGTACAATAACAGATATATCCCTATGGCTCTGGGATCAAAGAGAAGACGTCCAGTTATCTTTGCACAGATACCTTAGTGCGAGCACAAGTTGTTCTATTTAAAAAATAGTTTTTAAAAAAAAGTTTAACCGACTTCACAAAAAGCGCTAAAAAGCATAAAATAATTTTTAATTTTATATCTATTACGACATTTTGAAGTCGGTGCAAATCAAACAAACCAAACAACTACAACAAAAATATTTAATCGTCATTTCTTATGATCCCGTAAGCTGAAACGTTCAGGTAGTATTACCTAAATTTTCTGTAGTTGTTTTATTTGTTAAATTTGCACCGACTTCAAAATGTCGTAATAGATATAAAATTAAAAATTATTTTATGCTTTTTAGCGCTTTTTGTGAAGTCGGTTCAACTTTTTTTTAAAAACTATTTTATTTTTCACTTTTTAGTGTCTTCGACTCTAAACAACGAAGAAAGAACCATCCAAATCGGTCCACGAGTTAAAAGTTAGTTATAACCCCCTACCCCACCCCCATTCCACTAAACTTTTTTTCTCATGGTATCAATCCAGGAAAATACTCTACCGAACAGAAAAGGAATCATCGAAATCGGTCCACGCATTACGAAGTTACTACCCCTCCCCATCCCAAACCACCACCATAGGACCAAATTCTCCAATTAGCAATGGGGGATCACACTCTATACAACAACAAGAGAACCATCCAAATCGGTCCACGCGTTACAAAGATAGGTTCCAACCCCCTTCTTCCACCCCAACCACACCAACAATTTTTTTTCTCGTGGTGTCAACCAGGGAGCATACTCTACCTAAAAGAAATATCCAAATCGGTCCAAGCGTTACGAAGTTAGACTACTCCTCCCCTCGCCCAACCCCCTACCATGGGCCAAATTATTCTTCTATTAGCAATGGGGGATCACACTCTATACAACAGCAAAAGAACCATCCAAATCGGTCCACGTGTTACAAAATTAGGTTCCACCCCCCCCCCCCCCCCCCCCACCCGAGTAACATTTGTTTTCTCGTAGTCTCAACCAAGGATCATATTCTACCCAATAGAAAGAGAATTTTCCAAATCGGTCCAAGCGTTACGAAGTTAGACTACCCCCCCCCCCTCCCCCCACCCACACCTTTCACAATAGCACCAAATTATTCTCCTATTAGCAATCGGGGATCATATTCTATACAACAGAAAAAGAACCATCCAAATCGGACCACCCGTTACAAAGTTAGGTTTCACCCCAACCCCCCACCCTACCAAAAATTTGTTTAACATGGTACCAATCGGTGAACATACTCTACCCAACAAAAAAAGAATTATCACAGTCGGTCGACGCGTTACGAAGTTATGCCCGGTCAGACATAAAAAAAAAAAAAAAAACTCTTCGAACTTAGAACCTCGTCGAACTTAGAACCTCTTTGATTTTGGGAAGTCGGTTAAAAAAAACCAGATCGAACACAGCAAATTAGACATGTTGCGTTGTTGACTATCCGTGAGCAAAAGGAAGTTGAAGTACCAAACCCGAATTGCCGCGAAAAAGTTATCGTATTAAAGAAAGATAAATTCTTCGGTCATGTCAAACCAGCCGAAGAAGGACTTTATCAATCCAACAAAAATGATATTTCCATATAATAAACCCAACCAAAGAAAATTTCATAAATCAAAGAATTTGCAGATATGTTTGCATTAGAAGACGAGGACTATGGGAAAACTGATATAATGCAAGAAGATTACCAAAGCGAAGTTAGAAGAAGCAGAAAGCATAGTTGAAGCAGTGCTTAAACAAGGTCTAGTGGAAGAGTCGAAGAGTCCGTGGATTTTTCCAATAGTGCTGGAAAAGATGAAGAATGGAATGCGTGGACTACTCTTAAACGAATGATGTTATAAAAAAAAGATAGGTATCCCTTACATTGATAGAAGATAGAAGACAGTATTTTCGGTAAGAAGTAGATGGTGGCAATTCAACGTGATGGCCTTTGGATTTTGAAAAGCCTGGTATTTTCCGCTTGGTATTTTAAGATGAAATTATTGCAATTGAAAGAAGTTTTAAAGAACACATAAAAAATCTGCGAGTAGTTTTTCCAAAAACTTTGGGCAGTCAAACTGAAACTATGCCCTAAAAAGTGTGCACACTTTGGAGACCAGGTCAAATATCTTCGACATGTGGAATCGATAGAAGGAGGTAGTTCCAATCCTGATAAATGAGCTTCAGTGGACAATTAGCCTACTACGCAAAGATAATCAGGAGTTGTGAAATCTTCTAGGACAAGACATCTGTTATAGGAATTGCAAAGAATTTTCCTTACAGTGCAAGCAAATTCTATGAGTTAACGGAAAGAATAGTAAGCAACGGAATTCAATAGACAAGTAAAGGCAGTGGCATACTATAGCAGATCTCTACCAAAACAAGAAAGGAATTGCTATGTTACAATGAAAGAATTGTTGGCTATTTTTGATTAAATGCAACGTATCCATAAATTCCTCTATGGGCAACAATTCACTCTCCGAACAGATCATGTAGGTCTCAAGTGACTGATGCAATTTAAAAATAGTGAAGTTGCACTCCAATTCAGTAGAAAGATATTTAAGACAGAAGTGCAACATTAGACGCATTGAAATTTACTGTCTGGTAAAGGTGGAATATTTAAACGCAAATGGGAACAACCCTATAAGTTAGCATGCCGAATGCAGGTATTGGATCTCAGGAGCCAGATAAAAGATGTTCTGGAAGAATTCCATAATGATACTTCGGAAGGTTATCTTGGCGTCAAAAAACCTTTAGCAAAATAAAGAGATCGATTCTACTGGTTGCATATGGGGGAAGATGTAAATGTACGGTTTGTGCCTGTAGCAAAGGGCCTCATATAAAAACGAGGGGATCACTGCAGTAGTACAATATTGGAGCCTTTTGAAAGCACTGACGTTGTAAGACTAAGAATTTGAATCACTTGCGACATTCAGTTTGCTCTATATATTTTTAACAAAAATCTTACTTTCAGGATACTAAATGTACGCACACAAGTTTTTAATCGCTTTGTATAGAACTATATTAAAATTTATCATCTACCTTGTATTTTCTTTGTTGTATACATTATTTTACCACTCGAGATTTTCGCTGACTATTTCATTATTCTATTCCGGCAGCTGTTTCAGTTTAAGCACGAATTACACGTTAAGCCGCCAAGATAATTTACACGCTACATGAAGCGACAATTCTACTCTTTAATGTTCATTTCAAGTTCTATTCAATTCAATACCATTCAATTCTAATTGATTCTGTTTCTTGTAACTAAACACATTAAATACTAAAATAAAAGAATTGCAGAAACTTAATAGTACAAAAGTCAAAGATAGACATTTCAACGTTGCCACTAATACACTCAGTATTATTGAGAACAATTTTTAATTAGTATTAAAGTTTCAATGATAATGCAAGTTCCGTAAAAAAAACTTTTGCATTATCACTAAATTTCAACGCCAACGGAATATCCTTCTCATTTTTACTGACTATTTCAATGATAGCGTTAAAATGTCCCTATGCAGAGACCTTTCTTAAGCATTTCATTAGAGATGTTAACATCGGTATTGTAAGATAGTTTATTTAAATTCAAGTGTTTACTGCGCATAATATTTTTAGATTTTTAAATTAAAAGCTCATTTAGCTCATTCTTTTAAAAATACTTAGCACAATAGACAACCTGTAGTTACTCTATCAAACAAAAGTCTTTTTAATTATTCAAAAACACCCACAACAAAAAGTGTCCTCCTTATTTCTGACAGTTAAAAAATATATTTTAACCTTAATAACCCTTAAGTTAGTTGGATAAGGTACAAGGTCTTAATACATAATTCAAGTTGCGACTTAACCTTTTGAAAATGAGAAACCACTCCCCATAATTACCATAAATTGACCTGCACAAATTGAGCTTTCCGCTTGACTAAGCGCTCTTTTTGTATACAAAAAATAAAACAGAAAGATTTGTAAGAAAAATGAGGTAAGCTTAACACATTAAAGGAAAAAGCTGAGACAATGTCGCGCTTAATCCTTCTTTAAATGTGGTCAGATAATAGATGCCCCAGAAAGAAATTCGCCTATTTATTAAGGGAATTTTCGGATGTTTTTGTCAAAAAGCTCGTACCTTTCATCGAATGTTCTATTAACAAGTTTTTGCCTTTGTTATCCACTGAGATGTGGAAACCAAACAATTTTTTGCCAAGTTTTGTTCTCAGAAATAAAAGTAGGAAACTTTTATTTAAGAGACGAAAATCATATATCGCCCTATGTATGTGAAACTAGAAAATATAATATAACCACAGAACAAAACTTTTTGCCTTGGAAAACAGAACTTTTGTGGCCGGAAAGTTAATTGACAAAAACGTTGAATAGCAATAGATGGAAAAAATGTATCCCTACCAAAGAAAACCCGAACCAGAAGGATTCATAACCTTGGGAAATATTATAAAAGGAAAAAAAAATGGAAAATTCATTTAAGTACGAAGGAAAGTCCTGAAATATGTGTTGAGATATATATAACTTTTTGCAATATTTAGAAAATCGAAATCTTTCATATATTTAGGTGTTGAAAGACTACCCAAAATTATCAGGACAAGCTGAAAGAAGAAGAAACCACTCCAAGCATGCTTGCGTGAAGCTTAAATCATCAATAAAAGAAGAGAAGTTGTCATCAGCTGAGGTAAAATAGCCATGGGAGAACAAACGTTTGCAAATCGTTAAAAGCATCAATAGAAGAACATAAATTGTTGACGGCGAAGTTGAAATCATCAATAGTGGCTGAATTTAAGACCTCGGTTAAAGAAATGAAAGCTGAAATGGAAATTTCTGTGCAAAAGATTTTGAAATCTCTGAAATCATCTACATTTGATTTCAGAGATTTCAAAATCTTTAATGTATTAAACTTGGAATTATAGACAATTCTATGGAAAATAAAATGCGAGAGCTAAAGTTAAATATGGAAAAGTGATTGGAAGTTAGAAGTTTAAGTTCAAAATAAAAGATGGAACTACCAGTGAAGAAAGTTTCGAAAAGGATTGAAACAGAGAATGTTCAGGAATGACAAAAGCGGCTTTATCTACAAACGTTACTGTAAATAAGAGACTTCATCTTCCAACATTTGATCACAAAATGCTCTGACAAACTAACAGACTGCAGTTGGAGACAACAGCGGCAAGGAGTTTGTGGACTGACGGGGAAAAAGTTAGAGCACTAATATTGGCACTTAGCTGCGGAGCAGCAGAAGTGCTACAGACTATCCCGATAAAGCAAAGCTAAAAAGGTTGCAACCAACACATGAAAGAGGTCCACCGTTTTCAACTACCATTAAGAGACTTCATCTGCAAATGTGAAAGATATAAAAACCTATACCAAATTTTTACGGGTTATGCATGTTTTATTTAACTTAACGACTACTATACTACTACTACTCCAAGGTTTTGACTGGCGTGTATAAGGTATAAGGTTTTGACTGGCGTGTTATACCTATATGATACCTGAGGGGATTACATTATGTATAATTAACTTTATAAAAATGGGGAATTGAGAAATTATTTATAGAATCGAAATTGGATCGATGGATGACTGCCACGATCACTACGCCACGGTGCCAGGGTTTGAGCCTCGGTCTCCCCGTGAAATTTTGAAATAAAAATTAAAAAATTCACACACTCATGCGCTCACCCGTCATTTTTCTAGTCCTTTGGGAACACCCGATCATAAATTTTCTGAACGAAAGCGCAAAACTTTCGAAGCAGATTAAAGTCCCGCGGGACCAGTCTGCAGAGTTATTGACATCTGCAAGATTCTTCCATGTTCCGACGAACGCAACCTGAGACTCTTTTTACCCGACTGCGCCAGAAGTATGTATATTTCTTTGGCACGCTCTGTAGCCTAAACGGTTTGATGGATTTTAGTTTTAGAGGTATCGTTAGATTCGTCTTAATTGTGAGAGTGGCACTGCGAATATAAAAATTATAAAAATTAAAATGGCCGATTTTTGGCGCCATATTATGTCTTCAAAAAGTTTTCTTTCCTCAAAACCTATCGAGTGGGTTATCCAATGAGTGGGCTTACAAAAATATATACAACATATATGTTTAAATGTAAGTTGACAGTATTCACAAACGCAGTCGGAGATAAGATAACTTTGAATTTCAGTGAAATAAACGTTCTCCGTGAAAATTAGATAACTGAAGTAATTGGAAGAGAAGATTGTAATGTTTAGCTGTTGAAGAAGTTCCAGACTAGGTTAGGAGTTTCTTATCTGTGAACATCTTCAAAAAAGAGATTTCCAATCTTCTGAATAAGGGTATACAGTCGTCATCCCACCTAGGTGAAGTAGCAAAAGTCTAACTAATAGTAAATATTTAAATTTCTATGAATTTAGTTTGTGATGACATAAGTACATTTTAATTGAAAAATTTTTGTTACTTCTTTTCTAAAGCCAAAGAGATTGAATTTCGCATCTATTTTATTTTGTTTATACTTTCAGCTAAGGGTCGATTACCAATTCGAAATTTAAAGTAAATTAGAATTTTTGAAACTTCAAACTTTTACATTAAAGTAAAGCTTATTTTGAACTTTCAAAGAAATTAATATGTCTTAATTTCTCCTACAAGATTATTCTCTGCACATAAATTATACTACCTACTAAAATTTTAATTTTAATTTAAGTGCCAGATATCAGTTGTGTCTATGTATATTGTAGAAATTGATAAACTTTACAAGGATAAAACTACACAAATTATAAGGAATCAAAAAGTTATGACTTACTCAAAAAAATGTTATTATGCCGGAGTTTGAACACATTCTCTAACGCGCCAAAATTGTAAGCGAAAGGTTTTCAGAGAATAAAAAATTTTTATCATTGCATGACTCTCATAAATTTACAGGCTTCAACTGAAGCAATTATGTAGACTTGATAGGCGTGTTATTTATATATTTTGCGAGCTTCTATCAGTAGGTACCTTATGATACATCTACTTGTTTATCTCTGGTGAACGTAAAAAAAAATATTTAACGCACCCTAGAGAGAAGAAATATTACAAACTTTTAATAATCGACATTCATTATATTTGAAGCGAGTAAATTGTTTTTATTCATCAGTGCTTATGAACAAGGTTACAATAAATTTATTTCCAAATACTTATATTTTAAATGTGTCCTTGCGCATAAGTCCGGAACCACTTAAATTTTCAATATTTAAGAGCCATTAATTTTTCTAAAGATGAAAGAAGCTTTCAATCCACAATTCTAAGAACCCTTGGAATTGCAATCTATAATGTAACGAGAATATAATCCGATTTGTCTAAATATTTCACCACATCAAAAAAAGTTCAATAAGTTCCGTTTGCAATATCTAAGTGAATCACAAATCAATTTCAAGGATGAAAAACATGAAAAAAGTAATCATTCGGAACAGAAACCGTCTTCCACCCAAGTGCACAAACATATGAGTGATTGATTGTGCATTTTCCTTGCAATTTCCCCTTAGACATATTATCAATCAATCGCGTCTGAGGAACCCTTAACGGAAGTGATACTTCAGTAAAAATTCATACATAACTGACTATTACATTTTTTGGAAAACTGTCAGCAATGTTGCGTATAAGATGAAAGTATTGTCAATATTAACTAGAATCTGGAGCAATACAATATAAAGCTCAAAGATAAACAAGTTCATATGTATTTATTCCCATTGTGAAATTTAAAATGTTCCAACTGGAGTTGTGAATAGTAATATTTTTTCCGGATGTTTGACAATATTATTGATTTATTTGATACTTTTACACAGAAATGAAGAGTGTAATATTTCTACCGAAAAATTATACGAGAAGAATGAATGGTAGCTTCAGAATTTCTAAATATACAGTGATAAAGTTAATAATATTATTATTTTTTTATTTGTCAAGTGACAGACATTGTATATATAGAACTAATGAAAATTAAGTAAAATCAGGCAGAAAATAATTTTATTATGTGAAGGACAATTACACTACTCTACAAGATTTTGCAACTGGACAATAAATAGTTGTTTCCGAAGTAACTTTTCCCGCTGAAACCGAATCCGGGCTCAGAATTGTTCTATCAAGTCTGGTTTTTGAGATATTCTAACCTAAAAGTGCGAAAAACACTGTTTTTTGACATATTTAAGGTTATGTAGCACTGCGAATTTTTTCTTTATAAAAAAGAAACCCTGTATGGGATCTTATAGTACAAGTTTTCTTCTTTTAAATGTCGTTGAGTTTGCTCAAATATCTTGTTTTAAACCGACTTCCCAAAAACAAAGAGGTTCTATGTTCGATTTCGATGATTCCTTTTCTGTTCGGTAGAGTATGTTCCTTGATTGATACCATGAGAAAAAAAGTTCAGTGGAATGGGGGTGGGGTAGGGGGTTAAAACTAACTTTTATCGCGTGGACCGATTTGGATGGTTCTTTCTTCGTTGTATATAGTAGAAGACACTAAAAAGTGAAAAATAAAATAGTTTTTAAATAAAAAGTTGAACCGACTTCACAAAAAGCGCTAAAACGTATAAAATTAATTTTTAATTTTATATCTATTACGACATTTTGAAGTCGGTGCAAATTAAACAAATAAAACAACTACAGTACCACAATTGAAAATAATACCTACATAATACTACCTGAACGTTTCAGCTTACGGGATCATAAGAAATGACGATTAAATATTTTTGTTGTATTTTTAGCAA
This sequence comes from Leptarthrus brevirostris, assembly GCA_964036015.1. NCBI lineage: Eukaryota > Metazoa > Arthropoda > Insecta > Diptera > Asilidae > Leptarthrus > Leptarthrus brevirostris. The sequence goes on along the minus strand of OZ038373.1, from coordinate 145,961,786 downwards.
GATTTTTACTAGTTCAATACGCACAACCGATTTATTCAACTTCCTTAAAATTCCTTCCTTAATTTTTCTTTCGTTCTTTTTTAAATTTCCTGGCCTACTCTACAACCAACAAAAATCACGAGCAGGTGTCGCCTTAGGTCTTTGAAGATGCGCCGAGACTGTCAGCATGACTGCCGATATGACAGCCAAGACAACGCTGATAATGCTACGCTTGAGGGAGACTAAAAAAACTGTATTTTTTACATATTTATATAATTTTCTGAAATCTCAAACAAATTACGAACAGCACAGCGGGTGGCCTAATCACTAATCTGATTTGTGTAGTTTTTACAAAACCAACCTTCGATTTCAGCGCAGCTGTATTGTGGCTGCAAAACTAGAAGTATTCAGTCAATGGAAATTGAACTAATTACACAAATTTTGAAGGCTTTAAGAATTCTAATGAGAGAGCGCTTTACAAACTGCTATATTTTCTCATACAATAAGTAACAGAAACCCATTATTACTGTATAAAATATATTGGATATGTTTAAGTTGATTAAAAATGTTGCAAATTTTTAACATCATTAAGCGCGTACAAAACGAAACGAGTAAAGATATTATACGAACCTATTATATTAATTTAAACTTAAACGTAAATATTTGGTTATTATTAATTATATTTTATTTTGATAAATAAATGTTTTTCTTTCTAAATAAAATATAATATGCACCTTATTTTTAGTTGAAGAAGAAAACTTTTAAACTCAGCTTTAAACTTTAGAGTTCACTGTTTTCTCTTCTAAACATGTCAAGTCAATTAAACATTTTTTAGTTTTTGTTTTTAATCGAGCAAAAATGGTTATTGAAGCAATAATGCTAGCTCTAACAATCCTTTAAGAACATGAATATATAGCTCATACGCTAACATTACTATTATTTTAAATGTGTTACTTACAGTAACAGCTGTTACGTCTCGAACTTACCTGGAAAAAAGAAAAAAAATATTTTAATTTATTCAATAAACTTTCTGTAAGTATTACAACTGAATATAAAAAATAATAACATATATAATATACTGTGCGGGTGTTGCTACTAAAGCTCGATTTGAATAAGTTTCGCATTATATTGAAATAAAACGATAACTTCGTGTTTCTTGGCCGAGAAGATTAGATGGACAAATATTTAAAATAATCATATTAGAATTTGAATACATGGTGATACTAAGACTTTGTCGATTGGCACCTAACTAAAAATTTAATTTAATCATTTTTATTAATTTTATCAAAAATTACATTTGATTTTATTTTAAAAATAAAAATATATTCGTACTTTCATTTTGGTTCAGGCTAACACTGTCATCTAAAGTGTAGTCGAAGAGAACGGGACACTTTCTGCAGATAAAATCCATTAACTGCAGCAATAGTCATAAAAAAATGAAGCTCAACAGAGCACAGTCGTTGACGTCGCAGGAGACGACGCGGAATATTTTGGCATCATCGGCATATCACAGGATTCTAGAGCTCGGCAGGAGCAACGAGACATCATTAGTAAAAATGATAAAGAGGAGTGGGCCGAGAATGCTGCCTTGAGGCATCCCAGAAGAAACACAAATTTGATTGGATAGGGCACCGCGGAATAATAAAAGCACAGCCAATCAAGAAAAAAAAAGTGGCGGAAATCTGAGCACATGAAGTTTATATCAATGGTCCTACTTAAATCTGTGAAAATGCAATCAACCTGCAAGCCTGAGTCAATCAGAGACAAGCATCGATGCACGAATTTGAGGAAGTATGTGGTGTAATTAAAACGAAACAAATCACTGGTTAAGGTCTTGGACAAGCTGTCAAGCTTGTCACCTTTCTTGTGAAGCAAATTACAAAGAATAGAGACAACAGATGAAAACTTTTTCGAAACTGACGAAGAGACACCATCTGAACTACATAAAAATGACATCTGTCCTTAGTACCGGTAACGTCGTCAATAACTAAATCCTTGGATTCAAGGGAAGTATAGGGAAGCGTAGTCAAGTGGGTAAGATCGATGAAAACAGTATCACTGTCAGAATCATAGAATGAGTTAAGAAAGAAGTCGGCCAAAAAATTGGCCACAATATCGGGGTTGTTGCTTGCGCGATAACCAAGTAAAAGGAACCAAGGAAGGGTAGCCATCACTATGCCGTTTAGAGTGCATAAACCTCCAAAACTGTCAAGGGTTGGAATGCAGCATCTGTCTCGTGTCGGACAGAAATCTGTTGTAGGACGTCTGCAGATCCGCAGATAACCGAAGGTGGAATCGTAGTAGGCCTAATAGTCTTGGTCGCATCTAGAGCGGCAGAGCCTTTTCCAGGCTTTACTCTTTAAGTTTCTAAGGTGTCTCAAGGAGCCCTCCACCCAGCGCTGAGATGATTGAGGGAAGCCTGAAAAGGAAACCGGCCCACACTAAGTAAAAAAAGGAAGAAAAGCACGTTATAGAAGGTGCAAACGGCCCGGTCAATGCCGGGTTTAGCGAGTGCGTTCGCGTTCATAGATCAGATGCCAATCTTAAAGAGAAGAAAAGTCAGCTGCTTAAAATTAAAGTAGCAGCCACCAAGAGAGGAAAGAAAATTGTCGGGTGCCTAAAAACACATGACAACCTGGATCGTAGAATGGCGGTTGAATTCTGGAATTACCAACAAGCCACCCGGGTTGGTCAAGAAATCAAGCTCTAGCGACCTTCCCGAATCGTTCACACGAGCTTAGAAACACCCTGTATGTATATGTAAATACCGTTCCCTAAATTTTTTTTAAATATTAGTAAGTAATCCATATTTATCTTAAGATTGCATACCGTATAATTAAATGAATCTAAAAATAATTTTAATTCTAAACAATAATCCTAACCTAAAATTTTCAATAAAAAAGGATGAAGCTGGAGGCCGTAAACCAATATTGTGTTGACCCCGTGGATCAAGAGCTCCAAAAACCAACAGTGAAGGCTAACCATAGTTCAGACAGCCAATATTTATAGCTATTTACTGAACTAGATAACTAATATAAACCGGTAAAGGAATTTGACTCTTTCCGTAAACTCATGTGGTGGGGAGAGAATTTCCCTCCGCCTAATTTAGAATTATGAGAATTTAGAATTATTTCATTACATCTAGTTTGATAAGCAGTGATGGAAAAAGGGGTTCTTGGGATCAACCGTTTTTGCATTTAAAAATTTAAAAATTAATTAAAAATTACTTACAATTAGAATATCCTGACGTATGCTGTCTACTTATTATAAAACCGATAACCTCTAACAAATTTTCAATGATAATTCTCGTACTTCAGCAGTTGCAGTATTTTTGTCACGCTTTTGTACTTTTTTAGTACATCTTTGCACTAATACTTATTGCAATGAAATTGGAAGTTGTTATTTAAGACTAACGAAAAACACAGAATTTATAGTAACATCGAGATTGAAATATTCTTCTTTGTACCAACCCACTTATGTATTATGTTTGCTCACTTTTAGTGAGAAGCAAATATGAAATAAGCTAGAGTGAATGCTGAACATTCCCATTCTCTCAAAATTTGTAATATTTCGTGTACCAACAATTTATTGCAGGAACCAGAGACTTGATGTCATGACGACAAATCCTCTTGTACGACATATAAAGTGTCTTACTATTATTGTGACAACAGTGACTCCTTAATCTTCTTAAACAAAAGTCCTGAAACTTTTGCGAAATCTTCTATGGCAGCTCAGTTTCATCAGCTAATCCTATTAAATGGTCTGCATATATCCTGAATATTTACAACACCGATTTGGACAAATGTTTTCGTAGCACTACAGCCTTTCATATTTTTCTTTTAATTTCAATTGTATTTTGTGTAACATTCCGTGCATATGGTGGAATAGAAGACATGAAATATCTTGATTGAGTACTTTGCACGTGAAATGAAATGACGACATTTGACATTATCGGGGCATTCAGCACTTGGACAGATTGTATTGTTATGTCCGTTCATATAATATACCAACCTGAAATATGACTCCATTAAGAGACCAAATCACATTAAAAGTAAAGTAAAAATTCACCAGAAGACTGATATTTAGGTGATTGGGTAGGCAAAATATTTTAATCTATCGAAATTGAAAGTTCGATCTGGGAAAATCCGCACAAAATTGTCGAATGTATAATAAATAAAACTGTGCGGTAGAGGATGATTCTCCAGGATTGCATTATTCTCCAGTATTGCGATCGCTATTCGCCAACGTTTCCACACAAAGGTACGTATACATAAAATTTCTAACAGCCATCCGGGTTTTGTTCGGGTGGTAAAGAGGCTTTTCCCACTTCAGTTATTTGGGACCTTTTTCCGGTTACGACTCTCAGTAAATTGTATTTCATTTTCTTAAGTGTACACTGACTGTCGACTTTTGAGCACATTTACTGAAAAGTTTTCCTCGATAGGCACCAACAAAACAAGACAACAGTAGAGGGAAGTGAGAAAAATAAGCCCAAAGGAGTAGAAATACCCGTAGAAAAATCAAATACAATGAACAGTTTGGGTTAGAAGGGTTCCCGATTTTTAGAAATGGTAGGGGTTTGACACCTTGCAGTCAACTAAACTCTATAGATATCTGTATTGTACTGCTTTGGCCTTCTGACAAATACTCGTACAGACTTATATTTTTGTATAAAAGGCCGGAACTGTATGGCATTAGGGTGTCAGAGCATTAAGTCAATCTCGATTTACTTTTCCTTTTCTCTTTTTATGATACAATTTAAGTTTTCAGGAGATTTGCAAGAAAATTTATGTAAATCCTAACGATTCTGATGGCAATAATACGGACGCTTACGGAAGTGGGTGCAATTTAATTAATTAAGACAATCCCCAAGGCCTGCCCGCAGGTGAATATCCGATTGGTCGTTCTCATGAGTCGTCACGGTGACTACCGATAATCGATTTACAATGGTCATATTGCTGCTTTGATATCAATGCAAGGAGCATTGCAAAGCATAATCAGTTGTGGGCAACATTTCATGAATAATATCATATTATTTAATTTTAATTGAATGTGGAAAGTGGTCATTATATAGCAAAAGCAATGTTGCCTGAAAGTTCAATTGGAAATATGTAATTAATTTTGTAGTAATGGGGCATGCGACATTCTATACTTATTTCCACATATCACACTGAGGAGACGATTAGGAAATTTATATTTTATGTCCTGAATTGTTTAAAATAACACAGTTATGACTTTTTAAATTTTAAGTAACTTTATATTGTTTTAAGATGTATTTATGATCAGGAAACCCCAGTAGTCGTCGGTGGGGTAAGTGATAAGGTAATGGCTTTTCATCCCTGAGGTATCTAAGCCGAGCTCCACCGGCGCTAAGCCATTGCTGCTTTACGCTGACAACAGATTACTATTAAAGGACATTGGAGGTTACAAAGTAAGTCGGTGGCTCGGAACGCACCTTCTTCTGCCGCCGTTTATAATTAACAAATTATGAAAAAAATATTAGCAATTAAACAAATTATATTATTATAAAAATAATGTCAAATAATTCCAGAAGTTAAGTAATGGGTGGTTCATGCAAGAAAAGCGTAAGTTTATATAAGCGTTAGTCTGTGTAGTAATATTGTATGCAAGGTGACGTAATCTGAAAATATCCTATTTAGAACTGGTAAAGATTTTTAAGAATTTCCTCTTAAGAACAGAAGAAGCAGCCATTAATTGACAATTGCAACCTTTTCTGCTATGCTGCACCAATTAAAGCGCCTTGTAATAAAAGTTTCATCCTTTGCAGCATCTCCAACTGCCTCTCTCAGGGAATGGATAATTATACACTTTCACCTAGTTAGTGAAGTGAAGTAGTAAGAAAAACTACTAAAAAACCAATTTGCTTCATTATATCATTGATGTGTCTATCCATCAGGCTGATGATCCCAAGCACAGTGAACAAATCGTTAAAGATTGGCTTGGTCAACACAAATTTTGAATAATGCAACGGCCAGCACAAAGTCCCAGCAACAATCCGATCGAGAATTTGTGGGCTATTGCAAAAGCTACTAAAATAAAAAGGTCCTAAAAAAAGTTTAAGTGAAATTTGGACACGAGTAGATGCAAAATGAGATAAAATTTCAGGAAAAGTTATTCAAAATTTGGTGAAATCCATGCAAGGCGAGTACAATGCGTTATAAAAACAAAAGGCTCTGGACAAGATATTAAAAAGAACTTTGTACTACCAAAACTTAAAACGTGCAAAAGTGGTTACTGAGACTGAGTTGTGATCCTTATTTTTTTTATTATGTTTATAGAATTAAGTTGTTCTTTTTAATACATTTTTAATATACTATAGCTGCTTCAAAAAACGAGTTTTATTTTCTTGTTTTAAGACACGAACTTGATTTTAAATTCGTATCCAGTTTTGCTCACCACTGTACATCGCGGGCTTCGTACCACAGCCAACCCGGTCAGCGAGGCAAACAGCTAAACCTAGGAAGTACGTTCAATACACAGCAGAGAATAAGCTCGGGCCAATGAGATCCGTGCGACCGCTTCAGTCAGTATGAGAGTCCTGACCTCTCTCGGATTAGATGAAAAAGCTCTGAACCTAAATATTAATGTTGTTTAAATGTTGCAGGATTTCACATTTCATTTGATTTTTATTCTGCTTGTAGTATTTGAATGGAAAATATTTGAGAAGATATCAAAAGAATTGAGCCTATTTTAGGTTTTAACAGTTAAATTAATTATGAAGCTGATTTTATAAAAATTGGAAGCAGCTGTAAAAGCAAAAATTTCATTTGAACAATTAGATGACTTTTCAAATAAAATTGTCGTTGTTTTTAGAATTTTGTATGGTCTCCTTTTTTATTCTCAGTTGCACTTAACTTTTTGGCACGTAAATGCTGAGATATTGGTCCATTCAAATTACACCCGGTTCCGTAGTTCATACAATGTTCGGCATTCTCACAAGTATGTCACTATTTCCGGTTTTAACTTGACCCAAAAGAGGTTGGCACAGTGTAGAGCACAATCCAGAAATTCAAATCCTTGGCTTCGAAGCGAATCAGTGGTACTCCGAGCGGATCATTAACTTGTTCAAAGATAACGTTCAAGTCTCTCAAAATAGGTGTCTGCAGTCATCCTGCAAACGATCATGCGGAACTTCCCAACTCCCCACTAGCTTATACATCCCTAAAGCATTAGGTTTCCGCCATCGAACTTTACAGTAGTTTGGGTGTGGCGATCCTGAAGATATCCTCCCTTCCTTTTTTAGTTCCATTGTCGGCTGTCCAACCTTTATTCCATCTGACCAATTTACCTTCGCCGATGGTGAAGTATTTGTAGCATTGGCAAAATCACTTAAAGTGAAATGTTTTTTGTAAGTGCTGATTTGTTGGCTTTGGCACTACCATATAGTCCCTTCCTCTAAAAGAACTTTTCGAACGGCTTTGGGTGTTACGTCGTTGAATCTCTGCAGGTTTGGAGGTGACCTACAGTTGTTGTGATTTGCCACAAAATTAGTCTTTGCACAACAGTAAGTACCGCTTTTCGTCCTGCTGAATCCTACCATTTCGTTTGGACGGAAAAGTTGAGCGTATCAGTAAAATATAACGCTTTGAGGGGATATAACTAGTAATGGAGTCGAAAAAAAAAACATTTTTTAGGAACTTTTCTTCGCGAAACTATTGATTATATAAATTTTATTTTTATTTTATTTAATAAGACATCTTTCTAACTGGCGGCATTTCACCATTTTCCATGCAGCCCCCTTTTTAAAGAGCTTCGCGGTGTTCCAAATATCTGAAGAACCACTCAACCGATTTTGGTGAAATTTGGTACATATTGCCCTTATATGTATCGATCATCCATGTACGAAGCGGATTTTGATTTTATCGATCATTTTTATTTGGTTAAACTAATGCTAGTTATTAAAAAAAACTAATTGCTTAAGCAATTTTGATTTCAGATAATCCAGGTCCCAGTAAAAACAGGAACACCGCAAAGTTCCACCAAAAAGAAGGGAAATGGGTGCAGCACCGCCACTTTTTTTTTTAATTAAAATTTCACAAATTCTTTTTAAAACTAAAATTAAATCAAAATCAGATGTATATTCTGAATAATTTTGCAAAAAAAAATCCTGCAAAAAATGCTTTTTTTCAGCTTCATGACTAGGTAGGAGATAGTAGTGATGGTTGGAAAAAATCGAGTTTTTTTACATTTTTGCATTCCGAAAACCCTCAAGGATATGTCTGCAATAGGGTTTCGGAAAATTTGTTGAATTAAGAAAGTTACAGAACTTAGAAGTTCGACACGCATGGAAATTTGCTTTGGTGTAATTATATTCCAAAACTTCAAATCCGTTTTTCTCGAAACCACATTTTTCGAAATGGTGACTATGGAGGCTCGAGTTCTACAGCACTTTCAGTGCAATTGCCGCTATGGTCGGTAGCGCTATTGTGTTAATGTGTTTTTTGGTTTTTTTTGGTTTTTTTTTAAAAGAAAAAATACAAAAATCGCACTTTTTCATAACTGCTTAACTTTTGTAATTTTTAATCATGACCCGTTCTTTTTTTCCAATAAATTAAATTTAGTCCTGTATAAAAAGTTTGAATAAATATACGAAAAAGAAAATATAAAATACGTCTTACTGATTCCGAGAAATAATTTACTGAATTTAATGATTGCCTTATAAAGATGTTAACATACTAAGCTAAAGATTTAAATCAGCTATATGAGCATACCAAAGAAAACCTCCGAATGTAGAAAATATTTATCATGTATTTGTAAGGGTAAATATTCTTTTTAGCTTTTTAGTTCTTCAAAGTAGGCGTCGATGGAGTAAACGATAAGCTTTCGACACTCCATCACCAAGGTCCTGGTTCGAACGTCATCGCGCGACCCATTTTTTTTCCCCCTGACAAGGGATTACAATGAAAAGGCCATACGCAGAGTAATATCGGTACTTCAGAATTAACTTTAAATTGAAGGTACATTGGCAATCGTTGTCTCGAATTGGGTAAATCTCTACTCCCACGCCAAGCCCCACCGGGGGTTAAAGGAACTAGAGAGAGAAAGAAATTCTTCAAAGTGATTTTTTTAATTTAATTTATTTTTGTTATTTAATTCATCTTCTGCACAATTCATTTCTATGCATTTCCGAAAATTTTCTACAACAATCATCCACTATATTGCTGCCTCCAGCGATGATTACTTACATTATTTTGCACTATGTCAAATTTCAGTTCATCGTCAGGAAGTGTATCAAAATCATTTTCACGGTTTCACGATAAATTTGAATTTTTCTATCATGTTTGTTTGTTTTTCAATGTAAATACAAATATTTAAAAACTTCCTGTCAAAAAGAGACTTTTTATTAAATTTCACTATTTTTTATCATTTGCATTGCATGTATATATCTTGTTAAGCAAAGAAATTAAAATCACAGCAATAGTAATAGTAAATAAAGTAAAATATTTTCATTCAAATGTATGCATGGCATACACTCGATGTCCTGAATTTCCAGTAAAGGACATTAAATAGGTAGCAGCAGCAAAAAGCTCATTTAAATAGGTAGCAGCTGCAATAAATTGCTCCGCTTCGAAACTCTGATTTTTATTTTAATAATAAATGATTCCAAATTTTCGAAAAACTGCGATTCCAATAATCTTATTGCGTGACATTTAAAAATCTTAAGTTTATCTAATACAATCCAGCCAAAATATGTTATCAATGGTTAAGTGAACAGATGTTGTGTATCTACATTTTAATAATTTTTAGATTTTTTGACAAAACAACTCCTATGGGCCTATAATTTATTCTGCCCAAACGATATACACCTAAGTAGACTCCATCGAAAGTTACAGACTTGCAAATATCAACAAAAACAGTTGACATTTAGTTGATTCAAAAGCTACTGTAGGAAATTTCGTGAAATTTGAACTTCTGTTTTCCTTTATGTGTTGGCTTTAACTTTCCAAAGCTTTTAACTCAAAATCAAAATTATTTGTGATACAACATTTGTGTACTTAACCATCGATATGTCAACTTGTATAACATAATTTTTGCTTCTATGTGCGGTAGAAAAATATAGTAAAGTTATTTGAAACTTAAGGCTGACTCCTTAATTTTAGCATACCATAGCAGGCTCGCACTTGCCACGAATGTAAGTATCGGCGACAACACATAGGGAAGCTTTGAATTACTCATATCCAAAAATTAAATGCAATTACGTTCCCTTGATGCCAACACAACCAATCAACCCCCCCCCCACCCCCAACAGCAATGTTGTACTTTTTTTTCATAGTAGTAATAAGAGAACATGCTTTATAAAACAAAACAGAAACATCCAAATCGGTCAACACAACACGGCCCCTAGCCCCTAGCCAAATTAGGTTTTAAAGGATTAAATAAGGAAAAAACAAACTTTAAAGGGAACCAAAAGTTGTCTTTTAGAGCGACGAAAGAATCATCGTTATAAAAAACTGACAGGGTTAAATAAAAAGGATCAGAGCCAACTGCTCAATCTTTTCCTAGACTATAGTTTGTAATTTCCTTATATAATGTTGTCGCATTAATGTAACTGCAACAGAAAATTTACTTCAGTTTTAGTAAAATTCTTTAAAGGGAGGACTTCATCAGAAGTTTTCTTTTTTCTTTGTATTAATTTAAATTTTTTGTTTACTAACTTGCTAATGTAAAGAAGTAAAGTGAATTAAATATCAATGTCCTAAAAAGGAAGTTACATTACAAATATATATTGCTAATGCATATGTAATGCATTACAACTATATAAACGCGTAATTGATTCGATATGCACTTTGAGTGTATCACAAGTAATATTATTCAACTACGGAAGCGGTCTGTATAAATCAACAGGTTCAGCATTGCTTACTCAACAGTTTTGGTAGTTCAAAACATATTTAAAATGAATACTTAATGTATTTCGAATGTGAATGTTGCTTGCGAGATAACGCTCTCTTGTCAATGTTATTTTTTGCATAAACTGCCATACAACTAAAAATTATTTCATTGTATTTTCAATTCATCTAAAGGAAATTGTTCATGTATATAAGAATATATTGCTTTAATCATTTTCTTTTAATTCGGATAAAATTCTTCTTCTATTCCGTGTAATGGTAAAGTGAATATTTAATTTAATTTTCCCTTTAATATTTTTTAGGCAAATAATATATACACCAACAAACAATGCCACGAAATCGGATAACAGCCTAGTCATTCATTACAAAATTTTCAGTTATATCCCTCCGGGAAAATTTGTTTGAAGATAAGGTGTGTAAAAGTATAAAGTGGCTTAAGCTTGACAAGATAATGATTAATTGGTAGCTTCGAAAATAATTTTTTAATGTCAATTTCAGTAAATGGGGTTGTAAAAACTCTTCTTTCACAATAAAGGGTCATCGAATAACTATACATAATTAAATTGAAATAAAAAGACAATGGGAAAAGATGTAAATGTAATGCAGTGTACGAATCTACCTGTATCGGTTTTGGACTTAGGTTTACTTTGAAATAGTGCAGTCCGTGATACAATACGGAATTATAGCTTAAGGCTCTATGTATAGTAACACATTGAAGACATTATGTAATTTGCAATTATTAAAATATGCTTTAACAAATCAAAATTCTATTAACGATCCAAGCCCTGAGCGACTGCAATGTTATGACTATATACCGCGGCGGATCTAGGATTTTGTCCGGGGGGGGGGGGGGGGGGGCATCACATCGAAACTTACTATTAAGAACCGTTCGCTTTGAAAACTTATGGATATTGTCAGTAGGGCTCCTGCCAACACTTCCCTAAAACAAAACGGACAAGTGTGTATATGACTCGCGCACCGAGGTTTTTCATGTTATATAACTACAAATTGAAAATTTTCGGAGTTTTCCCTTTACTTGTGCTGTGTGACCTTGCTTATTGCCAAATTTTATAATTTTAGGTCAACGGGAAGTAAACTATAAGTTTTGATGTATCTCCGAGGGTCTGTCATGGAAGACAGACAGACAGCGAAGTGATCGTATAAGGGTTCTTTTTTCGTTTTGAGATATGATAAAAAAAGCATATGTAAAAGCGCCTCTCTGGCGAGAACAAAAACAAAAAATTTCAACTCTAAACACAACCCCCCCCCCCCCCCCCCCCCCCCCCGCAAATATCCAACAATCCAAATTCATATATTAGCATTGCTGTCATTTATGTACAGGGATATTGATAGCTTCTCGTTGCGCTTTTGTCTTCAAGGTACTGAACTCCTCTGTGTAAAGTACTGTATTAAATGATGTATCCAAAGACAGACGGTTAAGTACATTAAAAATGGGGTTCAATTCAAACATTAACAGAATTAAGAATTCAGAGGTTTGAGAATTAATTTTATTTAATATGTAAACCTTAATTGTAGTAGACCTTAAGGCGTTCGTTTTAATGCTCTATGTATTATTTCTAAAGGAAGCAAATTAATCTTTCGTTTTATCTTAGTAAGCTGATTTAAAAAATATCCCATAAAAAGTAATCACATGGTAATAGATCCTGTGATGTGGGATGAAATAAAACGTACTCCTTTTGTTTTCAGGAAATTCAATGTCGTCTCCTGACGTATGTAATGGAGTCCAATCCTGATGAACTATCCAATCATCATACGCATATAAACTTTTCATAATTTTTTATTAATGACTTTTAACTTTCTCAATTTATGTAGTAATCATAATTGATTTTGGTTTAACAAAAACAGGTGTGCTTCCACTGTTGGTGAATTACAAAATCGTTCTGTTTATTACTGTAGTAGTATTCTTGACCACAATTCTATAGTTCATTGCCTTCGACTGGAAAGCAGCAGTAATCACGTAAAACGTACATATATTACCGAACTATTCTCCAAAAATATGTTTTTGGTGCATCAAGTATTTTTGACGAAATTATGCATAGATATTATGGCATTGTTGTTTTGCGTATTTTGCTTAACTTGAATTGAATTTGGTTTGAATAGTGTACGAATACCAAAATTGCTATATGAATTGTTATAAAATAACGTTCGACATAAAATATACTGTTAGAGCATGATTTTTTGGAAATAAATTCGTGTAAATGGCCGCATCTAAATCATTTAAAAAAATGGGTTCGTGAACAGAAATTTTGAGACATTTTTCGCGTACATCAGCATTTATGCCAGCAAAAGCACGATAAATATTTCTTCTTTAGTGCTATAGGCTAAGAGGCAAATGATTTAACATAACCTCATGTCGCATGAACTTGGTGGCCAGTTCACCTTATTATTTCCGGATATTATACGTTCATCAAAATTTTGTTTTAGCAAGCCGGTTGTTTAAGAGGTTATTCTACTTGAGGCTAAAATCAGGTATTAATTTAAAATCGTTGTAAAAAAGAAAGTACCAAAGCAATCGACTTCATACTTTACAAGAAGGAGTGGAGGTGAAGGGTATGTTAGACCTCAATAGGTTGGCTATACCCATGGTACCCACAACACAACAGAAGCAGCTTTAGGAAAATTACCTTTTGTAGGTTCTGTGACGGCTATGGAGACTGACTCGCTCCCACCGTCCACTCCGTCTCTGGACTGTTGTTTAGCTGTTTTCAGCAATACAAAAACAAGACATTCACATCTCCTCACTACCCTTACCCTAATTCTCTTCCGGCCAAAACCATGTTAACGCATCAAAGGGTTGTTGCCTAGGCTTTGGCCACATCGTATACAACAAAAATAAAAATAATGTTAACGAAACAGCCTTACAGTCTTACAGGGGTAAGGGGCACGATGGTTCATTGTAATTTAGATAAATACTATAAGCAAACACATTTTATTTAACAAAATAAAAGCATAATTGTTAGAGAGTGATATCTGATCGTCTATTTACTTTAAAAATTAATAAAAGATGAAAATGTAAACGTAAATGTAAATGTAAAATTTATTCTACGAAGTTAGGAAAGCTTTTAAGCCTTTTTTATGTTGAGATTCAATACGAGACTTACCTTTCTTAAGAATCGGTCGTTGCATTCCTTTGCAGTACCTCGCCAGTGTCTATGCCTATATCTTGAATTTCCTAATTTGAGCGTACCCCGTAGTTGAGCTGCTTCCGATACAATTCGCCTAATAGTTTGGAACCTTACACGATTGCACCTATGAATAGGTTTCAACACTACACCACGTTCCGGTTCCGATTCCGCACCGGATTTCACATGATCATCTTCATCATCAACCCAGGCACTAAGAACACCTTCAACAAAATTATACAACATTTGAATATTTGGTTGCATTGGTGCCGAACCGGACGGAGTATCTGGCTTAATAAGTTTACGATTTTGACAAACTTCACGCAACAAATTTTCACCGAAATGGACCGTTTTGTGACGTCGACGGCGTGAATTAAGTGAAGCAGCTGATGCAGATTTGGTCAGTTTACTATTAGTACCATTTAATTTTGATTTAGCACGTGGAAGCGAAGCGCGTGAGTCGCCACGTGACAAAGTGTTTGGCTGCGAGTTTGAGCGGTGATGTGCAACTGATCGTATTCTATGGAAATCAGCAGCACACCTTGGCAGTGAATTGCATTTTATAACATTAACACATTTTGGATTCATGCAGCGTGGTAAGGAGCTACAACGACACTCATGGCATATTGACGGACAAGTAACATCGCGACAGCGCGGTAGCGATGAACAGCGATCATAGCACTCGACGAAACAACAATGTGGATCGGTGCATACTGGAAGAAGTGGACAGGATGGATCTGTACAAGGAGGCGATGCAGCGCGAGGGGCACGTTCTGCAGACGAGGATTTCCTCGTTGGACCAATATGTGACTTGGCTCCCGATATGTCGGACACGGTGGCTGAACGCTGTGTTTGGTGACGACGAGATCTTTCACGTTTTGATTCTTTTTCTTTAGGATCCCTCTCCCTAGGAAACAGAACGGGTTCTTTCGGTATGTATTGATATTGAGTTTCCTTTCGTGTCTGAGGATATAGTCGATCTAAGCTCGGGGTAACAACCTCACTAGCAGAATGCCTCAGCTTCCGATCTGGCTTCTGTCTTTCACTCTTATCTGTCTTTTCTTTAGATTTCTTATGGAGATCGACACAGCTACCTTGGGATGGCAGTTTTTTTTCTAATGTTTTCCCAATTGATTGCAGCTTGTGTAAAGGATAAGGGATCCAATCGGGGATTTCAATTTTTCCAGCCTCTTTTTCACTTTGACCTAATGAATGACGTTTTCTTAGCTTCGGTTCTGTATCTTGGGAAAAGCTTCTTGTAGTTCCACTACTTCCATTCCGCCGATGTTCGCCCTTTCGTTGTTTAGAAGCAGTTCCTTCACCTTTACTCTTCGATGTTTGAAGTTTTGTCAGCCATTCCATAATATCACTTTTAAGCATCGATATTTCCCCAGGACCAGAATGTTGTCGCTGTAGAGGTTTTTTAAGTAATTCTGCAAGCTCTTCTTTAAGGCTCCTTTGTAATTGACCTGAAGTGGAAGGTTGCGTCTGAAGTTTCTGTTCGGAATGTTGTCTTTCCACCATACTTCTCTTTCGAGGTAAGTTTCCAACAAGCCATTCAGATATGTCATCTTTCAAAATTGATAATTCACTTGGACCGGAAGAAGTTCGTTGAGGTGTTTGCTTTTCTAACCACTCGATTGTTTCTTCACGTACTGGACCGCTTTCAGCCGACCTTGCGGAATGTCGCTGACGTGCAGTCCTATCAAACCAATCGCTTTGTTCAGACTCCTTGCGGGCATCGTATTCAGCTTCGGCACTCTTTTGTCGTGATGAAATTCTTGGTGGTGGTTGCGGTTTTTCCGGCGGCTGTGGTATCGAATGGGTGCCTACATGTTTGTGATGATGGGCGGGCTGCTTGTATGATTCCTTTCTCTTTATAACTTTTTGCTCAATGGTTTCATCGTCTGTAGCTCTAACCCGTCTGGTAATTTCAAAAATGTCCCCATTGATTTGGTGGTAGAACTTTTCAACTTCTACCCCCTTATCAAACGCTTCTTGAGCTGTTTTGGGGAGTGTCGGCATGGGTTGAAATTTAGCAGACGGTGGTTCCTGTTTATCCTCCTCCTGAATAGAGCTTGTTTGAAGTAAACGATCCAACGAGCCGTGGTGAGTTTTAATTGTTGGTCCTAATGGCCCTTGACCCAGAGATTGCAACCGACACTGTGCATTACAAATACAAACCCCACGCTTACTACTCCCGCTGCCAAAACGAAATAGGCTACTCCCGAGGCCACCACCACCCCCCGCGGCTACCCCACCAACTACATCTTTACCCGAGGCCGTTGTTGATGTCAATTGGCTCCTTCCTTGAGCCACTGGTGTAATATCCACTATCACGCAACAACAATGCAATGAAAATGTTTTCTTATCACTAATCGAATTATTGTTATCGTTATCGCTATGTGACGCTGCCAGAATGAGACGCCAATATAGTTAGTACTACTCGATAGCTTGACGATTTGATTGAAGCTTTTTCCACTTGTTCTATCTAAAGTACAGTTTCTGTGAAGTAAATGTTGCTTACGAAGAATTTTAAACTTTTGCTTGAAAAACTTCGATAAAAATTTTATTATTAATTCTACCACGAAATGTACACGATGCTTACACATGCCACTATCATTTGACGTATGATAAAATTTCTGTATAAAGAAATGAAATTAAAAATTCGTTCGTGAAATCGTGTTAATGCCAAAAGGCCGGTTATGATATATTTTAAGATTAGTTACAACACAAAACTATTTACACACAAAGGCGACGTTTTTTGTTTACTTTTTTTTCACTCACATTTAACTAAGTAACTTGTTTTTTCTTATTGATACTTTGTTTTTAATTAATTTATGTATTTTTAAATTCTATTTACAATCAAATCACAAGTGCTCAATTCGTTTGATTTTTCAATCGGATATATACAGCTTATTGCCTACGAAATGTTCGCCTTTTTCTCGGAGCCAAGAAAAAGGGTCCTTTATTTGAATTTTCTTAGTTTACGACCCCTACGTTACATTAAGTACAACATTTTACGGTATTGAACGGGTAACACAATTTCACTTAATTTGACTTTTCGCTGAACTGTAATTTTCATTTGTATACAACACCCTTACGTAGAATTTATTAACTTACACAGCATACGATTGCGTTAAATTAAACTTCTTTTCTATATACAATGGGATTCCTTAAGCTAAAAGTTTTGTCAACGTAATTTTTTCATACTGTGTTACGCCTTTATTGTAGAAAATCATCACTTTTCCGATTTATAAAAATGAGGGGTATGTGCGCCTATAGTTATACCTATCACTTTTTCTTATTTCATTTACTCTGCTATTTTCATAAATTTTCATTAGCACCACCCTGTTTCAATACTGAACACGAAATTCCTGGCGATGGAGAAAAACAAATTACTTTTCTTGATAGTAACAACAATATCTTTGGCGATGATTACTTCTTGATGATAGCAGCAGTTTTATTACCAGCGTTGCTGATTTGAATAAGTACGAAACCGAAAACGATACGAACGAGACCACCAGAACCAGATGCCCGACAATCAAGTACCGAATATTTTGATGACTTTTAGCAATAATATTACCGCGCGTTTTTTGGAAATAATCCTTTGCCATTTCCCAGTAATTTAGTAAGATATAAAAATAGTGGCGCGCATACTACTCTGGTGGACGCACACAGTACCCGACGACGTTCTCGTAATGACTGAACTTGTTGGGAAAACCCGAAATTTTCTCCTGCCTTTTCCAGAATCCTTTTCAAAACTCAGGGATGCTAACAGCGACAAAGCAAAGAGAAGCTTTCAGAGGATATGCCGCAGTAAGATGTTCGAAATATCGAATTTTCGAAAACCAGAGATTTCTCTCTGCTGAGCGCTTTTCATCCATTCGAATTGTGATTTTTCTATGATTCGCGTCCCCTTGCTCCATTTCTAGGATAGAAAAAGGGTGGCACTAGCAGTTCGACTAAAAAAGCTTCGACACCTTCTATTCGACAGAATGGCGTAAATCACTGCTCATGCTCAACATTTGGGGAATTGCCAACTGTGCAGAATTTTGTTCTAGTGCAAAAAAGTTTTTCATTGCAACACTCGGAGGAAGAATCTAAAAATATCAAAAATCTCTTTCCCACAGCGCTCAGGACACTGCTCCTGTGGAATTCAATGTTTCACAGGACCAGTGTCCAAAATTATTAAATTTAATTAAGCGGCTTTTAAATTGATTTGGTTTTCAATTTATAGAGGACTGCAGCAAATGGAAATCGCTTATGCAGCCAAGTGAAATTCGTTTATATTTCACTAAGGGAACGACTTCTTTACAGTCGTACTAGAAAAAATGGATCACCGTTTTAATCACACCTCTTTACTGAATCATTAGAAATCATAAAATTTATTTCTGTTGTGTTTCTTATTTGGACTTACAGCCTTGACACAATCAGCATGAATATCTAAGTTTAACTTTTAAATCCCAGGGCGAGCTAACTAACCTGAATTTAAGCATCTCGTAGAGCTTTTAAGATGTAAATGAGAAATAAAAGAGATTATTATGCAAATGTGTCGCAAAAGGCTGCAATTTGCTGGCATTTTTAAGATTCTGCTGGAAATTTCTAAGAATTAGATTGCAAACTTGAAGTGTGTGTATTAATAATATGTTTTTTTATTTATGAAAAGTGACACGCTAATTAACCATTGTACTAAAGACAACAATAAATTTCTTAATGCAAAAGCTTTCATAAGTTAAACATCTTAATCTTTCCATACGTTTAGAAAATATTTTTAATTTTAAACAACGGTTTTTAAATTCTAATTATTATAATCTTTAAGTTAGAAATTAAAACAAAGTAACATAACAATAAGATTTACATGATAGAGGCAAACGCATTTAATCTGGCTTTCGAAATACATGCCATATACTGTAGAAACTATACTTCATTGAGAATGAACAATTTATTTCAAATTTCAATATCCGAATTAGATAAGCTAAATATCTCCGAATTAACGGGCTCTAAATATCTGTATATCTGTAGCTTCATTTGGAAGTAGTAGACGCAGCATATACGTAAATAAATGTACATGTTGTTCGGAAAATTAACAGAAAAATTCTTAACTTCTGCGTTTCAAGGAAAAGTTTAATATTTAAGTTGTTCAAGTTACCAAAATAACAAACCATTATCATCTGCATAACACTTGGAACTGTGTTTTTCCTGTAAACATATTGTAATATTTGAAAATTAAGAAGTCTACAGTTTGATATGTGTACCCATCGAAGTACTTAAGGTTTACATGAAAAATAACCTATGGTAGAGCTCACAATAATAAATTTTAAAATAAAACATACAATAGAGATGCCTAAAGTGTAACATTTACAGAGTGTTAACAAACTTGTTTCTATAGAAAGAGGGTTAGTAAAAAAATGTCGTCATATATACTATTAAGGTCAAATTTAAGGATTAATTAATAATCCTTTATTGAATAAAATTTGGCTCAGTAAGATATGATGTCTTACTTACTTTAAATAGCTGGTGCCCATGCCTACGGCTTACAATGGTTAGTATCTCAACAACCATTAAACTGATTTTCATAATTTAACTATTAAAATATGTTAGTACGATGTAGTTAACTTTTGAAACTTTCCCGAAAAAACTCCAACTTTTAATCATACGAAGATATGGCGGTGAATGTAAAAAAATGTTCGAAAAGGCGAAAAATGTGCGATTGGTATAAAAAAATAAAAAATTCACACGCAGGTAGGTGAACATTTCTTTAACCCATTCTTTTTTTTATACCAGATGGCCAAATCCTAGGGGACAACCCTTTGATGCCTTAGCATGGTTTTGGCCGGAAGGGAATTAGGTTAAGGGAAGTGAGGAAACTTGAGTCTTATTTTTTCATTGCTGCGAGCTAGACAACAGCCCAGAGACGGAGTGGATTATTTTTTAATTTCTTAATAAAAGCTCACGGGGTCATCTGGTCTCGAACCCGGGGCCATGTTGGTCGTGAAGCTCAACGTATTGATCCAACTCCGTCTCCACTTAACTTAATTAAAGTTAATTTTGACCTTTCTAGGTGTATTTTTTTTTATCGATTGAAGTTTTATCGGCCGGAATGATTTTAGAATATAGAAAGTGACACCCTTAATTAAGAGTTGAAAGAATTATTGAACTCAGTTGACTTTTTTTCATTTTTCCGACGGAACACAATTATTGGCATTTTGTTCGTCTCTCGACGCTTTTATTTTCGCAATAACCCGATAGCTTTACATTTTCGATCTGGAAGATATTTCTTATCTACGTTCGATTACCTTACGAGTGATGTAATTTTCACCCCACTCCTTTGACACAGTAAATGAATAAAAAAAAGGGATTTTTAAAAAATTTTTCGTGTTTGCGAAAAAACTATAAGTGATAGAAACTAACTAATAACTTTCGGAGTAGATAGTGATAAAAAAACGGTCCATTTTCGACCACTCGTTCAGTCTGCTATGAAGTTTTTTGGATTTAAAAAAAATTACACAGTTAAATTGATACCCCACATGCCTTATTTGCGAATAAGGGTTGGCCACCGCCATCACCCCTCGAAAAATTTACAAAACAAAATTTATTTTGTTTGAATTACCTAGATCATGAAACAGGCAAAACAAATTTTACTTCATTTCAATCCAACATCCCACCCCAAAGTTGTTTTTTACGATGCGTTTGATACGTTAGATGAGAATGGGAATGAGGGCATCTGAATGTCCTGCGAGCTGAACAACAGTCCAGAGGTGAGTGGATTTTTTAATTGAATTTTTAAAAGCCCAGGGGAGACCTGGCATGATGGTCGTGCCAATTGATAGAACTCCGTCTCTCTAATTGTTTGAAAAATGACAGCGTAATAAATAAAAGAAATCTAGTACGCAGTGCAAAAATATTTTTTTAGCCACAGTTTTTTTGAAAATTTCAAAAATGTTCTAGTACCTGACTCCGAATTTTTGATCTAGTACATTTTCAATTTTCCATAACATTTTGGAATAGATCTCTGAATTATATGAGAAATGAGTACCTACATGATAGGCTCCGATCAATACTTGTAAAGTTATTAAGGCAAACGCCAAAGAGACGCCAAAACGGCAGGCACTAAATCACGAGCCTTTAAAAAAAATTTAATAAAATAGCCTATCACGCCTGCGGCAATAGCTTCTATACCGTCCTAAAAATTTTGCGAATTCTGTTTGGCCGTTTGGATGAACATTCGGACATCAATTGCTAAAATTACTCCATTTTGATGCTTTTCGAAGAGCCTTAATAACATCGCCATTTTCTGTGCTAAAAATCCCAATATAATGTCATCTCATCGGCAAAATTCTCCTCTTTCTATAGATATCTCACTTTCTACGAATTTACCCTCTCACTAACTACAGTCCCGAAAAGAATCAATCTGAGGCTCAAAACAATAACGTCATCCGATCGGCAATTCCCTATCATCGGGCGAAAACATTTTTTTTTTACTTTTTGCTCCCTTAGAGCCTCCGCAAATATGAAACTCTCCACAGGCACATGGTTAATCTTTATCTAGATAAGTTTGAGTATAACTGTTCAACATCTTATACATCATTACAAAAACCTTAAAGTCAATATATGCATCCAGGTCACAGCCTATAACCTCTTGTCTGTACAGTGATACATGATCAAATTTACTAAGGTTATAAATGTATACAAAGAAATTATTAAAAGCAGTATTTATTTAACGTTTATTATAGTATTGTAATTTACAGGATCTCCGTATAACATAATAAGAAGTATAAGAGCTTTAATAAGATAAATCCAGAAAATTTCTATAGTTGTTTTAATGTGGCATAAATATTTCTAAAAATATTGTTTATGTGATCGTCACATGTTAATTTCTTATTAATTATGATACCCAAGTTAATTACACTCTCCATATAAGAATAATTTCATTATTAAGTAAAATCGGTTGTATATTACAATAAGTCATTAATGTCATATATTGTATATGACATTAATGACTTATTATATATTAATATAGCTTGAGACCTTTTAGGATTAATTATAAGTATATTTTTGACGGTCCAATTAAACAATGTTTTTAAATAATAATTTATATTGTTTATTAACAAGTTTAAGCATTCATAAATTTGATGAGCAGTGCAACTGAGCATATCATCCACATATAATTGCAGCAACGAAAAAAAAGCTTCTCTACTAGAAACTCAAACAGGGAGGAATGTAGGGACACCATGGCGGATATAGCGATCTTAAGTGATGGATTGGATCGAAACTGGAAGACGGGGTTGGAGCTGAGGTGTAATCGGATTTCTTAAACTACCGTAGTGTGTTTCAAGCAGAGGTCTTGGCTATTAACAGAGCGGCTTGAATGCTACTAAGGCGCTGTACTCACTCGTAATAAGGTCATAGCCATAAGGTCATAGTCATAATAGTATCCAGAACTTAGGAGCAATGTACAAAGTAACTCTTGCTGCTGATACAAGTGAATAAGGTAGCTGACACCCTTGAAATTAAGGTTCTCAACTGAATGCTTCCTACTGTCTCCATTATGATCGTCCGGCCTCTAGAGTCGGTAAGAAAAGAAGATGACCTTGAGGTTATCAAGCTTGCTTAGGGAAGATGAAGGAATCTGGCATGGTATGTCAAGGCAACTGGGGCCAACTTGGGACATTAAGAAAACGGCTTTCCTGTCAAGAAAAAACCGCACCGATCTCTGAAACATTGTGGCAGTTATTACTGGCCACTGGCTCTTTGGAAGACACGTAAAACGAATTTTGTAGAAGTTGTATGAACGAGGAAGAAGTGGCAAACGTTCAGTATTGACTCTGCGATTGCCTGTGGTTGGCCAGAAGAAGGTACACAGCTTTAGACACGTACTTCTTCAGAGGACGATGTTGCTAAAATAGGGCTGAAGCAGCTGCTCAGGTTAAGTAACAGTTGCGGCAGGTTCTAAATAAACCCTATTTAAATTACATAAATAATTTAGCACTAACAAAATTGTCTTTTGTATTGTGAATTTGACTTTGTGTTATAACCTCGATGACAGTATCGCGTGTCTTGGGCCAAATTTTACAGAAGCATAAAGAAACTAAATAACTTCACAATTTATTGAGCACGTGAAGAGTTTTTAACTGATCAACTTAAATATCGGATGATTTGAACGAGGAAAAATCCGCATTACGCACGTATTTCTGCGAAATATCACTTGAGCTGCTTTTGTTAGTTACACAGTAAAATAGGGTTGATAGTTCTATTCCGCTGTTACCGACAATAACACTACCCAGCTAAATTTTGAAAATTTTGTGCCCCTGGATACTGAATAGTGGTTTTTAAGGTAATTTTTCGAAACCGAATCTGGGCTCAGAATTGCTATATCACGTCAGGTTTATGAGATATTCTAACCTTAAAGTGCAAACAATACTGCTTTTTAACATATTTGAGATTTTGTAGAACCGCGATTTTTTTTTTCCAAAAAACATGGGATCTTATAGTACAAGTCTTCCTCTTTCAAATGCCGTTGCGTTTCCTTAAAATCTTTTTTTTTCGCCAAGATATCGCATTTTGAAATTGTCATGTTTGTGATTTTCCCTATACCTGGAAACTTATTAGGGACACGTGTATATCAACAGATTGTCGCGGTGAAAGAACAGTGTTTTTTGCATTTTTAGGTTATAAAGATCAATTCTGAGCTCGGATTTGGCTTCTGCGGGAAAAATTACTTCGGAAACAACTATTCATTGTCCAGGGGCAACATATTTCATGGTAGTGTAATTGACCTGTTAGCGGTCTAAGAGGTACCTAAAGTCTCCTCTCTTTGACAGATCAAAAATTTCGAGATATAGAATAGATAGATAAATGAAACTCGTCTTTTTCACTGATTACATTACACTGATTTTATGCATCTTACCAACATACCGCAAGGCAATACTAAGATAACTTGCTGCCAAAAATATATGAAAATTTTGTATAACCGCCAAATTGTGGTTTATTTCACATAGTATTAGTAAGCAAAGTTCTAAGGATGCCGCTTACGACAATAAATCGACTAAAGGATGTTGTTCCTCCACTGTAAATTTTAAACTTCAAGTAAAATTGAAAGGCATCTTTTGCAGAAAGAATAAAAAAAAGCGGATGCTTACATTTCATATTGTAATGTAAAAAGTTCTACTTAATATGACATTCCTTTCTGTGCACAAAATTTATTCGTGGACATACACTGTATTCAAGGAAACAATTTTCTATTCTTATAGCAGATGAAAAGTCCTCAATACGTTATAGGTCCACAAAAGTATTGATTGCAATCACAAAATTGTAATGCTCTTTTTTCGCGCTTCCAATTCTAAAACACAATTGCAGTTTTAATTTGCATCCAAATCAAACAATCATAGTTACTTGTAAAATAAAATCGAATTAAGCGCACATGTTCGTTTGAAAAGTACTTTCATCCTCCCATAAAAGGATTTGTACCTACACGTACTGTACCTACTACGGGAGCCAGCAAGGAGAATAAAATGAAACTCGCCTATTTTGAAAATTGTAGTCTTTCTGATACGATTTATATCCGCCACGAGAATACAACTTCAGTGGTAAAATATGAAAAGATAGCTTCGCCCACAGAACATTTATCCATAAAAGCTTACAGTTCGTTTCTTATTGTAGGTTTTCGCAATCTGATAGATGTGAGTACACTAAAATTTGTCTTGTGTATTCCTGACAGATTGTTGCGGTGACTTGTGGATTTTATGTCGAGCAATTTGGAAAAGTATGAGTTATTATTTTAGTGGTGAAAATAAATGGGGTTAGTAGCCCCACAGACAAAATTGATATTTGGACCCATTTGCGCTAAAACGCAACTAGTTTCGATGGCATACATTTTGTAGTGCTTTATGGGAGTTCTATAATGCTGTTTATAAGAATTCGTAAAGACTCAGAACTTCTACCGACAAGCCTACATATTGTAATTTAATAAAAACTAGACCACATATATAAGCAACACTCCTTAGGAAACATTTGAATTTTTATTTTCGTAGTGTTATGTTATTATGTTCCCCTAGAGAAGTTAATAATAAATATAAAGCGCCATCTTTAAACAAAAGAGAATAAACTCTTTACATTCTAACTATTCTAACTATAAGCGTTTCCTTTCTGATACCAGTAGGACGTTTGGTTATTGAAAATACCTAGTCGGCCACCCAGAAAACTCCAAATATCGATCATAATATGAATCGGACCATAAATGATTAAATTCATCTGCCGTCATTACGACGCCATTTTGAATTTCTAGAGTTGCAAAAATAAAAATTCTCTAATCTGCGACCGCATAGACTACTAGGTATCAATTTGCAGTCAGTCCGTATTTCCTTGTACCATCCAAACGGAAGAATGGAGTTTAATTAATGACCCGTCATTAGATTCGTTTTGATTATCTCTTAGTTGTAGATTCGCTTTGATTGCCTCTTGTTGCGGCGCGCCGTAGGGCTCTACAATAGATTCCTTTTTATTTAGGCTATATATTAATGATCTGCCTGAAGTGATTGAAGATTGTTATATTCAGCTGTATGCCGATGACGTACAGCTTTATCTTAGTAGACATATGGGCCTGTCAGAGGATTGTATTAAAAATAAAATTATTAAAAAAAAATTATTAGAGAACACTAAAATGACTTAAAAAAGAACGTACCCTACTTTTTTTTATACGATGTGGCCAAATCTTAGGGGACAACCCTTTGATGCGTTAGCATGGTTTTGGCCGGAAGGAAATTAGGGTAAGAGAAGTGAGCCAACTTGAAAGTCTTGTTTTGCATTGCTGCGAGCTATACAACAGCCCAGATTATTTTAATTTCTTAATAAAAGCTCACGTGGAGACCTGGTCTCGAACCTGGGGCCCATGGCATGGTGGTCGTGCGGCTCAACGAATTGATCCACCTCTCTAATTAATGTATATGATTAACGCCAGATATAATAATAGAATTAGTCGTCGATGATGGCTTTGAGGTGAGAGTTTCAGGTTCGAATTCTGCTGGCGGAGCAGTTGACTAAAAGACCAATACGATACTCTTTTTTTCTCTCTTTTCTTGTCTTGCAGAATTTCCGAGCGGAATTTGAAGCCGAGGGTAAAGGCCTTTCTATTTCATCTTGTTTTAATCTTTGTCGATGAAACTTGAAGGATGCAAAGGAATGGACAGAATTAGTCCGCCACGTTTAGAAGACATCCAATTGTCAGTTGGCAGATTAAAACCTCCAAAAATCATCAATTCGGCACATGGAAAAAGGCTTTGGAAACTTCGTCAATGCGGGAGCGGCGCATATCACAGGTGTTCGCAGTTGTTTACGGAGGAATGTACGCAGTAATATATATTCATATATATTCAGGACCAGCAGCAGCTAACGATCCACAGACCCGAGTTTCGGTGAGGCAGCTTACGTCGAAACATGAGTTAGTAGAATTGATGTAGATGCTAGTCATCTTGGAGCGAAGCCAAGCAATCTGATGATTTCTCATAAAAATTCAATACAATGCTAAAACTTTTTTCGGAAACCACGTCAACGTCAATTCTCCACTAGTCCAGATTTTTGAAAAAAACACAGCTAAGAATGTCAACGCCCAATTCAAAAAGTAAGCATTCTATGAAAACCTCTGAATGCGTTCCCTGGAAGGAGGAAGATATTCCATTCCAGTGTCCCAGTTAATA
This sequence comes from Leptarthrus brevirostris, assembly GCA_964036015.1. Classification (NCBI taxonomy): domain Eukaryota; kingdom Metazoa; phylum Arthropoda; class Insecta; order Diptera; family Asilidae; genus Leptarthrus; species Leptarthrus brevirostris. The sequence goes on along the minus strand of OZ038373.1, from coordinate 145,935,101 downwards.
AAGGAAGGGATAAAAAAGTACGTTGTTTTTGCTTCGCTATTATTCTTCATTTTATTATATTTTTCTTTCGTAATGAAAATTTTTTTATAATTTTTTAGAAATTTTTACCTGTGCAAAAGTAAGTCACCGAAACAGTATACACTATTTCATGTCCTTTTTCGCCTAACATTGTTGTGTTTTATTTTAAATTCTTCTTCTTTTTTATATAGTAAAAAAAATCGGAGCTACTACTACAGGATAAATTTTAGTAAAGTTAAATGTACGGACACAAAGAACTTTTGAGTGCCTTCAATAAAAGATCTTTTCTATTTATTTATTGAGCGCTGCCAGGAATAATTCCAACCGTATTTAAAAAAAAACCGGTCAAGAGCATGACACTCCAGGGTGATAACGTGGCAGACCCGAAACATACCGAAAATGGCCACTTTCAAATCGAATATCATCAAAAATGGGACATAAATTTGAAAAACGGCTTAAAACATCACAATTTGTTCAATTCCTTTCCTTTTTTAACGAACTTAAGGAGGTCTCACGGCTAAGAGTCGGAGAGGTCATCAAATCAAATCAAATTTATTACGAGAATTGTACACAAGATGTATCAATCTTATATCGTACATTTACATATGGAACTAGTGAATACAATAGTAATGCGTGTAGAGTAATTAATTCATAATTTAAAAGTAACAATTTTTAGAAAATGAAATAAATGTAACCGTGAAACATTAATTCAAACTTAAAGATTATGTAACAAAGTATAGCAAGATCTTAAAATAGAAAAAAAAATAAAATAAAAAATAAAATATAAAAAAAAATAAAATAATCAACATGTAAGTAAAGCACTCCTATTAGGAATCATATACATATATTAGAACCTGAAAGAAAATAATTTTAACTACTTAAGCCTATTACTCATGTTATAGGAGCTCAGCCGAAAAATCCACAACAAAAAGCTATACTTCAGTATTAAACATTACAAAAGTATTAAGACATTACAATGCTGAGAAATGCGTCAACATAAACGTCCATTTCATAAACCTAGTTCCTAGTTTGCTGCGGAACCCTATTATTACATATTATTTTATAGCGGGTCAGAATCGCATTGCACTTGGCGTGCGCCTTGTTACTAAATCAAAAAGGACTGATCCATATATGGATGTAGTTGCCTGACATCGCAGGGGTGGCTTTGTAATGAATCAGATTAGAGCAAAGGATGAAACGATTGTAAACGAAAAACAAAATTCAGAATCAATACACTTGATTTACTTTAGAAAGCGTTATCTTAAAGATGACTAATTTAATTAACCTTCTTTTTCATCGTACCAATCAATACCATGCACATTTCATGGAGCTCATCTTCCTCCTTTAACTTTCAAAGAATACCATGGACAGGCAATTAAACTTGTTTACAGCAATAAACATCATAAAATCGATTTTACTTTGTATGTCGGGATTACTTTGCCCTATCAACCAAGTGCGTATCAATAGCAGTCTTAAATATTCAATTAATCTATCTGAAAGTCTAATTACGTGGCATAGAATATAAGTTTCATCCAGTGTGTTAACGTTACGCAAAATTAATTGGAATATATATATATATATATATAACATTTAACTTTTGCTGGATTATGAGAAGCACTTTTAAGGATCGCCAAGAATTGTATACGGTAAGATTGAATTAGGGTCGACTTCACAATAACTCGAAAGTATTAATACAATATATTATACCTAAACTATGACTTTGAAATCTCTCTGTAGCATAGGAACAGAGGAAACCATTAGAAATAAAATAAACGATGACGTAAATGACTCAATTAGTGGATAATAAAATAAACGTTTTCCTTACAAACACGACTGCCAACATATGAAACGTGCAATTGTGGTATTTTACCTGATGCTAGATTTATACGGCATTCGATATTAGTGGTGATCACAGAATAAATTTTAGCACAACGAAGATAGTAAATCAATGCTATTACGAATGAAAAGCTTTTATGCTCAGAAATATTTGTAATGTGGGAGTATTTATTGTATAGACTTTAATTAACGAAATTTACTCGAAAGAAGAATATGAAGCAATATTATCTTTAGCAGGTTTCTGAATGGTACAAATAGTCTAACTTTTTCGGATAAAATTACATGTAATTAATTTCAGGACCGCAAAGACCATAGTATAATTAACAAATGCCAGAAATGGTTCGTACGTGTGCAATTCACTTAATTACCTTTCAGTATTAAAGTATTTCTTCAAGTTCAAGGTTAATCTGAATTAGCTTAACTTAAGGTAGACTTCTACCTAGATATGTATGTGCATTTGAAAAAATTTAGTTTCTCTTTGCAAATTCCTAATCTATAGGTATAATTCATTCTGAAAAATGGCTTCTTGAAATTCGTTCATTCATACTTTCAACGCGTTTAAATTCTGTGTGAACACGTTGCAAGAACTCAAATGCATTTTCTCGAAAACACGTTTTTGAAAATCGTATTTGACCGATTGACTTAAAAATTTTCCCGAGATTCTCGGAAAACATGAAGTCATAGAAAGATGTACAATTTTTTCGATAACTTAAATTTTGCATATTTTATTAATGGTTTTATAACAAAAAAAACCTAAGAAATCAGTTTGTTTTTTTAAACCGCCTCAATTTTCTTAGCTTTACAGTGAATGAAAAAATCGTACGTCATTCTGTGATTCGTAGATTCTGATTAAGAACATGGGTTTAATATTGGTTTCTGGTCAACGGGGAGGGGGCAGCGATGTGAGCCGTTTGTCCCCGGAAATTTGTAAACCTCTTTTCGAGGAGCTCCGACGACCACCACTTCTGGTATTTTTATTACAAAAAAAAATTTCTTTGCATGCCATAAATACTTAATAAAAGCTATAAAAACACTGCAGTCGAAGTAGAAGTCTTCGTTAGGAATACATAATGTGTGACTTAATATTATATAATAAATTATGGGCTTATACTTTGCATGTCGACCCGTTTTGGTCATGTCCTTAATGTATCCGAACTAAATCTACAACTAAAATTAAAAGTTATTGGTGCTATTATCTTTACAGCGTACGATATTAATTTATTAATAGATCCAAAGAAGGGCTATTTTAATTTTACCAAACGTGGACAATTTTATTAACAAAGATTTATCAATGTCTGATTACTCAACAGGAAAGTATAAATGATAGGCTGAGAGCAAAAATGAGTCAAAAGCGGGATAGTAATAGTTCAGCGTAAAAATGAAACAACAAAGTTCAGAGCAAAAGTGGTGTAGCAAACAAAACGGTGAATAAAAACGAGCTAACTATCCAAATTGTTTTGTCCGCAGGGAAAATTTAACTCGTTTTTGTTCGCAGCGAAAACTTAGTTCGATTTTGCTCGCAGTTGAAAATGAACTAGTATTACTCCTTGTTATTGAGTTTTGATTTTGTGTGGATTTTTCTTTTCATGCTAAAGGCGATTTTGCTCGCAGTTGAAAATTAACTAGTATTACTCCTTGTTATTGAGTTTTGATTTTCTGTGGCTTTTCTTTTTCATGCTAAAGGCAGCATTAAAATTTAAATTTATCCAGGTTAAGTTGCAGTCCATTTGAGGCACACCAAACCCTGAATGTATGAATGTATTCAAATCATCCTGAATGCAGGAAGAATCATAACTGTTCCTTACGCATAAGAAAATCTTTATATCGTCTACGTCGATTAAAACTTTGGAGTGCTTAATCAGAGGGACAATGTCGCCAACGGCCAGAATAAACAGCAGGGGCCCCAAATGGCTACTCTGCGGTACACCAGAAGAAGCCCTTACAACTCTAGATAGAGTGTTACGGAAAGATAAGCGGTATGACCTTCCTTTTAAATAAGAGCGGGTCCAATCGAGCAATAGGGGGCGGAAAACCCAGTTTTTAAGTAAATTCAAGCAGGTTAGTTGTCGTCGATCTACCAGGCAGAAAGCCATGTTGATTAGATGAGATTAGCCCCTTATACTGCCCAACAAGCTGTGAATATATAATAGATTCGAACAACTTGCTTCGCGATTGGCCTATAATTTGTTATTAAGTTTTTATGCTCCTTTTTATAAACAGGAATTATAAAGGAGCTCTTCAATAACATAGGAAATCTACCGGCTTGAAGAGATTTGTTGAAGTTCAGATCCAGTGGAGTCAGTAAGGCGTCAGAGCAGGATTTCAAGAACGCAGGTGAAACACCATCAGGACCAAAAGAGAAGTCCATTTTATGCTCCTTGATACCATTTATGATATTACCACGAGATGTAATCGGCAAAGCAATGGAGGCAGCGGTAAGGTCTTGGATATGACGAAACTCATCTAGGGAAGGCATCTAGTATATCTAGTATGTCTATATCTAGTATTATAATATTTCATATCTAGTAGTATAATATTTAAAATATGAATAGTTTTGTGGTAATATGATTTTATATAGTGTTACAATATTAATATAAAATTTGACTTGTGATTTTCTTCTTTCTTTTTTTCACGGGGAGGCCGAGGCTCGATCACTGGAACCATGGCTTGGTGATCGTGCCACTCATCCAATTCATCCAATTCCACCTCCAATAAATTGATTATATGTTAACGACGATACACAGTGGCACCACCTTAAAAATATTAGGAGGTAGGTACTACAAAAGTTTTGGAAAATGGTCAGTTCTACCGAAAAGTCTGTGTGTGATCTCTGAATATTATGTTCTACAACCTTAACGGATAAACCCAGGTTGATAAAAAAAGTGTCGATAGATTCGTTCCAATCTCCCAAGTGTAAGAAAAATCCCAGTGCATATAATTATCTGGTCTATTCGTAAAACTTGAAAAGTTTTGTTGTTCATTCTGAAACACATTTTAGTATTATCAGTTAGTTAGTTTTTATTATTAACTATTTTATTACTTAATTTAATACAAGGAATTTTGCACTCTTATTTGTGTCCTTTATGATTTTGTAAAGCTACTAGGATTGATAAGTTTCACTCATATTTACGTGTACATTTCTGCAAATTCATGCATTTTTAACAACATACTACATTTAGATTATGCCCAAGTAAAGCAAAATGCAAATAAATTTTCTTCTTCAAAATTTACTGGTAAGATATTTCAAGAGTCGCACATCTAAGTTCCAAAATATTCCACACTGTTAGTAAGATTGCGAGTAAATTGGAATTATATATGCTTAACATAATAATGCTGAGATGTAAATTCAACAAATACACTCCTTTTTCTTTTTTACATTTATCTGATATCTTTTTTCGCAAACCTTGCCCTTTGAAGGATACTTCTCAAGATGTTTTGCATGCATAAATGAATAGGCTTTGTGAAATGAATAACTTAACTAGTCGATACTATCTTAGAAACTTGTGTCTTCACAATCGAATGTTAACCATGTTCTAACAACATAGAATTCTGTTTGCATTTTTTATGTTATGAATTTTGCATGAATTACAATAGCATTAACTCGTCCGTAAGGGTAACTGGATTTAATTAATTTTGCATGTGATATTCCGAACTATTTTTTCTTAGAGATATCAATTTATTGATACCTGCATTTAATTTTGTTGCGTATACTTTGACAGAAACCACCAAATATCGCGCCTACCTGATCTTATAGTTTGCTTTTAAATTGTCAGGTTTTAAAAGTCACAAAATAAAAGTTAAAAAGTTATAAAAAAATATTAACAAATTTTCACGGAAATATGACCAAGTTAACCTACGATATGCTGTAAATGTTTCAATGAATTATGCATTATCGCTTTGCTTTATATTACTAATAATAGTGCCAAAATGTACACGAGGATTGCCTCTTTCAATTAATATTAAATTATTATTGACGAATAAAGTTGTTCAAAGTTATTCGTGAATAAAGTTATTTGCAAATTACGAATAAATTTTCATTCGTATTCGTTATTCGAATAATATTTGTCCAACTCTGATTTATACCAATGGGACTATTGTGTTACTTTGATAAATGCTATCAAGGAATTGCTCATCAGTATGTATTCTCCAAAAGTTGTTCGACTCAACTCAGAAGGTAGATGTAACCATTTTTCCACTCCAATTCTCAGTTTTTCTCCAATATCTCGATATTGGTGAACTTTTTGGCAATAACGGTTCAGTAATAAATTGTAACTAATTCAATTCACTACAAAAAAGGTCCGGAGGTATTTTTTAGTAAAATTGATTATTCGTAAGATAAGGCGCTTTAAAGGGTTGCGAGTATTGCTTGTTATAATTGTGAGTATTGCACTGCATATACTCTCATTTGCAGAGGTTGAGAATCATGGCGATTTAATAAGTATCATGAGTCAAGTGTGGGAAAAGGTGATGGAAATAGTGACTTTTTAAAGGAAAAAATATATGTGATGTGTGCCGTAAGGACTATACACGAAAAAGAGCGGGCACACTTCGTATAACACTATCAAGTGCAATCTTTTCTTTTGAAAAAGTGTGCATTTTATGTGGGGAAGAAGCTTCTGAAGAAAATGTAAAGAAGAAAAAGATTGAACTTCGCCGCGCTATACATGAGTACAACGATGACTGCCAGTTCAATATAAATGAATTGAAAGAAAGAGAGAACTCTCCCAATGACACGATCATTAAAATGAAGTTGAAAGAAAAATAATGTTCTCGCATTATAATTACAGAAAAAAAGGAAGTTCTGCGATTATTTGTTGCACAACAATAGACAACATAAAGAGAGTGGAAAAGCGTGAATACAGTGAGAAGCATAAGACACGTGTTCCTTTAGAACGCTTTGTCGCACGAATAATCACTTTTTCGGAAAAGAACCTTTAGACTTGTTTTGTAGAGAATTGACTCAGCTACAATTCATTACTGGACCATTCAAACAATCAACCGTGATCGATATTGGCGAAAACCTGTATTAAGCGGCCTTCGACCTCGCGCTACTAATCGCGCAACACTCGAATCCATGGGGAACTTTCACACAACATTTAGAATACTAAAACTAAGCTGCTTCTAAATTTTCAACGAGAGGTTTGAAAGTGAAGAGAGAGAGAGATGTAATGCTCTGTTGAATGATTTGTTTTTGTCTATATGTTATGTTACCCGAATAATGCTTTATACTATGGGTATGCATTAATAAACTGAATAGTTTCCTTCAAAAGTATTTAACTCTCCGCTGTAGTTTCATTAAAAATGATTTTTCCTTACACTTTGCTAATCCGAACACCCCATTTATCAGAACACCTCTTGTTTTAATATTTCTGTGTTAACCTGACACAACTAGTGTTTTTGAATACTTACAAAGTTTAAGTTCTATACTTACCCTCTAAGGTGTAAGTTTGTTAACAATTTATGACACTTACCTGAAAGAGAAAAGATACTTGATTTAAAACTATATCAATAAAACATGGATAAAATATTTTAATTAAATTATGGGGCTATAATATTATCAATTTAATATACTGCGTTCATGAAAACAAAACTTGAAGTTTTGTAGGATACCAGTACAGAAGCAGCAATGCAAAAACAAGACTTTCATTTTTCCCTCAGTCCCCTTACCCTAATTTTCTTCCGGGTAAAGCCATGCTAAAGCATAAAAAAAAATCAAAGACTGATTATATAAGAATTCGTTTTGCATTTGTTGTAGCGACAAGACATTGATCAATGTGTCTTGTCTTATCTAATAACCCTAGCCGTGAAAATTTGTAATCACTTTTTATATATATAGTACCTACATATGGCATTTGCCTAACAATTGTGTAAATGTAATTTCAAAAGAAAAAGCCAGCAAACGTAATCAACTAAAAGTTGGTTATCTTCATTTTGACAAGTCTGACTAAAGAATTTCCATCTATGATGAAGTTGAATAGAAGAAAATTGCTTTAAGGATATATTTACATAGAAGTGTGCTTTTTAATTTTAAGAGGTATAACAACTGGTAGAATACCACACACAGAAGTAAGGAGGCTACAAGCAGGTTGGTTAGAAAGAATTACAAAGATTTTAGCATTTAGTCCTGGAGATAGATAGTTACATTATTCATGTAGATAATAAAGAGCAGTGGTCCAATAAGGCTATATACTGTTGTACCGGCCGATAGGATAAGTACGAAAGCAACAAAGCAACGAAAAGTGTTGAAAAGGAAGAAATATAGAAGTTAGAGAGTTCCAATAAGTTGTAGACATGTAAACCATTGTTGAAGATAGCTCAAGAACATTTTACAAAGGATATTAAATTAAAAAGATATTTTTAATGGATCTATGGCGGCCAAATCACAACGCATAAATACTTGCAAGCAACATTGGTCCGCAGTAACAACAGCAGCAAATATTTATCAGCAATACAGAAGTAGCTGCAGATTCCGGAGAACACAAATGCAAACTGGAATAGAACGCCATTACTCTTCCTCGGCGAAGATTATTTCGATCATGGTAAAAAGAAAGAGAAGTCCCAACTTATCCTCTCATACTGTTCGCTTCGACTCCAAAATAAGTTTAGTAAATATTGTATTTTTATAGTGTAAATAAAGTGGATTATTTTAACTCATAGTTTTTTTCGTAATAAAACTCCCAAAGCGGTGACCCGATGGGTTTTCGAAGATTGCAAAAGAGATCTTGCCCAGGGAACTCTACTCACACATCCGGATCCTAACGCCCACATCGCGGTAATGGTGGACGCATGGGATTTCGCTATGTGAGCAGTGCTTCAACAATTATTCAACAACAAATAGCAACCGCTTTCATCCTTTTCAGAGAAGCTAACGGACGCACACAAAAATATAACACCTCTCATCGCAAATTGTACATAGCTTATGCCGCCGTAAGGTATTTTAGAGTCCATCTAAAAGGCAGGTCCTTCGCCATATTCAGCGACCATAAGCAGCTTACTTACGCGTTTAGCCAAAGAGCAGGTAATGCAACACCGAGAAAGCTGCGGCTCTTAGATTATCTAGGATAATTCAGCACAGACATATGTATGTCACACATCTGGGTGGGAAAAGAACGTCGCTGATACATAATCCCGTGTTTTCGATATATCCAAGCATAACTACCTCGAATGTGATACACCCGCAAAAGCTAATAAACTTTAACAACTTTTGGGTCATAAAACACCGCTGTACACTAAACTACTGCCTATACCAAACGTTTCAAGACACATTGTGACATTTCTTGTTCGTGATCTTGGTCACCCAGAAGCAAAGACAACTACGCGATTGGCAAAGGACCGTTTTGTATGGCGGAATATCAAAAAGGTTTCTCACCAATGAGTAAAAACCTGCAATTAGTGTCAACCCTCTAAAGCAACACGCCATACCAAGAGTTCGGCCGGGAGTTTTCTTGTGCCAGATGAAAAATTTTCGCATAATTGGATATAATTGGAACCCTATCGATGTCACAAGGTTGCAGGTACTTGCTCACATGCATCATATCAGCGGAAAGAGTAGCACTTTCTTTCGGATTAGTCGTTTTGGGATACCATTACACATTACGTCAGACCAAGGCCGTCAATTCCAATCATCACTCTTCCGTGAGTTGACAAGACTGCTTGGATAGAAATATTAACGGACCATAGCATACCATCCTGCAGCAAACGGGATCATAGAAAAGTGGCCCTGAATCTTGAAAACAGCCATTAATACCACCAACTTGATTCCTGAAAATTATATTACTCAGCTGTGAAATCGCATGTCCAGGCTACGAGCGACTCAAACTTCAGATCACGCACGTAAGTAAATTTATATAAACAAAGATTTAAATTTATCCACACATGTTTACTTTTGGTACCACATCGTGAAACCACCATTACAACGTCTTTAGATGGACCATTCCGCGTTATTAAATACCGCGGAAAACATTTTCAGCTTGAAATACGAGAAAAGAAGTTAAACATTTCCATTGACAGATTGAAGCCGCCCTATATGAACCAGAAACAGAAAAAAACTTCGTTTAAAAACGAGCAAAGAGGATCAAGAAAAACATAGATTTAGACATTCCGCAATTGTTGCTCTTTAGTGTGCTTAGGAGTATAATAAACAACATTTTCCATATTTTGGTAAAGATACTACAGGCAATAGAAAAGTAAAATAAATAAGAAAAACGAGCAACAAAGTACATATTTTTTAAGTGTTTGCAAGTATGCCATCAAGATCAATGAAGAAACTGTCTGCTAAACTAAAGCAATTTTTAAAACCATAGCACTGTCCGAAATGAGATACTTAAATTTAAGACGGAAACTCTAAAAACAGCGCACAGTGGACTTGAAACAACATTAATTAGAAGAAAGTAACTGTCTCTAAGTTCTATTGAATTATATTTTTTTATAAAGCGTGTTTCAACAAATAGAAATTTCCTTCTAACTCAGAGTGCACACTTATCGGCAGGAGCCAAGAAACAGTTGACATATTCACCAAAGTATAAAATTATTTTGAGGTAAAACTGGGCTCCCAAACCAGCACGCAAAATATCAAAATCAAAAACCAGAATACCCACTCAAGGACAATTAGGTGAGCAGAGAGAACAGAGTTCCCTTTTCCGAATAGTAAGACCCAGATAGCCAGATCGAGAGTGATCGACACGCAGTGAAGGCATACGTTGTATGCCTATTATAAACCCTACCTGCGAAAGCACGGGAGTCTATATTGTAACGTAAATGGGGCTCTTCGGGCTCAACGGATTAATTAAGGAACTTATTTTCAATCACAAGTGTTCACAATTTCATTCACTCCACTTAATTAGTTCATTTAACAATTTCCTTTACATGTTTTCTTCACAATACACTGTTTCATTTTACTTTTACCTATCACTGGTTGAAATACAACTAACTCTTCGCAGTATCACAAGTAGTCTCTTCGCAGTCTAAATCACGACTAAACTAACCAGGCTACTACTGAGCCCTATTTATACTACTAAGCTTAATTCTAAAAACTTCTGCCACTCAGTTTTAGATATTTCCGTTACACATTTTCACCTCACATATTCACCAAAGCTTCAAGTCGTCCTTGACTTTCCCCGTTTGACATTTCCTTCCCTTGATTTCTGGCCACCTGGGGAATGCACATTACAGGGTTGACTATTTCCCTTTTTGTGGCCTACCTCGTGCTCGTTACAATGTTCTGGTTCAAAAGCTAAAACCCATGACAGTTACTTTATGTCTTTTTTTTATCAGTGCAATTTAAGCAACCGGAGGCTGTCCAAGTAAGGATGAAGCCTTCATCTATTAAAGCGAACCTAATAAAATTCCACTGTATCAACTCAACGCGTCTAGAATGAGTAGCATGCCAAGGTTTACAAACCTGAGATGCCTACTCCAAAATTGGTCTGACCAAAGAAGAGAACAAGTGAATCAAAAGGTCCGCCGATCAGAAAACTCCCTCAACCACCGTTTCACATAACTCAGAACTGAATTACTCATAGGAACAATATAGTTTATGGACAGAGTAAAATCGAGTTTATAGTTAAGCTTCACACCCAAATCAGTCACGGACTGCATGCGTCGGATATTAGTTTCTGCAAAGGTATAGTCATAGACGTGCTGATTGAGTGTGCTAGAGAATGACATAACTTCACATTTTTTCAAATTAAGCTGCAGGTCATTAGATCTACACCAGTCATTGAACGCATCTAAATTGTCTCGAATTCGGAAAGATTCACATTTATTTCCAACACGAGAGAAAATCTTCATATCGTCCTACTAGACTAAAACTTAGGAGTGCCTCAGGGGGAAAATGTCGTCAATAGCAAAAATATACAGCAGCGGACACAAATGGCTAAAAAAAAATGAAAAAAGAAAGTCACAAAATTAAAGATGTCAAAAAAAGTAAATAAACACATTAAAGCAATAACGATTTGTCCACGTCATTTAATACATATTGTGTATCATCATTCAAATATTTTAAAAATGATGTAAAGATATTATAAAAACAATCTGGGATGAGACACCCAGTATTAGAAAAGGTTTCAACATAAGATATTTAAAAAAACAACAGAATCATATTACTTTCCATTGTTCGACTTTAATAAAAAAAAAAGAAACACAAATCCTGTACCTGTTTATGTTATAAGTAAGTGTGAAAATGTCAGCTTAATCGAGTGCAAGTAGTACTGTTTACAGATATACTGACGTATGGTCGGACATACAGGTAGATGGGCAGATGGAAAGTTAAAGCGAATGCAGGTGGTCACAAAACGTGCGCATTAATTAATATGGTCGTTCTGTAATTATTTTCCTCCTATGGAGGTCTGAAAATAGAAAGCGTTTACAGGTAGACGATGAAGCGAAGGTAGTTTTTGCAGGAACGTGATTTCAAAACGTACACCATTTAATTAATTTTTAGTTTTTGTATTGAAATTTGAAGGTAATCTGATAATAGACTTTAAATTTATTGCCTCACAAACAAGTTAAAAAAACCTTTCAATATAATTTTCATTTTAAAATAAGTATTGCTTTTGTTGTTGTGCTTTAAAATACTACTTAAAACTGATTCAATTTTGATAAAATGAAATTTAAACCATAATTTTTATATTTTGAGCATAAAGCGTGCAGTAATTAAATTAATTTGAACATTTCCTTCAGTGTACTGCTAGTTAATTAATAATTTTTGGGTTTTAATCACAACATCAATCGATAAAAAATAAATAAATAAATATTATCAAGTTTAGGAGAATTTGCAAATTGAAATATGAGAGTACTATGCACCACAAACTTTAACGAAAATATGAACACTTTCATACCACCTAGGTTTTACTGGAAATAGGTATTCTGATGAAATTAATAACCTTTTAAAATATCAAACTAACAAAATGATCGAAAAGCAAGAATTTTCCAACAATAACCTTGGTGTACTGATTTAAGTGATTTCTTGGTAAGCACTATACATATATAGTAGGTAAGCAGGGACATAGATGAGCAAAGCAAGACCATAGAAATATTGAGTCATTTGCAGGGAAGGTTCGGTTGTTTGAAGACAAGAAAATCTAAAAGTACAAAAACAGCGGACGCTACTTATATATGTTGTCATCGCCCGTACTCTATGTAGATTTGCTATGGCCTCTCTATATAGTATAAAGGACTTATGTCACCAAACTTCAAAGACTTTCTATTACCGCAAATGTATTAACAAAAGTAATGTTCGAATAAAGAAAGCAAACCATGTAGCAAAATGTTATTAAACAGATCGTTATTACTATCGCATGTTTTCAAAATAAAATAACAATTTTTCGCAGGTGATTCCAGCCTGCTTAGAAGCTAATCATTATTTTATAGTGCCGACTAGTATGGTGTATGTTCAGTGAAAAAAAAAATACTTTCCGTGCCTACACGTGTTTCATTAAGTGGTGTTTCCTGGTCAGACATCTAAAATGTAGCATAGATTTAAAAGATTTATTGTGGAAAAACTATAATAGATATAAACTGGAAATTTGAAATGGATATAAAATGGACTTTCTTAATTAGGGATAAATTCCTTCTGATGCAAGTTTTTTCTTTCTACTGCAATTATTCGAAAAGAAAGTTTTTCTGACGGCAGCAAACGGTGGGGAGTTTTGTGAGGGCTGTATTGGCTTCAAATAAAACCTGTATAAATCATGTTATAGTAAATAGCAAAAACTATCGAATAACCGACCATTTTGGACAAAATTTTAATATTAAATAATTTACAGCCGTTCAACAAAAATTTTAAACATTTTAAACCTTAATTGTTTATAACAAAAAACTGGGAAAAGATATTGTAATGTAAATAGGGCTCTTCGGGCTCGACGGATTAATTAAGACACTTATTTACAGTCACAAATTTTCACAATTTTTATTCACTTCACTTCATTAATTCGTTGCACAATTTTCTTGACAATGTCTCTTCACAATTATATGTTTCACTTTAATAATTAACACTTTTCACTTCACTGGTTTAAATACAACTGACTATTCGCATTATCACATGCAGTCTAAATCACGACTAAAGCTAACCAGGCTGCTACTCAGCCCTATTTATACTACTTAGCTTAAATCTAGAAACTTCTGCCACTTAGTTCTAGATGTTTCCGTTACACATTTTCACCTCACATATTCACCATAGCCTCGAGTCGTCCTTGACTTCTTACGTTTGACATTTCCTTGCCTAGATTTTTGGTCTACGTTACAATATTAAAAATTCCGGTGGTTGTTTTGTAAAAAATATGTCAGAGAATATGCTGTTAAAATTTTATAATACTCAGATATTTTGCTCACAAAGTGGGAAAACATGAAAGTTGAAAATGGTGAACTCCATTTGAGCGGCTTCATGCGCTTGAAGAGTTTTCAGTATTTCTTGAAAATTTCAAGACTTTGGACTATATACTATTTAAAAATGCAAAAAATCCGGTCTTTAAAATTTTCGACCAGGAAACACCCCTTCGAAGAGCGCAATGCGGGATGGCAAGATAAGACATTTCATTTGACTAAGCGAAATGGTCAATATTTTACTGGAACGGGTAGACGTTCCATGACTTTTACCCTCGTGGTGCTTGTCAGCCCTGCTTTGTCTTAACCATGCACGATTTTTTTTTATTGGGTAGAGTATGTTCCCCGATTGGTACCAGGTTGATGAAGAGAGTGAAATAGAATACGTTCGCCTATTGCAACTATGAGAAAAATTTTGGATCTAGGATTGTGCTGAGCTAGGGGATCGATTTGGGTATTGGTACTACAAAAAAAGTAGAGTGGGGTTGGAGAGGATAAATTCTAAACTAGTACATCGATTTTCTTGAATATATTATGTTCTGCCACAGGCACCATGTAAAAAATAGGTGGGGGAGTTTAACATGTACCCCGATTTGGGTGATCATTTTCGATTTATATAGAGTACGTTACCCCATTGTCATGAATAATAAGAAACATTTTGTTGGGGGGGGGGGGGGGGGGGTTAACTTCGTAACGCGGAGATCGATTTGGACTAGTTTGATACTGTAACAAAACATTTGTACGTATGGTGGATATATCTGCCTTACTTTGTTGTTTTTGAGGACGGACTTGGATCGATGGATGAGTGGCCCGATCACCACGCCATGGTTCCAGGGTTCGAGCCTCAGTCCCCGTGAGTTCCAAAAATAATAATTAAAAAAAAAATTCACTCCGTCTCTGGACTATTGCCTAGGTCGCAGCAATGCAAAAGCAAAACCTTAAAGTTCCTTTATCCCCCTTGGGTTGGTTTCCTTCCAGTCAAAGCCATGTTAACGCGTCATAGGGTGGTTGTCCCCTAGGCTTTGGACAAATCGTTAAGAACTCTATTACATTGCATTAAACTTTAGTTAAGTAGGTAAATTCGTGAACAGTTCATTGAGTTATTTTGAACCGAACAACATGCGTTGTGCCAATTTTTTTTTATTTGCTTTTAATCACTTTCCTATACTTAGTGTAAGACATTACAATAATTTTTATATTCATAATTTGGTATAAAGGAGTTCTTGGCGATCTAAAATATTTTCGATTAAATTCCTTATCTAGACTCAACATTTTTAAAAGAAGAAAAAAGAAAACAAAGCACTTGTTTTTTACTTTTCCACAACTAATTAATTCCAATAATTTGTGGAAAAGTAAAAAACAAGTGCTTTGTTTTCTTTTTTCTTCTTTTAAAAATGTTGAGTGAAAAGTTTTTCCACCAAGTGCCGAGCAATAAATCGGTTAATTGTATAAAAAATGTCCTTATCTAGAATTTAGAAGATTTTAAATTGTCGCCAGCAACTACAATTTCGTTCTTATGTTGGTAGCTTTGTAAGCACGTTCGAAATAAGAAGGCACATGGAATAGAAAGATACCCACGTGCAAGGAAATATCTGTTTTAATTTTAGTTAAGCGTTATCCAGAGGAAAGCAACTATTTTTTCTAAATTTAATTTTGAGAAATAAGAAAAGTTCAGAGAAATTGTAAGTAATAAAAAATAATTTTAGAGAAGGCAATTTAATCTGCATATAATAATGTTTTTTCGTCTCTCGACAATATAAGCAAACTACCCTAAATAAAAATGCAGGCAAAAAAGGTTTTTCACCGCTGTTAATAAAAGTTGTCTCAAAATGAAATAACATACTATAGTTCTAAGTTAGTAGTTGGACCGTTTTGTCGGTCACATTGTTTTATATGGAAAAAACAACTTGTTGTTGTAATGGCTTCACCACAAAATAGCTCTAGCGTCTTTTATGCATAGGTTTTTTCTGAAGGCTTATTCATACTTATGAAATAAAACCTCGCCGTATTTGCTTAGTTGACAATTCATCTTTCGACTGGGCAAACACCAGTTGGGTCAGCTGGGGTAGCTAAGCTATCTACATTCCTTACAATCAGGCCTAATTCTTAAATTATCTGTTTACTTTAATATAATTCGCTACTTAAATTGAGGAGCTAGCTTTTAAAAAGCGGTATGTCTCTAAAATGTTGGTAGTATTAATTTGCGCTTACAGGACTTGTTTAAATATTTGAGCTTAACAGAAATGAATACTAGTATTTTAATTCAATCTCTTATAGTATCAATATAGTATTAGTAATTTATATTAGTCTTACTGTGTTTTCCCAAAAAAAACAGCATGAATAAAATTGATATGAAAATCAGCTCCTCAATTACAACAGATAATTTTTAGTACATCAAACAAAGTGGGGCTTAACAACAGATATAAGAAGTCCTTCTTTGTGTTAATTGGAACGTAAATTTGAGTAAGCTTCATGCACATCAACTTGTTTAATCATATTTTATATAGAAAACTGATATAATTAGGGCTTAAGAAATTATTATGTAGCTATTTTCTTCTTTGCCTGATCTTCAGACAATCATAAAAAGTACCATCCAAAATTGACTACCTCCTAAATTATTGATCTTTTTTACTCTTTCTGTTAAAATTTGGTTGAACTTTTGATTAAAATTGCAGGTATTGGGTGATATAACTTGAGAATGGTAAAAGAATTTTGTGCACTTCAAGCTTCCATCGAAAGATAACACATTAGCCACTATTTTAAAGCCAAATATAAAAAATAGGGCAATTTTCAACCCTTAGAAATGTAAACATTTATTTTTCTTTCCGAAAATTTTACAAATTTTTTTTAAAACTATTAGCAGTAAAACAAAAAAGAATTACACAGTCTTTAGCCCCATTGTCTTACATCAACGTATATTACATATGGTATTTTTGATCGGAAAAAAATTTCAAACCCCTATAGCTTTGAGAGGGGATAGACTCCCCCACTCTCCCATAAAATTTTTTTCGTTCCTCACCTAGATCTAGTGGATCCTTCACTTTTCCACATGCTCTGTGAAACACCCTGGATATACACCAGCGCCGGAGGATTTTCTGTAATGGGATGCATGGCTCTGAAATGTTTTGTAAAGATTACTTCAGGAATCATTTAAGCAGAAATGATCTAAACTATTCGCTTTAAGAGTGCTAGATTATTCCAAATTAATAAGTGCCCAAAGTTTGACTGTATAACGTTCCACTCGTCCGTTAAAGCAAGCCTGTATGCAGACTTTCAAGCTTCTTCCTAAATGAATAAATCCAAAGGAGGAAGGCAAAGAGTTGATGCAGTTGAAGTGATTCACGTGGCTCCGGTAATCCTCAATTTTACAAAGGTTATTCTGGCCAATGAATGACGCTGGGACCGAAAGCAAATCTGTACTTCAGCATCAGTGATTTTTTTATCCAAGTACGCCTTCCAGCTTAGCTAAGTGTTCAGTGTAATACCTAAATACTTTGACTGATGCTGATGAAATTGATTCTTTACTTGATACCCTGCCTAACATTTGGTTTTAGTTACAATCAGGAATAATGTAATTTATAGTTACAATCAGAATGGGTGGGCTAGGGGTGGACCCTATGTTTTTATAGTTTTTATCAAATAATATTTTTAGATTAGTAAAAAAAATTATATTAATAGAAAAAAATCAATATTTCTAGTGAATAAGGGGATGAAGCGGGTAATATTGACTTTCCATGTATGAATTGATAAAAATAAATTTATATATTTTTCATGATTAAATTGTTGATATTTTAATATTGCTATTATTAATATTCATTCATAATATTTCATATTCATCATACTGGGAAGTTGGTCGTGTAAACCTCAGGGATCGCTCTGAAGTCTTCATCTACTTTTTAAGTTTTTTTTCTTTTCCTGTTTTCAGTTTGCTGCCAAGCATTGCGAGTAATGAAGAGTGTTCAATTGTCAATGTCGGCCCAAAAATATTGAACCGCAAATGGCTTGGTAATAGTTTAAAACGAAAAGCCAAGAAGAAATTTTTATGCAAACAAGCAAAGCGCTCATGTTGCAAAAAAAAAATTATAATAAAAAATTTATAAAAAATATGCTATGGAGATGTTTTCTTGTTTCTTCGTCTTTCTTGAGAATAACCGATTTTTTTTCAATTTCCAGGTCGCGTGGAGTTAAAACAAAGGGTCGTCCCTTTATTACCTAGCGTAAGCGGTAGTAGTATTCTCTCTTTGTCTAGACGTCTATTTATGTCAGCTAAACATAAAAAAAATCTCTACCTATCATCGAAGCATATCATTAAAACTAAATAAACATACAAGTTTTTAGTGTTCTACTAAAGATATTAATGTTAAATGTACGAAAAATAATTAAAATTTATAATGAGTCAAATATGAAAACATTGCAAAGCTAAAAAAATATTTAATCTGATTATTTTTTAGCAAGCAAACTATACGATTCTCTATTCAAAACCAAAATATTAGCAAATTAAATATGTCATTTGTTGCATAATCTGGCTAATTAAGGCTATCAGAGTCGGTCTAGGAATAACCCATATGCAATGCAATGATATATGGTACCAAGGATACGTTTTGCTTAAGTGTAGAAGTTGTTGTATTTTATTTGCGTACTTATGAACTTTGTCAAATAAAACACCGAGCCAACCAAAATCAAGGAGACAAACAAAAACAGACTAAGCAGAGCCATAAACACACTCAAAAACATAAATAAATAGCAAGAAGCCCATTGCATAAATATATTGTCATTCAACCTATTTTCCTCTGGTAAAAGCTCTCAGCCTATACCAAAATATTTACGAAATAAAGTGCATTTTACATATAGGTGAGATGAATACTAAAAATATTATGACGTAAGCGAAAGCTCCTCTTATGCTGTTCATGTATAAACAGAATCCTTCGCATTCTGGCAATTGTGTAGGAAAATGTGCCATGTGCCTGTATCCCTAGTTCGTAAAAATTTTCCAATACAAGGACTCGCCAAGCAGGGATAAAATTTCGCTGGGTGGTAGAGGCGCCTGTTAGGCCACTGTATGGAAATAAGCGGAAACACGTGGGGAGAGTCTGGGAAAACATCATATGTAAAGATCCAAGGAAACCATCTGCTTGTAGTAGTTTATCCTAGCTGGGGACATTTGTGTTACTGCAATTTTTGAATCGATTCAAGTTTCTTCCCAACGTTGCTAGTCTGCAACAGAAAATTCAACCAGCAGCCTTACCGATGCGAAGCACTCTTTCGAAAAAAAAGCTTTTTCGAAATCAGCATTCTCTTTTCATCCTTCGAATTATTTGGAATACTTTTAGAGATAGAGCAGTGTTTAACTGATTCTTTCCAATGTCTTACTTGCTTAAGGTTTGTGTACCAAAATAAAATAGTGATGCCAGCTGCCATCTGCTCCCACTACTAACCTAGACTTTTCATAGTAGCATTAACATATTACCTTATCAAACACATTTTTTCATGTTAAGGTCTAGTAAAGCATGTACATAGACAGGCTATGTGTGAAATCGACAGGTAGTGTGTCCTCTGCAGCTCTTATGCGGCCTTGGGGATGAAAAGTACGTATAAGCTAAGTGCATGCATGCAGTTTTCTGATGTTATATAGGACTTTATCCATAGCAATAATTCTACTGCACTTTAAACAGGAAACTGCTGTGGAAGGAATAAAACAATACATGATATTGCCACAAAATTAATGCGTAAATTTATACAATGTATGAGATTTGTGAATCCGATTTATAACTGAAGTAGGTTTTCGGGAAGATAGCATATACTGCAGCACAGAATAAAAGATTTTATGAGAATACCTTAACGATTTAGACTTTGTTCGCGCTTGAATATTTGAAATAAGAAATAAGGTTTATAATATATTTTTTTATATGATCTGGCCATAGCCTAGGGGACAACCCTTTGATGCGTTAGCATTCTTTCCTAACTTTGTAGAATTAAGTATTTTCTTTTTCATCTTTTATTAATTTTTAAAGTTAATAGACCACCAGATATCACTCTCTAACAATTATGCTTTTACTTTGTTAAATAAAATGTGTTTGCTTATAGTATTTATCTAAATTACAATGAACCATCATGGCATAGCCCCTTACCCCTGTGAGGCTGTCTCTCTCACTTTCGTTATTTTTATTTTTGTTATATACGATATGGCCAAATCCTAGGGGACAACCCTTTGATGGTTTTGGCCGAAAGGGAATTAGGGTAAGGAAAGTGAGAAAACTTGAATGTCTTGTTTTTGCGTTGCTGTGAGCTAGACAACAGCCCAGCGACGGAGTGGATTATTTTAATTTCTTAATAAAAGCTCACGGGGAGACCTGGTTTCGAACCCGGGAGCCATATCATGGTGGTCGTGCCGCTCAATGAATTGATTCACCTCTGAAATTAATGTATATGATTAACGCCAGATACAATAAATTAGTCGTCGATGATGGCTTTGGGGTGAGAGTTGCAGGTTCGAATTCTGCTGGCGGAGCAGTTGACTAAAAGACCAATAGGATACTCCTTTTTTCTCTCTTTTCTTGTCTTGCACAATTTCCTAACAATCTCGCCTTATTGATTTAGACCTTTTCTGTTTATAGAAATATATATTTTAAAATTAAAGACAACGTCTTTTAAAAAAGATTAAGCTTTTATTGCCTAAGCAGGTATATCTTACAAACTTTTGAAAAGAATCTGAAAAAAAAACCAACTTACATCTCACGAAACGTGTCGTAGCACTTCAGATAACGAACTGAGGACACAAAAGATTTTTTATTTGTATACACTTCTACTCTCTGGAGGAAAGCCTACGTTTTGATATAAGGATATAAAAAGAAAGATTCAGAAGGGAGAATTCGTTCAGATTATATTTCTTCTTAAATTCGACGTTAAAAGTACCTAGCATATACCCAATTTCAAACTTGTACCTTCTATGAATTCACTTCTTTGTTCCCTGGTCTCATCCTGACTTTTCAGAAGGGTCTCTACTGCTAGAAGTCGATTAAGTTAAATTTACGAAAGTAAAATAAGTTCCTTTTGCTCCACAATTTGAAGTGTGTTGAAAAAGTGAACAAAGGTGTTAAAGTCTCCCTTAAAAAAAATAAGACTCTGAGTAGTACCCTTAATGTCAGCTGCAACTTATATATGCTTTAACAGCATTCAAGATTTGTAATTCTTACACTTAACTTAATATGAAGAAAAGTAACATGTATTCTAAATTGAATTATAACTTAACCTTGATTGCTTTTTTAAATTAATATTTACTACAAGACGTGGTGATATTGTGCCAACAGAAATTTTTGTACAGCAACCAACAAACACCAAATGTTGTTAAGTGCAGTCATTATTGCGTTCTCAACTGGTGACATTTTCAATGGCCTTATTTACATATATTTATTTCAGATTCATTAAAGGCAAATTAAGAATACAACACAATCGCAATAACAATCTTTAAAGAACAAACACGATAAGTAATTACTAGCGCAGAATTACAAAATATAAAAAGAAAATAATTAAATTTTAAACTTTAAAAAATTTCTCAATAGATTAAAATCAATCGCGTCAAAGTGCAAGTTAAAATAGCAGGAAATCTCGAATGGTCAAGGAACGACACGAGATCAATAGATTAAAAACAGAAAACAACAAGACCGGGGAGTCAATATTGCCTTGAATATTCTTATTTCATCGAGATTCAAGAGAATTAAGCTTGATAAATTTGAGACTATTGAAGTAAGGAAGTAAAATAAGATGGTTATGCCAAGGAAGCACGTAAAGTGCGAAACTAACAGAACGGAACTGTACTGCCTCAACTCTCGAGGAAACTACAATGAAGGAACCGCTTGATATAAGGATCGCCTAATTATTTAGCCCATTGTTTAATAAAACCCAAAGTCGAATTAGCTTTAATAACGTCGAAGGTAAAACGACTATTGATGTAGATTCCTAAGTCTTTGGTTATTAAGTTCTTCCAGTACACACCCATGCATGGTATAGCTGAAGTCAAGAGGATTCTGTCTAAGAGTACATGACCTAGACGTACATTTACTAATATTAAGAAGAAGATAGTTAATAAAACACCAATTGTAGAAGGCGTCTAAGTTAGAATTTAAAATTCCACAGTCACGTATAGACGAAACAACCCCGAAAATTTTGTCATCGTCAGCATAACAGAGAATTTTAGAATGTCTCAAGAATGCAGATACATCACTGATATAGATAATAAATAAAATCGAGCCGAAATGGCTTCCTTGAGGCACACCAAATATACTTGGATGGGGAACCCCGGAACAAGACACGCTGGGTTCGAAATAATAAGCATGAGCGATCCCAGTCAACAAACAAAAAATGCTTTATTAAAATCAGATAAGCAAGCTTTATTTTTAATGTTCTTAAAATGTTGTAGACTGAAAAAACAATTAATTAATCCAAAGCAATATTATGGTTCAATAAAAAATTATTTAATATGGAAAAATCAGCCTTTTTAAAATGAAAAGTATAGTTACTGTGAATCGGAGATGCTGAAGATATTGCTTCGATGACAAGAGCAATCTGAAGAGCATGATAATGAGACGTTTCGGGAAGCAAAGGAACCAAGCAGCGACTCACCAAATTACCGCATGGGTTAGTGCTAAAAACATCAAATCTAGAAGTCTACCATAATCGTTCGAAATTCTGGAAGCAGAAAGGCTGTCGATGAAACATAAAGAATTACGCCATGATGACTAGTGGGAGGGAATCAACCCTTCAATATCCGAAGACACCCAGTTGATATCCGGCAAGTTGAAATTTTCGCAGAGCAACAATTCGTCGCGTGGAACGTAATCTTGGCGATAGTTTTTTGGAGAAGCTCCAGAGTTTAAACGGTTTTTGGAATTAATTCACGGACAAAGCTTCCAGTAGGCCAAGTCTCAGGGAAGACGACAGCATTAAAAAGAGTGTTAGGAATAATAATCTTGAAGGAATAAGCACCGTTGCGTGATTTTCCAATAAATCTGCAATTAACACAATCATGCGAAACTCCAAGGTGCGCAGAAACATAATGAACAACGTCATCAACAGTAGTATCAGGATGAATTCTGGAGGCAAAGACGCTACGAGGAAGCACAGATGGTCTCTCTTTTGTGTAGAACACGAAATGTAGTGTGTGTAGTGGTAATATTAAAGCATTTTCCGAACCCAAGCAAACGTTGCTTTGAATGTATGCGTGCCGTTGCGACGATAAATAGGTAAATTCCGTGCGGATTTCCCTATACACCCCTGCACGCCCTCTCTCCAATAAACTGCGATGAAGCAGGACAAGTGTGGTACGGCACTAACCATTTGCATCACCAATGTTTGGAGTCCGTTGCACCGAGACAGAATGAAAGCCACCAGGAACCTCAATCTCAGTGGGCCACTGTACGAGATTATGGCCTCACAACAGTATGTGAGTTATTGATATCACTGTTGATAACGACAAGAGGATCGGATAGGGTACAAGCAGCCACGCAGACCAATCTCATAAGATCTCGAAATACTTGTATCTCTACTACGAATTCAACCCAATCATATTTTTATATATCTCTTTATAATTTAAACGAGATCAGTTTGGTAAACAAAATAAGAACGCCAAGGAAACTGCACTTTTCTTTACTTTCCGTTCCTGTTCTTAGCGTGTCAATGCAATCATATCAAGCTTAATAACTAACAAAACATTATTTTGATCAAAAACTTCCCTGAAAAAACGATATCCCACGTTTACAACGCCGATTATTTGCACAACACAAAACCACGCACCTCATTTCAAAAATGACACTTTTAAAAACACTGCCTACACTTTAAAAAGTTGAAAGCTATTAGCTTTAAAGTTTGCTAATATATTACACTAAACAGGATAGTAGAAAACACTCGAAACGTTATATGAAATTACAAAGCAAAATTGACAGTTCGCAAATTAAGGAAAAGAGCTCTCCGTCCTCACCTCTCCAAAAAGAAAAATTTCGATCCCCCGTACACGGTTTCACAGATGAGGGCCTTTCCTGTTGTTATATATTCGAAGATTTCATATGTGAATAAATGAAACAATTGATAGCTGTCAATGATTTTTGAACGGTGTGTCACTGGGTAAGCTTGTTATGATTAGGATTTTTTGAAAATTTTATTAAATTTGTTGATTTTACAGGAAATAACATCTTAGGAAATACTTATGAGCGGACGGAGGGATGTTTTGAAGTTGCTACATGCATGACATATTTTTGATAATAAATATGTAATGTTTGTACCTTTTTGGTTGAGGACTCAAAAACGTGAAATATAGCGCCTCTGGTTCTTAAAATAGGAACTAAAAACAGTCTTATTTCAATATTTCAAGTTGCACAAATATTAAAATTGGAATGACGTTTGCTTCGATCGCAGGAAGATCTTCCGCAAAAAGAAATATTACTAATACATATATGTATGCATTATATGTAAGTGAACCTAATTGTTTAAATCTGAAAATATTTTTATATACCTTGAATAAATTATGATACAATTACCACAAAGACCAGAATAGTAAAAAAATATGTGTTATGACCGACTACTTATTTATCTGGCAATGTTATGATTTACAGATTATTACAAAATTCATTTTATTCAATTGAACCAATGTAAAGCTGTTCGAAAAGACAAAACTGTTAGCAGTCTGCATTGGTTTTAATTTTAAAATTGTGAAAAGAAAATTCAAAAGATTTAAGTAAAAGAATTTGTGATTCATTGTCAAGAATATGCAAAAGGAGAAGAAGACAATGGGGCTGAATTTAAAATAGAGATGTCAGCATACGGTTTTAGTACTGTGCCAGCCCAGAATACTCGGCTCCACATCAACGAATCTCCCGAGTAAATCATGCATAATAGATGAACATTCTCCCCCTTGTCAGATTGATTTCCCACTGCTTTTAAATTTCAGTCAAAAGCCACTCGAGCGGTTGGCCCCATTCACTGATATTTGAGACAAATTCTAACCCTTCAAGAAATTATTTGTCACGATAATCGAATTTCTGCCGGCCTTGTTGCTTTTTCAGTTCTATGCTGACGGTTGGTACGCTAAGGCGGCGACAAAATTGATTTGTGCAATTGACAGAATAATGCGATTGTACGTGCTTCCATCAGTAGACATTGTCTTCGGTTTGAGGGCTTACGAAATTAGTGGACGAATAAATTAGGTTTAGGGTGCGGTTTTTGGTAAGAAAGGGATTACAACGTAGTAGTATATTCGCGATCAAGGTCAATTAATAGAAATGACGACTGTGGACATATCCTATTAGCGGCTACTCTAGATGCAAACCCAGCAATATTGACCTAGTGCTCGTATTACAACTAAAGAGCCAACGCACACGACTCCAAATTTCTTCCATCAAGCCGGTTTCTTGATGTGATATTTTGCTCCGACTCACTTTTATGTCAGAATTGGAGTTGAGTTAGGATTGGTTTGATAACTCAGAAAATTACGCTATGCTGTATGAGACAAAATATTCACTCTATACTTGTAGTGATGTTTTGCATCCCAGAGATAGAAATCAGTTCGGTGGGAAATGTGAGAGCGCAATTACCTCACCCTGCGAACCTTTACCTCCAAAAACCTGTTTGTGTAGCCTCAAGAGAGGACAGTGTGCATTAGCTGAGGGACCATAATATGCTCACACATCTCAAAACAATAATAACAGCAGACTCAAAAAAGAAAATAAATTTAACAGAAGGAGAGGTAATGATGTATTTCAATCTTAACAAAACATATCCAAAAGTTTTCTTTTTTAAATTCCTCGTTTTGAATGAAATGTGTGAAGAAGAAACTTTTTTTAAGGAGGATATGTTAAAAAATTTGTAGGTTCCCATTAACTAAAAAAGTTTAAAATTTTATTTAAATTCCGAAATTACCAGTGTAAATTTTATCGTGGTTGGTGTTGCTATCTATAGTAGTACGCGTGGAAGTACTTGTATGTGGCCTCAATGTTATTTAAGATTAAATAAAAGAAATGATTTGGGTAACTCTGTCGGTCGTAATGTTATAAGTATCTTAGTTAAAGGATAATTAGAAGAACTTTCTCTCAAAAAATTTAGGCCGCTTAAATCGTTAACTTATTAGAATCAGACCTAAATTATCCGTTTTTGCTTTCAATTTGTAATAATCAGGTATTATTTTTATTTTATTGCTTTTTGCTTGTCAGTAGATTTTATCGAGACAAATACAGCATCCGATTTATTATATTTCTGCTAATATTTCCCATTTCTAAACATGTCTGGTATGGATTGAAAAGTAATAATTGGTTTCGGAACCGCTTATGCATGGCGTGTTCTGCTAAAACCAACTGTTCAAATGTCATTTAATTTCGGTAAAGTATGAAATGAGGTCATTATAAAATATCTTCCAAAGGAAGATACTTATGTGCTTATGTGCCTTTCATCAGCCAGCATTACCAACAGTATATTTTCAGAATGCACAATGTTAGTATGATAGTGTCGATCATCGATTTTAAATTATCTGGCAAGAAATATTGCAGTAGTATTAGGCCTGTCTGTTAACTTTTTTGTAGAAAGCGTGGCTATAAACTAAGTAAACATATTCCTCTGGTCGAGGGGATGAAAATGAGAAAGTTTACAGACGCCTTTAGGGTAAATTGATGGCAACTGAAGAACTGTCAAAAGTAAATTTCAATGCAAAGATCAGTGCGTTTACAAGAAATCGTAAAAGTAAATAAAAATGAATATCAATTTACTGAACAAGTTAATAGTCCCCCCCCCCCCCCCGTGTTTATTTAAATTTTTCTTTATAAGCTGTAACTTGCCAAATATCAATCAGGGCTGAGTTGTCAACCATAAAAGAAGAAGAAGACTTCTGCCGAAATTTTTTCCACACTCATCAGGGTGTGTAAAATTTTGGTAAAAGGGGAAATACTCGAATGTCAAATTTCTTTAAGTCCAAAATTAAACAGACGCAGTGTGGATGAAAACTTTCGGGTTTGTGTAAAAACTTTCGAGTAAATAGACAATAATATTGTGCCATACAAATGTTTCGCACTCAAAATTCAAATTAGCTTAGGGTTTATGCTAATCCATAAGGAGGTATAATCCGTCAGAATAAATTGTATGAGTATTAACGGATTTTCTGCCGGTTTTCAGTAAGGACATATTTATAATCTTAAAACTCTGCTGCCTGTGTTCTCTAATATGGACTTGTTTTCTAGGATTTCATTTAAAAAAATATTTGTCACAGGAACCTTTGTCAATAGAATAACAGACTTTGGTAGTTAAGGCGTTTTTTGATTTTTATATTTTTAATAAGAATGCATTTGAAATATTCTAACGAGGTTGACCATGAAAACGGAATAAGTGAACTGTGTAATGCGCATGTCTGAGGTAGCCGGAAACCAAGAAAAAGAAATGTCAACTGTAGGAAGATCTATGGTAAATAAGTGAGGTGAAAATGTATAAGGGAAATATCTAGATCGAAGAGGCTTAAGTTTCTAGCAGGTTAAGGACCGCGTGTCGCACATTTGCGATATTGCTTTATGCTAATGGAAATCGTATGAGAGAGAGTGAGATAGAAAAGCATAGGAAGAGGGAGAGGGAAAGGAAGAGGGATAGATAGCGGAAGACGAAGCGTGAGGAAGGGGTAAGGGATCGGACAGACGGAGAGAAGGAGAGGTGGAGACAGATGAGGAAAAGCGGAATAAGGAAGAAGGATGGTGAGGGGGGGGGGGGAATAGAGAGAGAAGGAAAGGGAGAAATCTTATAATGAAATCAGTGCTTTATATTATTTTTACTCGTGTCGCTTACTTGCGACACATGGTTTGTGCAAAGAATTTTAGTACTACAAACGAGTGCCGTATATGTGCGACACGTCCTTACGAAACAGCTATTAGAGCAATTTAAAAATTTTGTTTCAGGGATCGCTGACAAATATTGCCTCGGTCGTGAAAGTTCTAGCTAGCAATATAAATAAGGATTAGTTTTAGTCCTGATTTCTAATGCGAATTGAAGTAAACAGTTAAAAAGTAAACGGTAAAGAAAAATTGTAATGGAATTTGTGAAACGAATTGGACAGTGAAGTGAATAAAGACTGGGCACATTTGTGATCGAAAATAAGTGTCTTAATTAATGCGCCGATCCAAGGAGCCCCAACTACGTTTTATTATTATTTTAGGATTTTTTATTACGCCGGCTTATTTAAATTTTTGCCGCAATATTTAGCAACAGTTCACTACGAAGTACACCTCAGAAGACCACACTCTGCTTATAGCTTTCTTTTTCTTTCTCTCATAAATTTCAGTCTATGCTTATGATGATCATAACTATCGAACAAATATATAAAGAAACTCGACTTAGAACATATTTAATTTATAAAAACGTATTTAATCCTCATTCCTTATGATCTCACGTTTTAAAATATTTAGGAAGTTTTTTATGATATCTTTGATAGTCGATAGGTAGTTGTTTTGTTGGTTTAATTTGCATTGATTTCAAGATGTCGTAATAGACACAAAATTAAATATTATTTTATACCTTTGAGCGCCTTTTGTGAAGTCGATTTATTAAAAAAAAACCCTTCTATTTTTCACATGTTACAGTCTTCAGCCACTCGAAAAAAGCTGCTCCTATGAACAAATCGCAGAAGTTGTATACTATAGGTGTATACTCTTTATAAAAGAAACAGAATCACCAAAATTCGGCCACACAATATGAAATAAGCCGTCACCTTATGTCACCCTGTCCCTACATGTAAAATATTTAACATAATGCTAGTCCGCTCACGTACTCTGTACAGCAAGAAAAAATCCCCACAATTGTAATGAAGCCATCAAAATTAACGAATCATCTAAATTGGTCTACTTATTAGGAAGTTAGGCTCCACTTTGCCAATCAGCCCAAAATTAGGGGCCTAATTAAACATAGGTATATTAACTTGTTTACCCAGTTATAAAAAGGCGATGCAAAGGTAATTAATTTTCCTGTAATCAGCCTATAAACTACATAAATGGACACTGAAAGCTGCCAATAACCGAACAGTGCCATCTGTGTTTTATGGTTATTGGTATCTAGTCCCATCAGTACTACCAGCTATTTTTTTTTTATTTACATATATATCTACTCTAGGTACTCACACCCTATTTTTTATATGTAAAGTTATCGGTCTGCTCCCTTCAAAAAATATTGCCCTGCCATCATAAAATATGCCTTTATTTCTTGACCGCTCGATATGGGATTGGTGGTGAGTGCTTGTAGAAGGGAATTCCCTCCAAATTCAGAAAAAAAAAACGAAATAATTTAATTGATTTCCAAATCTATGGTACCACGAGTAAAAATGCAAAACTGCAAGAGAAGCCAGCTCCGCAACTGGCTTTGGACCGCTTTAAATAGTAAATGATATTGAGGATGCCGATGACGAGGAGGACCAACAAGAACTTCCTGACACAATTTTCCGAATTAATTTTATTAAAGGCATGGTGACAAGAATGCATCAATACATTCTAATTAATAAATTTCCAAATTAAACATAACATATCTTTAGGATTAAAAGTACTATCTGAAACGAAAGAACTTGCAAATTTGTAAAGCCCTGAACAGCGAATACTATACATACACCTGTAGCTTAAACTGTTTGGACGTGAAGTCCGTTACCAAAAGCACTAAGAATGGACTAATTCAACGGTTTGGGAGTTGCAGGGTGATTCATAAATTCAAAATTTGTATGGTATGCACGCACATCATTCTTTTAAATTTTTATCTTTTGACTTAGTCAACACAGCAACATCAAGCAAACGCCAATTAATACCTCAATGAATTTTCCAAAACTGTTAACAGTGTTGATCTAACTCCTACCATTGCAGGTACAGTCACTTACGAAAGTGAAAATATGCTTTTTTGGCGTTTGTTTGTTGAGTAGATAAAAAAATAAAAATAAAATAATGATGTGCATACCGTGAAAAATATGAATCACCCTGTGCCAAGTGCGATTCAGACTCGCGCACTTCCGTACAATATTTAAAAAAAAAATTAAGAGATTTTTTTTCGGAAACAATAGATGACTGGAATTTCGTTTTATTTTTATTTATATACTTCGGAGAAAAGGTGGATGGTATTTTATTTTTGGGGATAAGTCGAAAATTAGTGGAGCTTCAAATTGAAAAATATTCTTTAAAGCAACCCCCTACGTAGAGGCACGTACAGAAAGTAAGAGTACTGAGCCTCGGACGATTAAAGACATTTTTTGTATAACTTTGGCAACACTGCTTTTAAAGGCAATGAATAAAGGGGTCAACGGCAAGGAATGAGGAGTCGTTCACTTCAGTCCGTTAAATACTCTCGTTGTAGTCCTGTTTTGAAATGAGCGTCTCGATTGGGAATCCCGACAGATGTATTTGGGAACCGAAAAGGGATTCTCCTCATTGAATACTCCGTTTTTCCACAGGGGAAACAATTAATCCTTAACGTTATTGTGAAATCCTAAGAAAACTATGCCGAGACACACAGAATAAAGAGGACTGCTAAGGATGAGAGTGAGTTTGTTGTATGACAATGCACGTCCCCACAGAGCTCATATGACAACGCAATACTTGGACTCAATCGGTTAGGACATTCACGACCAGCTAGCTTACAGCCCCAATTTGGCGCCTTCAGATTTTCATCTTTTCAGCTCTTTCTTTATGGGTGGAAACAAGTTTTCGACCGCCGGCGATGTCAAGAGCGGTGTAAACGAATGGGCATGAGATTTGGCGGGAGACTTCTTCGACGCAGGTATAAAAGCACGTCCCTTGGCTCACAAAGGGAAGAGGGAAAATAGTATGAACTAAAACTAAAATGTTGTACTGTTTTTGAAAATATATTGTTGTTTCAATTTTAAATAAATTCAGTACTCTTATATTCTGGACATGCCTCGTATACACATACAAAAATAAAAAATTGTGTTTTCTATCATCCCCTCCCCTTATTTTAATTAAAAAATATATTTCTGAAATTCTGTTATCCAGAATAGATGGGGCAAATTACTTTCATACCTGTTTCAAATCGATAGTAATGGCACTTAGTGAGAAAAACTAAAATATCTGCACCAAACCTGGGAATGCCTCCGCGCTAACTGCTGGGGAAACATTCTTTAGGAATTGTTGGCCACAACACACAACTCTCAATTTACTAGTAGAAAATATTATCTTAATTACAAGATATCGCATCATAATTTGTAAAAGTGAAACTTTTACATAAATGTGTTTATTGCTAAGACATACCTTCTATCTTCCAATTTTTTTTTTCGGCTAACTATAAACGTGTCAAAGTGGTTCTCGATTTCAATTTGGATGCCGAAATATTAAAACTTGTAGTGAACAAACTACCATTTGGAAAAGCTCGGAGGATGGTTTCAAGAGGAAATGATCCAATTTGGTCTTATGTCACATACAGTCGTAAATTTTATGTCATAAAAGTAGAAGTGAAATTGTCCTCTTCGATCACGTATTGGTAAATTTTTATGACGCTTTTTCAATCTATTTTCAAAATTGCAGAAAGTTGAATTGAAGTTGTGTTTTTATTGATTGATTTAAGATAGTATCCACACAATACCATAGCACTGCTAGGAAAATTTAAAATATACACGAAGAAATAACTTTTATGTTGAAATATATAGAAGATAAAAATTAATCAGCAAACATAAGACGCTTTTTTCTAAAGTCTTTTTAAGGTACTTCAAAAACGAGACCGTCGAAACCATAATCTGCTTGTGTGTCACTTCTTCTCTTTTTATTTTCAATAAGGAGATACAATTTGCCACCAATGAATATCTCCGTAGTGAAAATTTCGAAAAGAAATTCTATTTATACAATTTACTTTGTAAGTTTAGCTGCTTTCAGTTATTACGATGTGTGAAAAATACGCCTAGTATGGAAATACATATTTTCGGTAATAAACGTATTAGAAAAACGTGTTGGCTCTTCAATAAGCTCTTAAAACGGAGTCATTAAATATAAGCCGATTATCACACAGAAGAGATGTAATCATTTTAACCTAAAACCATTCCTTTTTTGGTAAAACACAAGACTTTTAACGAGGGATAAAAGACCTGATAATTTTAGTCGACTTAAAAAAAATAGAGGTTCTCCTTTTTATCTGTCTGTGTATCTGTAAGTATATATATGGCTATTGGTGATTTTCTTGAAAGCTTTTAGAGTTTTCACCGTCTTATGGAAGGTTTTTCAGGAAGAACTAAGTAATTGACTTCTGAAGTTGAGGTAACATAGAAGTGCGCACTATTTTTGATTAACAATTTTTAAAAAGGTTTAAGTTCAATATTTTTTTATTACAAAATTTAATGCGACGTATTTCGCCTTAATGGCAAGGTCTGCGATACTCGCCGTAGTCTTAAAACTATTCATTAACTACTATTATATTAGTTCTGGTACTAAAAATTGAGGGAAGTAAGGGGGAATTGTTATAGGTAAGGTCAAATAGAGATATTATAATGTCAATCTGTCTCCGGACTAGGCTGACACCAACTATCCACCGGAGAAATGCGTCGCACCCAATGCCTTTTTCGCATCATAACATTTTACAAAAAACTCAAATAATTGTCGTAATAATAATAACCGCTGTCGCTAGTTCTTCTAGCTTCTGCTAAAGTCGGTTTTTAGATTTATGATATGCATCATCTTTCTAGTAAATGTGTCAGAATCCTAAGTTACTTTCTAAGTCATGCAAAATGTCAACAATTTAATTCTCCTGTGCAAATGTTCCCCTTATAAAGAGCTTAGTACGCATTCCTTAGGAACAATAACAAACATTATCCGGGCATTTAAGATAAATTCTGAAGAAAAGAGTAATTTAACCACTTATCATTAAACAGATTATTATTAACATGTATTAAAAAAAAATAAGTGAATTACTAAATAAATTCAACAAGACTTAAGGAATAGAAATCACAGTTGTAGTTCACTAGTAACTAAATAATAGATTCTCTAACGCATCTTTGTGGGTTATAGTGTAGGAATCTATCTTTTGGTGTTATATGAATTAGAGGCACTCAAACACAATACAACCTGCAGATGCCTTTGTACAGTCTTAATAAAACAGCCGTACTTTCCTAATAAACAAAATATTTACTGCCAGTTGAAACTGGCCAAGTAAGTGCAAAACAAGCATTTAAGTAGCGTTTCGAAGCTGTTTCAAAAATAAGTTATACATAACTTAAAGTTTTGTTTACTATTTTTGTTTTTTCCTGTAGAAAAATCATAAAACTAACATTATATATTACTTCATTACGGTTTTGCACTCTGGACAAAAACAGTGAAAAGTCCTACAAAACTAGTAATTGGTCTGATTGAATTTTCTGACAAATTGTTTAAAGAAATCTATAGGAATGTCATCCCATTCGCGCTGAATACTTAACTCTTAAATATCTTTTGGTGGTTAACGACCGCCGATGGCCATCCGCCGCTTAAGAAATGCACATACATGTTCTTTGGCTTTGGTAGGACATGATGGAACATTTATATTGGCGGTTTTGAACCATTGTGATACAATTTTCGCGGTGTGTTTAGAGTCACCATCCTGCTGGAAAAATACCTGAATGCATTGCTGTACTGATCAATTTCAAACTATCCTGCAGAATCTTCTTTTTTTTTTTTGTCTTGGATTCGAACCAGTCAACAACCACATTTCTTGCCCTTCCATCCCAAATCATAAGGAATCCTATGTCAAAACTGCGTAAAGGTCCGACGAGAAAGGATCCAGTACCAACAACGGCCAAAACTGTTAGTTTTGGTCACATCTGACCAAATTTACTAATAAGAATAGAAAATGCCTCAGCATATCGAAGATTCACAAAGGTAATTCTGAATTACCCTTTGCCAATCATCTGCAATTAGGATTTTATGACGCTGTAGAAAGTGTTTTCTAGGATTCGATTTAGAAAAGCTCGGTTTCTTTTTTTCCTTAGCTTTCAGTCCTTAATTTTTAAGTGGTCTATAGCCACTCACAATCTTTCCTAAATCCTAGGCCGCTGCTTTTGGAGTTATGTAATTATTAGTTTGGCTACATCTCTTGCTGATAGTAATGTAATGCTTATAATGATACTCTTTGATTTATTTTTAAGAATATCCTCTTTCTAACTAGGACTTAACTTTATTTTTAACTGCATTGCTTATTAGATTTAAAACTTTGGTACAGAGTACAGTGCTCACGTGTATGTAACTGTCAAAAAATGAACGCACTCGAATGGAAAACAAATTTTCAATTTGGATGTTTTTGTGGATGGAACAAATTTTACAAAATAACACTCCAAATTCCATAGATTTCGATCCATAAATTTCATAGATTTTCATCCAAAACTGCCTCCAATAAAATTGCATTCCTCACCCCCGCTCCAACACTTTAAAAACCAGCCAATTTTGGAGGAAACACCTTCCATCTGTCAACACTTTTCGAGGCACTTCTTCCTGTTTGCTCTCGATAACAATGACTTTTGTCTTGCTACTCACCCAAAAAGGTTTCTCTCATTTAAACTTCGCCGAACACTTCTTAAGGACATGTTGCCTGTATTCTGAAAAAATGTTTTTATTAATTTCGGTAGGACTTTTTCTGGGTCTTTCTTTGCTACTCCAAAAATTCTCCGATCCATTTCTGAGGTAGTCTTCCTGGCTCTCTTCGACCTTGGTGGGTTTACTGTTGTCCTACATGGCTTAAAATGCTTTATATAGTAGTTTGAAAGGCCATTGTTTTGGAGCACTTTATGTGATCTGCGATTTGAATTTTTGAATTTTTTTTGATTCAATTTTTTGATACGACATTGCCAACATTTAAAAAAAAATATTTTATGTCACAATATAGATTTATATTATTATTATGCTGCAAATTTTATTGACTTTTTGAATTAATTAATTTTTTTAATATATTATTATGAATTCATTAATTTATATTAAAATAAATAAAAATAGATTAAAAATGCGAAAAAGATTACTTCTCTTTTAAAAATGTATAATTTGAATATTTGAAAGAAAATATGTCAAATATAAAGAAAATTATTTTTCAAACACCCTGTAGCGATGGTTCTCGATCAATATAATAATTAAAAATGAAAATAAAGGATGATTCCAATTGCCTTAGCCTTAAGAAGTTAGATTACACCTCCTCCATCCCCGTGCTAGATCCGAAATTGTTCGCATAGGAGCACTGGGGGTACATACTCTACAGAACAAGGAGCATCCAAATCGGTCCACGCGTTACGAAGTTACATAAAAACAAGAAATTTAAAAAAAATACGCGTCCAACTTAGAACTTCTCATTTTTCAAAGTCGGTAAAAACAAATTCAAATTGTTCAAGTTGATGAAGCTGCACAAAGGCAACCTCCATGCAACGCACTGCTTTGAAAATTTCACTGCAAATTTAGACTCGTCGCTGCTAAAGTACGAATTAAAGAACCACAAAATGCAAGAAAGTCCCAACACAACTTATTAACATACACCTGGCCGAAACTTACAACTACAACCCTTTTATCAAATGTACGCAACTTCTGAAGTGTCCACTTAGAATTTTAATGACACCAGGTAGGATCGATAAGAAATATTGTTGACCAATGTCGTCTAAACAGTTGTATGTACTAAGACGATAATTGTTTTTTCTACAAAATGAGTGCAATGCAAATCTTGGACAATTTATTTTTAAGTGTTGAATTTTTAAATGGTTCCCTATCACGAAAAAAAGGAGTAGGAAGGTGTTTTGTCACCTTTTATTTACACCACATGGTTGTTAAAGGGTTTCCTAAGTAAAAGAATATTTAAAATAAAAATGCTTACAAAACCAATCCACTAACTCTTAAACCGATAAAATTGAGAACTGCCAATAATTTTTCGTTTGTCTCGCTGAGTACTATCACTAGTATTAACGAGTCCTTCCTAAGCGGAAATATGTATATATTCCTAACCTGTATATGTACATCTCCAAGAAGTTGTGAAATTGATTTTTGTTAACTCTAGACAATATGTGACCGTAAAATTTTTTTATTACAAATATAGTGCTTGATAAAAGCTACTTTTACGATTTGTTTTCAGATTTTTCAATGTATGTTGAAAAGTTTGTGAGGTGGAAGGAACTCACCTGGCAAACAACTTTGGGAGCGTATATCTCTCGATTGAGGCATAAAAGTAGGAAACTTCACATGACATATTTAATTTAAGTTTATAACTCTTCATCATCGTGATATCAAATCAAACTCAAAATGATAGGGTTTAATTAAGATGAGATTTAGTAAGAATTCGTCATCCAAGTTTCTCTAGATATGAGAAAATAAAATTTTTAAAATTCTTTGTCATATGTCGGTGGAGTAAGTGATAACGTGTCGGCTTAACAACCCGGAGGAACCGGAACGGATGTTCGAATCCCACCGGCGGCGACTCATGATTTTTTTCTGCTGTCAACAGAGCTTGATACAAAAAGGCCATGGGGGTAGTAGAGAAAATATCAGTGGCTCAGAATAAACTTTAAATTGTAGGTCCAACTGCAATTGTTATCTCGAATCGGGTGAAATTGTTCTCCCGATCCATGGGGACAAGGGGTTACTTGAACTAGAAAGAGAGAAGAAATCAACTATAATGCTGATCTGACGGATTAAATCCCCGATTTCTTGAATTAAGGATCTTTACACATATGTATATGTTTCAGAATTTGCGAACTAACTTGCTCCCTTTCGAAACGTTCTGCATTTGGAGCTAAAATTGACTGGTGTTATTGACCTTAAGGGGGAAGGCCACTGTGATGGGTCAAAAAAAAATAAAAAAATTTTTTGTCCTAAATTAAAGTTTATATATTCAAAAATATGTGTACAAAATTTCAGAGAAAAAGAATAGTCATATGGTCCAGGACTCGATAGTTTAATATAGGTATGAAAATTTTAAAAGATACATGATTTGATAACAACAAAAATGGACTAAAAACTTTAAACACGTTTTTCTTGAAACGACTTTTTTCAAACTGATCGCATCGATAACTCGGTCAAATATTAACCGATTTTCAATTTTTTGTTTTTGTTTTGTTCATATTTGCAGTGGCTAAGGTTAAGCGTATCCGATTTAAAAAATTTTAATTTTTACTATTTTAAATTTTGTTTTAGAACAAAAAAAACGGTCGAAAAAATGAAAAATTTTTCAATTGGTCGCCATTTTGTGTAAAATAAAAATAAAAAAATCGGTTATGTACAACGATAACTACATTTATATAGATTATAAATAACTTTTATTTTTATTTTCCAGATAACCCGTTCTTGAAAAATCTATGCGACCATGGAGGGGGAATTTTTTTTGACTCTACGGCAACGCTCATATCTTTAAGACAATTTAAAAGTTTTTAATAAAAATTTATGTAAATATTGTTGAAATAATATTTACATAAATTTTTTGTTGTTAATAAAATAAATAAAAAACGATCCTGATATTCCTTTATTTTTCGGAAGTTTTGACCTGCTATTATTTGTACATGAACTGCTTGACCTTTTTTATTATCTCTATAGTTCCTGTAACAACATGTAGTATGGAATAAACTTCAGATAAAAAAGATTGCAAATGAACCTGTAATACTAAGCTGGTTTCCGAACCATCTGTAAGCTGCAACACAATGGTCTTTTAGCCTTATGCATATAAGGAGAAAATAACCATGGGATAACTAGGTTTAAGGGGTTATATACAAAGTTGAGGGTAAAATGTGAGCTAAGTTGGTGATTTTTTTAAAGGGTTTTATGTAAATTTTATTAGAAAAAGCAAAAGATAACTTGTTGGTAGTACTATCGAAGAAAAAAAACAAGTTGAGTTATAAAAAATATTAAAAATTGTCGGAGTTATGGCCCCTCCCCCGAAGCGCGTTTTTTTTTGCAGAGGCTTGCGGTGAACACTCTCTAAGGCGAACCGCTTAACTGAAATCAAAATAGTAAAACAATTACTTAAGAAAATTTGTTGTGGTGTACTTGAACGGTTCGGTTTTCGAAAAAAAAATTTTTTTCCAATAAAAAAACCATGTTGACAAAAAAATCGATTTTTGAGGTGTTCAAAATTCTAAACAAAAATTTATTGCAAACAATCGAAAATTTTTAGATGAAAAAGGAACCGTTCAAGTACACGAGATTATAAATATGAACAATTAAAAAAAAAATTATGAAAATCGGTTGAAAAGTTTTTGAGATATCACGTTCACCGCAACAGTATTTTTCAAAAAACTCTATTCCGAGATAATCGCGTTTAAAGTTTTTGGACGCCGCTCGCTAAGTGCTTATGGATGGAACTAGCGCGCTGCGAACGGCTGTCGGCAGATATTTTCGAAGGCATGTACTTTCAGAATATGCCATAAAAAATTTTTCGATTTTTTGAGCCCCAACTTTGTATATAACCACTTAAACCTAGAAGTCCATAACGTTATACTTACTTCACCGACAAATTACTTTTGCAACCAAAAATCGTTAAATCTAACATTATTGACACAAATTTCGGAAACTAAGTGATTTCTGCCTGCTACTAAAAAATACATACACTCCGTGCAACAAAAAGCGCCGCACGTGGTTTTCTTTTTCATATTTTCCCGGCTCAATTCGTACTAAATAGTCTCCAAGGTGTGTCCAAGGTCTGCTACGAATATTCACTGTGCACAGTTGCATACATACATAGGGTTCGAGACGTTATTAAGGCAAAGGGCGGTACTACAAAGTACTAATTGCAATTTTAAACTCAATTTTAAAACTTTTAAGTTTTGAAAATACATTTTTAAGTTTAATAAAAATAAAGAGATATTGTTTACTTACTATATTTTTAATTTTTTATGAAATAACATTGCATTAAAAACTTGAACAAAGTAAAGCATTTTTGGATTTCGAACGTAAAATTCGAATTTCGATTTCGAAAATAAATTACATATTGCATAAAACATAATTTTTAATTGGGTTATATGTGAATAATGTAAAATACAGAAAAATTACCTAATAAATTGTTGTTATTTAACTTTAAACGTGCGGCTTTTTTTGTTGCACGGGGTGTACCTATTTTTTTATTTATGCTCCTTTCGAACTACATAAAATGTGTCAAAAATACATTTTTGAATAAATCTTACCACGATTGAATATTTTACAATTGATATTAAACAACCCACTAGAATCTCTTAAATAAAAGTTCTTAACCCGTACAATCCATAAGTCATGACAAATGTATTGTAATATTTCGTACCTATATTAGAATTCTTATGGGATTTGATTGATATATTCATTCGATTTACGGATAATAAATTCAAATCGAATGAGAAAAATGAAATTCGGGTGTCGCTCACTTTTGCATTACCGCAGCAAAAATAGGATTGTAATGTCCATATGTAATTTTAGATACCATTCGTCAGCAAACCATGTTTTATCATTCAAGACACGTTATAATACTAGAACATCAAAGTTTCTAGGATCCATAAATAGATATTATGCAAAATAATGCCAACAATAGTGAAAACAAATTGTTGGCTATTTATGCCTTAAGCCTGGTAAAATAAGCTTATATTATTTTATATTAAATGTACACTATTAAAAATACAATGCCATAAAATTTGACCAACGTTTTGATTTAATTCTTATGTGCACTTTACGCAATATAGGTGCTTTAAATCGTGAGAAATGAGATGGAAACGTTTCATTTGATACATTGAAGAGGTGAAATGAAATTGCAGTTTTAATAAAGCATTGGGTTCAATTAAAAATTGATTTCACATCGGAAGTAATTGATTGCTCCAGTGCAATCAGTGATTGAGTTGCTTAAATTGGAATTGTTGAGCTAATTACCTAGACGATGTTTTCTTTCTATCCTTGACACGTCGTCTGACGTAATTTAGCATGTATAATGAATGAATACGTAATACACTTTTAAGCCAATAATGTTATCGTTTTCGTTCACAAAAGTTATTGTGCCAAATTTATAACTTTCACATAAATTGCGACAAAAACTTAAAAATTATTACTACTCGGAGCTGATAGTTACAGAAATGCAAGATCGGAGAGGAAACACACCCCAGAAAAAGTCTTCTGTTTTTACTTTCAGCGGCAATAGATTCTTTAAGTCAAGTTTGCTTTTGTTTGGAAGAAAATGAGTTACAGCATTGACATGAGGGTGTGACGGTAATTAACAAACCTAATTTACTAAAGTTAGCAATATTTCGTACTACAAATACACCTGGTGATTTTAGTAGGTCATGCTCTGTTTGCTAATTTTTATTTTTGAGTATAAAAGGTACTGCGAAAATGACATCAGTACAGTTTTGCATTTAGCATACAAGGGAAAGGTTAAACTAGATCTATAAAATATTAATGTTTAATTGTTTAAAAATGAAGTAATAAATCGTCAATACTTTACGCAAGTCGTTTGTCGTAGGTCGGTGTTTTAAAACACTGTTTTTATTTCTGGTTGTATTTTTTCGGGTTTTTTATTCCAACCTCAGACCGGTCTTACAAAGGATGAATAAAGAAGAGCAGAAT
Source organism: Leptarthrus brevirostris (assembly GCA_964036015.1). NCBI lineage: Eukaryota > Metazoa > Arthropoda > Insecta > Diptera > Asilidae > Leptarthrus > Leptarthrus brevirostris. The sequence continues at coordinate 145,894,428 of OZ038373.1, read as the reverse complement.
CATCACCAGGAAGCAACACACTGCTTCCTCACTCGACCTGCGGACCTGTGGCAGAACCATAAACAGGAAGCAACACACTGCCTATTCACACCACCTGTGGAAGAACCATCACCAGGAAGCAACACACTGCCTCCTCACTCGACCTATCGACAATGTGACTTGCGGTAGGACCATCACTTAGGACAACCGCATATGAACTAAGTGCACCGCTATTAAAAGGTACAATCACCCCGAGTAGAGGATAACAACATGAGGTCCACAAGAGAAATATTGACACAATTTCAAAAATTTCTCCTCCAGATCAAATGAGAGCATTGTTAATATTAGGAATGTGCATGACTTTACTTGATCACTTCGCGTAACTGCGATAGTGAAAACTGGAGAAAAAACAAATTATTTGTGGATAGTATGACACTCTGTCAATATTACCTTAGGAAAAACATAAAAGAGTCCCAGAAAAGTCTTCTGGATTCCCGGAAGTACAGATATTATAAGGAAAAACATTTAGCATAAGCGACAGAAAAGGTAGAAGGTGGAGAACTGAGCATAAAAACGGCTTCTGTGCCATACAGGGTGTTTCAGACGTGCCAAAATGAGTGGGGTGATAGATCTCACCTAGCCAAACAAACAAACTGCTTGACAGGGAGGGAGGGGGCAATCTCAACTGTTTAGGGGTTACAGGGTGATTCCAAAATTTCATTTTTTTATGGTATTCAGATTACTCTTTTATTTTTTTCTTTTGATCTACCCTACACAGCGACATCAAACAAACGCTAAAAAACTACTATCTCAATGACCTTTCCAACCACTGCAGGTACAGTCACTTCCAAAAGTGAAAAAAATGGTTTCCGATTACCTACAATTCAGCATTTTGCCAAATTTTCTCCGAAATTCATGTAATTACCACATCCCTTTTTTATTTTTATTGGATTTCCCATCTTACTACCTTTCCAAACATGTCCACGTAGGGAAACTATGTAAAAACTTATACATGGAAATCCTATCGGAAAATATTATAAAAATCAACAATTTAAAGAAATTAAACTCAAATTAATTCTGAAATGCTTTTTATTGAATTTAAAAATAATTAAAATTAATCTTGAGAAGTTACAAAAATGTTCAAAATGTCCACCGCTACTTTGGATGCATACCAACAATCTCCTTCTTAGTCCTTCTTTAAGGGGTATTGCAGCCAGCCTCTCCAGTATTTTCGTCGCTGCATTCCCAATTCTGCTAACAAAATCCTCCCTAGAGTTAACATGACTTGAACAAGCTTCATCCTTCATTGTTCCCCCTAAGAAAAAGTCCAGTGGGGTAAGATCTGTAAATCTAGCAGGCCAAGGAATCAGTGCACCTCATCCAATCCAGCGGTTAGGAAATTTTTCACTTAGTATTGCCTTCACAGTTAGCAGTATGCGCTGGTACTCCATCGTGTTGGTGAGATATTCCCCTAAGATTATCCATAGGGTTCTCCTCTATTAGATCTGGCAGTGTGTTGTCCAAGAAGTGTTGTCCAAAAATTTCACTATTAAGCACTTGCGGCAAAATGAGTGGTCCTACCAAATGGTTGGCGATGATACCAGCCCAAACATTGACACTGAATCTCTGCTGGAATGAGGTCACCTTTGCCCTGTGTGGGTTAGTGTTCGACCAGGTATAGAGGTTATGGAAGTTGGTGATACCATCCCTGGTGAATTGAGATTCATCCGTCCAGAGAATTCGGTTCAAAAACGCCCTATTATGTCGCGTTCCAGAAGCCAAGTGCTAAATTTCAGTCTTCTCTCGGAATCTCCTTCTAGTAGTGGTTGGACTGGGTTATGGTGATATGGGAGTAACCCATCTCGATGAATAAACCACCTCAAATGGAAATTCTACCATATTTTTAAATAATTTTTGCTTAAAAACCTAATTTTGTAAATTTGGACAGACTTTTCGTTTATTAAATTCGGACTCTCATTGCTACTGCGATCACTAATTGTGTGACAGTGTTAGTGATCATGTGATAGTTCGAAGTTTAGTTTAGTTGAATTAACATTTAGTTTTCGGTTTCTTCTGACAAAGGCGTCCAACAGCTTAAAAGAAGTTAACATTTTGCCAAATAAGTTTATCTTTTCTTTATCAGAAATGCCGATCGTGTAAAGCAATTTTAATATTTCATTCTCTGCACGAGTTTTGAAAGGTTTATTTTGATATTTTTCAAAGATAAATAGATTTTCTTACTCACTGATGCTTATTTTGACTTACGGTAACGTACCCTAAGTATCGCGTTTACTTGAAATGTTTCTTTAATGGTCCGCCTATGCGACTATTTGTGTTATTTTCACAATAATTAGCCCTAGAACCCCATCCTTGTTTTCAGCTCGTGTAAACCGCCGCATGGCTCGTTCGCGTCCGTCGCTTATTTGACTATGTTATTGTATATAAAAAATTCTGGAAAAATTTGTGAGCCTTGTTTAGACTCTTACCTTTATCATATAATGGTTGCCATACCTGAAAATGTTTTTTTTTGTAAACATTTTATCAAAAATCAGAGGCGTATAGGCAATTTACACTCGAATGTTTAAAAATTCATATCATCTTTTGTATTTTTTTTTTTTTAATTCAAGGCAGTAGCTTTCAGTTAATATGACACACTTTGTGAAAAAAAATGAGAACTAGCAGGGGTGAAAAACAGATATTTATTTCACAGGTCGAAGAATGAGAAATTTCAAGACTGGTATATTGGTGGGAAAAAATTTAAAAAATTCATAAACCGAAAAAAATTATATTTCTTTTTATTATACCAGCCCCGACGCAGTCGCTTATAATTTTAATATTTTCATTTCCTTAAGTTTATAAACTAAATATTTTTCATCTAAATTAACTACTAATTTAGAAAACATGTCACTTTTTTTCTTTTTAGGGCTTAATAATTTTAAGCACAATTTTAATTAAAAGTCAATTTCTCGGTTCAAATTTTATTTCCTCCACTGTTGTTCTAATATACTTAGAGCTTCGGTGTTCAAACAACGATAAATTAATAATCAACCTTTCGTAGAATAAGTATTAGAAAAAAAAATCTTCCCGAAAAGAATTGGGTTAAAATAATAATTAAATTTAATGACACTTTTTTAAAGAAATTTCCGACTGGACGAACTATTTTGCGTCGGGGTAGTATGTTGTTTTACTGGTCAAGTACAATGTATAAAAGTTGTTTCTAAGACGCTATTTATTAAAAAAAATAAAAGGCAATCGCGACAAACATTAATGCGACAAACATTTTGACCTACGTAAACCCCACAGATGGGTCGTTTCTGTCCGCTCTCGAAATGGTAGTCTCGCTGATCGTCGACAAACTGAAAGAATCTGGACGTGCTTGGAACTTAAGATCCCCCTACCCAAAACTATTTTTTAGGGTAGGGTCCGAGTTCCCCACCTGTTAGGGCCTAGTAGTATTTACACTTCAAATTTTTGATATGGACACGAATGACCCATGTGCGGGGTTCTAGGGTTAAATATTGATTTTTTAGAATAAGGTTCTAGAAATTTTTGAAGAACCATTCCGCCAAGTGTTAACTTAAAAGTCCATAAATATAATTAAAAACGCGTTAATCGACAAAGTAATTGTTTGTATCAGCAGTTATTGATCAAATGAAGTACACAACCAATCATATCTGGTTCAATACTATGTATAAACGGTATAAAGTGTTTCCGAAATACATAAATTTAAAATGCAATTATTCTAATAATAGAAAAAGTTTTGCATATATGTATGTTATATCACAGCTAATGACTTTAGCTGTGATATGTACATATATACTATTTCCTTAGAAAATACCAAGTACAGATTTAGTGTAAGCCCTGTTTTGATCAGACGAAACGCATAGGCTACAATCATAATTTTATTTCTTTAATAAATAGCATACTTTGGAATAGAAACAGGTGTGGTTTTTTGTTTTCAAAGATACTCTCAAACTTGTAATTACAATGAATTTAATTAGTAATGGCACGATTATTTTGATTTAATTATTTTTTTCTGCATTCTAAATAGTAATTGTAATTGACAGAGTTGTAAGACACTTAAGATCATATAATATCGGATTTTTATATTTTAGAATTTCCTATAATTTAAAAAATTTGGGATTTACTTTAGTACGACCGAACTTTTATATATATCATATATTACAATACATTAGGTATAACATTATGTTTCTTAAAATAATTCAAAAACAATTTCCATAATTCAGTGTGATATAATTTAAAATAAATTTCGCAGTAAGAGCGTTTGCTGAATTTAGGTTAAAGCTTCACCGAAACAAAAACAAGTAAATTTTAAAGTCATTTTTTTATTCTTTGTGGATAGCAAGCCATGAGTAGAAAAATGTTCTCCGGTGTTTTTCCCACACGAATACATATACTAATGCTGACTGAAAATTAAGGGCATGAGTCAAATACATTTTCGTTCATTTACATTCGTTAACTCTTGAGCTAACAAAACAATAGAATAAAGCATGTACGTGAAAAGTTTTCATAAAATTTTGTTAAAAACGCGGAAAGTCAATCGAATGTTTTAAATTTTCGGGTACATCTCACTTGTGTCGTAACAAAATAGTTGCAGAATACGTGCCACACCGCTTTATTTCTCGATCAAATTACAATATCATGAGAATATACACTATAGTCATTTTACGTAAAAACATTATTAGAGTGGGAGAAAATAGGAAGTGAGAAATGGTAAAGTTTCATGCATTTGGGACGTACCTGGATGCTTTTAAGAAAGTACGAAGTACTATGTAATCGTGGTGAAATACGTACTCATATAGATCCATCACAAACTTTTCGTAACGTTTAGAAAAGCAAGTACTTAGCGAATTTCAGGGGAGAATGGATAAAATGCTCGAAGTCTTCAAGACGAAAGCAAATACTGTGTAAACAATACTTCAGATTCTTACCACCCGTGAAAGTTAAATAAATGCAGGAAAATGTTCTTGTTTAAAATGTGCGTCTTGAAGAGCGCTTTCCGCAATCGGATTTAACAGCTCGGCTAAGTATTATAAAGAATTTCTAAAGAAGTTCGGTTTTTGAAGAAAAAATGCCAACAGAAAGTTTTCGGCTTTTGAGCAAGATTTCCATAACTTTCTCCGCGGCAAAAAGAAAACTTTACGGGTACCATAATGTAATTATTTTTTTTTCTGCACTTTGTTAAGTCTGGTATAATTGAGGGAAGAAAATTCTCAAATTATAGATATAGCTGATGACCGCAACTTTGCTAACAATAAATACTTATCATATTTCCAGTTTGTAGGCTTTATAGTTGCGGAGATTTCATAATGATTGGGTTGCTTTTATATACATTTATGTATGCAATAGAATATTTCTGTGAATATGTAGGCTTTCGTTTGGGTTATCTAATTTCACTTGGTTGGCACTGACACCATAACTTTCCCTAACTCGAACTTTCCATAACTTTAATTTTTCTGTAACATTAATCTTCAAGTTTGACAATATGGTTGAATATAGCAATAGTTTTGCTTATGCAATTCGAATTTTCCCCAAAATGAACTTATATTAATGGGAGATAATCTTTCAAGTTAAGGAGATATCCATACTGTTTTTATTTCGAATTTCATCCCTTTTGTTTAGCTTTGCAAAACCCGATGATTCGAAAAACTTGGGTACACAGGAAAGCTTCGCGATTGGCCTATAATTTGTTATAATGTTTTATGCCCCTTCTTATAAACAGGAATTATAGAGGAGCTCTTCCAGAACGTAGAAAATCTACCGTCCTGAAGAGATTTGTTAAAGATGAGTTCCAGTGGAGTGAGTAAGGCGTCAGAACAGGATCTCAAGAATGCAGGTGGAACACCACCAGGACCAAAAAAAAAGTCCATTTTAAGTTCCTTGATACCATCCATGATAATATCACGAGATATCACTATATCAAAGCAATGGGGGCAGCGGAACGATCCTGGATATGACCAAAATCTTCCAGGGAAGGCACAAAGTTGCCTGATGAAAAGGCGCCCTCAAAAAAACAATGCAAAGTTGTCAGCTATATTGGGCGCACTGCAACTAGAGGATCCATTGTACCACATTGTAGATGGATAATTATAAGTTTTCATCTTCATATTTACAAATTTAAAAAAGGTACGGGGATCATTATGCAAGTTATCACGAATATTTTCAAGGTATTCCCTGTATAAAGATGATGATAACGCTAAAAAGAAATCATGACGATAAAAAAAAATCACAATAAGCTGACGTGTTTCTACAGCGCAAGTAGGTTTTCCATAATCTATTTTTTTTATTCTTAAGGCTTCGTAGTTCTCTAGTATACCACGGGGGAGAATGACAGGATGATCTTAACCGTTTGAGTGGTACACACAAACTAAACAGATCATAAATCCTTTCATAAAATACGGACACGCAATCGTCGATATCGCTATCATTATAAAGAGATGGAAAATTGATTTAGAGGATCCTGTTTGAAAGATCAGAGAAGTCCGCCCTTCTAAAATCAAAAACGTACTGATCTACGTTGGGGTCAGCAATATTAGAGCCATCGTAGCAAAAAGAGATGAAAATGGGCGGATGTAAACTGTCGATAGCGGATAAGTTACAATAGATCGGTCCGACTATAGTTTTACTTGAATCAAAAGGTGTAAACCAGAGGAGGAGATGGTGTCAAGAGAATGGGAGTCTTTAGCAGTAAGACAATTTAAGGGAAGGTAGTCATCGTCATCAGCGTTGAATACCCAATGAACGTTGGGTTACTTAAAGTCTCCAAGAGGATGATTTCATCCTCTGAGTTTGTGATATTATTAATAAAATCTAAGCTAAGAAAGTAAATATCGTAAAGATTTCGAACATCTGCATCAGCATAGTTTTTCAAGTTTGGAGGTATATAACGACAAAACAGGAAAATATGCATCGTCCCCAGAGAATATCTTAAGAACTAAGAGCTCGATTGTGAGTATCTGGGAAAAAGCAGGTATATCAACCAAGCCGTAATCCAAATGCGATTTGCTTGCAACCAACACGCCGCCACGACGAGCCATGGGGAGTATCTATCCCTACGAAAAATCTGATAGGACTCGTCAAGAATTTCTGCATCATTAAAACCGCCATGAAGCCAGGTCCCGGTCATAGCAATAACGTCGTTACAGCAAGCAAGAGAAGCCTGAAATAACTGGCTTGTTCTTGTTCTTAATCCCCGTACATTTTGGTAGGGTACTTAGTTTTTTTGGTTGCTAGCAGTGATTCCATTTTGAGTGTTTCCCGCGACCCTACGACGGGCCGCAAAGTCGTGTGCAATGATATTTTCGGGCCAGAAATCGGGGGCAGACATTATCTGATAAAGTTCTGGTGACGATGTCAACTTAAAAGACAACATGAGTCTTTGAGAATGACGAGATCATAGAAGTTGACAACGGAGGAGTGCAGAGTCATTAGCACCACTCCCCTCCCTCACGTAGTCAATAACGTAGTCAACAGAAGTCGCTGGATCAAGTCGGGAAACAAAAAGAGATCTCGGTGGTTGCGCAATCCTTATAAGTGAAACCCTCATTTCGAGACACATTAATAGATCTCAATTTGAATGTGTCATGCGATGCGTACTCTTCCAGAGTAGAAGAGTCTCAGAAGAGATTTGATAAAGTTTAGTATTTAAGTATAAGCTGCTTCTATATCTCTGAGATGTCGTAGGTATCGGAGACGGAGTTGGATCAATTGGTTGAGCGGCACGACCACCATGCCATGGTTCTCGGGTTCGAGACCAGGTCTCCCCGTTAGTTTTTATTAAGAAATTAAAATAATCCACTCCGTCTCTGGGCTGTTGTCTAGCTCGCAGCAATGAAAAAAAGAAGACTCAAGTTTCCTCACTTCCCTTACCCTAATTCCCTTCAGGCCAAAACCATGTTAACGCATCAAAGGGTTGTCCCCTAGAATTTGGTCACATCGTATAAAAAAAAACATTATCATGGATATATATTACATGTTTATGGATGTACATGCAGATCGAGACTTCCGATTTAAAAAACATCCTTTGATTTGGTCCTAGATATAAAGTGGGTCAACATGTTTTCAGTATCCATGGATTTAAAGAACTTCAATTATTTTTAGGATTGTTGGATTGAGAGTCTACTCAATTTCCATAAGTAATGTCTTCTTTCCCACTACATTAATCCAACTCCGGGTAAGAGGACGTCGCGAAGTAATAATCTTAATCGAGGCCTCCCCTACAAAAGTTCTGCATCTGCTTGAGGGTTGATTTATAGAACATGGATCAATATGAGCCTATTCATTGACATTAAAACTAAGTTAAGTTTACTCTTTTTGAATTCTAAATATTTAATTAAAAACTTGGCGTATAGATTTGTAGTCATTAAAAACATTCGCTACTCCAAACTCCCGTGGACAGAGTTAATTGAAATTAAATACTCTGAAATGATTTTATCAACCGTTTTCAATTTGTCATTTCTATTACGGCTAACCTCATGTACATTTATCGATTTAATAATCAAAAAATATAATCCATCATACATTTCAATGGCGTACGGAGAAATGAAAGGAGGGCAATATGGAAAGGCTTCGGGAAATTTGAGGCAAATCTGACATTACGTTTCACGATTTATCCTCAGCCTAAAAGCGATTGGAAGACGCTTTCCATTTGCACAATTCATGAGGCAACTACTATGGATGACAACGACCAGATTCATGATAATGGATGGCGAAGTACAACCCGACAGACAGACAGATGGTATCCATCGCCATTTTGCAAACATTTCTAGGAAAAAGAAAGCTTGAGGGGGTCCAGAGATGACATGTGGCAATAAAAACACTTTAAATACTTTTTAGGTTAGCGCTTTTGCCACGCAATAGATTGCGAATGAGCACAGTAATTCAATATCTATATCACGCGACATAATAAAAGGAAAATCAAAAATTTGTATCTCTGTAAAATCTTCTCGACACGAATTGGTTAGTCTTCTCCCCTATTTATCCATTGAAGAATTTATCTACCCTTTACACTTAATCTGTTCACTTGACATTCTTTTGATTTGCGGTTTCTTATAAGTTTTCTTTTTCTATTTGAAAGCACTCACGTTACCAAATATTTTCAAAGTTAAATATTAATCCCAGGCTTTTACGAAATAAGAGGAAAGCTGCGGATTTTAATTTAATGATCTCAAATTATTTGAAATTTGAATTACCTAAATGTGTCTGTTACTAACCAACTAACTAAATAGATGTAGTGTATATAATAAATAATAATGATAATAATTTATTAGGTTAACTACAAAACATACAAAGAATTACAAAATCGAATATAAAGTAAAGTGGCTGATTTTACGGATATGAGAAAAACACAATAAACTAAATTAACAACAAAAAGAAAGGAAGATGTTAAGTAGATCAATTAAGTAAAAGGGAAAACTAAGAAAGAAAGAAAATTTAAGATCATCATACAAGTATGACAGGTTTTTAATAGACAATAGTTTATGTAGAACTGAAGGATACACTTCAATGGCAGCCCAAAGCAACGAATTGACAGTTGGTGATATATGGGAGGAAGCTCGTAGCCATATCTTTTGGTATCATCGAAGTCTACTGCCAGTTTTCGTTGGAAGATCGCATTCGGTTTATTAAATACAGGGATGCAATAGGTAAACTGTGGTATAACGACAGCCCTCATCAATTTTAAACGAAGTTCAATGCTAAGACATGCAGAGCTCATCCACAACTGAGAGAGTAGATTTTACCAAGCATTGCACTTATATGATTGCAACAACGAAATTTACAATTTAATTAAACTCCCAGATTTTTCACCGGGACTACATATTCAGTAGTCGAGTTATCTAAAATGATTGGTAAGAAGTTGGCTTTATCAATCTTAGTTCTATATATGATTAGGCACTTCGATTTTTGGAATTAAGGAATAGTTTGTTTACGAGAGACCGCTCATAATTATGCTGTAGATTTTCACTTACTCGGCACGCAACATCCTCGACCTGACCAACAGGTCTACTGTAATAAATCTGCATATGGATGAATAGAAAAATTATTACCATTTCGGAAATCATTTACATAAAATAAAAGAGGACCAAGGATCGATCCTCGAGGCACGCCGCTATGAAGCTATTTAAGGCAGATATTTCAGATACAGTACAGATAAATTCTGTACCAACTTCAAAGCAGATGATTAAAAATTGAACGCCTCGCTTAGGTTTTCAAACAATCTCGAATGGTTCTGGAATCAAATGCTTTACTACAATCAAGCAAAACAATAGCCGCGAGGTGATTCCTATCAATTGCCTGATGGATATCGGTAGTAATCTTGATAAGGGCAGTTTCGCAACTATGATGTTATCTAAGCTGAATTGACAAGGAGATAATATATTCCTTTCATGTACATATATTCAATTTTGGTTGTAGATAATTTTTGCAAATGTTTTGCCCAGAAAATTTAGTAAGCTGATCGGTCTACATATGTAAGATCTTCCGGCTGAGAGGCAGATGACTACTTCAGTATGGGGACAACTAAGGCTTACTCCCACTGTGTAGGAAATTGAAAAGTTGTAAGGCAAAAGTTATAAATATGAGTTAAAGGTCTTATTATGTAGGGGTGCCAGGAGCTTAAGGAATCTAGGAGGTAAAATGTCAGACCCAACAGCATTTGACTTAATTGAATACAAAGTCGACTAGTTTCAATAACGTCGATAGACCGAAAAGAAAATCCCCCACCCGAGCCATCGTCATAGCTACAGTTAGTCTCGGGACCTAAAGTAATCTGACTTTGCTGTGCACCATGTATTTCGACATTACGAACATTTATCCACAATTTCCTTGCTCACTCACGTTTGGATGAACAAATCTTATTTCGAACTATATTGTACCTATTAAAAATTGAGATAGACCGGGTTCATTCAATTATAAAGCTTCAAGAGATAATACCTTTATGCCAATACCTCATGGACTTCATTAGTGATCCAAGGACATGGTTGTTAGCGAATCTTGATGAAATTTCCAGATTCCAGTAGTGAACCAGTAGTGAAAAACCTTTTTTGCGTACAATTTTATTTCAAGTATTTCGCTAATAGTGGCGTGAGAAATAACCACTATTGTATACAGATTAAATTGCCTTCCCCGAAACTATTTTTTGTGATATACTATGTATACTACTATATATACTATACTCTCCTCGTATCTTTTAAAATAAAATTTTGAAATAAATAGTTCTTTTCCTCTTTCTTTTTCTTTCTTAAAACAAAATTTGGAAATAAATGGTTGTTTCCCTCTGGAAAGTGCTTAACCAGAATGGGAGCAGAGATATTTTCTTGTACGTTGGTCTTTTTCTATTATATGTAATTTTTTGTTTTGAATGTGCTTTCAAATCTACCAACATAAGAACGCAATTGGCGGCAATTCGAAGTCTTTTAAAATCGAGATCGGAGATATTTTAGATCGACGCGAATATCTATATCTCAAATTATGAATAGATGAAATAGGTTAGCGTCTCACACTGACTATGTGACATTTTGAAACCAAAATTTCCCAGAATCGTCATGTTGCTAGGTCCGAAATAAGTCAATGAACTGTCTACAAATTGGCCCTTGAGTCCAATGCAATGTGCTTATAGAGTAAAGGATGTAATTTTGTTTTTGTTTTTTGCGTTTTGCGGCAAGTAATTTTGACAGGTCTCTCCGTCCATATTTATAAGTAATTGGGCAGAATCAACTTTTATTGCAATAAATTCCACTAATTCATTGACATAAGAAGTTGAAATTGTTGATGCCTTAAAAGATTGACGAAAATAAATGGCGACATACTCACCTATGCGTACCTGACGATCGTTTTGTAAAATATAAATGGAAATAAATAAACAACATTGAGGCCAGATAGATGTCGCCACGAGTATTTTAACGCAGGCTAACATTTCAACTAGACGAAGCTATGTAGTAGAGACGATTGTAGACCCCCGATTGTTGGAACACTTCCATTTAATCATTCAACTGAAACTAAAACTACAAATACGAAAACGGTATTGTGATTTGGCTGCTGTTTATATCGATTAATGAATTATTTTATATACCATTGGGTTTTCACTGCATTTATAGGTATAAAGGTATTGCTTTATTGTATTTTTCGACTGGTGGTACTATATTCAAATAGATAAGAGGTTTGTGTAACAGAGACAACCGCGCACACAATTAGACTTCGAAAACCCGTTTTATAAAAAAATCAAGAGAGATGATGATCAGATGATGAGAGATCAAGATCAAGAGATCAAGAGTATTAAGTGAAAAACGCTTTTTTTTAGAAGCTTTTGAATACATAATAACTTCGATATAGCTCTCGGGATATTACAAAAAAGTAGTAAATGTAGCGAATTTCAAGCGAACGAATTCGCCGGTACGGCTAGTTTCGAATAAAAATGATTTCTCTCGTGGGTGTAAATATTTATAAAACTCTAGCCCATCGCCGTTATCGCACTAATGCATCACTAGTTACCCTTACATTTTGCACGCCGTCACCTAGTACCATTATCGGTTAAAAAGCCAACGACTTTTGGGATCTATTGTAATATTTATGATTTGATTGGGTTACTTTCATCTAACCCTTACGATGCTGAAACGACACAAGAGCTCTCCAACGACAAACTCAAAACTGTAGTTTGTAAAGCCATTTTTCATTTCTAGATGTATCAAAGGAAACTGAAATAGAAGCTAACCTTACAGTAGCTTACATAGGTATAAATATTTAAATAATATAACAATATTTATTTACTTTTAGTAATTCTATAAAGCTATAGTTTAAAGAGCAGAAGCAGCCTATTTTTAGGGAGCTGGTGGAGAATTCGTTATATGATCGTCGGTGATACTAATATGTAAAGTCGTTTTCGTCAAAGTTGTTTCAAAATTGGTAGAAACCTGATTCAGCGCTGATTGTTTTTTAATTGAATTAATAATTGAATAATTAATTGAATTGAATTTACTGTCGCGTCTACCATTATTATATGGCATTACAGTCTCTTTAAAAAAACTTTTTTTTCCCAGAAGGCAGACGTTCAGAATGGGGAATTGTCTATAAAAAAATTGAAAACCATGCAAAAAACGTCACTCTCATTATATCATTTTATCATAGGTGTTCCGTACCAAAATGAAAAAAAGGACTCTTATGGTGCAACTTCTTCAGCAAATACTAATGCTATCGACTGAAACTTTGGAAAAGTTTTAAATAATGCTTGCCCACCTTTATTGCAAATGAAAAATTTGCAAAATATTTTTATTTTTATTGCAAAAGGCAGGGGCAAAACTTTAAAGTGGGGGTAACTAGGTCAAGTGGGGTATTAAATGAAAGGGATTCATTTGCATATTATAAAATATATTTAATTTCCTTTTATCCTGTATAGTTTTCGATTAATGATGAAAAATGCCAAAAAATACACTTCCTCCTCCCCTTATCGGCGAAGTTTGCAAATATTTGAAATAATTCGAGTTGATATAGGTTTATGTAAATATGACAGGTAAAATAATACGATGTGCCTAACTAGCACAGTCTTTTAGAAATCAGCAACCTTCCAAGGTACTCTCTATGCGCGAAACTGACTCGCACTAGGGCGGAATTTTTATTAATTGAATTTTGTTCAATAGAGTCTCCACAATAATAAAATAAAGGAAGATAATAAGCTCTTTTATTTTAGTTAAAAGTCATAAAAATACATTTTATATGGATCATTTTTCAAAGCTATTTTTGGATCATGAATATTTATTGAAGCAGCTGCTTCTCTCTTTTATTTTACGCATTTTAAATTTTTATTATTATTCCTTTGTGAGAATAATTATTAGTCTTCGTTATAAAAATGAATCAAAGGAAAATAGAAAATATTATTTAAAAGAGTCGGGCAAAGTTTTACGATAGTGTGATGTAAGATTGTATCAATATTATTGCCATTAACATCATATAAGAACTGTGATCGGTTATGTGGTGTCAAAAGAGAGCATTGTAGCTCATCTGTGTAGTACGGAATAACGTTTCAGTCTTCCATCATGAAGATCCCACGTTCGAACCATACCCCACAAGGTGTTGCGGAAACTTGTTGGCCTTACAATATATCGCACATAATTACAAAACCAAGAAAGTCTGAGTAGAAACGTTAAGAAACCTTTTGAGTGGGCAGATGAGCGTCCATGTACCTACACAAATTATTTAAATATCTTTTGTTGACCGACTTCGTGATGTGATACATAACAACAACAGTCAACAACCCAATGTCCCAAGTCAATTATGTTCCTTGTGTAATTTGGAGGAATTGGAGAATACAAAACACTTTATTGGAGTTTGTCCTATTTTAAAGGAGTATAGATTAACTTTTTTTGGGAAGGTTAAATTATCATCCGTAGAAGTGGTAGAATATTTGAGTGGAAGAGATTGGGGTGCCTTGCATGGTTTCTTAAGCGCTGTAGTTGAATTAAGATGCTTTATAATAGACGAATATAATAATTAGTTTTATTGAAAGAATTGAAGTCATTGGTGTTTTTGAGTGAATCACATGCATTTTATTTTTGTTTTCTCAGTTAATTTTTTTTTCTGCTTTGCTTTGGGCATACGACGCGTTTTGATTTATGTATACATATTGCAGAGATTTTCGCCATTTGCATTCAGAAAAATCAGTATCTAAGCAAAATTTAACGAATGTACTGCGGATATACAGATATTTACAATAAAAGCAATCTAATAATTTTACTCACTGTAATAATCTTCTTATCCAAAACTTACCTGAAAAAAAAGAGAAATATATAAATTAATTGATCAATCGATATTAAATATTAACATTATATAATATTCTTAATAACTAAATCACGTTTAACTTCAGACTAACAATGTACAATAAAAACTTATCGACAGCTGCGTGTGTTCGGCGTTGCTCAGGCCTTAGGTATATGTACATATTACGAGCATCCCCAGCCTTTTGAGGAACAGAGGTGTCATACCTCCACAGTACCTAAATGCATCAGGAGTATCACTTTTCATCTAATCGCCTCAAAAAACTATCTTCTTCACACTAATATCGGTCGTTTTCGATTGTGTTGTCGACTGTGCTCTATGCGATGAATAGGGAGGCTTTCGCGAGCGTTTCTCCTGCAGCGATCAATTGTCATCGAGCAAGCCGCCGAATCAAGGTCCCCTTTACGTATTATGTTAATCTATTTCGAAAAGATGATTGATAGCGTTGAACGCGAGTACATAATTGAAACCCACACATGACCCAAGGAAGACATTGGACACAAATGGAGTAGATCCGTTGAGAAGAAAGGTACCCAGATCAAGAAATCGTGGTAACAGTTGAATGTGTTGCCGCAAAACTGGACCAGGTAGAGTCAGTGTAGTATGGCTCCCAAGGAGTTAAAAGAACCAGAGAGAGAGAGAGATCTATTGTTTTTGCTCACTTTGTAACTATACCAGACTCTAAGGGCAGCATTTCTTAACCATGGTTGAATTTTTCTACAGGACAAAGTGGTTTTGGAACATGGTGAATGCTAAGGACAGCTCTGATGGTTATATATTGATATTGCGTCTTGTCGGCCTTGAACGCCATGTTTAAAATTTTACCGACCTCTTCGGCGCTTTTCTATTAAACTGCATTCGTACCTGTTGCTGACTGTGATATTTATTTTGGGTTTTACAAGCTTTACTACGACCTACGACTACAATCTGAGCCGGAGTTGTTGTTATTGTTAAGACATCTTATAGATCCATACGTTAATATGACCGTTAAAATGACCCTCATGGTGCGATTTCGTCTGTTTGTGTGTCCGTCATAACTCCTTATTTCAGCAACTACTAATGGTATCGACTTGGAATTTGGACCAGCTTTAAACAATGTTTACCCACCTTTATTGCAAATGAAAAAATTATTTTTAAGTTATTTTTATATCTTTGATTTTAACTGGAAAAGGGATTTAATTTTAAAGTGGGGTTACTAGGTCAAATGTGGGCTGAATTTGCACAATATTAAATATATTTTCAATTCCTTTCATGCCACATAGTTTTCAACTGATGATGAAAAATGTCTAACCAGGCAATTAGAGTTGATAGGGGTTTAAGCAGATATTACAGGCAAAATACAATGATGTCAGCACAGTTTTCTAGAATTCAGCAACCTTTCCAGGTAGGGAACCTTCAGCCGCGGAAGTCCGAATCGAATTTCATCAATGATTTTTTTCTCGCGCCAGTGCATGGGTGTTTGTATTTATTTTGTGACGGTTTTTGTACTTTCTTTTTCCCTCTTCTTATTTTTTTCTCCTATTATTTGCTTCACTTGTTCTTCCTTTCTTTTTATTTTAACACATTGTTTTACTTTCTGCAAATTCATTTATTTTATTTCCTATTATTTAATTTTGCATTTATTATATTTTCTCTTGAAAGTACAAATGTATTGGTAAGTTATTTGATGAAGAGGTATTGTTAGAATGAATTGTTTTTGTTTAACGTAAACTAAAAATGTTTACAAAATTTATTTATTTATTTTCAGTCTACAGTTAAGTTAACTAACTCATAACTCCTAAATGTCTAGATTTATATATTTCAATATTTCATATTTTCAATAGCAAATAATTCACTCTTGTACAAATTTCTAGGAAGAGTGAAATCAACAAAATAATTAGTTGTATGGAAAGGAGCATATAACAAACTTCTTGATCGCATAATTCTCTCACTCGCATATATATTGATCAAATTAAGTAACTCTGGACAATTACTATTATAGCACAAAATATCTTTAACAAATATAGATCGACAGCAATCACGTCTGAAGCTTAATTTTTGTAAACCAAATGGGATTTATATGAAGGAATATTATCTCTCCCATATTGATGTTTGCAACAACGTGTAATTGATTTTTGCACAGATTTAAGCCTGTCAACATGATTTCGATAAACTCGACTCCAAACAACACAAGCATATTCTAAAATTGGTCAGACTAAAGACACATAGAGCAACTTCATGGTAAATGGATCCTTAAAATCTCGACTACTTCTCCTTATAAAGCCGAACAGTTTAAATGATCTTGATGTGACATACTCAATATGTTCCGTAAATGATAACTTGTTATCAAACACTACACCCAAGTCAATTACTTCGTTTACCTGATTTAGAGTACAATCTTTAACAGTGTATTCGTAACTAATGGGTCTTAGAGAACGATGAAAAGATAAAACCGAACACTTGGAGGTATTCAGAAAAAGATTATTTGACTCTCACCAGTCAGCTAAGCTATCAATATCATTTTGTAGTAAAAGGCAACATTCATTTGAACGTATTTCATGAAAAAGTTTTAGGTCTTCCGCAAATATTAAGCACTGATCAACTGAAAAACGTTTTACAACATCATTTATAAAGAGCAGGAACAAGATGGGTCCGCAGTGACTACCTTGAGGAACACCTGATGATACTTTGATGATTTTAGAAGTTGTATTCGATATACGAACAAATTGCTTCCTTCCCCTTAAATAGGATGATATCCACTTTAAAAATTTTCCATGAAAACCCAAGTTAAATAATTTTATTAGCAGTAACTCGGTATTGACTCTATGAAAGGCTTTGGAAAAGTCCGTATAGGGAAGTGTGAAGAACTTTTCTTATTGTTAATATAAGACCAAAAACACTTACTATCCTTTTTTATATTTTCCTCAATGATCCAAACATATTGCATACACAAGAATCTATGCAAAAATTCAAATTATTTCCGGAGGCATTTAAAATTGTCATAATCGTATAGTTGACCATACCTTTTAAAACGCGTATTAGCTTTATTTTTTGCATTTTTCAGCCTCAAAAGTGATTTTTTGTACCATTTAGGATGTGAATTTGAATATTTTCTTTTACTTCTAACAAATTGACGTAAACCAGAACTTATAATATATTTTAAACTGTCAGCAATAAAATAATCAAATTCAACTATCGAAGAGTTTACATTAAATTTCGAAAATTCATCAAATAGAATATCTAACTCAAAAAATTCCAACAGCAACAAGTTTTATAGTCGGTTTTTGTAAAGAGATCCCGAAAAACCTTGAAAAATTCTCGTTGAGTTCCAATTTTCCTTACAATAATTATTAGTTCACTAATACGAAATCCCTCTTATATTATTCCCATACTTTCCGGAGACTTTTTAACCACAAGGTCAACATAATTAACATATCCAAGGTTCATACTGACTGGTTGAAGAGGTACTCGACAGCAATATTTTAAGATATAGTCAAAGGTCGGATTGAGCAAAGTACCATTTCCTTCGATGAAATATAAGTGAAAACAAAAAATATATGTATTTAAGCGAAAACATTTCAAAGCACTGGTTTTATTTTCAGCCTTAATTAAATTTCACGGAATTATGAAAGTTTCGACTTTGGTTTAGGCTCAAGACCGTTTACAGAACTGAAGTGTGCACTTGACATTTTCATTAATTCAAATTAATGGTGACACTTCCTCATGAAAACTTGCTTCAAAATGTTTTCCATTAATATTTATGTACATACAGTGGCGGGTTTACCTAAACTCCAAGATGTATAGTAATGTAAAGTCTAATTTAAGCTATATTATTTCTATCTGTTACGATATAATGGTTACAGATAAAAGCGGTTAAAAATTAAAACATTGCTTGAATAACTATGCCGCTACCATGAATAAGTGTTTCGATTTGAATGCGATCAATACCAAATTTCAGTTTCGTTGATAAAATGTTGCCAACAGAGTTAGTCACAACGCAGTAGCTTTCTTTCATATCAAGTTAATGACAAGTTGGTAATGATGTAATAAAATTCCGCTGTAACCTTTTAACATTCGCTGGAAATATGTTGTTATGAAATGAGTACGGAAAAGTTAGCATATGCAATTACAACAAGATGAGTAAATTTAAAAATAAGCGCTTAAACCTAGAAATGAGCTTCCTTACACGAGTTTTCGCAGCACAATTAAAAAAGGCTTTTACTCATTCATAAAACTATATAACTTCCGTTGAAAAGAAATATGATTTTGGGATAATCTGCGTCATAGTAAGTAAAAATAAAAGAAGTCTGTCGGATATGAAAATGGAACTTATCTTGAAGCATTTAAGGAACGTGAATAACTTTGCTTCAAACTGGGATATACATTTTAAGCAATTAGCATATACATGGCCTACAGCCCAAACAATTACGTTAATTTACCTAACCCAGGAAGTTACATGAAGTTTACAATGTAGTACAGACATTTTTCCAAAGTTCCTCTTATATTTTGAAGAAGGGTGTCTCATTTTTAGCTTAAATAAGTTAAACTTACTTCCTTGTTCCACGATGTATACATATACATACATAAGGAGAGAAGGAGAGAAATTATTTTGAGGATCAGGTGGTTAAATTTCAGCTTCCGTGAAATGTTTCTGTTTTAAAATCATTCTGAAGGAAGAGTAGCAACAAATCAAAATGAAACGCTTATGCTATACAGACTCATATGTTAAAAAGTAGGTTCTCTCAAAAGATAATATGTCATTTTGACTTATTGGCTTATTTCGCGGATTTAGGACTCAAAGAAGGAGTAAATATAATTTCTCTAAAGCATGAAATACGTATAAATTTAATGATAATTTTAATGAAATGTAATAAAATTGATGAAATGAGTATATTTGCGTACCTACCCAGTATGTCCTTTAAGTAACCGGACGGGATTAAAAACAGAATGTTCCTCCTGCATCGATATAACGCTGGGCGTGGTCAATCAATGCTCGGGTGGATTTTTGCATAGCTGATTTTGCAATGGTCTCGACTACCCTCATCAAAGCCACTTTTAAGGTTTCGATATCATCGTACATGGTTCCTTTCATCTTGCATTTCATTTTGGGGAAAAGGAAATAGTCAGACGAATGTTGGATCACGGGAACCTCTTTTTTTGGCGACGGTCTTGTGTGGAGGTGGATTATCGCAATCTAATATTTGCTCTTGGTTCCATCGTGTTTTTATGACGACGTTTACAAACATACTGACAATTAAAACGTCATATCTCCGAAACTAGTTGGCTGACTTCGATTAAAATTTTGACAGGTAGTCGACATGTCACCACATAATATAAAATTATGAAATGTGCCTAGTTACGTAATAAAGTTTTCCTTGCAGGACCGTGAGCAAGGGGGGGGGGTCAAATCCCCTAGGAAGGTTTTTTAAATTTTCTGTACTTCTTGATAAGGAGAAATTGGTAATTAAAGATTTTTTAATGAAATTAGATAAAAAAAACGCCCACTAGCAAATCTTGCGTAAGGGCCTGGTTCCTTGTTACGATGAAATACATTGATTCAATTTTAAAAATTAGGTCCAATAGTTATTCAGGGATATAAGTCAAACGCTTCCAAAAAGGAGGAAGACTGAAGCGCTTCGCATTCATATCTCCTGGAAGCTCTTTGGAAGTGGACGTGCTCTAAAGCTTAACGTAGTTAATTTTAGTAAGAGCTAAGTAGCGCAAGTGGTGTTTTTTTTATTTTGAAAGGTAACAAAATTTGTTATTGAGTTTAATAAAGTAATAATTAAAAAATAAAAAAGTATAGTATTGAATGCAAAAATATTGATTTGAATAAATGATTATTCAGAAACTATTGTTTCTGAACGTTCCCAATAATGTACAGACTTCTTAAATTATTAAACCTTCCCCTGCAGATACACAAGTTATAGGTATTGAAATATTCGAAAAACGCAGCCACACAAAAGTGGGTAAGATCCACCCACACTAACTCGCCTGCCCCATCCCTCGCTTAACCATTCCCCTTGGGCAAAAACAAGTTTAATTTAGCTTAAAATTTAAATAACGGGAATATAATAGTATTTTTTATTCATCAGAATATCGCAGTAAGAATTAGTCAGACTGCTCCTGAAATTAGTCAACACGACTTAAATAGGTTAATAATGAAGGAAGTTCAATTCGCTAAAAGGGCAAGGAGCAATGAGAGGAATCAGCTAATATTGAAACACCTATTAGAAGAGCTTCTTCCTCATGACATGCCTGCATAACAAGGATATGAATTTTGAAACGAGTAGAAAATGTACTGACTTTCCTATGAAGCGCTTTAGAAGCTCTTCAAAAGCGCTTCCAATCCAAGCTTCAAATGCGCTTCCAAAGAAGCAAAATATTAGCGCTTTATTCTAATGAAATGGCTGTATAAAAAGGAAATGAATTGGGATACGAGTAGGAAGCGCTCTAAATATTTCAGATTTTTCGCTTTGCAAACTTCGTCGATAGGTAGGAGGACATTTATCATCTTCAGTGTAAAACTCACCGCCATATAAATTTTGAAATTTGCCATGATGTTAGGTCCTCATGACGCGCATATATTTTCACAATCAAAGTTTATTAATGAATTTATTAATTATTATATTAACTTATAATAGTGGGAGTTGCAACAATCCGCCCCACTCTCATAAGATCACTTCTCGTATCTGTTTGCATCACTGACATGTATTAAACTGGACTGACTTATAAGCTATCTCATATGGGTACAATTTTACTTTCAGTGGAGGAAAACAATTTTTAATCTCCAACATTTACCGTGAATTTGCAGCCATTCAGAGTACAATATAATAACCAAATATATACGAAGAGACATATTTAATTTTAATCTTCTATATTGTTGTAAGGAAAATGTAAAAATCATTGGAATTACTGGAATACAAATTATAAATAAAAGGTTGTTTTAGTCTGGATAATGCTTACCCAGAAAGAGATGTAAGATGATTGTGAATATTGTCATCTATTTCTAACGCCAGCATTTAATAGGCGACATGACGTTCGCAATTAAGAAAACCATGTTGAAAAAAAAGATGCTTACCCAGAAAGGGACAACTAGCGAAAAGTGATACCATTTTCTTGAAGAAATTTCATGGCACCAGTCACTCCAGTATTATATATCTCAGTGGTTTGCATGAATATCATTGAAAATTGAAAATTATTATGGTCATAAGTTGCATATGTTTTGAAAAATTTTCATTGACAAATTTAATTTTTTATTATAAATTATGATTCTTGATGGAATAACAAACAATTCGAATACATGTACATAAAAGACACATGGAAACTAAAGGGAAATATATAGAGATATTTGTGATTGCATAATTTCGTACCCAAAACTGGGCGTTTTCTTAACTAGTCGCATCGGGTCCCAGTAACTGCTCACAGTACTTGTTCGCAGTGATTGTTTCGCTGCGTGGAAGTAGCTCTTAATAAATAATTACCTTGGAATCCCAATAAATATTCAGCAATATCTTCATTGCTTGCAAACTAGGTTTCGTCAGGGGTTCTGCACCTTAAGCTGATATTTCCAGGTCCTCTTTTGGCTGCTTTTCATTATGTGCAAGGAGAGAAATGGCCACATTATGCGGTTTAGCTTATTTCATGTATCGAGCTAGTCCAAAAGGATAGTCTACAATTCTTACAATTTGAAATCACCATTCCGAAATCTGCCAGACCAATTTTAAATTATCGGGAAAGCAGAAGAATATTTTTTTATAAACAATCTGTATGTTTTTTTACGCATGTATTCACCCCTTTTCGAAACTCGTTCAACATTAGACATAAACCGAAAATGCATCTTTTCGTTCTATATTTTCAAAAATTTACTACAATCGATATAAACACAATTAACCTGTTCGCCTGTACCCATGGCGGAAATACAATAGTTTAAGAACTCCGCAAGGTTAGTAGTCGTTGAATTGATTTTCACGAAACCATGTTGGTAGGATCTCAAGAATGGTTTACTGAAAACTAAGGACATCACACACTATAGCTTCAAAAACCTTCGCGATAGCAAACAAATTAGCAATAAGTCTATAATTAGAGACATCGTCTTTCTTACCCTTTTTATGAAGAGACAAAATTGAAGACGATGTCACAATTTAGAAAAAATACAATGTACATGGACGAGTTAAATAAATCGGTAAGGGCAGGAGTTAGATACTGTGCACAATTCTTTAGGACAGACACAGGAACACCATCGCATCATAATTGTAGTATCGCCAAATAACAAATCCTTAACTGATTACTTAAGTCGGAGGATAGTTCACCAAGGAATTAAAATCACCTAAACTAATATCACAGTTATTTGCCGAGAAGGCAGTTCCAAAGACACTAGCGAAGAAGTAAGTCGGCACTTATGTCACCGAAATTCAAAACAGAGGGGTAGCCGTCTACCTTGCAGTCATGATTAACGAAACTCCAGAACTTTTTGGGATTAACACCAATGCCGTAATAGATATAAGAATAAAAATTATTTTATGCCTTTTAGCGCTTTTTGTGAAGTCGGTTAAACTTTTTCTTTAAAAACTATTTTATTTTTCGATTTTTAGTGTCTTTTACTCATTTACTTTTTTACTAACGAGAAAAGAACCATCTAAATCGGTCGACGCGTAAAAAAGTTAGGTTCAACCCGCTACCCCCTCCTCCATCTCACTAAAATTTTTTTTTGCTCGTGGTATCAATCAAAGAACATACTCTACCCAACAGAAAAAGAATCATCGAAATCGGTGCACGCGTTACGAAGTTAGACTACCCCTCCCCCGCCCCCACTCCTCACCGTGGGATCAAATTATTCTACTATTAGCAATGGGTGATCACACTCTATACAACAGTAAAAGAACTATCCAAATCAGTCCACGCGTTACAAAGTTAGGTTTCACCCCCACCCCACCAACATTTTTTTCTCGTGGTATAAACCAGGGAACATACTCTACCCAACAGAAAAAGAATTATCCAACCCCTCCCCCAACCCTAGATCAAATTTGTTTCTCCTATTAGCAATCACACACAAAAAAAAATAAACAAATCGGTCCACGCGTTACAAAGTTAGGTTTCAACCCCACCCCACCAACAATTTTTTTGACATGGTGCCAATCGGTGAACATACTCTACCCAACAAAACAAGAATCATCAAAATCAGTCAACGTGATACGAATTTATACCCGGATATAAAAAAATATATAAAATAAAAAAAAATAAAAAAATACACGTCGAACTTAGAACCTCTTTGTTTTTGGGAAATCGATTAGAAAATGAAAAAAAATCCAGTTTTTGAAAATCCTGACTGCGTATAACCCCTTAACCACTATTGGTCGCAAATCGATGCCTTTCACGATAACATTTGGGAGCGCCACTCATGGCTTTGATTCGACTGAGTACTTCAACATAGAAGAGCAAGTCCAGGATACTTTAATTTGTCTATCAGAGAAGCTAGCCAATTTACCTTCACTTACACTTCTGACATCCATGAGCCCGAATACAATGATGCAACTACCAAAGTGCAATGACGCTTTTGGAGAGTTTTAGTTTGCTAAAAATTTTGAGAAGGTTCCTAATTTTTGTTTTGTTTCATTGCTTGTATTATTAAAGTTAAATAATTTTCCATTAATTAAATGCATTTTTTATTTATCTAACTTATTTCCTTTTATACTTATTCCCAAAAAAACAAACTGATATTCCAAATTTGCTGCAATTCATCTACACAATCAACCTTTGGGAAACTGGCAAAGTTGTAGTACTTAAAGACACATCGTTCAGGATAGGCTGAAAAACTCATCCGTCATATGACGAACGAAAATAATACTGCCGCCAGGACCTTGCTCAAAGATCGCTATGATAATCACTGCATTATAAAATAAGCTGTTATCGCAATCCAATATAACATCAGAAGGCCCCGCTGCGATTAAAGCACTACACGATACCCAGGAATACTTACTTAGAACCTTGGAATTGAGCCCACCAATTGGGATTCTCTGTTGTATCATCTATTGACCAGGAAATTGGATAAAACTACTTATTCATTATTTGAGCGATCTTTATCTTAACCCAAAAGTCTGGGGTCCATGAAAAATTTTCTGGAATCCTTAGAGAAGCGTTTTCAGTCACTTGAAGCAAGGACAGATCTCCAGATGGACACCAAAAGAGACCAGCAGCAAAATCATTTACATCCATTTTTTTATTTTGCAGGTCAACGGTTTCTGCAAATTACACCATCTGATCGATTAAACCTTCTACGAAAGACCAACTTGTGCACAAATTGCCTCAGATCTGGACATCTTGTACCAAAGTATGCAAAAACATATTGGTGAACCCGACGTGATCGAGCGATCCGCTTGAATTTCAACACTGCCAAGGTTTTGTAGTTTAACTAGCCAACATTTTAACTCTCGGTACATGAACTGATTAAAAAATCAAACAACTCAAATCATGCGAGAAAAAAATTCCAACAAAGGCGTAATTATGCTTAATATACCAGATAATCCAAACAGGTTAGGAATGGATAGGTAACTCACAAAATCAACAACGTTACAAACATTTCTTCAATTTACTTCAGGTGATCTCGAAATTGATTCAAAGAGAAAAAAACTGTCCACACCAAATATCGAAAGAGTTCCACTTGTGAACTGAAATGAGTAAGAATAAATTTTCGCTTTTCATTGGATATCTCTAGGTCAATTGCTCAACCTGCAGTTAATTTAAAATTCATCCATTCATAAAGTATTTCGTTTAAATTTTGAATGAAAACTGTTATATTTAACAAATTACTCCCAATAAACTCAGCATCTGCGCACCAATTATCGACAAACTGTAATACCATCGATGACAATTTTTTGAAGTAAAAACGCTTCGAGAAGTTTCAATTTTTTAAATTTGTAAACTAAACGATTTCTCGATTGTTTTATTTCTCGCAATAGACATGACGAGTTTCATCGATAACTAAATAAAGTTTATTCATTCATTTACGTCGAGTAATTTTCAAATTCCTTCTGACAAAAAATTATAAATTCTTTCGTACTGTCAGGGCACAAAGTGAAATATTTGAAATTCGACCGGTGAGAAGACAATTTAGTAACAAATCCTTGGGAGAATTGCAAAATATTCGGTGATAATTTAATATAAATACTTTGCAATTTAACTCCTTTAATAATCTTTCTTCAAGAATAATTTGAAAATAAACTTAAAGAAAGAAAAACTAACCTGGTGAACTTCGCCGTTCGGCCATTGTAAGGAAGTTCGAATCTCGCACATCAGAAAAATATCACGACGGAAAGGGTTTGTTTTATCACAAATTTTACGAGTAACACAATTTAAATTTAACACCGACATTACCAAGTTTCATTAAATCAGTCCAATTACACATTTTCTAATGCAAAACTATATAAAATTAATTAATTTAACACCAAGGACCGCAAAGACGATACTACGCACGACCGACAGGACGACAGTGAAAATCTACAATAATGTGAAGTTGGAGACAATTTTACCGATGCCATCTCTCCGCGCATGAATTATGAACTTTTTAGCGCCGTTCGTTGTTGATAAGTTCAAACAAATCAGAACTTCCGACTTTCCAGGAAATCCTACGAGATCTGCTTTTTTTAGGAAAGCTCCTATGCTGAAAAGGATATTTAGTAATCTCCTCCACAGATGGCAGCAGAAGTTAAACTTTAAATTTGTTTTTACTTTTCTTTAAAATGCGGTGTAAAATGCTCCCCCTGGTAAGGATAATTGATTTACTAAAGTTAGAAAGAGTTTAAAACAAGTTTTATGCTGCAACTATTATGAAAATGTAAAATTTTAGCAGTTTTTACTTATGCTGCCATCTATGGGTAGGTTGACATATCAAAAAGCATGTACACGTACACCATAAAGTCGATCCCTCACACGATTTCCTGGAAAGTCGCAAGCTTTGATTTCCGACCTAATCAACAAGGAACGGCGCTAAAAAATTGTTTGTAAATGCGTGGAGAGATTACATCAGTAAAATTGTCTCCAACTTCACATTATTGTAGATTTTCACTGTCGTCCTGTCGGTCGTGCGTAGTATCGTCTTTGCGGTCCTTGGTGTTAAATTAATTAATTTTATATAGTTTTGCATTAGAAAATGTGTAATTGGACTGATTTAATGACACTTGGTAATGTCGGTGTTAAATTTAAATTGTGTTACTCGTAAAATTTGTGATAAAACAAACCCTTTCCGTCGTGATATTTTTCTGATGTGCGAGATTCGAACTTCCTTACAATGGCCGAACAGCGAAGTTCACCAGGTCAGTTTTTCATTCTTTAATTTTGTCTGTTATTTTCAAATTATTCTTGAAGAAAGATTATTAAAGGAGTTAAATTGCAAAGTATTTATATTAAATTATCACCGAATATTTTGCAATTCTCCCAAGGATTTGTTACTAAATTGTCTTCTCACCGGTCGAATTTCAAATATTTCACTTTGTGCCGCTGACAGTACGAAAGAATTTATAATTTTTTGACAGAAGGAATTTGAAAATTACTCGACGTAAATGAATGAATAAACTTTTTTTAGTTATCGATGAAACTCGTCATGTCTATTGCGAGAAATAAAACAATCGAGAAATCGTTTAGTTTACAAATTTAAAAAATTGAAACTTCTCGAAGCGTTTTTACTTCAAAAAATTGTCATCGATGGTATTACAGTTTGTCGATAATTGGTGCGCAGATGCTGAGTTTATTGGGAGTAATTTGTTAAATATAACAGTTTTGATTCAAAATTGAAACGAAATACTTTTTGAATGGATGAATTTTAAATTAACTGCAGGTTGAGCAATTGACCTAGAGATATCCAATGAAAAGCGAAAATTTATTCTTACTCATTTCAGTTCACAAGTGGAACTCTTTCGATATTTGGTGTGGACAGTTTTTTTCTCTTTGAATCAATTTCGAGATCACATTAAGTAAATTGAAGAAATGTTTGTAACGTTGTTGAATTTGTGAGTTACCGATCCATTCCTAACTTGTTTGGATATTCTGGTATTTTAAGCATAATTACGCCTTTCTTGGAATTGTTTTCTCGCATGATCTCATTTGTTTGATTTTTTACTCGGTTCATTTACCGAGAGTTAAAATTTTGGCTAGTCAAACTACAAAACCTTGACTGTGTTGAAATACAATCGGATCGCTTGATCACGTCGGGTTTACTAATGTGTCTTTGCATACTTAGAACATTCTCTTGAAGTACACTTTCGTACAAGATGTCTAGATCTGAGGCAATTTGTGCACAAGATGGACATTCTGTTGGTGACTTGGCAATAGATGTAAATAATTTTGCTGCTAGTCTCTTTTGGTGTCCATCTGGAGATCTGTCCTTGCTTTCTAAGTTTTCAAGTGACTGAAACCGCTCCTCCAAGAAATTTTCGTGGACCCACGACTTTGAGATAAAGATCGCTCATATAATGAATGAGTAGTTTTATTTAATGTCCTGGTCAATAGATGAAATAACAGAGGATCCCAATTGGTGGTCTTAATTCGAAGGTTCCAAGTTAGCATTCCTGTGTGATATCGTGTAGTGCTTTAATCGCAGCAGAGCATTCTGATGTTATATTGGACTGCGATAACAGGTTATTCAATAATGCAGTATCTAATAACCTATGAGTATCATAGCGATCTTTGAGCAAGGTCCAGGCGGCGGTATTATTTTCGTCCAACAAACTTATGTGACGGATGAGTTTTTCGGCCTATCCTGAAATATGTGTCTTTAAGTACCACATCTTTTGGCAGTTTTCGAAAGGTTAATTGTGGACCATGTGATTAAACAAGTCGTAAAATTGCCGCCACTTCAAATAATCACCGTTGGCAGTACTCGGGTCATCGGTGAGTTCCAAAATGTTTTGGTGAAAAGCTTCAATTTACGACCAATAGTTGATAATCTTCACTTCGTAAGCCTACTGTGAGAAGAATTGTTCATTTTGCTTAATCCGTACCAGAAGCCGATGTAGAGATTCGACTACTACCACTGGCTTCCTCATTTCCTTGGATGCCTCTGCAACTGTGTCAATTGCCATTTGATTTGTCTAATGTTGCTGTCGCTTTTGAGGTTGCTACTGTGTCGACGATCCTTTGAGATGTATGGAATTTCACCATCGTTGCCTTTTCAATTTGATCAGTAGTTTTCTTAGCAACGGGGTCTTGGGGTATTTGAGTTCTTAATGCGTCCTGCTCAAGAAACATAAGATTTTACATTTTTATAATGGACAACCCTTTGATGCGTTAGCATGGTTTTGGCCGGAAGGGAATTAGGGTAAAGCAAGTGCGGAAACTTTTTTTTTTTTGTATTTTATTTTATTTTACCGAATTAACCCTTCTAACTCAGAAGCAGCACTTCACAAGCAGAAGCCTGGAATCAATTGACCTATTCACCAGAATATAACATATATTGAGGTGAATGAGGCTCCCACAACCCATGCAATAAAATATTAGTAAACAAAATAGTGAAACACGTCCAAACACTACAGTCAGGGGTGCACAGATAACAGAGAACGTTTAAGCAAATCCTTGGTAAGAGCCAGGTCAAAAATAGGACACATATTCACGGCTCTACACATGCGATTAATAGGCTCATGCATACCAAAGTTAGACCGAGAATGGACAACATGTAGTAAAGGCACTCTCCTTAAGCAATACGGGGTATGCCTATAAGTAACCAAATCTGCGAGAGTACGAGAATCTATATTCGAGTTCATAAGCTGGTGAATAAATACTAGGTCAGCAATTCTACGTCGTTCCTCCAACGAGTGCATATTAAGCAATCGGAGGCGATCCTCATATGGAGGAAGCCTTAATGGATCATTCCACGGGAGGTCCCTTAGTGCGAATCTAACAAAGTTTCGCTGCACTGACTCGATGCGTCTAGAATGAAGCAAGGTGACCAAACCTGAGATGCATACTCCAGAACTGGTCTAACCAAGGAGAAATATAAGTG
Organism: Leptarthrus brevirostris; assembly: GCA_964036015.1. Lineage (NCBI taxonomy): Eukaryota > Metazoa > Arthropoda > Insecta > Diptera > Asilidae > Leptarthrus > Leptarthrus brevirostris. The sequence goes on along the minus strand of OZ038373.1, from coordinate 145,864,691 downwards.
AATAAGAGTCAGTCGATCAGAAAACTCCCTTGACCACCGTTTAACAAAACCCAGAACTGAATTACTCCGAAACACGATATAGTTTATGTGCAGAGTGAAATCGAGTTTTTTGTCAAGCTTCACACCGAGGTCAGTAACGGACTCAACACGACGGATAGTAGTTTCAGCAAAGGTATAATCAAAGACGAGCTGATTGGGGTTCCTACAGAATGACATAACTTCACATTTATCCAGGTTAAGCTGCAGGCCATTTGAGGCACACCAAACCTTGAAGGTATTCAAATCAGCCTGAATACAAGAAGAATCATAACTGTTTCTAACACATGAGAAGATCTTCATATCATCTGCATAGATTAAGACTTTGGAGTGCTTAATCAGAGGGACAATGTCATCAATGGCAAGAATGAACAGCAACGGCCCCAGATGGCTACCCTGCGGTACCCCAGATGAAGCTCTAATAAATCTAGATAAAGTGTTACGGAAAGATACTCGGTATGACCTATCTTTTAAGTAAGAGCGGATCCAGTCGAGCAATAAGGGTGGAAAACCCAGCTTTTCCAATTTAAGCCTTGCTAAAGTCGGTGTAGATGCAGTCTGTCTGGAGACCACGCTGGAAGGCAGAGATTATGTGGGATGTAAATTCAAGCAGGTTAGTTGTCGTCGATCTACCAGGCAAAAAGCCATGCTGATTAGATGAGATTAACCCCTTACACTGCCCAACAAGCTGCGTATATATAACAGATTCGAACAACTTGGGTATGCAGGAAAACTTCGCGATTGGCCTATAATTTGTTATTAAGTTTTTATGCCCCTTTTTATAAACTGGAATTATAAAGGAGCTCTTCCATAACGTAGGAAATCTGCCGGCCTGAAGAGATTTGTTGAAGATGAGTACCAGTGGAGTGAGTAAGGCGTCAGAGCAGGATTTCAAGAAGTCAGTCTTGTTTTTGCATTGCTGCGAGCTAGACAACAGCCCAGAAACGAAGTTGATTATTTTAATTTCTTAATAAAAGCTCACGGGGTCATCTGGTCTCGAACCCGGGACCCGTGGCATATTGGACTTGCCGCTCAACGTATTGTTGTAATGCCCTTGATTTGGATACCGATTTTCTCTTGTTGATCTGCGAAATCCTACATTGTGACGTCATTTATTTTTTCGGCTGATGCGGTAGTACCTACTGTTGTTTACACATTTGGTCCACGTTTCACAACTAAATTCACTTTTAAAATAAAATTATCCTAGTTTAGGATTGCCTTCTTATGACCTCTTTTATACTCCATAGCATGGATCTTACTAGATATTGGTACTCGGATGCTGCCCGGTTTCATGGTTCATGCAACGTTTTGCATTGCCTCGATTTTTCGACTGTGTCCCTTCTTAACTAAAACAACAGGTGTTATATAGGATTGAGATGAAGAAACAGTCGACGCCGTTTCATAACTTTAAATCCCTGGCTTTAAAGTCAATCTGTGATCCTGGAAACTTTGATTTGGGTTCGTTAACTTGCTAGAAGTTATCGTTCGACATTATTTGCTCCCGCTTCTGCAGTGTGTCGATTAATTTTTCCTAAAGGATATCAATATTTTTTTAATTTATTTTTGTATATGTAATGCTACCAAAACTCAGGGTATGTCATATGATTTTAAAGCAGAACCTTGGCAGGAAAGGAATTAAGGATGAGGGAAGTGGGTTATGAGGTTGAGTGAAGTTGGTGTCGATGTACCCCTCGTTTGAAAGGTTCAGGCTCATAAGATGAGGAAAAACAGGAAATAGTAAACTGATCCACATTCGTGTTGTTCTGCTTTGCAAATATTCTCGAAATTCGACGGCACGTCCAAATTTGACCTGGAGAGTATAAGGTGGGAGCGACTTGCAGCTCTTGTATCGCACGTTGTCATGTGTCTTCAATAAATGAAGCTAACAATTTCGTTAGAACAATGACCGTGGAAATAGCGATAGAAGAGTGAGAGATAACCAACATTCCATCGATGCTCCAGAGAGTCGATGCTCTCGGAGATTGAAGGATCGCCAATAACTTAAATAGCCTTGCTCGGCCCTTGCCCCATCGATATGCCAGATAGGGTGAAATGTTTCTGTAGAAAACCCATACATTTCATTGCACTTTTACCGATTGCAAATATACGATCAGTCCAGCTAAGAAGAAATCCTAACTCTAAAGTGAAAAGCTTAAGTAAAACAAGATGCTCATGTCGAGAAGATGCCACAAAAGTTTTGAATAATAATTTCGACAGTATTTATACAGCCTTAGAAGTTCTAGCTAATGATAATGGGCAAAAACTAAAAGTAGGTACGACAAGAAGCTTCGGCTCTATCGAGAAATATTTCTAAATTAGACAATGCTTTCATGGCGGTTTTATGGAATGACATTTTGAACAGATTTGATGCTACCAGTCAATATTTGCAAAAGGTTGATGTTGATTTGATTTCTGCTAGTAAAATGCTACTTTCATTTAGAGCTCTCAGAAACCCGACCGCGGGTACCTGGTTCCTACCCGGATTCCCGGTTCTCACCCGGGTACCCGATTTAAGTCGGGTACCCGGTTCTTACTCGGGTATCCGATTCCAAGGGAGTATCGGTTCCATTATACGAGTCGGTTCCAACGACAGAATCGATCGAGGAATCGGTTCCTCTTGAAATCGTGCAGTACAGATTCAGTTTTAAGGCCAACAAAGGAAATTTTGCATTTCGCTAAGGAAATGTCTAGTTTCTTTGGAAATTATAGATTTTTTTGTAGTGAAATTACAAAATTCGACTTAAGATTTATTAATAAAAATCTAAAATTCCTTACACTCCCTACTATTAGTGACAATTTTTGCTTTACAATTTAACTCGTTCTTATTAACCAGTTCATACTACGGAATCGATTCTAGGTGGCGGATTCGATTCTCACAGTGGAACCGGTTCCACTGATGGAATCGATTCCTATTTGGAACCGGGTACTCGCCTGGAACCGGGTACCCGATTGGAACCGAATTTTTGGTAGGAATCGATTCCTACCCGGTCGAGTGGGTACCCGGGTTTTCGGGTTATCCGATTCCAACTGAGAGCTCTACTTTCATTAGTGGGTTTTGTTGAAGGTTTGCGGGATAAATTTATGAAGAAAAATCTAAAGGTCTGAGTATCTTTGTAACTAAAGAATATTCTGATGATGAAAGAAAAGGAAAAGTAACAAAAAGGTTTGCAAATAATGAAGTACAAGGTACTTCTATCTCTGGGGCTGATAACTTCCGGATCAACACATTCTATGTAATAATAGACAAACTAGTAGCTGAGCTACGATATCGAAGTAAAGCTTACTGAACTATTTGGATTTTTATTGCAACTATTGTTTATTCAGATGACTTAGACTTAGAGGATACCTTGTTTGAGGAATTGAAACAATTAATACAACTCATAATAATGAAGCCTAAAGGATTTTTCTCTAATCGCTTGAATGAAGCAGATACGAGAAATGGTCAATCGTTATACCCCTTGCAAGTCTTAAATTGGATCATAGATCAAGACATGATTCAAGTATTCTCCAATGCTTATATTGTCTACATAATGCTTGTTACGATACCTTTAGCTAATTGTGGATCAGAAAGGCCATTCTCTGCCCTAAAGAGGATAAAAAATATGTACAGATCAACTATGTTAGATGAGAGATTATCTTCGTTAGCAGTATTGAGTATTGAAGCAGAATTAGTTCGATCCCTGGATTTCGATGACTTGATATCACTTTGTTAAAACCAAATCAAGGAAAAAATATATTTTATTAGTTTTTGTAAGCTATTAAGGCATATTTTGCGTTCTTAATAAGATTCATGAACCTAAATTTGTCTCATATTTTTTTTATCCAAGGCTTTTCTCCGCCCTTAACATGGGCCCCGGGTTGATTAAGCCCCGGGCCTCTTCGAAGCTTAAGACGCCGCTGTGAACATGTCATCATTAGATTTTAACCCATTTTTTCATATTAGGCGTTTGTCGATTTTTGGAACCAGACTTCTTTATGGATGTATATTTTCGAAAATACTTGTTAAGTACATTAATGCAATTCTTCTGGAGGGACAGCTTTCCGAAAGCGTGGGTTGTATTATGTGTTCATTCTTTCAAGGATGTTCGGCCAATTCCTTCTGGATTAATTAAGTTTTCAATTCAAAATTTGTCTCCTTTCAACTAATATTAATAATAACCATTTCTACTCACTGTCTGGTGAAATAGATTGGTTCTATTATACGTGATAACACCCACATACTAATGACTAGCAATGAGATGCTTCAAACGCACCTCATGCAGTGTTACAAATAAATATTGCAGACTTTAATAGTCAGATGCTTCGTCGGTGTAGTAAGTGATAACGAGTCGGCCTTCCAATCCGAAGCCCCCAGATTCGAATCCCAACGATTTTCTGCTCGGAAAAAATTGCGATAAAAAGTCAATTGGCCCCACTAAGCAGTGTTGCCAAGTCGTCGATGAAGAATGTCACTAGATAGGGACAAAAAAGGACACCTTTTTTTAAAAAAGTCACCAGATACAAAATAATATTTTTTTTTCAAAATTGCTTCCAATATAATATTAGAAATTTCTAAGTAATGTAATAAACTAGTAAATTTAATCTCGATCGCTGTGTAATAACTTAATTCAGCTTCTTTTAGTTTAAGTTTACGACGATCAGTCCAATTTGTTTTGAAATACGTTTTAAACCTGGGAGCAGCCTCAAGGCTGTAGCTCCACTGGAGCAGCTAAATTAGCTATTGCTCCAAAGCTATACCGAACTAAGAGTAAGAGCAGCTATACCAGCTTAACTCTTGTTTAATGAAACGCGCCGATTTGATTCTAACTTGAATCTGATTTATTGAAAAATTCTTACTCTATTTATATACAATATTTATGCTTACCTAACTAATGCTCTTTGGCCACATTCTTAAGTGCTCAATAATTTGCCCTCTTTAGTAATTAATTATTGAGAAAGAAAGTATCGTTTAATAATTGCATACTTTGTTATTTTCGATGGCCCATTTACATCATACGGCGCGAGTTCATATTTCCGCTGTGAACTGGTCGCTGTAGATGCGTCACGTGCTTGTTTGTTTACCTAGTGTATTGTGCCGCTTTTCCATTGAGTAATTACTGATATGCAATGGAAGTGTCGCTGACCGCCGTTAATGTAGGTCAGGAAATTATGCACAGCACTTTGTATCTCAAGCTCGTAAAGTTTTTATTTACGTTATTGGGCATGTCATGTTATTTGATGACTTTAGTGATTTAATGCAATTTTATTCGGGGAATATATTTTGGTATATTACACCTTCCTCCTTTTGGGGAAAAAATTTGTTTTTGTTTAAGAAAAAGAAATTTTTGAACTGAAAATTCATTTGGGCTTTGTTTTTGCAGCGATTAAGAATGTAGCCTCTTCTTATGATATTACATGTATAATTTTTTTTTTACATATTTTTACTATTTCTTCTTACTTCTTCTAGACAAGGTTCTATGGTTTTACATATGTACAGTTTCATATATAGTTTAATATTATTTTATAATTTTTACATATGTCTAATGATGTATTTGTACAATATAGTATAATTTATATATACATTTTATCCAGTCTATTACATTGTGTTGCTATCTATATATATATATTGTTATTTTTCTTAAATAAGATCTATAATGATTTATTCCTATATTTTTCTTAACCTATTCATATGTATTTTAATTGTCTTTCCATTTATATCTTCTATAATACAATTTACTGACTCAATTTTAATTACAATATATGGTCCTTTATACAATGGATCTAGTTTTTTCTTATTTGTAGTTTCTACTAAAACTTTATCTCCTATTTGTAAATTTAATGGGTTACAGTCATTTTTACTTGTTTCTTGTCTTGTTTGTTTAGAAACTTCTACGTATTGCTTTGCTTTATTTACTGCCTCTTGTAGTCTGAATTTCAGTGGTTGTACATCATGTCTAGTTGAATATGAGTTATGCAGTATTTCTGTGGTTTTCGTATTATGATTTCTTTAACTTTTGTTTTCCTAGGATTTTAATGCGTTTTTAATAAATTCAATTATATAACTTTTCTGCAGAAAGCCTCAGAGTCGAAGTCTGAGTTTGTTTATTAATATTTTCTTCCAGTTCTTCGAATTCCTGCACTAATGCGGGCTCTACTGACTGTTTTATTTGTTGATAACGCATATATAATTTTATTCTTTGTTTTATATCTTTTTTTTCAGTTATTCGGATACCTGCTCTAGTGCGAGGTCGACTGATTGCTTCATTTCTTTATAACATTGTATATTATTTAATTGTTGTGCACTATGTTAACTTCAATTTTAGGTTAGCAGCTACATTTTTTTTTTTTTTTTAATTTTAAGTCCGGTAAGTGTTCTCTTTTGTTGGACATATTGCTTCCGTTATGCGCAGTTGATCAGACTGCAGTATTATGGAGCTTATGTTTGATATGACGGTAGTCGGGTACATCTGTGTTTTTTGTTTTTGTCCTGCTGGTGTCAATTTAGCTATCAGTTCAAAAAAGTGTGTTCGTAACAGAATCCATCTCGTGACCCATCGAGTAAATTCTTTTGAACCGAGCTTGCCTGGAATGCGAGAACAATCACTTCTTTATATTATTATTTCTCTATCTTTGTTTTAGACGCAGAGAAGTCTGTATTTAATTTTTCGTTTGGTAGGGAAGAAATTCGAGTGTTATATTTTCTTTTTTACAAAACATTTTTCTTTGTAAGTTGTGTTTTTATTTAATAAGTTCATTAAATCTTATTTAAAGTCTATAATTTCTATTATATTATAAATATTTTATAGTTTTTTTATTTATTTTTTTTTTTGTTGTTTATTTCTTTCTTTATTTGGTCATTATAATCTTATTTTAATTTTTATAAATATCTGTACTAAAGAAAAAAATTTTTTTTTATTATTTTTACTTAGAATTATGTTATTATTATTTTTTTTTTTTTTTTTTTTTATTATTGCCATTTTATTCTTTCAGTGCTTTCATCTTTAAACTTTTATAACTGCTGGGGTTGTCAAAATCTTCTTCTTTATGCCCCTCTTGTGATCCTTGTACAGCATGTACAGGAATTCAGCTATTTTCACTATTGCTATTATGAGCAATAGGCATGCGATCTGCTTATTTTCTACGTTTAATGAATCATTAATGATGAGGTTATTTACCACCTCGCCGTTATTATTGGCATTCTTTGATTCAGTGCCACCCATTTTGCGTTTTTATTTTTCAATTTAAAATTAGTTTAAGAAATTTCTGTTAGTGTTGAAATTGTCGTTCCTACTTTACATGTAATTACAAGGCTCTTTGAGCATACTGATCATATTTCTGAGTATACTGATGACATTTCTATCAAGCTCTTCAAAAACTGTCGGTTCAGTCTGTCCAGTACCTGGTAGAACAAATTATTTTGGACCACTGATTTTCTCCCAAATGTATGTGTTCAGGCAATTCAAAGTTTTCCATGTGTGGTTCTGCTTCGCCTTAAAATTATTGAATACTTTTTTTTTTTTTAATTTAAATATCAATTGTAATCCAAAATGAATTCATCAACATTCGAGAAAATATTTTTTTTTTTTTTTTGATTCGTACTTGGTTCTTGGCTTGCGTTGAGTGTGTTGATTTCTATCTCTGAACTCCGATGTTATGCTGTGTAATAATGTTCGAATTTACTGCTTCTCATGTGAAATAATTCATGCTTTTTTCTGGACAACAAAAAGTTACGATTTGTAATTCAATCTTAATAGGTAGCGTGACTGATGACGCAGTCTTCCCGTCTTTTGAAGCTTTTGTTTCTTTAGTTATATTCCTTAGTTGTCATGCTATATGGAGAACTTTATTTGTCACATTTCCTACGATCCCTGAAGTCTTCAATTAAGCTTTGGGTTGGATTTTCATTAACATTGTGGTATTCGTATTCCTGATTTATTTATTGTGTGCTATGTTGTAAACTTCTCGTTGACGGTTGTCTTGTAGATGAACTTCGTTGTAACATTTTAAAGACGGCAGGTTCACACGTCACGGTCTTCTTACGTATCCGCCATAAAAGACGTCTATTTGCTGTCTTCTTGTGGTTAAAGCTTTATGTTGGGGAGTTTCTGCAGATTAAAATGTCACGAACTTCGAAACTGCAGGCTAAAATATCACGGTCGCCATGTAATAAACTAGTAAATTTGTTCACGGTCGCCATGTAATAAACTAGTAAATTTAATCTCGATCGCTGTGTAATAACTTAATTCAGCTTCTTTTAGTTTAAGTTTACGACGATCAGTCCAATTTGTTTTGAAATACGTTTTAAACCTGGGAGCAGCCTCAAGGCTGTAGCTCCACTGGAGCAGCTAAATTAGCTATTGCTCCAAAGCTATACCGAACTAAGAGTAAGAGCAGCTATACCAGCTTAACTCTTGTTTAATGAAACGCGCCGATTTGATTCTAACTTGAATCTGATTTATTGAAAAATTCTTACTCTATTTATATACAATATTTATGCTTACCTAACTAATGCTCTTTGGCCACATTCTTAAGTGCTCAATAATTTGCCCTCTTTAGTAATTAATTATTGAGAAAGAAAGTATCGTTTAATAATTGCATACTTTGTTATTTTCGATGGCCCATTTACATCATACGGCGCGAGTTCATATTTCCGCTGTGAACTGGTCGCTGTAGATGCGTCACGTGCTTGTTTGTTTACCTAGTGTATTGTGCCGCTTTTCCATTGAGTAATTACTGATATGCAATGGAAGTGTCGCTGACCGCCGTTAATGTAGGTCAGGAAATTATGCACAGCACTTTGTATCTCAAGCTCGTAAAGTTTTTATTTACGTTATTGGGCATGTCATGTTATTTGATGACTTTAGTGATTTAATGCAATTTTATTCGGGGAATATATTTTGGTATATTACACCTTCCTCCTTTTGGGGAAAAAATTTGTTTTTGTTTAAGAAAAAGAAATTTTTGAACTGAAAATTCATTTGGGCTTTGTTTTTGCAGCGATTAAGAATGTAGCCTCTTCTTATGATATTACATGTATAATTTTTTTTTTACATATTTTTACTATTTCTTCTTACTTCTTCTAGACAAGGTTCTATGGTTTTACATATGTACAGTTTCATATATAGTTTAATATTATTTTATAATTTTTACATATGTCTAATGATGTATTTGTACAATATAGTATAATTTATATATACATTTTATCCAGTCTATTACATTGTGTTGCTATCTATATATATATATTGTTATTTTTCTTAAATAAGATCTATAATGATTTATTCCTATATTTTTCTTAACCTATTCATATGTATTTTAATTGTCTTTCCATTTATATCTTCTATAATACAATTTACTGACTCAATTTTAATTACAATATATGGTCCTTTATACAATGGATCTAGTTTTTTCTTATTTGTAGTTTCTACTAAAACTTTATCTCCTATTTGTAAATTTAATGGGTTACAGTCATTTTTACTTGTTTCTTGTCTTGTTTGTTTAGAAACTTCTACGTATTGCTTTGCTTTATTTACTGCCTCTTGTAGTCTGAATTTCAGTGGTTGTACATCATGTCTAGTTGAATATGAGTTATGCAGTATTTCTGTGGTTTTCGTATTATGATTTCTTTAACTTTTGTTTTCCTAGGATTTTAATGCGTTTTTAATAAATTCAATTATATAACTTTTCTGCAGAAAGCCTCAGAGTCGAAGTCTGAGTTTGTTTATTAATATTTTCTTCCAGTTCTTCGAATTCCTGCACTAATGCGGGCTCTACTGACTGTTTTATTTGTTGATAACGCATATATAATTTTATTCTTTGTTTTATATCTTTTTTTTCAGTTATTCGGATACCTGCTCTAGTGCGAGGTCGACTGATTGCTTCATTTCTTTATAACATTGTATATTATTTAATTGTTGTGCACTATGTTAACTTCAATTTTAGGTTAGCAGCTACATTTTTTTTTTTTTTTAATTTTAAGTCCGGTAAGTGTTCTCTTTTGTTGGACATATTGCTTCCGTTATGCGCAGTTGATCAGACTGCAGTATTATGGAGCTTATGTTTGATATGACGGTAGTCGTGTACATCTGTGTTTTTTGTTTTTGTCCTGCTGGTGTCAATTTAGCTATCAGTTCAAAAAAGTGTGTTCGTAACAGAATCCATCTCGTGACCCATCGAGTAAATTCTTTTGAACCGAGCTTGCCTGGAATGCGAGAACAATCACTTCTTTATATTATTATTTCTCTATCTTTGTTTTAGACGCAGAGAAGTCTGTATTTAATTTTTCGTTTGGTAGGGAAGAAATTCGAGTGTTATATTTTCTTTTTTACAAAACATTTTTCTTTGTAAGTTGTGTTTTTATTTAATAAGTTCATTAAATCTTATTTAAAGTCTATAATTTCTATTATATTATAAATATTTTATAGTTTTTTTATTTATTTTTTTTTTTGTTGTTTATTTCTTTCTTTATTTGGTCATTATAATCTTATTTTAATTTTTATAAATATCTGTACTAAAGAAAAAAATTTTTTTTTATTATTTTTACTTAGAATTATGTTATTATTATTTTTTTTTTTTTTTTTTTTTATTATTGCCATTTTATTCTTTCAGTGCTTTCATCTTTAAACTTTTATAACTGCTGGGGTTGTCAAAATCTTCTTCTTTATGCCCCTCTTGTGATCCTTGTACAGCATGTACAGGAATTCAGCTATTTTCACTATTGCTATTATGAGCAATAGGCATGCGATCTGCTTATTTTCTACGTTTAATGAATCATTAATGATGAGGTTATTTACCACCTCGCCGTTATTATTGGCATTCTTTGATTCAGTGCCACCCATTTTGCGTTTTTATTTTTCAATTTAAAATTAGTTTAAGAAATTTCTGTTAGTGTTGAAATTGTCGTTCCTACTTTACATGTAATTACAAGGCTCTTTGAGCATACTGATCATATTTCTGAGTATACTGATGACATTTCTATCAAGCTCTTCAAAAACTGTCGGTTCAGTCTGTCCAGTACCTGGTAGAACAAATTATTTTGGACCACTGATTTTCTCCCAAATGTATGTGTTCAGGCAATTCAAAGTTTTCCATGTGTGGTTCTGCTTCGCCTTAAAATTATTGAATACTTTTTTTTTTTTTAATTTAAATATCAATTGTAATCCAAAATGAATTCATCAACATTCGAGAAAATATTTTTTTTTTTTTTTTGATTCGTACTTGGTTCTTGGCTTGCGTTGAGTGTGTTGATTTCTATCTCTGAACTCCGATGTTATGCTGTGTAATAATGTTCGAATTTACTGCTTCTCATGTGAAATAATTCATGCTTTTTTCTGGACAACAAAAAGTTACGATTTGTAATTCAATCTTAATAGGTAGCGTGACTGATGACGCAGTCTTCCCGTCTTTTGAAGCTTTTGTTTCTTTAGTTATATTCCTTAGTTGTCATGCTATATGGAGAACTTTATTTGTCACATTTCCTACGATCCCTGAAGTCTTCAATTAAGCTTTGGGTTGGATTTTCATTAACATTGTGGTATTCGTATTCCTGATTTATTTATTGTGTGCTATGTTGTAAACTTCTCGTTGACGGTTGTCTTGTAGATGAACTTCGTTGTAACATTTTAAAGACGGCAGGTTCACACGTCACGGTCTTCTTACGTATCCGCCATAAAAGACGTCTATTTGCTGTCTTCTTGTGGTTAAAGCTTTATGTTGGGGAGTTTCTGCAGATTAAAATGTCACGAACTTCGAAACTGCAGGCTAAAATATCACGGTCGCCATGTAATAAACTAGTAAATTTGTTCACGGTCGCCATGTAATAAACTAGTAAATTTAATCTCGATCGCTGTGTAATAACTTAATTCAGCTTCTTTTAGTTTAAGTTTACGACGATCAGTCCAATTTGTTTTGAAATACGTTTTAAACCTGGGAGCAGCCTCAAGGCTGTAGCTCCACTGGAGCAGCTAAATTAGCTATTGCTCCAAAGCTATACCGAACTAAGAGTAAGAGCAGCTATACCAGCTTAACTCTTGTTTAATGAAACGCGCCGATTTGATTCTAACTTGAATCTGATTTATTGAAAAATTCTTACTCTATTTATATACAATATTTATGCTTACCTAACTAATGCTCTTTGGCCACATTCTTAAGTGCTCAATAATTTGCCCTCTTTAGTAATTAATTATTGAGAAAGAAAGTATCGTTTAATAATTGCATACTTTGTTATTTTCGATGGCCCATTTACATCATACGGCGCGAGTTCATATTTCCGCTGTGAACTGGTCGCTGTAGATGCGTCACGTGCTTGTTTGTTTACCTAGTGTATTGTGCCGCTTTTCCATTGAGTAATTACTGATATGCAATGGAAGTGTCGCTGACCGCCGTTAATGTAGGTCAGGAAATTATGCACAGCACTTTGTATCTCAAGCTCGTAAAGTTTTTATTTACGTTATTGGGCATGTCATGTTATTTGATGACTTTAGTGATTTAATGCAATTTTATTCGGGGAATATATTTTGGTATATTACAGTAACAAAAATGTAAATACTACTACTCAATAAAAGAATGTTTTTACCTGAATCACAAGCGTATTTACCTTTAATTGGTGCTCATTAACTTAAGCGTCGTGTAATTTCTTCCTTTCAATTTGCAAAAGGAAAGGGAGGAGAAACAGAGAACTATTAGAATGTGATAAAGTTCTAATTTTGTGGGCGATCCTCTTATCGTAAGCGACAGAAAATGAGTATCGTTGAAAGTGTCAGGGTCCCGCTGGAAAGTCATGAAGTCTCACAGGAAATTGTTCGAGTTGTCTTGCACATGCGTTTAGCTTAACAAGAAAAGCATTATGGGCCCTCTTGAATGTGTGGGGCAACACCGGTTGTAACTGAATTAAGTAGTAACCCAGCAAATATGTACAAAAATAGTCAAAAGCAATGAGAAATGCCGAAAATTTACGTTAAAACGTTAAAGAGTGGGAGAACATTTGGTGTCATCAGAAAAGTTTCAAAATCACAGTGTCGCTAAAAAAATATTAAAAATTAGAAAGGTATTCGAAAACACCAGATTTGGTGACAAAATCACTCAATTGGAATCACTGCCACTAAGGGTTACGGGAACTAGATAGAGGGTGATTCAATAAAGTTAAGAGAATCTTTTACTTAATTTTCTAAATTTTCTCAAAAAGTTTACTAAAATAATCGGTACTAATCGAATGTTATTTTTTTGAATACAGTGTGATTTTCAATACGGCCACATGACGTAAATAAATATATAAGAGAATAGGTACATATTTCTGAAGGGAATGCTCCATATGATAAAATTTCTGTTCCAAACAAAATGATCCGAACACTATTACCACACAGCAATCTCTCGGCTACTTAATAAAATTGTTGTGCAATATTTAGCAAAGATATTTGATTATGTCCTTTAACTCAATTTTAATGGTTGTAATCCCACTTCGTGCAGCAGAAGTGAACTTCAAAATAGATAACTAGAATACCAATCAGAAGCAAACATTTGCATTCCAGGCAACTAAAACCCAGAAAATCCATTACAACGTAAGGTAAATAGCTCTGTGGTCTTCCATTCGGAAGCTTTTGAATTGGATACGGAATGAAATATATCAGGATTTCGGCAGAATATGAAGTAGACAATGCTTGTCCTCTACAGGTATTCGCGCTGTTTGCAAATAGCAGACATCGAATATCTGTGCCCGTTTTAGAGGGCTATTTGCTACCATCATTTACGCTTCAGTAATTATTCTTCCGGAGGACATGGTTAAACACGAATGGAGCCAAATATTTGGCGTTATCTTGAGTTATTATTGTTCCTTGTGCAAATCGCCTAATTAAAACAACTTTAGAATTATGTCTCAACCGTTTTGCTCCTCGGGTTCTAAGGGAAAACTTCGCGAAAAACTCCAATTCTAGCGGTTTCTTATTATAGGCTCACCAGCGAGCACAGTAAATAGAAATTGCCGACATAATGACGCTTGTCCTAATTCCCGGCGACAAGAGTTTGACTTAAACATTACAATTCCGGAATAATAATTTAATTCATTCGTTTTTTGACATATCGGTCGGGGAAGTGAACAACTAGGGAAAAAATCATTCCGCCCTTTCAGCTTGTCAGTGCTGACTGCGAAAATACTAAAGGGGGACGAGATATAAAAAACTGTGGACAAAAAAAAATCAGATTTTTCAAGGAAATGTAGCATCTTTGTAGTTCAGCTGTAGCAGGCGATGTGAGAGCAAACATTAAGTACAAAGATTGCCCTTGAATTAAATGGACTTTCAAATTGGATTTAAATCTTTTTAGGCAAAAAGTATCACATTGACCACATTTCAATATTCTGTTGACAAATCGCATTAATTTTGCTTCTCGTCTTATCGCATTAATTCTACAACTTTTCAGCTAATTTTAAGTCTCGAACTCCAGTAAATTTATTAGTTAACTAAAAGTTCATTTACGAAAATGGCATCTTCTTTTAGCACTCTGTTACTAGAAGAATTTAATTTTTGTGATAGGATTATATATTGAAAATTGAACAGTAAAATATGGGCCAACACTGTGAAAAATAAAGAATTTAAGAGGATCCCGTTTAATAAGGATAATCTGCTTGAAAAAAGCTGAATCAAATCCGATTACTTTCCCTCTCTTGTATTTCACACAAAAAGTCGATAAGTTTAGCTTTGAAGCCGACTCTATACTATATATATATGAATATGTATGTACGTGCATGTGCAGAAATAGAGAACACCTGCCAGTACTTCAGTAAGTTGATATTTTGAGTACATATATACCAATAAATCAACATGTAACAACGTTAATTGCTTTTAAATTAGCAACGTTATCAAAAGAATTCTCCTATTAAATACATCTATGCATAAGATTATAAAGTTAGTAAAAAATTAAAATTAACAAAGTGATTTTTGAACGGACTGTAAATCTAATGCTGTAGAGCAAGAATCACTGCGGCAGTGGAAAACCGAGAGGTTTGCTTTCCTGGCAAAGTTTATTTGAATCTTCAGGTGTGGTTCCAGTATAGGATCAGGGCCGTAATAAGGACCGAATTTACATGGTGGGAGGGGGAGGGGGTTCTGGAGGCTCAAATATATATATATATATATATATTCAAAGCAATTGGAGAGTTTTTTAAGCGATGTTAATACTACTCATACTAATCGTGTGGAGGGTTTTACATTACCCATAAAAATATCGAGCCGTCGGAAGCCTTTCACCTCTTGCAATAGTCTAGGTCTTGTTAGGTCAGGATTTATGTTATATATTGCAAATATCGGACACATTATCAAGATGAGCCACAAGAAGCAGGGCGCTACCTACCTTTTCTCGAAGCGTTTCGTCGCATTTTCGAACCCTCATAGCTTCGGTCTGGATAATACTAGAGAGACCAAATCATAAGATGTAGTTAGCAGACTAATGAAACACACTAAGTTTCATTTGTCTAGCTTTTATACTTTAGATTTTATTAATATCTAAAATATGTCGATTTCACTCGCTCACTCCTGATCATCAAAACCTTTAGGGTGCTTGCCCTCATGATTTTTACCATCCAACCCCCCATAAAGGTCTGTATAGAAAATTTGTTATGGGTAGGTACTTCCAAAATTTCCAGAAAGCTCTAATTTAATATAAAAACTAAATGTCATTAGTACATAAACAAGGAAAGGAGCGGCTGGCGTGCAACAAATACCTTTTTTACCCGACTATTCCAGAAGAAAGAGTTATGATTTTAACATGTATGTGAGATCAGTACAATCACCTCTAAAGAGGAACAAAATCAATAAAAAATTACGGCGTAGAATCTTATATTCCAACATTTAAACTGAACAAAAATTATCTGGGATCCGAGGGGTGAAGGGACGGAGGGGCATCAAACAAAAATAAAAAGAACTAGGGCATCTTACAAAAAGAAATGAGATCCCACCAAAAAAATTCCATGTAAAGTATGTTGGCAAGACTCACAGACTCATACTGCTTTCACTGG
This sequence comes from Leptarthrus brevirostris, assembly GCA_964036015.1. NCBI lineage: Eukaryota > Metazoa > Arthropoda > Insecta > Diptera > Asilidae > Leptarthrus > Leptarthrus brevirostris. The sequence goes on along the minus strand of OZ038373.1, from coordinate 145,848,673 downwards.
CCCTAACTCTACAAGCCCTAACTCTACAAACCCTATATCTTGGTATGGCTTGGCCGTTTCAAGGAAAGATTGCATGAAACAACATTAAAAGTCAGTGACTTATTTTCCAAGCCATACTTTTTGACCAAGATGTAGGGTTTGTAGAGATAGGGCTTGTAGAGTGAGGGCCTTGGCTCTACATGAGATCTGATAACTTTTTAAAAATGAATGCTTTATGAGCTTGTGGGCTTGGGCAACCTACTTTACATAAAATTGTTTAGGTGGGATGATTATTTTCTGGGATTATTATTTCTCGCAAATATTTTTGGGGAATATCATTTACCAGAATTAATAAAGTTATCTTTAAACAAATTAAATTTTGTAAATTTTTGTAGGGAAGACACTACCTCCCTGACTACTCTGAAAAGCCGCCGCTGGTATTTATTAATTATATATTATTAGCATTTAAATTTAAACGACCGCATCTATATCACAATACCAGGCATATCTTTTTAATCGTAAAATCATTTCGAAAGTAGTTTTGCGAAGCACAATGGCTAAGTTTATCGTATAAGCCATGCATATCTGTAGTCGTTGCTCTGCTCTAAGCCTCTCATCGAGCTCGACAATTCGTGAGAGTTTCTCTATCAGTTCGAAAAACGAGGCTCGTTCCGTATTCAACTCAACGTTGTGCTTTTCAGCTAAGTCTTCCCATATTTCAAACCAAAAGATATTTTTTTCTTAAATTTTTCAACTTATCTTATGAGGGAGCCTATCAGGATCATAATGAAATATCGTTCTAAGCACGTATTTAAAATGACATTTTAACGTGTCGATGTATAGATTCGATAGACCTGTCTCAAGCATGAGTACGTAGTTTGGGGTGGGTGGGGTGAGGCAGTAGCAGTATTTTTTTCAAAAGGAATCTCTGCGACCTTTCAACGTCATAATATTGCTTGTAGCCCCATACCTATAGCATAACAGTTAAATAATTTGATCTTTTGAGAGTGTGCTATGTTAGATTTCCTAATGAAGTTTTGTAACGTTGAGTTAAGACTAACTTTAGCCAGAGACAACCGATGTTTTAGGTGTTCAGTCATAGATAACTTTGTAGACACAGTGACCCCACGGTTCGTATATCTCTGACCACTTCAATGCTTTCACCACTAAAAGCCCAATTATCAGATGCTTTTCTTGGACCACCCCCTCTAAGGCTCCAGAGCTGACAATATTTTTGCAATTTGTTTATTTTTCTCTGTAGTTTGACTGGATCATCTGATAATACAACGATATCATACAAAAGCTAAGCATCCATATTACCTATTAGAAAGCCTGGTCCTAAGTTATCTTCTAAATCGTTGACATAAAGCGCAAACAATAATGGGCTAAGTACACATCCCTGCTTAACCCCGCACTTCGTTGAGAAGCTTTCGGATAGTGCAACGCCACCCCATACTTGAAGTTTTTTTTATATACGATGTGGCCAAATGATAGGGGACAAGCTTTTGATGCGTTAGCATGGTTTTGGCCGGAAGGGAATTAGGGTAAGGGAAGTGAGGAAACTTGAGTCTTGTTTTTGCATTGCTCCGAGCTAGACAACAGCCCAGAGCCGGAGTGGATTACTTTAATTTCTTAATAGAAGCTCACGGGTCCTTCTGGTCTCGAACCCGGGACCCATGGCATGTTGGTCTTGCCGCTCAACGTATTGATCCAACTCCGTCCGTTATACAACTTATAAAACAAAGAGGTGCGTACAATTGAGTCAAAGGCTTACCTAAAGTCAACGGAAAATGCATAATCTTTTTTTATATTATAACAATGAGCCAACTTTATCATGCTAATAAGGTCATACAAATTGTCAATTGCTGAGTACCCAGCGCGGAATCCGGCCTGGTTCTCTGAGAGGATCTTATGCGCTCTTTCCAATTGCTTAATTGCTGGTAAATTATTACTGCAAAATTTTTTACTGCACTGCCCATAAAAGAAAGGCTTCGGTAATTTTCAAAATTATAAGAATCACCCTTTTTTATTTTGGAAAAATTACCGTTCTGGTAAAACTATGTGGAACGACCTCATTCTCTAAAATAGAGTTTTATGCATTGATGTGAAAAATTTCTGGCGCATTTTTATAAAACTCATATGGTAGCTTTTCTATCTTTTAAATTACTCAATACTGTAATGAGTTCATCTATTGTAATTTGTCTATTTAACGTTTCATCTTGTATATTAGGTGCAGCGTATATAACTATAAACCTTTTGCCACATAATTCACGAGGTAGTTTCCACCAATTCTTTTGCCAGAGATTCGAAATAAAGTTTTTTTTAGTTTCACATAATTCTTTATAGTTTTTGTTTGTTCGTAAGTAAGTCGCTCTCACCAAATCGGAATTTGTTTTCTTGACTATGTAAGGCCACTTGAATGATAAGCTTCTAAATCGTAAACACTCACTGTCAAACCAGTTCTGTTTGTATACAACTTTTCTTTTATTTGTTTTCCGTACAGCTTTAATTATAATATTATTCAGATTTTCAATAGAGCCGGAAGAGGATCTGATGAAAGTATTGCTAGCATGTTACTAATAATATCCCTATATTCAGAAACATGTTGAGCACCCCAATTAAGCTTTGATAAAAGTTTTAAACTATGCTCTCTCTCATTAAAAACCAAGTTTGTGTTCAGGACAAGACTGATTGGAAAGTGATCAGAATAAATTTCTTCCTGAACATTAAGGCGTACAACTTTATATGCCGTGCAAAAGGATAAGGCTACAATATCATTTACTGAGGTTCCATTACCACTAACAGATATCAACTTGCCCTCAAGATCTCCATCAGTTTGGCCTTTAAGTATAAGTAGACCATGTTCATCACAGAATTCTAAAAGTTTCTTTCCCTTATTGTTTACCAGTAAATCACATGATTTTCTATAATTTCTAATATGTTGGCCAAAATCTAACTCTTTGAGAAGTTACAGTTCTTGCAATCGACCAGACATTTAAACCTTTTGATCCCGCGGTGCAGGAGTCAGTTTGGTGAGCGTTCTTACTTCGTTCAGTGTGCTCGACTGTGGAATCGGTTACCAAGTGACGTGCAGCGCACGGTTTCCAGCGGAATTTTTAGTAGATCCATAGCGCAGACCAATATTTTCTGAGTGATGACGCACATCGGGGGTTGTTTCGCTTTTTGTTTTTCTTTTTTTCTCGATCTTTGCTCTTTGTTTTTCGCTTTCTCACTAGTTCTTTTACTTCTTTTTTGCTATATTGTAGTTAACGTAATTTCGTTCTCAATTCATGAGGTCATAGCGTTTGCATTTATTTTTATTTTTGTTTAATCTTTAAATTTGTAGTAGCCATCAATATTAATTAATTGAACCATCTTACTTTGTACACTTTAAGATAATTAATGTATCTTTGTACTCTTGAATAAAGCATTATTATGATTATGATTATGAACTCTTCAGGAACCAACTGTTCTTGACCTACTCTTATATTAAGATCCCCAAGTATGACCAGGTTATCGGAATTTATTTTCGAAAGAAAGTCAACCGTATCATCGAAATCACGATCCCAAATGGGGGGAATATCCACCGTTTGAGAGTACAGGATACCGTTTTTGAAAAGGTAATCGCACTTTTGAAAGTGACTGTATGACAGGAGGTAGATCAAAATTGTTGACAATTTTGAAAAGGTCATTAGGGTAGTTATTTTTTGGCGTTTGTTTGTTGCCGCTGTGTTGAGTGGATCAAAAGTTAAAAATAAAATATTAATGTGAATATCATATAAATTGTAAATTTATGAATTACCCTGTAATTTCTAAATGGATTCCCTTACCAAATCTTTTGTTTGCCTACATAAGTCAGAACTATCACCCCACTTATTTTAGCACACCAGATCTGAAATACCCTGTAATTATTCATTAAACATTTAAATATAATTTTTTATAGTTGTTCTTTTAACCGTGGCTTTAATTTTCAGCAGAGAAAGTTATTATGACACCCGGGTATGACAAAAACGACATATTTCTCAGGAGGTGTATTATGTCTTCAATCCAGCTCTTGTGATGCTCTTGATTCCTGTTGTCACATTATTTTGCTTGTTGAAACTGACGATAAAAACCAAAGCATCGACATAAAGTTCAGGGCAAGCGGCCTCATAAAACCACCAGACTAGAAGTTTTCCTTATTTTATTTTTCCCCTATTTAAATTTGCAAGAACACATCTTGCAATTGAGATAACTTTCAAAGAAAGATGCAAACACTTCGCTTAAGTTCTACTTTTCTTAACACAGCAGTTCAAGTGTTTCTTAACAAGTTGGGTTTATCTTTCATCTACACTGGAAGTAGTTGAGAAAATCCGTGCACTTTTTTATTTACAAAATATGTGCCAAATTTGGTTTGTAAATTATCCTGTAGCTTTAAGATATTTTCAAATGTTTTTTTTTGTTTTATTTCATTAATTTTATATTAAGTTTTTTTTTACTGAATTAAGTTTAGTGTGGTACGCTCATATTATTTTACTCGAAGATGAACATTAAAATAAATGCTTTAAATTGGGAAATAAACAATATTATAGAATGAACACTGTAAATGAAAAATGGAGGTGATTATTATTACTTAATTTCCAATCCACTTTACTTGAAAGACACAATTCCTATTTTGCCCCCCTTTCAATTAATTTCTTAATGTGGATCTTTTAACGAAGCCTTAGGCAGATAACATTTTTAGTATTAAAAGGGTCGAAAAGGGTTCAGATTCTGTCGTAAAAATTTAGTGAGCTGTTAAATTTGATCACCGGAGGGATGTTTTCACTTATTGACATTTCTTTACCCCAAATTAGAAGTTTTTCACTTTTTTCAATTAAAGAATTGCTTGTTATTTTATAGAGATTTTAGTTAATTAGTATGGTTACATGGTTACTTGTATAATTTTTTGAAACTAACTTAGTAATAGTGCTTAAGGTCTATGTACAAGAAACAGGCAACAATAGTGGGCAATAAAGGAAAAGTTTTGAAATCTGAGCGATTCATATCACATATATAGAATCGACTCAATTTCAAATAGGTTAAGAGAATTAATAAATTTAAATATAAAAAAAAATTGTATGTGTTGCCAACTCCGCCACGTTGCGTTAACAGGAGAACAATGTTTCAGTTGGCATTACTAGTCACTTTGATCGCTCAATCGAGAGTTAGATGGGGTTGCTAATTATTTCGATTTCCTACATATTGTGTTGGAAGGGGGATGAAGGAAGCCTACAATTAATAATAATTGAGGGTTAATTGGTAAAATCTGACAGGAAATTTAACATCTATGGCAGATGTCATGTCAGGCTGTCAGGCCGGGTCGGCTGCCGAGAAATAGTTATTCTTTTAAACATAATAAATTTCATTAGAAACATTATAGATTGAGCCACTGAATCTTTTTATCTCCTGATTCACGCTTCAGCGTGACTGATCCATACAACTTTTTTTTATGTTCCAGCCAATCAACGTTTTAACCACAATCAAAACCCAACTGAAGTCAATTGCCAGTCAGACGTGGTGCTGCTGCGTTGTCCTGCGGTTTCCACATAAGAACATCTATATCGTCACAGTTTATATTCTTCCTCGCTCATCTTCTGTTTGCTGCATTGTTTCTAGACTCAGTTAGATTCCTGGACTTCATTTTTTCCTCCGATGAGGTAAGGCGATGCGATGTTTTTTTGCTGCCTGAGTCAGGTCATCATCTTGCTCTTCATGCTGTTTTCGACGATTCGGTTGCTACGGCTGTCCCGTCGGCGGTCGAGTACTTCTAATTTAAAAAGTCCGTGGAGTAAGTTATAACGTCCCAGGTTGGAGTCCCACCGACGGCGACCCATGCTTGTTTTCGGTTGGCAACAGATTACTAAAAAATGATATGGGGGTAGCAGAGAAAATGTTATTGGTTCGAAATCCACTTGAAACGATGTTTCGAATCGCCCTATGTCCCACAAGAGTTACGGGAACAAGAGAGAGAGAAAGAGAGAGAAAGAGGGAGAAAAAAGGTTTCACTTCATTACTAACTGATTGGTTTTCCTCTCCAGACTGATATATCATCCTTAACGAGCTCGATATAGTCACCGATGTAACTTCATTTTATAATATTCTTGCTTTATGTTTTGCTCAATGTGTCCCGATTACTAGGTCAAGTGGCTCCTGTATTTCTTAGCTATGGCTTAATAGGTCTCTAAGATATCTAAATAATGTGAAAAAGAAGCCTTGAAAGGAGCGAAGGATGAAGGAGCGACATGGGCTATCTGTCCTACTTCGAGTTGCTTAATAGAGACATTTCGGACGTCAATGCCTCGTACAATTACCACGTAGGTAGGATCAAACAAACTAACCAACTCTGGAAGTTTGTTATCTGTAAATGTAATTTTAGTCGTGTTTTTTTAATGAACTGGTTCAATAGATCATAAAGATAAAGAACTGGTTCAGCAGATTGTATGACCGAGATTTATACAGCTCATTAAAAAACACAGCTGTTGACTGATACCCTAAGGGCCGTTTCGGTTTTACGTAACGCAGTTTTTGAAGATTTCTAACCCCCCCCCCCCCTTCCCCTCGTATAACGCGCTATAACGTTTTGTGTTCGGATCTAGGAGTAGTAATGAGCCACGGAGCATTGCTATCATCCTTACGATTTTTAAAAAGCTGCCTTTGTGATATTAAGTTAAACATGTCGAAGTTGGTACCGAAGTTCGTAAACAGACATCATGGAAAACCCAAAAGCCATTTGCTAAATTTTTCTTCAAAGATATAAAAGGAATCCGTTTTTGTATTAAATCGTGACTGGCGATGAAAAATTGTTTTACAGTGAGAATCCTTATGTCAAAAATCATGGGTTGATCTAGGAGAACAATCCACATCATCGCCAAGACCAAACCGAATCGGAAAGAAAGCAATACTTAGTGTTGGCGGGATCATAAAGGTGTTGTGTATTATGAGCAGTTGAAAGCTGGATACTAACAACAATTGATCGATTTGAATCGCGCACTGCAACAAAAACCACACAACAGACAAGACAAGGTGATTTTCCTGGACGACAACGCGCCATCGCACACATTGAAACCGGTCAAGAATACGTTAAAGCGCTTAACTGGGAATTGCTACTAATTGGGGACACGATGGGACACGCTTTAGTTGAGTATCACTTCAAAAACTATGAAAATATCAAAGAATGGTTCGATAGTGGATGTGCTGCCAAAGGGGAGTAGTGTTTTTGGCAAGGCATCCATAAATTGCCTGAGAGATGGGAGAAATAGCGAGGGCAATTACTTTGAATAAACAAATTTTCACATTTATATTAAATTTAATGTGTTTTTGTTAAGAAAAAGTTTACCTGGTAGTAATTTTACTTACATAACGAAACTTCCGCCGACTACTCTTCAATCCAAGTATCTTATTTTTGACGATGCTGTAGTTGCGAAACATATTTCGAACTGGACTTACCATTTCCGAAGTGGCCCTGATGGCATTCCTACTGCGATTCTGAAATAATGTGGTCTGTGGTTTGTCCCTGCTCTTTCCTTCTTATTTAACTTATTTATCCGTAGTGGGTTTTCCAAATCTTGGAATCTTTTTGTTATTATTCCTATACATAAAGTGGACAATACGAGCGACATCTCTGATAACAGACACATCGAAAACCTTTCTTGCCCTGCAAAGCTCTTTAAAGTTCATTATTTTCACTGTAAATAAACATCTCTTATCTGCTTTCAAGCATGGGTTTATTAAGTGCAAATCTACAACAACCTATTTATTGGAATTTTGGAATTAATGCTTATCTACTATCAAAGCTGGTTAACAAGTTGATGGTATCTTCCCAGACTTCAGTAAGGCATTTGATCGAATAAATCATGAAATCGTTCTGCATAAGTTGTCGGTTCTTAGTTTTCCTTCGCATTTTGTTTAATGGGTTTGCTCTTATCAATCTTAGTGTTGTCAATCTGTTTTGCTTGTGGAGACCTTTTAGATCCGACGAGTAACACATCTGGGAGGCCACAGGATAGCCACCTTCCTCTGTTATTATTCGTTATTTACATCAATGATGTATCTTTACTTTACTCGAGAATTTTGTGTTACACTGATGAAGCCATGATTCAAAGACGAATGATCTTGTACGCCTCCTGCAACCGGGGTTCTCTTGCCTGCCTCCCTTTAAATTTTAGCAAATGTACTATCATATCCCTTTCATGTGAAATAAATCTCTTGCTTTTTACTCACACCATGGATGAATGTTCCTAATACAGACTTGACAAATTCAAGACTTGCTCAATACTCGTTTTTCTTTTGAAGATTATATTGATATGTGTTATTGGTAGGAGGAATTTAACCTCCGACTTTATAAAGAGATGGTATAACTTTACTGATCTCTATATCACTAGGCTCATTTACTGTAAATTTCTAAGGATAATTCTTGAGTACGCTAGTCCAGAAGGGTCTCCTTTCTATGGGATTCATATTAACCGCATTGAGCCCGTTCAACAAAGTTGTCTGAGGTTTGCTCTTCGTGGCCTTCCATGGAACAATGATCATCTTTTGTACCCATACACTCCTAGACCTAAATCGATATCCTTGGACTCCTTGGAAACTAGAGGAAACAAAGCTATAGCTTCTGCTTATTCTTCTTTGTATAGAGTGTATATTATATTTGACAAATCCTAATAATTAAGTAAATAAAATACGAATCTTATATAGTTGCAGGAAAAGTCGTTTTACTTTTAAGTATTGGAAAAGAAAAATGTGCGAAAGCTTAAAACAAATCGAATTCCGGAATTCTAAACTTCAAAACTTTTAAGCTTACAGACCAAACTGCCACCTGTCAGGATTATTTTTTAGGAAAAGAAACTTTTTAGCAAAGTAAAAGTATTGTTTTGTCTGGTCACAAACCACAAAAGCTTTGGAGCTTACTACTTGTTAAAAGCTTTTAACGAAGCGAATTTTTGAAAATGTGGGACATTGTCCCCCCCCCAAACTCCATCAAAAATTCACGATACCACAAACTTTCAATATTTCGAAAAACTTTCCTTAGTTCAAACTGAAAATATTAGCAATTAATTAAATTTTACAATTTTCGCGGCAGGATAGCATCTGTCTTCTCAATAGTGCTGTTTTTGGTAAGTTAGGTTAAATCTAATTGGCAGGAAAGTTTGTTTAACTTGATTGCAGTCGTTCAAAAAACATAAAAGTACGAAATTTCTAATTTCAAGGAGAACTTTTGCTTCAATATTTAATTAGACGACATGCTTGCAGTTTAAGTTTCAATAACGGGGGCATACATATAATAAAGTTGGTGGTTGCTGTCTGTAGAGAATTTATGTTAATTGGTCGCACATCTACGTATATCTATGCTAAGTTGAACCAAAAGCGAGCTCAAATGTGAAGTGCTAAGAAGAATTCTAATAAGTAATTGGAATAATGACAGTATCTACATAGTAAGTAAAGTAATTTTGTCTGCGGTACTTCGAAGAACATTAAGTTAATATTTTTGTTTCACAAAAGAAAACAAATTAAAATAACCTTGTAGGGGCATGGGGAGGGAGAACCCGAGTCGAGACAAGGATTGCAAACATACCTGCAATTTAAAGTGGATTCCGAACCACTGACATTTTCTCTGCAACCCCCATGGCCTTTTTATCGTAATCTGTTGTCAGCAGAAAACAACGATCGGTCGTCGTCGGTGGGATTCGAACCTGGGACCTCCGGATTGGTAGTTCGATAAGTTATCACTTACTCCACCGACAACTTGTAGTGGTTTTCGTTAAACACAATTTGGTGTTTTTTTTTACTGATGATGAGACTAAGTGGTCGCCCTTCTATGGCAAAGTCTTAGTACGAAAGGAATAAAGGGTAAGGGAGATAGAAATGGATTAAGGGGAGGTTACCGTTCATGACGTTCAAAAAATCAATTTTTTTTGTTTACATAATTTGAATCCTTATAGTATGTAGTATGTGTAGTTAAAAGAATTTTGTAAAATCTGATGTAGTTTAGAAGTTACAGCGATTGAGCGGAGCCGCGCGCCGGCTCGAAATAGGTAGCTGAGGCGCTCTTGCGCCTTACAAGACGACCTTTTTCCGATACCTTATCGATCAACCTGCAGATTCAGCAAAACGAATACTTTGAGGAAGCCAAAGGCTGAAGCTATGGTACTGGGATAGCTGACTAGATGTAAGTTGTCAAAAACAAACATTAGAAACGATTTTTTATAACTTAAAATGGAAAAATGCATTTTTCTCGAAACAGTATTTTTCAGCGCGCGGATAAAGCTTCAACAGATAAACCGATGGACTTGCATTTTTTTCAACCGTAAAGGAAATTTAATTTCGGGGGCCTTATAGAGGCGATTTTTTTATTTTTGACTTAAACTTTTTTTGCGTCCATTGAACCTAAAAAAAACTGTGAAAATATGACTTCTTTTTTCAAACGGCCGCCATTTTGATATCCGGGGGTTTTCAGAAAATTCAAAAACGATAAGGACCCCCAAATTTTATGTAGATTAATAAATTTTTACCCGTTTTTGTTTCGGATTAACTGACAAAGGGGTGGAACGCCCCGCGCAGACGCGGTACGCGGTGCATGGCTTCAGTTAATAGGACCTACGGCCGCCATTTTGGATTTTTTTGAATGAAAAAATTTGAAAGTATTCTTTATTTATGGAGAAATAAATTATATTACTTGCCGTTTCAATAAATATTCATGATATACCCGAAAATAAATCCCAAAGTTAGATTTTAAAGTGAAACTTCTTATACGCCGTCGATGTCTCGACCATTTGTTTGGTAACATCTTAAAATATAGAAGTAAAAGGAAAGATAGCGTATACGAATCATCTACATGAGCGTGTTTTTCGAGAAAGTAAGATGAAATAAAATCATCGCAGCTCACTTGTCAAAATTAATTTGGCGTGATTTGGCTGGCTTTGAGGGGCGAAGTGCAAGAGTAATTAAAAAGTATTTTAAAGGTTATTTGAAGTTGTAATTGATTTAACCCTTAAAAGGTACCATCTAAAATAAATCAAGTTAATGGTAAATTTTGTATTGTAAATTAAATAATGAAGTATAAGAATAATTTGCATGGGGTGATATTTTCTTACGAAGTGCCGGCTGGTGCGGATTCAAGGGGGCGGGGTAAACAATGAGTGCAACCCCACCTTGCGTCTTGACCAAACTTTTTACTTTTTACTGTTATAAACTGGGGTACTTTTAAATTGATTAGATACGGAAAGACTCATATAGGAAAAATTGCCCCGAAATTCACTGTAAAAATTACTGTACTGTATCGGAACGATGGGGTCAAATAAACATAAGGAATCAACCCGTACTTTTTACAGTACACTTAAAGTTTTTACTTGATTATCGAATAAAATTCCTTAGTTATTCTTCAAAAAGTGAAAGTGTCCATTACAAAAAATATATTTTTCTGCATAATTAAGTGTTTTCGTAATTCTGATATTAAATAATTGATCGGGATTACTTTTAGAATAGCGTCGCTATTTACTGACTTCATTTGCCAGGATGTTGATCAGTCACATCTACACTGGAATATTATTCTTATATTTGGCTAGGGGCCGAGCATACCGCATTAGATGAAGTTCAAACAAAGGCTAGACACCTTATTGGCGACTCTTAAATGTCTAAGAGAAGTGAGTTTCTGGAGCACCGGCGCAATGTCGGATATTTTTCACTTTTCCATCGTTATTTCGACGGCCATAGTTTTAATAATTCCTTGTAAACACATTTCAAAGCGCTTTTAAAGAAAAAGAATATATATATAAAAGAAAAGAACAATATAACAACACTACTGTGGAACGATTCGTACCTTCTGTTTTTGTTTTGTCTTGCGAACCCGAAGCTTCCACCTTCACTTTGGTAACGACATTGCAAGCAACTATCGTATGATGTAAGGGTTAAAATCAAAAGGTTCTAAAATAATTTTTTTTTTTAATTTTAGAGGTCCACCCAATGAGAGGGAGTTCAAAAAAATAATTTTTCTAAAAATTTAATAAAATCTGTTTTTGGTTTGAGTTTTTTGAGGGGGGAGGAGGCTGTGGCTGAGGCTGTGATGAGCGAACGAACAGACCTAATCTATAATGGTTCGTAGTTACTGCGGAACCCTAAAAGAGGTGTGAACCTCACTTACATAAGCGCACGTATGTAGTGAGCCTTCTTTTGTCTTTGTCAATTAATGAAAATTAAGCAGGAGGAAAAGAGTAGGTAATGAAAAACGTTAAGCTTCAAAATTTAAATCAATTAATTTAAGTAGGTTCTGGTAATTTAAGTGTGATACAAATATTCGTGTATTTACTGTTTGTAGATATATGTAAAAACAGCATTTAGTTTGGTCGTCCAGCACCTTACCTATTATCAAAATGTGTTTGCTTTTGTCTTAAAAGAGCGCTATTGAAGAGCAAGTAAAATATGGTGAATATTCAACTCACTTTTTACCCATTTTATTTTCGCACACACACAAAATCTGAACGAATTTCCTGTAAGAGCGGTAACTCCCATTAAAGCATCTAAAAAAACCACCACCACCTCGGTCGGAAGCTTTTATTCGCACCTGACACAATTCACAAATTCAACGAATTTTATGGAAGATATACAATTCTCATACAACCCTCATGTGCATGTTAAAAAATATCTCTATCAGTTCCTTTAACTCCTTGTGGGGCAGAGGACGTCCGACTCTTCACCTGGTCCAGTTCTGCGCAAACAGCTTCAACTGCTGCCACGATTTCTTTAACTGAGTAAATTTTTTCTCCATTTGCATTCTATCTATTGCCACTTTCTCCTTCAAACAGTAATATTTATGTCGCCCTGGCCCGGAGACACCACTTAACAAAGGTAAGTGGTTATGGGCATTCTACATATGCAGATAACCTGGCAATATTATTATCCGGTGGTGGATTTTTGAAGAGGCCTTGAGTACGTGTTTAGAAATCAAGAAAACATGCCTTCTGATAGTTGACTTTCTTACGATTCCATCATCTGATGGACGCCTTTGGATAATAGTTGTAACCTAGAGACCCTATCGAGAAGACAGAGATTAGTGCTAGAAGGTGAGGGTGAGTGGGCACATTAGCATCATTCTTCTCAAATAACAAGTTATTGCAATTATGCCTATTACCTATATGACAGTCAAGCGGAACCACCTGTATCTGTACGACTGTATTGTAAATTTCTAATGATGGCAATTTTAGATTTTTCCGAAGCGGTTGATACAGTGAACCATAGACTGCTTTATTTTTAGCTTGCGGATAATTTTAAATTTAGTCCCTAAGCCGCCCAACTTATCTCTATTTACCTCAGAGAACGTTACCAAGTCGTCTTTGCGAATAGCACTTTATCTTATTTTCTGCCTGCTACTTCAGGAGTAACCCAGGGTTCTATTGTTGGACCAATGCTATTATAAATTTTTATCATTTCAATTTTTTCATCAGTTAAGTATTGTCAATTACATCTTTATGCAGATGATGTTCAATTATACCTCTCGAGATCTGTAGGACCAATTGAGTACTGGATTTATTGCGTTAATATAAGAATATAAGCCAATGGTCAACTACTAACCGTACTCCACAAAAGTTAAAATGAATACGGTTGATTTTTCTTTTGAAGACTCGGTAAGAAGCTTTGAAGTTATTTGTAATAAAACGTTTACTTGGCATTATCATATTAATTCTGTTTCTAGATCTAGAAAGGATCTAGAAACAGGGTTTCTAGAACTCGTGGAGGAATTTGTTCTATATAAGCGTCTAGTTATTTTGTTCCAATTACAACGCGCTTAGTGTGAGCTCGTTTGTTTTAATTCCGATAATAAATATGAGGTTTTTTGAAAATTGGCTTCTGCTATTCTAGTAATCTGATGCGATAATAAGATCGACGTGGATTACCGGGTCCTATATATAACCTTGAATAGGAGCTTTAGTACAAAGCCTGCTAGAGAGGAATGAAATGGTGGAAGCATCGTAGCGGAAGTATACTCCAGGAAGCGGCACTGACACGAATCTTATTGACTGAGAGACAAATGTAATGTCGTTAAGGAGGTCTAGAAGAGATAGGATATAGGAATGTGCGGGGCAATGAGAGAGTGAATGAATTGGCGAAGAAGAAAGCTGAGATCTGAAGGGGTCACATATGTGAAAATTCCAATCGACATCCTTAAGTGACATCTTGACAGTGACGCCTACAGTAAGGCTAATCATCAGTAGGTTAACCGGAACACATATTGCAGTAGCAGATGACTGCTGGTGCCAGGAACGTAGTGAGGGTTTTAGAGCATAGAACCGTGGCAAGGTTACGATGAACTCATTTAGTGATCTAAGTGAAGCGGGCTGAAGGTAACTCAGCCGCATTCCTTTAACCTTACCTAATCTGACCTAACTTTTTATGTCTCAAGCTGTGTGGGTCAATATCAAAGAGACAACCGATTTTCCGGGCATACGCATCTTTCTGTTCAGGAGCTTTTACCATATTCGACTATAAGATTCTTATGTACATTTTTTATGATGTAGCCAAAACCCAAGACCTCCCTATAATACTTTGGAATTGTGTTGGCCGCAAGAGAATTATGGTAAGGGCAATGAGAGAAATTGAATGTCTTGTTTTTACATTGCTGCGAACTAGGCAACATCAACAGAAACGGAGAGTATTTTTAATTTATTGCATTTGCAATTAAACAATTTACAGCTCAAATCTGCATTCATGGCATGATCGAACCAACCATTGATGCAACTCCGTCTCTATCATCCTAAGATTCGATTCAAGAGCAGATCTTTTCATGATTGTCACATTATTGTTAGTGCTATAAAGAATTGTGTTTCCCTTTAAATTATTTTCAACTATGAAATGTATGTATTGTAAAAGTTGTTATCAAAAATGACTCCGTTTAACCATAATTTAGCATAAAGCCTACCTGAAATTTTAAACTGCTGTTGCTTTTCAAAAATCCCATTAGTGAAATTAAATTTTGCCCATGTCCTTAAACGTTCTGCAAGGATGGAAACAAGTTGTCCCTAAAGAGCACTTAATGATTTTATGGCTTACTAAAACTGCGCCCTAAACGAAAATAGCGTTCATTTTGTGATTAAACCGAGAAGCTATACCGTGTGTTTCCTTGAATTGTTTTCAATATTATTTAAGTTACTCAGAGTTGAAAATGTTAAGGATTTGAATAATGCAAGGAAAATATGATAAGAACACAAATAAAGGCTAATTGGATGTTGCTTAGCCTTTATCGTTCAACCAAAAAGGGATTTTGGTTAACTAAATTTGCATGCAAAGCCATTCTATTTTGTTGAAATTACAGAGGCGGCTATTCATCGATTATTAATTTTTAAAAATATTTGCCCAAGAAAAAGATGAACATAAAGTGGAAATCCCTTTACGTAAAGCAAAATATTTAATAAAACATTAAATAATGGGTTTGCGACTTCTAAGACCATATAAGTTTCGTATAAGTTTATTTTTTCTCTCAAAACCGTAAAGGTATTGGTATTAGAAATATAAATAATTTATAACAACATTAAGCAAGAGATATCTTATAAAATAATGAATCCATCATAATTGTGGATGCAAACTTAGGATTTCTTAAGCAAATTTGTAATTTGTTTTAACCCACCTTAACTTCTCTACTAAAATGTACAAAAAAGCAAAACTAATTCTAACTATATGTAATATTAACTTAAGAAATTTGTCCTGCTTGTCGGAAACAACCATCGCCATCGCTGAGATTCGAACCTGGGACCTCCGGAATTGAAGGCAAACACTTTATAACTTATTGGAAGCACAGGAAGGAAGGAATTTGGAAGGTAGCACAGGAAAGCGCTAGCTAAGGGTAACTCAAGGCAGGAGAGGAGCTAATTTGTCGTTACGTAAAAAGGGAAACCCAGATCCAATATTGTTATTAAAAATGACTTAAGTACTATAATCTTTAATCAGTCGGTGACAAAGATACCGTAGCAGTTATGCTGGGGATTTAATCCCAAATCCTGTGGTTGGTCTCCAGTTACATCGAAGGTGACTGCGGAGGGTAATAATCGGAGAATGGCGAAGGTTATCAGCATGTCTAAGCACCATACATAAGAAAAAAGAAAGTAATGTGGAAACGAATCCACTTTCACTAACTTTAATAGGCGTGAAGATGTGAACACTACACTTTTTTACTGAACAATTTATCGTCTTTCTAAGAAAGTGGACGGTTCGGGGGAACCCTCAGTCATGGACCACTTACATATTCTATCTAACTGGAACGAAACCGGTCTACTTTTTATGCAAGAACAAAAAGGAGACAAACTGGGATAAGTACAAAACTCGCTCTTAAAAAAGTTTACCAAACGACCTAATTTTGATTCCAGGAAAACGGTCAACACCTTAAGAAAATGTTTGCAATAAAGCTACGTAAGCTTCTTGCCCCGATGGAAATCTTCGAGGTAGGCTAAGACCTCCGTGGTGATCAGCGGAAATTATTGCGCTTAGGAAAGAATGTGTCCTCTCTACAACATCAAACACTCCCACCCTCGTTTTCAATCAAGATGAAATCTAGATTTCATGAAACCTAGAAACCCTGGAGCTACTCTTTGATATTCACTCTCTGAGCAATTCAACGGCAAGATTCATTGAGTTTACAGTAGCTTTTCATTGTAAGGATCCTAGGAGAAATTTTAAATGGACAATTAACAGTTTCAAGAATTTTAAATCACTGGGTTTAGACGGAATAATCTTCCGAGCTTTTAATTCTGTGGCTGAAGGCCGTTTTTGAAGCCTGTTGAAACCTCGCATACATCCATTCTTTATTGTGTACCGATTTCATTAGAAGGGGATAAAGGATCAATTTTCACTCCTTGGGAGGGTTGTTGCAACCCCCAAGGATTGTCTCTCTGGCCTATATCTTTTCGTAATGATTACATTTAAATCATATTTAAATCCTTTTCCTTGTGATTTGTGAGATTCTTCATCGCCTGTGTCATGCCCCGTCGTAAATAGCTTACAGTTGGCTTCTGGCTCAAACAAATACGGATGATCCGAATTTGAATACAAGCAACAACACCAGCACTTTAGGACCAACTAAGATCCCTAAGTATATGTTTGTATCCAGAATCCATACCGAGACTACTGAGGACGAGATCATCACCCATCTTCTCTCTCGTACTGGCGCTACACCGGACACTGTTGCATGTAACTGGATTGGTTCCTAAAGCAATCGCTCTGGCTGTTCTTTTACTGCTTCTTTCAGAGGTCTGGCACCGAAGAGTTTATTTCAGGAAGTGATTACTCTGAGTTTTGGCCTCGAATTTCATTGTACTTGAGTTTGTTCCAAGAACTCGACTCGATAAAACGGTTTAATGAAATTTCGATCTATTATGCAAACGTAACTGGTCTTCGTTCGAAAACGGCAAGGTTCTTTACCAGCTCCAGTGACTTATGCTATAACGCGCCCGTTGTGGTGTTCTCTGCGCTGTACGCTATAATATTTCGTTCAGGCTTGTGAACGTCGCTAACTCCGAAGAATTGGAGGTTTTGTGCATCGCTATTAACCTGCCTGGTAAAACTGTGTATATTGCAATCGCTTATAACTATTACACCAAGTTCTCGTTTTTATGCCTGGCTGTATTGATGCCTTCCGACTAGTTATTTCTTTTCCGTGACTTTAAAATTCCTAGAGTTGACTAGGATCTCTCTAACTCGGAGGACGCATTGATTCATTTTATTCAACATGTTTTCTCTTTTATGGATAGTCTCACTTCTGCTAGTCTCAGGCTGAACATAGACCTTCAGCATATCAAATGATCATGGAAGGTTCTTCGACCTCGTCTTTTCTACTGATTCAGCTGGTATACTTGTAAAACGACGATTGTTGCCTCTGTTTCTGAATGAAGTAATAACACTGCGCTTTATATTGACGTTAGTTATGCCTTTAGTAAGCTTGCGATTAGCGTCGCGTCTTACACGAACAAGATATAAATAAAAAGAGGTTCCTTAGGTTAGCCTTCCTTGGATTAACTTCTTTATATTACCACCGTATGTAGTTAGGCTTAGACAGTTGCATTTGGATACTCGCATGTTTTGATACATCAGTTTCGGCACGCTATATATACTAACTTCTTTTATACTTTATATGTATATTTTTTTAATTCTTTCTTTCTTCGTTGATTATTCTTTCTTGAATTTTGATTTGATAATTTTGTACTTTGCCGTTTGTCATGCATACCTACTGTTGTGAAAATTGTCTTCAATAAAAAAGATAAAAAAAAATTCAATTTAAAACAAATAACGAAAAAGAGATAGTTACATACAAAACTATTCAAGGCAGAAATTGTTAAAATTGTTTCTTACAAAATATTTATTGATTGCAAACTTTTTACTTATTTTAAATTCATATTTAGTTGCCTTATTTTGTTCAAGAGATTTCTTTAAAGTTACTGTTTCCAAGTGTCCTTTTTTAAATTTTGTAGAAAAACTGTCAACTTAAATTCACACATAATCCATCAAGGTCCTTTAGATATTTAAAAAAAGGAAAGGAAAACATGAATACCCTCGAATTTCTGAATGGCATGACGCATTGTAGCAGCATTGACCTTTGTGCAAAATTTTGTTTAAATTTCTGTTAACTTTTCTTGACAGATTCATGTTATTTTCAGATGGTGTCATGATTCATTTTTACCCGCAGGCTAGTTTAGTTTACTTTTGCTATTTATACTGAAACAATAGGAAGCATTATCTATCGTCTACCCAAATTACGTCCTGAAAGAGCATAATCTGTACTACTTGTAGGTAGATACAAGGATGGGATTGTGGTACTTTAAATTTTAGGTTTTCAACCCGCCCACCATTGTTTACAAACAAATAGGTAAGTAATGTCATGGAAATACAAGAAAAGTATGTCCAAGCTTTGTAAAAAGCTTTGGAAATTTACAAAGTGTATAAAATACGGCTAAATACCTTCAAGTTACAAGTTTACAACTCCTCGGTGTGTGTGCATATATTGGAAAGCAATCCCTTACCCCATGTTTTACCTGTGTTAGTATCAGTAAAATATTATGTACAGCTATGTAACTGCAGCTTTGGCAATCACAGCAAATAACGAAAGGAGTAGTAGGACTGAGAGTGAAACCTACTTGGGGCTATATGTTCAGTATTCTGCCATGTGACATAACACTGAAATGTGGGACAATACTGAATAATCTTTGGCACCGGCTTCAATACCACGGCAGCAGATTGTAAAATTCAACAAACATAAAGCAAAATTTGCATGGAAGGAAAATATTGGGCCGTTAGGCTTATTTAATATAAAATTCATGTGTGCTGCTCTTTTTGGAACTATTCAGTCTTTTCAAGACAGGATGACTATACTGGGTAGCTTTCAGAACCTAAAGTAAAAGAACAAGTACTGCAAGGGTGACTTTTTCAAATTGTAGACATTCGTCCGCTCGACTGCACATTGCCGCGGGCAAACCGTATATTGCCAGCTGCTTGCCTTCATTTTATTTAGATGTTCATTCTTTATGAACTTCCAAGGCGTATTGGATGTCAGCACTAACTTGGGAATGGGTGGGTGAAGCTAACAATGAGCGGGCATAAAAAGCTAAAAGGAACTTCAGTGGTGATAACTTAATTTGCGAGAAGCTCTGCAAAGCAATAGGATTTATTTCATGAGTCGGATTACTACAGACATGGATCATTCATTAGTAGGCTGAATAAGGCTACATTCAGGAAGGCCTAAATTTCCGATTCTTGTTAAAGTTTTATGTAGTTTAATTCCTTTTATTATACGAATGACCAATTCGAAAACGTTAGGGCTCTTAGCATTGAGTAAATAATCGCTAATTTGCTAAGGAAATATTTATTGCATAAGTTAAGAATACTGGGAGAAATTTCTCGGGCTGATATGTGGGCTAAAAGCCCTGTAGGTGAATTTTTCTAAAGAACTGCAATAGGTGAATTGATCGAAATTCTTTAATTTTACCAACAGAAGGGATTTGAAATGATAAATTTATTTAGAGACTATGGTAGTTTTCTTTCTTTTATATTATAACTAGTTTTTATCCACACCACATCGCTCGTATATGTGTCTGACAAAGTAAGCTGCCGGAGGGTGACAGCGTTTTTGAAATTAAAAACTGTAGAATGGTAACATTTATAATAACCCTTTTTGGGAATATTCACATCCGAAAAAGCATTTCTCCCTGTTGGCAGGTTGCCGGAAAACCATTTACTTTTTTGTGCCTCCGCTTCCAAAAGACAATCAGAAACTGTCAAGTTAGTAATAGTATATATGTATATCTACCACATCCAGTTCTAATGGACACCATTTTTAACTCTGCTTACATTTTCCCTCTAAGTTTCTGAATTCTAAAGAAACAAAAAAGCTGAATAAAACCAGTACAGCCGTACAAAACACACCAGGTTTTTAAGCCCACTAAAAATAACTAAAATGATAACTATCGTTCTGACAAAAATCAAAACAGGGACTTTTCGAGAAACCTGTATTTTTATTGATCTAACTCCTAAAAGATTTGAATGAATTTTATTATTAAGTTTAAAACTTTCAGTAAGTTCATGTTTTATAAATTTTTTTATTTTTTTAATATACAACATCTGAAAAGTATTATCCCCAAATTTCAAGATGTTTGGACAACAACTTTTGAAGTTACAAGACCAACCGTGCGACAGTACGCACAACGAAAAATAAACGTTCAAGGCTTTCACTCTTATTAACGCTGTACAGTGTACACGTACATCCGAGAGGTTCAAAATACTACCGGTATATTATATCATATCTTTCTAAGTTCCCATAATTATGGGGCATGAGGCGGGAGAAGAAACCCGGCTGAAAAATATAGAACTAATTAAAGCTGAATAGACAAAGCCGTCGATATATCATTAATTAGGAGTATCGACAACGAAAACAGGCCGAAACAACACCGATAATATTGGCAATAGCAGTATAAAAGTTATGGACACATTGCCGGAAAATTTACTCCTATTTCCGTACAAAATTCGGCTTGTTTTCGACTATTTGTTGAGCCATGGTTATGGGGTTCGAGACCAGTTCTCTCCGTAAGTTTTTAAAATTGAATTAAAAAAATACACTTCGTCTCTAGGCTTTAGTCTAGCTCGCAGCAATGCAAAAACAAGACATTCAAGTTTCCTCGCTCCCCTTACCCTAATTCCCATGCTAAATACAGAAAAAAACCCCTCCTACGTGTATATTGTATGATATGTGTTACCAATCAACACGGTCTTAATTTGTCAACTTTTTCATATCCCACGTGACACGACCGATACGGTAAAGTATCACGTCAGAGATAACACAAGACCGATAAGGGTTAATATTTAGGCATGTTTTCGGTGTAATTGAGGCCTAAGCGTCGGCCTTATGTTCACTACCTATGCTAGTATTCGGCGCATTCATGGCTCTTTCTACCATTCAAATTTTGAGTCTAAGATACACCGAAGTGTTATTATTTTCGACTTCTTATTTTTACATGAGGCTTTACACGATTCATACTCTAACCCTAACTCAGCCCAAATGGCCCGTAATCTGTTGGGGTTCGAACCTGAGAACTACGGTATGGATGGCCCACGAAAATCGATACGATTTCAGCTATACTCAACCGCTCTAAACCTATGGCGAAAGTTTAAGCTCTTAATGAATTCCAGTTTTTGCTATTAATAAAAAAGAGTGCATTGGACTTGTTCAAAAGCGTATAGGTATCCAGCTACGCCAGTGTAACAAAAATAATAAAGGACTCGGGAAAAAAGATAAACTAACTTGATTATTGATATACTCACTATGTTTTATGAATTAGCTGAAGCTGTAGCTCAAAGGAAAATATGACAAATGACAAAGATAAACTAACTTGATTAGAAATTAGAATTAGCTGAAGCTGTAGCTCAAAGGAAAATATGACAAATGATATATGGGTGACATTTTCCATTATAATTCATACCGTAAAAATCCGCCGCACCAAAACTGTCCCGATGGCGCTGAATCATGGTGCTCATATCAGCAGGCCAAAGTCAATAATATATTTGATGTTTACTAATTTAATTACAAGCCTATCGATGTTTTGACTGGTATAAAGCCTATGTATATACACAAGGCTAAGTTGCGATAATTTAATATAATGGCGATTTTGGGAGGAGTTGAGATTATCTCTATATTCTTCTGCATACATAGTCGAGGTCTTTGACCCAACGCAAACTTGACTCTAAATTTCTTCCCTCAAGCCGGCTTTCGGACGTGAGCCCGACGCACACGTAAGATAATTTGCTCCGACTCAATTTTATGTGAGAATGCGGGTTGAGTTAGTGTTGTTTTGATTGTTCAGAAAACGACATTCTGCGACATTTCAAAATCCTGTGCTAAATATCCAATATGTACTTATATTTGTGTTCTGCCCACGAGATATAGAATCAAAAGAGGACCGTGTGCGTTGGCTGTTTCAGACTGCTTTTGCCACATATTATGCCTTCAAAGTTTCTGGTAGCCAGTAGTGATGGGCAAACTCGGTCACTTTGCTGACTCAGGTCATACGAGTCATTTGACACAAAATTCGGTCGTTTGGTACCGAATCGTTCGCGACCGACACATCACTAGTAATCTGTGCCAGTATATCGTGCAGTACTATGTTGAACTGTGTGGACGACATTAGGCGTCCCAGTTTGACCCCTGATTCGATGTATCTACCGCATTTTCTGCACCTTTATATAGTTCTTTTATAATGTCAATGTATTTTTTTTTGTATGCTACGTTTCCAAAGGAAAGTCCATACTTGCCTCTCTATTAAAAGTGTCGAATGCTTTACGGAAGTCCACGATTGGATGTATATCGCTATAGGTCTATTCTCTGCTTGGCAAATTAGTCTTTTGGAAAACACTAGAGAGGAAATGCAATCTAGACTTTCTGCGTAGAATTTAGAAGGTGGCCGGTACAGGTAAATGGGATCTTTATGTGTGACGCCAATGGCGACACTAGAGGTTAAGCTTGATCTGCTCGACCTATACGCCACGGCATTAGCAGCGACTAGTGCACGCAAGCTGAATGCTACATTATGGCGGCAAGATAGGCCATACGACCACTCAGGAATTTACAGATTATCAGGCCCCAGTTCTAAACTTTAGGAAAGGTTTTAATGCAAAGTATCCTATAAGAAATGAATGGGAAAGGAACGAAGTGGTAGGAATAATAAAAACATTCATGTATGCGAGCGTATCAAAAATGAATGTGTTAGCACTGCTTGTGTCTCAACGAGAAAATATCGCTAAGGAAAACCGCATTTCCATTGATAGTTAAGGCTATCATTAAGGTGCTGAAAGCTGTGCCGGTACATCAAACGTCATGCAATAATGCAAAGATTGTTAAGAGGTAAAATCCAACTGCAGTTAGGTGACCTAATGCTCAGTAGAAGCTGGAAGAGGTACTGAAAGGGATATCTGGATATGTATTGTTACTTCGAAAATGGTGGTCTCAGGAAATGAAATTTGTTTTTCACAAAATCTTTTGGCATGACTTTTACTTTTATTTGGAGGGTTGGAAAAAATACTAATTTAAAAATAAAAAAATAAAACGCCTACAGGGTCGATGGTTATTAAGGTTACAAAAAATTTTGGATTTAAAATTTTTGAATCAAATAATTATAGCTACAGTTATGAATTAGGCCAGGTTAAGAAAATTCGTTTGAAGAAAAACGCGATTGATAGTTAAAGTTCGTTGATTCCGGCCTTAGAGAACGTAATTTCTCCGTCACCGGTCCTATGCTCCTATGTCAGCAGGTGTACAGGTAAGCGGCCATAACTTCGTCATTTTCGTGATTTTTGATTTTTTTTTACATATTTTTGAAAATATGTACTCACAGAAAATACAAGGAAAAAAATCCAAGTTTTTGAACAACTCGAAAAATATTTTCCTTTTTTTACTGTTCGCAAGAAATAAAGTACACAATTTGTTGAAAAGGAACTTCTATTACTACAGTTAGGAGTGAAATACGAAAAAAAACGTATTTCTGGTTACCGATGGAGTTTTACATAACTCAGGTGGATGGAAACAAAACTCGAAAATTTTCCAATAGTTGGTTTAGAGTTTGTGGGCAAAAGACGGATCTCAAGCATTTATCTGAACGAATTCAAAAATATAAATATAAACGAATTTCGACAATACCCTAAAGTTATTAATAGTTTTGGTTATTTTTTTATACATATGTTATACAAGCTGTTTAAGTGAGATGTAATTGCGTTACTTGTTACTTTTCTCACGAGCTGCCACTATTCCCCAACACAAATTATTTGTTGGTCATACTGACACTAAAACTTAGCTGAAAATTGACAGGCTAAGAGTAAAAATGAACTATCTACAAGGTCCGAGCAAAAGTTGCTTAGAAAATGTTCCGTACAAGAAAACAAAAAAAAGATTGTGAGATTCCGGGAAAAAACTAATCAGAGAAAAACTCAGAGCAAAAAGGACTTAACTATTTAACTGCATTAACTTTGCATTACTTTGTGTAGTTAAGGCGTTTTTGCCAGAATATTTTCTCTGATTCGTTTTTGACTGGAAACCCAGGCGGTTCGTTTTTATAGGGAAAATTTCTAAGCCACTCAGACCTTGCAGATAGGTCATTTTACTCCTAGCCTGTCAACTAAAATTAGAAGGAATGGAAAGTCTGTTTCAATTGTACTGAATGCATTTTTATCTGCAAATTTAAGAAAAGTTGAAACAGGTACTATTTAAAATTACTCCTTTTGACAATATATTTTCAACTAATGTACTGTACCAAAGGATTGTATTAGTAAAATTGTTTTCTATTGAATCAGCCAAAAATTTTTTATTATTAATAGATTTAAAACTAACGCTTTTGTATGTAAGCATGTAGGCACATTTACCAATATATCCTTGAACAAAAGTCCCTTTCAAATTAATTATTTCGACCGACCTTTAATGGAATTGTTTGATATTTCGTAAGCTGAGCAAGTACATAGGTATTACATAAATGACAGAAGAACAAATTAACCCCGCATATTTAATAACTACCATCACGAGTTAGTTGATAGATCCTAAATCTATTTACTTAATAACTAGACATTGGAAAACAAATATTAAATGAAATTGGATTAGCATCAAAGGTGAACTAAATTCAAAAAATTGTCACATGGCAATTTGCCAAACAAATCCGATGAGTAAATATAAAACACGTTGATATAGAGTTTAATTTTAGATTGAAATTGTTCAGAACTAGTTCAAAAGGAGATTTTGTATTTATAGTTGTATTCGTTGGAAAATTTTGTTAATTTTGTTACCTTCCTCTACCCGTTACCCACTTTGCCGCATACTTCAGAAATAATTTTCATTCAAACTGACCTAAATATTTACGTTTCTACTGCGGTTATTTTTTTTTTCACCAGAGCCAAGGTATGATGCCAAGGAATTTTATCACTTGCCAAGAAGAAATCTTAAATCAGTTTCCGCTTCTCTTGATTTTTCATTACCTTCTTAGCGAGTTATTGTTCCTTAAGTTCAATAGAACAATCTTATGAACCTTGGGCACATAAAAATCCAGTGCGAAGCTACTTTCTTATATATTATTTAAAAGGGATAGTTGCTGAGGGTAATCCTGTAGCATTTCATGGTGTCTGTGTCCGACAAGATTTACAACGTGTGTTTCGTTTTGAGTAGGGATTTGACTATAACATATTAACGAGACTTACTTATGAATGATCATTGTATCCAAATAATATCCGCCTCCATTGGTATAGTAACGTAAACTTAGATAACACAGGTTCACACCTGTTCATTGAACACTCAATCAAATTTCTCCCACGTTGAACATTTTGAATTTTCACGGATTTGCTAAACAGAACTGTTGGCTAGACCATTTGACAATATGCGCACATTGTTACGAAAAACAGAAAGGCGTTCTCAAAACGTACTAAACAAAGTCAACTATATATATATACTATAGCTGTGTATACATATTAATATGACACAGATCTAATTTATTTTCGCATTTTGTGCAGTAGTAAAAACGAAACAGAACTGCCAACACGTTTACAAACACATTTTCACTGGCAATAAATTTTGTGATAACTGAATATAAAAGCAGGACAAAATGTGAAAAGAGAAGATCCACTGTAACACGAGCACAAGAAAGACACGAGGACTTTGGATTTTCCTTTATTTCATATATTTTTCTTGACACCATAAAAACACTTAACACTTGGTTATAATATTTAAGACTCCTTTCTTTGTAAACCGGAACAATAGGCGGAAAAATCGCGGATGCTGCGGTCTTTCTTTTCGTTTGCGTCTCACTAGAGCATTCGGCTGCAAATCCTTGTACGCTTATTTCATGAAATCTTAGAAAAAAAAACGGATGCAAACAGACACGTACAAGAAGATAAACGCGGGTAACTCTCACTGGTAGAATATAAGGCTCTGAACACAATGCAAGCAAGAATAATTTGGGGCTGGAACTAGTTTGCCCCCATTTGAAAAAAATTCCACGGCAATATTGAAAAGTTTTGTTCAATACGATAGTCTTCAATAACCAAAATCCATTTCTGTTTCGTGTTTTATTAACAAATTTCCGATTCTGTTGAGAACAACTAGTCGGGCGGTCGAGGTATCTTGAGGGAAATGTGAGCTCAACGAGCTTTAAGCGCTGTGAATTAATATGACAAGTACGCACACTGGGAGTATATTTGCGCGGGGGTTGGATTCCATATCGCGAAGATTCAACCACACCAAGTAATGACAATGTAAACTTTTCCTTGGTTAAGTGTGTATTTGTGGGCATGCGCCCTACAACTTCATTATATGAAAATTTTTACTGAAGTTGAAGCTTTCCGTAACTTTTGCGGGGAAGAGGACGAAGTTTTTTAATATTTTCTGGACAGAAAGGTGCTTTGATAAGCTTTTTACAGAAAAGTGTAATTTTAAGGATAAGTCAGAGGAAAGGAGAAAAAAATGGGTTTAATATCACATATTGGTAACAGGGTGAAAGTTATTGGAACTGGAACACTACTGCTTAACAATTTTAATAGGTATTCAAACACACGCATACATATCACTGATTTAGCCCCTTATACACCTAGGCAAGTGTGAGTATCTTTTGTGATACCTGGACTTCGTGATGCATATACCTGAACCGAAGTTGTAAGGAATTCCAGAGAGGCCAATTCCTTTTCAAATTCTACAGTGTAAGAAATTTGAAGTCTGCTCAAAACTTTTAGGAATGTTAACATTTTGTAATATTTGCTTAGAACCACTTTTGCCATCTTATATTACGAACAAATTAGTTCACAACTAATCATAAAGATATCTTATATAAATAAAGTTGTTCAAATATACCTAACTCTGCATATTTGTTAACTTACACTTAGACGGACTGTAGGGTAGGTCATTTGGAAATTTTTTTTCTCAAGAAATACTCTAAGGCCTTTAATTTCTATGACAATCACTCGAAAGCTTCTCAATGGGAAAACCTCCAAGTACTCTTGTCAGACGTCAGTTAATAACAGTACTATTTTACTTAGACAGAAAATAATTTGAAGTAAGTATTCTCTGTCTCCTTCAAAATACCACAAGTCTCCAGACGTAGTCCCTAAGCGCATAGATTAAAATGTAATAAGTGAAACAACCGAATTACTTCAAATATTTGCCAATTTTAAATTTCACTAGAAAAAATATCAAAAATAATTTATACTAGTTAATAGAAAAAATTATTTCGGGAATAATTCATGAGGTACAGTGTGCGTTGTTCGTATAGGTTATCTTTGCTACTGGCAAAATCAGCTGTGGTGTGATTAAATAAAGACTTTTTTTGCTAATTTCACGAATTCGCTACTTCCCCTGAGCTTTTATTAAGAAATTAAAATAATCCACTCCGTCTGTGGGCTGTTGTCTAGCTCGCAGCAATGCAAAAACAAGACATTCAAGTTTCCTCACTTCCCATTTCCTTCCAAATTCCTCCAAAGGGTTGTCTCCTAGGCTTTGGCCACAGCGTATAAAAAAAATCAGTTTTACTTGCTGTGTCCCTATTTCCAAATCTAACAACTCATGTTCTAGCCTGTCTTGGTTCGATTGCTCCTTAAAACGACTAAAGAATGCTAAAACTAAGGGCTTGAAGAGCTTTTGTTCCTCAGATAGCGCCGCTGATTATTTAACTTATACCAATTTACGCAGTCAATTTTTATCTGACTTAATGTTTTCTTATAATAACTATATTGACAGAATGAAAGCATCCTTGCGCATCGATTCTAAGCGATTTTGTCGGGTCGTTAACTTGAAGCGCTATTCTGATGGCTATCTTTGTCGATTTTTCTCTTGAATCCAAAGACCTTTTACTTGATGAAGCTTAGATTTTAAAGAAAATTTATACTTTGGCCGATAATTTTTCAATCGGCACTGATGGTACATCCGCTTAATTCGTGAAAAGATATGGTTGCTCTCTTGCTTTTATCCTGTGTTATTTATTTTATTCTGTGTTATTATTTCTGTCAACTCGTTGTGGTGTTTTTCCAAAAGCTTGGAAGACTTTCTGAAATATTTTTCTGCACCAGGGTGTTAAATGCGAACTATGGAGCAATTGCTAATCTTTGCTGTATATCCAAGAATTTTGAGGCTATTATTTGCGAGTTTCTTTACTTGCACAAACGGTCCCAACGGTTACAAACGGTTGTTGCAGCCGTTCCAACATGGCTCCATAAGGGGTAAATGAACTACCACCAATTTATTGGAATTTTTAATCTTTTGTATCTCTTAGGTGGTAAGCAAGTTGATTGTATTTTGATCGACTTTAGCAAAGCATTCGATAGAATAAATCATCGAATGTTTGTTCTAAAGCACTCCCTTCTCGGATTCCTGCGAGTTTTTGTAAATTGTATTCATTCGTAGTTATATGAGCGCACTCAGCGAGTTTCTTTCGTGGAGCTCTGTCTGATGTTATTTTCAATACTTCCGGGGTATCACAGGGCTCCGACCTCGGGCCATTTTTATTTATGATTAACATCAATGTTATACATATCTACGGCGCTGGTTGTCAAAATTGGTGTTTAGATTTGACTTTAACATATATGGTTGCCCTTTAACAAAACTTAGACTAAGAACCTGGGCGTCTGGCTTAATTCCCAATTTTCTTTCGAGGATCATTTTGATGCCATAGTTACCAAAACCAACTCTGCGTTTCGAGAAGAGATGGTCAAAGGAATTTGATGACCCCTACATCACAAAGCTTTTCTGTTGCACTTTTGTCAGGCCCATTCTGGAATATGCCTCTCCAGTCTGGTAACCCCAAAAAGCCCAAGTCCAAGTCCAAAAAGCCTTCTCGAGTTCTAAAGATGAGGCGTTTGTCACCAAACTAGCCGGATGCGCTGTTTTAAATCAAATTGCCATCCTTGCCATGGAACTGTGACATTCCTGTCAGCTGTACTAAATATACCACTTCATTCTGTAGTTCAGTAAGTATTCTGCAGAATTATTTCCTCTGCTGCGCTATGTAGTCACTTTCTTGAATTCTAGCAACTTTCTCTTGGAAAAATGGTGGCAATTTGGAGCTGAGATTGTGATTTTACATTTAAAAATTGTACTTTATTTATTTATATATAAAAAAAGTTAAGTATAAAAACAGTGGGTTGCCAAAATGTGGATAATTCTATAAGGAAGCTCTGGTAAAAATTTAAACTAAATCGGTCGATTAGTTCTCGCTTCTTAAAAGTTTCAAGTGAGCGCAGCAAGGAAGGAATAGGAGCAACCACTTTCCACTGAAACGTCGTTAATTTTGCCAATTTTGTTGTGACAGTATAATTTAGAGGTAGTACTATCGAATAAAGTAATTTTTGAAAATCGTTTTTTTTTCCAATTTACCTAGGTGCTTGTTAGTTTGATTCTAATTATAGTACCGACTGCAGCTCACCGAAAAGCGCGTATGTTTTAAGTTTCTTTCTTCTCCAATTGACAATACTATGCAAATTTAAAAGATTGTCGATAATGTTTTCGATACCATTATTAAAAGCATTGCGATGTTCCGACTACAATATGTTTCTGTTCATAAAAATGCCGGTAAGAACATTATACAACCAATCAAGCAACGATAATCCTCTACAACTACATACATCGGAAACGTCTTGCTTTTTAAACAACGGCGTTATAATTGATTTGTGAAACGAAGACGGAATGGATTTATACTCGTATGTTTCATTAATAATATATCTAAAATATCACGAAGAAAGCCATGTGGGACACTCTTATATTCAATAGTAATTCGATCAATGTTGGAAGCTTTATTATGTTTCGCGTTCATGAGTGCAAGATGAAGTTCGGTAAGGAACCGTTCATATATTACATAAGCAAAGTTTTAACAATTTTAAACCCTTCCCGCCCTCTTGCCAGCAAAAGTAAATAAAGCTCCCCCAGGGGGGGAGTAGTTAGTAAATAGTGAATTGTAAACTGTGCAGTTTTGTGTAAGTTTTGTATTACTTTATCTTTATATGCGATATTAAGTTTAGCGTAAATTAGTGTAAACTACCACTTTTTACTTTTGCCAAAATTTTGAGATAGTATAGAGAACTTCCAGTTATAAGGGTTCGAGCGTATATTTCCTAATATTAATTTAATTAACTTATAATTTGCTTAAGAGTGAACATTAAGGAATATTGATGTTTATTTTACTATCTCCGCGAAGTCATTATCGTGCGAAGAAAAACTAACAAAGCCATTATATAGGCGCCAAAGGAGCTACAAATCATTTTCACTCATAAAATGTACGCGCACATTAGAATCCCACGAGAGCTTATTTTCTGCTGAAATTGGGTATTACGTTTCTACCAAAGATATTAAAATGGCAGATAGCTTTTCAGTTGTTTAATTTACCTACACACTACACCCCCATAACGGGGTAGAAATGATGCAATTTTCTAGTCAGTTGAGGGTTGTTATGATGTGGTGAAACAAAAATGCATTTGTATTATATAAAAGCAACAGTAAATTATTAAAACATAACTTATTGTTCTTTACGTACAGTGAGTGCGACTATAAAGAATCATTATTCTACAGGGTGTTTCAGATTTGATGTGCCGAAATGAGTGGGGTGATAGATCTTACCTAGGCAAATAAAAAATTATCTAGGTGAGATAATAAGATGGGCAATGCAATAAAAATAAAAAAGGGGTGTACTAATTACATGAATTTCGGAGCCAGTTTGGGAAAATTCTGAATTTCAGGTAATCGCAAACCATTTTTTTCACTTTTGGATGTGACTGCACCTGCAATGGTAGGAGTTAGATCAATATTGTTGACAATTTTGGAAAGATCGTTGGGATAGTAGCATCCTATCTTATATTGTAAAAATAAGATGGTGTAGATTTCATCTAAATCGATTAAGTAGATCTGGAGATATTTTGTCCACCAGTTTGATTACAGAAGTTTTGAGAAAAACGCAAAATAAAAAGATTTACCGCGCCAGCACTAAGCATGTATCGTCTTGCATTTTCCGAAGAAGCAAAATGTCGTCATTGAAGTAAGTGTTAACATATTGGCCTTACATCCCGGAGGTCCCAGGTTTGAAGCCTAGCGGCGGAGATTCATGGTTGTTTCCTGTTGACCAGGCTATTGAGGGTTGCAGAGTAAGTTGGTGGTTCGGCATCCACCTTAAATTTTAGGTTCACTTGCAATCGTCGTCTCGAATCGTGTGAAGTACAGCTCCCGAACCATGTTCCACAGGGGGTTACGGGAACTAGAGAGGGAGATATCTTACAAAACTTATTGCAGGACTTTGTCCTTTCACATCTATCCTGTTGCTAGCTGAGTTGCCGGCCTATTCTCTGTCGCGCTCATTTAAAATTGCTGTAACTCCGGTAATAATTAGAATTTCGGCATTCGGAAACGCTTAAAATATTCTTTAACGTATACCTAAGTAATAAATTTAGGCCCAAGAAAAAAAATTTATTTTCTGAAAATCTCAAGGTATTAACTCCTTATTTAACATAACAAATATGTGTGCTTTAGACAAATAAACCATCCTACTACTACAAAGCTCTTTAAGGCTTAGTTGGGCCTTAAACAAATTCCTAGCGTTGGAATAGTGATCCTAAAAAAACCTGAAATCTTTTGGAAGGTGAATATGTTTATATGCCTGAACTTTTCCTGATTGAAAATACGAATCAACAGTTAGCGAATTCTAGGAGAACCTTAATTGATTTGTTTTAGGGTAAGGCGTTAGGACCGGAAAAGTTTCAGAGTTCAAGCTATCAGGGAAATTTATACATAGCGTTGCTAAAACACCTACAGTATTGGCCAAAACTAAAACATGAATTCTCTGAAGCCAAGTCTGATACAGCTTAGAGGTATACCTAGGACGGTTGTACTGTTGAAACCTTCCTTTTAGTGGTACCTCCTCCTCCGCGTGTGGCAGCATTATGTTCTTTAATATGTTAACGTACATGTAACAATGTTATCAATTCTATTAAATTCAGTCACACTCCTGAAAAGCAGTGAATTACCATGACATTACCTCTATGCTTGGTTGTTGGGGTGCAGTACTTAGGGTTTAGTGTTTGATTTTTTGGTCTTCTGCCATGTGTTATTCCCTCAGAACCGTTTTAATTATGCTTCGATTTTTCGAACAATAAAGCGGGTTTCCATTTTTAAATACTCTAATACAAATAAACATTGGTAAATTTTACTTTGATTTTCTGGTATCTTTAGGGTTCCGTACCAAGATAAAAAAAGAAATGCTTTTTGTGCGACTTCGTCTGCTTATCTGTACTACTAATACTATCTATAGTACTTGACATTTGGACTCGTCTTAACTAATGTTTTTAATAAATGCCCAACTTTATTGCAAATGAAAAAATTTCAAAAATATTTTTATTTTCATTGCAAAAGGGGCCGAAAGTTGGAGGGGACAATATCTGAAAATGGGGTTACTAAATTACTAAGTTACTAAATCCTATGAAAGGGCTTCATTTGCATATTATAAAAATCTTTAAAAAATACCAATCCCCCCCCCCCCCATTCCCCTTCTTATCTCCGAAGCTTGCAAAACCAAAAATATGAAATAATTAGAGTTGATAGAGATTTATGTAGATATTACAGAAAAAAAAAAACTTTAAAACTGTCGTCATTTTTCGACCATTGCTCAATGCGTCAATATACATATTAGCTTCGAGTCCTTAGCTGACGCTATAACTAGTTAAAAAATGAATGAAGAGTAGGACTACTTTTAAACCGAATCGGAAATGTACATGTATATTAAATTGTAGATGTTTAACTATGTTATCTAACAGACTATAAATTCCTTACTCAACTTAATGTATACAGTGTTAATCAGTCATACATAACTTAAGCTAAACTTAAAAGTAAAAAATTCCAACAGATATTTCAATAACGAATGTATGTACGAGTATATTGCTTAAAATGCATACCAAAAATTGTTTATGTAAGACTACATGCTGGAAAAGCTTCGTGGTACTGAAGGAAAACTTAAGAGGAATTCTCCAAAGCTCTCAATACATTTTAACAATTATCTATTTGCAACGCATGCTTCGTTGATGTGAAATACAAACACTGGGACACTATCCTATCCCAAATATGAACCGGGTACAATGGCTTCAAGAGAATGCAGGTCGAGGTCGTTCCTTCGCATTTCACCCACAAAAAGCTTCTATAGTAAAAGGAGCTTAAAGGTACCGTCAATTAACGCGCCTGAAACGGTGTCACATAGGAAAGGTTTTAGTAGGTTCCTACCAACTGATAAATCTGGAAGATTCAGTCTATAGCTTTTTATTAAAAATGAATTAAATTAAATCTGTGGGAACATTTAAAACTATCACGAGTCAATTTCAAATATCTAATAAATTCAAAGGACGTGTAATATAACTTTGTGCAATCCTTTAATTTGTTAACATTAAAAATAAAAATAAATAGGATTAATTAAAGAAGGTAATAAAGATTATCGGGCCGAGTAGGGTCGATTGGTTGAATATCACCACCATGAATCACCACGCCATGGATAAAGAGCTAAAACTAGAAGTAATTTTTTTGCTAAAATGAATAAGCTATTTGAAGTAACAAATAGTCACCCACCTCTTATACGGGGTTTCGAAAATTTCAATTTTCTTTTCACAGCGAAGAAATCTGCAGTTTACTGCTCCAAAAAATTATGACACTTTAATTTGAGCTCGAGTTTTTTGACCTCCTCCTATTCCTAATTGAACCATTTATGTATTTAATTTTTTAAGATGCCTGCCACAAAAAAATTAATGTTAAAGAAAACCGGCTAAGTTCAAAAACTGCAGTATTTTAGTATAAGTCGAAAAATGATGAGTTCTTTTAAAACGTACATATAATGTAACAATTTCAGTAAGTATTTTAAATAATGTAAATTTAAGAAGTAATCGTTGTCTTTATTTCAAACCGTGTCTTTAATAAATTCATGCAACAGAACAGATTTCTATATACAGTGATGTATATTAAATATTTTATACCCCTAAAAAAACCCTGGAAGTTAAACACTGCATACATCTTGAGGTAAGCACTTGAATAAAATATGTCCAGAAAGACTGTGGATTACAAAAGGTTACTCATTTTCGCATTTTAAATCGCAGCATTATCTTGCAGGGAAATAAAGTATGTGGTATACCTACCTCAAAAGAACTACAAGTCTCAAGCCGGTGGGAAGATAACATTAATCAATTACTTAAATAATTTTAAAAGCAGTTTAATTTTTTAGAAAATTTGTATGCTTAATTAGTTTTATTTTATTACAAATTATGGAAGAACAAGCAAAGAATAAAAATGTATTTAAAGAAATTAGCATAACAACAAAATCAAATATATTAGTGCGATTAAAAAAATCAAACTTTGGATTACGTATCTAAGACTTCACCAATATTTTAACGTATATATTTGAGCAAACTCAACGTAATTTGAAAGAGGAAGACTTGTACTATAAGGTCCCACACATAATTTTTTGAAAAAGAAAAACATCGCGGTGCTACATAATGTCAAATATGAGAAAAAACAGTGTTTTCGCACTTTTAGGTTAAAATATCTCAAAATTTTACGTGATAGAGCAATTCTGTGCCCGGATTCGGTTTCAGCGGGAAAAATTACCTCGGAAACAACTATTGTCCAGGTGAAAACAATTTAAAAAATTTCACAGGCCTGTGTTATCTAATGAAATACGTAAATCCCTAAGTATAATAGGAGCACCCCAGTTTAAGGAAATGTTTATATACATTTTGAGTTCGAAAATGATCTATTTAGTTAATGCCTCACAACTTTCTTTTTTTAATTTTTTATAATCAAAGTTATGTATAAAAGTAATCCTTAGCGATTGTTTACTGTATATCAATCTACAAAGTGATTTCTCACTGTAAAATGAGATACGAAATTTATACAAGAGTAGTTTGACTGTTTGGAATTAGAAAATCACATATTAACTACATTTTATAGTAATTTATAATTTTTATTTTTTATTTATTTGAAAATTATGTGAAAAAATGTACATATATTCTAAGCAATCATGTTTAGTATCGTAGGGGTTGGTACTCAATTGGATTTCGTTTGTAATACAGTTTCAGGAATATATTTGATAAAATTAGCCAAAAATTGTTCTCGGCGATTTTTGATTTCCGCGTACAGTCAATCGCCGTTTATTCGGTAAAGGACGGTGACCATACTATTGAATGTAAGCTGAAGGCCTTCTGGCGTTTCAGGTGCGAATTTGTAAACATTACGCACTTGATTTATTTTATGATAATTTGGATCGCTTGTAGCAATTTTGGTGTTTAATTTTCTACCTTCTTGAATTCTACTTTCTTTAAGAGAGACTCTCACATCAATATAATTAGCAGAAAAAATTCTCTCGCACCCACTTCTGTTGCGTTCAAAGTACCATTCTTCGTTCAATATTTGAAGAATATAAATTTTTCCGTTGCCTCTAAAGCTGAGATATTCATCTTCCACTCCTTCAAAATCATAGACAGCGATACTATAGCTCGGCCCCTCCATCTCACTATCATAAATTAGATAAACAGTATCAAACTTGCCTGTAACCACCCCAATTACTTCACTGACTTTTATGTTTGATGGAGGTTGTGATGGTGGACAATTGGGCATTGGTGGAGAAGGAAGCGAGCCATCCAAATAATCAGAGTCTCCCAATACACTCTTTTTGAGGTCGAATGTAAAATCGGAAGGCTTTACCTTTCCATATATACCGGAGATGTATTTCGATTACTTGGTACAATATGTGATGTTGTTGGTTTAATAATTGTAGGCATAGCCAATGCCGGGACAGGAGGTAGCACAATTTTTACATTACATAGAATATCATCAGTTTGGGTTTTATTTATGTGGTGAAGGTTTTTTACAAGTTGCGAAAGTCTTAGATCATTAATGTTAGGATTAATGCTACTTTGAAACGGGTCACTTCTGATAGGTTTAAATGGGTCCCCAGGGCTTGCAATCAAAAATATTTGATAATCCATTAATTGATTATGGAGGCCCAGGTTTCTTCAAAACTGCATCTCCTTTTATTGCATTCAAGTTTACCTTTTTACAGCCACTTCTTTATTATTATATCATTTTTCACCATAACTTGGTGCTTCATATCTTACCTGTGTTAGAAAGCTATTTAATGAAGTACTTGAAGTTATTTTGCTGTATCTTGGTTCTATACTGAGGAGGTCGTGATGGGATAGTCATAATTCTTCAATTTGTAACACTTAAAAAATCGTCGATATTCTGTCTCATAATCTAAATTTTTTTTTTCAATTCAATTTTCATAGTTTTCAAAAGCCTTACATATTCCATAGAATATAAATCAATTTTCCTCTTTTTTGCTGGTACAGCTGTTTTTGAGAAATTCTGCACACCGATCATAGTAGGATAGGAATGGGAGTAAAGAAATTTGGTTTGACTAGTAGCCCACCGTGTTCCGATTTTTTTATAGCAGAAAATCCTTAGAACGGTCTATGTAAATTACATGTGGCAGAATACGACTTTGAAATACTGAATATTGTGCAGTCCGGAAGAGTGTGGCTGGATCCTCGATGATAAAAAACTAATACCACTTTGGTTCATCGGTGATCCGGCACATTTAACTGATGAGATTCAGAGCGATAAAAGAGCGACGGATTAATGCGATGATGTTTAAGTATCTTGAATGCCAGGAAGGCAACGACTCTTATATGAAAGATAGTTCAGATAGCGAGTAGTTTTGAAAGGATTAGTTTGCATTGTTACATATTTTAACAAAGTAAAATAATAAAATTTCGAATCATTTCATAATAACTTTACAACCAAGAATACCCAAGAAAAAATCGAAGCAGTAAATATTATTATTATTATATCTAATTTTGTCGAAAAATACCACAGAAAAATCGCGGAAATGAAATAGTAACTTAACGATATATTTAATATGGTTAAAAATGTTCGAAAACATGCTTAAAATATCGGCAATATGCCCTTTACTGTGGAGTGTTTGTAACGCACGCGCCAAGAGTGGAGTCCAAAAAACTCGACTTCCGGCAGTCAGACCGAAGGCAAACAAAGTTATTTGGAAAGGTATAGGCCATAATTTGCATGTAAAATTTTAATATAGAAATATATACAAATACTTAGCTTACTCATAAAATCGACTCTACAAAATTCCAAGAAACTAAATAACAAAACAATTTCAGAATTTTCACAAATTCCTGTGAAGGAAAATTTAAAATAAAGTTTTTTTAAAGTGTTGCAAAGTATTTAAGCTTGAAGATTAAATTACAAATTAAAATCCCCCCCCCCCCCCCCTCTTATTTAATACCCCATAGCCCATAGATGGTGCACTATAAAGCTGACACCTCCAAACCACCTGCCAACATTTGTAGTCAGATTT
Organism: Leptarthrus brevirostris; assembly: GCA_964036015.1. NCBI lineage: Eukaryota > Metazoa > Arthropoda > Insecta > Diptera > Asilidae > Leptarthrus > Leptarthrus brevirostris. The sequence goes on along the minus strand of OZ038373.1, from coordinate 145,810,805 downwards.
ATTTTAATGTTTTCCTTTGATGTAACATCTTCACTTCAAGTTATAAAAGACAGGCTGAGAGTAAAATTTACCTATTTACAAGGTCTGAGCAAAAGTGGCTTAGAAAACATTTTACGCAAAAATGAACCACGTGAAATTCCGGGCAAAAACGAATCAGCGAAAATTTCGAGCAAAAATGACTTAACTTAACTACCCTAACTTTGCATTACTTTGTAGTTAAGGCGTTTAAGGCCGGAGTTTTTCTGAGTCGTTTTTGCGCGGACGATTTTCTAAGCCACTTTTGCTCGGACCTTGTAGATAGATCATTTTTACTCTCAGCCTGTCAAATCATGAAAGGATAAGACTAATAGATCAAAAAAAGTCTAATACTATTCCGAGCCAATCCAAAAATTGCTACTAGGAATTATTTAATTAATTTTTGGTAGTTTACAAAAACAGTACTTCATTTTTAACCTCGAACTTTGATCGTGATTAATATTATGAAACAGTATGAAGAATGAGTTTCCAGACGTTGCGATTTGGACAACTAATTTCCAAGTCATTCATTTTAGTTTTCGGAAACCGAAAGAATAAAACAGATTTAGTCCTAGATAATGTCTTCAGCAGAAGAAATGCGTCGGACTGTAATTTAAAATTAAAAAATTGTGAAAAAGAAACTGTTCTACGATACTAAAAAATGTTAAATATAAAGTAGTTCAAATTTCACAAGCTCCAATTCTGTATGGTCTATCGTTGCCAGATGTACCATAATTATAGTATTCGTACCAGGATTTTCATGGTGTACCAAACCTTATTTTTACCAATTGAGCGCGCGAATGCAAAAACCACCTGAACACGGGAAAACGCAAATGCACTCCGGTGGTTCTTGCATCCGCGACCTCAATTTTAGTATTATTCACATTTTATCGATAAAAATATTTAACCCAAATATTACCCACTGGGTAAATTTAGGATTTTAGGAATAGTTAGGAACTGCCATAACAGATTTATATGCACAGGTTGAATCGAATGAATATTAGGTACTTCAACTGGCTTCAATGTTTGGCTTTTAAGAACCTGAGATTTCCCAAAGAGCTGCGTTTGTCGACAATGTAAATGATTCCCAATTACCAATAATAGATCTACTGTTTTTCTTCATAATCACGTGTAAACAAGTTCGTGCAGGCTAATTCAAATCGGTTTTTGCAAGATAAAAATTGAGCACTTTTATAGCCTAAAATGTTTTTCTAGTTGTTTATGAGGTTTCATATTAGGTCAGATTAGGTTAATTACTGGTAACTTAATTACAATTAGGTTAATTACTATTAGTTTAAAATATTTAAACGTTAAAACAATTCAATTATTCGAAATTTTCGAGCATTAATCGATCAAGGCAGGTGTACCATGTTGTACCATTATTTCGTGTGCTCTGTACCGCCGCGCCACAGTCACGGTCTGGCCACGCTGGTATGTGTTCTCATAAAACTCTAGAAGGAAGATGCCGTGATAAGACCGATTGTGTCCTACATGTATGCTCCGGGTCATAATTTATGTAAGACTTTTAATGAACTGTTTATGAAGTTTACGGAATTTTACTCTGAACTTTTGATCAAAAACAGCTTAGAACTGGTAAGCGAAAAAAATGTATGAGCATTCCTATAGTCTACTGGTTTTGTTTGATGTAATAAATTTATACCCATCTGTGCCAACAACAAAGCTTAAAAAGATAATGTCACGAAATATCTCTAGTTCCCGTAACCCCTCCGGAGAAGAACTTCACGCGATTCGAGACAACGATTGCAAGTCGACCTAAAATTTAAAGTGGATTCCGAACCACTCACGTTTTACTCTGCAACCCCATGGCCTTTTAATCGTAATCTGTTGTCAGCAGAAAACAACCATAGGTCGCCGTCGGTGGGATTCGAACCTGGGTCGTTATCACTTACTCCACCGACGACTTAACTCCCTTAAGTAGTGACAATATTGTAAAATATGTTAAGTTACTATTTGTAGTAAAAATGATAAAACATAAGAAGGAAGTAAATATAGTCTTTTATAATAAGAACAATGTAAAAAAACTAATTAATGAATGCGAAAGAAAATAATTTGGCAAATTCAGGCGTATCTAAAATAAAATGTAATAATTGTGATTGTATCTATATTATACAGACATACAGGGACGAGTTTTGTTACAAGGTAACAAGAACATATTCCTACGTGAAGGAATTAAAAAATATATTCAACGATGACAAAACATTTTATGGACAAAGGACACAATTCCAGTATAAAAGATTTAAATATTTTACACATTGAAAATAAAGCCAAGAAATTCGATCTCGTAACAATATTATTACTGAATAGCTAGATTTTCGGTGCCTGCAATTTTAAAATCCTCGATCGATATTTACATGGTTCATTTAATATTTAGTCGTAACAGAGATCTCTCTGAAGATTGGTCGGATAGACAGAGAGCCGTACGTGTAAAAGTAATATTTAATAAAAAGATTGTGAAACTAAAGTATTTTTGCTGCTCTGACTTTAATTTTATTTGAAGTCTTTTATTCTTTCGATTTCCAAAAAATTAAATAAATAAGTTCAAGTTCAACAAAGTGCCAACAAAAAAATCTAATAAATTTCAAAGTAATTCCATCTTAACTTCCATTAAGGGCTTAAAGTAAATCCTTTTAAATCTAGGAATTGGCCTTCAAAATTTTTGCTTATCTCAGTTGCTTATCTCAGCATGAACGAATTAAAAATTAATTTTGAAAGACTGTTTTCAGAAACGGTGCCTACCGTTTGAATTTTTCAACCAAATTTTCCCTAGTAACATATTGAATTATTCTAACTCTTTGAAACATACATTTTTCTTTTGAACCCATTTCTCTAAAATTTACAAAATACATGGATTTTTTCGCTTGCTAAATTCAAATCTAATGTCAAATTTATAATTTAGACACTTGGCAGGAGTCAAGTTGCCAGTAACTATTAAAAAAAGTGAAATTAAATTGAATCTGTGTCGCTTGATTCCGCCATTTTGAATTTTAAAATTCTGACCTCGGATTCGTAATATGTGAGGCATGAGTCACGAGTTTAGAATTAGGACTTTTAATTTTAACAAAACCTTAATGTTACGTAACGCGTTGCTTGACCCCCCTCCCAAATAACTCACCTTAACGTTTCACAAGAACCCCTCCCCACTAACTGCGTTACGTAATACTTGAACGGCCCCTAATCAGTGAACAAAAAAACCCCATAGTACAAATGTTCAAGAAGTAATATTAAGTAATATAGTTAAAATTAAATTATTTAAAAAAATGTTATTTTTTAATATTTGTTGATTTATAATACTTTTGAAAAATAATAAAGAGACCATACTTTTTTATGTTCTCTTATTGCTAAGGTAACAAGAAAATACAAAAAACCCGACGTAAATAAATTAACTATAAATTCAATGGCCAAAACATGACACAGTTCAGGTGGGATTGTGAGTTCTCACCATACTTTAAAGAGTTAAAGTCTAGTAGTTTCTGAAATTTATTCCGCACTGTTTTTGTCAAATTTCGTAACTAGCGTTTTATTTATACATGTTGTTCGTTAATAACGTTTTCAACGTACACCAATCTATTTCTTGAAATTTCTCCGCACTTGTGAGAGGACCGAAGTGCTTTCTTGAAAATAAAAACCACGTAAATGTTGTGTCTTCGATTTGAGGTAATACGGTATGGTATAAACAGAAGGGACATATCGGAAATTAGACCCTTCTTAAATTTAAAATTCTGAGAGTTTTAGATAAAAATTTTATATTCAATTTTTGATCCTGAAAAATTTGGCTACCAAGGAATCAAATTTCAATTGACGATGCGCCCTAAATGCTCTTTCGAAAAAAAAAGAGTCACGTCAAGATCTTAAGTTCTACAGAATTTATTAACAACTTTTAGTACCAAAATAACACCAAAGAAAATTTTCTCTTATTAAGGCAAAAGTTGCTCGAAGTGACCAATGCAAGTTCTCGTTCTGTGTCTTAGGGACCTGAGTAGTGTACTACAGAAATTTCTAGAATTTTTTTTTTATCGTTCGCATTTTGACTTCTAAAATGGGTCACGATTAATAATGGTTAAGGCTGTCCAGGGAACTTCGGTCTCTATTTAAGTGGAACATTTTTTTTTGTGATGTAGCCAAAGCCTAGGAGACAACCCTATGATGCGATGGCATGGCTTTGGCCAAAACAAAATTAGGATTAGGGGAATGAGGGAATTTGACTGTCTTGTTTTATTTGCATTGCTGCTAGATAGACAATAGCCCAGAAACGGAGTGGATTTTTAATTTATTTTAAAAACTCACGGGAAGACCGAGGCTCGAACGCTGGAATTATGCCGTGTTGATCGAGCTACTCAACCAATTGACAAAACTCCGTCTCTTAAATTATAAATGGCAATTTCACAACCCTTATAGCTTCGGGGATAAGCCATAGTGACAGACAGAAGGACATATTAACAAATAAGAAATCTTAAAAGGTTTATGTGTTACCGTTTTTAAATAGGGGAACATAAAACTATAGAAAATATATTCTTGTAACTATATAGTTTTTTGACACTTTAATTTACCTAAATTAAGACTAAAGACGTAATGAAAATGTTCAATCAAATATAAAGGGGTGCTGCACAAATCATCCATTATTTTTTTTTCACTTTACATAAAATATATTTTTTAAGAACCGTGTTCATTCACTTTATTAAATTATTTAAATTCATTTTAAGCTATTAAATGCTTAACGTAGTAGTTTCACTTTAATTTCTTTTGAATAGCTACACTTCTCGGTAGATTGCTTAACTGTTAGTATATTAACAAATTTTGCACTTACCTCGGATGATGTTAAATAGCAGAGTCTGGAATCAGTGCTTTCAATTGAGGCCTGTTGGACTATTCCATACCTGGACTCACGGTCACTTAAGTAATCTGATCGCAGACTATCTTGTCTGATAAATTCTCCCCTAAAAGACATATTTAAGTATTTCGTCGATTATACAACTTACACATACCTTTGCTCGAGAGAATCAGCCCTAGCACTTTTGTAACCAGAGTCATTTAAACTACTGTCTTGCCGAAGAGATGGAAGCGAATCCCAAGGAGACCGTTTATGTCCAGACCCTGATAACTGTGTTGGCATTAACCCTTGACCTGAACCAGAACCGATTGTAGAGCTTCCAGAACGCCATCCATCTGAATGTCGAAACCACTGAGCTCGTGCCGATTCCCCAATACAAGATGCACAACGCGAATTGGAAAAACTTAAATAAAACACTTTGTTAGTATTCAAATTTCCTATAAGAAATGTATAATATTACCTTGAGTTGTGATCACTTAGGTATCCACGGTCACGTTCCCTTTCTCGTTCCCGCTCTCTAACTAGCTCGTTACGATCACTGTAATATCCGTCACGGTCGCGGTCACGTTCCCGTTCACGTGTTGTTAATGGCCTATGCTGTGGCAGTGGCAACGTAGAAGACTTGGCACTGGCTGAAGATCCTTTAGTAATAATTCAAAATGAATTATTTCTCCACAGGTTTAATACTTTGAAGATATTTTTGCCAAATTGCAATATTTTAATTTAAATGGAAATGAAAATTGAAATCTCTCAATATTACTGGCAGGCATCTTAAAATAAAATTAGGTTAAAAACTAGTCTGGAGGAGAAAGTATATTTTAAAAGATAGGTGATGTCTATAAATATGGAAAGCAGCTACTTACGTCGTCTCATTGGATAGGGACTACGTTGGGTTGATCCTGGCAAGCTCTCAGCTAGTTCTGTATTTTACAAATTAGTGCAAAAACATGTTTTTCGTTTTTATGTTAACAGCAATATTAAGAAAAGAAATTTAACAGGATAAAGGCAGATAAATTTCATAAACAAAAGCGATATAGAATAAGCTAAAACAACAAAGTAGTAAAAGAAACAAAGAAAAGAGTAAAGCTTTCGATGGAACCGAAAAGTAAAAATCGTATCTGAACAAGGGAGAAACTAAAACCAAACAAGCCGAGACTTAGAACAAAATCTTACCTAAATTTTCCATGCTTTGAGATAAAAGGGCCTCGAAGGTGTGCAAGCTATAGGATTCAGCATCCATTCCCTTTGCCAGAGTATTCCGGAGGTGCATTTCATACTCTAGTAGAAGGCGAGATGTTGGACTACCGGGCGTTGGAGTAACATTGGGTTGACTGGGGTGGTGATGAGGGTGACGAACACCGCCTCCTCGTTGACCATATGACTGATCCTGATCAGAATTGCCATTGCTAGAGCTTGGAGTAGTTGCATAACACTGATTATCAAACATTACGTTGTCAGAAGGAGGAGATCCCTCGATGCATCCCCGCTCTCGTTCTAATTCCAAGTAAAGGTTCCGCGGCGGATAGCCACGTCCAATTTCATGGGAAGATCTAAAAAGTATTACCATTAGATAGTAGAACAAGCGAAAGCAGTATACTAACCTTGATCCGGAGAACCTCGAAGACTGACTAGACGGCCGGCTCAAAGTATTGTTGTTATTAAGCATGTGATGCATGGAATGCGGATGCATATGTTGAGCGCTTTGAACGCTACTGGCATTCGGAGCATAGTAGTTATATCGTCTACGTCCCATTTCAGGCGAAGTAACTGGGCTTTCTGTACTCGGCATTGGTTTAAGCATACGTTTCAATGTACTGGTATCAACGTTCATATCCTCGGTACTCTTCGTCTTCCGCCTCGTATTATTGTTGATTATATTATGGTGCATATCATGTGACTCGCGTGTCTGGTGGAAGTAAATGACAATTAAATCAAAAGATTAAGTACATGGCTACGTATGAGGTGTAATTTACCCTTACCATTTCGTCGTTGTAGTCTTTTGTGCGCGTTCCCGTTCCAGTAGATTTCGTTGTCGATGTAGCGTTTTGCTGTAGGGTACCACCTGCTTGAGTTCCTTCTGATTTGCATGTCTCTTCTGTTCGCTGTGCTGCCATTTCCTCCTGGCCAATTTGCGAGCCAACGTGATTTTGATTAGCAGCTGCACTTGTGATTGTTGAAGCGTTTGTCATTGTGCTCGTTTCTTGTGATTTCGTTTGACGGGACAATGTATCGCCACCTAAAGTAATTAAAATTATTTTACGCATTTCTTCTGAGTGACTATATAAATATTTAAAGAGGTTAGAGCTCGCAAACAATTTCGGATTAGGGTAAAACTTTAATGGTAAATATTCTCTGCAGTTTCTTTGCAGCTTGGGTTTTGCCCTTATATATTTAATCTGGTAAGCTTTCAATGGATATAGACGGATTATCTAAGCAACAGAACGACTTGTCTTCTGTGAGGTTTCACTTGAATCCGGCGATGACCATGACTGCGAAGAAGTGCACACATTCGCATAAGCTTCCCAAAATTAATTTCATGAAATATTTAAAATTTACATTTGTGTACGAAAAAAATATCTTTTTCCATTTAAATTAAACACTTTAAAAGTAAAACACTGATTAGGAGTTTTCCCTTTTCTATCTTATCCTGCGTGAAGTTTAAATGTCCCTAGTCCTTTTTCGGTAGCGATAGCAAACTAGCGTACATCACCTCGAAATAGGAATAATTATTTTATGTGTATATGGCTCTTTATTTGGCTTACAAAAACTAGTTACCCTAAGAATTGCACAAATATTAAAAGACATAGTAATAAAGAACAAAAAAATGACTCAATATATTATCAAAAGGATTAAGTAAAAAGGATTCTAACACTTGAAGGCAAAAACCAGTAAAAAAAAAATTTTTTAAATGCCTTCAAGTAAGTGCCAGCATTAATAAAAGTTTCCAACAAATTTTGAAAAAATTTCGAAACTAAACCTAGAGCTAACTAAACCTAAAACGAACGAACAAAATGATACGAAACCGAAAAATCAAACCAGAACATGATTGGCTGAGTGTTCCCAGAAGATAGATGCATCACAGGGCGAAGTTCCCACTTCGGGAACCGCTGCTCCTAAGCAGATGCCCTCGGTGCAGAGCCATTCGCCAAATGTTCTGAACGAAATCAACAAAAATTTCGAATCGATTAGAGTCCCGCGCGACCCAGTTAAAGGCTAGGCTTCTGTTCCTCACCGACGATAAAGGTTGCCAGGTGCAGTTGAATGTGTCGGCCCCCGTTGCCAGGTACTCTAGACGTAATCGCCTCTTCTTTCTGACTTCTTTCTTTGTGTAAAACTGTGGGTTAGTAGACTGTTGCCCAGGCTCGATCCGCATGCACTACAGATGAATTGTTGATTTAGCAAGTAATAGGATAAATCTTATCAAGCATTTCACCAGGTTACAGCCTGTTCTTGTTATACCGACAATGTTCTTGTTATACCGAATGTCAGGCAGATAAGCTGGCACAGATTATTAATGTTGCACATGATCAGGCAAGTATCTATGGAACACGGTTTCTTCACCACCACAAACCGTGCAGGCTCTTTGAAATCGTCGATCGATATGTGACAGCTGGTTTGGATGCCCGAAGCTCTGATAGGGCAGTTGAATGCCATATCAGAGCCTCTGTAGTTGGACGGATAGCTATTGATCACTCTACTAGTTATGGTCCACCCCAAGATGTGCGCGCCCGTGCTGCATCCCCAATTTGTTTAATTATTTGGTGTGGGGCCGCATCAGTGTTCAGAGAACCATCAAAGATATCTCCAAGAACTGTAAGTTGTCCTGTATCGGCCTTTACATCTCGAGCATTACTAAACACCGAATCTACTAACTCAGAATTCAATCTGTTCGGAATTGCTGAGAATTTCCCGTACCCAAGTTCCATCGCAAATGGAATGACCGAGAGCAGATAGTAGTGCTTCCCCGTCCGCTACTCAACTTACTCATAGCTGGGAAATTATGCAACCCATCCCCTCCCCCTTCTCACAGAAGACGTCTACGACCTTTCACAAAGCCTTCTTTGAAGCACTCTGATTTCAACAGGTCCATAATGGACAAGGTTATCCAGTAATTGAGAACGACTGCACGTTCAGCAAAAGGGGGTGCAGTATAGTCCGCCACGAATTCACATCTCTGGTGAGTTTCTGCATGCGGCTATTACATGCTTTTTTCAGGCAAGTATTCGTCTATTGTATGCCGAGGGGAAAATCTGTTCGATTGCACCACACCATATGCCTTGGCTTTTGCTAAGTTTAACCGTAGCGTCCACCAGTCGCCCGAAGTGTTAGAAAACTCTACAAGAACTGGAAATGCGTCACGAAAATAGACAGGTCGTCAGCATACGCTAATAAAAGTGGCCTTATATTATTATATGGTAAGTGAAAGGCTCCAGTGAAAGGTCATAAAGCATACATAAGTCGCATCCCTGCCTGATACCCGAACGAACCGGAATAGTAGACAATGTATGCCCATGATGCTTTATAAGAATTACTGAATCTCTATACAGCCCACTGATGATTTCGATTCACCTGAACGGAAGCCCAAACACTTGGAGAACGCTCGGTAGATACTCGTGCGAGAAGCTATCAAACGCCTTTCCTTGATCTAAAGATATGATGGCCATTTGCGAAGAATAATAAAAATGCAATAAAGATTTTGCTTTTAAAACAACGGTTCGAATTGGGTGCCAAATTATTTTTTTCGAGAGAATTCCGTTTAAATTTCACACTTTTCTCACTTTTATACTAACACTTTTCACACTTTCGTACTATTTTACAAAAAGTTGAAATTGTTAGAAGAAGATTTGACTTGATGTTTTGTAGTTAGAAAATAAGACTTTCACTTAAAAACAGAAGTCTCTATTAGCCCACTCGGTTTACATTTAACTGCGAACAAATCTACCTTGACATCGTGCTGGCAGGGTTGTGAAATATTTAAGGTTAAATCTTTTTGCAATTCAAAGACAAAACCCCAACTGCCCTGAACTGAAGGGATATGCATATATTTTATTTAAGTTTGTTTATGTGTACTCTAAATAATTTTATATGTTATATACGTAAGATTATTTTAAAATTAATTATAATTTTATACCTTGTCCTGTCTGTTGCATAGGCTGAGCGCTACCGGCAACATTGTCGTAAAGAGAAGTGCTTGAGGTCGCGGTCGCAACTTTTTGGCCCTCTGTGTCAGTTGCTCTACTAGTAGTTCTAGGAAGTGTTGACGAACCTAAAAGAGTATTTATTCAAGAAACGCTCTATTAAAATTACATTTAACTTACCCCTATACCTAGGATCCTGTGCTCGAAGTCTAGCGTATTGTTCAGCAGTCATACAAGTGCACTGAGGCTCGCGTACTCTTGAAGGACTGGCCGGTGTACTTAAAGGCTTCCGTTTTGCTTTTACTTTACCCTTTCCGGGTGGGTCCAGTTTAAGCGAATAGCTTGATGAGGCCTTTCGTGAAAATTTGAAAGAAGGCGACTGTAAAACGTCGCACTATCATTAGGTTAGTTGGTTGGGAATCACAAGGTTCTGATAGTGCGGTTTAGGTATCGACACACAAAAACGGCAAAATCATGACAAAGGAAATAATGCGGACAGGTGCAAATTGGCGGGGTGTGGTCACAGTAGGCAGATTAATAATAATTAAAATGACAAAAAGGTCTCTAAAAGGATGATGGCAAAATCAGATTATAGGATACGTGCGATTATTTTTATTCATATTTTGGGAATTCGAAATTTGATTTAAAAAGCCTTGAGAACTAATAAAGCACAGACACATACAACAAACATAAATGACAAATACATATTATTTTTAATTATTCATATACCTCGTGCAAGATAAACCTAAAACCGAGAGTTGCTTCACAAACATTAATTAGAACGACATTCAAATGGAATAAATTTATTAATAAATATAATAATTATAAGTTATTAATAAAAATAAAGTAAAATAAAAAAGACACTTTCACACACTGAACAAATTAAGTGCAAGTAAAGTTATATAGCTCCATCAGAAAGAAAATAAATCAATATTTTAAAAGAAAACAAAAACACTGATTCGTATGACATTTAATTTACTAATATAGCCATTTTTTAATAATTTAATAATTTTTTTTACGTACGAGTAGCCTATTGAAGATTATACTTGCAAAATAATTGTTGCTAAGCCAATTTTGTGCTCTTGTTTTGTTCAATTTTTCTAAAAACTAGTAGAGATGGTATATCTCCATTGCCGATAGTTCTACTAATAATACAATAAAGAGGTATTTATGTTTTGTTTTAAATAAAAGTTAATAAAATAAGCCACTTAAGTTTTTTCAAAGTTGATTTTGCGCTTACAATGAGAACATTGTTTATCTATCTTTTTACAGAGTACCTACGCTGAATATAGTGGACAATTGGTAAGCTTTTAAGAAGTAATACATTCCGATTATTAAATTGTATAGTAAAATATAAAGGATTAGTTAATAATCTACAAGATCTATATATCTTTATTTTTAAGGGTGGGTTTTTCTTAATCAGAAAACATTTACAAATGAGAGGAACATGACGAATCTGATGACGCCTAACAACAAATTGATCGTAAAATAGCAAATCCCAATTAGTATTAATTAATGTGGCCTCACATACATATATTAATTGGAAATTGGAAGATCCTGTTTTAATGACAAATATTAATGCCTACTTCCAATAAGATCCCCATAATATTATATCACATTAATTTTTCAAAGTTTGGTCTGCTTCATCCTGCTGAACACAGTAACGTCTTCCAACCCGAATGTCCGAGGTTCGAATCTCTCCGGCGGTGACCCATGGTTGTTTTCTGCTGACAACAGATTACGTAAAAAGCCTATTAAGGGTTGCCGCGAAATGTCGATGGTTCGAAATCCAACTTAAATTGTCGGTATACTTAGTCTCGATTTGGGTGAAGTTCTTCTCCTGCTCCAGGAACTAAGTGTTTTAAATGCAGTTAGTTATTTTTTCTCAAGTGATGCTCAGATTCGGTGTTATAAGTTGGACAATTGTTCACCTCCTCGTTGAGGGCGAGCTCACGAATTTCAAGTGGAAATAAATGCTGTTCTTAAGTTGTTATGAAGTCTTACTCGCAGAAGCAAAGGTTGTTGTCACTACAAGGATAAATATTTTCAACGATAGCGAATGTTCCTCAAAGCCTTGCAATCGATGGATGGCCGGTTATTACCACAGCAACTTAAGCAACTAAAGCAAAGCTGCGGTTGGAATGAGCAGTAGATCTTGAAAGCTGAACATACGTATATTCAGCTTTAGAAAGATTGAAGAAGAATGAATTCCCTTGTCGCCTCTCACACCATTAATCACGAATATCCATTCTTACCTGATTTTTTAAAGGAACATTAAAGGCAAGACAAAAAACCCAGTCCAACAATTCTTTGCTGTTAATGGAGAAAGCTCTAGTGGATCATCGCTAATGTACTTAAGGGGTGAGATTTAGTTAGATTTAATGCGTTTTTTGGCATTTTCTTGAAGTATGATATCTTGAAAATATTTCCTGAAAATTTCAAGTCAATCCGACAAATAGTTTCCAAGATATCCCAAATTTATTGCAACGCACTAATGAGAACTTTAAACGCGTTTTTATCGAAACTATGTTTTCAAAGTCAGGGACCACTATAATTCAAAAACCACTTCATGGATTTTGATGATATTTTTACACTTATTAATAGCATTAAAAACTAGTCTTTGATCGAAGGATTTTCATTTTTGTTCAAAATTTCGATTTTTTTTTAACAATAAACTAATGCTTTTTGCTCGTAAATCCGGGAGTAAACTGTCAAAAGCCGCCATTTTGTTAATTTTCAAAAAAGAAAAAAGCTTCGATTAGAGACTAGATTTATCACTAAACTAATGATTTTTATTTTTTTATTGATTTGACATGATTCAGTGAGATGTCCTGATGGTCACCGCGAAGCACTACTTACTTCCACCAAAGATGGCGTTATTTTTTTTCGGCCTAATTGTCGATCTTCAAATAGCACTGCCGATTTTTATAAGTCGATCCCAGAAATCTCCAACAGGGAATTCGGTTGTAAATTAATTTTCATGAAACATTTTTGATGAGCTCCCAAAATGTCTCAGTTCAAGAAAAGCTCTCTTAAATGTTCGTGTATTATCAGATATAATCCTTTAAGAAATGCTCCATCGAAAGACAAAAAAGTCTCAGAGCAGATAAATGCTTTTCGATAATCATGTTCGCAACAATTTCGAGGTGGCGTGCAACAGCGCAGGAGCAAATTGAAAACATATAATGGTCCTGCGAAAATAATACCTGCCGTTTCGAAAGGTCCTGATGTCGACAATTTGTTTCGTTGTAACTGCGGAGAAGGTTGAAAAATAAGTTTCCCTCGATGACACATTTTACAGGCTTTGACGATTGTGTTTGCTATTTGGTGTCTTTAGTTACCTAGGATTTTTCCATAATCTAGATAAAACGATACTGACTCCATCATCCATGTTCGTGGATATTCATTACGAGTAACTCGGTAACTTTCTAGAACGTCTCAGGGCGTATCCAGTATTCGTTGACCTGCACCAATCTGATCTACAACAACTCTGCTCATATCTGCTCTAAAGCAGATAGGAATTTACTTTTAGCTCTTCGCCTTCGCTACCTCTATTAACCGTAAGATATAATTTATAACGCAAAGAATCTTTCTGTATACACTATAACGCTCGATATCAAGAGAATATAGACTTTCGTTCTTTGATCCTGACATGGCTTGCAAATATAGGGAGGGGTTTTTAATATTTGTTTAAAAATATTGGCCCAAAGGTGTCATTAAAAATCTCCCGAAGGTGCCAATAACAAATGCTGCATATTATCACACATTGAAAACGCCAGCATATTCTTTCCACTAATTCCACGTATTAACAAATCGGCAGGGTTATTCCATCCAGGACACTCTTTTCATTTTGACTTCTTAGTTAAATAAAAAATTTCCTTAGTTTGTGACCCCTTTACGTTTTTTGTTTCTTATTCAGTACGAAATGATAAGATATAGGTATGTACTTATAATTTTGACAGTGGCCTAAGTCAGTTCGTAAAGTGTGCTAAATTTTAAGCTCCAACTTGAAAAAAGGATCAATAAGTAGAAAATCGTGTATTCTTTATCGGAAACGTTATTATGTTTGTAATTCATGAAAATATAGTACTTAAAATTCATCAATATTTTTAAATAGATGGGCAAATAAACTCTAAAGTACTTCAAAAATTGATTTAGACCACTTTCATAATTATCGACACATATGTAATCCATCAAATTGTACCAAGACCAATTTAGGTAGCGTTAAATTGCATTTCTTTTCATTTTTGGAACATAAATATAAGACACTAATCTGAACATCTTTATTCTCTTCCCTTATATAAGCCAGCGATCCGTGTGCTAATAAGGTGGCATGACAAAATATGTGTAACTTTTTCTTGAATGAAAATTAAAGTTAAAGTTAAAGTAGTTTTTTCCATGGACACTGTTCTGACGAAATTGATAGTCTGATTCCTTGTAACCAAATAACAATGCGCGATGCAAGAGTTTCATGTCGGTCTGATCCCCATACCCTCGGGCATAATTTGGACGTACGGTCAAAACAATACGAATATGGAACAGTTTACCTTCTTCTATTTTTAACGAGAAAAATACTAACACAAATTTCACTCACTCCAAATTACTTTCCTGCTAAGGTTGTTCTTTAGTGTCATAGAGCATGCCTTGAGCTTTGGCAATATCATCAAAAAACACGTAATGTGACAAAGTCGCATCTACTAGGTGTGACAAATGCCGTAAAATTATATTCACATTGTATAGAAGTCGGAAGGAAGCATTTCATCCCACTGCAGTTTTCATCTACAATTTTTTTGAAAAAGTACTATTAGTTTAATAACTATTCGGCCAGAATTCCAAGCGAGTCATATATTCTAGGTGCAATCCTCATCATCGGCAGAGTAGGTGATAACGTGTCGGCCTGCTAACCCGGAAGTCCAAATGAAAAGATGAAAATGTCGATGGTTCGAAATCCACCTTGACTTGTAGGTGTCCACTTGTAATCATTGTCTTAAATCGGGTGAAACTCTTCTCCTGCCCTATGCGCCATAAGGGGTTTTGGAAACTGGATAGAGAAAGAGACAAGTTTCAATACGTTACGTTTGTTGCAAGTGAACAAAGCTGTTTTAAGTCCACACCGCGAACATCGTCCTGTTCCAATTTTAATATCTGACATTAGATTTCGCATTTTTCTTTATAAAATTAAGAAACCGATGAGAATTTATCCATACTTATAACATATAAAAGCATTCTTGTAGACGCTGGCAAATCTGTGGAAATGTTGTTGATAATAGAAGTTAAATGTAATCTTAATGTAGCACATAATAAAAAATGATTGCATGCTACTCTAAACGTAATACGATGTATGTATGCCTTGGTTTATCTTCTTTTCAAACCAAAAATAAAAATATGTGAGGGTCGATCTTGATGCCTCAAAAATCTACAAAAATGTCTTTTCAATATCTGTGACTAAAGGAAATTTCTCTATTTAAAATGTTAATAATACTGTAGGTATGTCTGGCAACTAATTTGGACCTGTAAGCAAGCAATTATATAGAGAAGGGTTATTGTCTGTTTTCGCCGAAGCATCAAACACGGCCCAAATTTTGGACATCTTATACACAGGTGAATTAAATATAATGAGACTTTTGCTTCTGAGAAACTAAGTTTGAAGAGAGCGAGCGGCCACTTCTAGGGGCATGGGTAGTGATGTCAGAAGAGAGAACAGCAGGCGATTGGTTTGCCAGTAGTTATCACGATATCGGAGTTACAGTTCCAAGGGAAGGAGGTGAATTGGTTGAAAATGAGAAACATGCTCGCCAAGACTCGGCTGTCACCTGGCAAAGTGCTCGCAATAATTTTTTTTTAATGACGTGGAGTTTTGTACATTAATGTCTTGCATGAGGGTCGCTCAATAAATCCTGCTTATTACTGTGAGCTTTTAAGTAAAGTGAGGAACGCTTGTTGTTCGAAAACCACGTGACCAACCGACTCGAAACGTCATACTTCTCCACAACAACGCTCAGCCTCATACTGCAGATTTAACTTTCTAAAAATTCGAGGAAATTGAATGGACTCCACTTGCGCAGCCCCCCCCCCCTCCTCTATGCCCTCGTCTTATTACCATGCGATTGCAGGTCATTGCAATTGGTTCCTAAAACAACCCTCTTCATTTTACGATGCCGGGATCAAAAACCTCCCAATCTGATGACAAAAATACGTTTCCAAAGGAGGAGATTATGTTAAAAAATGATGCGGGCTTAACTATTGTTTGAAACCAAATTATGATTTTTTATAAATAAAGTCTCGTTTTTATTTGGTTCACCCTCGTAATAGAAATAGCTTAATTAGAATGGGGCTATTCAACTTGGGAATTTTCGAAAATTAGAAAAACAAAATTTTCAGCTTAACTTATAGTTAACACATCTGAAAATATTTTCTAGAAGTTTCAAGTCGGTACTCGAAGCCTATCTATGATTTTGAGGTAGTCTTAGGGGAGCGCGCTCCAATTTGGATTTCTGCCGAAAGGTTTTTTTCAGGATCTCAGTTCAGTAGCAACCATTATCGTGCATGTTTCGCTGAAAATTTGATAGTTCTCCCTCTTCCCGGCGTTACTAAGCCCAAACAAAGTGTATAACGCTGAAAAAGGTGTGAATTAATAAATAAGTACTAGGTTTTCGCATAACATTCACAATCTATTCAAAGTCTCGAAAAAACTTCAAGTACGTTTTTCTCGAAACTGTGTTTTAATGTTGGAGTACACTGTATCACTTTCAATTTTAACCCTTTTCAATTCAAATTTTGTATCCATATTTTCAGTTAATTTATTTTTGTGATTTATCAAATAACTCTTTTGGTTTATCAGCAAAAAGTAACTTTACAAACAAATGCGAATCTGTACACTATTATATGCAACACAAAAACCACAAAATAATCTCTAGTTTCGCAAATTTGATTTTTTAAGATAACTTGCTTATAATTCTAATATTTTGTACTGATTAAAAATTTTAAACGAAACCATAAACATGAGCTATTGATTAAAAAAATATGTCACTTTTTCAATTTCTTAATAATTTTTAGCAAGCATTTTACTAAAAGTGTATTCTTTAGTTCTAATTAGAATTCTTCGACTCTTGTCTAAAATTTAAACTTCGGTTTTTTAACCATATTTAATTAATAGCCAATTCTATATAAACTGAAAAAGTCTAAAAGTAAATATATTGTCTTTCTATTCAAGCTAGATATTGTAAAAGCAACAAAACTGCCTATGAACTGAGACCGTATTGGTATAATTAAAATTTTTCTTCGCCCAACAATTGATAATTTCATCATGAAGTATTGTAGTTAACTTTTGTAAAACGAAAATTTCACATTTTTCCATTAATTTTAAATATTAAGTAAAATTGGGGACCGACAGAAGCTTTTTCAAAATATATACTCATATTATAATAAGCATTAATTTTAAAATGAAAATATTTGCAGATTTAAAAACCAACCCGAAGTCTGACGCAAAAAACAATTTGTGATATTTTGAGGTAATTTTTCTTTGATCTTGGATCTTGTCACATGCTTTCTTATCCACTTTGGCGAAGATTTTAAGGCACTCATTTATTTTAGTCGGGCAAAAGTGAAAGCGTTCCGAAAGTTGGAAAAATTCAAATTACCTACTGTATTTAAACAGTATTATCGAAACGAAAATTTCGAGAAAAACCATTATATGTATTAAACTTTGGTTTCATTTCTTTGAAAAAAAACTATTTTAGAACGTATTAACGCATTTTATTTTTGAACTTATAAATCAATGCGGTGTGAAAGGATTCATTGGTAACTCAATACTTCCACATCAGAGAAAACAAAAATGATTTAAAAAACACTCAAATGACCAAGATTTCGGCGCTGTGCCCTATTACCAGAAGGTTATAGTTTCCATTAGTATTCGCATAAAAATTTATTACATTTTCATTTGCAAAACCAGTATCATTACCTCCCTCAACATTCAGCAATAAAGTTTTAACTAAATTCATTTTAGTTAGTCTTAAATATTGATAAATCAAAAAAAATATTAATGAACAAAACAAGACACAAAATAAAATACCACACATTAACACCAATCAATTTTGTATGTGACTGTGAATTATTTTGGTTGTTTAAGTGTTTGCCTTATCGGACGTGTATCAAGTGTTTAAGTGTGGGCTGGATCGGAATCCAGGACGCTTGAATAGAAATACTTACACAACATTCACGGAACTGTTTTGCATCGATAGGGGATGTAAAATTTAATCCCCAAGTATCATTGGTCATAGGATCTTTCCAATAAACAAAACACTCTGAAGCTTGTCCAATCCTTGTACCTTGATAATATGATATTATATCGGTTTTTATTAGTTAAATGATTTTATTTATTTCCTGAACTCACCTGGTTGGACAAGTCGAACATCAAGAATTTTGTCCACTTGACTGTTATATGCCGTAATATGGAAAACACACTCAGGGGAGTCTTGTATGCAGGTAATGTTAACAGGAACCAAATCTTCGGACACTTGTTGCCATTTGACGGTACCAGCACCACTTGATGATACGTGGAAAACCTCAGCCCACAACCTGCATAAAAAATATTTAATTTTACAATAACTCTTACTTAAGTATAAAAAGTTTTATTGATTATAAAGCAAATGTTGTTCCTAAGATATTTTCCTCTTAATTCAATTAAAAGACAGTATCAAATCCTGGGAATTTACTGTATTAAAACATATTACCTCAACAGATCCTACACGATATTGTACGGTATTTTTATCTTTTAATGTTGTAAATTTAAACTATTTTGAATTTCATTGAAAAAATACAATTAAAGTTTATTTTATTTCTGTTTATTTCAAAATCTAAACCTTGCGAAATATAGGGCAGCATTTCGATTCACTTCAGCTTCGAAGCCGGTGTTCGTGATCGGTACGTGACAAATTTGTTTATGTATTTATTTATTTATTTGTCTAAGTCCGGTCTTTTTGAGTAAAGTCAGTTAATGGTCTTTTAATAAGTAATTCATTTATGATTTAGACTTTACGTTCGTTCAGTATAATTATTGAGGTAATTATTTAGGTTATGCAATTGGAAGAGAACACTTAGAGATCTTTTTGGAATGAACTAGAGACCGTTTTAGGTTCTCCATTTGGTTTTGGTGGCAAGCCAGTGTTAGGGTCAGCTTTGGATTCAAGTAACTAGACCGAGGTTCCGATTAAAGATTGTTGCCTTTTTTCGTACTCTAGTATACAGGGTGTTTCAGACCTGACATGTCAAAATGAGTGGGGTGATAGATCGCAACTAGACAAACAAAAAATTATTTGGCAGGGGGGGGGGGGGGGCAATCTCAACCGTTTGGGAGTTACAGGGTGATTCATAAATTTCAGTTTTGCATTGTATGCACATTACTCTTTTATTTTTATCTCTGGATCTACCTAACAAAGCCACATCAAACAAACTCTTAAAAACAACTATCCTAATGACCATTCCAAAAATGTCAACACTACTAATTTAACTCCTACCATTGCACGTACAGGCACTTACAAAAGTGAGAAAAATGGTTTCCGATTATCTAAAATTCAGCTTTTCCCCAAATTGTCTCCGAAATTCATGTAATTAGTACACCTCTCTTTTATTTTAATTGGATTGCCCATCTTATTACCTTTCCATAAAGGTGCAACATGTTCACGTAGAGATAATATGTAGAAATTTATACTTAAAAATCCGATCGGAGAATATTATAAAAATCAACAAATTAAAGAAATTAAACTCAAATTAATTCTAAAATGCTTTTTATTGAATTCAAAAATAATTACAATTAATCTTGATAAGTAACAAAAGCCGTTCAAAATGTCCACCGCCACTTTGTATGCATTTCAACAATCTCCTTCTAAGTTCCTGTTTGAGGCGTATTGCAGCCAGCCTCTCCCGCATTTTCGTCGCTGCATTCCCAATTCGGCTAAATAAATCCTCCCTATTGTTAACTGGGCTTGAATAAACTTCATCCTTCATTGTTCTCCATAAGAAAAAGTCCAATGGGGTAAGGTTTGGTGATCTAGCATTTCAAGGAATCGGTGCATCCCATCCCATCCATTAGTTAGGAAATTTTTTACTTAGCATTACCTTCACAATGTTACCCATATGCGCTGTACTCCATCGTGTTGGTAAAACATTCCCCTAAGACTGTCCACATGGTTCTCCTCTATTAGATCTTCTATTAGATCCGCATTAATTTGACTATTAAGCACTCGCGGCAAAATGAATGGTCCTACCAAATGGTTGCCGATGATACCAGCCCGAACATTGACACTGAATCTCTGCTGGAATGAGGTCACCTTTGGGTTAGTGTTCGACCAAGAATGAAGTCATGGAAGTTGGTGATACCATTCCTGGTGAATTGACATTCATCTGTCCACAGAATTCGGTCCAGAAACGCTCTGTCGTCAATGTCGCATTCCAGAAACCAAGTGCTAAATTTCAGTTTTCTCTCAGAATCTCCTTCCAGTAGTCCTTAGGCTGGGTGATGATGATGTGAACGTAATCCCCCTCGCTGAATAACCCTCCGAACCTTAGATGACGACACTCCTAATCGCCTTGCGACTCATTTCGTGCTCGTCTCAGGGTCCTGCCTCACGATGGTGATTTTTGCTACTCGACGTCGGCAGAAGTTCCCGAAGTTTCGGGTCGTGTCTCCATGTCGTGTGAAGTCACACTTCCTGTTTCTTTTAACCTTTGGAAAGTCCATGTTAATTTTGGGTTCTCGCCGGTTAGGGAATCTCCTTTAATATTCCAGTACAGCCGTTCTCTCTTTTCCGTCTACTACACCATAAATGTAAATAATATCCGCGTATTCCTCAAATGTACCTTTTTTATAGCAAAATGACCCTTTTTTATAGCAAAATTTCCATCAGGTACGAGTAACAGAACGCCAGAATACAACGGTGTGAATTGTGGCTAACATAAGCTAATATCGGTAATAAAACATACTTACAGTTAAATTGTTATAACTTTTTTGCAACAATAAATAAAATTGATTACCTGTTAACCCAAAACAAACATTTTCGGCCTTCTATCTTAAGATTTTTGTTTATTTAGAGAAATTCCTATTAGTGCAATAAAATAATTAGGTGGTCTGGGATTTCTAAGGATGCGGTTGTTTTAATCCTTCGTCTACCTTACCATGTTGCACCTTTTTGTAAAGGTAATAAGATGGGCAATGCAATAAAGATAAAAGAGAGGTGTTCATGATTACAATCATGGGTACATGAATTTCGGGGACAATTTAGGGAAATGCTGAATTTCTTAGTTAATCGGAAAGCATTTTCTTAACTTTTGGAAGTGACTGTACGTACAATGCTAGGAGTTAGATCAGTAGTGTTGATATTTTTGGAAAGGTCATTACGACAGTTGTTTTTAGCGTTTGTTTGATGTGGCTGTGTTTTGTAGATCAAAAGATAAAAATAAAAGAGTAATGTGCATACCATAAAAAACTGAAAGTTATGAATAACCCTGTAAATCTCAAACGGTTGAGATTTTGAGATTGCCGCCCCCTGCCATACAAGCTTTTGTTTGTGTAGTCTTTTTTCTTTGTCTATAACCCTACTCATTTGGGCACGTCAGATCTGAAACACCCTGTATAATCGCCTGCCCGGAGATTGTAATCAATTTGTTTAGCTGCGAAAAACCTTGAGGACGTCAATTACCTTTCTATCTTCTATTTCAAGCTACAGATTTCTTATAGCGCATTTATTTCCCGCATGAGGTCTACTTTGAGCGGTAATCCGAGAAAATTCTACGATTTTCTTTACTCTCTAATTTATTCGTTGAATTATAACGTATTGCGTTCTGTGATTCCTACTGTGATATTTTTTCTATTGATTTTCTTCATTTGACAAGGCGATCACCGACTTGAAGTTCGACGATGTTACCGTCACTGATCACCTGTCTGATCAGTCAGATTGTTTTTCGGTATTCCTGCTTCCATCTTGAAAACGTGCAAATCGTCTGTTGTTCTCGTTCTTTGTTCGTTATTTAATCTGTCTTTGTCTGTTTACTGTTTCCCACGACTATGGAAGGATTCTGTGACAATCCCCCTTCACAAAAAAGGCGATAAAAGTGACATATCTAATCGCAGGCCCATCGAGACTTGTGTCATATTGCGAAGAATTTCGAGGCTTCAGTAAGTAACGAGCTCTGGTTTCACTACAGGTTTTTTTATGGGCTCCTTCCAGCACGGCTTCACCAAGGAGAAGTATATACCAATGAGTCGGGTAAGCAAGTGCACTGATTTTAATAAGCCCATGGCATCTTGGTTCACAAGCTTTCGCTGCTCGGGTTCCCTCTCTGTCTCGTTTATTGGTTGTCCTCCTACTTGACTGATCAGGGTAGCTCTATCGGCTGATTTATCTGCCTCTTTTGGAGTGCCTCCGGGCAGCATACTTGGCACAGCTCCAACATTTTGTGTTATGCCGATGATGCCGAGGTGTTTCGCACCGTTTATCGAGGCACATACAGTGCTCTTTTAAACACTAGACTGGCTACGTTTTCCTACTCTGCACGCGGGTAAGTGCACTGTTACGACCTTCTCTCTCAAAAAATGTCCTACTACCTTAATGGTATATATATAAGGTAGTATTTTGAGTAGACAGGTTTTGGGCGTGGTTCTTAACTCCCACTTGTCCTTCAGGGAGCATGCAAACTTTATCGATGACAGGGCTTGTTTGAAGTTGGGGTTTGTTAAACAACGGTACAGGGAACTCCACGACTCCTACTTAACCAGGCTTCTATATTGACTTACTTTATTTTGTAAAATCAACCTTTTTGTAGTCACCTTTGACGAATCCGTAGTAATAAATAAATAAATACAAAAAATCTCTTCTTTTCTATCAAGGAATCAATCTCTCTATTGAATCAAGAATTGAGTTAAGATTTCAAATATTCAAATGTTTGTGCAATAATTTCTGCTTAAATAAATACGATGCTACTTCTTCAAACAGTAGAGGTAGGAAGTAGTTTCCGTCCCAAAGCTTAAGTGTAGGTTAGTCATGTAATAAACAGCAAATCAAACAGATTATTTTAAAACAAAAATAATTTATCGAAAATCTAATCATTTCGTAAAATATCGAAGTGGTCAAATTAGTTATTAAATTATGTCACATCGTTAGCGCAAAAATCTGCGTCTGGATCTGTAAATTATTGACAACTCTAGCCATAGAAACCAATTAGAACAATTTATTGTTTCTTAACAATTTTGTACAACGCACTTTTATGTAATCACATCTGCAGAGCAGCTTCATCCTTTCGGAAAACCTAAAGGAGACATACTACGAATACGTCGCCTACCGGCATTAATGAAAGGCCGTCCATATTTAAACTGCACTTGAGGATTGCAGACTAATGTCAGACTTTTGGAATCAACCACGAACTGGAGATTCTCTTGCATCCACTAACATATATATGGTGAATTCAGAAAAACGTCAGATGGCGTAGGTAGTCAAGGCCGACTCGAACCCCTGATGACTTAGTGTGGTGAAACGTAACAACAAATCTAGATTGTTATTAGTGAAGTTTCTAGAATTACCGTCTGTAAACTTTTGATTGATCATAACCATGGGTCACTGACTGTGGGGTTCCAACCTAGGATCTCCGCTTTGGAAGATCGACACGTTATTATTTACTCTACCGACGGCTTTATTTTTACGATGTGGCGATAGTATAGGGGACATCCCTTTGATGCGTTAGCATGGCTTTGACTGGAAGGGAATTAGGGTAAGATGAGTGAGGAAACTTGAATGTTTTGTTTTTGCATTAATGCGAGGTAGACAACAGCCCAGAGACGAAGTGGATTTTTTAATTCTTATTTAAAAGCGCACGGAGAGTCTAGGGGTCGTATTTGGCAACTCGATTCGAACTCGGAAGTGCTCGAAATCAAGAAATTTGCTTTTGGCAACTCGATCTCGAGGGCTTTTGAGTGTTTTTTCGATGCATTCCTTTTGACCGAGTGCAAGGAAACCACTAATTTAAAATGGATAAAAGGTAAAATGATGCCGAAAAAGAAACGAAAAAGAGATTTTTATAATTTGTCTTTGAAATGAAAGTTAGTATCGTTTCTTATGTCACTAAAACCACAAAAAATTGCCAAAGTGTGACTTTTCTTCGCTATTGGGGATAAAACGCAAATCCCTAAAGAAGGAAATAATATAGGAAGAAGCGGAAGATGCTTAAATACCCCATAAATCATACAATTGAACCTTTTCGGAGCCACATAACAGCTGAAACAATCAAAAAGTGGTCCACACTAAAACGATAAAGACTAAAATCTCGTCCACTTTCGTCACGTTAATCTCGCTTTCGCAATCGCACTGTTAGCAATGATATTGGGCCAATACCGTCATAGGCAACGAGTATTATCTCGAGTATCGGGAAGCCCTAATAAGAACTGGTTCTTTCATTAAGTCGTCGGTGGAATAGGTGCTAACGTGTCCGCCTACCAATCCGGGGTTTTGTTGACTTTAAAAACGCCATAGGTGTTGCTCAGAAAAAGTGAGTGGTTCGGAATCCACTTTAAATTGTTTGTACGTCCACTTGCAATCGTTGTCTTAAATTGAGTGAAGTTGTTCTCCCATCCCAGTCCCCACACGGAATGTGGGAACTAGAGAGCAATAGAGTTTATTTAATTAAAAGACCAGTGGACCCGTATAATTTGAAATAACACTTGAAACATTAAGGCAAATTATCACTCGAATATGTATTAAAAGTTAGCTACAACTAAATCTATCACTAAACAACAACGGTTGAAGCCTAATTAATTTTTGATTTTTAATTATACAAACCAAAAGTCAAGCTCATTCCTTGCAAATTTGATTATGGCGATTAATTTTTTCCTAGTATACTTTAAAAGGCAATTTCTGATCTAAATTTATTCCAAGATATTTTAAGGCTAATTTAACTCTTTCGTTGGAACGCAGTGAAGAATTTTCAGTAAAACTAATTATAACTAAAGGCTGACTCAAAACTTTGAAATATTATATTTTTACCTCAGGAGATGGCCGTCCCGTCGACGAGAAGTCTGCCATGGAGAATCCTCGTATCGGTACGCTTTGCGCATAAGCGGCGCGCAGGAACAGCTCAGTTTATTGCCCATGGCGCAGCTAGCACAACCAGCCTGACCTCCTTGAATAAAACCCAAATTTTAAAATTACAATTAAATTAAAAATTATGTACTTCAGATTAAATCACACTCCTTACCTGAGGCTCCCTGGTGTCACCACATGCCGCTTACGTCTGCTCGGGAGAGCGCCTGGCCGCGGTTTAGCGACTGCGACCTTTGGTTATGTCTGTGACCGTAGTGTCTACTTCCTCGCTAAAATTATAAAAAAATTCAATTAGACCTTTATTCCTCCTGACATACTAAATAAGGATTATGAGTTACTTATGAGAATCCAGAAACACGTATATAGTTATCATAGATTTGGTATAATACGTCATTATAGTATGAGGTCGGGCCGAAATTATTCGACTAAAGCGCTAAATGCTTAATTTAGAAAGTATGCGCAGTTACTGGAAATTTATTTAAAACTTTATTTTTAA
Organism: Leptarthrus brevirostris; assembly: GCA_964036015.1. NCBI lineage: Eukaryota > Metazoa > Arthropoda > Insecta > Diptera > Asilidae > Leptarthrus > Leptarthrus brevirostris. Next base: position 145,785,221 of record OZ038373.1, on the reverse strand, counting down.
TTATTACTGTATATGCTTGAAGTAAAGTTTGTTTAAATAAATTAATATATCATATTAAAATTAATCAAGAACTAAACGAAAAATAATTGAGACCTTTGACACTCGAGTTGCTGGTAAGATTCGATTTGTTTTAAATAAATTAGTAAAAAGAAATCATTAATTATTGAGTTGTGTTATGCAGAGATAGTGTAGGTACTTTGAATTATTTCGTAGTAATAGCTGACTTTTACTGTTTATGGTCCATTAAAAAATCAATTTGAATTTTTTTTTTTAATTAACCAAGTTAATTATTGGACAGTTTTCAGACGAGCAAAACTTTTTATATTAATAATGGAAAAAAGAATAAAAAATAAATTTTTAACAAAAAATTGCACCGAAATCACAAAACCCGCTAAAAAATATAAAATACTATTATTTTATGTCTATTACGACAATTTGAAGTCCGTGCAAATTAAACGAACGGCTACAGACAGCATCAATGGGTAAAAATAATACAAAAAATCATCCAAATCGGTCAAGATGTTACGAAGTTAGGCTACCCACTCCCAACCTAGGTCCGCACATTTTCTCATAGCATCAATAGGGGAACATACTCTATCCAACAAAAAAAGAATCAGTCAAATTGGTCCACGTGTTACCAAGTTAGGTTCACCCTCACCTTCACTACTGCCAAACTTTTTAGAAATGATACCAATTGGAGAACATACTCTAATCTCCAAAAAGAGAATCATCCAAATCAGTCAAGGTGTTACCAAGTTAGGCTACCCATACACATCTTAGGTCCACACATTTTCTCATAGGATCAATGGAGGAACATACTCTACTCTGCGAAAAGAGAATCATTGAAATCGGCCCAAGCGTTAGGAAGTTATGCCCAGCCATTTTATATATAGCGTCTTCTTTTTTTTGTTAGGCCGGTTAAAAAATAAAAAATCGTTGGTAAAGCACAACCCTGACCAGTAATATGAAAATACTTTTACATTTTCTTTTTAATTCTCAAGCTCCCCCAATCCTTCCTGGCTATTCTAAGAACTTATTCCTAGGTGTGGTTGGTTGGTGATCACCGGATTGTTTCCGGTCGGCCTCACATAGACCTTAATATGGCCGTTGTAATACCAGTTTGCAGGATCTTCACCTGAATCGATTTAGTACCGCTATACCTGATTAATTGATCCACCCGCAGCTATTGAGGAACCTGGTTAACTTTCTTTAGTTCAACGCTGTCGAACTCTTTTAGTCCATTAAGGAAGTGTTTGCCAAGGGTCTGAAATCGTTTTCTGGCAAATATCGGACGTTCGCCAAGTATGTGCTGAATACTAACAACTTCCTGCTCATCCAAGCAACTCCGGCAGAAGTCTTTGGAAGGAATGCGCATACGGACGGCATATTATAACCGCAGAGATATTTCAGCGGTTTAAGTAAAAACCATCCCCTGGCTATCATTAGAAGCAATGTAAAGTTAACAAAAAGTGTAAATGCAGCCCATTGAGTTTTTGGAGAGATTTTTTTATATAAAAATTAAACTCTTTGACAAATCATTATGGAAATCAATAGAGTTATACTTAGATGGTAAGTCAATCGATAAAAAGAAGCATCACCATAATCGGCCAAGAATTGCGTCCTGTAGCGTTTTTGGAGAATGTTTTTTATAACAACTAAACTATTGGATAAATCACAATTTCACATTTTGCAGCTGTTGAAAAATTTGATTTCTGCACATACGAGGTATGTCCAGAAAGTAAGTAGGTATACTAGATTTCTGTAGGTTTCGAACAATTTATTTAAAAAAAAAATTTTACATGGTTACATCAGTACAAATGTGAACTATTTTTCAACGTAGTCGTCATCCTCTTGGTGCACGTAGTGAGATGAGGGATCAATTTTTTTATGCCTTGGTCAAAGAACTCTGCCGCCAACTCCTTTGCCCACTTGTTCACCTCCCCCTTTACTTCTACACTACATGTGCATCCTCCCTGGAAATGAATATCTGAACGACTCCAAAAGTCGTTACGTTGGCCCTTTGCCAGCAGTCCTTTTCTCTTGTTCTCAATTGGCCTTCTAAATTTTTTTAAGGTCTCACAATACGCAGAAGCATTGATGGTTTCGCCCTAAGGTAAAAATTCGATCAAAATGATATATTTGTGGTTCTAAAACACGGATGCGATGATTTCTTTTGCCGAAATCGTGGTTTAAAATTTTTAGCTAAGGGTGATGAGGTGTGACGGCATTGGGGCGAATGTCTTTTGGTTTCAGGGGTATAGTGGGCAACGCAAGTTTCGTTCCCTGTAACAATACAATGCAAAAAATCATCACCTTCAAGTTCATACCGCTCCAAAAACTCTTTGGACAACATTTAAGCACACTCGTACGATACATTACTCTTTCGCCATAATCCGATTTGATATCGGTAAAAAATTCAGTTCAGATGGCGGCAGATTCACGTTGGCCCGTTGAAAATGGAGGAGCTAAGCTATACGGCAGTGTGACCAACATAGCAAAAAAAATATTCCCTCTGCAGTGAGGGCCTTAGTACACTTATTTTCTGGACATGCCACGTACTTGGCTCTTTTTCTGGGTGCTTAATATACTTTCAAACAACTGTATATTTCTAATAGTCATCGAAAAATTCATATTGTCTATAGCTATTGAATTAAGTAATTCTTGCGAAGGTTTTTCGTTTGCTACTGCAACTTTTCGTAATGCTGACAACACATTTTCCGCTATTTAGTCCAAATCGGTGGGTCTTCACAATGTGCAACCAACTTCCCTCAAAATAATTCTACCGGTAGTGTTGTCGTTTATCACTCATATATTTAATACAATTATTGTCACATCAACGTTCTCAGATAAAAGTAAGAGATCCATGAAAACCCAATAGCTAAAGCGAGCGGCGCTAATGTTGAAGACTAACGCCCCATAGCTATTTACCACTTTTGTAGACCGTAGTTCAGAGACTTTTACTCACGGAAGTGCTATCCTTCATTAATAAACAAAAATGTTGTGTCTATTTCAATCAGGATTTAGATCACACATAGCTGCGTGACAGCATTAATTATTCAAGTGATAGAAGATGTTCATTGTGCCATTAATTGTGATCTGCTATAATTTCTGGTTCTGCTGCATTTTTCTAAAGTTTTTGACTGAGTTGATTATATCGCTTTCATGCATAGATTTTCTGGCCCGTTTATTTTTGCGGACTCTGCATGTAACTTGATCTGGACTTATATTAGGCCCAAATGATATTTTTTAACGGTTTATTCCTTCCTTGCTATATGTACATGCTGGCTTACCTCATCGATCTATCGTGGGTTCGCTTCTATTCTCCAAATACATCAGTGATCGCTCCACATGCATAAAGAATTGCAGCTTTCAGACGTATGATGAAGTTCAGCTCTATATTTGCAGAGCTTGGTAGAGGTATAGGGATTAGGGTTCGAACAGAGAAAATCGATTCAGTACGGATGGATCTGTGATTTTTTTTCCTATTTCGTAGATCGATTAATCGCTTTAAAAGGATCGATATCCATAGATCGAATAGATCGATTCAGTTTATTTTGATATTTCAATTTATTTCAGCATTTTGAAATTGCAAGTAATTAAACCTGTCTACATATAAAAAAAGGGTCATTATTAAACCAATTTATTAAATATTAGAAAACAACCTTTGTAGCTTACAAATCTTGGGTATTTCAGAAATGTTGCTTATTTAATCGGAAAAAAATTTGCGATTATGGAGCAGAGTCTTTTTTGAAAGTACTCAGTCTTCATTAAAGGAACAAGTACTCGTCTTCATTAAAGGAACATAACTAAAAATGTACACCCGAAAAGTAAAAGAGAAGCACAACTTTTGTGCGGCGTATTTGCAAGTGCAAACATTTTATTTACTAATATCACAACATGTCCCAGAAACCTTCTAGGAATATTATGAGTATGTACGAAGAACATTCTCGTAAGTTTTCTGGGAAGGTTTCTTGTCTTAGCCCTAAAAATGTTTATCTTGGGGACGTTTTTTGAAAATATTCTGGGAATGTTTTATTCTTTCATTTTAAACGGAAATCACCGCAAGTTAAAGTTCACCTTTATCTTCCTCCCTGTCTTCACCTTGAGAGAAACATGACTACCTCTCAGTTGAAAATTTCAAAATTGACGCAGTTCTGGTTTACTATTCAAGTGCTAATTGTGATCGAAAACACTTACACACTTTTCATATGAAAATGTTTTAATAAAAGGCTATGTAAGAATTTGAAGCACGCAAAATAAATTCTTCGTATTTTTAATTTATTGTGGAAAGGTTTTTTTTACACAATTCACCATTGCTTAAATGTCTAAATCCATATTATTTTAAAAGTGTAAAATCTGCCAAATTTGAGACTTTAGATTAAAAAAACTATTAATAACTGTCAAATCGTTGATAGAGTAAAAATGGGCAGAACTCAAAAAGATATATATGCTTCTTTCAGGAGATTAAGATCTACGTCACATCTACGTGTATTCCACATGAGTTTCTTACTCGGATTATACGTGGCAGTATATATACTTGTCTATTACACTAGTCATATTCTACTTTATTGATGTGGAAAATCCGCGTAAACGGAGTTGGATCAATTCGTTGAGCGGTACGACCACCATCCCTTGGGTCGCTGGTTCGAGACCAGGTCTCCCGTGAGCTTTTATTAAGAAATTAAAATAATCCACTCCGTCTCTGGGCTTTTCTCTAGCTCGCAGGAATTCAAAAACAAGACCTTCCAGTTTCCTCACTTCCCTTACCCTAATTCCCTTCCGACTTTAGCCACGTCGGATAGAAAAAAAACTAATATGCATAACATCTAGGATGTCGGTATACAAAATTCAACTAACTTTCAAAGCAATTACAAGTTGCATCGTGTATTCCAAAACTAATTTGTATAAAAAACTTAAAATCGCATATTCGAATATCACTTATTTTAGATTTGTCTTTAAATAACTTATTTCTTTCTCATTGTTGAATCACCAAAGCAGAAATAAAACATAATAAGCCACCGATGACAAAATCATGCAGTAGTACATGTGTCGGATTATTACACAAATGAAAAATAAAATGCAAAACATCCACGAGTTAGCTTGTTTTTTTGGTACGTCTTAAATAGATCGAAATCGGAAACAAATAAATCGATTAGAGCTGAATCGGTTCCACGTAAAATCGATTCAAAAATCGGCAGATCGAAGGCTTAAAGATCGATCTCTTGAGATCGAATCGAAGATCGCCCATCCCTAGTAGAGGTTGAATGAATGATAGGTTAAATGAAGATATCTCAACCATCAATGATAGGGCTCCACATAACAAACAACTTTAAAATGCTGCGAATTCTGAATCAATAACACATAAATTTATTTATTTTAGGGTAAATCATAACGCTACAAAATTTTGCTTACAGTACTAGATATGTATGTGCAGAGAATAAAAAAGGAATTAATAATTGTAAAACTAAAAATAGAAGCGAAAAGAAAACCGACAAATGAATAGGAAATATTACGAAAGAAAACTATACAACTAAAATTAGTGGAAAGTCTGAATTAAGTTCCAAAAAATTTATTATGATAATTCACCGAAATATTCTAAGCTGAACTAATTCAAACTATCAAAAATCTGACACGCAGTTATTCGTAGCGTATATTCATAATACAATATATTTCCCATGTTGAGACCAGGAGACACCATACAATAGATTTGATTACATAATATTCCTTATAAATTAATTGGTTAGTTGGTTGCCCAGATATAATGTATTGTTAAAAAAATATTAGAGAAAAATTCTAAATGCTGCTTTATATATGATTTCGGATGAAGCAGGACGAGCCAGAATATGACTAATCCTCAGAAGGTTGAAGGTTATCGGAGGAGAAGTCACCCTCAAAAAATGAAGCAAAATTATTTTCTATGTTGGATACGTTATTGGTGGAAGACACCTCGTAGATGGATAGTTGCTTGGTTTTTTTTAATTCACGACTTTAAAAAAAGTGCGGGAGTCATTATGCAGTCTACTGCGAAATCTTACAAGGTATTCCTTATAAAGGCAAGAGTATATTGTATTGAAGGTGTTATGTATCGCAATTGGCAAAACCTAAACTTAGACGATGGAAATCAAATCAAGATGCGTAAGTTTTCAAATGCCAAGTTCCGTAGCAAAATCAAAGCTTGCGTGACGAACAAAAAGTTTTAGGAATACCTAGTGAGAAGAGCTCAGAATTACAAAATTCTTCACTCACACCTATGTTAAATTGGTCGACTGAAAATCTGAACTTTCCGGGCGCGTCAATATTTTCTGAATCCAAACAACAAGTAGTCATTTTAAAATTAATAGATACTTATTGTATGCTTTGAGGATTTTGTCAACACTTAGGATTTCCCACCATCACTACCACTTTTGCTACATATTTATAACTATAACTCTTTACATCAAATTTTAACCGCCCATAATTAAACCTTAGAATACTAAATTTCTCATTTTACAAGCTCTGTGATCTTAGGTTCTTGAGCTCTTTCCAACATAAGATAATGGTGTTTATTTATTTATAAACTCTGGGTAGTCGGTAGGTGTAGAAGCCGGTAGACCGACCATAAGGGTCTTTGAATTTACTGAATTACCACCAAACCTTTTGAATTATTCTTAAAACTCAAGCGAATATTCGAAAAAGTATGTTACTCTAGTCGCATTCCGCAGTAGATTTCACTGTGATGAAATACCATCTGTCAATTGTATTTATATATACGAGAAATGTTGATTTAAATGAAATTGGGCCAGCTCTAAATACAAATAAAGCCGGAATAAAATTAGGTATTGTTGATAAGTAAAATAGTAAGCACTGATTTATGCGCATCTAGAACTCATCCATAAATCTTTACTCTGTATTATCTTTAATTCTGTCGGAATCCAATACCTAAAGGCGGATTTTATTTGAACCCGAGATTTATTGAGAGGCTCATAAATTCATTACGCAATTATTCATTAAGTAAAAGCTATTCAGTCCTGTGCCCCATGGTACAGTATCCGTGCTTGCAGAGAGGCAGAATTGTTTCATAAAGTACGCAATGTAGATAGGAAAAGGATACATTTCAGACGTTCTGAAAGGAAAGCATTGCTCTGTAACAAACTCAAAACAAGCTAGGGTGATACGAAAACTAATTTTGGAATTCTGTCAGTTGTAAATAGTTTGTAGATTGTACATAGAAGAGAAGAACCCAGGAACAATTATCTTTAACTTTTTGAAATATGCATTGTTTTATCTCCACAACATGAATATAAACTTTATACTAAGTATATGCAACCCTAAATGCACTTGATGACGAATTAAACATCTTTACTAAATTCTTACTCAATTATAAAGGGTGTAGCCCAATTTATTCGTACGGAACCTACAGAATTCACCTGCGTCATCTAATCTCCTGAATTCTACTCTGTCTAAATTATCGATTTCTTTCTTGGGTTGGAGCACGTGGAAGATACTCGAAGCTGGAATTTTGCGTGTTTTGGTACAAAAATTACCCCAGCTTCCAGTCCATAAGGGTGGTAAGTAGAACACTTTGTAAGAACTGATGCGAAATTGATTTTCCTCATCTGCTTGATCTCTCCGAGTGTTGAGTTCGTGCCGATGATTGATGCAATTCTGTCCTCTTTCAAGTTATTTTTATTTCAAATGTTGGTATAATAAAGTTCCAGTCCTAAGCGCGCAGTTATACCTTTAAAGAAAGAAAAGTGCAGCGAGTGCAAGTTCCTCAATTGTCCGTGATGTATTGAATAAAAGTGCAATTACTACCGCAAAGACTTTTTGATTGGAGACAAAAGTACTTCTGGACGGTTAAGTACATGACGAAGTGCCTCGTAATTTAATCACCTTCAGCTTGTTTTACGCCTTTTAATGACTTGGAGAGCCTTAAAGAATATTGAAAGCCGATTGTGTTAAATATTCGAAAGTGGGGGGAAAACCTTAATTTTAGCAGTTGAGGGTTAATTACTGGTATCTAAAAAGTGAAGGAAGAAGAGCACAAATACACTTGAAAATATGTTAAGAAGCATATTTTTCAAATGTCGACGATGTTATCATTTGTGAGAATTGTAATTAAATATTATACAGGGTGTTTTTCCTTGTGGGAGTTCAATACTTATTTAGTTTTAAACTTCAAAATAAATTTTCCATATATGGATTTTTAAATGAGCTTTGTTTAAAATTTTACATATTTTTTATTCTGACAATTCATACTTTGTTCCCCTTTAAAGATATTTGCTCTCTTATACTTTTAGTCGATACTTATTAGTAACAAATCCTCGGTAGCCCAAAAGATTAACACGCTGGACTATCATACCACGGATCGAGTAAAAATAAGACGCGCCCATTCATAGCCTGAAACAGGTATGCACAGTGTCAAATCGCCTGAATGGCACCGAAATAAGGCACGGTACGCCGGAGTAATAATTATACTTTTCCAAATGGCAGTCCTTTGCAGACACGTATCGAAAAAAGAGGCACACAAATGTACAAACCAAGAACAGTAGGCCTAAACTTTTTCTGGATGAAAATTTAAAATGAAAATAGAAAAATTGTTTCGTAACTCATTAATAAAGATTATAACTGAAACTGGAAAATGTATAGAATAAAAATAACAAATTTCAGGTAATTGTTATCATTGTTATTGTCATGACCACCTTGTAAGTCGTCGGAACAATTTTAATATAAGGGGGCCGATGGCCCACATAACCCTCACGGTGAATCATAATATCGAACATATTAAAGCCAGAAGGCAGTAACAGAACCGTACATTTATAGCGGGCGTATTTTTAAATTGATATGCCTGTAGATTGAGCGTGCATACCCGTATGGCAGGCGAATTTGTCAATTTTTGGGCTTGTAGTAGAAGCGTGCATGATACTACCGGGCGCATTTGTTCGCTGTGTGCTCGCAACGGGCACTTAACATCTGTACTTCCTTTGAGCAAAATATAACAACTCAATTACTTTACCTCGGGGGCCCTACTGTAATAATTCCTACCCCCTTAATGCAATAATTAACCGTACCGTAGGTCTATATACGGCATCAGTAGAATAGTTTACTGTTGCCCAATCACCAGCATATATGAAAGTCAAAATTATTCGAAATAAGCACACGCAGAAATAAAAATGGACTGATTCAATGACAAAACAAACCAGCATACGAAAAAGGATTCGATTCGGAATATGGAATGTGAGAACTCTTAGTTTTCATAGGACTTAATGAAGTTAGATGAAAAGATCACGTAAATTAAATAGAACGTAAGTTTTGTCAACCCATGTCTCTAGTGAATTCTGAGCACTCATTAGCCGGAGATCACAACAAACAATGACATTCATAGACTCACAGCTAAAGACAGAATAGCCATCGGTATTCGAAGACGAAAGTGGCAACAGTTAAGTAACACGCGGAAGTAGCAATTGTTATGTAAAAACACAAACAATACGGCCTTATTTATCTTTATAGCAGCTTGAAAATAATTTCGAAACATCAAATAGTAAATAGTAACATCTACAAATATTAAGGCGGTATTTCGTAGTGATTACCGTTTTTTCAGTACAAATTCAGGAATATTTTTCTCGGGATCAGTAAGACATATGTATTTGAGACTTTTTTTGTATATATTTGTTCAACCTTATTATACAAGAATATATTTAATTTATTGAAAAAAAATTGCGGGCCCGATAGCACGTGAAAGTTGAGGCGTCCGCACCGCAGGTATAAGTAATGCGCATGTTTACAGCCGTCTGTTATGTCTAAAACATACATTTTGAAACAAATTGTTATTAATTGTTACCCTGTTGGCTACAGTCCATATCGTCGGGAGGTTAAAATAATAAAAAAGAAATAAAAATAGTAAAATCGTGCTTCCGAAAAAACGTGGCTTCGAGAAAAAAGGGGTTTTACGTTTTGGAAACTCAAACATGTCTACTTACGCGTCGAGCTTCTAAACCCTGTAACTGTCTTAATTCAGTGAATTTTCCGAAACCTTGCCCGACCCGAACTTACGTCAACAAATTGTTCACCTTTTTTTTCAAATTGGAAAGTAAGCAAATTATTATTCTTATTAAATACAATTTGGCGGCTTTTTAAAACAAATTTTACAATTCTCAGAAAATATTTAACATAAATGTAACGTGATTGGTATGAAATGAAAGGTCAAATTATATATATGCGTCACATTAATTCCAAATCATAAAATGCAAAAGCTGAATGGAAGCATAAAATATTATAGAGGAAGGTCTAAACCTTGATTTCAAAACAAAGGTCTGGGATTAAGAATATTTGTAGTCAAATTGCTTCCTTTAGATTCGTGGATTGTGTTGGCCTCTGACTGCAACTATTTTCAATCAAAGACTTCTGTTTTGAAATCAGGATTTTGACTTTCCGCTATAATATTTTATGCTCCTTTTCAGCTTTTGCGTAGTCGGATTTTAATTTTTACTTCTATTTTATTAATATACTAATAAATGGCTTATTTCCAATTTACAGATGACTTACAAATGCTTAAAAAAATTTACTATTGCTAATCAATTTCCTTCAAATAATTCGTGAATGGATTTGTAATTCTTAGGTTGCGTTTTACTTTCTCATTCCCTCATTGATAAACTTCCCTTATCATTAACTAAGAGCTAAATATGCTTAAGTAGTGCACTATTCTGTGTTACCTTATTACGTAGCACTTTGCATTCGTAACTTTGTTCACATGGAACTAGTGGTTCGTTAAAAAACGGATGTATCAAATATTTAAGTTCTTATTTTGTTTAAGATAAGGAATTGAGTCAAAAAATGGAATTTTTAGTAATGGGCTCATTTAAATCCCCGCACTTTCCCGATTCCGAATATATGGTCATCACATGTGATGTGTAATAGGGTATTTAAATGCCCGAACGCTTTTGCTTGAAGATTGAAATGCTTTTATTCAAATTTTCAGGCGCTGTATTTATTTATTTATTTCTAACTTAGCCAAATACTGACTACTACAAATAAACCAAATCAAACAACCATAAATATAATATTAAATAAAAATTCAGAAACAAGCTACGGAATAAAAGTGATTAATTAATAATAAATAAAAAAAATAAATTAGTTAAGTAAACAAGTTTAAAGATTTGGTATGACTTAAGAAAAAATAAAAAAAAGCATAAAACAACATACTGTAACGTAAACGCGGCTCTTCAGTCTCGACGGATTAAATAATTCACTTATTTTCAATCACAAATGTTCTCCGTTTTATTAACTTCACTGATTATTTCGTTCGACAATTTTCGTGAGTACTTTTATTTCACTTCACTTATTTACACTTATCACCTCACGGGTTAAAATGCAACTAACTATTCACAGTATCTCATATGACCACTACACAGTCTAAATCCCGACTAAAACTGACTATTCCGCTACTCAGCCTTATTTATACTACTTAGCTTAATCTTAGAAACCTCTGCCACTTAATTCTAGATGTTTCCTTTACACATATTCACCAAACTTATTCACTCTAAATTCGAGTCGCCCTTGACTTTCTACACTTGACATTTCCTCGCCTAGATTTCTGACCACCTGGGGTATGCTTACACGGTTAACTACATTCCTTTTCGTGGCCTACCTCGTGCACGTTACAATACTAACAATAAGAAACGAGATATAACTACAAGAGAAATAAATACAAAAAATAAATTAAAAAAATACAATAAAATAACACTAAAATAAGCAGCGATGAAAAATACAGAAAATAAAACACAAAGAAAAGCCGACCCCTTATCTGTGACTGGACAAATGAAAATCGAAACGACTAATAAATAAGCGAGATATTGAAGTTATAGGCTTGTTCATTCCATAGTTAGTGCGATGGTGATTGCTATGGTAAAGTTCTGAGTCCTCAAGGAGATTGTCGGAACTAACAATTTCAAAGCCCCCAACGATTCGGGGGAATTTCCTATAAGTCAACCTCGCAGATAGTCTAAAGCAAAAATAATTCTAAACCTATTACGTCTAGCCTCAAGATACTTCAAAGTAAGGAGCAGAAGTTCATCAATATATCGGGGCAGACGAGGAAAATCAGCCCCGGGAAGGCCACCAATGGCGAATCTCACAAGTCTACGCTGGAGAGCCTCAATGTGTTCAGTATGAGCGACATAGAAAGAATACCAAACCGGTAAAGCATATTCCAAGATAAGTCGCGTAAAAGCGCAATAAAGCAGCTTCGTTATATATGGGTCATCATCCTTACTGATAATAGCGTCAAAATGATCCTCAAATGAAAATTTAGTATTACTTAAAACACCCAAATCTCTGGTTTTGTCAAGTCTGTCCAGTGAGCTACCACCCATAGTGACATTATAAAGCAAATATTAATTTTGCGGGAAAATGAAATAACAGTGCTGTTCTAATTGTTCAAAGAAATAAAATTAATAGAGCACCAATTATGGATGGCTCCTTAAAGTTTAAAAGGGCAGAGTCATCATCGTTTGACACAACACGGAAAATCTTGGCATCATCAGCATAAAATAGGATTTTCGTAGGCGTTAGAATCAGAGGCACCCCAGGAATACAGAAGTTGGAAAACTCCAACAAGTTGGAAGTGGTGCGACTTACACTTCATAAATCCATGCTGGAAGGGGCCCAAGAACGGTTTGCAGTGGAAATCAAGGACATCGCAGACCATAGCCTTAAAAACTTTGCCAATACAACATAAACTGGAAATTGGAGGATAATTAGATAATTAGTTTAAAGAATTTCAGGAATAGTAGAATACCTGCTAGAAGTAGAAAAAGTTAAAAAGAGAAGGATGAAGAAGAAAATCCAGATGCCTCTTATTGCGAAGGTCAATTTTAAAGTGGTAAGTAACTCTTCTTTAACTTTAAATCGATTTTCTCGTAACTTACATTTTTGAGATTTTACGTAGGTACCAATAGAAAAAAACTAATGATCAATCGCAGTGAATCTTGGCATACATTTAAAGTATTAATCTATTTATTGTACTAACTATTTTAGTAATAATCATTATATTGTCCCTGGTATGACCTATAAAAGGAAAATAAAATACCAGTTTTTTCACATTTGCCGAAAATAAAAAAAATTGGAGCAGTTGTGTTGATCCGGAAGGGAGAAAATGGTACCTAAAAGTGACACCCATTTTTTATACAAATTTAGTGTTAAATATTTACGTAATAATAAATATGTAGAGTTGCATTCTTAGCGGATTTTGTCTGTCATGTTTTCGTTATTATTCACTCCAAATTTTGTATTTCTACTTCTATTAAGGTCTGCGAAAGGCCGAAAGTAAAACAGACACGGCTGTTACCATAAAGTTTCACGTTCCACAAAGTATTAGGAAGTATTGGCTATTGGCATAGATAACCCTAAAAGCAATGGAAACTATTTCTTCATAATTCTTCTCCAATTTTTTTTTCTGCTGCTTAAGGCGTATGTTCTGATGAAATTAAGCTAGTATTATTCTTTAGTAGTTAATCGAACAGTGTATATGTGTCCAAGATTCTAGGTGGTTTTAAAACTCTCCAGGCTTTCACAATGAAAAGATAACAACCTTTAAATTAATGCTTACAGTTTCAATCGGGAATAATCCGCTTTCATTTTAGTAAAACGTTAAAAATTTCATTTAAACAATTATTTATTATTTAGTTTTTAATTTTTTTTTATTTTATTAACAGTAAGATATAGCTCGGCAGAAAGTTTATTGATATGGTGTTCAGAAGGTACTCTTGGTTACTAATTGATGCGCTATTGTAGATATTATACACTGAAATATTTTTTTAATTAAATAGCTATAATGTAGCAGAATTTGAATTCCTTTGAGGAGGCAATCAGGTTTCGCTACAATAAAGTAATTTTATCTCATTTATTGGTTACGATATATTATATAAAAATTCCGGCCAAGTAGAACTCGGACTCGCGCACCGAGGATTCTGTCCTTGCTAATTTCTGAACAACTGTGCCAGTAAGAGACACCCTTTTATTTTTTCTGTAATATTTACATAAGCCGCAAACTTCGTGGTTAAGGGAGGGGGGGGGGGGGGGGGTAATGGTATTTTTTAGAGATTTTTCATCATAAATCGAAAGCTATGCGGCATAAAACGAAATGAACAGATATTTCATAATGTCCAAATGAAGCGCTTTCATATCATGCTTCTCTTCTAGAACTAGCCTTACTTTAAAAGGTTGACCCACCTTTCCGTCCCTTAATAAAAATAAAAATATTTTTTTTAAAGTGTTTCATTTGCAATAAAGGTGGGCAAGTATTATTGAAAACTATTCCGAATTTTAAGTCGATTGCATTAGTAGTTGCTGAGATAAACAACTGTCACATACATTCATTTATTATGCACATTTAGTATTAAATATTTATGCTTATAATAAACATATAGAGCTCGTTCTTAGCGGATTTTATTTACCACGTTTTCGTTATAATACACTCCAAACTCAGTACGATTGAAAAACAGGTACACGTTTAATCGTACCCAAGACCCAAATTCCCAAATTCCTTTTCCCCTACTTTATAAATTTCTTTTTTTGAGTATATTCAAGCGGTTTCCGCAAAACTTTACTCGAGGTCTTCACTGAAGAAAAACTTGAACAAGAAGAGGGAGCGTTCTCCTTTTTGCTTCTGTTTAGGCCTCCCCGAATATCGGTCCCCTCAAACATGGCGATAAAAATGTCGCTTTTATTCAGAAAGCCATTATCATGTATGGCATGTAAGGCTCTTCTAAATTGGAATCCTACGGTTTACTTACCACCTTACCACATAGAAACTTTAGCTGTTTTCTTTAAGCGGGAATTAAGGCCTTATTTGGTATACAAGATATTGTGGGTACATGGTGAATTATTAGTGGACAAAGTTGTAAACGCGCTCTCTTCATAAAATTGCAACTGACTATCAATTGAATGTCATAAATGCAAAAAAAATAACAAATTTTGTCGCAATCACCGAGACGGAGACGGAGTTGAATCAATTGGTTGAGCGGCTCGACCACCATGCCATGGTTCCCGGCTTCGAGACCAGGTCTCTTCCTGTGTTTTTAAAATTGAATTAAAAAATCCACTCCGTTTTCGGGCTGCTGGCTAGCTCGCCGCAATGCAAAAACAAGCCATTCAAGTTTCCCCACTCCTCTTACCGTAATTCCCTTCCGGGTAAAGCCATGCTAATGCATCAAAGGGTTGTCCCCTAGGCTCTGATTAGATCGTACAAAAAATATTAAGCATCATTACATTTTCTATATCAATTATGGTACTGTTTTTTTTCATATACCGAGAAATTCATGAACAGGAAAATTTCAAAATGCGATATCTCGGCGAAAAAAAAAATATATAGATCCTATACATAGTTTTTTGAAAGAAAAAAAGATCGCGGACATAACCTCAAATATGACAAAAAACAGTGTTTTTGACTTTCAGGTTAAAATATCTCAGAGGGAAAAGTTTTTTCATTGTCCAGGGGGTAAAACCTTGCAAAACTGTGTAATGTGTAGTAAAGCGATAAATAGATTATTTTGTACTGGGATGCGATTCTAAGGCAGTGTTTAGTGACTTCAATTTTTTGAGGCGCATAATGAAACTGGAATTTCAACATTGTTTTATACATTTCGATACAATTTTAAATATTTATAGACATTAACGATCGTCGCGTCGGTTCAAATGACACCGGCGAGAACCTATGGTTCTCCTCAGAGTTAAGTCGGTGGTTCGCAATCTACTTTGAATTGTAGGTCTAATTGCTATCTTTATCGTCGAATCCGGTGATGTTCTTTTCCTGCCAACACAAAATACCTCACATGGGGTTCCGGGAATTAAAGAAAACAATAGACACTTAAAAGGTTAATATTCTTATTAAGGTGCGTCTAATAAAAATAAATATCTAAATAATGCTATGACAAATTTTTATTTTTATGACATTACATGATGGCTCTTTCTCTACGACATTTACTCTTGCCTTTTTTCAAAAGAATCATAGCAAAGCTTTTACTTCCGTGACTATAAGCACGCAAACAATATATTATGTGTACATTGTTGGGATGAGTTTAATGAGAATTCATGGCTAAGGATGATGTCGCTAATTGTTCGCACCCTTAATGCTCACGTAAATTAAAGAAGGATAACGAACGAAAATAGCATGTTGTTTATGTTAAGGTATATGCAAACAGGCTTGTACAATTGAAAACAAAAAAGTAACTGAACGTGATTTTTAACAATCACACAACGACGTATTTAATTTATGGGGAATGGGCAGATGTTGGAAAAAATGAACTCAGAAAGAAACTTTTGATGTTTATGTTAAAAAAAAATTTAAGATTCGCAACAAAGAATATCCTATAGGCAATGTATTCGTACATAAATGCTTTTACAGCGCATTTTACTCGTCCTGCAAGTTGAGTTAGCATAGAATATGCGAAGTAAAATTTAGCATGAGTAAACGATTTTTAATTTTACTAAGTGAATCGTTAATTTCTTAAATATCTGTTTTACAAACCTAACGTGCATCTTATTCAGAAACTCAATTGAACACAAATTTAACCATGTAAACAACATTTTATGTTCGCTTGCTAATTTATGTTTTACATAATATGTTTTAGCTTTTAAAACTTCAAAGAAATTATGCTGATTTTATTCAAAAAGGAGCGATTAATCAGCAAAAATCAATACTATAGCCACATAAATACCCTGAAGCAGTCGGTGGAGTAAGTGCTAACGTGTGGGCTTAACAATCCGGTGGTTTCAGGTTAGAATCCCATCGGCGGCGACCCGTGCTTGTTTTCTGCTGACAACAGTTTACGAAAAAAAGTAGAAAATAATATTTTTTTTCAGTAATAATAAGCTGATTAGAATAACTTTTAACATTTGTAAAAGGCAAAACATTGTGTGCTCATAAAACATTACTTTGTCTAATCATTTTGATTTACCTTTAAATTTTTATTTTTATTAAACAGTATTGCTATAGAGCTGAGCTTTTATAGTATCATCTGAAGCTCTCATTCCACTTCTTCTATTATTAGAATGCACTAATGAATCACTCTTATGTTCATTTTCTTAAGTAATACTATGATAAGCGTTATAACAATCAATATTGTGATAAAAGATGTTAAAAAGAGTAACAACATACCTTCAACATATCAACAGTGATATTTTATTAGCGCCTACTGAGTTTTTTTGAAAAAATCTTAAAAATTATTCTGATCAGCTTAAAATCAATGGAAAAAATTGTTTAAAACAAAATTACTAAAAGTTCTTCACTTTTTAGTTTTTAGTTTTAATTAATTGTTTTAACTTCGTGCAATTGGAAAAATACATTATTTTTCAATCTATAAAAAATATAGCTAACCTATTTTTTTTTTTAAATTATTCATTCAGTCCTCGGCACGTGTTCGAATTGGCTTGGGGTTTACATACGTTATCGTTGACATTGGGTAAAAGTATATTGCATCCGTTTTTGATCGATGTATTCAGAAAAACGTCTCATAGTTTATAGTTTTTCACTCATCAAACCGTTTCACTTGATCTCCATTTCAAGTGGGTTGTGAAGAAAAAGGCAGGCCGCTATCTTCAAGAGTGCGCCATCCTGGGTCGTCCGCTATATTGGATTAAGAACGATATTAGATATACTGTATTTCATTGTCATCAAAACCAAAGCTGTGTGCAAATTTCGGCTCAGTTGGCTAACAAAGAAAGGATCTAATTTCAATCACAAGATTTAGTCCATACAAACCGGACATAATAGAACCATTGAAAAATGGAGGAGGGGCTGCAGGTATCGATTTTCACAAAATATATTTAATTTTAAATTAAAAAATATATGGAAAATTGTTGCTAAGTTGTAAGAGATAATATATGGGCTATATGCAAGCCTAACAAATTTACATCCTACCGGTGACGGTTGTTTTAAGCTGAAAACAAATTATGCTACAAAACAGTGGTAGGTTGAAGAGAATATTTGTGGTTCGAAATCCTTCTTAAATTGTAGAAATACTTGCAAGTGGGCACTGAGTTGGGTCGATGGATGAGTTGTTTCTCCGTGAGTTTTCTAAACGTTCACTTCGACTATGGGCTGTGGTCCAGTTCGTAGCAATGCAAAAACAAGAAATTGATACTCCGTCATTTCTCTTACTCTAATTCCCTTCAGGTCAAAGGCATGCTAACGCAAGTTGTTCATTGGGATTCGGCTACCCCATAAAATCAAATCACCCAAAAAATTACAAGGCATGTACTTTAAGAAAATACGTACGTGAAACATATTTTCCACAAATTATTTAAAAAAACAAGTTGATAAAATGTTATTTATCTTAATCAACTGATTTAAAAAACTAACAATTAAGTAGCCTCATAACTCTAAACATCAATATACTACCAACTATTAACTTAATTTCCATGATTATCAATTTGTATTTATTATTATTAGGGCAGTTTTAGTAATTGCTTTAGTAATTTTTGATTTTAAATAAATTGGTTGGTTGGTTGGCTGATTAAACGGGCCGTTTGATGCCGAAGCACCAAGTGCACTCGGAGGCCATGTAAGCCCATTGTGAATGCCCTTAAAAGGAAATAGGACCAACTTAAAACAGAAACTTAATTTAAGACCATCCAGATCACTGTAAGAAGAGCTATCTCAGCTAAGTCTTCCAGATTTTCGTCGTTCTTTTAGATGTGGACATTCACCGAGTAGATGCGCTATGGATTCAATTTCCTCCTCGTCCCTCGGACAGAACTCATTCGATGGTACACCGAGTCTCATGACCATAACTCCTATAAGGCAATCTCCAGTGATGACACCGACGTGCCTTCTTTCAAAGAATAAAGACTAGAAGTTCTGATGTAATTCAGTTTCGGCCAAGTCTTCGGGTTGTCAGACAATAGGTAATATTTTCCCATCGTTCCGAAGGTTTGATGGAATAGTATCTTTCGATTTAACTTTTCGCTACGTTAAGGGGATGGTGGACGCTATCTGTGATCATGTTTATGTCAAAATTTGAACCTTTCTTGGCCAGCTCGTCGGCTTTTCGATACCCTCTATGCCGACATGTCGTGGAACCCAGCAGATGCTGACCGCATGATCTGAAAAATCTCTTAAGGGGGGAAGTACATGAAGAGGCCGAAAGAAAGAACTTTTTTGGGATTTATTTTTGGTAAAATGAAAAAGGTCCACATGAAATCGATATTATATGTATTTAGGGCAATGTTTTAAGAAGAGAAAAAACATTTTTTACATTTTGAAAAATAAAAAATTAATCAACTTTTGGTGGGTTTCGTAACTCGTGTCGCGACTGACATCGAAATCGGCGTAAATTCTCCTGGCCGCAATTTTCATCTGAAATCAAAAAACCAAACATTTTTATACTCGAGGGGGTTGTTTATTCTAGATAGATTACGATCTCTTCGAAATTCGAACATTAACTATAAAAATCGGGAATGAGAAAAAAAAGTTGGCTTTTTTTGCAAAAATTTTGATTATTTTCGCGTCAAAAATGGTCTTAAAATGATTTTTTTGCTATGTCCGTAGTCTATCTAGAGTAGTTTTTTATGCCCTTTAAAATGAAGAAAATCGGTTCACTAGTTTTTTTTGTAATTTTTTACGCCAATTTGAAAAACATGGTTTTGAGAAAACACCGTTTAAAGTTTGTCCCGAAAAACTGAAGAAAACGATGCAGATAAGGAGAAGGTAAGAGGGGAGGGATATTCTCAGAAAAATCGGTAATTGGACTGAAAACGTCGAGAACGCTCTTTAACAAAGTCGCATTCATCACTCTAAATTCCAGAGCAGAAAAAAAATCCGGTAAGCGGAATCACGCGCGCAGCAGAGATCCTCGATCCCAGGCGCGCTGGGCCGGATCGGCGCCGACCACTTTCAAGTGGCATATCTTTCACAATTTTCGAGATAAGCTTTTGGAATTTTGGAATTATATTCTTAGAGCATATACTTATCGATTAAGACAATAAAAAAAAATCTATTTTTGAAAACGTCTTCATGTACTTCCCCCCTTAAGGCTATGATACTGTCTTTGACGCATTTTGATTTTATCAGTTGGGAGTTTAAAAACTTGAGTGGTGCTTGACTGTCCATACCAGTAGTGATCTCGCTTGCACACATCTGTTTTGCTTGGGCAGTGAGTGAGTGAATCTTATGTGGAAGTGCTGGATTTTCGCTTATGATTTGAAACATCTCGTCGAGTAAAGAAACGTCGTAGAGTGATATCAGAGTAACATAAACGCATGTTTGGATAATTGAGCATCTACATCTCTGCGATCCTCATTGAAGCAGCGCAAATTGTGTTGTGTTTAATGTATCCAAAATTCGACGGAATGAATATATTCAATTCGCATACTCTAACTAACAGCATGGGTATTGAGATATCCAGCAACATTTTTTTTTTATTTGAAATAACCCAAAGCAACAAAGAACGCTTAAGCCAACTCAATACAAAACATTCATAAACCAACACACTAAACCTTACGCCTTACAAAAAACAAGTGAGTACAACAGAATGGTTACAAGTTATAGAGGCTCTTCGATAATGTTAGCTTGTCCACGATACTGCTGAAAACATCACCAAAAACATCAGCAAACCTTCACATGCGGTTAACTGGCTCGAACGTGCCGTAACTAGTGCGCGAGAAAGCTATCTGTAAGCTCGAACGGTTTCGAAGGGAATAGGAGTGTTGCGACGCAACCTAAAAATATACAAATTAAATAACAAAATACAAAGTCTTACCTCTTCTGATCAGCTAAACATCCCTGACAGTCTGTCAAAACAGCTGACATTTGGCATGAGCAATTTGGTTACACGGTGCTCAGCAACCGACGTAAACAAATCTCGGATTTAATATTTGTTTTGGGTATAATCCGTGTAACCAAGAACTAAGTATATATTAAATGATCTCATTTAATATATTAATAATAAACCTTAAACTTTAACGTCAATTTATAAATCTTTAAAGTAAAAAATTTCCCGCCAACATTGTAGTTAAAATTTGAATTCTTTGATTCAACATGGCGAAAAAATATCGAATGCGAATTAACATGGCGGCTATCTCTCGATTCCAACCAAATTCGATATTTTTGTATAAACCGTTTGAATTCAAACTATAAAAGAGCTGCATGCACATGGGCTCTTTCTCTTTTGAAATCTAATATTCAGCGAGTTTGGTGAGTAAAACTTAAAATATACTTAAAAAATATTCAGAACCTGGCTGTTCGAATATTTTATCTACTTATAACAATATAAAAATATTATCAGAGCCTGGCTGCTCGATTATATTTACTTTGTGTAAACTAACCTATTTGTAACAATTTATTCAGAGCCTGGCTGCTCGAATAAATTATTGTGTTGACTAATCACATTTATTAACATATTTATTCAGAGCCTGGCTGCTCGAATAAATACAGGAGTTCGTTTTGTGTTCCCACTAATATCTTCCCCATACTTATTCAGAGCCTGGCTGCTCGAATAAGTATTATTCCCAATAGATTTTCTATATAATTGCAGAACCTGGCTGTTCGCAATTATATCACATTAATTTAACACTTGTTAAGAAATAATTCAGAACCTGGCTGTTCGAATTATTTTAAGATAAATATTTTAAGTTAATAAACGTATTCAAATTCTTTCAGCAATTAATTATAAGTGTAGCAATAAGGTAGTTAAGTGCTAAATTAAGAATTTGAGTGAATTTAAAAGTGAAATATTAAAAGTGCAAGTGTTAAAGACTGAAATGAATAAAAGCGGGTAGCCTGAACAAGGAGAGTTCTCTAGGTAATATTCCTGCTGGTGTAGAAAAATTATGTCAGCAACCCAGCGACACTTCTCGAGAGTAGCAAATTGTAGCAGTCCCAACCGATCATCATATGGACGCAGAGTAAGAGGGTCACTCCATGGCAGTGCACGAAGGGCCGATCTCACAAATCTACGTTGTACGGATTCAATACGTTTAATGTGAGATCCATAAAACGGAGACCAAATCCGACTAGCATAATCCAGCAGTGTTCTAACAAGGGATGTATAAAGATGAAGTCGTATATGAGGGCTAGAAAATTCCCTGGACCAACGGAGGATAAAACCGAGCAAAGAGTTGGCCCTGGCAACGATATTACTAATGTGGCGGATGAAGTTAAGTTGTCTATCAAGATACAAACCCAATTCCTTCACTTATTTCACCCGTTGAATACAAGTACCTTCAAACTTTTTCTGAAAAGTACAGTAGTTGCGGGACCTCGAGAAGGTCATAACCTGACATTAACCAATGTTTAATTTAAGATTAAGACACGAGATTAAACCCCTACACCCAATAGACAATTGGGACTGGATCGTCAGTTCGAAGAGTTTTTAATGCAAGACAATTTAGGAAGAACCAAGAAAGACCGCCGGAAGAGTAAAAGTAAAGGATCGAACATTTGCAATCAATAAAAATTCAATGATGCTTTCTAAATACTTTAATCTGTTTGACTTGGCGCTGATTTACAAGACCCACATCAATCCTAGGAACGGATAAATTTGGTATATTTGGATAGGGGTGTTGTCCGCGTAGACAACGGTCCTTCGAGCCGGATCAAAATGTTTGACCGCATAAGTAACACAAAATAATCTCCTTACAGAAAAATTACACTACTTTTATAATGAAACCTGAGAAGAACTTAATTTCCCATTGTCTGAAAATTGCTGTCTTGCTGAATTTGAAATTTTAACTATTTTTAAGAGTTTTTTGATTACTTATACGAATCTTAGGTGGCTCGGTTAATGACCACTTTTCAGGTAAGTAAGGGGGGGGGGGGGTATTACAATATTTTTTTTTATCTGATAGTATAACTCTTCAAGAGTATCCAGTTAAAATTTGAGGTCGATTGAAGCAAATCTGTCAGAGATACAGTGCCTCGGGACTCCTCCATTCGAACCATTCCATATACAAAAGAACAGTGTTAAAACTTTAAACGCGTTTTTCTCGAATATAGCATTTCTAAAGTCGGTGGAGACTGTAACTCGACCGATCCTCTTCAAATTTGACACACTCTTTTAATACGTAAAATATGAGGTAATGACGTCGAGATTTTTTTTGCATTATAATTAGTTTTACAATGACAAATATACTGATTTTGCCTTGTTTAAAAAACAACTCACTACTTCTTAGTGATGCCAAAAACTGAAAAATTGTCAAACAAAAATTTCGACCTCGAGAAACTCATAAATTAACCAAAATTTTTTTGAAGTTCAGATGATTCAGTGATAAGCTATGATGTCCACCGCAATGTACCTTTTTCGAGGAGTATGCGAAGATTTACTCTCAGCAGATTATTTTTCAATATTTGACGCTAAAAATTTTACTGGATATTCTTGAAATGATACTTTATTATGTGTTCAATTTATAGATAATTTCAATTTGGTCAAAAAAAATTATGAAAAATATGCTTAAAATGTAGCAAATTAACCCCCCCCCCCTTATAATTTTACTGGTTCTCAAAATAAGGTACACATTTTAATTTTTAATTTGAAATAATTGAAACAATTAGCGTTCCAAACGTATTTGATACGTGCGGTTTTTCCTTGTACCTGACGATGTCGACATTCGATCATGTTTTTCGGAATTCTGTGTAGTCCGTTGAGAGTACATGATCAGCATTGTAAATTCGAGTCAGTTCAGCTTGTAACATTGTATGTTTAGTGGGAAATTTCAGTAACTTAAAATTAATTTTTTAAATATAATTAATTAAAAATACTCAACGATATTGCGAAGTCACCAAATTCTTTTCAATTCGAATAATTTTTATAATAATATAAATCTCCCTAAGTATTTTCGCCGTGGAAAAATTTAAATCCGTTGATTCGGTTGCCCTTTTGGTGGATTATAGAATTGTTTAATACTTTAATCCCTTTTCAGTATATAACATTTTATGCGTTGAATTTAAGTTTAAAAAGTTTATTCAGTTATTCATAAATTTACTTGCTGAGCACGTTGCTCCTCTGTTTCAGAAGATATTTCGAATAATTCTTTTCCATTTTGTCCCACCAGAAACTCGAAAAACAATTAACTAATTTTCAATTTTGGTCTTTTAAATCTTCCCAATCTATGATAAGTCTGCGCGTGTGTTTTAAAATTGCTTATTATTATTTTTTTAAGCCACTAGAAGAAATTTAATTACTTTCAGAAACACTTTTATACATGAAAAAACTTTAATTTGATAAAGACAAAAATTAATTGTTTATTTTGAGATAACTCTTCTCCAAAATTTTAGTGGGGCAACAGGGAATACCAACAAATCAAGGATGATATCTTCGAAAATGTTTAAGATTTTTTAATAAAAATTGCAAAAAAATTACCCGATTTGGAAGGAATTAAAAAAGTTCGTTCAAATTGGCTATGTTTTGTTCCGACATGTTTGTATTATATCTCCAAGTAATTGAGTTTACATTAATTATTTTTTAGCTCCAAAAATGCATACTCATCTATGTTTAAGCAAAATATTTTGCCTTTCATGATGATGCTATTTTTATCAAACTCAAAATATCATTCTATTTTTCGTCAGACGCGTATTTCCGTCCTTTAAAATATTTGTTAAAGGTCCGCATAAATGGGTATTCAGTTAATGTAATGTTGTTTAAAAATACTTATATTTCTTTTTGATTTAAACGATCTAATTTTACTGAAAGTTAAACATTAAATTTTACAACGCGCTCATAACTAAAGAAACAAATTTCATTGTTTCCTGTATGAACATCGAATTTATCTTTTAAAGAGTATAAGATTTGAAAACAGCAACTAACTGCACAGAAACCACTATTATTTTAAAGAGCTGGATATTAAAAGCTCCTGAACGTATTTCAAAACAAAAATTGTAATTAAGAATACCTTTTAGTGCGTGCGATTGAATTTAATTAAATTTACAAATGTTCGCGCAAATGCATCGTGGGTAAATGTAATTGAGACCGCATTCCATCGTCCCACGCTGGTTATATTACCATTCTTGTCTTCTGATGAAAAGACTCCACTGAGCACATAATCCATGAAAGAAGATTTATAACTTATTTCGCATAAGAAAAGATTCTTTAAGTATTCACAATCACAATGTAAATCGTAACATAAGGAATAGCTAACATTGCACAAGTTGATTTCGCGCCAAAAGTCAAAGCAAATCGGTAAACGAACTTATTATCACTCCGCGGCGGTAACGTCTCCGACGCGTTATTCTAATTATGCAATTTATAAATAAACCAGGTAAATGGAAGTCAATCACAGAACTGTTCTGGTTTGTGATCAATCAAATTCTCCCTACGGCACAATGTTGTGCGTTTCAAAAATAAAACGGCTTCTACATCGGACTAGTAGATGGGGAACGGATGATGGAGATGCCATATCATGGCACGCGACTGTAATCTGACTGAGAATTTCTAATGAACGCCTTCTTCCATTCTTTTTGCATTCGTCAACTCCAACAACCACCGCTGGTCGTCATCAATCTTTACGTGGGAGAAGATCAGCGCGACAAGATGATCGTTTGTGTATGTGCGATCGGCTGACATAATATGAATCTGACCCGTTCAAACGATACATCGTCACCGATTTCTCGAGGCGTTTTCTTAAGCAAAGGCGGTAAAAGTGTAGGTACTCTAAATTGAGGTTTTCACAGTTAGACCTGTTTTTTTTTCTTTTTTAGGAATATGTATTTTGATTTTCTCAGCATTTACGATGCTTGTGCATTTATTGTAACAATTCCTGAATAATTTTGATTTATATTATATCCGAACCATCCCTAATTAAACCGAAAGAATAAGACCAATATCGGCAAAATTATGCCGAAAACTACTGTAAAAATTGCTATGCTTAATAATTATAATAATAAAAATCACTCTTAACAATAAATAGCCGGGGATAGATGACCTACCCGCAACAGCACGCCTTCAAAAAGTTCTCTCAAAGGATCATTCCAATGACATTACACTTTTCCAGAAGACTGATGGTTCCAACACAATCCACGCATAATCTACTCCTGAAGATAATAGAAATAGAAGAAGCAAGTTAGACTCAACCAACAGAAGGTGCGGATCAATACGCCAAACCACGAACCTTCGGGAGAATTTTCTCAGGTCTGAGAGTAAAGTAGGCCATTAACTCCTTTAAAGCCTAGAAATCTTCTGGTGGCCACGGCATATATTCAGCCCTTGATAGTCGTTCCGAATTCTTACCAAAATATTCAGGGGCAGCTATCAGCCTAATCAACTTAGCTATATACCTAAACTATGGAAAGAGGTAATTGTGGCCTTTATCCGTAGGCGTATCAAGGCGTATCGTCCAATTATACTCTCTTTTTTCCTTCCCAAATAATGGGGAAAGCCACTGATCAATTTATTAGGTAGGATCCAGTTATCAGGTAACAGCACTACACAATCTAGTTGAATAACTAGAATATTCCGTTAAGGCCGGATCACAATAACGGCATAGGTATCAGCATAGAAATTGACATTGTAATCGGCATCAGGATTCATGGCTCATTTTATTGCAACGCATTAAAAAAAATGCGCATACGACGTTTTTGGATGACGGACATTCTCTTGCAAAGGAGAGGTTTAGGTTTTTTTGATTTTTGATTTCTCACTGATTTTTTCCATAATGTTTCCTTTTTTAAATTATTTTTATAATAAGGGTCACTTTTTAAATATAAACACCTATTTTCCCGCACAAGCTCTATCAATTTTCCTTCAAAATTCATTTTTTATTAAAAATAACTTTAACTGCCGAGATGATGCCGCATCAAATATCAAACATCAATTGATCAAAGTATCAACATAAGCATCAGCATAATATGCGATGACATCATTCGGTTAATCAGTATTGCCATGCTAGAGTTTTATTTTGACAAGCATCGGCATTAGCATATGTGCTGATGCCGATTCCGTCATTGTGTTTCGGCCTTTAACGGTTATAATATTGTTCTATGCGCTTTTCTTGATATTGAATTTGCGTTTGACAACACGTTGTTCTTATCTATTGATGCAACAAGCATCGATAGGGCTGTCGAACTGCCGACGGTCAGGTAGATTAGAACCATGCTGTGTAACCGGAACATCATGGCCAGGCTGGGGGATAAATCGATAAACTACAGAATGCAATCAATATGGTACAATCTTGGTATCTTAGGAAAGGCCTTAAGGTCAACCCTTTTTGAGACAACCATTGTTCCATTCACACGGAATTGGAAGCTGAGGTTACAACCACCTATCCTTGACGGAAGACAGGCAGAATTCTCGATTGAGATCAAATCTAGATCAAAGACGCATATGGAACGCTTGTCTGAAAAGAGTTAAAGTTGCACTATTGATTTGTCAAATAATCTTTGGGAAACTTTGGGGCCTAAAAACTGAAAAGGTATATAAAATGAAATATAAAACCCTTGCGACACCGGTTTGATGGCGAAAAACGGAACTAAGGACAGGTAGGTAATTGCAATGGACACAGGAAAATCCTGTTGGAACTCAAAGATAATCCTGTAGTCAATTCGTTATCAGATCTGATGTTGAAAAGTCAGAAGTTTGAAATACCATTTAATTTGATCCTCAAGGCCCTAGCGCCTACTATTTTCGAGTCTGGAATTATTTGCATCAGAATCACGTTGGTATGGAGTCCAGAATGCGAGGGAATTCAGGTCATTGGGCCTGAGTCATTCGAAAAGCCAACTGATAAAGAAAATAAGGTTAAGACAAGCGAAGAGGTTCAAAATCTACTCAAAACCGACTATGAGAGCGCTGCTCTTACTCAGCAGACACTATTTAAGGATTACAGCAAGGCTTTTAACTGGTTGTTGCCCGCTAGTAGATGTCGATAGAGTAACTGATAACGTGTCGGCCTACTAATCCGGAGGTCTCAAGTTCGAATTCCACCGGCGGCGACCCATGGTTGTTTTCTGCTGACAGCAGAAATTGCGATATAAAGGTCCTGGGGTGTGCAGAGAAAAAATGCCAGTCATTCGGAATCCACTGTAAATTCCACTTGCAATCGTTGTCATGAATCCGGAAGTTCTCTATCAGTCGAGTAAGGCGCAGACATTGAGGTAAGGGCTGTCACATGACATTTTGGTGCTATTCAAGGAAGTATAGTTCGATTGGGTGATTTAAGTCAATTATAGGATCTCGTTATAAAAGATCTTTCTGTTCAAGATGACAAAGTGATGTAACACGTCTTTAGATCCATATATAATAATAATTAATTTGTTTGCGTAATAAAACCCTTCCTTATCATTATTTTTTTTACTTTTGTACAAAACTTGCTTTGAAGAGATTGTGACGTGGAAAATCTTTAACTTTTAATGAAATCATCTCAGTTAACCTGTGCTAGGACTGAAGTCTATCTAATGGTGAAATAACGAGAAAATTTGGAAGATTTCCTAAAGCAATTAATTTCTTTAAAATAAAAGACAATTACAGAAAAAAGTGGAAGACTGATGGGAATAAAAAAAAGTTACCAGAGGACAGTTCGTCGCATTTTTAATTATGCCGTCAACAACTTTACGTCAGTTTCTCAAATTTAAAGTGAATTAGATCTGCGAGTATTTCCAAGTTGTATGCGACAGATTTTACATCAACACCCACATAAAAAATGACTGAGAAGAACCCCGAAGCCAAGGTTCACCATGTAACATGCTGAAAATTGTTTGGAGTTTGCACGGAGGCATATAGCCTGGACCAATTAATCGCGAAATATTTTTTTACCGAGGAAAAACGATTTAATTTAGATGGTACGCATGGTATTCAATGCTGCTGGCACAATTCAAAGAAAGAGCCTAAATAAGAGTAAGATGTAATTCCGAAGGTGGAGCTGCAATAGTATACCTCTTGCTTGGATTACCACGAGAATGAAATCTGAGGATTATATTTATGCAGTTTGCTGAAACATGTATGGAAATCTCCTTAGGGAGAAAAGTTTATATTTCGGCACAATAATTTTGCGAAAAAAAAATATTAAGTTTCAGAACTTGCCGACGCGTAACTTAACCCTCAAGAGTGTAGAAAACCTATAGGGAATTTTACACAGAACACACAATTTTACACTCTATAAATAATAGGTTTCAGACTACTTCTTATTTTTGAAACTTAAAATGAGAGAACCATGGGATAAGACATCTATCCAAAATTTTTAAAATAAAATAATTGTATGCATAGTAGAAAAGAAAAACCGAAAGAATGCAAAATATTACATAATTCTTACCAATTTAAATTAAAAATTATTACTAAATATTGCTCCCATTAATAACTTTAGAATTATTATATATCTAGATCTTCTAAAAAGTTGAACTTGAAGCAATGCTATTCACATTTTCTCTGTAACTTTTCGTTTTTTGTTATAAAGTGAACATTTTATTTTGTTGTTAATATTTTGAAGTACTGTTTTTTTATTAATTATGAAGTTTTTGTTAATAAGAAAAGTGTAAGGTTGTTCTTTCCATAACCAGAGAACTACGTGGAGTTCATAATATGCCTTTTAATATGTATAACTTACAATATTAAAAGGACACCGTAATGGTTTCGGTTAAATTAGCTGAATTTTTGATATATTCAGTTCTTAACTCAGAAAGATTTTAGGCGGTTGATATGATTCAGAGTGCATTTGTATGATATTTTTTAAAAATATTTTTAATGTTTATAAGCATTATATTATGTTTTGTTTGGGGAAACTGTAATTATTCTTACTACGTTAGTGTAAATATAATTAAATTTCTCCAAACAAAAAATAATATAATGCATTACAAATATTTTTCGAAAGTTTCAAATAAAGTATAATAAATAGTAAAAAATCAAATTTCAAGTTATAATTTTTCCTTCTGCTCTTTAGAATAGTATTAATCAAAAGTAATCATTTAAAAATATTAATTACGGATTCTAAGTCGGTCTGATGTATAAGGAATAACGTGATGGCAAATTGTGAATACCTATGACATTTTGTAATATTGTATGCACGATTTTAGACAGCGTTTTAGAATTTAAACGCAATTTGAACAGTTGAATTTCACAGACATATAAACAGAAAAAGTTGTTACAAAAAGGCTTGAGTAATAAATAGGTAAAATCTCACTATATAGTTCCCCTCACCCGTTCTGGGGTATATAGCGGGAGAAGAACGTCACCCGATCTGGAGCCTAACTCCGTAACTTGTTGACCGATTTCAATGATTCTTTTTCTTAGTTTTTTTGTTAAAATTAACTTGTTCCGTTTTGATCATGAAACAATTTTTGTTCTGTCTTTAACAAAAAGTAAAGAAGGGGTACCACCCTGGCTGGAGATCCAACCGGAAATGATTACTCTTGGAAGGCCCCTGGCAACCTGCAAGATGTTGCTTAACACGAGGGCAATTAACTTAGCGAACCACAGATGGGCAAATGGTACTACGTGCCATACGTCTAGGCAGATCTGGCCTAAGCTGGATCTTAGGCGCTCCAAGGGTCTGCTTTCGAGGGGCAGATCTGACCTTAGAATAGCTATTGGGGTTATCACGGGCCATTGCCCTATTGGCTTACACGCGAAGAGACTGTGTGTCTTCTCAAACGACTTTTGTAGAAGCTGCATGGACGAGGAAGAGGAGGAAACTGTTCTCTACTACCTCTGCCGGTGCCCTGCACTGGAACGCAGGCGAAAGTCCTTCTTGGGTAACTATTTCTTTGATAGTCTCTGTGATCTGGCGGCGATTGACGTTGCAGATCTCTGGCGCTTCATTGACAGCTCCGGATGGTTCCAATGAGGAGGTGGAGGGAATTCTTTGGATTTCGTGGCATCACAACGGGCCTTTTGAGGTCTAAGTGTGCCCTTTAAGGCAGCCACAGGGTGGTACCCCTTCTTTACTTTTTGTTAAAGACAGAACAAAAATTGTTTCATGATCCAAACGGAACAAGTTAATTTTAACAAAAAAAATAAGAAAAAGAATCATTGAATCGGGCAACAAGTTACGGAGTTAGGCTCCAGATCGGGTGACGTTGCAGATCTCTGGCGCTTCATTGACAGCTCCGGATGGTTCCAATGAGGAGGTGGAGGGAATTCTTTGGATTCCGTGGCATCACAACGGGCCTTTTGAGGTCTAAGTGTGCCCTTTAAGGCAGCCACATAAACCTAAACATAAACCTTAACAAAAAATAACAAATCATCGATATGGGTCCACAAGTTATGAAATTAGGCTTCCCCTCTGCAATGTAAGTCATCGCTCCTCCTCTACCCCACCTCAACCTTAACCTTACCTCATTCATTCATTTTCTGCCAATTTTTATTTTCAGTTACTATTTATAAAACTCAACGATTTCAAATCAACATTTAGCAGCATCATTCCAGTAAACTAACACT
Organism: Leptarthrus brevirostris; assembly: GCA_964036015.1. Taxonomy (NCBI): domain Eukaryota; kingdom Metazoa; phylum Arthropoda; class Insecta; order Diptera; family Asilidae; genus Leptarthrus; species Leptarthrus brevirostris. The sequence goes on along the minus strand of OZ038373.1, from coordinate 145,753,890 downwards.
TCGAAACTTAATATTTTTTAATCTCGTTTAGAGTATTCTAAATGGCATACCACGGTAGTAACATATTTATAGCGATTTCGGTGGGACCTTTTCAGCACAGTTTCCGTGGCGCCACGCCATAATCCCCGGGTTCTAGCTTCGATGTCCCCATGAGCTTTTAATAAGAAATTTAAAGCATCCGCTCTATCTCTGGGATCATTTCTAGCTCGCAGAAATGCAAAAACAAGATATTGAAGTTTCTCCATTTACCCTACCCTAAATTCCTAAACGCATTAAACGGTTGTACTTTGGGATTTGGGTACATAATAAGAAAAATATAAAGCATGTTTTTCTATTTATTAATTTGTTAAGGTTGCAGTTTAGGTGAGAGTTCCATATAAGTCTTATATCAAGCATTATACCCAGACATTTGACCTCATTGGAGTACTCAATGACGTGTCTGGGATATCAAATCGGACCATGGTTGAAATGGTGCCTTCTGTTAAAGGGCGCAAGACCAGGGATATTGAATTATATCTTTGTATGTAACACTAGGGTCTCGATTGCGAGATGGACCAGTGATTTTCAAACCGAAAGCAGATTGCTTTCAAGCTAAAAGGTTGCTATCAACCTACCTCGTCGGTATCATCTACTTCGGAGAAGACTCTCCAGTGAGACGGAGTGTCAGCTCGGTTTCTAAAGCGATGAAATTGTGAAATTGTGGGCTTTTGCTTGATTTCGCTGTGTTGGGTAGGTCAAGAAATAAAAATAAAAGAGTAATGTGCATACCATGTACCCCCCTTCCATACAATTTTTTGTTTGGCTAGGTGAGAGCTATCATTTGAACTCGTATTGACCTCTAGAAACGTTACACCCTGTATTTATACGTTCAATATTTTGAATGAAAAATTTCTTCGGGTTTATGTGTTGATGGCGGAGGGTTGAAAATAATAACCCCCCACCACTCCCTTCAGTAGATCTACCACTGTAAATATACATTTTTTTCTTTACAAAAGAGGAAAAGAGGATTGGGCTAAGAAAACAAACGCAGTTTTCGGATATATACGCCAATATACACTTGTTTCAAATAAAGGAATGTGAGGTCATATTAATTGTCGCATGTCTGCTACTATCGAAGAATTATAAACTAAAATACAAAGGATATTCAGTTTAACAACATAAGATAGTTGGCAAACTTTTGTAAATACTATGCCCTTTAGGAGTTTTTAAAAATAATATGTTACTGTATGTATTGCAGTTTCAACTAAAAATAAGATTGAAAGCAGTTTTCGCTATTATATATGTATTCTAGAACCAAATTGGTGAACTTATGCCGTTTTTTCTTTATTTACTGTAAGCAGCTCACAATAAAAAAATATTACACTATGTTTACTGTATGTTTTTTTAAATAATTAAGAACTTAATAATTTTTAATTGAAAAAAAAGCAAAGCAGTGGTTGTCGCATTGGGCGTAGACTGCTCTTTTCTGTATCGAATAAAACTGTAATTTGAATTATTTTAATGTGATAGCTTAGGTATTTATTTGTATCATAACATCACCAAGCTTATTCAATCCTTTAAATTTGAAAGAACTCTTTACTTTTTACATTACTTATTTAGTGCAGAAATTTGCTAGCATTGTTGGCATAGTAATAAAAAGCAAGGTGAAAGGGACTAAATCGCGAAAAAAGGATCCTAAAAACTTTCACTAATAATACAAAGAATATTAAATGATAGAATGTTAAACGTAAGAAGGTGCACTGCTCACGAGCACGATCTCTTCTTATCAGAGCATCAAGAGTGTACACACAATTAGAGCAAAAATGCTATACAGAAAGCACGACATAAAAGGACAACATGCCCTGGAAGCTGTGCAGTCACCAAGTACCTAACCATTTTATGAGTCTTGCATTGCTTTATTCCCCTTTTTGCCAGGATGACCCATCCAATCTTTATACCAGGAGGTATTCCTAAGTTTCCTACGTGCTCCCATTCTGTCTATCCTTAATGCTCCTGTATCGCGCGACTTGTGTTCTTGTTCAGCCCATATAAAACGAGGACAGGCAAAATTATCAACTGTGCACATAGAGGATGAATCAAGGACTTGGGAGTATTTGAAGAAGCAAGAGCCAACTACAAAGAATTGTTACGTTGTTCGTATATAGTATATAACCGGGACTCTTGATTGACTCTTTGATGACACTAAAAGTGAAGGTACGATGGTGATATATAGCTTGGGGAATGCTAGAAATTAGTTGCGAACACTAGTTGCATAAATAACTAATGTCGAGCTTTCATGAGAAAGTGTCATCAACTTGAAAAGTGTATCAGGTTCGTTAAAATTCTCGACGTAGTAAATGCGAGATGTGGGATTTAGCTACGAACTGTCTCAGCGAATAATTCAGGATGTTTTATTAAACAAAAGAAATTACAATTATCACGTTATATGTACGTACTTATTTATGCATAATGAGCTAGGAGGAAGGTGCAGCCAATTTCGGTAATGAAATTATGTGAATTATATACATTGTTCTTTTAGGTGTTACTTACTAAATCTTAGGTACTGACTTAGTACTAAACAATATTAACCAATACAATCTAATAACACTAGTCTACAAAATTTTGAAAATTTTGTACAGCTGGATAATGAATAGTTGTTTCCGAAGTAACTTTTCCCGAAACCGAATCCGGGCCCGGAATTGCCCTATCACATCAGGTTTTTGAGATATTCTAACCTAAAAGTTCAAAAACACTGTTTTTTGACATATTTGAGGTTATGTAGCACTGGATATTTTTTTTTTATACAAAAAAGGCCGTGTATGGGATCTTATAGTATAATTCTTCCTCTTTCAAATCCCGTCGAGTTTGTTCAAATAACTTTCTTTTTTCGCTCAAATATCGCGTTTTGAAATTTTCATGTTCATGAGTTTCTCGGTATACGAAAACTTTATGATAACTTGAATAAGGTGACCATATACTTTTCATATAGGTACCGAGAAACTCATGAACATGAAAATTTCAAAACGCGATATCTCGCCGAAAAAAAAAGATATTTGAGCAAACTCAACGGCATTTGAAAGAAGAAGACTTGTACTATAAGATCCCATGCACGGTTTTTTTTATAAAGAAAAACTTCTACATAACCTTAAATATGTCAAAAACAGTGTTTTTAGCACCTTAGGTTAAAATATCTCAAAAAACAGACTTGATAGAACAATTTTGAGCCCGTATTCGGTTTAAGCGGGAAATGTTACTTCGGACACAACTATTTATTGTCCAGTTGCTGTTATAATTCTTATCTTGACAATAATAAATCGGGCGTTACGATTTTAAAAATTCTATTAATTGTGTAATTGATGCTATTTAAAAAAAACACTTATTATTTACAGAATTCGTAAAACTTAATTTGGCAGTCGTCGTTGGAGTAAGTCATAACATTTCGGTCTACTAATCCGGAGGTCCCAATTTTGAATCCCTCCGTTCGAAATTCACTTTAAAATGTAGGTGCACTTGAAATGCGTTACGGGAACTAGAGGAAGAGAGAGAGATTTGGCAGGTCAGACTGCACCGCTGGACTAGTTTACGAGCCCACGAGATTTGACAGCTAACTACCGGCGGCTACTGCCAAGCAGTAAAAATGGTTGAAAGTAACCGTTCTCAATTGCAACCTATATAAGCAGTATTGTAATCCCTTAAGGATTACTATGCCGTGATGTGTAACCAAAATATATGGCTAACTAGGCTACTTAAAAATACATTTTCATGAACTTTCGACTACATTATTACTTGCCTGTCCTTTAGAAATTAAAAATGTCTCTAAAATGAATATTTATATTTTTTCGTCTGATCCGTTGTACAATCTTCATTCATAGTGACTTTCCTTCACAAAAATCCAAAAAAAATAGGACAAAAGACCTCTAACATTATATTCCATCGTTTGTAGAGCTACCCATCTGTAAAAAAGTAACTGGAGAACATAGAAAACTCTTTTCCGGTGAATCTCGAAACCCATATGGAAAAGAAATACGGTGAACTTAAGTTGGATATAGAGAAGATATTGAAAAAAAGCAACCTCTGGGGAGTCTATTAACAGTCTACGGATGACTGGTGACTGTAAACAAGAAGCTTTCTCCTCCATTTTTTATGGTCAATTTTCCTGGCAAACTTCTGAACTCTCAGTTACTCTAATCTATGACACAAGCATTAGAGTTGTGGTACTGAAACCAGACATACCGTCTGCAGCACAGAAGTCCACACAGGCGTTGCAGAAGTTATGTGCAGGTATAGAGAAGCTGACACATTTGGCTGATCCCATGTTTAGCCAAAATTATGTTGACGAGGTGTCACCAGAAGAATTTTTTAATTCATTTGCATATCGTTGAGTATGCATACCTCAACACCTGGAAAGTGACAGCTTCTCTATATCCGAAACCATCTGACATTAATCCAGAACTCTTTACTAATCTTAATTTAGTGAAATATTTTGGCAAAACCAAAATAGTACTCGAGAGGCTTCTTAACGCACGGTGCGTTTCAGTCCTTGTTAAATCTTGAGAACAAATCTTTTGGAGCGATAGAAATATTTTTTGAGAAAACTATTTAAGAGTTTGTAGGAGCACCCTCTTGTGTAACTCTCACCATCAAACCATGGCTTCTTATAGTTGTTTCTAATCTAAGTCACACCTCGATCATTCTGTGCACAGTCCCTGATCAAAGAAGTTGTTGCGTCGGTGCTGGCCGCGGGTTCCATTGTACGAGCGGAAGCGGAGCGGAGAACATATATTCTCGTGCCCTCGCAGGTAAGGTTTCTTATAGACATACCCCGTATGTGTAGAACCCTGAATTTGTGCCCTTTTTTCGACCTAACTCTTACTAAAAATTCGCTGAAACGATCTGTGTTCTCTGTGCACTCCTGATTGTTATGTTGTGCGTAGTCTAGTTTTGATTATTTATATTTTTTGCATGTTGGTGTGGGAGAATCATTCACCTCAATAAATTCTATATTCTGGTGAATAGGTGAACTGACTCTAGGCTTCTGCCTGAGAAATGGGCCTTCTGAGTTAGATGGGTTAATTCTATAAATAGAAACTGTCAACTTAAAACATGACGCGGAAGATCAGATTCTTCAACTACGATGGCAATTAAAGAACGCAGAAGAATACATTCAAAGTCTACGTTCTCAACAGGACTGGCTTTCGCTGTATTACAGGAATCTTTAGCTAAGCAACAGCCAGCTAGAGGAGAAATGTTTAAATATGAAACCTAAGCGTGAAGAGAGGGCTAATTACGGGGAATTTAAGATAGGCGTCCTCAATTATCTGTTCGAAGAAACGAAACTCGAAAAACTGTTGGAAAAGCAGTTGAAATCTGAGAAGAAGTTGCCAGAACCTAGAAAGGTCGATGTACGAACACGTCCATAAAATAAGAGTACTGGATTTTTTTTTAAATTGAAAAAACAATATACATATTTTCAAAAATAATCCAAAATTTTGGAGATTTTAGTTTACAATATAATTCCACGTAACTCTCTTCCCGATCGATTCATTTTGTGAGCCGATTAAAGAACTTTTTTATATCTACGTCGAAGAAGTCTTCCGCCAACTCGCATGTCCATTGTTTTACGGTGTTCTTGATATCTTCGTCAGTTGACATCTTTTTCCACTTTCAAAGAGATAAAAAGATGAAAATCTGAAGACGCCAGATCGGGGCGTAAGCTGGGTGGTTGGTAATGTCACTAACAGAATGAGTACAAGAGTTGCGTTGTGACATGAGCTGTGTGAGGACGTGCATTGTCATGCAACAAACTCACTCTCCTCCTTAGCAGTCCCTTTTATTCTTTATGGCTTTGCATAGTTTTTTTTTTAAAGTTTCACAATAAATGACTCTTAACAACAAAAACAACCATGGGGATTAATTGTTTCCCCCTGTGGCAAATACGAGTATTCCATTTCGGTCCCAAAACATAGCTGGTGGAAATCGGAATCGAGACGTTCGGTTCAAGACGGCATTGCAACGCAAGTTTTGCACCAACTGCAGTAAATCACCCCTCTGCACTTGCAAGGGTTTGCCTTTCAATGCAGTGTTACCAAAGTAGTAAGAAAATTCCCTTTGATCGTAAGAGGCTCAGTACTCTGACTTTCGAAGAACATGACACTCATAAGTGGCTAAACTTTCTAGTCATGAACTAAGTGATATAAGTAGAGCTAAACAGCCTAGTAAGTTTGATTCGTGATTTGGACTGCGAAGAGTCAGCTGTGATTTAACCAGTGAAACGATAAGTTCTAAAAAGTAAAGCAATATGGTATAATGTGAAGAAAAATTGTAAAGAAATTGTGAAATCTGTGAAATTGTGTGATTCAACATAAGTGTCTTAATTAATTAATCCGGCGAGCCCCGAAAGCCCCAACTACGGTGCAACATAACGGAAAGACGCGCAATTATGAGAAGGAGGAAGAAATCCCCAACCAAAAAGTGTACATATACTCGAACATACATATTTGAAATGCGCCGGGCAGTATAGGCCAAAGGCTTAATGATGAATTTGGTCCATATAGCTAAATGAAACACTTCGCAATTGTTTTTTATAAACAATTTTACTAACAATTTCATAAGCAATATTCGGTTTAATTTTAACCTTTTGTTATTTTAGTACTTAAATTGTCACGGCGTATGCTCAATTTTACACTCAGTGTATTTAATATATAGATCAAATCATGAGAATACAACAATTATATTTGGTAAACCTTAATTAAAAATTTGCTGTACATTGTAATTTTGTACAACTCTTCAAACCGCGCCATTACGAAAGCTTCTAGAGATATTAATCTATATCTACTAAATAATTTAGGGAATACATATTTCGCTTAGGGAATTTCCTTACTGTTACTAGACACGCAACGTAGAAATAAGGTAATTGATTTATTCAGCCCGTCTGTGAAGGTCTAGGTTAAGCATTTAAGTTGTAATTAGGAAATAGTAAAGGAATTTTGGTCAAATTGCGGTAATATCTTCATCAGATTATTTGATTATTAATTATCATTACCGCTGGGACACAAGTACTGAGATATTGGAAGCGTAATTTAATTTATTTAATTTCTCTTTTTGCACAGTATAAAAAATACAACGATTTAGATACATTCTCATCTTCTTATTTGTCGATTAATAGCATTTTGAATTATATTAATATGCCAAAACTAGCACTTTCCTTTCAAAATTCAACAAAATTATAAATGAAATACGACAACTCTTCCTAATGAGACATAAGACAATAAGACGATGAGTAAGTGTCTAAATCGCTGCGTACTTTAATTTAACAACGAGACTGTTGGAAATAGTTGCCTTCCTAAGAATTTACGATTTCTTATTATTAATCTTATTCTCCAAACTCAATTACTTTAATAAAAACGAGAATATCCTAACACTTATACAGAATTTTAACTGAAAAAAGTAATGAAGAAAGCTATTTGTAACTATATTTATCATAATAAAAATATTATTCACACTCTTCACTTTTGTTCATACTAGTTATACTTTTGTCCCGCTTATTTTTTCTTAGCTGTTGTTGACTATTTATATTGATTTATTGTAATATAAGTAATTTTTGTAAATTTTACATTCTGTAGTATAAGTAATTTTGTATAATCTGACTAATATTTGTAGTTGGTAAGTTATTGTAATTTGCATACTCAACCATTTACCTGTAAGTGTTTTCTTAACTTTGCATTGTTAATCTTCTCTCTTTAATTCTTTTAATCTTTTTAATTCTTTTCTGTCTGTCTTTTTGTTCTGCCAGCTATTTGTGACTTTTACTAAATCTTTTTTGTTAGTATTCCGTTATTGATGAATATTGTAAATAAATAAATGATGTCCTGACATCTATTGTCTTTATTGTCAATGTTCTCCCATTCACATGTTGACCGATATTTCAAGGATCTCTACGATTTACACTTTTTTTAAATTTACCATAAATGTTCTATCGATGAGTGCGGAAACCAATCAATAATCCTAATCTGTTCCTCGATAAATTAAAATGATACGATGTTGGCGGTGTGCTTCGGGACTGAATACCGTTGAAATATGAATCCGTCCACTTCCTTCTTATACTATTGTGTATAGTTTTTGGTTTCTTTCCTGGTTCTTTTAACATCAGGACGGTACCGGTAGTTTTATACTTTTGTACGGCATAGGCAATAATATTTTTAAAGCTTTGGGAAGCGCAAGGAAAGTTTTTTCACTATTTCAATAGAAGGTATATGGTGCAGCAGAACATTGGGAGTATCGGTTGTGGCAGTGCTTAATGCCCCACGCAATACGGCTGGTACGCAATACGGACTGTACTACCCATCGTATTAGAATTATCAAAATTTAAAGACCGAGGAGAGCGAACGTTATTGAAGGCCCATCTATGTTCAGGGACGTCGCTACGGTATCTTCTCTTCGGTCGTGGGATTTTGACGATGTTCTGTTGAGCGCTGTGCGATATACAGGGTGCTTCAAAGCGCGTCTGCAAAAATTTATGATCTGGTAGATCTATAGGTGAGAAATGGAACAATTTGTATGGGAGGGGGTGAAAAAACCAGTCTTAAATTTTAATGTATATCTTCTTAAGTTTTTCTGCTAGAGACCTTATTAATATCTCAGTTGACAGGTAACAAAATGGTGACAATTGTTTAAAAAAAAAATTTATTTTCAAACCTAAATTTTCGGAAACAAAAATAATTTATTTCATTTCAAAGGTTAATATTTTGATTGCCCAATTTTTTATTTTTGGGTTTATAATAGTGGCTTATATGTTCTCTTTCAAAGGAAACTTGAAGCAAACAAAAATCTTTCACCGTTCTCAAGGTACATGACCAAACGAACAGCTAATACCTGCCATTTTAAGCAAAAATTCAATCTGCCTCCTAAACTATTGAACTTTTTTACTATTTCTGTTAAAATTTGGTTAAATTTTTGTTTAAACAAAGCTGTAAAAAAAGTGGATGAACAAATTCAAAATCTTAATAACTGCACTTTACACTGACGTTCCACTACTCTAGAGAATAGTTAGAAATACTAATTGTCCTTTGTTTTCCAGAAGAATTGATAAACCTTATTCGTCTGCGGCATCGCGCATACAACTAATGGAAACGCTATCGAATTTCTAATTTCTGGCACGAGTATCACGCCCTTCGTAATCAAACTAATTCTGTGGCTAGAATGGCCATGTAAAGGTATTTCTCTTCGAAACTAAATTCAAATTTGCCTCTCACGAAATTATAGAAAAGATTAAAATCGATTGGTTTGGTAACATCCAACAAGCAACAAATTAATGGAGATCCAGAAGCACTAAATACCCAATTTCTTCAATTTCATATCTAAACATGACGATCTACCAGACCCAGACCTAACTCTTGTTGATAATGAACGCTCTCTCTTTAGCTTTGAAAGAGTAACGAATGATATAGTCGATACTTATTTACAAATGTGGCCTCCGTGTGTTGCGATGACATTAATCCCAAATTTATTAAGATCATATTCCGATATCTAATTCTCCAACTAACTCATATTATAAACACTTGCATAATGACTTCGAAGTTTCCCTAATCTTGGAAATATTCCAAAGTTATTCCCATAACAAAAAAGAAACAAGGTAGCGACTTCCGTCACATATGTATACTGCCTTTTCTTTCTAAAAATCTATCAAGCTATCTGGCTGATCGGTATCAATCGGTATACTTGAATGGTAGACGATCTAGTTCTCTCCGGGTTCTTGTTGTCTGTCCATCAGGCTTCTCGGCCCACTTTTATTCTCGATTTTTATAAAACATTGCAAAATGCATCTCTCTGCCGACGATGCTTAATTGCTCATTTAGAGACTATTAAAATTGTTTGAAGATGTAACTGTTTCAACGAATGATGGTCTCTCCTCGATATATGATTGAACTATTACTAACAAACCAAGTTTAAATCCATCTTAGCCTAAGTATCTATTAATTAACAGAGTTTCAGTCGATACTAGTGAGCTCTCGTCAGTGGGATTTAATAGCTTACCGATTACCTTTGTTGAGTCTGCCAATAATCTGGGCTTACTATACTATAGGGGTCTAGTCAGTTGATACCTCAACCAACTAAGCTTATGGTTGTCCAGGCTGTTGTTGCTCCCGTCAAAGATTCCTTACTACTAGATAACCAGCGCCTTAAATTACCCAGCTAGTCTTGAAAAAGTAACTGGCACCACAGTAAAACAAAACATATCTAGCTTTTAAAGTCATAAGAATATACATGCAAATAAAGAGTACAGGTAGTCTGCAGTGATTTACTCTTGTCAAAATTATTTGAGAGAATAACTTACTCCTGTCAAAACTTTGTTCTCATCCGGAGAGAATCACAGACTCCTGCCAAAAAATTACCGCCAAATCTTGTCGAAAACAAAATGGTACCACACAGTTCCACCAATAAAAAGAATTCATGTGAAGCACATGACTGAGTAGTTACTTGTGTGCGCAATAAACTTTCAAACTGTCAATGTGTTCTGATCTTTCAATGAGTGAAGTACATATGACATTTGTAAATGCACATAAGAAAAGTATACGTGTATCTTATCCACAACTCTCCCGGAAAACAAATGTTTGGTTCTGACTGCGGGGTTGCCTGATGCAGGAAATATATAAAAGCAACCAAAAATTTTGTCATACTTTTTTCGAAGCCGTTTATCTAGTAGTAAGTAATCTTTGCTCCTGTCTTGACTTTTGGATATGGGATCTATGGTAATTTGGACTGCGCATCTGAAAGAAAACCTAATGTAACTTTACATTCTACCGCAAGATATATTTTTGATCTCCGACGCTATGTTCGTGTTCCACCCTATATTGAATCTGTTATAGGTTGCCGTCTCTCGGTTTATCTAAAATTTCCTTGTATCGCATTTCTTGCCAAAATTCTAAAATTTCGATCCTCCAGATATCTTTTTGACATATTATAATTTGGGAGGTCTACTAGCCTTCAATTGCTACCATCAGATGTATCTATCTGCGGTAAGTATTCGTCAGTTCGTTCCAGACCATCCGAGACTCTATTTTTGAACATTTCAAAGACACACTGAATTAAAATCATACTAATAGATCTACTTAATATGCTTTTTGTGCCATTATTTCTTGTTAAATTAATTATTCCAATACAATTAGATTTGCTGAAATATGGTTTCTCTCTCTCTACTTCCCTTAACCACTTGTTTGGGATAAGGCAGGGAAGAACTTCACCCGATTTGAGACAACGATTGCAAGTGGACTTAAAATTTGAAGTGGATATCGTGCCAGTGGCATTCGAAGTTGAGATAGGTAGGCCGACAATGTACCATTTACTCCACCGATAACGTTGGCATCCAGTTTGACGTGATGAAAAAATAGTATAATCTTTATTCCTTTTCCGACTCGACCGCCATCGCACGAACTACGGTCAACGCGAACCAATTACCAGGATGCTACGAAAAGTCAACGACCTTCCCTCCTTTGACTTCCATCTGAGTAAATCATCCCTTCACAAAGCCTTATATCTTTATCCCGCCGATCTTGGTCGCCTTTCTTAATTCTTCTTCCTCCCAGTTTATATTTATCATAATAAAAGCTCATATTGTAGCATACATTATGTGTTATGAATTATTGTTTATTTTAGTTTGTAGTATTTATTTTGTATTATTATGTAATAGCTTGCATTAAGCTTAAATAAATAAATAAAAATAAATAAAGCACGATAAAAATATGGATAAAGAAGCCTTAATGTACTGAATTTTGTAGAAATACTGAAGGAAACTTGACATGTACCACAAGCACCATTAAACGGTCTTTTTCTACGTTACGACGCGTCGAAATGGAGCTGATATCTATAATGACTGAAAACATATGCTCAGCGCACATAGAAATTTAAGAATGATATTTTGGGAAAATTCGCAGAAGAACCAAGATATTTTGGGAAAATTCGCAGAAGAACCAGAAGAAGAAGCTTATTTTTAAATGTTATTTCATTATTTTGCAATTTTTATTAACTTTTCATTTTTATATATAGTAAATGAACAAACGATTAAACTTGAGTTATCTCCTTCCATTCCCCTAAAGAATGTCCTGGCTACGCCTTTGCCACCTCACGTACCTACTGTGTGCGTGAATATATAACGGGATATGGAGATTAACGGAGATAAAACTAAATTAAATCCTTTAAACTCCAATGTCAAGGTGCTATTTCGGAACAATTCAAAAACAAGTAAGCGTTATCGGTCCATCCCGCAGCGTCTTCGAGTTATTTTCAATGGATATCTACGTCATTTCCTTAAGATAAGCTGGCAGTATTGATTCAGTAACGTAGAAACGTGGCGTCAGGAAACGCCAGGAAACGATCGAAGACGAAGTCCGGTGAATAAAATGGAATTTGACTAGTCACACACTATGTTGTGACACCATAGGCAAGCAAACCCCCAATTGGAAACCACAACAGACCCATAGATCGAAAATCAAAGTGGAGGAAACGAATTCTAGCAGAGGCCGCAGTAACTGGGTTCTTGGACCGAATTGAAAGCAGACGCTTCAAGTCCGTTAGAGGGCATTATTCTTTTACATTTGCATTACTTATTCCGCCCTATGTTCAATGAGGGATTTAGGAGGATATTAAGAGTTAGATAGCTATATTTCCCGTAACCCCTTGGCATTGGCCGGGCGAAGAACTTCAACTGATTCGAGACAACGATTGCACGTAGATCTACAATTTAAAATGGATTCGGAACTACTGACATTTTCTCTGCAACCCCCATGTCTTTTTACCATGATCTATTGTCAGCAGAAAAAACCATGGGTAACCGCCGGTGGGTTTCGAGCCTGGGACTTCCGAATTGGTAAGCCGACACGTCATCACCCGCTCGACCGACGACTTAAGAGTTAGATATATGAAACAATAGCAAACTTTTTTTAAACCAAACTTGTTTGGCGATATTGCTTCGAAAAGACATTTGTTTGAGCAGAGATTTGGAAAAGCCGACCTAAGTAGGCTAACGCTAGGAAGTCTTATGGTTCCACGATTTAGATAAAAATATGTTTGTGCTAAGGATGCAGTTGTTTCATATAAAAAGTTTCAAAAACGGTAAGAAATAAAGTTGGTTCTGTTCTAGTGTGGAGACCTTTTCTTAGCAAAAACGTTGAGTTTTATATGTATCTAATGTATATGAAATAACGGTAATGTTTTATTGCACACGTTGGCAAACAAGTTTATCTTTCCTTTGGACCTTTTAAAACAACATGACTTGCAACATTGAATAAATGTTTTCAAATAAGTTAACGCATTTATTAAAAAATAATAAAAAATACCGTTCAAAGTATTGTTATCCGAGTAGGAACTGACGACGTTATTTACACACGTGCACGCCATATTATGTCAACCTTTGTACTCTTTAAAAATGTAGGTAACTAATATTTTTAGCGTCGTTATTTATTATAAAAGTGTTTATTCAAAGTGTAGATAAATAAAAAAGTCGGAATCTAAATAAATCTGCATTATATTACACTTAAGTTATATTAATTTTTTTATTTATTTTTATTTGTCACTTTGGTCCATTACTGAAAAATTTTGGTAATAATAAAATTGGTAAATCTGGCCCGAGTATGGTTCGACAGACTTGGCCTCAGGTAACCAGTCCAACCTTAATCCAAGTTTGGTCCATTGGGAAATGTTAAGCCTTGCCCAAACCCCAGGAGCCGTGGCGCGGGTTTGGCCCAAGTTTGGTCCACACTATCCTGCCCAGGTAGTATTGTAATGCGTTTTCGCCCTAACATTGAATGGTTTCAAAGATCTGAGTGCATATGTATTTGCCATAGATTCATTACAAGAATTACGTATAATAAATGACTAAATTGTTTTTACAAAACCTGACAACAGAAAAATAAATAAATAAAACTATTCCTAATACTTTCCAAAAAGTTAAATGCAATTTTGGCTATATACGCCCTCCAAAATTTAGACAAATGACAGATTTTATAGAACCCAAGAATTTTAAAATCTTAATTTGTAGCTATTCTCGGTAAAAGTTTTTATGATAACTAAATACTACTTAGATTAAGTACAAACCTCCAGATGTCCCCAATTATCTGCATTCATTTTAGCTGCTTCAACACTTCCTTTGGCACCCATTTTGTTGTCAAATATTTAATCCCAAGGAATCGTTTAAGCACTTATAAATCGGTGTAAAAATCTCCTTTGAAATTAATTCTCCTTAATTTGTATATCCTTTTATTATCTATACGTATTTAGCCCTTTTGGATTTGTCTGAAATTTTTTTTAGCATCAAATGTCACTTATCTGACAATTTGGGTTAATATGAAATCAAAATGCTTCTCTCGTCTGAGTACACACTTTCTCAATGTAAGTAGTGTCAAAATAGTCCCTCTTCTGCTCTCCAGATTGGTACAAGCTCTCTCACTCTCCTGTGTCCAAAAACTACCCCACGGACTGGAAGATCTTTTCGTATGCTGGTGCTATGCGTCAAACACACCCACTTCTTGAATTGATTTTAGAAAAAAGTCTTTTTTTAATATATTTTTAAAAATCACCAAAACTTTTACATCAAAAACACTTTTTGATTGACTTTCTCAGAATTTTGGTCGCTGTCTGATATGATTTTCAACCATCAACAAACGGGCACTTGGGAGATAATTTTTAATAAAATTACACAAAAATTCGTTGAAGCCTTGATTTTTAGCTGGTTTGTAAGTTTCCGGAACTAAGTTTAAATCTTAAATCTCACCAAACATTTTCTTAACAAAATTTTCTTTTTACTTTAGTCCGACGAAAGTTAAAATTCAACTCGGTTTTCTTCGATTCTAACAAGAGAACAACCCTAAAACTTGTTTTGTTTACGCTCGTTCCATAGTTTTTATTGCCAATCGTTAAGTTTTAAGTACACCATTTGCCTACTCCGTCTGCCTCTATGGATATAGTTCAGAACGAACCATTGTATCTTTTTGTGAAATCATTTTAAGCGTATAAGTCTACCTTTGTCGCAGCGGCAGCAGTCTTGTTAATTTAAATTCGTTAGCCGCAGATAATAACACAAATAATTTCAACAGCACTTCGAGCAAAACACTTTGTACATTAAGTTAGAGAAGATTCGAAACTGATTACATTTATTTATTTATATCTGTATATACAAACTAACAACAAAAATTGAACTGCTCTGTTCCTATACTAAGCACTCGATCGATAGCTGAGAGAAGGTGATGCTCCTTGCCTGACGAGGCCTGCGAATGCTTCTGAGATTATGAAGGCAGATGAGATGTCATGTGCTCCCCACATATGTCTGTGCAATATCCTCACCGAAATAACTTAACGAAAGTCAGTTTATTTGATTGTTACACACTCGCTCTCGCCACCTTAACCTTATTTCTCCAAGGATTTGGGCTCACTTTTCCGAATAATTGACTCCCAAACGATTTTTACGATTCACTATCACGCCCGTTGCTATCACAATAATTCGCAATCATCCCTATCTTAAGTTCCTCATAAGTAGTCTGAGGATGTTTCAGCCTCGTAAAATATTATCGGAGTACACCCGCTTTTGATAACGTGTCTTTTCACGAATTTCTGCAAAAATACGATATTTGTCAGCCTTCTTGATTTCCGGAAATTACTTAATACCACTATACGTATTATTAAAATCATGAAATTATTACAAAACTAGCACCAGGAAACCTCAAAACTATTCACTTTTGGAACAGCTACGGAGCAAGAAATGATCCTTAAGCAGATTTGGTTATTTGAAGTCGTCAACCACCTTATGAATTATTGCTGGGACTAAAGTGCGCAAGTATGCGAGTCGGCGCTTTCCCCAAAAGTTTTATCGAAAATTTTGGATGTTCCAAAGAGGTTGCAGGAGATGAGAGCAAATAATTCATCTAGTAGTGAGTGACGTGGATGCTGTCGTCAGTATTAAATATTCCATGTTCAGTTCGTTAAGTTTTCTCCTGGAACGGTCCAGCCTCAACTCACGAGAGGCTGGAATTTGTTTACCTTTTACTGAGCTTTCTCGAGTAGCCCGAGTAATTACTTTTCCCAAAGTATGTTACCGGCATTTTCCAGTAAGATTTAACTCAATTCTTTAAAGTTCTTGGATTTTTTTAAAGTTTATCGAAACATCTTGATGTGGTAGTAGTGAAAGAGAAAATTGTTGACAACTATAACTGCACACCAGGTTAGTTCTAAGAAAATTACTTATTGAGAAACTTAATCATTTGCTTCTAAATACAATAATGTAAATATTGTAAGCAAAAAGATTAATATAAAATAATTTAATTACATACTATCATAAAAATACCTAACACTGAAAATATGTTTTCATTAGAACTTAATTCGTTTAGTGAAATGATTTATAATACCACAATTATTATTTGTTCGGATACTGTATACGACAGGAAAAAGGAAATTACTATTACATTTTGTAGTATGAACATGGTGCAAAAGTTAAGATATTCAAAATTAAAAGGACAAAGATATGCATTTAAAGTCGTCGGTGTGAAAAATGATAACGTGTCGACCTACCAATCCGGAGGTGCCAGGTTCGAATCCCACTGGTGTCCACTGTCGACCCCTGGAGGTTGCAGAGAAAATGTAAGTCGTTCGGAATCCACTTGAAATAGTAGGAATCGTTTCTCGAATCGGATGAAGCTCTTCTCTCGCCCCATACCCCAAGTGGTTAAAGAAACTCGATAGAGAGAGAGAGAGTAGTCAGTACTCTGAAGAAATTTTAATGAAAGAAATAAATTCGCCTTTCTACAAACCCGAATTGTTAAAAACAATAATGTTAGTGCATTAAGTATTAATATTGCCTATATTTGCTTTATTGGAGCACGTTATTCAATTCTATGGAAATAATAAATTTTTTATCGACTTAGAATGAAAAGTGACAAATAGATTGATTGTAGTACAATCAAAACACAAAGAATCGATTTAACAGAATCCTAGTGGGTTTTTTTCTAGCTTGAGAGTTATTTCTGTTTTTTTTTGCGTTAAGTGTGTCAAAAGAGGTTTTTATTAGGATCAGTTTTCTCCTACCTTTTAAGTTTCCAAAGTTAGACATCGTTCAAATGAGGGCGCACAGCGCGCGGTTCGATCATAATCGGGTTGACTTCGTATGTAATCGTTTGCGCTTTCCCCTGCAAAACGCAACGCTTTTGACATGCATTAAAGATTGAGTCATTAAATACGGCAAAAAGCTATCATTAATTTTAGTGCTTACTGAAGACTATCAGAAAAACGAGAAACAAGCATTAAAGAAATTAACAAAAATCAAGTCAAAACTCGTAATATTTGATAGCGCATAAATGTCAAAACGACGCCAAGATTTTCCTCGTTGTGAGACACGCGTTTTTTTGATAGTTCTAAAGAGGGGGAATTAATCCAAACAATCAGTGAAAATTCAGCCAATCACAAGCACGACGCGCTTGGCAATCCTCTTATTTGAACGATGTATTAGTTCTGTCTGTTTACTTCTGTGTAAAAAGCGTGTGTAAAACCAAGTAAAAATATTTTTTTGGTGGAGGGGATGAAAATGCGAAAGTTAACAGACGCTTTCTTGGTAAATTGATTACAACTGAGGAACTGTCAAAAGTAAATTTCAGTGCAAAGATCAGTGCGTTTACAAGAAATCATAAAAATAAATAAAAATGAATAGAAATGAATGCAATGAATGAAAATTTTATTTCAATTTTTATTTATAAACTGTAATTAGCCTAATATCAATCAGCTGTGATTTATCAACCATAAAAGAAAAAGAATAATTCTGCCGAAATTTTTTCCACACTCATCAGTGTGGCTAAAAGGGGAAATTACTTGTCTGTCAAATTTCTTTAAGTCCAAAAGTAAGCAGACGCAGTGCGGAGGAAAACTTTCAGTTTTGTGAAAAAACTTTCGAGTAAACAGACAGACCTATTATAGGGTGTTCTTTTTATACTTTTAAATTACATCCAAATGTTTGTTGTAGTTATAAAAAGACTCATATTTAGGCTGCTTTCGGGAATGCAGTGTGGCAATCATGCAAGCTGGTAGCGCTAACATCAAACTTACCTCAAAAAAGGTTTATCTGCAAACACTGCTAAAAGTTTGACTTTTCCGAACATAATAATTCTGTCAACAGTTTACTTTTGAGAAAACTGAGTTTCTTTTTTAACCGACTTCCCAAAAACAAAGAGGTTCTAAGTTCGACGCGTTTTTTTTTTTTTTTTTTTTTTTATGTCTGACCGGGCATAACTTCGTAACGCGTCGACCGATTTTGATGATTCTTTTTTTGTTGGATAGAGTATGTTCCCCGATTGGTACCATGTCAAAAAAATTTTTGGAAGGAAGGGGGTGGGGGGTGGGGGTGAAACCCAACTTTGTAACGCGTGGTCCGATTTGGATGGTTCTTTTTTTGTTGTACAGAGTATGATCCCCCATTGCTAATAGGAGAAAAAAAATTTGGCCTAGGGTGGGGGGAGGGGGGAGGGGTAGTCTAACTTTGTAACGCGTGGACCGATTTGGATGATTCTTTTTCTGTTCGATAGAGTATGTTCCGTAGTTGATACCAGGAGAAAAAAATTTTGGGGCGGAGTGGGGTGGGGGTGGGGGTGGAACCTAACTTAGTAACGCGTGGTCCGATTTCGATGGTTCTTTTTCTGTTGTATAGAGTATGATCCCCCATTGCTAATAGGAAAATATTTTGGTCCTATGGTGAAAGGTGTGGGTGGGGGGGGGGGGGTAGTCTAACTTCGTAACGCGTGGACCGATTTGGATAATTCTTTTTCTATTGAGTAGAATATGATCCTAGATTCTACGAGAAAACAAATATTGCTGGGGTGGGGGAGGGGGAGGGGGAGGATGGAACCTAACTTTGTAACACGTGGAC
The DNA here is from genome assembly GCA_964036015.1 of Leptarthrus brevirostris. Lineage (NCBI taxonomy): Eukaryota > Metazoa > Arthropoda > Insecta > Diptera > Asilidae > Leptarthrus > Leptarthrus brevirostris. Next base: position 145,735,016 of record OZ038373.1, on the reverse strand, counting down.
CGATTTGGATGGTTCTTTTGCTGTTGTATAGAGTGTGATCCCCCATTGCTAATAGGAGAATAATTTGGTCCTATGGTGAAGGTGGGGGAGGGGGAGGGGTAGTAACTTCGTAACGCGTGGACCGATTTCGATGATTCCTTTTCTGTTCGGTAGAGTATGTTTCTTGATTGATGCCATGAGAAAAAAAGTTTAGTGGAATGGGGGTGGGGTAGGGGGTTAAAACTAACTTTTAACGCGTGGACCGATTTGGATGGTCCTTTCTTCGTTGTATAGAGTCGGAGACACTAAAAAGTGAAAAATAAAATAGTTTTTAAAAAAAAAGTTGAACCGACTTCACAAAAAGCGCTAAAAAGCATAAAATAATTTTTAATTTTATATCTATTACGAAATTTTGAAGTCGGTGCAAATTAAACAAATAAAACAACTACAGAACCACAATTGAAAATAATACATAATACTACCTGAACGTTTCAGCTTACGGGATCATAAGAAATGACGATTAAATATTTTTGTTGAAGTTGTTTGATTTGCACCGACTTCAAAATGTCGTAATAGATATAAAATTAAAAATTATTTTATGCTTTTTAGCGCTTTTTGTGAAGTCGGTTCAACTTTTTTTTTAAAAACTATTTTATAATTAAAAAATTTCAACTGATAGTCTGAACTAAAAGTAACGCTTTGTACTGTGCAAATTAATCTATAATAGATATTTTACGGAAATTGTTAGAACAGCATTTCATTGAAAAAGTCACAAGTGATACTTCGAGCAAAGAAACATACAACAGAATACGCCAGCGATTTTATCGCAGGAGGCATGTTTATACCGACCATTTTAAATACCAAACTAAAATCTAAAAGAATTCCAAAAGTTAAGCAGTATTGAGAAACAATCGCGACATTCTCTAGCGAAGTGCTTTATTCACATTTCTGCATGTCTAAGCAGACTATTGAGGTTTTTTTCTTAACATAACTTCTTATAGATGCTAGTTCAATCGCTAGAGAGGTTTTGGAAAACACCATCAAAGGCAGACCTAGAACCAAACTTAAAAGAATGCTTACATATTACGCTATGGACACTTTGTAATCAAAATTGTTTAAGAGAAATAGTAGACAGGTTCAACAGGTCAATAAGTACTTTTCACGCTATATTAGAGAAAACATGCAGAGCAATTTGTAAACTGTCGAAAGAATATATAAAATTTCCCCGAACAAACAATGAAGTTAATGACATTGTCCTTAAGTAATAACAAAAATAAATTCACTTTCGTAAACAATAACAAACAAATAATACTGTGGTACATTCACACAATAAACATTTACCACGTTTACAGGCTGGATTAGAAACGGAATTGGTTTAACACAAATGTAAGTTTTGATTTGATAGAAATTGGATTCAATCCAACCCAAGTCAATTACCTCGATCATGTTGAGTGGGATTAATTTAAAGTGATAAGATGGCTTCTAATAGTTACAACTAAGGGTTGAATTAGTCATTGGTGGGGGGTCTAGTGACTAACACTTATCACCTTACAGTCACTTATCACCTTGAAGTCAACCCTGCACCGAAACAGCAGCGACTTTATGTAGGGTGATGGGTGACAATCACTGTTTATCAGCAATGGCTGGATTAGCCATTCAGCCATTGATGGTAACTGGTGACCGTCACCTATCACTTTACATGAAGCCACCCTTGAAAGAGTTACCATAAAACAATTTTAATCTCATACAAACTTACAATTTGCGTTTATCCAATCCAGTTTGAATTCACTCCCAACCGTTGGGGAGTTACAGGGTGATGCATAAATTTCAGTTGTTCATGGTATATATGTGAAGGTACGTCTTTTATTTTTACCTTCTGATCTACGCATCAACGCAGCGACATGTAACAAACGCTAAAAAAGTAAAACCCAATGCCCTTTTCAAAATTGTCAACAAATGCCAACTGTACCATGGCAGGTACAATCACTTTCAAAAATAAAAAAATGAGGGCTATTCATCCAGCAGGGTGACGTTCCTATCACTACTTTAAGGAGATTCCGTAAGACGATTAAAAGTTTTCATTTTGCGTTCTGGAATGCGGCATTGAGAACGTGACGTTTCTGGGCCGAATTCTGTAGACGGATAAATTACTGTTCACTGGGGATGGTACCACAAACTTCCACAACCTCCATACCTGGTCGAATACTAACCCACATAGGACTAGCGGACCTCCTTCAAGCCCAAATTCTAAGCCAATGTTTGGGCTGGTATCATCGGCACCCATTTAAAAGGAACATTAATTTGGCCGCAAGTGTTTAAGAGCCAAATTGATGCGGAAATATTGGGAAATACACTACTAAATTTATTAGAGGACATCCCCCTGGATAATCTAAGGGCAGTGTTTTACCAAAACGATGGAGCCGAAGTGTCAACTGCGGGGCAATATTAAATGAAAAATTTCCTCACCGCTGGATTGGACGAGGTACATCGATTCCTTGGCCTGCTAGAGCTCCTGCACTTACTCCATTCAACTCTGTTTTTGGAAAACAATAAGGGCTGAAGTTTATGATATGTCTGTTAACAATAGAAACGAATTAGTTAGCAAAATTTGGACTACAGCGACGAAAATACGGGAGGGGTTGGCTACAATACAACATTAACAAGGAATTAGGAGGTTATTGGTATGCATCATGGTAGTGGAAGACATTTTGAACAGCTTTTGTAACATAATAGCATTAATTGTATTAAGCTTTGAATTCAATAAAAAGCATTAAAGGATTGATGTGAGTTTAATTTCCTTAAATTGCACATTTTTTTTGAATATCCCAAAAGGTTCACTACACACGAATTTCTACTTCCTTAATCTACCCCCCCCCCCCACCCATACCCATACCCAGATCAAAATCACACTGTATAGTAGATAAACTTTAAAACTTTTGAATTTACTAGAAATATAGATTGACCGGCAACACTTGAACAAATCTGTCTTAAGTAGATACTTCTATATGTAATAATGTACTAACAACAGTTGCTATAAACCAACATTTTTAATTTACGCAAATTTACATTTTGTTTGGGTTTTATATTTCGGACAACTTCTGTATAAGAAATATGCTTGAGGCAACCTAATAAAATAAAATATAAGCTTGTATAGTTATTTTATTAATGGTGCCGAAACATGGGACATCCAATCAGAATATAGCTGATATAAAGGGGATAACCCTATGATGCAGCAAGGAAATTAGGCTAAGCGGAATTAGGGAATTTAAATGACTTGTTTTTTCATTGCCGCGAGCTAGAAAACAGCCCTGAGACGAAGTGGATTTTTTAATTTATTTTAAAAACTCACGGGGAGTCCAATCCTTTAACCAATTGCTCCAACTCCGCCACCTCATATTATTAGAAAGGACGTCAAGTACATTAATTTCGCTGGTTGGTAGTTTTAGGAATGCGGCTCTTGGCTTAAAGCTGCGTGGGAACATCTTTAGACGCTTAAATCTATTATATCTATTTAGTAACCAAATAAAGGGGCACATCAACAAGTTTTTTAAATTATCTAGTGGGGCTTAAATTTATAATTTTGGTGCAAAAATCTTTCCTTGTGCAAGAATTTTTTTTCAAATGTTTGCTTAGAGGAAAATTATTACTTTGATGTAAAAATATTTATTATTATTAATTTGTGCAGGTTGTTGCAAATTCTTCAAACCTTTCTATAAAAGTATATGTTTTGTTTTCAATCTATATTGAAAACTTCATAATTTTCTTTATTCTTACATTACTGAAATAAATTTTGTTGTAAATACATACCTATATAAAATTAAATAGTAATTATATTTGTGTTTTAATTGATTTAATTTCATGTATTAATATAAAGCATAAAAATGATATGCCGAGATTATATAAGCAGCGGACATTATTTCTTTCACAAAAAAGAAAAAATTTCCATTGATGTTATTGCCTATTTGGGTAGGAAATAATGTCCGTGGACAATATTTCCCTTGTCCTTATTTCACCTTATTTCGCTTGACCTTATTTCACACTATTTACTATAAACCACCAGTAACTGTTGTAAACTTCGACATTTGATTTAATGTTTTTCATTACCCCTTTTTATGGTTCCGTAGCAACTAGGAGCCATTGCAATTTTGGTCTGTCTGTCTGTTCCATCCTCTTATTTATAAACCCATTATGATCAAATTTGTGACGGAGGTTATCTAAAACAGGTTTGATGAGATTTTGGGAAATATAATTTTTCTGGACCTCCCTCTCATAGAGTGAAAAATGGGCTGACAAAAAATTTCTTTACTTAAAAGTCTCGTAAAATGTCTAAGGACCTTTTTATTTTAGCCCTCCAATCACGAGATATTTTCTTGCAACGTCATTACTAAACTCTATCTCTTCCAAATATTCACTTAACCCGAGTGAATTAAAAAGTTATCCTATCGATGTTGCTGTTGAAAGGGAGGGAAAGCAATTTAGTTTTTCTTTATTAGAAACTCCGAAAGTGTGAAGAATTTTGTATATTTCTTACGTTGCTCGAGTGTTAAACATTTTGTTTGTTCTGAAATTTTTTTGATCGTAAACTATTCCACATGCGTATTGTTCCACTTAGGAAGGTTTCCCGAAATTTGACAGTGTGACCAAATTTAAGCTTTAAAAGACGCGATAGTGTCAGACAAGCGGCATTCCGTCGATGCTTAAGAAAGTCAATGCTCTCAGAGATAATGAAGTCGCCAATAACTTTATAGTCGGTATGCTCGACCTCTGTCCAAATATGGGAATTATATTCCAGTCGAAGCCTGACGTTAGACTTGTAGATCAGCACCAAGTCAGAAGTAATATTTCTTACATATCTGTAGAAAACCCAAACGAAGTGACGGAAAATAAAAATAAATAAGAATAAGAACTAATATCGAATTCTACTCTAAAAATAATCCGGATCAATTATTTAATATTGTAACGTAGTTGGGGTTCTTAGAGCTCGGCAGATTCGTTACTACAGTGATTTTCAATCACAGATGTTCACAGTTTTTATTCACTTCACTTCAATTTGTTCTACAATTTCCTTTACAATTTTTAACATTTAACTTCACTTAGGCTGCATAAAATGTAAAAATTTTGACATCTTTATTAATCACACTTTCTGTCAGATTTTTATGCGGCTTCGAGCACAAAATTTTACATTAACGGAATAATTCAAGTGCCTTAATATATAAGAAGGTGGGGTGTACTACGTTATGTCGCACTTAGAATTACTTCCGAAATGCCAAAAACAATTGACAATGGTCCATTTTGTAAATTATTTTTGGATTTATCAGACTGTTTTCAACGTTAGTAACAAAACTTGCTTATTTAACTAATGTTATCATGCTGGTCTTAATCTTTATTGTTTCACTACACCCGCGACTACAACTACAACCCTTCTTTTATTGCCGGCATTGTTTCGGATAAAATTTTTGTAAAACTCGAAACTATAAACATTAAAGCGATGAACTTACAAAACTGCACAAGCATAAACTCACAATTTTTCATAATTTTTAAATTATTTAGGAAAAATTTTGCAAAATTAGAAGTACATCTAGGACTAAGATCTGAGGTAAAATGCGAAATTTCAGGTCTGGCGACATTTATTTTGGCATCAGTTTTAGGTGTTCCCAGCAAGGTGGTATTTTAAAATTTTAAATCTTTAGAATATATTCAAAGAAAACTAGATGAAATATTTTCTACCCCCTGGGCAATTTTTCCCTTGAATTAAAAATTTATCATTTCACCCATTTCATAAGCAGACTTACTTATTTATTTATTTCAATCTAAGGAATAAATCCTATAGATTACAAGAAACATATACAACTACGCGTCAAGTCTGCTGCAGACTTGACGGTAGACTTGATCGTGCATGGCCTGTTTAAAGGAAATTAAAAATAGCAATTCTAGACATGATATTTTATAAATAAGTACAACGTGATCTATAGTCCAACGTAAGATCCCAATTTAAAAAAATACATTGCCTTGCACTTTGAGGTATTCACTTCGAATGAATTTGCCATATGCCAAGATCCCAAACTACTCAAATCCTGTTGAAGTTGCATCGGTATTTATAATCATAAAAAGCTTTAAATCATCTACAAAAAGAAGACAGTTAACAAATGAGAAACAGGAAATAATATCGCTGATGAAAAGAATGAACAGAATAGGAACAAATGGCTTCCCTGCGGCACGCTAGATCTCACGTGAATGACCGCAACAAAGAAGAGTAAAAGACAGGTGATCTAAGTTAATTAATCAAAAGTGTATGATGATCTTATCAAAAGCTTTCCTAAAATCCGTATAGATCACATCTACCTGTTTCCCTGACTCAAAAGCATTGAACAAATTTTTAGAAAATGTTACTAAATTAGTAGTTCTTGATTTTTTCTTAATAAAACCATGTGGTTATCGCAAATCACGGACTTGAGAGTATTGTAAATTTTTTCAGTAACTAAGGACTCTAACTGAACTTTTGAAATAGGGTGATAATTGTCTATCGTATGTTTAGAGACACCAATAAAAATAAGTGTAATAAAAGAAATTCGCCATTGTTCAATAAAGTATCCAGAAGACAGAGATGAATTGAAGATAAAAGATAAAAAGATGAAGAAGCACAAAGTGAGGAAGCACACATTCTCACAAGTCCAGTAGACATCAAATCAGTCCCGTGGGAATAGTTAATTTCTAAAGTCGAAAGACTTCTCAAGATTTCCTCCTCCCCCAACGATACTGCATAAAATTATGGGAGAAATGAGTAATCACAGCCTGATGAGGGCGTATTAGAATCGTTCTAAACGGATTCAAAGTAAGTAGCAAACATATTACATATTGATTGAGTATTATTTGAAGAATTGTTTCCCAAATGCATTAGGTTGGGATAACATATACAAGATCGCTAATTATTTATATTTCTCGAAAAAGCTTCAGAATTTCTTTTGATCTTACATGAACATCTCTCCTCTAGTTAAATTACAAGTAAATCTTCACAGTAACAATCGCTTGCAAATGCAATTTCTTCGCATTCTAAATCCCGACTAAAACTACTCAGGCTTTTAGTCAGCCCTCTTTATATTACTTAACTTAATTGTAGAAACTTCGGTCAGTTTAAAATATTTCGATTATACATTTTAACCTGCTTTATTTACCACAGGATCGAGTCGTCGTTGACTTTCTATATTTGACATTTCCTTTCCTTGTGCTTTACGTAGGTCACTATTGCCGTTTCCATGGCCAACCTCCTGCACGTTACAATATCATAATTACGACGGTACTTTATTATTCAGAATAATAAATTCTTATAATAGGAATTTTTATTTTTTTTAATAACTAAGAAATTTTATAAAGGGCTGATTCCTCAAAATAAGTCTACATTTGATTGCCTCCACCACTCCGGTACAGTATAGTAATTTTTACAGTAAAGTAATTTTTAACAGTGATGTTGGCCGTAATTTTTTCTAAATGGGTCTCTCCGTGTTCAATCGGTTTGATTGGGTTTAGTTTATAACGATTCTTGTCAACAGTAAAAACTTCGGTCAATTGTGGGGGGGTGGGCTCCTGTAATCAGTATGTGTAAAACCATATTACAACATAATCCTAACAGCAACGTTGCAATACATCTACTAACCCAATTTTTTACTTTAAAACACACAAAAATTTGCTTAACGCTTTTCCATATACTTACATATATTTATTTTTTTCCATATATTTACATAGTATGAAATTTTTAGTAGGTCGACACGTTATATGTTGTGGTAAAATGTTTGAACAAAACTCAAAACTTCTGTCGACTAAGCAAGTTTTAATCGTTTTGCAAACATTTAAAAATCAAAACCCACTTTCACGATAAAATGAATAAATGCAGATGAAATGTTCCCACTCATGGAGTCCGGTTCAATGGTTAAGGTACCATTATTTAAGTGCTTTTATCTGTATCAAGAAGAATAATCAATTTACTACTTTTATTTACAAAGGCACAATCAGAAATTCTAAGGATTATACAACATTCTCGAATACCTATAGCAACTCTGGGGTGTGTCCTTTTGCTCTTGCCAATGATTTAGACTTAAAGCGGAGAAATCAAGTCGACATTTTAAACTCTTAAACCAAAAACGATTTTGCTTTGACAAATGCTCAAATAGATTTCTGCAATTCTTTGAGTATAGGAGGTAAAACTGCTTTAGCGCTAATAATTCAAAAGCTTAGTAGAATTTTGTTTTCAGAAATTTACTTTGAAGAGCGAGTTCCATCAGTACATTTTCAGTCCTACTGTGAAGGCAAATAGTTCAGAAGATGCGTAGAAAGGAAATAACCAACAACACTATGCTAGGGAACTATTAGATCATTGTAGAATTATTTAATATTCAAATTCACCCATGTCGATGTCCCCTCCTTTAACTGCGTTAGAATGTGAAACAGAAATGTTCGTGTGCGTTTCAATGTTCGGTGAAAGTCGGTATTTCCAAGAATTCCAACATTCAAAAATGCACAGAATTTAATGAAAATATGTAACATACATATTTCTTACTAAATCAAAATAGTTTGGCATGAGGCGGGAGAACAACTACACCCTCGAGCCAACGATTGCAAGTGGATCTACAATTTAAAGTGGAGTCCGAGCCACTGAAATTTTCTTTGCAACCCCGATAGCCTTTTTATCATAATCTTTAGTCAGAAGATAACAACCACGGTTCGGCGACAGTGGGATTCGAACCTAGGTCCTCCGGATTAGTAGGCCAACACGTTATCGCTTACTCCACCAACGACGTTACAGAAATGTTATAACAGCACATTTAATATATTGACAAAATGTCTCAGGATAAATTTTGACAGAAGTTGCAGGAATTTTATTTTATTATATTATAAATTAAATATTTTTTTTTAATAAACGAATGATATCGAAGTCCTAATTCCCCTAATTCTGAAAGAATGATAGATTGATAAAGTCAGCTGAAGTTGTGAGTTGTGACCCTTTTTGTTTACTAATTTCAAAATGTAGGGCAATCTTCTTGCTGGGCCCAATTTATAACAGAAATACCCCCACCTCACAGGAATAAATTTCTTGCGCCTGGTGCAGTGTAATGAAAGGATACGAGTTCCATTAAACTTCCCGCTGGAATATGCAGGATTCTTTTTCCACACAGGGAGATACCTACTCTCGTCAGAGTTTAGGAGGCTCACAGCTTCCTGGCTGCTTAAGTATAGTTATCAACTTTTACGTGGGAGTCAGTACGGTAAAGCACACGCTTGGCCCGTAGCGCGGCTGCCGTCATCATGGCTCACTCACCAAAGCTCGCCATGTGTTTTGGGTTACTGAGAGGGTGTGGCTATATTCAATTTTTGGTGGAATTTTCGTGACACATTTACCCGGCCGGCAGTTTGCTTGTATGGATCTTTACGTATTCCGACTGGCTCAGGCATATAGTAGAGAATCTATTTATATCCTCTGACGAGATACTATTCCATTTTCAATTCAACAGGAGATATCTTGTTTGTACTACCGCAATAAGCTTCAGTATAAGCTTTTGGAAAGTGCGAGGTGTGAAAGCTGAGACAAGAACCGTTCTAAGGTGAAAAGAAGCTATTCAAATGGTTTTATAATGATAACTTACACTCAAAATAACAAGTAACTCATTACATCTTAAAATATATAACAAAAATTTTAGATGAAATAATGCAAAATAAACAAAAATCTTCTTTCAACCAATACAACCCAACTACCAACGTAGTTCAATTGCTGGAGTTTATTCAACCGAATATCATACCTTAGATGACGTACAAACTTAAGGTTAAATCGATTGGTGGGTGAAATATTTCATGAAGTCCATATTCATATAGATAATCTTTAATTGACGGTGTCGGGTAAAATATTTCCGCTTCGTCTAATTTCAAAGTTATAGGCAATTAAAAATTCTGCATGCAAAAATTGTTTCCATTGCACCAATTATTACGATTTTTTTAATGTATGTAGAGATACGTATTGTTTTAATTAAATTTCAGAAAAAAAAATACATTTAAAATTGCCCTGAACATAATTTTTGGAAACGAGAAATTTATTTCAGATTTTTAACCTTAATAACATGATTGTTTGCATGCATAGTTTAAGAAAGCGTTAATTTGCTAAACCTACTAATACGTCGACGTCTGTAGACTTCTGCTATTAATGGAGTGAAAAGAGTTTTTTGTAGTTACTAAGCTATTGTAAACCGACTTTACAAAAAGGTTGACGTTCTCAATACGTCGGCAAGTATTTGTTTATTATTATATACGCATAGCTTCGTCAGCATGTACTGATTTAGTCGATTCTTTTAAATTGTGTAGTGAATATTCCCCGATTAGTATCAAGATTAAATTTTGTAACTAAGGAAAAGGGTGGTTAGAGGCAGCGCTAAATTTCGTAACGCTTTTACTGATTTGGATACTTCTTCTTGTTTTTAAGGGACTTGCATCGAATAACTACAATATAATTTTGGCGCAGAGTAAAAGCGTTCGGCCATATTCGCTAGAAAAGACCTTATCATTAACCTTCGGTCTAATTTCAGTACCAACGACTTAACAGTTGTGCTGTGTGAGGCTGGAAAGCTACAGCAACCTACATGACACTGACAGGAAAGCGCCGCTGGATGAATTCCAGACACTAGTGAAAAAAGCAACGGACGGAGCCTACGGACCGAAAAAGACGGAAACACACACTATGTCATGTTGGGTAGCAGGGATGTCAACGAAAGCGGCGAATCTTTGTTACATTTTTTACTAAACACCAGCTTATGCATTGGGAACAGTGGCAACGTACCAACGTACAGAGGCCCAACCAGTGAGAATGTACTCGATGTGTCGTTCGTTTTTCACAGAGACGGATATCTGTGGCCTGGTAGACTGAATTATGCTAGAATGTCCCTCGCTATCGGATCACAGCTTACTAGCTTTTGGGTCAGAACAACGGTGACCAGAAAAGACAACAGGGAATTCAGAAACGTGGCAAGTACTGTTAGTCAACTAACTGTACCGTGGGGTTTTTATGATACATCGCTACTATTAATTAAGGGGGTCCGCTCGTGGTTTTATCGAATTTTTTTTTACGCTCCAATCGTTAGATTCGTGTTCTCAGAATGTTGTCTTAAAGTTTCAAAGTCTGAATCCGTATAGTTACAAAGCTATCCCCAAGAGAATCGTTGCCGGACGAGCGAGCACGAGGCATGCCGCGACTCTTAGGTGGGATGCTAGCCGCCCACGTTCGATGGCCACGTTGGCTATTTCAGTATAGCTGCGATCATTGACGAAAATAGTAACGTATACGTTCAAACGAGTTATTTGAGGAAGCCGAGGGTTTACTCTACGGGCCGGGTATAGCTGATTAACATCTAATCCTCGTAAGTCTATTTTTCTCATATATAAAACTTTAAGCCCCGTTTTCTCTTTATTTTCTTTTTTGAGACGGTGTGCAGGATTTAAAAAAAACTATTGAATATATTTGAATAATTTTTTTTTATTTTGTAGATAATTTAAATGCCCACAAAGTAGACCTATAACATTCATTAAAATATCGTTTAAAATATATTTTTAGGGCAATAATAACTAGAAAAAAATAGTCAAAAATTGAACTTTTTTTTTAAACAATGGTTTTATTAGTAGATTTTTTACTTTTATATGATATTATCGGTCTACTTTGTGCGGTAAGGTCTTCCGATTAAGAATGTGTTTTCCTTTTTTGCTTCAGATAAAAACTTCGGGCTGCATCATGCACACCGTTTTAATTTTCTACGGCGAGGCGTTGCTAGAAATCTTATCATAAGTCCGCCATTTTGAATTTTTTTTACCCACAAAAATTTATTTTAAGTCTTGAATCTTCAGTAAATAAAATGATGTAAAATTCTTACGTGTTTTTTTCCTTACTCCTAACAAAAATTTTCCTTAAAACCACCTTTTTTTCGAGCAATCCATGAGCGGACCCCCTTAATGCAACCTTTAAATTTTTTTTTCCGATACATGTAAAAAATATATAAAAACATAAAGTATGAGATAAGTAAAAAAGCAGTTTTCATTAATTAGTGGCAAGTACTGATTTCGTAAAATTCGGTAGGCTAGTGCAGAAGAAACTGGGAAGGGGATGTCCAGCTAAAATCTAGAGATCCCAATACCGACAATATGCACTAGACCACGTTACTGAATGTTTGAACAAAGTTTTGAGCAGGCCTGTTCTGTGAAGAGGACTCGGAAAAAATCTCAACTGTATTGGTGGGACAAAATCTTAACAGAAATCCGGCGAAGAATACAAGGCTGGCAAAAATTTTCAGTGAACTTGCAGCGTTGGAGACTATAGGGCGGCTCTTAAGGATTTTCCGAAGATCAAGACAGCTAAGAGAAAGAGCTGTGTCCCTTCTCTGAACAAATCCAAAAGACCTCACAAAAGGACAGGTTGAGGAAAGTAATAGTACTTTACAACTTACGCTAATTTGTAATAATACTGGCATCTGGGCAAAGAACAGGGTGAAAAAGCTTGAGGTCCTGCTGGACACTCACTTTTCTGCCTGGAAAAGTCTAGTGAACAGTCCAAAGGAAAACGTAGTTACAAACTAAATATGCAGCTGTGTAATTATCTCTCAAGACAGGGCAAGGTGGGCAATCAACTCCTTTGATCCGAAAAGGTCGCCGGGACCAGAAGTTATAATGCCAGTCATGTTGCAGAAGGTATTTGAGCTGGTAACTTCCTGGTCGTTGATGATTTTCGGAGCTTCTTTGGGGTTTGTTTGAGAATCTTTCACGCGTAGTCTTCATTCCCAAATCGAGAACGTGCGGGCACCTCAACTCCAGTGACTACAGACCTATAAAATTCTTCCTATTAAAATCCCTGGAAACGGTTTTGAATCTGCATATTAGGGAAAATCTCCACCCACACCTACTATCGAATACCCAACCTGCACACACGAAGGACAAGTCGGTTGACGTTGCCCTACAAAAGGCGATGTTGGAGATCGAAAAGTCCCTGCAAATGAAGAATACACTTTTCGGATCCTGTTTTGGAAGCAGCATAGATGGACAAAATAGCCAAACTAACCGTTTATCTTAAAATTTTTTTTTACCTATTTTTTTTAGATTTTATATTTATAGTGATTTGACCGGTAAACAATTTTTTTTGTCGTCTTCAATCAATCGAATAAGACTCAAGAATGTAGCATTAACATTTTAAAATGAAATTCCTTATATATAAAATGATTTCAGCATTGCGGTGCACGCATTCATACCTGTGAAAGAAACGCGCATCAGTAGTTATCGCGTCAGAACATCTATCGTATCTTTTGAATGCATTTATACTCGTAAACCGTTTTTAATGAGGAAGGTAAGTCGCGATAGACTTTCTATTCTATTTAAAATTTCAGTATAATGTAAGCATCTGAAAACGCACACCTATACATTATTTTACTTAATGGGTTAGGTTACTCTAGAATTTTCGAAAAATCTATTTTTTTATTTTCTTTTAAATATTCCCTTAGGACCTCAAAAGTGATGTCCTAAAATATTATGGACGGGGAAAATCTCTAAGTACTCAATTTTAGAATTAAAGGTATTGCAAAATTATTCATGATTTTCTACTACTCCAAATTTCTAATGCGTTTATCTCAAAATTGTATTTTTTGGCCGGAAACATAACTCAGACAATTTTCAACCGATTCATTTGAAATTTTGATTGTATCTTTAATTTTTTTTATATTGCATAGTTCATTCGTTATTATAATGTTATTATTATTGTTGTTTTCAAAATTTTTTTTTCAAAATGCAGTACTGTGACATTTCAGGAATTCTTTTTCATCAGAACAAATATAAATTTGGGACAATTTATCCTCTTCTATTTGATTCGTAAATACAATTTCGCACTTTTTTTTATCTCAGAAATGTTCGTAATATAATTTGTTGAATATTGAAACGCACTCAATACTTCACCCCTTTCTCCCATTTGATCGGTCTCAATGTGTGCATCAAGTGTAAAATTAGAAATTGTTCTCCTAACTGAGTTTTATTTGTAACATTCGGATCAGATCTTATCTAAAGGATAATCGAAAACTTTATTTACTAATCGACTCTTTATACCAATTGTAATAGATAACAAGTGGCTTGAACTGGTAATACGGCGTCAAGATAAAGCTGAGTGCCTTTATTTTTCAAACATTTCTGAATTTTTGCAATATGTATTTTAACATATCAAATAATAAACACCGAAATAACCCTGATACAGAACATTTTAAAAGAACAGATACTAATATAGTGTTTAACATAACCTTCAATCCAAACCAAAATTAAAAAACCAATTCTTTACTGATGCGTTAATAAAGTGGAACAGATGTTTACACGTCTTTCGAGTGCCCGGCAAAAGAAGACGCAACTATTTTTGCATCTAAGCCAACTTAATAATCTCGAAGAAACTTTAATTTTTTTACGCGTTTCTGGCGAATTTTACAACTCTTGTGGGGCGTCAGAAGAAATCTTTTCCGATTTGATGGCAAAGATTGTAATTGAAAGAACAGCTTAGGGTAAATTCCAAACCCCCAGATATTATTTATTATCTGCCATCTCCGTATTCTTTTAAATCTTCTAGCATAACCTATTCCTACTTTCGGGTAAATCTGAAACTACGCTCTTAAAGTAAAATGCATTATAAAGCATGTTCCATAAATCTTCAACAGTTACTCCGTGAAGTAAAATGTAGTCGAATGAAAACATATTATGTTTATTTGAAAGGTATTTTCATTGTATCACATAACTATACACATATTTAATTTTGAAGCAAATAATATGATCCTTCTTTCCTCGGAAAAAGTTTATTCGTTTTACACGTTGCTAAAATATTCGTTTAATAATTTTGCAAATAAAGTTCTAATTTTTAGTTGGTATTACGACAAATTATTCTAGCAAAACACAAGAAAGCGCTCAGGATGTGTTTTCCCTTTGTCAACAATTTTCACTATTGAGCCTGTGTTTTACCTGGTACACACAGTTATCAAAATCGCCTCTGTTGGCTTTTCCAATAGAATATGTGACTCCCAAATTTAACCCCTTGTACACATTTTGTTGACAGTACCTCCTCATTTCAATTGCCACCTCGTATTGGCGAATTTGCGACAGTACTCGTGTTTGGGATATTCCCGAGACGCCTTTTGGGCGAATTTAATCCGAAATCAAATTTACATTAATTTGGTACTGATTTAATGTAAACCGGATGAGGAGTTCTGTCAAAAGTAAATCAATTCAAATGAAAACAAATATTTGCCATTGTTAAAATTACGTTCGTGTTTAAAAAATTAATAATAAGCCACTATGCACTTATACCAATTACGTTGCAAAATAACCGGTCGGGTCCGGTCGGGGTTTTTCTTATACGGTGTGGCCAAAGCCTAGGGGACAACCCTTTGATGCATTAGCATGGTTTTGGCCGGAAGGGAATTAGGGTAAGGGAAGTGAGGAAACTTGAATGTTTTGTTTTTTCATTGCAGCGAGCTAGACAACCGCCCGGTGACGGAGTGGATTATATTAATTTCTTAATACAAACCCACGTAGAGACCTGGTCTCGAAGCCGGGACCCATGGCATGGTGGTCGTGCCGCTCAACGAATTGATTCAACTCCGTCCCCGGTTATTTTATGGCGTAAAATTTGACGCATCCAACTCTCCTACTATTAACAAAGCTATACAATTGAAATCAAAAATCTGCAGAAAAATAGTGATCCAATGGTGGAATCGCATCTTCGAGAATGGGTGGAACCCGCACTACCAATAAGGTCGTAATTTTCTTGACTTTTACCTTAACATTCTTTAACAAACTTTTGGTATATGTATGTACATTTAAAAAAATGTGAAAAAAATACAAGCTTTGGAACAACTTACAGTGGTGTCCCTTCTTAAGGCTTCGAAAAATACGTTTTTAGGGATCCGTACCTGAAAAGAAACTCAACAGGAGATCACTTTTGCGTTCGTCCGCCTGTCCGTCACAGATGTTTTAGTCGAGAATGACGTGGCGTAGTAATTTAAAATTTAGCATAATATCGTAATTCGTAAGGCTCTGTGACGTGTACACATTTCCACAGCCAAAGATAACGAATTTTTTTTTTTTTTAGTTTTTGATCTCCGACTCTGAATAAGCTAAGTGTGAGAAAAGCGCGTTTAAAAGTTTCAAAGATATTTACCCCACAAAACAGCACATTTTAAACTAAACTTTCTTTCAAACGCAGAATTTTAAGGCACAGGTACAAGCATTTTTTGCATACGTACACCCTTTGACTAAAAGAGGGTTTTGGGAATTTAACAAAACTAATGGAGCTGCTGCTGGAAATTTCCAAAGTTCTCCTTGTGTTAGCGCGAAACCGGAGTGGAGACAGATACTTACAACCCCATATCTCCGTTAGTTTTACTCCAATGGACTTCAAATTTTGACACAATAATCTTAATATGTTGTACGTTAATATAAAAAAATATTTAAAAAAAAATAACCCCTATCCTCCCTTATTTTTGTTGTGTACTAAAGACATTCTAAATGAATCAATTTTTGGCAGTATTAATAATTTGAAAATTTTACAGTAATACTACTACTATGAATCGAACGTATTGGCATGGTCGAAAATTTCTTAAAAAAAGGTGCAATTGAAATTAAATTAATGCCTTTCAAGGAAAATATTTTTTAATTTGCTTATTCTGTGTATAGTTAGCTAATAATTCATTATGATTAGAAAATCGAAGTTCGATATATATATAAAAATTACAGTGGAGGAAATAAAAATAGAAGCAAAGAATTCAAATCTTGTTAAATTGTTGCTAAAAATTAATAAAACTTGAAAGAAAAAAAAGTAATACATTACAATAAATAAATAGCAACTAAACTTTAAAAATCGAATTTGCAAAATTAGCAGGAACATATTTTTGTTCATCGCGATAAAACGATTTCGACTAAAAAAAGAAAATTGAAAAATAAATAAAAAGAAACAGTTTCTTTTGATTTTACGGATTTATATTATTTATATTACTAGCAAACGAGCACTGCCGTTATAAAAACCAAAATGGTTTTTAAAGTTTAGGGGCTTATAGTTTACTTTTTCTTGCTTTCAAGTTTTATTAATTTTTAGCAAAAATTTTTACTAGAATTTTTTGCTTCTATTTTTATTTCCTCCACTGTCGAACTTCAATTTTCTAACCATAAGGAACTATTAGGTAACCATATACAAAATAAGGAAATTAAAAAATATTTTCCTTGAAAGGCATTGCTTTAATTTAATTCAATTGCACCTTTTTTAAGAAATTTTCAACTAGGCCAATACTTTCGGTTCATAGTAGTAGATGCTATATTTAAAGTATAATGATAGTAAAAAAAATATTTCGGAATTTATGGCAGGTTTTTCTATTTTGGAAAAGCCATATAGGTAAGAGCCTGACACCGTCGTCTTCAAATTGTAATAGAAAAATGTCATATTGATTTATATACATAAACTTGTAGATAATTTGCAGATCGAATACCCCAATCTCCCATTCCACAAAGAATTTTTCCTGCAGCTCTATTTTTGGCAAACATTAGTGTTAATAAATTTTTTTTTTTCCAGTAAATGCCGCAAATGCGTTTATCAGATGCAAGTGGGACCTTTGTCATTTTGATTTTCAATCAGTTCATTATTGAATAAGCAGTAAGACATGGCGTATTGTCTTGTTGAAATATTACATTAGATTTCTGTTCGCCATTAAATATTCTTTTGATTGATCCTTCGCATTTAAACTACATTCCATTTCTTGACGCTGCCATATAGCCCCACACTATAATGCTTTCACCGTACAAAACTTGCCAGTATTCGGGATTAAATAGAAAATTATTCGTTTAAGTTTCTCTTAGACATTTATTTTGCCTTAACGTTTTGGCAGTTGTCACACAGCATCATCAGAAGGTCTTATCTAAAAATTGTACAGCACACTAAAACCTTGGATTTTAATTACACACTCTACCAAACTTACTGCATTAACTTATATAAAAACATTAATTTTTCCATTTTTTGTAACAGTCTCACACTTAAAACTAAGATAACTCATGATTTTACACTTTAAATGATAATAAATTAAAGATTAAAAACCAAAAACTATACAATAAAAATCTATTATGTTATAAATACGAAATTTAATGTAATTTCCTTCCCGACAACTCATCCAATAATGAGCAATAAGTAGAGTTGATGTTGCCTGTGTCAGTTTTCTTGTTGATGATATTACTTGTATTCTACATATATCCGTACCTCAGAGCAAAAGGGTATTAAGGAGAGCGTAATATACAATAATTAATTGTGTTGCACAGGCTACAAAACGATTAGAAATAATTATTATTTATACTTGTTGTGAAGCCTGTATAAATTAGTAATTTAAACTTGATTTAGATTACTTATTTATATGAATGATGATTAAAAAAACCGGAAAATTTAACTTTCGGATTTTTGGTTAGATATTCTATTTTTAAGTACGTGTAGTTGTCCGGTAGTACCAACATAACATGAATCACAATTTTCACCACATTTTCCGGCACAGGGAATTTTGTAAATAACATCTGATACCTTTTCTTTATCAGTTTTATTCTTTTAGTTTACTGAAGATGTCTCCTACGGATTTACCACTCTTAAATGTTAGGCGAATGTTACTGTTATGTCTTTTAATAATTTTATTAAATTTTTCGGAAATACTCGGGATGTAAACAGCACTTTTATAGTAGATAGAGTTTCTTGATGGCACTTGGTTAAATTTTTCCATGGTTGAGTTAAAACACTTGTTTACATACAATAATAATTTTTATTTAAAAATGTACAGAGTGCGACGCGTTTCGCCCTATTGAGGCATCCTCAGGCTATCGAATGTTTTCTATCACCGGTTATAAAAATTTTTTGGATCTAGTAACGGACTATTATTCATGAAGTCTAACTGGTCATTAAGTATATTTTGTCCTATGTATTTAGCTTTCTTTATTTCAAAAATCTCTGCACTATTCAAAATTGCACCTCCATCTATGTTATGTAGTAGTTTAATACTATTCGAATTTATTTTATGTTTATTGTCTTGTAAATGTTTTGGCAGATTGATATCTTCCCATTCCGTCCCATACCACACAAAAGGTACGGGAACTACTTACTACTTACTTACTTACTTGGACCTTTGCTTTAAGTGTGTTTTACTAATGATCTACCTATGGTTGTTAAAAATTGTAGGTATCATATTTATGCCGATGACGTTCAAATATACCTTGATAGTTCTTGCTTACCTCCCATAGTTATCGATAATATGGTCATCCCTTACATGAAAGTTGTTAAAGATCTAGGAATCCTGATCAATAGTGAGTTGTCTTGGAATAGTCACATTGACAGTCTTGTTTCAAAAATTTATGGAACCCTACGCAAACTGTCTTTATCGGCTCATTTTATACCTCGCGAAACACGTCTATATCTTGTAAAGACACTTATTGCACCCATTCTAACTTATGGATGTGAGATTTTTAGCAAGACGGATTCCGTATCCTTTAGGAAGTTACAAGTCACTCACAATTCCTCTGTACGATATATATTTGGACTTCGGAGATATGATCACATTTCTCAGCATGCCAACTCTATTTTCGGTTGCTCTCTTAAGACTTATTTTCAATATCGCTCGATATGTTTTTTAAACAATCTTCTTATTACCCGATTTCCCGGTTACCTCAGTGACAGGGTTGTTTCTCTGCGTTCATCTAGAAATCTTTCGATAATGACTCCGCATTTTAATTGTATTACTACTGAGAGACAATTTTTTGTTCAGGCGATTAGAATGTAGAATGCGCTACCGCTAAATATTAAAAGGTCATACAACAGCAGCAGGTTCAAAGACATTTTGTTTTCTTATCTCTTACATGAAGTTGAATAGATAAATAAGCTCTTTCACTTTTTCTTTTTTATTTTCACCTCACTGTATTCTACAACATTCTTGTTTAATTGAATTATTTTATATCTTCGTTATTTACATTCTTTCTTACTTCTTTTTTATTTTTATTTTTATACTAATGTTACTCTTATTTGCCTACACTTCGAAAAGACTTGTATCTTAATTGTGTAAGGTCTGAAATATATTAAATGAAATGAACTAGAGAGAAAATTATATCAATAACATATTTTTTTGATTTCCTAATAATACTTGCAAAATACCAAAAACCTTTACAATTTCCGTGTGCTTTAGGACAGATCAGTCACGTTTGTTTGTTCTAATCTTACTCCCTTTACACTCTTTCAGCCCTCACTCGACGTAATTGTATGTGACTTATTTTTCGAAATTTTTCTTCTATATTTAACGTAACTTTCCCCTTCCCGTGTTTTAGCAAAGGCAAATGATGATAACTTTGAAAAACCAATTGCTTCGCTTATGTGATCACTAGCTAATGTGATTTTAATAACATTATTCGCCGCGGTGTTAAGACACATTACTACTCTATAGTACTCCATTGACTATACTGCCACGGAGTTGCTTCTACATGATTATTTCATTGGAAAAGCAACTTAATATTTGTTATGAGATATTTTTAAACACGAGAAAGTACAAAAACGCCAATAACAATTGTTAAATGATATTGTTCTACAATGTAGCAATATTTATTAAATAAAAGTTAAAGCAAAAATTTTTCTTTCATATCGAAGTATTGAATATTGTGCATCAATTTTTCTGTAAGGAATCTTGAAATGAAATCTTTCAGAATCCTGAATTTGTTTTTGCATGGTGCAAATCTTATTTACTCCGACTCCTGGTAAAAAGAAATTTCTCTCACGTCTAAATTGTACTTATTTCAGAAACAAATTTAATTTCTTTTTCAATTTCGTCCAATCGTTTTCTTCTAACACAATTTTCTCCTCTTGTAGTGGAGTGATCTGAAGTACATTGTACTTCTACTCTCTTAATTTCACTTTGTTGAAAACGATTTTCCTTTTCTCTTTTACAAAATAAAAAATTTCTCAAGCAAAAAGAAGAGTCGTAAAGAAACTTTTTCAACCAGTAAAACTTAGAAAGGAGAATATTGAGAAGGTGTGGATATAATTTTCCTGCAATTTTAATTTTAACCGACATTAAAAATAGAGGCTCCATATTTTACACATACGTATGTGTGCATTGATGTATATGCGTGCATATACGAATGCATGCTTGTACAGTTAGCCTCAAAAGAAAGTAATTTTCGAAATTAAACACTAAAATAATTTGTTTTCATCGTTTTATAAGAATTCATTCAGAAATATAAATAAAACTCTTCTTTATTACTAACAAAGTAAAACTTATTTTTCCCTTATAAATATAATAAAAACAATAATGTAGAGAAATTAACTTTCAAAACTATGTTAATAGGAATTTCATCTCCCGCAATATCCACCTTTATTCAATGATAATTGGGCAATTTCAAGCCAACCACACACCTTCTGGGTGGCAGAAAGCTCTCGGCCAAAAAAGCTTAATGAAAATGTTGATATACTCAAATAGCCTCCCCATCTATTTGAGTATATCAACATTTTCATTAAGCTTTTTTGGTTTGTGCTTTGGTGCATTGCCCTGTTGAAATACAAAATTTATTCCAATTGATCTCTCTTCTCTTATGGTACAAGAATATTTTTCAGCTAATTTAAATAAATATCTGAATTGTCTTTGTCCTCTTAACTAAAAATTTTTTCAGAGGATGAAAAGCATTCTCATAACTTACATCATAGGAACAGGTCATTTATAAGATAAGTTTTTGCCTTCACTTATCCACAACTGGATATTTCCGTGACTATACGTCATTGATTCATCGGCCCATGGAATTCGCTCACAAAGATATAAAGGTCTTCATACGCTCCTCGTAGAAGGCTGTAAGCGCTGTATTAGATTTTTTTATGCAGGGTGTTGTTTCTCAGGTCATGTACAAAAATCGTAGATCTAAGCGAAACACGAAAAAATTGTAGGGGGGGGTATACGCGCAAGTTAGGGGAGTTTGACATGTTTTACGATGAAATTAACTAGTTTTACATTTTAAACGCATATTTTCTACAGTTTTTGAGGTATAGACGGTATTAATATCTGAGTTTCCGAGTAACACAATGGTGTTACTGATTGTTTATTTTTTTTAATGTCACGTCTAATGGACTTAAAAAAAATTATTTTCAAACTTAAATTTTTTGAAAAAAATCAATTTTTTAATTTCAAGCGGATAGATTTTGAAAATATGCCAATTTTTTATTTTTATTTTCTAAAGTAGTAGCCAATCTGTTCTTTTTCAAAAGGAATTACAATTAGGTTACATAACCAAACCTACAATTAATGCCTCCTGCCCTTCGAAAGAACAGTCTACCTACCTCATCAATTATTGAGCTCTTTACTCTTTGTGTTAAAATTGGGGAGTCCTGAAAAGGACTGGTTTATTCATAGAGCTAAAAAGAAAGTCAAATTAGTTAGTTAAAATACTTTGAAAATGTCGTTTTAAATGAACAGAAAAGCTATTTATCTCATGTATATTTTTAAGTTAATTGCTAGATTTTATTTTATTTCCTTCTTCTAAAATTCTTGCTATGAATTCATCTCTTGTTGCAACTTTTACCAGTTCTCTCGTGGTCCACCACAAATAAAAATCAATTGCGGTTAGGTTGGAAGAACGAGCCAGCCAAGGTAAAGTACCACCTACACCCGTAATTTCCATTCAACTACTGGAGAACGTTTCTTCCGCTATGGAAAGGCGCGCCGTTATGTTGATAAGGCCTGTACAGGTGTCACATCAAACGGATAACTTTCTTCTCTTCTCTTCGATACAAACTCTGCTCATGGGCGAGTCATACCAATATTTCATACCGTTGTATTCCGTGCAGGTGTAGATTCGTCTCATGAGCGAATCTTTATCACGGAAGCAGACTTTCACACCTGTGGTAAAACACAGAAGTGAAAATCTTTCCGTTGTTTAAAAAGTTTTGCTACTGAGGCGGAATACCTGTGCGAGGTCAAGATTCTTCATCTAACCGGAAGAAGAATGTCGACAAAACATTTTGGAAAACAGAATCTTCTTTTAACATTCTGAAGTTACGTTCAGTGAGTAGTTGATAGACCGTTAAAGTTATTAGTTGATACTCTGCAAAGGAGTCGTGATTAGTCTGTTTAAGTGAATAGTTGATACTCCGAAAGGGAGTCGAAAATAGTCTGTGAAAGAGAGTAGTTCGAGTTAGTTAACGTAAGCCGCTGATAGTTCATAAAAATAAACCTTTGTTAATCTGTAAAAGTGAGTCGTAAGTCGGTCTAAAACGAGTTGTTACCAGAGTTTGGAATAGTTAGTGTTTCTTGTGTTATTGATAACCAGAAATAATTAAGTCAAGAATTTGTTATTGGATCACAAAAGTGAATTCGAATGTGCATTCCAAGGAAACTATATACATTAAGTGAAAATTAATCAACCAATAAAAAGTAGTGAAAAGAATCAAAACAAGAAGAATTGAATGAAGAAAAAATAAATAAACGAAGTGAGTCAATAATCGTGCAAGGTTGTTTTAATAAAGCAATTATTACCCTGACATAAGAGATTCATCTCCCCAACAATTGTGTACTTGGTGTATTACTCTGACTTAAGAGACTCATCTCCACAACAACTGTGTACTTGGTGTATTCGCTTGTCAAATCTCCCAGGAGAGTAAGTTGTCTCTCATCATCAACATCACAACAAATAAAATACAACAATACCACTTTCGCCGTGTTTCTTATGTAGATAGAAAAAAATTTTGATTTTAAATCGCATTTAAGTATATAACAGATATCTCAAGAAAAAAATGTATACCATTGTAAACTTGGTTTTCTTGAAAGTGTAATTATGTAAAAAAATTTATACATCTCTTAACAAAATAAATGAAGAAATTACGGTTCAAAGACGACCCTTTCAGGAAATTGTTTGTCATGCAGTAGCAAACTGTATGATGCAGTTGTGCTATGAAAGTTCTTGGTTGTTCGCCATTGATTTAACGTTGCTTCGTTATGCTGTAATGTTTACAAAAGAATTATTTTATGACCTACAGTAAACGTTTTCTACCACAAATCGACTACTCCATCTAAATTAGTGTAATTACCATAAAACAATTTCGGGGCAGGTAGAATTTTCTCTTAGA
Source organism: Leptarthrus brevirostris (assembly GCA_964036015.1). Taxonomy (NCBI): domain Eukaryota; kingdom Metazoa; phylum Arthropoda; class Insecta; order Diptera; family Asilidae; genus Leptarthrus; species Leptarthrus brevirostris. The sequence goes on along the minus strand of OZ038373.1, from coordinate 145,710,886 downwards.
AGGGCAAGTATGAGCCGTACGTGCTGGTCCTGGAAGTCTTTCAAATTTCTTTTGAATGAGAGCACATTGGTCACGATTTTATATCCGAAAATTAAAATTAAAATTATAGGACAAATTTTCAAAATATTTCCGTTTTGAAATGAAAAATATTTAAGTTGAAAATACATTTTTTTAAATCCATTACTCGTAAAAAAAACCAAAATTATGTACACAGTCTTTAACACCATTATGTTACATATCAAACGAGATATTATTTACGTCTATAACTCTAAAACTGTAGAAAATATGTAGCTTGGAGGAGATAGAGGTAAACCCCCTATCCCTTATCCCTTACATGCATTGTTTTTCTTTTCTCAGCTAGATCTACCAGTTCCTTTTTTTTTGTACACGACCTCAGAAGCACCCTAGAAAGTTGGAGCACCTTAGCGTTTGATGTTGTTGTTGTATTACCAATTCAAATACATTATTAAATATTATTCGAGGTATTTTCCTTTGAAATAGCAACTTAATATAAAACAACTACTAGAAATACTTGACAAAGTGTAACTAAGTCAGAATAATAAATTTTAAATTTGACAAATATATAGGGCGCTCCAAACTTTTGACTCTAATTTTAATTTAAAACTTAATAGATTCGCATCAAAAACAATTGAGCAGACCTACCAATTATGAGTGGTTCAGGCCTGATTGAACATAACCCTTTTTTTATTTTTTTTTTATTTTTGGACCTTCAAAAATTTTTTTAATTTAATTATTGAGCAATTCATATCTGTCATTAGTTAAGGATACTTAATAACCAGTTATTAAAAATGTGTATGTCTGTGGAGACAGCAAAATATTACCTTAGAATTTAAAAAAAAAAACCGTAAAAGAACCAAGGCTAATTGACAGACAGTATTTTGGGCATATATGTTCAGGATTGATACGTACTTTTTCATGCAAAACTTCCAAAAACTACAATTAGGATAGGGTCATCATCATAAATTGTATATAATGTGTTATATTGATAAATTTTTCTCCACGTTTTAAAATAAAAATTTATTAGAGTGTTCTATTTGAAAGATTATCCTATTGCAAAAAATTCTTTGGGAATTTTTTTCAAAAAGTGGACAAACAAAATCGTTATAAAACCTCTTTATAATTCAACATTTAAAGTAGTAATACAAAAATTTTAATTTGTAAAGCAATAGATATAAGAAATAACGTAAAAGATCTCTAAAGTTGTAGAAAAAACAATTCAAAAAGACTCTTCAAACATGTGGTACAGCAACTAGAATTAAGTGATAATATTGAAAAGTTTAAAATGACGATAATTTGAAAAAAAAATTAAATTTTTCCGATGTTTTCGAAATATTTCAGGCCGCAACTTAAGGAAAATAAGTATTTCAATGTTTTTTTAATTCTGGATATAGTCACAAATCCCCTTAAGAAATGTGCGAGGCGGCAACCCCGTCGCTTCAAAAGTGTTTGAGAAAACTTAAACAGTCCTGATAAAAACGCGTTTAACCAGTCAGCTGTGCGAACCCCTTTTCACGTCTATGTGTGTCGCGCGAATCAAGCGTTGACAAGTGTAGTCGTCAAACAACCAGTAAGTGACGCTGTTAAAATATTGCGTCAAAATGACGGCTTTATAAAATAAACAATTTTATTACTAACATTTACTCACTTAATGTCAACATATACTGCATAATAAAATTTAAATAGGAAATGGTAAATAAATTTTACGCATGATGGATATAGTCATCATGACACAAAATACTGCCACTTCTCCACGACCGATTTAGTCTTCGAACAGAGTTAAAGTTTTGAAAACTTCTTGAAACCTTTTCTCTACCAACAGAATGACTTTCCAAAAAAAAATAATTTTATTTGACCCGCCACAAAATATTTGTATTTATATAGCTTTTGGAATATAATCTACACTTGACACTAAAGTAGATAAAAAGACTTTAGATTTTTTCAGTTTGTTAACTTTAAGGTGGTGGACAATATATTGAAATATGCTAATACTAATAAATATGATAAACATTTTATTATATCAAGTGATTCATAACTTCCAACACTTACCTAAAGAATAGTTTTCAATTTCACCCTCGGCCGTAAGTTCGGTTCAAATACTCCGTTATAATCCGCAAACTGCAATATAAAAGTAAGGGTTATATTAGTGTTTATGTATATTGGTTTAATAACAATTGTTTAATTCAAAAACGTAATGAAAGTTATAACGTATTAAAAATGAATTTACTATCTACGAGTAGTTCTCGTAACCCCTTGGAGAATAAAGAATGACAGAAGAATTTTACTCCATTCAACGGCAACGGATGCAGGTAGACCTACAATTTAAGGGGGGTTTCTACCTTAAAATTGGCAAAAAAAATTTGTTTGAACATTTTATTTTATATAAATATAAAGAAAAAAGTTATAATTTTGAAACTTTGCAGATATGTTTTTTATTATTACTATTGTTTATTAAGAGTAGAGAAAAAAAAATTTCGATTTTTATAAGCGATTTTTGGCCTAAAGGAACGTTATGAAAAACACGCTGAAAATTGGTGCTCGATTGGTCGACTGGATGACCTAAAAAAAATTCAAAGAGGACAATTTTCTGTATGCAAGTATGTGTGGTACGAACTAGGACAATTTAATTACATCAAGAAATGACAAAATTGCGGCTGTTTTTCGAAATTTTTGTTTTTTTATGGTTAGGAAATCGGCAGAAAATCGGAAAATTCAAAAGCGATCTATGAGATCTTACTTCGATCCATAGTCATACAAGTGTACAACAACATATCCAAGAATCAGAGCAATCGGTCCAGTAGTTTTTTTTCAAATAATTTCAACCAGTAAAAAAACATGGTTTTGAGAAAATAGAGTTTAAAGTTTTGAAACGCCAAAAATGCCCTCTCTAGTATAACACCTATAAAAATAAATTTGGAACTTGAATTTTGCTCCAAACAATGAGAGAACATGTTTTTGATGTTATTTACTTTCAAAATAAGCAATAAAAATTTTTTTGTTTTTTTTTATATTTGAAGGTAGAAACCCCCCTTAAGATGAATTCTGAACAATAACTCTGAAACCCCTATGGATCGCCGCCGTTGAGGTTATATTATATAAATTAATTCACTGTTACAAGTAACACACTTTAATTTGAAAATTATTTCTAAATTCCAATTTAATACGAAACGAATATTTCAATAACAAAAAATTTCAAAAACAAAGTAGAACCGACTTCGCAATAAACTAAAAAGCTTAAAACGATATTTTATTTTAAATCTATTAACAACATTTTTAATTCTGTACAAATTAAACAAAGTATTTATGATCCCGGGAACTGAAATGTTAAGGTAATTTGATATAGTATCTTTGATTACGGTTATGGTATTTTTTTTTGTTTAATTTGCACCGACTTCAAAATGTCGAAATACGTTTAGATTATTATTTTATATTTATAGCACCTTTTGGAAAGTACTACTTTATTTTAAAAAGCTTACGACAATTTTTCACTTTTTATTGTCTTCAGATATCTCTCTATCTAGTTCCCGTAAACCCGTGAGAGGCTTGTGGTGGGAGAAAAACTTCACCCGATTCGAGAAAACGATTGAAAGGGAAGGAACCACCCGCATTTTCTCTGCAATCCCTTTTTATCGCCATCTGTTATCAGAAGAAAACAACCATTGGTCGCCGCCGCCGGTGGGATTCGAACCTGGGACCTCCGATTGAAAGGTTGACACGTTATTACTTACTTCACCGACGTCTTCAGATATACTACTCGAAAAATGCTGCTCGTATGAACAAGGAAATTTTAACAGTTGTAGATGTAGTGCGCTCTATAGAAAGGAAACCAAATTATTCAAATACAATTAATTTTACGAAATAAGTCAACGCTACCCTTTTATACAATTTTCTTAGATACAAAATTATTATCATGGTACAAGTAGTCTATACAACAAGAGAGAACCATCAAAATCGGCGCACGCATTGCAAAGTAAGGGGACTGGGCCCTCCTTTTCCCGCAATCAGTCTAGGTGCAACATTTTTTCTCACTTACAAATAAGGAAACGTATTCTGTACAAAAGAATTAAAATCGTAGATCCGTTACGAAGCTAGGTGCCGCCCCTCCTCCTATTATCACACTTAGCCACAACTCTTGTTATGATTCAAATGGACCAAGATACTCTGTTCAGAAACAAACCAATCATCGTAATACGAAGTTACGCTCGACTCCTCTATGATCGTACTTCACCAAAAAAAATTTGACATGCTGCGCACGGGGGTACATATTCTATACGTCAAAAACAGAATCACCCAAATCGGTTCACACGCTTAGAAAATAACCTACCCCACCTAACCTAAGGTTTAATTGTTTTTCAAATAGTAGCAATTGGAGATCATACTCTATACAAAAAAAATCATCCAAATCGGTCGACGCGTTACGAAGTTGGGTTTCGCTCCCTCCCTCACCCCAACCCCACCCTATAACTTGTTGATATAGTAATTATGGGAAACATACTCTTTAGATCAAACAAATTTATCCAAATCGATTCCTGCGTTACGAAGTTAGATTACTCGTCCCGCAACCTTCACCCTAGGTCAAAATTTATCCTCATAAAAGCAATAGAGTATTAACCGGCCAAGTGCGAGTCGGTCTCGGGTCCAAATTCTAAAAATTGTATTGGACGTCAAGTCATCATTTGGCACCTAACCTATATCAACAGGGTTATACAGATACGCAGCTATCTTGTGGCGTCCGCCATATTGAACTTAGACCAATACTAGATATACTGTATTGCATTGCCATTAGAACCAAAATTTCATCAGTTATCAGACAGCGCAACTCGAAATCCCCATCCAATCTTAAGACATCGATCTAAATGTCGCGCTTTCTGCATTAAGTCGCGCTTCTTACCCTAGTACATTGTCTAGTAGTAGATCAGAATTTAAAGATTCATTTGAGTGTTACCACAATTGAAACCCTCATGCCCTTTTAACTAACAAGTTTCATTGATACCTCACGCCATAGCCATCTTACCTGATATCATATATGAATGTTTCGTGAAGTATAGTAATCCATTTAATGTAAACACGTAAATTATTTATTGATTTTTTATGTTTGTACTTTGTAAAGCGATAAAGGTAAAATAACCTTTCGGATGTCTCGCCATCATGGCACTAAACTGCGTCACCTTTGGATGTTGAGCAAATTCCTTTTTGGGAAATTCGTTATTAATTTTTAAAGATGCAAGGATGTTGTTTGGTAATCATCAAAGAGGATATATATATTTTTAAAAACATTCCACAAGATATTTTTACATCCATTGGAATGTGCGTCCCCTTCATATCAACCTAATGGGTTATTTGGGTCAGGGAATAAGAGATGATGTATATAATGGGCACGATTGGCTATACAGGACTGACTATATATGAACGTCTACATGCTAAACCAAGCAAAATGTTAAAGCGACAATTTTTCATTTGATATCAAAGTAGAGAAGTATGCATTGTGACATTCCATTTATATGGACAGAAAAATAGAGAACCAAATTCCAGAGAGGACAGAATATTGCTCTAGGATATTGTATATTGTATTGTAGGTATATTTTAAGAGACATGTTATGTTCTCTCTGGAATTCTTGAACATTGTAAGGGGTTTTACAATTTAGAACTCATTCCGAGCTTGCTAGTCAAAGTTATTGCCTGCGGGTTTGAGTTTGTATTGTCAAAGTTTCAAATAACTGGGTGCTTCTAAATAAATTATTTAGAACACAATTTTGTTTAGTTTAATTACTCATTGATCGGATATGAGGCAAAATTTACACATTAGAAAATTAAAAATATTCGCTAAATATACTATATAGTAAAGAAGCACTAAATCAAATTAAATCAATAATAAATCAAATTTATTACGTAAAATATAGCTATTTACAAGGTTACGCATGTCTGCTCACTAAGGTGTTACGAAGAAAAATGATCCTTTTCTTTTAAATGAAACTTAAAACAAATTTGGCGAGGAATGGTGGACGGAGTTGTTTACATAAAACTATTGTTAATTGAGAAGAAATGCACCTGAAGCTGAAAAACTTTAAAATTCCAATTAGAATTTTAGCATTAATTCTGCTTTAAGGAGTTTGCTTTGCGTTTTCAGATTCGAAATACAGAATAAGGCACTTGGTGTTTTCGGACAATAAATCTTGGGTATATGACAGTTAGCCGACAAACATTGCACAACAAGACAACTTGCCTAAGGACACTTTAAAAAAATGCCTTTTTGAAAAAACGCTAAAATGCCTTTTTACAAAAAAGACATTTAACAAAAATATTTCAGCAAAGGAATAACTGACATTTAGATTTATTTTTGCGAACCAATTTCCAATTATTCTTTTGCTGATAATATTTTTGTTAAAACAGAGGGCCAAAAGTGCTCGCATTTGCAAAGAAAACTGTTCATCTTGCTTGGCCATATTATCGGGCAAAATTCCTCAAGTGTACCAGGTGAAAAATTCGATGTCTCCGATTTTGTTCAAACTTCACCAAATTATTGTTACTACAATGAATTGATATTGAATTTAATAAAAATGATTTTTGAGTTAATTTGAGTTTTAATTTTTTTAATTTGATGATTTTTATAATATTCTCCGATAGGATTTCTACGTATAATTTCTAAATACTTTCCCTACACATGTTGCACCTTTTTCGAAAGGTAATAAAAGGGGCAATCCAATAAAAATAAAAAAGAGGTATACTAATTACATAAATTTCGGAGAAAATTTGGGAAAATTCTCAAATTTTGGTCATTTTAAAAGATTTTTTTCAATTTTGGCCGTGACTATACCTGCAGTGGTAGTAGTGAAATCAACATTGTTGAAATTTTTGGAAAGTTCATTAGGGTAGTATTTTTTCAGCGTTTGTTTGAAATCGCTATGTTGGGTAGATCAAGAGATAAAAATAAAAGAGTAATGTGCATACCATGAAAACCTTAAATTTATGAATTACCCTGTAACTCCCAAACGGTTGAGATTGCCCCCCCCCCCCCCCCCCCCCCCCCCCGCCGTACAATTTTTTGTGTGCCTAGGTGAGATCTATCACCCCACTCATTTTGGCACGTCAGATCTGAAACACCCTGTATATATTATTTGGCCGAAATGAAAATGACAACCGCATCATATGGCGGTCGTGGAATAGAGAAAGAAGAATGAAACACAACCGAAATTCCAACGACGCTTCAGAAAGTTCTTGTTATGTACTAGTACATTAGAGCTGGCGTCTCTCCTCCACCTTACTTAGACACGTGCGAATGGAAAGGGCGCCCCAATACAATGTGTCCGATTTGCTTTTTAAATAAAATCTGCCATTATTGACCATATTCAAAAAAGAATATCGTGTTGATGTCGATAAAGAGCAAAATTATTTTCCATACATAATGCTAAACTTTATACCTTATGTATAAACAGGAATTTTTATGATTCCTCCAAATTTGTGTGTTTTATTTAAAAAACGAATCGGTCAAGTAGTATTGGGACACCTTTTACTTTAGTAAGTACGAGGGTTGCACTTAAGTTTTGAGATAACCAAGGAAAAATAAATCTTTATAATCGAAAAAGGCTTTACTGTTTTTCAAAATATTCTCGATGAAGATCAATACACTTTTGCATGACTTTGAACCAATTTTCGAAGCACTTTTTCCACTCCGATTGAGGTACCTCCAAAACATGTAATTTGAACGCATCAACCGCTTCTTCAGGCGTCGAGAAACGTTGACCTCGCATTTTATTTTTGATCTGCGGCAATAAGAAGAAAATCGGGGCCAATTTAGGACTGTACGCCGGATGACCTATCAGTTCGATGTTTTGAATGCTAAAAAATTCACTTGTATGAGCCGATGTGTGAGCACTTGCATTGTCGTGGTGGAGAATGATTCGTCTTCTGCTATTGGTTTCCTTATTTTTCCGAACACTTCTGGCAAACAAATGGTGGCGTACCATTTAGAATTGAACATTCTACATTGCTGTAATGGCAAGATGGCGACATGTTCAATTATTCCGAAAGAACAGGTGACCATATTCTTCGAAGTGGTTCGTGTGCGAACAACTTTTGTTGGATTTGGCTCGCTTTGAAAGACCCATACAGTCGATTGCTGTTTAGTTTCGGGTTCATACGCATAGATCCATGATTCGTTGCCTGTCACAAACTTATGGACATCTTTACAAGCCTTTTTATTGAGCGATTGTCAATTTATGCGGTATCCAACGCGAACAAATCTTTTTGACGGCCAAATGTTCATACAATTTTGAAGGTGTGCGACTAATGTGCAAGCATGCCTAAATCTCACGGTATGTCACATGACGATCTTCCAATATCAGTTCATGCACAGCATCGATTTTTTCTGGCACAACAATCGATTTAGGACGACCTTCACTAAATTTGTCCTGTAACGAACTGCTACCACTCATTGAATTCTGAAAACCAGCGAAAAATGATGTCTCGAAATGGTGCTTCATTACCAAAAGTCTAAGCAAGTTGATCGGCACACTATTTTTGGTTTAGTCCACGTCTAAAGTCATAGAAAATCATCGCACGGAAATATTCACGATTTAATTCCATTTCTTGGCCAAGATGAATGTTTCAAGTACCTGTAAACAACACAAATAGCACTCGTATGACAAAAGGTAGTGAGTACGATTACCATTAAAAATGTCAAACTTTACGATGACAATGTCAGATTTTACATTATCACGCTGGCGTTACCATATCTCAAAACTTAAGCAGTAACCTACGTACTTCCTATTTCTAGATGTAGTAATTCACAGGCATGTTATCCTTGGCTCGAATTTTCATGAAAGCTTAACTTAACTTAAAAATAGAAGGAATAAGGTATGGCAACTTTTCTGTTCAACAAGGATTCAACAGATTTTCACACTTTTTATAGATGGTGCTCTATAAACCGTTTTCCCGTTAATATTAACAAGTGTACGACAATGTCTTTTTCCCGAAATAGTACACCGCTTTATTTCAGCTATACCGTCAATCCGGTGTTTTAAATAGACTTGCCAAAACTAAAGATTTAGGAGGGTGGCTTAAATGTCGCTTTACCTTTGTAAACCATACCGACGCGATAGTAACAACCCACTTGTACAGCCTTGACGAATGTGTAAATAAGAAAAAAAAAAGTAGTGGGCTTTATTTCATCCCACTGAAAAGTCTGATACAACGAGAGATTAAATTGATTCCTTTAGAAATGATAAGAAATGCATTAAAGCGTTGGTCAGGCTTATGCGTTGAGGTATAACTACTACAATTGAGGCTTACATATTACATAAAATTAATTTGTTGATTTTGTTTATGTTTGAATTTGTTCAGGTTTTGAATGTACCTACTAGTACAGTCAATCTGGCGAAAAAAAGTCATAAGGCTGCAAATCACTCCAAAGTGATGAAACTTGGTGAGTCGTTAAAGAATGATGAAAGAAGGCTTACCTGGCGATGGCCACCTGCTACCTGTTCAAATACTCAAAAAAAACTCAAAAAAATATTTTGAAATGCATTTTTCTCGAAAACTATGCATTTTACAGAAAAATTTATTGAACAAAAAATGTAGAGGGCATCGTTATCTACAATTAATATCATTGGTGCTATGTCGTATAACAAAAAATGTGCGCAGTAGATGGCGCTAAAGCTGCCGGAGAAAGTCACAACAGGACCGAGAGACTTACCGTTAGCATCACTGCGCTGTTCACACAGCGCTATATGTATTACACTATAACTTTGAAACGGTAAGTTGTATGAAAAAAATGTTGAAATAAAAGTTGTTTATAAAATTAAAAGGAACAATTTTTCCATTTGAATCGTAACTGAAAAATGAAAATTTCAGAACAAAAAAGTGGAAAAACACTTTTTTTGGCACTTTAGCGCCACCTACTGCGCACATTTTTTGTTGTACGACATAGCACCAATGATATTAATTGTAGATAACGATGCCCTCTACATTTTTTGTTCAATAAATTTTTCTGTAAAATGCATAGTTTTCGAGAAAAATGCATTTCAAAATATTTTTTTGAGTTTTTTTTTTGAGTATTTGAACAGGTAGCAGGTGGCCATCGCCAGGTAACCTTTCTTTCATCATTCTTTAACGACTCACCAAGTTTCATCACTTTGGAGTGATTTGCACCCGTTTTTGCCAGATTGACTGTATTATACCACTAGTTTTCAAAATAGTTCGTCCAGTCGAAAATTTCTTTAATAAAGTGTAACTGAATTGAATTATTAATTTAACCAATCTTTTGAAGGAGAAATAAATTTTTTTTTACTAACTTAACGTCGTTAGAACACCGAAGCTCCAAGTATGCTAGAACAACAATAGAACTAACTAGTGCGTTATTCAAATGCGTTATTTGCCTTGTAAGCCAACGATATGTATATGTACATATGTACTGTGTGATCGACTTAATTTTTAACAGTAATTTTCGCGACTCCGTGTTCTTCGAGGGCTGTCGCAATTTTTAACAGTGCCATTCGAGACTTCGGGCAATTCAAGTACCGTGCTATTCGAGGGATGCCTGTAACAGTCAATGCAGATTAAGAATATTTAGTTTGCAAACTTAAGGAAATTAAAATATTAAAATTATAAGTAACTGAACTAAAAAAACCCAATTTGTGAAAACCAAAGAATTTTTATTTACACAGCCAGTATGTCTTTGCTACTGGCGGCAAAGGAGCATTGTCGTAGTGAAAAAGAATATGGTTTTGCTCATTTTACAATTTCGGATTTTTAAGTTTAGTCACATCAATTTTAATTTTCTTATTCATTTTTTTCCTTTTGATCGTGAATAATTTTAAACAAAATTTTAATTAAAGTTCAATAATTTTAGTTTCTCGACTGCTGTTCTAACATACTTAAAGCTTCGGTGTTCTAACTATCATGATTTTTTATTTTTATTTGGTATCGCCTTTAAAGCCTTATAAAAGGTAGAAAATTCAATAATTTTTTTAAATATATTTATTCCATTTTCGAATACTTTTAAAATAAATATTCTATTTATGACCTGTAATTTGCTTTTAAGTCATTCTAAATAATTTTTGATTAAAGAACTCTTCAAGTTTACGACCGTCGTCTGGTGAAAATTTTTTTCATAATGTGATGTGGCAATAAATTCTATTTATTCTAACCTTTAAAAAAAACTTCTGAAAATGATCATTAATTAAATGATTATTGTAAATAATGATTTTTGCTTTAAATAATTGCTTTTCGTGGCACAGAATATTTCACTTTCACAGTAAATTGCCTGAACGAACATTGCGTATCTCTATAATATCCAAATTTATACTGAAAGAGATTAAGTAGAAAACCGTACGACTCTTTAGGCATACGCTACAAATGAGCGAATACTTTTGAATTTTATCTTCACGAGAAACGGAAGAAGAAAGGTATAAGCGATTATTCCAGCCAATAATGGGATTAACCTAACCTCCATGTAAGGGCTTTTCAAAGCAGCATTACCCTTTGTCATGTGGTGAGCTTTGAAGCCTAAATGCCAGGACCAATATTTGCCTATCTCAGTACGACATTCCATAGGGATATTGTATACAAGTGTGATTCTTCAGATGGATAAACTTTTGAATGAGGGGACTAAGCTGTAATGGCAGACAGATTGCTAAACGGTTGATGTATACGCCTCTGGGGTGTTTACATTTCCATGAATACATTGTCTTTCGTTTGTGATTTATGGACTCCAACGAGGCTTGGTCGCAGCCTAATTGACATCCTATTTCAGCGAATAGACGTATTTTGGTATCCGTTTTAGATTTGATCGTAATACTAAGTAATAGATTATTAGAAAATTCAAATTTTCCTTTGATCTTATTTCAGACTTAAATAAATTTCTCTCGAGTACAAAATTTGTTAAGATTCAAGTTTTAAATTAAAGCGTTTATAAGAAAAGTGGTCCAAGCCGTGAAATAGTGTGCTGAGATATCCCGTTTGAGAATAATGTTTTCGCAAAATATTGTTATGTCTACATATTAACATAATTAAAAAGTTATTAACAAAAGTTAAATTGTTCTATTCGCTGAAAAATAAATTTATGAATGAATAGTGATCAAAGTCACAGTAGGGAGAAATTAATGTTGGTTAAACCATTAGTGTTATACATAAGTTTCGAATAAGTGATATTAACAACATATCTCTTTATCTCTATTTCCCGCAACCAATTGTGGGGCATAGGTCTGGAGAACAACTTCATCCGATTCGACACAACGATTGCAAATGGACCTACAATTTAAAGTGGATTCCGAACCACTGAGATTTTTTCTTCAACCCCCCATGTCCTTTTTTATCGTAATCTGTTGTTAACAGAAAAGAAGCACAGGTCGCCATCGGTGGGATTCGAACGTGAGACCTCCGGTTTGGTAGTCCGACACGTTATCACTAACTCCACCGACCACACAACACATAAACAAATATAATTGACTTCAACTGTTAATTTAAGCAGAAAATCTTTGTTTTGTTTTGATAAATGAAAAATATTTAACTGATGATACTCTAAGTCACCAGATTTAAATTAGTGGGTATTACCTTAACTGATGTAAATCTAATCTTAACCACTGTTACCGGCGAACAAACATTTTACTACGGCATTATAAGGTTTCAAAACAGATCCAAAACATTTCCCCTTTTTTTATGTATGATTGAGCATAATTTCGAAAGGCGTGGATCGATTTTGATGATTCTTTTTTTGTTGTGTAGAGTAAAAACTATAAGCGACGACAGCTTCCCATTAATGATAAGAAAAAATTACATTCGTTTTGTTTTTTTCCGTTACAATTTTTCAATTAATAAATATCATTCATAAAATATCTTAGTTTATTACTTCACCATTGTCACTTATTAGTACCTGAGATACATGTTGGAATGTTTTAAATGTCAAGTTTTTAGTAGGTGGATCGTGACACATTTTTTAAGAAAAATAGTCGATGATATTTATAATGAAGTTGGACACTCTTTTTTATACAAAAAAATAATCATCCAAACCACGTTACAAAACAAGCTTCCACGCCCAACCTCCTCCCCCAATATATTTTTTAACGTACTATTAAATCGGGTAGTAATGTAAACACTAAAATAAGATTCGTCCACACTTTACGAAGTTAGGCTACCTCCCCCCAACTCTCACCATTGATTTAGGTCCGAAATGTCATACTAGCAATGGGGAATATATTCTACAAAACAAAACGAGAATCATCTAAATCGGTCCACGAGTTAGATTTGTATATGCACATTTCAGAATTCGTTTAAGCTAAGTCGAAAAACAATGAATCATTGTACAAAAATGATAAGCTCCAGTCAAAATAATAAACCATAGACCAAAAAAAAATTAACCCTAGTCCAAAAACAATTAATCCAAGTCCAATAACATTAAAACTATGTCCAAAAAGAATTAAACTTTTAACATTAAACTAAATTGATAGCATTATCATTTACATTTTTATTAAAAAATATCATTTAGTAAATTCATTCGCCATGCAATTTTTATTATCAATAATTGTCTGCAAAAATTCTCTAATAAACAAACAACACTTCTCCAAGTTGCACGTTCAATTCTTTTATTCTACGTAGTACTTAGTATAATAGTTTAGTCTCTTTTAGTATTATCAGTATACAAGCCATCGTAATTGTTTCAAGCAAATTTTAAAATATTTAGAATTGTTTAATTGAATTCGTACAATCCTATATTATCTTGTACGCACTTTTATATGGAACGGATTCTGTGAACTACATCATGAATGCGATGATTAAAATAGAATAGAGTGGAGAGCCACTTTACTAATCTTAGTATTATATAATTTACACAAATGAAATTTTTCACTAAAACATCGTCGTTATTGCTAGAAATTTAATTTAATTTTAAAGAGTTATTCATTTTTGGATTAAGTTTTATTGTTGTTGGACATGGGTTAATTATTTTTAGACTAAAGTTTAATTTTTTTTGGGCTAGGGTTAATTTTTTTTTGTAAATAAACCGAGAGATATGTAAATACTAAGGAAATGATAATTTCGTAATGTTTTTAACCCACTTCCCAAAAACAAGTAACACTTCTTAACGGTTGGACTGATTTGGGTGATTTTAATTTTGATGGATGGAGTATCTTTTCCGGTTGGAACTATGTTAGAAATTCCTCGGTTGGGCTACGAAGTTCCCCAGTTTTTTTCGATTTGTATTTTTAATTGTTGTACTAGATTTCGTTATTTTTGGACTTGAGTTAAATCAATTTGGAAATAATATATATGTATACATGTATTTATATATAAATTTTTTCTCCAAAACAGCATTAACGATTTCGATGAAATTTATTGAATAGACTTTTGGGGCAAGAAAGTGATCTAGATAGGCAGTGTTGCAATTCTCTCATATTGTGGAAATTTTCACCCTTAAAAATTGAAAAAGGGAATAATTTCGTCTCCTCGAGCAAAATATGGGAAAAATTATACATCCGAAGTATAAAAAAGTTTTTCTTAAGGGGCCTCCTGTCTTTTGATAATTTCCACCTTCCACATAAATGGTAGGATTTGTTATAACTATTTAATTGAACCATTTTTACTCTTCGCCTAATATTTAGGTTTTTTGCTTTCATAAGATGAATTTAAAACACCAATAAATAGAAGTTATTACTCTGTAGGCTGGGTCGTTTTTGAATATTGATTGGTCCCATGTCAAAACTTTTGTTAGTGGGGTGTTTGGGTTGAACTTAACTTTAAAATGTTTCTTATTGTTAGTGTAGCGCCAAACTTTTAAATTAATAAACGTGTACCGTGACGAAAAAAAGGTTAAAAATTAGGTGGAGTGAGCATGTGCGCCAGACAATGTCACTTTGTTCATAAATACTTCAGCTCTGTACTGGAAGAAAATTCAGGTCGTCTATAATTATGAAGAAAAAACGAACCAAACTGCTAAGAAACTCAGATGAAGACAGGTTGCCACCAATGAAACTGTTCGGTTGGCAAAATTCATTATTTTTTAACTTAAATTGTTAATAATTTATCAAAACAACAAAATTAGATCGATCGATAGTTCAAATGAAAAATCATAAAATTCAGCCGGTTACTCCTGGCTGCAAACCATCGAATGGGCACGGAATCTCATAACACCCTGGATTATCGGAGTTTTATTTAAGAATGTATCGAACCCTCCGCACGGCTACTATTAGCCTATTACTAGTCGCCGCATTTGCAGGGAGAAGTCGGATTTCCTAAAGTACTCACAGTTCCGACACGTACACTATGTGTTGTATGTTGACCTCTGTGAGCCTAATGATGTTACGACCAGTTAACTAACGAATAGCTAACTAAATACTAACAGTTTTACAAGGTAATATAATACAGGTAAGTTGTGTACCTTTCATGATTATGCTTATACAAGTGCAAAAAGAAGTTGCCAAACAAAAACCGTAAAGGCTATAATAAATTTTACTGCTTGGTAATCTACATATCTATCAACATACATTAAAAAATTGCATTGTCTGTCTAAATAGACATGGCTAACATGGCTAATCCGATTTCGATGAGACTTTCACGGGAAGGTTCAGTATATTCTTAGGCATAGTTTAGTTTACTTACTTATGCTGCCGTGAAATGCCGGGCATAAATGACAAAGGGATAAATAGTGTCCCTCCCGATGCCCTTATATAATCTGGAGATAAGGCACAGCTAGGAATGGGGGTGGGAAGAGAATAATATGTACAAATAATCGAAAACGACTAATATAAATGTCCATAGTTTTTGATATTGCTGAGATGAATAATAATGTTTATGATGATGAATGTTAGCTATTGCTTATGTGTCTACAACCTTAGTAGAGGGGTTGTGCTTGGGAGTAACATGTCAAATAATAGAAAACAACATTCGCTTACCAAAAGTCCAAGCAACGCCGGGCAGACCCAGCTAGTTGCAATATATTACAATGAATATCGCAAAAATATTATGGGGTAATTTACAAAAGTTTGACTATTGTGTAAATGTGCCTACACAAATATTAAAAATACAGAAATATTGAAAATTTCATAATTTATTGTAGAAGAAATGCTCAAAATTCTTAAAATTTAAACCGTTTGGTAATACAGAATTACACTTATGCATCCATTATATTCCAAATCTTTTACCAGATCAAGTCTGATTCACCGAATGCTTAAGAATTGGGTTTATTGGATATGATTTCTTAAATATAAACTTTGGATTTCCGTAACAAAAATCCTTTATTTTATTAATATCATAGTCACGAGTTAGGTTTAAAAATTAACGGTCAAGTTCTCTTCATTTTTTCATATGTCATTATTCAAACCGAGAAGAAATAAATGGAACCAAGTTTTGTAATAAGGTAAATAGATAAATTTACTACCTTAAAATTAAATAATAATATCTCTTGTCCAGTATAGACAGTAAAATCGGTTCTCTGGTGAACTATTAAGATTTAGTGATTATACTTTTATCGAATATATTTACGATCTGTTGTGATTTGGAAATTCTGTATAATCTGTGACGATCAGTGAATTGTTTGATCGGTGGTATGATTTTTCTTCCTGGTTCTAACTTATTTGAACGTTTGTGTGCTTTTAATTCGGATTAACTGAATAAAACGAATTAAGTGAACTGAACTGTGATAACATTGCCTTTTTTTGACTTGCAAATAGCAATCGCTCTGTTTTTCGGTTTTGGTTGTTCGTGGTATCTTTGACCTTGTCCAGTTATCGTTGGTTTGTTTATTTACTCGTTTGGTGCCTTATGTTCCACTATTCTTTTTTGTTGTCATTTTCTTATTAATATTCTGAGATATTTGATCATAAATAAATTTTATTTACAACAATATTATTGTCATTTTAAGAACTTATTACTTATTGGTCAATTTAATTGTTTACATTCCCTATGCATTCCGTTAAAATTATGTTATGCAAATTTAACATTTTATGTGTTTGTGTACAGTGCGAATAACCTTTGCGCTTTTAGACTAACTTTTATTTTGCTTTTTGTTAATTTCATCTCTAGTTAACACTACATCAACACAGTACTGTAGCAGTACGGACATTTACGCTCATTTACGCCCCTTGCGGCGAGTATTCTGATGTTAAGCTTTGAGTTCTAGAGGATATTCGTCGTGGTATGGGGCAAATCAAGAGAATATGGGATTCCTGTCTGGCGCTGCCTCACTGCACTTCCATCAGCTCCGACATGCCTTCCCTGGTTTCAATGCACACCGCAGCCGCTCCTGCTGCTGTTAATTCAGCCGACCCTAAACGATTATCTCGACGGAGACACAGAGCTAGTTAAGATGCATCCTCCTGGTCTTCACCCTTGCATGATGGTGCTGAACCTGCGCCGTTACTGCTGAAGTTACTTCACCTTCCCTTCCGGTGGCAGGCACCAGTAGCCTCCAGTGGCATTGAACTTTGGGCTGCTGGACCTAACATCCCAATGGACTTGGGTTCGCGGTCATTGCACACAGTGAATATTACTCTCGGAGATCCAACTAATTCTTCTGACACAACTAATTTTTCTGTTGAAGCGAGACTTACGGTAGATCCTTCTTAGGCTGCTGAACCATTACTCTGAGGCCGGCGCTATTTCCTCATCTTACTTTGGGGCTACAAACGCGTAGATAAATCACGTAACGACGCTGGATCCTACTCAGCATCTTTTAAGGAGCTATTGTGTCGGTATAAAGTCTCTTTCTCCTATACAAACGTAACTATTCTTCGCTCCCAGACGACTAGCCTCTACATCAAATCTACTAATTCATGTTTTGACGTGGTCTGCCTGACCGAAACTTGGCTCTGTGGATCGTTTACTGATGCTGAACTTGTCAGCCCTGAATACTTGGTTTTTTGAAATGATTGTCGTCTTCGAACGATGAACGCTCCTGTTGGTGGAGGTTTTGTGTGCTGTTCAGCGTAATATTCCATGCTCGGACGATTTGGAGTTATTCAGCGTTGTTTTGAAGTTGCTTTATAAGCGTGTCCTTATTTCCACTACGTACACTCTTCCGGGGCATCTGCGGACACTTACGATGGGCTTGTCTCCCGCATTGACTAACTGTCCAATTTTGATACTTTTTGAGGACTTTAACTGGCAGTATCTATTTACCACCCTCAAACTGCCGTGTAATTTCCGTGTACACGGAAGTACGCAGAAATACACGGAATACTTCAAATTTTTATTAGACTTTCTGGGAGGAAGAGGCGTATTAATCAAGTTTGTATCTAAAACAGGCTGTTATAAACTATTACCAGTAATATGAATATGGAAGAGACTATTTGCACTTATCGTGTACTTACGTGTAATTCCGTGTATTTCCGTGTACATGGAAACTACACTGCAATTTGAGAGTGGTTAATAGACACTTCCACTTTAATTTGCCGACTGTCAGTTGGGTGTCTTCGGAAGATGGCGATTTAATTCCTACTTATCCGCTCATTCTACTGCATTCTTCATGTTTCATGAGCCTTGCTTCCTTTGGGTTTCTTTTATACGATGTGGCAAAATCCTAGGGGACAACCCTTTGATTAGTTGGTTTTGGCCGGAAGGGAATTATGGTAAGGGAAGTGAGGAAAGTTCAGTCTTGTTTTTGCATTGCTGATGATTATTTTTATTTCTTAATAAAAGCTCACGGGAAGATCTGGTCTCGAACCCGGGACCCATGGCATGGTGGTTGTGCGGCTCAACGAATTGATCCAACTCCGTCTCCAATATAATATTCGCGTATTGCCAATGACTCCGGCAGATTCCTGGACTTAGTGTTTAGTACTGACCCCAATGGTACTTTGGTTAAGCGGTGTTTTGCCCCTATTGTTTTAATTTGAGAAAGGCTGATTATTCTATAATAAATTACTTACTATTAAATTGGAATTCGTCTAATTTTTTTCACGCCAGAGCCATTGATGTGGCAGTGCTTGCTTGCTTGTGTATCGCAATTTGTTCCTATCTCTCGATCAAGTAATCCTGGTCTCTCTTGGATGAATCACTCATTAAGTTATTTAAGAAAACTTAAAAATCAAAGTTTGGAAGCGATTCTGTTTGTCAAGAGGCGAGATTGATTTTAATATTTATTCTAATTTACGTGACCAGTACACGTCCAGTCTTGAATCCTCCTACACTAACTATGTTGAGAGAATGAAGGCAATTCTATGTAATGATCCTAAATAGTTTTGAAGATTTGTGAGTTCTAAACGTAGGACCGATGGATATCCTTCTTCGGTGAAATTAGAGGATAACAAAAGTACTGATCCTCTGACCACTGCAATTTTTTTATGTGATAATAACTGTGATATTAGTTTTAATGATTTTATCCTCTTGACGGTATTTGCTCTGACTTCTTCTTATCACATCTTTTATTTGATGACGGTGAAATCATGCATTAAATTAAGGCGTTAATTAATAGCGTGTCTGATAGTTTTTCGTGAGGACCAGATGAGATTCTTATTTCTTTGCTAAAGAATTGTTCTTGTTCTCTAGTCTCTGTTCTGTTTTATTTATTTAACTTATTCGTTTCTTGTGGTGTTTTTCCTAAAGCTTGGAAATTGTTCCTTATTATTCTTTTTTATGTGCTGCACATACGATGTAGGCAATTATCGTCCGGTTCCGAACATATGTTGTATTGGTAAGATTGTTGAGGCTTTTGTATACCATGTACTTTAGGATCCTTTCATCACGGTTTTAGGATCCTTTCATCATGGTTTTTTAGGATCCCTTCATTATGGTTTTATGAAAGGCAGGTCCCGACGACTAATCTATTAGAATTATCTAATTTATGTATTTCGGCAATCAAAGGTTGTAAGCAGGTTGACTTTATATTCACCGACTTTAGTAAAGCATTTGAAAGAATTAATCATGTTATTCTGATTTATAAGTTTACGGCCCTCGGATTCCCGTCTTCTTTTGTTGACTGGGTTCGCACGTATTTATAGTGTCGTGACACAATTGCTATGGTGTACATCAAGGTAGCCACCTTGGTCCACTCTTATTTAATATTTCACATCAATGATGTATCCTTGTTTTTATCTAACTCAAGTATTCTTTGTTATGCCGACGATGCCAGGATTTTCAGTCTTGTTTCCTCCACTCGTGATTCGGAAATTTAAAATTCTAACTTGGACTCCTTTCATAAATGGTGTTTGATTAATTAATAATTAAAGGGATTAAATTTTCATAATTATTCGTACTAACTAGTAACTAGATAAATTGTATTACATAAAGTTACATGAGCTGTATTTTTTTTCTAGTTCACTGTCAAGATCATTGCGATCTGTGAAAAAACGATGTTGGTTAGTGATCCTTTCGTTTTAAAAGGGTGGGGTACCTGGTAAATTAGAATACTACAATCAGATTGTGGTAGTTTACAAACAAATCGACAGTTTGTGCAATTGAGTGTAAAGTAAAGAAATTTCAGTTATTTTATACATTATTTATGGAACAAAATTACTATAGAAATGGCTACAATGGGGAAGGTATAAAATAGAATTTCAACCATGTGATTAAAAATTATAATTGGGAAACTAGAAAACTAGAACATACTCTATTAGAATATTTTGAAACTAAATTACCAGATCTGCGATCTTGAACCCGATAAATATGTGAGTTAGGTTGTTGTTGTTGTTGTACGTTCATGTTAAAGTGCAGATCCTGACCGTGAACCAGATGAAAAAACACAGCTAGTGACTTACCTGACATGACGCACTATACACGGGCGATCGAAGGCGAAAGTAGCAGTGAATTAATGTCACGGACAGGACTTAGGAAAGACTACCGCACAACACATAGAGGATAGACGTAGAAGAGGAAGGTGCCGTAATTAGTAAATCATGTCACGTGTTACAAACAACATCACGAAGTTGGGGTAGGTGGAAAGTTGGCACAATAGACGTTATATTCCTCACAAAGGATTAAAGGAAAATAACAAATTTTTAATCTTTAGTCTTGGTAGGATGCGCACGGCAGATTTTGATCTGTTATTGACTAAAAAATTACATATATCAAGCGATGTTTCTAAAATCTGATGTGCTTCCATCAGCTCATTAGAATCTTTTTCTTTTAATAATATTAAACTAAAGCATTTGTTTACAAAATGTCTAAGACATTTCAGTTCTTATATCTGTCTATTATTAAGTTCTTCAAATTATGATTCCCCAATAATTTTTAAGATTAATTAAATTTCTAAGGAAACTCAATTAAGGCATCTCCTAAACCCCAATTTACCCTTGTCGTTATTTTAATTGCGAAGCGCCAGATTTTACTTTCCACATTTTATTACCTAATTGAAGGATTTCAGAACAATCTGCATTGACGTTCATTACAATTAGTGATCCCTATTAATCAATACCTACATAAAACCTATAGATACCCTGAAACAATCATGAACGTGATTTCAAACTGAAATCACAACCAAAAATTGTTCTAAAACAATGAACAAAATAACTGCGAACCTTCTTTACTCATTTGTCCCTGAAATCTACCATAAAAATAGCCCAAATACCCGCATAAGGTAGAAATCAATATCAAAATACACCAGCTCAGCTCTAGTTCTTAAATAACTTGGGCTCATATCCCTAGAATAACCTCAAGCTCTTCGATATGTACTTCGACGTGTTGTGTCATACCTTATACAGCACAGCTAATAGAAAGAAAGGAAAAAGCGCAAAATTCGAATAAAACAGTCTTAGTGTCAACAGTTGTGAAAAGTTGTCAGCTGTCAGGTCACGATTAGAGTTTATTCCTTTAAGGGGCTAATCGCATCACACAAACTTTTCACCATTCAACTGGAATGAAGGACACGCAAAGATAGGGGGTTCCCCAGCCGTGCCGTGTTAATACGTAAAGTGACTGGAGTGTAGATATTCTAGTCCCTAACCTGTAAAGTGTTAATGTGCTGTTAATTGAAAAGTCAGTGAATGTCACGGACAAATTTCCACTTCGGTACTCTTTCAGGTATTTTGAGCGTATATGGGTTTGTAGGGCTTTTTCGGTTTTCCAGGATAACTATTGCTATTGGATTTGCCAGCATACGTGAGCTTTTCGAGGTGCTGAAAGGGTATTTATTGGATTAATTTATATGTGTCTATTCTATAGTGAGTGCTTTATAAGAGTACAACAACGTATCAGAGAGTCTCACAGAATCGCATTACAGTATAAGCCATTTTAAAATTTGCAAACAGTGAACTCTGGAAGGGATAAGTTTGGTAGTCTTAAGCCTTCGGAGGCTGCTAATGTTGTACAGTTGATTGTTGTTTTTGCCTGTTTTAGTTAAAGGTCAGCCCAAATAGTTGAGGGTAAGAGTCAATTGCTGTTTTTGTGCTTGCGTTTTCACATTGGACACTGTATTTAGCAATTAATTTGTCTACACAATACAACATTCTAACTTCTTATAAATAGATGTTCATTCAATTTTCGCCTATTATTATTCTCCTTCTACAGTAATGAGTAGTATAACCGGACTTACTTACCGCTTACAAAACTGAATACGAACTCACTATCTTACGTTGATAAAGCAAAGAATCGCGCCAATGCGAGATTTTTTGATACTTTGATCAAAAATTCTGCTCTACTCTCTTCTTGTTGATATTTATTTTTAACCGACTTCCAAAAACAAAGAGACTTTTTTATGTCTTACCGGGCATAACTACCTAACGCGTTGACAGATTTTGATGATTCTTTTTTTCTGGGGTAGAGTATGTTCAGCTATTGGTACCATGTCAAAAACATTTTTATGGGGTGGGGGCGAAACCTAACTTTGTAACCTGTGCACCGATTTGGATGGTTCTTTATTTTTATTCTTTATTAACCCTTCTAACTCAGAAGGCGCACTTCTAAGGCAGGAGATTAGAATCAGTTCACTCATTCACCTGAATATAACAATATATTGAGGTGAATGAGGCTGCCTAACCAACGTACAAAAAACATAAATAATCAAAACTAGACTACACACAACATAACAATTAGAAGTGCACAGAGAACAGAGATCGTTTCAGTGAATCTTTAGTAAGAGTTAGGTCGAAAAAGGGCACATATTCACGGCTCTACACATGCGATTTATGTCTATAAGATACCAGCAACTCTGCGTCGTGCCTCCAAAGAGTGCATATTAAGCAATCGGCGGCGATCCTCATTAGGAGGAATCCTTAGTGGATCATTCCACGGGAGGTCTCTTACTGCGAACCTAACAAAGTTTTACTGTACCGACTCAATGCGTCTAGAATGAACAGCATAGCGAGGTGACCAAACCTGAGATGAATACTCGAGGATTAGTCTAACCAAAGAAAAAAATAAGTCAATTAAGGTCTGCCGATCCGAAAACACTCTTGACCACCGCTTAACATAACCCAGAACTGAATTACTCCTAGACTCAATACAGTTTATGTGTAGAGTGAAATCGAACTTTTTGTCTAGCTTCACACCAAGATCAGTAACTGACTGCACGTGATGAATAGTAGTATCCACAGAGGTATAATCAAAGACGAGCTGACTGAGGTTCCTAGAGAATGACATAACTTCACATTTATCCAGGTTAAGTTACAAGACATTTATTCCACAATTTGGTATATCGTCTAAAACTTTACCGATCATTTTAAAAAACCGGGATTCACACTTTTCGAAGAGCCGATGAATATGGTCCTCGCAGTAAGCGCAAAACATTATAACCTGCACCTGCGATACCTCTTGCACATTTAAAAGTTTTGTGGGACTCGTATAAAAATGCAGTAAATATGGATAATGTAACATTCGAAAATTATCTTCACGTTGGTGGTGGCCTATGTACAACAGACTATTCTGCAGAGGAAGATATTTGAAAAAGCGTCTTAGAAAATCATATTCCCAATACAAGAGGTAATTCATTCACATATGTAAGTAAAAATTATAATTTTACAGAACATTTTTTTATAGAATCAAATGAAGAAATGTCTATCATCGTCTATTGTCGTACCGGCATTTGAACAAACTGTATCCTCTATTGAAAAGCTAAGGGATTTTCTAGACTCACGAGAAAATGTTTTTAAATTTATTGGAAGACTTCATAAAAACAGAAAAGTGGTCTTCCATAACACAAAAAAAGGTTAGCGAATATTTTAAAGAAAAGATATAGTTTTCTGTAAACTTTTGTTGTATTTCTTGCCACCTTAATTCAAATAAATGGTTTTCCAAGAGTTTTTGTGAATTTTCTATAACTCGAAATTTCTCTAACTCGAATTTTTTTTCCTGCTCCTTGAGATTCAAGTTAGGGAAATTCTACTGTACTAAAAATATTCTCCACAATAAATTACTAGCAAAATATTTTGTAAAGAAAATGACACCGATATTTCTTGTTTAAATTTTAATTAAAATACAAAAAAGATTTAGAGCATTTACCAAAAATAAATACTTAAAATTCCCGATTAACTTAGAGCGTTATATGCCTCTGCTTACAGCAGAACAGCGACCGTGAATCGATGTACATAGATAAATTTATTGGCTCTGATGTTGGTAAACCACCTTACACCACAAAAAAAAATCTTCGAACAAATGAATAATTAAAGAATAAATAAAACCTTGTTATATGTTTAAATTCTGTACTTTTTTTCTAAGGTATCGTACAGTTGTCAATCTACGTATAGAATACATTTAGATTACTTACTTCGACCTTCAAAACTTCTCTTCCTGTAGCTGCTTTCTTCAATAATTCGAACAAATAGTTGAGATTTAATGTGCCACTTATTTAAACTGCTTCTAATTTATAATAATAATAAGTTTTATATTGTTGAGTTGAGTGTAATGATAAGTTTTATATTGTTGAGTCTTCCTGTTAAAGAGACAAAACAAATAAAAGCGAATTAGTGTTTAAATATAATATAAATATTTTAGGTAAAACTGTTTTCTGAAATTTTAATTGCGGCTTGATGAAAATAAGTTTGATCTGCATTTGCTGAGTGATTCTTATTCTAGTTTATTATAAACCTATTTAATACAATAAGCAGATTCCGTTTCTAGTACTGATCTGAAGGCTGTGATATTCTTTTATCCATTAGTATGTGTGTATTTAGTTATCATATCTTGTATTGATGTGTGTTTGTTTTTATTTAAAGTAAATAATGGTTATTTTCTATACATTGTGATGTTCACAAAGTTGACCATGAAAACGGAAGCAGTGAACTGTGTAATGCGCATGTCGTAGGTTGCCAGGTATCAAGGAAACGAAATATCAAATGTAGGAAGCCAGGGACGACGCGGTCCTATGGTGAATAAGTGAATAGGAAGTCTGAAATTCATAAAATTAGTCTAAGTAATTTAAATAAGGACCTGGTTAGATAAGTCGTAATTGAGACTGCGATACTGTCAAGAGTCAGTTGTATCTAACCAGTGAAGCGATAACTTCGATTAGTAAAGTTCAACAGTATATTGTAAAGAAAAGTGCGCAAGGAATAGAACACAATAGTTAATAAGAATTGTGAAATTTTATGACTGAAAGTAAGTGGTGTAATTAATAAAAGCCATTACAAGTATACTGCGAATATATGTATAACAAAACAAAGTAAAGAAAAGCAAACCATTTTCTAGTGAAACCTTTTCCCTCGCTTTTCGTTCGGTTATGCATGTCGCTTCGGTCACGTCTATTCTTTTATCTATGACCGGGTCGTCCTGGG
Source organism: Leptarthrus brevirostris (assembly GCA_964036015.1). NCBI lineage: Eukaryota > Metazoa > Arthropoda > Insecta > Diptera > Asilidae > Leptarthrus > Leptarthrus brevirostris. The sequence goes on along the minus strand of OZ038373.1, from coordinate 145,685,240 downwards.
GACGAAAGTTAACGTTGGAACGCGTAGACCGATTTGGATGATTCTTTTCCCCCATTTTCTCTATTAATACTATATCAAAAGTATTGTATTATAATAGTACAATTCCTATTATAAAAATATATTTTTCTGCATAATAAAGGATTGCCGTAATTAATATATTGTAACATGCACTGCAGTCTGGCAAAGGCTACGTGATGAAAACGAAATCAAGTTGTGCAATGCGCATGTCCCGAATTTCCGAAACCAGGAAAACGTCAAATGCCGTATGAAGTCAAGGTCGACTCGAAACTGTGGTGACTTGGTGTGATGAGAACGAATAACGGAAATTGCTAGAACTAAGTTGCTGCATTTTCTAGAATTAAGCTAAGTAGTATAAATAGGGCTGAATTTTAACCAGTAAAGTGATAAGATTTAATAGTTAAAGTGAAACGTAATATTGTGAAGAAATATTGTGAAAAACATTTTGCAACGAATTAATGAAGTGAAGTGAATAAACATTGTAAGAATTTGTGACTGTAATAAGTGTCTTAATTAATCCGTCGAGCTCGAAGAGCCCCATTTGTGTTACAATATTAAATAATTGATCGGGATTATTTTCAGAATAGAATTCAATATTGTGTAATTATTAACTGAAGCGATCGTATTCGTACAATCGCCAAAAATGTGATGAAATGCTTGGATTATCTATGTATCTCTATTTTCGGGTTCAACCCCCCTCCATGGAGACCGTACTTTTTCCTCTTCGTAATGAATCTGCGAAACAGCTGTCATTCGTGAAAATATTTCATTCAAAATATTGCACGTGTAAATTTTTCATCAATAGCAGCATTTGAAATTCTTGGGATTTCAAACTTATTTTTAGAAAATCCTCACTAAATCTCCTATTGGTAACGTCCGTATACCAAATTTAATCTTGAGAGGTTTATAAATGAGAGAATGTAGGCGCGCTGTAACTTACAGAGATACAGACAAAATCTATAAAGATTCTTGTTGTTACGGAACCCTAAAACCTAACCACCGCCTCATGGTAAAATCCTAGATCCGCCACTGTTAGAAATGTAAGAATACTTCAGGCTATCTGACTTGGTGATGATATATAAACCTCGCCAAATGCTAGACTCGCAATAATTCCCATAGGTTGGCAGGGGTCGAGCATGTTTCATTAAACAAAGTACAAAAAGTCTATAAAACTTATTGGCGTCTGCTTAATCTCTGAGAGGATTGACTCTCTGGAAGAGCGACGTAATATTCTTCGATATTCTTCTATCCCTATTTCCACGCCTATTGTTCTAACGAAATTGCTAGCCTGATTGCTTGAAGACAAAAGAGCTTCAAGTCGCTCCCGCCCGTATACTCTTTAGGTCAAACTTGGACGTTCTGTCAAATTTGAACAACAACAACAATTTTAACAACATTCATGTAGAACAGTTATCTACTGTTCTTCTCTCGTCTCATGACTTCGAAACTTCCATAGAAGGCATACATCGTCAGTGAAATCCTACTAACCTATTTATCTATCCTTAATTCCTCTCCTTCAAAGACTGTGGCGTAGTACAAATAGTAGGCAATCTTCAGACAAAACGGCAAACATTCCCTGGCACTTAATTCGATTTATCATTGAAATCAGTGACGGTCAGGCTTGCACTACTTAATGTGAGCAATGTTTAAAAGCTTTGAAGACGTGTCGTACTTATTGTTTAACTTAGAACCTTAAAATGTTTGCAAAAGGTTGTATATTCTAAGATATTATATAATTGCTTACAAAACTACTTAAAAACTAGTGGGGTAGGTCAAGATTCTGGGTGTCGCATCATTAGTGCGACCCTTGAGGTCCACACGAACAACTTCCCAGTTAATAACAATTTTCAATTGTTATTAACAATATTCAATTATATTACGAGTAAGTGAAAACTCAATAAAATTCATACTATTCGATTTATCGTTTTATTTATGATTAATATTATGGTTTTTTTATAATTTTTTTAATGTTAAAAAAAACTATAAAAGTTCTGGATTTTTTTTTTATGTATCGAGTTGTATCAGGACCAATTAGATCAGATGAATCTTTTTCAAAAAAAAACTTTCGCCCACTTGTATCTCATTTAAAAATACTTAAAAAATTGATATTTTAAATTTATAAATAAATAAATTAATGAATTTAATTTATCATGATAATTTCGTTGTTGTTTTTTTAAAAAATTAATTAATGTTATAGCACTATTTTTTAATGAAAACCAAATAAATGCACTCTGTTTGGAATTCATTTGTTATTATTAATTTTGAATGGTTATAAACAATTTATAATTGATATAAACAATTCTTATTTGTTATAGACCATTTTTAATTGATGTAAACAATTTTGTGGTAACAAAAATTTCAATTGTTTATAAGAATTTTCAATTGCTATGAACAATCTGCAATTTTGTATTCAATTTCCAATTTTCATAATCAATTTTCAACTAAGATAAACCATTTTTTATAATTATAAATTTATTATTGTTATAAACAATCATTTTTTATAACAAAATTTTTCATCATTATAAACAATTCCTGTTCATAATAAATTGTTATTATCCGACTTTTTGATGTCCCGATCGTCATCAGAACAAATTACATCGAAGAAATCCTTTTCAAGAAAGTCTGAAATCAACTTTTTTTTCAGTTTTTTTGTTTAAACAAAAAAACGGCTGAACCGAAATTGATTAAATTTCTTTCAGCTCTTATTGACAATAATACGCTTCAAATGGCACCATAACGAAGTCGTTATAATTTTTTGTTCGCGAGATATCGTTGTCGAAAAAAGTGTGTCCGAACGTACGTACGTACGTACGTACACACACATACACACACACACACACATATATATATATATATGTTCAAAAACATGCGTAAAACACTATGGTGACTTTGAAATGTAAAAAAAAATTAAAACTAAAAATTTTGAAAATCGGGCCCATTACAATAACTTCCTATATGTGGGAAGTTAATAAAGATTTTTATCTTTTGTATGTTTTAAGCCCAATTGCCCTCCGGCATAGGTTTGGTCATTACTGATTTAAATGGTCATGTTGCCGGGAGGAAATAATCCAAATGGTAAATGTCTCAGTCAACTTGTGTGCAGTTGTAAATGTTTTTTCCTCCAAATTTACTAAAGCATTGCCAGACTATTGCGTTCACGATTGAATAGGGAAATTGAAGGGAAAATTTTTCTATTTAATATTTGTCCTATGGCTGTGCTTAGCATCATAGGGTATCCCCTAGCTTTGGAATTTAAAAAAAAAATTATTTGAATATCGGGCACGTACATGATACGGTTCCATAGAGTTATTTCTAAATTTTTCATAATCAATTTTTGCTAATGTCCGCTATAGTTTTCATTGAAAGCACTAACTAAACGCTACGTTCAGGAATTTATTTTTTGCATCAATAGTTTTCGAAATTAGAGTGGAGGAACGCTAGCAAATTTCTCGTGAGTGAAGAGTTAAATTCGGACGATTCTAAAACATTTCGATTGCATTTTAGAAGTCCTACCTAAAGATACTCCACTCGTTGGGGTAAATAAAAAATTTTTGTCAGCACAGTTTTCTCTCTTTGGCAGGGAGTTCAAATATTTCTTTAAAATATCTCATCAAATATGCTTTGAGCAATGAATTTATGTCCGCATATGAAATTTTATTTCGATGGGTTTATAAATGTGTGGATGGCAGGGCTGTGACATATGTATATGCAGAAGGACAGATGAACAGCCCGAAACTATATTGGTTCCTAGTTGCTACGGAACCCTAAACATTGTAAATATCAAACTTCCTTCGTCTTCGTCAAGCATTGTAGGTGAAAAAAGACTAATGAAAAATACAAAGCTGCAAAATTTATGGTTTATGGTAACTAAAATGTGGTACAAATATTCGTGTATTTTCTGTTTGTAGATATCCGGTAAGAACAGCGTCTATAATTTGACCGTTCAGTACCTTGCCTATTATCAAGACATGAGTCTTTATGTTTGTGTTGTGCGAAAGTTTAGAACACATTCGGTTGATGATTCATTTAATAAAGTAGAGAAACAGAGCGTTATTCAAATGCAATTAGAATATTATGGATATTCAATTAAATTATTATCCGCCCCCAACCTCCTCACCACTTAAGCAAAAACCGAGATCCGCTTCAAAAGTAACTCAAAAAAATTTGCTGCTCTTGTCGATCGCACCTGCCAGATGTCACAAAAGACATAAATTCGGCAACCGGTAAACAACAATAAACGGTCATAATACCTGATTGCATTGAGCACAACCATGTTGTCGACACCTTGGATAAAGTACGGTAAATTGGTAGCAACCCAACGTATGGCTAATGGTTGTTTGGTCCAACATGGTGCTGCATTTACACCTCTTTGTATGTACGAATCATGCCATCTGACATTAAACAAAAACAAACAGAAATGAGTAAAATTATTTCAAAAAAAGATGGTATTGAAATTGGCGCAGAAACATTTACAATATTACAAAAATCAGTCAAGTTTGCTATAGACCTCTTCGGATTCAAATCTGTAGCTTCTACCGCAACGCGATCGACGCCAACAACTCAGGTAATAAATGAATTTAAATTTGAAATGCACGGAAAACATACATTTTTCTTTCACTTGTTTTTGAGGTAATCAATGCGAAACGCAGATGTGAACTATGCAAAAACAACAGGGCAACGAAAGATAATAAAACAATTTCCGCGTGCGTATGGTGTTTGAATTCAACGTGTGCCAAACATTATATTAGGTCTGGCGAACCATGCTACCTGAATAAAAAAAAAGAGATGCGAAATATCTGGCACAGGTTCAACAATTACTTTATAAAACCATAAATCATAAAGTGTTTCATTTAAAACACATTTATATTACAAAATAAAAAAATCATAGAAAATACACTACAGACATTGAGTTTTTTTTATTATGTAACCGAAGAACAGGGGACAACCCTATGTGTTAGCACGGTTAAGGCCGGAGGAGAATTGGAGTAAGGAAATAAGAGAAATTGAACGTGTTGTTCTTGCATTGCTGCGAGCTATATTACAGTCCAGTGAAGAATTTCAGTTATTATTAATTGAAAATTAAACAGATCAAGTTTCGAACCCGATTTGGCATGGTGATCGTGTCACTCAAACAACCATATTAATAATTAAACCACAGAACTGTTTATCAGATAAAGAAACATTAAAAGGAATTTATGAAATGCAACGAATGTTAGTTATCACACAAGATCTACTTCCAGTTTCTTCAAATATATTAGAGAGAAACAACACGTGCAAATGGAAATACAAACAAATGGGAGGACAAAATATTGGTGCAGTGAAGACAGTTAAAATTAATTTACATTTAATTAAAATTTTACAGAAAACTTTAATAAAGGATTATTGGTAATTCCCCAATTTAAGAGCTTTTGTAAAATTCCAGGTTTCTTTATAAATTTTTAAAACAAAATTATTTAACAGTATTTCGTCCTTAATTATCACACGAACCTTCCATAGAACTCTTAAAAAACCCTTAAAAGAATCCCGACAATTGAAAAACTTCTGTCTTAATTTAAGCAATTTGAGCTATTTTCGTATTCTCGCAACCTATTCCATTACATTTTATATTCAGCGATAACAAGGCCAAAAAGTCAACAATTGACTCGTTGAAAACAAGACAAGCATATTGGGTCCTAGAGCTGTGTACCACCTTATTCTAAGAGCAGCAGAACTTGTTACCTAACTACTCTGGAAATTATCCTCGCTTGAGTGTCCGTCAGGAGGGTGTCACGAGGCGAGAGGGCGGCTGGCTTCCAACCGATATGTCGACTTCATGGATGCAGACTTGTCAGCACTCGAAGTTGAAAATGTTTTAGGGCATATCAGTACTTTGGGTTTCTGTCCACGCATGGATGCTGCAAAATGGACACGTACACGAATAATTCCGGAGCAGAAACAAGATAATAGGAGAAAAAATGTATCAAGCATTTTAGATAAGGCCAATCCTCTCGCCAGGATGCAATATATCTTCTGAATAGATGTTCATGTACCTGTTTGAGATTTTTTATAGTATACATCCTGACTATGAAGTAGATATCTTGAACTAAGGTGCTTTGAGGTTTGATCTCCTTTGTTTGAAACATTTCAATCGAAAACTTTTAAAGTATTTTAAAGGACAACCTTTGTTCAGGTTTACTCGAAAGATTGAATGAATATGGATGTGTTGATAGCAACTCTAGAAAACAATATTTCACATCTAAATTTAGCAATTTCTTCATGCTTCCACTGCAAGAGTAGTAAAGGAATGAGTCCTTAAATATTAAAGCAATAAAATAAAATTAAGAGAATTCAATTAAAGAAAATCATGTTTGGTGGTTTTAAGGGGCTTTTAAAATAAATAAAGGGTCTAACAATAATCTTGTTACTCTCTCTTGCATCAGCAAGTTTCTCCTACTATTTAGATATCTCTTTTATCAGCGTGCATCCCTGGTCCTGAATAATGGCAAATTATCGATAACTTTCAGCAAATTTTTGTTAGTTATCAATTACGTCCTCTTAGATATTTACCATATCTGGCAAGTTTTGTCGGAAACTTAATATGGTTTATTGTTTATGGTTATGTTAGAAGTGGTTGTTTTTAATTTATCGATATGCTGCGTGTGTTTTTCGTCATATTTAAAATGTTACGATTATATCGACTTTTATTTTCCACTATAAAATCACTTTAATTACGTAAGTAGGTTATAACGTAGTGGCCTTCCCTCTCGGAGGTTTCAGATTCGGTCCCCGATGGCGGCGACCCATGGTCGTTTTCTGCAATTGGTCTGGAACTATTGGAGTCCTTCTTGCATTAAAATATTATGTCGTCATACAAATCATTACATCATTCATCACTGCATCAAATCATTGTTTCTTAGTTTTTATACTAAAACGTAAGAAAATAATATTGGCGCAAAAGAGATGCAAATGATATTAAATTTTACGTATGTTACGATTTTTTTTAAATCTGTGGTAAATTCAGATAATAAATAAACAAACATAATAAAATAATAAATTAACTACCTGCAATCAAAGATACTTTATAAAACTATACGCGCAAATAAATATCCCGCAGTCCTTTTTCCCTCCTGAAAAGGAAAATAAAAACTAAAACAAAGTAAAACTCAGATCTGATTGCAACCATAACAAAGATAAACAAAATAAAAAGAAATTAATTTAAATATTAAGACTATAATATTAGATTATTACTTATTATACAAGGTGTATTTCAGCTTAGTTTTTATTATAAAAAATGGATGAGCACTTTAATCTAAGCAATAATTTTGGAATAATTACAGTGTTAATAATACGGATCGGTAATAATGTATTATAGATAGTAATGTATTATAGATCTTGGATTAGTAAGATAAATGACGTATGACGCCAAGTTAATTGCTGCTAATCCGTATTTGAATACCTCTTTCAATTTTAGTGTTTATTTTTATTAATGTTCATTCACTTAAAGTCACTTCTGCTATTCGTATAATTTTTTCGTAGACGATTACGCATAAAGTAGATATTAATTAATTGGGTGGGAGCGAGGCTGAATTTTAGTATTATTCGAGGGGTTTAAACCACCTCATGACCCATGGGCTAGGCGGTAGTAAGCAGTCTGTATTTTTGATTAAAAGTGACACTGAAGTATTCCACTTTAAAATTAATTAGGTTATGATTTCTCACCAAATGCTGGAGTCTCCTTTATCGAATGATGGTTTATTTGCGTCCATTTTATAGACGCGTACTATGTTACCTAACAATTTAAAAAATCTCATTATATATAGTAGAAAAGCGAGATATTTGATAATTTCTTTTATAATAAGTTTTACATAAGTAAACCAAAATACCGACAGTTATAAATATAATAGTTTCGACCTCTACAAATCCCCTGCGCCAGATGGAATTAAATGCTACATACACTACCAGTCTTGGTGGCGAAATGATTGTTGGATATCTTCAGAGGCTGCATTACTTTCAATTACGTTCCGTAGTCCTGGAGAGATAGTGTTCTTCACTAAGTCTGGTAGACGGGGTTACGAACTCGCTAACGACTTTTGATCCATCAGTCTGTAATTATTTTGCTGAATACCCTGGAACGCGTGCTTGACGTTCACCTTTGGCAGACGCTAGATAGAAAACAAATGTCAAGATCCCAGCACACCTACTGTAAGGGAAGGTCTCGAGAGACGGCTCTCCACTAAGTTATACGTACAATCGAACACAATATAAAATACAAAGAATACTCTATAGTAGTGTTCCTTGACATAAAGGAGCCTTAAATTATGTTGGCACTGAATTCATCCTTGAAGCCCTAGTCGCCCTCGGTGTGAAGCAGGGCCTTGGCAGTTGGATACTAACGATGCTAAGATCAAGGGTAACACAATTTGAACTGGGAATCTGCAGGGGAACACCTCAAGTATGATAAAAATACTGCTGAAACTCCACCAGGACGAGATCAAAGCTTGCGTTTGCCGGTGACCTGGAAATTCTGGTCTCGGGTAAATTCCTTCCAGTAATTAGTGATATTATGGAAAGTTCGCTGAACAAGGTCGGCATGGTGCAAGTATTCTGGACTATCTGTTAACGCAGGAAAGACCATTATCGGTAAGCTCTAGAGTTAATTACTTAGGAGCTATTTTAGACCCAAAGCTTAACCAGAAGCAAATGCAGTCGCACTTTTGGTAAAAGATGGTTGCAGCTTAAAATGACTTTGTGGTTGTACACAGAGGTGGTATGGCCTATCCTCACTTATTGTCACATAGATTGTTGGCCAGCCATGGGAAAGGTTATTATATGACCAAATTGAACAAAAGAGTCTGGGCTGTGTTACCAAACACTATGGCTCGAAGATGGACTGTGGTATCGGGTGTGGTGTTTTTTCCGAAATTTTGAACATATCGAAGTCTTATAGGCTACTGAACAATGCAAGCGTATTCCAAGCAGAAAGCATGCTCTCTGTTCGGACTCAGTGAATCTCCAATGACGAGCGTTTGTATTTTTAACCGACTTCCCAAAAACAAAGAGGTTCTAAGTTCGACGCGTATTTTTTTTTTTTTTTTTTTTTTTTTTTTTTTTTTTTTATGTCTGACCGGGCATAACTTCGTAACGCGTCGACCGATTTTGATGATTCTTTTTTTGTTGGATAGAGTATGTTCCCCGATTGGTACCATGTCAAAAAAATTTTTGGTAGGGATTGGGTGGGGGGTGGGGGTGAAACCCCACTTTGTAACGCGTGGTCCGATTTGGATGGTTCTTTTTTTGTTGTACAGAGTATGATCCCCCATTGCTAATAGGAGAAAAAAAATTTGGCCTAGGGTGGGGGAGGGGGGGAGGGGTAGTCTAACTTTGTAACGCGTGGACCGATTTGGATAATTCTTTTTCTGTTCGATAGAGTATGTTTCGTAGTTGATACCAGGAGAAAAAATTTTTGGGGCGGAGTGGGGTGGGGGTGGGGGTGGAACCTAACTTTGTAACGCGTGGTCCGATTTCGATGGTTCTTTTTCTGTTGTATAGAGTATGATCCCCCATTGCTAATAGGAAAATATTTTGGTCCTATGGTGAAAGGTGTGGGTGGGGGGGGAGGGGTAGTCTAACTTCGTAACGCGTGGACCGATTTGGATAATTCTTTTTCTATTGAGTAGAATATGATCCTAGATTCTACGAGAAAACAAATGTTGCTGGGGTGGGGGAGGGGGAGGGGGAGGATGGAACCTAACTTTGTAACACGTGGACCGATTTGGATGGTTCTTTTGCTGTTGTATAGAGTGTGATCCCCCATTGCTAATAGGAGAATAATTTGGTCCTATGGTGAAGGTGGGGGAGGGGGAGGGCTCGAAGATGGACTGTGGTATCGGGTGTGGTGTTTTTTCCGAAATTTTGAACATATCGAAGTCTTATAGGCTACTGAACAATGCAAGCGTATTCCAAGCAGAAAGCATGCTCTCTGTTCGGACTCAGTGAATCTCCAATGACGAGCGTTTGTATTTTTAACCGACTTCCCAAAAACAAAGAGGTTCTAAGTTCGACGCGTATTTTTTTTTTTTTTTTTTTTTTTTTTTTTTTTTTTTTTTTATGTCTGACCGGGCATAACTTCGTAACGCGTCGACCGATTTTGATGATTCTTTTTTTGTTGGATAGAGTATGTTCCCCGATTGGTACCATGTCAAAAAAATTTTTGGTAGGGATTGGGTGGGGGGTGGGGGTGAAACCCCACTTTGTAACGCGTGGTCCGATTTGGATGGTTCTTTTTTTGTTGTACAGAGTATGATCCCCCATTGCTAATAGGAGAAAAAAATTTGGCCTAGGGTGGGGGAGGGGGGGAGGGGTAGTCTAACTTTGTAACGCGTGGACCGATTTGGATAATTCTTTTTCTGTTCGATAGAGTATGTTTCGTAGTTGATACCAGGAGAAAAAATTTTTGGGGCGGAGTGGGGTGGGGGTGGGGGTGGAACCTAACTTTGTAACGCGTGGTCCGATTTCGATGGTTCTTTTTCTGTTGTATAGAGTATGATCCCCCATTGCTAATAGGAAAATATTTTGGTCCTATGGTGAAAGGTGTGGGTGGGGGGGGAGGGGTAGTCTAACTTCGTAACGCGTGGACCGATTTGGATAATTCTTTTTCTATTGAGTAGAATATGATCCTAGATTCTACGAGAAAACAAATGTTGCTGGGGTGGGGGAGGGGGAGGGGGAGGATGGAACCTAACTTTGTAACACGTGGACCGATTTGGATGGTTCTTTTGCTGTTGTATAGAGTGTGATCCCCCATTGCTAATAGGAGAATAATTTGGTCCTATGGTGAAGGTGGGGGAGGGGGAGGGGTAGTAACTTCGTAACGCGTGGACCGATTTCGATGATTCCTTTTCTGTTCGGTAGAGTATGTTTCTTGATTGATGCCATGAGAAAAAAAGTTTAGTGGAATGGGGGTGGGGTAGGGGGTTAAAACTAACTTTTAACGCGTGGACCGATTTGGATGGTCCTTTCTTCGTTGTATAGAGTCGGAGACACTAAAAAGTGAAAAATAAAATAGTTTTTAAAAAAAAAGTTGAACCGACTTCACAAAAAGCGCTAAAAAGCATAAAATAATTTTTAATTTTATATCTATTACGACATTTTGAAGTCGGTGCAAATTAAACAAATAAAACAACTACAGAACCACAATTGAAAATAATACATAATACTACCTGAACGTTTCAGCTTACGGGATCATAAGAAATGACGATTAAATATTTTTGTTGTAGTTATTTGGTTTGTTTAATTTGCACCGACTTCAAAATGTCGTAATAAATATAAAATTAAAAATTATTTTATGCTTTTTAGCGCTTTTTGTGAAGTCGGTTCAACTTTTTTTTTAAAACCTATTTTTACGAACAGAGTTTTAGCTGTTCAGAGACTATAAAGATGATCTTGCCTGGGTTCCGGGCCACATAAACATTCCAGGGAATAAGAAGCCCGATGAACTAGCGAGGAATGGATCTGCTCGTCACTCATCCAGGGCAGACGACGTTCATATTCCGCTAAATTGTCTTAAAATGGAACTATTTCAGGACTTCTTAGCTAAAGATAACCTGCCATCTCTAGAACGACATAGCCAAGCTTTCATAAAAATAGAACTTCCGAGCATTTTTGACAAGTCTGTGCTATGGCAGGTACCAGAAGGAGGACACTGGGAGATTACTTTCTGGAGAATCTTCAAACAATTTCAGGAGTAACAATTAGGAAGTTAGCTCAATTTCTTAGGTCTTCGGGTTGGCTCTAACACAGTGATCCCATGCCCTGTTGGAGTACCAATATTCTACTACTGCTTGCCTAGGACAGGTAGGTAACTGATTACCGGGTTCTCTCAAACTGCACGTAACGTGCTAATTGGAGTATTTTCTGTAGTGGTTTGCACTCACCACTTACCAACCAAGCCAAAATACCATATTGTAACACCACTTCGTTTAATTAAATTTAAATAAGCTCCAACGAGATAAGTCACAGCCTTTTTGGACGAGGAAAATTTCAGGATGTCTCAATGACATCATAGAGAAAAATTACGTGAATAAAGGTTTGATTAAATCTATCAAAAAATACTAGGCGTTTGGCCTAGTGCTAAGGAAAAATTATTTTCAATTTTTCTTATCCACTTTGAAGTTGGTCCAGCTAAATCTGCTAGACATCTCAATGCCCAAGATGTTTGAAAACTTTATACAAATTGAACGACGAGATAAGAAACTTCGGTCCATTTTTGAAGCTTAAAGTGCTTGAAGTTTGGCGAAAACGCAGTGTACTAAATTCTATCACGGGCTTTTGAAATATTAAACCGCCCAAATTATGGAGACAATTCTCTATGAGATTGAAGGATCGCCAATAAGTTTAATAGATTTACGCTGAGACAATTCTCTATGAGATTGAAGGATCGCCAATAAGTTTAATAGATTTACGCTGAGTTTTGTCTAACGCGAACAATGCGGTGTGTCCGGCCCCTACTCAAATATAGGACTTATATTCGAGTCTTGGTCTGATGTGGGACTTGAAGATCAGAGCTATGCCAGATATGGCGAAATATTTCTTACATCTCTGTAGAAAACCCCAGAATTTCATTGCAGCTTTAGCGATTACAAATATATGATCAGTCCAGTTAAGATTTCTGGATATCTCAATAACTAAGCTGTTTAGAGAGGGCGAATTGGTTATATTTACTCCGTCTTCTGAAATAGGTTGAGAGGGCATTTTTTAAGGGACATTAAACAGCATTGAGTTTTGGATGTATTAAACGAAGCACGAATTGCTCTGCCCCAAGCGAGGATAATAGAAATGTCATTATTTAATGATCCAAGCATGCGTTCCCGGTTAATTTCTGTAGCATTTCCACGAGAATTCATTACCTAATCAAAAGAGTACGCGTATTCAAGGGTGCTATCGTTAGCGGAACTATGAACAGGGTTGAGAATAAGAAATAAAAGGTAATTAATAAAAAGAAAAAATAAGGTTGGTGAAAGTACTGAACCTTGAGGTACACCGGCATTTATTTCGTCGGGATCAGTAGTATCTGCTGGACATTAAAAAAAAGTAAGTTTCCATGCACTTCGAAACACTACTGTTGAATAAGAGAAGTGAACAGTTTGCGCAAAGGTGTGGCCAGAGCAGAGGAGCAGCATTTTAAAACCAGTAGCGAGTAGCAGGCCAAGAAGCTTTGGACACGTGTTTATAGCCCTTTTTAAACTCTTGTACTCATGTTTGAAAAACTAATCACCATTTCAGTAGATAATATCTGGTACAACTTTATATAGTCGAATAAGAGTTTAGCCATTTACAATTACTAAACATTAAAAAACTCTGAAGTCTTACAGACTGAAAAGAACAATCTTTACCCATGGAATGTAGTGTATATGTAAGAATCTTCTATTTTTATTTCATGAATTATGGTGAGAAGTTGAATATTTATTAATAATCATTGAGATACAAATTTGCTACAATACTCTTGAATGTTACAACTTACTAATTTGATTTACATCTATACAAAATTCTACCTTATGATAACGACCAAAATGTGAAATACTTAAACCTCCTTTAAAAAGTGGTACTACTTGCGTAATATCCATTTAAAATTTATGATAACAGTCCTTTCCTGCAGAGAAAAACTGACCTACATGACAAGCTTCGCACAGATGCTCCGTTCACAGGTGCATAACCCTTAAGTGTATGAATCACTTGAGATGTATATCTCGTCAGTGTTCATAAAAAAATAAAAAATTTTCGAAGTATATCCTTTGGTGCATTTCTTTCACAATTAAGTGCTTCTTAACGTTCTCCACATATTTGAAAGAGGAGGTAATCTAATGAAATTTATTGCAGTCTAGTTCTCCAGAATTCAGGTTGGTAAGATAAGTCATTTGATACTAATTCGTCTCCCTCCATAGCTACAAGTGCTAATATCGTCGTTTCAACAAGGCTAAAGTTGTGCAAAATTAACAAATTCCATTAAAATAAATTCACGCTTTTGGGACCTTTTTCCGTCAGATCTTGATTAGAAAAGTAAAAAGGGAAACAATTCAAAAGATTTTTTTATCAGGTTACGGACGTACTTTCTTCTCCAGAATTTGAGAAAGGATAAACAAGGCTGTACCTAGGAAGCGAATGTCAAAAGGGATCAAATATCAAAAAATTTGAGAAAATCAAATGTTCTTATATATAAGTATGTATTGTACATAATATTTAAAAACAAAATTCTGAAACCATGACATTGCAAATTACCGAATTTCTGATGTTCTTTGAAAATGTTTAATCCTCTTGCATATCTGATAACATAAATACAATGAGAACTGTGCACCACACACACGTATTTTTATACAAGTCGAAAATGTGGCATTTTCTTGCTATTGCCGTAAAACACTTTTTCTCAGAATATCTTATAAAATTCCGAGAAAACTTTTATAGACAACTCACTCCCAAATTGTAGCACCGAAAACATAAACAATGAAGTACGAGTCACCCTCACATGCTGCCCTGTGATAATAAGATATTGCTGCAGGGCTAGCCTGGCGATACAAGGGCGAAAATAAAAGAAATACAGTCAAGTCACATGTACACACTTAAAATATTCCAATAGTAACAAGCACTATACAGCACTAACCCACGAGAAACCTTGACGATTACGTAACATTTGTCACAACTTCCTCAAGTTTACTAGATGCTCTAGATAACAAACCACCTCGATAGGATAATCACGGGAGGAGTACACGTTAAATGAATTATCCAGGAAACAATTGATTCCTCCAGGGGTGTAAACACGACGGTTAAGCTTAATCACTAGGACATCCGTTATCAGGCTTGATTATAAAAATTCTTACGACTTTTGCTGAAATTAAAGAATTCTCTGAACTTTTATGTCCTTAATATGTCAAGTCCTATATAGGATTCTGAAGGCCGAGGATTCCACTTTAAAGAGTTGGTTTAACTTAGACCCGGTTGAACGCGATTCCACGGAAGATTTGTATAAAGCAGCGCTGATGGGCTCAGCACACGATCTGAGGCAGTGTCATCAGTAGTGCTGCTGTAGCAGCTGAAGATGATATCTTTTCCTTTCGCTGACATACTAGTAGAGTAGATCGACGAAAGCTCTCGATTCTCTCGAACCATCCCCGTAACAACTTCGAATTCCGCTAAAGCGAAAGCTTCTCTAAGCTTGAAATTTACAAACATTACGAACAAAAATAGAGAAAAGGATGCTACTCTCGTGCTCCAATAAGAAGGATAGAATCCCTTTAAACTCCGTTATGTTGCCAGATATACATTAGCAATCATAAGGGATCCATTTACAGCGAAGCAATACGGGATGCTCTCAGCATACTACAAAAGGTGTTTGGGTAGTTTTTTCTCCCCGGACGGGTTTCGGTTGCTTCTTTTGCTGGTTTCGACTTTCCTATTTAGGTTAGTTAAGGGCGCGGCCCGAAACTTGAAACTGGCACAATTTGTACACCCCTCCATTTGTCGCGCTCCGTCTTTGAATTTCTGTATAGCATCGCTTTCGTATAGACATTGAATAGATATAAATGGTTAGGTTACTATATCGCAAAGCTTTGGAAGAAGCTTTACAGAAATTAAATGGGTGCGTTATTGCGTGTTTAACTAACTTTTCGTTTGTTGGCCATTGTTAGTTAACTTTTCCATGCGAAGTCGAATGAAACTGGTGTCATCATGGCAAAATAGTATAAATTATGAAATATCTAAAAATATCTGTTTTTATCGAACTAAAATCCTTCCTTGCCTTGGCGAGGTATTTTTTCAAACCTATTCGCTGAGGAAACGTGGCTAACCCTCTTGGGATAGCTGCATGTTAAAAGGTGCGCTCAATATCTTTGTTGTTATTATTAAATTCAAATGAAGCTTTTTTGACCTCCAATTCATTTCGTTGACCTAGGTCGTGGTAACGAGGTATTCCGCGTGTTTATAATATACGACTACTTGTTTTTTTTATTAGCGGGAGCCATATCGCCACCTGACACTCGCTCTTATATTTATTTTAATGATGATATTGTTATCCATTCCTTCTTGTCAACGTAGCAAACATAAATTTTAAGGCAAACCAGATATAAGGAGCACTTTTGCAAAGTGATTTATCGCAAAAATCGCATTTTTTCGGAAAAGCTACCACTTTAAAAAAAAATTATTTATTGCTCCTTTGTTATTCCTGACGCTCTATTTAACGCTATCGTCTCTCCTAAATTGTGGCCTACTGAAACTCCCATCCGTGAAGTTATTCCAAGGAACCGTTGAAACTCTGGAGTTTCTCTAAAAAACTCATCGGCGAGATTACGTTCTACTACGCTAATGTAAGCGGCCATCGATCCAAGACGACCACCCTCTATATCGGTTCGACCTTTTCATGCTTTGACGTGGACTCTTGACTGAGACTTAGTGGAATGATGTTGAGCTCTTCGGCCCGGAATATATCGTCTTTCGTCATGATTGGCATCTAACTGCATTGAACGCCGCTTTCTGGGAAAAGTACTGTGCGCCGTTCTTTATGACATGCCATGTTTTTTTGTGAATTGATGATGAGCGTTATTCTGACGTCGCTGGATAAGATCGTATTTATAGCTATTGCTTATATTCCTCCGGGAGCTACTGCCCCCCCCCCTCTCTGGCTCCTTTAACCCCTTGTGGGACATAGGGCATCTACTACACCAACTCTTCACCTGGTCTGGTTCTGAGGCATTTCCTTTAACTGTATCGTAGCCGTTTCGTGTGTATGTTGGTTTTTTCAGATAAGCGGGTTACAAGCCTAACTATCCTATCCCAGAAAAAGGGTTACTCCTCGAGGCGTCTTGGGGGTCACCGGGAGTGTATTTGCACATCGCGTAAGTCGAGGTGGCGCATGAATTTATCTCAACCACTCTCAACCGGGCTTGGGACCTGCTACGGGAGAGTTACTGCTAATGCTTACGATCTGATAACATCTTCGATGTTAAAGGGTTGAGCTCTTTATGTTTAATCGAGAACCTTTCTTCTTCTTGGCTTACACAGTATTCTAGCATTGTGAACGATTCTGGTAGATTCCTAGATTTAGTGTTTAGCACTGACCCATGCAATAATTTGGTCAGGCGCTGCTTGGTTTCTTTGCTTCCCGAGACGTCATATCATCCTACTCTTCAGATTGCTCTTGTCTTCGATGCAATGTCAAGTATTATATAGAAGTCCAACTCGAGTAGTTTGCCCAAATAATCTCGTTAAACTCGCGCATTTTAAAGCAAAGAGCACTTATTGTGTGTGTGTGTGCATTCAGTAAGAGGAAACAGATGATAGCAATAGTTTATCAGTCACGACAACCATAAGTAAAAATGAGGTAGGAAATGCCAGAGCTGAATTTATAGTATTATACGTACATTCAGTCCTGGTAGCGCTTATATTCAAAACGAAGTCAGAAAATATATATCTTCTAGAAAAAGAAAAGTCCTGTTTCTCCGGCCAACAGATAGAAATGTAAAATTATTTCTCCCATTCCTGCTGGCAAGAAAGGACAATATTTTGGAAACCATATGATGCCGAGGCATGCTGGAGCAAAATTTTTGTTCGTCGGTAATTTTACTTTCTAAAAAAAATTTTTAAGAAAGTATAAAATATATAAAAGTAATTATGTACGTAATTTATTAGATTTAACATATTTTGCTACGTTGAACTTTTAATTTCTTAAAGTATTCAATCAATTAGGCTTAGCTTGATTGTAGAAGAGATAATTTGGACTTACAAAACTTACTAAAAACTGGCAGAATGATGGACAAATTTTACCTAGAGTGAATGTCATAGTCTTAAATGTATTAAGTGTCCAAGAAATAATTTGTTCTTCTTAATTAATTTTTTGCTAAAAAGAACAATATTTTTGTAGGAGCTATATCCACCAACAATTCCATATGATCACCAACACCAAAACAGCACCCCGCGGAACTTTTTTAGCCAATGTAAATATTTTGCTGCCCTTTATACGGATTATAAAGAAGTAACACCTTTGCATGACGCATGACGATTCTGATGACCATTTCTCGGTACTCTCTAGCACGGCTTTATGAAAGAAAGGTCCACCATGGCAAACTTTCCAGAATTTTCTAACTTCTGCTTCTGTGAAATTGAAACTAATAAGCAAGTGAATTGCATCTTCATTGATTTTAGTAAAGCATTTGACCACATTAATCACCATATTTTGATTCACAAGTCAGCTGCCCTCGGCTTTCCATTTTTGTGTATTAACTAGGCTCGCTCATATTTATTATATCGAACTTGACTCTCTCGAATCTTGACGAAATAACAACATCGTTTTCACTTTTGATTGTATTCAAGGCAATATTGACTACCTGGTATTTTTGTCTACTTACAATATATGGATCCCGTGTCGCTGCTCGACAAATCGAGATTTATTTAAATACCTCAATATCACGTTTCATGAAGCTATCACGTCGACGTCTCGCTATGCTAGCGTTTCTATTTTAGTTATGTCGCAGAATGGGAAAAACGTCCTGACTTTGAATAAAATAACTGTTACTTTCGATCTGTTTAAGAGGTCTGCTTGCAAATAAATCATCACATTGTTGGCCTAAAATTCATAGTACGTAGTATAAGTTGTATTAAAAGACAGGGTATCTCGATATTCATTTACAAAGTGGAGGGTGATACATACTTTAATTTTTAAGATTTTTTAAAAAGTTCCAATTATGCTTTCAACAAAATTTTTAATAATTTTATATTTTCAATAACAACATGTAATTTTTAGAGTTGCTTACCTCAAAAGGAAAATACGATCCCTTATAAGATCACTCTTGCGTCCGTCCGTCTGTCTCTCACAAAAGTTTTTCTCGGAAACGACCTGCCATAGGAATTTTAAATTTGATATAATGTAGGCTCTTTGTGACGCGCAAAGATTATAATTTTTTTTAGATTTGTATGGAGGCGTTGGGCCCACGTAAAAAAATTATCTTATTTTGCATCATGTGTGGTATCGTTTTAAAGGGATTTAAAAAAAAATTTTTTATCCAAATTTTTGGTGAATTGGTTATAAAGATTTACCTCAAAATGTGCTAAAAACACCATTTTCTCTAAAATGTCCTTCTCGTCTTGAGGAACTTTGATTCCTTAAGACGTAGCATCGCCCTCTTCGCAGGGTTCTTAGTGTACAGATCCACTGGAGGGAGGTGCAGAATATTTGATGACGTGGACTTGAGTGCCCCCGTTATTCCGTATCTTGCAAATCTTTGTGGGGGTCCTACTCTGGGGAGATAGATTTTTATCTACAGCCGACCACAAAACCATAACGCCATAAAGCAGGGTTGGTCGCACAATCGCCGTGCATTATGTGGGACTTTAATCCTCACATTGTTCCGAAGAATCTTTCTTCTTCTTCGGTTCGTATGTTCGATAAACGTGCTCAGGCCCTTACTTGACATTAATATAACGACATCATCGGCGTACGCGACCACCATTACGCCCTCTTTTTCGAGCTTCATAAATATCTCGTTCAGGACTTACAGCCATAGTGGGGGCAAAGGACTCCGCCCTGTGGTGTGCCTCGGTGTACCGCTTTATTGAGTGAGATGTCTCTCCACTTGGAGATTACCGCTCTATTGCTTAGAAACGTGACAAATAGTTCTGTCCACCTTGTAAGAGCATTTGAAATAGTTGTGATGGTTATATTGTTAAAGGAACCTTCTATGTCGATAGAAGTTCAAAAAATTCCTTGTTTAGGTGCATCAATAACTAATCCAAGTCGATTTTCTGCGGGATTATGGTAGTTGAAGGATTTGTTTTTTAAATAAAACACAGAATTTATGGTAAAGTTTATTTTTTGTTTGTTATCAAAATAAAGTATAGAGTTAGGAATTATATATGAGATACAATATCTTCCATATGGTCATTCCAGCTTTTCTGACAAGCCACGATTCTTTTGTTAAAATTGTTGATGAAATGTTCACACAATCCTGGATTTACTTCAGCGATAACTCGACGAATGTTATTTTTCAAAGCGTCAATCGTTTGGGGGGGGTTTTTTTTTTGGAGGGGGAAAAATGCTTTATGCACCGTCAGGGTGATGCCTTGCCCTGGTGTGTGGGACTCGCATCCACTAAAAAAATTCCTCCTAGCAGGCATGTCTCCATCCCGGGACTGCTTTTCGTATTACTTCAGGGTGGTGCCCATTGCGCCATAATTGGCTTCTTATGTTCTAGGTCTTATCCTACTACATTTCGTCCAGTGCTTCTGGGTTTCCTTTATCTTTTGTTGCAGGATATTCTTGATAAATACTGCAACTCGGTCCCATTGCGCTTTACCTCTGAGCATGCTGTTCACTATGTCTTCGGGCGTGAATCCCCCGAGCTCTTCTTCTAGCTCCTGTCTCTCTGCGTTCCACCTTCTGCATTCGAAGAAGGTGTGTTAGGCGTCGTCCTTCTGGGAGTCGCCGTATTGGTAAGCTGGGCTTTCTGCTTTGCCATTTAATGGAGGTAAGCGTTAAAGTACCCGTGTCCGGTCAAGCACTGCGTCAGGTAGTAGTTTACCTCTCCGTGTTCTCGCTTTAGCCACTTATTTAGGTCTGGTATTAGTCTAGCGGTCCATCTCCCTCTTGCCATCTCGTAAGGGCGTATTTGCTAGCTTCGACTTTCGCTGCCTCTTTTTCGATCGTTTGGGAATTACTAGCATAACTGTAACATCATTAGAACATTCTAAGTAAACCTTAAAACCCACTTTCAGACAATATGGCGGACGCTCTAGATGGCGGCTTAGCTCTTTCTTCGCAACCCACTTGACATGGGTATCAAATGAAAGGGTTCGATGATTAGAATACGATTAACTATGTGACGTCATCAAAATTTAAACTACAAAATAAACTACAACAACAACTTAATTAAATAAAAAAGGCAGTTTTTAATTCTACTAATTTTTTTTGCTCTTGAATAATGAATAAATTATTTTTTGAAATATCCTACTAGTACCATCAACGGACTCTGGCTGGCTGCTAGATTTTGAATTACTAAGTTTTAATGTTTTGAAATATATAAAAGTCGTTGACAGAAAAGTGAAATAAATAGTATTCAGTATTAAGAAACCGTAAAACCGTGTTCTTGTTATTGGCCGCATGGGAACTGCAAAATGAAAAAAAGGAAGACAATCCAGAAATTGAGTTATAAAAGAAACAACAGAATAGTTAACCTCTGTTTCAAACTACGACTACAATTATTCAGAAGAAAGTTTTATTAAAATGCAACTCAATTATTAAGTGTCACAATTAGCGCTTCCTTTTGAGTTAGTTTAAGTGTATTTCTGCTACAAGTAAACCTGTTGGAGAACTTTGTCTTGTCACGAATGGCATGACGTTGAGGTGGAAATGTAATATATTTTTCAAACAATCGAACAACTTCAAAACAGTAATCGAAAAGTTTTATGTCTTTGAGGATTATTTGTACATGCGGTTTCCGAATTTCAGTGACACTTTCTTTATGGTCCTTTACGATCGATATAGATGATATCTGTTTTCCGTTGACATCCACACAAAATATCACTCATATAGATGTCGAGTTTAGAAAGTTTTCTCGTAATACAGACAAAGACAATTTCCACTTTGAGTTGAAAGTTTCATTGAAAAATAGTTTTTCTTAACAGCAAACATTATGTTTTTATTGTTCGAAAATTAGGTTATGATTGTATATTTCAAGTGCGGCGCATAAGAAACGGTTCTATAAATACAAATATCCAGCTACATATGGTTCTCGGTCTTTTTAAATTACATATTGTTTGGATAATCGTACTTTAAAAAAAGTTAAAGGTGGAAGTTGGAATATTCGCTAGAGTCGAAAGACATTTGACGAATAGCCATACATTTCTGTTTTGGAGACTGAATTAAAGTCTAGTATTAAAAATGAAGTAAACATAATTTGGATGTCACTTTTCACCATGTCAAAGACCCGGAGACACAACCAAGTGTAAAAAGGGTATAAACGATTGCAATCCTCTGCGGAGTCTTAAACACAAAATTCAAAATTATTATTCATTGTTACTCTATTGGCTATCGTCCGTAGCGCCGCGAGGTATAAATATATTTCGTGATTCACGAGTGGTTCATGAAAAGCTGCCCGAATAGGCACGGCCTTGTTTTTATGTAAAACGGTTTGCAATAAAAATAAATGTATAATTCCTAATTATGTCTTGCAAAATTTTTGATTTTAATTTTTTGTAACTGTGGTTAAATTATTTGATTGAACATTTAAGTCTCTTCTTAAACATATCATATCCGCTAACTCTTGCCTCTACAACCCCCTCTCAAATAAGTAGGTAGGAATAGGAAAAAATAATGTGAAAAGGGTGAATTTGCGGCACCCCCATTTTTTGCTGTGTTCACCTTCAGATCCTTTCGATAGACCCTTAGGGTTTAATGTACAAATAAGGTACAGACAATCACTTGACTGGAGTGAAATTTACAAAAAGATTACAAAACAAACCCTTCACAACTAGAGTAGAATGAGAAATATTAAAACATTTATTGACATGAACGGCGATCTTGAGATACTGATGTCTATTTCGGTGTTTGCTTTATTTGTATTAACACCTAGGTAAGGCTTCCAGCTACTAAAGAAAATCTAAGAGGCAAATGAATTTAGATTTTCTTTATTAGAAACGCCGTTCATGTCAGGAAATTTTTTAATATTTTTCGCTCCGCTCGAATTGTGAAAGGTTTGTTTTTGAGTTTCTTTCGTAAAAAGGATATTGCTTAGCTGAATAGGTCCAAGGACCTTGGAACCAGCCAGCATCTCACAAAAAAGGAGCGTGTCTAGGACTTTACAGAAGGAGGTCCTTGTAGACTTAGACTTTAACCAGCATCCAAGTACTCTGCCCGTGCGCGTATTTTGCGGGCGTGAAAACAATGGATTAGCTGCATTCTGGTTTTGTCGCTTTGGAGGGCTTAGTGCTGGCCAGAGACGCTGAAGAGTCTCCACAGTCTCTGTGAAACAGGTTTGCCTTAACGGCCGAGGGTCTCATTTGTGTTTGCCAAATTTGTCTGTTCTAGTTCTGCTTATTTTTGCATGGTCTAGAATGATCCCATTTCTGGCCTTGATCGCGATGGTATAGGTAGAATGACGGAGACCTGTGATCAAGCAAATGAGGTCCTGCTGGATACTCGATTTTCCAAAAGTTTCAACACTGATATCACTCGGACCCTAAGGTAACGAACAGGTTGGAGCGAGCTGAAGCAGACAGAAATTGGAGAGAGAAAAAGTTCTTAAAAGATTATACTGTGGCGATGTATTTTAGACCGATGAGCCTGACATCTTTCCTGTTGAAAATCATGGAAGATGTTGATAATTTCAGCTTTTTGAAATTATATATATTGCTTGAATATGGAATCAAGCTCGAAGAAATGTTTAAATGAAACTCACACGTTGTCAGCGAAATCAAGAATGAGTTTTTTATTGCAAAACAAAAGAAAAGGCTTTTTTTACAATGACAAGCGGAACTTAGTATGCAATGAGATATTATATTAAAGGGCTTTAACAGTTACAAATTTCTCGAAGTACAGGTCTAAGCTAAATAGATACAAATTTATTTAACAATCAAAATTCAAAGATAGATAACCAAATTATTATAAAACTAGTATATCGTGATTATTCTAACATTACCGCCCCCCTTGGCGTATTTTAACGGCAAAATTTAATTGGTGTCCGAGGACTCCATTGGTAAAGGGCAAACTCTTGTTATCGCGCGCTTTAATATGCCACTCTTCGTGCGTATGCTTATTACTCGGACTCTTCCATCTGGACCTGGATGTACTTCGACTACACGACCTAAGCTCCAGTGTAACGGCGAAAGGTTTTCGTCCTTCAGGAGAACCATCGTGTTGGAAGTTATGTTTGGATAGCACTGGTTCCATTTAGCTCGTTCTTGTAAGGACTGTAAATAATCCCTACTCCATTGCCTCCAGAATTGCTGATGCATCAACTTTAGTCTCTGAAAACGAGTAAGACGATTAATATTTACATCGAATACGTTGGGTTCAGGAATTGTAACCAGTGGAGCTCCTGTGAGGAAGTGGCCCGGAGTGAGGGCGTTAAGGTCTTGAGGATCATTGGAGAGTGGAGTTATAGGCCTGGAATTAATAACGGCTTCTATCTGGCATAATAATGTAGCTACTTCTTCAAATGTCAATGAAGAGTTTCCAACTGTACGACGAAGGTGATATTTTGCGGCCTTTACTGCCGATTCCCATAAACCTCCGAAGTGAGGCGACCTAGGGGGTATGAACTTCCATTCGATGCTCTCTTTGTGGCAGGCATCTAGGACTGTATCATTGTGCTGTTGTGATCCAAAAAGTTTCTTAAGTTCCTTTAACTCATTCCTTCCTCCTATGAAATTGGTTGCGTTGTCTGAGAAAATGGTCGATGGCTTTCCCCTTCTTGCGATGAAACGCTTCAAACAAGCTAGAAAGGCTTCTGTAGCAAGATTCGAAACGATCTCAATATGAACTGCCTTAGTCGCAAAGCAAATAAAAATACAACCGTATGCTTTAACTGGAGCTCTACCCCTGATTAGGCTAGCGACATATAGTGGACCAAAAAAATCTACGCCTGTTATAGAGAAGGGTCTACTTGGTCTTACTCTTTCTGGAGGAAGGCTTCCCATAAATTGCTCAATACTCCGAGGGAGTGCACGAAAACATTTCATGCATTGATGCTGTACTTGCCGTGCGACAGATCTACCGCCAATAGGCCAACATTTTGTCCTTAGTATAGAGAGCAGAGTTTGTGAGTTCGAATGTAAGTTTGTCTTATGATAGTGCATCATTAACGCCTCTGTAAATAGGTGATGATTTGGGAGAATGATTGGATGTTGCTCGTCATAGCTGCTTTCCGAATGTTGCAGCCTCCCGCCTACACGTATAAGTCCTTTTGAATAAAGTATGGGACTTAAGCATTTAAGTCGGCTATTTGGCTCCAACATCTGCTTCCTTTTTAGTTTAGAAAGTTCGCTTGCAAATGCATTTTGCTGTACCACTCGTAATATTGTAGTTAAGGCTGCTTCAAGCTCCTCATTAGTCAATGAGCCATGTAATCGTTTGTCAAGGGGCAAGCCACAGTTATTGCGAAAACGAAGTACGAAAGCGAATACTCTTTGGAGCTTTAGAAAAGAATTACGATATTTCGAGGATGAAACCAAATCTTCTACATGAGTCATAATGAGGGAAATTTTGAGCTTTCTCCTTTCAGGAATTGTATCATTTGTTGATTGAAATTGATTTGGCCAACTTGCTTCAGGGCTTGAAAGGTAATTTGGACCATTGAACCAGAGATTAGATTTCAAAAGCTCCTCTGGATTAATACCCCGGCTAAGCAAATTTGCAGGATTCCAGTGTGTTGGAACATGTTTCCATTGATAGGTGCTGCTTAAGTCTTGAATCTTTGAAACGCGATTAGCCACAAAAATGTTCCAGCTGGATGGCGGCGAATTAATCCAGGAAAGCACAATCATTGAGTCCGACCAACAGAATACTTGTTTGATGTCCAATGCGAGTGCATTATGTACGCGATTTACCAACTCAGCCAACAATAGTGCTGCGAATAATTCCAAGCGAGGAATAGATATAGTTTTAAGCGGTGCAACCCTTGATTTGGCACATAGTAAGTTGCAGCTGACGATACCATTTGAACTAGATGCCCGAATATATATGCAGGCACCGTAGGCAGTTGAACTTGCATCGGCAAAGCCATGAAGCTGTACTTCTTGGGAATACAATACTATATGTCTAGGAACTGTAATGTTATTAATTGATGGAAGCTGACTAAAAAATGTTTCCCATTTGGTGTGGATTTCCAATGGTACGGCTTCATCCCAGTCTAGTTTTAAACGCCAAAGGTATTGAAGAAAGATTTTGGCTTTGACAATTACAGGGTTAATAAATCCAAGCGGATCAAATAAACCAGCAACCTTTGAAAGTATAGTACGCTTTGTTATCCTTTTGAGCGGCTGTGTATCAATAAATGAGAATCCAAACTACCAATGCATACCAAGTGTTTTGATGGCCTTATCGTCACTAAATTTCGCCCAGCCTTCAGTTTCATTGTCAGCCAAACCCTTAAGAATCCTTACATCATTGGAGCACCATTTGTGTAATAAAAAACCTCCCTTTTGAAGAATGGATTCAACCTCCGTACGAATTAGCATTGCCTCAGATAGAGTATTAGCACCTGTGACCAGATCGTCGACATAAAAGTCCCTTTGAATAATTGTGGCACCAAGTGGGAAATCGTTTACTTCATCTCTAGCCAATTGCTGTAAACTACGGATCGCTAAAAATGAAGCAGATGATGTGCCGTAGGTGACCGTTAGTAGTCGATAAAATTGCAAAGGATAAGAAGGAGAATCGCGCCATAAGATACACTGTAGATAATTGTCTGGCTCCTGAAGTTCGACTTGTCGATACATCTTGATGATATCTGCAGTTATTGCGTAGCGATACGTGCGAAAACGAATTAATATAGTAAACAAATCGTCTTGGAGCACAGGTCCCACCATCAAGATGTCATTTAATGAAAGACCATTCGAACCCTTCGCGGAACCATCAAAAACTACTCTCAACTTAGTGCTTGTGCTCTCTGGTCTAGTAATGCAGTGATGTGGTAAAAATGCCAATAGTGCTTTGGTAATTCCTCCTGATTGATAAGGGCCATGTGATTTAAATCTCGATATTCTTTTAAAAATGCTGAGTACTGTTTCTTTAGCTCAACACACTTGGTAAGTTTCGTTTCAAGGTGAAAAAATCTTCTTTTTGCTATTTCCAAAGAGTTGCCTAAAATGTTAGGAGATTTCCGAAATGGAAATTTAACTGCAAATCTACAATTGCTGAGTCTTTCGTGTGTACATAAAAAGTGTTCTTCACATTCAATTTCTTCTGGAGTTTGCTTTCTATTGAAAGGCTCGTGGCTTTCAATTTCCCAAAATTTGCGAACTAAGTGGTCTAGCGAGCAATCTAAAGTTTGGTCGTCTGATGAAATTGAGGAAACGTGACAAGAGGGAAAGTGTGGTCTTAAAGTACAGGGTCCTGATACTATCCAGCCAAGAACTGTTTTCTGCAGTCTTGGTAAATTCTCTCCTATTTTGATCTGACCAACCGATAACAAATCAAAGAAAATGCCAGCTCCAATAAGTACATCAACCTTTTGGCAGCTATTGAATCCAGGATCAGCAAGCTTGACATTTTCTGGTATTTCCCAATCTTTAATTTCGACAAATTGATCGGGTTGATTCGAGGTAATTGACGGCAGAACGAGAGCTTCGATATTGACCATGAAGTCATTTAATCGTGATTTTATAATGAAACTGGTTTTGTATTTGACTGAAGTGCAGGCGTTACCAATCCCATTGATCGGAATATTTACCCTGATCTTTCTCAAATGAAGCCTTTGGCATAAACTTTCCGTTACGAAATTTACTTGAGACGCCGAATCTAACAGTGCTCTGCAGAAATAATGCTGCCCAGAAGGATTTTGCGCCTGGATAACAGCCGTTGGCAAAAATACATGGTTAGAAGTAGTGAAATAATTTGTATTTACATCCTCTTTCAACGTGTGAGAAGCGCTTATTGAAGTGGGCAATGCGTTTGGCTGAGTGGCACTAGACCATGTTGATAAACCGGAAGGATCATTGTATTGTTTAATCTCGTTGACTACCTTATGTGATTGTTCTGGACTCTGTGACGACCAGTGCAATAAAGTATGGTGCTTGCAATGGCAATGGCGACATCTGCCTGACTTACAGTTCTTAACGGAATGTCCCGACCGTAAACAATTTATGCATAACCGCAGCTGTTTTGTTTCCTGATAGCGTTTTTGAGAATCCAAAGAAATAAAGTTCGAGCAATTTGATATTGCGTGCTCATTGCCTTTACAAAAGGCACATGCATTATGATTGTTATTGTTAGAAGCTATTAAAATTGTTTTCTTATGTGTATTGTTAAATTTCTTAAAAGTACTTTGATTAAGACTTGCCGATTTTACTCCAGATGATATGGCCTGCATGTGGGACAAGTTTTCCATGGTTTGACATCTTCGTTCAACAAATGAAGACAGCTCATTCCAAGTGGGAATAACGTTCAGCGGGGCTTCATCTTCCAATTTTAACTGCGTGATGGAATCAAATTTGTTTGTTGAAGAAGATGATGATGATGCAGAAGAAGAATTACCTACAGGATCGTAATGACCACTATCGTAGTGAACACTACAAGAGCTTTCAATGAAATACACTTTAAAAAACTGGAAACCGCCCTAAGAAGACGTTGCGTAAATCCACTGCACACAAATAAATTGGAAATATTTTAAAACTTAGAGCCATTAATATTCGAAGCGGTGAGTCAAAACTTTATTGAACATTTGATTCACTGCTTAAGCATATCAAACTACCCCTCCCAATAAATAACCTTTCCCAAATACCATAATCTGTTAATTACCCCACTACTCACTATTTTACCGCTAATTCTTGCCTCTACCACCCCCTCTCAAATAAGTAGGAAGGAATAGGAAAAAAGAATGTGAAAAGGGTGAATTTGCGGCACCCCCATTTTTTGCTGTGTTCAAATTCAGGAAGGGCGAGCAGTGGCAGTCCACAGGGGGGAGGGGGCGCTTTATCTCCTCTACGATGGAATGTAACTGCGGACTCTCTCTTATACAGCCTTTATAAAGAAGGTATATGTGTAACGTAAGATATAACAAGATATGGCAAGAGGAAAGTTCAACAGAGACAAGATCGAGACTTTGGCATATCTCGGTCCGGGTCTCGTCAAGATAATGAAGGGAATTTCGGTGGGAAAACGGGGAGCGAGGACTTCTTCTTATTCCCCTCGCCCTGAACAAGGTAACAAAGGCTCTTCTTTGCTATTGAGGATAAATCGCAAATATATGTAGGAAGAAGCGAATTATCACGAGTACCGTGAAGCCCTGTCTTGAAGTGTAAAATATTCCCGTGAACAAAATTCTTTTACAAAAAATTTAGAAAAGTAGAAGCAGCAATTTTTTAAGGGTTGTAAAACCGACTATTTCTATAGCCTAAACTAAGAAGTAATAACATTTTTGAATAAACTGGCAAAAGCAATCAAACTTTCTTGTTCTCTGCCTTTTATATTCCATTCTATGGTGAAATTTTAATGAAAAGTATTTCCGCACCTGTCACACTACTAATGTGAATATATTCAAATTCTTTTCAAAGCCTCTTCTAAATGTTTTCTCCAGGTATACAAGAATGACTTTCGAAAGCCTACCTACCCGACTTAAATTACTGGCTATGTGGCAGCGCTATCTAATTGTAGGACTGCTCTTTGAATCTCAAAGAAATGTGTGCCGGTGACAAGGTGCACAAAGCCGACTGCAAATTAAATTTCCTTGGTACGACATTGCCATTGTAAAGCAGCGATGAGGAAAACTATGGATAAGTAGATATATAGAATTGTAGGCTGCATGTACAACGTACACCGGAAGTATACGGCATTGCAAATTAAAGGAAACCAGTAAATTTATGGCCATATATTAATTCTTCCTCTTGCATCATGGTCAAAGCCACAGCATTTGCTAGCAAAATTAATTTCATTACAGAAAGATGTAAACAAATTTACCCATTTTAATTATTTTTATTGCGGTATTGGTCGTAGTCGATGGAATAAATTATAACGTCTCAACTTACCAATCCGGAGGTCCCAGGTTCGAATCCCACCGTCGGCGACCCATGTTTGTTTTAACTGACAGCAAATCACGATAAAAAGGCCAAACGGGTTGCAGAGAAAATGTCTGTAGTTCGGAATCCACTTTAAATTGTAGGTCCGCTTACAGCCGTTGTCTCGAATCGGGAGAAATTCTTCTACCCACAAGGGATTACAGGAACTACAAACATATTGTTCCTTAGAAATTTGATAATTTCTTTTTTAATTGGTTGGACGTTCAAATGTATTTTTGAATGTTGAGAATTTGGTTTCTTTTACTTTGGAACTTTTAGCTTTAGAGACTACAGAAATTTTGACTAAATGTAGTTATACACCAGTAAAATAAACTGTGCTTAAAGGCAACCCGCAGAACACACTACTTAAGTATTAAGTACTTAAATGGAATTTTGCGTAAGAAAGCAAAAAACAGAAAAATTGTGATAAGAATTTCGTATAACTCCAAAATTTTCATAAAAGATGGCAAAGAAAGCATGCATCTGTAAAATTCAAAACGCACAGTTTTCTGTAGGAAATGTATTGGTTACATAATAGATGTCGTAACTTATAATTGTATAATACTTCGTTATGTTAATAAGGCAATTGATACTGTAGGCAACTATAGACTTTGGAAACTAAGTAGGTTATGAAGGTCTGACGACAGGAAGGAAATTATAAAATAAAACCAAAAATCGAGAAACTTGAAGAAAGGTAGTGAAATTGGGTAAAGGACAGGATTTCTACAGGCGAAAGAGGTGAGTGGGAAAATTAGATCAATAATTTACTGTTCTTTTATATGCTGATAATGTTGAAATACTTCGTCGTTGGATTGAATGACAATTTGCGGTGCATTTGAGGTTGGTCATTGTACAATGACCTGTATCTTAATCCATCCAAGTCAAATTGCCTGGTGATCTACAGAAATAGATTTAATCAATCAAATCTTCCATACATTTTACCGGGAAACTCCACTCTTGAGTATGTGTATTCCGTGGGAACCTCGGGAAAGATGTCGTCGGCTTAAGTGTGAGAGAACGTATCTACCAAAAAAGCCACTTTTGAGCTCAGTATACAAAATACCATAACTTTTTTTACAGTTAAAATGTTGTAAAAACCGATTTATTGTTACCTTTCTGTTACCCTTTTCTGCTGAAAAAATTTAAAAAAATTGAAAAAATCAATATGTTTTTAAAAATTATACCGTTTTTTGCGTCTCCTGCAAAGTTGGGGTTTTTCAGATACGTTCCCTCACACTTAAGCCGACGATATATGGTTTTCTTCGAAAGTTGCGGTTCATCTGACTATGTGTAACCCACATTTGCAATAAGCTTACTCGTGCTCTTCTGATTCCCCACTTTATCTAAAGTGTAACAAAGCAAAATTTCCGGCTGGGAATTATAAAGCCTTCTAACCACAATTAAAACCCTCTACTCACTCAAACACCAAATCGGGTGCTTACTATTGAAAATTTACAATTGTGCACCAAGCTATATAGTACAACGGTTCAGGGTGTAGAGTAGTCCATAGTTAGGTGTTCAGCGGACCGGTCAAAGGGACTTAAGCAGGCCATACACGATCAAGTCTACCGTCAAGTCTGCAGCGGACTTGACGCGGCGTCCAGTTTGCAGCGCATCCATATATACCACTCACGATCAAGTTTACCGTCCAGTTGGCATTATTCCGCACCAGTTGAAACCATGGCGTCACCAGTGATGGACGACGAGGCGTTAGCCATCCTAGGCGTATTGCTGGCAATTAAGAAACCAAAAAGAAACAATCGTTCCGACTAACGTCATGCATACTTGACCGCTCATACACACGTTCAAGTTTGCATGACTCTGCAGGCTTGATCAAGTTGGCAGAATCAAAATTCGATTCTTGCTTCAAGTAGACTTGTCATGCACACTGATAGCCATACACCGTCAAGTTAACTGGATGCCGCGTCAAGTCCGCTGCAGACTTGACGGTAGACTTGATCGTGTATGGCCTGCTTTAGCTATTTAGGATAAGCAGTTTAAGGGCTGTTCACCGCTCGGACTCAGTACGCGTGCTGAGCGAAATGATCAAGGAGACAGCTCTTTGATTAAGCCGCGATACATTTCTCGGACCAGGAGGGGTCTTGTGTAACGTTACGGTGCGTTATAAAATGGAGGGGGGCCTTAAGGAACGCGTTACGTAACATTAAGTTTTTGTTAAAATTAAAAGTCCTAACTCTTAACTCGAGACTAATTTTATATGGTATATCTACACTACACATATTTTTTTTACATACGAAAAGAGTCGCGTCACTGAGTATACAGAAGTATATATTTTTTTTTATATGATGTGGCCAAATCCTAGGGGACAACCCTTTGATGCGTAAGCATGGTTTTGGCCTTGGTTTTGCAGTCTTGGTTTTGCATTGCTGCGAGCTATACAACAGCCCAGAGACGGAGTGGATTATTTTAATTTCTTAATAAAAGCTCACGGGGTCATCTGGTCTCGAACCCAGGACCCGTGGCATGTTGGTCTTTCCGCTCAATGTATTGATCCGATTGTAACAAATAACCACAATAAGCCGTGTACCACGAGTCCATAGTTTGTATTCTAAGAGTCCAACCGTTGTGGTCAAGGAAAGCCACCTAAACTACAAGCCATGAGCTTACGACTTTCCGATAGAAAAATCGCATTGCGTTGGCGCGGAAGTACGTCACAATGGGAACTTAATTTACAGCAAACTAGATTCTGTATGCCGAAGGAAATTAACAGTAGCATTTAATGAGGTCATGCGTTGCATTCGCAAGCTATGCGCGCACTTCACCCTATCTTTTGCAGTCAGTTTTTTGGTGCTTCCATTCAGTCTTATCTATTTAGCCCGTCGTAGGATTGCTTTCTTGCATAAACTAATAAATGAGAAACCTTTATCCCATCTTCATGATAAATTACAGTTCTTGCAATCAACCAGAGATCTTCGGCTGGTAATTCCAAGGTACTCTTCCCACTTTGGAGAGCTTTAATACTATTTAACGTGAGCTCTAGCGGGGTGTTTTCTAAGCTGATTGTTAGCTATGCTTAGACATGTAGATAGTGCACATCATTAGTTTATATTATATCAGTTTCGAGATTTTAATTTCATTATTCAAGTTTAAATTCTATCCTTTTGCAGTGCTTTTGTAAGATGTGTAATCTGTACGATGCCAATATATTGCAGTGAAACTCCCCTTTGCGCACCGGACACTTTTTCCTGTCCCAAGCATCAATTTAAACTTCCACCTCTGAAAAATGAATACATCTTAATAGTAGACAAGAATAAAAATATAATAACACATTTCAGGTAATTGTTATCATTATTATTGTCATAACTCACCTTGTGAATTATCGGGTATTGGGAACAGTTTTAATATCACGATGAACACGCGTCTATGTGGGTGAGATGTTACATAAGCAACGCGCTGAGTCTCCAGTCTCGAATGCGTTAAAGTCAGAATGTAGTAACAGAAGCGTGCATAGTTTTAGACTTTTGTGCCGGCGTATTTTTCAATTTTTGGACCTGTAGCGGGAGCATGCATAATACTACCGGGGGCATTTGTTCGCTATGCGTGCTCGCAGCGGGCGCGTATAACCTTTTGAAAATATTAACGTCTGTACTTGTTTTAGGCGTGAATATAACTAAATTATTCTTGCTCGGGTGGTAAAGATTTTGCTTGCCATCTTCCATTTTTAATTAGGGTGAAAATTTGAATTCAAAAGCCGTTATTACAAAGCTTTAAAATTTGAAAATATTTGAAAATCTTAAAGATGTTTGGGATCACTATAGGCCTAAATGAACTTATTTTTTTTTTAAACAGAAACAATCAGCCTTAGTTCTTGTGAATAAAAAGAAACCAAAATAAATTAACCTACATAATATATCCTCTTTATTGTAGATTTGTTTTAATGGATAATTTTTTAGAACAACCTACGGCATTGTCTTCAGATTATATTGCATTAATTTGTTCTACTTTTCGTTTCATCTATTTCTAACAACTTAAAATCGTGCAATATAGAGTACAATAAAATGTTATTTTAACCAAAACTGCATAATTTGAACGTTAACGGCATACTTGAAACCGGTCTCTATGGAGAAGAGTCTTTTGAAACTCTCACTTGTGTGACAAAGCATTGAACTAATTATTCCTTGTGGCAAAATAAACTAAATGCACCTGCATATCTCCTTTATGCTCTAAATTTTGTGTCCCAAAAGGCAAGGGATGAAGCGTCGTTAAAGAGACTTTTATGTCGCAACTTCATGTTAGGCACTTTCCAAAGCATATTCTGTGAATCGTGTCCTCCTTTACTGTAAATACTATGAATTCTCAGAATTCTTACACCATAGAAGAAGAGGCTCAATCAGATTTTAGAATTTTAGCACATTTTCCTGGAAGAATGCTACTTTGCAGTAGTTCCGCCGAAGAAGTAGGAATATTAAGCTCAGCGGAATGCATATACATAGACTAGCAGCGTTATAGAAATCCCTATAGCACAAACCTTTCTAGGACTTAAATAGAAAAGTGGCAAAAGGCGTCATCTTAAATTTCCTTGAACCGTGAGAGCTTTCGAAGCCACTTGAAAAGCTCGTTAATGTTTAATTATGGCTCTTGTCGCGAGTTATGTATTTGGACCGCACTTTTATATGTGATGCTTTCTGAGAACATGATTTCTCTTGCAGTATCCGCGTTTTCCTTTCGTTTGCTAGGGAACAAGTAAAGGGGTCAAATATGGCTGCGCTTCGCCCTATTGAACTTTCATACATGAAAGTAAGTATGGAAACTTTCTTAATTTATGGGAAACTTTGCGCTATAAAATCCAATTCACCATTGGAAGAGCTCCTTAATCCCGTCGTGTACTTTCTTTCAAAGCAAATTATAAGTGTAACGAAATTGTCTACACAGTGAGGCTAACGGATGTACTTTTGTCAAAGTTTCGTTTCAAGCAATTAAATATACAGGGTGTTTCAAATCTGACGTGCCAAAGTGAGTAGGGTGCTGGACCTCAACTAGACAAAGAAAAAATTGTATGGCAGGGGGGGGGGGGGAATTTGAACCGTTTGGGAGTTACACACACACACACTCTCGGGTGAGAGGCCGCATCAAAAAGGGAGAGATGCTGCAACTCTTACTTTAATGGTTTGAATTTTTTTTAAGTAGCTCAGCCGTGGGGCAGACATTGTTCAAGACTCACGGAGCCATTGGGAGCATTTAATAGCGCTCCTCGCAAAAATATTCTTAATTTTTTGTGTCCTTATGTGTTTCGGCAAGGGGTCCTTCATCACTGTCCAAGCCGACCAAGGATGCTACCCTGAGGCATACCAGAAGTGAAAAGGATTTGGTCTATGAGAGCTACACGAAACACGATACGATGCGTGCGACCAGACCGATAAGAAGAAAATCATACGACGGAACGAGAAAGAAATCCAAGCGGGAATGCTTGTGAGCAAGAATTCCATAGCCAATCTTATCGAAGGCCTTGCTAAATTCCGTCAATGTACAAAATACCTGTTTGCCTGAGATTCAATGGCCGGTAAAGAGTAATTCAGCAATTTAACAAACTCTTCCAGAGCACAAGGAAACGGTCGCAACACAAGGACAGGTTGAATAAATAACAATGCGGTCGAGGCCCCCAGAGGAGTCATCCGACAGATGAGATAGGTTTTCAGTAACAGATGCGTCGGCAAATTCTAGGTCACTATGCTCAAGCGAAGTAGGCGGGAACATCCCAAGATGGGTAAAATCAAAGAAACAGTTTGAGTCACAGAAATTTATATCATGAATAAAATCACTGGCTGACTGATTCATCATAAATATGGTCAATAATTGTAATTTATAATATACAGACTCACTAAGAAGGAACTTTTCAAGATTCAACTCATAAGAGGTTCTACTGGTGTTTAAAGTTTATGTGGAGAAACATTACTTAATGACTATAGACTTAAAATTTGGTAAAAGTATTATTTTCTGAGACCCTAAGAAGGTGACAATACTTTGTATTGGAAAAAATATTTGTTTGCCAGATTTACTTGAAACTTAGCCTAAATACTCGACAACAAAAATAAATAAATAAATTAAAACACAAATAATGAGACACGTATTTCAGCATTTCCCAAAATTCAACCCCTAAAGGATTTATTAACGAAAAGTCCCGGAAATGATTGTGAGAGCTATTATTGATCATCTATAACGGAATAGATGATTTATAACATCTACAAATAATCGAAACATGGCATGGAACGGGGGAAGAACTTTACCCGATTCGAGATAATGATTGCAAGAGGATCTACAATCAAAAATGGATTCCGAACCACTGACATTTTCTCCGCATCCCCATGGCCTTTTTATCGTAATCTATTGTCAGCAGAAAACTAATATAGGTCGCCGCCGGTAGGATCCAAACCTGGGATTGGTAGATATATACGTTACTGACTCCACCGACGCCTTACATGAACCATTATCTGATATTGATTTTAGTAATCTGGAGGACAATTGTAACTCGAAGTTAATTTAAATAAATCTAAGATCGTGATCTTTAACAAATGCGGGATGTGCTCGTAAAAATTGAATTGTAAAGCAAAGTTGTGACTGCTAACGGGGATAAATGTGCCGCCGGTCATGCTCTCCAAATAAACGTAAACTCGGTTACGAGAGTAATTTAGTAATTCTTAATTATCGTAAAAAGTACTAGTGCCATCTCGTCAGAGGGAAGGGCTTTTATGATCGATTAAAAAGCACAGTCCGGTGAGCCCGTTCCTTTTCATTTTATTTTCTATCTATCCTATACGCAAAGTAGGTCACTCGTGCTTCGTTGTATGCATTTAACGGGAAGGGCTTTCATGCTCTATTAAAAGCACAGTCTAGTAAGTCCTTTTCTTTTTATTTTGTTGTCCATCCAACATCGCTTCTGGTTTTAAAATGCTGCGGCTTCGCTTTCACTAAACCTTTGTGCAAACTTTTTCACCTGTCACACTAAACAAGAGTATTTTCATGTGCCTTGAGATTTGCTCATGTTCAGCCGATACCTAAAAGGTGAGCAATAGACTCATCGCTCTTGATATTTCAAAGGTTTTAGATAGAGTCTGACACGCTGCCATTTTAGCCAAACTTCAAGCATTTGGTGTGGACGTTCACTTCTTAAAATTGATAGGGAGTTTTTTGTCAGACCGTTCAGTCGATGTAATAATTACATCTGATCCCCCCTACGAAATAAATGCCGATATCATTTAGGGTTCAGTTCTTTAACCAACCTTATTTCTTCCTTTTACCATCCTCACCATCCTATTCATAGTTTCACCGACGACAGCATCCTTAATTCCGCGTATTGGTTTGATTGCGTTTTCCGATGTAACTCGTATATTTGCAGTCGCCAAAACTGCGATGAAATGCTTGGTTTTTCTACAGAGATGTAAAAAGCAGTTCGCTCCATTGAATTGGCGCTGATCTACAAGTCCCAAATATAGGCCTAAACTCGAATACAGTTCACGTATTTGGGGAGGGGCCGTACCGTATTATATAAAGTTCCAAGAAATTCTATTGAAGTTATTAACGACTCCACAATCTCTGACAGTATTGACTGTTTATAGCATCGACGGAATGTCGATTGTGTCTCACTTTTCTATCGCTATTTGCCCCGCCATTATTCTAACAAAATTGCTAGTTTGAGTCCTTGCCTTGTAGACACTTAACAACGTGCGAAACAAGAGCTTCAGATCGCTGCCACGCTTATACTCTCCAGATAAAATTTGAACGTACCGTTAAATTTCGGGAATCTTATCTGAGCCGAAAAACACAAATGTAGAACAGTTTACCATCTTATTTTTTTCCCTCATCTTATGAGCCCGATGCTTTTAAACGACGTGTACATCGACACTTGCCTCACTCAACCTCTTAACCCATTTCCCTCAATACTCGGAGAATTTGATTGCAATCGATCGTAAATGTAGGAAATTCAGAATTGAATGAACCTAGCAAGCAACTCACTCGAGTACAATATCTCTTTTTAATCCAATCAATTCTAAATTTCCTATATATTGATAAATTCCTTTCCTGTGTTTTAGCAGCATAGGGCATCCTCTGAGCGCGCAACCGATTTTATTACATCATTGCTTGCACATAGATATTATAATAAAATGTGTCTATAATATATATCTACAGATTCCATACCGTGGGGATCTGCAAAAGTTTCCATGATTCAATTTCGGGGTAATTACAATAACTCCCGCCTGATTAAAGACATGTTGCTACTAACTGAGACGCTGCGCACCCTGTAGAGTATCAATTTGAACGAATTGAATTTGTATTAAATTTGATTAATTAAAAGATAAATGATTTAGAAAATATATTTTTATTAAAATTCCACTCGCACGCGTTCAACCAACAAAATGCAATTGAAATACAAAACTTTTTTTTTTATACATAAAACCAAGAATTAGCCTACTTTGCCACTTTTCAGCCGCAATGTATATTTACAATATGTACAAAAACCCAATTCTATACTAGAACCATTAAGCATCTTCTCCATCCGGTTCAGTATTTGCTTCCTCCAGATTGCTGTCTTCGCTTAAGTCCGAGTGTGTTTCCGCCTAAAAGAAAATACAAGAGTAAATTTGCGCCATCTGAGTGTGAGATTATTTAGCGACATCTATTGATTCATAAGCATAATTTTAAGAGAAGATAATAACCTTTTTCTGTAGACAGTCGGCTACCAAATGGTCTTCACTTTTGCAAAAATGACATCTTTTAGGCTGTGGACCCAAAGAACACTTCGCTGCGATATGATTTGCAAATGCTCCGCAATTGTAACATCTAATTCTTCGGAATCGTTTCTTTGGTTTCGGCCTAAATGTGCTGCCTCTGCATTCAATTCCTCCAGGTGCTGACACTCGAGTGGCCTCTAGCCCTCTACTGGTTATTTTGCATTCAAATTCAACATCCTCTTGCTCGCCCAAGGACCGGAAACCACTCATTTGAATTACACTCTGAAATTTTAAAATTAACTCAATTATATTATTTATATATTGTTACGAGTAATATACGTTTAATGAATGAACTTTAGGTTTTATTAAAACTTGTATATTTGAAGAAAATCATGAATCAAAGCGTCAGCACTGGCGACTGGTTTCAACGTAATCATATCATAGTGGGTGATAGACTGATCGGTCTCTGGATCTAAATTCTACACAGAATTCTTGAAGATCCAACACGAACTGAGCAAGACATTTTGGAAGACTAATGGAAATAACCTTTGTAAGACGCTCAACAATTACACAGACATTTTTAAAGTTGTAAATATTAACAAAAGGTTGGTTTTAGAGCTGCGCATAACTCTACACACCCATTACCAAGAATTTCTCAGCACATAAAAATAATTTCACACTGACAAAATCCACAGGCCTTGTTCTACTTTAGCTACAAGCAACGTTTGACTCTGTATGGCTTGATGCCCTTTTGCATAAGATGATTGACTTCCTTCGCATGCGCTCGATCAGAGTATATCTAGGATCAGCATCGTCATCAGCAAAACAAAACATAACAGAAATCCCACAAAATCCAGTATTATGTCCATGTATGTTTTGACGAACATACTAACATATCCACCTTGCATCACCATTCAACTGCGAACATCTGCGATGCTACACGGGCGGGACTCACTTGTGATGCGTCTTCTGATGCGTCTTCCACGACAGGTTTTTATTTCTCGAGTTCATCATGACCCCACTGAGGATGAGGTTGTTTCTCTAATCTCTTCACATACTGGAGCTGACCGTGACTTGATTTTGTGTAGAAGGATTGACGCTTGGCGTGGAAAAAATGTCGATTTTTTCTGCTAGACATAATTTTTAACGCAGTTGTTAGCCCTGATATCTGGCCAAGCAATTCTATTATCAAGAAACTCAAAAAACTTTTCACCGAGATCTAACTCTGCTACTCCAACGTAACTGGACTACGCTACGCTACGCCTTCTCGTGGGCTCAACTGGATCCTGTTTTGACTAGGTCTGTCTGACTAAGACTTGGCTTTGTGCGAGGATTGCTAATGCCGAGCTTTTTGGACCTGACTTCTTGGTTTTCCGCCATCTAGCCGTCCTAGACGCTTCTGCTGTCGGTGGTGCTGTTTGTGCTGTTCGTCATGACTTACTTGTTGATGTTGCTGGGTCCGGTCTCTTGGAGTTCCTTTGCACGGTTCTGCGGCTACCTCATAAAAATGTATTTATCGTCATGAGTGGTTGACGATTATACTGCACTCCTGCTTCCATCTGACGACTTGTTGCTTCTGGGTGATTTCAATATGCCTACTGTAAGTTGGGAGTGCTCCGTGGAGGACGATTTGCTACTACCATCTTTCGCGGCTTCTTCGCAGCATAAACTGGCCTTTGTCGATGACATTGCCTCCTCTGATTTGTCGCAGTTCAGTAGTGAGATGAACGACGCTTACAGGTTTTTGGACTTGGTTTTTTCTTTCAATGCCTGTAGCACTACTGTAAGGTGTTGTCTGTCACCTCTCGTACCTAAATCACACCATAATCCGGCGCTTTACATCATTTATTGTTTTGATCCTGTAGTATTAATTTCTTTTGACTCCAGTAATTACTGTTATAACTTTAAAAAGGCTGATCTCGGCAAACTTAACTCTCTCACTGTGATTGGTTAAATGTTGTCAATGAGCGCGACATTAATAAAGCTGTTAAATCTTGCTATGATATTTTATCCCCATGTTTTGCTAATTGAGTTCCCATCTCTAAGTCTCACAACTCACGTTCATTTCAGCTCTGGATCAACAAGTTCACGAGGCATTTAAACAATTTAAAAAATAAGGCTTGAAAGAGGTTCTGTTCTTCGACTACTCCGTTTATTTCAAGCTGTGTGGTCAATTTCAGTCCGCCCTTGAAGCCTCTTATTTGGACTATTTAGATAGAACTAAACAATGCTTCACAGTGAGCAGTTCTGGAAATTTGTAAATTCCAGACGCAACTGTGACGGATACACCTCTACATTAAGTCTTTGCGAAAGGGATAGTAACGATCCTTTAACGAATGCCAATCTCTTCGGTGACTTTTTTAAGACTGCATTCTTAGATACTAACTGTGGTATTAGTATTAAAGATATTACTCATTTGACGAAGTTTCCGCCGACTTCCCTTCAGCCTAAAATTTAGTATTTGACGAAACTACCGTATTGAAGCACATCTCGAATATTACCAACAGTTTCTCGAGTGGTCCTGATAGTGTTCTTGCTTACTTTTTGGAGAACTGCAGCGTGTTCTTGCCTCCGATTCTGTGTCATCTTTTAACCTGTCTATTCGTTCTGGTGTCTTCTATAACCCTGGAAATTGTCTACTATTATCTCCCTTCATAAGAAAGACAATAAACGTGATATCTCCAATTATCCAATTGCCAATAACCTTTGTTGCATTGGTAAAGTTTTTGAAGCTATGGCGACCTGCTTTATTTCCATTGTAACACTTTTTAGGCTCTTTCTAGCATGGCTTTGTGAAGGCTAAACCTACCACTACCAACCTATTGGAATTTTCCAACGTAGTAAAGCTTTTGACAGAATAAATCGCAATGTTCTCGGGCATAAGTTATCTGTTCTGGGGTTTCCTCTCTGACGAAATTAATAATTCCTCAGGTGTGCCGCAGGGTAGCCATCTAGGAACTTTGTTTTTCATCATCTAGAATTCATCGAAAATTCTCTGTTATATTGATGCTGCCAACATTTTCCGTGTTGTCTTAAACGATAGTGAATTTGCTCTTTTAAATTCTGACTTAGACGCCTTCTGTAATTGGTGCTCTATTAATTCCCTTCCTCTGAATATTGACAAGTGCACTGTTTTGTCTTTCTCCCGTAAGAGAAATCCTCTGCACTTCTATTTAACTATTGACGGTATTTCACTGGGTAGACTTGACAAAACCAAAGTCTTGGGTGTCGTGCGTAATGCTAAATTTTCTTTCGATGATCATGTTGATGCTGTTGCCAGTAGGGCCAATGCGACTCTTGGCTTTATGAAAAGAACGAAGCTCCTTTATTGCACTTTTGTTAGACCAATCCTAGAATATGCCAGTCCAGTTTGGTCTCTTTTCTATGCGGTTCACATTCACTCTTCGTGCCCTTTCCTGGGTTGATCCTTTCCGTCTACCTCCATACGCTGACCGGCATATGCTCCTTACTTTGGAGGCTCTTGAGTCCAGACGACAGACGTCTGGAATTGTTTTCGGCTTTGACTGCCTGCGTGTTGCCATTGATTCCCCTGAATTGTTGAGAGTGCCTTGGGTTTATCCTTTTCGTCTCTCTCCTTAAAACTCGGTACTTTCTCCAAATACCTTATCACCGCACTAAATATGAGATGCCTGACTTCAATGTCTCGACTGATTAATTAGCATTGTGTACTTGTTGACCTTTATTAATCTAGAACTCAAATTAGGAATCAGCTTGTTTGGATTTAATTTCTCTTTTTACATAGCAGATGATAATTACGATATATTAATATAATGTATATTAATCTTTTCTTTTAACCTAGATTTAATCTAATCTTAATTACATATTGTTTTATAGTTTTCTGGATGCTGATTTTCTGCAGGTAGTCAGCTATTTGACGAATATGTAAATAACTAAATAAATACAATTCTCTATAACATTTACACTGCTGACTTCCCTAGCATACCAAACTGTTCATCATGTTTGCAGCTATTTTTACCTCCGATTAAGATGTTGGCAACATTCTCTCAAATCTGCAACGTAGCCTTGATATTCTCTCTGATTACTTCCATAAATGGAAGATAAATTTGCGTTTTCTACCAAGCACAAATCTAAGTCTAAGGAACCATGATATCTGCTGGTCAGATCATGTAAGATATTTAGGTGGCGTGTTAGACAAAACATACCAAATTGACGTTAAACAAAGTAAACTTATTGATAAAAATAAATTATCTTTTTATAAGTAGAAGGTCAACCTTAAATCTGGGAAATAAGCTCGTTACATTTAAGGTTATATTTCAAGCAGTTGTACTCAATGTGCGCGAACCCATATTAGTAAATTACAAGTTGCTCAAAACAAAATCCTAAAAATTATCTTAAACCTACCATAGCATTTCTCCACTACATAGGATAGCTAGCACATCGGTAGTTAGCTCGTAAGGTTTAGGGTTTAGGGTAGAGCTTAGAATAAGTGTATAGTAGGTTAGGTTTAAACAACCTTCATTGGGCTTTTGTAATTTTTTTTATTAAAAAGCGATATTAGCTCTCTTGGATCAAGGATCGGTCAGATTTGCCGGATAATTACGTGTGTACCCTTTGCAATATACCAATCTTAAGGAATGCTTGTTTAATTTCCAGCTGAGTTATGTACCGATTCTCGCTAGCTCATAGGCTCTACAATTGCTCGCAATGTTATTATGCCCCGGAACCCAATACGTTAAAGCGCTCACCTATGTCATTCAGAGTTGAGCAGCATTTTCTGGCAGTTAAAAGAGGTCATGTACACTCCTGTCTGAAAATACTACTCAAATCTGACAAACGAAACGAAATGCTTAGGTCCAGGTGTTCCAAATAGATACCTT
Source organism: Leptarthrus brevirostris (assembly GCA_964036015.1). NCBI lineage: Eukaryota > Metazoa > Arthropoda > Insecta > Diptera > Asilidae > Leptarthrus > Leptarthrus brevirostris. The sequence continues at coordinate 145,641,949 of OZ038373.1, read as the reverse complement.
TACACACTTTACCTTCTAACTTGGAACCATGTAAAGTTGGAATGATTTTCCCCATTGAGGGGGGCACCTCCATTCCTTCCTAGTAGGAATAGAGGAACCGAATTTGGCATTTAAAGGGGGTTGGGTATGGTATATTCAATATTATTTGTTATTTCACCGTCGACGTCTGGGCTGAATTGAACCTGATGGGAGTCCAGGATGCGGTTTGCTTACCGAAAAGATCCATCGGCAAATGGTGGTGAATGGTACTAAGGGCTCTATTGCTTCTGGTGGATCATTTTATCCAGTGCCGGCCGCCACACAGCTACCCCGTAAGTAAGTGTAGGCCTCATAACGCTGACATAGAGCCAGTACACAATGCACGGTTCCATGCAGCATCTTTTGCCTATTACTCGAATACAGCGCTACTGTTGCTTTACGTACTATTTTTTCGATGAAAGGTTTTCAGCTAAATTTTTTTATCCAGAACAAGGCCTAGATATTTAGTTTGGTCACCCAGTTTCAGTTTGACATCATTACATATTGGGCAGTCGATAGGAGGAGCTCTATTGTTTCCATGAGAAGAGTCTCAATTTCGTTTTTTCCGGTTTTATGCCTGGACCATACTTGATATTCCAGGAAGATACTTTGGAGAGATCATGTTGCGATACCTCAGCTAAGAGATTAGAATGCTTGCCAGAGATAACCAGGACAATGTCATCTGCGTCGATGCGATATTCTTAAGGCCGGAATGTTCCAGATCTAGGATTTTAAGCAACACTTAAATAAGATAATAAGTTTTTTCGTTGCAACTGTGTGCATGAGAAGACATTTCGCAACAGGAGTTGAGCAAACATGTGTTGTCCTAAAGGAACTCGATTCAAACTAAACCACAAGACTTTCTTTAGGGTATTGAAAGTTTAGTACGCTTACTTTTGCGTTGTTTTAAAATTTATTCTAAAACATTGGTCTAATTATAGAAAAAAACTCAACTGCAATGAAACGCCTTACAAAATTTCCATTATAATAAACAAAGTTGTGTATCTTCATCTTTACCTACTGCTTTAGATTATGTGTATATGTATTATATGGATATAATCATATCATATTGGAATAATAAATCAGATATTTTCTATTTATCCTAAGATAAAATTAAAGGACACTAAATTCTAATAATGTTAAAACATGTGCCGGGGGACGTAACCTAAAATCAATAAGTACTTTTAAATATTCTATAAGGCACGTCCAGAAAGTAAGAGCAATGAGCCTCTGACGATCAAAGGGATTTTTTTATTACTTTGGCAGCATTGCTTTCAAAAGAAAGCTCATGGTAATAAAATGAGTTGATTCTAAACTCTTGTTGTAGTAACGTCTTGAGCGTCCCGATTCCGAATCCGCCAGCTTTGTGGGACCGAAAAGGAACTCTCATTGAATACTCGTATTTGCCACAGAGGGAAACAATTTAAACAGGAATGCTAAGGAGGGGAGTAAGTTTATTGCAAGACAATGCACGTCCCCACACATCCCATGTTACAACGCAACTCTTGGACTCATTCGGTTGGGACATTACCAACCATCCAGCTTATAGCCCCGATCTGGTGCCATGAAAGTTTCATCTTTTAACTCTCTGAAGTTGTTTATAGGTGGAAAAATTTTCGGCCGACGACGACGTCAAACAATGGGCACGAGAATTGGCTGGAGACTTCTTCGACGTAGGTATGAAAAAGCTCGTCCCACGACTCACACAGTGCGATCGTTACGTGGAAAAATAGCGTGAACAAACACCTCTAAAATTGTCTTTCTTTAAATACACTGTCTCTTAAATTTTTAAAAAATTCACATTTTATGGACGTGCCTCGTATATTCCAGTGGAAATGTACTTGTTACCTGGAAAGGATCTGTCTCACAAAGGAATTCTCTTAGGCATATATATTTAAAAAAACCACACTTCTTTTAAGAAAATTTTACAAAACAAATCATCCTTACCTGATGTACGAAAACGTCCTGACCACTATCAGTCGGCCTGATAAATCCCCAACCTTTAGCTACATTAAACCATTTGCATTTGCCCAGACGAACGCCTTGAGTCTCAGTTATGTTGATTTCTGAAAAAAATATGAAAGGCCGCTGTAATTAAATATCAATTGATAGTGGTAAAGAAATGCCAAGGGTGTTGAGTCCTGTCCGGTTTAAGAATGGCAGTAAAGAAAAGGATGTCTGGTTGCAAGCACAGCAACATAAATTGTATTTAGGGTAAAGGTAGGGTAGTAGGTAGTTAAAGAAAAGGGTATTGTGAACATGTTTTTGTTACACACTCAACACAATCTTATATGGATTTGGGACAACACAATAGAAACCGAAATCCTTTTATGAGAACAATTTCAATGTGGAGTGGAAGGTGTGGAATTTCTGTCAGGAGATTATTTTTTAAGCCTTTGCATATCAAATGGGACATTAAAAAATATGAACACTTCAAGGCTCACACCTATTGCTAGCTCCACTTAGGCAGGTATAGGAACACGATAAAAGAAAAAGAAAATTACATACACATATTATATGTTTCCATTTTTAATTGTAGAATAGAGTAAAAGAATGTTTGTGTTGTGATACTCGTATATGTTTATTTATTGTAGAGATAATATATGTATATCCCCAGTAATTACATAACGAAAATTGATTGAAAGATACACAAGTTTTACCATGATGCTAGTTCGGCAGCGTACTTCACACAGAAAGAAAGATTCATTGAAATTGGGCTACGCATTACGATTAAGCCGAGTGTTCCCTCTGTTCCACATCCTCACTCTAGGCACAATTTTTTTTATTATAGTATCACTGAGGAAACGTAATTTGTTAGAGAGAATCAAAGTAATCTAAATCGGTCTACGCGTTACGAACTCCAGCTCCACCACTTCCCTCTAACCAAAAATTGAAAGTTCTTTTATAGTTATTGTGGAGAAACATACTCTAGACAAGAAGAGAAGAATCATCCAAATCGGTCTACGCAGTACGATTCCGCCCCCACCGGGCCCTCGCCACAAAATTTTTGACATAGGAACGGGAGGACTTACTTTACAGAACAAGGGAGGAATCATCGAAATCGACCCACGTGTTACGAAGTTAGGCTCCACCCCACCCTCCACGTCACTAGGTGCAAAAATTGTTCGTAGTAGGTATCAATTGGAGAACATACTGAATTCAACCATAGAAAAAATCCTGCGAAATAATACATAAATTTCGAAGTTGGGTTCCTCATCCACACAATTTTTGAAATGGTATCAATTATTACTGTATACAAAAAAAAACCTCTATTTTGGTCCATGCGATATGAAGTTAGGCTACCCCTAAACCACACTCCAAAATTTTTTCATTGTATCAATAGCGGAACATACTATAAACAATAAATCGGTCCGGTCGAGGAACAAACTTTATTCAACACAAAAAAAATCTTCCAATACGACGCGTTACGAAGCTAGGCTACCTTCTTCCACCCCCGCCCTAGGTCCAACATTTTTCTCATAGTAACATTAGGGGAAGAGACTCTTTACGGTGTTTACATAAGGCGCCCCTAAATAAGTGTTCTGATAGGTCCCTTCTAGGCAAACAAAAAGTTGAAATAAGGGGGGGGGGGGGGGTCAACTAAACGGTTTGGGAATTAATTAATAATTTTGAAATTTCGATGAACATTTTATTTTTATCTTTTAATTTACTCTCCAAAATTGTCAACAATGTGACCTAACTCCTACCCTACGAAGAAAAAACTAAACGGAACGGCTATAAACGCAATTTTCTGACGCATCTCTCAACTCCTAACACACTTTCCACTACAAACACATTTTGAGCATGGCCGTAGTAAATTTTTTTTCTAGGTAAATTTGCGAAAAATATTACTTTAAGTACAATAGACCCCAAAAATATTATATTTACGACGTCTCTGCGCCAAATTAAGCCAAGTTCAAGCTAAATAAAAAAAAATTTGCCAAATGTAAACAATAACAAAAATGAATTTCCCTTACTACTTTTAATTAAAATTGTTTAGTAATTAACTTTGTTTACCCACAGACGTTTCACAGAGGTACACCACAGGAGGAAGTATTGTCACCCCTGCTTTGGAACATCTCTCTAAACAAAATCCCCAAATCTCTCGTCAGTAAAGGCAGTAGCGTACGCAGACGACATAGTCTTGCTGACAAAAGGAAAGTTCCTACAAACGGTCAGTGATGTTATGAGCTCTGCTTTGACAGACATATCAAGATGGGCAGAGGACAACGGTCTTACTATAAACCCCCGTAAGACAGAATTGGTCCTGTTCACAAAGAAATACAAACTACCTATTTGGAAACAACCAAAACTTGAAGGTAGTGCCCTCAAACTCTCCTCAGAAGCCAAGTTCCTGGGCGTCATATTCGATTCCAAATTGAATTGGAGACGGAATATGGAAGAGAGGATGAAGAAAGGACTCAATGCGTTCTATGCTTGCAAGAAAACCTTTGGTAAGAAATGGGGCATGAAACCGCACATTGTACACTGGATGTACACAGCGATCGTCAGGCCTATTCTTACCCATGGGTCAATTGTTTGGTGGGATGCATTAAATAAGATATCTCACCTTAAGTTTTTAGCAAAGGTGCAAAGGCTCGCGTGCTTGGGAACAACAGGTGCAATAAAATCCCCACCACAAGCTGGTTTGGAAGCCATTTTACACCTTCAACTCATAGAACTCCACACGAAAAGAATGGCAACCCTGGCAGCCCTCAGACTCAGAGAAAACAGCCAATGGTTACCACAGAATTTTGGACATGCAGTCATACTGAACTTCTTTAATCAAAATGGGTTGCACCCCTCAACTATATGAAGCCACAATATGACTTTAGAAAACCCTTTTCCGTTATCATACCTAATAGAGAAGATTGGAAGCATCCTGAAAACATAATTAAAGGAACTGCCATCTTCGCAGATGGATCGAAAACGGAAAGGGGGATTGGAGCTGGAGTTTTCTCGGAAGCGCTGCAAATGAGTAAGTCGTATAGACTCACCAACGAATGCAGCATCTTCCAAGCGGAAATATACGCTATAATGAAAGCTGCACTGATTGTCCAAGAAAAACAGATTTCAACAACTGAGATCACTATTTGTGTGGACAGTCAAGCAGCACTCAAGGCGCTGAACTCCAACGTGATAAAGTCAGAATGTGTGAAAGATTGTATCAGGGCTCTTAGAAATATTTCACAACATACGCTTAGGCTCTGCTGGGTTCCAGGACATGTCGGTATAGCGGGTAACGAAAAAGCCGACGAACTGGCCAAAAATGGTTCAAGTACAGATATAGACATGCCGGTGGAAAGGGTGCACCCTCCCCTTAATACAGCAAAAAGTCAAATTGATAGACATTGCTCCAACATGACTTCGGAACGGTGGAAAAATATTCTATTGAAATATACCTATTGAAGAAACTTACGTATGAAATGATATCCCGGGCAATCGGCGATCGATTTTCACAATTTTGCACAATGCACGAGATTTTATTTAGTTTATTTTACACCGAAAACAACTTTCACTTTTATAATGTTTCAGTTTATTAAGTTTATCTCACAAATTAACACACTTTGAATATATTTTATTCAATCTTCTTCTTGTTGACGAAATTAAAGTCGCCCTTTCGTCCCCCATACTTCCTCCACAAACGAGATGGCTCACTCACGTACAGGATTTTTACACGGTATAGCCGTTCCCTTTAGTTATTTCTTCGTAGCTCCTACCATTGCAGGTACAGTCACTTTTACAATTAATATAAGGGTTTCTTATTTTTTTTAAATTGCTCATCTTATTACCTTTTCAAATAGGTACAACATATCATGGTGAGCAAGGATTAGAAAAACCTCTTCCTTAAAAGTCCCTGACTGCTTAATTATTTTATTGCACTGTAGTTATGGAATTCGTAAAATAAACAAAATTTCGAAGACAAAGGGTCGGCGTTCTGTTACTGACATTCAACGGAAATTTCGCTATAATAGTAGGCCAGTCAGCAAGAATATTGATTATTGTTAAAAATAACAATTTGATAAGCTGTCTTCCTATATTGATAAGATTTTGGAAATATACCCCTCTTCTGAAATCGTTCTTGCTGGCGACGTCCACAACACACAGTGGCTCAGGCATTCTTCTACCACAAGCCCGTCTGGAAGACACGTCGGGTTATTTAGTGAGTCTTTTAATTTACAACAACTGGTTGAGTGTCCGACTCGTGTTCCTGATACTTTGGAGCACAACGCGCATCTTTTGGATCTATTTCTAACATTGCATCCAGAAAATTACTCGGTTTCGGTAACTGCTCCGTTGGGTAATTCGGACCATTGTCTTATCTCTGCCCAATTCTCCATCTCCTCTCTGACAACCACTAACCTAAACTCCACCAAACGATTAATGTGGCATTATAAAAATGCTGATTGACCGGGACTTATTAAATATCTCAGAGAGCTGGATTGGTGTGATTGCTTTTCAATGAGAGACGATAACAGAAGCACCGATTATATCTTGAACAGCCTATTGTTTGGAATGCATCACTTTATTCCTCATAGCTTCAAGAACATCAAACCAACTAACAGCAATTGGTGTATATAGAGATGCGCGGAATATTTGCAATTCAGTAAGTTCAATTTCGACCAGAGCGTTAGACGGAAGGTATTTTCTACTCAAAAGGATAGTAAGGGCTTCTGGTCTTTAGTAAAACCGTAAAGAACAATTTCACCTGTTCGTCAACACCACCACTCATTAATAATGGGAATGTTTTTACTAAATCATTGGACAATGCCAAAATGTTTGCTGCTAATTCGTACTTGACACCTTCATCGCAGCCACTTCCATCTCCTTCAGAGCGCACTAGTAGGCACATGGAAACTTGCTCATGTCCAGCCGATACTTAAAAAAGGAGAGGTATCCGACCCCTCTAACTACAGATCAATTGCACTAACCTCGATCATATCTAAAGTTTTTCAATCACCCATTAACTCTCAGTTGTTGAAATATCTAGAAAATAACCATCTCATCCGGGGCGAACACACCGCATTGTCCGCGTTAGACAAAGTCCAGCGTAAGGCTATGAAACTTATTAGCCGACGAACTAGTGAGGATTGGCACTGTTCGTCCCGACTCGGACATTAACCACCGGCCGCTGGCCACTTATATACCGGAAATTTCACAGGAATCCCTCAGGATTGCAAACGCCATATAGTAGGAGGAAAACACCTACCAGATAACCCGACAAATATTGCCACAGCTTGACCCTAAAGGGTCAAGAAAGCTTATATCACTCGAACATAAGTTAATTAGCGTCATCGTGGTAATTATTTCGGACCACTGTCTCATAGGCAGACACACCGATAGACTTGGTGCGCCTTCTTGTTAGAGTTGCCAAGATTGAGAGGAAGAGGAAACCATACTCCACCTCCTCTGCAACTGCCCGGCCCTAGCCAACTGTAGTAAACGGCTTTTGGGATCCCCATTTTTTGAAGAGTTAACCGAAATAGGCTCCACTGACGTCAGGAGCTCTAAATGGTTCCCGGATACTTGATAAGGCGCCCCGAGAACTACATTACACTGGTAAAAGATAACAAGCTCGGTTCACAGATAATAATTAGGTAGGCTCTCCTCTTTTCCTAGGGGTTAAATGGGGTCTGAAAATATAGCCTCAACTGTGGTCTCACAATGGGCCACTTTGGCTTAAGTGTGCCTTTTTGGACAGCCACTTTAACCTGACCTAATATTGGAATTGCTTAAATCTACAACTAAGTCTAAACGGGTATTAATACCCGACCGAATGTTTACGTCCTTTTTTTAAACGTGTATTGTTACCCCACCGGACGGTTAAGTGTTAATTACCCCTTTATGGTGGCCATCACTACTCTCAACCTCCTGTCGAAGAAACTCGTGAGTTGTCGATTATTTTATTTTGTTTATTACTTTCTAAATAATTAAATATTTTGAGTTTACCCCTTCACACACCTATCACAAGCAACAAGTTGGTAAGTAGCGGTGCACCTTATTACAAATCACTCTTCATTTGTTTAGGAAAGGGGAATTCTAAATAATTCAATTCTATATAAATATGCACATAATTAAACAAAAAAGAATCTTATCTTATATCGTACCTAGTCCTTAACCACTTCAACATATTCTCTTCATTCTGTAAAACTTTAATTGCTTTGTTTCCCATACGTAAAACAAGATTTCAGTGAACCGGAAAAAATCAAAAAAACAAGTTGGTGAAAGGAAATTTTTTTCCTGTCTTCACTTTTTCTTTTCTATCCAAGGTACTCGTAAAATGAAATCAAAGAATTTCTAAACACCCTTTCCTTTGAGCTAAATGAGCCTATAAGTTTTCTTTCAAACACAGTACTGCATAAAAAAGAGTAGTCATTGAAGAGTGCTCGGCTTGAAATCCAGATTTATTCCTATTACCAGAGTTTCCCCACCAAGTAATGCCGTTTAAGTTTAAATGTGCTGAAATTTCTTATATAAAGAAAGCGGGAATCTGTTCCTGTGGGAACATCATCAAAATTTTGTTGTGCAATACCTATTTAACGTTTTATGACTATGTAAAAGGTTTGAAAATTAACAATTCCAATTTGATACAAAATATGGCGGATGTCTTAAAGGATATTGATTTTGTGTCATTTCCACCATTTTTAGAATAAGTTTGAACCCCTCATTGGAAGGGAAGTTCCACCCTCGCGGACGAAAAGCTTTGCGTGGTTCACGCTACCCACCAATTCAGTTGCGTGAGAAGGCGTAATTCAATACTCCGGGGGATAAAAAACGAATGAATTATGGTGGAGGTAAACCAATGAGAATTTTTTAGGTTTAAAAAACTTACCCCCTTTGGACACCATCGAGTCCGATCCGGAAATGCCTGTCGATGTGCTAGCGGCATCGGTTCTACTTGTTATCCTATTACTTTCATCTTGCGTTTCAATGGCGGAATTGTTTTCATTCTCGTGAGATCCGGATGTGGAATTAATTGTCATTTTGGCAGTAGAATTTAAACCTATATCACCACTATCATTGACAAAAGTCTCAAATCATACACTCAAGTTCTTTTGATCATTTTTACTAACGCGTACACTTTAACTTGTTCTACTTAAGGGATGGTAATATCAAAATTTAATTGCACGCTGAAATAAATCTAATTCCTGGTCACATAGTCAAAAATCCCGAACATGCTTGTAAACATTCCTTTCGCACGCACTACCGACGTAAATCCTTTGCTGATGTAACGCAAACTGTTTTCCAAAATTTTTTCCAGGAATCGAAAGGCCTAATTCCGTTTTTCGGGTTTGCCTTGAGACCATTTATGTAGTTTTATGTGTGTATTTCTTTGGGACAACGTGCAAGTGAGATAGTAAGAATAGGGCATTGAACAGGCCTCGCACAAAAAATTTCTTAGATGTCCCGTCCCGTGACCCTTATCTGGAATGCGAGTTTTTCTACGCGTAAAGTGCGTACGGGGACGACTGAGATATAAAATAGTTTACCTAAATAAGAGCGCGGGAGCCAATGCATTTAGGTAGAGTTCATTCACAGCATTTATCGGTTAATATAGTATGAGGTCAGATGCATGAACTGTTATGCTGGTTCGTAGTGAGAAATTATTTTCTTCAAGATTTCTGTTACCATGCCCATGTCCTATTGTTTGAATTATACCAAAAGTGCTGCAGTCTTTTTAACGCACCTTGTCGAAAAAGTACAAAGTGGTAAGTGGTAACACAACCACAGATTATTTCTTTAGAGTAATTATAATGAATGGTGTAATTATTGTTTGATTACGATTAAAATTCATATTTTATTATTATCATTTCAGATGATTTACAATTCATTTGGGTTGTAGATTTTACTGCAGATTAAATGCAAAATTACATATCGACTAAAGCCTGGTATTGTGTTCATTTTATGTTTATATGTATGTTTATATTTTGTGTTTCACAGCTTAGTCAAATAAATTTGTTGACCGAAATGTGTGATGATTGTATATGGACGAAGATATGATCCTGGTCAGATATCTCTGAAGCTAAAACATACAATTTTTAGCTGCTAAAAACACAATATCGCGTTTTGGCGAAATATTTAGCAACAAAATTTCGCAGCTAAATTTCCATACAAAATTTAGCCGCTAAATGAACACAATACCGGGCTTAACACAGGCATATGTCCTATAGTAAAGTATTAATATAGTTTATATTTTAATAAGGACTACTAGAAGCGGTTATTAGCTAGTTTAGGTGTCACAGCTCCGATGACTTTGAAAGTTTAGTATTCGTCATCCCGAACAAGAATATATATACATATATATACTTATTGGGACGGAAATCATAGGTTTTTTATGTTGAAGTTTTGAATACGTGTTTCATCTATTTGTCATGCTTATTCATGAATTGCCATAAAACTATAAAAAAAATAGGCAGTGTCTATTCGCCTCGTTTATGTTGGCGGTGAAGGGGGGTGGCAGCCCCCCCAGTTAATAAAGCAACTAAAAGCCTAATTAAAACACCTCTTCCTCCCAGAAAGTTTAATAAAAAGTTGACGGAACGTGTTGTTTTATGGCTACTTTTGACAATCATGTCGTACATTTGCAACATAAAAAACTATGCTTCATTCCAATAAGTATATATATTCTTGCCCAATAAGTGTATATATTCTTGTTCAGGTCATCGGAGCTGTGACACCTAAACTAGATAATTACCGCAGAAACTTATTAAAACTCACGTACATAATACAGGGTGTTTCAGATCTGACGTGCCAAAATAAGTGGTGTGATAGATCTCACCTAGACAAAAAAAAAAATTGTATTGGGGGTGAACTCTCAACCGTTTGGGAGTTACAGGGTGCTTCATAAATTTCAGTTTTTCATGGTATACGCATTACTCTTTTATTTTTATCTCTTCATCTACCCAACACAGCCACATGAAACAAACGCTAAAAAATAACTATCCTAATGACCTGTCCAAAAATGTCAACTACTACCACTGCACGTACGGCAGTCACGGCCAAAATTGAAAAAAATGTTTTGAAATTACTAAAATTTCAGCATTATCCCAAATTTTCTCCGAAATTTATGTAATTAGTATACCTCTTTTTTATTTTCATTGGATTGCCCGTCTAATTACCTTTCCAAAAAAGTGCAACATATCCACGTAGGGAAAGTATTCAGCAATTTATACGTAGAAATCCTACCGGAGAATATTATAAAAATCAACAAAATAAAAAAATTTAACTAATACTAACTCAAAACTTTTTTTATTGAGTTTAAAAATAATTACAATTAATCTTGATAAGTAACAAGTAAAAATGTCCACCGCAACTTTCGATGCATTTCAACAACCTCCTTCTAAGTCCCTCTCTAAGGCGTATTGCAGCCAGCCTCTCCCGTATTTTCGTCGCTGCATTCCCAATTTGGCAAACTAAATCCTCCCTATTGTTAAGTGGGCTTGAATAAACTTCATACTTCATTGTTCCCCATAAGAAAAAGTCCAATGTGGTAAGGTATGCAGATCCAGCAGGCCAAGGAATCGGTTCACCTCGTCCAATCCGGTTAGGAAATTTTTCACTTAGTATTACCTTCATAATGATAGCCACATGCGCTGTTACTCCATCGTGTTGGTGAAACATTCACCTAAGATTATCCATAGGGTTCTCCTCTATTAGATCTGGCAGTCTATTGTCCAAAAAGTCCGCATAAAATTCACTATTAAGCACTTACGGCAAAATGAATACCAAATGAATACCAAATGGTTCCCGATGATACCAGCCCAAACATTGACACTAAATCTCTGCTGGAATAAGGTCACCTGTGCCCTCTGTGGATTACTGTTCGACCAGTTATGGAGGTTATGGAAGTTCCTGATATCATTCCTGCTGAATTGACATTCATCTGTCCACCGAATTCGGTCCAGAAACGCCCTATCGTCAATGTCGCGTTCCAGAAGCCAAGTGCTAAATTTGAGTTTTCTCTCGGAGTCTCCTTCCAGTAGTCCTTGGGCAGAGGTGATGATGGTATGGACGTAATCCCCTCGATGAATAACCCTCCAAGCCTTAGATGACAGCAATCCTAATGGAATTGGATTCACTCGTACTTATTTGAACGCACTCAGCGGGTTTCTTTTTGTGGAGCTCTGTCTGATGTTATTTTTAACACTTCCGGTGTACCGCAGGGCTCCCACCTCGGGCCATTGTTATTTATAATTTATATCAATGACGTATCTACGATTCTGTCTCACTCAAATATTCTTTGTTATGCCGACGACACTTAAGTTATTTCGCACTGTGTCTGCCAATGCGTATTGCCTAATTTTAAATTCTGACTTGGACGTCTTTCAGAATTGGTGTTCCATTAATGACAATCCCCTAAATATCGGATCGAGGATCTTTTTGATGCCATAGTCAACAAGGCTAATATGACTTTTGGTTTCGTGAAGAGGTGGTCAAAGGAATTTGATGAACCTTACATTACAAAGCTTTTATATTGCACTTTTGTCAGGTCTATCCTGGAATATACCTCTCCAGTCTGGTCACCGCTCTATGTGACACATATCAATCGCTTTATAGCTGTTCAACGGAGGTTCGTTAGGTTCGCTCTTCGAGGCCTTCCTTGGGATAACTCCCGTATATTGCCTCCACTTGTAAAGAGACGACATAGCGCCAGGATCCTTTTTGCTTTCTACTGCATTCGGGGGTCTATAGACTCTTCTGTTCTATTGGCTTGTTTTGGCATGTCGGTTCCGGCTCGCTCCATGAGGAATCACGACTTTCTCCAGTTACCTTTTCATCGCACTAATTATGGATTAAATGAGCCTATCACATCGATATCGCGATTTTTTAATTCCTCTTTGCATTGATTTTCATCTATCGCGAAATCTAGTGAGGAGTCAGCTTTGTTGAGGTTACTTTTTACTTTACAATTTGTGTACTTTCTGATTTTTATATACCTTTTATACACCTTAGCCCTTTTATTTTCTGTATATATATTCTCTCATTATCTTTGATTTTATATAGTTTATTATATTGTTCTTATTTAGTGTTTTTGTAGTAATCAGCACTTGTAAATAAATAAAATAAGTTATTCTTTAACTCCTCTCAATTAAACTAAAAAGTAAACTGCAACATTCCCAATATGGAGAATAAGTAGTATTGATAAAAAAAATATCAAATCAGCACGCTCACCTTGTTTGTATCCTGTCATTTTCGATAAATTGCCACTTCATTTGATGTATACAATAGATCTGTCAATCAACTGTCGCAGGACACTTACCAAGTGGACAGAAGATATGCAAAAGTTGAGTTTTTGCAGTACCCTGTCAATGACTAATTGGAATAGATTTTAGGGTGCAAATCTATACATTTACAATGCAAATGTTAATTTTAACGGCAAGGACTAAGGACCCTAGTTTTTGGTACATGAACTACCTTGCATATAAATACAGTCTAACGGGAGACTACGAAAACCTTTGTTAAGTGTTCTTTTCTGTACCCGAAAACACACACCACGTGCTGACTTAAATCCTATTAATGACCCCAAGAAAATGATGCAAGTTTCGATAGTTTTTACGGTTCACAAAAAAACTAAATCTAAAAATAATCCGAAAATGTACAGGATTCAATTCTATAGGCAATACTTCCGGCTTGTGCCTATTTTTTATGCATTGAAACTGACCAGCAGTTGCTGCAGATTTAGATAAAAAGTGCCTATTGTACTTACTTATTCATATTGGCCGACATGAGATGACCCTTCGACCTTCTCAAATTTAGTTCGATACAAAATTATTTTCCTTTTCATGTTATCGAAATCTGCCAGGGCGTGCGCTCTTTCCCATTACGATGGAGATAATGGACATGATTCTCCCTTAAATTTCACAATTCAATCAGAGACATGTCACGCACCCACATCACTTGTCTAAGTTTCGTACTGCGAATTTGATAGATGAGTTCAGATTTCATATTTTGATGAGTCATGCTAATTTTAAGAGAGCATTCATGAATCCATGATCCTTGTCCCAAGCAGTATGGAAGCAATTTTTCAGGATACAGCTTCCGAAAGAAAATATTTTATGTTTTATGTATGTTTAAGTCCCGCTTTCATATAAAATTGTACTTTATTGTATTTTATGCTTTTAGTTAGGAAAAGATTCAATTAGAGTTTTTACGGACTTTTCTGTCCAACATTTTTACATATAAATAGTTGTAGTTACAAACAGGGTCGAACTGGCCATAGAGTAAGCCTAGCCTTCGCGGGTAGGGCTCGGACTGTGATTCGAATAGGTAGTCACTATTCGAATATTCGCATGTCTCGAATAATTAGCGAATACACGAATAATATTCGAATACACGAATTATTCGTGGTATTCGAATATACTTATCCGAATAATAACTATTCGTGCTATTCGAATATATTGTATTCGAATAATTTTCAATTTTAAAAGCATTCAAATCGTATTTTATACTATTCAGATTGAATTTATCGCATCGCTACCGTATCAGTCAGAAAGTCAGTTATTTGGCTGTCTTTTCCGTGAATATAGCGTTAATGGTTCCACAGTGGAGAAGTGGTTGATCCATTATTAAATTGCTTGGCGCAAATCTTGCATGCTGCTGACTTCCGGTCTTCAGACCGATCAAAATGGACCCACAGGATACTTTTGTGTTCCGTAGGCGTACCGGTACTCATTATCACACTAAGTAAACTGAACGCTATCTTCGACGCAGACTGATTTGAACTGACGATGAGCGAGCACAAGTTGCAGTCTTAGAGTATATAACTATAAGGAGAGGCCCTTAAGCCTTAAAAACCTCGGCACTTGGCTTGATGTAGTTGAATCGTTAAGTTGTGTTTGTTTTCGTCATGGCAGTAGTAAAACAGCTTAAAATACACTGTCTACACTTTAAAAAGTTGAAAGCTATTAGCTTTAAAGTTCGCTAATATATTACACTAAACAGGATAGTAGAAAAAACTCGAAACTTTATGTTTAATTACAAAACAAAATTGTAAACCATTGGACAATTCACGGTTATCATTTTGACAGTTCGCAAACTAAGGAGAAGAGCTCTCCGTCCTCACCTCGCCTAAAGGAAAAGTGCCGATCACACGTACATGGTTTCACAGATGAGGGCCTTTCCTGTTGTTATATATTCTAAGTGTTGGATAAACAACAATAATACTGTCGCTGAGATATTGCGCAATTACATCATCTCAAAGTGCGCAAAATTCTCGATCTTTTAATCAAGCATAAAATCTGTTCTGTTGTACTAACAAGTGAAATGTGAACGTCCACGGTAAAGGGTGGTGAAAGAACGGGGGGGGGGGGGGAGGGGGGGAGGGGGGGAATAACCTAAAATTCGGACGTCTATTGTTGATGATCCCTTATTTTCAGATATGATGGAATATAAATATGTGGAGTAAAATACGGTTTATATTGTAATATTCGTGGATTTGCGAATATTCGAATAATATTCGTCGTATTCGCATATTCGCACTATTCGGTATTCGAATAATATTCGCACTATTCGTTATCCACTCGAATTATTCGAATACCGAATACACTATTCGAATATTCGAATACTATTGGAATATTCGAATACTATTCGAATATGCGAATACGCGAATAGCCCGAGCCCTATTCGCGGGCCCCACAGGAAGGAAAAATTTTCGGTCCGTAATATTTTACTTGTGATGATTATTTATCATTTAAACAAATTTGCCTTTGCTAACAGCAAAAAAGAAAGGAAATGTTAAACAACGTTTTAAGCAAAAAAATTTGCAAGAGATTTCCAATAGACGTCTCGTCCTGAAAAGAATCATTGATATAATAATATTTATATCTAAGCAAGGCATCGCTTATCGTGGAAAAAGTGAGGCCTTGTACTCCTTGAGGGATATCGATGAGAGTCACAACCAGAATCACGGAAACTTTTTTAATTTATTTGTCCTATAATCGAAGTACGATCCGGTTCTGAAGACCCATATAAGACCCAGTAAAAAAAGAAGAGAATCAGTAAAAGGTAAAGATAGACGTAGTCTCGTAACCTTCATTTGAAAAAACATAATAAATAAATTAATAAATATATGCGCACGTAAAGTCAAACAAGAGATAAACAAAGAAATCCACGAGGCGAAATCTTTTAGCCTTCATATTGATTCTCGTCAGGATGTTGGCGTTATCGATGAGGCTGAAATTTGCGTTCGTTATGTTAAGAATGGAATCCCACAAGAGCGGGCGGTCAGCATGATGCCAGTACGGAAATCAACAAGCGAAGCTTACCGAGCACTTATAACCTCAGAATTAACTCATATAGGCTTGAATCTGCAAGACCTTATCAGCGTGTCTTTTGATGGCGCAGGCAATATGGCAGGCCGATATCTTGGTCTTCAAGCTAAAACCAAACTTAATTTTCATGCAATGTTGCGCATGTTTTGAATTTGGTATTGGCAGGCGTCACGTCAACAAAGAATTTATTCGGACTCTTGGATTCTACAAGTGTGTTTATTCACGAATCAAGCGCAACTCTGTTTGGGTGGAGAAAATCGCGGAAATGACAGCTGGTAGAGACAAAGGCTTGACCAGCATCATGGAGAAAACTCGATACGTTGCATTGATAAAGACCCTATGTGCCATAGCTTCGAAAAGGTATTGATGGATTCCTTTCTGAATTTGAAACTATTCTCACAGCCATAACATTCAAGAAAATCTTCGATTTGTCAACCCCGGTAAGCAAATATCTTCAAACTCCTACACTAGACTACCTTAAAGCTTGGGGACTTATTAAAAGTTTGGAAAATAATTTGCGGAAATAATTAGATCTTTTTGATGACGTTTCAAGTTCAAGAATTAATTCAAGCCGACGACATTGATGTTGAAATACAGAGCACGCTGCCTTACAGATAACATCTAGGAAATCGAAACAGCACGAGGAGTTATGCCAGGACGAAGTGGAACTACTATCTGCTGACCCAAAGAGATACTTTTGCATAACTACGTACAAATTCATCACCAACAATGCTTTGGTAAAAATTGATGAAAAATGCAACTGTAACGAGCATTTAATGAAGGATGCCAGCTGCTTGGATCCGAAAAACTTCAACCAAATTGACAAAAACGGAATTCCTAATAGTGCATTATATTCAATCGCATCAACGACGATCGAAAACTGCTTTCAAAGGAACCCGAATCTTTTTCACAAAGTTTTAATGAACTTTCTAAAACGATTTGGGACGAACACGTTCCACCTACGCAGCAACACGCAAATGATTCAGATTCTCAGAGAAAGAAAGAAGATGAAAAGCAGGAAGCGATCGGCGAAGATAGTTTAGATCAAACAGCAAAGACTGCGGTTTGTTTATCTCGAAAAGATTCGGAAGCCTGCCAAAGTTGCATATCATGTGCATGTAAACTTTTGTCCCACTATTACATGCACATCAGTACGTACTGCAACTTATGCGTCGACTATTGTGTGATTCTCACAATCTCGTTTACGCAAGTAACTTGCGAAAGACGATTTTCCGTACTGAAGAGCATAAAGACGAGGCTTCGCTCTCAACTGTGGCAAGAACTGTCGGACTCGTTGATTATCCTAAAAAAGAGAGTCGGATCTCATCAAAGATGACGAGTATAGCAACTTTTACGAAGGAGTTATAGATAATCTAGCTGAAACTTCTCCTTTAAAAAAAATTTCGATGGGCTAGGCAATAAAGCAGAGAGGTTCCAGTTAAGCCGCCTATAGCCTACTTACGTACGTCAGCTTGTTAATAATCAGATAAAACCATTTTACATGAAAACTTTTGTCTTTTAAAATAAAAATGTCCAAAAATTCTTGCCTATTTGACTATCATTGTTATCTGGTTCGTTGGTTGATCTGATGGTCACCATAATCTGTACTGATGATCCTAGGCGGGCGCGGGACCTTAAAGTCGGGGCATTATGACCCCTTTGGCCAAGTCCGAGCCTGGTTACAAATATCAATAAAAATTGTTTATTCAAGTGACATTACCGTATTTGTTATTTCGTTACTTTTTTATTTATAGAAGAAATTCTCTTCTAAAAGTCGACATTTTAAACAGCTAATAGTAAATGTCAATAAATGTAAAAAAAATGAGAATAGCGTTGTATAGTTAATTAAATTGTTATTATTTCCCTTTTTGGTGTTACTAGTCCAGGAGGTCGGTTAAAACCTACGAGGAAGTCACTAAAGGAAAACAAATAATTTAAGAAAATCCTGTCAATTTTAAGCTTGTGTGAGATTTCCATGCCTACATTTTCATAAGCGCAAGGCAGGATATTAAAAAAGTATTTTATATTCGGGGGCTTTGACGCGTATTTTACAATATTGAACTTAATAATAAATTGTGACCAAGAAATTTAATATAAATATTCCTATATATATATATATATATTTATACAAAATACACTTGGGTGCAATAAAATCGGGGCTACCTTGCACTTTTGACTTTGAAGACAATTTTTTCACGGGCTACTGCGTATTTGAATTATTAATATCATTCGAAAGGATATTTTATTACCTTCAAAACAAGACCAAATCCTTTGACACTCGTTTATTTTTTCCTAAGTACAGGTAGTGAGAACAAAAGCATCCCTTATTTGATCATTAGTGGAGGTATAGATACAGTGACCTTTGAAGTTATAAATACGGAATACATTCATTACTTCCAGATCTTTTGTTTATCAGCTCTCAACGAGTATAATTGTATCTTTAAAACTATAGTATCCAATTTTTAAAAAATGGATACAACTCCAGTCGTAGCATTAATTGAAGCAGGGAATTCGCGAAGTGTCTCGAAGACTCAATATGAGTCGGTCACCGGTGCAACGTGTCAACCAAAGATATCAAGAGATCTGTGACTTTGTTCGGCGACCTGGGTCAGGCCAAGTCCGGTTTACATCGAACCGAGATGATCGCTATATTGCAGTGACATCACTACGGAATCATAATCTCAACGCAGTTGAGGTGCAGCAGCAGCTCCGTAAAGTCCGAGGATGTTAGTAGGTGGACAGTGCTATAACTGGTCCTAAACTTACACCAGCTCATCGTTGGTTACGCCTTCAATTCGCACGGGAGCATGCCAAATGGACGTTGGAGCAATGGGGGGTCCGTTATGTTCTTTGATGAGAGCAGCATATGCATTCACTGTAACGATGGAAGGAGATCGGTGTGCCGGCGACTTGGTGAATGGTTCGCTCAGTGCGACCTTGTCTTCATCGATAGGCATGACGGGTCAACGTTTTTCTGGCCGAACATGTTATGCCTTACGCTGGTTTTATCGGCGAAATTTTTTTGTTAATGCATGACTATACCAGGTCACATATTGCGGCAATTGTTTGAGACTACCTTGCAGACATCGGAATTCGATCTATGTATTGGGCAGCTGGGAGCCATGACCTGAATCCCATTGAGCATATGTGGAATGAGCTCAAAAAAAGAAGAACCCGGGCCAGGGTTCCAACTGTTTCTTCCATCCAGAAGCTTAAAGAGGTACTGATAGTGGAGTGGAACAACATACCACAAGATTATATCGTACAACTTGTAACAGCGTTGACAAATTGAATGAATGAAGTTATCACAGCAAGGGGGGGGGGGAGTAGATAACACCCGATATTGAAAATAAAAATAAGAACTTTTTCAATATTGCTGTGTTTCATTTCTTGTTCTCTCCCACTTCGTGAATAGTACAACGCCTTTGATTTTAGGGTTCGGAATCCCAAACACAAAATAACTCGGCCAAAAGTTTGATCTCACTTTGAAGATAATAAATAATCCTTTCTATATAATTCATTTCTAAACACACACAAATTGTCTTCAAAGTAAAGTAATAAGTGCAATGTGGCCCGATTTCGTTGCACCCAAGTGTATATAAATTCATTTTGCCAAATATTCCCGGCTAGATATTATCTGCCGACCGTGAAAATTATATCGAAATTAACTGAAATCACAAATCAAATTAAAATTTTGATTTACATTTATTATACTTTAAAATTATAATTTAAAGTTTATTAATAAAATAATTCAAATCTTTAGAAAAGCGTCTTTTGGTAATAATTCGCCAGTGCAGAATGTACGAAAACAGCTGGAACTACAATACGCTAAGCAACAGCATAGAACCGGGGCCTTAGAATATAGAAATAATACGGAAGTACTACAAGCTTAGAAAACTTCGGCATACTTCTTTAAGTGGTGGAATGACCATTTCTTGTGTGAGTGCACTATTAAAGTAACAACAATTTAAAATTTTGGTAATGGGGTCGGGAAAAATATACAAATATCCTTAATTAACTTTTTAATAATCCACCAAGTTGCTTTCAACTATTAATCACGCACATTTTAATCTTTTAATTTAATATTTTACAAAATGATATTTTTGGCGAATTCCATTTTTCTCGCATAGGCACCAGAAAACAAAATATCGAAGATGTGTTTTTACGGCTTCTGCTAATCTCTGACCCTATTGTTTCAACAAAAAATATCAAACCGTTGTCAGCAGATGCGATTCGATTGTTGAATTTGCCCAATGTAGTAAGAAAAGCACGTGAAACTGACTGTTCCACTCTAGTAAGAATAAAATAGAACGTACTTCTTATAATGAGGCGAAAATGCTATTGTCAAAAAAAACCTATATTTATATTTTTAAATAAATGTGTGGTATATTTTTTTATTTTTATTCTTTGTAAGGTATATAGCGTCGAAATCTATCGAATTTCATTGAAATTATATTATATGTATCTTCAAATATAATCATTCATTAATTTATAAAATGCGCTATTCAGTTTTTGCAGAATTTGATAACAGATTAGTAATCAGCTACCCAAAAAACTAAAAAATGATGGAATTTTCCCAAATTGAATCAAATTCTTAAAAATACTCGTCCACTATATTGGATACGCGATTTATTTTCTGGTAAATTGAGTTCCACATTCCTTATCAGTGACCCAAAGTTATTTTGAGAAAATATATATTCGATTTTCCACTTTGTTCTTGGGAAATTTGATCCCAGATTCGTTATGAATGACCCAAATTGGATAACTTATCCGCCATTTTGTTTTTCGAAAAATTTATCCAAAATTCACCATCTTCAATATAATAATTTGCCAAATTAAATGTTTCTTCGGAAAACATGTCCGCCATATTTGATCTGCCATATTGTTTTTCGAAAATTGCATTCCGGATTTGTAATAAGCGACCCGAAAACCTCGGAGTCACGAAATGTCGTAGTAATCGGACTTCATCTTCATATTTTCACCACCTTTCAGGTATTTTGAACCACTGTGTGACGTGGGGCGTGATCTGGCAGCAACGTGACAGTGAGATGGCAGTAACATTGCTGCGATAATAATAACGGGCTGTTTGGGTTGTATTTTATTAATAGTAATAGGCTGTCGTTGTTGTGATTAATTAAAAGCAACTATCGGCGAGAACGAAGGTGTTGATATTGCTGGAGAGACTGGGGGCCTGTATTCATTCAAAAATTTCCCAGCCAAATTCAAAATTTCAATCTTAAATGGTGTTTTTTGATCCCTTTTCATTTTTTTCATGTCAGGTAGAACACTTGTTAAAAATGCTAAATCCGGCTCTTCAGAGCTCTGCAAGCGATTGAGCTATTTGGTATTTTTTTTTTTTTTTGGAACGGGTATTGTAGAATTACCATCTTCAAAAAGAAGCTCATTCGTTAAGTTGTCAGCTATATCTTATATAGCTTGCGTGTCCCTCGATTTATTGTATTTACTATATCATCTTTTTCGAAGAAATTCCTAATTCTGGGTTTGAAATGTTGCCTCGCGATTTACGTGACTTGGTAAATGGTTGCAAAAAAGCCAAATACTCTTTGAGATAGTATGGCTTTTTTATCTTTACTCCAGAACCAGAAGGTCCGGTAAAAGATTTTAAATGCCTACTACAGAAACCTCTTAAATTCTTCCAGCGCTCCTTACAATCTTGTACTTTAAGAAAAATGAACAAAAATTGCCTTGAATTTAATATCCTTTACATTTAATTTTTTTATATCTTTGGTATTTAAGAAATAATAATTTTTTAATGTAGCGATATACATCATTTTCAGATATTCTGCCACAGGATGCTGTTGGTTCTGTTATTTTAGTTTCTCGGAGGACATACCACAATTCGAAAGATTGTTACCGAAACAGCAAAAGCAATTTGGGAAACGTTGAAGTCTGAATATATGCCACCTCCTACCAAAGAATGTTGGTTTAGAGCCGCCAAAAGTTATTGGGAATTGCGAATTCTGCCTAACTGTGTAGGAAGTTGAGATGGTAAACACATCAGAAATAGAGCTCCTCCAAATAGTGAATCAGCATTATATAATTACAAAGGCTATTTTCCGTAGTCCTACTTGCTGTCGCAGATGCGGACGGACTATTTTTAAGTATGTTTGTTGTGATTACTGCGTCCCTATTATTTCACGGCGGATAACGCTTTACCTGTTACCAATCATATCATGAAGCCATGTGCTCGTAGACAATTGACAAATAAAAAAATAATATATAATGACAGATTATCTTTAGGACGAAACTTTATAGAATGTGCTTTCGGTATGCTGACTTCAAAGTTTAGGCTACTAGAAGCAGCAGAATGTTGTTATATTAATAAACTTTACAGGAGTCAGTTTACGTACTTCATATTTAGTACGAATTCACGATGGAGTGTTTTGCAAGCCAACCGTACAACCACTACTTCAGAATAATAGATCCGAAAACGTTACTACAAATGCACAAACCGGCAATCGACAAAGACGTACTAATTCTGCTCTTCACCTTAGAAACCGATTATGCAATTTCTTTTTAAACTTTAACGACTCATTACCATATCATGATAGATATTGTCCATAACAACATCACCGTAAGAAAACATCAAAACATGACGTACTGATAACAATGTAATAGTGTGTCTGGAAGTATTAGCGTATTTATGTTACTTATTTAAATATATTTAAAACTTAAATTGAAATAACTATACACATATATATGTTAAAAATAAATGTGGTACTTACTTGATTGAGATACTTCCTATGAAATATTTCCCCATGCCTTGTATTTATTTATTACATCAGATTCATCCACAAAGATTACTACAGCGCAAAAATACTTATTAACTAAACTACAAACTAGAAGCCGGAGAACAAATTGATCAGCGACTGAAGGACAGCGGTTCACACCATCTACGACCATTCATCAACCAAGACACTGTCTGAGTATGCCCTTCAATTGCAGACTGGAGAGGTTAAGGTCAAGATTGGCGAAATGTTGGTTGAGGAGTCGAGACATCGACGTGATGGGCTCGTACATCCCATATAGAGTACGATGACCAGAGACGTGCAGGAAGTTGCGATTCCCTAAGGATCGTTGCGGGATAGAGATGTTCACAGCCGCCAGTAAGTCGGGAGAATTTATTGTACCCTGCAATAGATCGAACAAAAATAATAGTTTGGAGATGGATGCCTCTTTTCAAGGGAGTCAAGAGAAATCAGCCCCAAACGATCAGTATAAGAAGGGAGCAACCAGGGATCAGTCCAGGGAAGCGGTCTGACAAAGGTACAGTAAAGAAGCTTAGTTAGGTAGGGGTCGTCGAGTTCCTTAGACCATCTTTTAACGAAACCCAGCATCGAGTTAGCCGTACCAACGATCGAATCCACATGATCCTCAAATGAAAGGCGAATATTGAGGACCACACATAGGTCCTTCATCTTATCAACCCTGCATAAGGTAACGCCATCGACGGTGAAGTCAAAGAGGAAAGGACGTCTTTTACGGGAAAAGGTCATAACGGTGCACTTGCCGGCATTTAAAGAAAGGCGATTGCGAACACACCAGTCGCAGAACACGGCTAGGTCAGAGTGCAAGGTACTGCAGTCTGCTTCGTGAGAAGCAATGCGAAAAATCTTAGCACCGTCCGCATAACACAGAATTTTACTGTGGGTCAGGAGAAGCAAAACATCACTAACGTATAGAATGAAGAGAAGTGGACCAAGGATACTACCCTCAGGCACCCCCGAAGAGGGACAACCAGATTTAAGGTAAGAGGACAACCACTTTATGAAGCAGGAGGGAACATTCCTATTAATGTACTCATACAAAAAGGGATGCTTCTCAATTAGAGTAACAAATTTAATATTAAATTCGGGATCGTCTTTCATATTTTGCTAAAATCGTAAATTGTATATTTTTTATTACTTACGTAGAAGACCTCAAAAATGAAAAAATGACGAGTAGCACGTTGCAAAAATTGTGGCTTGACGTAATCGTCTGACATTGATGTGACGTGAACTTTTTCATATCACTTCAGTAGGCGTTGATTCATATAAAATAGTTTTTTAAAAAAAGTTGAAGTTGTTTTTTTTTTGTTTAATTTGCACCGAATTCAAAATGTAATCGATATAAAATTAAAAATTATTTTATGCTTTTTAGACTTTTTTTAAAAGTCGGTTCAATTTTTTTTTAAAACTCCCCCCCTTCATCACACGCCATTTTTTCCTCGTGGTATCAATCAAGGGACATACTCTTCCCAACAGAAGAAGAATCATCGAAATCGGTAAACGCCTAACGAAGTTAGACTACTCCTCCCCATACATAGCCTTTTTCATTAATCTCGATAAGACTACAGCAATAAAAAGCTCCAATCGAAGAAGAACAATTTCTTAAAGGAGTGCCACATTTCCCATTAATGTGAGATGAGAACAGCTTGCAAATGTTAGATACCCTTAAATAAATAAATAGAAAATCGTATACGTACATCGAAGCATCTCAGAAACCATGAATATCAAAGCTGGGGTCTTATTACCGAAGTCGAGTCGAACAATATTACATTCGAATGTAAATGGTATAACCAAACTCGAATTTGATTGCATTTTACAGCTTAGAACTCGAGTATTCTCCCAATTTTATAACATTTCGAAAAAGATATCATTGGTGAAAGTATTTCATTAAAAATATGGAATGTATAAATTTGTCATCAACAATAATATTACTTTGCGCCAGAGAGGCCATTTTCTATGCTTTTTTTTAGGATAGTAGTAGTAAGAGACCTGCTGACCACACGTTTTTAACTCTACAAAGCGCCAAATTTTCAATATCCGAAAAAAACTATACCCGTCACTATTATTTGTTCAGTTGTCAGTTGGCTTAGTAATAAGTTTAGGTGTAAAAATTCAAACGCCCCCCACCCCCACTGATCATCAGTTTAGGAGGCAAATAAAGGCAAGAGAAATTTTTAAGCTGCGTTTCTAACAAGCATATTTTACAATAACTTAAAGTCTTTTTAACCGACTTCCCAAAATCAAAGAATTCTCTTTTGTTGGGTAGAATATGTTCTCCGATTGCTACCATGTCAAAAATGTTGTTGGTATAGTGGGAGGGGGTTGAACCTAACTTTGTAATGCGTGGACCGAATTGGATGGTTCTTTTTTTGTTATTATCCCCCATTGCTAATATGAATAAAATGTTTAACCTAGGGTGTGGACAGGAGGAGTGGATAAATAGTCTAACGATGTAACGCGTGGACAGAGTTCTCAGGTCGGCTAGAGTGGGAGATAGTATCGTGGTGGTGACATTATAGTACCAACCTGAGAATTATAGTATGCTTGGTAAAAACGACATATCCCTAAATTTCTAGTGTAAAATCGTTCTATTTTAATAATGTTGTGATTGAATTTAATATATTAAAAGCGTATAAAATAATGTTTATGAAAATTTACGCAAATTTTTACTTTATCTGCAGGTTGTGTGTTGGAATAAATTGCACAGTTGATGATTTTCATTTGGCAATCAATAAAATATATTTTAATCGTTACGCACTAGTATTAAATCGACTTATAATATATATTTCTCAGGGGTAACACCACTGTAGCGGCCGAAAAAAAGACCTAACATTAACAATTTATTTTGGGAGTATGGAAAAAGGAATAGGATTTTTTACAAGGTTTATTTAATACATATTGAAGTATAAAAATATATATTTTATTATAATTTTGATACAAAATGGCGACGGTAGAGCCAATCTTTGAAATCGCCTTTTTTTAAAACTCCTTCATGGGAGGACGGATTTATCGTTAAGTATAAGACCTAGAACAAAAATATATAATCTATTTACTATTGCCTACAGAAGTACGTAGTTTTTTTTTTTAATCAAATTTTGAAGAAATGGTGCACTTTTAAAAAAAATAAATCGATTTTTGTCCAAAAAATAAGCAATAAATTGTTTATAAAAAAAAAGTTTACATTAAATAAAAAAATGGCTACGTACTTCCATAGAGGATATAATGACGAAGCTACTGTAAAAATTGTAAAGCAATCCATGCAATGGTGTTGAAATAAACTGTCCTCCCAGTTTGAAAAATATGGTTTCGAGAAAAACGCGTTTGTAGTTTTACGAGCACTTAAATCCTTGAAATTTTTTTACCTCTAATTTGCGATGACTGCACCATACATTAGGCCATCCGCGTTGATACTCTTCTCTTCTTCTTCTTCTTTCCTGGATGATTTTAAGGACAATCGGGCCTTTGTTGCGGCATTGGTAAGTGACCGTTCAGAAAACTTGATGCGGCGCTTATCCGTTTCCACTCAGAAATTAAAGCAATTCGGGTCAATTTTCGGAGCCATAGACCATACAGTTGCATTAAAGCTCTCTTTGCTATTTTGCGTAAAACCACCTATGCAACGAGTCAGCAGATCTTCACTGCTTAATTCTTCATAAATTGGAGAAATCGCTTTGTAAACTTCTTCTGATAAAGGTGGTTTGTGTGTATAATCTAAATTTCCATGAGCACCATGAATCTTCTCCGAGCGGGCATTTTTCGTGTTTCGGTTCACCGTCTGTAGATAATTTGTGATCTAGTGTTGCATAAATTTTATTGCGCATTTTTTCTACAGAATCATGATTTCTGCGTATTGCTAGACCATAATAAATTGACAATTCGTCGATTAATTTGCCAGTTAGCTTGCCTTTTCTTCCAAGACCTTTTCTTTGTTTTTTAAATTACGAAGACGAGAACCCATTCTCTTTTGCACGTGATCGATGCACTCTTTCTTTTTAACGGTAAAATTTTCATAGGGCTGTGAATCAATAATACCTTTAAATGTTTTTGAATCTCCCTCACCCACGTAATTTCCATAGTTTAATTTGTGTAAAGATTCTGAGCGCTTCAACATTTCAATGATAGCGTCCACTTCCATCTTTCCCGCGGAGACATCGTGGTTCGCTTGGCATTCCTTTTTATGAATTTTGATCCATTCCTCGTACTCTTCGGTGTCTGTTTTTTCTCCCAAAATTCAGAAGACTTATATTTTTGGATTAAAATATCGACCACTTTACCAGTGCACCATCCAATAAGCGAGACGAATCCATAAAGTGACGAAAAGCCACGTTTTCTCAACGAACCATCCCCAGATACAGTAATATCATTAGTGTTGCCTTCCTCTTTTTCTTTTTGAGCTGCAGTTTTCATACTAAGCTGGCAAATCTCCTCTGCTCCAATAGCGATTCTCTTGTATCATAAAATGAGATAAAACTTGCCCTCGGAAGATCCATGAACGCGCAAAATTTTATTATGCCATTTAATCCTACTCCCAGTAGCCGCATTGCAAGCATTAATGTCGTATCCTTTTTCAAGAAATGGAGAACTAGGAATGGAAATATTATCACAATTTTGAAACCCAACCCGCGATTTCCAGAATCGGAGAATGTCACATCAGATTTACATTTTTTGCATACTACAGCTTGCGATATAGCGGAGAACACTGCTAGGAAGTTCTAAATTCGGTAGCTAAAGCCTTCATTTATTTCAAAGTCGTCCGTAATTCATAGTGCTCCGTGACGCTATAGTAAAATCGAGAATTAAACTTTTAAAATTTTTTTTTTCATTATAAGACTGGATATTATTTTTATGACCCTAAAGTATTGTTTAAGCAAAAAAAAATCTATTTTTCAAAATTCTAGAGTGGTGCTACCATTATACATAGGCAATATTTTATTAAGCGAATGAAGAGAAATCTTTAAGCTTAAGTTATTGCAGTTTTTGGCCACAGCTCATCTTTTTAATTTTCTTATATCTAAATTTGTCATTAAAATTCTCTTAATGATAAATATAATTTGAACTCTGCTCAAAAATAAATCTGTACTAAAAAATTTTAGACACACTATCAGATCACAGCTGCTTCAGACTCAATAATACTTTCGTTTTGCAAGGGCTTAGGATATAAACATTTAGTCGTCACACTTGCAATTTCTTTAGCAGAAAACTCGAAGGAAACAATTTGTCACACGCTGCTTGATCAAAATTATTCCATTCATCGTAAGTGTTA
Organism: Leptarthrus brevirostris; assembly: GCA_964036015.1. Taxonomy (NCBI): domain Eukaryota; kingdom Metazoa; phylum Arthropoda; class Insecta; order Diptera; family Asilidae; genus Leptarthrus; species Leptarthrus brevirostris. The sequence continues at coordinate 145,613,609 of OZ038373.1, read as the reverse complement.
CAAGTTTGTTTCTTGTTTTAGTTTTTGATAAATTTATAGCACTGAAGATGCGCTCGCAGTCAGCATTAGAGTGAGGTAGCGCAACAACATCAAGTGCAAATTGTGCCAAGTTTTTGAATATTATTCCAAACTGATCATCTTCATGGATTTGGAGAATTTTGTGCCAAAATATATCGATGTCATTAGTGACTTTAATATGTTCTGGTAATTTTATTTTAGGAAGCATTCTGTATTCATCATCAATCGATTGATATTTTTCCTCCAAAACTGTGCAAGGCAAAGCTTGCAAAACAGATATCAATTGAGTGACTAGTTAGTTAGTGAAAGCATTAATTAGGTGAAACTTAAAAGCGAATTTCGGCGAAGTGAAATTATAGTACATTTGCGTACTATAATGGAATCAGGATTGCAGATAGTACAGCTGGTCAAATTATAGTGCACGTACTACAATTATAGGACCGTTGAGAACCCTGCTCGTGGATCTATTTAAATGATTCGTTTTTGGTGGGCAGAGTATGTTCCCCGATTGGGTGGGGGAATTTAAACCTATCTTTGCAACCCGTGGATTGATTTAAATGGTTCTTCTTTTGTCGTATAGGATATGATCCTAAATTGGTAATATAAGAATAAATTTAAAGTTAAGGTGGATGAAGGGGGGGGGGTAGCATAACTTTATAACGAATACACAGGTTTGGATGATTCCGTTCGTGATGTCTAGAGTATGTCACCCATTACCATTAATAAAACCTTTATGTGGTGGGTGGGGGTGGGAGAAAGTGTCTACCTCAACTCATTAACACGTAGACCGATTTAAACGATTCTCTCTTTCACAAAATGCACAAAATATGCCGGAAATATTGAGATGACCTCAGTGAATTTTCAAAACAAAAATCAAAACAAACTGTTTCCAAACTCGAGCAACGTAATAAATATAATAATTTTTTAACATGATCGGCGTTTCTAATAAAGAAAAGTTAAACTCCTTTCGCTCGTCTTCAACAGCAGCACCAAAGGGTTACCTATTCAACTTCAACTTCAACTGCTGGATTGTATTTGTCCACATTTATTTTTATAAGCTCTAAAAGTTCGCCAGTTCCTATACCGAACAGTGATAAAGCTTTAAATGTAAATGACTTTATACCAACTACCGGGAAATTGTTGCTATAATTGAAGTTGGCGTTGTATACTTATAATAATTTGACTTCTTAACATAGTGCTGAGTTTATAAATTAAAAAATCTTTGTACAATATAAATTGCATTATGTCTGGAACATCATCTACAACCGGTAAGATCTCTTCAAGAAACAACGGTAGTGAGAAGCTTAGAGCTGCATCAGAGAGTTCCAATACAGTGGTCACTCGTAGTGCTGCGAATGCGAAGGCCTCTGGCAATGCGTATAATGCTTCTGCTTTTAACTCTCCTGGAAATAGTGCATTTTTAGAGATGGAGCACCGACTGTTATCCAAAATTGAGGAGTACTTTGTTGCCTTTGAAGCTAGAGTGTCTGAAAAGTTGTCGGATGCTATAAATGGTTTGAGATCCCGTGTCGATGATCTGGAGGTTAAGCTAGCCGAACTTAAGCAGAAGTACTCGAACTTGGATTATGAGTGCGAAAATTTGAAACGTGTTATGCGACTACCTGATGCCATTATAAGGGGGATTCCGAAAAAGCATAATGAAAATTTGAGGGAGGTTATGCATTCTATTGCTGCTAAAATTGGACATTCTCTCTCCCCCCATTTCGATGTTTTTCGGATGAAACAAAAAACCAAATCTGATCCCCCAATAATTTTGAAGTTTTCTACCTCCGTTGAATGCATCTCATTTATTTCATTATTTAAAAAGTCTAAATTTAAATTAAATCAGATTAGTGGATTTTCGTCCGAATGCCCAGTATATATAAATGAGAGCTTAACGGCGAAGAATAATCAAATTCTGAGGGAGGCGCAACGATTGCGGAGATCTGGGAAAGTTGCAACAGTTTTCAGCCGAGATGGATTTGTTTATATTAAATGCAAACCTGATGATGCTCGTCTTAAAGTTGTCAGCTGTAATCAATTGTGTGAAATTACTGCAACCGTAAAGTGTGGAGCAAGTGCAGGTGCATCAAATGCGGTCGATAGTGATCAAACATAATTTTTATTTGGTAAATTCTTATCCTGATAATTGTTTTTTTTTTTCTGCTTTTATTTCTGTAAAAATTATTTTTATTATTTTTTATTATTTTGAATTGTATAGACATGGATATATTGTTACTTATTAATTCAATTTTGATTTTCTTGCTAGTCTGGGCAACCTTTCTCATAGGCGGAATGTTTTTATGTATAAATATCTTAGTTTTTCTTGGACTCATTGACAGTTACGTGATATTAAATGATTTCGGGTAGTGGCTTGTGTGGGCTGGACCGGGTAAAATCAATGCTCGGCATTTTCTGTAGGCGGTCCCAGGGTTTGAACGTTTGTACACTTAATGCTAGGAGTATTAGAAACAAAATTGATGAGCTGCGTGAAATATTCTCTGATTCCAAGATTCATGCTATCTTGATTAGTGAAACATGGCTGAATAATAGCATACCCTCATCATATGTATCCATACCTGGCTACAAAATTTATCGTGCTGACCGAAAAGATCGTTGTGGTGGTGGAGTTGCGATTTATGTTAAAAGCAATTTAAAATCTAAAATAATTAAATCTTCGTCAGGTGGTATTTTTGAATTTATTTGTGTAATGGTTGATACCGGAATTGAAAAATGTGTATTGTCGGCTGTTTATCGTCCACCCGGAAGATTTCTTAGTCATATTGCTGATGAGTTTGTAGGTTCGTTGGATAACTTATTGCATGGATGTAGTGATGTTATAGTGGGTGGCGACTTTAATGTAAATTTACTCAGCAGGGATTCTTCGGCTGTAGAGTTTTTGTCCGTAATGCAATCATTGCATTTAAATGCTGTAAATGATCAACCTACTTATTTTAATTGTTGCAATCCTTCGCTCCTCGATCTCTTTTTTGTATCTGAAAAAGACAATATTCTATTTCATAATCAGCTTAGTCCAATCAGTATTTTAGATCATGATTTGCTCTTTATGACTTATAATATTCGAATTGGTGGTTGTATTCCTAAGAAGGTTTTTTCTTACCGTGATTATAATAACGTCGATACTGGTAGTTTATTAACCGAATGTAGTTCGCTCTCATGGTGTAGCATCCTTAGTGATCTATCAGTGAACTCCAAGGTGGAAAAATTTAATAGTTTTATATCCTACTTGTACGATAAATATGTTCCGCTTAGAGTTAAGAGTATCAGGGTTAAACATTGTCCATGGTTTTCTCAAGAAATTAGATCCCTTATTGTAGAGCGCGAGTATTTGTACAGAGAGTGGAGACGACTCAGGACTATCCGCAGTCATTCCTTCTATAGGGCTGCACGAAATAGAGTTACTTTGTCTATTCGCAATGCAAAGCGTGATTATTTTGCTTCCAGACTAGACCCTACTCTACCTCCTAAAACCCTTTGGGGTAATCTGAAGAGGCTTAGCATCCATAAAGAATCTGGTGCGGAGTGTAATCTCGATCCGGACGAAATGAACCAGTTTTTTACTTACCCCACTGAAATTGCGTCCAATTCATTGCAGCCTGATACGTCTACCTTTACATATGGTGTGAGTGGTTCTTCTCGCGTTCATCAATCTGGATCTAATGCATTTTCATTCCGATGTATTGATTATCTTGAACTTTTGCGAGCTATATATTCTATTAAATCGAATGCTGTTGGCTCTGATCAAGTGGATCCTCGTTTCATTAAATTGATATTGCCATGTATTTCACCATATCTGCTTAACATAATAAACTGTTGCCTAATGTCGTCTTCCTTCCCGGATGCGTGGAAAATAGCGCTTGTTTCACCAGTTGCTAAGAAAACTTCCCCCAGTATCCATTCTGACTATAGGCCTATTAGCATACTGAGTTTTCTTGGAAAAGTAATGGAGAAAATAATGGTGGTTCAAATTCAACAGTTTTTGAGTAGTAATGACCTTTTATGTAGATTTCAATCTGGTTTTCGGTCGAAGCATAGTTGTGAATCTGCTTTGTTGAAGGTGTCAACGGACCTTCGAATTGCACTTGATGCAGGAAATGTTGGTGTTCTGGTTCTGCTTGATTTCTCAAAAGCATTTGACAGCATTGATCACTCGATTCTGCTTGAAAAGCTTTATAGTAAATTTGGTTTCTCTACTTCTGCTGCAGCTCTGATAAATAATTTTCTCGCACACAGGTTTCAGCGGGTAAGAATAAGGGACAAGTTATCATCGTTGTTACCTCTATGTCGTGGAGTTCCGCAAGGGTCTGTTCTTGGACCTTTATTATTTTGTATGTACATTAATGATCTCCCTACGGCAGTCCAAAATGTGCAGCTTCATCTTTATGCTGATGATGTTCAGCTTTATTTGAGTAGACCGGTTGGATTATTGGAGGATTTATTTGCTAGAGTTAATGATGACCTCGAGGGAATTTCTGCTTGGTCATTGAACAATCACCTCATACTAAATCCTAGTAAGTCCCAATGTATAGCTTTATATGGCAACACAACGCTTAGAGTAAATGAATTACCGTCTGTTATTCTTAATAATAGTGCTTTGCCTTTTGTAACCAAAATTAATAATCTGGGGGTGTTACTGAATACTTCTTTGAGGTGTTGCGATCATGTCAGTGCTACTCTTGGAAGGATATATGGTGGATTGAGAAGGCTGTGGTTGTCTGCCGATGTATTGCCTCTTGAAATGCGCTTAAAGTTGGTTAGAAGTCTTATTCTGCCTTATTTCACATATGGTAGCTTAATTTACCCAAAACTTGACTCAACTTGCAGGCGCAGGGTAGAGGTTGCATTTAATGACTGCATTCGATTTGTTTTTAAACTGAGCCGATCGGATCACATTACTCCCTTGAAGCTTTCTTTACTGGGTTGTAATATTGATGTATACTTAAAGCGTAGGGCCTTGTTATTTTTGTTTAATTTAATTCATTCTGGAGAACCAATATATCTTGCTGAGCACATTCAACTTTTACAGTCGCGGAGAGGTCGCAGGTTGCTTATTCCTAGGCATCATTCGTCAGTCCTTGAGGGTTCTTACTTTGTCCAGCTCGCCCGACTTTGGAATTCTCTTCCTGCAAGAGTTCAGGATGCTTCTTCTGTCAATGAGTTCAAACGTCTTATTTCTTTTTGTGAATTATAACTTCTGGTTCGTGTGTGAAAGGTTGTACAGTATTTTTTATATTTAGATGAAATTTTAAAACTATACATTTAATTTATTTATAAGATTATTTTCTTATTTCTTATTATTTACAAATTCAATTTTCGCTTGCTTTACTTTCAAATTATTTATATTTGCTTTATGATATGTAGTAGACTTTTATTTGATTTAATTCTTAGTAGCTTCATTGTTCACCATAAATTGATTTATTTCCTAAATTGACTGTAGCGTACTGTTAAAAGTTTTTTAAACTTGTGTATGCACTTTTATATTTGAATAAATGAAATGAAATGAAAATGAAATGAAAATAATATAAAACTATCAAATTTTCAATTAAAACCTTACCGAAGACAAAATCAGCTAATGTGTAGCTGTCAATCTGGTTTTAGAAGTAACCACAGCAAAGATGATATACGAGAGGGAGTTGACAGGGAACTTAGTAATTAATATCGGTTCAGCAGTGATGCGTTAAAGGTTTTTATTAGTTATATGTCTAACAGATTCCAGTAGGTTCATATTGACAGAAAGCAGTCTTTTCTTCTTCGCGTTTCACCGGGAGTTCCTCAAGGGTCATTGCATGGACCAATTCTCTTTTTAATTTGTATTAATAATATAAACCAAATTCTATAATATTATATACTTTCTATTTCATATATACTTTGATTATATGTATACAATTGTACATAGTAAGTCCTTTCGGGCTAATCGAGGATTCGGTATCCCGTCTCAGACGTCGGACGTTCTACGCTGGTGTTGTTTGAATGAGCTAACACTTAACCCACAAAAATGTAAAAGCATAGTTATTTTTAGGGAAAATCTGGATAACACTTTTCTTCCTTCTGTAAAAATTGGTTCTGCCATCATTCCTTAGGTTAGGTTAGTTCAGAGTGGCTGTTTAAAAAGGCACACCTAGGCCAAAGAAGCCTATTGTGATACCACAGTTGTGGTGTTATTTTCAAATCCCATTTAACCCCTAGGAAAAGAGTAGAACCTACCTATTACTCTCTCTGAATCGATCTAGTTCCCTTTAACCAGTGGAATCTGGTTCTCGGGGAGCCAATATACAATATTGGTTGGACCGGAAAGGGTTTAGCCTTTTCACGTATCCGGGAACCATTTAGACCTCCTGATAAACCCAACTAGGTGCCTGACGTCCGTGGAGCCTACTCGGTGACTCTTAAAAATAGGGAGAGTCCAAAACCGGCTTCTACGGTTGGCTAGGTCCTGGCAGTTTCAGAGGAGGTGGAGTATGGTTTTCTATTCCTCTTCGTGTCTGCCTATGAGACAGTGGCCTGAAATAACGGCCACGATAACGTAAATTAATTTACGTCCGAGTGAGATGAGCTCTCTTGATGGTTTAGGGTAAGCTTTGGCCATATCTGTTCTGTGATCAGGCAGGTGTGGTCTGTCATTTGCAATCCTGAGGAATTTCTGTGAAATCTGCAATTTGCAAGTGGCCAGCGACTTTCCAATGTCTGACTCGGACAAGTAGTGCCAATCCTCGCTAGTTCGTCTGCTCTCAGTTCCCAGAATTTCATTGTGTCCGGGACTCCAAATAAGCCGTACTTTCAGATGCTCATTTATGTCATTTAAAGCTAAGCGAAATGCTATAGCCCTTTTGAAGGTTATATTTATTTTCAGATGCTATCCGTAGGAAGCGTTAAATGTTTCAGATATAGCCATGATTTCCGACTGAAACACGTTGCAGTAGTCAGGTAAGCGAAATGAAATATCAAGGTCCAGGTGTTCCGAAAAGGTGGACCTTTCTCCCACTCTGATCTGGTAGGAAAAGAAGAATAAAATTTCGCACCAAAGAAAGACTTGGGTGTGGTATAGTCAATGTTGATAGCAGTTCTTCCGTACATGATGTTGGAGTGACCGAAGTCAGTTCGTTTCCAGGTTTGAACTGAGTTAAGCCTAATGACGGCCGAGGATGAGGTTTGCTTACTGAAAAAATCCACCGGTAGAAGGTGGAGAATATTATTTAGGGCCTTAGTAAGTGTGGTTCTAAGGGCACCTGTTATCAGTAGTGTTGCAATTCTTTGAAACTTATCCAGTGCGTTGTGATGGGTCGCTATATCCAGTGCCGGCCACCATACGACCGTTATTTCTTACGAGAGCAAAGTAAATAATTAAGGAATAATTATTTATTAATAAAAATCTTGACTGATCTGACTACATTAATCTCGTGATACAATTACTGACTTTTGCTAAATTCAAGAGAGCAGTCAACCTCGAATACTGTCGCAAATCCAATTGTATTCCGAATGTTCTCGAACGTAAAATTTATAACCTTAAACTGGAAAGTGACCTATTAGATAAAATCTAAGCTACAAGTGCTTGTCTGTCGGTATCACCGCCGCATTTTAAGCATCCATTATCCGGAGATCATAAGTAACGAAGTCCAGTACAGATTTACCTATTCAGGTTGAGTAGCCATCGGTGTCCGGGGAATAAAAGAAATAGATTGAAACCCAAGGAAAAAGTGGAGTTGGATATCGCAAAAATCCTTACAGAAGGAACGCAAATATATAATCCGACGCTGAGTTGAGGGCGTTAGTACAGAACTCGAGCAGTAAGTTTAAAGTGAGTAAGTTTACAAATTTGTGAAAAGAATTACAAGGAGGGAAATGAACTTTAAATTAACAAACATTTACGTGTCATATTTAATGTGTATGTTTTAAAAAGGGTTTACTGAAACATTTTATGCTGCTGGTCAATAAAAATAATAAACAACAGCTTTAAATAAACTAGTTCAGTTTGCGTTAAAATAAAAGTATTTCAAATAGAATTGATGTGCCATAGGCGACGAACACTCACAAATTTCGCCAGGTAATTATTGATATAATTATTGTCGATTCCTGGCCTTCTGCACCGCAGCATTCAACCCACCCCTGGTCAATTTTTTTGCTATATTATGTGCACAGCGCATGACCACGTCAGAAACTAAACTGAGGGGTATTATGAAAACAACACCCTTCCAAAAGTACAAAATTCAACACAAGTATGTATGGTTTAGACACATGTATACCTACAAACTTACCTACCCTTCTTCGGTGTTTCATCATAAAGTACCCACGTGCGTGCAATAGGATTTTAGCATAAACGAGGGCTCTTTCAGTATTCTTGGTCGAAAATTTCACTTTCCTCGAAAATGTTGCCATTTGCCTATCAACACATAGTGGTGGAGAGCTGCTGCGTGGACTTAGGGTTCATCAGCACCCCTACGTGAATGCCGCTTGCTAACTTGTCAATTGTTATATTTAGCTGAGGGGGATGAAAACTTGACTTTTTACTTCACGACGTGAGTAGTATTTCGCTTTTTAGGTGTAGCCCAGGACCAATCAATATTTTGTAAAAAGTAGAAAAACTCAAAGAGGGTTGAGCTAAAAAGTGAAATCGGAACTAAAAAGAGGGCCTTTGTTAGCGACAAAATGACGGGCAGAAATCGATATCGTTGCGCTTGAAAATTTTAATATCTCATACATTGCGAATACATGTTTCAGATTTCCATAAGTTTGCAGAAATGATATTACCCAAACCTTTATTTGTTTTGGTTAGAACTTTTTATTAGACCCTCCTGTTATGAAAATTAGTGTACTTAAAATTTACAAATTGTATCTGAACTTTATGATCCTGGCATCTGTAATTTGCTATTAAGAATTACCAGTAAAAAGAACAGCAACGTGATAGTATGAAAACTTTATTAATATATTTTATAAAATTACACGTTAATTTCAATTTTGTTTCAGTTTATATGCTGATAACTAACAAATTCATTCATTTGATTACTGGCACCACCGACCTATTGAATTCTATTCGTGGGCATCTGAGGGTCGTCTGCGAAGTAACTTGCTGCGTAAAATTCGAATCCGAGATCAAAATTGGGCCATCAGGGCAGAATTCTGAGATATTTAAGGTTATGTACTCGAAAAATGGTTTTTTTGCTACTTTTAAAGTTACAGGATGCGCAAAATTTGTTTTGTATTTTTTCTTAGTTGCATCAATTAATTCTTATCCTTCACAATAATCTATTGAGCGGTTACCTACGACTTTTTCTTGCAAAGTTATATGAAATATGAACTTCATAACTTAAAGTGTTCGTAACTTTGCAAGCAAAAATCGTAGCTCAACCGCTCAACAGCTCATTTAGAAGGGTAAGAGTAGCATTAAATGACGCAACTAAAAAAAGGACCAAACAAATTTTGTGTATCCTGTACATAACCTCAAAACTAGCTAAAAAATAAATTTTTCGAGTACATAACCTCAAATATCTCAAAATCCTACTACTATCTAAGCGCTGTACCACACTTGTCCTGCTTCATCGCAGTTTCTTGGAGAGAGGGCGTGCAGGGGTGATAGGGAAATCCGCACGGAACTTACCTATTTATTGTTGCATCGGCACGCATACATTCAAAGCAAGGTTTATTTGGGTTCGGAAAATGCTTTAATGTTACCACTACACACACTACATTGCGTTTTCTACACTAAATCGGACACGACAGGTGTGGGCACTCGTGCGGTCTTCATCGCGCGGAAGCACGACAAGTGTGGGACGGCACTAAGATACAGAATCTTGTTGTCTAGTGTAATTCATCCACAATAGTTTCATTCTGTTCTTCTCTTGTAAAATTAACTGTGACTTAGCCTATAAATTTCCTGCTGTCAGAACGTTAAACGCTGTCAACCATTTTTTTACCGACTTCCCAAAAACGAGAAGTTATAAGTTCGACGCGTGTTTTATTTTTTTTATGTATGACCGGGCATAATTTCGTAACGCGTTGACCGATTTGGATGATTCTTTTTTTGTTGTGTAGAGAATATTTCCCGATTGGTACCGTATCAAAAACTTTGTTGGTATGGTTTCGTGAGGGGGTGGGGGGGGGATTTGGGGGATTTGGATTAGTTTTTCTTATATAGAGTAAGTTCTCTGATTGCTACTATGAGAACAATTTTAGATCTAAGGCAGGGTGGGGAAGGGGTATCTTAACTTCGTAATGCTTGGACCGATTTAACACCTAACTCTGTAATGCGTGGACCGATTCGGGTGGTTTTCTCCTAGTGTATACAGGGCTTTTCAGATCTGACGTGACAAAATGAGTAGGGTGATAGATCTCAACCTGACAAACGAAAAATTGTTTGGCAGGGCGGTGAGCAATCTAAACCGTTTGGGAGTTACAGGGTTATAAATTTCAGTTTTTCATGGTATGCACATTACTCTTTTATTTTTATCTCTTGATCACTCAACACAGCCACATCAAACAAAGGTTAAAAAACAACTATCCTAATTACCTTTCCAAAAATGGCAACACTACTGATCTAACTCCTACCATTGCACGTAAAGTCACTTCCAAAAGTGAAAAAATGGTTTCCGATTACCTTAAATTCAGCATTTTCCCAAATTTTCTCAGAAATTCATGTAATTAGTACAACTCTGAAACACCTTGTAGATTATGTCGCCCAATTGGTGACAGAATAACAATTTCATACATAGGGTGGAGTGGGATAAAGGTGGTGGTGGGGTTTAGGTGGGGTGGGATAGAGGAGGGGTGTTACTGAATTCCTTACTTTATGCACCGATTTCGACGAAACTTTTTAAGCAACTTCCCAACAACTTCAATGTGGGAATCCAACTTTGGAACGCTTGGATCAATTTGGAGAATTTTTTGCTGCCACTAAGAAAATAATCTTGCGCCTATAGTGGGATGGGAAAAGTGTACCTAACTTCGAAACGCGTGGATCAAATTGAACCGATTTGGAAGATTCAGAATATGTTTCCCCATTGTTGCTATGAGAAAAGCATTGCATTTTTGGGAGAGGTCCTAACTTTGTGACGCGTAGACAGATATTTATTGCGCTGCAAATAAGTATGTCGTATAGACACACCAACGAATGCAGCATCTTTCAAGCGGAAATATACGCTTTAATGAAAGCTGCACTTACTGCCCAAGAAAAACAGATGTCAGCAACTGAGATCCCTATTTGTGTGGACAGTAGAGCAGCACTCAAGGCGCTGAACTCCAACGTGATAAAATCAGAATGTGCGAAACACTGTATCAGAGCCCTAAGAAATATTTCACACCAGGACATGTCAGAGGGTAACGAAAAAGCCGGCGAACTGGCCAAAAATGGTTCAAGTACAGACAGATATGCCGGTGGAAAGGGTACACCCTCCTTATAACACAGTAAAAAGTCAGTGGTGCTTCTAAGCAACAAACAGCCCGACTAACCAACCAACCAACCATATCTATCATAGGATTGTCCCCTGAGCTTTGACTGCGTCATATAGAAATGCTTTACTGAGCAACTGTATAAAGGAAAGGAAAGAGAGCGGATTATTTCGTATGACAGCGTATTGATCCTTTAATATAAAAAGACAGATTTACGTTCAAGTTATTAAATAATTATCTACCAGCATTCTGTCATTTTAGGATAATCAGAAAGTTATTTAAGCTAGTTAGAAAAAGCCCATACATTTAAAACCTATCGAGGCTTTGTTAGATTTAAATTCTGGCTGGGAGATATCATGGGGTTCACTAATCCAAAAGAAGCCGTGCGTAATAAATGTATTAGAACATGAAAGATACATATTTTAATGCTTGCGTGAAAAATACTTACGATGGCCACATGAATTGGAAGTCCCTGTAATAACTAAAGCCTTCGAAAATGCAAGTGGCCGAAAAGTGTTTTCATCAGATGTTTAAAGTTTGGCTAAAAGGGCAGTATGCCAGACTCTATCAAAAGCCTTTGAAACAACCAGAGCCACGATTTTGGACTCACCAAAATTATGAAGACAATGATTCCAATGCTCCGTTAGAGCTGTTAGTAAGTCTCCGTTTGGGCGGCCACCGCGGAAGCCGTCTCATCGTTGATGAGATGGTTATTTTCTAGATATTTCATCAACTGTGAGTTGATGAGCGATTCAAAAACTTTAGATATGATCGAAGTTAGTGCGATTGGTCTGAAGTTAGAGAGGTCGGATACCTCTCCCTTTTTAAGTATCGGCTGGACGTGAGCAAGTTTCCATGCACTTGGAAATATTCCTGTTAGATATGACAGGTGAAAAAGTTTGCGCAGAGATTTAGCCAAAGCAGAGGCGCAACATTTTAAAACTAAGGGCGAGAAACCATCAGGCCTTGTAGCTTTGGATACGTTGAGTTTCGAAAGTACCCTAACAACTTCCCGAGTGCGAAAATGTAGCAGCTTTTGCCTTCTAGTGCACTGTGATGGAGATGGAAGTGGCTGCGATGAAGGTGGCAAGTACGAAGTAGCAGCAAACAGGTTGGCCTTGTCCAATGAGTCAGTAAAAACTGTCCCATTATAAAAGAGTGGTGGTGTTGACGAACAGGTAAAATTTTTCTTTACTGTTTTTACTAGAGACCAGAACCCTTACTACCCTTTTGAGTAGAAAATACCTTCCGTCAAACTCTCTGGTCGAAATTGAACTTTGCCCGACTAATTACTGAATTGCAAATAATTTTTAATGGCTGAGAAACAGTCATTATTGAGCCAATTGGAGTAAGTTGGTTTGATGTTTTTGAAGCTATGAGGAATAAAGCGATGCATTCCAAACCATAGGATGTTCAAGATATAATCGGTGCTTTTGTTAACGTATCTCATAGAAAAGCATCCAGACCAATCCAGCTCTCTCCTTGAATTAGAAGGAATGCAATTATCAGGTCGCGACCTCATCATCTGATTTGACACCTAAAAATTTTTTTCTATGGGGAAAAGCAGGGCCGCCAACAGGGGGGGGGGGGCGAAGGGGGTAAACCCCCCGGGCCCGGGCTTTCAAAAGGGGCCCCGTCATCTAAGTCATCAACAGAAAATTTTTTCCATTTTAATTATTTATATAAAAAAATGTTTCACGATCGAAAAAGTGTAATATACTAGATAGATTTTAAATTGAAAGTCAATCATTCCATTGTATATGGGCCCGTAAACGCTTAGTGCCGGGCCAGAAATTCCTTTCGCGGGGGCCCGTATGTCGTACCCCCCGGGCCCGAATTTTGTCTCTACGGGCCTGGGGAAAAGTTTTAGTTTTACCTGTAGAAATAACATTTAAGGCGCAGCTCGAATACGTTTCCTATTACTTCCTATTATTATTTGATTTGTAATTTCTGGAAAATAGCATCAAATTTTTATTTTGTTTAGCTAAACTGCCTAATTTGCCCGAGTAAAAAGAAGCCTCGCCCATTCCTAGCCTGGAACAGGCACGCACAGCGTCAAAACGCCTGACTAGTACTCAAATGAGGCACGGTATGCCTGAGTAAAAATTATACTTTTTCAAATGTCAGCCGGCTGCAGGTACGTATCAATAAAGGCCGCGGTACGCTCACACTTTTTCTAGACTAAAATTTAAAAGACAAGCGTTCCTGGCATTGCCGATAAAACTGCAGGAAGGTCTTATAAAACTATAACTATAACTTATATAAAACTGCAGGAAGGTCTATAGGCGTAATTTGTGAGTACAAAAAAATTAATGAAAATGATTAAATAACAATTGTAATTACCGCCACACAATGAACCGCAACCCTATGCCCATTTTTATGGTTCTATTGAGACGGCTGTCTTAACCCTAGAAAGAAGTGAAAAGAGAACCTTAATCTTAGGATCAACTAGAGCAATTTTTATTTAAAAAACATGGATTGGTAGAGAAAGGATAACCATTTACCTGGAATAACCTTGTTTTCGACATTCGAGATCGAAATATACGAAAGTTATTAGACTCGAAAGCTTTAATGCTGAAAATAGAACTGTAACGAAACGGCCGAATGGAATGCGGTTTCTGCACAAGACTAGTAGGCTTCATAAGCCTGTGTATTTTTGACTCTTTTTTCGATTTAGGTTAAGGTCTCCATTTGAGATTTAAACTTAATAAATCGAGAAGAACTCAAATATATGGGCATTAATTGTTCATGCCTTCCTTACCAAATTTGAAAATAAGGAGATATGTTCTTGAAAAAGTGTACTTAATGTTTTTTTTTTTAATTTCGAAAAATTTGCTTAACAATCTTTAGTAGAAAAAATTCAAAAGAAAACTGTATCTAGGCTTTGCACTAGACCTTTTTTATCCATTACGTGTTATTCCTTTAAAAACTTTCAGTTTTTAAGCTAATTGGAGTTGGCACTTAATTCCGATGCCCTTTCATACTAAAAGTACACTTGAACTTATTTTATTAAATTCTTGAATAAAAAGTATAATTACATCGGTGATACTTTATATTATTATTATTATTATCGTATATAATCCCTTATTTATTTTATTCATTAGAATTTCCCAAAGAGCAATGCAAGTCTTTCTTCCCTTTCGGCATGTATCTTAATTAGCACTTTTGTTTTTTAAATATGTTAGTGTTTTAAGAGTTTTTTATTAATTATTCATTTCCTACTGGCTAAGGGTAAAATCAGCCCCATACATTCTTTTGTATTTTTGGGGAATAGTAAAAAAGGAAATTTTATGTTAGAATCAATCTGTTCTCCTTTACTAAACGGCGCCACCTTCATATGAAATTTAAACCTTTCATCTATTTTATCAAAGATATAAACCAACATATATCTTAGACAACCCTCTTAACTAAAGCACCACCTACCTATTAAGTTAGAAAACACATTAGAAGATGAACAGAATGAATTCATGATTAATTAATTGATGACTAGAAATAAGAAAGGCTGTTGAGTAAAACCCACTAGCAGCAAAAAAAGAAAAAAATATGTTGACGCAGACAGTTTTTTCGACAATTTAATTCAAAGCTTAGATTGTATTAATAATATGACAAACCCGGATGGCGAAATCATCCTTCTTGGTAATTTCAATTTTACCTGATGACGATGACTACCTTTCCTTAAATGTTATTACCGCTTAAGATTCTCATTTTCTTGACGCCATTTCCTCTTCTGGTTTACACCAAATGAGTGATAAAAAATAGTTTTTAAAAAGCCCGTCCCGCCCAAGTTCTATTTTTGTCTCTCGTCTAATGCCTGGAACCTCTTGTGACCTAATATTGCGTTTCCTTCGGTCCAGGAGCGTCTGAAGTGTTCTGTAGGAAAATAAGTGGGCAGTCAAAGCCCTACGTATCTTTCTTGTTGTCGACTCCTTCTAAAGTGGCGGATACTCTGCTCAGTGATAATTTCTGGCCCCAGGATGTTCTTTGTAAGGTCTTCGTACCCAATTCTCGCCGCCGCACCAAGTCGGTAGCAGTTCAGTCTCCTAATTCAAAAAACGAGACAAGCTCTCTCCTTACTAACAGAATGTGAGAGGACTGAGGACGAAACAAAATTTTACCCATGGTATCAGTTCCATCTATCACGGAGGAAACCTAACTTTGTAAGGCGTGGACTGATTTGGATGGTTCTTTTTTTGTTGTACAAAGTATGATCCCCCATTGCTAATAGGAGAAAAAAATGTGGTTTAGGGTGTTGAGGGGGGGGGGGGGTAGTCTATCTTCGTAACGCGTGGACCGATTTGGATAATTCTTTTTCTGTTGGGTAGAGTATGTTCCGTGGTTGATACCACGAGAAAAAAATTTTGGTGGGGTGGGGGTAGAACCTAACTTTGTAACGCGTGGTCCGATTTCAATGGTTCTTTTTCTGTTGTATATAACTTTTTAATTGATTTTAAATTAGTGACAGGTGTGGGTGGAGGTTAGTAGTCTAACTTCGTACCACGTGGACCAATTTGGATAAATCTTTGGGTGAAAGTTATAGATTTTTTAATATTTTTGCTGTTTGTGTGCAGATCATAGTCTGCATACCAAATTTCAGTTTTCTAGGGCTTTTGGAAGTTTGAAATTACCTTATGGGAAATTGTTATATAATACAGAACCAGACCCCTCTTTTCGAGGGGTTGGAGGATGGAAGTTTCAGATTTCTTAATATTTTCGTTGTTTGTGTGCTTATCCTAGTCGGCATACCAAATTTCAGCTTTTTAAGACTTCAGGAAATACCTTAGAGATTTCGATGACGGAGGTTTTGATGATCATGAGTGTCGACATCAACGTATTTGAGGTATTAATAATTTCTAAAGTATAAAAGCTGGACAGAAGAAACTTAGTGTGTTTTATTAGTCTGATTACTACATCTTATTCTAAGAATGTGGGCTCTCTGGTATTATCCAGACCGCAGCTATGAGAGTTCGAAAATACGACGAAACGCTTCGAGAAAAGGTAAGTTAGGTTAGGTTAAAGTGGCTGCCTAAGAAGGCACACTTAGGCCTAAGAGGCCCTTTGTGCTACCACATTGAGGCTTGAAACTAACAACCCCATAAAATTACCTAAGGAATAGGAAGGTTAACATTCTGTCTCCTGTGCACCGAACCAGTTTCTTGCATCCTGTTGAACTAGTTCACGGGAAGTCAAAATTATTTTGACTGGGTTGTGAAGGATGTTCATCCTTAATTCGTCGTCGGGAACCATTTTGAACTCCCGATAAATCGAGTCAGGTTTATTACATCTGTGGAGCCCAGCTCGGTTAGCTCTTTGAAGTAGGGGGAGCCCAAAAACCGGTTCCTACGATTGGCTAGGGCCGGGCAGCTACCGAGGAGGTGAAGTATGGTTTCCTCTTCCTCCTCGTCGTGGCAACTCCTACAGAAGTTGTTTGAGGGCACACCCAGCCTATCGGCGTGTCTACCTATGAGGCAGTGACCCGTAATTACGGCTACTGTAGTGCTAATTATTTTGCGTCCGAGTACGATGATCCCTCTTGACCGTTTAAGGTCAAGCTTTGGCCATATCTGTCGGGTAATCAGGCAGGTGTGTTCTTCTTGCCAGTTATTATTAGCAATCTTGAGAGCCGCCTGTGAGAGCTCCATTTTTCATGTAGCTAGCGGTTTACCCTGCTGGTGGTTAATGTCCGAATCAGGACGTGTGGTACCGATTCTCGCTAGTTCGTCGGCTCTGCAATTGCCCGGAATATCACTATGTCCAGGCACCCAGATGAGCCGTACTTTCAGATGCTCAGCTATGTCATTTAGTGTTGAGCGACATATTATAACCGTTTTGGAGGGATTTAATAGCTTCCTGACTATCTGTGAAAATACATACATTGTCTGTAGGTAGCGTTAGTTCGAGAAAAGGTAAGTAGTGCCCAGTCTTGGCAGAGAAGGAAAAACCGTAAGGATAATATGGAGTAAAATTCGCATCGTTTTTCCTGAAGAAATGAAAAGTACTTTTTTGTAATTTCTGAGTAAAAGCTTTGGAGGATTAAACAGTGCTAATGCATCCTAATTATACTCGTATATGCTAATGAAGGAGAAAACTTAATTAGTACTGTAGGAAGCTTAGGGAGTAGTAAATAAGTAAATTATAATAGAAAATTCTTTGTAATAAAGATTTTATTTTAGCTTTCTCAATAAATAAAGTTTTTATACAAATAAAATTTACAAAAATAAATTAAAGCTCACCGCCTTTCACGTCTTAATTATGTAATACGATGAATACATCTGTCTATGAAAGTAGCACGTAACGTAACGTACGTAACTTTGAATTTAGTAGTAATGCTAGTTTAGTTTACACTTAAAAACAATTTTACACGTTAACTCATACTTTCATTACTTAATAAATTAATTTAATAATAAATTTATTGATTTTCTTTTATGATGTACATATTATGTTTTAAAAACTAGAACTCTTATAGAAATAAAATTTTCTTTTTTTTCCATAGTTCCAATATAAAAAGTCCGTTAATTAGTAATATTCAGTACTTTTAAGTTTCAATTTGGTTGATAATTTTTTGCATTTTGGTATTGTTTTATTGCAGATTTGTTAATTTCTTTGCTTACGTTATGGCCATTTGCCGGAAAGGTATTGTTTTTTATTAATATATTTTATACATGTACATATGTAGATATAAAATTTTAACATTAGATAATATGGTCTAGTTTTTACAAGTGGGTCAAAACGTGTTTCACAAATAATATACGAAGAAAATTATGATATATGTATGTGTGTGCTAGCCGAAGAGCTGATAGTTGGTAATAATTGCGACTTTAATATTGTTTTTATTGAGGCCTTCAACAGCCTTTTAAGATGAGAACAAAACAGAAATCAAACAAATCCTAAAGTTTTTCAGTTTAACCTGAAAAAGGTACAAAGTTCAAGATCAATATCAACCAAACTTATGATTCTAGACTCCAGAAAACAAGATGACCAGCAGGTAAAACGCGTAATTCAAAAATACTTTCCATATGGAAAGTATTTTTGAATTATCAGTATGTAGGTACAGTCTACGTCGTACTTGTCAACAAAAGGTCAACAACATATCAAAAACTACACCATCCGAAAACATAGATAGGAAATTGATTATAAATGAGGAGTATCCAATAAGAAGATGAAAAGGTAGTTTTATGGAAGTAATGACATCAGTTACTTAAAAGAACTACGTAATATTTAAGAGTAGGACGAATAAAAAGAAAAATTAGTAAAAGCGTGAAACGGCATTTGAATAAATGTAACATTTTCAGAATGAATTGAACCTACCATAAAGTTTTGTGACAGTGCGTGCAAGTGATCAGAAAATGATCAAGTTGTCTAGATCAGTGTTTAGTTTTGTTGGAATAGCATTTATTCAAGTTATGGAATTAAACCAAATTCGGAAACTATTAAATATAATGCGGAAATTATTAATAGCTATTCGAAAAAATTAACCCTAGTCCGATATTACTTAACCCTTGTCCGGAAGAAATTACATCTTTAAAAGTATTATTATAAACAACGTGGAAATATGCATATTAATGAATCTTCTGGCATTATTACATAGTAAATGAAAGCAATAACTTTTATATTCAAAACTTATTTTTGAATATTCATGAAATATACTTTACATAATCTGTAACACGCATTCCTAAATTGATTTCACTCAAGTCCAAACACGATTAACCCTTGTCAATAAAAAACAAAAAAACTTTGTCCAAAAAGAATTAACCCGAGTGGAAAGGCAATTAACCCTAGTCCCAAAAAATAAAACTTTGTCCAAAAAGAATTAATATTTTAAAATTAAATTAAATTTCTAGCCTGAACGACTATGTTTTAAGTTTAAAATTTCACTTGTTTTGTAAATTATAAAATATTTAAATTGGTGAAATGGTTCTCCAGTAGATGCTGGTCCAAATTTCATAATCATATTCATGATGTAGTTGACAGGATCCGTTGAACTTATCTCATTGACACTTATTTCAATAACAAACACTAAGAAATTATTGGAGAGAAGTGCTGGTGACAAAAACTTTTGAATAAAAACGTTCTGACTAATGCTAGAAAGGTTTATTGCTTTTGAAGTAGGGTTAATTCTTTCTGGACTAGGGTTGATTGTTTTTGGACGAATCCAATTCCTAAGGTTTTCAATTTTTTACTACAGTAATTGCTTTTAAACTTGGGTTAATCTATTTGGAAATGCTATATTTAAATTACTAATGGCAATAGAAGCGTCTAGTAAAATATTTCTTGAGCAGATTTTATTTTTGGAAGGTCTGTTCTATTGAAATGGTCATAGGAGAATACGCTTGAAGAAACTGCAGGTGTATATCATTTAATGAAGATACAATCTCCAGTACAGCACTTGTTTTACGCATCGTAACATTATCCATACTCAATCACCCTAAGTTAAGGATAAATTATTGGTCTCATTTATTATGTAATAATGCAAGAAAGTCCAACTTTTAAAGTCCAATATTTATTTAATAGTTTCCGTACAAGGTTTTGTAGTATCCAGACTATGTTTAATTCATTCTAAAAATGCTAGAATTGACATAATAAAAATAATAAAGAATAAAAAGCGCCCAGATTTAAATTTAATGTATAACTACTATTATAAAATACGAAAGCAAAATGTGATTCATAAAATAATATGTAATAGATATGGAGAGAAGAAAACGTCCATAAAATTTTGTGTAGTTTAACATAAACGACAGACTGAGAGCAAAAGTGATCTATCTACAAGATCCGAGCAAAAGTAGCTTAGAAAATATTCCGCGCAAAAAAAAATCGCGTGAGATTCAGGGCAAAAACGAATCACAGAAAAATACCAGTAAAAACGACTTAACTACAAAAAGTAATGCAAAGTTTTCTTTTACGATATGGCCAAAGGCTAGGCTTTGGCGGGCAGTGAATTAGAGTAAGGGAAGTGAGGAAACACAGGGAGACCTGGTCTTGAACCCGGGCATCATGGCATTGTGGTCGTACCGTTCAACCAATTGATCCAACTCCGTCATCTAAGTTAATGCAGTTAAATAGTTATGTCGTTTTTTCCAGGAGTTTTTCTCTGTTTCCTTTTTGCCCGGAATCTCACGCGGTTCGTTTTTGCCTGAAACATTTTCAACGCTACTTTTGCTCGCACTTTGTAGATAGGTCATTTCCACTCTCAGCCTGACAAATATCAATATCATGCCTGTAGTATATGCCACTGCTAAACTATTAACAATAAAATAAAGGCTAAAAAAGCATTCGTTAAATAAACCGTATACACTTGGAGGAGATCTGTTCAAACAAACAAATTTCCCATTTAATATGAGGAGTAAAATACGCCGTTTTTGAGAAAGAAGGAATTTGTGTTTATGGCTACTTTTTTTACATTTCTACCTGTAACATTTTCAGTGTATACCCTCTCAAGACCTCTATAGTGTTATTCTTTCGTTTCCATGAATATGAACGTCGTAATATATATAAAATTAAATATTATTTTATGCTTGCTTTTCAGTATCTTTAGATATGCTACTCGAAAAATGCCGTTAGTACTAACAGAATAATGTGAACAATGTCTATAGGAAGGAATTTTGGATCCGGAAACATGTTACGAACTTATTTACGACCACCCTTCATATCTTTGGATACAAAATTCTTACCATGGCGCTAGTACGTCAACGTACTCTATACAACAACAAAGAATCATAAAAATCGGGGCACGATTTACAAAATAAGAGGAATGCTTTCTCCTCTTCCCGCAGTCACTCTAGGTTCAAAATTTTTTTTATTTACCAATCAGGAAACATATTCTGTATAACAAAATCAGTTAACGTCAAACGGAAGCCATAATTTTTGTCATGTGGAGCGAAATACCCTGTTCAGCAATAAGCGAATCATCCAAGTACGTAGTTAGGCACCATTCCTCCCTCACCCCATTCCACCATACAATTTTGACATTCTATCAATGCGAGAACATATTCTATACATCAAGAACATAATCATCAAAATCTGTTTACATGCTAAGACCATCCCTCCCCACCCCAGCTAAAGTCGAAATTTTTGCTACAAATAGCAATAGGGAACATATTCCTTACAAAAAAATCGTCCAAATTGTTCCATGCGTGGCACAGATGTTTCCGCGTCAGCTGACTCCCCACTCACTCCAAAATCTTTAACATGAGACCATTGGAGGAACATATTCTATAAATCAGAAACAGAAACATTTCAATCAGTTCACCGGTTACAAAGTGAGATTCCCCCTCCCACACATACACTAGAACAAAATAGGGTCTACGCTTTAAGAAGTACCCCCAACCCCATAAATTTTCAATTTTGAAGAAGGTTTAAAAAGTCACAGTCACATAATATACATATTAGAGACTATAAAAATATACAGTCAAAATTTATATTGAATTACCAGCTATCTGTCCGAAATCTACCATAACTTTAACTACTAATAAAAGAGCTAGTAACATCGCCAAAACGAGAATTCACTATCTCGGTACGGATGCAGACTTTCTAACTTGTGGGAGAGTTTGCGTTTAACTGTGCGCATAACACTAATACAGGAAAAAATATTAATTTAAAAATCATTTTAGGTAAAATATTTTTTCATTAGTTTTTATTAATTTTTAGCAACACAAATTTATTAATGCCAGACAGTTACGTCGTTGAAAACACCGATACTATTTTGTAATTAAAAAATTATTTTTAAATATCATCAATTTATATCTAAAGATATAAAATTACTTTGCAAATAATAATAATATTGTTGTTTAGTAAAGAATAAGGCCGTTTAAGTCTGTAAAAGTGTGGTCACAATATGCTGGCGGTAAGAGAGAGATAGTTGCCAAAAGACTGCTTGAAAAAAGACAGATTTTAAACAATAGATATTTTGAAACAGTTCATTATTTCCTAATTTTGTCATCCACTCTATTGTTAGCCCTATGGCCACAACAACCACTAGAAGATGCGTGCCAACTCACTACATTACGCCTGTCATAAATTTTGAAAAGGGTTTCAGTGTAAGGTTTCCAACTAGAAGATAATGGAAAATGACGGGACCGGCCAGAAACTATGATACCATAATATTCACCGAAACTTCCAAGGTGTTGGTGCAGGAGTGTTTTCTGAGACATTGAATATATCGAAGTCTTATCATCTATCGAAGACATCGAGCGTCTCCCAGGCGGAGGTGCTTGCGATTATAAAGGAGTGTTCGCTGCTTCCGTGTATCCATTCACCGAAACAGAACATCTCCATTTTTACAGATAGTCAGGCGGCCATTAGGGCGCTTGAGTCAGTTACCATATCTTCTACGGTGGTGCGGAACTGTCGGTAGTTCCTTAGCTTCTTGGGCTTAACGTAACCTTGCACTCTACAAATTGGCCATGCTGAAGATATTCTTATCCAGCTAGGTACCCTAAAGAGGGAACTCATTCTGCATTCCTTGGCGTTGGCAAATGCCAAGATGGAGCGCCCTAATAATACACACGGTCACAATTGTGGCTACGGGAACAAAAAAGAAACCATTATGCTTTATTACTTTCCACACAATAAACTCAGCTAGCTTCAACCATGATTTCAGGTAAGAATCAAATTGAACTATAATAGTGCTAATTAGAGTGTTACCATGATGGCAACGCTCACCACTTAAACCAATAAACCGGTCCTTTTCGCAAAAAAAAGCAAACACTTTGAAGGTTGATACCTTTTTCTGTAATATTTCTATATTCAGTCTAAGGTATTTCACTACACCAACTGCATCGTTAAATATATTTCTCCCTATAAATGTTCATGAGACCACTTTAGATAATATTGCTCAATTATTGTAGACAAAAGAAAAAGTTGCGTAAGAATATTTGTGAGGTTAACGTGAAAATTGATTTTAATGTTTTGGTTCAATAAAAACCAAAATTGATGATTCGCTTTACCTATGATATAACGTCAAAATTAATAGGCAGCTTAAATATTTTATTCAACGAAGCTAAAATCAAATTATTCTTTAACGAATTATCAAGATTTTAGATTTGACTACAAAAGAAATTTGCTTCACTAAAATCGAGTTACAGCTCTTCCCCTAGTTCTTTATTCTAAGTTATAAGGTCGATGCCATCTGAAAAACTATCAACCGTAACACCTGTCGCTGCTTATCTCTCTCGTGCGTCCAACGCATTATCGACTGTACTATACGCTTGCTCTCTCACAGACTTAAATCGGTCTGGCTCTTAATTAAACAACAGATTTATTCATATAGATTTTGATAGCTGAATTACATCATATTAAAATTTTGTCCATACTTAGATTCTTTAAAAATATATTGTTTTAATAACAAAATAGTGTTCGATACCAAGTTATCAATGACGAAACTGTCTGGCAAAAATAAATTTGTGTTGCTTAAAATTAACAATAACCAATATCAATAAAAAAAATTGAACCCATAGAGATTTAAAAATTACTATTTTCATTTGTATTAGTGTTATCCGCACAGGTAAACGCAACCTCTTCCGCCAGCCAAACAGTCCGCATGCCTACAGAGATAGTGAAAGAGAGCGGATAAAAAAAACTAGGCTACTTGAAATTCTCTGTCGAAAACGTTGCCAGCTCTTATACTATACAGTCTTACAGTTATATTCTTTTCGTTCTTTTAGTGAATAAATATAATGTTAAAAAATATATAATAAATATAAAGATCAAAACTAAGAAAAAATTTTCGTAGATGAAGAATCAATGTCAGGTGGATTAAAAGCTGTTAACAAGAACATCGAATTCATATCAAATATTGACGAGTTATACCTTGTTATGATTTATTCCTTTGATAAGCTCACAAATGATTAAGCAGGTATGGAAGTCTATGATTTTCAAAAAATTGGTTTTTTATGAGCTTATTTGAAATAGCGACTCCTTGCAAGTATTTTTCCACATGACAGAGCACTGAACGCTCAAAATTTGCACCGCTAGAGCACGAGGAATGGGGCAAAGTGGATGGTTTTGAGTAAGCTAGCGATGTAGAAAACCTTGTTTTCTCAAATCATGATTTTTTGACATGAAAAACTGTTCCATATAATTCAATGATATTTTCAGAGTATGTTTATAATATCAATACCGTTCATTCTAAAAAAAATATTGTCCCAAGGAAAATACGAGTAGGTTTTATACCTTTTGGAAAACTTTTCCAGATTGTTTCCTTTTCCGTGGGGGATATACGGAGTGGGGAGCTAGAATATGAACAGCGGTTGCTTGAGCAGCGGTTTTAATACAATTACAGTTGGTCAGCAAATTCTGTTTATTTTAATCTAATCGTCTGTTTCATTTAAACGCCAGAAATTCTGAAAAAAAGGTATTTTTATGTGGTCTAGACTTACTAATCCCCTTGAGCTGTTCGAAGTGACATAGAGAGGCGAGGTCAGAGCCTGCCGAACCCATTACTAATAATAACATTTCGTTGATTAAAGTTTTGATGATGATATTGGTACGAAACAATTTACCTGAAATGTAGTTATGTTTTGGCATTATTTTAACTAGAAAATCCTGAAAAATAAAACCATATAATTGCTTGTTTATAAATCGGACTGTTTTATTTAAACAGTACTAGTACGAAAAATTACTGCCACCACAGTTTTCTACAACTTCTAAATAGTTCTTCAGGTTAAGAAGGATTCCGAACCATTAGTCACTAAAGAACAATTAGTTGCCATCAAAAGAATTCAAATCTAGGGTATCATTATATAAAGCCAACATATTGTTCGAAACACCACCGATGAAATATTTAGAGCTATATTTTATTAACTTATATTGATGACGTCAAGCCAGAGAAGCCTATTACAAAAGCAATGCTTAGGAATAGAAGGTAAGAGGCGACTATGCTTGTATCGCCTGAATAACCAGAGCTCGCAAATGGGAGGAGGTGATAAAAACATTGGTAAATTGTTTCACGTTGGTACTTTTCTGGTAAAAATAGATTTCTGAATTTCAAGGTAAGGTCAAAAACTTGAAGTGTATAGCTTGAAATTTTAGTAGCAGCACTACTAGCACTACCACTTCTTTTTCTTTTTACTTCTTTTTTTATGTTTAAATGAAAAACTATGTGTGCATAACAGTATATTGTTAATTTGTAATTTGCAGAATTAATGGCAAAATGAGTCCTTTCTCTATTTATCTGCAATTATTTACCTCCATAAATTCAAATTTTTATATTCTACAGACATACATTCTATTACAAATCGACACTATCTTCAATTTTTATAGTAAATCCTATCTGCATTATACGCATTTTCACATTTTAATATCTGATTAATCATCTTCAGAAGGTAGGTGTAGTGAAGTAGGTGACAATTTACTGCCGCTTTCACTTAAGTGTACAATAACTTCATTCTAATCAGTGATGGCCAAGCTGAAGGGATAGTTTATGATATATTCTACAACTTAGGCTTGAAAGGAAAAATCAGAAACAGGATGGAGACTAGAAAGTGATAGTAGTAGTTAGTGGTGCATTTAAATACGTACATTTGATATATAGTAGTAAGCATAAATATCTATTTATTTATTTATTTAAGCTTAATACAAGCTATTACAGATGGTAAACTGTTTTCCAGTCGTACAGGTGCGTCAAAAGAAAATTACGCAATTTAACTGTGTGGCCGTATTGTGTAAATGATGTACCAAGTTTGGTGACGGGAGTTGGATCAAATTGAGTGGCACGATGGCCACGCCAGAGATGGGTATTTTTTATTCAAATAAAGATTAAAGCTAAAAGATCAAATAAATTGAAAAATCGAATAAAAATTTATTTGATTACAAAAATTATTTGTTATTTGGAGGATTATTCGATTATTCACATTTGTTATTTGGTGCTTTTTATTCGAATTTCAAATAATTATTTGTTATTCGATTATCAAGAAGTTATTCGATAGTTGATGTCTCTTTATGGAATACTTATTTGTTTTATGGTATCATTTACTAAAATCTTTACTGTAAACATCGAAACATAACAAAGCAGTTTTAATTTCCTAAGTACGAGACACGTTGTGATATGAAATGCGTGTACTAAGAAATAATTTTTTGAAATTGAACTAATGGACACGAACAACAAATAAGTATTTCAAAAAGAGACATAAACTATCGAATAATTATTTAATAATCGAATAACAAATAATTCTTTGAAATTCGAATAAAAAGCACCAAATAACAAATAATTATTTGCGAATCATTCATAAAATAACGAATAATTATTTGATTATCGAATAACTCACGACCGAATAACAACTAATTATTTGAAATTGGATTAAAGAGTACCAAATAACAAATAATTATTTGCGAATAACTTAAAATAAATTGAAAATCGAATAAAAATTTATTCGAATAATTTTTTAATCGATTTTTTAAAAAAATCGTTATTTCATTAATATTTTAACAAAATTAATTAAAAAATCCATAATTGTGGAGTTTAACCCCCTTACCTCCGATTTTCTTGAAATTTTAATATATTGTAGAGGTGATTATACTGAACAAGATTATATTGGGCGCGAGAAAAGCATATATTCACATAGTTTTCAAACCTCGAAAAATTTAAAAATTGGAACAATGAATCGTCAATATTTTGCGAATATCCAGTCTTGGAGAGGGTCGTGGGGGGTTAAAGTTCGAACAAAGTTTTTAACAACCCCCTTCTCCCTTCCATTCCTTATTTCAACGAGAAAAAATTAATGATACATATGCTCTATAGAGGATAAGTCAATCAACTGTTGTCATTTACCTCGCTATGTACAAAAAGTAGAGGTGACTATGCGGAGTAATGGAGAGAGTGCAGAATGTACACAAAAATTATAATTCGATTTTTACAGAATATTTGAGAAACAGTTTTGTACATAGAGAGGTAAATGACAACTGCTAATTGACGTTTCCTTTATAGAGTATATCATTCATTTTTTCTAGTTGAAATAAAGAACAGAGGCGGAGAGGTGTGAGTTGAAAAGTTTGACCGAATTTGAAACGCCCCCCCCCCTAATTCCAACACTGGATATTCCCAAAATATTGACGATTTCTCGTTTCAATTTTTAATTTTTCGTTGCTCGAAGATTATTTGAAGATGTGCTTTCCGTGCCCAACATGTATATATTTTCTCATTCAGCATAATCACCTCTACAAGATACTAAAATTTAAAGAAAATCGGAGGTCTGGAGGTTGAACTCCACAATTACTCCGTCTCTATGCTGTTGTTTAGCTCACAAAAATTCAAAAACCAGACTTTCAAGTTCCCTCCTTCCCTATACCCTAATTCTTTTACGGCAAAGCTACGTTAGCTTTGACTACATCATAAAAAATAAAAACCAAAAAATAACTTTTTTTTTAAATAGTAACAGGCGAAAAATTGTAAGACACTCTCGATATTAAAACTTTTTCTTTCAACTCGATTCACGAGAGTTAATACTGTACGACTTCCTCCTGCCCATAAGTGAAGGTTTCTTACGAGTCCATGTGTTGTTTGTAGATTAGCGTAAAGCCTAATGAAGTAAGACGTATTCTACATTTGAAGAAAATCCACAGCTTTTGTAATAATAAAATTTGATCTACCCTACTTATTTGCATATAGATTTCTAAATAAAAAGCGAAAGTGACAATTTTAGGGATTGAACTTATCTCAACTACACTTTCCCACACGTTGATGTTGGGGATGTAGTAATTAAATGAACAGTGAACATACGATAAGCTTTTACGGCGTTGCTACGTAGGGAGTACAAGTATTTACAAGAAGAACAGGAGACTATTCGCAGCAACGCTATGAATGTAGAACCTCTGACATTCTCCACAGATTTAAAAGTAACCATTAATTTTTTTTAACTTCATTGCTTTCATTTTCTCTTTATTAGTTATTCTAAGATCCTGATAAAGTAACTACTTAAACGGACTCCATCCGTTCTTCTATTTAAGGGGAGGTTACCGTTCCTGATGTCCAAAAAATCTATTTTTTTTACATAATTTGAATCCCCCTATGTAGTTAAAAGGATTTTGTAAAATCTAATATGGAAAACAGATAGCTGAGGCGCTCTTGCACCTTGAGAGACGACCTTTTTCCGCTTCCTTATTAATCAACCTGATCAACCTGGAGATCCAGCAAAACGAATACTTTGAGGAAGCTGTAGGATGCTGAATGGATGGTGCTGGGATAGATGACTAGATGTGTGTTATCAAAAACAAATATTAAAAACGATTTTTTATAACTTAAAACTTCTTCAGCACGCGGGGCGCTCTAAAACAACCATAAAAGAAATTTAACGACTTAAACTGTTTTTTTTTGCGTCCATTGAAGCTAAAAAAAACAGTGAAAATATGACGTCCTTTTTCAAACGCCCACCATTTTGATATCCGGAAGTTTTTAGAAAATTTAAAAACCATTAGACCCCCCCCCCCCCCCCAATTTCATGTATTTTAATAATTTTTTATCCGTTTTTGTTTCGGATTAACTGACAAGGGGGTCGAACGCCCCGCACAGGCCAATGCACGCGATTTCAGTTTATAGAAGCTACAGCCGCCATTTTGGATTTTTTTAATGAAAATATTTGAAAGAATTCTTTATTGATGGGAAATTAATTCATATAAACTGCCGTTTCAATAATAATTCATTTTAGAGACGGAGTTGGATCAATTCGTTGAGCCACACGACCACAATGCTAGGGGTCCCGGGTTCCAGGTCTCCCCGTGAGCTTTTATTAGGTAATTAAAATAATCCACTCCGGCTGTTGTCTAGCTCGCAGCAATGCAAAAACAAGACATTCATGTTTCCTTACTTCCCTTACCCTAATTCCCTTCCGGGGAAAACCATGCTAACGCATTAAAGGGTTTTCCCCTAGGATTTGGCCACATCGTTTACAAAAAATATATATATATCCGAAAAAAAAATCACGAATTTAACGCATTTTTCATACCTATGAACGATATCCTCCCCTTAAATGGTACACACAAATCTAAACCGCATTATGCCAACTATTAAAATGACAACAAATAAAAAGATAAATTAACAATGTTTGTGGTTAATCTCTGACATGACTGCGTCCAATGTCAAAAACACGAATTAAAAGTATTTCCAATTTAAAAACCGCGTAAGAGAGATACCGAATAAATCGAGTACCATATACATCGAGGGATTGGCATATATACTTCCAATAAAAACGTATGAAGAAATTCCTCTAATAGAAGAAGACATAACATGCGTGTTTTAAAATGATTGTTCTGCGAAATTAGTGAAAAAATAATAAATGAATATCTCCTGCTGTATTACCGAATACAATTCAATTGCAATCGATGATAAATATAGGACATTTATAATTGAATGGGATTAAAATGAGATATTGTGTTTCCGTGAGTTGCTAGCTTTAGGTTCGCTCAATTCTAAATTTTCTCTATCCACGACAGATTACAATCGAATCATATTTAGTAGTAATTTTAAAATACAAAATGCCTTAGCAACCGAAGAGTAGCTTGGTATGCAAAAAATAAATCGTAAATTCAAGCCGTAAGGGTACAATTTCTGGTATTACACATCTTCGTTGTTATTGATATAGAAATCTAGGTTAAGTCTTTTTTCAGACAAATAAAACCCTGGCTTTACCATTCTGCGTTAAAATTAGAAAACCTAAGTAGCCTTTAATTACACAGCAAATTCGTGGTCTTCATATTTTCACATGCCATATAGAAAAATATTGAAAAAATTGGAAAATTTCAAAATTTAGACAAAAAAAAATGCTGCCAATTGTGTGTAAAAATCTCATATTTTCTCTCAAATTATATAGTAGCTCCTATAAAAATCAGTACAAAACAAGAAAGAGAAAAATAAGATCTCTGAACGTAATATTAGCCTCATAAATGGCTAAAACTTAATAACAAACAATATATACAAAAACTTTTTAAAACTATTAATAATAAATTTGTTTAAAAAATAAACTCAATTTTATTTTTTTACTTTTAGCTATTTACAAATTTTGCATTAAATAAACTTTACAGATAAACTTAAAATAAAAAAAAAATACAATAACTATTTATACGCTGAACAAAAATACTATCGGTGGGATGTCAAAGAAATTAGAAGACAATGAGAAAAATAAAGTCGCAGGATGTATTCAGTTGCTTCGTCTGTTTAAAGAGCAAAATAGAAACTAGAACAGATTTTACACGTATCCACAACCGATATTTCGACTTGATTGTAAAACAAATGTCGCCATTTTATTATTTCGATTTTATGATTTAATTACTTTATTGAAAAAGAATGATTCTGCGATGCTTTGATTGAATAATGAACTTTCTATGCATGAGTTACCTAATGGTGTTTGATCTAAAAGTTTTAATTTTACAATCTTTTCTTTTATATTAGGTTCATAATATTACTATTAATATTTAGTATTCGATTACATGTAAGATTATTTAAATATATATTAATTACTGACTTAAGTAGAAAAAGTTGTTTACCTGCTTTATTTGGCCACTGTACGTTAATTATAAATTTTGGTTATTTTTATCAATTGTTAGTGTTATATTGGACAATATCTCTATCAATTCACTTGATATTATTTAGTTGTGTTTTAAATATTGTTTCAATACTACAAAACATTAAGGTACAGTAATATCCGTCTGATTTTCTATGTACTTCGTTACAACGCATTTTAATACACCGTACAAATAGAAACAGGTCAAAAGCACCGATCTTCAGCTAATTGTATTTTTGTTTAAATTTTCATTGTTATACATAATTTATACATCTATTCATAAATTACTCTTACAATTTTTTTCTTCATTTAGGAAATTATATATTTTGTTTCTGGAAAGTTTTACATTTTTTGTTTCCTAAATGATACAGAAAAAAAAAACAAAAGCAAACATATAAAACAATGTTATTTACAAATTTGTTCACTATATAAAAATATATTCTTTTCAATAAATATTGCAACAATAACTTAATTCCTTTACATAATACCAATTTTTTACATGTCAATTAAATGTAAGAAATAAATTTTAATTACTTTAAAAAATTTCTATACATTTTTCACATTTTGAAAATAAAGGATAGTGTTTCTAATC
Organism: Leptarthrus brevirostris; assembly: GCA_964036015.1. Classification (NCBI taxonomy): domain Eukaryota; kingdom Metazoa; phylum Arthropoda; class Insecta; order Diptera; family Asilidae; genus Leptarthrus; species Leptarthrus brevirostris. The sequence continues at coordinate 145,582,115 of OZ038373.1, read as the reverse complement.
TATCAGTTTCAATTGTTGTTTTCTTATTTTTTATTATTTACAACTTAATTTAACATGTATATTATATTCCGTATTTTTTTTTTGTTTTGTTTATTCTGCGCTGTGATAAATTTTTCATAAATAAATATATTCATGTTGACATATCTTTTTATTTAAAATTTAAGGTACATGTATAAGTATTAATATTTCTAGAAATATATAGCCTTATGTTTTCACATTACATACATACATAGGACTTTTAACGGTATAAATGTTCCACAAATTAGAATAGAAATTACTTTTAAATTAAAGCATTCAAAGGAAAGGTTTAAGAAAATATAAATACATTATTCACATTTCCTTGTAATAAAATACACATTTTACAATTTTAATTTTTGACTGCTTATCATCATTTCTAAGCTATTACAGAAAAATGATAGTATATTTACATTAAAGATATTTTAACAGTTGTGATTTGATTCTTTTATTTATTTTTTTTATTTTAATACCAAATTTTATAAATTATTCGTAGTCCTGCAGTATTTCACACAATTAGTTGATCGTTTTTTATATATTAATAGGATAAATACTCATTCACACATACATTCTGTTTCAAGATCATCTATGCCAGTTGATTCTATAATTTTGATGGATGTTTTATTTTTGGTTTCAAATTTTCTTATAAAAATTATATTAGGTTCAGTCTGAATAAGTAAGTAATTTGTGGTAGTTATGATGTTATCTGGCAGACCATTAATCCAAAAATTTGTATGTTTTCAAATTAATCTTGTCATTATTTCAATATTGATTTTAAATATTTAATGCCAGAATGAGTCAAGTTTAAGAAACGTCGTAAATTAGCTAACTTACACGGCTGCTAGTCGTTAGGTAACCTTCGAACTTACAAAGGTACGAAAACCCAAAATTCAACCATCAGGGATAAAATGTGAAATTCAAAAGAACAACAACAATAATTTTTATCAGGATGAGTTACTCATTTGTTACTCATTTCATTAAGTTGTAGGCAGCTTGAAATTATATAGTACAAATAACATTGGCTCTGCCGAATTTACAAACAAATCATTTTCGAAATAACTTCATCATCAATTATTATCAAGAGTATTACTTTTTTATCTTCTGAACTTGATATGAAATTACTTCGTTCTTTTGGAAAAGAGATCGAGTCTACTATAGAAGCTTAAGCTAAACACTTTATGTATAAGTGGATTAAAAATTGAAAACTTTGGAGAATTAATATTAGTAAATGTAGGCGGCTGATGTATTTAAGGTTTCCATAATATTTACGTAAACTGCGGTCATATATGTGCCCATAACTATGAAAGTATCTAAGTAGGCTTGAAAAATGTGCTACATTTTAGGTTTCCAGTAAAAAAAAAGTATCAATAAGTTGTACGTAGAAAATAGTGTATTCTTTATTGAAAAGCTTTAAGTTTTGTATTAGAAGTAGGATTAAGAGGGAGACTAAAAAGTGAACTCAAAGAAAAAGTGTGATTGTGAAATTAGAGTCAGATAATGAATGCTCGCCTAAAAGACAGTGGCTCGTAAGGACCGCAGTGCTTTTGCGATAACAACTCCCGGTTCCTACTTTTATTATAATTTTACCAGGTTGCCCATGCTTTTAGGGTGGTTCATCTGGCATTTGCCAGCGCCAAGGAATGCAGAAAGAGTTCCCTCTTAAGGGAACCTAGTGGTATACAAATATCTTTAACGTGGCCACGTTGTAGAGCTGCGCTCTCTCTGGCAAGTTTGTCGGACATCTCGTTCCCACCAATGTTCCTATGTCCGGGAACCCAGTGCAAGGTTACGTTAAGTAGGCAAGGATCTAAGTAACTCCCGACATACCTGCAACTGTGCCCCAGTGGCCGCCGGACTATCTGTAACAATGGCGATGTTTTGTTTCGGTGAACGGATACACAGAAGCAGCGAACACGCCTTCATAATAGCAAGCACCTCCGCCTGGAAAACGCACGATGTGTTCAGTAGGCAATAAGACTTCGATATATTCAGTGTCTCAGAGAACACTCCTGCACCAATACCTTGTTCCATCTAAGAAGCATCCGTGAATATTATGGTATCATAGTTGCTGGCCGGTTCCGTCATTCTTCATTCCCTTCTAGTTGGAATCCTGACACTGAATCTATTTTCAAAATTTATAACAGGTGGAACATGTTTGAACAAATTAGTTGGGAATTTTTTTTTTCAATACCAATTTATTTAAATTTGTTTGAAAAATTTGCTCGGGTTATGTGTTTATTTCAAACATTTTGTACAGGCGTAATGTAGGCTGTTGAGGCATCGGCTAGACCACTAGGTACTAAGCTTAGGATGTTACTGTAGCCAGAGGGCTTATTAATCCAGCGCACAGATTCTTTGAGTCTGAATGAACTGCATGAGGCCTTGAATTTGATCTGGTGGCGCAGGGCATCGGTAGGCCGATGCAAGCAGTTATTGGCACTATACTTAGCTTGGTTTGGTTATAAGCCTCACTCATCGCAGGCCAACAAACCAGTGAACCCTAGGTGAGAATTGAACGCACCATTGCTGTGTATAACCACAGCGTCATCTTAGGTTGCAGTCCCCATGTTTTACCAAAGGCATAGAGAGCTATACATGCCTTCTTTACCCGCTTTTCTCGAACTCAGTTTTCTCCATCTTGGATAAGCCATTGTTTAGACTAGTGGTGGAAATAGGATTTAACTACGGTTTTGGATTTCTACATTGAAGCTTATTATTACGACATTATGTGTGTCAGCGCGGGTTTCGGTTTTAGAAGAGCACGGGTGGGGGGGGAGCGTATAATTGTTTCTTCAAATTCGTGTGTGCAAAACCGCAATTGGATAAGAATTTAGTTAAATATGTATAAATATATATAATGCGAATACACGGTGCAAAAAGCCAAGGTGTTGGCCGTTCAAACCACAGACGCTGGTTTTACCAGATTTGTACAAACAGGAAATACACCAATATGTGTATGATACTTTAGTTACCATAAACCATTGCTGCAAATTTTGAAGCCTACTCTTTTTTATGTTTAATTTAAATTTATTAATTGACAAAGACGAAAGAAGTTCGTCCGTGGGCTTATATCGCTGAAGTTTAGCGTTAAAGGTTCCGTGGCAACAAAGAATCCTTATAGTTTTTGTCTGTCCGTCCGTTTCTCAGTAGGTCACAGCCCTCCCATCATTTCATTTATCGACCTATTAAGATGAAATTTGGTATACGGACGGCTACCGGAAAGAGATTTTTGGGGAAATAAGACTGAACTAATGAGAACTTCAAATGTTGCAATTGATGAAGAATTTATACGCTCAATATTTTGAATAAAATACCTTCACCAATAGCATCTTTTTCGAACATTCATTAAGAAAAAGAAAAATTTCGTACTTTATAGGTTCCACCCCTTCCCCCACCTCCTCCCCTCTCCTATATCCACCACTATTTTAGACATAAAGTATAAAAATGTATTATTATTAAAATTAAAAAGACAAACGTGTAAAGATTAGGTACGAGAATGCCTAGAAACATCTTTTAGCTACCGTTATTTAGACCACTAGATGCCCATTTAGCCACATAGATCCGTCGGAATCTATTCCTCTATAAACTCTGCTCCTTTTGAAACAGCTTCCTAAGGAAATCTCTAGAGAGACCTAAGCACTATGCTCTTTAGGCCTTCTAGCCCTAAAACAAGTGTATCCAAGTCAAGTATTACACTTCCAATTGGCAGAGCACAACAGGAACATACTGCGGGCTAGGTCGACCTATTTTTCCAGTGTGGTTTCCTAATAGATTGTTATTATCGATTCTACTATAGCTACGATGTATGATTATGAATATTCGCTAGGTACATATTTGTTTCAATTTCAGTGCACACAAAAATCTATATATTGGAGAATTCTACCAATGTTTCGTTTCTTCAAATAAACAAATTAATCAAACAAAAAGTTCAGATTTTTAAGGCTTTGCCTAAACTAGCAGTAACGAAATAATAAACGGAATTTGTGAGATACAATAAATCCGAATTTTCGTGAAAAAACTTTCCGTGTAAAACCTTCCGAAGAAGAATTTGTTCAAAACTGAAAAAGCGAAGGGAACGAATTTCATACAAGTTCATTAAAAACAAAAAGAAGATGTCAGAAATGACATTTCATTAAACAGCATTGACCGCAGCAAGAATGTGCACAAATAAAATTTTTTGGGTATGACGTCAACCTTTTCTCTGCCATTTTGCCTACCAAGAAAAGCAAAGGAACGCTAAATGGGTAAGTTCGTGCACATGGGGGATCCCAATTTCTGATCAGGGAACCGATCTTATTCTTCTTGTTGACATTTTTTGGAATGGTTAGTGTCTCTGTTATGTGCATTTAAAATTTTGATTTTGTTACATTTTTACAAATCGTCGATTAACTCCTACTGATAAGGGTTAGAGTTAAAACCTAACCAATGAATTCCTAACCAATAAACCGATCAATCTTACATTACACAATCGTATATCTATCTGCATACCTGAACTAGATTTTATATTTTTTGTATTAATTCTTTAATGACAGTGAAACTAAATGTCTTAACTTTTATGTAAGAAAGTTATAGATAGTTGGGAGATAGTAGCTGATAACAACTAATCAAGCAAGAATGGTTGGGCATGAGTAATACTATAAAAACGGAACTTTTTGTTAGGACTTGTTCCAGTTTACGTAAAAAAATTGATCTATAATTTGGAAAACAAATCTGAAAAATTAATAATTATAGTAATAGATTAAATAAGACTGTGATGACACAGATAAATATGAATAAAAACAATAATCTCAAAAGAAACATTGTAGCAGCTAAAGTTAAAAATATAGCAAGTGAAAGTTTTAGTGATTTCGTAAAGGAAGATCTGGTATATTTTATTACATAAAATTTTTGGATTTGGCTTTCGTGTACTAATTTAGAGTTTAATAACAAAATTCGGGCAAAATTTGAAACTTAATTTTCCAATGAAATAGTGGTATTAGTTTCGGGATTGATGACATTTTTTCTTTAAAAAATTGACTTAGCTTTAGCATTATTTTATAGACTTTAGCCTTATTTTATAAACTGGAGCAAGTTAAAGTTCAGGAAGAATGAGCTAATATAACGGAATAATGAAAAGCATAGTATAGATATAAATAGTAAGGAAGGTTCAAACGAAACGTCAAAAATGTCCTGGCACTTAATTCCATCTTTCATTTAAATGGTAATGTCGCCGAGAGGAAATTTCCCGATCAACTTGTATGCAGTTGTAAATTTTATTTCGTCCATGTGAAAAGAACTGTAAATTATCTAACCAACACATATAGACGCCTATAAAAATTACTCAACCAAACGGGAAATTTCTCTTCTGAGAGCTAAGAAATGAATTCTCGCTCACTGAATTTTGGCATTAAGAAAGTATTATTTGACATCTGTTTTTAAATACAAATTGCCAGCCTCTTAAGTTCACAATTGAACAGGGAAATTGATCGCCGTCCTGCATTTGCAATATTTTATTGATAGGTAGGTGTCATTTTCTGTCAATGGTTTATTGCTTGCTTTGACTGATGGGAAAATGATGTAAAAAATTTTATGGACAGTTTACAACAAAGTTCTGTTAACTTTAAAAAAATTGAAACTGATAAATTATTGAAACAAAATATTTTCTTCATATATTGCCTTCAGTCTAATATTGCCAACTGCACAGTGTCCGCCATAGACGTGATGGCATTGCCATAAGCAATTCTATAGAATATTGCAAGTGCAGGTAAGGGAGCTATTCTTCTATTAAGTATTTATTCTATGGTAGTAGTAAAAATATATTTTCGCGGGGAGATGAAAATAAGTATAATTGATATACATAAAATTACAGACAGGCACGCAAAAAGCCGACTCCATTTCTTACTGAAATTTTATATGTCTCTATGCTACGATTAAGAAGTAGGCCGAATACTGATTTCGTTAAAAACATTATTAGTTCGTACGGATTTTGTTATGAATTTATGATCTGTACTAAATTGAATAATGGCTTGTGCAACTGAAATGAAGATTTGTTATTAATAACTATTTCTTTGGTTCGTCAATAAATGCATCATATTAAAAGTAAGTTGTTATGGTAAGATCCAAACTAATTATTAAGTTCCGAAATAATGAAGCTGAAACTGACGTGAGATTTATTTCATACCTTGAAAAGTGTTTTGCATAAATAATAAAATGCCATGATATCTGTGATACCTCAACAGTATTATAAATTTTACGTTTCCTCTGAATGTGTTTTGACTTTAATTTTCGGCTAGGATTGCTTAAACTTTTAATTGCACATCAAATCATCATAACTACCACTGCTTACCTACAAGAGTAGTTCTAGTAACTAGTCTTATATCTAAGTGCATTCAATTATCATCGGTTGATTTGATTCAATAACCGATGGCCGAGTTTCAGGATTTTGTTGATGTTGATGAGGGTGCGTAACATAATGATCACTGGGATTCGTTGTCTGAACGACATGCGTCATAATTGGACCCTTCGGGATATTTTTTGTTTGACCAGGAGTCGCTGTAGTAACTAACATTGCTTGTGCTTCGTGTTGTTGTTGACTCATGACAGAATGAAGGTGTGTTGTTTGTGACTGTTGTTGATGTTGTTGCTGTGATTGATGTGACTGCTGAGACGTAACTGGTATTGTGTGATGCAGTTGATGATGTGAAGATTGTGCGTGAATTGTTATCAGTCGAGGTGGCGAATGATGGCCAATATGCCTTAAATGAGGGTGGGTTTGAGCATGTATTTGTTGAATTTCATACGGTTCCCGAGAGTCAGGTTCAGGATGATCCTTTTCACTGGGACCTGTAAAGCGATCTTAAATGAATATGACTTTAAAAATATTATATAATATTAATAACTTACCCAGACATTCAGAGGTAGCTGCAGCGGCCATTGCAAGTTCCTCTTCAATATTGTTTGGCTTACAACTAGTTGTTTTCCAATGTGTTCTCAATCCGGATGCACTAATGTATTTCTTGTCACAACCTTGACAGACGTACGGTCTGTCATTTGTATGCAATCTTTTGTGCAATTTCAAGTGAACAAATTGAGTAAACTTCTGCGGACAGAGATCGCATGCATATGGTTTTTGTCCACTATGCAATCTTAAATGAGTTTTTAAGTTCGACGTTGATGAAAATCGCTTTTTACAAATATCACACTGGTGAGGCTTCTCTCCAGTGTGGACTAAGTGATGCTTTTGTAAATGTGCTAACTGCGTAAATGATTTTGTGCAAACATTACATTTGAATGGACGTTCACCCGAGTGTGTTCTTAGATGTACTTTGAGATTTGATAGTTGCCCGAACGTCTTACAACATACATTGCATTCGTAATGCATTTTTCCATCCTTTTTCTTTAACGGATACGGTAGTGATCGGTATCCTCTTGACCCCTGTGAGCCAGGACTCATAGGACTATTACTTCGTGGACAAGAATTTCCATCAGGACTTAAACTACACGGTGGAGATCCTCTTACAGGTGAAAGTCGTTGAAGTGGCGTTAAAGGTGTCATCAATGGATGATTAAGAAGTTGCGTACTATTTTGGAGTGTATGAAGGGTATTTGTTGTCGGGACATTGCTTGATATTCTGTCAAACGATGTATTACTATGAGGCGGGGAATAAGTAGAAGTTGCTGCGTGAGATATTATATTTCCATTTCCAGAATATGTGCTGTAGGAATATGGTGGCGTTTGTTGACCATCGTATGGAGGAATAGAAGGCAATGGCGTTAGCGAGGAGTAAGAAATGGTCGGTGGCTGAGGTGAGGACTCTTTTAACATACTTCTTGACACAATTATTTGTGTTTCATTACATTGCCCCGCCGAAATGCCTAAGTTTGAGCTGGAATCAGGACTAACAGCATTACCATACCTTTGAGACTTTTTATAAGAATAAGCCATCTCAGTCGGTGAAGTGGGCGGCGGTGTTGCGTTTGGCTGTCTTCTTGACTCCCGATTATCAATCCGATTTCCAGTTAAAATTGTTTCTAGAATACTTGAACTAGGTGGAGTAAATCTCATATAAGTAACGGGAGGTGGAGATGTTGTCTCCGCTTCATAATACGGTTTGGTTAAAGGAACAATTGTGTGCTGTTGCGCTGTTTCAAGAACAATTACTGTACTTGTCGCTGGTGTTATCACCTGTGCTGACTCCTCTTCCAGGTCATGTTCAGTCAAAGTTGTAGTCGTTGCAGACTCTGTCGTTGGTGACTCTGGTTTAGGTGGCGCTGGTACCATAACAGTATCATTATCACATTCAGTCTTAACAATCTTATTTTTAAACTCATATTTAAGTGGCATCTTCATCTTAACCTTGCGATACTCATTTTTATCACATTCAACAAGCTTTTGAGTGATTACAGTCTCTTTGGGCTCGATGGCTTTTTTAGAACAGTCTAATACATAATTATGTTCACTTTCGCTGTCACTCGAATCTTCTGGCGGTGTTAGACCATCTTCATGGTATTCGTTGCTGTGATACCCCTCGTCTGATCTAACTGACCCATCATTAGGTGTTAATTGATGCTCATAATGAGCATCTTTATGTGGAATTGGAGATTCTACTTCTTTCTCCTTACTACTTTCCCGGAGAGGCGACTGATCTCGAACAATTACTTGAACTCGGGACTCCGCCTGCTCTCGCAAATGCACAACCGTTTGATGTGGATTTCTTTGAATTTGTGTTCTCGGTGGCGATGGACTAGGCGTTAATGATCTTCTAGGAATGTGTAATCCCATTACATAGGTCATGTGATTATACGCAACTTCTGGTGGAATTTCTGGTGCCGGCATACCGTAGGCTTTCTTCATTGTTTCTTCCTTACAGATACTGTATGTAGTTCTCTCTGGATCGACATCATATCCAAGCCGCTTAGCAAAATCCTTACAATACCAAACCATTAGTTCTTCATTTGGCATTATATCACGAGTTGTGTAGAAATAAATATTTTCCTGATGTTGGCATGCTACAAGGTTCATTACAGGTAAACTGTATGCTGACGCAACGTATCGCATCCAATTTGCTTGAGATCTATCTGATCCATCCAAATAATAAAAGTCGGCATCTTTGAATATCTGTAAAAATTAACGTGTTAATTCAATAAAAATAATAGTCCTGAAGTGTTACGCTTAAAGAACGGAAGTTGAAATAGGTATAGAAAAGTGAAGAAAGTGATAGATACCTTGATGTTTCCATAGGTAATATGACGGGTTCCCTGCACCTGATGTATTTACATGGAAAAAATAATTAATTTTTATAGATTTAAATATATAGAACTTTCACCATTATGTTAATATTTTTAATAAAGTTTTTTTTTGTAAAATAATTAGCACAGATTTTATGTAATAGAAAAGTTTTACTTTTAATAATGTTGTTATTTATTTTTCGAAGATATTTACAAAAATTTTCCAATTTATTGTTTCTAAATACATTAAAGAAATGTTAGCATGTTTTAATTGGCTCGCTTACATAAGTATACCCTTCAGTTCGGCCGAAAATCAAATGAATTGCCATTTATTTCTAGTTTTGTTTATTGTAGGTCTCTTTTACAAATAAACACGCAAATTTATTGAATAAACACAGAAATTTGATCATATTATATAAAGTACGCTCCACAAAATAAATTAAATATGAAATGTAATATTATAACAAAATTAATAACGTCACTTTTCGTTATTTTAGAGCACTGGTTTTTATGGGCGGCCTAAGAGATAACGTGCATGTTATATTATCACACAAGAGTCACAAGTCCTATAGTTGCTCTTTCCCGACAAAAAATAAGGTTAAATAGGTAATTGGAGATTGCAGAATCGTATCGACGCTTTTAAATTTATTTATTCATTCATTCAAAGATTCATCAAATGCCTGACTACTACAATTTTAATACAATATAGGAAACAATCAATAACAAAGAGATAAAGTAATTTTAACTAAGCTGATCCTTTCTTCGATTCCTTATAAGTTGGATGACAATATAGTTAAATTTTTCACTAAAAAAAACCCGACATCGATACCAATTGCTCATTCATACCATGCTTAGTGCAATGATAAGGAACTTGGAAGAAGCTGTAAGTGCGCATGGAGCGAGCCGGAGAGGATATATCCAGAAACCCTAACAGTTCTGCAAGCAATCGAAATCAAAACCAATTTTCAAGCTGGTACGCCTGTCCTGAACTTTGAGTCTATCTTAGTATAGATGCAGTATATATTCCACGTAAGACTCCTAAAAGGAAACCTTAAAATGTTAAAATGCTAAATGGCCCAATTCGATTAATATGGACCACGTAAAAGGGGACCTAAACAAAATCTCTATAAAATCACCTAGCAAAGGAACAATAAAAAAGTTTTGTTAGATAAGATCAACGAACTCTTTTGACTATCGTTTAATGAAACCTAAGTTCGCGTTAGCGGTATTTCCATGAAAATGTATGTGATACTAAAAAGAAAAGTGAGTATTAAGTACATATGACCCTCAAATCTGCAAGTTTTATCAAGTTTAGTGTTAATGAGCTACCATCAATAAGAAAATTAAAGTACATAGGAGTCCTCTTGCGTGAAAAGAATATAGTGGCGCTCTTAAGGATGTTCAGAGGGAGTGTGTTAAAAGGCGTTAAAGTCAGAGTATAAAAGTAAGCAGTCATGTTCATTAGCAATAATACGAACATTTTTAACATCATCAACAAAGCAAAGAATTCTAGATTTATACATCTTTGATGTAAATGGTAAAAAGTGACGATCAAAGATGACGGTCCTTTGGCACCCTTGAGTATTTCATTAGAAATCGCGCCACGAAAGAAAACATGCTGTGTACGATCGAACGAATACGAACTCACTCATTTTAGAATAGTAGAAGGAAATCCTAGAAGGTGTAAGTTATGAATGAAAATTCTGAGATTAATTCTGTGGAAAGCTTTGGCCTACCGGCTTCAATTGTGGAAACGCAGCGTTTGAAGAATTCTAATAAGTTGATTATGATGGATTTATTCTTCATCAGACCATGTTGAAATGAGTCAAAAAAATGTTTATAGTGAAACTGAAAAACATCACAAACTAAAGCTTTAAATTAGCAATAGGTACATAATTCATTATGTCGCTTTAAATTCGAGATGTGCTTTAAGATGGTAGTCTTCTCAAAAACACGATACATCAGTTGAAGAGAAGTCGGCGGATGCTTCGTCATGTGAGTGAAATTCTTATCACTAATATCAAAGTCATTGCCAAGAAATGCAGTTTTGAAAAATATATATTTCATAAGCCTTCAAGTTCTACGTTGAAAAATTTCAATCACAGGTAGACTTCGAGACTCTAAGAAAAATATAAATTGATTGCATAACTCGAAGTAAAATAAGTAATGCACATCACTTCAACATAGCTATTCAAAAATGGTTGGAAAGTGTGCTGAGTTGTAGATAAATAAATCTGAACTCACTGAGCAAAACAAAACTTCCATAAAAAGTAAACAGATTTTTTCAATCTAAGGCAGAAAGCCGTTTGTTTAGTATCGAGAAATCAGTCTTTTTAAAGTTACAACAGTAATCTACAGAATCATAAAATTAAAAATAATAAAAAGATTACAGGATCAAAACATAAGCGCAGAATAATGCCCGGTTTTAAGGACTATGGGCGACAAGCACCTCCTCAAACTTGTACCACAGGAATCAGTAGAGAATGCCAGATCCAAAGTTATTCACCACACTGATGTATTGAGTCACCACAGAATCTGCTATGCTATCGATGAACAACAACAACATTTAGGAGCAGCCAAACAGTCTTAATCGGGTGAACTTTTCCCGCCCCGCGTCTTACAAGGAGTTACTGGAACTAGAGAGAGAGAGAGAGAGAGAGAGATTGCGACGACCACTTTATTGTTGGTTTTGATTCAGTTGATATTTTTTCTCCCGAGTGCTCCACGAGGAGCAACAAGAACTAGAGAGAGATTAAAAAGTCTGTAGATTTTTTCTCAATCTAATTATGCTCTTGCAATTTTGCTGAATATTGTATATAATGCAGTAGCATTCACTACTTATGCGGAACATTAAACTACGGTCTAATAAATAAAGGACATAATTTGTAATAAAATTGTGAAAAAAATTTACCTTAAGTAATTTAGAACGCGCCCATGAGACGGGAGAGGAACTTTACACGATTCGAGACAACGATTGCAAGTCGACCTACAATTTAAGGTGGATTTCAAACCACCGACATTTCTCTGCAACCCCTAATGGTTTTTTATCACAATGTGTTGTTATCAGAAAACAACCATGGGTCGTCGCCAGCGATCAGATGTGACGGATAAAATCGGGTTTTTAATTGTATGTCCAGATTTGTCTTTTAACAAATAAAAAGTACAAGAGTTGCTTGCAACATATTTGGAACATATGCATTAGTATGCTTAAAAAATAGATTTTTTTTAGTTCCCATTGCGTAAAAGTTTAGTATTATATAAAATAAAAATTCTTGCAAAATTGGAGTCACAGAGCTCATTTTTAAAATGCCGCTCAAACCTCCTGAAATCTGAAATACACATCAACGGAGTTGGATCAATACGTTGAGCGGCAAGACCAACATGACATGGGTCTTGGGTTCGAGACCAGACGACCCCGTCAGCTTTTATTAAGAAATTAAAATAATCCACTCTAGTCTAGTTCGCAGCAATGCAAAAAACAAGACTCAAGCTTCCTCACTTCCCTTACCCTAATTCTCTTCCGGCCAAAACCATGCTAACGCATCAAAGGGTTGTCCCCTAGGATTTGGCCACATCGTATAAAAAAAAACTGCTAAACCAGCTCAACGAAAAAAATCTCAAATTTGGGATTTTCATATAATTTTAGTTGCAGATCAGAATTAAGTTACTGGCGGCTTAGCACGGACTTGAAATGAAAAAAAATTCTGGAAATTTTCTAAAAAAAATTTTTTTTTAATAAATACATATTCTGAAAACAGTTTTCCAAACGAATTCAAAACACTTTATCCTTTTATTTTCTCGATAGTATTACTATTATTTCATTTTCGATGAAACCGCCGACTACTATCAAGTCGCCAGTAACTTAATTCTGAGAAATCTCAAATTTGAGATTTTTTGGTTGAGCCATTTTAGTAGTGGATGTGTTTAAGTTTTCAGTGGGCTTGAGATAATTCTTACATGTCACGGTAATAACGCAAAAGCAAAATAAATTTACTACGAATTGCTCTTGAATTAAATTCTAATGAAATAATATTACGCAACGCCGTTGAGTATTTGCGCCTCTCAAAAAATATCTAGCTAAAGCATATTTTTTTGGTCTTTAGACTAACATCCAAAGGCGAGTACGTTGTTTCAATTAAATAAAAAAAAAGAATACTTTTTGAAAAAAAAAATCAACCGAATTCACAGAGTCCGCCACAAATCAAAAACGTGTAGCTAATATTATTTATTTATTTACAAATTCAACAAGACTGACTACTAAATTCTTAAGAAAAGTACTTTTTTTCAATTAAATTAATTAATAATAAATATAAACGCAAAACGAAATATAAAAAACAATTAAAGAAAAGTTACAAAATATAAGTAAGTAATCAATCAATAGAAAAAAAAGGAGCTAACAAAATGAGCTGACAAATTTATTACAGTCAAGAATAAAAAAGACAATAAATAAATCGATTTTTTAATTGGAACTTCGTCAGGTGGAAATCTTTAACATTACAGTCAGTATTAAAAAGACAAAAAACTGACGTGATGGGCTCATGCACAACGTAATATGTTTGATGATAAGAACCTTGGAAGTATGTTTGATGCCAATGATGGAATCGGCAGATTAAATAAAACTAACAGTTCAGGTGAATTAACAGCGCCTTGCAAGTAGTAGAACAAATAAAACGTGGGATTTATTGCGACTGTATTTAAGTGTTTCTAAATGAACGACCAGAAGCATATCCAAATACGGAGGCAGATGAGATAAATCAAACCAGCGAAGACCACGCAACGCAGATCTAACAAACCGATGCTGGACGGCCTAAATGCGATTAATATAAACAGCATAAAAATGAGACCAAACTGGACACGCAAACTCCAGGATTAGTCTAACAAAAGTACAGTAAAGGAGTTTCATTGTGTAAGGGTTATTAAACCTACCGTTTATTGGTGAAGATACCAATTATATAAGGCGTCACTTGAAACAATATGAAAAATCTTGGCATCGTCAGCATAGCAAAAAATTCTCGAATTATTCCAATTTGTAAATACATATATCATTTCTGTAGATTATGAACAGTTATGGTTCTAAATGGCTGCCCTGTGGTACGCCAGATGTATTAAAAATTTCATTGGAGAGGATATCTCGGAATAAAACACATTGCGTACAACATGAAAGATAACAGCCTTACCGATTTACAAAAAGATTGAAGAAAGATATAACTTAAGAATATGATTAATAAGTTGTTACTTTTTTTGCTTCATTTCTATATAAATTTTTGTGAATTCTGTCACTCGCATCAATTTATTGACAACTAAAAACAATACAACAATAAAACTCTTCAGTAATTTCTTTCTAGAAAATGTCTATACTTTAAATGTACAGTGATCCTCATACATTTTTCATAACAGAATTAATGTAAGTAAATTTGTAAGCACTATGTAAAATGAAAAATAAGAAAGTTTTCTTAAGTTCTTTTCGAAAATCAAAAGACTTTATTTATTTAGTTCAGTTTTTGAAAGAAGTTTTTGAAAGTTCGTTGAACGTTTCCGCGATGAGCAAAACTGTAATCTTGAACTGTGATAGGACTTAGCAATAGTTTTGTGTTATTTAATATTTGTGTGTCTGGTCAGAATCGCGATCGTGTCCCGGCACGATCCGGCAACGCCGGTATTTTGTGGAAAATTTTAAATCTGTCGACCTTTAAAGAACTTCTTTGTTTTGTCCGATAACTTTGGTATACTTTGTCTTGATATTAGCCGAATTAATTGCTTAAATAATATTTTCGAATATTTTGTACTTAGACTATATAGGCTAGTGAGAAGTGGCCTATTCGATAGTAGGCAATGACGCATCAACAAAAATTATTTCAGGGACAATCGAGCAATTTGTATCGTCATGTCCGCGTCACACGCATTATTCTCATGTGTCTGTGGGAACACGTACCTACATATTGCACCGAAAATGGTCTCAAGCAATACCAAAGACGATACTGTAGGGGTCGGACAGACATAACATCAATAAATGTATGCACTGTCATAGGGAATTTGCGTCTTATCCCGGCCTATGACAACATACAAAGCAGGCCTATGAACGCATGAACTTTAGTCAGAAATTGCCAGAGTTGCCTAAAAAAAAGACGAGGAAGACGAATTAGCAAGATTGCAGGTAGAACTTGATCCAATAACGAGCTCAGGCTCCATTATCGAATATCTATTAAATAATAGTAACACGACCACCATGTCATGGGTCCCGGGCTCGAGACCAGGTCTCCCCGTGAGCTTTTATTAAGAAATGAAAATAATCCACTCCGTCTCTGGGCTGTTGTCTAGTTCGCAGCAATGCAAAAACAAGACTTTCAAGTTTCCTCACTTCCCTTACCCTAATTCCCTTCCGGCTAAAACCATGCTAACGCATCAAAGGGTGGCCACATCGTATAAAAAAAACAGGAGCAAAGATAAAATGTAGGTGACGCAACCCTGCTTGCATACAGAAGGTGAAAGAGTTCAATAGCAAAACAATTGCATTTTATCCGTAACTCACTGGTTGAAAATAATATAGCTGAACCACGTAGTATGAATGACCGGAAAATTAAACTTGATTTAAGAGAAAGAGGACCTTAAAGACACTGATAAGTTACTGAGAGACACACTCATAAGCAGTTAAGCCAGTTGGGCTATAGGTGATAATTCAGTCATGCTGAATGAGGAAGACATTAAAACACAGTAGTAGAGGTCTTCGAAATTAATCATCAATCGACATGGAGGCGATCATAGAGCGATGCACAGAAACAACTGATTCAGTACTCCAATATGCAGACTAGACATCGAAATGGATGTGAAGTCATAAAAATGTCTTAACAGGTCCAGATGTCATTAATCTCAAGAAAACCGTACCCGAATCTTTAGACCGTGGATACATTGGATTAGTTCGCTTGTGGGGCATGGGGCATGAGAAGAACATCGTCCGATTCGAGACCAAGATTGCAAATGGATCTACAATTAAAACTGGATTCCGAACCACTGGGTCGCCACCGGTGGGATACGAATCTGGGATATCTGGATTGGTAGGCCGAAGACATTATAAAATAATTTATAAGTTTATCAACGTTGTTGGAGACGGAGTTGTATGAATTCGTTGAGCGGCACGACCATCAAGCCATGGGCCCCGGGTTCGAGATCAGGTCTCCCCGTAAGCTTTTATTAAGAAGTTAAAATAATTCACTCCGTCTCTGGGCTGTTGTCTAGTTCGAAGCAATGCAAAAAGATAATAAAACTCAAGTTTCCTCAAAACCATGCTAACACATTAAAGTGTTGTCTCCTAGGCTTTGGTCACATCGTATAAAAAAAAACAAAACTAAACAACGCAAACATTTAAAAATTTCCTACCACCTGGCATTAAAAAGGTAAAATTTCACGTAATGATAGTGAACTACAATTGTAATACACGCATGGGCATTACAAGACCTCATGTAAATGTACATGAATTGCTCTAAGTAACGAAATATAACAGGGCAGGTAATTTCCCTCTCCTCCTTCGGATCTCCTCTTACGTGAACTTAACTGAAGTTGCATTTTTAGAGCTTCCTGCCAAAAAAAAACTAAAGCTGTCTTGGTTAATTAACTTTTCGCTTCGTCTGGTCCAGGCGAGATATGGCCAAACTTGTAACAATATGCGCCTTTTTCTTTACTTAAAATATTTACAAAAAAAGCTTCAAAGTTTTCCCAATATGCTATGGGTTAACAGTGAAAGCCAAAACTTGTGAGAAATAAAACAAAGAGAGGGAACAGTTATCTTATTTTTTTTCAGCGAATTTAAAATGTAAAGAAAAAAGTGATAATAATAAATGAATATCTTTAACAAGCATATCACTTTTAGTTTACTGGATTTAATACAATAAAAAGTGTTTTGTTTAAATAACAAATATGTTTAATAACCGATACCTCGAATCTCAACAGTATTTAACTTTTTATGTATAAAATTATTTCAGCATTTTAAGGATATTATGTTTACATTTAAAAAGTAAGGAAATTGCAACGTGGAAGCTTAACTTTAAATACATAATTTAGTAATGCTGAGATTTTATCGAAAAATTGGACCTACAATTTAAAGTGAATTCCGAACCTCCTGGATTTTCTCTGTAATCTGTTGTCAGCATAAAACAACCATAGGTCATTGCCGGTGGGATTCGAACCTGGGACCTCCAGATTGGCAGGCCGACACGTTACCACTTACTCCGCTGGCGACGAAACTGAGATTTATTTGTATTTATTTCCCGTCTGTTTTATTACCGAACTTTATACTAAACACATTTTTTTATCAAAGATAAATTTTGCCATCACACACAAAATCTACCATACTAAACGGATTAATTTTTTGCAGCCGTTGACTAAATAAGACACTCCCGTTTATGCTTATAAATAAGTAAGTAGTTACTTACATTGTTATGCGAATAGAGAGAGAGAGAGGTGTTACTTAAAAACCTGAATCTGTAACTCAAACAGATTAATAATGGATATTTCATTTGTGTTCAAGTTTTCGTATCGGGGTACCAACAAATTCTTTATATATTGTAAATGTAGAAACGATTAATTGGAACATTAAGTAAATTCAATAATTAAATATGTAGAAGTGACAAAAATGGTACTTACCCGCCAGAAATACCGCGCAGCATTTTTATCGTTGGGATAATTAGGAGTAGGAACGCCTTCGAATGGTCCAAATCTAGTACCCTTTGGTATAACTCCAGTGCTCCAAACTCCTTCAGTCTGATAAAGATAAGAAATAGTAAAGTAAACAATTTGTATTTTAAATCGGCCATTCAATAGTAATTCTCACCTTCACATTTGGCGTTGACAAAACCAGTGAAGGTTTTAATGTCAAACTTCTTGGTAAAGTTTTCTCTGCTCGGTTTGGTACCCCACGTTCACATTGCACATCGGGTACTATGTATACAGCTAATCTCTCAAAGTCGTCCTCCTTCATTCGTGTTACGTCGTAGTCCTGCTGCCCATTGTCCGGCGATGGACTTCTTGTTGGACCTGGGTTGTCCATGTTTTCTTATATTCTTAATTGTTACGCTGATGCTCTGAAACAATATAAATAAAAAAAATAAGAAATCATTTAACGTTTACGGTGCGCAAGAACTTAAAAAAAACTCTATTATGATGTACACATAATATATTAATATTAATATTATGCAACCGGCATATTCTCATGACCTTTTATTTATTTCACCTTTCACATCTAGGGCTGAACTATTATTTTGTCACTTAAATATAAATTTCTTTCTAAGGATTTTCACTCTAGACACTCTACAATTATGCTGTTCTTGCCAAATTTCACCAACAATTTTGACTGATATGATGGAGCACCGAAAAGCTCGGTTGAAGGACTTGCATGTCGAATCTTTTCACTTTTATTCATCTTCAACGTACAATTTGTGTTTTATTTATGGAATCTAACATGGCTTCCTAATTTGCTTTTATTTTTCACAAATTCTCCTCTCATTTTTAACACTTTTCAATTTCAGTAGCTCCTTTCGCTCTACGGTCGCGTCGCGCGGACTCATCTAAACTTTTCTATGACGTAGACCACTTCAATGCTAAGGCCTTAGCCGGGGTTACGTTCATGGTTCTTCGACAACCCCGGCTTTTCATTTCGATTTGTTGTATACATGTAGGCACAAATCAGACATCTTGGTATGTTATAGTGGGTATTGTGTAAAATCGAATAGTAATGGTGGAACCTACAATAAAATATAGTTGGGTGTGTGTCACTCACTTTTAAAATTGAAATTATTCACTCACAAATTATTTAAGGAATATTTATAGGATCTTTGCTTTAAAAAAGTTTGAAAAATCACTAGTTTTCCACTTTTGACACATTTCCGGATGTTAAGATATTTAAAAAACAAAAAACGGAATGCAACAAATTTATCGAAAATTGCGCTTTACACTTTAATTGCAATAAGTGATGTCTAGAGTAAAAGTACCGAAACTGTTTTTTCTTCTGAGTTTTTATGAAATTTCCTTAAAAAAATTGAAAAACACAGCCCAAAACCACTCGCTTTTTGTCTCATGTTATGTATACAATAATAACATATAAATACAGTAGATAGAAACACTTCGGACATGGTGAAACGTTCCCGTTCGTGTTTCTACTACTGACCCAGTTCCTGCAAAATCGAAAATGTGCACTGAAATGCGCTCACATACACTATTGCATACAAATTCATTTTCATTTGGTGCACAAATGCACTACAAAAAAAAAGCTTTGCTGATAGAGAGCAGCAGCCCTGTGTGAGCTTAAATCGCCGATAAGCTACCTAAAAAGGCAAAATTTGCATTGTAATAAGCACGTTCGGATGGGGTGCACTTTACCAAAAGCTTACATATCCCATGAACAGTGAACAGTTAGTCTGCAAATGTAGCGCGACAAGAGGAAATGCATTTTAGCCTGAAGCTCAAAATCTTATCGAAAGCTTTAGTAGTAGAGCGCAAGGACATGCACAGTTTGAAATGCACAGTTTGAAAAGCACAGATTTTGTACCCTTACGTCCTGAGCTTCTTATAAATAATGCGCAGTGATACCCAAACGGTGCAAAACGGTCGGTTATAGGGTGCATTGTTCAGTTCCTTCGAAATTAAAAACAACTTTAACTAAAAGCTCCGACTGTAGGCGAATAGCTTGCTAGTATATGTTTTAAATTCTTAGAATGGATAACTGTGTTGGCGCTTTATCGAAATCGAAATTTTCCACTTTCCCCCTCTCTACATGAATGACTTTTTACGTATTTTTACTTATGTAATTTTTATTGTTGCATTTGCATCTGTATGCAATTTTCGTGCTTTCAATGTTAGTTATTTTTAGAAAACTATTTTTTTTCGCATTAAAATTTTTGGTAAAAATCGATTCATTTTGTACTAACAATATTGACTATAATTTTCTTAACTAATTCGCAAACTACTTTGAATAATGCTCGAATTTTTATAAAAGCATAATGCGATTGGAAGCACTATTAAATAAAATAGATGTCTTCGAATACCTACATACATATACATATACTAAAATATTTAAATTAATATTACACAAGAAAAAAGAAAACAAAATTTTGTTTACAATAAGGGCAAATATGGTGGTAGGGGTAAATCAGTCTTCATAACAGTTTATGAAAGAAAAATATATATGTGAAGATTGATTTCTGATTTTAACATTAATCGGCCTTAGAACTATATGATTATAAAGGTTTCGTAAAGGTGAAAGATGTCGTACTATCTATATAAAGATTTTAGAAGTCGCATATAAAACTAAAACTGTCATTCTTTGATACATAATATGTTCTAAATACTGTTGTACTATTGTTTTGATTTCTTATCATAATTAGAAGGAATCTGTTTCCTTTGCTGGGCACTCTAGTTGCTACAGATTACAGTAAAAGCCCATTGGGGAAGGCAGAATCTTGATTTTCGAAAACAACTGATACAATAACAGAAGGTACTTTTTCATTTGTCTCTGCGACTTTCAATCTTATTTTCTTTAATAGACCCTAACCAGGTCCACCAATGTAATCATTGCAGACGTGCCAGAAGCAAGCAATCCAGAAAATTGTATGTACAATATGGGAACTACTAGATTGGGATGCACATCGTTTTCTGTTTTTCCACAAAATTAATCAATTGGATACGGCGGAACAATTGGTTGAGCGGCACGATCACCATGCCATTGATCCCGGGTTCGAGACCAGATCTCCCTGTGCATTTAAAAATTCCACTTCGTCTCTGGGCTGTTGTCTAACTTAGCTCCCCTCCCCCTCCCCCAACATCAAAGGGTTGTCCCCTAGGCTCTGGCCAAATTGTAAAAAAAAAATTAATGCGTGAAGTTCGTCGTCCCTCCTTTCCGATAAATATTTTCTTAAACTGCTCGGAATTTATGCGGTTTTTGGGAATTACTCAACCTGCTGCTTAGGCTCGAGCTCCATTTCTATCTCCACAAGTTAACGCTGTTGGATTTGATGTACCTGAATTAAAATACTATGCGTGGGGCACCACACCCAAAACAAGTTAATTTATGCCTACAGTGTCTTGCAATACGACCTATGAAACCGTGTGTATTTGTGATCACTGTGGGATTGTTAATATTATTTCTTTATATCTATGCATTTTGTATCAGGTAGTTGAACATATTTTTATATTATACAGTAAAGAACACCTAAATGCAACACAGTACCATGCAAAACATACAAAATATTCCACTTTGTTAATAATTAAAGTTAGAGAGAATATTTTTATTCTTAAAAGTACCCCGCGTTGAATTGGAAGAAGTACACAAAATGTGGTAACCGTACTTTAAAAAGAGATTATTATTTTTCTAAGTATTGATTGCTGTGATAAATCCTAGCCAACGGTGTTTTAGATTATTAGTCTCAATAATGAGGGTAAATAGTTCTGTCGTGCATCTTATTATTTCGGGTAATTAATTTTTTCGGGCGAATAGGTATATATTTGTTTGAAACAGGATAATCCACTGCAATTTTTGTTTTGGGTTTTCTAAAATTTTTTATTATTATTAAAAGGTAAGTGTAAGATTAGGCCCAAAATATGCTGTTACTATTTAATATTAATTTCTGTCTACACAATTGAAGATTGGAAAAAGGTATGCTCCTATACCTCCATTACTTTCACGCTTCATGAATTTCACATATTATTTAAGCCTTTTTTCTAGATATTTTCCGGTGACGAATCCATACTGCATTCCTTAACAGAAATTTTGGAAACGATTAGAAGGCGTCCAAATGAAAAGCATCATCACTCCTGCATTCAACAAACAATGGATGTGGGCAGTAATAAGCGGTGATGGACTAGGACCTCTGCATTTCGTTATTGGAATAATGGATAAGGAAAAGTATGTTGATGTTGAAAAGGATGCTTTGAATAACGTTTACATCCCTTATATAAGATCAAATGAAAGCACTCTATATCGAACTTATTAATTTAAATTTCTCCAGGACGGAGCGCCATGTCATCCTGCTTAAATGGTATCAACTTTTTTGCAAAACTAAAATATTCCACTTCTTCCTGGCAACTCCTCGGACTTAAATCCAATTGAAATCGTATGTACCCCGTGTAAAACTTAGTTTGAGCAAACCTTACCCGAATACAGAAACATTAGTAAAAAAAATACAAAAGAAATATGGTATGGCCACGATGCAATTAAACACTGTATTGAATCTTGTATCAGTAGTATGTTGTTATACAAAATATTAATAATGAAATCCAGACTTATATTAATTTTTGATTGTAGATTCCAATAAAACATTAGAATTGAAAAAACAAGTTCTTAATATTAATAGTCTCTTTCCAAATGCAGAAGTCCTGATTATTCTGTACTGCTTCTAATTCAATGGTGGGGTACTGTATCTGATGGAACATATCTCCGCAATAACTTCAAATAGCTTTAACAAATTTCCCACATTCTTATGTCTAATCTAAATATAAGTCGAAAAAGATGATCCGCCACAGTCATTTTTGAATGTATGTTATGCTCTAGGCCAAAATTAAAAAGAAATTAAAATTAAGATTAGCTCCGCCGTAGCCAGCAGGTAGTTTTCTGCTGAGATTAACATAAAAAGGACATGGGGGTTGCAGAAAAAATTCCAGTGGTTCGTAATCCACTTTAAATTGTAGGTCCAACTGTAATCGTTGCCTCGACTTGGGTGATTATTTTTTCCCGCCCCATTCCCCAAAAGGGTTTACGGGAACTAGAAATAGAGGGTAGATTATTAAATTATTTGAATATTTGTGTGACACGAATTTAGAAAAAGAAATTTTCTAATTAAGCAAAAAGACGTAAAAAGTTTGCTTATGAATTTTATTGGCTTGAATGCTGAAAACTATAATCTCTTTTTACCCGACTTGCCCGGGAGGGGTGGCTAATATTTTTCATCGGTATGTAAGTATGTCCGCTTTTTTGGCGCATCCTGTAGGCTAATTTATTTAGCAAGTGTGCTATTTTGATGTGTTTATGCCTTCTTTAAGCACTTAACGCAACATGGATTCTATAAATATCTCGAAAAACTTTGTAAAAAAGATAATCAAGCTTGCTATGGCTTTCAGTATTAATTTCAATAAAAGGTTATGAAAGTAAGAGTAGAGTGACGCCTATGAGTCGACAGCTATTAATGCCACATAAGCCTTAAAAATGGCCCATTCAATACTATGTACAACAGGGGGATAAACATAACTCGAATTTTATTGAGCGCCCTATATATTTTTTTAATTTTATTATTTGAAGTCGTTTTAAGTTAACTGAAATTTATGATTATTACAGAACAGAAACCTATTAAGATGATATTTTGTATAACGAAGTTACCAAAAACAGATTTGATGAGATTTTTGGGAAAATAATTGTTGAGTTGCTTACCTCTCTCTCATAGAATTAGCAGTATGTTAAAAAAAATTTCTTTACGTAAATAGGTCTCCTGCAATGCAAAAATGACTTAGAACCTTTTGAGTTACCCCTTCAATCACGAGATATTTTCTTGCAAATTTGTTACCAAAACGCCCCTGCTTCCCTGCTTCTTAAACTATTGATGTACAATACAACGAAACCTCACTCTATGGACACCTCCAAAAAGCGGACACAGCTCGTAAAAGACACTTTCCAGTGCCAAATTTCAATATGCGTCAAACTGCCACCTCTGAAAAGCGGAGGTGTTCATAAGGAAAATTTTTTAGGAACGAAGTAATTCCAAAAATTCCTGAATGTATCTTTAGTTAGTATTTTCGATGAAAACTATAATGAACACTGTAGCAAAAATAGTTTATAAATTTTTTTAAATAACTCTAGGGAACTCAATCATGGGCGGGTCTAACATGCTCTTAACCAATTTTTTAAATTATATTATTAACCAAAGTATTAAATAATATTCAGTTAATAGTTTTTTAATCATAATGCCAAACAATTAAGGATAAAGGAATTGATTACCTTTAGAGTATAGGGGTGGGCGCGACTTGAAGCACTTCTATCGCGCGATCTAATGTGCCTACAAGGAATTAGGCTAGCAATTTCGTTAGATCATTGGCCGTGGAAATAGCGATAGAGAAGTGAGGAGTATAATGCGAACTTTTACTTTTTGTAGACTAGCTAAGAAATTTTATTCGTGAATCAAATAAATTCTTTACTGTACTGTAAACAGTAAAAGTTAATTCCTCGAAATTAGTCTACATTTACCACCCCCCACCCATCCGGTTCGGTATAGTAATTTTTACGGTGATTTTTGATATATGGGTCTTTTCGTGTCCGTGCTTAATTACGGAGTAATTTATAAACAATTAAAGTTCGTTCGAATCTGAGGAGGGGGTGGTCAATTGCACTTATTGCCCCCCTCTGGGTCTAATAATATAAGTAAATTATTTATACCTTAGATTTCGGAGTCGAGGATTTGCAGAGACCTCCTTTCCTCCTCAGAATCTTATTGAATTTTTTGGATATTTCAAATAGTTTGTGAAATATTTCTATTTTCAAAACCTTTCAAATTGTTAGGTATGAAGTTACTCATTTTTCTACTCTTAATTACAAAAATCGATTGCAACCTCATCTAACACAACTTAACACAACGGACCATTTATAGGTCTATGTGAGGCTGATCGGCTGTTGGACTGATAGCCGCCACCCTAACCTAACCTCATCTATATTTTTTGAGATATCGAGGTTTTGAGCTTTTTGACTAGACTAGTTAAGAAAATTTGTTTTCAGAATTGTTTTCTAAGAAGCAGCAAATAAATAATAAGCACGTAAGAAATAAAATAAGCTACTACTACTAGTAAAATCAGTTCATTTGTTGCTATCTTCATATGCAATAATTTCTGTAATTTTATTACACAATGAAATGCAAGCTTTCGAATAAAAAGCGAAAACACTACTACTATTGCTTTTCTCATCATCATCATATCGTATTGTTGCGAACCGTCTGCTAAAGGAGGAAGTTAATGTAAAAACTCTGCTTGCTCTCGGTAAATATTCTAATTGGGTCTGAAGGACATTTCAGCTGGTTGCATAAATCATGCGACTGCATCAGCAAAAGCTAATGCTACACCAACAATAGCATCACAGACGCATCTGCTAATCTGAGGTTACAGCGATCGATGTTGCCGACCGTACTCAGCCAATTTTTCGTATTTTTAGATGAAACTTGAGCGACCAAAACCAGGAAGTCGCTTGAGCCATTTTGTTTGATTTGTTGTATCAGCTTCGACTGCACTTACGACTTACGTACGGATTGCATACACGAATACAGACAAAACCAAAAATACTTTTTTTTTCAAACAACCACCGTGTATCTGCGAGCATCAGATATCTTTTGCATGCTTTTGAGATGCACTTGGCACGCATTTTATGAGAGCTCTGTAGATACGATCAAGAGCAAAGAAATTGCACTGTCGGATATGCGGAATAATGTCATGAGCAACTTGACCTTCAGCGCAAACTATTTATTTGTGTTTACAATTGCTGTAGTTGTGTGCTTTTGATAAGCATTTCATTGATAAGACTAAATTGAGCATTTCAGTCGTTACATCTCACGCTCGTGTTATTAATTTGCACTATACCTTGACCTTACTAAAAATCAGTGGCAAGTTCAAGCAATTCAATTGAGTGTTGAAGCGAATAAATGTGAATAAAAATATAAATTGTAATTTCAATGATTTGTAGAAATGTCAATTATATTATTAGATTTTAGTTATTATTACTATAGTTCTCTACCTCTAGTTTGTGCTTTCGAACGAACATAAAATTTAGTAATAAAATTCATTGTACAACAAGTATCTCTGGTATACTATTCTAGGTATGCAAAATTTTGATGAAATTTCAAGATTACATTACTGTGTATAATTCTAAAATTTATGTTTATTTTTAATAATAATACCAGCTTAAAAATCCTATAGTATAGTATACAAAAAATAAATAAAATAATACAGTATCACACATTTTCTCAGTCAAATGGAGTTAATGTGTGAATTGATTTCTTTGGAAGTAATAAGTTCTTATAGAGTAGGCAGGCTAATTTTTTCGCTTTATATAACAAGATGAATTCTAGGAAATTTATACGTGAAAGGAGAGACTTTGATACTTAAGTAATGATAACTTTTTCTATTTTAATCTCTTTGTGAATTCGAGAAATGGCTCGATATCACAGGCTCCCGTTCAAAATTTATATTCCACGTAAGGGACGGAATTTCTGCCTAAACTCTTAGAATGTCATGAAGAAAAAGCAAAGACCGCAGAAAATCCTTCAGCTTTACATCGTTTGACCACTTTTAAGGCGGTAGCTCATACTTCACGCGGTGCAGAAGCTTCAAGGTATTAAGTAACAAGCAAAGATGTTAATTGACTGGTTCGAAAGCCTCACACAAAATCTTATTTCTTATTTAGTAAAAACAAAATCATTAAAAATTATACCAATTTTAATGACTCAATTTTTCTGCTAGGGATGATTTGTAATTATTTGTATTTCTTTTACGCCAGATTGTTTTTCTTTGGTTTCTACTTCGGATATAAATAAATACTAGCTGCGTGTACCTTGTGTTACTCGGACTTTAGAATATTGCTGACGTCGTTTTGTTTTTCCTATAATATTTACATTAACCTGTATCAACTCTAATTATTTCAGATTTTTCGCTTTGAAAACTTCGCTGATAAGGGGTGGGGAGAGGGGAATAATATTCTTTTAGGTATTTTTCATCCTGTGCAAATAAAGCTCTTTCATCCCCCCACTTCACAATTTTGCCCCCCCCCCCCCTTTCGATCCCTTTTGAAATAAAAATAAAATGAAATTTTTTCATTTGTAACAAAGGTGGGCAAGCATTTAAAATTTCAAGTCGATAGCATTAGTAGTTGCTGAAACAAGCAGCTGTGACATACAGGAAATTTTCACTATAAGGGTTCCTCTTTTTCCATTTTCGTACCAGTGTTGCAAAGTCGTCGATTAAGCGTGAAAATCATGAACTTTCACAGGAAATTCTTCAAGTTGTGTTACACATGGGCTTAGCTTAGCAACAAAAGCACTAAATGGGCCAGCTTGAATATGTGGTAAAACACCGGTTGTGTTCAAAATCACCAAGTTATAAACTTGTCGCAGAAAAAAAATTTTGTCATTAGGAAGGTATTCGAAAACACAAGATTTGGTGACAAAGTCACTGATTCAGTACGGAACCCTAAAAAACAAAAGTATAAATATTCGCGCTTAAAAGTACGATTTGTTATTATTTACTTTCAGAGCATATGTGTGTCAAAAATGAGAACGCTTGCTTAGCCACAGCATTTATGAGCAGTACAGTATTATTATTCACTGTATGTTTTTGCTTACTACTCATCTCCTAGATAAAATAGCGTTATAATGCATAGCCTATGTTTTAACTTCTAATTTCTTAAGTCAAATTAAAGAAGTTCCTAATGTTTCATAATGTCGATTTATAGATTGTGATAACGGACCCCAGACAGCTTCTATTGAGATTGGTCGGAACTTTGTAAAATTGTTGTTTGGATCCTCCACAGTGAGTACAACCTATCATTATTCATAATTTATCTGCTTAAACTTTGTTCAAGATAATTTTATACATATGTAACAAATATGCGTAAGACAACTTGAAATTATACCAGACGTCTACAAAATTCAGCCACAACCTTATGTAAGCATATGTATATATCCGCCCATACATAAAGGTTGTCCCAAAATTCATGCAAAATTAGAATTTTGCGTCATTTTTGCGGTAAAGTATTGCCAACAAGAAAAAAAGACAGTGTAATAGCTGACAGTTCAGGTTTATTAAAAATGGAGCGCTACACGAAAGAATAAACCGTTTTCATTGTTGAGCAATACATATTTTAAAAATAATGAAGGTTTGGCAACAACAGTTCGCAATTTTCGTACAAAATGTGGTCGGAATAGTGATTTAATTTCATCAACTATGTAGCGATTGTTTAAAAAATTCACGGAGAGTGGATGAAAGACGTCCAGAGGGTCTAAGATCACTAATTATCTTAGACCCTCCGGACGTCTTTCAATAAGTCGTTCAACGCAAAACATCGAAGCAGTTCGTTAGAGTGTTTGCTGAGAGTCCAGGAACATCGATTCGGCGCTATTTACCGGTAAATTTATCAAGAATTTACGATGAATTTATCGGCGAACTCACCAGTGGATTGTTTCTCTCTAATTTTCGTAACGCTATAGGCGGCAAGTTCATGGGGATGAAGACGAACTTCAACCGTTTCTATGAAAAAGGTTAAAAGTAAACTTGGAAGAGGTGGATTTCGAACTACCCCCTACAGAACATTATCCACTAATGGCTTTTTAGCGCAATCTACTGTTTAGGCCTTGTCACCCGGCGGGATTTGAACCTCCGACTAGCGTGTGTATATAAATTGTCGGTGGAATAAGGAATTACGTATTGGACTCGTATCCCAGGTTCGAACGCCACCGGTGACCACACGTGATTATTTTCTGTTCAGGTTCGGTTCAGGTCGATTTGCAATTGTTGTCATCGAAACTAGTGAAGTTCTTTTAGCGCCCAATGTTTAGGGGAGCAAGAGAGGGGGGAGGGGGCCGTGTTCAGGAGCTCTCTATAGCTATAACTTTTAATCAAGTTAACTTAAACTTTTATTCAGGATGACACAAACTACTCTTTAAAAAGGTTTGTCCAAATTCACGGAAATCTAATTTCGATGAAATCCGCGCGTGGTACTTCTTTGTTAGGTTTGCACTGTTTAATCAGTTTTGTTTTAATAAATAAGACCTTGAACTGAGTTTAAGGTGAAGTCAAGGCTTTATCTCCAATTGGAATCATTAGCTAATTGGTTTAAAACATTTCAATTTTATTTTCAGAAATGAATTAACCGTAGACACGATTGGTCCAAATAGCAGGGTCAAAACGCAATATTTCAAATTGATCGTATTGTTGAACTAGCCTTTTTTTCGTTTTATTGATGTAGCTAAAGTCCAGGGAACAACCCTATGATGATTCATGACTATGGTCGGAAGGGAACTCAGGGTAGGTTCATTAAGCATCTTTTCATGAGATTAAGTAGTACAGAATAAAAATAATTCGAAGGTAACCAAAACTACACAAAAAATTTACTCGAAGTGTACCTCTGGTTAATTATTTATTTTCTGCCAAATATTTCCTGTCAAACCTTCAAACATATTGCAGGAAATAAACTATGTCAATTCTGGTTACCACCTGCGTGTAAAAATTTGAAATAAGAACATAAATAAGCTTTGGCAATGTCTTCCACTACTTCCTCGAATCTAAAATAATCCAAATAATCTATTCAAATTACAAACTTATCCTTCAAATACTTTGCAAGCTCATACACATGCAGAGTGCATCAACAAGTAAACATTTTTAATTTGGAAGCCATCCCATCGTACAAACACGCTTTCCGCGAAAAACGAAATAAGTTAGACAATTCGCCATTGATTTTCTTGTAATAGCAGTAATTTTACTGTTCCTACTTAGCGGTATACCGAAAGCTTTACGTTGGAAAGTATATGAAAAATGATAAGCAATTTCGCAGCAATTATTATCACAAAACATTGAGTGCACGGGGTGCAGCAGGAGGATGACTTTCGACCATATTTCAGTCCGGTTAACCACTACATACGTTTTGATAACGATAAAATAGCATTCAAGGTTAAAGCGTGAAATAAAAATAAATAGGCGGCTTTGGTCGCTTAACACTACCGGCATGTCATGTGCACTATTGGTATGGCACTACATCGACAAAATGCACACAAAACTAATACGGCTGGGGTTGCAGTGAAGCTAATCAAAATAGCTTCGTAATCGTGCTAATGTGTGTTCAGTTAGTATTACTAAAACTAATGCTGAAAATCTGGAGCTTTCAAAGTAGAAAAATACAGCGCGGTACTGAGAGCGAGTGCAGTTATGGTACGGTGTACGCAAGACTCCCTCTCGTTCAGAGGAGGAAGTGAGTAAGGGCAGCGAAACATCTCTATAATTAGACAGCAAGGCTAATCTTTGAAATTGATGGCGGGTTTGCCTATTGCTAGAAGTTCCTCAATTCTATTATTTTTATTTACGTCACTCTGTCGAAAGCTTTTCTATTGTACTTTAGTAATACGAAATAGCATAAATAAGCTTCGCGATTTACATTAGACGAAAAAGTTCTCAATATTCTTATGAATTGCGGTTTTCGTAATTTCAAATGTACGCAAACGAGGTGCAACGATACAAACGCTTTTGCAATGACCTTGACTGAAGTTCTACAGAAAGTGCTTTCCTTTGTTATGCATATTACACGTAATCATTCATAATCCGGCATAATATTCCCTTTCCGCCTATTTATGTATTTAGTTTTACACCTGCCATTTTAATGCAGTCGATAAGTGCACAAGAAGAAGAACTTGTTTAAAAATATTCTAAACAAAACGCGAAAGCTTTCAAATGGCCTCTTGCGATGGCAAGTTATATCACGATATAGGTAGATAGTGGCAATTTTATTAGTGGTTTGAGGAAAGCTCCCCCACCTGCCAAGTGAAGCGCGGTAATACCGTAATCTCCCCATTTCCCTACCCAGGCAGCGAACAACCCCTTTAAAATGCATCCTGCCCACTTCGTATTCGTTGCAATGATTTTACGGATTTCGTTGCACTTTAACCTTGAATTTAAAGCGCATGTCTAAAAGCTCTTCATGCAATAATTATTTTTTTTTATTTTTGTTTCATTGTGTAATTTCTCTTTTCTTACGGGGTGGAATGAATGTGTTCATCATTACTTTCGCTTATGCTGACTGTAAAGGGCAACTATGAAGAGAAACGTTTTCTTTTTTACTTTCGTTTTTCTATTTTTACAGGTTTTTGTACGTTCAATCTTGTTTGAAGTATTCTTATACGAATTCTGTAAACTATTATGCATAATTATCTCTTTGGCCTTGGTATTAACACAATTCAGAAATTATTTAAAAATTTAACTCCTACGAGATTTTTAATGTACTCAGTCATTAAGCCATAAATAAACCTGGATGTGGAATTGTCGAATAATCAAAACAATTTCACACACATACATATGTAAATAAATAAAATTGTTTTGAGAAAACTATGAGAATGTTTAGAACGAAACTACAAGGGTGAAATTCGAATGATTATTATGCGATACAATAACAGTTATTTAGTTCTCGTAACCCTTTGTGGAGCATGAGGCGGGAGAAGAACTTCACCCGATTAGCAACAACGATTACAAGGGGATCTACAATTTAAAGTGGATTCCGAACCACTGACATTTTCTTTGCAATCCCCATGGCCTTTTTATCGTAATCTCTTGTCAGCAGAAAACAATCATTGGTCGCCGTCAGTGGAATTCGAACCTTGGACCTCCGGATTGGGAGGTCGACTGATTATCATTTACTCCACTGACGCCGTATTTAAATTGCAATGCAGTCATCAGAAGTCAATACAATTTCGAGAACAAGGAAAGCAGTATGCTATATCCCTTCTAAGTGATCAATACCAGCATTCCCGTCCGTGTTAATTCAAATTTCAATATCTATACGTTTCGTTTAAGACCACTTTTAATGCTTAAAGCTCGCGTAAAACATAGTCATAAGTTTTATTATTAAGCCAGCGTAATCAGACGATTTTGTCTTTTACGATTTTCGCTACGTGACACTCCTTTCTAATTGTTTAAACAAATTAGTACTCACAAATAGTATGTATTCTCATCAAGCTAAATCCATTGAAACATAAAAGGAAGTCGACAACCAAAATGATTTTACAATTGCACTAGATTATGTTAAATAAAGAACCATAAAAACTTGTTAGGAACAATAAAAGTTTAGAGGTTGAAATAGAAATGCCTATTTATTTCGTCATGTAAATACATCTGTTTAGTTAACACTGCAGTGCACTCTGCAAGTACATATAGCTGATAATTCCTACAATATTTTAAACCAATTTTTTTTATAAAAATAAAGTATAATAATCACTGAAGTCTTAAATAGTTTTTTTAGCTTCACGTTCAGTTTATTTTTTTTAAATTTGTCGACATTTCAACTACTTCTACTTAACCTCAAACCCTGATGCTGCCGAGGTACTACTTGCCTAAACTGCGAGACTTGAGCATTTACTGGTTCTAAATTAGAATTGCGGTTCTCAAGAAGCATCAGTCATTGAATGCCGGGTTGCAACACCCCAGTCTTGATGCTGCAGTATTACGGCCTGCCTAAATCATGAGACTTAACGATCTGCTAGTTTAAAATTAATAAAGTAGGCCACAAAAAAGGACTCTAGTCATGCAAAATTGTATTGTTTTGAATCCATTAAACTAAGTACTGCTTTTATATCGTGCCGAGGACTGTATAGCATTAGGGTGGTAGATGTCGTGAGATATGGTTAGCACTTCACTCTTAATTGTAATTGTCCAATCGGTTAGGTTAAAGGGACCATACCGAGAAGGAAGGCGTACTTAGGCCAGAGTGGCCCATTGTAATACAACACTTGATGCTAAGCACTCAACCCTATTTAAACCCTAGAAAGAGGATAATTGGGAGCTTTTGATGAGCCGAGCTAGAACTCTGTCATAAGTAAAAATAAATTCTCGGGAGCCCAAAAATACTCTTGATTAGACGAAAATACATTCAACCCTGTCATGTGACTGGAAACCATTTAGAGCTTCTGATAATCCCAACTAGGTAGAATTTAATTCGACACCTGCCGTTGGCTAGAGCCGGACAGTTGCAGACTAAAACTCCTATAGACTAAAAGGTGCGGCGAGTCTGTCAGCGTTTCTGTCTATAAGGCAATGGCCCGAAATGATATCCACAACAAAGCCAATAATGTTACGTTCGACAACAATTAACTCTCTTGAACCCTTTAGATCAAGGATTGGCTATATTTGCCGGGTAATAAGGCAGGTATGTTCCCTTTATCGTATATCATTTGCAATTGTAAGGAAAGCTTGTTGTCCAATACTCTCACCTGCATCACAGAAATCATATGGCCGAACGTACAAAACAGATATACCATTAGTTCACATTGTCTTTGAAATGCTTATTTAACCTAAAAACATATAGTTTCCAAAAAACTTAATCACTGTCCACAAAATGAAGTGCAGTACTTTACACCACGCTGGTTTGTTTTTGGGCACAGTTTAAGGAGGAGCTGGACTGCGGCAAATTAACAAGATAGAAGTCTTGCAGAGTTGAAAAAGATGAGAAGTTTACGTCCTTTGTAACTCTAAAGTTCACTCCTTTTTTGGATGTCTTTGGGCTGTTGTCAAGCTCGCAGCAATGTAAAAACAAGACATTCATTTTCCTTCATTCCCCATACTCTATTTCCCTTTCGTTAAAACGATGCTAAACACATCATAGGGTTGTCCCCTGGGCTTTGGCTTCATCATAAAAAAATGAATGGCAATTATTATTAAATCATTGTACAAGGGTAATAAAGTCCGATTCAAACTTGTCAAGTTTGTGGAAATCCAGGAACTTGCTTTTCATTTTGAATTCTCACCTAATCCACAAATTTGAAAGCTAACTGGATTCAGTCGCATTAAATTTATTGAATAGTTTACCTATCCTTTTAAAAATGTTCACTTTTAAGTCTCGCAGAAATTTGTTAAAGGTATCATCGCCGCTGTTTTTACTACTATTATTTTCTGAAGTAATGTCCCATAGTGTGCCAAATCTTTTAAAAATACATAAGTATTTAAAAAATTGATTTTGCTTATTTCTTTACTTCATCGCCTCGTGCCACGTTAGTTACTACAGCGAAATGTAAGACACTTTCACATAAAAATTGGTTTAAACTTCGTAATTTTGCAGATAGAAGTGCATTCAAGTTTTAAAAAGTTGAATGGGAATCAACTTCTAAAATACTGGAATGGCAAGTTCTTGCTTTCCACTTAGTGGAATGGTCAGACAAGCCAGACAAGTTTACAGAATGCCACAAAGTGAATACCACTTCGAATAAGGCTTAAGGAGGATTTCTGGTGTGCTGGCTTAAAAAAAAAATCGATTTCTTTTTTTTTGCATTTTTCGATATTCTGAAGCCTTTATATCAGCCCTAGAAAAGACGACCGGTCGGGCCACGTCAAAGCACTTTCAAAACTTTAAACGTTCTATTCTCAAAACTATGTTTTTTGACTTGTGCAGTACTTCGATATATAAGATAAGAACAATCTCAGGTTTAAAATATTCGGCAGACATGTGATTTTATCCGTAACCAGATTTAGATTTTTCGCGCTATTAAGGACAAAATTACGGTCACTAATAGACGAAAAAACAGTTGAAAACTGTTAAGCCCTTTTTAAATTTCGCGCCATTTGCAGAGTTTTTGGAATTTTGACTTGAATTAGGTCAAAGTTGTAATCACAAGCCTTTACCTTAAGAATTTGACCGATTTGTTAATTTCAGATAACTAGAAGTAATGTTACACTGCATGTCTTGGAGCCGCGTTTTTTTGACTGGGGGCTGGTTCAGCGCTCTCGTGTTAGGGTTATTTTTGAGAAAATATGTTTTTTGTACCTTCTATCTTATATAAAAAGACGAAAAAGTTTCATAATTATATTTACATACCTTACTTTTGCCAGAAAAAATTCGCAAAAATAGGTATCAAATATAGGCTACATAGAAGCCTCTCCACTAGAAGCCCCCTTAAGTTATTCATTTTTGAAAAGGAGACAAAGCAAGTATTCGGGGGTTGCAGAAAAATGGGCTTAAGGAATTTTTGGAAAATTTATTTTGAAGTTTTGAACTATTGAATGGAACTATTCAAAAAGAAAAGCAGTTAACAAATCGTGCATGACTAGAAAGTGTACTTTATCGCCTTTGATTCTGAGCCAATTTCGAATTGTTAAATTGCCTTAGGAAATTTAATCTTCGCACATATTGCTCCTTAACAAATATTTTATATAAAAAAGTTGTTATTTTTTTCAAAATTTGGCAAAATATTTGAAAAATTGGATTCAGCATGGACCGATTTTTCTTTTGGGTTTTATTCTGAAAGAAATAATGGTAAAACGCCTGATTATCGATAATTTTGGGTGCTTGCAATATTTAAAAAAGTATAATCCTGGAATGGATCGCCCAATCGGCCTAAAACTTATTTTGCAGAGACTTTCTTGCCTTCTAGAATATTAAAAAAAAAATTCCATGTCCAGTTGAGATGGATGCTTCATATACATTCATACTAAACATTTGTTTTCGAGTAACATGAGAAAAGTACATCATTTCGAAAATATTACTCATCCAGGAGGAATGGTTGCTGCAGCTTAAAATATTTTACAGCAATAAAGACATTTAATCAAAATATTTAATTTCCGTTCAGATAAGTAAATGTACTTATACTTAAGTGTAAATAATCCAACATACTTATACAGCAAATACATAGTTGTTTTAAATTATTATATGCTTTTCTGATAATTGCTTTGTGTTATAAAAAACAGTCCTATTTAATGCCAATTAAAGATCATTTGTTATTTAAAGGGCAATATTAAACTACAACTCATAATATTTTAATTTGAACTTAATGTTTCAAATTTAATGTAACATTAAATAAATAAATAAAAAATAATAATAATTTAAAAAAATAGTTATCTCCTGCAAATAGAAACTTACCTACATTTATCGGCAATATCCAAAAATGAATTATAATATAATAGTTTATGTAACTAAAGAGAAGAAAAAATCTGGGACAATTCTATCTTATAAACATCACGTCCACTATAAGCAGTTTATAAAGAAATATAAGTTCAAAAGGTAACGCAAATGTTATTATAGATAATGCTCAAAATTAACTAGAATTATGAA
Source organism: Leptarthrus brevirostris (assembly GCA_964036015.1). Classification (NCBI taxonomy): domain Eukaryota; kingdom Metazoa; phylum Arthropoda; class Insecta; order Diptera; family Asilidae; genus Leptarthrus; species Leptarthrus brevirostris. The sequence continues at coordinate 145,546,087 of OZ038373.1, read as the reverse complement.
CAACAATTATTTTGTTTAGCAATTTTGCTTCCAGGAAGACTTCAAAATAGCAAACCACAAGAGAAAAACAAACACTAAGTGTAATTTTTCAGTTATATAAAACTGATAAGAAAACTAAGCTGAGATAAGAAAACTTTCGGAATAACTTTCATTTACAATTAACATCAAATCATTTCACTTTTAGTATTTTCAGAAAATCCCACAAAGTTTGTTTGACGTAAAGAACAATATAATCGGTGATGATTTTATCAGTTGAACCTATCGTGGATGCATGTTGCGTAAAAGATCACGTTGCACTGAATATTTGATTTCAATTTTTCTCTTGTTTTCTAGAATTTCGAGGTCGGGGAGGTTTTAGTTTACTATTATTCACGTTTACGTCACCTAGTTGTCGACATATTAATTATCACACGTGCAATGTACCATTTTATTTAGAAAATCACATTTGTATTATACTACTTCCGACCTAGCTCAACGTAAAAAAAAAATTCCAAAAGCTCTCTTTACACCCTCTTCTACACTTATTTTTACTTGAGAAATGAGGAAGATGACTTCCGACAATACCACCTTCCACCCTACTGAAAGCTGTTAATTTTTGTGGTAAGAGAGATCTAAAGAAGAGATCAAACTTGTCCTCACAGAAAACACTATTCCCCGTACCCTCAAAAGGATTGTAATATAGTCTACAAGCACAAAATTGCATTTATATGCATCGAATAGTTTCGAGCTTTTTTTTATATACATATAAACACTAGAACGAAGTGAGCAAGCTTTTTAAAACTATCAAAAGCTTTCTTAGTGAATATATTCTTGCTGGAATGCTTGTTTTATTGCACTTGGATCATCGTCAAATTGCACAGCAAATAAGGGTTGGGCGAAAGGTCCATTCTTGTAGGACCCGGGTATGCAGCTATAAAATTAAAACAGTTTTTAGAATAAGACCAAAATAATTTAAATAGTAGTTTTAACTTTTACAGGCAGACATTATTAAATGTCGTCTTAAGAAACATAAAATTAGGAAAACCGTGTTCTACGTAAATTGTAATATTGGCTTCAACGTAGATTAATTATAGTCAACGTATGTAATTATATAATTTAATATTTTACGGTTATTATTATATTGATTTTTATTTCGTATTAATGCGACTTGAGGAAAGACTAAGGGGAACAAGTTTTTTTTAGAGTTTGAAGCAGATGAAACGTTGACGAAAATAAAAATTGCAACATATTTCTATTTTTCAAGATCACTAAAGTATTTTTACACTATTTTTGAAAACCGATTTTGTTCCAAATATCAGTTTGGCCTGAAAGAAATTTTATCAAATTCGGTTCAGCCGTTCTTTCGTTTGAACATAAGCACTGTACAAAAAGTGGTTTTTTTAATAAAACATGACCAACTTCCCAATATAATCGAGTTTTGATTGTTCGATAGTTAGACAGCTATAAAACCGTTTAATTAAAAAAACCACCCAAATTTATTTAAGCGTTACAAAGTTAGCTACTACCCTTAGACACTGTCTTCGCACCCGCATCCCTATGGGTGTCGTATCAACACATTTTTTAACAGCATCGGGATACATTTTTAAGGGCATCGGAAGCATCTTTATTCATTTTACTGATCCCAAAAAGTATGGATTCGACGCCAATATCGGACGCTTCGATTACTGGAACATCTCACCCCCACCCCCAACCGCCAACCTCCACCCCCTTCGATGATACTATAATACTTTATTATCACCGGAATTGAACATATCTGCAACATTTCAAACCGATGCAATAATTAGACGAGTTGCAACATTTGAAACAAACAAATATACAAAAGTGAAGCTAAATGAAACCATTTAAAAACGAAACATTCAAATGGGTCCACGCGCTACAAGGTTACGCTCCACCCCTAATCTCCTCACTCAACATTGCTGAAATTTTTTTTAAATAGCAATGAGGGAATATTCTCTATGGAAAAAAAGAAATTATCCAATCGGTCCATGCGTTTCAATGTTAGGTCGTGCGCACCAGAAGAGTGGGACCAGTAGGAAAAGAAGAACTAACCCTTTGCTGCTCCTGTTGAGGAAGAGCCAAAGGAGTTTACCTTCCCTTAATCAGAATCAACAACAACAATCAACAGCGCTAATAAGACCACCTCGAAGTTCTTAAACAATCTGTGGTTCAGCTTTAGAAATGGGAAGGGGTAATTGAGGAAGATGAGTATCCTCGCTCTAAAGTTGTAGTTGCTTCGGAACTAAAACATGAGGAGCTCACGTTTAGCGTCAAAATCATTAATTAAAAGTCTCAGCCTGCTGGCTACTGTAAAGGGAGACAGAGGGCTTCGCCTCGGTAATAGTCTTATCGGTAGATGACTTCTCGGTTGCGACACTCAGGAAAACCTCAGCTATGGTTCCCTCAACTTCGAGAGGTCAAACATTGAAACGTACCGCATCCGAACTGGCAAGTTCGTCCAGATCAATCTCCATCATACCAAAGCTGCATATGAAGTGCTTAGCAGGATATTCATGTTGGAGGAACTGGATGTGGTTCTTATGCAAGATCCGTGGGTCAATGGCTGGCTTATAAAGTGACTTGCATCAGAATAGGGTAAATTAATCTACGATATCGAGTACGGAGCTCCTCCAGCCAACGATTAACTTTCTTCCCATTTCAGGGACAGCTATGGTTCCCTCAACTTCGAGAGGTTAAACACTGGAACGTACCGCATCCGCAACTGGTAACTGGTTGCCGATATAGTAGTGTTGTGCGACATACAAGGGAAAATAAAAAGTAGTTATTGCCTGGGCGATGGAAGTAATACAATTATTGTGCTTCTGCAAAAAGCACAATAAAAAAATTCATTATTGGATCTGATGCCAATGCCCACCACACAATTTGGGAAAGTACCGGGATTAACAATCGAGTACCAACTTGACTATTTCATAAACAATAACATTTTAATTTAACCTTTACTGACATTTGCCAAGAAGTACTGGACCTTACGCTAGCCAGCCCAAACTTGGATAACATCGCACTTAACAGGAACGTTTCTGATTAGCCCTCTTTATCACATCATAAACACATACATAAGAGGGACAGGAATCCTAAGCTAGAAATTGGGATAGGGAGCTCATCAGGACTAATAATCAAGGCTCCCCTAGAACCCCAAGAGGACCTCTGAGGCCATTTCTAGGCTACAAAAATAGTAATCCTGTTAAACACAGATAGGCTGACAGAGACGTGCCTTGGTGAATGCAAAGCAAATTTAGAGCTAAAGCAAGAAATCTATTTAATAAAGGCAACGGCTCAGTTGCCTGGAATGAATACAAGCAGGCCCTAACAGAATATAACAAAGAACTAAGGAGGTCCAAGAGGAAACCTGGAGAAACATTTGTGAGGGATTCGCCTCCACGACGGCACGCCTCCAAAAAGATCTCTCGAAAGATCACTCCAATGACATAAGCCTCTTCCAGAGGATTGATGGATCTCATACGATCGACTCAGTGGAAACATTAATACTGCTCTTGGAGAAAGACATTTTCCTGAACGTGCAGAAATCGAAGAATTTAGAGGAACTCATTCGAACGACCGCTAGAGAATCTCTCTCTCGACTGAGCAGCATCTCTGGGAAAATCCTCACAGCTGGGATGTTATTTATTATTGTTGCTACTTTCATTTAATATTTTTTTTTCATGTTGTTTAAAATTAAGAACTGTTGAAGATTTAAATAGTCAGGAAGTAGTTTCGGTTTATCCAACGATATTTCGCGGCGAAGTTATTATTGAATAACGGAATAAGCAATCTTATAGGAATAATATAACCAATTGCTTACCGAATCTAGTATTATTTAGAGCTGTGATTTAAATGTTATACCTTAAAGTTGAGATATCCTGTAACCTTATCGACATTAGGCCTACATTTCAATATAATTTCCATATTTGCGCAGGGCCCGCACACACCGCATTGTTCGCGTTAGACAAAGTCGAACGTAAGGATATTAAATTTATTGGCGCTCCCGCAATCTCTGACAGAATTGTCGGTCGTTTCGCACTTTTCTATCACTAATTCACAACGCGCGATACAAGAGCTTCAAGTAGCTCCCACCCATAGGGGTGTACAGACACCCCAAGTCAAATTTGGACGCACCGTCATATTTTGTGAATCTTTTCTGAAGCAGAACTACGCGAATAGTTTACCATCTTCTGTTTTTCTATCATTTTATGAGCCCGAAATTTTTAAAACAGACGTATATCGACATCTCCTTCACTCAACCTGTTTACCCACTTCCCTGAACCTTAATTCCTTTCCTGTCAAGGCTGTGCACTGGCATCATAGGGCATCCCATAAGCTTTGACAATATGATAAGGAGGTGTCAAATCATAACCTCTTTCTAAAAAATATAAAATAATTAAGTTTTATTCGTTTGTACTTATTCTTATTAACTGCAATTAGACGATAATGATGTAAATGTTTTGTCCCCAAGGATTGGTTTCCATTAACTGAGTGTGTAATGCCCATAAGTTTTATCAGAAGGAAAAGGCAGTGTTACCAGTACTACTTATCCCGTTCGTTGGAATAAAATAAATTAAAGGTTTTCAAGTAGAAATACAGTGAAACCTCCCTTAAAAGCAGACACTTTTTTCAGCCCCAAGAATCAATTTGCCTCAAACTTCCACCTCTGAAAAGCGGACACCTCTTAATAGCGGACATTTCTTTAGGAACGAACAATGTCCGCTATAGGGAGGTTTCACTTTAATTCAATATGAAAAAGATTTCAGCAATTTGTTTCAAATAATTCTATAATTGTTCATGGTATTTGTGAAGGCTTTTGAAATTTATGTTTAAAGCTATGACTGAACTAAAATAAAATGTTGAAATATTTTAAATTATCACTTTTTACACTGAGCCTGAAAATAACTTTACGTAAAACTAAATCAAATTAATAACAGCGAAGTAAATTAATGCAAATATTAAATCAATAACTATGTGCCTAAAGTAAATCTTTTCAGTTATGTATTTATGTGCATATATGTATGTATAATTTATATCATTCATAGACTAAAATGCAAAAGTTCATTGAAATCTATAAAAAGCTTAGAAGCATTTTCAATTTGTCTTCAATGGGAGAAAGGTCAATAACCGGACGAAAATGCAAAGCTTAAGAAAACATACAAAATTCTTCAGAAAATTCAAAATCGGAGAGAGCGTGCCAAACAAAAAAGTACCTTTTACTTAAAGCTCTTCTCGAGTAAACCAAACAAATCGTTACTGCGGAGCTTATACTACCACCATACCGCCCAAAGATTGCAATCACTGAGGTCATTGAACTCGGGGAAAACTTTTAGATACAGCTGGGTAGGGCTGCACTAACTTCGATATACACAGCTTCACTTTTCAATTAAAAGATGGAAAATTTTTGTTTTCGAATAACTTTAAGATATTCAAAAATTTATAACAAAAAACTTAATTTAACTCTAAACACTAACCATTTACTTTTTGGTTTTTTATTTCGTTGACCACCGAAAGTCCCTTCTATGAGCTCAATTTCATCACAGCCGATAGTGAAATTGGAAATGTTCTTAATGTTGCAATTTTCTCTTAAACTTTTAATCTACTTTTGAATATTTTTTCGAGTATATCAAAAACCACAGCACAAACCAATACACCACAATAGAAAAACACCGCTATGAACTGCATGCCGTAGAACTTGCTGTATCTCTTAAGGTAAGATATCAATGCCTAAAATTGTTTTTAGTTTAATATCCGAAAAGTATTTAGCACTCCCGCCCGGATAAAATTATTCGAAATTTTCCTTGAAATTATCTGCCGTTACTTCGGAGTGCAACGCCATGACCTGCCTTACATGAAAACATCCCGGGCTAGGACTGCCGAACACAACAGCGAGCACAGCAAGCTTTTACACACAAAGTACCGAAGAGGGGGGGGGTGGTCGGGTGATAATATGTTCACCATCTTCCCGGCTCACAATGTTTATATTCCACCGCTTAGAAGCAAAGGAAATACCAGCAATGCTACTGATCATTTTGGAGGGTGGTAAGCCCGAAAATTTGTCGAAATGACTGGTGCAATAGCTTCGACGCCCAAGCTTAAAGGATGCGGGCAGCACCCAACCCCCGAGCACCTTCATCATTTTCGGCAAATGCACGAATAACATCGGCAAATTCTTGTCTATAGTCTGTCTGTACCCTGTAGTTGTAGCTGCATGTGTAGCACAGGTCATAGACCCCGAGTCCCGACAACAACAAAATCAGCTGCTGCAATAACAACAATCAGAGCCGACATAGTATGATAACAAAGCGATATCGATGGCGGCGTCGGCAACGGCAGCAGCAGGAGCGCGCGGTGAGGACAACGTCTCCATGACCACAGACAAGCGAAAACGGAGCACACCCATCGCAGACACCAAAAAATTTGTTGAGGTACAAGGAGCGAAGAAACCAACCCACCACCCATCGACCCCCAGTGAGGAAAGCTTTCGTGCAAGGATGTGCAATTCGAGCTTTCACAGTGAACAAATCCCACGTGTTATTCGGACGTCCTTGCCGCTTTCCGTTGACCGTGGAACGAGCTACTCCCTCGGAATATTTGTTGCCGGGTTTGAGGTCCTTGGAGGTGCACATACAAAAATTTACTCTCGCTTGCGCCAACGTCACGATCGATGGCAGCAGGCAGACACGTTAAAAACGCTTCAGCGTAACTCTCTGGAATGGCGGCATAAAAGCACACTGTTATCATTTGCCCGTATCGGAGTCAACTTATTCAAAAGAAGTGCCCGTCAACGCCAATTGACAAGTAAAAGTCCAGTTGGTTCCGATTCAAATCACGTGTGAACTCAAATCGGAAGCCGCGTTCTATGGAAAATCCTAGCAGCAAATTAATGCGAACGGTCTATTGACGATATGCGTGTAAAACGTTAAATTTACCGTTACGCCATTACGCACACATTCGAAATATTAAAAATGAATGAGCAGTAAACCAAATAAAGTAGCTAAGCGGACTATGAGATGCAAGAAAGCCACTAAGCACGGCTCGGCATAGTTAAAGCGCGGCTCTTGCATTTCTATTGAAATGCATCCGTCATTTTTGTCTGCTCACCTCGTTTTTCAGTGTACCTGAAAAGTGGAGTGGTAAAATGGTAAGAGAAGTTTTGTGAAAAAGCTCTCCACATACACCAAGAGATACCGGCATATGCATCCCAGTTCAGACGCCGCTTTTAGCCATGGACTTACGGTCGTGAAGGAACCATGACATTCGTGACGGCCATGTTTGCTTCTATGTATTGATGCGATTCAGAATGAGTTCACTTTGTCTGTTTGCGTGCTATGCGATTTTATGCCATCATCGCTTGAGTAGGTCGGTCGTTCACCTCTCGAACTTGCATTTTACGTTGGCTTCGTGTTGTTGCTGGTTTTCTAGGCTGGCGTACTGTTTATGTGTTGTTTTCTCATTCCAAGGTTTTACCTTAGAATTGCAGAGGAGAGCTTTAAAGACCTGTATGTTACCATGGGCGGAATAGACATAATTTGTCTAGAGCTTTTCGGTGAGTTAACTAAATATTAATGGTAAGTGGTGGCTCAATTAGTTTGTTTTAACGTTTCTAAACTCAATTTTTTATTTCGTAAGATTTCCAAATTAACTGGTAAGAACTGTTAACAATGTTACAGGCAGGATAACCTAGGTTTCAGGATAACTTAGTTCCACTAGAGATTGTTATCAACTATATATATAGCTGTCGGTTTACTTCTTTAAATTGTGTTTTATTAATTAAACCTGCGAAATATTGCATTTGTTTTATATTTAAGCTAATTTTAGAATGTAGTTTGTAATTCGAACAATTTTGGATTGCATTATTTCGGATAAGCTCCCTTTTATTTGAAAAGACTGTGCAGAGCAACATGGTTTTCAGAAGGATAGGTCAGTAGTAACGAATCGTGCGCTATTGTGTGAATATCATTGAACTAAAGTGACTAAATTGACACTATATTTACGGAATTTTCGAAAGCTTTTGATAGAGTCAATATCGAACTACTGCTAATAAAATTATTTAATTTGGGTTCAAACTTCGTGGAATACTTTTAAAGTGGATTTCATCCTATTTAAGAGGAAGAAAGCAATTTGTTCGTACATCAAATATAACTTCTAAAATTATTAACGTATCAGCAGGTGTTCCTCAAGGTAGTCACTGTGGACCCATCTTGTTTTTTCTCGTTATTAATGATGTAAAATGTTTTTCAGTTGCACGCTAATATAATTAATTAAAATATTTTTTCATCGTTCTTTGACTCCAATTAGTCACGAATAAACTGTAAAAGACACTAAATCAGGCGTACAAAATAGTTGATTTGGGTATAGTGTTTGATAACACGTTATCTTTTACGGAATATATTGAATATGTCATATCAAGGTTATGTGAACTGTTAGGCTTTATAAGGCAAAATAGTCGAGATTTTAAGGATGCATTCACTAGAAAGTCGCTATATGTAACCATATAATTTGGGCAAACTTTTCATTTTTTACGTGGTACATACTACTCTATAGAGGGAAAGCTAATTAACTGTGATCATTTACCTCTCTATGTACAAAAGACTACCTCTACTACTAGCTACTAGATCACAATAATGCAAAAAATAAGACATTCAAGTTTTCTCACTTCCGTTACCCTAAATTCCCTTCCGGCCAAAACCATGCTAACGCATGAAAGGGTTGTCCCCTAGGCTTTGGCCACATCGTTAAAAAAAACAAATGCAAAATCTGTTTTAAATTATTTTGTATTGTATTTTTAAAATGTATATGTTTAGAAATAAAATCAGTGAAAATATTAATAATTATAACATTATTAAACAAATTCGTTGTGTCAGCATTTTACGTATTATATTTGGGCCAAAATACCTCCAATTCTAATAATACCCTTCCAATTATTGCTGTAGCTCATACTCAAACGAGGGCAAACTATAATAGAACTAATGGAATGTATAAAAGTACGTGCGGTGGCTTAAATCGGGAAATTGAAGATGGTTTAACTTGGATCGAAATATCGGAAGAGGTAGATCCTTTTACTCAATCTTTGATTAAGGCATTTTTCGGTACCATAATTGCACAGCTTGGTCCATAAATAACGGTATTTAGGTAGACACGGTCCACGGTCCAACAAAGGACACATATAGACCTCCTGTGATTCCACAGGAGTAAAAAGCCCCACAACTCCTCAGTGAAATCGTATACAGACGCCGATGATGTCCCGGAGATCTCTTACAACCGTGACAAAAAGTATGCATCAAATAGTCACCTAAAAAGGCGTTCCGCGTGCGTGCCTGGGCAGTGCACGGGCAGGGGAGCTCCTCCTCGTCTCTGCAGCTTCTGCAGAAATCATTTTAATAGACTGCTAATCTCTATGGTAGTGACAAGTAATCACCCCTATAACTGCGCCTACGTTGGTTCAGTCCATTTAAACTGGACTCTTGGAGCGCTAAATATCCAGCTTAGGGCAGATTCGTTTGGTGGTGTGGCACATAGTGTCATTTACCCATCTAAGGTTCGCCTGGCTGGTAGCCCAGAAATTAATCCAACGCTTGCAGTGCCCAATAGATCTCCCCAAGGAGGCTTTATCCGATTGGATCTCAAGTGTAATAACGTGTCTAGTGAGTTCATCCGCTACATAGTTGCCCAGAATGTGACTGTGCTCCGGAACCCAGCACAAGTCTATTTGGTACTGCTCTGCGAAATCATTTAGATAAGATCGACAGCAGATCACAGTTTTTGATGTCGATGAGACAGATTCGGATTCCAGCTTAGCTTAGCATCCAGGATAATACTAAAATACCTAACACCACCTGTAAGCGCAAACCCAGTACTGTTTAACAACCCTCCGTTGTTAGATAAGGGATTTTATATTTCCCAGTAAAAGTCACTAGCTTAGAATTTTTGCGGTTTACCTCTACCACGCACCTGACTACCAACTCTGATAACTGAGTGAGGGCATTCTGAATGAGTTCCCTGAGCAAGTACTTTCCGGAGACAGTTATAGCGATGTCATCCGCATACGCAATCACCTCACAGCCATCGCTTTCCAGGATTATCAGTAGTTCATAGACCACCAAATTTCAGAGAAGAGGATACAAAACACAGCCTTGCGGTGTGCCAGTATCCACAGTCCTTGTAGCAAGAGCCTCTTTCAGTCTCGTGCTGATAGCCTTTCCCTGGAGCATATAGTTAATCAGCGACACAAGATTGGCCCCCACCCCAAAAGACGAGGCTACTACGGCAATTTATTTACTGAAAACTGCGTCAAATAATATTTGTCCTAAGTCATTAAGTGCAATTACATATATTGTGGATTTCAGAGTTGAGTATCAATGCCGCCGGATATGGAGCGGTTTATTATTTTATCGTCAACCGTTGACTGTTTTCTGCTGATAAAGGTAACGTTATAAGAGTGCTCTGCAAGTTATATTTTATGCTTTGGAATTTTACTTAAGTCAAGATTTTTGGAAAAAAAAAATTTTTCATATTTTTATTGCTTTATGTCTCAAGAATGTTGTGCACAAATTTAAATCGAATATAGTTATAGTAGATGTATATTATATCGGTAAAGCATGCTGTAAAAATGATTTTTGATCAATTCGACATTACAAAAAAAGATTAAAGCTCGTTTTTCTCAAATGAGTTTTTTCTCATGGGCGCCACGATAAAAATTTCAGTTTTTAAGATATTACAAAAAATCTTTCTGTATTCTACTTGTAATTATAGTCTCTATGGCCATTATAGAAACAAAAGAATTTTTTTTCATTTTCCACGCGATTTTAAAGCTAAAGTAAAAAAATTCCTTTTGCACATAACAAAAAAATTATTGAATTTAATGGCAAGAATGCAGAAAGATTTATTGAAATATCTAAAAAATTTAATCTTCTATCGTGGCACCCGCCCATGAGAACAGAAACTAGAAAAACGAGTTTAAATTTGTTGTTGCATTCTGAAATTGATCACATTTCCCAATGAGCAATCAATTAGTAAATTGCGTAATTATATTTACTATATTATTAAAGTATTTTGGATTAAATTATTACATGTCCCCTTACCAAGTTATTTTTTTAACACATTCAGTGACGGCTTTGTGCTTGCCTAGGTTTCAGGGGGCGCTGCTCGTTAAGAAAGAGAAAGATTAAAAAAATGGGGAATCGCCGACCCAAACTGTCCAGTTAATCAGCTGTTTCATCGCATTGCACTTGCAAAGGTTATTTTTGGCTTGGAGCGACGATGTACATATGTTTATCGAATATTTTCATTGGGTTTGTTTGGGTGCGTTCCAGAATTGACCAGTCGTAACAACTAAATGGTTGAGGTTTCAGTTGTTGTGGAAAATCTCTGGTAAATTAAGGAACATCATTGGATCATCTAGAGACAAAGTATTTCACAGAAGATCCAAATTACAGTGAGGTTTTTTCTTTCTTATTGATGTAAGAAAAGGTTTGCATCCCTCAATAAGATAAATGGATGATATCGATGGTTAAGTTCACAGATGTTTTATCTCCACTTTTTAATAATATTTAGATTTTCGGATAAAACAACTCGTTTGGGGCTATATTTTATTCTGCCCAAGCATTATATGCCTAAATTATAGACTTGCAAATGTTATATATCATCGGAAAGCATTACAGGTACTTTACAACCAAATCTATTAATATCTTTATTGTAAATAAAATGTTTTAAATTCTTTGTTAAATAATCAACGCAAAAGGACTAACACTTTCCATATCTGATTACTTGACACCTCGTTAATTCAAAAGCAACTAAGGAAGTTTCATGAAATTTAAACTTCTACTTTGATGTACATGATAGCTTTTGACTCAAAGCCAAGATACACAGAACATTAAATATGTAGAATAAAATTTAAAAGATAATTTTTCAATCCTGATACGATAGGCGTCCTTTCCTTGGCTGAGAACACTGATTTTTTCGTAAGTCGCCGCCAGACTGCTAATTAATACTAAGAAATGAAAGTTGAAGAATATCTCGCCCGGGGCGCTAAGGCCGCGTTTACTTAAGCGGTACATACGAGTGATGATCCAAAAGTAATGATAATCCAGTATTTGTAGTACTCATAAAAATTGAAGTGATAACACGAAAATAAAGAAAAAACGAAATGAGGGCTGCTATCAATTACTATTTCTTAAAGAAAATGTCTACGAAAGAAATACACGCCGCCTTGGTGGAAATTGGGAGACTCTGCTCCTTTATTTAATTTTTTTTAATTTTTTTGTAGAATTAACACTTCTAACTCAGAATGCGCACTTCTTGGTAGGAGCCAAGAATTAATTGACCATCAATTCCATTAAGACGGTGGAATGAGATACACCAACATGCATAAGAAAAAAAGAAGCAAAAGCAAAAAGCAGTGTTTAAGAGCTAAATCTAATCGGAGAGTTTATATTAGACTTCAAGACTTGGTGAATAAAGATCAAGTCAGCAATTGTGTGTCTTTTCTCAAGTAAGGGCAAACCGAGCAAACGGAGGCGGTCGGTGTAAGCGGATCGTCCCAAGGGAGCCCTTTTTGCGAAGATATTACGAAATTACGTTGTACTGATTCGATCCGCTTGGAATGAATAGTGGGGCGGCCGACCTGAGATGCATATTCTACACCTACACGCTGGTGCAAGCAATTTAAGCTAGGCAAAACATCCACGTAACATCGCGAAGGTCGCCCATCCATTTCCCTAACCGACTATAACGTTAAAAAGTACAAGATATTGTTTTAGCAGGCCGAAGAGTGATATCTAACTGAGCTCGCAGGGGTCTCATATGGAAGAATTCGAAGAATTTTCACCAGCGAAACGAACCGGGTACCGAGAATGTTAACCAAGTAGACAACGCAACCCCACACAAACCCGAAGTTGCAATGGCTGCCATTCGAGAAGCAGGTTTCGAACTGCTTGAACATCCACCCTATTCTCCAGATCTAGCCCCCAGTGACTCCTCTTTCAATTTCAAGAAGATACCGAGGTGATCGCTCCTGTAGGGCAATTTTTGAAGGATCAAAACAAGGGCATTCCACGTAAAAGGCAAGGGCATTCCAGGTAAAAAATTTCGATGTTTCCGATTTTAGTAATATTTCATTATTTATACCTATATATGTCCTCGATTCAGAAACAAAATGTTTTTACAGTATAAAGTCTAATTAACTAGCTAGAGGGCTTTGAAAATTTGACTCATCGGCAGATATGCGCTACTTCGAATCCCATTACCCAGTTTTAAAAATTACAATAAAATAAATAAAGTAGTCAAACTTATACTTCATTTAATGAGCTTTTTATAAATGCATTTTTGGATATTAAGAAAAAAATTTTTTTTTGGAGCAAAAAGATATTAAGCGTATAATTTACATCATTAAAGCTTCGCAAAATATAATTTAACATTCTGACTCCATACAAAAATTCCTACCGTGGGGCGCCAGCAGTTACGCTTCGAAACTGTAATTGGTCTAGCTCCTAAACGACTTCTGCCCTTATTATGAAACTTGTCAAGCATTATCTATACACTATTAGCTATTTTTAGAAAAAAATTAAAAAACAATGAAATGGTCGAACTTTGTGAAATTCAAGTTTCAAAAATTTAAATATATTTTTTTGACTACTTTATTTATTTTATTGTAACTTTTTAAAACTGGGATTTGAAGTAGCGCATAAAAAAATTAATGCTGCAAAAGGTCCTCCCGTGACGGTCTGCTTTAAAAAAAGGTCCCTCTCTGGTTCTCGCTCTCCAGGCTTTTTTTTAAACGATGTATCCAAAGCCTAGGGGACAACCCTTTGTTGCGTAAGGGAAGGGTAAGGGAAGTAAGGAAACTCGAATGTCTTGTTTTTGCATTGCTGCGAGCTAGACAATAGCCCAGAGATGGAATGGCTTATTTTAGTTTCTTAATAAAACCTCACGACATGGTGGTCGTGCCTCTCTACGAATTGATCCAACTCCGTCACCGAAGCAAAAAAAAAATTAAAAATTTTTTTAGTAAGTAGTTTTTATCAAAATGGCTTAACTTAAATAAAATGTCGTTGGTTCCTCAGACAGTTTTGTTGTTTTATCTTTAAAAATTTTAACTGAAAAAAAAAACGGCTACGCTTAACTTAAATTACTCTAACGAGCTATCTATCATTAAATTTCAAGTTGATCCATTGTAAACTGACTCAGTTACACCAAGAATCGATGTACAAGTTGGTGTTTTGGGGTAATTGCGGTAAAATTTGTTAACAATTGATCATAAAATTACACGGGCATACTTTACCAGTATAGGCTCACTCGAGTCCGCATAACTTTTGTAATTCTTTGAATTTAAACTTATATTTTATGAGCGCATTTTAGACACGTTATGCTACGAAAAAATGCAAAAAAAATTATTATTATTTTAATACTTAAAGTTCTTACTACTTAAAGTGAAAATTGTTTATCTTTTGTGTATTTTTACGATTAAAAACCACAAAGCAGATGTCTGTTCGTGGACAAGGACATTTGCGAATTTAAAATCTTAAAAGCTCATCTGCCCCCGGGCATAGGTTAAGTCATCACTGCCCTAAGATATTTTTATGGTTTGCAACATTAACATCATTTTAACATGTCAGCAGTTAGGGCAAACCATAATTAATGTGATTAAATATACCTTGCAAGTGAGCTTTTATATATTTTTTTGCTGCAAGCGCAAGCAGTCCAGGTCTTTTAAATGACAGAAAGAGGAGCTTTCATAAAAAATGCTTGAATTTCATATTTCCTCCTACATCTTACTAATTTGTCCATAAGTATGGGTATGTGGTATTTGTGGCCAGCTTTGAACTAAACCAAACGCTCCTTAAATTTTAATTTACGCGGCGTTATTCTTCCATCTAAAAAAAAAACAGTCATTCAACTGCCTACCAAACCCACAATCGACAGACCTCCAATTACAGGTGTCACTTGAAATTCTCTTCAAATCAACGCTAGCTGAATTCATCACTATTCCATCTTTCCGCCCTCTTCCTCGTCACTTGTGTCCACAGCGGTTTTTTAGTGAATTCTATTTATAAGTGCATACGTGCATATATTCTGTTTGTTCTGTGAACAACCGTTATGTTTATGCAACACCGTAACCTGCCTACAATAAGAGGTCGTATAAAATGTGAACAAGACCGAAAAGAAAACTGTAAGTAGTAGGTACCCGCTTACCGTGTGCAAAAAAAAGTAAATGTGGTGATACTTTAAATGGATCGAATATGGAAGGGCTTCGACGGCTTTTTATTACATCTTCAGCAAACAAATACAGGTATTTGGTAGGTTGCGTACCTGTTACTGCAATCGGAGTGATTTAATTGAACGGTAAATTTATGGGTTCGTCGTCTTGTGCAGTCTTTCGTTTTATTAGGCATATTCACATTTATTCAAAATTTTACTTTTGTGAGAAAAATTGGTTGTTATGCAGAAACGATCCACACAGGATAAAGTTGGTTACAACACTAATCATATTAATTAATTAATTAAAAAACATTGTGATTTACTAAATATGCTGATAAATAACTAATTCGACAAATTTGTCAAATTTAGCTTACTTTTATTATATGCATTATCGTTGAGTCTGTAATATGGGTTGGATAAACAATGCTACTACTGACGTCATATTTTCGTTAAATCAGTTGGAACAGTTTTGCCTAATAAGAATTGTCCTTCCTTTATAATTCGAAACAATGAACCCATATTTTTAGCCCTTGCGGTTTGGTCCAATTATAGAATTTGTAATCAAAACAATCAAATGGAAGAAGTTTATAAAATTTGGAAGAAGCAATTAAACATTTTTTGAAAACTCCCTACTTAAATTCTATTATGAGAATAATTGCCCTTTTGCAGGTAAACCGAAATTTAATCCCAGAAAAGAGTGATAAATGACTTCCGCCTCCCCTGGTAATTACAAAGAGTATGAAACCAAAGGTTGAAAGGATCTTCGTTCAAAAAAAAATTTGCAACTGACCCAGAGATGCATAATCCTTTATATATATTTGTTCCGATTTGAAAGACGCAGCAGGTCAGTTTGCAGAAAATTTTGAATGACCATTTAAATTTCCATTCTGTGGCACACACCCAAAGGGATTTATGCCTTGAAAAAATAGATTCGGACTAGGGATATGCTAGTAAATGAACAACACATTCCTGGAAGGATTTCATTTGTCTTGCTTTTGTTTGGATTGTGGGACTGGGCATTTCACATATTGATTAATGCAAATGGCAGTGAATTTCAAAGGTGTCCTTTAACAGGTATAAGGTATATGTTGAATGTTGAAAGTATTTTCACTTTGCGTTTCAGACTTTTCTAATAAGAAATTGTTGTTATACTACACTGAAGCTGGGCTATGTAAATTTTTTTTAAAAAAAGTGCAATTAAATTGAATTATAATTTAAACCAACACCTTTAAAGGAAATATTTTTCAATTTCCTTATTCGATATAAGGTTACCAATAACACAGGCAAGACATTTGAACTTTTAATTTTCCCTTTTAATAATAATGTTTTTCTTTAGGTAACAATATTCTGCTGATTTCAAAAATAGTGTTGGTATTCCTTAACACATCAGATTTTTTTTATTCATATGATAGAAAAAAAACCGGACAAGTGCGAATTTGATTCGCACACTGAGGGTTCCGTAATTTATTTCATGTGGTATAACCTACGAATAAAGAACTGAAGGAAAGGCTCAACGCAAAATGTCGTGAAGCATTACACAAATACTGAAACACTTTCCGCCACACGCACATATTCATCATGGCGGTAGTACAATTTTTTCTTTCAAGTGGGGGTTCATTCTTAAATTCTTTGGATAATTAGTATTTTCAAATTTTCTTTTTTATTGAGAATTAAAAAAAGTATTTAACCAATTCCATATGACATTTATATATTTTACTCTTGGGAATCTATAACAAAAATTAAATTATTTTAATCGCTTTAAACAATTATTAATTAATTTTGATAATTTATTGGCCTCTCAAAACCGAATATTTACGACGTCTCTGCACCAAAATACGCTACTTACTGCAAGAAGAACACAACTTGTAAACAATAATAATATTTAATTTTTTCTTCTTTTCTGACTGAAACTTCATTAGAACTTGCTTTTGTTGTGTTACTAAGGAGCTATCTTAACATTTACATTAAAAAATTTAGAGAAAAAGATGTTCCCGGCAGTCGGCAACGGAATTTATTTCCACAGTTTGGCACTACACAACTTAATATAGTTTGTTTCACACACTTTTTAAATGTTTTTTACAACTAATTATGTTCAAAAAATCCTTTTAACTGCACAATTTCACGACTTTCGATATCGGAAAATAAATTTCCAATTAAATGACAGCTCAGGTTCCATATTCTTATTGACGAATCTACAATTCCCCCCACATCTCTTCCACTTCGCCTAAAAGCTTTTTGCTTCATTCACATATACGACTTTTACGAGTTAGGGCCTTTCCTTTAGCTCTTTATTCGTAGGATATAACTACAAATTAAGGATTTTCGGATTTTGTCCTTTACTATTGCTGTCAGACCTTACTTCTTGCGACGGACAACAAAGTGATCTTATAAGGGTTCCTTTTTACGTTTTATGGTACGGAACCCTAAAAACCAACGCTATTTTTAAAATCAGCACACTTTATTTCAGAAAAAACATTAGTATTAAAAGAGGAAATTAAAAGGTTAAATTCGCAGATCTGTGTAACTTATTGTATCTAGAAAAGTTCGATATATCGCTTCTCCGGTAGAACAATGACGTAAGTGAAGATTTTGCAGTTCTTCAGAAATTTCGATTTAACAATGACTGTTAAGTCGTTCTTTTTCTGAACACGCTGATAAAACTTACAATTTCGAGTTCAACATTTTATGGTACTTTTGTCGTATTTAACACAAAATTTGCACTTGTGTTGTTATTCCACCGGAGATCGATGAGAGATGTTAAAAACAACAGTCGAAAGACAAATATAATCAAAAATGTGATAAATTTTTGTCAACAGTTAAGAAGATTTGACAGTTAAAAAAAAGTTAGGCATTTTTAAAATAAGTAATTATTTTAAATAGAGAATATTACATTTCATGTAATAGGTGCACTTACCCGATTCCTAATATAGAAAATGAGATAAGGTGGTATGCAGAAGTTATCGAGGAATCTCCTTGCTAAGTACTACATACAACGTCATAATCATATATCTTTGCTGAATGCCTCAAACCATATTCGGAGGAAATTCTGGACGAATATCAGTGGCTTCGGGATGGCAAGATAGGCGACAGACCAGATCTTCACTGTACGCCAGATCAGGCAGTAATTCTAGGAGTGTAACATCCTACTTCACCACATTTTAGTGACTTTTAAGCAGGCTTATGATAGCATCGACAGTATTTCACTGTGGGCTGCGTTGATCGGCGTGGGAGTACCCTGAAAGATCATAAATCGTTACTCTTAAGGGATCCGCAGCAGTAGTCCGCATTCAAATTAATACCCCGAAAAAGTTCTCAGCAAACAAGGGACTTAGACAAGGAAACGCTGTCTTAGTCATTCTGATCAATCTGGCATTAATATGAATGAACTGCAGGATATCGTCATCTGGTATGAATTTTTTACAAATTCAAACAACACCTTGGATACGCTGACGATTGTGACGTGGTGGCTTGAAGTCCATAAAAGCGGTAGTAAAATTTTACTCGCACTCGCACTATTGGGCTCCAAGTCAACGAACAAAAGGCGAAGTATCTGATGACATCAATGATGATGTGGTTTCCTTCAAATATCTCACTCACTTCATCAATGATGTTACAAGTGATATACGGACCCGCATCACACAGGGTAACAGAGTCTTTGCGTTGGTGAGGCCCTTGTTGAGATCACGTCTCCTCTGTCTCAGGTCGAAAGAGGAGATATACAGAGCCATAATAAGACCTGTAGAAACGTACGGCTCGTAAGTCTTGGTCCTAACGACAGAATTAGGGCGTTAGGAGTGTTCGAGCAAAAAGTCCTACGCTCTATTTATGGTGGAATCCGAGACGAACGCGGAGATTATCGGCGAAGAATGAATTAATTTTATTTATGTAAGCTTAATACAAGCTATAACATAATAATACAATAATAAAATAATATAATATAATCACAACCTATGTGAGATCTTCGGGCTCCCAGGATAATAAATTTCATAAAATCTGGAAGGTTTAGATGAATCGGGCACGTTTTTTGAATGGACCGCCGGAAGGGAAAAGGCTTCGCATATTATACGCTGCAGTTTGTGCTCTCTGGAGGGGTACTGCTGCAGAGGCGGTTAGGAACCTTCATGGTTCGTTATAGCCATGATGATGATGACTGTTTTTCCATAAAGAAGGAGGAAATTATATGAGCTGGTACAATGCTGCATAGAAAAGTCTTTGTTAACGATACCATTGACAATCCAGTAAAGAAAGAATTTAAGAAAGCTAAGTCAATACAAGTTCTTTTGTTCATGATTAGAAACACCTCAGCGTTATCTGCGACGGTTAGGCGAAACTCTCCCTCCGAAATTTCTTTATAATAAATACACATATGTTTACTTTACCAGGGAACTGTTGAAGCTTTGTAAGTGATACCGCATGACAACTTCTTTATTCTCTCTCGGAATATTTAAGAATACACCGATTAGGCATATAGACGGACGGTTGAGTGAATGCATGCATGCAGGTTCAAGCCTTGTTCTGCCTACAAGTTTTCTTTCATACAATAAATACACTGCGTCTCTGTGCTGTTGTATAGCTTGCAGAAATGAAAAATCAAGCCATTCAATTTCACTTATTCCCCTTACCCTAATTCTCTTCCGGTTATAGGCTCCTGAAACGCTTCGTAGGGTTGCCCCTGCTATTTAGCTACTTCACAAAAAACAGAATCTGGACTGTTGTTGGCTATAAGATTACTTCTTGTCGTATTCAGTAGGTAATTTTCCAAGATAATTGACTCTGCACGTTGTCATCGAGCTAAATCGGGATAAGTAAAAATGGACTTCCGAAAGTCTACTCTTATTTCGATAAATTTGAAGTGGTGAGTAAAAATGCACTTCCGAAAGTCTACTCTTATTTCGATAAATTTGAAGTGGTGCAGTTTTTTTGACCGCAAGTGTATTTGGAATTCTAAATTTTGTTAAAATAGTCAATTGCTTATTAACATATCAATCCTAGAGAATTATATGTATAGGGTGTTTATCTTAAAGTGAGACTTGAATTTGGAACTTTAAGCATTTTTTATTCCCAAAAAAAAAGAGGTGCTTACAGAAATTCTCAAAAAATTTGATCAGATTTAGTGTAAAAATCCAAGCACTTTTAGTTCCCAAAATTTTTTTTGGTTATCTAACTCTTTCCGTAATACTTTTTCTAGAGTCGTTAGGGCATCATCTGGTGTACCGCAAGGTAGCCATCTGGGGTCTCTGCTGTTTATTCATGCCATTGCCGACATTGTCCCTCTGATTAAGCACTCCAAAGTTTTAATCTATGCAGACGATATGAAGATTTTCTCATGCGTTAGAAAAGTTATGATTTTTCCTGCATTCAGGATGATTTGAATACCTTCAGGGGTTGGTGTGCCACAAATGGACTGCAACTTAACCTGGATAAATGTGAAGTTATGTCATTTTCTAGGAACATCAATCAGCTCGTCTTTGATTATACCTTTGCGGAAACTAATATCCGTCGTGTGGAGTCCGTTACTGACCTCGGTGTAATGCTAGACAAAAAAGTCGATTTCACTCTGCACATAAACCATATATAGTAGTATCTCGGAGTAATTCAGTCCTTGGCTTTGTTAAGCGGTGGTCAAGGGAGTTTTATGATCGACAGACCCTTATTCACTTATCTTTTTCTTTAATTAGACCAATTCTTGAGTACGCATCTCAGGTTTGGTCTCCTTGCTATGCTGTTCATTCTAGACGCATTGAATCGGTGCAGCGGAACTTTGTTAGGTTCGCACTAAGGGACCTCCCGTGGAATGATCCATTAAGGCTGCCTCCTTATGAGGATCGCCTCCGATTGCCTAATATGCACTCGTTAGAGGAACGTCGTAGAATTTATTCATCAGCTTTTGAACTTGAACATAGATTCTCTCACTCTTGCAAGTTTGGTTACTTATAGGCAAACTCCGTATAGCTTAAGGAGATTTCCTTTAGTTTAGTTTAGTTTATTTGTACAGATTCATCTGGAAGAGATTACTACAGCATATATTGATATAATGAAAACTTACAGACTAAACTACGAACTAGAGGCCGAGAATAAATCAGAAAACGTAATCCAAGGACGGCCGTTGACGCCATCCACGACCCCCCATCAGCCAAGACACTGTCTAAGCATGCCCCTGAGTTGCAGCCTAGAGAGATTGAAGTCGAAATTGGCGAAGTGTTGGTTGAAGAGGCGCGACATCGACGTGATGGGCTCGTGCATTCCATACAAAGTTCGATGGCTAGAGACGTGCAGGAAGTTGCGGTTTCTCAGAGTGCGTTGCGGGATAGAGATGTTCACGGCAGCCAGTAGATCGGGTGAATTTATCGTTCACTGCAATAAATCGAACAAAAATAGTAATTTGGCGATGTTACGCCTTTTTTCAAGGGAGTCGAGAGAAATTAGCCCCAAGCGATCAGTATAGGAGGGAAGTAACCAGGGATCAATCCAGGGAAGTCCACGGAGAGCGAACCTGAGGAATCTGCGCTGCACTGCCTCGACGCGGTCAACGTGAACGGCGAAATAAGGGGCCCAAACAGGGCTGGCATATTCCAAAATCGGTCTGACGAAGGTGCAGTAAAGAAGCTTAGTTAGATAGGGATCGTCGAGTTCCCTAGACCATCTTTTAACGAAACCCAGCATCGAATTAGCCCTACCGACGATCGAATCCACATGTTCCTCGAATGAAAGGCGAGAGTTGAGAACCACGCCCAGGTCCCTCGCCCTATACACCCTACCCAGGGTAACGCCATCAGCGGAGTAGTTAAAGAGGAAAGGACATCTTTTACGGGAGAAGGTCATAACGGTGCACTTCTCGGCATTTAGTGGAAGGCGATTGCGCACACACCAATCGCAGAACACAGCCAGATCAGAGTGCAGAGCACTGCAATCTGCCTCGTGGGAAACAATGCGAAAAATCTTAGCATCATCCGCGTAACACAGAATTTTACTGTGTATCAGGAGAAGCGAAACATCATTAATATATAGGATGAAGAGGAGTGGGCCGAGGATACTGCCCTGTGGCACCCCCGAGGTGACAAGGATTCCGTCAGAAAGAACACCTCGAAACAGGACGCGCTGGGTACGACCAGACAGGTAAGAGGACAACCAGTTAACGAAACAGGAAGGAAACCCAAGAAGAGTCAATTTGTAGGCCAGGATACCATGCTCTATCCTGTCAAAAGCCTTACTGAAGTCCGTAAATACACAATCTATCTGTTTGCCCGCTTCAATGGCTGCTGGTCTGCAGGGACAGGTTGAACAGGTAACAGAGAACACCAGAAATAGATAGTTGGCATTTCTTCAAAAAGCAAGGGGGTATACCGTCGGGGCCACTCGTGAAGCCATCCGCCAAATTAGATAGATATTCAGCAACGTGTGCATCGTCCAATACTAAATCATTAGGCTCAAGGGAGGTAGCCTGCAAATAGTAGGGTAAAATATTGATTCAGGTAAAGATCATATTTTAGAATAATTTCATTATATCTGTCAAAAGAATTCAGTAAATCTGTTCTGAAACTAAATTTTAAAATGTTTATCAAAACAAGAAACTTCTGCCCAGTTTCTCGTCGAAAATCACTTTGCCATCAAAACAATTCCTTCGTCTGCCACCACCTCCAGATATGCAAATGAGCCTCCACTGTCTTTGCATTACTTTCAAAGCCCCAGGTGAAATATAAAGCAACAAAAAAGGTATAATTTTCTAATTCCCGGCGCATTGCACCAAATGAAAACGAAATTGCTGATACTGGCTGAGGTCAATGAATTAAAAGATGGCAAAGAACTTTAGCATTTGAGTTGTTGAATCAACCTGAGGAGCGAAGAATACACGAGTGAGCGCGCAGCTTTTTACCCAGTCCAGTGGTATTCTCTCTTCAGAACAGCATTTTGTTGCGTATTTTAACTTAAAATCACTCAGGTATGAAATGAAATAAAAATCTTAATTGTGGTTGTTCCTTAAGTGACTGTCTTTAAGAACGGTGTATAAGAAATTCTTCCGGATGATCGCAGTCTGAGCGCACCACCTGTTTTATCCATGTACACTATCAAGGAAAATCACTTCCAGTCGGAAGAAAAAATCGTTGGCTTCTAGGGAAAAGTCATTCAGAAATTTTGTTTCATTTTATTTATTTTTTGATTCCGTAGTAGAATGAAAAAAATTTAATTTCAAAAAAAAATTCTTAAGAGTCGTTATTACTTTTTACAGAACTACACATTGAGCTCTTTGACTTTGATTGTATACATTTGTAGGATGACCGCATGGGCAGATTATTTGTTGCTTCTTGTTGTTGTTCTCTTTACATAATAAGACGATGGCGATCGACGCCACTTACTCTGTTGGCTCTAAAGTCGGAAACCAGTTTTAAGGAACCACTTGCCGTGAAAAGGGCGTTCAACCATACCACAGTTGTACTCCACATGCCTTTGACTTCGCTCTCCATCGAGATAGTCTTGAATCATAATTTACCTTTATTCTTTCTTATTTTTGCTCTTAAATTAGTTCTCTTCTTACATAATCTTCTTGTCTTATACACGTACGAATCACATAACCTTGAACCCTTGGCGCAGATACCTTCAACTTGTGTCAAATATTCGAAAGCAGCAAAAGTTCTGGTCACCTTGAATAGTGAATTTAGTTGGCAGGTAATTGTATGAGAAGTGACAATTACCTGACAACCTGGCTACTGCACAATCACGTTAAAGTTTTTGTGTGCGACATCTCTGCCGGCCAGATAACCAAAACGCATATACTTCTGGTCATTGACATAATAATCATAAAAGTCAACTTCCAAGAAGTGAATCCACTTCCTTTTGATTGTCAGCCAAATAAAGCTGGCATCAGATATTACCAAAAGTCATTGAACTCGTTTGGTAAGTGTCTTATGTGAGTTAAAAATTTCGAGCATTTTAACATTTTGAGGCGCTGTCAAGTCGCAGGACTGAGAATTGACACTTTTGAAGAACGTACTATGCTATTAAATGGACTTCTTGAGACACACGAATAAGCATTGTCAAGAAATACGTTTTTTAAGGTGTCCAAATAATTTTATCACTTACTGTGACTGCGAAATAGTCTTCTCGATATTGGTATGACTATGACGTGATTCTTGCCATGACTAAAAAAAACTTACTCTGTGCGGTCTTAAAGAAGTTGTTATTAGGTAACGAGGTATTTTGTTTTCTACGTAGCTTGAGAAACCTTGAAATAGAACGACGTTGGGTAAGGTAAAAATAAGGCGTAAATGAACTCTTGAACTTTTTTATTAATCAAACTCTTGAAATAAGTATAAGTAGATTTTATTGATAGATAAATCCTTTGTATTTTTGAATGTAAAGTTTCACTGAAAATTTAAATAAATACCAACAAAATTTTTAGAGTTCTTTGAATTTAAAAACAAAATTTATTTCTTCCTTTGTTTCTTGTTAAGTTTACGTAATTACGATCGAATAAGGTAAAATACTATTTACAATTTTATATATTTATTTTACGAAACAGTTTCAGCTACCCTTTTAAATATTCTGATTTCTATGATACAGACTATGATAGCTTTTTAAATGTTACACCAGTGCTCCTGACTTATGATCCTAAAGAATAGAAATCTGATCAGTTGAGCAAACAACCCGATTAGAATTAACCTCAGGAAAAGCCTTAGCACCTGTTAATGGGGTTTGCCATTTCCAGTTTCAAAAAATCGTCTGTTTATAGAAATCAATGCACTGAAGTCTCAGCATTATTGTCATAAAATTTGGTGCTGAAAAACACAATAATGTTCAAGTTACAAAATAAGATTAAAAATAAAACATTAAACGTGTTTTTCTCAAAACTATGTTTTTGCAAACTAAGTGCAGGTATGTCGAGACACCAATGATCCGATTTTAATGGTTTGTTTCTTTGCTATTATCGTGCATCATGGGATATTTTGATATTGCAAAAATTTGATTTTTAATAATAATTTAAGGCTGGACAAATGGGGTGAAAATCGTTTTTTTTTCAAAGCTGCGCTAAACTGCGTGAAATTAAAAATTTAAAAAACCCACACGACAGGCGGTAACTTCGGCCCTATATTTTATAAAAATGCTCACATTTCACATTTTGATTTCCGATAACACATGCATTTAATGCAGGTGCATACGCTATTTTTTTTAAAGTATAAAAAATGGGTTTTCTTCCAAATTGCTTTATACAATAAAAAAGTTATAACAATCCGTTGAACGGTTTTTTCAAAATAAATTCACAAAAATTTTCGTCAACGAAAAACTGGGAAAGTCCCTCAAGGAATTTGAAAGTCATGTGAGTAAAATGTAGCCTTTAGGTGACAATTAAGTTATTGTGACAACATCATCCATCTCGCTGATATTTTGTATGTGGTTTATTTAGACGTCCCCTTGAATTTCACGTATGCATACTTTTCTATACCTTTTAGGTACCGCGGGGGGGCGGGGGAGAGGCTACTATTAGAGCTACGACAAAAGCAATACCAGCGTTGAGGCGAACAGGTGAAAATAATGTTTGTTAATTATCTCGGCTACTATTGGAGCTAACACAAGAGCGATACCAGCGTAGAAGGCGCTTCGAGCACTACTACTTTGCCCTTATGAATTTTTTCGTAACTGCAACGGTTATCGATGTTTTCAATAAAGTTGGTCATTTCGCAACGTGTTTTTACTATTTTATACGAAATTACAAATACCACACAACAATACCAATGTGAAACAGTGATCTTAATAGTGCAAATAATTAATTTATCCCTTATTAACTTTATAAAGTGATAAAATGGTCGCAGAATGGTTTTAGTTATTACGAAAGTCAAAAGGGGCAAAGTTTTAGTGCTCGAAGCGTCCCCTACGTTGGTATAATCGCTTTTGTGGTAGTTCCTATAGGAGCCGAGATAATTTAAAAACAATATTTGCACATATTCGCCTCTTTTCCGCCCTGGTCACCATTCCACAGGGAAAATCTTACTGTCGCATGTACAAGTAGATCTTTTGTGATATATGATTTTTATTTTATTTTCATAACATTAAGTATCAGTTCCTCCCTCATCAATCATCCCTGATTATTTCTTGAGTGTTCTTCTGAGCCCTACATGCCCTACATTATCCTCATCGGCAATGCCCGACCTGATTCATTCCGATTTTCTAACCGGGGAGGTACTGTTCCGATGTCTTTTTTATTTTAATAGCTTTTTAATAGTTATTATTAGAACTCAGAAATTCGACTGCTTCTTTAAACAACAAAGGCGCTAATCAACAGTCTATGACATCTAATGAATTTAAAAATGCAAGGATTCATTGAGTATTACAATATTTAAAATGTTTTTGATGAAACTGAAATATGGTTTCTATCTCCCTACTTCCCCTAACACCTTGTTTGGAATAGGACGGGAGAAGAACTTCACTCGATTTGAGACAACGATTGCAAGTAGACTTACAATTTAAAGTGGATTTCGAACCTCTGGCATTTTATCTGCAACTCCCATGGCCTTTTTATCGTAATCTGTTGTAAGCACAAAACGACCATGGATCGCCACCGTTGAGATTCGAACCTGGGACCGATATTTCGAGATTTTGCCACTCACTCCACCGACGACGTTTGTATAGTGTTTGTAAAAATTACATACTGCTTAGGAAGATAAGAATATGCTAAAAGAAGCCTTAAGTGAACTGAATTTTGTAAAATTACTCAAGGAGGCTTGACTGAGAACTACAATGACTAAAAACATACTGTATGCTCAGCGAACATAGAAAATTGGTCCCTAAAAACAAACACTAATTTAAGAATGACATTTTGGGAAAAAAGATCCAAGACGCTTAGTTTTTAATTGAACTGTTGTTATTTAATTATTTTGTAATTTTAATTAACTTTATCCCCCCCCCCCCACTAAAGAATATCCTGGCTACGCCCTTGGCGCGTATCTCATAAATTTTAACAATAATGTAGGAATAGTAGATTTTGTTCAAATATGCATAAAGTAAGAAAAAATTTTTGGGGTAAAAGTTAAATTGTTATATTACTTGTTTAAAGTCATATTATAAAGATAACAATATAGGCATTTTTCGGAAAATCAGACTTGTCGTATAGGGTTACGAGCTCAATGTCAAATGAAAGTTTGTAACAATTATGAGTTAACTCTTACATTTTCAAAAATGTTAAAACTATTAGTGAATAAGACATTTGGTCAGTCTCCATTCCAATGGAACATGTGCAATATTTTAGAAGAGCTTTAAAGAACGAAAGCCTTCACTCGATTTCGTTACAAAATTCGAAAGTGAACCTACAGTTAAAGGTGGATTTCAAACCATCATGACATTACTCTGGAACACCTAGTGGCCTAATCTGTTAGCAAGCAATAAACATATGTCACATTATTTTTTACACATTTTATTTATTTTAGCAACGACAACTAATTTATTTTTCTTAACACATTTCATATACATACATAACATTGGAACTTTCGAGAACATTCTGAAACCTTCCAGAATTTTCGACAAAATTTTGGAACATCTAGAATTTTTTTAAAAATTCTAGGAAATTTTTGAAAATGGAAATGGAACTATTTTTTTGATCCAGCGGTTATTTCAATATTATCAACAGAATGTCAGCATCTACGTGGCCAGCCAAGCGGAATTGTAGGCCTTAGGGTCCTGCAGGCGCAATCCTGCTTGGTACCTAGGGATAAGTGTATTTCCTGGGCGTCGAATATTCCCATCAAAAAAAGAACGAACATGGTACACTCAGATTGCTGATCGGATTCTATCTCTTTAAGTTCCATTATCAAGTCTATCAGGGATAGCTTATTAGGTCTGACAAAAAAAAAGATTCAAACACGCCACGTCGTGCAATATTAGTTAGCTACAGGGGTAGAAATCTACACTGGCAACTCTCTCACGAAACCCGGTTCAAAAGCAACTGTAGTGCATTTTACGGCCATTGGAACTAAACAACACTCTCCAATGATCGCTGCATTACGTAGGACTTGTCTTTTTGGAAAGGATTTGGACTTAATGCGGTGTATGCGAAACTTTAGAACGACCACTGTAACCTCACGTAACCTATGCTCAACTTACTTTAAAAATTACACATACATGAATGGCAGCATGTTACTTGTTTCGAGTTTACGTGTAACGTAGGGAGAGATGGAAAATATATATACTAGACAAAATAACAAAAGTTAAACAAATTGTAGATAATTATGTACATATCGAGCAACTTTTGAATTGGCGTCGATTTTACCTTTTACAGCATCCAC
This sequence comes from Leptarthrus brevirostris, assembly GCA_964036015.1. Taxonomy (NCBI): domain Eukaryota; kingdom Metazoa; phylum Arthropoda; class Insecta; order Diptera; family Asilidae; genus Leptarthrus; species Leptarthrus brevirostris. The sequence goes on along the minus strand of OZ038373.1, from coordinate 145,517,621 downwards.
AAGTATCAGATCAATATTATTTTGACGATGTCGAAGTAGAAGATAAGAGTGAATTTGAGTAGGTTCTTGTAAGCAATTTAATTTGTTTTATATTCATTTTTACGATTTGTTTTATGTATCTTAGTTATATAAGGTTTAACTACTGTATCACTGTTGACTAGTAAACCTTAAAAGTACTGAACTACATACAATAGGTTTTATTTTAATGCACACTGAGAAGAATGACATATTTGAAAGATGTCCTGCGCCGAAAAAAGTATGTCCTGGCCAGCAGACATTCTGACATTAAGTTAAATATATAGCAAATATATCAGCTTTACTATTATAGCTGTAGATGATTATTAATAGTAGGCGCGCTAACAAAACCACTCTCTGGACTTTTTTTTAAAAACTCTTTATTAGGGGTTGAATTTTAGGAAATGTTCAAATACGTGTTATTATTTGTGTTATCGAGTATCTATTCGTATAATTCAAGTAAATCCTATGAAATAATATATATTTCAATACCCTCTTTTCACCCCCTAGGGGTTGATTTGTATAGAGAAATACGTGTGCAATTATGTGGCGGCTACTTTCTGGAAAACCGGGAAATGTCAGGAAATTTTCAATGAAATCAGGGAATTTTCATTGAAATCAGGGAAACACTTAACAAGGAAGCTTAAAAAAGGACAATTAAACGATTTTGAACAACACAATTTCCCCCCCCCCCCCTTCTCTTTTCCGTCGACCAACAAAAACTCAGATTCGCCCCTGATATGATACAACGTAAAATCAGGGAAATTTGGTCTTGAACATAAGTGGCCACCCTTAATTATACATAATGTTTCTATTTTAAACCTGCTTATGACCCCTTTAGGGGTTGAAGTTTGAAAAGTCTTCTTAAGGAGTCTCTGCATTATAAAATCAAAGTACTGTCCTAATTTAATATTTATAGCTTCAGCGGTTTTGGTTCAGCCATGATGAATGAGTGAGTCAGTCAGGACATGTTATTTTATATCTACACCTACACGATAGATACGTTCCAGAAAAAATCGTGCAAGAAAGATTTCATGATTAAATATTGCGCAAAAACCTGAGAGCAAATTTTTTGGATTGACGCTGTAATGTTTACTGACAAGAGCATTGTCAAAAGTTTTACTAATTATAGTGATTTTTAAAACTGAGCGTAATAAAATTATAAAAACAAACGAAATAAAATTAATTTCCATATCTTTTCAAATGGGTTGTAGTCAGATTAGCATGTCAAGATGCGATGGCCAATAAAAGTAATGCTTATCTCTAGCTATTAAAATTTGTTGTAATAAAATTTTAAAATCAAAATAAGTATAAACTCATTTTAATACAAAAAAGAAACTGGAAATACCCATGCACAAATTTCGAATCGTTCCATTTCTAGAATTTCCAGAAACTTCGGTATTAGTCATTCAAAAGAGAAATTCTACTGACTTTGGGTTCTTTCCCGTATTTAACTTTAACAAAATTAGACTTTAAGGCAAAATATGTATTGTAAAAGTTCTAAACAAATTTATTTATTTGCTCCTTTTTGCCTTTTGAAAGTTACTCTCCTGCACAGCACATATGTACCTCGTGGATCAATAAAATGGATTTTGGCTTTGGATTACAATTGATTTTAAATTAAGTTTAACTAATTTATTTATATTATACAAAATCAATCAAAAGTACTTGTTTTTTTTTTTTTTTTGAAAAACTTTGAAAGCTTTCTATACACTGGCTTCTACTGCTTAGGTATGAAGATTTTAATTTATTAGTTTCGATGGAAGGTTACGCTAAAAACTTTCTTCCAAAGATTAAATAAATAAAAGTGCCTATGGAAAACAATAAGCTAAAATATGAAAATCAATTAATCAATCTAACCTGCTTCAAAAATCCAACACTGACTCATACTTCTTCCATTGATATCTTTATCCACTACATCACTATCGTCCCACAAACCTTGCGAAAAGTCATTGACACCAGCTTCTCTTCAGCACCATTTCCATTGGATTTTCTAGCATATCGGAAGCACTGAAGACATCAAAAGAGAGACAACAACGAGAACAGAGTTAGCAGCCAGTAACTGTGATGTGATTCGAAAGTAATCACGACTCGCGATCGCAGCCATTAGCGCTAGCGCTAGATCCAGTCAGCCATATCAACCTCATTAGATGAAGATGCGCAAATATAATGGTTCAATGTCATTTGCAATGATCTAACAGTCAAGGCAAAGGCCGAGCTTTTGTGTGAGTATAATAAACCTGTTTGGCATGCGCCCATCAAAGTTTAACTTCCAGGAATTTTTTTGCTGTTCCTCCAATAAATCCATAGTATTCTATAAACATTACTTGTTCAAGTAATTAAAACAAAAAATCGACAAGGTCACTACCACGACAGGGGCCAAAATATCCTAACCATTGCTGAAGGAAATGACGTTAAGTTCATTCAGTATTATAAGCTCTCTTTCTTGAATCGACTAGCGGCACACTATGAACAACACTTCTCGTTTAAAATCAGTAGGTGTCAAGTAATGTCATTGTCAAGGATTTTTGCTTGTATAATCATCCGTAATTCCCTGCCCGCGAGGGCGGCTGAACATTTATTTTACAGAGTTCGCTCTCGCTTTTAGCAGAATTAGTGCTGACAATAAATTAAAAGCTTACGAGCTTCGGCGATTGACGTACTCGGTTTGATATTGATATCGACAATTAAATAATAGAAGCATGTGCGTTAGACACAGCAATGCCGTATATAGCGTTCTAACAAAACAACAATGATTATTATTATAATGGTAGTAAAACTTAATGCAAAAACAACAGTCGAATTGAGTGACATGTGACCTCGGGTTATGTAAGTCGCTTCCATAGCCGTAGATAGTGCTAGCACCCTCCCAATGATATTATATTACCTAATGTGTACGGAGATGAATAAAAGATTTTATGACAACCAAATAGATATTTCTAATGATTTATAAAGCAACATTAGGAGCTTATGCAGGCAAGATAATTGCTTGCACAATTAGCACTCCATAAAATCGACGTGCTCTGAGACGGCAATAATTTTGTGGGGTTCAAAGGTGTAACAATGACCATTTTTGCTTAATTTACTTACCGGAATATATCTAAATCACATTAAGTCGGTGGAATTTTAATCCTCAGCTGTTTCAGGTAATCCAATCATGTTCGAGAACTTGCCCTAATCCACGCAACAGATAAAAAGCTTTTCTTAGGTTCGCTCAAACTGAGATTTCTTCACTTTCCATACTTATAGTTATCACAAAACATTTGCACTATGTAGTATTATTAATATTGCAACAATTTCTTATTAAAGAATTTTAAAAACTTTGTTTCTCAACCAACAATTCGCAGTCACACACTATTATTAACAACAAGTTATCTCTCCAAGTATCCACTGATAGATTGTAACAATATCCAAATTAAACACTACTAATTAACAATTTGAAAACATAACGTTAACTAATCCAGAACACATAATGTCAAGAACATATCCAATTGTGGCGAAGCCTGCATTTTGTCCTTTTGTGAGTGAGTATCTGATATATCCAAATTTTAAACGAAAATCTTATGGTAAAAGTCTCTCCAGGTAATTTCACGTCTTATAAATAACAGGATCTTTCAAAAAATCAAAATCATAACAAAATACAGAAAACTAAAAATTCCGTGTTAGTCGTATTATTGCTTACGGAAAACTGAATCACGGAAGACACAATTTGGTTTACAACTTGTGCGCTTCTTTGAAATATTTGAAAAGAAAAGCAAAACAGTGCGCAAACTGTTAAGAGAATAGACACACGGAAAAGATCCAAATGCGCATGTTCAGTATATGGCTCGCTTAACACTTACACATGCGCAACGAGACTGTTCTGATATTCGTTCTAACACTCATACTCGTGCTTATCGTATCACTGATACCTGTACAGTTGAGATTATTACCTGGGGCCGAAGCAATATCTGCAAAGGTAAAGCTCCATCCCCACTCTTCTGCTATCTGTCTGAGCACGTTACACACGAGGAGTTGCACATCGTTGGCTTCTCATCGCAGAAAGTTCTTAATGGCCCAAAGAAAGTATTCGGGATGGGAAGTTGAAAGAGACAATTTCAAACTTTTCAAGAACAGAAGAGAAAAAGAAATTTTCGATCGTAGTGTAAGTGTTGAACTATATCTGGCTCTTGAAGGTTTAGAACATGTTAATTGAGTAGGTAGGCAGGTATATTACAATAGCGCTTTTATTCTGTACATGATCTAACGGGACCACTAGCTACAAGTTTTCGAAAGATCGTGCGGGTGGACTTTCTTACAAACTCACTTGACTTTGGTAGCAAATATCAAAGATCAAAACAATTCTTAAGGTGATTTCAAATGCAAGAAATTGATGAGGTTGAGTTGGATATCTTTTGGGCCGAAGCTTTTGCCGAAAAGAAATGAAAGAATTTATTAAGTAGTCAGCGGGTCATTGACTCTCTGTAGAAGGCAACGCTTTATCTATTTAATTTATGAAGAAATTGTTACTTTTAAAACTGATTTCAAACAGAAAATGAAAGGAATCTAATTAGGTTTTTAATTAGAATTGTTTAAAATGTCGAGGTCAATTAACTAACAATTCTGGCATTCGCAAAATTTGTTCGTGACATACTGTTTTTATAAAATTACCCAAACTAAGTTAAGGGACTGCGCCAGTGTAACTACTTAAAAATAAGGATATCTTTGTAGATTTTTTTTTTAAAGAAAACTGCTGTATCAAATTTTTCAAGAGGTTGGGTATAATATTTATTACTTGTTTACAAATACACACAACACAATTTTTTTCAGTCAAAAATATTGAAATTTCTGGTACTTACGCCGCATTATCGAATCGTACAAAAAAAGTAGTGGGGCCATGATTGACTGGATCAAAAAACAAATCACCATTAAAACAAATATAATATTCCGTGTATTGTAAAAAATATTAAAAATTATAAGAATGGCGGCGTTTAGACAAAAAGTATACCATTTTCGGCGAAAAAGTGTCCTTTTTTTGAATGCCATAATGACATTTTTGGACCAATTAAAAAATCCATGATCCGTGTAACAAAATATGCAAAACAAATTTTGAATTGATGCGAGAAATTTTTTCCAGTTACAGCGGCAAATTGAAAAAATGCAGTTTTGAAAAAAAAATGCGTTTTAGGGGGGGAAAAGGGTCTGAGAGACAAAAAAAGAGCATATTTTTGTGATTTTTTTTCACAGTACCTTCTTTATCAAAATTCTTAAAATTTGTGACATTATTAAGCATCATTCCAAGAATATTCTGCTAAATTTTCATAAAAACATATTAAAAAATAGGCCAGTGGTAGTGGGGAAAACCGAGTCACCTAGACATGCGGTAGGCAGGATAACTCATGACTGCTTCATCTGAAATCAAAAAACCAAAAAGATTTCTTTAGTACATAAGTTTATCTTGGATTTGAACGAAGGAATAAACAAAATATAAATTTTTGAATTTTTGGTAAAGGTGCAATCAAAAAACTCTGATTTTTACCAAAAATTGCTCCTTTTATTTAATAAAAAAAAATAAGTAGTAATTGTACAAAAAAAAATCCTTCGTTCAGATCCGAGTATTTAGTATCTAAAAGAAGTGTTCAAAGTTTTAGCGAATTCGGTCCAAAGGTTTTCGAGAAATTTTGCCTACCGACTTAAAAAACAAGTTTTGAGAAAAACGCGATTGAAGTTGCCACGCCGAGCGTTATGACGTTCTAGGAAGACCGAGCGCTCCGACTCTATTGTCTATAACTCGAAAAGTTTTGCTCTTAATTACTTCAAATGACAAATTCACTGACAATATTTCTTATAAGTTATAGTATCAGAAAAAAAAATTTAAAAAAAAAATTGATTTTTCGACCCTTTTCCCCCCTTAAAGATTTAATTAGTGATTTTTTAGTTGCAAAAATTAATCAAAAATTTTCAAAAAGAAATATAGGCCGACTTTTATACTTCCACATCTAAAACCATCGAAATATGTAAAAAAACAAATCTTTTTAAATTATCACACCCTGGCGTTAAGACAACATAAAAACATAAGTGACTGAAAATACTCATTTATTTACATATAATATTATTATTTTCAAAAAATTAATCCGACAAATAAACATTTTCTTAAGGGAGTTTGGGCTGCACTGACGTCGATACATCCAATTGGAGCGCTTTCTCCTGGAACGCAGCCCATAGCTCAAACCGAGGTTCTGAAACAAGGAAAAGAAAGACATTGCTGTAGACTCTACCATTTTCTGCCTATCTGGCCAACCAGTCGTGTCACTGTAAGAAAATTCCTGAAGTTAAATTTTTTTTTTAGTTTTTTAAATAATTTTTGACGTTGAAAATTTACATTAAATCCATCATAAAATTGTTCCCTTAAGGGGGATTTCTACTGTGTTGGCTTTAAATAAATTAAAAGTAAAAAAACTTTTTTAAGAACAAGGTTTTATTTAAATGCGCTTAAAAGAATTAAATAAAATGTTCCTTCAAAACTTCTACTATCAACGTCATAACACAATCTATATGATATAAAAGCTTGTCGCGAGAGTTAAGTACTCGTATTTACTTAGTTTGAAAATTTTAAAAATTAAAATCAATCAGATCGAGTTATTTAATTTACTGGTTTATCTTTACAGGTAAATCACGCGACAAGCTTTTATGTCATATAAATTGTGTAATGACGTTATATTTTGATAGTAAAAGTTTTAAAGGAAAAGTTTATTTTATTCTTTTTGGCGCATTTAAATAAAAGCTTGTTTTTAAAAAAGTTTTTTTACTTTTAATTTATTTTTTACTTTTTAGTTATCGCTGGACAGGTTTCTCAGTCTGTTCATCTCATTTAACGCATCATTGTTGCAAGGTCGTTTGCCGGTTAATTTAGAACAGTCTGGCTCTTCAATAAGGTGACCTTTTAATGATTTTACCCTACTTAATACCACGTATGCTTGACCAGCAGCGAAGAGCTTCGAGCCTAAATATAGAACGGCATGGTCGACAGTACTACCCTGCATTTTGTGTACTGTTAAAGACCAAAATAATATAATTGTCAGCATTCTTCGTTCTGCAGTGCCGTGACTATATTTTTCTGGAAATTGCACAGTCTTCCGGAAGTCCGGAAGCAGGGACATATGATTTCTGTAATATGGTACCATTCACCAGAACTCAGCAAGCCCATATTGTAGGAAAGCATAAAAAACTTAGTCCGCCATCTTTAGAAGTCCGCCATATTGGATTTAGAGTGACGTCACTTTATTTTTCGAGTTATTCTCAGCAAGCCCTTTCATTTGATACCCATATTGTAAGAGTGCATTAAAAATAACTAGTCCGCCATCTTGGGTGTTCCGCACTGTTGGATTTAGAATGACGTCACACAGCTAACCATGCATTGTCATCCAAACTAAACGTGTATACAAAATTTCAGCTCAATCGGTTGAAGATATCTGCTTCAAAATTGAGTTGCAAGATTCCACTCGACCAAACATAGTTACATACATACATACATACATTGCAAGTTAAATAAAAGCTTGTAAAAATCGAGTTTTTTTTTAATTTTTTCCATGTTCTGAAGCCTCAAGATTATATCATATCTGCCCTGATGAGGTATACGTAATTTCATGACGGCCGGTCGGGTCACTCGAAAGCATTTTCGAAATTTCAAACGCGGTATCAAGTATTTCTGTATCTTAAAATTGTTCGATTCCAGCAAATCTGGGCCTGAAATGATCAGAAGACATAACGCATCTTCGGCCAAAGAAGCCTTCTTTACCGATCAGCTCTCCGTTTCAGGTCTCTTTCAAGTAAGCGGAGTCAGGAACTTCCTGCACAGACAATTAGACTTATTCTTTTCTTCAGACTCAGTTAACTCGGCTGTCGCAGAAAGCAACCGTCTTCTCTCCTCCCTCGACCGTCACCATCCTCCGTTGTTCCTCGTTTTCTCCTACGAGCACCCTCATGCCGTTTCAAGCTCCGAGTCTTCTTTATCCTTCAATTTTCGTAAAGGCGACTTTGACAAATTAAATCACTTGCTCCTCAACTCTAATATTGGCGATATCCCTCAACATCTCCCAATTCACGTTGCTCTAGAGGTGTTCTATTCGGAAATACACGCTTGTCTTACACAATCTATCCCTCTTCTTCCTCGTATAAACTACTCCTCATCCCCCGTATGGTACGACAAAGAATTACGCTCTCTTCGCAACAGGAGAAATAAACGTTGGCAAACTTTTCTTCTAACCCAGACTGAGTCTGACTATTCTTCCTATCTATCTGCTTATACCTCTTTTTCTGAACTTTGTGATACCCTCTACCATGAGTACCTCCGACGGATGGAAACTAGCCTCATATCCGACCCCAAGCGTTTTTATAGCTTTATTAATTCTAAGAAGAAATCCAATGGTTACCCTTCCATCCTAAAGCTCGAGAATACCTCTTCATCTGATCCTAAGGTTATCGCTAACACACTTCTTCAGTAAATCTTTCAGCGACAATTCTCTACAACCCGACCTTAACTATTTTGCATTCATGGACAAATGCACTCAAACGTCGTTTTCATCTTTTGACCCTGATCCTGAACTAATCGCCGCCAGTATTAATAGGCTTGAGGACGACTTTCACCCAGGTCCTGATGGTATTCCGGCCATCTTTGCTTTTTCGTCTCTCGGTCACTCAAGGGGTTTTCCCTCAATTATGGAAAAATTCGTATATTATTCCCATCTTCATAAAAGGTTGCAAGAACGATGTGTCCAACTACAGACCCATTGCTAAATTATCATCCATACCTAAACTATTCGAAAAATTGGTCTATGATTCCGTGTTCTTCTAACTCTCCCAGCATGGCTTCCTCAAAGGTAGATCTACAACCAACAACCTTACTGACTTCGTCTCTAAAACACTATGTGCCCTGGAAAACGGTAAGGATGTTGATGTTATCGCCACTGATTTTAGTAAAGCCTTCGACAAGATCTCCCATAACGTTATCTTGTTCAAACTTGATCGCCTAGGCTTCCCCCCCCCCCCAGATTCATCTCCTGGATTCGATCCTACCTCAACAACCGTCAGTACAATATTCTTTCAGTTCATCCATTTCTAACCCTATTGTCGCTCGTTCCGGCGTCCCTCAGGGCAGCCACCTAGGTCCATTGATTTTTATCCTCACAATAAATGATGTTGAATGTGTCATCAAACACTCAGAGTTGTCCATTTATGCCGATGACATGAAAATAATCAAACATATCTCCTCCACTACCGACTGTCTTCTCCTGCAAAAAGACCTCGATTCATTCATCACATGGTGCATGCAAAACTTTCTAGAGCTCAATGTCTCCAAATGCCAGTCCATCTCTTATTCCCGCAAGCGTCTTACCGCCACCCCGAAAGTCTATATGTTAATCGACGTACCAGTCTTTATCGTTACCTCTTTGTGTGACTTAGGAATAATCTGTGAAATTGAACTCAATTTCCGTTCCCACATTAACAGCATAATTAACAGAGCTAACTCCGCGCTAGGGTTTATGAAGCGCTGGTCTAGAGAGTCCTCCAATCCTTATGTTTCCAAATATCTCTACGTCTCCTTCGTTAGACCTCTCCTTGAATATGCCAGCCAGGTATGGTCCCCTACACAAACAACTCACATTAATAGGATTGAATCTGTCCAGCGTAGGTTTATTCGCTTCGCTCTACGTGATCTTCCGTGGGTTAACAGACTCAACCTTCCACCCTATGAAAACCGTCTGAAACTGATCGACTTACAACCTCTAAGCAAACGTCGTGATGTTTCCAACATTCTCTTCATTTATCAATTATTAACTGGTGCCATAGACTGCCTGCAATCTTAACCCATCTATACCAATCGCCGTAACATTAGGTCCACTCCCCTTTTCCGACTCGTCCGCCATCGCACAAACTACGGCCAAAGCGAGCCAATTACCAGGATTTCCATCTGAGTAAATCATCCCTCCACAAAGCCTTATATCTTGACCCCGCCCATCTTGATCCTGATCGCCTACCTTAATTCTTCTTCCTTTCGCCTTCTGCCAGTAATCAATATATATAGCTCATATTGTAGCTTATACTTTTTATTTATTTATTATTAATTATCATTTATTATAGTCTGTAGAATTAGTATTAAGTTATAGCTTGTATTTTGTATTTTTTATGCAATAGTTTGTATTAAGCTTAAATAAATAAATTTAAATGTTATTCTCGTCCTAACCAATTTTAGATTTTTCGCAATATTAAGGGCAAATTTACGGCTCTCAAAGTCGAAAAAAAAATTGAAACTTTGTAAACTTGTTTTGAATTTCAAGCCATTTCTATACTTTTTGAAATTTCGACTTGAATCTGGTCAGAACGATAACCACAAGCCTCATCTTTAATAATTTGACAAAGTTTCAGATTAGAAGAAGGGCTAGAACTCTGATCACCGTGGCACCGCGCTTTTTTGAATGGTCCAAATTCAGCACCCCCACGTTTGACTTTTTTTACCAAGTTTCTTTTTTATAAGTTTCTTAATTTTGCCCATTTTATTTTTCCCAAAAAGAAAAAAATTCGTGAAGTTAGGTATCAAAAGCAGGCGATCAAAGTAGAAATACCCCCTTAAGCGGGAACCTCCTCCAGAAAACAGGTTTTTAAATACTTTAAAAAAAACCCAGAGTATTTATTGCTATGAATGAAAGTACATATTAATTTTGACATTTAAATGTATACACACACATTTTTTTATTAATGAAAAAAACAAAATGGCGGCGATACAGCCGATCAAACTTGACTCTTCGAGTTGGCGCCATGAAACGCCCAGGTCCTTGTAGTTAACTGAAATCAAAGAACCAAATTTTTTTCATTAAAAGAAGTCATTCCGCTTTGCATGGATCCTTATTTAACAAACAGAAAGTAAAAAAATAATAATTTGAGGACAGAAAGAAAAAAACATGACTTGTTTTTGTTATGAACAAATCGTTAATAACAATATTTATTATAAAAAATAATTTAAAATTTTAGGTTCGTACAAAGGCCAATCAGTTAAAGAATATCTGTGCAAAATTTTAAGTTGATTGCTTTATTACTTTTTAAGTTATATTCCACAGCGCGGAAAAAAATACATTTCGAGAAAACCGCTCTTAAAGTTTTCGTTCTTGTAAAGTAGAGTTTAAAGTAACTCTCGGTACTTTTGGAGCGCATCACTTCGGTGACTATTTACGGACTTTTTAGACTTTCTATTGAGCACTGAAAATATATTTTTTCGATAGTAAATTAATTTTTAAAGCACAAAGTTCAAAGTCAAACCAAACAACTACAAAAAAATGATCCCGTGAGGTGAAACGTTCAGGTAGTTTTATGAATTATTTTTAATTATGGTTGGGTAGCTGTTTTGTTTGTTTAATTTTCACCGACTTCCAAATTTCGCAATAGATATAAAACTAAAAATTATTTTAAGTTTTTTAGTGCTTTTTGTGAAGTCGGAAAATTTTTTTTAAAAACTATTTTATTTTTATTTTTTTAGTATCGTCTACTCTGTATAACAGAAAAAGAACCATCCAAATCGGTCCACGCGTTAAAAAGTTAAGTTCAGCCCCTACCCCGCCCCCCCCCCCTTCCCATCAACAAAATTTTTTTTCTCGCGGTATCAATCGGGGCACATACTCTACCCAACAGAAAAAGAATCATCGAAATTGGTCCAAGCGTTACGAAATTAGACTACCCTCCCCCTTCCCCTTACCACACCATAGAACGAAATTATCATCCTATAAGCAATGGGGGCTTACGCGTTACGAAGTTAGACTGCCCCTCCCCCCACCCTAGGCCAAAGTTTTTCTCCTATTAGCAATGGGGTATCATATTCTGTACAACAAAAGAAGAACCACCCAAATCGGTCCACGCGTTGCAAAGTTAGGTTTCACCCCCACCCCACCAAATATATTTTTGACATGGTACCAATCGGTGAACATACTCTACCTAACAAAAAAATAATCATCAAAATCAATTCATAATTGGCGGAATGATCGCGTAACAAACATACAGTCGAATTGAGAACCTCCTCCTTTTTTGAAGTCCGTTAAAAAGTTAACAGAACAATTGATATAATAGTAAAAATTTCGCAAAACGACTAAAGAAGTATCAGAAAAGTTTTATAAATATTGAAATCAGTATTGCTAAAATGAGAATTAAAAACCAAAATATTGACGTTATAGTTTCTTGTAAACCGTAATTTATGCGATGTTGCGTAATTTTAAGAAAATCTTGATTTCTCAAGGAGGGACTCGGAATTGATATATTAAAGAAAGATAGCAAGTCAGTGGAGTCAATATTGCCTTGCATACACTCAAAAGCAAAAACAGTTTTAGAGATGTTACGTCTAAATTCAAGACCTTCCAGGTTTATAAGAGGGTTATTCCAAGGAAGCCCACAATAAAGTCATGATAAAATGACCATAAACAGCAAGTATACTCCAGAATTGGTCTGACAAAGGTACAATAAAAGAACCGTGTAATATAAGGGTCATTAAATTCCTTATCCCATCTTTTAATAAAACCTAGTGTAGAATTTGCCTTAATAACAATCTTATCAATGTGGTCGTCAAATGTAATACGGCAGGTCAACCAGAATTTTAAGTCCTTGGTCTTATTAGTTTTTTGCAAGACACAACCATTCATAGTGTGACGGAACGGAAGAGGGGTTTTTTACGAGTAAATAACAAAGTAGTGAATTTACTAATATTAAGATGGAGATAGTTAATAGAACACGAACTTTAGAAGTCGTCTAAGTCTGAGTTTAAAATTTCACAATCGCAAACAGAGGAAACAGCACGTAAAATGTTGGCATCGTAAGCATAACAAAAAATATTGGAATATTTCAATAACATAGATACATCATTGATGTAAATAATAAATAAAATGGGGCAAGATGACTTCCTTGAGGCACACCAGAGGAATTGAAATTAAACTTGGATAGGGATCCACGTTGGGTACGACTTAATAAGTAAGTCTACAAACAATGATGGAAACCCGAGGGCAGTCAACTTGTGCATCAAAACTTGGTGGTTTATTCTGCCGAATGTCTTGCTGAAATCTGTAAAGAAACAATCGACTTACTCACCAGCTTAAATTCAGATATTCAGAAATAAGAGAATTCCAGAAGGTTAGTCGTGGTAGACCTACTTTTCGTAAAGCCGTGCTGAAAAGTTCCAAGAAAAGGTTTGCAATGAAAGTAAAGTATATCACAAGTTAGTGCCTCAGAAATCTTAAGAATACAGCACAAGTTAGCAATGGGTCTGTAGCTGGAAATATCACATCTCTTACCGTTTTTGTGAGGAATAATAATAAGTGCTGATTTCCAAGATTTTGGAAAGACACCACAAGGAATTGATAAATTAAATGAATTACAAAGAACACAAACTAGAGAAAAATAGCAGTTCTTAAGAAGGGAAACAGGAATACCGTCAGGACCGCAGGAAAAACTATCTTTCGTGATTGTTGCATCGTCAAATATAAGATCCTTCATTTCCAGTGAAGAACGAGGAAATAATGTCAAGTATCTAAAATCCTTAAGAGAAAAGCGGGTTTAAAAAAGTCGAGAAAAAGACTCGATAGTATAATGAGTCTTATTAGGACGGCACCTCAATCTGGGAGATTGCAAATATATTTAGGTTACATGGTCATGGCATATTTAGGAAGTGTGATTATCACTACGAGTGTATACATTGACAAATTAAAATTCTCGAATAAGGATGAGTAAATATTAGCACGTGAAAGCTAGTCCGTAATTTGAGTATCACCTGAACTTTTTATGAACTGCATAAGTGAGAGCTGTCTTATTAGGGGGCAAATAATACATTCTTCTTATTATATCATATTATACTTTAATTGTATTAATGGAACATAACTTAATAGATTTTTCAAGGGCATTGTGACAAAAATTATGTTTTAGTCTAACACTTAGGTATTAATTCAAGAGACAAAAAGCAAATTGCATAAGAAATGTGTAGTAAGGCAAAATTTTCAATTGCAAAAAGTGATCAGTTATTCTGATCTACCTAAGTATTTATGATCTTATTTCTGCATCTTTCTATCCAACCGCGCTGAGCTCAGCAAGAGTTCATTGCTCCAACCTAATTTCGATCAAGCGTCGTACCAGAAAACAACAAGAATTTCGCCTTCAACTTTTCTCTTTGCTTGCGGTATACTGGCAAGAGAGTCCAAGACAATGTTCCGACGAAGGAGAGAAAAACCAATTGAAAAATATCTCTTAAATAAATAAAAAATATGGATAAATTGTCAAAAAGTGATGATTCAGAACAACTAGATCTATGGCTTCTGCAAAATCCCGAAGAGCAAATAGTTTAATGACCCGAAGCTCAGAAAGTTTTGCTCTAAAAGTTAAGTTTGTTCCGATTTCCGCGCTTGTTGACGTCATGTAAATTGGAATGAAGTTCGTTGCTTAAGTCTTTTGATTTTCTGATTAGAGAACTCCCATAAGCGCTTTGAATTCGTTGGTATATGAGTGATAAATATTTCCTGATGATTTTCTAAGACGTGATTCATTCAGTAACAGTTCGTAAAATTGACAGAGTAACCAGAAAATTCTAATGAAAACGGGCTCAACTTCACCTTTCATTTCTCGAGAATACTTCAACAAGCGAACGCGTAACCGAAATTCCGCACGCCATTTAGGTACAACGCCAAATGGAAAGTTTTTTCTTCCTCAATCGGACGCTGCTGTTTCACATTTTCCTTTCTTGAGTATTGCGATTTTCGTTTCTACTCATTTCTTTACACTCTTTCTTGGATATTTATGTTAACTCAGAGTTCAATAACACTTAAATATTACATGACGGTTGTGCGAATGATGACGAAAATGACGACAGCGAATCCACAGTTTTAATTAAATTGGTGCTGCCTCAGGCAATGAACGTGATTCAAAATTCTGTCGAATGCCTAGGTCATGTGCTGCGCTTAGTTGGCGTTGTTTTTGCAAAAATTACTGAAATTTCGTAGAAATAATAATCTTATCGTGCGCCGGGAACGCAATCTTAGCTCTTTGGTGGCTTCAAAATCGTGCGACCTACAGCCAGTCATCAATCAATATCGTATATCAGCGATTTCGTAGGCTCTATTATTATGGCCGTGGCATTACTTCAACTACAACTTAGTCGGCGAGGCACATTTAAGCTTCATAATAACATCTTCACGGAATACTTGCCATCATCAGTAACTCTCTGGCACTAGGTAACTGGTTCAATAGCCGCGAATAACCTCATCGGCCATTGCACATTTCTAACTTTGGTTTAAAGCACAGACTCTGTGATGTGAATGGCTTAGATGTTGCGGGAATGGGTATGTGGTTCACTTCGTCTATTGCTGAGTGGAATAGCTCAGTAAATGCACGTCGATAGCAGTAAATGTGAGGTTAAAATTACAAGCCTCCTCTTTTGCTTCATCGCCTAAGTCTTATGTAGAAGGAATAGGTCAATTCAATGCTAAGGGCAAAGGTGTGTCCTTCAACGTAATATATCCTAAGTTTGAGTACTTATTATTGGAAAATTACTTTGAAATGTAAAATCGCATATACTATGTAACACTATTTATTTATTTTTGTTCATAATTTAAGTATTCAAAATAACACACTTTTTAATGTAAAGTTAGGGGGAGAGTGGAAAGAGATAATGGAACGTCATATAACGCTTTCAATGGCAAGATTCGTGTCAGTGTTGGGTAAGCAGCATGGCTTGGAAAATAAGGGATCTGAAATATTTTCAAAGTTAAGGTGAAAGGATCTGGATGGACGAGACTCTACAGGGTGTTTAAAATCTGGTGTGCCAAAATAAGTAAGATGATAGACCTCACCTAGGCAAACAAAAAATTTAATGGCAGGGGAACCAATCTCAACTGTTTGGCAGTTACAGGGTGATTCATAAATTTGCAATTTTCATGGTAGGCACATTACTTTTTTATTTTGACCTCCTGATCTGCTTATCAACTAAACGCCAAAAAACTATTGCCTGAATGACTTTTCCAAAATTCCCAACAATGTAATCTAACTCCTACCATTTCCGATGCAGTTTCTTCCAAAAGTGAAAAAAAAATTTTCCTCTCACCTAAAATTCAGCATTTTCCACATTTTTCTACGAAATTCAAATAATTAATATACCAATTTATTTTTTATTTTTATTAAATTGCCCATCTTATAACCTTTCCAAACAGGCACATCCTGACAAGGTGAATATATAGAATTAACCAAGAAGCCTAGAATCACTTGACCTATTCGCCAGAATATAACAATATATTGAGGCGAATGAAGCTCCCACACCAACATGCAAATAACATTAGTAAACCAAAACTAAAACACGCTCACACACAATAATAATGGGTGCACGGACAACAGAGAACGTTTCAGAAAATCCTAAGTAAGAGTCAGGTCAAAATCAGGGTATATATTCACGGCTCTACACGTCGCGATTTATAGGCTCATGCATACCATAGTTAGACCGAGAGTGAACAACATGCAATAAAGGCAATCTCCTTAAGCTATACGAATCCATACCAGCCAGAGTGCAAGAATCTATGTTCGAGTTCAAAAGCTAGTGAATAAAAACTAGGTCAGCAACTCTACGTCGTTATTCCAACGAGTGGATATTAAGCAACCGGAAACGATCCACATAAAGAGGAAGCCTGAGTGAATCATTCCTCGGAAGGTCTCTTAGTGCGAACCTAACAAAGTTCCGCTGCACCGACTCAATGCGTCTAGAATGAACAGCATAGCAGGGAGACCAAACCTGAGATGCGTACTCGAGAATTGGCCTAACGAAAGAGGAGAACAAGTGAATTGAGGTCTTTGAATCAGAAAATTCCCTTGACCACCGCTTTACATAACCCAGAACTGAATTATTCTTAAAAACAATGTAGTTAATGTGCAGAGTAAAATCAAGTTTACGGTCAAGCTTCACACCAAGGTCAGTAACGGACTGCACGCAACAGATATTAGTTTTCGCAAAGGTAAAGACGAGTTAAATTTGGTTCCTAGAGAATGACACAACCTCACATTTATCCAAGTTAAGCTGTAGTCCATTAGATCCACACCAGTTCTTGAATGTATTTAAATCATCCTGATTGAAGGAAGAATCATAACTGTTTCTAACGCATGAGAAAATCTTCATACCATCTGCGTAGATTAAAACTTTGGAGTGCTTAATCAGAGGGACAATGGCAAAAATAAACAGCAATGGCCCCAGATGGCTACCCTGCGGTACGCCAGATGTAGCCCTAACAACTCCGGATAAAGTATTACGGAAAGATACACGTTATGTCCTATCTTTTAAGTAAGAGCAGATCGGGTCGAGCAATAAAGGCACAAAACCCAACCTTTCAAGTTTAAGCATAATCACAGAGTGAGGGAGCTTATCAAATGCCTTGCTTAAGTCGGTGTATACGCAGTCAGTCTGGAGACCTCGTTGGAAGCCAGAGATAATATGGGATGTAAATTCAAGCAGGTTAGTTGTCGTCCATCTACCAGGCAGGAAGCCATGTTGATTAGACGAGATTAACCCCTTACACTGCCCAACGAGCTGTGAATAAATAACACATTCGAACAACTTGGGTATGCAGGAAAGCTTCGCGATTGGCCTATAATTTGTTATTATGTTTTTATGCCCTTTTTTAGAAACAGGAATTATAAACGATCTCTTCCATAACGTAGGAAATCGACCGGCCTGTAGAGATTTGTTGAAGATGAGTTCCAGTGGAGTGAGTAAAACGTCAGAACAGGATCTCAAGAATGCAGGTGGAACACCATCAGGACCAGAAGAAAATTCCACTTTAAGTTCCTTCATACCATCCATGATAATATCACGAGATACAATGAGCAAATCAATGGAAGAATCGGGACGTAGGTAGTAGGTTGGTAGGGTAGTCACAACATTGCCTGATCAAAATGCGCCCTCAAAAAACAATGCAAAGTTATCGGCTATATTGGGCGCGCTGCAACTAGAGGATCCATAATCACATTGTAGATGGATAATTATCAGTTTTCTTCTTCATATGTACAAATTTAAAAAAGGTACGAGGATCATTATGCAAGTAATCGCGAACATTATCAAGGTATTGCATGTATAAGGATGAAGATAACGATAAAAAGCAGTCATGACAATAAACGAAATCACAATAAGCTGACGTGCTTCTACAGCGTAAGTAAGTTTACCATAATCTATTTCTTTTATTCTTAAGGCTCCGTAGTGCTCTAGTATACCACGGGAGAGAATGACAAGATAATCTCGACCGTTTGAGTGGTACACACAAATTAAACAGATCATAAATCCTATCATAAAACACGAAAACACAATCGTCGATATCGCTATCATAAAAAATAAATGGGAAATCGATTCTGTTTGAAAGATCAGTGAAGTCCGCCCTTTTGAAATCAAGAACCTACTGATCTAAGTTGGGGTCAGCAATATGAGAACCATCGTAGCAAAACGAGGTGAAAATGGGTGGATGTAAACTGTCGATAGCGGATAAGTTACGAGAAGTCAGTTCGACTATAGTGAAGAAAGTATTAAATCCGCATCAGTAGAAATCCCTTTTTTATTGAAAGAAGAATTTTTTAAAGAAATTTTTTAAATAAACCAAATTTTTAAGACAAAGGGTAGAAAATGTCTGTTGAAGGTACAAAGGTTGTTAGTGTTAATTATTGCTGCAAAAAATTTATATAAAATATACTAGTGTAATTTTATCTTATTGCCAATATTAGCTTGTGTTAGAGTTCACACCCTAGTATCCTGGCGTTCTGGCGTAATACCTGATGGAAATTTTGTTATAAAACAGGGTCACTTAGCAAGAATATCGATCATAGTTGAAAAGAAAATCGATAACTGCGGGTGTTCTTTAGCTAAAATTATTAAAAATTTACAGTGTGCACTGGAATATCAAAGAAGATTCCATAGGCGACGTCCTCATAAAGGGGTATTTTCGTGGACTTTCCAAATGTTAAGAGAAACAGTAAGTGTAGCTTCAAACAGGACGGAATTTCGAATTGAAAAATCAGACGTCGATCAGCAAATAATCACCCTCGTCAGTCCCAGTCGCAGAAACGAGTTAGAGACGAGTCGCAAGGCGTGGAGAAGTGTCTTAGAGGGTTATTCTTTAAGGAGGATTACACTCATAGGATTACTAAAAGGAGATTTCGAGATAAAATTAGAATTTTGCATTTGACTTCCGGAATGCGACTTGGAGAACGGGGCGTTTCTGAGTCGAATTCTGTGGACGCATCCCAGTGCACAGTGGATGGTACCACAAACTTTCACAACCTCCATACCTGGTGGGATACTAATCCATATCGGACAAGGATACCTCTTTCCAGCCCGAAATCTAAGTCAATATTTGGGTTGGTGTAATCGACACCCATTTCATAGGACCATTCATTTTGCCGTAAGTTATTGATAGCCAAATTTATGCAGCCTTTTTGGAGAATACACTACCAGATTGACTAGAAGACAGCCCTCTTTATAATCTTTGGGCAATGTTTTACCAGTACGATGGAGTACCAGCACATACTGCCAACATTGTGAGTCAATACTGAATGACTCCTGCCCGCTGGTTTGGACGAATTGCACCGATTCCTTGACTCGTTAGATCAATCAAGAATGAAGTTTACTCAAGGCCTGTCAACGGTGGAGACGAATTAGTTAACAAAATTTGTGAAAACTTGGTTGTTATTCACCAGCTCTTGAATTCAAATTTTGACTCAATAAGTTTTGTTAGCAAGGCAATCCCAACATAGTCTCCGAGGACTTGCTTTGTTAAACGTTAACCTCTTCAGATCAAATTATGACAGGCAAGAACCAATTAACCGCTTATTTACAGCTGTTAATACATGTTCGAACTTCGATTTAACACTTAGCAAGGAGTCCCTGTTAAGTGCTGGGTTTCCTTCCATGTTTTTTTCCTTTTTATTTATTTTTATGGTTTTTTTTCCTATGTGTGTTGGTGTGGGAGCCTCATTTCACCGGATTGTTTATAGACTCCTACCAACAAGTGCGCCTTCTTTGTTAGAAGGGAAATTCTATATATAAAAATAAAATATGCCTTAAAGGGAGGGGGGTAAATATAAATTTATTTTTAAGTTAAGAACATAAATAGTACAACAAGAATCTTCTGTAAAATTTTTGGGTAAAAATATTGTGAACTGAGCGGACTGACAGGAAATCTTATTTACACAAAAAAAAGATACTTTGCGGTGATCATCATAACTCATCAATGGATCATATGTTGACAAAAAACCAAACAGATTTCGTTAGTTTATGAGTTTCTTGAGGTAACAACGTCAAAATGTTGTTTATTGCATTGATTTTTCATTTTTAGAAGTAAAAAAGACGATTTGTTTGAATTTAGGTTTGAATAGGTCTCATAAATGCAAACATGTTTTAGGGCTTTCTGATTTTATTGAACGGTCACGAGATATTTGCCTGCAAAGTCGTAAGCTATAGCAACATCCCTGCACTCAAAAAATTGCTTAGTGCTTTCAATTAAAACTATAATGAACACTATACCAAAAATAGTTTATGAAAGGGTTTAGAAAAAACTCAATTGAACCCTGTCATGTGCATGTCCAACATGGTCTTAACCAATTTTTTCTTATTAATATTAATAAAAAATTATTTATTATATTATTAATAAAAGCATTAAATAAAATTCCATGAATGTTTTCTAATTATAAATCTGTGATGCTAAAGCACAGCTTTGGTAGGAAAGGAACTCCGGATAAGCGAAACAGGTTAATAGGCTTTGATTTAAGGAGATTATATAAAGAGCTTGATTTATAGTTAGAAGAAAAGCAACAATTTGTAAAGCCACATTGAGCCACCTCGGCCAATCTCCAGAATTTGGCTTACATTCGATAGCCGTAATGCAAAAAGATTATAGTCGATTATTCGATTTTTTATATTAAACGATTATTATGAACTATTTCCGATCCCTAATTGCCATTACCCTTTCTACTGAAGAGCCTTAATTAATTTTCGTAGTAATTGAAGTATTTTAATAATAAATTTTTATATAAACTTGTTATCCACTACAGAAAACCAACAAACCAATCAAAAAATTTTAAATTTACGCCCAAAATAATTTTGAAATTATCAACATTTTTTGCTTCAACGGATCAAAAATTAACAAAAGCTATATATTTCAAAAATGCATGTTTTCTTGCATGCATACCTTATGTAAAGGTGTAATCAAATAAATCATTGAAAAACCGCAAATGGCAGCTGCGTTAAATGCATCATACCGCGGTCGATCACAACAGTTGGCACTTTCCGCAAAACAACTTTTCGAAACCTAACTAATCTGGTGTATCTGGCCTTGCTAAGTCTCTCGTGATATTTCTAACTGTAATTAGAAACCACTGGCAGTTGTTGATTAATTATCAATGAACGGCAGCATCTTTTATTACAAGCCAATACTTCCCTATCGCCGGAAGGGTAAAGAAATTACCGAAAGATGAAATACCTTAATAGATTCCCTAGAAACAAACGTTATTGTTTTACTATTAATACTATCATGGTAGCAATAACTTGTAGACTTATGGTTTCGTAAATAACATGCCTGATACATGGCATCTTAGTGCTACTGGCGTCAAAAAATGAATGTAGTCTGTTATCATTATAAATTTAAGAGCTTTAATACGATTATTTGAAAAAAGGCTTAAACGGCTTTTTAAAGTTAAACTTCCAGTCCCAACACTTGTCCCAAAAGATTAGTATATAAATTATTCAGCTGAGAAGATAAACTGTATGTAAAGCATACGTTTTAAACACAACAGCACAAGAGGAAGATCATTGATAAATAAGTCGAAAAGACGAGGTCCAAGTAACGAACATTGTGGAACATTAATTGTGATCCTAATACGCTTGGAGTTTTCATAACCAACTTTCAGAAACTGAGAATAGTTTGAAAGGAAATCAGGCATAATCCTAGTGGATAAGTGTGAGAAATTATACATTTTATGTAGTTTTGATAAAAGCAACATTTGATTTACAAAATCGAATGCTTTAGTAAAATCAAGGAGTACTAAGATTGTTAGTACATCATTGTCCAGCAAGTTGCGTATATCATTAGATACTTTCAATAGGGCAGTTTCGCTGCTGTGACCACAGCGGGAACCAGATTGCCAGTTCGAAATAAATTTATTTTCCGAAACATACTGGATGATTTGCGTACTCAGTCAACGCTGCACTAGGTGAAGAACAATTAGCCAGCGGAATAACCACTGCATTTTTCCAGACGAAACACGAAGCACGAAAAACATTTTATAACTTATATAAAGGACTTTACAGAAGAGGACATATTGTTCACATATCTGCAATGAGCACAAGGTGGATTCAGAAGTCCTTATCGAATGCCTTTAACTTCAGAAAATAAAAATAAATAATAATAAGGATCTTGGTGGTCCGACGTCCAAACAAATCCGACGGTGACCTATGGTTTTTTTTTCTGTCCCTAGATTACGATAAAACGTTCATTGGGGTTACAGAGTAATATCTAAGGTGTTTCACATTGCGTGTGCAAAAATGACGGATCTGGTAAATCTAGGTGAGAAACGAAAAAAATTATATGAAAGGGGGGACTATTTATCTCCCCCCCCCCCCCCCTCTCCCAGCTATAAGGGTTTGACATTTTTTAGGTTGAATTACATTTTAACGTATATTTTCTAAAGTTTTAGTGCTAGAGACGTTATTAATATCTCAGTTGACAGGTAACGCAATGAGGACTGTGTAACCTTATTTTTTTACTGCTAATAATTTTAAAAAATTGTTTTTCAAAAATTGATTTTCGGTAAAAAAATTAATGAGATGCCAATCGTTACTTGGAAACGAGTGAAGTTTATCTTTCGCCCAATGACCCACAAATGGTTACGCAAGCTAGAGAGGGGAGAGTGACTTATGTATAATATCCTTACGTGTACATGTTCTTAACCAATATTGTAAAATATCCATGTATACAAAAAAGTTGCAAATTTACCCCTACCCACTACGTATTTTTTAAGATACAGTGACAGTGGTGGCAATATAAACGAGACACCCCAGGTATTTACTTTAATCTTTATTCTGCCATTTCTTAGTCACAGCATTCAATTCTTTGTAAAATTTTCATTTTCTGCTGTTTCCTACAGTTAAAATTATGTACCTTATATTTGCTACGCACTGAGTAGATTTTTCGGAAAGCGACATTTGTGTCAGCGACTTGATTGCCTTTGGACATATAATTAAGGCAGTTGTGTTATTTTTTTATCTTATATTTTATTTAACAAAAAATCCCTTTTATCCAATAACTTACAACCAATAGGTAGTCGGAAAAACTTTATTTTTTAAAACAGCTCTGCATCCGCGAGGCATAACTTCGAGAAGAGGCCGACATCTTTCCGAAGGACTGTGTTGGTTTGGAGGGAACATTTATTTCTTTTTCTGAAAGCCAACACTTCATTAGCCATGAAGTATGTTTCGGATCATTGTCATGCATGAAATTCCATTCAAGTGGCAAGCATTCATCATCTCCATATGTCTCCCACCGTGCTTAACCGCCTTTAGAATTTTTCCCAAAACGACGGCGGCTTTTCCAAGTGGTCTTTGGCAAAAGTAACATTTTTTTTCTTGTTTCGCTGGGGTGTCTTATTCATGTGACCACCACTGTAAATCCGAAAATCTCTTAACTGGCCATTCAATAACACTTACAAAATTTCAGAAATGGTCGATTAGTTTTGGAAAGACTCTATCCGTAAGGGAAGGTCGGGTAGCCCGTGGTCACATATGTATTCAGTATTGTCTGCTTTCACGGATTAAATGTCTTAGCTTACCATATTTTGATAGAAGTCCCTTTATAAGCTGCCATGGATACCTTAAAGGCTTTTGGTAACTAACCGAACGTGAAGCATTGAAGATCTTTATCTTTGTCTCTTGAAATGGATAGACAGTTTTTTGCCAGGTCATGAAATTCGTGTAATAATATAAAGAGTTACATCTGATCGCTTCGATATAAATGCCAGTATACCTCTGGGTTCATTACTTTTACCAACTTTAATTCTTGTTTTTATTAATTAACTTTAATGTTTTACTTTCAATCGCTTTCAAAGCTTCTCCGACGCCACCATCGATCGTTAAGTAACAACATTTTACGATCGTTGATCTTACAAAACACGCGGCCCACTCAAACCCATTTCGGTCAACGAAATGAATATACCGAAGTCGGTTTTGAGATATTCAGAAAAATTAGCTGTGGACCGACCATATATTTTCAACCGCTACAAATGTAAATAAATGTGTGGTTTTCTACAAAGTTGTAAGAAAAAATTCACTTCGTCTAGGTGACGGACGTTTATGGATTAATTCTGTATATGGTTCTAGTGGAATTGAGATTATCTTCTCCTAAAGTGGTTTATTTTCTAAAATTTCTAAATATCAGATTTATGTCTACTCAAGGTCAGTTATTTGATAATCAAATAAAAAATTCTTAGACCACAAAGTTATCTTAACTAACAAATAAACTCCTACACTACCATTGTTCTATATCTTCAGGCAACTTTGGCATATTGATTCAATCCATTAAAGTTAGCACCATTAAGGGTGGTTATGCTTTCATCCTTTGTAAGGGTTGCTTTAGCACATACATACATCTGAATTCCTTAAATAAGTGGTATCTTCCAACACAACGATCGAGATCCTCATCCACTTCCAGTTTGCACAATTCCAATATATTATATTATTATAATTCCACCGTATACAGTGGATAATTTTTTTTTGATTTGTGGAAGCGACTGTACCTGCAATGGTAAGAGTTGGATCGAGATTGTTGAGAATTTTGGAAATGTCATTGGGATAGTAGTTTTTTAGCGTTTGTTTGATATCGCTGCGTTGGGTAGATCAAAAATTGCACCCCCCCTTGCCTAATAATTTTTTGTTTGGCTAGGTGAGATCTATCACCCCAGTTATTTTAGTGTCAGTTCTGAAACTCCCTGTATTTTGGAAGTAAGGTTCATTTTAAAAGTAACTAGATAGTTCAGTTTATCGAAGAGTACATGTCTTACAGTTAGCCTAGCTTTTTCCGTCGCCTTCATCCAGTTGCTTCCTCTTTCTCTATGATAACAGTTAAAATTAAACGAATATTTTGCTCATGTGCTTCCAATCTATCTAATTTTATGATATGCTTCTGCGTGAGGTCGGCCTATTCGCTGTACCAAAAGAACATCTTTCCGATGATTTTGTTTTGAAGTACGAGAGGAGTCTATGTTCAGAGTAATTATTTAAGACTGTTATCATGTACTCCAACTGCTACCTGAGTGTGAAAATCAGTAATTTAGGAAGTCTAGTTTCTAGTTTGAGGACGTACTTCGATTCTTTCTGAGGCAGAAAACCCAATTTTTATTAAAGAAAAGTTGCAGCTTTTCTAGTTCATCATACTCAAAAAAAAAACCAAAGGCCTGGGCGCCGTAGCACAGAACTGATCTCGAATGTTGGTGATCTCGAGTCAGGTGGACCATTATTGAAACCTGTTATGCCATGGTAACTGCCAGGTATTTGCAATTCTTTCCAATTTCAATATTGCTCCAAAGATGGGTTGCCAATCTTCCACCGTTTTTAAATATCATAAACTTCGATTTCTCTAAATTAATAACCATGTTCTAGTTTTAAAATATTCTTCAAATTTCTCAATCATGCCTTACAATTTTGATGTGTCTTCAGCAAGAAGGGGTAGATTATCCGCGTATATGTAGTAACGATTTAATTCTGCGCCCATCTATATTCTTGCGATCGAAGTAGTAATCTTCAGTGTCATTGATAAAAAGCGAGTAGAGATGTGGGCTTAAAATACATCCTTGCCTTAAATCGGCATTGGTGTTGATTTTTTCTGATAATGTACTTCCACTTCAAATCTGAACGCTTGTTGTTTTACAAAGATTTTGCAGAAATCGTGTAATGGTTGGTATTATTTATATAAGAGGGCTGACCTCTTAACTGTATCAAATGCACCTCTGAAATCAACGATGCATATACCTTTCTTTTCTTTGTGCTATCTTTATTTTAATAGTGTTAACTAAATTGAAAATTTTGTCGATAGTAGGATATTCCGGTCGAACTCATGCTTGGTTCTCATTCAAGACATCATTTGTTTGTTCCCAAATATTCAATCTATTACTGAAAATACCGGTCAACAGTTTTGCAACAGCATCCATAAACGAAAGCACTTTATACTTCTCTAGTTTTTTCGGGTCACCTTTCTCATAGATGAAATTATATATAATTGCATTGAAAAACTTCTCTGGCGTATTTGCATACTGGTACACATGATTGAAAACACTCAATAGTAAATTCAGAAACACTAAAGAAGCTCTCTTGAAAAATTCGTAGGGTATCTGGTCTGATCCAGGCGCTTTGTTATCTTTCTGTAATACTAAAAGTATTTCACCCAAACCGATATCGTTGTCGAGCAATATATTATCTGCATAAGGTGCAACTAATAATTATTTGAAATTTAAATAATGAACGCCAAATAACAAAATATTATATACTTATAAATTATCAAATAATAAATAATTTTTGTACTCAAATAAATTTTTATTCGATTTTTTAATTTATTTGGTTTTAATCTTTATTCGAATGTAAAAAGGGGTATTACATAATAATACAAAAAAAGTGAAATACGTAAATTTGACGCACTAAGTGGTTTTCTGTGTGCATATATCATAGAATAATATTTGAAAACATAACTTTGATGATGCGCATTGCTATTTTTGCAATAATAAATAATTAGGTATTTAGGTATTTAGTTATGACAAAAGAAATATTTTCTTGCTTCAAATATATTTTTTTTCACAAACTAAGATTGTGGTATAAAAGGAGAAATATACTATTACTGAAATTTATTTATTTATATTTAGTTTTCAATTCGTTCGTGCGGTCTTAAGCACACATACTATACATACTATGAGAAAAAATATGAACCTGTGGAGGGGATGGTTAGTTTTACTTCAGAATGTGTGGACTGATTTGGATGAATCTATTTTTGATATGTAATATGTTCCCCAATGGTACCATGCCTAAGTTTTTGGGGTAGCGTTAAGTGGCGGAAGAGTAGAGCCTCATAAGGCGTGGACGGCTTTGGATGATTCATTTATTGCTTAATAGAATTTGCTTTGTTCATACGAGCAGGATTTTTCTGAATACACTAAAAAGTGAAAAATAAAATAGCTTTTAAAAAAAATTCAACCGACTTCAGAATAAGTGCTAAGATGCATTAAATAATATTTAATTTTATATCTATTACGAAGTCGGCACTACTTGGCTGAGGTGATTTAGGCTTAGCAAGTATTTATTTTACCTTCTCTCCCGTAACTTCTTTAGTACCTCGGGCGGGAAAGGAACTTAATCCGATTCGATGGGAACGATTGTCAGAAGAAAGCAACCGTCGTCGCAATTGGAGTGCGAACCTGAGACTCTCATTATGGAGAGCTAACACGTTATTCCTTACTCCATCGACGACTTAACGTAAATCCTAAATTTAATTGACTGATTTAATGCATTTCGCAATATAAATCGACGCTGGTGGTGCAGAGGATTATCTCCTGAGCTCCCATATGAGAGTTGCAGATTCCAATCCTGCCGACAGTGATTATTGTCCATTTAGGGTTGCAGAGTAATGTCGGTGGATCCTCATCCTCCTTAAATTGAGTGTCCAGTTTCAATCTTGTTATTTAATTGGTTGAAGTTCTTCTCCCGTCACATGTACCATCAGGAGTTACTTAGGGTATCTATCTTAATTTGAAATTTTACCCAATCTCAAGTGGTTAAAACGTCGCAATATTAATAAGTAGTACCTAAATATTTGAGTTTTTTTTACCTGTTTTGCTTTTGAAAATAAAAATAATTATTATTACATATTACAGTTGAAGCAAACATACATAAATCGTTAACTTGCCAGAATCGATTCTATAGTAGGTCGGAGTTGCGAATAATGACAGTTCCAGTGTACGTTTCCTTTTAATCTTACATTTTCTTTTGCTTAGGTCAACAACAACAAAATTACATTCACTTGATCTCATCTCCGGTCAATGGCCTAACATACATTTGCAAGCAAGTTAAAGGTGCTCAACGTACCTTAACTCTGCAAGCTCGGCTTAAGAGAAATAACTTTAAATGGAAAAAAGAGAGACTCTAAAGAGAGGCAACATAACCAGACTCAAGCTCAATACAAGTAAGAAATTAATTTCATGTAACAGCTCGAGGAAGCAGATACCTGAGATGCCACGGACAGGTAAGCCAGGTATTATGTTGTTTCTGTCCGTGGCCGAGAACTTGAATTTTCGCCTTGCGGAAGACAAACCCACTGTGCACAACTTCATGGCGGAAGGTAGCTGGCATTGTTAACTGCCGTGGTTGCTCAACTTCTTGTGTAATCTGACGCGCACGACTCGTTGCGCGGGCAATTTATTTCCCCAGGTAGAGTCAATTGAAGTAGTGCTTAACCTGTATAAAATTCGAGAGTGGACTTAAAATGTTCCATTCATTTGTAAGTATGGTATCACAAATAAGTTAATTTTAGGATGATTCTTAATGGAAAAGTGAAAGTTTTTTAAGAATTATATTTGTTGGGGAAGTATTGAAAATTATTTTGGAAATTTCAACAAATAAATAAAAACTTTTTGGCTGCTTCCGTAAGAGTATTGAACTAATCGATATTCAGAATTTTGATGAATCTTAAATAAATAATTAAAAGTTTTAGGAAATGTATACGTATCATACAACTTGTAACGAAGTTACAAAAAACCTGTCAACAGCAATTCAAAAAACGTACTAACAGCGCCGCATCTGCCATATAAGCCTGAGGGGCTAAATGCACCACCAGACCTCCGCCAGACTTTTTATTTCAGATTGAACACCAAAACAAATTACTACAAAGTTAAATTATAAATTAAAAAATTAAACTAGGAATTAATGGCTTAAAATAACCGTGGGTCAGCAGTCATTTTAATCCACAATTAGCCAAGATACTGCTTGAGTATGCCCTTCAAACGCAACCTGGAGGGATCTATATCGAAGTGTTCGTTGAAGAGGCAAGACAGCGACGTGATGGGCTCGTGCATGCCACACAGAGTTCCTTGACCATAGACATACAGGAAGACATGATTCCTGAAGGAGCGGGGCGGTTTGGAGATGTTCACAGCCCCAGTAATTCGGGTGGATTTATCTGCAATAAATTGAAAAATAGATAATTATTAATTGGGAAATATTGCGCCTCTTTTCAAGGTAGCCAAGAGAAATCAGTCCGAGTAGATCAGAATAATCAGGTAGGAGCAAAGCATCATTCTAGGGCAGTCCGGCGAGAGCAACCAGAGAAATCTGCGCCGCACTTTCTTGATGCGGTTGGTGTGAACGGCGAAGAAGGGAGCTCATACAGGACTAGCGTGTTCCATAAATTAATCTTACGAAAATGAGGTAAAGAAGCATAGGGGCTTCGTTAAGAGATGGTCCAAGGAAATTAACGAACCCTACATCAAGTTCCTTGGACCATCTTTTAACGAAGCCCAGTATCGAGTTAGCCATACCAACGATCGAGTCCACATAATCCTCGAAAGAAAGACAAAAGTTGAGAATCACGCCCAAGTCTCTCATCATAACAACCTTGGGGAAGACAACAGCATCAACGGTGTAGTCGAAAAAGAAAGGACGTCTTTTAGGAGAGAAAGTCATAGTGCTGCACTTGCCGGTATTTAGGGGGTTATACGCAGTGAGGAATTAAAAAAAAAAATATTTTACTTCATTTTCGTAATATACAAATATTTAAGTATATACCGAGATAATTTCAAAAAAAGTTTTACTATCTGTAAAGTACTTTTGAAACTTTGAATGCGTTTTTCTCAAAACCATGTTTTTAAAGTCGGTGTACTCGATATCGGTATGTATGGAGGAATGTAAGCAATAGCAATAAACACGCTCTTATTCAGCAACTTCAGAACAATGCGTATTAATTTCTATTCATGTGTATCCAAAAGTTCAACAACAGAGCATGGAATGTCAACACGGCCGGCGGCGCAGAGAACTCCTCCTCTAATAGGGGCGTTCAATGCAGTATGATGCCGTGTATTCCGGGCCGAAGAGTTCAGCATCGCCGATCATTTCAGATAAACCACGTCAAAGCATGAAAAGGTCCAGCCGATATAAAGGTTGGTCGTTTTGGATTAGCGTAGTAGAACGTAGTCTCGCCGATGATTCTTTTGGAGAAGAACCGGAGTTTGAACGGTTTCTCGAAATAGAGTCACGGACAAAGGTTCCAGTAGGTCAAATCTCAGAAGAGATTATAGAATTAAACAGAGCGTCGGCAATTAAAATATTGAAGAAAGAATAAGCACCTTTGCATAATTTGTCAATTCGTCTGCGATTAACACTATCCTGCAAAACTCCAAGGTGCGCAGAAACATAACTCACAATGTCATTAAGAGTGGTTTCACGGAGGCGCCTACGCTCGGGCTGTTAAGGAGTACAATCCTTAGGAGTAGCGGTTTAAGTTGAGTCTAGAATATTAGGGGAGGGCTAAGTCAGAGGTATTGGAGTATCCAAGTCAAGAGTAGGTCCGGTGTAAGCAGACGAAGGATAAGCAGAGCTGAATGTACCATACAATGAAATACTCCTATTGTCAGTGGTGACTCAGCCAATAAAGTCACATTCCATTTTCACAGCAAAAGTGCACAATCCTAGGTTCTCCTTAATGAGTCGCAGTGTCACCGAATGTCGTCGATAACAGGCCCATTTGGCTCCGTAGATAGGTGATGAGAAAGCGACGGCGAGTCTAACGAAATCACTATGTGACAAAACTTAGATAACAGCTCATGAGTTTTGTTTATTTATTTATTTAGCGTATGGCGAAAGCTCACAATAACATTAACAGTAAAGCAACTACAAAGTAGATAATATAGAAAAAACGATAATACGGAATGTAGAATAGAATAAATAAAAAGTAAAAATGAAAATACAAAAAATAAACATCGTGAATTAAAAAAAAAAAACCAAAAAAGGAACAGCGAATAAAAATATCGGTAACAGCAATACAGCGTTCCGTCACGTCACGGAATATGTCCAGGGTATTCAACCACACCAGCAGTCCTGCAAGGAGAGTCCACAGGTCGTTTAAGTGGCCTGTGTAGGCACGTAGATCACAGCTATCAAATATGTGGTTCAACGCTTGATGGCTCGCACCGTAGTCGCATTCCGGTGAATCGTAAATGACCCATTTGAAGAAGGAGTCGGCGCATCTTCCAAGGTTTGTCCTGAATCTATTTAAGGCCGTCCAGGAACTGTGTGCAAATTCACATCCAGAAATTGCCATGCAGGAGCTTTAGTCATCCAACGACGCTGCCATTCAGCCACTGCGTCAAAGTTCGCAGCGGTGAGGGACCTTGCCGTTTTCAGGGGAGGGTGTCTAGATTTAAGGCGACCTTGGACGATATCTGCCAGGTCACTATGTGCTGGGGGTTCGGGGTAATTTAAAATTTTTCTGTATTCCCGGAGTAAGGCATGAGCGCGTCGTAGATCAGGGGGCAAGATGTAGCTAAGCAGAGGGAACCATTGTAAAGGGGTTGATTTTATAGTCCCGGGATATAATACGCATACGTATTAAGCTGGACATAAATTTTTTTTTGTATGTGGGCTGTTTAACCAGACGAGGCGCAGTATTCAGCTGCAGAATATACAAGGTCAAGAGCTGAGATAAGCCATGTGTTAGCCGTGGCACCCCAGGATGTGCCAGAGAGCCTCTGTAAAATATTATTCCCTGTCCGGAGTTTGGCAGCGGTTTTATTTAAGTACTTTTTGAAAGTCAGCGTCCTGTCAAGTGTGAATCCTAGATATTTTGGCGTCGGATTATGCCAAACGTAAGCACCATTGAAGGGTACTCTTAGCTCCTATCTGGACAGTCTGATATTTAGATGGAAGCAGGAGATTTCTGCTTTATTAACGCTGGGCTTCAGCCTCCAGTAACGGAAGTAGTTATTTCGGACTTCCAGGTTTTCGGCGAATATCTTCTCAGTTTTAGAAAAGCTGGCATCCTGGTTGGTAATTTCCAGGTCATCGGCGTATATGAACTTACGACAGACGGTGTCTGGGAGGTCTGATATGTATAGGTTAAAGAGCAGTGGAGCATGCACCGAACCCTGTGGCAAACCATTACTGAGTATTTTTATTTTGCTAATGCATTCACTAAGCACTACTTGTAGCATTCGGTTGTTCGGACCAAGGTGTTGCACTGAATGATATCAAGCACTTTGGATATCATGCCATATCTCCACACTGTATCATTTGCGGTTAGGTCAACAAAAGCGACTGAGGTCTTCAAGCAGTTCTGATAGCCCGCGTCAATAAATGTAGTCAAGGCCAAAATCTGGTCTGCACAGCTCCTGCTTGGTCTGAACCCCGTCTGCTCAACTGGAACACGCTCGAGAGTGGCACTTGATATAACTAAATAAATTAGTTTTGTTTAATAGTGAAGCTAAATTGTCGCTTAAATCATCAGTAACGTGGAGAAGTTTGTCAATTTTTGTATTTAAGTAGAAAAACTGTCACATCTTACAATACTATAATCCCTTAATTTAATCTCTACGTCTTCGATATCTTCCGTTAGATGTGCTTCTGATAGCATTATCGGATCAAATTTTTTAGCTACAATTGATGTTAGCAGGAAGTTGTAATATCTAATGCAATAAAAGGAATCTATTTCCAAATGCTAAAGTTACAATTCCATCACGTTGTTGGTACAAATAAATGCATAAAACTGGGTTAAAAGTCCTGTCTTTGTTTAATTTCTGTTACTCTGTTGAGGTAATTGCAAATCTTCAAACCTTTTCTGGGGGTTGGTAACAAAACATTTTTGTTCAGTGTACTTAGAAAGCGAAGATCTTGTTTTAGCACAACAATTCATATTTCAGTCCATTTTTGGGGCAATTATCTTATATCAGGTTATTTGAAAAAATTCCTTAATTTTTCAGTATCATTAAGTAATAATTTGCTTATATGTTCTATAAGTGAGTTCAACCAATATTAACGGTTGTGTTGATATTATAATAATAAAATTTTTGTTAAATTTCTTTGGCTTATGTTAATTTATTAGAATGTCAAGAATAATTTCTATATGAGACACAGTAAGGTACATCAGCAAGAATAAACATAACCTTAAAAACTAATTATTTTATTGGGGAAGCAGGAAATGTGAAACTTCCAGTAACGGTATATGGGTTGCAATATCATACCTGTAAGTATACGGTACCTCGCGACCGGATTAGAAGATTACCTGGTAAACGTTTCTTTTCGCCTTGAACGGATACATCGAGTCCTATGATGTGATCATCAATAAAATTCAGGTCATGAACAGTTATCCTTTCAAAAACGAAAAGAGCACCCACACCGAAACTGACACTTACATTGAACATAATTGTACACGAGATCCCTTCGGAGTGGAATTGGGTAATTCGATACTTTCCATAATGGGAATTTATTAAATGAAACCGACATATGGTTCATTGCTGATGATAGCAATTGATTGAATATGGATTTATATTAATGCATATGGAAAGGTATTTCAACGCATTCATTAGACTGCAGAAGGTATTTCCATATTTGAATCTTTTGTTAAAACTGAAAAGAAAGGATGTTGAGATTGCATAAACGCAGATGCTTTTTTTAATGAGATAGAGGAGAAAAGTATCCTGTTATCTTGAAACCGTTAATAATAATAATGTTTATAAAAAATAATACAGCTAAGTTCAAGTTCATTAATTCAGTATTAATTAATTTGTTAACCAAGTTTCAACATTTCCATCGACTATGTACTTAATATAAAATTGAAATTCAATAAACTACAATATTGGCGATAAAGCCGTCTGTCCAGATTGACAATAGACAAAATTATAATTTTTAATTTAAACATGCCAAGAGGTACGAAGTTAAGTGAGTCTGAAAAGGCGAAAATTATTACCTACAAAGAATTTGGCAAAAATCAGCAGATCTCACGGTGTTGTGGATAATTTTTTAAGACAGAGAAAATTATAGTTCGACGAAACGTTCCGGACCAATCCAAAAAAGCAAGATAACACAGGCCTGCGAAATTTTGAAAATTGTTTCCCCCTGGACAATGAATAGTTGTTTCCGAAGTAATTTCTACCGCTGAAACCGAGTCCGGGCTCAAAATTGCTCTATCACGTCAAGTTTTTGAGATATTCTAACCTAAAATTGCAAAAACACTGCTTTTTGTCATATTTGAGGTTATGTAGCACCGTGATGTTTTTTTTTTTCCAAAAACTATGTGTAGGATTTTATAGTACAAGTCTTCATCTTTCAAATGCCACCTTATATAAGTTACCATAAAGTTTTCGTATACCGAGAAATTCAAAATGCGATTTCTCGGCGGATAAAAAAGATACTTGAGCAAAGTTAATGGCAGGAAGACATGCACTATAAGATCCCACACACAGTTTTAAAAAATATCGCAGTGCTAAATAACCTTAAATATTCATTTAGTATTACGCATAATGTTAGCCGTATGCGCTGGTACACCATTGTGTTGGTAAGATATTCCCCTAAGATTATCCATAGGGTTCTCCTCTATTAGATCTGGCAGTGTGTTGTCCAAAAATTTCACTATTAAGCACTTGCGTCAAAATAAGTGGTCCTACCAAATAGTTGGTGATGATACCAGCCCAAACATTGACACTGAATCTCTGCTGGAATGAGGTCACCTTTGCCCTGTGTGGGTTATTGTTCGACCAGGTATAGAGGTTATGAAACTTCGTGATACTATTCCTGGTGAATTGAGATTCATCTGTCCACAGAATTCGGTCCAGAAACGCCCCATTCTCCATGTCGCTTTCCACAAGTCAAGTGCTCTCAGAATCTCCTTCCAGTAGTCCTTGGGCTGGGTGATGATGATATGGACGTAATACCCCTCGATGAATAACCCTCCAAACCTTAGATGAAGATACATCTAATCGCCTTCCGACTCCTTTCGTGCTCGTCTTAGGGTCCTGCCTCACGACGGTGATAACTTGCTGCTCGACGTGGGCAAAGTCCGTGTGTATACCCTTCTTTGAGGTGCTCGCCGGTTAGGGAATCTTCTTTGGTATTCTAGTACAGCCGCTCTCTCTTTTCCGTCTACTACACCATAAATGTAAAGAGTATCCGCGTATTACTCAAAACTAAATTCTGCCGTTTTTTACTAATTTTTGCTTAAAAACACCCGTACTTATTGATTTTTTTTTTTCAACTATGATATGTATTCTTCCTGACTGACCCTTTTTTATCGCAAAATTTCCATCAGGTACGAGTAACTGAACGCCAGGATACAAGGATGTGAATTCTGGCTAACATAAGCTAAAACAAAATTACACTAACATTTTTAAAACCTTTTTTGCAGCAATAATTAAAACTAATTACCTTTTAACCCAAAACTAACATTTTCGACCCTTTATCTTAAAAATTTTGTTTATTTAAAGAATTTCCTACCTAAAGTGCCATAAAATAATTAGGAACTCAAGGAGTTCTAAAGATGTAGTTTTTCTAATTCTTTGTCTACCTTGCCATGTTGCACCTTTTTGGAAAGGTAATATGACGGGCAATCAAATAAAAATAAAAAAAGAGTTATACTAGTTACATAAATTTCGGAGAAAATTTGGGAAAATGCTGAAATTTTGGTAATTTCAAAACATTTTTGTCAATTTTAGCCGTGACTGTACCTGCAGTGTTAGTAGTGAGATCAACATTGTTGACAATTTTAGAAAGGCCATTGGGATAGAAGTTGTTTAGCGTTTGTTTGATGTCGCTATGTTGACTAGATCAAAAGATAAAAATAAAAGAGGAACGTGCATACCATGGAAAACTGAAATTTATGAATCACCCTGTAACTCCCAAACGGTTGAGATTTCCCCACCCCTGTCATACAATTTTTTTTTGACTAGGTGAGAGCTATAATTTGTATTCGTATTGACCTCTAGAAACGTTTCACCCTGTATATAAAGTGGCACTTTAACGTAAATACGAATAAGCTCGGAAGGTCTATCTCAAATGAAAGAACGTAATTTAGCGTTTGAGATGGCAATTGAAAGATTTTTTTAAAAAAGAAACTTTGCAGCTTTTTAACATCAGCATATTTATAGTAACCCCATATCTATGAGACATATCAGAGTATGGACTTATTGACCGCATTAAAAAGTTTGACCTTTTCAGAATGCGTTATATTAGCTTTCCCAATAAAACTTTGCTACTCAGAATTAATCCTGACTTTAACCAAGCTCAATCGCCTTTTTAGATGCTCTGACATTAACAGTTTTGGATGATAAAGTAACTCCAAGGTAAGTATATTTCTTAATTACTTCTATGTCTTGATTACCAAAGAACCAATTTTCTGAAACTTTTCTAGGTCTAGCTCCTCTTTGGAAGATCATTATTTTGGATTTTTCTAAATTGACTCCAAGGCCCCACAATTCACAATATTCTTGCAATTTATCAATCTTTCCTTATAATGTGCTTGGGTCATCAGATAAGAAAACAATATTATCAGCATACAACAAAATTTTAACGTACATAATGTCAATAAAGAAACCTGATCCTAAATAATTCTCTGAACATTAACAAAAAGGGCTGAGAACATATCCCTGCTTTACGCCACAGTCAGTATTAAAACTATCCGATAATTTAACGCCATGCCATACTTGTGCTGTGGTACTGTGATCAAGTCCTTGTATAATACAAATTAATTTAGCGGAAATGTCGCAGTGATACAACTTATACAACATGGAGCTACTGTGTCGAAGACTGACTTAAAGTCAATAAAAAATGCTTAAATTTTTTAATTTTTATAATGATGTGCTAACTTAATTATAATCATAATGTTATATACATATATTGTCAATTGTAGAGTACCCGTTGCAAAATCCTGCCTGACTTTCTGACAAAATTTTATGTATTTTTTCACATTTGCTCAATTTTTGGTAAATTATTCCCGTAAATATTTTAACAGCGCTATCCATAAAAGAAAGTCTGCGGTAAACTTGAAACCGTTAGAAAAAACCCTACCATAAACCTTGAACATTCCTTAAAAAGCAAAAATTACTTTTTCAACGCCTTCCTCTCAAACCAAAGGAAGTCACAAATCATATTTATAACGTCAAAGTCAATTGCTCGGGATAAACTGTAAAATATCAGCAAACCTTGACTTTTGCAAATAATGTCTTACCTGGCAGATATTTTCTCCTTATGTCCTTCATTTTTTTGAAGTTCCTTCTCAGAACAATGAGTAACGGCAATTCGTGCCTCCTGTTACTTTCTAAAACAGTTTTTATTTTTTGAAGTATGATAAATGACGTTTGCGAAACATGGTGTCTTTGAACACTGTACAATACAATGCATTGGTAATTTTGAAATTTGAATGATTATCAGTAAGATTAAACGGTAAACGAATTCAAGGGCACGATCCTCTGTACCTGTATAAAGGGTTCGGTAAATAAATATTTACTGACTCTGAGCGTTGGATGCTAGTCAAGAAAATTTTGTAGGTCACTGTGAATGTTTGAGAATAAGAATAATAATACTTTATTTAACAGTACAAAGGTATATTAATTACCTTAAATTGTACATTAAGTAGAAAGTTAACTGAATTGTTATTGATGGCTACTACAAATTTAAAAAAGTTTCAATAAACCTAAATGCAAACGCTATAACCTCATGAATTGAAAATGAAATTATGTTAAGGAATACAATATAATACAGAAAAAATAATAATTATAGAAACTAGCATGACAGCGAAAAATGAAAAGCAAAGATCGAAGAAAAGGAGAGAAAAAAAATATCAAAATCCCCCGATAAGTGTCATTATTTAAAGACATTGGCTTGTCTCATGGATCTAAAAAAATTATGTTGTCACTGAACGAAGTAAGAACGCCCACCGTGGGATCGAAAGGTTCAAATGTCTGATCGATTGCAAGAACTGTAACTTATCAAAAAGGTAAACTGACTGCCTCCAAATTGCACCCGAGAAGAGAGTTAGAATTCATTGATATATGATTATTGTATACAAATCTAACCAAATCATTAAATGCAACATGAATTTTCCGGCGGTGTACTGAGTCAAGAACAGGAAACATAATACTGGCATATGTAAAATGGGGAATAAGTAATGATTTAACAAGACGGCGACGTCTAAACCAAAGGATACGAGAGCTTATCCAGAGATGTTGCAAACAGCCATAAATCTTTCCCATTATGCTTTTTATGCAGTTGCATCACGAGATCCTTGAATTGAGTTCAACATCCAAATTGCTGACAGAATCCATATAACAATATTGGGGATAGCAAATTATAGTCAATCTCATTTCTGTAAATAGCCAGACAGATTTTCTTGGGTTAAGTACCAAGCTATTTAGTATTGACCACTCATGAATTCGCTGAAGATCATCGTTGACCGACAGGCGAAGTCCTCAATTAATCCTATTGGCCTTCTGAGATATATCTGAACGTCATCTACATATAAATATATAGAGGAATATAGAACTACATCAGGAAGATCATTAATTTACAAGCAGAACAACAGAGGCCCTAAACTGGATCCCTGAGGTACGTCACACCTGAGTATTTCAACCTTCGACTGTCCATCCTTGACCCGAACAAATTAACTTAGTAGTTCATATAAAAGGCTTGAAATTACTTGATAGTCGTCGTAGAGAACGAAAAACAACTGGAAATCTTTGTTAAGGAGTTAAGGTGATTAAGGGGGCAGTCTGGGTTTATTTAAAAAAAAATTCTAAAAAGACTATTTTCGTGTACTATATATATGTAGAATTAGTGTACAAACTCTTATTTAGATCGGAGATTCCCAGAAATATGTATATAAGGCGATACAATAGAAGGTTCGTGAGCGCGCACAGCCGCTGTTTCGGCACTTTAACGCGTTTTTCTCGAAGCAACGTTTTTTTTGACCTGGTTGGCACGATTTTGAAAAAAACTATTTAACCGATTCGGTTGAAATTTTCAGAGATTATGCAGCACATTTATAGTTTCAGCCTGAACTAGAATCATAAATATTTATTAATTTTTAAACCTTTTTTTAAACAATTTTAGTTGCAAAAAAAGGCTCAACATTTTCAAAAGTCCGCCATTTGGTTTTTTATCCAAAATATTCAATTCTAGTTCCGGCTATAGCGACTTACTTATATTTTATTATCCCGTTAAAATTTTTTGTTTCAGACGTTCCTGAGGCCAGATATCTTGTCAACCAGTTTCTTTATAGAGTTTTCTTATGACCGCCATTTCGTTTCGAGTGAACATTTTTGAATATGTGGTTAACGGCTCGAAGAGCAAAACGTTCTCAGGCCAGTCATTCTTTTTATGGACGGCCACAAGTCGCAGTTGACGTTGGAGCTCATTAAATGGTGCAACAAAAAGGATATAATTTGGTATGCATTACCACCAAACACCACGCATATGATGCAGCCAGTTGACGTCAGTGTTTTCAAGCCATTGACAAGTGACTGGAAAAAAACAGTCCGAGAATGGCAGTCAGCGAATGTTGGCGAAGTTCTCATCAAAAACACCTTTTTCCCTTTGCTGGAAGCTACCATTTTGCGGAATGTTAAAATGGCAACCACATTAAAAAATGGCTTCAGGAAATGTGGTCTTTATCCTTTCGATCCGGAAGCAGTTAAAAATATGGCTGAAAATGTTAAATCTGCTCAAACTCCTCATAAAACAATAATCAATTCCATTGCAAAAATTTAACAACGCAATTGTAGTTATTGAGCTGCTAGCTCAGACGTTGAAAGACAGGAATGTGGATATTGATGTAGTCTTGGACACTATAAAAGAAGCCTCAACAGAAGCGGTACCATCACTAGACGGAATTCTGTAACTGGCATGCTCCTGTACCAATGCTATTTACGGTAATAATAGAAAGCTATACACAGCCTGAAGTTATTGAGCTGCTAGCTCAGACGTTAAAAGACAGGAATGTGGATACTGATGTAGTCTTGGACACTATAAAAGAAGCCTCAACAGAAGCAGTACCACACTAGATGGAATTCTACAACTGGCATGCTCCCGTACCAATGCTGATGAGTTATTTACGGTAATACTAGAAAGCGACACACAGCCTGTAACACCCACATCAACTTTTACGCCAATTGGTACTGTTGTCCCGTTCTCAACTGCATGTCCAGGAATTCAAATTGCTTCTCCCACAACTGGTCCTTTTCGTCAATCGCCAAAACCTGGTTCTTTTTGCAAATCTCCGACACCTGGCCCTTCAAATTTGATCAGAAGATCGTCCACCAGCTCAATTATAGGTAAGCATCTTTTTTACCCAAAGATAGTTTTTTATGCTCTGAAGAATTGCAGAGCGATATAGAAGACGATAACCTAAAGAATATTGGCTGTGATTCTTGCACTAGGTGGTTTCACCTGAAGTGCACTTCAATGTGCGATTTAACGTATTAAGAAGCAAGTCAAAAGGACTTCATGTGTCTTAATTGTTTGTAACCTAGCCTAGGATCTGATATTTTAACTTTAAATGTACTACTTGAATTAGGTACTGTTTTTTGTTTTTGTTTGTAATGTATGTGTGCGCGGATGAGCAACGTGAAGTTGCCGCAAGATGTTCAAGTGGCACGCGCTAGCTGGCAGCATTTCCTAGCTCGCCGGTATGGGGTGTGAGTTCTTGAACATCATCACACATCTACAATCAGAATTCCGCGTGCCTGTGGCGAAAGAAGGTGGTGGAATCCTTCCTTCAGGTCTGCCACGAAAGGAAAAAAAACGAGAAACAGAAAAACAGAAGGAATAGCAACAGGTCTGTTACCCTTAGCCGCACTGAACCATCTTGAAATTCGCAAAAATAAGAAACAAACTACCTCCATATGCGATGGTTCAGATACTAACACACCACTTTCCTACACCTAGCTTAGGTGTAGGCCAAACCTGTAAAAATGCTGAAACAAAAAAAAACACCAAAAAAATTTAATTCACTAGGATATAAGAAAAAAACATTAATATAAACCATACTTAATCAGGTTAACTTAATTAAATATTATTTATAAACGAAATATTAAATATTATTTATGTTGCGAAACATAAATATCTTTTGATCAATAACAAAATTAAGGTTCGATTTATTATTAAGATATTAAGATCTTGTTCGTTAATATTTCCTGGATATTTATACGGCTGTCATATTATATACGAATATTATTCAGTCTTAAATAAAATGATAAAACAATTCTCAAAAGATTCTAGATATTGAAGTATTACATTTCATTATTATATATAGTCACTTACTGCATTCACTACACCTGATTTAAAATTTTAATTATTGACTTTTTATCCCATTGTAATTAAATTAAATCTTTTAGATGTCGGGCTGCAATTCTCTACTAATGTTTGTGCACAAACATAATAACATTCACTAATATTAAGGCTCTAAAATCAATTATATTCTATCTAGATATACTTTACAGTGTTAATGTTTAAGTGTCACAAGAATACGGTCATGAATGGAAAATTAATTTGCAACAACATCCATATATAGTGGATTTCCAATAAATCAAAGAATCAAATGGAGACGGAGTTGGATCAATGCGTTGAGCGGCAAGACCAACATGCCGTGGGTCCCGGGTTCGAGCCCAGATGACCGTGAGCTTTTATTAAGAAATTAAAATAATCCACTCCGTCTCTGGGCTGTTGTCTAGCTCGCAGCAATGCAAACAAGACTCAAGTTTCCTCACTTCCCTTACCCTAATTCCCTTCCGGCCAAAACCATGCTAACGCATCAAAGGGTTGTCCCCTAAGATTTGGCCACATCGTATAAAAAAAAAAAAAAAAAAATCCAAATATTCCTAAACAGCAACTCTGTTGAGGATGTTCCCTTGTTCCAACAAGCCTTCGTCTTTGAGATAAAGGACTACGAGATTATGATTTTCGCCGTTCTTTAACTTTTGCGATCATAAGGTGAGTAAGACCTTGATCGTGATCTACTGTTTGAGTACTTATTTCTGTACCTTTGTGGTGTTCGAGACTTTGAACGTGACCGAAGGCTCCTCGAATTTATCGTTTGCCTACAATAATTAATATTACCTTCGTTCCACATAAAGGATGCCGCGGATAAAAAGGGATAAAGTTAAAAGTTTTTTTTTTCTTACCTCTTGCAGTTTTCGTCTTCAGGCAGCTGTCACGGAATGTATGCTTCTTCTTAACAAAAGCACAGCATTCATGGCAGGTTACAGAGACGAAAACTACAAAAGTAATTGGTAACTCTAAAATTGCGTGTAAAAGTGACTTCACATTTCAGCACCCAGATGGTTCGAAATATTACGAATAATGGCTCACATTACATGTTGTTCCCAAAACCCAAACCCAAAACCGGGCTGTGATTTGTTATTTAACGTCCTACCTATAATATTTTTAGAATTTTAAATGTATGGATGTATGTGCATTCCTATCTTGTACCTACCACCTAAAAGTTCTTGAAGTACCTTTATTTGATTGATTGGTTTGATTGATTTAATTCAGTTGAGTTAATTCGTAGTACCTATGTGCTGTTTTTTTTTCTAAAGGCCTTGAATTATGTCTACAATGAGTAAAATATTTAAATTTCTTTGAAAAAGCTTGCTTATTTTTATTTTCAACTAAAAAGAAGGACTTAATATATATCAAAAATATTACTGAAATTATAAGTAAAGTCATCAAGAACTAGAAGGAAGTGATCATTTCCAATTATGATCAAAATTAATAATGCAACAACTACCAAACATCTAAGTCGGTTTTTGAAAAGTAAAGCAAAATAATGATATTCCAAATTCAAGTAATATAAATAGAGAAGCGGCACAAATTGCCAAAGTTATTAGAATAGCAGCAGCCAACAGCATTCCGTCTAGCAAACCTAGCGGAACAAATCAACTCATTTGGATAAGCTCAAATATTCTTAGGCAAATCCGGATAAAAAATAGAGCTTGGAGAGAATTTCAAAGGCACCCTACGACGGAGAATATTATCTCCTCTCGCAGGGAATCGGCTGTTACCAAGAGGGTTATAAAATTAGCGAAAAAACAATCGTGGGAAAAATTCGCGAATTCCATTGATCCAAACATTAACCTGGCCGATGCGTTGAAAAAGGTCAAATCATTTCATGGCAATAAACCGCCAAATATTATTGCTAATTTACACATATCATAATTCCATGCAAATTCCTCCTGTGAAAACATTAATAATACTGTCATCCTAAAAAAGAACAATTTCAAAATAAGTGACCTACCATACGCTCCGGATCCCAAAAAATATATAACATTCCCCATTACCTTTCAAGAATTAAGTAAATCACTTAGTAACTGTAAAAGAAGCGCTCCCGGACAGGATAAAATCTCATATAATATGATAAAAAACTCAGCTTTGTCACTCCAACTACGTCTGCTCGACCTGTATAATGCTATCCTAATGGAAGGTACTTATCCGACCACATGCAAAATAGCGATACAGATTCCGATTAAAAAAAGCTGAAAGTAGCAACGGCTCTTATTACTCCAAAGGACCTCCGTCCAATTTCACTACTATCCTGTATGTCAAGACTGCTTGAAAAAATCCTAAGTGCAAGACTGGGGTACCTTTTAGAGAGTGAGCTATCCACAAAACAATATGGCTTTAGAAAAGGGAGAGGAACTACCTCGCTCCTTCTCGAACTGGAAGCGCTAGCAGGAAAAGCAATTTCCCAACAGAAGGAACTCCATGTCTTGTCCATAGATTTAGAAAAAGCCTTCGACAGGATATGTAGACACATCATCATCAAGCAATTGCTAATATGGAGCATCGATTTAAAATTCTCTA
This sequence comes from Leptarthrus brevirostris, assembly GCA_964036015.1. Taxonomy (NCBI): domain Eukaryota; kingdom Metazoa; phylum Arthropoda; class Insecta; order Diptera; family Asilidae; genus Leptarthrus; species Leptarthrus brevirostris. The sequence goes on along the minus strand of OZ038373.1, from coordinate 145,473,724 downwards.
AACTCATCCAAAATTATCTGTGCGAGAGAAAAATTCGAGTTAGGGTAAATGGTCATATTTCAGACAGTCGGCTATTGGAAAACTCTATACCGCAAGGTTCTCCACTTTCAACAAATTTATTCAATACACATCAACACAAATATTCCAGAATATTTAAACAACACACAACACTTCTCTTACGCAGTAAACATTATACTAACCAGTACATCGGAACAACCTAGCGAAATTTTTAGAAGAGCTATATTCAAAATTCATGAATAGTGCACAGAAACGGGGGCAATTTTACCATTGGAAAAAGCGGAAACAATCACGCTTAGCAAAAAAAACACAAACCTTTTAGATATTGAAATTATTAGGCAAGACCATTTAAAAATTTTAGGTATAACTTTTGATAGAAGACTTTCTTGGAAACCTCACACAGAAGGAGTAAATAATAAATTAGCCAAAATTAACGGACTAGCTAAAGCCCTTGCGGCCAAAAAAAGGCACTCCAATACCGGCAACACTTAAAATTATAAAAACACTTTTATCCGGATACACTAACTACTAACTACTAACTTCAAATTTTCACTCTAACAAAAAAACTGGCCTGCACGGGTTGAATATTGTAACAATTATGACTTGTTTCTTTGAAAATAACGTAATTTAAACAATTGAAATAAACTTAACTTTTAAAGAAGCGAAAGATGTTTCGAACGAAAATCCGGGAGCTGCACATTTTAAAAAAATACGCTAAAATCTTAATCGAATTCGAAGCTTTGGCTAATAATTAAAGATATGCTTGAATTATTTCGGCATAGACTTGGAGCCGAATGACTGTCTTTATCGTATCTGATTTGCAGTAATCATTATCTCAGCTTATCTGAGATTCTGTACAATCGTTTATCTCCTAAATAAAACACAATTTGGAATAATGAAACGAAATAAAATCTGTTCAAAGATTTACACCGTGCGCTTACATAGCAATTTTTATAATAGGCTGACTGACTTACAGGAATTGCACATTTTCAGATCACCTTTTCGCTTGCAATAAAAACTGTCCACTAAAACTCTGTTAGGCACAGGTAGATCACATGAAACCGAATAGTATATCCATATCCGCTTTGAGGTTAGTAGAACTATTGATCACTTAAGATAAGCTTTATAAAGCCTTGTACTTCTGCGTGCTCTCGTTACTGCTCCTATATACTCTTCTTGGTCTAGCTACTTTATTCCTTAACTATACCATACTTACTTGACTCAAATGCATAAATATATTAATATGTAAATAAATAAAAAACCTTATACTCCAGGGGTAGGTGTATGAGCTCTCGCTGTGATGGAATAGTCAACCCTAATTCGTCTGTCATCTATTTCCATACCTGAGCACTGTTCCTTTGCAACTTTGGCATCTTCGGAGCTCTCAAAGTATACGAAGCAGAAACCTCGAAATCGTCCACTCTTGGCAGCAATAACAACGTGCACACGTTCGATTGGCCCAAATTTGGAGAAAATCTCCTTACTTTTGTGTTTAGTCGTATAAATGCTCAATCCAAATATTCCTAAACAGCAACTCTGTTGAGGATGTTCCCTTGTTCCAACAAGCCTTCGTCTTTGAGATAAAGGACTACGAGATTATGATTTTCGCCGTTCTTTAACTTTTGCGATCATAAGGTGAGTAAGACCTTGATCGTGATCTACTGTTTGAGTACTTATTTCTGTACCTTTGTGGTGTTCGAGACTTTGAACGTGACCGAAGGCTCCTCGAATTTATCGTTTGCCTACAATAAATTAATAGAATATTACCTTCGTTCCACATAAAGGATGCCGCGGATAAAAAGGGATAAAGTTAAAAGTTTTTTTTTTCTTACCTCTTGCAGTTTTCGTCTTCAGGCAGCTGTCACGGAATGTATGCTTCTTCTTAACAAAAGCACAGCATTCATGGCAGGTTACAGAGACGAAAACTACAAAAGTAATTGGTAACTCTAAAATTGCGTGTAAAAGTGACTTCACATTTCAGCACCCAGATGGTTCGAAATATTACGAATAATGGCTCACATTACATGTTGTTCCCAAAACCCAAACCCAAAACCGGGCTGTGATTTGTTATTTAACGTCCTACCTATAATATTTTTAGAATTTTAAATGTATGGATGTATGTGCATTCCTATCTTGTACCTACCACCTAAAAGTTCTTGAAGTACCTTTATTTGATTGATTGGTTTGATTGATTTAATTCAGTTGAGTTAATTCGTAGTACCTATGTGCTGTTTTTTTTTCTAAAGGCCTTGAATTATGTCTACAATGAGTAAAATATTTAAATTTCTTTGAAAAAGCTTGCTTATTTTTATTTTCAACTAAAAAGAAGGACTTAATATATATCAAAAATATTACTGAAATTATAAGTAAAGTCATCAAGAACTAGAAGGAAGTGATCATTTCCAATTATGATCAAAATTAATAATGCAACAACTACCAAACATCTAAGTCGGTTTTTGAAAAGTAAAGCAAAATAATGATATTCCAAATTCAAGTAATATAAATAGAGAAGCGGCACAAATTGCCAAAGTTATTAGAATAGCAGCAGCCAACAGCATTCCGTCTAGCAAACCTAGCGGAACAAATCAACTCATTTGGATAAGCTCAAATATTCTTAGGCAAATCCGGATAAAAAATAGAGCTTGGAGAGAATTTCAAAGGCACCCTACGACGGAGAATATTATCTCCTCTCGCAGGGAATCGGCTGTTACCAAGAGGGTTATAAAATTAGCGAAAAAACAATCGTGGGAAAAATTCGCGAATTCCATTGATCCAAACATTAACCTGGCCGATGCGTTGAAAAAGGTCAAATCATTTCATGGCAATAAACCGCCAAATATTATTGCTAATTTACACATATCATAATTCCATGCAAATTCCTCCTGTGAAAACATTAATAATACTGTCATCCTAAAAAAGAACAATTTCAAAATAAGTGACCTACCATACGCTCCGGATCCCAAAAAATATATAACATTCCCCATTACCTTTCAAGAATTAAGTAAATCACTTAGTAACTGTAAAAGAAGCGCTCCCGGACAGGATAAAATCTCATATAATATGATAAAAAACTCAGCTTTGTCACTCCAACTACGTCTGCTCGACCTGTATAATGCTATCCTAATGGAAGGTACTTATCCGACCACATGCAAAATAGCGATACAGATTCCGATTAAAAAAAGCTGAAAGTAGCAACGGCTCTTATTACTCCAAAGGACCTCCGTCCAATTTCACTACTATCCTGTATGTCAAGACTGCTTGAAAAAATCCTAAGTGCAAGACTGGGGTACCTTTTAGAGAGTGAGCTATCCACAAAACAATATGGCTTTAGAAAAGGGAGAGGAACTACCTCGCTCCTTCTCGAACTGGAAGCGCTAGCAGGAAAAGCAATTTCCCAACAGAAGGAACTCCATGTCTTGTCCATAGATTTAGAAAAAGCCTTCGACAGGATATGTAGACACATCATCATCAAGCAATTGCTAATATGGAGCATCGATTTAAAATTCTCTAAACTCATCCAAAATTATCTGTGCGAGAGAAAAATTCGAGTTAGGGTAAATGGTCATATTTCAGACAGTCGGCTATTGGAAAACTCTATACCGCAAGGTTCTCCACTTTCAACAAATTTATTCAATACACATCAACACAAATATTCCAGAATATTTAAACAACACACAACACTTCTCTTACGCAGTAAACATTATACTAACCAGTACATCGGAACAACCTAGCGAAATTTTTAGAAGAGCTATATTCAAAATTCATGAATAGTGCACAGAAACGGGGGCAATTTTACCATTGGAAAAAGCGGAAACAATCACGCTTAGCAAAAAAAACACAAACCTTTTAGATATTGAAATTATTAGGCAAGACCATTTAAAAATTTTAGGTATAACTTTTGATAGAAGACTTTCTTGGAAACCTCACACAGAAGGAGTAAATAATAAATTAGCCAAAATTAACGGACTAGCTAAAGCCCTTGCGGCCAAAAAAAGGCACTCCAATACCGGCAACACTTAAAATTATAAAAACACTTTTATCCGGATACACTAACTACAGACTTTTACTATACGGGACTGCCAAACAAACGTTACTAAAAAAAATACAAATACAAATGAACAAAATTATACAAACGGCTACAGGACACGCAATCCCAACGCCAATCCCGGCCATACAAATTGAGACGGGAGTTGAAGGATTAGAAGAAAGAATTACCAAAATGCAAATTAATTTTATATCAAAAAATATTTACAACAAAAATGGACCACATTGGAACAATATTCAAAATTTAAAGTAACTCCAAGACAATGGAAGACCGATAAATTCAGGATTAGAAAAAGCATGAAAAACAAATAAAAATTTAGGTATACCAACTATAAACACCCTTGACACACCCAACGCCATCCCCTGCAGATTGCTCCTTGATACGACGTATATATATACAAACATACATAGGAATAAACTGCAACATCCAAATGAAGGGCACAGAAAAATCCATACAAAAATTATAAGTGAACATAAAGATTTCTTTCGATATTACACCGATAGTTCAAAATTATTTAGTCAAGTAACAGCAGCAGTTATCAAATTTAATATAAATGAAGAAATTGAAAGTGAACAGTTTAGATTCGTCCTACAATAAAATTCTTCAGTTTTTGAAGCTGAACTTGAAGCAATAATTCAAGCACTAAAAATGATTAGAACAAACAAAGAGCGTGCAATCATATTTAGTGACTCAAAAAGCTGTGTAGAAGCTATTAAATGTAACAAAAACCAAGAACCCATAGTTGCCGGGGCAAGAAATTATATTATTATGGAACAAGGAAATATTAAATTAATGTGGATACCAGCGCACGTGGGTATCTTAGGTAATGAACTGGCCGATCGGACAGCGAAAGAATTAGTTAATGAATTCGAGGAAATTCACGTTCCCCAAACCAAGGCCCTTGTTAACAGGACAGCAAAAACCAAATTCTACGTTGAAAAGCTAGAAGAATGGAGTAGGAACTCAAAATTTTTAGCATCACATTGGCCAAACATCTTTCCTCCAAGTTATCCAAATTATCTATCAGGAGCAGAACAATCCAAAATTATGAGGTTAAGAACTGGATACACTTTTTTCGCAAAAAATCACTTGTTCACAAGAACACCAGCTCCTGGATGCATTACGTGCCAGAAGACATTGACTGTACAACACATACTGACGGTATGCGTCGTTTCAAGGAGCAGCCTGCAGGGTGAACTCCCACCACTACAGACACTACTCAATCCAAAAAATTTTAAATTATTAAATTTTTTAAATTATTTTATTCTTATTCTATTACTGTCCGAGTACTAAAACTGTAGTGTCCGAATACTAAATATTAATGTCCGAATACTAGAAAAAAGCTAACTTTTTTCAAAACCCAAAAAAATTATTAAAAATATAATTGAAGTAAATAAAAAATATATACGGATTCAATAAAGACAACCCAATTAATAATAAAACATTAAAATATATTGCATACTCTTAATAGTAGTAAATTCATCGAACAATAAAGTCATAAGAAGAGTGCTTTCAACTCGGGCAGTCTTCATCTGACTACAGATGGGCGATACTGTATCGATATACCCCCGATACTACCGATCCTCGATATTTTCTTTCAATACTCGAAGTATTGACAGCCCAGCATACACCGTCTTATTATTTGGTGTATGGGTCCAATCTCTAGTCGTGTGCTCTTTTAGTTGTTCTTGCGAAATTTCAAATAATTCATTTGCTTAAAAGATATATGAAATCACCCGCTGAGATGCGTTGGAAAAAATAATCAATCAAATGCATATATCTTTTGAGCAAATCGATATTTTGATATTTCTCAACGATAAATAGTCCGAGAACTAGCAACGTTTTTGTCACATGATTTCAGGAAGGCTCATTTTGATATATCCCCTTCCTTGTTGAGCCATAAATAGTAAGCGTGGGGTCTGGCTTACGAAATACGCTGCGTTTACCTGCGCGGCTATTGGCTGCACAAGTAAAAAATGCAATAAATACATAACAATATAATACTTTTCTTTAATGACATTGTGTATATGAATATTCTTATTATTTTCGAGTTTATACCGGTCTGGCATTTGTTTAACAATGGAATTTTCGTCTAGCAAATTAATTATAATTCATATGGTAGCCAAAGAATAACATACTTAAATTTCAGCTTTGCTAAGTAACTTTAAAAGAATTCTGTTTATTTTAATCAATTAGAGTCTAGCAAGGTGTTAACAACAATGAAACCGTCTGGCAATAACGAATAAATCTTACTAGCAGTTTCATAGACACAATGTCATTAAAAAAAAGTATTATATTGTTGTGTAGTTATTGCATTTTTTACTTGTGCAGACAATAGACGCGCAGGTAAGCGCAGCGTATTTGGCTAGCCAGACCCCAGGCTTACTATTTATGGCTCAACAAGGAATTGGATATATCAAAATGAGCCTTGCAGAAATTAGGTGTTTTTAGCCGTTTCTAGCTCTTAAATAATAAGATAATAAATGTTATTTCTATGCAATTTCTACACCATATATAATTTTTTTAATTTTTTATCCATATGGTTCCAATACTTTTGAGTATCGATATTTCTTCAACTTTATATTTGTATCTAAGTACCGAAGGATGCGGATATATTGCAATGCCAAGTATCGATACTTTTCGATTCGGTTCCCATCTCTACATCTGACTACTTTGAATAACTAAGTTCAAAATTTCCTTATAATATCTAGTGTATCTCTTTAATTCTTGGGTGAGTCATCACCCCGTGGCCGTGACCCTCCACCTATGCCAAGTATAAGCCACTGTTCAATTGAACGTGTCTATGTCCCATTAAGAATGTAAGAACTGTACGGGATTTTATCAATTATTAAGTTGTAAATAATAAACTATGATTTTTCCTCTTACAACTTCGTTCAAACTTAGAAATGCAAGCAAAAACGACTTGTTTATGACCCTAAACAAAGCGTCGTGGGATATTATACCGCCAGAAAGAAAGAGTCGTGGCATATTATACCGCCATAAAAATATTAAAGTATCTTTGGAAATATCAAAGACCGCAAGATAGAACAATGTAGAAAATTTGCAAACATTACCAAATTTTTGAAAGCACTGTTACATAAACTGGAGGCGAAGGTCACCCTTTTCCGGCAACAAAAGATAAAATTCACGTACATGGGCCCCATTCTCTAATATCTGAGATTCGCGGATACAGCGTACGAGTTCGATGCTTTCAATGAGTAAGTTGAATGACCGCAGAGTGCCGAAAACTAAAAGTGGTCAGCGAAATTGTATAACTGTTAACCGTTGAAGTGTATAGGTGTTAAGTTACGTACCTCTGCTGTTGCGTTGCGGTTGTCACTTAACACAAAGCAATTTGATGAATTTCATCGGTGTATACCTTTGCGTTGCGTTTTCGTGTAGGTGAGAATCAGGTGAGTTCAAAAACACGATCAAAATTTTCGTTTTGTTCAGAGAACGGTATTCACGTGACGTAATGGATCCATTGGCCTCTTACAGAAAAGTAGAAAGAAAAAAGTAAATTTGCTTCGGTGCCAGTGAACTTTCAGTGGAACACGGGCATTTTTGGGCAAAAAGTATTTTGCGAGCGCTTAACTTGTTTGTTTAACGGAATACTATCCAACTAGCAACTTTTTATTCTGGGAATAAAGTGAACCTATGTCTGCAATGTTTTTCGCTTGCTGTAACTGTAATAAAATCATTCAACATCTTTGAGAATTACGTAAAATGGAGGCGCCAGGTGATCGTAATTAAGTACCGCATGCTTCTGTTAAACCCTTCGTAACAAAATCTTTGAATACCTATAAAATAACTGTTCAAAATGAATATAGCAGTCCCGTTAGAAAAATAAAAATCCCTTCGTTTTTACGTATGATTTCCATAAAATGACATATGAATTGCGGCGGCATCCTCTAACCCTTATGTCATTAGAATGGAAAGGAAAGGATTAAGTTGCTATATACAAAAAATAAGAAATGTACCGTAAACTTTACAATCCTTTTCTTCCACTTAAAGACGGCACTGAAGGATTACGGTTTGTGTACCTTCCTTTGGAGCCAGGCATAGACTGGACCGTTTTTTGTTTGCTTACGATTCTGTGTCGAGTGAGTTAATGTGGAGTTTACAGGTATCTGGTACTATGCCATCAGGTGAAGGTGTTATTTTTTGCGGTGTCTCAGGCAAAGGGGCAGGCACATCCACCGAAAATAGAATATTAAACAAAGGCCACTTCTTAAATGGAACTTCTCTATCATCCCTTTTAGCACATGTTGCTTGCAGGGTGTGAACAGTTCTTTTTTTTTTACTTAAATCCTGTTACAGGAAACATTTTGATGAAAGGATTGTCTGACCGTATGTCGATAGAGGACCAATTTACATAGCGCCTTCAGTAGATAGCGGAAAACTCGAAAGTACTTTCTCAGGTGTAAAGATTTTGAACGAATTGCTCTCCCTGTCATAAAATTGTAGGAGATAGCAACTAGGCACGAAACAAACTAAAATAATATTTTTATCACGGAAGCGTTAGAAGCGGAATCACCCACACTAATGCACGACTTGCCTATTAGAGTGCAACATGTTACATCTTCTGATTTAATTTATTGCGATAGGAGCTTGCGAATTAAGGTGATAGTGTGCTGGAAAATTTAATTTATTTCGCCGTTTTCGAACAAAACTATTCTTCCTGAATGAAATAGCGCTGCACACATCCAAATTCGATTTTTTTCAGTTGAAAATGTGTTGGCGATTTTATCTGATTTTGCACTTTGATGTGATTATATGATGGCAAAAACGACTTAACTTTAAAAAGTAATGCAAAGTTAATGCAGTTACGTAGTTAAGTCGTTTTTGCCCGGAAATTTTCTACGATTCGTTTTTGACCGGAGCTTCACACGATTCGTTTTTGCGCGGAACGTTTTCTAAGCCACTTTTGCCCGAACCTTATAAATAGGTCAATTTTACTCTCAGCCCGTCATATATAGTAGTATCAGTTTTTTCTCCAAAACGGATCCAACAATTTTGATTAAATTTGTTAAATAGTCATTTTTTGGACGAAGAGAACGATCGAGATAATAGCCATTTGAGTAAAAATACGCCATCATAATTTTTTTCAATACCCCAAAATATATTTCCAAAGAAACATATAGACATCTGATTATGTCCTTCTTCGATATTGTGGAAGCTAACTTCGTAACACATAGATCGATTTGGATGACTCTTTTTCTGTTGTATAGAGTATATTCCCCTATTACTACTATTTAAACATTTACTCTCTCCAACAAACTGTGTTGAAGCAGGACAAGTGTGGTAAGGCACTAAAATAGTAAGTCACCGTGATATTTAAAAAAAAAATTAATCTTTTTATCAGTTCTTCAATTTTCTCATGTACGACTTTCGGTGTAGTGCTTCTATTGTATTCAGTGACATACCAAGCGAAAATAACGCCCAGGGAAATTATCAAAATATTGCCCCCCCCCCCCCCAATCTGCGTGAAATAAACAGTTTACAAATTAAAAGTCATTTATTTAAAAAAAATACGCTATACTTTATAAGATCAAGGAAAACATACCAAAATTTTGTGCAAAATTTTCCCAATATTCATGTTTGAGGTCCAATAACTCGAAAATTTGTAAGTGGATTATGGCATGTTGGGTAACATTAAAAAGGATAAAGTGTCCTCTTTCAAAAAAGCGTTAAATGTTGGTCTTGTAATCTCCTTGAAAGAAAATAACCAAAACTTTCAAACGTGGTTTTGAAGAGGAAGGGTTCACTTTAGGGGGGGGGGGGCAACAAATTTTGATCAGAACACTGAAAAGAATTCATTGGTATAGCGTTTCCTACACATTTTCCGAACTCCCGTACATAGAAATAAAAAATATAACTCAATAACTTATCTAATACAATAGAACAAATAATTTAGACCGCATCGTCTTCAGCTTCGGTAAAAATATCAATATCTGAGACATTCTTTGTTTTTCCTTCCTAGAGTGTAGTGAATTTTCGAGCGCAGTGTATTCTATGTGATTTACTTTCACGCTTTCACGCACGTGGCTGGGTAGTTGTATTGTTTCTTTAATTTGCAACGACTTCCAAATGACGGGCTGAGAGTAAAAGTGACCTATTTATAAGGTTCGGGCAAAAGTGGCTTAGAAAATGTTCCGCGCAAAAAACGCATCGCGTGAAGCTCCGGTCAAAAACGAATCGTAGAAAATTTCCGGGCAAAAACGACTTAACTTCAAAAAGTAATGCAAAGTTAATGTAGTTAAGTAGTTAAGTCGTTTTTGCCCGGAAACTTTCTACGATTCGGTTTTGACCGGAGTTTTCACATTCGAGATTATCGACACGCACGTCCGAGAGACAATGAAAAGTGACAAGCAATGCAGGGTGAAACATGTCCAGACTCGTCACGGGAAAGATGCTGGGTTCCACAAAAGTGAGCGTGAAGTTCGTAGAGAACACTAAAACAAGCTGTCTACCCATATTGTTACTCACATTGCTCATTTGGTCCTATGCTAGCCAAGGTGTCAAGGAACAGTGATTGTCCCTCAGTCAATTTAATATTTATGGGGAAGATAGCTATCGTCATCATCATTTACTACCCATCTCAAGTTGGGTAAGTTGAAGTCCCCCTACTAGGACAATTTCGTCCTTAGAACCCATCTGGTCATGAATTAAGTCGATATGCTGAATAAGAATGTCATACCGACTCAACCCATTATTATCGACGACATTGCCCATATCTGGAGGTATGTAACAACAAATTAAAAAGAGGTTGCCCGAATCGAATGAAACCTTTCCTGAGACTTGTTCCAGATCAAATTGATCAGAAAAAGACGGAGGGTCCACAAAAGTGGCATTTAGAAAATTTCTACATGCAATGAGAACCCCACCTGCCCGTACAGACGAATCCGCAAACCTGTCCCTGCGGAAAACCTAAAAGGAGTCATTAAACAGCTCGGCATCCGAGATACCCTTGTGTAACCACGTTTCAGATAAAGCTATCAAATCAAAATCTGAGTTACAGATGAGAAATAAAAATTATTAGTTTTAGTCCTTAACCCTCTCACGTTTTGATAGTAGAGAGAGAGCTTATCCCGTTTTTTTGAAACCGTGTCGATTTGAGTGTCAAGTCAAAAGTCTTACTTCCCAGGACTATCATTATAAGTTATCATAGCCACATCAGTTGCTATTTCAATTATTGCTTGGCCACTTAATATCTGTTTCGGCGGCACTGACCAAACGACGCAGCTTAGACTCCCGTTTGTATTCTGTAGAAACCCTCCCAGACAACGAGATAGTAGATTTCTGTTGAGATTTACTTTGTTCGTTTGTGCTTATATGATTAAAGAGTATGCAAGGCCTTTGTTTTCTACCAAAAGCACAAAGATTAAACTGCGGGGCATCTACAGAGGGTGATCAACGAATTAGAAACGCATGAACATTTTTACTTTTTTAGCTTTTTATTGGTAGTTTTTAGAAAAAAATCAGAACAAAAATTAAAATCCTTATGTACACATATTTTTTGGGAACAGATAGATTCGAAATTAATATAAACTTAATTAATATCTTGTGATTCCTCCCCGACTTTTTATCGGTTGGGCATACTTTCTGCACAATTAATAATTATTTCTCGAATTTGGTTGTCATTTATTCAAACATTCTTAATATTTTGCTTCAGTTCTGCAATATTTCGGTTCTGCAGACTGTAAACTTTCGCTTTTGGTAAGGCCCAGCAATTTTCAATTGGATTCAGATCCGAAGAATTGCCGGGCCATGGAAGTACCTTAATTTTCTCCTTCATTAAAAAGTGCTTGACCGATTTTGCTGTATGGCAAGGAGCTTTGTCCTGCATGAAGGTGTAGCAAAATTGAAGGTGTGATAATTGAGTGAATTGCTTTGTGGAATAAAAACATCCTGGAGGACTTTATTATACTGATCCTGTCTCATTGTTCCGTCAACAAAGTATACAGGGCCAGGACCTTCTCCAGATATACAGCTCCATACCATTATTGACGGAGGGTGTTTGACCGTTCTTTGTATACAATCTTCTTTGTATCTCTCTCCTCGCCGCCTCCTTACAAAGCAAAAAGATTCCGTCATCGTTTGCAGCTGAGACTCGTTGCTTAAGATGACCTAAAGTTTAAAAAAATCATTAGTTTTAATTCATTTTATACTATGACCAGAAATTTAATAAAAATAAGCAACATTATCAGCTTACTTTTTTCCAGTCATTAATCATAACGTGTTCATGTTGTCTAGCCCACTCAAGCCGTGATTTTTTCATTTTTTGGGTCAACCTTGGCTTTTTATCTGTTTGCCTCCCTTTCAAATCGCTTTCATATAACCGCCTGCGTAAGGTAACATGACATATTTGAATTCCTTCCTCATCCAGACTCCGTTTAAGTACCTTAGTAGGAGTTAGCTTTTTTGATTTCAATAGTTCACCAATAGCATATTTTTTTCATTTGTTATATCCTTTTTACGACCCATGTTCTCAATATAGTCTTCAATATCAAATTTCACACTAAATCTTTAATTTACACAAAAATATCACTCAGACGTTTATAATATCAGTCAGAAATCTTGCAACTGCATCGTTCAAATAAACCTTTAAGAGTGAATTGAAAACTAATTCCAGTTTTTTGCCGAAAATAGAATGTTTGTAATTAGCTAGAATCGGTCATAAATGTGGAAATAGTCATTTGTCTTGGGTTTACCCATTTCTTAATTGGATGAAAAAAGGACATGTCATAAAATAAATATTAACAGATACATCTCAGGTATTCGATTTACAAAAAGATCTTGTTTTAGTGTAAAAAAACTTGATGAGCAATATAAAATTCAATAAATTTTAGACGTTTCTAATTCGTTGATCACCCTCTGTACATCTAAATCGAGTTCAAAACGATTTTAAAAATATTTGTTTAGTCATAATTTCTTTTCAATGACATTCGAGAAATTTTAATACATCAATTAAGATTATAAGAAAAATTTTTTCCAAAGTGATGTAAAGAAATTATTTTAGTTACAAACTTAAGTAAATGTTATGCATTTCCAGTGCTTAAAATGTAATTCCGAATTCCGATATGTCTATTTGTTCTAATTCACACCTGAGGGAAAGTCTTTAAAAGTCTCGCATGACGACAGAGGTAATGAAAATTGACACTGAAAATCTAGCAAAAAGTTTGAGTCTCAAGTTCATTACTCCGACACCATAAAAGTTCATCAGCCCGAAGAAGCTGAGAACGATGCCGTAAACTTTTCTTAGTCGAAAATTCGCTAAGTCGTCTGACAGGCGGATGTTTAATAGCGAAAATGCAAGCCAAAACATTTCCCAGCACAAAGTGCTACACTGCACCAGCAATAGAAATTTAAGAATAAGATGATAATATGCGGCTAGATAAGAGTTACGGTAGTCAGAAGATTCCTTTATTGAAAAGTAGAAAATCACGGAAGAATGGAGTCGTCGTAAAGCAAATCTCGAAGAAGAGTAAAATCTGCCAGACCTCACCGTTGATCGCAAGTTCGACGAACCCGACTGCAAATCTAGGCTAAACGTTCCTGAGTTGCAATGAAAACGAAAAGTACCGCAAGTTTACCGCTATCCCAAGTTGCTGTTGTATTGGTTCTATTCATATTCGCCAGAGCCACAGCTTGGCAAGAATGCCGCAATCCATAATGAGTCTCTGTCGCGGAGGAAGGAGAAGAAAAAGCTAGGTATTTACCTTTAGCTGAGAGTTTTGTCCGAAATTCGATAATGCCGAAGCCACCAGTCAATCAGATTTTCCCCCACTCGGGCATTTCAGTCTCCCCATAAAATATCCTGAAATACGAGTCGGCAGCATACTATGCACTGTAAACAAACAAATTTTAGAAAGCAATCTGAAGCTTTTCATTCACCCTATGAAACGACACAGCTTTACGCCCGTAATCGCTTCTTAGGACATTCAATCCTGAAAGCTTCGAAGCTCGTAAACTTCCGGCGGTCGGTCGGTGTCAGATTCCCTTTTTAACGAAATTTCTGGTGAACTTCCTCGTCTCGTTTACTCGAAAGTTCGATGAGCGAAAGAAACACGTAGGCACGCTTGCGTTTTGACTGCTTCTGCTCTGCACTTTTCCGCGCGGCGCCTTCTGCTCGTACCCGTTTTCTTCATTTCACTTCTGTCTCAGTCTCAGCTTCTTTCAGCCAGCGGTCGTTGACCCAGCGACCAGAAGTGTTCTCATTTCGCGGCGCAAAATGGCACAACGAACCTAAGTTCGCGATTATTGTGAATTCAGAGGAGCTTTCGAAAGTCCAAGGCGTGAACTTGTTTTCGAGAATTTTACTGCAGGTCGGACGGGATAAAGTGCAACTGCAACTTCATTAAAGTGAGGAGTTAGGAGCGCACTATTTCGACGATTTTCTCAGCGGCCAGAAAGAATTTATTATTTGTAAATCGTCCAAACGGTTTACGTGACCCACTTTTACTCTCAAAATTCGAGAATATTCTCAAAGTTGCCAGTATAATTGGCCTATGATTTATACAACTGCCGCCTAGGAGTACTGCAACTTGCATTTTCGAAAAAACATTTTAAAATTGAAAACTGAACGGCTGTTTTTACTTCCTAGATCTCTTTGATTTCTAATTAATTCGTCGACATGATTTTTCCCGCATAAATCTCAGTCGCGCTGATGTGCAGCAAAGCAACTGGTAAAGTGATGATGTGTGAGTTGCTCTTTTTCAAATATATGCCTAGAGGAAAATTGCCCGTTCCGCTTTCCACTGCGTGTCTAGACTTTTTGTGCCGCAGATTTCAATACATTGCACATTATGCACCTTGCTGCAAATGAGGTAGTGTCTGTGTTCGTGGAACTCATCTTGCGATGTAAGTACTTCCTTCCTCATATTATTATTATATTTATTTATTGTGGCTTAAAAGTATTCCTTCATACAAAATGCAAATTTCAATGCAAAATTCTATTTAAAATCTAATTTTAATAAACAAATTATACTAAAGAAAAATACTAAAAAATACTATCTAATAAAATTAGCAAAAGCCAAGTAGCTCACAAAAGCTTAAGCTTGTGGGTGAGTGCTGTATCGGTCTAACATCTTATATACAAATATATTATAGTATTTCCAGTTTAGTGTATAAGATTCTATTCTATTGTACATTTTGTACTTTATGTGTCTCGAAAAATCAAAAAAACAAGAACATTTCATTATATTTCAAAGTTTTAGGCAAAGCAACTATTTAAATTATATTCCTATGAACCCAGCAGCACCAGAATTATATGGTTTAGTTAAACTACATAAAGAACAGACACCATTGAGACCAGTAGTAGCTTTTAATAAAGCACCTAGTTACGAAATTTGTAAAATTTTCAACAAATTATTAGTGGAAAATACTAATTTCAAACCTAAATACTCTATCAAAAATAGCTTAGACCTGATTGATAAAATCAAAAATATGAAATTATCAAATGATTCTAAACTAGTGTCTTTTGACGTTGTTAATTTATTTCCTTCAGTTCCATTGGCTAAGTTAAAAAAACTGGTCTTCAAACTTATAAATGATAGTAAAGGTAGCACACAATTGAAGAAGGAAATGAAAATGGTGTTTAACCTCTGTCTGAAACAAAATTACTTTAAGTTTAAAAAGTTAAGTTTATTATAAAGTATTGGATGGCTTACCTATGGGATCCCCCCTTTCGCCGCTTCTTGCTGAAATTTTTATGACTTGGTTGGAGGAATTAATCCTAAAAGATAGTAACAATCCATTCAGGAATAACATAATATTTTGGTTTAGATATGTAGATGACATACTAGTATTGTGGAATGGAGACGTGCAAGAATTACATAATCTTCTAAGTTGGCTGAATAATTTGGATAAAAATATGAATTTCACATTAGAAATAGAAGAAAATAATATGATAAATTTTCTAGATATTAACATTCAACGTGTAAACAATATATTTAACTTTGACATATATTGAAAGTCATTATTTACAGATATAGTCATTCCAGCCAATTCAAAACATCCCTATAATATTAAGCTTTCTGCTTTCCACTCTATGGTACATAGATTGTTGTCAGTACCTTTATCTCCAATAGCATTTATGAAAGAAGTAAATTGTATAAAATCTATAGCTATTAATAATGGATATAATTCTAAAATTATTGTTGATCTTATAAAGAAAAAACAGAAATATATGTTGTTAAATAGTATTGTTCCTATATCTAAAGACGTTAATGATAAAAAATGGACTAAAATAGCATTTATAGGTAATGTCAGTTACAAAATTGCAAAAATGTTAAGAAGGGACTTAAACATTAATGTGGCTTTTTATAATAGAAAAACTGTTAGAAATTTATTATTCAATGTTGTAGATAAGAAGGATATCTTAAGTAAATCTGGAGTATACGAGATTTTATGTGATAAGTGTGAGTGTACTTACATTGGTCAGACGGGGAGAAATTTTAAAGCAAGATTTAATGAACATATGCGCTCATACAAGTATAAAAGAAATGATTCTATGATAGCTAAACATTTAAATGACAATAATCACTCTTGTGATATTAACAATTTAAAAATTTTACACATTGACAATAAAGGTTTAAAAAATGGATCTTTTAGAATCGTTTGAAATTAAAAAAAGCTATTTATAATAATAAACATTTGTTAAATGAGCAACTAGATTTGATATATTCTCCGTATTTCAACTATATATTTGAAAATAATTCAACCCGTTAGTCCACTGTGTCTATGCATTTGACATACTTTCTGATCAGTAGCAAGACAGCACTCCTTGATAATGATCGCAAGATCGAAACACGTGTCGGATTTGATTTTAGTTAAAATTGTGAAATAAAAGTACGTGGTTGTCGAGAACGTTTTGTTTTTATTTATTTAAATTATACCAATTGCAAAATACATGTTCTTTTATTTTTTTTTATAATTTCTAGAGTACAACAAATTTTTAAATTCACTTTCCAGCTTATTGTAAATTTTCGGTCCTATATAACTAGCATGCTTTTGGCATAATGTTCTTATAGAATTAACCCTTCTAACTCAGCAGGCGCACTTCGCAGGCAGAGGCCTGGAATCAATTAGAAAACTCCCTTGACCATCGCTTAACAAAACCAAGGACTGAATTACTCCGAGACACTATATGGTTTATGTGCAGGGTGAAAGCGAGTTTTTTGTCTAGCATTACACCGAGGTCAGTAACGGACTCCACACGACGGATATTAGTTTCCGCAAAGGTATAATCAAAGACAAGCTGATTGATGTTCCTAGAAAATGACATAACTTCACATTAAGCAGGTTAAGTTGCAGGCCATTTGAGGCACACCAACCCCTAAAGGTATTCAAATCATCCTGAATGCAGGAAGAATCATAACTGTTTCTAACGCATGAGAAAATCTTCATATCGTCTGCGTAGATTAAAACTTTGGAGTGCTTAATCAGAGGGACAATGTCGTCAATCGCAAGAATGAACAGCAGCGGTCCCAGATGGCTACCTTGCGGTACACCAGATGAAGCTCTAACGACTCTAGATAAAATATTACGGAAAAATACACGGTAAGTCCTATTTTTTAAGTAAGAGCAGATCAGGTCGAGCAATTAAGGCGGAAAACCCAACCTTTCAAGCTTAAGCATAATCACGGAGTGAGGGAGCTTATCAAATGCCTTGCTGAAGTCGGTGTAGACACAGTCAGTCTGGAGTCCTTGTTGGAAGGCAGAGATAATGTGTGATGTAAATTAAAGAAGGTTGGTTGTTGTCGATCTACCAGCCAGAAAGCCATTTTTTTAGATGAGATTAGCAAGTTACACTGCCCAACAAGCTGTGAGTATACAACAGATTCAAACAACTTGGGTATGCAGGAAAGCTTCGCGATTGGCCTATAATTTGTTATAGAGTTGTTATGCCCCTTTTTATAAACATAAATTATAAAGGAGTTCTTCCATAACGTAGGAAATCTACCGGCCTGAAGAGATTTGTTGAAGATGAGTTCCAATGGAGTGAGTAAGGCAATGGAGTGTAGTCTCATTACAACGCGCGATACAAGATCTACAAGTCGCTCCCACCCCTATACTCTCCGGGTCAAATTTGGACGTACCGTCAAATTTCGGGAATCTTTTCTTAGCAGAACAACACGAATGTGGAACAGTTTACCATCTTCTGTTTTTCCCTCGTCTTATGAGCCTGAAACTTTCAAACGGGGCGTACATCGACACCTCCTTCACTCAACCTCCTAACCCATTTTCCCCAACCTTAATTCCTTTCCTGCCAAGGCTGTGCTTTAGCATCATAGGGCATCCCCTGAGCTTTGGCAACATCATATATATAAAAAAAAAAAAAAAAAAGAACAGGATCTCAAGGATGCAGGTGGAACACCATCAGGACCAAAAGAAAAGTCCAGTTTAAGTTCATTGATAGCATTCATGATAATATCACGAGATATAATGGGCAAAGCAACGGAGGTAGCGGGACGATTTTGGATATGACCAAACTCTTCCAGGGAAGTCACAAAGTTGCCTGATAATAAGGCACCCTCAAAAAAGAATGCAAAGTTATCAGCTATATCAGGCGCGCTAAAACTATAGGATCCATTATACCACATTGTGGATGGATAATTATCAGTTTTCTTTTTCAGATTTACAAATTTAAAAAAGGTACGAGGATCATTGTGCAAGCTACTGCGAACATTATCAAGGTATTCCCTGTATAAGGATGACGATAACGCTAAGAAGCATTCATGACAATAAACGAATTCAGATAAGCTGACGCACTTCTACAGCGTAAGTAGGTTTTCCATAACCGATTTTTGTTATTCTTAAGACTCCGTAGTTCCCTAGTATACCACGGGGGAGACTGCCAGGATGATCTCAACCGTTTAAGTGGTACACACGAATTAAACAGATCATAAATCCTATCATAAAACACGGAAACGCAATCGTCGATATCGTTATCATGAAAAAGGGATGGGAAATCGATTGAGAGAATCCTGTTTGAAAGATCAGAGAAGACAGCCCTTTTAAGATCAAGAACGTACTGATCTACGTTGGGGTCAACAATATTAGAACCATCGTAGCAAAAAGAGATGAAAATGACCGGATGTAAACTGTCGATAGCGGATAAGAGAAGTCGGTTCGACTATAGTGTTACTCGAAAAGATAAGATCTAACTGCCTTCCCACAGAGTTCTTTTCATCACTCATTTGGTGTAAACCAGAGAAGGAGATACCGTCAAGAAAATGGGAGTCTTTAGCAGCAAGACAATGTGAAGGAAGGTAGTCATTGAACGCTGGGTAAGTTAAAGTCACCAAGAAGGATTATTTCGTCCTCCGGGTTTGTCATATTATTAATAAACTCTAGGCTAAGAATTAACATATCGTAGAGACTTCGACCTTCTGCATCAGCATGGTTTGTCAAGTTTGGAGGGATATAACAACATAGAAGGAATATATGCATCTTTCCCAGAGCTATCTTACGAGCTAAGAGCTCGCTTGTGACCGTGACGAACAAAGCAGGGATATCGACCAAACTGCAATCCAAGTGCGATTTGCATGCAACCAACACGCCACCACTACGAGCCATGGAGTAAGAGTATCTATCCTTTCGAAAAATCTGATAGGACTCGTCAAGAATTTCGGCATCAATAAAACCGCAATGAAGCCATGTTTCGGTCAGAGCGATGACGTCGTAACAGTAGGCAAGAGAAGCCTGAAATAACTGGCGTACCTAGTTTTTTTGGTTGCTAGCAGAAGTTCTATTCTGAGTGTCTCCCGCGACCCTACGACGGGGCACAAACTCGTGCGCAATGATATTCTCAGGCCAGAAATCGGGGGCAGACATTATCTCAAAAAGTTCTGGGGATGATGTCAACTTAAAAGACGACAGGAGGAGAATGACGAGATCCTAGAAGTTGACAACGGAGGAGTGCAAAGTCATCAACACCACTCCTCTCCCTCACGTAGCCAACAACGTCGTCAACAGAAGTCGAGGGATCAAGTCGGGAAAGAAAAAAGGACCGCGGTGGTTGTGTAATCCTCAGGGTGAAACCCTCATTTCGAGAAACATTGATCTCAATGGGAATGTGGCATGCGATGGTTGAGGACCAGACTGAGAGGGGCCGGGAGATATGTTCCCAGCTGGGTCCGATGCAGGGGGAACACGAACAGCACTACGACGACGCCTCCGTCTACGAGCGGTTTTTTACATATAGGTACGGCAAGGGGACAATTCAATTGCTGTCTCGTTAAGCGATTTGTCATATGTGAAGGAAATTTCCATAAATTACGATAAAGAAATGTTAGAATTGTTGCTGTATATCGTTGCCGAAGATTCATGACGTTGAATTCTGTGGAAGCTTCGGTTGTGGAATAAAATCTCGTTTTTCTAAGGCATAGTTTAACTAGTTTACTTTGCAAATTTGCTAGAGGATAAATTGTTGTTGTGTAAGTTCGTCTCCAAGCTATAATGCCGTACTCTAATACCGATTGCACAATAGTAAAGTAAACCATCCTCATATGGTTTGTTTGCGGAATATTGCTAAGTAATTTAATTTTGTAACAAATTCACCTCAATTTATTACATGTTTGCCCCATTTAAAGTTGCATTCTAGAATGATACCGAGATATTTAATTTCTTTGACATTTTGGAGGTTTATGCCAGCTATATGAATGTTACAGTCACTATTCCCATTTTCCTGTATCCCAAACTTCATGAACTTTGACTTTTCGAGATTTAAAGCTAGCTATGCATATTCAACCATCTCTGTACCGAAATTTGCAATTTGCTCTACTTGATGCTATGTCTTACTCTTGAATATTACGACCGTATCATCTGCGTATGCCACCGTATGTCCCATACCTCGTTGTTCTAATTTACACATATCGTTTATAAATATCTGAAATAGGATCGGACTTAGCGCCGTGCCTTGGGGTACCCCACATCTTATTAGCAAAGGATCACTTATACTGCCCCTATTTTAACAAATTGCTCCCTACCTTCAAGATATGATTTTTGTAGAGAGAGGGCCGAGCGATTTATTCCAATATTACTTAGTTTTTTTTATAAGAATTTTGTGGTTGACTGTGTCAAAAGCTTTCTTTAAATCTAGAAAAACCCGACAGATTTTGTCACTTTCATTAATGGCTGTATTAATGGTACTGGTAATGTCGAAAAGGGCATCATTTGTGCTACAATTATTTTTAAAACCATATTGGTTTATAATATTATTTGAATCCAGATAATCCACTAGTCTTGACTTTATGCATTTTTCCAACAACTTTTCAGTGTTTGATATTAATGATATGGGTCGATAGTTTTCAGGATTAAGTCTGGTTTGCGCTTTATGAATGGGGACGATCACAGCTTTTTTTTTTTTATACGATGTGGCCAAATCCTAGGGGACAACCCTTTGATACATTAGCATGGTTTTGGCCGGAAGAGAATTAGGGTAAGGGAAGTGAGGAAACTTGAGTCTTGTTTTTGCATTGCTGCGAGCTAGACAACAGCCCAGAGACGAAGTGGATTATTTTAATATCTTAATAAAAGCTCACGGGGTCATCTGGTTTCGAACCCGGGACCCATAGCATGTTGGTCTTGCCGCTCAACGTATTGATCCAACTCCGTCTCCAAACTCCGTCTTGTTTTAAAGTGGCTGGATAATATCCTTGAGTTAAAACTAGATTAAAAATATAACATAACGGAGGTAATATGTAAGGAGCAATTCTTCTGAGCATATCTACCGAGTATTTGTCAAGTCCTGTCGCCGTGTCTGCCTTTAATGCTAATAAATGGGAAAATAATTCAGTCATAGTAATAGGAATAACATCAAACGATACTAAACCAAAGCTGCGTAGTATTGATCAGAGTCTGTGTATCCTTCAAGATTATCATTAATTTCTTCACCTATACTAATTAAATGTTTATTAAATTCGTTTGATATATCTAAGGGATTTGTTGTTATATCTCCATTCTTAGTAATTATTTTGTTAGTTGTACGGTTTTTTCTTACTGTTTCTGTAATTTCGTTAATTTTTTCCCAAATCTTTTTTGGTGTATTTGAGACTAAACTTAATTCATTTTGATAAAAACGCACCTTTGCGGCTCTTAAAGTAACATGAAGCCTATTTCTGTATTGTTTATATCGAGTTTTTAACTCTACATTAAAAGGTTGTCTTTTAGATTCTTTCGCTAGCCTGTCTCTTGTTCTAAGAGAATCAACTAAACTAGGAGTTCTCCATGCTTTAATAGCTTTTAACTTTGACTCCGTTTTTATCACGCGTTTTACAGTGTATTGTTCAATGTATTTATTTACCAATTCGTATAATTTATTTGTAGCCGCCTCTGCTTCTGAGTTGTTATATACTTCTTCCCAATTTTCTTGAATTATTTTTTCAATTATAGTGCTATAGTTTAATTTACTTATATATTTATACTGATAATTTTTATCATTTTCAGAATTATCAAGGTTCTCAATTGTCATTTTTAGTAATGTAGTAAAGTGGTCAGTTATATGTGTTTAAAGAATCCCGAAAACAATAGGTAATTGACTCTGGGTTTTGCTAAATATATGTTCTAAGCAGGCTGCATTTCGTGTTTGCCCTAATAAGTATTTATTTTACCAATAAGTCGCTAATGTGTCAAGGTAATCATGAGAACTAGTTGTCGTTCTACCCTCTAAGATATTTATATTTATATCACCAACAATAATATGATTTTTTTACATTACTTTTATTGTAAATTAAGATATCAAGAGATACAATGCAATGTTCTGGATCAAAACTTGGGGATCTATAAATGACAGTAATATTTATGATTTCATGTTCTCCTATAGAAATTTGCAAATCTAACATATTAGCATCCATAATATTTGTATTAATTCTCTCAACATTGTAGTCAGATTTTATGTCGGTTGGGCTGATTAAATTTAGTATAACCATCTATATTAAAGCAATCGTTGTCCCGTTGCCATGTTTCTGTAAAAGCTATGATGTCGAAATTTATCTTTAGCTCACTAAGTAATAAAATTAATTCATCAAAATGTTTTTCTAGACTTCTGATATTCATGTGAAATAAAGTTAATGTTTCTTTACTATTGTATATATAAAACTGTTTACACTCTTGACCACTATGCATTAAGTTTGTTTCAATACAATTATATTCTTCTAAACTATTTAATAATTCGCACATTACTTAATCAAAAGAAAAACAAACAAAAAACGGAAAAAATAACGCAGTGATCTAATTTGTTATTTAGTTTTAATCAGTTTCATTTCTTAATCTAACATATCTCTCATTCTATGCTTTTTTCGCATAAACTTTACTTTCTTTTACCCAAATATAATTAAAATGTTTCTTAGCTAAAATACTTTAATACCTTTGTTTCAACAGCTCTTCGACTGCAGTCCTTCTATTGTCTCCTAGCGTGTTCCTTTTGCTGAATTTGGGTCACATATTTAGATCATCTCAAAAATTGTTGGTTTCGGAAAGAAAAGGTTAAAAAACCTTTCAAAAAATTTATGACAAATTTGTAAAATTTTTTTGTTTTCCTAGTACGTCAATAGGTACCCAAACTCCAAAGGATTGACTCGGTCGAAACTTTCTTAAAGAAGTGTGATAAATTTCAATTATTAATTTTAACCAATGTACCTACTGTTCGGCGTGAACCCATATATTCGGGGATGTGGTGACTTGAAAATAAAAGATTGTATAAGATATTTGAAAAATTACCGACTGTATGTGCTCCTTCAGTGTTGTCTGCAAGCTCTCCATGAGAATAATTCTGCAAAGATTTTTACCTTTATTTCAGATAATGGACAGGAGCTACTATTTACCTTTTTGGTCCAACTAGTTTTTGAAGCCCGTGCCTTGGCTTTCGCTAAATTTTTTATATTTTTGGGTTTGTGTACTATTTCCCTCTGTCACTGCCACTTAGGTTTTCCCAATTTGGTCACTTAAAGATTCCTAAAAGAAAAGAACAAAATTCAAATATTTAAGAAGAAGGCGGGCTTAAATATATTTACCTGAAACCCAATGATTTAGCGCGAAACTTCAAATACTCAAGAGAAGTAACTATTAATTACGTGTCAACATTAAGTTGTTTACCTGGATTCTTCGTCAGCCTGGAATTAGAATTAATTTTTATACATTTTTGCTTTAGGATAATTTCGGAATACGCAGAGATTCAAAAGAAGTACTTACTGAACTTATAAAGATGATGCAAGGTAAGCAAATTAAAGGGAAAGATAGAAAATGGTATTTATCTTCAGCAATTTAAACAAATATATAAATATTTATTTATTTATTTATTCCAAAATATATAAATTACATATGAGCATAAGCTCCTTAGCATGTAAATACTCTATACAGAATTTCAAACGAAAATGTAAAGCAGTAGATAATAATCAAAATATAAATATAAATATATAATAATATAAATTGAAATCAAAGAAAGTATAGATAAAGCAACAATTCAAGCAAGAAAAAAATATTAAAATAAGATGAAAACTAATAAAATAACATATAAAGCAAAAATGAATAAATAAGGAAATCGTGTACACACTTTTCTGCACAAAAAATGTTACTGAGACAAGAAAAGTAATTTAAAGTCGCACTCTTGAAATTACTGATGGC
Source organism: Leptarthrus brevirostris (assembly GCA_964036015.1). Lineage (NCBI taxonomy): Eukaryota > Metazoa > Arthropoda > Insecta > Diptera > Asilidae > Leptarthrus > Leptarthrus brevirostris. The sequence continues at coordinate 145,449,033 of OZ038373.1, read as the reverse complement.
TGTTAGTCGCCTAACATTCACAGGTAATGTATTCCAAATTTTAACACCATAGACGAAAAATGATCTATCACTTTGCCTACAGTTACTTCGAGGAATAACAAGCTGAACATTGCGTACTGATTAAAATAGTTGAATTTTTCTACATAAATAATCAGGCATTAAATTCCTAATTATTTTGAAAAACCATTAATGCGACATGGTATTTCAAAAAATTATCCAGTGTACATCCCAGTATATTGTAAGCATACTTCGATATATGACTGAAACGATCAATTTTATGAATGTAACGCGCACATGAATTATATGCTACATTTAGCTTCCTACGACTATCGCTATCCAGACAACACCATACTTTACATCCATATAAAAACAAGGGAATAATAAGGGAATGGATAATGGAGTATATTTCGCATAAAACCATAATCTTCTCAAAGTACCATATACCGTTCCAACAACCTTGGCTATATGCGTATCCCTATAAATGCTAGAGTAGAACAAAATACTATACCTAAGTTGTTAACTGAGTCAGAGTTTGGAATAATATCATCACCCAGATATATAGGGCTCAATTCATTAGTATTAATATAATTTCTATACATCAAAATAGCTTGAGACTTTGAAGCATTTTACTTCAATTTATTTTTCTTCGATCAATTCAAGACTCTAATTAGATCAGCATTTATTTGGGAAATACCATGATATGTATCATTGACCAACGTAGATAAAGAAAGTAGAACATCATCTGCATACATCTGGATACTAGAATTCTTCAATACCTTAGCGAAATCATTTGAGTACATCAGAAATAACAATGGGCCCAGAATCGAACCCTGTGGAACACCTGAAAAAAGCTGCCTGTATCTCGAATGCGAAGAGTGAATAACAACCTTCTGATACCAGTCCGATAGATAAGAATATATGAATTTCGTTGCTGAACTGCTAAAGTTAAATTAAGTTTTCAATTTTTTACACAAGATATTAAAATTTACACTATCAAAGGCTTTGCTGAATTCAAGAAGAACTAATACAGAAGCCAAACCATCATCAAAATTACTTCTTATGCTATCAGTAATATAGAGAAAAGATGACGTTGTACTGTGACGACTGCGATACCCAGTTTGATATTCATATAATATTGAATGATTTTCTACGTAGGTCTTTACTTGATTACAAAGTAGTCTCTCAAGAATCCTGGAGCAGTAAGGAAGAATACCTATTGAACGATAATCGTGTTTATTCTGAGGTTTGGACTTTTTATTGATGGGAAAAACTTTTGCATATTTCCACTTAGCAGGGAATCGAGATGTTACAATACAAGTATTAAATATATAAGTTAAATGAAATACAATGTAGGGTAATATAATGCGCAGAAATCGGGGTTCAATCTCATCAATGCCAACAGAATAAGATTTAATTGATTTAATGACTAAGCTAACATCATCAGGAGCGACAGTACAAAACGAAAAGCAATCAAATCGAATTCCATTATCAAATGTGTTATTATCATCACTTCCACTATTTACATCAGCTAGATAAGAAGCTTCGACGAAGCAGGCTCAGGATTGGACCGATCAACAAAGGTCACACCATCAGGAACCATCGACAAGGTCCTTATTCATCGGGCAAGAACTAGCAATAACACCCTTCCGGCGTCTGGTATTGCATTTGTGTCGATGGTGCGATCCAGAGGGGGGAGGGGCAAGGGCGACAGAGACTACAGGAATTACTGGCCAATCAGAAGGTACCCCAACCGGACGGGCAAAAACTTTGGAGACCAAACTCCTAAATTCCGTCTCTACAGAAGAGGAGGGAGGAGAAGCGGCCTCGGAGACTGATGTAGAATTCAAACCCGGGGCGATTAAAACAGGGGCAGTAGGCTCATGCGATGTATTAGGCAGTGAAAGAGTTTTAACGTCAGAGGCGATGGCGTTTATAAGCGCAGAATCTGCGGAAATCGCAGCAGTCCATTTACCCAAATCACTACGAACCATCTCATCGCCACGCCTAATGTCCTCCAGCAAAGGAAAGACAGGTGGCAGGTGGGAGCGCCGTCACAAGAAAGCGACCGAAATTCCTCAAAAGTGTCGGACAGGCGTATAACCCTAGAGCTGAGGTCATGGGACCTTTCGAATAACCCTTCAGAGTTCGAATATAGTGCATCGCATCTCTAAAGAAGCTTATCCATTTTATCATTCAAGCTATGAAGGTCATCTGAAATAACCTGAAGGCTACCCCAATTCGAAGAAATATTCGTCACTTTGTCAGCAATAATATAATGGTCAACAGAGAAGAAGTGAAACAACTCCCTGACGAAGGATATGGCAAGGTTTAATGTCAGACCACTCCATACAGGTAGTGACCCTGGCTGGGGATGACCTCAACGCACGTTTCAGGCATATGGAGCCAGGCATGGAAGGAGCCGCCACAAACGCCATCACACAGTACGTCCTCATTTGTGACCAATCCACAGATTTTACACTTTGACATTGTCGCACAGCAGAATGGAAGAACCAAAAGCAGACAACCACGACTCGGACGGAAGGATAACTTAGTTATAAGTTCATATTTAGGTTAATTTATGTACCTCACAGAGGACCTATATAATCAGCAATGGTTTTTGGTTCTCTTAAAAGAAATATAATAAAATGTGTAGTATTATTTAATAATATTCTCTCACTTTCTTAAATTACATTTGGTATTAGTTCTGGCACAAAGCAAGAAAGTAATTTGATCCTGATCGTAGGTACAGTCAATTTCACTGCTCTCGATAGAAGGTCCCTTTAAAAATAGTCTTAATTAATTCAAATTTTTTTTCGCCTAATCACTATAGACAAAATCAGAGAGTAGTTTGTACAAAATGTCAGTGTGTGCTCGGCCCTAAGTTATGTCTTATCAACGAAAGAGTTCTTTTAAAAATGATAAAGATACTAACTGACACGTACTTCCTCATCAGATTCACTTCCACCGGGAAACTATGACCCAATTAGCGGAATCAGTAGTTGTCAATTTCTTCAGATCTTCAGGTTGTTGAACTCGAAACTCTTGAACTCATTTTCAATGCCTCGAGATGAAAATGCAGTAAATGGTTGGGGTAAATATGAAGAAAAAATTTTCTAGAATTTCTTTGTCTTCCGCTTAAGTTTTGTGTACTGAACTCAAATAACCTTGCGGTATAAAAAGCGCGAGATTGGCATATTGCCGCTAAAAAGAAGAAGATTGACAAAACAAGCCTGTTCATGACTCTCTTTTTAAAGATGTAACGGGTTTTAGTAATCACTTTCCAATGCTTTTGGATTTAAAGATAAAGAACGGAACGGTCACTTGGCCTTTCCTAAAGCAGATGGGAAGCTGAGCTGAAATATTTAGATTCTGTATCCGTTCTAACCGCGAGACAGTGCACGGATGGGTTGTTGTTCTGTGTGGAGAGAAAGGTGCACACTTAGTCATGGATTTGCCAAGAATTCCGAATCGTTCTGCCTTTTACTTAGCTGGTTCTTGTGAAATATAAACGGTACATAGATCTGTAGAGGACAGACCTTCACTGTTACATATAGTGACGTTGAACGAAGTTTTGAATCGCGGCGATCAGGTCATCGACCTGTTACAGTCTTAGCCAGAAGCGGCCTGATTTTTTTTTTACCTTGAGTGAGTTGTTTTCACTGAAGACTACAAGTACCGTTAAAGAGATGCTAACTCGCCCACGATCGTAGCGTTTGGGAAGATAAATGGATATTTTTGCAGTCTATGCCACAAGATAGAGCCCTTATATAACTCCTATGAAATATGCAAATTTGCCTAGGCGATTGGTTACGCATTGCTCTGACACACTTCCTTTTCCTAGAAGTTGGCCCTAACAGTGCTGTTATTTGCGAATATCTACATAAACAAACCTGGTGGTTTGCGCTCACCTGGAATTGTCAATTGTTTTGCAAAAGTGGTCTCCACGTAAATCTAACTGTAACCTAACAGTGAATTTTGTAATGGTAGAAAGCCCATAAACTCATCGTTTGGAAGTGCTTTCTTCGTCTTCCCAAGAGGCGGAAAGGTGCGAGGTTGACTGGTATCAGTTTTGTTCTTGGCAGTCTCTGCGGGTTCTCGCTGTTTTTACTGCGGCTATCTTGCCCTGGAGGTTGATGACTTCTCATGAGCGTTGATTGCCTTGCAGCTCAAATTTTACGCCAACCGCGGCAGGCGGCAGCTGATTTTGCGGACTTTTGATTGGCAGCCTTTTCGTGAGGTTGCCGACTCCAAGCGAAATTAATATTAATTTTACTCACTTCATCTAAGTAGCGTGCTATGTTAACGCAACATTTACGAAAACTCACTATTAGCGCTATAATTATTGACGAAGGCATAATTATGATTAAGCATCACTCAAACTCTCAATTGTGTAATTCCGGAAAATTAGTATAAAGAATTTATGCTCGTTAAGGTGCTTATTACATCTTCTTGGTCAAAGTATTAAGGAAGCCGCTATTTCATGCTAATTAGGTACCGGGACGACGTATGTAATTATTACGTGATTCAAAAACTTTGCAATATTTATGCTTTCCTTGTATTCTGTTAATGTAGGATTATATAATAAAAAAAAAGTTCAATTACAGATGGGAATCGAAAGCAAAATTATCGATACTTGGTATTGTAATGTATCGGAAAGTTGCGATACCGGAGTATCGTCAAATTGTAAAAGAACTATCGATACTCAAATGATTATAAATTAAATTAAATTAAACATTTATGTAAAATATCTTTATTTGGATTTAGAATTAATTTTGCAAAATATTGCTCATGGCCGATTTGGCCGATTTGTCGTGGTGTATATAGCGGCTTTTCGATTTTTCCAATAGGGGGCGATTTTCTTGACTAGCCGCATCGGATTTCCTTAGCTGCTCACAGTACTTGTTTGCCGTGATTGTTTCGCCGCGTGGGAGCAGCTAGTACTAAATAGTTCGCTTAGAATCCCACCTAATAAGCAACAACACTTTTACCTGCTTTTTCCCGGTCCTTTCTCGCTTTACGTTGTCGCACAGAATCCATTTTCCACCGCCTGTTACTATGGAACTCGATCCAAAAGCTGCTCGGAAAGTAGGAGCATGATCTTTAAAACACTCGGTATGTTTTTTTCCGCACTCCGAATATATTCGCCTTTCCGAAACTCGTGCAACATTATATGCCAAAAATGCATCTTTTCGTTCTCCATTTTGAAAATTTTATTAAACACGCAAACTGAAAATCAGGCACGAACTTATGGAATCACCAATAGAGTCAATATAGAGTCAACATAAATATCAATATAGAGTCAATATAAACAAATTCCGACCAAGTTCCGTACCTTGAAAGATTGCTGGTTTCTAAAAAACTGTGCTAGTAAGTGACATCGTTTTATTTTTCCTGTAATATTTACATAACCCCACTTTAAAATTTTGACCACCCTTTGCGCCCCTTTGCCATAAAAGTAATTTAAAAAAATTTTCATTTGCAATAAAGTTGGGCAAGCCTTATTTGACAGGCTGAGAGAAAAAATGACCTATCTACAAGGTCCGAGCAAAAGTGGCTTAGAAAATGTTCCAGACTTAATGCGTTAAGTCGTTTTTGCCCAGAGTTTTTCTCTGATTCGTTTTTTCCAGGAATATTCGGCGATTCGTTTTTGCGTGGTACATTTTCTAAACCACTTTTTTTTGGGACTTTGTAGATAGATCATTTTAACTCTTAGCTTGTCATTGAAAACTGTTCCAAGTTTCAAATCGATAGCATTAGTAGTTCCTGAAGTAAGGAGTTGTGACAGACAGATAGACAGACGAAGTCACACCATAGGGGTCCCTTTTTTACCATTTTTGTGCGGAATGCAAAATTTCATTTTTAAACTCATGGAATGTATGGAAAATAATGGGAAATAAGTCAAATAAACGTAAATTCTATGAATCAAGATAAATGAGTTAGGGGCCGTTCAAGTATTACGTAACGCAGTTTTTTAAGATTTTAAGAACAAGTAACGAAATTGAAGGAGCGAAAGGAAAAGAGCAAATCGAAAAAGAAGAGCGAGCGATAGAAAGACAACAAAATGAAAAGGAGAGACTTGAAAAAATCTGAATTAAAAAAGAGAAGTCTTTGCAACGTCAGACGTCATTGCCGAGAAAATGGCCGAGCAAAGTTAAGTAGTCCGACCAGCCCTAAGTTACGTGATGCAATATAATTATAAATGTGATATTGCACATAATTAAGAATGTAATACTACAAATTATTAAAACTGGGTAAAAATCTGATATCACAAGTGTTCGAATTCTATGAAATAAAAAAACATCCCAAATAATAACATCGATCATTTAATGGAGCAGCGCGGTCATTTGATGGTGCAATGTCTTTTTGTCATTGTTTTTCAAAAACCAATATATTTTTACAATTAATCGCTTTTTCACTTCATACGTATTTAATCTAAACCTTTTTCCGTCACATATACATATGTACTTCTTAAGTTTGCAACATATTTTCCTTTTTAATTACCTGAACACAAAGACCGAGTTTACTCTTAATCGGTCATTTACTGAGCATCTACCCTAACTACTAATTTCATCATTGATTATTTATTAACACTATAGTAATTAGTAGGCCATTTAACCATGTATGTTATGTCTGTTATGTACCTTTCAGTATCCAACTGTAAATATTTTCGGCAAAAAGTTAAATCATAATATAGGATGAACGAAATTAAGCAAATATCTGTCATAGTGTTGATTTAACTGAATCTTCTATTTGCTTTCCGTTTAACCATTGAGGTGTTAATTTTTGTAAATCGGTCATCTTTGGTTTAAGCAAGTTGAGGTTTGAAAAGTCAGAAGAAATTTTTTGCACATTGTTAAAAATATTAGTGTCACCCATTACAAAACGAAAGAAAACGAGTAGGGAAGACATTTATCAGGACTTGTTTGTCAGGGAAGTCTACTAGTTCAAAAAACTACTAAACGGTAGTTTTAATCATAAGCTGATTTACCCGGCGTTGTTCAGGTGTTTTTTTTTCTTCATGAACCCATACACTTTTTCTTAGTAGCCTGAAGCACGGCCAATAAGGTAAATCTTGCACTGTTCTGTAATAGCTTTCGGATTCGAATGATTTGGAACTTGTAGGCGTTGTGCTGAAATTTAATTAAATTTTTTATTGAACGTGTTTTTGACGAGCGGGACATTGATGTGGCAGTAAGTGCTTTTTATGACAATCTAGCGGGTAAGTCATTTTAATCATCGCAGTCAAATATCTCGAATAGTAAACGAAATTGAAAAAAACGTTTCAAACAAAAGTATCTTGGTTTCAATGGGGCCGAGCAATGGTGACCTTGCGGTTGACCGTCAAACCATTTTTCAAGGTCAAATCAGGGTTAAAGTTTTTTTTAAATGGAAACCTATATTTTTTATTGCATATTCATATTCTACGTGAAAAAATACATATCTTTTGTAGGAAAAATTTTTTGTGAGAGGCAAGGGGACTCACAGTAAAAAAGCACCCAAAATGTGAGAGACAAGACATACAATTACTACGCCCACGCCGTTGTTTCTGGGTAATGCTAAAAGTAGTTTGACTTTGATTAAGACATTTGAGTTCATTGATTAATCTTAGAGCGCCCTCCACCGAAGAAGAAAGCATTTTTAAGAAAATTTTTTCCTACAAAAGATACGTATTTTTCACGTAGAATACGAATATGCAATAAAAATATATGTTTCCATTTATAAAATTAAAGTTGACCTTGAATTTGACCTTGAAAATGGTGTGACGTTCAACCGCAAGGTCACCATTGTTTGACCCGCTTGAAATCAAGCAACTTTTGTTTGAAACGTTTTTCTCAATTTCTCTTACTTTTCGAGATATTTGACTGCGTTGATTAAAATAACTCACCCTGTATATGCTTGATTGTTGCCCTGTGTTACCATTTCTCGAACAAATAATTCTTATCTAGACACATAGAATAATTATATTATAGAATAAGGACTCTTCTGAGCCTTAGCAGTTTTGAAGATTTGTGAACTCTAAGCGAAGCACCGACGGCTTCCCTACTTTATTGAGGCTAGGCGATATGGAGAGTAGCGATCCCTCGACGATTGCAAATCTTTTTGACGCCGTTTTTAGGATGCCTTTGCTCGATAAAAACAGTGTTATTAGCTTTAAGGATTTTAGTTACATGACGACCTTTCCTCCTTGGAAATGAAGGATCTTATGTTTGATGACGACACAGTCGCGAAACACATCAATACTTTGGCTGACAGATTCTAGTGCGATTCTGATGGTATTCCTGTTTCCCTTCTAAAGACCTGTTCTTCTTGTCTGGTTTCTGTGCTTTGTTATTTATTTAATTTACCAACCTTTTGCGGTGTCTTTCCAAAATCTTGGAAATCATCTCTTATTATTCCTCTCCACAAGAAAGGAAAGAGATGTGATATTTCTAATTACAGACCCACTGCCAACTTGTGTTGCATTGCTAAGGTTTTTGAGGCATTCGTTTGCCATGTACTTCACTTCCACTGCAAAACGTTCCTTGACAGTTTTCAGCACGGCTTTAAGAAGGGTAGGTCAACCATGACTAACCTTCTGGAATTGTCTAATTTCTTTTTACCTGGAATTGAAACTGGTAAGCAAATTAACTGTATCTTTACAGATTTTAGCAAGGCATTTGACAGAATTAACCACCAAATTTTGATTCTCAAGTTGGCTGCCCTTGGATTTCCATCCTTGTTTGTTAACTGGGTTTGTTCTTACTTATGATGTCGAACCCAAAGTGTCTCTTTCCGTGGATCCTTATCCAAGATTATATCCAACACCTCTGGTGTGCCTCAAGGAAGTCATCTCGGCCCGATATTATTTACTATTTACATCCATGATATTATGTATATTATTGAAATATTCCAAAATTCTCTGTTATGCTGACGATGCCCAAATTTTCCGTGTTGTTTTCTTTGTTCGGGCCTGTAAAATTTTAAAGTCTGACTTCGACTCCTTCTACAACTGGTGTTCTATTAATTTTCTTCCCCTTAATATTAGTAAGTGTACGTCTATGTCATTTACTCGTAAAAATAATCCTATTATATTTCATTTCACCTTTGATGAATCTTTAAATAAATAGAAAGTCTCATCAAAATTGATTCAGCCATTCTTGTGAATAGCCTGTACAAACAGACAGACAAAAATTTTAAAAACGTTTGTCTCATAGTTTTGGTATTGTGTAAATATCAACTTAGAAAACGGCAGTTCTTTTCAAAATTAGAAATTTGCTCTTCAATTTAATTTATATGTTTCGATGATGTATATCATTTGTACAAAGCCAATAGATATTTAGTATAGGAAGAAACCAATTCAAAATAAAACGAAGTAAAAGTTTAATTCAGTTATCGGTGGAATAAGTGAAAACGCGTCGGTCTATTAATCCGGAGGTCCCAGGTTCGAATCCCACCGGCACGGCGAGCTATGGTTGTTTTCTGCTGACAACAGGTAACGTTAAAAAGACTATGAGGGTTACAGAGCAAATGTAAGTCCACTTGCAATCGTTGTCTCAAATCGGGTGAAGTTATTCTACCACCCCTTGCCACACAAGAGGTTGCGGGAACTAGAGAGAGAAAGGAAAGTTTAATTCAAGCCTGAAGAATTAGAGATTATCTTTCTGCAATTATTAAAAAACTATCTTACGATTCTTCTTATTAATAAGTGGGACAAAGAGAGGAAACATTTGGTTTTGAGCGACTGGCTTTAATTCTCTCAAGGACTTCCAGTTTCTGCAGCATCTACTATGATTGTCTTCCTCCACATGGTTTTTGTTCTGCCAATTTGACGAGCTCCTTGTGGTTTTTAATCAACGGTCTCTTTCGATATGTTGTTATTGTCCCGACATAGAGTGTGACCAATGTAGTTAAATTTTGTCCGGCAACTTTCATGGTCTGTCCTTTCCTTTGATTTAATCTCAGACCAGACTTAATTCTTTTACTGAAGCATATGTTTGTTAATGATTTTTAGGGGGGGGGGGGGTTTTATATTCTCCGCCTTTATGGCTCATTTCGGTCCAGTGACACGACAGGAACTCCAAGTACAAATAATCGCTGTGATATCAAAAAGTATCACCCTTGCTAATGGATTGCGAAGCCAATGCTGGGCATGCTCATGAAACAGCTGCCGATGTATGTCCTTAAATGATTTCAGATTTTTTAGTTTGTAACAAGAGCAAAACCTCAATTCGACTTCTTCTCCATTAAATTTCAACGAACCATAAAACTTAAACTTGACTATGACGAATGTCTAACAAGTTTTCGGCAAAATATCTTCCGAGCCTTGAAAGGCAGATTCTGTAATAAATATCGCAACAAAAGGAAACCTTTTCGCGAAGGAAATTTTATTACTAACGGTACAGGTAACACAGGTAGGGAAAGGGTTAAATGGAAAAGTAATCAAATATTTACAGAAAAAGTGCCCACGAAGTAATTAAGTCATTTACTAGTGCAATATAACGGACCAGGGCTTATGTAGTTTCCATTTACAGAATACATTACAAAAAGGACGATTTTGAGGATAAATAGCGCATTGTTTCATTTGGTCTGAGTTTACAAAGTTTAAAGCATGAAAATATTTCCAAGTTTTCAAACATTAGCATACCTTCATTTTAGCTCATGGTCACCGACAGACCACATGGCTACCGTTAGAATTTCTCTCCATTGTCCTAGGACAAAAGAAGAGAAATGCCATCCTTTTGACCTTCGGGGAGTGTATGTAGGTATTCTGAAAAATATGGAAAGTAGCGTCCGAAACTCCTGCTGCGTTTATTTCACTACTTCGGGACACTTTCTTTGCTGGTTTAGTGAAACGAATCTTTTTGTATCATCCTGCCAAAAACTGGTTTGCGGTTGTTTTTATGACAATATTTATTTTTATTGATATGGCTCATAAATGCTGTAACCTCCTGATATGTGGCGGTAAATTGTAAGTGCAGTGATGTGAATATGTTTTTAAAAGTAGTCAAAAAAGAGAACATTTGCTTTGTTTACTGCATGTATTCATTAATTGTACAATATGTTTATGTAAGATATTATTATAGTAGTAAAATAAATAAAAACGTCATATATTTTTTTCTTTATATAAAAGACAAATTATGAAAGATAGTGTCCACTCGTCGGTCTAGTCGGAAAAGGGAAGTGGACCTGAGGTTGCGGTGATTGGTATAGATGGGTAAAAATTGCAGGATTGAAGGGCAGTCTATGGCACCAGTTAATAACTGATAAATGAAGAGAATGTCGGAAACATCAGGACGTTAACTTAGGGGTTGTAAGTCGATCAGTTTCAGACGGTTTTCATAAGGTGGAAGGTTGAATCTGTCTATCCACTAGAGATCCCGTAGAGCAAAACAAACGAACCTACCCTGGACAGATTCGATCCTGTTAATGTCGGTTGTTTGTGTAGGTGACCATACCTGGCTAGCATATTCAAAAAAGGTCTAACGAAGGAGATATAGAGAGATTTGGGAACATAAGGATTGGAGAACTCTCTAGACCAGCGCTTCACAAACCCTAGCGCGGAGTTAAGTCTGTCAATATTGCTATCAATATGGGAACGGAAATTTAGTTCTCTATCACAGATTAATCCTAGGTCACACAAAGAGGCAACGATAGGGACTGGTACGTCGGTTAACATGTGGGTTCTCGGGGTGTAGGTAAGACGCTTGCGGGAATAAGAGATGGACTGGCATTTGCAGACATTGAGTTCAAGCAAGTTTTTCATGCACCATATGCTGAACGAATCGAGATCTTTTTGCAGGAGAAGAGAGTCGGTTGTGGAGGAGATATCTTTAATTATTTTCATGTCATCAGCATAAATGGACAGCTCTGAGTAAAATTCAATTATTTTCTCCCTGAATATAAATTAAACCTCATAGTTATATTAATTCTGAACAGCCTTGTTTATTCAGTACATTTCTATACTAAAATGAATATAAATTAATTAAAATTTTGTAGTATTACCCTTATTTTAATTACTGCCTCTATTCGTCGCGGCACGCTTTCGATACATGCAATAATGTATTCATCGATGCCTTGATCATTTTCCCATATATACTTAATGTTATTAAGTAATGTTTGTCTGCTAGTATTCTCCCTTGAGTATGCCTTATATTTAAGTAACTGACATACGTTTTCGATGGTGTTAAGATCTGGTCACTTACCAGGACATGGCAAAAGAGGAATATTCTCAGAAGTGAGGAAATCTGTGACCAATTTTGCAGTGTGGCATGGTGCACCATTTTGCCTGAAGATCTATCGATGTTCAATTACCCGAAAATCTTCAAAATATGGTAAAAATGTATGCCTCAGCATTCGAATATACTGCCCTTTCCTCATGGTACCCTCTACGTGGTGGACCTGGTCCACTTCCACTTATAACACCTCAGATCATGACAGACGTTGGATGCTTTACGGTCCTTTGAAGGTCGACGGCAAACGAATGTTGAAGCTTTCGTCATCGTATTGAAGGTAAATTCATTGGAGAAGAAAACCTGCGGTGATAAAAAAAAAATTGATAGAGTTTTTCGAGTCTTCTTCTTTGCGCAAAAAGAAAAATTATGGATCCCTATCTTTTTTCATTGCTCAACTGTAAAGGTCTTGTGATCGTCGGCCCATTTTAGTCGCGCCAATTTCATCCTGGGTGTTTCATCACTGGCCGTCGACATTTCAAATTGTTTTCTGAAAATCTTCTTTCCAAAGTTCTTAAGGATAGGTTTATCCCTGCTACCTCTAGTTCTTTTTTTTATTTCTCTGGCTGGAAGCATTCTGCGTTGCAGAGTTGTGAATAGTATTTTTCTATCTTCCCTCGATGTCGTTTTACGTGGGCGACGGCAATTTATTTTTTTATATTCTTTAATTGGAATATTCTCCTTCAGATTTTTAGCTAGTTTTAAAAGCACGGGGTGTGAGTGATACTGTTTCCCTTCGAGTAATTTCTCTCGCAGAATGTTGCCCTAGATGTTGAAGAGTACAAATACTTGCCTTTTTTGTTGGAGAGGTATCATCTTTTCTTCCCATTTTAAAAAACAACCACTAGGAAGTTTTAATAAGAAATACGGATAAAATTTAGTAAACCAATACAAACCTTGCAAAACGGATCCTGGTGGTATTGGCAATAGAATACACAAACAATTTTTCCAATAAGTCTCGTAATTTAAAAAAAACACTTCACTTAATATGACGTTGCCTGTTCAAAAATCGCACCAAAATTAAAACTTTACCCGAAAAGGACCTGGTTTTATAATAACATGCAGTCACGTAACACAATCTGTTTTTTAATTTCAAATTTCAGTGAACCGATTAATACCATTACCCATTGCAAACCTCGCTCACTTTCCGGGAAAATTACCTGCATGTGAGGATGTCCTAGTGGTGATAATTTATGGCAGAGAGCTGTACTTTGAAAAGAATGCTTTTATTTCTTATGTACGTTTACCTAATAAATTTGAATTTGAAATGTAGCTTGTGAAAGATAATGTGAATGTGGCATTTAGTGAATAAAGTGTTAGCCAAACTTCTTAATTGGTATCTCATGTAAAAAAAATAATAAGAATTAAAATAATCATGATAATATCAATACTACAGCTTTTCTACTGATCACAATCTGTCTTGTACATATGTATGCATAATGTCGATTTGTATGCTTCTTATAAAAATTAAATAAATTAATAGAATTATTATATAAGTATTTCATTTTAATATATATTTATAATTATGTTATTACATTTCTGTATGTGTCTTTGCTTGAGGACCTTTTTTCTGTATTTTTAGCTACTAAAATAATTTAATTTAAATGTGATATTTGCCAAATCGACAGTCATTCTTAACGTATATATATTATCCGATAATGTAATTCGTCCGATTTGCAAGCCAGTCACAATATTATTTAGGTATTAGCTGTCATTTGCTGGTTGACCTGAGTTATTAGAATTCAATATTCCACGTTTAGAAATGAGTTGGTTCTTAATTAAGAAAACATGATTGCATTGTCTATAACAAAGAGTAAATGATTTTTTTTTATTCTGCTTTAAAAGCGGACTGAACTTAATAATTATTTTAGTAACAAAATAATGCAGTAAGATTGCCTTTTTTGCTTAACTTAATTGCTTAAAAAAATATTACTTCTTTTCAGAATGTGATGAAAAGAATTCTCGAGTTAAATAATGGTAATGTCAATTACTATAATAATTTATGAAATATATTATTTTCATACTCTTTATCATGCATGTTAACGGCAAAAACACAACTGGCCAATGACCTAAGAGCTTTTAAGCTCTTCACTGATGCTCCGATAATAAAAGCTAAGTCTGCAAAGCACAAAGAGCAAAAGCTTAATAAATTTCAAAGCAATAATGAACTTCGCATTAACTGTGTTGGTGTTCTGTTTGATCTACATTAACTATGCGTCTATATTTACTACTACATCCTTGGAAATTGTATTGCTACTCTATAAGTCGCTATGCTTGCTACGCCATTGCGCGCACCAGAAACTGCAAGCAGCGCAGCCGCAGCGGAGTTGCGATTAGCGATTGCCTTGACTTTGGCCACGATCGCGTTCCAATTTTTCTCCATGGCATGAATTCGAGGAAGCAGTGCGAGTGGGGCAGTTGTGACGTTACCGAAAAGCTTTTATTGGCTTCACTTCGTTCTCGTTTTATAAATGCAACTGCAAACTGATCTTGACTGAGGTAACCGTAGCAGTGACGGTTTAATGCGATTATAAAGTTTAAGAGCAATGCCATATTGCGGAGAGGAATGGTGATAAATTGATGGCAATTTCATTTAAAATAGTTTAAAAGTTTGATTGTTGGTATTAGAGAAGAGCGTTGCGTAAACAAATTTATTAGTTTCTAGTAGTGAAAATAGTACAGAATAAAAAATTCACTTCTACTCTTGCAGGAAAAGGTTTTGTATCCCTCAATATTTTTCTTAGGAAATATAAAGAATGAGGGCGTCTTGATAAACTAAAATTGCGTTTTGACTAATTAATAGTACAGACTGTGAATTTAATAAACAAAAGTATGTACACGTAAATATAGAACCGGCACCGAGGTGGTATATTCTCTTGTCGGGTGTAAATTTTATCTAATTATTCGGCGTCAAGCAATAGTTACATAACTGCGCTATTGGGGCTAAAACACAGGGGACAACTCTTTGATGCGTTAGCATGGCTTTGATCGTAAGGGAATTAAACGTAAGGGGAATGAGGAAACATGAATGTCTTGTTTTTGAATTGCTGCGAGCCAAACAACAACTCAGAGACGGAGTGGATTTTTTAATTCAATTTTAAAAATTTCACGGACAGACCAAGGCTCGAACGCTGGAACCATAGCGTGGTGATCGTGCTACTCATCCATCAATCCTGCTCCGTCCCCAAGATCCAGATCCAGGCAAAAAAGGTATTGTATTAGTTTTATGAAATTCTATTTACCAACACAATGATACGGTTGTTTTCAAAAATATCCTTCGATATAATATTCCGTAAAAATTTGGCATTCTAAAAAGTGCTATAACGAAAATAATTATTCAAAGTGTTTAAAAACATTACTGAAAATTCAAAAAAAAAAATTAAAGTAAAAAGAGTAAGTAATTTTATTGAGTGTAATTTAATATTTTTATTGTAGTCTTTTAGTGTGGTATAAATAATATATTTTTATTATATATTCTATGAGTCATGATAAAATAGACGTCATTTGTGATGGCTCTCCTGCTCGTGTCTTATGGAGAATATTTTTGTCTTTGGCGTCGCCTTTTGGCTCTCCTTACGACAATGATTCACTAGTGATGTAAAAGTAAATATATTTAGCAAAAGAACTAGCAGCTACAGATTGCCATAATAGTTCAGTAGTTACCTGTATTCAAGTGCGCTTTCTTTTTTTTGTTTGCAGGCAAGATAGTCCACCACGAGGAAAGTGCATAGGTTCATATCACTGCCCGATAAATAAATAAATAAAAGAAATTGGTAAATATTTCAAATTAAGTGTTATATTAGTAAGATTGCTTTTTTTCTATTTTGTGTTTTGTACATATTTTTCGGAATTTAATATTATATTCTTATACAACTATACGTACTTCTTTCAACATTTTGAAAAATAAAATGAATTTCCTAAAATTACCCACAAAATTGAACCACCAAACAATTTCTAAAAGGTGAGTTGAGTTTAATTTCTCTTCTCGACGCGTATTATTTTTTTTTTGATTTGGAGAATTTTTATTGACGGGTAGGACCGGGTGGGGGAATGTTTAAGCCTAAATTCATAAAGCGTAAGCCGTTTTGGATAATTCGTTTTTTGATGGGTATAATATAATCAATATTGGTACCATGCCAAAAATTTGTAGGGTGGGCGAGGTAATGCGTAGATTCTTACTTACACTTGTAACTTTCGGTGGGAGTTTTATAGAACTTTGGGAAAGTAAATGAAAATGAGGTCATATTTACATTACACATTTATTCCTTAGCTTTATTTAAATTACCACAAAGTAATTTTTTTAGTATTTTGTTGTTCCACCCTTAGCTTTAATCACTTCTTTACTTCTATTTGGCAATACAATTCTTAACATTTTTGTTTTAATTTCCTCATCATTCTTCCATATTTGTTCAATGTTTCTTTTTAAATTATTTATTGTATTATCTTCTTAAAAGTATCCCTCGATTTTAGAAAAATCCAATAATTTTAATAATTTTTTTTTACTGTCCGTATAAGCCAGTCTTCTTAAAACGCTCATTGGTTCTCCTCCTAATAAAATTAGCTACTTCGGTAACTGCCTCTAAGCAATATTCGACACTGAAGATGACCTAAAATTAAAAGAAAAAGTCAAGAATCAGTATTTGTTACAGAGATAGGGGTCAACACCAATCGTAATGCTCTTCAAATTAGCCTCAGAAAGAGTTCTTCTAATTGTCACTGCTGACGCGTCCACCCCTTGCTCGTTTAACTCTCTTGTAAGTACGCGTACTGGTGTAAGGTGTTGCAGTGACGCCTTCCGAATGATCTCCCGATTACTCCTCTCACTAGTTTTCCTTAATACCCGACAATTCTTATTGTGACGAGGAGACAGGCAAGCTTCAATATTTTTCGAAATTCTGCTCACTGTAGCCGCGGAAACGTGACTCCTTCTAACTATTTCTCGTATAGAAAAACGCTTCAATTTTAACATTGTTGCAATTTAACTTTTTTTTTCATTAGAAATATCTGTTATCCCATTATACAAAAGCTGACAAAAAAATACAAACAATACACACAAAATGTCCTTTTTATTTTTTTTGTCTAGGCAATACTAAAGGTGCTTGACCTTAAAACGTTATATCCTTTCTGATAAATCAGGTACGATCCTTTTCTGGTTAAAACAATGTGAGGTGATGACCTCCTTTGAAATTTAGAATAAATAAGTCAAAAGAAATTTGTCCGGCAAATATTTAAAATTTGTTATGTTTTTCTAATTCGTTGATCACCTACTGTATAAAGATAGAGCTCAAAATGGGCGAAAAAAACCGTTACCCCGATCCCTAGATTTCTAAAGCTAGAATTTCGATGAAGGTTAGTAGGTTTTGAGTCATAGGTGACAGAACGACTGTAGCTTTTTTCGTTAGTTTCATAATTCCTGAAAAAATACATGTTTTTTCGTCCGTCTTTTTAAATATTATTGAAATCTGAGAATAGAGGCTGTGCAAAATATTTTTTTCGATTTCAAATATCGTAACGTCTTTTAGAATGGCTGTTTTAACGCTTCTAATTAAAATAAAATATGTAAGTACATTTACGATCAGACACAAAGAAATCAAATCTACCTATTTTAAGTTGAAGATAATAGGCGGGTTTTCAAAAAACCATAGTTTACAGATGTTCAGGAAAAGTATTACGATGGGCATAAGATTGATAATTTTTGAAAAATTCACATCGACAAAATTAGTTTTTTTTTCAAATTATGTTTCTTGATTAAATAACAAACAATTTGAACTGTATATGTATGCACAAAGTTCAAGTGGAAAATGTAAGGAAAATTATTGAGATGGTATTAATAATAAACCTCGCATGCCTATCTATCACATCAGGTTTTGAGATATTCTAACCTTAAAGTCCAAAAACACTGTTTCTGTCATATTTGAGGTTATATAGCCACCGCGATTTTTTTTTCAAAATGTATGTATGGGATCTTATAGTACAAGTCTTCCTCTTTCAAATGCCGTTGAGTTTGTTCAAAAATCTTTTTTTCGCCGAGATGTCGCATTTTGAAATTTTTATGTTCATGAATTTCTCGGTATATGAAAAGTATATGGTCATCTTATTCAAGTTACCATAAAGTTTTCGTATACCGAGAAAGTCATGAACATGAAAATTTGCGATATCTCCACAAAAAACTATAGATATTTGAGCAAACTCAACGGCATTTGAAAGAGGAAGACCTGTACTATAAGATCCCACACATAGTTTTTTGAAAAAAAAAACATCGCGGTGGCTACATAACCTCAAACACGACAAAAAACAGTGTTTTTGCACTTTTAGGTTAGAATATCTCAAAAACCT
This sequence comes from Leptarthrus brevirostris, assembly GCA_964036015.1. NCBI lineage: Eukaryota > Metazoa > Arthropoda > Insecta > Diptera > Asilidae > Leptarthrus > Leptarthrus brevirostris. The sequence goes on along the minus strand of OZ038373.1, from coordinate 145,430,488 downwards.
GAGTGATAGAGCAATTCTGAGCTCGGATTCGGTTTCAGCGGGTGAAATTACTTCGGAAACAACTATTCATTGTCCGGGAGACAAATTTTTCAGAATTTTGCAGGCCTGTGTTATAATTATTTTTTGAGTTATTGTTGCAGGTTCTGTAATTTCTACAGATAGTTTCAGAAATAGACCGACGAACTGTAGGCAAAATCTCGAAAACTAGCAACAACGAAGTTTGATCAAACGGGTTGGATAATTGAATTGAGCTACACGACCGTAGTTCCCGGGTTCCAGACCAGGTCTTCCCGTGGGTTTCCAAAAATTTAATTAAAAAATTCCACTCCGTCTTCGTGATGTTATCTTTAGGAAAGGTTCGCGAGATTTGACAAAATTTGTCCAAAGTCGTCCTTTTGAGTATCGGGGTGGGAGCAACTTTAAGTTCTTCTATCTCGCGTTGTAATGTGTCTACCAAGAATTAGGCTAGCAATTTCGTTAGAACAATGGCCATGGAAACAGCTATAGAAGAGTGATACACGCGATGGAAGAGTGAAAGACAACCGACATTCCGTCGATGCTTCAACGAGTCAATGTTCTCAGAGATAGTGAAGTCGCAAATAAGTTTAATAGTCTTTCTTTAAACTTTATCTGCACAATATGGAAAGTATATTCCAATCTAGGTCTGATGTGGGGACTTCTCACGTCAGAAGGAGTATTTCTTACATTTTTGGAGGAAACCCAAGCCAAGCGACTGCAAATATGTGATCATTTCAGTTAAAAATTAATATCGAATTCTATTCTAAAAATAATCCCAATCAAGTTAATATCATAATTACGACAATACTTTATTATTCAGAAAATAGTTCATCAAGTAAATTCTTTAACTGTACCTACTGTAAAAAGTACGGGTTGATTTTTCGAAATAATTCTACATTTGACTCTCTCCATCGCTCCGGTTAAGTATAATAATTTTTACAATGACTATCGCCGTATTTTTCTTATGTGTTTCGCCTATAAAAAAAAGTCCGGTCGAGCCTCAGGGGGAACAATTGTACCATGCCCCCCCCCACCGGCACCGCGCCTACGTCTCTAATTCCCTTTCGGCCAATGGCATGCTAACGCATCAATGGGTTGTCCCCTAGGTTTTGGCTAAATCGTAAAAAAAGAGATAGAGAATTACTTCATCCAGTTTAGTGCTAAAGAAATAAAACTTCATCAATTAATTTTTAAGTAATTCTTACAAAGTATTTAAAAAAGTTGCTTTTGAACATAGCTTCAGTACGGAATCCTCGAAGCATAAACAACGTTCACACTTGAATTGATTTTTTTAATATTAATTTTAATTTTACCGTCGGAATAACTTTTAATTCAATTCATAATAGAGTAATAAAATTTTGAAATTTCGCTGAATTAATTTATCAGTTTGGGTTTTCTTGCTTTTATTTCTCTATTGAAAACTTCATAGAAACTTATAATAAATAAAAGGTAAAGTTGTAAGATCTTAATGATAAATGTAATGCTAAATCTCAAATCCACATCGACACAACCAATATTTGGTAAACTAACCTTTAGTTAATAAACATTTTATTAAATGAAATTTGATAGACACAAATTACTTAAAACATTGAAAAAGTTTCAATTTGAGTAAAATAATAAGTGTATGTTTAATGGTAGTCTGTTCTCTCTAGTTTAAACGTTTTTTTAGTAATTTCCTAAAAATTAATATGAACGCGAATGTGTATATGCATGAACGTGTATAACATGCAAAAATGCCAATTCTTGTTCTTCGGCTTTCGCAAATAAAGGATTGCAGAAGACATTTGAAGACAAGTAATAAAATCGCTGCAAGTACTTGCTAAGACATATTTCCTATTAGAAATTAAATTATTAACGAAAAAATGATTCGACAACTTTTATTATATTTAGAATGGTACATACAACTGGAGTTCCTTTATGTAAAAATTTTGAGGAAATATTAAAAAAAATACATATTTTTTGGAAAAATTATAAAAATAGTGTTTTTTACCTTGACAATAACCAATCAACCTAATGGTAGCGACATAGGAATTTATATCGAAGGTCAATTGGCACTAAAGGAGTTGGAGTCGAGGGTAATATGTATTTATTTATAATATTCATCAGTAAACTAATTACTAACAAAAAGGATAAAGAAAAAGTCAAATTTCACTAGCAGAACACAACGCAAAGTTGAGACAGAAAAGAATGAAAAAGATTCAGAAGAAAAATTAACAAATCCGAATTCATTGATCACCTACTTTAACTAATTGACGAAAAATTTTGTAAATATTTTTCGAATTCTCAGAAGTAGCACTTTTAAACGATACCCAACAAGATAAAAAAAATATTTTTAAGGGCTGCAACGCCTCCCCCCTACCCCCTCCACAACATCCAAGTAATAGACCAAAAATTTTTTTCATAAGCTTTGAGTATGGAAATATGTATGTGTGTGTCACAAAGACTTAATATTGCACCAAATTTCATCACCTAGGTTTCGAGAAACACGTCTGTAACAGTAAGTTATCTTATAAAAAGGTCAATCCACGAAAAATCGACCAAGGTTCTGGATCATCCCTCTTCGAATTTCACGAAACTTTGCATATTGGTAGAGATTAACGAGAATAGTAATTGTGTAATTTGTTTTTTTTAATTTTAAACTTCCACTTTTTGAGATATGTGGGAATGAAATTTTGAAAAATTATGAAATTTTTGCATTTACCGGAGAGTTGAAAAATTCATAACTTTGGTTCGACTTATCCTACAGCAATTAATGAGGTACCAAATCAAAGGGGACGATGCGTACAATGCAAAAAATATATTGAAAATCAAATTTTGGGAGAAAATTTTTTTAAGGTTAATAATAGTATTATATATTATTAAATATCTCAAAATGCCTACCTGTGATTACTTTTTTTAAGAATATATATTATTTATTGAATCATTACGCAAATACAGTGGAGCTCTTATCATGATTTGTTTGAGAGGATGTAGATGGTTCAAGTTCCTTTATATGCTTATAAATTCTCAATGCTTTCTGCTTGATGGTATTTCCATCAACTGGTATCCTTTTTTGTGTATTGTCCTCTATCCATATTACCAGTGCTTTTTCAATTTTTTCTTTACCAGAATCTCTAGTGTATGATGACGACTTAGCAGATAGTTTCGTTCCAGATACTACAGATTTCCTAATAGCATCTTCATTTCGTTTAATGGTCCATATTGTGGCTTCGTTCAGACCAAAACTCTAACCTAAACACGTTGGATCTTCTCCATTTTTGAGGCGGTCTAAAATTTCAATTTAAGTTTCCAAAGAAATACCTTTCCTTTTGAGTTTCGGAGTTGTAATATTCGAAATTTTTCTTAGGGCCCAAAAATTTAATAAAGGTATCAGTAAGTACGAATATGTATATATAAATGACGGGCTGAGAGTGAAAGTGACCTATATACATAAATATATATATAAGGTTCGGGCAAAAGTGGCTTACAAAATGTTCTGCGCAAAAACGAATCGCGTGAAGCTCCGGTCAAAAACGAATCGTAGAAAATTTCCGGGCAAAAACGACTTAACTACTTAACTTCATTAACTTTGCATTACTTTTACAAGTTAAGTCGTTTTTGCCCGAAAATTTTCTACGATTCGTTTTTGACCGGAGCTTCACGCGATGCGTTTTTGCGCAGAACATTTTCTAAGCCACTTTTGCCCGAACCTTATATAAATATTTCACTTTCACTCTCAGCCCGGCAAATATGGCTTACCCATATTCTTATCGATTTAAACTTTTTTCTCATGTTACTTAGTCAACAGCTTATATAAGAACACGTTCAATTTTATTGAAACTGAACAAAAAACTAAAAATAAAAATAAAATATGAAATATTATTCTTTACAATTTCAATCAAATAGCTTTTTTTAATCGTGCTAAATCGAATGAAATCGTGTAAAAACGGAATCAATTTTTTTCTAGACCGTGTTAAATCAAAACCGTGTAAAAAAGACCGTGTAAAAACAGAATCGGATGCACTGTTTTCATATATCTCCACCAATATGCAAAGTTTCGTCAAAATCGAAGAGGGTCGATCCAGAAATTTCTTCGAAATTGCTCGATTTTTCGTGGAATGACCTAAAGGTCAATTTTTCGTTTTCAAGTACGGTACCATAAAAATTAATTGCAGCCCCGCACATAAAGCTGCAACTTATGTCCTGAATATGAATATGTATATTATTATATAAAACTTTTTTGTTTCTAATTTAAAAAAAAATCTTAATCTTAAAAAGTAAAAGAAAACTGCGAAAGATTGATTGTTTGCTGCGATCATCTTGTAATAAGCAGCCAGCAACGTTCACTCGGTCGCTCAAGTTCATTGGCACAATTCTGTCCGCGATTACGTTTCTCAATTCAGAGTTTTCTTGCTATTCGCTCTTCCTCCAGCCCCCCTTGTGTAGATTTACAGTGTGCGCTTGAACTTGGCTTGTTTAACTACAGCCAGTCAAGTTGCCCCCATACACGCGAAGAAAGTTATCTTTAACAATTTATCTCTGAAAGCAGACGGTATCGGTATCTTGAAGTGTGCAGTAATCGTGCAATTGGACGGTTGCAATTTTGTGGAAGCATGACTTGGCATAGCAAAAGAGCAACTTAATTGTCCTAAATCAGGTACATTTTAGATAATAGATAATTTGGTCTTATTCTTGTGGCAAATATCCAAATGCAGAATTTGACGTTAAGATGTCACAAAATACGTTTCGAAAATTATAGTATAGGCGGAAGCTTCGTGCCACACGCAGGTTTTTTTATCTATTGGCCAATAAACAAACAAAAACGCACCTATACAATATTTAGGTAATATCGAAATATAAATCAAAAGTTACTCATTTAACAGCACGTGAGTTCTTAGAAAGAATTAGCAACGCGATCATAATTGCCTGAAAATCTTAAAATCATTCACAAAAAACAAGCAAAATTAAAAGTATAACAAGTTGAATATACGGTTCAACACGCCCAAGCCCAAAAGCAATTAACCTTAGGCTAATAATATATTCAGATCGTCAACTCGGAATAAGACTTGGACAACTGGAAAGATAACGATTTTGAGATTTTCACATGAATCATCTTGGAAAGTAGGACATTTTTACGGGGAACACTGTCCAAAACGCAACTTGATAAGAAATTCGCCAAACGGCATTACAGCAAAAAACTCAATCAGTGTTGCCAAATCGGTGAACTAATCACGTAATCTAGTGTTTTCAAACACTTGCTTAGTGACAGAACTTTCCTAATGTGAAAAGGCGAAAATATGGTGACTTCCGATCTCTACCGGTGACACCAATGACTAATAAGTATGGACGGATATACCTGTCAAAATTACTTGCCGCAAAGTAAAAAACTTTTGTATTTTCATCCTTTTCCCTACAAGCACATTGCATTGAACTCTGGTAAATTCGTGGTCAATTCATTGACTTATTTCGGAGCTAGTAACATGACGACTCTGTGATCTTTATGTTTCAAAATGCAAATTTTCCTTTCCTTAATTCTAATCACTGCCCTATAGATAGTGTGAGGCGCTACAATATTTCTAATATTCATAATTTGAGATATAGGATTCGATTTTAAAAGATTTCAAATTGCCGCCTATTGCGTTCTTATGTTGGTAGACTCGTAAGCAGTGATGCCACTTGGATCCAAATGGATCCAATTGGATACATTTGTTGTAGAATTTTTATTTTGGATACATGGATACTTTTTTTCCGCAATGGATACATTTTCCCTTAAAGTAGTGAGAAAAATTTGAAAAAGCGTTTTAACTTATGAACACACGACGGCGGCAAATCTATTCCATTTCATTAAAGTTAGTGGACGAAACTACGGATGTGAGTACGCCCTTGTGCTCGTTAAAAAGGTTTTCGATGAAACTAGCTCTTGTGTTCAGGAAAGATTTCTGGGAATTTTAAACTAAGAAAAGCTTTTAAATAAAATTAAATTTTAATTTACATATGAGGTGTACGGATTTTATTTTATACCGCCTAGAAAGATGTTGTTTTGCAAAGAATTTTATTCAAACTTATTTGGAAGGACAGTTTGGCAGATACCAATTATCTACAGTAGAAAAATTCAAGAAGAGCAGGTACATTTGCTTGCTATCGAGCATTGTACATGAGTGAATTAAAAAAAAGTTTTTAATACTCCTGCAATAATATAATAATGGGTAAAAGTTTATAAATAAATTCTTAACCTTGTCTTTTGATTTTGCAAGTTATATCATAAAAGTAGAAGTGGATACATTTTTGGGTCACTGGATAAATTTTTTCGAAAATTTGGATACAAAATAATTAAGCTCCGCGGCAACACTGCTCGTAACCACATTCAAAACAAGAAATCACATGTCATAGAACTAGACCAAAGTACAACAAAATATTTTCGGTTCCATTCTGGTTAACCCATTATGTCCTGGCGTATGTCTAAACATACGCAAAATGAGGAACATTTATGTTCAAATTTTCCAGACTAATTTTGTCCCACAAGGTTCAGTTCTTGGTCCCTTATTATTTTCCTTGTATATAAATGATTTATTTAAGGTTATTAAAAATGACGCATGCAAATGACGCACAATTGCTGCTCTCTAAACCAATTGGTTTATCTGAGGATGGCATTTTCTCCATCAATGGTGACCTTGATTTGCTTGCCAAATGGACAAAACTAATGGACTAAAGCTAAATGCTAGTAAATCGAAATGTATAGTTGTAAGTCGGCGCAAGATTGATTGTTCCAACTTTTCTCCAGTCCATATTAATGGTGAAGTAATCCCTCAAGTGACCTCAGCAAAAAACTTAGGTATGATATTTAATAGTAGGTTAACTTGGGGTGAGCATATAAGCTCTGTGGTTAGTAAAATTTATGGCGGCCTCCGACGCCTTTGGGCATTTAGCAATGTTACACCTATGCAAACACGATTAAAGTTGGCACAAACCCTCTTGGCGCCCATCCTGACATATGGTTGTGAGGTATGCAGTAAACTCGATGGTATATCTGAAAGGAAACTATTAGTAGCTTTTAATTCTATTATCAGATATATATTTAGACTTCGGCGCTATGATCACGTTTCACCATTTGTTAGTGCATTATTTGGCTGCTCATTTCAAGAATATCTTAAATTTAGAACTCTGTCTCTCTTAGCAAAAATTAAAAAATTTCAGTGTCCTGATTATTTATATAACTTCTTGAAGTTTAATAAATCAAGTGGAACGTTGACTATATTACCACCTACAAGTAATTATTTGGTCTGTGATCGAAAATTTTTCGTCCAGGCCATCAGTATTTGGAACTCCTTACCAATTAATCTGAAAAATGCATTGTGGTCTGGCACATTTGACAGTTTCAAGCAAAAAGTTTTTAAATATTTCACTTCTGTGTGAGTTTTGCTACTACCACGCACTGTTCCTTCATATTCTTTCATATTTAATGATTTTTCTTACTGGATCTATAAATTTTGTTTAATAATATAGTATTTATATTAATATAACGAATGTACTTATGCAGTTACGCAAATATAGCTTATTATTTAATACTATTTCAACATTGTGAATTACATATTAATATTACTTCAATATTGTGATTTTGAACTTAAACTTTCGAATTTTGTACTTGTACTCCTAAAATATGTAGTTTTACTGTACAATGTGTTGATGCAATAAATAAATAAATAAAATAAATAAATTTCGTTCCTATCGCAAAACAAGTACAACGAAAAGGGAGATGATATCTAGATCTTGTTACGAACAAATAACAGAAATTTTTGGTGTTGTGGCAAGTAGGGATGGGGGATCGAACTGAGAAAATCGATTGAGTACGGATCGATTTTTAATTGTTTTCCGTTTTCGAAGATCGATTAATTGCTCAAAAAAGATCGATGTTCATGGATCGATTCCATTGATTTTGACATCTCAATTTTGTGAATTGATCTCACCACTGTCCTTTTCCGTGGAATGACGTCGCAATATGAAAATGATTTTTGAAAATCTTAACGGTACTCCAAATAGTTTCTGTAATCCCCAGGAAGTTTAAAAATCAATTATTTTTGATATTTCCTTAACTACCTATTTTTTCCTTGATCCAGAATCACCAAACCAGAAATAAAGGACAAACCAAAGATCACTTACTAATAGATAAACAGTTTCGAAAAAAATAAAGAAAAATTTGTGGTTGCTTTTATATATTTCCCGCATCGGGTAACCCTGCATTCAGAACTAAAAATTTGTTTTCCGGGAGAGTTTGTGGATAAGAATCCATTGAAAGTTTGAAAGTTTCTTACGCACTCAGGTAAGTAACTCAGTCATGTGCTTCACATGATTTGTTTTTATTGGTGCTACTTTTTAGTACATTTTTACTCTTCGACAAGATTTGGCGATACTTTTTTGACAGGAGTCTGTAATTCTGTCCGGATGAGAACAGAATTTGGACTGCAGTAAGTGATTCTCTCAAATAATTTTGATAGGAGTAAATGACCGCATACTACCTGTACTCTTTATTTGCATGTATATTCTTATGACTTTAAAAGCTGGATATATTTCGTTTTTCTGTGGTGCCAGTTACTTTTTCAAGACTAGCTGGTTAATTTAGGGAGTCGGTTATCTAGTACACAGTAGGTAATCTTTGGGATAAACACCCACTGATGAGTACAAAATCACAAAATCATGGTACTCATTGATACAGGTAACACTAACATATTACAGAGATCCGAAATGAATTTATCTAACATTAAGAAGTTTTTAGATACTAAATTTTAAATTTGCAGAATTATTACACGAATTAATGATGATGCGAAAAAATTCCACGTGAACTTACTCAGTTTTATTTTAGCGCGTTTTGTCTTGTCTTAAATGGATGAGAATCGGAAACAAATAAATCGATTCGAGCTGAATTGGTCCAGCGAAAAATCGATTCAAAAATCGGCAGATCGAAGGCTAAAAGATCGATCTGTCGAGATCGAATTGAAGATCGCCCAACAAGTGGCAAGTGGATGGCAATAATGAACAGTTCAAGGTATGCAGATTTCCTTCGGTATTTTATGTAGCTAAAATGACTTTTGTGCAAACAATTGATATTAGCTTTCAATGTAGGTACTATTTGATTATTTAAAAATATTGGATTGAAAAATATGTGCTTAATTAAGTATGTATACAGGGATAAAATTACTTGTATGTTATAACATACGGTGGGCTATACCAGGTTCATATGATTTTTTGACATTGTGTATGCAGGGTATGTTATAAAATGCGTGAGAAATTCAGTAAAATTATAACTGAATTTGAACACCGGCGAGGTATTTAGAGATGTTGAAGCACTCACGAAATATTTGGATTAGCTAAATGAAGACAAATTTAACGATTTAGAATTTAAGAATGCCGATGAGTTTAATATTATATTATTGCCTCCTAACGATGAAGCTTATAGCGATCAGGATGATGCTCCCAGCGCCAACGAGGATGACTTTACAATTCACCAAATCGAAAAAAACGTTAGATCAACAGGGTGAAATAATATATACATTGAATCGAGAAAGGAGCGACTGTTTTGACCTGCTTTCCAGCAATGCAAATAAATAATTTACAGCAAGAAAATGCGAACAGAACAACTAGACATCCGGACACAAGATCAAAAAAAAAAAAGTGGGAATAGGATTATAATTACCGTATTCGAATCCGGTCTAAGAAGTGGTACTGGCCGCAAATCGGTCCAGACGTTACGAAGCTAGGTTCCAACGCCCCCTCACCTGCATCCCAACAAAATTTTTTTTTCTCTTGGTATCAACCAGGGAACATACTCTACCCAACAGAAAATGAAACATCCAAATCGGTCCACGCGTTACGAAGTTAGACTACCACTCCCCCCTCCTCGCCCTAGAGGAAAGTTTTTTCTCCTATTAGCAATGGGGATCATACTCTGTACAGCAAAAAAGAACCATCCAAATCGGTCCAAAATAAGGTTTCACCACTACTCCACAATACTCCCCCCACAACCCGTTACTACGTCAAAGTTGTTCACTGAATAATAAATGACTTCCATAGTCTAATATAAACTCCTCTATTCTGCTCACTTACAGTTTCCCTATTCTCACCTTTTTTGAATCTGTATCCAATTATAATTATCAAGGAGAAGTGATTTTTATCATTACTGTTATGCAAAACTTTAATTGCGATACGTAATGCTTGCCAAATAGATCTTCAGAGCTTATCTTCTTTATATGCAGTAAATAAAATAAGAAATAAAACTTTGAAATGAAGCACAATATCAGTAATGTTCAAAAGACAGAAATAAAGCTTCAAGATCTGCCATGCTGACATTGTAGTGTCGAGGTAAATTAATTGATTAGGCGTTATTTAACAAGTAATATCTCACCAGGTACACACGTAAATATTTTTGGCTACTAATCAAAAACGATTTCTGCCTTCAGCATCATCGCGAAAATGAAATCAATGAAACAGAGTGCTATCTATCTATGCTGCAAGTTGTTGAATATCTTTAAAAGCCGCCTCAGAAATACCGAAGTTCAAACTGAGCGAATTTCAGATTTTTGCGGTCATTGGCCTGGTTTTCATTGATTTCATTCCACGTAGTTTTATGATCCAACTGACCGCCTATGGAATCCATATCTCTCGTAGGTATATCACTTTTACGATTGCGTCTCAAGCTCAATGAAGTTTTCGCGCTTTTTAGCGATTAGCGACGCGATAAGAAGGTGAGCTTGCAAAGGCTAATGAAATGTTTATTTTGCCTCTTATCAGGGCAATATCAGCGTTGTCAAGGTCTCTTTGGAAAGTGCCATTCTTAGCACGAAATGTTTTTAGAGCTATATGCAAATTGGGTCAATCAACTTGTAATTTTCGTGTTTTGGCTATGCGAGAGTTCATCGTCCCTGCTAAATGCGGTAACATACGAATGAAAGTAATTTGGCATAAAAATAGAAGCTTCTAGACAATAAGTAGATAAAAAAATTATACTTTCAATTGTGCAAAAATGGAATGAAAAGATGTTTTTCTGTTTTTTTTTAATTAATAGAAGTATATGCAGGAATAAATGAGACAAAGATTGGAGGTCAGGTTTATTTTACTTTAGTAAGCGGTATTTTATACATGTAATGATAAAATCGAATTTCTTTTAAATTGCAAACTTGTAAGGGAAATATAGTATTTAATTTATATAAAGTCCACTTTAAAAGACAATACCACCCAAGAGCAAATACTAAAAGTAAGGTGAAGTCTGTTCTGAAATTGGACCTTAACAATATGTATGGATTCTCGGCAACACAGAGGCTCTTAGTAAACTACAAAAACTGGGCGCAAATCTAGGAAATGAGTTTTTGTAGTTAACTTGGCAGAAATATTTAAATTAAACTTGAAGATCCTTTTCCACGTAAAAAACATAGAAACATTTATAATAAACCAGTGGGAGGTACTATATTAATTATTATGTTTTGTCCTTAAAGGACCTCTGTAACAACATGCAATATTTTTCAAACGGCCAACTCGCCAGATTTGAGCTTCCTTATAAATGCAATGGTCGTTCTGTGTGGTGTGTGCTACCTTCGTTCGATGGAAACGCTTATCATAGGGGAGAGGGAGGCAATCTTAATGGTTAAACAGTTAATGATTGATTATTAAATTTCAATTTTTGAAAGTATTTAAAAAGGTGCAAAAATTCTATTTCAACACATTAGATGCCCTACCTACATTTCCTTGTGTACGCAACACGTTCCGTCAAATTTTTATTAGACTTTCTGGGAGGAAGAGGTGTATTAATCAGGCTTTATTGCTTTATTAACTGGGGGCTAACGTCTCCCCTCCCCCCGCCAGGTTTATTTCTAGAACAGGCTGTGATAAACTCTTACCAGTAATATGAATACAGAAGTGACTATTTGCACTTATCGTATACTTACGTGTAGTTCCGTGTAGTCCGTGAAATTTGTATTTTCCGTGTACTTTCCGTATACTTACGTGTTATTTCCGTGTACTTCCGGGTACTTTACATGTACTTCCGTATTATGTCCGTGTACTTTCCGTGTAATTTCCGTGTACTTGCGTGTACACAGAAATTACACGGCAATTTGAGGGTGGTGACTAGACACTGCCTTTAGGTAATTCTTAAGACGACCCAAGGAGCAGATCTCGTTCGGGAATAGTATAGATAGACTTGTAACTCGGTTATCTGGAGTACAGCGGACAATGATCGAGCTATGGAACATGAGAGATCTGTGGGACGAGTGTGGAAGATCATGGAGTAGAAGTATAAGTAAAATATTTCAGAGTTAAGCGAAATTACCTTCCTTCCATTTATAGTTTACATAATTCGCATCTGAAACCGTGCTACTATACTCCTGCAACGGGTGTAGGTTTACTGCTAACTAAGCTTGCCCCACGATCACTGGACTAGTCATCAATAAACAACTAAATTATTAGGGCCATTTAGCGCACCAGGGTACGTAACATGTCAATATACACTGCTATGCGCCAGCCGAGCAAGTGAATGTAACATCCACAGAGGCCTTCTTCCAACCACTTGGCAACACCTTTGATAAATGCCAAAATAGTTGCGGGGTCGGGAGCAAAGATTGGCTCAAAAATGGCCTGAAACATGTAACGGAGAAGTTTGGATTTGGAAATAGCGACGCAAATGAGAAAGCATTTTTTGAATTTTGTAACTCGCGGCAACACTAAGAATCATATTGGATTTTCGAAAATTCGGAGAAAATGTCTCCTCCAGGTAAAGTAAATCTTATTAAAAAGTTGGGTTCACACTGAAGTTACAAGTTTCGCCGACAACGATAATAAACATTTACAGATAAACCAGAAACAAGGTTACAGATTACGTAATTGTCTACATTGAAGAAACAATGTTGGATAACTTTGTTTGAGATTAAATTCTGTCGAAAACTCACACACTAGCTGTATGAAAAACTTTGCTGACAATGCTTCTATTTCGTCCACATCACAAATGCAGAAAACTGATATTTAAAACAAGTATTCAATGATTCCTAGGTTAGGTAATGGTAAAATTAAATACGGTGGTAGTGAATTACAATTTTCAAGTTTTCGAACTAAAACGAAACCCTTATGGTGCGACTTACTCTATCTGTCTGTCTGTTACAGCTGCTTATTTCAACAACGACTAATGCGATTGACTTGAAATTGGGAATAGTTTCAAATAATGCTTGCCCACCTTTATTGCAAATGTGTCTATCCGTTTTAAAAGGGGCCTTTCTATTATTTTCATATTTTCCCTCGATTGCCCACTATGATTCTGCAGCTTTGTGGAAAAGATTGATTCCCTTTTGAAAGTCATTCCAGTTTTTGTTCCCCAAAAGCAGTGCGAGATGACGTATTTTTAACCGACTTCAAAAAAGGAGGAGGTTCTCAATTCGACTGTATGTTTGTTACGCGCTCTTTCCGCCAATTATGAATTGATTTTGATGATTATTTTTTCGGTAGGTAGAGTATGTTCACCGATTAGTACCATGTCAAAAAAATTTTTGATGGGGTGGGGGTGGGGGGTGGTGGTGAAACCTAACTTTGTAATGCGTGGTCCGATTTAGATGGATGGTTTTTTGTTGTACAGAGTACGATCCCCCCTTGCTAATAGGTGAAAAAAATTTTGCCTAGGATGGTGGAGGGGGGGAGGGGTAGTCTAACTTGGTAACACGTGAACCAATTTGGATAATTCTTTTGCTGTTGTATAGAGTATGATCCAACATTGCTTTAAGGAGCATAATTTGGTTCTATGGTTTGGGAAGGGGAAGGGGGAGGGGTAGTATAATTTCGTAACGCTTGGACCAATTTCGATGATTGTTTGTATGTGCCCCGATTGATACCGCGAGAAAAAGAATTTCGGTGGGATGGGATGGGTTGGCGGGGGGGAAGTGGTTGAACCTTACTTTTTAACGCGTGGACCAATTTGGATGGTTCTTTTCTGTTATACACTAAAAAGTCAAAAATAAAATAGTTTTAACAAAAAAAATTGAACCGATTCACAAAAAGCACTAAAAAGCTTAAAATAATTTTTAATTTTATATCTATTGCGACATTTGGAAGTCGGTGCAAATTAAACAAACAAAAGCGATTGTTGTAAATGTTTTCTTTGCAATCCCATAATTCGGAATGTTAACGATAGTGTTCAATTAAGGGGAGAAATACATACAAATGGTCGGAATTTTTTCCAACGCAACTACTCGACCAATCGAAATTTTTAGGGTATTTTTTGTACATTAGAAAGCATGAAAAATATGTTTTTAAATCGATAATAAGTGTTCATCAGCATCCTGCAGCCAATTGTAGCTGAAGGATGTCGAACTGCGGCAGCTGTAGCTATTTTTTTTTATTTGAAACAAAAAAATTAAAAAACCGTTACACTGAAATGAATATGAAAGTACGCTGTTGATAAACTAAAAAAAATTTAAAAAATTTAATATTGTAATAATGGCGGCACTCAGTGAAAAAAGATCGAATTTTCACTTAGCTTAATTTTTTATTGAATATGGAGGTTTATCGACGAGGGTTTGTAATTATGTGTCTAAAAACCTTTGATTGAAGTGATCGGATGAATAGTTTTTTTTATCGCTGCTGCAAATTTCGAAAATGCAATTTTGAGTAAATCGCGTTTAGTTTCGGCTAAAGAAAAATCAAATTCTCTGGTACCGTATAATGTTTTTAAGCCCTTATTTGCCCCTTTAAAGCCACAGTTTTTTGGCGGTCCATTCCATTTTTAAAACAAGAAAAACCTTATCCTTAAAAGTGACTTCAGCATTACAAATTGATGTGGACGCATTTAAAACTAGCGAGAAGTCGCTCTAAACATATTCTGTTTTATATGTCGCAGCTCAATGTGCAGAGGCATAAAGCATCGAACATCGGCAGGGCATATTCCATCGTATTGCTATAAAAAGCTTATGAACTTCACGGAAAAACTACATTAACCAAAAACAAAAATGGCGACAGAATGTTTTAAGGGCTGTGGTAAAGTAAACATGTGACGTTTACAGACCCTTGATTCCACTACCTATAGTTCAGTCAACAAAAGAAAAAGTAACAAATGCAACATGCAAATATCAACACGATAGCAAAGAAAGAAAGAAAGCAGAAAAAAATGGCCTAGTCAAGGTAACAGATTGCAAAGCAACTAGCAAGAAATATTCTGCTATTCTCGAAATGAACATCCTCTAAGTGTTACCTACGGACACTCGACTCGAGGTATATGCTCTACTGTGATGTTTTTTGAAAATATTTGCAAACATCACTTCGCATTGGAGCCATATTTTTCTAGTGTAACGGATGAACGCGAGAAAAGCATGGCAATTCACACACATGCATATCTGTACACGCAAACAGGCGCTCATGTGAACTCACCTTATAAATAAATGTGTAGGTACCTAATTGGAGGGACAGCTCTCAACCAGCGCCAGTATTGACCTGGAAACATCAATGTTCCCTGAAATGAGACTGTTATAAATGGAGTTTCTTAGGTCGTGTGCAATAATAAAGAAGCTGATAGATCTGGGCGATAAACGGAATAGATTGTATGGGAGGGGGTGGGGGGGGGGAATCTATCTCCTCCCCCACTAAGTTATAAGAATTTGAAATTAACCAGTCTTGCATTTTAACGCATATTGTCTACAGTTTTAGTGTTATAGACAATGGGCGCTATTGCGTTTTGTGTTCGACTCGACTAGCCAAGACGCACACTCTACTAAGAATTCAAATGAGGCCTTTTCTAGTCGAGTCGACTGACTGAAAATCAACACTTGCAATATCTCAGTTGACAAGGTAACACAATGGTGTTAAACGGAAATATTTTGAAATTTTGCCTCGTTTTTTTCAGGTTTAAAATGTAGCCAATGTATCCTATTTCAAAAGCAATTTAAAACACACAAAAATCTTTAACCAATCTCAACTTACATGCTAAAATTGTACAGCTTATACCTGTCATTTTGAGAAAAAATTCTATCTGCATCCTCAATTGTTGATCTTGAGTACGTTTCTGCCGCAATGGGCACTCCGTCATGTTTATTACACAGTCTTAACACCTTGTGTTACCTTATCAACTGAAATATTAATAATGTCTACTATATAACACTAAAACTGTAGAAAATATGCGTTAAAATGTAAAACTAGTTAATTTCGTCACAAAAAAATTTCAAACCCCTATAACTTTATGGGATGGAGATAGACTCCCTTCCCCTTCCCATTTTTGGTTTCTTGCCTAGATCTACCAATGCCTTACTTTACATGGCTCTTAGTGACATTCCAAATAACTGTAAAGCCAACGAGCTAGAGAGAATCAGCACTATTTTACTGGACTCATACTAGCCACATGCAAGCTAGATTATTAAAAAATATTCATAAAGATTGCTAACGATACTAACCTAATAATCTGTCAGATTTGGCCAACCTTCGACCTAAAGCGGTCTAATAAATGTGGTCGTTGCTGTCATCTCGGGTCGCTGCCTCAAGAACAGAAACGATAAAAGACTGGGTGCACCCTCAAATAACTTTTGTAGGAGTTGCCAAGTTAAGGAAAGGGAAACCACCTCTCATGAACAGTCAGGCGGCGACGGTGTCGCTGTTATATAAATAAGTTGGCAGAGCAGTACCATATATACATACTTATGCTGGGTTCCGGGGCATAGTGACATTCTAAGGAACTGTACAGTGCACGAACTCGCTAATCACGGTACTAGATTTGAGATCTAATCGGATAAAGCATCGTCGGGGAAGACTCTTGTGCACTACAATAGGTCTGTTCACGTACTTCTGCAGCTGAAAATTCCTGCATTTTCCTTCTTTATATGGTGGGGGTGCACTTGTCAAAAGTACGAAAACAGTTTAGACAATCAATTGGAAGCAGAATATATAATTTGCGAATTATGCCTTGGTATAATAAAGTGTTTAGTGGGTTGTGTTTATAAACCTCCAAACTCGAGCATTAATAATCTGTTAAGTGTTCTCAACCATCTTGCCCCACAGTATAGAGACATTATCATTGGTGGTGATTTTAATATTAATTTTTTGGGTTCTTCGGGTGATGTTAATAATATGAATATTGCATTATCATCTTTGGGGCTGCATCGTATAAATTCTGAGCCTACCCGCTTCTCTGATTACTCCTCTTCATTATTAGATATCTTTGTCTCATCTGATCCAGCTAAAATTCTTTTTAATAATCAAATATCACTTACAAATTTATCCGATCATGACATGATCATGCTAATATATGATATAAAATTAGACACCTCGCTTGAATCATATAGGTTTTCCTACTATAACTATAAGGCAGTAGATTTGGAGAGTCTACAGTATAATGCTGGGCTAGTTGCTTGGGATAATGTGTATAGGATGCATGATACTGATGATCAGGTTAGATTTATCAATAATGAAATCCTACGACTTCATGACGAATATGTACCGCTAGTGACAAGAACTGTTTTTGATCCTGTCCACCCATGGTTTACGGAAAAAATTCGACGACTAATTAATATGCGTAATAGAGCTTATGTTAGGTGGAAACGATATAGAATCATGATGTTGTGGGTTGAGTACCAGGAACTTAGAAATAAGACGACCTGTGCCATAAAACAAGCTAAACGTAGATATTTTTCTTCTTTTTTAAATCCGGAGTTGACTGATGGAAAGTTGTGGAAAAATTTAAGAAATATTGGCATTGTTCCTTCAAAGAACTTAAAAGAGAATCACGAAATCGACCCTGAGGAACTAAATAAGGATTTTCTGGCACATGTTACATCTTCGAATGGTATGAGTCTTGAGCATCTTTCATACATCTGTAATTCTAGGCCATCTTCCTGTTATGAACAATTCAGCTTTTTAAGAGTATCAAGTGCCGAAGTACTCGATGCTGTAAGAAGCATAAGATCCAACTCAACAGGTTATGATGCAGTAAACCCTAGATTTGTCAAAATGATATTACCATACCTTGTTTCTCCACTTACTCATTTCTTCAACACGTGCTTCATGACGTCTACCTTTCCATCTCCTTGGAAGTATTCCATTGTTATTCCCATACCAAAAAATTCTTCTGAATTTAGACCTATAAGTATCCTCAGTTACTTGTCAAAAATAATGGAAAAACTCATAGCTGGTCAGATATCCCATTATATATTGTGTCATGAATTACTTAACTCTGGGCAATCTGGATACCGAGCTGCACATAGCTGCACAACAGCATTGCTGAAGATTACTGAGGATATACGTGTTGAAATGGATAAAGATAATTTCTCCATTTTAACCTTACTAGATTTTTCGAAAGCTTTCGATACAGTAGACTACTGGATTCTCTGCAAAAAGCTTGTCAATAATTTTAACTTTTCATATTGTGCAACGAAATTAATCACAAACTACTTAAGGGATAGATACCAATCAGTTAAAAGTAATGGAATAATATCTACACCATTACAAGTGAACGCTGGTGTTCCGCAGGGTTCCATTCTTGGACCTCTACTATTCTCCCTATTCATTAATGATATATTCACTTGCAAGTCCATTCATTGCAAAGTCCATCTTTATGCAGATGATGTGCAGTTATACCTACACAGACCCATAGGACTTTGTGAAGATGCAGTTGCGTGTTTAAACTATGACTTAAAAGCTATAAATCAGTGGGCAACCAATAACAGATTACGTTTAAATCCTGATAAATCCAAATGTCTCGCTATATACAAATACATATGGAATAT
This sequence comes from Leptarthrus brevirostris, assembly GCA_964036015.1. NCBI lineage: Eukaryota > Metazoa > Arthropoda > Insecta > Diptera > Asilidae > Leptarthrus > Leptarthrus brevirostris. The sequence goes on along the minus strand of OZ038373.1, from coordinate 145,411,757 downwards.
TTCCACTCTCTCACCTGTTCTCTTAAATGGAGTTCCCTTGCCATTTGTGGAATCAGTTCGGAGCCTGGGTATAGTGTTAAATCGAACTCTATCATGGAATGATCACGTTGACAAGGTTATTGGAAGGATTTATTAAGACCTTCGTTCACTATGGATGACAAGTGAGTTCACACCAACTCCTACAAGGCTTTATCTGGTCAGATCACTTCTGCTGCCTATAATAACTTATGGATGTGAACTTTTCCCTAAACTTGATAGCGTGTCTTTCAGGAAGCTATCAGTTGCTTTTAATTCAACTATACGTTACATATATGGACTTCGTCGCTTCGATCATGTCTCACCATATTCTGCTTCTATTCTAGAATGTAAATTAACTATAGAGTGATTTAACTTTTGGCGAAAATTATTAAGTTTCGTAAACCGCTTTACCTGTACAATTGCTTAATTTTTGCACAATCAACTAGAAGTATAACCTTAATCCAGCCTACATTCTCTTGTCTAATAAGTGAGTGTCAGTTCTTCGTCGATTCCATTAGAATGTGGAATCAATTACCAGCTACACTAAGATTATCGCTTAGGTCGAATACGTTTACTGAATTTTCTTTCAAGTTATTTGAGTTTATGAAAACCAATGGATAAAACTATGTACTATATATATATTATGCAATCTATTTTACAACACTTAATTTTATTTATTAGTCATAAATTATAGGACTTTAAAATACTGTGAAATTTACTTAGCTTAAGAATATAATCATCTATTAAATGTATAATTTCAACTAAACTTGTACTAGTTAATAAGGTCAATGGTCTTGTAGTACAATGCTGAAGAATTAAATAAATAGTAGTAAATAGTAGTTTTCTGAAATTTCCTGAAAAAGTAGAAGAGTGCCAATAAACCTTCAAAAATACACAAATCAACTATTTGACATCTGCATCAGCCGGTGACAGTAAGAAAAAGTAAGGCAGTTTGAAGCTACTGCAAATTCCTGAACTTTCCTGTAGGTGGGGAAGCGATGACGTCAGCAAAAATCTGCGATCAAACTGAGTACGAAAATGACTTTCTGCAGTTTCCTGCGCAGGAATTATAATTCCTGCAGGTACGTGAACAGACCTAATCTTTGGCATAACTCTTGGATGACCAAACAGGGGAATATTAGATGGCAAATAGTACTACGTACTACACGACGGGGTATCTGTCTTAAGGGATCCAAGTGTCTAGTTTCTACGGATTGAATCAACTTAGACATCTTCATAGGGGTAATCACTGGTCACTGCCTTATTGGTAATTATGCGAAGAGATTAGAACTCTTCTCAAATGACTTCTGCAGAAACTGACTGGAATATAGGTGTCTATTTCTTGGATAGTCTTTCTGATCTCAAGACGATCAAAGTAAAAGATCTCGGGCGCTTCATCGACAGCTCTAAATGGTTTCACTATGGAGTTGTGGGGTATCTTGCTCCTGTGGCATCACATTCGAGGTTTAAATTTGTCATTTGAGGTTTTAAATTTTTTAATTTATCTCCAAAAAAATGTTTGAAAAATATAATCCCCAATTTCCCACTCCCTCATTACTGGGTTTTTAAAACCAAAAAATCAGAAATAATTCGTACTAATGAAAGGTTCGGTATTATAGGAAAATAAAACAAAGTTCCAGACATGGTGCGCACTTGATCGGAGTTTTTTTTACATATTTCTTCTTGGAATACATTCATTCAATAAAATACTGAAACCCTTTTGTCAACCTCGCTCGCCCGTATAGGCATAATTTTGCTTTAAACTTTACTATCTCAATACGGGGTTTAAAATCGTACTATGCCTTAAGGTTTTGTCTCGCCAATAATAATCTTACCTCACATTAATATCATGATTGTCAGGTGAGAAAACAGTTAAAAGTAAAGGTATAACCAATAACATCGCTTCAATTAACTGTTCTTCAACTTCACCTACATTTCTCTATAATTGCACAATTTCTCTATAGTTGATACCCCCCTTACTTCAATAGACGAGAAGTCCCCTTCCGCAACCCATCTGGCATCATTAATGCTGTTCGGTGCATGTAGCGAAATGTAATCAAATCGCATACCGCAGTGATAGTAGTTAGAGATGACGATCAAAGCGAATCTGGAAGTCTTCTGTGGTATTCTTTAGCTCTTTACGGTACTCCGGCCTTTCTCTGGGCAGCTGTGAAAGATTTCTTGGAAAAATTGCACAGAACCATGCACTCAAGCGAAATGTAAGTTACTCGCGGTCAATGCCTTCATCAGATGCATTTTCTAAGGTAATTCGCGGACGTTGTTCCCGTTTCGCCTACGAATGCGCTGAAGTTGCACATTAAGACGCACTTCTTCAGGTAATTCACTGGCAGGCTTACGACCGCATTATAAAACCGGGCTGGACGGCGCGAGAAGAACTTCTTACTCAATCATAGTGGCTTGGCTTAACAGGAGATTTGGGATTGTGTCGCTATTCGCCACTCTAGCTTGGCTACTGAATACAACAGCTTTGGAAGCCATATTGGACACCAAAAGTACATGACCGATTTAGAATGGTTCACTATTCTAACGGTAACTATAATCGCGCGCACATATACCTGCATTTTAATGCTTCTCGTGAGCTTAGTGAATACCTAAGGACAAAAATTGCTACTTATCTATGGGTTACTGGCGCACTCAAAGCTTGTAGCTCTTAGGCTTATATGCATACCTACTTGTATGCGGGATTAGTAACCACTTTTCGTGGCTCAAGTTAATTTGATAAATGCAGCCCGTGCACCCAACTTTCTTCCCGTGCACCGAAAGGTTGCACTTCTTAAATTGATACCCTGCAGAATTTACAGTTGCGACTAAGCATGCGCCCATGTCTATTTTTCTAACTTGCTTGTTCGCAGGCCGATTCTTCACTTTTCCAGACCTGTTTATGGCGGAGATGATTGGCGATTTGCTTTGAAGTTTCAGTATCTAACTGTATTTTAGTTTAAATTATGTTCTTGGAATTATTTTCCTCGGAAAATAGGACAATCAGCCAACAGTCGGGAAGACTTTTACTCGAATAATTTATAACTAAAACACGAAGCAGGAAATAGTTAGAATTGCAAATGTTTTTGAGAAATTCTATCTTCTGTTAGGATCAGTCAGCGTTTAGCGAATTAAATCTTTCTAGTTCACCGATAAACTTATTCTGGTTAAGAGATAATATTTTTATTTCTAACAAATTTGGTTCGTAATATATGATTAAGTACTGGCTTGGTTATAGGCCGTACCAATCTCAAATCTTCTAAAATTACACTACATTTTATTATACCGTGCAGTACACAGGCATACACCGCAGCTTAACAGTGAGCTAAACTTGTATCTAAAACAAATTTTAGTGAAGCCTCGCTCCCCACTAAATACATATGTAAATACCTATCTGTCGGAATTCAAATTCTGTCCTAATTGCAATTAAAGCATTTTGTACTGGCAGTGGCGGATCCTAAGACGATTCTTGAGTAGAGGGGGGGGGGGGGAGGGGGGTGTGAATTTACTTCAACTCTGGCTTTCGGGTTTTTCTTATTTTCGCAGTTGTAAAGTAGGATGAGATGGACTTACCTTTAAGATTGCTAGATTGTGTACAGAACACAAGTTAAAACATGGGTTTTAAGCGAAATTAGCTACTGTCAAACAAGCAAGTCGAACCTCAATTTTTGTTGTCAACACACGTTCGGAAAACCTTCGTGAAATTTTACCACACACGAAAAAAGCCAGTCAAATATAAATAACATTGTTACTTAACATACCATGTTAGATGTACCTGATTATAGAGTTTATTTTCGGAAATAAGGTGCCACTGCACAGAAAATGTATTGATAAAAAAGGTGCTTTCGCCCGACCTGAAACAAGTGAGATAACTGAGAATTCTCAGTTGTCTCTCTCAGCTGTCGCGAAACCGTCTCAGTTCATTTTGAGCCACAAACAAATTGCATACACATATTGAGCAACTGAGCAAGTGAGACTGGTTTTTAACGTCTCAGTTAAAGAATATTAACTATTACCGGTGAATTTTTTAAAAGTTTGGTAACTGCTATTTGCGTCAACGGCCTTTGATAGGATCGATCATGTAATCTTGGTATATAAGCTGTTCCTTCTCGGTTTTCCTTCTTGTTTCGTTGATTGGTTGTCGTCTTGCGTGACAGGTCGTACACAGCGTGTCTTGTTTCGTGGAGTCCTTTCCAACCTAATACTTGTCACCTCGGCGGTGCCTCAAGGTAGTATACTTGGGGCACTCCTGGTTGTCGTATATATCAACGATGTTTCGCTTCTTTTGTCCAGTAGTAAAATTCTCTGTTATGCTGATGATACTAAGATTCTCCGCACGGTTTCTCATGACTTAGATGTTAATCTCCTGAACTCAGATTTAGCGGTGTTTAGCGACTGGTGCCTGCGTAACCGCCTTAAATGCGAGCAAGTGCACCGTTATGACCTTTTCTCGTAGAAGACATCCTGTCCTCTCTTTCTTTCGAGGACCATATTGACTCTATTGTTTGTAGGGCTAACTCGATGCTGGGCTTCATCAAGAGATGGTCTAAGGAACTTGATGATCCCTACCTGACCAAGCTTCTATACTGTACCTTCGTCAGACCTAATTTGGAATACGCTAGTCCTGTATGGTCCCCTTACTTGGCCGTTCACATCGACCGCATCGAGGCGGTACAGTGCAGATTCCTTAGGTTTGCCTTACGTGGGCTTCCCTGGAATGATCATTGGGTGCTTCCCTCTTATGCCGATCGTCTGGGATTCATTTCGTTGGACTCTCTAGAAATTAGGCGCAATATTTCGAAAATAGTATTTATGTTCGATCTTTTGCAGGGAACTATTAATTCACCGGAATTACTGGAAGCTGTTAATTTTGTTATACCTCAACGCACCTTGAGGAATCACGACTTCCTATTCGTCCCAGGCCACCGTACTCTTTACGGCATGCACGAGCCCGTCACGTCGATGTCCCGCCTCTTCAATCAACACTTCGGTAGTTTCGACTTGGACATATCTAGGCAGAATTTGAAGTGTCTGCTAAGACAGTGCCTTGGCTGATCTGGTATTCCTTGTCTGGATGTCCGACTGTTACATTTTGCAGTAGTTTTCTATTCTTTATTTTTGAATTTTATATATATTGTAGTAATCTATGTATTTGATGAATCTGTAATGAATAAATAGTATCCTTAGCAAACAAAATGCAATATTATTTTCTAAATTTCAAATTGGAAAAGCTCGTTACATTAACAGGTGTACAAATTGACATTTCTTGAACTGAGTTACCTGAGACGGTTGCTCAAAGTTTCGTCTCAGTTGAACAACGGAGACGTGTCGCGTGAAGTTCGATGTAACGTCGCCACAAGTCGAGTCGGTTCTTAATATTATTCCGCGTCTATTTAAATTTAGCACTTCTAGAAAACGGTCCAACCAGATTATATAGGCTAAATAAGACAATTTTGATAGGATAACGTCAAATTTGTATAGTGTTTTTGTTAAGTAAAAAGTGCTGATGTTGTCTTTGATATTTTCCTAGCACATATCATTTTTTTTTCGATATTGTCGAAATTTCTGGGTTCTGAGGTTCTCGAGAGATCGATCGTTTATGTGAGCTACTAAGTAATATAAGTGCACAAGACGACTTAGACAGTACGCCAGAGTCAGCGCTGAGGTCAAAACGTGTATTTAGCCTTATCGAATAACAGATGTCGTAGGGGAACTTAGCAAAGCGCTACCCCTAGTATGGCAATTGTCATTAGTGAAAAATAGTAGCATGGCAACTCGGATAGAATATCAAATGCCAACACGAAATAAACATTTGACATTGTTTTCTTCTACATAGTGTTTAAACCGAAAGATATTGTGCAAAGAAATTTACTTTTATTTTTAAAGACGTTTTTAATTCTTTGCTATGGCATTCTTCCTTAATATGGGAGGCCTGAGTGGAAACCCTTTTTCAACACCAGTCAGACAAGGAATTGAGGAAGCTACAGATGCTTGCTTAGCGTCTGAAAACAGGATTTTAAATATTGAACTATGCGATCCAATAAATGTAACATCCGTTTGAAGATTCTCTTAAAAATTATGTTGATTTTAGTAAATTTGTTTATACTGAGTAATATATACCGTACGTTCCTAATAAGAGTAGTTAAAGGGTTAACAAATACATTGTAAAAATGACCCTATTGCTTGAACTGATTTTTTCAGAAGCCTTGCTTAAAAATGTTAACTACTAAAGGCAATGTAATACACAGCAAGCCCGACATGAAAATAGGTTATGGAAAATGTTAAGATATTCACTTAAAAATGAACTCAATGTAAAAACCTGGTCGGTTCAAACCGAGGATCTCATCTAAAATACACTTTGCTCCTCTTAATTTTTATTTTAATTTTATTTTTAATAATAAACACAAAATCCCAATTTTCAAATCAATAAACCGCTTAAAATTAATTTTCGAATATCTTGCAAAGATCTTTGACTTCGCTATAAAATTGGCGCCACAACAATTCTGGTTTAACGACCTACCACTCCCGAAATTTATTATAAGAAAAATTCCAGCAGATGATAGAAAGTCAACTACCTAAACTCACTATACCTACACGTACCTATTTAAACTGACATTGAGCCCGGCCGTTGCCACAAAACATTAAAGAAACCAAAAGTCGCAAAATGTTCGCATACGTTGAAACTGAGAACTTCGTCTCGATATCTTTCCGAGTATACCTGAAGGACCCAAATTAAAAAACAAAACAAAATCAAAAGGTAACGAGCAAATTATTACTAATGCCGAAAAAACGCTTCCGACCGCAGCTTATTCTTCATTAGCACCTTAATTCTATCGACCGTTGAACTCTTATGCAGGTATCTGTCAAGGTTGAGTATATTTAAGGCTAAGAATAGGTGAACCAGGCAACTTAGCACAGAGGTGAATAACACCTGCAGGTCTTTGCAATCTTTTGCGTTTCACTTTTAACAACGAATTCCGGAAAGAAATTCGACACCAAAATCAAGAGACTTAGTTAGTGTGAGCCACTGTGGTGTTCTTCTTATTATATCACGGTTCACGGTGACGATACTGCGATTTAACGACAAAATTATTATGGCAGTATTGGGTTCATTCAACTCTGCCGTTACTGGCACGAAGATCTTGTGCAGAAGTTTCCTTCTGTTTCACAATTCTAATTTTTATTTGGCGTTAAGAAAACTATTTTCGTGGCCTTTTTTAGCGACTAAGAATATCAGATACAATCTCTTTCTTCAATTAAGAATTTAAAAAGACTGAGATTTGAAGAACGAGTGAATTATTTTGATTTACTTGGGCCTAAGTTTGTTTCTAAAGCAATTTGTACCTTTAAGGAGGATGAGTTTTAGTTTCGAAGATACTAAAGAGGGAACATTATAATTAACAGTTGTATTATTTGTTCACAATCTATAAACTCATAATTTTAAAATAATAATTTTTTACTATGTTGCATTTTGCTTAAAGGAGGCGGGTAAAGTTCCTAGTAATTTTCGCCCATCATAGTCATGAAAATGCAAAATTTTTATTAAAGCCATTTTATTTTATTTACTTTAAATTGGTAAGAAAAAAAAATAGCAAGTCATATGAAGAAAACCATCAAACTTGGCATGTTTCTTGAATTTTTGCCATTTTCGACGTTTTTTTGATCTTTTTTTTTTTTAAAAAATTGTAGGCGCTTTAAGCACCACAATATTGTGTAGTCTCTCGAATATTAGAATTAATAATCTTATAAACTAACATTTATTTATTGTAGTGTATAAAGCGCCTACTATTTTCTTTTTAAATGGCTAAATGATTTTGTGAGAATTTAACCCAAAAATTTGTTTGGAATTTGTTTTCGTCTGACCTTTTAAAGCTAATTGATTTTATACATATGTCTCAAGTACAGAAATTTCAAAAACATGGGACTATTCGGCTCGAACGACCAATCTAGACTTACTCATAATTTGATCGAGGTGCCGGATTCAAAAAAGTTCAAATAGATTTTCAAAAAATATCACAGTCGGAGTTCAATAAAGTTCATATGTGTATATGTATAATAAAATTAAAGAAAATTCAAAGTAAACTTTTTTAAAAAAACTGGAGCGAGACGTGAGAAATATAAAATGATTTCTCAACCCGATCAGCGTTTCTGATAAAGAAAAACTAAACTCCTTTGGCTCTTCCTCAGCAGCAGCACCAAAGGGTTAACTTTTCTTTAGCTGCTGGACGAAACCAAAAACTAGATGGAATTCCAGAACACAATCAAATTCTGTTTACTTACACTGTCAAAAAATTCAAAATAAACTTTTTTCAGAAACGCTGATCGGGTTGAGAAATTATTTTATATTTCGCACGTCGCTCGAGTTTTTTTAAAAAAAGTTTACTTTGAACTTTGTTGACAAATTCACTCGGGTCAATCGTACATTCATGCATATTTTGTGTATATTTTTAAATTAAAGATTATAAAATACATATGCATAAATAATAATTTGAAAAGTTTAAAAATTAATAATCCACAATATACACTCCTGTGAAAAAATATAAGCTCAAACATAAATGTTCGATTTTTTTGGAAAGATAAATAAACTTTAATGGTTGGCTTGCATCCCGAAATGGTGCCCGCCCACACCAACTCAGATACATTTCTTTAGTGGCTTCATTCCTTTAAAAGGAAAAAGGGATCAGCATTTCTGAAAAAAGAACAATTTTACCTGTGAAAAAGTATAAACTCAGCCCTCTATTCGACGGGACGCACAGTTGCAAAGTGTACCTAGGTGTGATAATTGTTCATTTAATTACAGTACAGCCAGTTTAAGTGATAATAAAGTGACTTTTGTTATTTTTGGATTCAATTTAAAGTTCTAAATATGCCTCGTGGGAAACAGTTAACGGAAATTGAAAAAAAAGGAATAATTGATTTGAAAAATCGTGGAATGACGCAGAGACAAATTGCTAATGAAATAATTCGTTCTCAAGGAGTGGTAAAAAATGTTCTACAAGCTGGGATTGAAAATTACGGAAAAACGAGGCGATCTGGGAGACCAAAAAAAATTGCGCCGACGGTAAAACGAGCTGTTTTACGTGAAATTTCAACATCAGGAGCTTTTTCATCGCAAATGGTTCGACGTTTTAATTTGGACTGCGATTCAAGTCTTATCAGGAAGTGGGCAGCAGCTTCGGGCAACTTAAAATATCGAAAGTGTTTGAGTAAACCTGCACTCAAAAAACGGCATAAGGAAGCACGTCTTAAATTCGCCGAAACACACATCCAACACAGCGAAATGTGGCGTCATGTGATCTTTAGTGATGAGAAGAAATTCAAACTGGACGGTCCCGACGGCTACAAGTACTATTGGCATGATCTCAGGAAAGAAAGGACAATCATGTCACGTAGACCTTTAGGAGGAAGAGGAGTTATGGTGTGGGCAGCTTTTATCGGAAATCTTAAAACAGAAATTGCCTTTATTTCTGGTAAAATTAATGCAAAACAATACCAAGAAGTGTTAGAGGAGCATCTTGTTCCCTTAATTATATTAACTGGGGACAAAGATGTTATATTTCAGCAAGACAATACTCCTATCCATACAGCACGGAGTACAAAAACTTGGTTTCAAGAACACGGAATTAAACTTTTAGACTGGCCAGCTCTAAGTCCAGACATAAACCCCATAGAAAACCTGTGGGGCATCCTGGCAAGGGCGGTTTATGATCAGGAAAAGAAAGAAATCCAAAATGTAGAACAACTTAAACAAAGAATTGTTGAAGCATTGGAAAATATACAGGAAGATACTTTAAACAACCTTATTTCCATTCTACCATGAAGATTGTTGGGAATTATACGAAATAACGGAAAAAACATTTCATATTAAATAAATTGTTAATTAAAAACAAATGTTGAGTTTATACTTTTTCACAGGTAAAATTGTCCTTTTTTCAGAAATTCTGATCCCCTTTTTCCTTTTAAAATGAATTAAGCCACTAAAGAAGTGTACCTGAGTTGGTGTGGGCGGGCACCATTTCGGGGTGCAAGCCAACCATTAAAGTTTCTTTATCATTCCAAAAAAATCGAAAATTTATGTTTGAGTTTATATTATTTTCACAGGAGTGTATGTGTAAATTAATATTAAAGATGGGTTCCAAAATTAGTCAATATTTTCTAGCGAAGACATATTTATTAATTCTATTAGATGAAATTGAAAGACAAAATTAAACTTCTGTGCAATGAAATTTTTTTTACAGTTTTGTCTGCCCGTTTGTCTGTCTGTACGTCACAGCCTTTGCTTGACTTTTGGCAATGAACTGGAGAGAAGTTCAATTGTTGCAATTGAAGACAAATTTATAGAGATGGGCGATACTGTATCGATATTTTTCTTTCAATACTTCGAGGTTTTGTAATCGATACTATCAGCCCCCGATACTACTGATCCTCGATACTTTTCTTTACTTCGGAGACGAAGTTGGATCAATTCATTGAGCCGCACGACCACCATGCCATGGGTCCCGGGTTCGAGGTCTCTCCGTGAGCTTTTATTAAGAAATTAAAATAATCTACTCCATCTCTGGGCTGTTGTCTAGCTCGCAGCAATGCGAAAACAAGACTCAAGTTTCCTCACTTCCCTTACCCTAATTCCCTCCCGGCCAAAACCATGCGAACGCATCAAAGGGTTGTCCCCTAGGATTTGGGCACATCGTATAAAAAAAAAAACTCGAAGCATTGACAGCCCAGCACACTACGTCTTATTAATTGGTGTATCGGTCCAATCTCAAGTCGTGTGGCAGTATGCAAAAGCTAAAAATAGTTTTCTATTGAAATAAATATTTATTGTTCTTTATTTCATCTGCTTTTTTAGTTGTTCTTGCGAAATTTCAAATTATTCAGTTGCTAAAAAGATATATGAAATCACCCGCTGAGATGCGTTTTCATTTGAAAAAAATTAATCATAAACCAATAAGATAATAATTGTAATTTCTATGCAATTTCTACACCATATATAATTTTTTTTTAATTTTTTATCCATATGGTTCCAATACTTTTCAGTATCGATACTTCTTCAACGGTATATTTGTATCTAAGTACCTAAGGATATATTGCAATGCCAAGTATCGATACTTTTCGATTCGGTTCCCATCTCTACAAATTTATGCGTTTAATATTTTGAATAAAATACTTTCACCAATGATATATTTTCCGGATATTCAAGTAAAAGAATAATCACCGTTTTGTAAAATGGTGGGGGTGAGATTTTAACCCGAACCCTCTCTCCCGTAGATCCATCACTCGATGTAAGGGTTATTTTTACCCGGCTGCGCGTATCGGACTGTGTAGGATTGTTTCTTCCCTAGTAGCGTCCAAACGGCGATTTTTAAAATTTCGAGAACAAAAATTTCGGCAAAAAAATCTCGACCGCACAATATCTATTATATTGAAAGGGTCGACACTAAGTAAAAATTATATTTTCAGAGACTCCGAAAATATAATATTTACTTAGCTTTCGCCTTCTCATTTAAATATATACATACGTTATACAGGGTGATTTTTCTTGTGGTACCCGAAGTTTTTTTTTCAAAAAAAGTGAATCAAATGCAATAGATTCTTTAAATTTTGTTTATTTTCGGTAAATTTGAACCTTTACAATTTGTTCAGTCACTTTTTGAAAATAATATCTGCCAAGTGGTTGCTACCAGAAGCCACACACAAATCAGCCTTTTTTTCAACGTTTTGCATCAATTTTTGAAGCGTTTCTGGTGTAATTTGGGCGATTTCCTGGCGAATATTGTCTTTAAGTTGTGCGAGGGTATCAGGTTTGTTGGCATAAACCTTGCTCTTCAAATACCCCCCACAAGAAAAAGTCAGGCGCAATCAAATCCGGTGATCGTGGCCAGTGGCCAGTCATAATCGCCATTTTTCGAAATCAATCGTTGTGGGAACATTGACCTAAGTAACTCCATTGTTTCAAGAGCGGTGTGGCATGTTGCGCAGTCTTGCTGGAACGAAAAGTCCACCATTTCATTTTCAGCCAGCTTATTTGCCAAAAAATCGCGTATCATTGCCCGATATCGCACTTCATTCACCGTTACTCTCTCACCATCTTTATTTTCAAAAAAGTATGGGCCAATGACTCTTTCCGAGCATACACCGCACCATACAGTAACTTTTGGTGAATGTAAAGGCTCCTCAAAGATCAATTGTGGATTTTTACGGCCCCAATTACGAACATCGACGTCGAATTGCTTCGGTGTTGGCACATTTCAACCGCGATATTTACCTCTATACGCACGTTGCGTTAGAGTAACCGAGGATTTATTTGGAAAGTTAAATTTAACAATTTCAGCGCGTTCTTTTGGTGTATAGTGCTCCATGGTAAATTATTAAATTGTACTGGAATGACGTTTCCAACGCGGGTTGTCACATGTCGATCTGACATCTAACTGTCGAGTTGTACATATTTAACATCGGGTATCACAAAAAAAAATCACCCTGTACAAGACTTTGGCTTCAACACAAAAAATATATAGTAATTTCACTGTGCCTTATATACAATGTAACAGCTCAGTTTTAACGGGAATAATTTTTTTGTTTACAATTTTGCTCGTTTAATCCCAGCACTTCTTATCGGTAGTATTCAACAAGAGTACTTCTACACGCGTGTTTTTTGAAATTTTCAAGAATCTAAAAGCATTGGAAATTATTTCAGTTCATACGAACAAGAAACGTGAAAAATTAATAATTGAAGGTTTATCGAATGGCCCATTAATGAAATTAAGTAAAATTTTAATTATTTTTTCTTATTGCTACCCAATCACAAGAGTATTGGAAGACTTGCAAATTGACGGGCTGAGAGTAAAAGTGACCTATTTATAAGCTTCGGGCAAAAGTGGCTTAGAAAATGTTCCGCGCAAAAACGCATCGCGTGAAGCTCCGGTCAACATCAAATCGTAGAAAATTTCCGGGCAAAAACGACATAACTTGAAAAAGTAATGCAAAGTTAATGCAGTTAAGTAATGGACTACTTTGGTCTAACTGTGCCGTTTTAGGCAGCTACTCTAACCTAACCTAACCTTACTTCGTTAAACAAACACAAACTCTGAAAGCTCCTATACAGGGAGTTATTGCAAAATTCGAATTTTTAATATAAGCAATTAAAAAATTTGCAATCAAAAAAATGTTTATTAAGTGATGACTTCGAAATGGAAACGTAAAGTCGAACATGATAACTGTGCTATCAATATGTACTCTGCAATTTATATTTGGTTTTTAAAAGTTGTTTTTGTATGACCTTCTCCCCCCCCCAAACATGCTGCGTACATCCATGCTTGAAACCAGGATTTACTTGCCTTGGGGTTCTGGCTTGGTGCTCCATCCTATTGAATTATAGACATCCGCCTAAGTGCCAACACTAACGTGGAATTTAGACTCGTTGTTTTCACAGTTTAAATATAATAACGACTATTTAATATTAATTTTAACTAATTAGCTAACTTTAATACCTCTAGCTTCTTAAAATGTCTCTCAGAAATTTTTCAGTATTTGCTTTTATAAATATTATGTGCTTTTCAGTGAACCCGATAATACAAAAATTGTAAAAGAAATTGCACGTGCCACAATACTTTTGTTGTTCGGCGGTAATTTTCTGTGCAAGAATATAAAAAATTAAATTAATAATTAAGGTCCGAAAGATATCAATAAATGGAAGGTTATCAGCATCTGCATTCGGAGTCATATCCCAAGTGAATTAGGACTTTAATAACTTATCGAAATTTAGGTCTGCTTAGTGTTTGTCTTGTCTAGAAAAGGTGGAAGAACTGGGTAAGAAGTTCTCTAAAACAAGTAACAGCATTCAGAATCATGGCGTATTGGGAGCAATATGGTTGTAGACTTTGAAGAGTTAACGTAGTTTAGGTACATGTTTACGAAATAGTTTTTGTCTTAGCTAGAAAAAAGCGAAGTATTTGATGAAATATTTTCGGAAATTTTATTTAAAAGCAAAATTATTCGACGGGCTGAGAGTAAAAGTGACCTATTTATAAGGTTTGGGCAAAAGTGGCTTAGAAAATGTTCCGCGCAAAAACAAATCGCGTGAAAATCCGTCGACACGGAAAATGGTATAGTTTGGAGGGAATAGTTCGTTGTCGAGAATTCCTGGTGTTAGATTGGTTTCAGTTAAGGCAAAGATATCGTGCGGGAATTTGTGGGAGTTAAGAAAAATATTGGATGTTTTTGTACGAAGTCCTCTTACGTTCTGGTAATAGACCGACAAGCTGTTGGGGAGAGGATCTTGATCGGAAACCGCGGGTGCAATAGAGGGGAAGTCAGAAATAGGAAAATCAGGGGGGTTAGGAACGAAAGTAGTTTAAGGAGTCGTTACGACTTTTTTGAAGATGGGAAATACGGCGAGAACTGACGTACGCAGCATTGGTGGATAGATCTTCTGAAACTTTATGGGAAGGTATATTGAATGATTCATGGTATTTAGTGAAAAGTTGGAGTAACACTGATGGGTCTGTGGGCAGGCCTTCTTGTTGTATACTTAACATGACGTTGGTGCTGGTTTTACCTTCAACACAGACGGAGTTCGGTTTGTCGTGGAGATAGGCTAGAAATAGACGTACGTTGTCATAAATGCGACGGTCCCGTAAACGGGACAAGAGGTATCGTCCATCGCTAGAATCAGCAGAGCGCAAAGTCAATTTAACTGTAGGTGGGAGAAGGGGATCGATAAATGAATGATGTTCGGATAAAGAAGTTTTGGCTAGCGGAATGGGCGGGATAACGGAGGTAGAATTTGTTTGAGACGGGGCGACAGTGTAGGAGGATGACGGCGTGGAATTAGGTGGGCATGCGGAGGAAGTAGCGGGTGCAAGGTTTGGCGTATATAGAGAAGAGGTGGGACAGACGGAAATCGGAGAAGAGGTGGTGGAGTGGTCGGAAGAAGTTGGCTTGAGGTTAGGAGGGCATGCGGAAGAAGTTGGGAGTGCATGGTTAGGTGGGTTCGCTGGACATACGGAACTCAAAACAGTATTGGTTGGAACTCCCACCATTACAGGGTACAGTCACATCCAAAAGTGGAAAAAATTGTTTTCGATTACCTAAAGTTCAGCATTGCCAAAATTTTTCCGAAATTTATGTAATAAGTACACCCCTTTTTTAATTTTTACTAGATTGGCCATCTTATTACCTTTCCAAAAAGGCGCAACATATCCACGTAGAGAAAATATGTAGAAATTTATACGTAGAAATCCTATCGGAGAATATTATAAAAACCAACAAATTAAAAAAATTAAACTCAAATTAATTCTAAAATGCTTTTTATTGAATTTAGAGAAATAATTAAAATGAATCTTGATAAGTAACAAAAGCCGTTCAAAATGTCCACCGGCATTGGTTGCATGCCAACAAGAGGAGGGGGGGGGATAGTTAAACTTTTTTTGCTTTTTTTTATTTATAGTACAACTCTTCAAGAGTATCTAGTTAAAATTTGAGGTCGATTGGAACAAAACTGCCGGTTACAGTGCCTCAGGTCTCCCTCCATTCAATACATCCCATATACAAAAGAACAGTGTTAAAACTTTAAACGCGTTTTTCTCAGATTTAGTTTTTCAAAGTCGGTGATCACTGTAACTCAAAAACTACTCATCCGATCCTTCTCTAATTTTGCACACCTCTTTTATACATAAATTACGAGGTAACAACGTCGAAATTTTGAATTTGTTATTATTATAATTAATTTTACAACAACAAATTCGCCGATTTTTATCAATAACTTTTCATAAATTTAAAAAATTTAAAAATCAATAAAATAAAACTCATACACTAACGAAATCTTTTTGGTTTTTTGTCAACATATTTTCCAGTAATGAGTTATGATAATCACCGTAAGGTATCTTTCTTTTCCAAAGTATCTTTTTATTTCCTGTCTGTCGCGCTTTTCACAATATTTTTACCCAAAAATTTAAGAGAAGATTCTTGAAATTTTGTACTATTAGGCTCTTAACTTCAAAATAAATTTATATTTACCATATTTTTTGTTTCTTTATTTAAACATTTTTTTTAAATGTTGAAAATTAACCCCATGATGTAATCTACATGATATATAACCTCGGTAACTATAATAACTTCCTATTTTGGTTTACATACAGAGATTTTCGGGCAATCAACGTTGAGCAACTCATTTCACATGCAGAAACGGTTGACTGAGAGCATATCTACTTATTTGGCAGTGCAGATAATCAGATTGAGTATTTTGATAATCGGGTGGAATATCTTTTTGATACACATGTTCCAGTAAGGACTAAGTCTAGCCCCGTTGTACCCTGTACCCTGGCTTACTGCCGATATACTCTCTTAAATTCACCAACGCAACAAAGCATACAAATATTGGAAACGTTTTAAAATCCCTGAAATGTGACACAGCTATCGTGTTTTGAGAAACAGAGTTACTATGAAAGTTCGAAAATCCAAGGCGTCGTTTTATAAATCTAAACTTGACATCTGGCTTCCAGCCAAACTGCTTTGGAATAATTTGAGGAGTATTGGAATTGGTAAACGTAACAAATCCACCATTGATGAAATTTTAAGACACCTTTTAATCTCTGCGGTGATCCTTGCGAATCTATAACCGCCGGTAACTTTTCTTTTGTTAATGTTAATGTGGAACAGGTTGCCAGCGGTATTCTCTCCATCAAATCTAAAGCTGCTGGCCTTGAAAATATTCACCAAGATTTCATTAAAGTTATCCTGCCCATCGTTTTACGATATATTATGCATATTTTTAATTCTATTATAACAACTTCCGCCTTTCCTTCTAAGTGGAAATTGGCTAAAGTTATTCCAGTTCGTAAAACCTCTCGGTCTACCACACCTGAATACAGACCGATATCTCTTCTACCATTTTTGTCAAAGGCCTTTGAGCAGATACTTTCCTTACAAATCAACGAACACCTAAAGGCTTACTCTATGTTGATTGACTTTCAATCTGGTTTCCGCGCTCAGCACAGCTGTATCACGGCCTTGCTTAAAATAACCGATGACATTCGCTGTAGTATTTCCTTGGAACTGATCACTGTCCTTGAATTGCTTGACTTCTCAAAACCATTTGATAATATTGACCATTATCTCTTAATAGACAAACTTTGTCGTAAGTTCGGCTTTACCAGATGTGCCAGTAGGCTTATTTGGTCCTACTTAAGGGGGAGATCTCAATGTGTTGTGTGTGGTGATTCTGTGTCCGAGCTGCTTCCTGTTCCCAGTGGCGTGCCGCAGGGGTCGATACTTGGACCTTTGCTTTTTGTGTGTTTTATTATGGTTGTTAAAAATTTTAAGAATCATATTTATGCCGATGACGTTCAAATATACCTATCCCGTCCTCTAGGGCTTGTTGATGACCTAGTAGATAGATTATGTGAGGACCTTACAGCAATATTAGGTTGGGCTGAGAGAAACAAACTTGTATTAAATGCGTCGAAATCAAACACAAGCGGGACTTTGATAGTTCTTGCTTACCTCCCATAGTTATTGATAATATGGTCATCCCTTACATGAAAGTTGTTAAAGATCTGGGAATTCTGATCAATATCGAGTTATCTTGGAATAGTCACATTGACAGTCTTGTTTCAAAAATTTATGGAACCCTACACAAACTGTCTTTATCGGCTCATTTTATACCTCGCGAAACACTAACTATATTTTGTAAAGACACTTATTGCACCCCTTCTAACTTATGGAAGTGAGATTTTTAGCAAGACGTATTCCGTATCCTTTAGGAAGTTACACGTCGCTCACAATTCCTCTGTACGATATATATTTGATCTTCGGAGACATGATCACCTTTCCCAGCATGTCAACTCTATTTTCGGTTGCTCTCTTAAGACTTATTTTCAATATCGCTCGATATGTTTTTTAAATAATCTTCTTATTACCCGATTTCCCGGTTACCTCAGTGACACGGTTGTTTCTCTGCGATCATCTAGAAATCTTTCGATAATGACTCCGCATTTTAATTGTATTACTACTGAGAGACAATTTGTGTTCAGGCGATTAGAATGTGGAATGCGCTACCGCTAAATATTAAAAGGTCATACAACAGCAGCAGGTTAAAAGACATTTTGTTTTCTTATCTCTTACATGAACTTGAATAGATGAATAAGCTCTTTTACTTTTTCTTTTTATTTTCACCTCACTATATTCTACAACATTCTTGTTTAATTGAATTATTTTATATCTTTGTTATTTACATTCTTTCTTACTTATTTTTTATTTTTATTTTTATAATAATGTTACTCTTATTCGTCTACACTTCGAAAAGATTTGTATCTTAATTGTGTAAGGTCTGAAATATAATAAATGAAAATGAAAAAAAAACACTGTAACTAGACTTAGAACTTAAACTCGTTACAATTGATAACATTTACCTAGAGTAAACGGTTTTGAACGCATAAAACCGTAATGATGTATTTCCGAATTATGCTCAACTTTACGAACTGAGAAAACTGCTTATTTATTTAGAACGCAAATATATAAACTAAATAAATGACTTTAAGAGTATATATGTAATTTGGAATTACTTTTTAGAATACAAACTACTGAGAAGTAAAAGTAACATAAAGATTTATAGAAGATTTCACTTAATTTCTTAGCTTGCACGAAATAAAATTTTTCTCAAAAATTAATTAAAACTATAAAGATATTAAAAATAGAAGTGCCTTTTTATTAAGATTGCGGTTACTCTTGCTATCTCTTGAAACAATCACTTAAGATCCTTTATGCATTTCAAATACCGTTTGATATTACGGAAGTAAAGAGATTTAGCTTTTACATTTTCGTACTTATGCATCTCAGTAAGAAGTTCAGAATGCACCGCAGCATATACTTCCAAAGAAATCTCCTTCGCTGAAAGCCGCTTAGAAAAACTGTTTATTAGTTTGCCGGCATTTACTACCACGTCTTTTGCTCCAGTAAAATAATTTTCGTATTTAGAAATTTTTTCAGTTGAGCACACCTCAAATTTTATTTTAGATACGGTGAAGTTCTTCACTGATGCTGATATTAAATCATGCATACTGTTTGTGACTAAACCATTATTTATACTTTTTTCATATATATAATTCTTAGTATCTATGCCTTTCTGGAGAATACCTGTCGCCTCTACAAGAATAACTTTTACAAAATCCTCCAATTTTTTAACATCATTGTGCATAGAACGTATGAGTAACCTATATTTATCCAAATCATTCAATATTGCCATGCTCACAGTTTTTAGGTGTTCAGTCGGTTGACGCAGCTTTTGAATTATGTGTATAGATATTATAATTTCCTGCAATGCAGCTATAGAATATCTCCCAAAATCATGAACCTGACTTTCTTCCTGATTTAGATATTCCAGCATAAAATTTGCTTCTATTTCGAATTTATCTAAGATCATTATTTTATTAACAATAACGTCAGCTAATTCGTCTTCAGGTGAATACTCTATTTGCTCATCTAAGAATAGAAAACTGATTTGTAAAATATCTTTTTATTTAATAGAAAATATACATTCACAAGTGCCGTCTGTGGTAAAAACATCTTTGGCAGCATCCAGATTTTTACCTGTTGAATTTCAGAATATTTTGAGCATATAATATGATATCTTAAGTTAAAAATAATGTAAATAAGCACTATAATGGCGACGACGAATTTATTCAGGTTTGGTGCAATCTGTTAACAAATCATTGAACTAAATATGGACAAGGAGAAGCCAAGTATCGTCTTGAATAACAATCGTCGCAATTTGTATAATTTTGTTCGTGAAATTTTCCGAGTTGAGCTAGACTGTATAAATACGAAAGGTACAATAAATTGTGATTTGGATAAATGAATTGTAAGCTATAGTGCGTGTAATAACTTTAAGACCATTGGGAAAACCTACACCTAGGACAAAGAATATATTACAATTTAATTAAATAAAATTGTTATCAATATATTGGGAAAATAAGAATGTTGAGTAATATTTTTTCCGCGATTTGATTAAATTAAATCATTTTGTAACTACATCATCTGTTATTCGCTGTGGTAAAACTTTAAGGCCATCAAATATAGCATGAATGAACATATAAAAAACACAAGTAAGAACCAATAAGGAAGTCACTCTGTTTCGTTTCGTTTTGAGAAACATTATTTGCAAACAAGATACAATACCTAAAAACCAGCGGTAACCGAAGGTGAACGCGGAATAACTCAAGCTCTTTCGTCCGAAGGCTTTTTTACTCGTTAGATCGCGTTCAAAATAAAGACTGTCTCAGAAAGTGCTACACTGTTTTCAAATTTCCAAAGCAGAAAAAATAACAAGTTTTACTTTATATAGCATTTTCGGATTAAATGAAACCATTTTCAGATTAAAAGAAATCATTTTCACATTGATCGAAACTATTTCGAAATTAAATGAAACCTCATAGAATAAAATATGAAATTAATGTTTTTGTACGTTGTTATATTCATTAAAAAGGTACATTAAATTTTATAGTACAGTATATCGTTTAAAAAATTTAATTTTTCAGTACTTAATTGCTCATTGAACCGTTGCGTTCTGTAATTATTAGATGACAGGCTTGTAGAAAAAATGACGTATCTACAAGGTCCGAGCAAAAATGGCTTAGAAAATGTTCCCCGCAAAAACGAACCGCGTGAGATTGCGGGTAAAAGCGAATTAATTACAAAAAGTAATGCGAAGTTAATGCAGTTTAGTAGTTAATTCGTTTTTGCCCGGAATCTCACGCGGTTCGTTTTTGCGCTGAACATTTTCCAAACCACTCTTGCTCAGAGCTTGTAGCAACGAGATTTCTACTCTCAGACTGTCAGATGAAATGCAAATGCAACTGATAACTTTTCATTTCAGCCTTAGCGGACTAGCAAATAAGTGTCATATAAGTTTTTCAATTTAAAGTTACTAATAAAATGAGTGGTGAAGATTTTATTGGCAACCTAGCTAGGAGACTTCTAGCTTAAGCCATAGTGAAGTGGTCCATTAAGGTAATCTGGAGCAATTGAATTCAAATCGTGGGGAAAGAAGAAAACAATATCTGAAGCTGCTCGAATTACGTCGATAAATATATATTCGGCCAAAACTATATTATCGCGGTATAAAAAGAGTGATAACGCTTTAATAGAAGGCAAACGCGGCGGTAATCGTGCGAATAAGTTGACACCAGATTTTCAGTGGTTGGCGGGAACTAAAAATTGCATTAAAATTGGATAGAATGGATAAGCAACGAACAATACAGTTGTGACAAAATTACGCCAGAGAGTTTACACAGGTTCCACAACAAAAGGGAATAATTAATTTTTATGGATGATTGTGGCTTTAATCTTCATCATCGGAGATCACAAGCCGTAAATTTTTTTTACGATGTGGCCAAATCCTATGGGACAATCTTTTGATGCGTTAGCATGGCTTTTGCCGGAAGGGAATTAGGGTAAGGGAAGTAAGAAAAATTGAAAGTCTTGTTTTTGCATTGCTGCGAGCTAAATAAAAGCTCGCGAGGAGACCTGATCTCGAACCCGGGACCCATGCCATCGTGGTTGTGCGGCTCAACGAATTTATCCAACCCCGTCTCTACTTACGGCAGGTACAAGAGCACGCATTGTTGTACCCACTGTAAGAGGACGGTACGAAAATTAATCGCCGCTATGACTAATGGAGGTATCGTCCACCAAAAGATATTTTGCATTGATACCGTGAATGCCGATTGCTTCAAATTAATTTTTCCGTGACCTTTTTGAAAAAATTGATAACATGCCGCAATTATAGAATCCATAAATCAGGATATGGTTCGTGATAGCGGATGTTGTTTAAAATTTTAACCAATGCCGAACTCTATAGAAAGAGCATTTCCCAAAATAAAGTTGACCGCCCGATCAACATTACGCGACGTTAGCACCGAACATAATGTTGTCGATGTAATTGATCAAAGTGTTCAGCAACTAAATCAAAATGATTGTTAAATTCCCACAAGCTGCAGATCGCCAACCGCTTCACTAATGACAGCAAGGTAAATACAAATCAGCACCGTTATTTCTAGAATTTACTAATTTCATCTAATTGTAGAACACAACGGTTTAATAAGCAATTAGTGAGAATTGCTTGGCTACAAAATACATGGACTAAAATATTTATTAAATTTTTTAAACGATACACTGTACTATAAAATTTAATGTACCTTTTTAATAAATATAACAACGTACAAAAACATTAATTTCATATTTTATTCACTGAGGTTTCATTTAATTCGGAAATGGTTTCATTCAGTTCAAGAATAGTTTCGTTTAATCCAAAAATGTAGAAAATTAAATAATGTATTCTTACAATATTTTTTAATCTTTCCTAATAAATGTTCTTATCTTTCGTTTTACCGAAGCCATTAATTTTTGCAGAGTACTGTCCTCGAAGTGGTACTTTTACCTTCACTTCGTAGATTTTTAGAACATATATGTGCTGCAGGTGTGATCGGCATCTGAACCTAGCAAGGAGTTCGGAAGTGGGGAAAGATTTGAGTTACTGCCCCCTTATCCAAGTGTTTTGTTTTTTTTTCTAAGTGTCAAACTTATAACTTTGTTCATGAAAGTTTTTTTTAAAACCACGAATTTATCGAGGCGAAAAGACTAAAGAATTATTAATTGTAGACTAATAAGTGTAAAAATACTTAGTGATATTGTATTCTTTTGTTGTGTATCTCTCTCTAGTTCCCGCACCCTATGCGGAACGTAGGGCGGAATAACAACTTCACCCGATTCGAGGCAACGATTGCAAGTGGACCTACAATTTAAAGTAGGTTCCGAACCACTTACATTTTCTCTGTAACCACCATGGCCCTTTTATCGTAATCAGGTGTGAGCTGAATACGAACATGGGTCGTCGTCGATGGGATTCGAAACTGGGCCCTCCGGATTGGTAGGCCGACATGTTATCACTTGCTTCACCGACAACTCATGTTGTGTATAAGTCTACCAAAAATCACAAATTTAGTGATAAAGTGTAAGCACACACAGAATTGCTGCAAAAATATTCGCCGCAGAACTCCTAAATTACTCAGTTTATATTAAGCGACAGTCGTTTATAAAATTTCACTACTTCATTGTCTCCTAGAGCTTTGCTTACAATTTTAATCTAAACAAATTAATGTGCCCCCTAATTTCCACGGTTGTCCTGCGAATAATTTTTCAGAAGGGCAGCACAATATTTAGATTAAATTAGATCTTTCTGCAGACTTTTGTTTAAATGTCGGAGACGGAAATGAATCAATTCATTAAGCGGTACGACCAACAAACCATGGATCCCGGGTTCGAGACCAGATGACCCGTGAGCTTTTATTAAGAAATTAAAATAATCCACTCCTCCTCTGGGTTGTTGTCTAGCTCGCAGCAATGCAAAAAAACAAGACTCAAGCTTCCTCATTTCCCTTACTCTAATTCCCTTCCGGCCAAAACCATGCTAACGTATCAAAGGGCTGTCCCCTAGGATTTGGCCACATCGTATAAAAAAAAAGTTATTTAATTGTACCTACATAACAACGAAGTGAAGTAGTCTATTCTATTTTAATATGTTTAAAATTATTAATAAGATATTTAACCATTTTAAATTAATATAATTTAAAATTTTCTAACAGACCTAAAGCCGACTACAAAAAATGTCAAATTTGACTACTGTCATGGACTAAAAATACCTAAAAAGCCCTCACTACTGCAGAAATAAAGATACCGATGTTTTCCTGACTTACTATTACTCATGTTTAGCTTTATGTTCTAACTCTAAGCGTAGAATTTTTTTACGATAGTCGTAAAACGTTCAATAGGGCGAAGCTGTGGCACATGTGGTTGATTAATACATTTCTGAACTAACTTTATTTTGTTCCCTTAATAAGTAATAACTTATTTTCCTTGTGGCATAGTGACTTGTGGCTACATCTGACCAAAAAAAGTTAGGTAGATTATGCGATTTAATAAAGGACATCAAACCTTTTTTAACCGACTTCCCAAAAACATAGAGGTTCTAAGTTCGACGTGTATTTTTTTTTGGTTCCTTTTTCGTTGTATAGACTAGAAGACACTAAAAAGTGAAAAATAAAATAGTTTAAAAAAAAAGTCGAACTAACTTCACAGAAAGCGCTAAAAAGCATAAAATAATTTTTAATTTTATATATATTACGATATTTTGAAGTCGGTGCAAATTAGAATTTTTCTGAAATATATCAACCTGTTGCAATCCCTGATCTCGATCTTCCAGCGTATATTTGCTTCTAGTTCTAATGACTGTAAGCTAATTTTTATATTGACAATCTCTTAAGCAAATGTGGTGTTTTCGGCTTAAAATTCAAAAGCACTTAGATCCGAGGTACTTGTAGCAATAATAGTAGCAACAATGTCACAAAGAATGCAAAAAATGTCATCAAAAGTACCTGATTTAACAGGAGCTGTTCTACAAGTAAGTTGAAGTTCCTCATCTCTTTCCTCTTCCTTTTTCTGATCTAAAAATAGAAAACTGATTTGTCAAATATATCCTTATTAAGTAAAAATATGTTGTTAACATGCGTACATTCACAAAAGTCATCCAGAGCAGGCTCGGCCAGATCAAGTCCTTTACCTGCTGATGTTCAGAATATTTTGAGCATATAATTTGATATCTTAAGTTAAAAATAATGTAATGGCGACGACGAATTTGTTCAAGAATAGCGCCATCTTTTAGCAAATCGTTGAACTAATTTGGAAAAGCGGAACGCCACTCATCTTGGGGATATATAAGGTCGTGAAATTTCTGGAGTTCAGTTAGGCTATATACATAAGCCGGAGCAGTAAATTATGGATCATTAGTAATTACAATTTTGTATGCGAACGAGAGCTAGTGTTGAACGCGAAAAAGTATAATTGTGATTTTGAACAGTAAGTTGTTGACTAGTTGTGTGGTTGCAGTATTAATCATTAAAACATTTACTTATACTTATTACATTTAAAAGGTTTAGTGATTTTGGGTTACGTTCGTGTTTTGAAGTTACTTGTTACAAACGTTATAGAGTAGGCCTGAACAAGTTTGTTTACTTGAAATTTTGTATAAATACCGAATTAAATTGTTTAGCCGTTCAGTTTGAGTTCAGCCTTAAGTCAATATGTATCTCCGATTTGAAAATAATAAATTATATTAAAACTAATTATTCCAAATTTATTTATTTTTATTTTCAAAAGGCAACCAGTATACCTATATCCTTTTTTATATAATAAATATTTGGGTCCGTCGAACGGTTGAGAGGTTGACGGCATTAAGCCGAAAATAGGAAGTCTTCGTTGAAGCACATTTGATCAAGTCCTCTTCAGAGGAAAAATTAAATGAGCCTTTACAGATAAAGACTAGTCCAGTTTGGTCTCCGTTTTACGGATCTCGCATTAAACGTATTAAATCCGTACAGCGTAGATTTATGAGATTGGCCCTTCGTGCTCTGTCCTGGAGTGACCCTCTTATTTTGCCTTCTTATGATGAGCGGTTGGGACTGCTACAACTTGCTACTCTCGAGAAGCGTCGCTGGGTTGCTGATATAAGTTTTCTATACCAGCTTCTGCAGGAAAATATTGACAGTGCGGAAATTTCTTCTAAAATATTACCTAGAAAACTGTCATATTCCCTTCGAAACCGCTCTAGCTCACAGATGGCTTTCTCGCATACTAGTTACGGTATGTTCGAACCAGTTAACTGCATGTGTAGGTTTGCTAACGATGTTGGTGATGTTTTCAGCACTAACGTGGACAAGGTAACATTGAGGAGGAGCCTCTACAACTTGTAACCATCCTGTTGTACTCACTCGTTTTTGTAAGGCTTTTGTAAGATTTTTGTATGTTGGTTTGTGTATGTTATGTATTAGCTTGGCTTAAGCTTTCTCTGTTGCCTGTGCACCCCTGATTGTTGTGTTTGGGTGCGTTTTGGCTTTTGGATTGCTGATGCTTCTTTTGCATGTTGGTGTGGGAGCCTCATTCAGCTCAATATTTTGTTATATTCTGGTGGATAGGTCAATGGTTCCTGGCTTTTGCCTGTGAAGTGCGCCTTCTGAGTAAGAAGGGTTAATTCTAATAATTAATTAAATAAGTATCACCAAGCCACTGAGACATTGCAACAACTGATCCCCATCAGTTCATAAATCACTGACTAAGAACTTACTCCGATCCGTATCCAGCCTTTCTTAATAGTTAATCCTTCCTCCCTTTACATAGATCTCTTTACCTACTTCTTGCTCCAGAATCATCAGACATGAAGAATAAGCTGCTGGTGCTATCTCTTTTATTAGGTTGAACTCTTACTAGTTCAAATGGGGCAGAATTTTGCAACCGCAATTTAACAATTCGTGATCGATAGTTAAAAATATTGAGGCTTGTTGCCTCGATTTATTTATCTCGGTGCCTTTCTTCTCCACGGATCCTCTCCATTTGTTGCACGGTCAACAAATTACGCGTTTTCCTTGGGTCTTGGCTTGTAAGTCTATGTAGGTCTTTATTGGTAATGCCATGTTAAGACAGATCACTTTCCATGCTAAACAGCCATCCAACAGAACAGATTTTACGTTCTATTCGAAGATCCGGAGTTTTGTAGCAATATTGTTATTGCGATATATCTTAGCAACTATGAGACTCTGTTTTCGACATAGCAGAATTTACCCACTTATTCTATTTACTGCTCTTCAAGATAAATTTTGTGTTGTCTACTGGAGTGCAAATTTGGTCTTATGGGCATTGATCTTGCCCAGAGCTTCGGACATTAGAGCCACATGATTCTTTTTGCTGGACCGAAGGCATATATCGTCGGCACAGTCTAAGTGAGTAAAGTGGTTAAAAAGTTTCCATCTAATCTCTCGCGATAGGTGGTCATCTAGGGCGCTGTACAATACGTCAATAACGACGAACATGAAAATCAAAGGTGACAATATGCATCCTTGTCTCACTCCGTTCAGCACTCGGAAGGGCTCTGAGAGTTTTTCCTTGTGTAAGACATGACATTGGGCTCCTTTACGATGGTGATAATTTTTTTCTGGGATGCATCTGTAAAGCTGCCCATATATTCTCGCGATCAACGCTATCAAACGCCTCCACAAAATCGGCGAACATTAGATTTAAAGGGGACCTCCATTCGGCGGATTGTTCGATGATAATTCGGAGGGTGTTGATGTGATCGCTGCAGGAGAAACCCTCACGAAAGTCTGCCTGTTTATCATTTAGAGTACCCTCGACAGTTTGTTTGATTCGCATTAAGATTATTTTTGCCATAAATTTGGAGACTGCAGTTAAAAGGCAAATACCGCCCAATTGCTATAACTCCCTTTTCAGAATCTTCACAATTACGCCTGTTTTCCATTCAGAGGGATAGGTGTTGATTTCACGCCACTCCTGAATTAACGGAAGAACAATATCAGCCGCAGCAATGGGATTCGCTTTATGTAGTTCCTCTGGTATTACATCAATCCCTGAGGCCTTACAGAGGTTTGTCCACTTAATTTTTAATTAGTACATTATGTGCTTTATTAATGAAAAAGTTTGTAGACAGTACTTTAAGGTGTTTTCAATTTGCTTCTCACAAAAAAAATAGTGTCCCAGGTTTGAATCCCGTCGATGGCGATAAATGATTATTTCGTGTTGACAACAGATAGATATTATTAAAAAGCCATTGGGTTGCAGAAAATATGTCGGTGGTTCGGAAACAACCTTAAATTCATCCTACAATTACAATCGTTGTCTCGAATCGGGTGAAGTATTTTTCCGCCCCATGACCCACAAAGGGGTTACGGGAACAAGAGAGAGAGCATATTATGTAAAGTGGTTTTTTTCAGGAACGGGAATGATGTTATTTTGATATTTAATAAATTGGTATTTAATAGGGATCCCACTTCGCGATTGTATATACGTCCAATTTCCTCAATTTATTTCCCTGTTTTTTGTTTTCAGTGGCCATAGAGTAGACATTATTAAACTAATTGGTGTCGGATTCATATCTTAGGAGCAATATGAGGAATAAAGCGATCCATGGCAAACCATAAGGCGTTGAAAATATATTCGGTATTATGGTTAATGTCTCTTTAAAAAAAGCCATCAGCTCTCTGAGTTATATACTTAGTCCAGCCCAATCATCATTTTTATAATACCACATTAATCTTTTGGTGGAATTTTGACCAGTGGTTATCACAGATGAGGTGAAAAATTGGGCGATAATAAGACAATAGTCTGAACTTCCAAAGGAAACAGTGATGGAAACCGACAACATGTCGGGCAAAATGGCGTCCATTGCAAATTATTGCACAGACCTTGTATTCTCTAGACCGTGAATGGAGTTTAAATTTAATTCCGACTTAATTAAATTCTGGATCAGTAGAAGTGAACTCAGGGAGATGTAATAAAATAGTTTTTAAAAAAAAAGTTGAACCGACTTCACAAAAAGCGCTAAAAAGAATAAAATAATTTTTAATTTTATATCTATTACGACATTTTGAAGTCGGTGCAAATCAAACAAACCGAACAACTACAACACAAATATTTAATCCTTATTTCTTATGATCCCGTTAGCTGAAACGTATTATATATTATTTTCAATTGTGGTTATGTAGTTGTTTTATTTGTTTAATTTGCACCGACTTCAAAATGTCGTAATAGATATAAAATTAAAAATTATTTAATGCTTTTAAGCGCTTTTTGTGAAGTCAGTTCAACTTTTTTTTTTAAAAACTATTTTATTTTACACTTTTTAGTGTCTTCTACTCTATACAACGAAGAACGAACCATCCAAATCGGTCCACACGTTAGACGTTTGTTTTAACCCCCTACCCCACTCCCATTCCACTAAACTGTTTTTCTCATGGAATCAATCAAGGAACATACCCTACCGAACAGAAAAGGAATCATCGAAATCGGTTCACGCGTTACGAAGTTACTACCCCTCCCCCTCCCCCACCAACACCATAGGACCAAATTATTCTCCTATTAGCAATGGGGGATCACACTCTATACAACAGCAAAAGAACCATCCAAATCGATTCAGGCTTTACAAAGTTAGGTTCCACCCCCCTTCTCCCACCCCCACCCCAGCAACATTTTTTTTCTCGTAGTATCAACCAAGGATCATATTCTACCCAATAGAAAAAGAATTATCCAAATCGGTCTACGCGTTACGAAGTTAGACTACCCCTTTCCCCCACCCACACCTTTTAACATAGGGCCACATTATTCCCCTATTAGCAATACGGGATCATACTCTATACAACAGAAAAAGAACCATCGAAATCGGACCACGCGTTACAAAGTTAGGTTTCACCCCCCACCCCCACCCTCCACCACCATCCCTCCAACATATTTTCACCTGGTATCACCCACTCTACTCTACCCAACAGAAAAAGAGTTATCCAAATCGGTCCACGTGTTACAAAGTTAGACTACCTCTCCCCCCTCCCCCCACCATAGGCCAATTTTTTTTCTCCTATTAGCAATGGGGAATCATAGTGTGTACAACAAAAAAAGAACCATCCAAATCGGACCACGCGTTACAAAGTTAGGTTTCACCCAGACCCCCCACCCCCACCCTACCAAAAATTTTTTTGACATGGTACCAATCGGTGAACATACTTTACCCAACAAAAAAAGAATTCATCAAAATCAGTCGACGCGTTACGAAGTTATGCCCGGTCAGACATAAAAAAAAAAAAAAATAAAAATACGCGTCGAACTTAGAACCTCTTTGTTTTTGGGAAGTCGGTTAAAAAGGGCTCGCGCATCATTTCTAATGTAAACTGCGCTTTCCTCTTGTCTGTAGTGTGCCCATTTTGACCCGTAAGTATAAAATGCGAATATAAAACTTGATCAATATTTTCAGTTTGGACTTGTTGAAGCTAAACTTAAACATGGTCGCATGTTTATAAACGTCGTTGAATGTTAAGGACGCCTAAAAACCGCGAAATGCCGACTTAAATAATCTAAGATTGTCAGCGTTTGATCTGTATTTTACACTTCCTAAATGTTACTATCGATTGTGGGTTATCTAGACCAATTTCTGATTTAAACGAGGATCTGCGCCAAGTGAATTAAGAGATATTATAAGCATTCACACATTATCTTTACAGTTCGCTTTAACCATTTTTTAAGCAGAATCGTATAACCCTAACTAATCCAGACACACAATTTTGTGGCTTTCCGTCTGGAAATGAAATAACAAACTGTCTTCTTAAAATTACGCGAAACATTGAGATATCGTATCTGTTTAGCTTCCCCTTTATAAAAATTTAATCAAGATATTACAGATTTTTCTTACCTATTATTAAGTTTTCAAATATTTGACCGTATCCAGGCTGCAGCGCGGTCAATCCTGGAAATAAAAATAAGATACAAATATTAAAATAATGTAAAAACTATTTTCAGTAAAGATCAGCGGAACACATACATTTTTTTCATAAAAGTACTTTTTGCTGTGGAAAACACCGTTTCAACTGATTATTTTTTCGAAAAAATTAATGAGCAGCATGAAACTTAAACATGTTTATACAGGCATGGATTTATAAAGTACATTTCTAAAAGGCCTACTACATGAAAGTATTAGCACAACAGCTGTGGGCAAGATTTGCAATTGTTGTTGTAATAACTAAGTTTATAACAGAGCAGCAAGTAGATCAGAACCAAAAAAATTTATGATAAGGTATCTAAAAAATGCACTTCAGGTGCAAGTTTTCTTGGACGAGTAATTATAATTAAACAACGGCGGTGATATGATCACCTTTTTGAAATTTGACCGTGTGCAGATATGTATATTTTACATTGGTCTACATAGTATATATCTTTGACGTAAACCTTGCGATTGAAAAGTCTTACTGTTAATCTCTCTCTCTCTCGCTCACACTCCCTGCTTTCTTTAACCCCTTGTGGAGCATAGAGCGTCTACTACACCGACTCTCCATCTTAATCCCTTGTAGAACATAGAGCATCTACTACACAAATTCTATATCTGTGCCGGTTTCGCACCAACGCCTTCAACTATGGCCACGATTTGTTGATCTGGTTCCCTTCCTTCTTTACGGATATCCTCCATGTGTTACGCGATTTTCAAACAATAAAAAATAATTACGGATCTTACAACGGATTTTGAGTGAAACACGGAATTTATACGGATTTATACAAAAATTCTGCGGAAAAAACGGATCTTTTTTTATTGTCATCATTTTCAATTACGTTTTCCTTACAAACTTTTTAAATTTTCTGGTATCGGCAGAAAGATAATTTTATCTTCTTTAGACTGCAGGATTTAAAATAAGATGAAACATATAGACTGTTTACGATTCTCAATACACGACATCGACAACACTACGAGATTTGGTGTTGCTGGGATGGGCGATGCCGATGGCTTTATATCGATGTATAATGTTTATAGTCATGGATAATGGTTATATTCACGTTTATAGTCATTAACTGTGTTTATGATTGTCGTGAACCAAGGGCAAATTTATTGTCAGAGATAATTTAAGAACACTATGTTTAGAACTACGAAAAAGTGTTTCATTTAGATCGCAGATTTATTGTCATTAGTATGGCAGTTTTTTCAATTTCGAAATACTCACTTTTTTCTTTTCGAATATCTTGTCAATTATCGTAAAACCAATTTTAGTCTACGAGTTTTTTAGCCAAATAGAGCAACAATAGGAAACAACGAATTTTTATGGAATTTTTCCCTCCTCAGGAATCCGTAGTCTACGGATTTTCGAAAAAATCACCTGGTTTCGTGCTAGTTCTAATGTAGATCCCGTTGTCCGATGTTGTTTGGCTCGTTTCTTAGTATGTATTTCACCTGCGGATATTGGTGTCTATTCCGTGTTGGCCTATAACTCCGTTTTGGTTTTCGTTGGTAATGATCTCTGGCCAATGGATGTTAAGGGTGAGCTAGAGACAGCGGTTGACAAAGCTTGAAGCTTGGATTATATTTGACAGATAACTTTCCAAGTTGATCTGTCGTACAACAAAACATATTTTACGTTTGATTCGAAGATCCGGAGATCTGTGCATCTGGAGTTGTTGCGAGTGCGCCAAATCTCAGCAAGAATATTAAATGCAACTCAAGTAGTATTGATGCGAGCCCGTATATCAGCTTGAACTCCGCCGTCTGCTACAACTAAACATTCGAGATGGCAAAATTTAACCTCTTGCTATATTTACTGCTCTTCAGTTTTGTCTCCTGGAGTCTAAGAAATACAAATTGCTCTTGCAATTTTTAGAAAAAAAATTTAATTAAACAAATAAAACGACCGCTTGTTCGATACAATCGATATTTTTATTCAATACTTTATGTTTAAAAGATTATAAAATATAACAAAGTTGTCGCGACAAGAAAAAGCGACTAAATTCTACCGCGGATTAAAACTAACTCCCTTATCGAAAATTCTACCTGAGCTAAATTCTTACTTATTTTACAGGTAATGAGGAAAATTGCAGTGTAATGGGTTTTATTACACTTTAACTTGATCTAGCGAATTTATTTTGTGGGACAGGAAATGTTAACGTTGCGTCTGGGAATATTGCCACAAACAATTCTTGTGAATTGTTTGTTGGACAGGAAGTTGGGTTGCGCGTGTTATGGATAGGATAATTTGGGGTCATTGGGCGAAATGCACTTTATGATTTTATTTAATTATATTATATTTCTATTTATTATAACTTCTAAGCTCATAAGTTTGGTTTTAGTAGCGTGGACCTTAAAACCTGCTCTGCTTACTTCTCCGCTCAGGGCTTCGGCCATTAGGGCTACATGACCCTGTTTGCCAGATAGGATAGATACAGCGTTAGAATAATATATGTGCGTAAGGTGGTTAAAACGTTTCCTTCTAATCTCTCTCTAGTGCGCTGCACAATATGTCATGAATGACAATACACTTCGGGCCGATCTAAGCTATAATGCCATTCACAGTTCATTCTCGGTCCTATCTCGGTCTGGTAAAATATGAATGTGTGCATCTATACTATCCGTAACAGTCAAATTCCCCTCGAATCCTTAGATTAGACTTTACCAGACAGAGAACGAACTGTGAACGGCATTATAGTGTGGATCGGCACTTACTGTTAATACAGTCTATATATGATTGCATCAAGAGCACATACGAGAGACATTCGTCGGAGCCTATATATGTGCGAATGGGCCACTGTAAGATAGATCGCACTATAGGCGCTATAAGATAGATCGCACTATGAAAGCTATATTTATTTTTTGATTTTATGTTAACCATAAAAGCCTTTTCATATCTTTACAGTGAAAATTTTGGTTCAGAATGTGTTAACAAAATAAATTTTAAATCTCTTTAGTCAGTCTGTAAACTTCGGTTGATTTGGAATAGTATTAAATACAAATACTTTGGAAACTAAATAAAATAAATATTTAACCAAATATCCATAATACTGTACTAGTTCAACGGAAAAATTTGAGCGCCAACTCTTAACATCACTGGATCACTTCATTTTTCGAGGTATAAATATTTAGTTGCTGAAGTATGTGCCTCTGTCGAAGCATAATCATTACGATAGCACTAACCCAAATATTTCTTTCTTCTTGGGTCTCTTGAAACGTCTGCATAACTTTAGCAAATTGAGACACAACAAATTGCAGCGAACATTACCTACAAAAAGTAGACTCCTAGAGTTTACACCATCGAGTTATGCATGAAACGAGCCAAAAAACTAGTACACACGCCTGAAACGATCATGAAATTTAAAACTTGCAAATCATTGCAACTTATTCTGCAATGATAACAAAAGTCACTTAATTCACCTCTTCATATCTGCATAATTAAAAAACTAAAACAAGAAATGCGTGAAATGCAGTTTGCGGCAAGTTAAACTTGTGTTGGTGTCCAGGACCGTGCGCAGGATTAGCTCCTGGTAGGGGGGGGGGGAGGGGTTATCTAATTTCATTAAAAAAATAAAGGAGCTATGCAAAGAGAGGGGGGTTACACCCCCTGCGCTCGGGCCTGTTGGTGTCACCTAAGAAATAAAATTAAGAACAGTTTATGATAAATTGTCTTTTTACCCGACTTCCCAAAACGAGAAGTTCGATAACTTAACTTCACGCAGGGACTTATTTTGATGATTATTTTTTGTTAGGTACAGTATGTTCTCGGATTGGTATCCTGTCAAAAATATTGTTGGTGGAATAGCAGCGGGTGATTAGGATGATTGTGAATGAATTGAGTATATTTTGTATCTGGCCAAAATTTT
Organism: Leptarthrus brevirostris; assembly: GCA_964036015.1. Lineage (NCBI taxonomy): Eukaryota > Metazoa > Arthropoda > Insecta > Diptera > Asilidae > Leptarthrus > Leptarthrus brevirostris. Next base: position 145,377,506 of record OZ038373.1, on the reverse strand, counting down.
AGTTGGATAATTTGATGATTTTGTTTCTGTTGTATAGAAATCGTTTCCTCATTTGGACTTGGATTATTACACCTTCCTGTTCCAAAAGAACGCTCCACCTTAAAAAGAAGTAGCGGGGTGCAGGTATTACCCTTCTCCCTTAACGAAGAAACGTGCAACACATCATCTTTAGTAGGGGGCATAAGCAGTACGCTTCACCTAAAAAGTAACATCCTATATCTACGTAAAAGTGAATTTCCTAGCCAAAAGATAACAAGAGACATTAGATGGCATTCTTAAAATTAAAAATAATTATAACAAAAGAACCAGAAAAGCGAAAAAACATACTTACTTGCACAATAGACTCAATCGCTTAGAATGTCTTTGGTGTCAATTCAGTAACAGACATATAAAAATTTTCAAACAAAAATAAACCTTTACCGACCAATCTTATTTGACTAAAAACTTCCTTATAGAAGCGGAGATAGCTTAAAATTAAAACTAACACTTTTTAGTAGAGTCAAAATCTTATGAGATCCCCAGGGAATCGAATGTAATTGACAGCGATCCAGCTAAATTGCTTCATATCCAAGTAGAAATGATTAAATTATTAAACAGATCACTACTTTACTTTCTACTAAAACTGACTCAAGCAAGGCGCAATCAACCTTATAGTAGGAATACAAAGTAAATGCAATCCAAATATATTTGAATAAAATCCTACTTTAACATACATCCACAATTGCCAATCCTGACGCGATATTTCATGATATCACTCAGTTGACTTATTTAAAAAACCGAAGATTCATTCGAAGAAATAGCAATATTAATACAGCAAAAACTAAATAATCTAAAACGATCAGATGAAGATATAAAATACTCAGTACTGGTATACTCAAAATTCGAAGGAAGCTTGGAGTTCGTTTTGGGATATATTCCTTTCCTACAAAAAAATTTTAAATTGTGTGACGCAGAAAAAGTGAAATATTGAAAAACTCACTTGTCTAAGGAAGAAGCAAGTAATTAATTGTGCTTCTCACAATTTTAGATGCAAATTACGATACTACTTAGAAATTATTGAACGATAGGTACGCTCGATAGGTACTGCTCAGCTAAAATTGGAGCAAGAATGATCTCGTGAAATTTGAAAGCTCCATGATACTACGAAAAAGTGCTTACATGCATTATCTAGTTTGGGAATCGAAACAAGTAACTGGTTGCCAATAGTTGCCCACATTATTCTCCCAAAAATAGGTTCTGAAAGCCATAAATTATATGAACAAAATCTATACATACCTAAATAGAGAATTACCTACATTCCAGGAATTATTTCTATTATTAGAAACCCTACAAGACTCAAGAAAATAATCGCAAACGCGATCTTTTCGTTTCTACAAATCGCTGGAACACAGTAAATATATCATATCATACCACGGCCTCAAAACCCCTAAAATGCTCTTACTGCCAGCAGGCACATAAGATATACAAATGTGGATAATATTCAAGAGAGGAAACAATACATTTAAAATAAACAAGGTCTGTCAATGATATTTTTTTTAGTCGGAATACCTGTAATATCTGCCATCGAAAACACCACACCACACCTTTGTTGAAAAACCCAAAACATCTATAGCTCAATCAGCTACTTGAGTAAGTGATAACGTGTCGGCCTACCAATCCGGAGTCCTTAACGGACTAGAGGAGTTTGCCAGCCTGGAGCTGAAGAACCCAACCAGGTTTCTCAATAGAAGCAGCCCGTTTAACTAAGCACTGCATGGCGGTGCTAAATCGATCCAGGTGAGGTTCGTTCGTATCAAGGTCTACGAGAGGTCGACTAAGTTATTATCGGTGGCCGCCAACTAACCTACCGTTTTACCACCGAACCTAGAAATGATGCAGCATGTTCCGTACTAGCTTCCTACGAGAAAAGTGATTCGAATTCGGTACCATCTCAGCTAAAGGTTTCAGCAATATCTGTTTTTTTTTTGGTTTGCTAAGTCCTTAAAAGTTTCAGTTGCAGTTCTTTATTAGCACCAATGAAATTTGTCGAATAGTCGCTATACGACTAGCTATACGCTATACAAATAACGCCACACTTGCCTTTAAGGACCTACTGTCGTGATATCTTAAAGCTGTGATTACAAGAATGCGGCGTAAATGATATAACCCTACTTATCGTGTCCTGACTGATCATTTTCGTAATTTAATATCGCTGGCATAGGACCACAAATTAAAACAATGAAATTACGAAGAAGTCTGTTACGAATACAAACACAATTTTTGACTGTAGTTGCTTATTTGATTACGACTACGCGGTATCCAGAAACTTGTTGGAATGTGTTGCTGCTTCAGTTGGATATCACCGTGAAGTGTCCTTTTATTAGGATTGGCAATGATGCTAAAATCTAGATGGTTATCAGTTAGAACAATTAGGGTTTGTTTTTCTGCATATGACAACATAAACGTTCGCCAACACATGCAAATCTGTGGTTGCCTAGGAAAGGTTTTAAAGCACTATTGTTTCGGTCGAAACATTCATCATTTTTCTTTGAGCGCTTATATTTCTGAGCGATCACCATCCCAAAGAAACTATTACTCCACATTTGGTGGAAGTAAAACAAGTGCTCTTACTTTTTCATTTTTAAATAAATGACTTCCACCAAGTGTTAGTCGAAAGGAAACTTTCTGATTACACTATTTTGCTTTGTCACAGGATGTGCTTGGAGGATTTCATAGCTTTGGTTTCCTCTCCAAAAGCACATTGCTATACTTGTTGTAACCAATATTGTGTACCTGTTGTAGCCAATGTTGTATTGTCAGTTTAAAGCGATGTAAGAGATCTGAGAATTTGATACGAGTGAAATCTACGGCAGTTTTTTAGCAAAAATATTTTGCAGTAAGCAGTAACAATTATAAACTTTTCTAGTGAATGGTATCGATTAAGTACATCCCATGATTCGAATAGTCTTGGTGCGTATAGACTGAGTTTCGATTCCTTTTTCAATTCAAAAGCTGAAGTAACTTCAAAGGGTTCTTTAGGGCAGTTCCTGGAAAGGTGTTTCAACCAATTAGGGTCAGCGTTTAAGATGGTTTATCGGTGAAACCTTATTTTTGGAGGCAAGTACGTTATCATTATCTTAAGATACTTGAAGGTACACAACCACTGCATAGAAGGATGTTAATGTATAGTAGAACGCGTATATTTCAAAATGGGTGTATTGATTCCAATCCATCGATCTATATGAATATCTTTTATGTCCTCCAAGTTTCTTTGAAACGAGTTCCAATAAACACACAAGTTTTCAAGTAAGTCACAATCGTAATCTAGATCATTTAGCCAAATTTAAAGTATTAAGAGTTTTGATATAATGCTCACAGCGTCTGAAATTAGCCAAGGTCGTCAATAAACTACTTATATAACTTAGCATTTTTTATACAATTAACCGATTTATTGCTCGGCACTTGGTGGAAAAACTTTTCACTCAACATTGTAAAAGAAAAAAGAAAACAAAACACTTGCTTTTTACTTTTCCACAAATTATATAACACCATTCGTTTTGGAAATAGAGGTTGGTGATCTTTAAATGAACGGCTAATCGAAATTGGTTCATTGGAGGCTGCTACAAAATTCCCAATGTTTAGTATAAAAGTTGGCAATTCTCCTTCATGCTTCGGAATATCACTAATTAATTTGTTCACTACGAAGATGGAAGTCACCACATTTTTGACATAGTTCACGCTTACCGATAAGAGCGGATTGTACACTAGTAGCTCCAAAGAGGACATCATCAACGTAAACATTATTTTGAAACGTGTTTTTATAAAATTTGCTAGTAAGTTGATCGTTCTACATGAATGGAACTTGGCACAGCAAAGTAATAAGTAACGGTAAGAAGCCGGTAGTCTTCGATCTCTGACATAAATTTGTCTCATCAGGTATAATGTTAATGGTAGTGAATCTTCTTTTCAAACGGACTCTATATTGCTCAATTTGAGGTGTTCATGGAGAAATTCCTTGTATTGATGATTTAATTTAGGTTGCCTAAATCTGCGGTTTTACGTAGAGCGTAGCTCGCTTAAAGCAATCTTACGTGAATTCCCTAACGGTAAAGTAGCTGTGCTTGGTAAACGTACGATGTATATCTCTGATGAGCTTCGGCGTTAAGAAGTGGATTGAGCTTCGAGCGAGGTACAGTTATAAGTGGGCCCTGATAAAATCCAAACTAGGTGGGTGAGTTGAGCTGTTGGTATTTCCTTGACGTCTTCACCAATGAGAAGTTGATATATAAATATCGGCTCTCGATCTGCGATTTTTAACCCTTGCATATACGGCCAGTAGATGTATTGTATTGGTTTTGATAATAACAGATTAATTAGTTGTAATAGAACTAAAGCTGTGATGGTGAATATCTTAATTGAGTCTAATGTGGATATGATGTCTAACGATACGCCAGACCTTGCAAATCCTTCTTTGCAATTACCAATTCCAGGAGCGCATATTTTGACAGAGGGCTTGAACAGGCTAATTGCCTGACGACCTTGTTTGCGATAAAGGATGATTCAAAACCCTGGTCAAATAGAGCAAGCAAAATATATAATCTTCGGTTATAAGAACGAATAAGAACTTATGTATGACATAGTACGCTCCGATAAGGTAATATGTTTTAAAAAGGATGCGCTGGTGACCGTATAGGTAACTTTTGGTCCGATTAGCGCCGAAGAGCTAAAGTGGGTGGAAGGCAAAAGTTACATCCCTTGACAGCATTGCATCAAAATGAGATTGACTATTCCTGTTGTTGCTAGAAAATGCTTGATACTGATACTGAGGTGAATTGTCTCGCTCTAGTTCCCGGGGGGGGGGGGGGGGGGGGGGCATGGAAGCAGAGAAGAACTTCACCTGATTCGATACAACTCCCATGGTCTCTTTATCATAATCTGTTTTCAGCAGAAAACAACGATTGGTCGCCGCCAGTGGAATTTGAAACTGGGACCTCGGAGTTGGTAAACCGATACGTTACCACTTACTTCACCGACAACTATACTATGGTGAGTTACATTGCGCAATTTCCAGCCATTAACAGATGTGGAGTTTCAAAGATTATGATCAGGTTTTAAACAGTTTTCGGAAGGCGTCGTTTGTAATTAAAATTTATTCCATTGATCGGCAGTTTAAGATCGAAAGCGCTGGCAAAATATCAAAATTTGTTTATTGCCACACAGCACACATTTTGTCAAAGCAGTAACAAAATGACTGCAATTGAAGCTCTGAGTTTATAATCCGCAGTGGGACTTAATGCCTCTAATGTTCGTAGTTTGTCTTCTTAAAATTCTTTTAATGTTTCAAATTTAGGTACATCGCTAGACTAATTTTGAGAACTCCTCTATTTCTTTCGTTAGCTTTGATCCAGTTTTTAAACAAAAGAAAATACTAACCAATCATCTCAGTAGAAAACTGGACGATTTAAATTAGTAAGGGCTCCAATAGGTTGCAAGGATCGATCTAAGATTCGCTTAACTTCACCGTCCATGTCTGCTGTCATGCCTCGCATTTTCAATGTATGCATTTACTAAAATCCTGTTGTTATGATAACGTCAAAGATTCCTATTACTAGATAAACGGCTTCGAACAAAGTAGTAACAATTTGTGGGTGCTTTTGTATATTTCTCATATCGGGCAACCATGCAGTCAGAATTAAAAATTTGTTTTACGGGAGAGTTTGCGGATAAGAAATACGTATACTTTTCGTATATGTATGCATTTACAAATATTAAATGTACACTTCGCTCATTAAAAGATCAGAATACATCGACAGTTTACGCACATAAGTAACTAACTCAGTCATGTGATTCACATATGAATTGTTTTTATTGGTCGTACTTTTTGGTACATTTTTCTCTTCGACAAGATTTGGCGGTACTTTTTTGACAGGAGTATATGATTCTCTCCGGATGAGAACAGAATTTTGACAGGAATAAGTGATTCTCTCAAATAATTTTGACAGGAGTAAATGACTGTACACTACCTGTGCTCTTTATTTGCATGTATATTCTTATGACTTTAAAATCTGGATATATTTCGTATTACTGTGGGGCCAGTGTTACTTTTTCAAGACTAGCTGGGTATTTTAGGGAGCCGGTTATCTAGCAGTAAGTAATCTTTGATAACGTGTTGAGTTGAACTACTGTCGAAGACGGACGTGCGATGTGTCTTGCTCCCCAATAAAAATTTAAATTCGGTTGCAAATTAATAAGAAAGTTATTTAGTGCGAGTACCATCTTCGTCAAAGGGAAGGGCTTTTATGCTCTATTAAAAGCATGGTGTGTCCGTTCCATTCTATATCTTTTTTCTTTCACATTCAATGTAGTACAATCGTGCTTCATTGAATGCGTTTAACGGGTCTCCACTTTTAGCTGCACAGCAGGCATAACACTGCTGCTGGCTTTGTTCTCACAGAGGCGGCTTTGCTTCGCATTTGTGGATCCCGTTCGTCAGTCCTTGTGTCGGTGTACGTTTTCGTTTCCTTTTGCTTTCGGCTAATTAAGACCGGGACTATGCAAAAATTTGTAATTAATTTTTGCAACATTCGTGGCTTAAAAAGTAACTATTTTTCGGTTTACTGCCACTTGATCACGGAAAATCCGGCAGTTTTTGCACTAAGCGAAACCAAGCTTGTTTCCGATTCTGATATTAATCAGTATCACATTCCTGGTAATCACTTAGAGCTACTCTTCTCTCTCTCAATTCTCTTCTACTAATCCCGAATTTAATTATGTCTGGATTAGATTTAAACTCTATCAGCACATGATTCACTTCTGCTTTTTATACCGCAGCCCACGGTGTGCTCCTTCGATAAACTGTCTTCCGATATCGATAAGATTTTGGAAATATCCCCCCTTTTGAAATTGTTCTTACTGGCGATTTCAATGTTTACAACACACAGTGGCTCAGACATTCTTCTACCATAAGCCCGTCTGGAAGAACCGTCGAGTTATTTAGTGAGTCCTTTAATTTACAACAACTGGTTGAGTGTCCGACTCGTGTTCCTGATACTTTGGGGCACAACGCGCATCTTTTGGATCTATTTTTAACATCGCATTCAGACAAGTACTTGGTTTCGGTAACTGCTCGCTTGGGTAATTCGTACCATTGTCTTATCTCCGCCCAATTCTTCACCTCCTCTCTGACAACCACTAACCTAAATTCCACCTAAAGATTAGTGTGGCATTATAAAAATGCTGATTAGGCGAGACTTAATAAATATCTCAGAGAGCTGGATTGGTCTCATTGCTTTTCTATGAGAGACGTTAACAGAAGCACCGATTATATCTTGAACATCCTATGGTTTGGAATGCATCGCTTTATTCCTCATAGCTTCAAGAACATCAAACCAACTAACACCAATTGGTTCAATAATGACTGTTTCGCAGCCATTAAAAGCAAGGAAGTAGCCTTACAGGCATATAAATTGTGCCCTTCGGAGGAATTCAGGCGTATCTATAGGGATACGCGAAATATTTGCAATTCAATAATAAGTCGGGCCAAGTTCAATTTCGAACAGAACGTTAGACGGAGGGTATTTTCTACTCAAAAGGGTAGTAAGGGTTCTAGACTCTAGTAAAATCCGTAAAGAACAATTTTACCTGTTCGTCAACACCACCACTCATTTATAATGGGAATATTTTTACTGACTGATTGGGCATGGCCAACCTGTTTGCTGCTAATTCGTACTTGCCACCTTCATCGCAGCCACTCCCATCTCCATCACAGTGCACTAGTAGGCAAAAACCGCTACACTTTCGCATTAGGGAAGTTTTTACGGTACTTTCGAAACTCGATGTGTCCAAAGCTACTGGAACTGGTGGTTTCTCGCCCCTGATTTTAAAATGCTGCGCCTCTGTTTTAGCTAAACATCTGCGCAAACTTTTACGCCTCTAACTACAGACCAATTGCACTAACGTCGATCATATCCAAAATTTTTGAATCAATCATCACAATCTTAGCTGGGCTGATCATATATTTCCATTCGCCAAAAGTGCGATGAAATGCGTGGGTTTTCTATAAAGATGTAAGAGATATTTCACCCCACCTGACTTAGCGTTGATCTACAAGTCCCACATTAGGCCTAGACTTGAATATAATTCCCATAGTTGGGCAGGGCCAGGCCACACCGCATTGTCCGCGTTAGACAAAGTCCAGCGTTAGGCTATAAAACTTATTAACGATTCCTCAATCTCTGAGGGCCTTGACTCTCTGGAGCATCGACGGTATGTCAGTTGTCTCTCACTCTTCTATCGCTATTTCAAGGGCCATTGTCCTAACGAAATTGCTAACCTGATTCCTTGTAGGCACATGACAACGCTCGATACAAGAGCTACACCCCTCGCTCCCAACCCTATACTCTCCAGGTCAAATTTGGACGTAACATCAAATATCGGGAATCTTTTCTAAGCAGAACAACACGAATGTGGAACAGTTTACCATCTTCTGTTTTTCCCGCGTCATATGATCCCGAAACTTTCAAACGTGGCGTACATCGACACCTCCTTCACTCAACCTCTTAATAAATCTCCCTCATCCTTAATTTCTTTCCTGCCAAGGCTGTGCTTTAGCATCATAGGACTTCCCCTGAGCTTTGGCAACATCATATATATAAAAACAACGTTCCTTAAAAGTTTTCGAGATAACTAATTTGCGCTTTTGCTTCTCCCAAAAGACATAACGGCAATTGGTAAAGTACCGCCACGAAAGGACGGCCATTAAACTGTTAGCTAATTTATTCAACGTTCCAGAATTACCGAAAGATTCTTCCTGAAGATGCTTGTTTAAAGCTCCCAAAGTTTCAAAATAGCAGCTCTCTATCTTAGCATATACATTGTTAATAATATATTTTTCAGAGCCAGCGAATTCAAAAAAATGTTCATTGTGCTCCATGAATTTGCTCAGTGCGAGTAGTTTAATGCCGACTTTTGAATAAAACAGTTTTTAAAAAAAAAGTTGAACCGGCTTCACAAAAAGCGTTAAAAAGCATAAAATAATTTTTAATTTTATATCTATTATGACATTTTGAAGTCGGTGCAAATCAAACAAACCAAACAACTACAACGAAAGTATTTAACCGTCCTTTCTTATGATCCCGTAAGCTGAAACGTTCAGGTAATATTATTATCTTTAATTGTGGTTGTGCAGTTGTTTAATTGTTTAATTTGCACCGACTTCAAAATGTCATAATAGATATAAAATTAAAAATTATTTTATGCTTTTTAACGCTTTCTGTGAAGCCGGTTCAACTTTTTTTATGCTTTTTAGCGCTTTTTGTGAAGTCAGTTTAACTTCTTCTACTCTGTACAACGGAAATAGAACCATCCAAATCGGTCCTCGCGTTAAAAAGTTAGGTTTAACCGACTAACCCACCTCCATCCCACTAAAATTTTTTTCTCTTTTACCCAACAGAAAAAGAATCATCCAAATCGATCCACGCGTTACGAAGTTAGACTGCCCCTCCCCCACCCTAGACCAATTTTTTTCTCCTCTTAGCAATGGGGGATCATACTCTGTACAAAAAAAAAGAAGCATCGAAATCGGTCCACGCGTTACAAAGTTAGGTAGCAGCCTGGTTAGTTTAGTCGTGATTTAGACTGCGAAGTGTTTATACTGCGAATGGTTAGTTGAATTTTCAACTAGTAAAGTAATAAGTGTAATTGAGTAAAGTGAAACGGTGCATTGTGAAGAAAACATGTAAAGAAAATTGTGAGAGGAACTAATTAAGCGAAGTAAATAAAACTGTGAAAACAAGTGATTTAATTAATCCGCCGAAGCCGAAAAGCCCCATCTACGTTACAATATTATCAGTTACATATTCCCTATTTATTACACAGCACTGATCTTATTCGTTGTTTTAAGATGTAATTTCTTTGAAATGAATTTGGGCAGTAATATTTTGTCCTATCGCCAATTCACGATTCCGTTATAGTTATATGAAAACGGTAATACATAACGATTAAGTACAGAAATATGAGCCGTGGAGTTGTAATGCTCATAGAGCCGTAAAGAGTAACACACTAAAGAATATCATGAAAAGGTTATTTTAAATGATCAAGACTTATTTATTTGTTGAAGATAAAATGCATCCACCTCAAAATTTTACATACACAGCTACATATTAATTCGAAAAAAGTATACTTACTTTCTGATTCAGATAAATATATATCTGTTTTTTTCCATATTTCGAATCCTTTATTCATACCTTTGGCCACGCATATAATGAAATTCGTTCTGCCTTTCTCTAGTTTTGCCTTTAGATGACTTGTTGTTATAAGCAGTTCACCAGCCTACATAATAATTTTATGTTATTATAATTTACAATTTACAATAAAAAAAAGTACTCACCATATCTTTATTTGACACTTCATGATTGAATACCTCCTTATAATTTACAAACCACCTGAATTTAGGCTCATATTCTGTATTATATACTTTGCAAATTAAAGAGTTTTCGAACGCTGAAATAATTACATTTTTGACGTTCTTTCTGATGAGATCTGAAAAAAGTAAAAACAAATTAGATATCAAAGCTGCCTTTATGATTCCATAGTGGCTATTTTGTTTATATACAACTTTTTTGGGGGGATGGTGCAGTAAGTAAGTCGAAGTAAGTCGAAGAGTAGTGTAGAAGTACTTTCTATGACACATTATTTGTATCATTTGTTTTCCTGTTACAAGTCTAGTTTTGTTAAATGTTTCATTCGCGAAAAATCTTTTCTTTTGAGCATTGACCGTTTAGTGTTGACGTTTTGAATAAATAACTTTTTGGGAAATGTTTCTTTAGTCGTAAAGTCTATATTAGTAGCTCAGATTGGATAAAAGTTTATAGAAACTTAAAAGCTTAAAGCGTTACACTCAATTGAATGAATCGTTAGCAAACCGATACTTATCTACGTGATCTGTGCTTAAAGGGTGTATACTACAATTGACAGACTGAGAGTAAAACAAGTAAGTCAAGTATGAACGTTGTTCATGCTTCGAGGGCTCCGTACTTAAATTATATTCAACAGCACAATTTTTTTAATATTTTGCATGAATTACATAAAATCAAATTACAAATATATGCACTGCCTATAGGCTTTGATTTATTTGCGAAAAAGCGTTTTCATTTACAGAGTGATAGCTAGCCAGCAGACTGACGGACAACGAAGTGATCCTTTTTTTTTGAGGTACGGAATCCTAAAAACAGCAACTCTTAAAGTTTACAAATTTTTATATTCATTAGTTTTGTTTTGACGTCTTAAATAAATGTGCAGGACGCGCTGCAGTGGACACCTAAAAAGTAACATGGAAAAGTGTTCCGGCGATAGCTCCGACCCCATGATCTGAACCACAAAAATTCAAAACAGTCTCAGTAAAATTACGTTCTTTAGTTCGCTTATGTCGGCATAAGTCAAAAGTCAAGAAAATAAATCATCGCGTATCTTAGTGAAAAAACCAAAAAGACAGACTAACTTTGTAGCGTGTGGACTGATCTAGATGATTCTGAATGCATAGGGTATCTATTTGTATTCTGACAAAAATTTAAATTGTGGCGGGATAGAGGAGGGGCGTCGCCAGCTTCATAAGGCATAGACCAATTTTGATAATTTTAATTCTGTTGTACAGAATACGACTTCTGATCGATAAATTATAAAAATTTTGTACCTAGAGTGACTACTGATTTATGTTAATTCTCCCTTGTTGTATAGAGTACGGCTGATCGTGTCTGATTTCGTATTATGTCGCCGGATTTGATTAATTCTGTTTCCATTCATTGTTTGACACTATCTCTCCCACTTTTGAAATTGCTTTATTCGTACAAGCAGCATTCTTCGAGTCGTATATATTAACACGAAAAAGTGAAAAATAAAATAGTTTTTAAAAAAAAGTTGAACCGACTTCACAAAAAGTACTAAAACGCATAAAATACTTTCTAATTTTATATCTATTACAACATTTTGAAGTTGGTTCAAATTAAACAAAGAAAACAACTACCCAACCACAATTGAAGATAATATATAAAACTACCTGAACGTTTCAGGTCACGGGATCATAAGGAAGGACGATTAAATACTTTTGTTGTAGTTGTTTTGTTTGTTTGGTTTGCACCGACTTCAAAATGTCGTAAAGATATAAAATTAAAAATTGTTTTATGGTTTTTAGCGCTTTTATGAAGTCGGTTAAACTTTTTTTTAAAAACTATTTTATTTTCTGACTTTGTAAATAGATGTGTTAATATTATGATTACAGAAGTGATAGTTTAGGATGTGAACCAAACTGGTTATATGGTTCCATACAAGGAAGAGGACATAATTTAGTAATATGACGCTGCAGCTCCGTATTTTGTGTTCAGATCGTGAAATGGATACTGGGTCCGCTAACTCAAACGTATCCAGGAAAAGATAACTTGGTGCGTAGAAGGTAGTCGTTTATCTTTGACTAGGACTACATCTCCAGTTTCAATATTTTTCGTCTTTTCGCTCCACTTACATCCATGCTGGAGTCTGGGTAAGTATTCCAAGCTCCACTGCTTCCAAAAATCTTGTCGCATTTTTTCAATTAACTTGCAACTTCTTTAACGTGGGAATTTTCGCATCGCACAGGTTTTCTTCGGAAGATGACTACAATGTATCCCCTACCAAAAAATGTATGGGTGATAAAACTTTCAAAGCGGAAGGGCTATAGGACGGCGGATATAATGGCCTCGAATTCAAGCACGCTTCAATTTGAGAGGTGAAAGTGATCAGCTCCTCATATGTGAAACTTTGGTTCCCTACTAGGCATATGCCTACGAAATTTTGAAATGTTGTCTTCCTGGACATTGAATAGTTGTTTCGAAATTAATTTTTCCCGCTGAAATCTAATTCGGGCTCCCAATTGCTCTATCACGTCAGGTTTTTGAGATATTCTAAGCTACAAGTGCAAAAACACTGTTTTTGATATAGAAGGTACCTTCAACAACGTAACCACCGAAGTTATGGTTAATGCTCTTGAAATGGAAAAGGTGGATAGAACTATTTGCAGTTGGATAGCTACGCTTTTGAGCAACAGAGCGGTAACCGGTGGGGAAGCATTCCACTCAATAAAATTGTACACAGAGGCACACCATAAGGCGGTGTTCTTTCGCCCCTAGAAAAGGATTATAAACGGCGGTCAATAAAGTAAAACTTGAATGTTGTTTTTTCTTTTTTCTTTTTTCTTTTGTGATGTAGCCAAAGCCCAGGAAACAACCCTATGATGCGTTTTTAGCATGGTTACGGCCGGAAGGGAATGAAGTAAATTGAATGTCTTGTTCTGTTATTGCTGCGAGCTAGAGAAATTCCCAGAAACGGAGTGAACTTTTTTATGATAGGAAAACTCGTCGACAGGCTGAGGCTCGAACCTGCATCCAACCACACCTTCAATGGAAACTCTATGATTTTTCCGCCATCAACTGAGGGTCGTGGCCTGGAGGATACTGAGGAGGGAAACAGAGTGTACAGCCACTGTAATAGTCCTCTCAGTAGATGAATTCTCGGCTGAGGCTCTCAAAAAGACCTTTTTTAAGGTCAACTATATATTCGGGCAGGTACAGCTTAGGCCCAAAAGTGGCTTTGCTAAGGCCCAGTCTTCGGCGGGGTCTAGCTTCAAAGAAGCTAAAAACCCGACGGGGCGGGCTACAAAAGCAAGTCTCACGGTCTCGAGAGGTGGAGTGACTCCAGCACCGATAAAATCCGCGGCTGGTGCCAAGCAACCAGCGGGGCAGAAGGATCTGGTTTCCTCAACCTCAAGTGGCCAAAAAGTGGGATGTTCTGCGGCCACAACAGGCACAGGGCTGCACTCAACCCGAACTGATCTGGTTCAAACAACACCTAAGGTGACACTTGTGGTACCGATGACCTCCAACGCCCACATTGAACCAGACAGGAAAGTGGAAGTGGCAAGGAAAAGTACGCCTGCCACCAACAAGTCAAAAGGCCCTGTAAAATAGGGAACAACGGGCCGGCCAAAATCCCGAAGGACTGATGGACCCAAAGGACCGATGGACCCAAAGGAAAAGGCCCGTCACACTCTGCCAAGGGCAGCCGATAGAGCCACTCTAAAGCTCCTCCAAATCAATCTCCATCATGCTAAAGCTGCCACTGATGTGATTAGTAGGAGATTCGTGCTAGAGGGGCTAGATGTGGCTCTTATACAGGAACCTTGGGTTCATGGAAGGCTGGGAATCTGGTCGCAGCCTTAGTGGATGTGCCGACGCACGGGGGAAAACAGAGGGTTGTTATCGCCTCTGCCTATTTCGATGGAGACTCGGACCAACCACCACCTCCAAGGGAAGTTACGCAGCTATTGTGCTACTGCCGCAAGCACAATAGGAAGTTCATCATTGGATGTGATTCGAATGCCCAGTGATGCCAATTCAGTGATTTTGTCACCAAATCTGGTGTTTCCGAACACCTCCCCAGTGACAGAATTTTTTTTCTCAGACACGTCTAAAAGTTGGTGATTTTTACCTTCCACCGCGGTGACTTCTGGTGACTTTTAATGCAGTGGTGCCAAATCAGGAACATTGTCACAAAATCTGGTGTTTTCGAATACTTTCCTAGTGTCTGATTTTTTTTTCTGCGACACCGTGATTTTGAATCTCTTCTGATGACACCAAATGTTCTCCGACTTTTTAACGTTTTAACGAAAATATTCGGCATTTCTCATTGTTGTTGACTATCTTTGTACATATTTGCTGGGCTACCACTTAATTCAGTAACAACCGGTGTTGCACCACACATTCAAGCGGGCCCATTTAATGCTTTTGTTGCAACGCTAAACGCATGTGTAAGACAACTCGAGCAATTTCCTGTGAAAGTTCATGACTTTCCAGCGGGACCCTGAAACTTTTAGCAATACTGATTTTTCTGTCGCTTACGATAAGAGTATCCCCACAAAATTAGAGCTTTATCACATTCCAATAGTTCTCTGTTTCTACTCCCTTTCCTTTTACAAATTAATTGGATTAAATCAAAGTACACTAAAGTTCTTAATGAGCACCAATTAATGGTAAATGCGCTTGTGATTCCGGAAAATACAGCCTTTTATTGAAATTTTTGTTACTTGGAAATTTCTTATATTATATTGGAAGCAATTTTGAAAAAAAATGTATTATTTTGTATCTGGTGACTTTTTTTTAAAAAAGGTGTCCTTTTTAGTCCCTATCTAGTGACATTCTTCATCGACGACTTGGCAACACCGCGAATGCCCACCACACTATCTGGGGAAGTACCGGGATAAACAGCCGAAGTGAGTACCTTTTAGACTATTTCATTGAAAACAATATTGAAATATTAAATAAAGGCAATAAAGCAACCTTTACTAACATTGTAAGCGAAGAAGTTCTGCATCTTACGATTGCCAGTCCAAACTTGGAGAACAACGTTACTAACTGGCACGTGTCGGATGAGCCCTCTCTATCAGATCATAAACATATAAGATTTGATATGGAGGCCCCTCATGTGCAGCTGGAAGAGGTCAGGGTTCCCAAGCTAACCAGCTGGGACATCTATCGGAAGCACATCAAGACGAACATACAAGACCTCGATGACGTCCCGCTAGGAGGACCTAGAAACCTGGAAAACCTAAAGGAAGTTCTGTGAGGAGATTGACAATCTACCTAGAACAGCACGCCTCCAAAAAGTACTCTTAAAAGATCACTCCAACGGCATAGGTCTCCTCCAGAGGACTGATGGATCTTACACCACGGACTGAGGACACACTGAAACTACTCTTGGAAACACACTTCCCTGAGTGTTCAATGCCAGAAGAAAACAGAGGAACTCAATCACTCAATGTGCGCGGTGGGTCAACACGCAGTTTGAGGAGCACCTCGGGTAAAATCTTCACAGCTGGCACAGTAAGGTGGGCCATTAACTCCTTTAAAGCCTACAAATCTCCCGGTGGTGACGGCATCTTCCCAGCTATTCTGCAGCAGGGCTTAGATGATCTGTTGCCAATACTCACAAAAATATTTAGGGCTAGGTATCAACTCAGCTACATCCCCAATCCATGGAAGGAGGTAAGGGTAGCTTTTATACCCAAGAGTGGATAAGCCTATCCTCCTTCCTTCTCAAGTCAATGGAGAAAATCATTGACCAACATATTAGATACGGTTGTCTGAAGGACACGCCGCTACATGCTAACCAGCACGCTTATCAGGTAAGCAAATCAACTATAACAGAGCTACATAATCTGGTTGGAAAACTAGAAGGTGCTGTCAATGGTAGGGGCGTTGCCCTTTGTGCTTTCCTTGATATTGAAGGTGCTTTTGACAATACGTCTTTCTCGTCCATTGAAGGAGCGGCCACCGACAGAGGTATTGATCTGCTGACGGTCCGATGGATTAGGGCAATGCTGAGTAACCGGAACATCACAGCGAGGCTGGAGGACAATTCGGTAACAGTAAGGGCCACTAGAGGCTATCCCAAGGGGGGGGGGAGTTCTTTCCCCACTGCTTTGGTCACTTGTTATAGACGATCTCCTAGTCAAGCTGACTAATGCTGGCTACGATTGCCAGGGCTACGCTGATGACCTGGTCATTGCCATCAAGAGCAAGCAGGATAGAACCCTATCAGTAAGACTGAAAAATGCTCTGAATTTGGTACAATCCTGGTATGCTAGGGAACTGCTCAGAGTCAACCCTAGTAAAACAACCATTATACCATTCACAAGAAAAAGGAACCTAAAGCTAGACGCTCCTACTTTTGAAGGAACACGGATAGAATTCTCAAGTGAGGTCAAATATCTAGGAGTGATTCTAAATCAAAGACTCACATGGAATCTTCAACTCAATAGGGTTACAGGAAAGGCAGATATTATTGGCTCAATAATAGACATATCTTTGGAAGGGGATCTCTGGTTTGGTATACGGACGGATCCAAGATGGATGACAGGGCGGGGATCGGGGTCTATGGACCAAGATTAAGGCTGTTCAAATCGCTCGGTTCAACACAAACCATCTTTCAAGCAGAGATACATGCCATCAAAATATATATTATGTCCGATAGTCAGGCGGCACTTACGGCTCTGGGATCCTACACCTTTGAGTCTAAAATCTTCTGGGACTGTCTCACTGATCTTAAAGAACTGGCCCAGAGCAATAGCATCACGCTAGCATTGGTACCAGGACACGAGGGAATTGAAGGCAACGAGAAGGCGGATTACCTAGCAAAAAAAGGTGCGGATTCTCAGTTTATTGGACCGGAGCCATTCTGTGGCTACTCAAAAAGCCGAATAGCAATGCGTATCCGGTCATGGCAGGACGAATGCAAGCACTCACACTGGACAAATATCCCAGGGTCAAGACAAGCAAAGAGGTTTATAACCTACTCAAAACAGAAAACAAAGGAGCTGCTCTCACTCAGCAGACCAGATTTAAGGCTGATAACAGTTCTTCTAACTGGTCACTGTCACCTGGGCTACCACCTAAAAAAGTTAGGGCTGGCTAATGATGACACCTGTCGATTCTGTTTAGAAGAGGAAGAGACAGCGGTACATATCCTATGTCACTGTGAGGCCATCGGCCGTATCAGGCTTAGACACCTTGGTGGGGCTTTCCAATCAACATCAGATATAGCCAAGGCAGCCGCAGAAAAATTTTAGGTCTGATAAGGGAACTAAAGATTGACGGGGCGGCCTAATACTGAACCTGTATCAGGTCACAAAAGATCAAATTGGTCGAAGTGACTAAAGGATGCGGTTAGTCCTTGATCTAATCTTTAATTATAGTAATAATAATAATTTGCCAAATTTTAGAACTGTGAAAACTATTAAAGCCGCAGCGCAGAACTAGTAGTATCTTTTTTTCAGTGGATGAAAGGATTTACTGTGTTTGAATTAAGTTTGGCTTCATATACTGTAAAAGATTTAGGTCTTACCTTTTTTATAAATCCATACCGGTACTTTCCTAATCTCTCTTTGAGCAAGTAATGGATGTACTGCTTCACAACGAACAATATTCTCCATTTTGTTGTTCAAAAGTTCCGAATCTAAACAACTTTTAGTTACCTTTGCTTCCTGTTTGGAATATAAATAATAATTTCTTATTATATATACCTTCTCAGTTAACTGAATTACTTACTGAATAATATTCAATTGCAGACTTATTGCTTTCGATCCTTTGACCTTGGATGTACCAATTAACAGCGACTGCAGTCTGTATACTTCTATCTACCTCGCAACATATAGCATATTTATCAGGTGTTATTCCTCTCGGCTTGACTAAAAAACCAGATATTCAATTATAATTCTAAATTAACGAATTAGTCCATCCATAACTTAACTCTAAATTTTTTAATTTATTTTTAATATTATAATATAATTTGCATTTATTAACTGTAAATAGCTACAGATCACCTTTAATATTAAACAACATATGGCATGGAATGCTTCTCATGAGCTCGTAAGGAGGGAAGATTAAATACTTTTGTTGTTGTTACAAGTTGTGTGTTCTTTGTTTAATTTGCATTATTTTAAGCTTCTTAGCACTATTTGTAAAGTCTGCCCAATTTTTTTAATATATTTGATTTGTTTATTACATTACATTTCTCCTCTCCTCCGATAACTTAAAACTCAGTCCACGAATAGTCCTTTCTACTAATTGACCACCGCCGTTTTTTCGCCTACATTATGTATTTATTACGTCAATTTCCTTAATAAGAAAACAACATCCATCAGGATCAGGGAATCTGAGTAAGACAGCCTATCAGAGTGGAGCGGAAGAACGACTAAATGGTGACCCCAAAAATATTAATCTAACTCTTCGAGACGAAAGGCGGTGTTGGTGCAGAAGTTTATAGTATTCATTCTATGAATATCTGACCGCTTTCCAGATCACGCTTTTGTGTTTAAAGCAGGAATGAGCATGAACGTTTCTATTTATCTCAAGACGATATTTTGCTATCTATTTTAATATTCAAGGCGCCAATAAAACTCTTACCCAAACCATAGGTTGTGTTTTTATAAAGTCGGTTAAAAAGTTTTGTCAAAATCTGTGCAGACAGTAAGAGTTAGGCAAAACCTCTGATAAAAATGGTTTTTAAAAAAACAACTACAACAAAAGTACGACGATTAATTCTTATGATCACGTGACCTGAATCGTTCAGTTAATATTATTATATTTAATTGTGGTTGTGTAGTTGTTTTATTTGTTTAATTTGCACCGACTTCAAAATGTCATAATAGATATAAAATTAAAAATTATTTTATGCTTTTTAGCGCTTTTGTGAAGTCGGTTCAACTTTTTTTTTAAAAACTATATAATTTTTCACTTTTTAGTGTCTTCTAAATTCTTTCTCGTGGTATAAATCAAGGAACATACTCTACCCAAAAAAAAGAATCATCGAAATCGGTCCAAATGTTAAGAAGTTAGACTACCCCTTCTCCTCCCCCACCACCACCATAGGACCAAATTATTTTCCTATTAGCAATGAAGGATCACACTCTATACAACAGCAAAAGAACCATCCAAATCGGTCCACGCATTACAAAATTACGTTCCACCCCAAACTCACCAAAATTTTTTTTCTCGTGGTATCAACCAGGGAACAGAAAAATAATTATCCAAATCGGTGCACTCATTACGAAGTTAGACTACCCCTCCCCCCATCCCCCCTCCCACCCTATACCAAATTTTTTTCTCCTATTAGCAATGGGAGATCATACTCTGTACAACAAACAAAGAACCATCCAAATCGGTCCACGCATTACAAGGTTAGGCTCCACCCCCACTCAACTAACACTTTTTTCTCGTGGTATCAACCAGGGAACATACTATACTCTACGCAACAGAGAAAAAACTATCCAAATCGGTCCACGCGTTACGAAGTTAGACTACCTATCCCCCCTCCCACCACCCTAGGGCAATTTTTTTTCTCCTCTTAGCAATGGGGGATCATACTCTGTACAACAAACAAAGAGCCATCCAAATCGGTCCACGCGTTACAAAGTTAGGTTTCACCCCCACCACCACCCCAAACTCAACCAAAATTTTTTTTAACACGTTACCTACCGGTGAACATACTCTACCCAACAAAAAAGGATCATCAAAATCGGTCAACGCGTTACGAAGTTATGTCCGGTCAGACATAAAAAAAAATTAAAAAAATATACACGTCGAATTTAGAACCTCTTTGTTTTTGGGAAGTCGGTTAAAAAGAAGTAAATGCACTTTAATCCACGTAAATTAGTATTAGTATACCGTATTAGGTATGAAAGTCGTATCTGATCTTCTCGTCAAAGGATTGTTAAGAAAGCAAGTTGATCAAATTTAATTCTAGTTCTGTTACTTTGAAAACTATTAGGATGGCAGAGCAGAACGAGTAGAGCTTTTGCCCGGTGCATTAAAGGACTTACTGTATTTGAATTAAGTTTGATGTTTGAAAAATGTCTTTACCCTAATAGATTTAGGTCTTACCTTCATATCTTTTCAGCAGTGCTTTCAGTTTAACATTTTTATACATATCATTTTTTGTTTCACAAGGAAGAAGATTCTCTATCGATCGCATACCCAAACAACTTTTATTTGCATTTATTTCCTGTTTGGCATATAAAAAATAATTTTTCATTATATACCTGTATACTCAATTAACTGAATGTTACTTACTGGATTATATTCCGATGTAAATTGATCTTCCGTCCTTTTGTCATATATGTAAAAATTTGCAGTTGAACTTCCTAAATTCATGCCGCAACATAAAGGGTTTTCAGTATTTTTTATCTTCCCGGTTGTAACTGAAAAAACCAATATTTAATTATAAAATAATTCATAATTTAAGCAGTTAACGAATTAGTCCAACTTAAAACTAATTTTTTAAGGTTATCTTTCATATTACAATACAGTTAGATTTATTAAACCAAATCGTAAAAAAAAATTTTTCCATAAAATCATTCTTTGAAGTCTCAAAAATGTATTCCAAGAATTTTTTCTCAAAACTCGATGTTTAAGTATTAGTTTTACGCTCTTTTGTCTGCGCCGGCAGATACCGTGAGTTCTAATTTCAAAACTTTTAACGCGTTTTTCTCGAAACACGATTTTTGAAGCTCGGGAGTACTATTAAGAAAAGACTACTTTCCTGATTTGCAAAAAAAATTATGAGCATATTTATTAACTAATTCTTGGTGCACTAACGTAGATATTTTTCGATGATTAACTTTCAGCTACTACCACTTTCGTATAAATTCAAAAATTTAAAATTTTCCTACTTCAGTGCATTCATTGACATTCATACTTTAATTTTTTTTAATTTTTGTTTCGTTCAGATGCTTCAGAATTTAGTTATCTTTTTACATTTTGATTTAAAAAAAAAGGGGGCCTTGACTGGGCCTTGACTTCATACGCCATCTGACGTATGTCGGGACATGCGCATTGCATAACTTACCGTCGTTCTCATCACTCCTCGTTCTCAGATACTTGAAATTCAAAGTTTTAACTTTGATCGGAATTAAGCGGATTGGGGATACTAAATCTTCTATTGATTAGAAGGCAAGGTAGGTGGAGGTATCTTCTCGGAACATTTGGACATCGGTATCTCATTCCGCGTGTTTCAGGTGGAAATCATAACTATAAAAGTAGTCGCGGACCGCCTGAATTATTTAACGCTACCTTGGACATAGTAATATTCCGGGTAACTGTAGAGCCGACAGACTAGCGAGAATCGGTACCACTCGTCCTGATTTGGTCATTAACTACCAGCTGGGTAAACCGCTGGCCACTTGCAAACTGGAACTCTCACAGGAATCTCTCAGGATTGCAAGTATAAATTGGCATGAGGAACACACCTACCTGATTATCCGACAGATATGGCGAAAACTTGACCCTAAACGGTCAAGAGAACTCATTCTACTCGGACGCAAAGTAATAAGCAGTACCGTAGCCGTTATTACGGGCCACTGCCTCATAGGTAGACACGCGGATAGACTGGGCGCATCTTCAAACGACTTCTGTAGGAGTTGTCATGACGAAGAGCGAACCATACTCCACCTTCTCGGTAATAGCGCGGCCCTAGCCAACCGTAAGAACCGGTTTTTGGGCTTCCCCTTCTTTGAAGAGCTAACCGAATTAGGCTCCACTGATGTCAGACACCTAGCTAGATTTATCAAGAGTTCCAAATGGTTCCCGACGACAGGTTAAGGACCCTTCCCATCCTAGCCAAATTTATTTTGAGTCCCCGTGAACTGGTTCCAATGGAGACAGGGAATTGACTCGGTGCACAGGGGGTAACAGGTTCAACTTCTTCTTTTCCAGGTATTTTCATGGGGTTTTAAAATCTTTGTAGCCTCAATTTGTGGTATCACAATAGGCCTCCTTGGCCTTGGTGTGCCTCCTTAGGCAGCCACTTTAACCTAGCCTAACTCGTCTGCCACTATCTTTGTTTCTTGATTTGGGATCGCATATAATTCTCTCAAAAGACGCTCCAATGTTGTGTTGCTGCATCGCTTCCCTTGCTTTGATGTGAGATCCTTTGCAACAGGCACAAACAGTACATTTTCGACACCAGCCCTCCAAATCCTCCAGCATATGTAAAAAGTTCGTTCCTTCTGAAGCAACATTATGGAATTCCTCCAGCACATCCTTTATGTTGTTTCTGGGACCCAACACCTGCGTTAACTCGTCGGGTGTCTCCAATTCGCACTTAAATATTTCTTCTTCAATACACACTGAATTCCATTGCACCCAGTAGATCTTCAACGTTGTACTTCTGTCGGAAATATAATTCCATTAGGGCCTTTCGTTGTTCTCTTTCCATGTCAGAATTAGAGATATATTGTCGTCTTCTGCTCGAAGTTCTTCCTTGTTCCACCCTGTTAAGGGTGCGACAGTTGTCCTTTGCACAATCACATGGCCGCATTTTGTAAAATTGCATCTGCATTTCCATGGGATACACCCTTCCTATGAATAATTTCGAAATCATAAGATTGCAGTCTTTCCAGCCATCATGCCACCTGTCCTTCAGGGTTCTTAAATTGCATTAACCACTTTAGATCTGCATGATCAGTGCAGAGAATGCACATTTGTCCATAGATAAAATGCTTGTTGAATAGCTAACAGTCTTTCCTTATTATACAGTAATTTATTTTTTGATTTGATAGAGCTCTGCTATAGTATACCACTACCTTCTCGTGCCCGTTTACTTCTTCTTTATTTATTTATTTACATAGTTTCGTCATAGGCTGTTTATTCAACAACAGAAGCGAAAGCAAAAATGAAAGTGGAAGCGAAAAAAGATAGAAAAAAGTAAGCATAAAAATAACAATAGCAAACGAAAACAACAGTAGACTAAAAATAACGATCTAAATCAAAACACTTACCAATTAAAATATGAAAAGAAAACAAAAGTATATAAACTAAATAAAAATATAACAAAATAACACATTTAGCTAAGAACTACTCTAACGGAGCTGATTTCTCGCATTTAACTTAGAAAGATTAAAATCGAGACGGTTGTTAAAACGATTAAAAAGGCGAGACATTGGCGACAGTGGCTCATTCAAACCATAGTTAGTGCGATGAAACGGAGCCTGGAGAAAGTTACTATGTCTAAAGTAACGAATAGGAACATGAATGTTCAACTTAGACAGCAGTTCAGGTGAGTCAACAAAACCCTGCAAATCACATACATCTGTTGCGAGTCCAAAGAGAGTAGCCCAAGTTATTCCATGGAAGGCCACGCAATGCAAATTTGAGCAACCCGCGCTGAACAGCCTCAATACGAGCGCTATGAAGCGCATAGTACGGAGACCACACGGGACAAGAATACTCTAAAACGGGCCGGACGAACGTACAAAAGAAACGCTTGGTGATAAAGGGATTATTAAATTCCTTAGACTATATCTTAATGAATCCCAAGGAAACGTAGGCCCTGTTAACAATGTAATTGATGTGATCAATAAAAGACAAATGTGGATCAAAAATAACATCAAGATCCTTTACTATATCCAGCCTAGTTAGCAAGCTGTCACTGACAGAATAGTCGTACATCAATGCAGCCTTCCTTCTTGCATACGAAACGTACAAACGTTCATTTATCAACGTTCAAAGACATATTGTTCGCAATACACCAAGAATTAAAAGAGTTCACAGTTCAGCGTAAAACAATCGTTGAAGTCAGAGACAACACGAACATTTTAGCATGTCAGCATAACATAAAATTTTCGAGTTCGCTAAGATGGACCCCATGTCGTTAATAAAAATAATAAATAGAAGCGGACCCAAATGGCCAAATGGAAGTGACCGAGACGGACGAAGTGATAAAAAGAAGTAAGCTTCAAAAGAAGTAACTTGTGGTCAATGCGATCAAAGTCCTTACTAAAATCGATATAAATACAATCAACCTGTTCACCAGCCTCGATGGCGGACATGCAATAATTAGAGAACAAAACAAGGTTAGTAGTCGTTGATCTGCCTTTAATAAAACCGTGCCGGAAGGATCCCAAGAATGGTTTACAGTGAAAAGTAAGGACATCACAGATCATTGCTTCGAAAAGATTGGGGATGGCAGACAAATTAGCAATAGGCCTATAATTATAGATATCATCCTTCTTACCCTTTTTATGAAGAGGAAAAATGGTAGACGATTTCCCCAGTTTGCGAAAAATACCGCGGGACAAGGACAAGTTAAAAAAAGGCGTTCGGGGGATAATTCGTCAAAAAATTAAAATCTTCTAAACTAATATCACAGTTATTTGTTGAGAAGGCAGCTCCAAAGAAACTAGCGAAGAAGTTGGCTGCAGTCAAAGGGTCATCAGTGCGCCGATCACCAAGGCGCATAACAGAGGGGAAGCCATCGCTCTTACGCTTAATATTAATAAAGTTCCAGAACCTTATGGGATTAACACAGATGGAGCGTCCGGCCTCAGTAAAATAATTCCGATATGCAAGCTAGGACTCAGAAGTAAAACGACCACGCAGATCCGAGAATATAAGATAATTTTCGTCACTACGAGAGAGGCAGAACGTCCTCCAGGCCTTAATTTTAAGATCTTTAAGCTGTTTTATAGACACGTTCAGCCAAGGTCGAAAAGAGCCAGGGTTCCTAGGACGGGATACGGGAACACAACGGGTGAAACATGAAAACATAACATCGTAAAATAACTCTAAAGTAACATCAATATCGCGTTCTCGAAAAAGGCCAGCCAAGGGGATATCTGCCAGAATTTGATTCATTACAGAGTAATCAGTTATTTTAAAGTCGTAACAATAAATATCAGAATTGGAAGGCATATCTTAACAAAGTTCAGAGCAGAAGAGCACATGAAGAGCAGGATGGAAGGCCGATTCAGGAAGCAAAGGAGAGAGACATCTCCTCACTATGGTTCCATAGTCATCCGTCGAGAACACCAAGTCGAGCAAGCGTCCAGAAGCATTGCCAATAGACACGATTGCCGGAAACCAGACGAAGAAATGGATTCCAGAAAAGCACCTCGATATTGTGGGGCCCGCGATATATGCGGCAGAAAGCAATCATCATCGGCGGAATACTCCCAGGCTATAGATGGCACCCAGCAGCAAAAGGTCATCGCAAGGAGAAATAATCTCTGAAAGCTATTCCACAGCTGAAGACAAAAGTTCATACACCGAGGACGGTGAAGCAGGTGGAACATAGACGGTCATAACATAAATGATCTTCTTAAGGGACTTTCAGGAGACACAGACATACTCCAAAGACTCAGCACCAGGAATCTCTACCGAAGCTGACCACAGCCCACTATGCACTGCACAAAGGACTCCACCACCAACAGGAGCATCCGGAGGAGTTGGATCAATACGTTGAGCGGCACGACCAACATGCCATGGGTCCCGGATTCGAGACCAAATGACCCCGTGAGCTCTAATAAAGAAATTAAAATAATCCACTCCGTCCCTGGGCTGTTGTCTAGCTCGCAGCAATGCCAAAATACGACTCAAGTTTCCTCACTTCCCTTACCCTAATTCCATTCCGGCCAAAACCATGCTAACGCCTCAAAGGGTTGTCCCCTAGGATTTGGCCACATCGTATAAAAAAAAAACAGGATTCAGAGAGGCATATAACGTCGAATCCAGAATTGGCCGAGGCAACAAAAAGTCTATTCATCTTGGAATGCAAGCCAGTTACGTTGGCGTAGTATACTGAGATCTCCTTAACGAGTTTCTTGAATTAGAAACTGACGGGCGAGACTTAGGAATGAATTCTCGCACAATAGAGTTCGGAGGCCAGATTGACGGAGCTAACACTGCAGAGTACCAGTCCTCAGGAAAAAGCAGCTTAAAAGATGATGAGAAAGCACGTCCACCATTGATGAATGAAGGAGTAATCCTTTTACAAGACATATGGTCACGAGGTACCCCGATACGGTCGGAAACATGGTTAATGATATCGTCCACTAACGTGTCAGGATGAATGCGGGAGATAAAAACCCACCGTGGTAGTTGAGCTGGACGAATAGAGGATGGATGTACATCGACCTGAGATCACCCAGAATCCTTCGGAAGGCACCTTTCGTCATCTGAAGTCAAATGGCGTTCAGCAGGCTACGCAGATGACAAGCGGACATCATTCAATATAGAAGACTCATCAGTATCAGTCTTGGTAGAGGAACAACCACGGACAGTCCCCGGAGTCGAACCAGCAGCAGCCTCCATGCGAGGGATGAAGCAGGATAGCGATAAATCAGTGCCAGCAGCGACGTCAGCCCGAGTGTATGTGGGCGCTAACTTCACGATTCTTAAGACAATAGATTCCAATCTGGAGGAATGTTCAGATAGAGCCCTTCTGCAGGCCGAAAGGCCATCTCCGGTCCTCGTAATATTCGTCTCAAGACTGACGAGATGCTCGGTTGCGAAACCAGAAAGGTCTGTAGGAGCCAAATAAAAATCCTCCAAGGTCTGCTCAATGACGTCGAGTCTGCGAGCACAGGCCCTATTATTCTCCGACTGTCTGCGCAAATCATTAACAAGATCAAGAATCAAGGTTCTGACGTTCTCAGCCAGGTTCCGCTGCTCGTCATAAGCATCCTGGAAAAGCCTCCAGTTGTAGGAGTGAGATTTCATCTCGTTGAGAACAACTTCAGATCCCTCCTTGAAAGCATGCAATTTATCATGATTGTTTGAAGAATCTAAGTATGTGACAAGGCTTTATGTCTGCACATTCGCGGCACTTAAAGTCAGCACTTTGCCTAGCGCCGCGCTTAGCACACGTAGGATGGTAGTACCTATTACAGACACCATCGCTTGGAACAACGCCGTCATCAGTTTCAACACACAAGCAGCATCGGAACATGTTGACAAGATGAAGAAACACGACAAAAGCACCAAAAAATAACACCAGGCACAATCCAGCAACAGGCGGGAAGTGCAAATAACCTCAATCTCGGGATCCAGCGGTGCAATAGGTTGTGAAAAAACCGAGAAACATAAATGCAAGAAATTCATGAGAGCACCAAAAAAGCCTTGGCAGAGGCATATACTAAAGGGTTTACTCTCAGGAATAAAAACCGCGGCAGATAAAGCCAAAAACAAAAAGCCGCAAGCAGCAGATAAGGTGTATCCAGAGCGTAGAGGGTGATCCAATAAACTCAAAAACAAGAACAAAAAACGACTCACAGAAAGCTCGCGTACAAAATAAAAGAACAAAAAAGAAATACACAACATAAAAAACAATGAAAAACATCCAAAATTAACCGAAATAAAATCACGACACAACTTGACAGCTGCACTCTTCTTCTAAATGTGACAGCATAACACCAATCCCAACATTAGTTGCATCGGTGTCCAATATTAATGTCCCGCCCGCCTTTGAAATAAGTATGTACAGGTGCATTGCAAAGCGCCCGCCTTAGTGCTTTAAAGCTGTTTTCTGCCCTTTTTGACCAATGCCTTATCCTTTTCCATTAGCTTATGTAATACGTCTCTAATACGTGTCTAGTCCAAGAAAACTTCGTAGCTCGTGTTTATCTTTCGGAGAGGGCCAGTTCTCCACTGAAGTTATTTTCTCAGGATCGGTGCTAACTCTTTCTGCTGATATTTGACCTGGTCTGCAAAGAGCGTACACTTTTTAGGACTTAGGCTGACTTTAGTTTCTGGCACACTTCTCGTAAACTTCCTAGATGTTCTTCAAAACATCTTCCAATTAGAATGGTGTCACCAAGCAGGTTTTCAAAGCTTAACCTCGTAATACACATTCCGTTAAGCGTTCGAATATTGCTCGAGCATTAAAAATTCCAAAGGGCATCACTTTGAATTGCCACAATCCTCTTCCCACCGCAAATTCTGTCTTTTCCCTGTCATCTAGATCAATCTCACCTTGCCAGTAGCCGCTTTTTAAGTCCAGCGTTGAAAACCACTTGGATCCTTTTGCAAAAACATCGCCAAATTCTTCAATTAACTTCTTTGCTTTAAGAATTTAGGGATGGGGGATCGAACTGAAAAAGTCGATTCAGTAAGGATCGATCTGTAATTTTTTCTTCCGATTTTGTAGATCTATTAATCGCCTTAAAAAGATCGATTTCCATAGATCGGACAGATCGATTCAATTTATTTTCCAAATTTGACTTTGCCTGTTTCACGACAGTTACAAGATCCGTCTGTAGATTTACTAAAAGGCTTGACTATGATAAAGACCTTAGTTGAAACTGTGAAAGCCATTAGAGAGGGCAGTGAATTTAATGTGATGATCTAAAATCCGATACAGCGTTCCCAATATCTGGACACTGAAGTTAAAATCTCTCGGTTAGCAAATCGACAAAATCAACGACATAACGTTAAACCAGATGATCATGAGAAGTACTTCAGAATTTCAGTACATCTATCAAACTTCAGTATTTGATTTCAAGTCTTTTATGTGCTTTTGAATCCGGTTTAACGTCAGAAATAATGGAAGTAGCTTCTTTTCAACAGACTTCCCAAAAACAGAGAGGTTCTAAGTTCGACGTGTAGATTTTTTTTTTATGTCTGACCGGGCATAATGATGGATGATGGAATCCGTGGACGTGTAAACATTAAGAAATTGCGGACTTTAGTGGAAATATTGAGTGAAAATGAAGTAGAATCCCTCCGAAATCAATTAGCAATAGCTCGAATTGAGATAAATAAGCTAAGGCAACATGTCAAGAGCCTGTAGCATCTTCAGCGGAAGGACATTGATGGAATAAAGCAAGTTCTAAATAGTTTTCGGTGTGAAGGTTGTCGGCAGAATGATGAAAACTCCAGAAATATCAATGACTCCGTAATTTCAGACCACGACCCTAAAGAACAAAATGTGATAAAATTCCGTCCAATTGATGTACTTAATTAAAACATCGTTTCCCGATTAACGCTCAGTGCCAAGACAATCCGATGTTGCAACACGATTAAAAGGAATCATAGAGCTTAATTCAGAGATTTTCACAAATCCTTAACATTCCCTGGAAGGATTACAAGACTTTTCTCATCTTTGGATTATTTACCATTTCCATAAGAATAATTCCCACCCAAAGGCTAAGGTTGCTCCACCACGATTAGGTGGAGAACGTGTTGGTGTTTTCAGTACTCGATCTCCTCACCGACCTTGTCCAATTGGATTGTCACTTGTGGATATCTATTTCTGTGGAATAGGGGGGTGAAACCTAACTTTATAACGCGTGGACCGAGTTGGATGGTTCTTTTGTTGTTGTACAGAGTATGATCCCCCATTGATAATTGGACCTAGTGTGGGTGGGGGGGGGGGGGGGGGGAGTAGTCTAACTTTGTAACCCGTGGACCGATTTGGAAAATTATTTTTCTCTTGGATAGAGTAAGTTCCCTAGTTGATACCACAAGAAAACAAATGTTGGTGGGGTGGGGATGGGGTGAAACCTAACTTTGTAACGCGTGGACCGATTTGGATGGTTTTTTTTGTTGTGCAGACTATGATCCCCCATTGCTAAAAGGAGAAAAAAATTGGGCTAGGAGGGAGGGAGGGGAAATTCTTTTTCTCTTGGATGGGAAAAAAGAGAAAAAATATGTTGGTGGGATGGGGATGGGGGTGGTACCTTTGTAACGCGTGGACGGGTTTGGATGGTTCTTTTGCTGTTGTATAGAGTGTGATCTCGCATTGCTAATAGGAGAATAATTTGGTCCTAAGGTGGCGGGTGGGGGAGGGGGACGGGTAGTCTTACTTCGTAACGCTTGCACCGATTTCGATGGTTCTTCTTTCGATGTATAAAATATGTTGCCTGATACGACGACAAAAATGAATAAGTTGGGGGGTGTGCGGAGGGGGCGTTAAACAATTTCTTAATTCACGCACCTATTTGGAAGATTCCATTTTTTTGTGTGTTATATGATCCCCTGTTGCTATTTTGAGAAAAAATATTGGGGTGGGGGGAGGGCAAATCTAAATTTTTAACACGTGGACTGATTTACATTATTCTGAATGCATACAGTATCTATTTGTATTCTGACAAAAATTGTGCCTTATGGTGAGAGTTGGAGGATGGGCGGCGCCTAGCTTCAGAAGGTATAGACCGATTTTGATTCGGTTGTGCAGCATAAGTTTACCGATTGGCAAATGATAAAAATTTTGTACCTAGAGTGACTTTGATGATCCTCTGACTACGATAATTCTCTCTTGCTGTATAGAGTATGGTGGAGCACTACAGTCATATTAAGAATTTTCTAAGGTGAGGGAACTAAAGGGTGACAGTGACTTTCGTAATATGTTGCCGGATTTGAATAATTTGGTTAGTGCACTACCTCTGCAACTTTTAAAATTGCTTTGTTCGTACGAGCGGCATTCTTCGAGTCGTATATATGAAGATAGTAAAAAGCAAAAGAGTCGGTGCAAATTAAACAAACGAGACAACTACAACGAAAGTATTTCACCTGTTTCCTCAAAGTTTTTTTTTATTACTACAGGATGAAAAGAGAAACCTTTTATTATATTTTGGATAAAATAAAGCCAACTATACTTCCCAATAGTTGGCTTTATTTTATCCAAAATATTTCATCGTATAGTAGTCAAAAAAACGTTGGTCGTCTGCTTTTAACATATGATGCAGATGATGAACTTCTTCCAGTTCTTGTCGTTTTGCTTTAACACGTTTTCTTTTTCGTAAGTACTTGAGCCTTAAAAATGCACTTTGTAATAAAAACAGTTTTTCACAAAAAGACATTGCCCTGATATTCGTCCTCTTAAAATTCAAATTCCACTGAACTGATTAAATAATCGCGTGTACTCACTATGCCTATGTAACCGCAGGTAAAATACGGTTCGCGCGAGTTCGCGCTAACAATTACTTGCGTGTTTTCGCGCGAGCATCACTCTCGCGCTATGTAACCGCAGCTTAAAGCGCTCATTTCTGATTATGGGCACCTGGACATTGGGCACCATGGCACATATATTCTCTTCAATACACATTGCTACAAGCTGGAAACACTCCACCACTGCCTCTCTAGAAATCAGACAATGAGCATCTAAAGGTTATCAAAACCTCAATGAGATTTTAAGAATTGGTGTTACCACACACTTATTGAACTACGCGAAGTGATTTAAACAGTTGTGGCTTTATTCGCGACCCTTAACTCCCTTGCCCTTGCTTTCAACATCTCATAATTGACGTTGCTTTAGAGGCGTTTTATTCGGAAATACACGCTTGTCTTACACAATCTATCCCTCTTCTTCCTCGTAAAAACTAATCCTCATTCCCCGTATGGTACGACAAAGAATTACGCTCTCTTCGCAACAGGAGAAATAAACGTTGGCAAACTTTTCTTCTAACCCAGACTGAGTCTGTGATACCCTCTACCATGAGTACCTCCAACGGATGGAAACTAGCCTCATATCCAACCCCAAGCATTTTTATAGCTTTATTAATTCTAAGAAGAAATCCAAAGGTTACCCTTCCACCCTAAAGCTCGAGAATACCACTTCATCTGATCCTTATCGCTAACCTCTTTGCACACTTCTTCAGTAAATCTTTCAGCGACAATTCTCGACAACCCGACGTTAACTATTTTGCATTCATGGACAAATGCACTCAAACGTCGTTTACATCTTTTGATCCTGATCCTGAACTAATCGCCGCCAGTATTAATAGGCTTGAGGACGACCTTCACCCAGGTCCAGATGGCATTCCGGCCATCGTTCTGAAAAAGTGTGCCATGCATTTAGTTCAACCCCTTACTTTGCTTTTTCATCTCTCGGTCACTCAATGGGTTTTCCCTCAATTATGGAAAAATTCGTATATTATTCCCATCTTCAAAAAAGGTTGCAAGAACGATGTGTCCAACTACAGACCCATTGCTAAATTATCATCCATACCTTAACAATTCGAAAAATTGGTTTATGATTCCATGTTCTTCCACTGTAAGTCTATCTTCTCACTCTCCCAGCATGGCTTCCTCAAAGGTAGATCTACAACCACCAACCTTACTGACTTCGTCTCTTAAACACTTTGTGCCCTGGAAAACGGTAAAGTTGTTGATGTTATCGCCACCGATTTTAGTAAAGCCTTCGACAAGATCTCCCATAATGTTATCTTGTTCAAACTTGGTCGCTTCCCCCCCCCCCCCCCCCCCCCCCCCCCGGATTCATCTCCCGGATTCGATCCTACCTCAGCAACCGTCAGTACAATATTATTTTCAGTTCATCCATTTCTAACCCTATTGTCGCTCGTTCCGGCGTCCATTGGTCCATTGATTCCTATCCTCACAATAAATGATGTTGAATGTGTCATCAAACACTCAGAGTTGTCCATTTATGCCGATGACATGAAAATAATCAAACATATCTCCTCCACAACCGACTCTCTTCTCCTGCAAAAAGAGCTCGATTCATTCATCACATGGTACATGAAAAACTTTCTAGAGCTCAATGTCTCCAAATGTCAGTACATCTCTTATTCCCGCAAGCGTCTTACCACCACCCCGAGAGTTTATATGTTAACCGACGTACCAGTCCCTATCGTTACCTCGTAATCTGTGATAGTGAACTCAATTTCCGTTCCCACATTGACAGCATAATTAACAGAGCTAACTCCGCGCTAGCGTTTGTAAAACGCTGGTCTAGAGAGTTCTCCAATCTTTATGTTTCCAAATCTCTCTACGTCTCCTTCGTTAGACTTCTCCTTGAATATGCTAGCCAGGTATGGTCACCTACACAAACAACTCACATTAATAGGATTGAATCTGTTCAGCGTAGGTTTATTCGCTTCGCTCT
The DNA here is from genome assembly GCA_964036015.1 of Leptarthrus brevirostris. Lineage (NCBI taxonomy): Eukaryota > Metazoa > Arthropoda > Insecta > Diptera > Asilidae > Leptarthrus > Leptarthrus brevirostris. The sequence goes on along the minus strand of OZ038373.1, from coordinate 145,344,329 downwards.
ACGTGATCTTCCGTGGGTTAACAGACTCAACCTTCCACCCTATGAAAACCGTCTGAAACTGATCGACTTACAACCTCTAAGCAAACGTCGTGATGTTTCCAACATTCTCTTCATTTATCAATTATTAACTGGTGCCATAGACTGCCTGCAATCTTAACCCATCTATACCAATCGCCGTAACATTAGGTCCACTCCCCTTTTCCGACTCAACCGCCATCGCACAAACTACGGTCTAAGCGAGCCAATTACCAGGATGTTACGAAAAGTCAACGACCTTTCCTCTTTTGACTTCTATCTGAGTAAATCATCCCTCCACAAAGCCTTATATCTTGACCCCGCCCATCTTGATCCTGATCGCCTACCTTAATTCTTCTTCCTTGCGCCTTCTGCCAGTAATCAATAAATATAGCTCATATTGTAGCTTATACTTTTTATTTATTTATTATTAATTATCATTTATTATAGTATGTAGAATTAGTATTAAGTTATAGCTTGTATTTTGTATTTTTATATAATAGCTTGTACTAAGCTTAAATAAATAAATAATATTTGCGCTTGCCCAAAGATACTATCTAGTGCTAATTGAACTCTTGGAGGGCTGCCCGAGTCAGCACGTATTTCAATAGACTAACATATTGCTTAGTAACTTAAGATATTATCAATTCCTTAGTGTTCGTATCTGATGTAATTTTTTTAGGTGAACCTGTTGTAAGTTTGATCTTACTTAACTAAATAGTGTATCCCGAAGCTGCATAATTTTAGCTCAACATTTAATACAAAAATAAAAATCTTTATGTAACATTAATATACTTACACATTTCCATTGTTGAAAGGTCTGAAAAGGAAAGAAAGTATTAACAATTTAATGACTTGATATTTGTTGTTGTCAATTTATTTAAAAACACATAAGAAAATATACCATGTACTATAAATTTAAACGCTTATATTGAATATATATATAATAGAATGTTATACACTTCATGCAATTTACATACGTATACATAATATGTATGTATGCCCAATATCCCTAAACGATAATATTAAGACAGGTAGTGTAGGAACGATTTATATTCTTGAGAGTCTACAGTAGTTAATGGTACCCATTCTGAGAAGCAAATAAATCCTGCAGTTATGGTTAGTTCGTTGGCATAATTGTAGTTTTATAAAGATTAGTATTATTATATTAATCCAATCAAATCAAGGACACAGCGAACTTTCTGCTTCTTCGGATGGAGTCACTTTGTACACCCCTGAAGATTGTGGCGGAGAAACATCCCCTATCCGCAAAGAGTCGGTGAGCAATAGTGCCACGACTCTGTCCGTACTAAGCTGTGCTGAACCGGACTGGTGAAGAGTCTTTGGATATTGACTCCGTCTGCATCCTAGTGGGCTTTCCAATGTAAAGGCTCTAGAGTAGGGCTTCACGATACTCGAGATAAATCTCGCTGCCGATATCGGTCTCGACACGATGCCGAGACCGGCAGCGAGACTAATATCATTGGTAACAGTGCGATACCGAGAGCGAGATTGAGGTGACGAGAGTGGACGAGATATTAGTTTTTGTCATTTTATTGTGAACAAATTTTTTTAGTTTTTTCAGCTTTTATCTCGCTCCGAAAAATTTCAATTGTGTGACTTATGGGGCATATAAGTATACACTGCTCTCCTCAATCGCTTCTTCCTACATTATTTCCTTCTTCAGCTATTTGCGCTTTATCCCCAATAGCAAACAAGAGCCTTTGCTACCTTATTTTGGCGATGGGAATATGAAGAAAATGCATATATACATAGATATATCACTTGTCCTCGCTCCCCGTTAACCCACCGAAATACCCTTTTTTTATCTTGCCGAGAGCGAGATCGCACCGAGACTGGCCTTTATCTCGCCGAGATTGCGACAAGAGCGAGATCGTCTTCACCTTGACGAGACCAAGACCGAGATCTGCCAAAGTCTCGGTCTTGTCTCGGTGCCGTGAAGCCCTACTCTAGAGGCAGCCTAGTTAAATGCCTCCAATGTGCCGGAGGTAAAAAGAGTACGTTCAGAGGAGAACAGCCTTCGACCAAAATGACCCTGTCAAGTCCACTTACAGTCAGGCAGGCAGTATCAAGCTAGACTTGACTTCGACTGACCTGGTTAATCCACCTGTGACCATTCAACAGATGGCTCTTCGATATGAGGTGATAATAGACGTCACAATTGAATTGGTGATACGTATGTCATACCAGAGTTCTAGGGATGCATTGTCCGGACTGGCAAAATTGTTCTTGTCTGCACAACCACCTCGACGGTACGGCGCAACTTTGTGTATATTCGTCCCAAATGTGACATTGACATTATCCTCGTAGAAGAAGGACAGTTCCATCGAACACACGTCATACGAGGCTGCTTTCCTCAGTGCATTTTTCTGCCCAACGATAAGGTTCTCACTTCAATTGGTACTTTACTTTGAAGGTTCCGAAGTAACCTTCGAAGCTGCAAAATCTCCGAAGCTTCGAAGGTTCGAAGTAGGCTACTCAAAACCTCTTCGCAACCGGGCAGTGAACTCGTGTTGCAGCGACTGACGTATGGTCAGCTTCTGCACCTAGTAATGGTGATTGACGAGTATCAATAAGGACCCTGACCGGGTTTAAGAGCAGGATCACCTATCGGTTTGATTCTAAAGGACCCTGCCTCAAAGAACTCGACCGTAAACGATGGGAAGCAGTCTAAAGAGGGACAGGGCTTTATTAAAACAACAGGGTCTACTTATCCGAGTCTACTGGTCCCTCGTCCGGCCGTGTCGGTGAACGGACTGGTAGTTGCGCTACTGCAGCAGTACTAACCAATTAAGAGTAGCTAAAGAAGCCACCTACAATTCTCATAAAAAGGCACCGCGAACTGTCCAGGAGGACAGAAATAAGGGATTATCCCGACTGACAATAGTATTAAGCATTTCCTCATTAACAATTTTATTTCCAGGGATCTTGTAGCGATTCTGGCAGAGAACCGACAGTAGGTGATACGCAGGATATTGTCCTTGCTTTTGCGTTTTTTCTGCAAACAGTCGGTGCGCTCCACCTCATGAATTCAATCAAGTAACTTATCGGCGAAGCTAACGTTCATCATGTGGTTTGGGGCAGCAGCAACATCAATGAAAGAGGTGACGACCTGCTTAATTATTTATTGAAAACAAATTTTAGCATTATTAATAAAGGGCGTAAACCTATTTTCATCACTGACAGCAGGGAACAGGTACTAGATCACACCCTGGGTAGAAGGGTCCTGTTTGATTTCATTAGAAACTGCCAAGTTTTAGATGAAACTTCACTTCGATGAAGCTTTCCTTGCACGGGGCAGGAAAATAAAATGCGATACCTTCAGGGGTATTTTGTGCTCGAAGGATAGCATGCTCATCTCCACAATTAACTCGATTGGCAAACTGAATGTGGCAGCAAACCAGCTTACTGACGTGCTAATTTCCTCCTATCATGACAGCTCCGTTTCAACGGCTGTATAAAATGCGTGGGCAGGTGAGACCTTTATTCAATAGAGCTACACGCTCCAAACAGTGGGGTTAAACAGGTTCACACTAACTGAATATAACAAAGGAATTAGACGCTCCAAGCGTGTGTCCTGGAGAAGACGATGCGAAAACCTTGAAGAGGTAGCTCGTCTACAAAGTGTACTATTCAAGGATGTTTAAAATGGCGTAGGGTTTCTCAAGAAGCAGTGTGGTATCTACACCGAAACCCAAAGGGAAACACTGGCTGGCCTCATTTTTGATAATGACAATGTTAGATAGACAGTGGCCTCCCTTCAATCATTTAAATCCTCTGGAGGCGATGGTATCTTCCCAGCCCTGCGCCAAAACTGCTTAGATACAATCCTTGTTCCTTTGGTCAATTTGTTTAGAGTCAGCTTTAACTGTGGCTACATACCACCCTATAGGAAAATAGTTGTAGTGCTTATTCCCAAAAAAACGAAATAGGCCTTTGGAGCTGCCTAAATCTTTAAGACCAATCAGTCTGAAATCCTTCCTACTTAAGATGATGGAAAGACTGCTAGACCTTCATATTAGGTACACATTGGACCAATCATCTCCCCTTCACTGAACTCAGTTTTCTACACAAAAGCTAGATCAACAGAAATTGCCTTACACAATCTTGATAGCAAGATCGAGAAATTTCTTCGCTAGTATTAGACGACTTCATTAGTGAGCTTCGTCACCAGACAGTCAATACGCGGACGACCTTGCAATCAATATTACTGGGAAGGTGAATTCGACTGCCACTGATCTAATGAGATCAGCTATGCACACCATTACCAACTACTGCGCTTAAGAAGGCCTCACTATAAAACCCGCTAAGGCCGTCCTTGTGCCATACACCAGAAGGCACAATTTGGTCCAATTTCAATACAAGGCGCGAACTGAATTACTTGGGCATTAAGAAATAAGATTTTCGACATTTATGTGCTAATAAGCTGTGAAGAACAAAAGCAAAAATTATATTTTCTTTGCAAAGTAAATAAATTGGCCGCCCTCCCACAAGTGTTAGTAAAGGTGGCACCACCAAAATGTGAGATGCAGATACCCCATAAACAACGCCTGCACATGAAGTGACAAAATTATAGCATTCACAGGATTACTGAACCCAAGAGAATAAAAGATTAACCCAAGGGTAAATAAGTTTACCCAAAAGCAAATAATTTGAACCCAGGAAAGTTGAATACTCCGACATAATATATTTATAAAAAAAGCTTTCCATTTTAATCCAAATAAAAATTTATATTACATGGCATTGTTTTCAGTTTCATGTTTCATGAGCAGATGAATTTTTCGCACACCACGGAAATTTATGATACAATAATATACTTACACTTATTCGAATGTAGAAAGTCTGAAAAAGAAAAAAATTATTAACTTTTTAATATCTTGATGTTTGTAGTTGTATTTAAAAGCAGACTAGAAAATATAATGGAAACTTTTTTTATTCATGTTTGGCACTTTATATGGCTCATCGTTATAAGTGTATAAATTATATCAAATCTATTTCTATATTAAAAAAACACAGTAAAACAATCAAAAAGAAGAAAACAAAAAATTACACAAGATATTACGATGCTGTAAATGGGTTAAATAAAGAGGACTCGAAACTGGAAAGGAAAAAATCTGTATGAAAAGAATATGAACAAATTGTTGAATGCTTTCAAGTGAGAATCAACTCTATGACAAGTTGAACAAACAATTTTTAAAAATAATACCTCAACAAAACCTAGCGCAAAGCCAAATGAACGGACCAAGGGAAAAATCAAGCCAGAACATTATTGGCTGTGTGCTCCCAGAGGGTAGATAAGCATGGGCTGTGATAATATTAATCTCAAATTTCTTAAGATCTATCTAATTCTCCCACCGTGGCATACTAAACACACTTACATAATGACTTGGAGGTTCTTCCAATCTTGGAAATATTCCAAAGTTATTCTCATACCGAAAAACAAGCAAGGTAGTGATACTGCGTCATCTTTCTAAAATAGCGGAGAAGATTATGTCAGCGTAGGTGAAGTAATTAATTCAATACCAATCGACCCGGTCACAGCTGCGATACGGCTCTTGAAGTCTCTGAGAATATTCGGGAAGCCATAGATAAGAATGACATTTCCATTCTGCTTTTGTTGGATTCTTCCAAAGCATTCGACACTGTAAATGAATGCCTGCTATTTCTAAGATTATTGCTGGCTTCAATTTTCCCAAAATAAGCTTCAAATCTGTTCCCTTTGATAGTAGGTGATATAGTATTCTCGGGTTTCTGCTGGTGTTTCTTTTTTAACTAATTTATTTTTCACATTTTTAACTAATTTATTTTTCACATTTAAGTGTTTTCGGATATCCTACTCTAAATATGCCGATCGTGTAACAAATCAATTGCAATAGTTGCAGACAGGGTCGCCAGACTTTACACAGGCATTATCGCCAAATGGACACTAAAAAGTCGCCAATCTATTACTTTTTTGTAGCCATGATTATAGCCAAAATGTCAAAGTGGAAATCAAGATGGCAAATACGTGTAAGCACGAAAGTACACGTTAGTGCAAATAGTTACTTCCTTTAGCTTATCGCGATAATACTACAATGAAATGTTTTTTTATTGGGCATGCAATATACTGTGTTAAGGTACGACTAATTTCTGTAGTTACACACCTTAAGTTTCGTTGGTTTTGAGTAAAGCAATCGTTACCAGCATGTTGCTTAAGCCACTAATAATATTTTTGAACTCGTTTTTACAAGCACAATTTCATTTGATTCCCATTTCACCCCAATGAAAATTAGACCCAAACATCAAAATTTAACTACACGGCTGTTATTCTGCCACCAAAAAGATTTATCCAAAAGAATTTAGCTTTTCTTTATTAGAAACGCTGTTCGCGTTAAGAACTATTTTAATATTTCATACTTTGCTCGAGTTGAACGGTTTAGTTCGGAATTTTTATTAAAATTTTTTGAAAAATGTGCCCGGGTCATGTGTTTAGTTTGTACATTGTGTACATGTGATTATTTAGGTTGCTTAAAATTTTCTTCTGCAACTCGATCTCTGGATCAGGTTCGACAATTTCCGGTTGAGGAGCTGGAAGGTCAGCTGCGTCGCCTAACTCTGCCTCTTTTTTTAACTCATACCTTTCTTGTAACAATTGTAAAACCTTTAAGAAACGATTGCCAGCAAGTGCGTTTAATAAAGTTTGAATCGCGTCTTATGACATTCTTTTAAAGGAGGAGCAACTGAGCTATTTGGAGGAATGATTGGCAAATCTGTCGGCAGTAATTTCTGCCTCTCTGCGCGCAATTTGATTTGAAAATCATTCGAACATTCGATATTAGGCTCAAATTAAAATTCCGACTGATCAATTAACTGCAAGTGAGTTTTCAGCCGAAGTCAACGCTAAAATCAAATTTGAAAATAAATTGTAGCTTCAGCTTTTAGTCATTTACAGAGCTATTTGCATGTATATTTCAAATGAAGTTAGCCGCAGTCGAGTTTTGTGACTACAACTTTGCACTTTGAGCAAAGTCTAAGATCAGTCGGAGTCGACTGATAAGTCGTTAAATAGTAACAATCATGTCGCATGAATTTCCCATTTGAGCAAAGTTGCAGTCGACTGATCCGTTGGAATTGTAATTTGGGCCTCATTATCCACTGGCTAGGGCTTCACGGCACCGAGACAAGACCGAGACTTTGGCAGATCTCGGTCTTGGTCTCGTCAAGGTGAAGACGATCTCGCTCTCGATCTCGATCTCGGCGAGATAAAGGACAATCTCGGTGCGATCTCGCTCTCGGCAAGATAAAAAAAGGGTATTTCGGTGGGATAACGGGGAGCGAGGACAAGTGATATATCTATGTATATATGCATTTTCTTCATATTTCCATCGTCAAAATAAGGTAGCAAAGGCTCTTGTTTGCTATTGGGGATAAAGCGTAAATATCTGAAGAAGGAAATAATGTAGAAAGAAGCGATTGGGGAGAGCAGTGTATACTTATATGCCCCATAAATCACACAATTGGAATTTTTCAGAGCGACATAAAAGCTGAAACAACTAAAAAAATTTTTCACAATAAAATGATAAAAACTAATATCTCGTCCACTCTCGTCACCTCAATCTCGCTCTCGGTATCGTACTGTTACCAATGATATTGGTCTCGCTGCCGGTCTCGGTATCGTGTCGAGACCGATACCGGCAGCGAGATTTATCTCGAGTATCGTGAAGCCCTACCACTGGCATATTTCGGTGCTCCGCTGGTTGTCCATAAAGTATGTCTATGTGATACTTCGATGCTCTTCGTTTTTGGCGGTCACAAGTACTGCATATAAACATCCACGTCACGAAATATTTGCACTAACTTTCCCAATTGCTACCTCTTCATTTGGGAAGAGCAAATCAACTTTTAAATATAACCTTTTCATATTCGGCAAAGTCTCTATAAAAGGTAAAAAAAAAGTAATGAATCTATACATATTCAAAAGTCCAATTAAGTGTGCTCCTGGTTAACGGCAATTAGCTCAAAATCATTGTAATCAGGAGGGACGTGAGCATGCTGCCGAAGCTAATGTAAATTGGCTTGAGTTGCCTCTAGAGTTTCTTTCTTTAGCTGTGGTTTCTTACCTTTACCTATTCCGACTGTTATTTAGTACCCCTTTAACAAAGATCCATTGAGGACTTGAGCTACGTTATTAGCAATCGCTTCTGTTTCAAATTGTACAAATCCGAAATATTTTTGCTCCAAATAGCCAAGAATTGTTCCACATCTATTACAGATACTTTCGAGTTCTTCTCTGGTACATGTTTGTAGGTTTTCCAAAAGTATACGACTTTTTGCTAAAGTAGGATCTCTTACTTTTAATAAACCGTTTTCCATTATTTCTCCTAACATTAATTAAAAATCACAGAGTAAAACTGCGAAAAAGCCGGCAAATAACTCATTAGGCGGGCCGTAGAATTTTCTGTCACTTTAAGTGTCACTTGCAGTTGCGGCAACTCTTACTCAAATTAGCAAAAAATTTTCAGAAAATTCTGCTAAATTGATTATATTACATTTGTAAAACTTAAGAAATTATTTTTTAAAAGGTAAATTATCTGTAAATTTTTCTTTCAAGAAAAATCGCCATAAAAACGCCCAAAGTCGATGGGAAATCGCCAAAAAAATCGCCATCGCCAATTTCATAGATACTGCACTCTATAAAAATGAAACAGAACCGTCCAAATCTAGAAACGCTTTACAAAGTTAATCCCAGCCACATTTTCACATCCTCGCGTTTGATTAAAATACCTATCATCCAAATCTGTCTACGGGTGAGGGAGTTCAGTTCCACCCATTCTCCAACACCCATCCCATAATTTTTGGCATGGCACTAATGGGGGAACATACTCTATATGGCACAGACGGAATTATCCAAATGAGTGAATGGGATATAAGATTAGGCTACTGTTTCCGCTCCCTCAGCCTAATTCCAAATTTTTCTTATATTATGAATTGGGAATTACTATATATGTACAATATACGACAAAATAATAACCATCCAAGTCGGTCTACACGTTACAAAGTAAGGTTTAACTAAAACCCCCCACCCCCACCCAAACAAAAAAAATTTTGTTATTGCACCAATCAACATACCCAATAAAAAAAATTATCCCATTACGAAATTATGCCCGGTCAGACATAAAACAATAATAGGCGTCGAGACCTTGAATGTCTTTGTTTTTAGGAAGTCCGTTAAAAAGAACAAAATATTTCTTGGACGTTTATTGGTTTTTTTACGATATGGCCAAAGCCAAAGGGGACAATCCTTTAATGTGTTAACATGGCTACGTCCGGAAGGGAATTACATTAAGGGGAGTGATGAAGCTTGAATGTCTTGTTTTTGCCTTGCTGTGAGATAGACAATATCCCAAAGATGGAGTGGATTTTTTAATTCAATTTTTAAAAACCCACGGGGAGAGCTGATCTCGAACCCGGGAACCATGCTATGGTGGCCGTGCTGCGCAACCAATTGGTCCAACTCCCATGCTAAGTTTATTAAGGACTATACAATTCTGTCACTCCATCTAAAATTTATCCATCATCTACCTGGTTGATTAGAGCATACATTTCGAAATTAACAGTTCAACATAAACGAAATCTACAGAATTACTGTTATAACGTAACTACAAGTAAATATTTTCTTTGTAATGCGTGGACCCATTTGGATTGTTCTTTTGCTGTTGTATAGAGTGTGATACCTCATTGCTAATAGGAGAATAATTTGGTCCGAAATGAGAGGAGGCGGGGGTAGTTTAACTTCGTAACGCGTGGAATGATTTCGATGATTCTGTTTTTGTTAGGTAGATTATGTTCCCTGATTGATAAAACGAGAAAAGAAAATGTTTGGGATGGGGGTGGGGTAGGGGGTTGAATCTAGCTTTCTAACGTGCGGACTGATTTGGATGGTTCTTTTTCTGTTGCATACAGTAGAAGATACTTAAAATTGAATAATAAAATAGGTTTTAAAAAAAAGTTGAACTGACTTCACAAAAAGCGCTAAAAATCATAAAGTAATTTTTAATTTTGTATCTATTACGATATTTTGAAGTCGGTGCGAATCAAGCAAACCATACAACTAAAACAAAATTATTTAATCGTCCTTGCTTATGATTCCGTAAGCTCAAACTTTTAGGTAATTTTATGTATCATCTTCAACTGTGGTTTGGTAGTTGTTTGTTTACTTTGCGCCGAATTTAAAATGTCGTAATAGATATAAGATTAAAATATTTTACGCTCTTTAGTGCTTTTTTTGAAGTCCGTTCAACTTTTTTTAAAAATTATTTTATTTCTTTAAATATTCTAATAAAACTGTTCCGGAGAAATACATATGTTTCCAAAAAGTTCACAGATATAATTTAAATTTTAAGCCCAAGTTGAAGTTCTTTATATAGTATATATACATATATTATATGTTCGTTTATTTATGTCACAAGTTGTTCCGAAAAGGTCGTAACCGTGTTCAAGGCGAACAGCGATCTGGTCGCCCATCATCATAAACTGACAGATAACAGTTATCAAAAGTGCCGGAATTGGTGCTGAAGAATCGCCGGGTCTGTTAGCCGTTTATTATGATGGTGCGTCGCAACTTATTTTTTTTATGATTTAGCAAAACCCCAGGAGACAACCCTATGATGTGGATAGTGGATATATTTTTCAAAAAATCACGGGGAGACCAAGACTGGAAGACGAACCCTGGAGCCGTGGCGTTGTGATCGTGCTACTAATCCATCGATCCAGCGCCGGTTTCATAAACTTTGAAATTTCTTCAAAAACCGTCATTGTTATTTCGCAACTAAAAATGCCATAAAAATCACACCGAGGACATCGTTCTGCGCCAGTAGAAGACATAAAAACTAATTCGCTAAAAGCTCTCGAGGATATTCCAAGAAGTGCACTTACAGAAGCTTTTGAGGAACGGAAAAATCGGTAGCATAAGTGTGTTACGACCAATGAAGAATGCTTTGCAGACGACAGATTAAATTAATAGTTATTATTTTACATAATAATTATTACTATTTTCGGGAGGCAAGGAGTTAAGCTCATAAGCGCAATACCGGTGTTGGCACTGAACGCTGCATATTGTTAAGGCCTTTATTTATATATTTTGATATTAGCTGATACAACAAAATAATTTATGAAATTGCCTACTTTTTATTAACTCCCTAATTACTCTTATTAATACAGTCAAGATTAATTCGACAAATTGTGTTGAAAATTACTGGGGCTTCACGGCACCGAGACAAGACCGAGACTTTGGTAGATCTCGGTCTTGGTCTCGTCAAGGTGAAGACGATCTCGCTCTCGTCGCAATCTCGGCGAGATAAAGGGCAGTCTCGGTGTATTTCGGTGGGATAACGGGGAGCGAGGACAAGTGATATATCTATGTATATGTGCATTTTCTTCATATTCCCATCGCCAAAATAAGATAGCAAAGGCTCCTGTTTGCTATTGGGGATAAAGCGCAAATATCTGAAGAAGGAAAGGAAATAATGTAGAAAGAAGCGATTGAGAAGAGGAGTGTATACTTATATGCCCCATAAATCACACAATTGAAATTTTTCGGAGCGACATAAAAGCTAAAACAACTAAAAAAAATGCTCCACAATAAAATGATAAAAACTAATATCTCGTCCACTCTTGTCACCTCAATCTCGCTCTCGGTATCGCACTGTTACCAATGATATTGGTCTCGCTGCCGGTCTCGATATTGTGTCGAGACCGATACCGGCAGCGAAAATTATCGCTATTATCGTGAAGCCCTTAAAATTACTGTCCACAAATGCTTGCTTAAGAATATTGCAATACTACAGTAACATATTTTGGAAAAAAACTTACTTTTTGTTAAAATTATTGCTGTCTTCACATTCCAAGGGAACTCTGGATTTCGTCCTAAACATGTGATCCTTTTAGTCGATTCTACCATATATGATAAAACGTCAAAGTTGCTGATTGTTGTCCTGTTAGTCTAGTTAAAAACGAAAACATATGAAGTAAAATCTACCTCGTCATGGATTTATATAAGCCTAAATAATACCTCATTATAAAAATATGAATATACGTTTGAAGAGACCTCCTCATCATCTATAAACCAGGAAATAACAGCTTGCGGTCTTGAACCGACTACAATGCATTGTAATGGCAAAGATGCTGCCAGGTTGACATACTGAACCTGACTGTTTGCTATAAAGTCAATATTTTAAGATAATATTTTAATTATGTAGTTTTTTTGTGTAAACTTTAAGAAAAAGTTAAATTTATGGTTCAGTATAAATAAAATTTCACAGAATAATTGTTAAAGTTAATTTTTGTAATTCATATAAAAAAAACTGTAAGTATAATATTTATATAGCTTAAAATAAGTAGGACTCTCTTAAGTCAAGCATATATAAATATAACTTTACACTAACATTTCAGACGTTCGCAAAGGAAAAGTACAACTTTTAAAATAGTGTTAGTTTGGGTAAACTCAAATATAATAATAATAAATAATAATAATAATAAGTTTATTTTAACAATTCATTTTACAAATCAGCTCAGTAATACAATTTGAGTAATTAAATAAACATCAACAATGACTCCGAGGTCGTCTGTCGAGTTGGCATTTTGTATTGTTCAAATCCAATTTGTTTATAAGTTTACGTGAAATAATCTAATGGTATTTATTTACATAAAATAGAGTGAGGCAACGGATGAACTTTTCTTAAACAAGAGAAAACAAAAAAACTGATATTATTTAAAACTTATGTTATTTATAAAACTATGCACGATTTAATATTCAGAAATGTGCTTTTGTTGACAGTGGAACGCAATTAATATTTTTTTGCAATTGTATTCATCGATCAGCATTTTCCGGTATTTCCAGGCTAATTGAGCATATGTGATGAGATTATCGATCTTTCTGCCGTTTAATACCTCTATAACCTCATTGACAGTCAGAGTTCCTTTACCAAAGGCTACAGCTCGAAATTCCCTCAAGATCCGGCAAATTTCCAGGTAATGTAACAAGGTCTCATCTTCGAGCATGTTGCAGAGTGAGCATGTAGATGTTCCTTCGGTGCGCCACGGGCTAGCATTTAGTTGTAACATCCCACATCTGTATATAAAAATTGTTCTAATTTTCGCGATGCTGAAATCATCCCTAAAATAAGCTGGCTCGCACGGGTCATAGATCATTCTATCATACAGACCGTGTCGTACGGTTTGTCTGGCCCTATCTTCAGCTTTTTGCCATAACCACCTTTCCTCCCTGTCCACAATTTTTGCTAAGATCTCTGATAAATCTTCAACACTGCGTTCTGATATTTTGATTTCGAGGTCGTGTTTTTCAGCTAGTTCAAGCCATTCCTTGTACCAATATATTTTCTTCTCTACAGCTTTTTTTTACCAAAATATAGGGAAATCTGTTTTCACTATATGTACCTAAAACGCTAAGCAAATACGAAAAATGACATTTAAGGGTATATATGTAAATATTTGCTTATCCTGTTTCAAGGGTGAATGCATAATTAGGTGTTGTTCTAGGCAATGAGAACAGTTTTTTAATAAAAAAGCGCTGAAGTTTCTCTACTTCTTCGTATTCCCTAATGCCCCACACTTGCGATCCGTAGCACATTACCGATCTGGACACCGCTAAGAACAATTTGAATTTAGATGAATGAGCTATGTGTTCATTTTTTATAAAGTTATTCCAGGTGCTGTTGAGAATAGCTTTTGCCGCATTAAGTCGTTCCGTCATATGTTACTTCAAAGACAGTCTCGGTGTTAACGTTATTCCAAGGTACTTATATCTATTGACGACATCAATATTTATTCCATTATATACCCAGTTTTCGGTACTGGCTCTTCGACCCCCTCCTTTCCGAAATATCATAATCTGCGACTTGCTCATATTTATCACCAAGTTCCAGGTTTGACTGTATTTACATAGTTGGTCTATCATTGTTTGCAGTTCAATGGGGTCCTCCGCTAGCAGGATTAGGTCATCCGCGTATAGTAGACTCTTAATGATGAATCCCTCTAAATTGACTCCGCCATTCATGTTGTCATCAATATCATTAATAAATATTGAGAATAGCATGGGACTGAGTATACATCCTTGTCTAAGTCCCGTATAAGTGAAAAACTTTTCCGAAAGTGCATCTCCATTCCACACTTGTGCCGAGGTATTCTTATATAATTCTTGTAGGAATCTGATTAACTTCGTAGATACTCCAATATTGTAGAGTTTGTAGAAGAGTGCGCCTCTATCGATGTTATCAAACGCTGCCTTGAAATCTACGAAGAAAACGTACACTTTTTTTCCTCTTTCTACTAACTTGGCTTTCACAACATTACAAAGACTAAATATATTGTCTATCGTTGAATATCCCACTCTTAAGTCTGCCTGAGCTTCTTTCATTATGCCATAATTTTGTTCCCACAACGTAAGGCGGTTGTTCACGATTCCCGCTAAGAGCTTTGCTACCGCATCCATAAATGAGAGCCCTCTATAATTTTAAGGGGTATTTGGATTTGGTTTTTTAAAAATAGGGAAGACAATTGAGTTTAAAAAGCTACTTGCACTGTCCAGTATACTGTTATAAACTTTCGTAAGAATTTTCAGGAAATCTACTGGCGCATATTTAAAAAATTCATAAGGGATCCGATCTGGTCCCGGTGCCTTATTGTCTTTGGATTTTTTTATTGCAGATTTAAGTTCATCGATTGAAATTTCTCTGTCCAGCTCTTCAATGCTTATGTATGGTGCAGCGTATAGAATAGCAGTTGGTCGCTGGGGTCCTTTTAACAGCTCCTCAAAATGTTTCTTAAAATCTAGTATGCTGATATCCATACTTGTGGTGAATTTGTTGCCACGAATTTCCCGCACCAACGACCAAAACTCCCTGGTATCTCGCGTTGAACCGAGTTTATTCGAAAGTTCTTCGAAGTATACTTGCTTCTTCTTACGACACAGCTCCTTGAAGTTTTTGTTCTCCATCAAGTACATCTTTTTTTCAAAATCGGTATTATGTTCTTGCTGAAGACTTAAAGATGATCGTTACGAGGTCATTCACAGAAGGGTCATTAGGCAGTTCTCTCAAGCTCCGTTGCAATCTACTTCGGTATTGATCTGTATTCTGTCGTTTCCACTCAAGTTACGGTAGCAAGTTCATATCTTTCTCTCTGGCGTTGACTTCATCTTTAAACGAACATATTACTTCAACTTTCAGATGATCTGAGTAAGGTTGATTTTTTATGTTAAGCCGTTTAATATTAAATGACAGTGTGTGTCTGATAGCTACTAGATCATTAACAGAGTTTCCCATCGCTCCAATAAATGTAAGTTCGCCAGGAAGGTCTCCTGGTGTTCGGACATTTAGAATTATTAGTCCGTGGTCATTGTAGAACTCTACAAATATTTTTCCTCTGTTATTCAGAGTTTTATCCTTTGATCTCCTATTTTCAGCTAAATTACAGTTTACTATTCCAAGTTCAGGGGCCAGTTCCTGTTCTTCACCTATTCTGACGTTAAAATCGCCTAGTATTAATATTTTCTCCACTCTGAGTGTCTCTACGCATTCTGTCAACTCCGAAAAATCTGTTTCCCAGTTGCTGCAATTCAGATATGTCGGCATAATATATATCTGATCCGTTGATATTAAAACAAAGTACTGCAGTATTATTGATGTGTCGAAATGTTGCGACTTGGCTATATTTACAGATTTTCCTAATACCAAAAGTACATCCACCTTTAGCCCTACCATGGGTTGCTGATCTTGTTGCATTTACCCAAAAAAGATTATAATCCGCAAAATACTTTCCAAAGTTCATAATATCATCCTCAACTACGTGTGTTTCATAAAAGAAGAATATATCATATGCGTAGATGAACTTCCAAAATCCTGGGAAAATTTTCTTGTTTTTCAAACCCGCAATATTGTACGACAAAAGATTCATATCCATGTACTTATAGCTATATTTATCTGTATCATTAATAATATCTAAATTCAAACTTCGACAGACACCACCAACCTAATCCGATCTGCCCATATTTTCGCTTTCATTATTGCTTCTCTCACTGTTGAATTTGTAACATTCCTCCGCGTTACCTATTATATCCCGAACTCTTTCCGTAGATTGGAACATTTTTCCAATTACATTCCCTGCATCACCGTCATTGCAATATAATTTGCCATCAACCAAGGTAAAGAATATTCCGTCAATGCAAAGCTTATCATCTCGTACGAACACTCTTTTATTGCTATTAATCGCATGTAGTTCCTTTCTTATTTCGAAAAGAAGTCGTCGTTTAGTTCTTACAAAAGACGTATAATCTTTCTCAATGTAAATGCTAGTTCCTTTTAGTTTCCTTGCTTTTTGTAAAATTTGTGTCGCTGCATTCATCGAGCTCATTTCAACTAGTATCGGAGGTGTCACAGCACTTTTTGGGCCAACTTTATAAGCCGTCTCGATGCCCAGCGGTTCCACAATCCCCCGAACGTTATTGCATATTGACTGAACTTTTTCTACTGGCTTCTCGTTGTTTTCAATTTTGATACCTCTAAAAATTAAATTCTTTCTCTTCATCCCATGCTCTAGCTGATTTATTTGATTCATTAAGACTTTTTCCCGATTCAAAAGCGATTGAACGGTAGCTTCTAACCATTCGCAGTCAGTCTTGATTTTTGCAAAGTCTTCTCGTATTGCAATTACATCTTCCTTAGTTGCTTGTTTTATTGCTGCAATTAAGAGATTCATTCATATCCATTGTTTTAGTTTGTTTTGTGTTGCGGTTAGTGCTAATTTCTGGTGAAGTTTGATCAACACGTCTTTTTCCTGGTGCGTTTTTTAAAGCTTTTTGTCTGTCGGTGTTCATATAAGTATTATTTATTATTTACGATATCAGGAATACTCGTATAAACAAATCAAGCGTTTTAGTTTTCTGCCGTATGTAATCGTCGACCTCGCTCGTTGATTTGAAGTGAGTGTTTTTGTGGTTAGGTTATATGCTAATCTCCTGGCTTATTAAATATTGTGAAGTCTACCATATAAATGTACTTTGATTACAAGTTCTGTGCTTTGTGATGTTGTAACGATGACTTGTTTCTGTTTTAGAATTAGTGTTGTCCTCAGAAGTCTCTTTCTCAGGTTTTAATCATGTGTATGTTGCTACAGTGCCACAAGAGTCGAGAACAATGTTAGACTATGTGTTCACTCTTTTTTTTTTTTTTTTTTTTTTTTTTTTTTTTTTTTTTTTTTTTTTTTTTTTTTTTTTTTGTAACTTCGGTAGGAACATATACTAGGATATATTAGGCAATAAATGTTTTACCTGGACAAAAAAGTTCGGCAAATTTTGCTTTAATTAAATCGGCGCCAAAAATACCCGATGGTCGATCTATCCAATCCTCTGCACTTCAGGGCCGCAGCATAAAAGGGTTTTCCCTATTTAATAAGCTTCTCCGTCCTACTGTTTTCGATAACTTCAGTTGACTAGTGCGATGGGACAATTATATTTTGCCAAAATATAATTTACGGTTGATAAAAACTCGATAAAACTTATTTTTCAAACTTGTTACTGAATTACGTGTGTACTTGAAGCAGGCTTGCCAACCTCCAACTCAAATATATTTCGAAAGCAAATAATGGCAATATTAATCGATATCAAATACCGCAAGTTTTTAACTTTACACCATAGCTTTTTCCAGAAAAGGAAATAGATTTGTACTTGCCGATGTTTAGAAGGAGGGGTTGATGAAACACGAGCTATAGAAGATGCCCAAGTCAGAAGTTAAAAGAAGAAAGCCGAAAATTTTCGAAAAATCTTGGCGTCGTTAGCATAATAAAAGATTTTAGAATGAGACACAATCAAAGATACATCCCAGATGTAGATAAAAATAGGCAAAATCCCCATAAGATTGCCTTGTTACACCACAGTAAGGTTGAAAATTGGCTCAAAAACAGCTCAGCGGATTAAAATCTTGAGTATGATTTATTATACGAACATAACCAATTAACCAAATCAGACGAAAACCTGAGAAGTGAGTTATTCCATCGAATTCAATTAATTTCTTTAACAACTTGTGTTATAAGGCAAAGACATCATTTTAATACACAAGTAAAGTAAAAAAATACATAATCATTAATATGATTGACAATACATAGTTCTAAAAAAAAACAAATATACTCGTATAAATAGTTAAGAATTAAATATTAATTTGTCAAGAATTATAACAAGAAAAAATAAAAATAAAGCAAAGGAGAAAGAGAGAAGGAAGAACTAAAAGAAATGAAAAAGCCCAAGAAATTATGTGAATTTACATAATAGAGAAGTAAGTAAATATCAGCCTCTTAAAATTGCGCGTGCTGCCTTGATGCTTGATTCCGATTGAAAGTTGATTATAACGCCATGAACGAAGAACGAACCGCTAGTAATAAGTCATGAAAAACGCGGTAAAATAAGATTTTTCGATCTTCCATATGTATCCATGATTCTACCTTTTCGAAAAAATACTGCGGTTGACGAGATCCAAATAATTTATCAATAAACAAACATAACCTATATTTAAGGTGTGAATCTAAATACTTACATACCAAATATCACATTTCGATAATCCTTTTTTCGGAGTAGGACAACATACTTATACAAGCATTAAATGCAACCATTAGCTTGCATTTGCTTATGGAGTCTAAGCCTGCGAATACTACATCGCATTTCATGTACATTACTTGTAATCGGAACATCGGAAGGATTTGTACAAGTTTGAGACCTATGAATTTATAAAATAAGTAAGCAGCTGCCCAAAGCCTGCGTAGCCAACCATAAACTTTTTGTATCACGACATTAATGTGGTCAGCAGTATTTTTCCTTTGCTCCCCTAAAGAATGATGGTAGCATCCAGATTCTGCCCAAAAATAACTATGCTTTTACATTTTTGTGGGTTAACTGTTAGCTGATTCAAACAAGACCAGCGTAGAACTTCCGACAAGTCCTCATTGAGACGAGATACCGCATCCCCGATTAGCTCCAAAGGCCTCTTAATGTACAATTTAATATCATCAGCGTACATATGAAAGTGGCAATATTTTAGAATTTGGTTTATATCCATAGTAAACATGGCAAGAGAATTGATCCATTCAATGAGCTTTTACGCATTCCCGCTGAAAAGCGCCAATATGCACTTGCATCACTACCTAAAATAATTGCTAAGTTTATTTACCAGAATTTGGTAAAGTGTGGAAGTGTTAAAGACAATCCTTGACAATTTTCTCTCGTATATCATCCGATACTTTTATTACCGTAGTGGCAGTATTGAAAACTACAGATTAGCTGATTTTGTCGTAGATAAGGTTTCAATTGAAAATGTGGCAAAAAAAACAGACTTAACTGAAAACAATGCCGCAATTAGTTCCGATTCATGGACATATGGAAAGGAAAGCATTAGTATATCTGATGCTTGAGTTTTCGGCATTGTCGCATTATGATGTAAACACGACATTCAATTCATCTGGTGATATTTGGGAGAAGTTTTGTTGACTGGTTTGAGTACACTAACTTCTTTTATATTGGACCAGAGTATTTTTAAAGGCAACTCACTATTTAACCTCCGTGTATGATACACACATTTATATTTTCCTAATCACAATATATTTCGCTTATGAGATTATTAGGTGTCCTATATAAATTATAAGTAATGAAAATTAAATCGTGGTCCGATAAATCATGGAGTGATATTTGATTTTAAAAAGGAAGAGTTTTCATGCTTATCATTACAGCCTTTAAAGATTTTTGAACATATTTGATAATACCACTCAGCGTTTTAGATTTGTCCTCCTGTTGGGTTTGCTGCCAGGGATTAAGCTAGTCGGTGTTATTTTCTGTCCCGACTCTTAACATGATTTCGAATTTAGACGAGTACTTTTCAAAATTATTTAATAACATAAATATGTCTGAACTAGTTTGCTTTATATCTCATCTCGTTTACTGTATGTACCATACATTCATTTTTGGATCACTAATATGCTCGACTTGATTTCCTGCTTGAAGAGCGTTTCTATTTGGGTTCTTATTAAAAGGTAACATAGTATTTAAATTATTGAATAGGGTGTCTTTTAAAAAAAGTTTACAGTAGAAATAGTTTTCTTCAAACATATACAATAATACGTACTATTACATATCTATTACGATTGTTATAAATGTAAAGGTCCTACAAAACCTAGCTATCCTAAAAATTACAATTTTTCAAATCACAACAAATACTCAAAAATTTTTTCAAAAAGGACCCAAAATACTAAAAGTTACTAAATTATCAAGGCAACAATAATTACAAATTACAAGAGTTACAAGAATCGTAAATGTTAGAGAAATGCGTTTGTGATCGCTATAATATTTTAGTGTTAACTATGTAGTCGAGTGACTACTGCATGATTTTGTCATCGGAGGCTTTTATGTTTTATTGCTGGTTCGGTGATTCCACAACGAGAAAGGATTAAGTTATTAAAAAAAAATCTAAATAATAATAATAAGTGATACTCGAATGTGCGATTTTAAGTTTTTATACAAATTATTTTTTTTTGCTACGAACTCAAGCTCACTAAAACAAATCACGAGGAGTACACGATTCGACGTGGAATTACTTCGAAAATAAGTTGAATTTTGTATACAGATGTCCTAGAAGTTATGCTTAGCTTTTATTAAGCTTATCCCGCCACGTATAATCCTAGTAAGAAACTCATGCGGATTACACGTAGATTTAGATCTTAATCTCCTGAAAGAAGCATATTTTTTGAGTTCTGCCCACTTTTACTCTATCAAAGATTTGACACTTATTAATAGTTTTTTTAATCTCAAATCTCAAATTTTGCAGATTTTATACTTTTAAAATAATATGGATTTAGATATTTAAGCAATGATGAGTGATGTAAGAAAATCTTTCTACAAAATAAATTAAAAAGATGAAGAATTTATTTTGAGTGCTTTAAAATCTTACATAGTCTTTTATTAATACAGTCTTATATGAAAAGTCTTTAAGTTTTTCTATCACAATTACAGCTTGAATAGTAAACCAAAACTGCGTTCATTTTGAAATTTTCAACTGAGGGTACTCTTTTCATCGACGGTGAGCAGGCTGTTCAAATCTTATCTTTCACAATTATTATTTTTTAATAGTATGCTAGTGGATTTGTGGTAGTGTTTGAAACACATGTTTGAATTTAACGTTGGCAATTTGTTGGGTGTGCCATTTGTTCTGTGGCAAGGTGAAGACAGGGAGGAAGATAAAGTTGAACTGTCAACTTTTACTTGCGGTGATTTCCGCTAAAAACGAAGAAATAAAACAGTCCCAGAATATTTTCAAAAAATATCCCCAAGATGTACATTTTTAGGGCTGAGACCAAAAACCTTCACAGAAATTTTACGAGAATGTACTCACTAAATTCTGAAATCAGACAGAAATACCTTCTAGACGTTTCTTGAAAATATTCCTGGAATGATTCTGGAACATGTTATGCTATTAGTATATTTTTAGCTGTGTTCGTTTAATGACGACCAGTCAGTATTAGTACTTTCAAAAAAGACTCTTCCATTATCGCACTTTTTTTCGATTAAATAAGCAATGAAATAGCCATTGTTGCTTAATCAAGGCTGTTTTCTATAATTTAATAAATTGGCTTATTAATGATGCTATATTTTTATATATAGAAACAGTTTTAATTGCTTGCAATTTCAAAATGCTGAAATAAATTGAAATGATTAACTGATTCGATCTGTTCAATCTATGGATATCGACCTTTTTAAGGCGATTAATCGATCTACAAAATCAGAAAAAAATTATAGATCGAGCCGTACTGAATGGATTTTCTCAATTCGATCCCTCTTCCCTATATCTAAGTGTTCCCGGAGGGTATATGCAGCACTGGACGAAGTTCCTACTTCGAGCGTTTCGTACGCCTCATATGGGTCACGGGGCATAGTGACATTCCGCACAACTTTAGAACCGGTGAGCTAGAGAGAATCAGCACTCCTCTACTAGACTCAGACATAACTCACCAGCTTGGTAAGCCGCTAGCCACATGCAAGCTAAAAATTAAGCATAACATAGGCAGACATGCATTTCTGAAGAAGTTATCCGATCTAGGTTCTACTGATGTCAGGCACCTAGTTCGGTTTATCAGGAGCGCAAAAACCATTTTGAGCTTCTGATAAACCGAACTAGATGATAGCGTTTAGATTCTAGCTCTTACGTGCCCGGCTTTAGCCTTATTTAAGAGTATAACTGAATTAGGCTCTGCTGATTTCAGGGACCTAGTTCGATTCATCAGGTGCTCCTTATGCTCTAAAAAGTCATCTAATAAGTGATAAGCAGTCGATGGAGTAAGTGATAAGGTGGCGGCCTTCTAACGCGGTTCGGTCTAAGGTTCGAGCGACAATCCATGGTTGTTTTCTGTCGACAACAGATTACGATGATAAGAACATATTGTGCTACAGTCTCGAATTAGGTGGAGTTGTTCTTCCGCTCCACTCACCACAAGGGTTTTCGAGAACTAGACATACAGATAGGGTAGGGAATCTAGGCAATTTGGTACCACAATGGGCCATTTAGGACTAACTGTGACTACCCCCGTGAGATATCAGCCACTTTAACCTAACCTTAGACTACCCCTCACTTCATTTTGCTCCGGGCTTAAGCGATCTAACCCATCACAGAGAAGGGAACAAAAAAGTGGATAAGTCCCCAATGAGCGATTACAATGGTGAGCTAAAATTGGTTTAAAAAAAAGCAAAAGTTCAACAGACTTGACAATAGGCGATAAGGAGCATAAAGAAAATTTTTATTTTATGTCTCTCACAAAATTTTAAAGTTGGTGAATATTATTATAACAAAACAACTACCTGAAAGAGTTTTTCTGTCTACACAAGTAGGAAATTATTTACAATTCATCGTCCTTGTGATCTCGCAAGCTTAAATATTGAGGAAGTTTTTTATGGTATCTTTGGTTGTAGATAGTCAGAACAATTAATAATTGCAGACTTAAGTTTAAATTTTGTATAAATATAATAAGCTCAGTCAATAAATCAAATTAGTTGAAGCACAGTCTGCAGATGCATATACTGCGATTCTTCGTAGAGTTTCTGACGACATACTTCGAGAGGGACGGTCATGAATGACAATATCTTTTTGCTCTTCTCTCTTTTTAGTCTACTGACATAAAGTTTTAATATAACTTCTATCCTAAAAAAATTGTGGGTCACCTGGACACCAGCGGCCCTAATTGTAAACAATTACCGAAATGACATCTATCACGTCATTCATCAACCGTAAGTTTTATCTATATTTAATAAGTGATAATAAAAAGTTATAAATGGTAACCATAAAATACAATATAAATTAACTTCAAATTATAAAAATTTAATATGACCACAATTGTGACGCATCCTACTCTAGCTACAATCCCGGAAAACATTCTTCTTGTATTTCTTCTTGTATTCTGAGAGAGCAGGGAAAGCTTTTTTTAAATTGATACAATTCGTAGCCCATTTTCATATATTTAAAAAAAGCTAATTTAGAAGCTGTCATGTTGACGGCGATGTGCCCTTCCTTCCACTCACGAGCACTCCCTACCAAATGACTGCACTATGCTGGAATATTTCAGTTCTAGACTACACTTTCTGAACACCATTAACCTGAAAATGTTGAAATCATATGCCCTTTATTCCTAAAGATTTAACCATCCACTTTTCGACAGTATAGGCTTACACAGCCCTACAAGTGAAAACGCCATTTACCCTTTAAAAAGACCTTGCAAATACTATTCTTCATTGGTATAAGTGAACAATTATCTTAAATGTAACAGTACCTAGTTATAATTTAAAAATCTTACCCAGATGTGAAGGTGGTGCATATATTCTGTTCCATAATTCTGTACCAGTCTTTGGATGACGTGCCATACAACCAAAAACAAAATCTTTTCCTTTCTCCAATTTTACATTTTTTAAATTCAGGGTACTAACAGCAATCTGATATTCCTGTGAAATAATCCAAAATGACATTTCAAAAAATTTAGCTTAAGATAAATAAATACTTACCTCATCTATCGTTGTGTTGCCAATATTATCAGTGGAAAGGTTCTTACCATTCAGAAACCATGTAAAATTAGGAGAAATAGTTGATCCCAATGCTTCACAGCGGAGGGGATATGCAAAAATGTTTAACTCTGTGATGTCGTTCGAAGATAATCCTAGCAAACAAGGAAGCATTAAGTGTATGATTTAAGGGTGCCAAATAATAGGTTAATTGATCTATCATCAATTGCTAATTATATCGCATCCAGGGGAAATGGGGAGGGGTCACGGATTCTTGTAATGCCATTCAGTGGATTGCCAAGTGAAAGCTTGGAAAAGAGACCCAAACATACGTATATATGATGTGATGTTTGATGAACAATTATTTTTTTTCTAATAAGAAATTTTTTAAATCTATATAGATTATTAAAACTAAAAAAAGCGTTGAGCGTTAAAAGATAGTGTAGAAGTTATATGTATAAATTTATAATATTTTGAGTATTAATTAACTCGAGTGTATATATATACAAAAAATATTTATCGATATATTTCATAATATTACTTAAATTACCCTTTCGCGCTCATCTCTTTTTTTAGCTTTAATAATCTATATAAATTAATAAAAAATTTTTTTTTCTTTTATTTCATATGGCCAAAACTCAGGGGATACCATATAATTCTATAGCACAGCCTTGGAAGTAAAGGAACTAATGGTGAGGGAAGGTTGCTAGAGGATAAACGAACGAAAAAGCTAGTCCTCACTGCGGGACCCAGGCGAATGGAGTCTCCTCAAGGACTTCTTCAGGAGTAGAGGTGGAGGGTATTGTAGACTTTCAGAAGTTGCATATGTCCACGGTACCCACGACAGAAGCAGCTATGGGACTGGGTTGGACTTGGGACTAGGTTGGACTTGCGTCAGCTGAAACTGCTGTAGCAGTCGTGGAAGAAGATGCTATTTACAAAATAATAACTAGCACTTCCTCAGGTTCGGGTGTGACAGAGATAGTAGACTCTAAGGAATTGGCTATCGCGGTACACGCACCAGTAGAAGATGCAGACCTGTCTTCCGAAGGGTTAACTGCTGTTAATCCGAAGGAGGCTATTTGTCCTGGCTATGAACTAAAGCTTTATAGCCCGAAACCATTCACTGCCGAGGAGTGAGAAGGGGTGAAAGTTATGATTAACGCATGGACGCAAAAACACTTGAGACACGGTGGAACAACATGGGTTCATGCAGATAGGCTAGAATTCTAGCATTACGATGTCTTTCGGAAGAATTTTACCTCTCCCACTAAATAAAAAACACAAGGGTGAGGGAAATGGGTTAAGAGTTTGAGTGAAGGAGGTGTCGATGTACGCCTCGTTTGAAAGTTTGGGGCCCATAAGCTAAGGAAGAAACAGAAAATGGTAAACTGTTTCACATTCGTATTGTTCTGCTGAAAAAGGATTCCCGAAATTTGACGGTACGTCTAAGATTGATCGTCGATGCGCCAGTGAGTCAATGCTCTCAGAGATTGGCAGATCGCCAATAAGTTTAGCAGACCTACGCTGGACTTTGTCTTACGCGGAAAATGTGGCGCATCTGGCCTCTGCCAAAATATAGGAGTTATATTCAAATCTAGGCTTAGAAATCAGTGCGAAATCAAATGTGGTGAAATATTTCTTACTTCTTTATAGAGAACCCAAGCATATCATCGAATTTTTAGTCATTGCAAATATATGATCAGTCCATTTCTGGATATCTCAATACCCAAGATGTCTTTTGAGGGATATTAAACAACATTGAATTTTGGATGCATAAAAAATAACACAATTTGCACAGCCCCAAGCGAGGATCATAGAAATCTCATTGTTTAATGATCCAAACATGCGTCATCAGCTGATTTCTGTAGCATTTCCATGAATTACAGAATCAAGAGAGTACGCGAAATCAAGGGTCGGCAGAACTATGAATAGGATTGTGAGTAGGGGATAAAAGGTCTTTAATAAAAAGATGAAATAAAATTAGTAAAAGAACTGAATCCTGAGATATACGGGCATTTATTTCGTAGGGTGCAGATCCAGTGCTTAAAGTTTTACCAGAAGAGAAGCAAGCCAAACTATATCAAAAGCTTTTGGAATATGAAGAGCGACGATTTCGAACTTACAAAAATTATGGAGACAATAATCCAACGCTCGTTAGTGCCAT
Organism: Leptarthrus brevirostris; assembly: GCA_964036015.1. Lineage (NCBI taxonomy): Eukaryota > Metazoa > Arthropoda > Insecta > Diptera > Asilidae > Leptarthrus > Leptarthrus brevirostris. The sequence goes on along the minus strand of OZ038373.1, from coordinate 145,318,053 downwards.
TGTTAGGTCTCCGGTTGAGCGGCCAGCGCGGAAACCGTACTGGCAATCGTTGATAAAATGGTTATTTTCTAAATATTTCATCAACTGAAAGTTTAGGAGTCATTCAAAACTTTAGAAAATATGACAGTTGACAAAGTTTGGACGGAGGTTTAAAACCGGGGGCGAGAAACCATCACGGCCAGTAACTTTGCACACGTCGAGTTTCCAAAGTACCCTTAAAGCTTCCCTAGTCCGAAAGTGTTTTCGCCTGCTAGTGCACTGTAATGCAGATGCAATAAAGGTGGCAAGTACGAATTAGCAGTCAACAGGTGAAATTGTTCTTTAAGGTTTTACTAAGGACGAGAGGCATTTACTACCTTTTGACTAAAAAAAGCTTCCGTTTAACGCTAATCACTAACTTGCAATTAATCCGCGCATAGATACGTCCTTTGAAGGGCACAACTTAAATTCCTCAATTCCACAGTCATTATTGAAGAAAAAGTTTAACTTGCACTCGCTCGGTTTTTCGTAGCAAGGTCGTAGCAAGGGCTTCACGACACCGAGACAAGACCGAGATTTTGGCATATATTGGTCTCGATCTCGTCAAGGTAAAGGCGATCTTGCTCTCGTCACAATCTCGGTCCGGTCGCACTTTCGGTGTGATAACAAAGGGGATTTCGGTGGAAAAATGGGGAGCGAGGACAAGTGATATATATCTGTGTATATATGCGTTTTCTTCTTATTCCCCTCACTGCGATCAAAGTAGCAAAGGTTCTTCACTATCGTGGGTAATACACAAATACCTAAAGCAGGAAATAATGTAGGAAGAAGCGAATGAGGAAAGCGGCGTATACTTATATGCTCCATAAATTATACAATTGATCCTTTTCCGAGTGGCATAATGTTGAATGGCAACCCTCATTTTTTATTGCAGATTCGTATTTCAATTGACGTTGAGATTTTCGAGAGAAAATATGAAAATGTTGGCACTTTAAGAATTTTTTACTCAATAATGGTTACAAAAACAGAACAAATTGCAAGGGAGCAAAAGTCCTTGTTCAGGGAATCTAACGAAATTTTTTGAAACTTTTGTATATTTCCTGGCGAGTTAAAAATCCAAAATCCTCAACAATCAAAAATTTGCACAGGTTTCCTGCACAAATCTAAGAACGTTTGGTCTCTTGCAATGTTTCTGTTAAGCGAACAATATTTTCGAGTAAAAAATCTTAAAAATTCCCAAACTTTCATTTTATTACTCGAAAATCTAAAAAAATTTATGTTCTTTAAAGAAAATTTGAAACAAAAGTTGTTCACTTTTACCCAAAGAATACAAATCTGAAATAAAAAATGGGGGTGTCCATTTAACATTTAAAAAGTTGCCCACGCCCCATCCGCCCAGGAGGAGGACTGAAGGTTCAAATGTGATATTATTAAATAGTTTTTCAAAAATAAACACGTGTTTTTTCATTTTTTGATTTGATGCGTAGTATGCGTTTCTCCTCTAGATGGCTTTAGTTTATTCTAAGATGCCTGTAAGGCTTAACACACACGGGAGACCTTTGTCCTGAGAGAGACCTGTTCTATTCCCTTTGTTAAATACATAGCTACTAATGTAAATACGTGCATAAGAAGACTCTTTTTTTTTCCTTCTTGTTTTCTTTCTGCTCCAACTTTAACAAATGCTATTTGAATTTTTTGTAAATATCACTCGAGTCAAGTGAATTTCTATTACAGTTTTTGTAAAATAGTAGTGAGTAGGTTAAAAAGAAATTAAAGTATACCACTGGACAGGCGCGTAGAGACAAAATTCGGGCCCCGGGGGGTTCCACATACGGGCCGCCGCGAAAGGAATTTCGGGACCGAGAATAAGCGTTTACGGCCCCATATACAATCGAATGAGTGACTGTCTAGTATATTACACTTTTTCGATCGTGAAACATTTTTATATATATATAATTAAAATGGAAAAAAATTTCTGTTGATGACGGGGCCCCTTCGCCCCCCCCTCTCGGCGGCCCTGCCACTGGATATACAACCTACAAAATCGACATATATGTGAATATATGCTTAAAGTGTAGAATATGTCATGCAAGTTTACCAAAATATTAAATAGCTGTAAGCAAGTATATCTTTTTACATATTTATATATATATATATATATATATTGGATATATTTAACTTAACAAAATTTACGAACAATATGCGTTTTGCATATTGCGACGTAGATTTATTTCCGGGTAGGTGAAAAAGATCGCGGAAGTTGACACACACTACTCCATTGATGTCCCCCGTAACATTTAACATGTATACGACTTTACAACTCACGAAGGTGAGCTTAAAGATGTGTACACATCTATTTATTAGTGTCTATAGTGAAAACGTAGCACATATAATTACCGCCATGTTTTCCAGGGACCCATGTCAAATTTGTATTAAACGGCACATCGCCATATAAATTAGCTGCCCTACAATGCAATAGTCTGTTCCTACTAATTTCAAAAACTTTCAAATCCAAATAACTAATAGTTGTCAGAGATATCTGTATAAAATAAATCAAATTATATGTAACTATAAAAAGTAATTTAAATTTACTTACTGGATTATATACAGTTTTATAGTATTCGTTATGAATAGGTTCTGAACCTAAAATCCAAGTAATATGAGGTTGTGGCCTTGATCCAGTTACTTTACATCGAAGGGGCCCATGAAGAATACTTATTTTATCTATATAATCTGCGAAAGATTTTAAAAGTTTTTTGTTGTGTTTTTTATAATTGTACTTTTAAACATACAACTTAAGCTATAAAATGAAAAGGAAAATTTGTGTCACAGAAAAAGGCAAACTAAAAAAAGCGTACTGATAATAGTTTTTACAAAATCAATTTGGCAAAAATCGACCTGTTGTAGCACAAAGAGGACTGGACCATCTGAAAGTTCCAGATTAAAATCTTTCTAATTTTCTTTATAATGTTATAGTAGTAAGCCTTAACTAATATGTGTTAATAAACAAATGATAAGGGCAACAAAGCACAGAAGGCAATTTCAACGTCCGTTTATGAAAATTGTAAATATTACTATATCGAATGAAATGTAGACCTTTGCTCAGTTTAAAATCAAAAGTCTGACATAAGTAAAAATTTGCTACAACAGGTCTTCTTCTCGCTGACAAAAGACCCCTGTGAAGACATTGGCATACACATTAGCAAAATTGGAAATCTCGCAAAGCAATTAACGCAAGAAAGTGAACGCATTTTGTCAGTAAAATCTTGATGACGTTACCAGTGAATTACACTCTATTCATTAGTGCATGGAAATTGGCTTCCCAAGAACAAAGTGCTTTTCAAAATTTGACATCCGACACCACAGCAAATCCATCACCATATGATTACAACCTTTACAGCCAAGAGCGCTTAATTTCTACATAGGAATAAAATCGTTTTTTAAGAAAAAAGTTGAACCGACTTCACAAAAAGCGCTAAAAAGCATAAAATAATTTTTAATTTTATATCTATTCAACATTTTGAAGTCAGTGCATCAATCAAACAAACAAACAACTACACCAAAAGTACTTAATCGTCCATCCTTATGATCCCATGACCTGAAACGTTCAATTGTGGTTGTGTATAAAATTAAAAATTATTTTATGCATTTTAGCGCTTTCTATGAAGTCGGTTCAAATATTTTATTCTTCACTTTTTAGTGTCTTCCACCATCCAAATCGGTCCACGCCTTAGAAAGTTAGGTTTAACCCCCTACCCCACCTCCATTTCCCCAAAATTTTTTTGTCATGGTATCAATCAAGGAAAATAAAATACCCTACCGAACAGAAAAGGAATCATCTACCCCTCCCCCTCCTCAACCACCACCATAGGACCAAATTATTCTCCTAGTAGCAACGGGGGATCACACTCTATACAACAGCAAAAGAACCATCCAAATCGGTCCCCCCCCCCCCCCCCCCACCACACCAACATTTTATTTCTCGTGGTATCAACCAGGGAGCATACTCCACTCAAAAGAAAATGAATTATCCAAATCGGTCCACGCGTTACGAAGTTAGACTATATCGGTCGACGAATTCAAAGAGTCTGCACGGTTTGTGGTGGTGAAGGAACCCGGATCGATTACGTCTAGAGTTCATGTCAACGAAGGCCGACCTTTATCGTCGGTGCGGAACGGAAGCCTCGTCTTTCACTGGGAATAACAGGCCGCAGACTTGCAGCAGCTTGTCTACGAAGCTTCTCTTCGCTTTGGTATTGCTGCTAGTTTGATTTTTCGGTTTCCGTTTATTTTGTACCTTCGTTTTAGGTTAAGCTCTAGGTTTTGTTTCGGATTCTTTTCAAAATTTTCCTGAATTTTTCTTAGAGCTGGCACTCGCTTGGAGGCATTTCAAAAGTTCTCTGTTTTTTCTTTTTTACAGGTTTTTGCCTTCAAGTTTTAGAGTCCTTTTTATTTAACCTATTTACAGTAACGTAGTATATTGAGCCATTTTTGTTATGTTCTTTTTGATCCTTATTACTGTGTCTTTTAATGTTTATGTGATTTTTAGGGTAGCTAGTTTTTGTTGGATTTTTACGCTTTATAACGATTGTGCCAAAAAAAAGCCAAATATAGGTACATAAAAAAAATCTTAATTTTTATTGTTATTATTTGAAATGACTGTGGTTTCAAGAAATTAATTTAATTTCAAATAAGCCACCAAAGGGAAACTTGCTTGTCCAGACGTGATTTCACGTTTGTAAAGTTAATGCATTGATATTTTTTCGCGTGCATTTTGCTACCGGTGCTATCTCATTGTATTTATATCAGTGATCATATCTCACTTGGGACCCGCTACCTGGAAAGACTGCTTAGCAATTAAGATTAAGACATTTCTTTCGAATGAGAGCCGTGGGCCCCTTCAAGCTACTTGAAAGATTGCAACAAGCATTGAAAGTTTTGTGTCAACGACATGAACTTGAGAAGTAAAAGGGGCCATTAGCCATATGCCTCAAAATTAAAAAGCCAATGAGGGAAAGCCTAGGGAGAGCCATCTCATCTTTTGTCTTCAGATACTATAGACCAGGGATATTATACAAATAAATAAAAAATTAAGTTCGTCATAATGTTTTCTCAAATGGGGTCTGGGGATCTCTTCGAACTGCGGCCCCTAGGGATGTGCCTATCTTTCCCTTTGAGTACTACGCTACTGTGTCAGAGGCAGCCAAAAAGTAAGTGTGGCTCTAGGACCTACAGCATATACATAGAAGTCAGAGTTTATTTCATAAGAGAGAAAAAACAAATTACAGATCTATTTACAAAGTCGTTACCAAAGAAAAAATTTGATTTTTTTTTAGAAAAACTAAACTTACTTCCAATGTAGATCATAACATAAATACGTATTTAGGTTTTTAGTTCCATACCACACCTTTCCTATTTCTACGCCCACAAATCTGCATGAGCTCCCACACCTGTCGTGCCGGATTTTATGTAATCTACAAGAAATTCCCCGTATATATTTGTTCCTTATGTCAAAATAAATCTGTCAAGTCTGTGCATTTAGTTTTAGCAGTTGATTTAATTTTGAATAGGGAAATGGAAAATACCGATAAGTGCCCTATATGCGAAATCAGTTCTTCGCTTGCCAAATAAGGAATGATTGCTCTGAAATTCGACAACTGTCCCAAAGCCCACTCAAAAAGCATGTATGTATGTTTGTATGTGTGATATTCCGATGATAAATATAAGTCAAGCGTTGATTTTCCTGTTCACCTCTCGCCTATAACCTGCGCAAACGAAGGATAGGTGTGGTGTGGTATTTAAAGTTTTAAGCTAATACATATTTATTCACATCCTCTTTTATTAATTACACAAAGAGAAGGTGTGAATAAATGAATTTTAATGTAGGCCATAGCCTATATACAATCAGCTTTGAAATGTATGTGTCACACAAGTAAACTACTGGAATACTGTAATCTTTATTGAAGCAATAAAATCTGTCTACTTCTGACTTTAATCAGGAACTGTCGACATTTACTTTCACTGTGCAACAATAACAATGCTAGAACATACTTTATGTAACAAGGATGATCAAAATAAGTAGCAATGGAGAACATACTCTACAAAAAAGTAGAATCTTACAAATAGGTTCACGTGTAACAAAGTTAAGTTTTACAACTTTGATAAACTACCCCGCACCTCTCACGGACGATAACGAATAGCTAGTACTACTAATCCTCGTGAAGAAGGACTCGACTTGATAAATCATGGTACTATGATAAATATGTTGTTTGTTGTTCAGATAAAATAAAATTAAGCAAACTGACGGAGCACCTATCTTGACAGTTGTAAACTAATAAAAGTTTATTAATTAAAATATATATTCACAGCAGTTCCTGTAACGACAGAGGTAATTGGTCACGCAACGATCGATATACCACTGGACTCCGTTCCACTCTTCCCCTTTCAAGAGTCTGATACAATGGGGGGCGTTGAGAGCGATATCCTGGCGTTTAAAGCATGGGGTTGGCAGGTCGTATGATAGTTCGGCCTTTCCACCGATATGGTCTTTCCGACCTCGCTTAGTTGATCGGCAACATAGTCAGGCAGGATATTATCTGATATTTCTTTATTGTTTTCAGCATCTAACTTTAGGTCGCCAAAACTTAATTTTATCGGCGGTGAAAACTGCGTTGTTTTCGCGGATGATCTTCTATATCTTCCAATCTAGCGGTTCCTTCTAACAGTTCTAATTAATAGAACCCATTGGTACCATGGTCCTTGGAAACGTTGCTTTTGGGTTTTTTATGACGTTGCCGAAATCTCAGCTCTCATTTCTTTCTTTCTTTGGCGATTCGATAAACGCTATTAGTCGCCGGTTAAGTTTTTGTCTACGCACTGGTTTAGCGAATAGATATTTACTAAATAGGTCGTCGGAAATGGCTAGAATATGTGTCAATCCGTGCGGATTATATGTAAAGGTACGGTATTGGTACAACTTTAACGAGTAGTGGGATGGCGCCACAAATGATGTTATAGTTTCTCTGTACCGTGCTCACAATAATCGCCTAAGAGTCACTCATTTATCTACGTTCTGATTAGCTAGTCTTTCTCTCCACCTTCATACTAAAGAAGCAGTTGTTTTGGCTAACACTACTTTCTCATACGTCAATACGTTTGCTAATTAAATGAAACTAAATTTGTCATTTTTCAGCTAGACTTTTTGTATCTTTACTTTCCACACCTTAAATTGAACGTAACTGAATGTAATCATCCACTTCTTCTGGAATGTAACCTTGTACAACTGAATAGTGGACAATTAAGTGTATAAGTATACACTTACTCTGAGGAGTTCTTTTTTTCGCAGAAATTAGTTATACAATTCGTAAAATAAGCACAATGTCTGCAATTACTCAAAAGTGAGCTATAGTTTTTCAAATTCATCCAAACTTACTATTACAATGGCGTTTCCACGAATCTATTTTGATTAAAATTTCTGTTGCCATGTATTCACTCGAGTGGGTAGACTGGAACTCTCCACTTGCCCTTAACAAAATATAAATGAACACGTACTTTAATTTTTGCAAATGCTCTTAAAGGTAAATTGGTGAATTTTCTTTAGAAATCTTTATATGAGTGTGATTTTGGAAGAGCAAAATATAAGGATTATCCAAAAATAAGAGTTTTTAATATAAAAAGATATACGAAACTTTTCTACGTTTATTTTACAGCTGTGCGCTTTCTTGAATCAACAGTGGCGCTTTTTTTAATTACTTTTTACTCAAACTGTACTTGCTGCTTTATTTTTTACCATTAATGACATAAGTTACTTCTCTCAAAAATGTTTGTTCATATAGCGAGTAATGGCTAGTACCCAGCTAAGCATACAAAAGGTACATATTCTCCTGTTCTTTTTATTAATCATCACTATTCTGTGGAAATTAGGTTAATGACTACAACTGTTTACTACGAGTATTTGTAAATTGACACTATTGCTTAGGCTTTTGGCTTATGGTTTTTAATATGAACCGTAGAGGAAGTTGAAACTAGAGAAAAATAGGGATTAGTATTTATGCTTTTTTAGCGATTAACATTCAAGCGATGAAATTTTACAATTTTAACATCTTACTTATATAAGTATACTTACTTATTCGAAGTGTTGAAATCTCTAAAAAAAAGATAAAATGTTGAATAATTTTACAATTGAAATAATAAATGTAACTGACAAGATAATATTAAGTATAAGAGGTTTTTTTTTTCAATTATTTCATTAGATACATTCGCCTCAAAAATAATTTGCTTCAATTTAGTAATACAGGTTTTTTAAACACTTGGATAGTCATTAATCGGCACACTTACTGAAAAGAAAAATGTTTACTCTTACAAATAAACGGAAGGAATGTCATAATAATGTAAAAAAATTTTATTAAATTTTTCAGGCCACGACTAATGTGTAGCCACTTTTAGGTAGACTTCCATGTTTTCCCCAACTATAGCATTGGGACGCGAAAAATCTCGTTGTCAGAAAGAGAAGAGAAAAAATATAAAAATTCAGGTAGTGTAGGGTGTCGTTAAAGGACTGGCCCTCAGAGAGTGGTCACTTTTCCGAATTTTTATACAGGATCGATTCAAATCTGCAGTTCAGGATTAAACAAAAGTAAGTGCTAGTGTGAAAAGAATGCGTAGAAGGCTACAGGAGGGTGGATTGTGCAATAGGAGAGCAGCGAAAAAACCATTGTTGACGAAGAAGAAGAACTGAAAGCAGCATTAAAGGAGTGGTACAACACAATTACAGACAATTACTTTAAAATACTTGTCAATTCAATGCCTCACAGAATAAGGGCGGTCATTGAAGGAAGAGGAGGAAGTACAAAGTACTAGAAAAAAAGGAGCTTTTATTGACGCAAACTAATGTTGTTTTAACAAAACAAATCAAATCTTTACTGTTTTGTAAAGCTTCCAATGAAATGCTGTAATTTTCATGAAAGTGGTAATTTTTTCAGGACAGAGAGCTGGCCAAAGAGGTGGTTCCTTAATTGGCAGCAGAAATAATTACTCTACCCAACTAACTCATTTGGCAAGTGCCAAGAGACAAAATCTTATGTCAGGTAGTTAATATCTAAAAAATTAGACGTGGTGCGATTTTCATGAGCATGGCTGTACATATCTAAATTGATCAGAAGCCTGTTTATTCATTACCTACAACCGAGAAGCGAGCAAACTCCTCGGTGGTAAGCAACGAATAAATATACAGTGATTCAAAATACTGCTTCAGTGTTTGTTGATTTTAAGAATATGTAATATAGCTTTTGTAACGAAAGAACATTTTTGTTATTCACTGAACTTATTTTTCACTTTTTAGTGTCTTCTACTCTCTACAACGAAGAAAGAACCATCCAAATTGGTCCACGCGTAAAAAAGGTAGGTTTAACCCCCTACCCCACCTCCATTTCACTAAAAAGATTTTCTCATGGTATCATAAAGGAACAGAAAAGGAATCATCGAAATCGGTCCACGCGTTACGAAGTTAGGTTCCGCCCCCTTCCCCCACTTCGACCCCACCAACATTTTTCTTCTCCTGGTATCAACCAGGGAGCATACTCTACCCAACAGAAAAAGAATTATCCAAATCGGTCCACGCGTTACGAAGTTAGACTACTCTGTACAACAAAAAAAGAACCATCCAAATAGGTCCACGCGCAACAAAGTTAGGTTTCACCCCCACCCTCACTCAACCAAACATTTTCGTCGTACTTAGAACCATTTTTTTTGGGAATGTAAATAGTTTCTTCATTATATATTTGTTAAAATGCCGTTATTTGCACAGCTCTTTTACGGAATTATTTTCTTCTTAGATGAACAACACTGATACTTAGTTTATCTTCCCTTACTCGTGGGAAGCAAGTTAGAAATAGTTTCACCGGCTTCTATTGATATATTATTTCATACCTGCATCGTTCCTTCCTTAAGTTAATCTCTGCTTAAGGCTGGTTCGTCATAGCGCTAAAGTCTTTCTCTTACTAAATGCCACACGTATGAAATGGTGTACGTATCAGGCGATTGAGGTGGCCAATTGAAAAAAAGTATATTATTGTTTTTAAGCTATTCCTTAGTTCTTCTGGTGTTGTGTTTGGGGTCACCGCCTTATTGAAAACTTTGTCATGTTCAGCCAACACCTAAAAGAAGAGAGGCATTCAACCATTTGGCCTGCATACTCTCCTCGTTAAATATATAGAGAGAGTTTTTTTGCCAGACTGTTCAATTCGTGTAGTAATTGAAAGAGAGACATCTGATATCTATGAAATAAATGCCGGCGAAACTCAGGGTTCAGTTCTTTCACCAACCTTCTTGTCTCACAATAGTATTCATAGTTTCGCTGACGACAGCACCCTTGATTTCTTTTTTAATTTTGTAATTAATTTTCGTGGGAACGCTACAGAAATCAACAAGGAACGCATGTTTGGATGTTGCCCGCGCACCCCTGATTGTTGTGTGTGGGCGTATTTTAGTTTTTGTTTACTTATGTTTTTTGCATGCTGGTGTGGGAGCCTAATATATATATTGTTATATATTGTTCTGCCTAAGAAGAAGTGCGTAAGAAGGGTTAATTCTGTAAAAAAAAAAAATTTGTTATGTTTTATGCATGCAGAACACAATGTTGTTTAATGTCCCTTAAAAAACGCCTAGTTCACCATAAACTTATTTCAATCGACGAAGTGAATATACCCAATTCGCCCTCTCTGAACATTGAGTATTGAAATATCCAGCAATCTAAGCTGGACTTATCACATATTTGCAACCGCTAAAAATGCGATTAAATTCTTGGGTTTTCTACAGAGATTTATGAAATATTTCACTTCATCTGACTTGGCGCTGATCTAAAGGTCCCCATATCAAGCATAGACTCAAATATAATTCCCATATTTCGGCACGGGTCGAATATACCGTGCTGTCCGCGTTTGGAAAAATTTAAAACAATGCTATTAAACGAATTGGCGATCCCTCACTCCCTGAGAGAATTGAATCACTGGGGCATCGACGGAATGAAGCTTGTCTCTCATTCTTCTATTGCTATTTCCATGGCCATTGTTCTAACGAAATTGCTAGCCTCATTCCTTGTAGACACATGAACACGTGCGATGCAAGAGATTCAAGTCGCTCCCACCCCTATACTCTCCAGATTAAATCTGGACGTACCGTCAAATTTCGGGAATCTTTTCTAAGTAGAACAACACGAATGTAGAACGGTTTGACATCTTCTGCTACTATTTCACAACCGTTTGGTAGTTACAGGGTGATTCATAAATTTTAAATTGTCGTGATATGCACAGCACTATTTAATTTTTAATTTTTGAACTACTCAATGCAGCGACATCAAGCTTACGCCGAAAAACTACTATCCCAATGACGTTTCCAAAAAAGTCCTTCCACTGAAGTTGCAGTCACTTGCGAAATTGAAAAAAAACCTGTTTTGCGCCTTACTAAAATTCAGATTTTCCCCAAATTTTCTCCAAAATCCATGTTATTAATAAACCGGTTTTTTATTTTTATTAAATTGGCCATCTTATTTCTTGTCAAAAAAGGTGCAACATATCAACGTAGAGAAAGGATATACAACTTTATATGTAGAAAACCTTCTAGGGAATATTATAAAAATCTGAAATTTAACGAAAGTAACCTCATATCAACCCTAAAATGCACCCTAAAGTGTACCTCAGAAATGAATCTATGCCTCAAAATATGATTGTTTCGTTTGAAATTTTCGACATTTTCGATTTAAGAGGGTCCGGCAACGAAAAGAGTTAATTTTAATGAATTTCTTATGATACTAGGAGTGAAATAAAAGCATAAAGCAAAGGAAAAACTGCCCAGTTAAAAGAAAAATCTTTACGAGATAAACTTTTGAACATTAAAATTACCATATTTTCTCACGTATTTCTCGCTATCTTATCGTCATCACTCATTTGGAATTCCAGGAATTCGGCTATTGATGGTGGTGAGGTCCGGAGACGGGCTTGCACGAAAATATCTGAGTTTTTTCCCAAAATGATGAAATGAGGAAACCGATACTTCCACCCGATATTATACAGGAAATGACCATAGCATTTAAACTGTCTCCTAATAGATAAAGTTGTCACTAAATTACAAAGAGAAATACACGAGAGAATACGTTAAGTTAAATGTAAATGGAAACTTCAAACACATTTTTCTCGAAAAGATTTGTTTAAACTGGCCGCCGAAAAATCAATTTTTTTCTTTTTGGGCAAAAATGAATTACATAAATTGTAACGTAAAATTTTTTTCAATATTTAAATTTTTTTTATTAAAATTTTCGAATTTCAAAAATCGGCTACGGTACAACCATCCTTTAAGGAAATCTTCACTAATTTCTTCTGCGATGTTGCAGGACTTGTTAAAATTGTCGGCCAGGCAGCAATATTTTCACTGCAGCTTGGTACACCCAAATCTCCTATGACGTCAAGATGCAGTTTTTTATTGTGAAAAACATTCCTAATAACAGTACCGATATTGCTCTACAATATCCAACAGCTCCATTCTATTATTTCATTCTCCGTATCCGAAGAAATTCGTTAAAATTGACACTTTTTCAGTGCTCAGGGTTCCCCTTAAATGGAAATTCAAAATATCGAGTGCGTGCGCGCCCGGTTAATGATGGCTGTAAAATTATTTTCAAAACAATAACAGACACCATAATATATACATATGTACTGTATTGTAGTAATCCATAATGCACATAAATATCAGTCCTGACCTACCACAAATTAGACTTTGCAATTTGAGGTAAACGTAAACAGAACCAGGCAGTAGAGCCGAATCACGGCACTCAAGTTTCATGTCAGAAAAACGTAAACAAACAATGAACCAAAACTCTGACCGACGTGAAAGTGCATCGCGCAGCAAAAAGAAGCACGCGAGCAATTAAAGAAAGTATGTCCTGATATTTACAGGTGAATGCATTGGATATGAGTATCTAGAGTGTTTAGCGTATTTAGAGTATTTAGTAAAAATGATAACCGATTTAATTATTAAGTAATTATGTTAGCAAATAAGTACTTTGAAACTTAGGTAGTAAGCACTTATTGTGTATAAATAGAGTAGGCGAATTGAATAAACAAGATTAGTCGAAACCAGTCTTTTCGATATAAGAGTTAAAGCTTTTACAAGCTGCTCCTAGTATAATCTTCAAGTTTGGAGTTAAAGCTAATTTAGCTGTTCCATTGGAGTTAAAGCCTATCGGCTGCTCCTAGGAAATACAACCGGAGTTAAAGCTAAATAAGCTGCTCCAAGGTAACCTTACCTGCGAGATGGAACTGTTGCATGCTGAGAGACCTTACCCCTAAAGGAGGCTTATCACAGTATGTTAGATAAATGTATATATACATATATGTTGTTTCGTACGTTTCCTCAGTCTCTGTTACTACAACTCACTGTAGAAAAAGGCCCAACGTGAAATTGGTGTTTAGTTTCACATTTCGTTCTGCTTGCAAAGTTTTTAAAAGCACACTTTTACGAGTAAGACCCTCGAATACAAATATGTTACTCGATTTGGAAACAAATGCTTTTACTAGGATTGCTCTAAAATCGACAATAACAACTGCTCTCCTTTGTTTTTTGACTGCGTTTATGTTATATTAGGTCTCTCTGTTTACTCGTAAGTTTTTAAACAAAACCGAAAGTTTTCGTCCGCACTATGTCTGTTTACTTTTGGACTTGAAGAAATTTGACAGCCGAGTAATTTCCACTTTTACCCAAATTTTAAGCACGCTAATGAGTGTGGACACAATTTCGGCAGAGTTCTTCTTCTTCTTTTATGGTTGACAAGAAAAGCTGATTTATGTTTGGCAAGTTACAACTTTTAAATAAAATTTGAAATAACTTTTAGTAAATTCATTTATATTTATTTTTACGATTTCTTGTAAGCGCACTGATCTTTGCACTGAAATTTACTGTTGAAAGTTCTTCAGTGGTCATCAATTTGCCCAAAAAGCGTCCCCTCCACGAAAAGAACAATTTTACTTAGTTTTTATCCAAGATTTTGTACACTAAAGTAAACAGACAGACCTATTAACTGCATCACCAAAGAGACTTGTAATACCAGAAATATAATAATAGATAGGCTTATGCTAAACACAAGTTTCTTTAATGCTATTTTAAATATTTAAATATGTATTTCGCATAGTCTACATAAAAAATTAAAAAGATTTACCTGTTTCAAATATCTCAGCAACTACCTCGTCGGGAAATTTAGGATTTTTTGCTAAACATTTTATTTTAGTCGGCTTTGCTTGCATATATCCAAGTATGTCGAAAGAACTTGTTGTTGTCAAACTTGTCTGTAAATAGGCGAAAACAAAAATTTTGGAAATATTTACAAATAGTTTACATTTCCTTACCTCATTATAATCAGTAAAATAATCCATCCTAGGAACTTCTTCATCATCTAAAAACCAGATAACTTCAGGCGCTGGGAATGAGCCCGTTACAATGCATTTGAGCGGATCCGTCTTTTCAATTATTTTGACTGTTGCAATTTTAATAGCTTTTTCTGTACTGAAGTCTGCAAATTCTGTGTTAATGTTTAAATTATTTTAACTTTTTTATATGTTTTGCTTTGTAATTCTTAGAAGCTATATTTCATGTAAATCCAGTTTTTTGAAAAGGTATACAGCGGGATTACCTAAAAGCTGCAATTTAGAGTCTAAATTCTAAATTTAAACTTGATTAATTTTCTGCAATAACATGCTTTAGGTTAGAGTTATTCTGAAGAGTTTAAGTTAAAGTAAAGCGCGACAGAATCGCCAATTGAATACTGAAAACACATCATTGCATTAGAAAGCGCTTTTATTACTGTAGAATATATCCTTAACTTCACACAGCACAAGAGGTATTACTTTCAGCTTAATTGTTTTAGTTATATAAATGGTATGTGAGCTAAGCACGACGAATTATAAGCCAGATTTTAAAACACTATTTATTTTTGAGCAAGCGAAAAAATGCAACACAGCAGAAAATTAATCACTTTTAGAATAAAAAAGCTTTTAAAAAAAATTGAACCAACTTCACAAAAAGCGCTAAAAAGCATAAAATAATTTTTAATTTTATATCTATTACGACATTTTGAAGTCGGTGCAAATCAAACAAACCAAACAACTACAACAAAAGTAATTAATCGTCCTTTCTTATGATCCCCTGAGTTGAAGCGTTCAGCTAGTATTATGTTTTATCTGTAGTTGTTTTATTTGTTTAATTTGCACCGACTTCAAAATGTGGTAATAGATATAAAATTAAAAATTATTTTATGAAGTTTAACGGTTTTTGTGAGGTCGGTTGAACTTTTTTTTTAAAAACTATTTAATTTTTAATTTTTTAGTGTCTTCTACTCTATACAACGAAGAAAGAATCATCCAAATTGGTCCACGCGTTAAGAAGCTAGGTTTAACCCCCTACCCCACCTCCATCCAACAAAATTGTTTTCTCGTGGTATCAATCAAGGAGCTGTTCTCTACCGAAAGAAAGAATCACTGAAATCGGTCCACGCGTAATGAAGTTAGACTACTCCTCTCCCCACGCCACCCCCACCATAGGACCAAATTATTCTCCTATTAGCAATGGAGGATCACACTCTATACAACAGAAAAAGCACCATAGAAATCGGTCCACGCGTTACAAAGTTAGGTTACACCCCCCCCCCCCCCCCCCCCCCCCCCACGACAAAGTTTTTTCTCGCGATATCAATCAGGGAACATACTCTACCCAACAGAAAAATTATTATTCAAATCGGTCCACGCGTTACTAAGTCAGACTACCCCTCCCCCTCCCCCCACATTTTTAAAATATTTAGCTCTGAAATGAGAAAAATTATCTTTTTCGCAAAATGTTGTAATCTATTTTTTTAAATCCACTAGCCACAAGAACAAAAAAATTGGTATAATCTGTCAATTGAGATATTAATAACTTCTATAAGACGAAAAGTGTAGAAAATATGTCTTAAAATGTAAAACTGGTTAATCTCATCGTTCAAAAATTTCAAAATCCTATAGCTTGGGGGAGGGGATGTTTTATACTAAGCACATATATATATATAGTAGTCAGTCATTTACAAATTCCAAATAAATAAATAAATAATTAAACAAATATTTCAGTACGATGCTGCACATTTTAAACACTATCAACTTGAATATGTACGTGGAAAAGTTGAATTGGTATTTTCTTTATATTCACAAAGATATAATCATCCACTTTTTGGCAATATCTCTTTGCACAAGCCTACAAGTGAGAACGAAATTTACCATTTTTTAGGACCTTGAAAATAATACTTCACATTGGTATAAGTGAACAATTATGTTAACTTTGCTTTAACTTAGATTTAAGGGTAGAATATAGGTATAATTCTACGGTACAATGAATTTGACGAATTGATTAATTATTTGAGCTTTTGGGACAGGAAGAGACTGTGAAATATTATTTTTTTTTTAAATACTGCTCGTGCATAGTTGTAACTGTTAGATGCAAATTAAAAATCTTACCAAGATCTGAACTTATTTGTATGTATGTTTCATTATATAAGTTTAACCCCAAGTTCTGACAACGTAGAATACAAACAAATTTGCCTTCCGCAATATTATCAATCACGCTACTACTAATACTGATATTAACCTGTGAAATAATGTAAATTTTATTTTTAACAATTTTGCTAAAGAAAACAACAATTCTAACCTGATCGAATGCATCGGAAAAATTACGAGGATGTAGCTTCTCCCCATTCAGAAACCATTGAAATTCCAGCGGTCCGAATAATCCCAATGCTTCACATCTGAGGGGATCTTTATAGATATTCAACTGTATGATGTCTTGTTGTGCTAAGAGCAGAGAAGATATTAAAATGAGGAATAACAGTTAAATTGATGCTTTATCAAAAGTAAATGGCGGATCTACGATTTTACTATGAGGGGGGGTGGGTGGGGGATTTCATCGAGACCAATTATTAAGATAACTTTTCGCTTTACTACAACAATAATAATGTGGATCCTATGTAAACAAATAATAGTAACAAGAATAATTTTTTTTATTTTGAAAATTACGCGCTCCCTTCTACTATTTTTCTAAAAAGCAGCATGTAAAAACGCCTCTCTAACAAGCAGTTCAAATGTTGTTGATGACGAAAAATTACTTATCAAAAACAAAAAATTGATTCGGTCTGACATTGCATAAATTAAATCTTAATCGAAAGCTTTACTTCAAAAATGACCTTTATCGTAAAATCAGCCTATAACACAGACCATGCGGTGCAAAATAATTCCAATTTACTTTATACTTACGATATAGTTAACTTACTGAAAATACTAAACAAAAACAAATGCTTGACACAAAGAATATTTAAAAAGGGATCAAAAATTAACAAACTACTCATAAATATTTATAGAACCAAGAAACTTAATAAAAGAAATAATAGTAAATAAAATAAAAATAGTTAAATAGACGCGGCCCCAGATGAAGTCACTGCATGGAGAAACTCTGCTTGCTTGCAAGCAAAAACGCTTTCTGCAAGAACGTTCGCCACTTTTATACTCATTATTAATTAAAACAGACATATTTTTTTTATACCCTTATTCCTCTAGGGAACATAGGGAGCGTACACATGTTCTCCAGTCTTGTCTGTTCTGGGCTCTCGCTGTTACTTCTTCCCATGTTAGACCTGCGCTATTAAGTTCTGCATCGACCGTTCTTTCCACTTTTGTCGGGGTCTGCCTCTTTTCCTTCTTCCAGTTTGGAGGGTTGTACTGCAGAGCTTGTCTTAGAATGGCTTCTGGGTTTTTCCGTAACGTGTGTCCGATCCATTTCCATCTTCTTTCTTTTATTACCTGATGTATGGGTGACTGATTGGTTATATAACATAGGTCAGCGTTACTGATTCTGTTGGGTCAGAATATTTTGCATTTGTTCATGAAAGTATGCAGGCTTTGTATGTTCAGTCTTGTGGTTTTCCAATTTTCACAGACATATAGTAGGACAGATATGACGCTGGCGTTGAAGATTTTTATTTTGGTGTTGCGTGTTATCTGTGAGGATTTCCATATTTTGAACAGCCTGCCGAATTCCTGTCTTGCCTTATTCAGTCTGCTTTGACTATCTTTGTGTGTGCCTCCGTTCGTTGTGATTGTGGTGCATAGGTAAGTGAATTCTTCCACGTCTTCAATTGTGGTACTACCTATTGTTATTGGGTTCTGGTCCGTGTCATTGCTCCTCAACATATACTTGTTTCTAAATATTTTCTTTTCCCATACGCAATATTTCGGCTCAGGATGTAATTTTTAAGGGAATCAAATACAAACTAATTTTAGTGCTTATATTTCTTAACATATACAACACTCAATACAAAGAAAATTTTAAACACTTTTTCATTGTATTAAATTTAATGTGACATTCAAAATGAAATTGTAAATCAGTTTAGTCTGACCAGTGAGCACTGAATTAAAATAAATACAAATACCCTATTTTCTCAGGTATTAAAAAGAAAGCTTTTGGTTGGAGGACATCCACTTTGTGGAATTATAAATCTTACCGACAAGCTTCAGACTACTAGATGGAGATTCCAAGAGATTTGAAAGAAGTACTCCTCCATAGCCCTCTTTCTGACTCTGGCAAAACCGGACGTTTACAGAGAAGGTGATTAATGGTTTTTTAACCAGGTATGATATCACAAACCTCTAGAACCTTCATACCTTGTCGAATACTATTCTATATCGGACAAGGTTGCACTCATTACAGCCCAAATTGTGTGCCAATATTTGGGCTGATATCATCGGCACACATTAATTTTGCCGGAAGTGTATAGTTATCACATTTACATATGTGGACTTCTTGCAGAATACACTGCCAGATCTACTCGAGGACATACATCTGGATATTCTTACGACAAAGTTTTACCAACACGATGGAGCCCCGGTACATACTGATAATATTGTTAGGGCAATATTAAATGAAAAATTTCCTGACCGCTTGATTGGAGGAGATGCACTGATTCCTTTGCCTGCTAGATCTCTAGATCTTACCCCATTGAAGTTTATTCAAGGCCTGTTAACGAAAGAGATGAATCAGTTAGCAGAACTGGAATTACAGTATGGGAAAGGCTGACTACAAGAAGGATTTAGAAGGAGGTTATTGGCACGCATCAAAATTGGCGGACGACATTTCGAACAGATTTTTCAACATAATAATATTAATTGTAATAAGTTTCGAATCGAATGAAAAGAATTTTGCGCATTTTTAGAAAGGTAATAAGATGAGCAATTTAATAAAAATAAAAAAAAGGTTTTTTAATTAGATGAAAATTGGAAAAAAATTTGGGAAAATTCTGATTTTTAGGTAATCGCAAAACATTTTTTAAATTTTGGCAGTGACTGTACCTACAATGGTGGAAGTTAGATTAACGTTGGTGACAATTTTAGAATGGTCATTGGGATAGTAGTTTTTTTGGCGTTTGCTTGATGCCGCAGCGTTGAGTATATCAAAAGTTAAAAGTAAAATAATGATCTGCATACCGTGAAACTGCAAATTGATGAATCACCCGCACTTATTTTAACACACCCTGTATAAGTTCTACATATTATTAGGTATCGCAGCGTACTATATTACGAGAGTTAAGACATACTTCTGTACATGCAAGGTGTCTTGATGCGTTAGACTTAACATGTATACTATTTTACAAATTCATTTTACCCAAAAATATCTTGTTTTGACAACACCATTCCCCTTCCTCAAAGTGCGCGGAAAGATGTTACCACAACAGAAATTATAATCTGGAATTAAAAGATAGCAAATATACTTACAACTTGGGCCCATATCTTTTAGGACTTTACAAACTTCATGCAGAACACTAGAAATTGGATGCTTTGCCCTACAACACAATGAGCTCGCACCACTTCTCTTGATAACATTTTTATCTAAAAAACTTACAGCTTCCATGTTTATCTGTTGAAATAAATTAAATTATATACTACTATAACAAAATAATTCAAATTTACTAACTGGATTATATAACGTTTTATATTGACGGTTATTAATAATATTTCCATTTAACGTCCAAGTAATATTAGGTTGTGGCCTTGCTTTAAAAATTTCACATCGAACAGGATTGTTTTGAATAGACATATCGCGCTCGGCTATGTCAGCTGCAATAAATTTGAGAAGTTAATAGTTGCACCTTTTTTTAATTGTACTGGAACTAGGTTTACTTTTATGTTTGCGAATTAAACAGACAAAACAACTACATATCTAAAATTAGAGCTATTCAATCCATACAAGCAGACGTTAATCATCTTAACTCGCAAGCTGAAACATTTAAGTTATTTTATATCGCGTCTTCGATGGTGGGTAATTAGTTAATTTTTTTAACAATATTTTTCACTTTATATATGCTACTCGAAAAGTGAAATCTGGACGCATATTACAAAACTAGGTCCCGCCCAGTTTCCAAGCCTCTACCTTACATATAAAATTTTTATCATCTTACTAGTCGATGAAAGAAAAGTCGTCTGTGGAATAGGTGATAACGTGTCGGCATACCAATCCGGTGGTCCCAGGTTCAAATCACAACGGTGGTGAGAATACGATAAAATGGCTATGGATTGGAATCCACTTTAAATTATAAGTCCACTTGCAATCGCTACAATCGTTGGGGTTTCGAGAACATAGGCCTTGTAACAAAAACAAAATCATCAAAATCGACCCACATATTACAAATTTGGTGACAGGTACAATAGTTTTCTCATAATTAGTACAGTCAATATAGCACGAAAAAATAGGGTTGCTCCGAAAAATGACCTACCGGAATTTGACTCGATAAATCGATAGGGGGGCATAAAAAAAGCTTAATGCTAGATTTCCGAATTGATCCCCCCCCCTGTTTTTGAGAAAATCCAAAAAAACTTTGGATGCGTTTTTCTCGGAATCTATGGGTTTCAGAGAAAAGTTTATTTAACAAAAAATGTTCCGGACATTGTTAACTACATTTTTTGTCATTGAAGCCAAGTCGTACGACTTAAATTACAAAAGGTAGGTGGCGCTAAAGTATCAAAAAAGTGGAAAAAATTATTTATTCTTAACGAAAATGCCAAAAAACCAGTTGAGATTCAAAATTCACAACAGCCTTCCATTTCGAGCCCCGTCGCGTCGGGGAGAGTTGATGATGACGATGACTGTGAGTTCGAAGAAATGTCAGACAAGCCACATTTCATAATTCAAGAAGACCTAAACGACTTGGTTCGCGACTTGAATTTGTCAAAAAAGCAGTCAGAACTCATAGGATCTCGATTAAAACAATGGAATTTGCTACATCAAGAAACTAAAATAAGCCATTTCCGAAATCGTGATATTCTCTTCAGATCATACTACTCTCAAAATGGAGACTTGGTGTATTGTAATAATATAAAAGAGGTTATGCAGAATTTGGAAATTGAATTTGATCCCTCTCATTGTCGCTTGTTCATTGACTCTTCTAAAACTAGCTTAAAAGCCGTTTTACTGCATAACGGAAATGTACTTCCTTCTGTACCTCTGGCCGATGCTGCTAATTTAAAAGAAACTTATGAAAACATGAGGCTGTTACTTGAAAAAATCAAATATAGTACATATTCTTTCAAAATCTGTGGGGATTTGAAAGTTGTTGTCCTATTACTTAAACTTCAGCTGGGCTATACCAAAAAAAACCATTATCATAAAAAAATATGGCCTAAGCGAGTATCTTTAACCCCTGGACAAAAATATGTAAAATATTTACCCCTTGTAGAGCCGTCTTAAATACTTCTTTCACCATTACATATTAAATTAGGCCTTATTAAAAATTTTGTTAAGGCGATGGAAACGGATTTTTGTATTTAAAAGAAAAATTTCCTAGAATAAGTGATGCGAAGATAAAAGAGGGTATTTTCGTTGGACCTCAAATCAGGGAGTTAATAAAAAATCCAGTGTTTGAAGAAAAAATGGATACCTTTTAAGACAGTTGTTTCAAATTTTCTAGGTAACCATAAGAGTGACAACTACAGAGTTTGTTACCGAGCAGTTATTGGCTTATCAAGCATAAGGTTGCAACATGTCACTCAAGATTCATTTTTTAGACTCACACCCAGATTTTTTTTTCCTGAGAATTTAGGTGCCATCAGGACATTTCACAGATGGAAAAACGCTATAAGGGCAAATGAAACCCAAGGATGTTGGCCGATTACTGCTGGACGATAAAAAGGGACCATCCAGAAGCTAAATATGCCAGAAAATCTTAAATTGGAAATTCATAATAGAACGTTTTTGCTTTTTTTGTATCAGAAATTCACTATTTGTTAAAATATTTAAATTACATCAATAAATAAAATTCTTGAGCAATACATTTTTTTTAATTACATATTTTCACTAACAGTCACCCATCAAAGTAAAAATATAAGTGAAGTCCGTGTGGCATGGAAGGCAAATACTTCCAAATAACAGAGGAAGAAACTAATGGAGATGCCCTTACGTATATGTATACGCGGATTTTCCGTTGGTCAAATATTCATAATTTGCGTAAAAATAAAACTTTGTTTACATTTCATTTAGAGATCACCAGCTGTTCTGCGAATATTCTGCACTGGCGGATGGAGAAAAGTTTGTCTTGCAGGGGCTTGCGAAAATTTTTATTATATCATTATTTATTGATTTTTTATCGTAAAATTTTATATTTATGTAACTATGAATTATGCGGTTAATAAAATTAGAATATTGACATTGATTAGTTTTTTTGTACTTTATATTCCCAAAATATGTAATTTTACCCCAAGATCTGCACTCAGTATTGGGAAATGCAAAGGATGGGAAATCCCCAGGTGTGGATCGAATCCCTGTAGAATTTTATAAAAATTCTACACCGGAGTTTAAATGTGAACTTGCGCAAAAGTTTAATTTTATTTTCCAACATGCTTGTGTGCCGGGGTCATTTAAAAAAGCCATAATAAATCCTTTATATAAGAAAGGTGATGTTAATGACCCGTCCAATTACAGGCTTAAGTGGCTTAAAGTTGTTGGAACAAGCTTTTCAAGACTAATTTGAACGAGAGCAGAGAAACGAGACTAGGCAGTAATAGAATCCTACAAATTAAATTAGCCCTGAATATTTTCAATAACTGGAAATGCTTTTCTTAGTGGCAAAAGTTCTTGGAAGTTAGATTTTTATACTAGAAAGGGTAAAGTGATTTGTTCAGAGCAATTTTTAAATCAAGACCTATTTCAGCTCAACGAATGAGGCTAGGAAGTGATACAAATTGAATTGAATATTTTCAATAACTGGAAACAATGTTTGCAGCTAATCTAATCTTTTCTGAAGAAATCCACACGAATTAAATATGTAAGGGAAAACATTGTAATCATTGAGCCATTGGGCGAATTAAATTCATCAAATTTAATTGAAGTCGTAATACTAAGCAATTTTGATAGCTTGACATTTTATTTCAAAACCGGTATACTGATTATTCTTTTAAATAATGCTGAGATTGAGAAGGCGAACTTTCAATTTTATATGGTATAATTTGTATTTACATTTTGTTTATTTGAACATGTCTTAGTTGTTTAAAAAACGCGCCAAGAACCCTCTCAAGCAAAATAAATTTGCGCCGCCTGCAATGCCGTTTTACTTAGTGTGGGAAAGATTATCGCACACTATTAAACATGCCACGATTTTTCTAGTTTAGGGAATCTCCATTAGTTTCTTCCTCGTAGGTCGCAACACTGAGATATATTATTGGTGTGGAGTGATTGGTGCTCTAAATTTTTTTCTTCAAGAAAATGGTATCACTTTTCGCTAGGAGAATAATTTGGTCCTATGGTAAAAGGTGTGAGTGGGGGAGAAGGGTTAGTCTAACTTCGTAACGCGTGGACCGATTTGGATAATTATTTTTCTATTGGGTAGAATATGATCCTAGGTTGATACTACAAGAAAACAAATGTAGGGGACCTAACTTTGTAACACGTGGACCGATTTGGATGGTTCTTTTGCTTTTGTATAGAGTGTGATCACCCATTGCTAATAGAAGAATAATTTTGCCCATGGTGGGGGGTTGGCGAGGGGAGGAGTAGTCTAACTTCGTAATGCTTGGACCGATTTTGATATTTCTTTTTCTTTTGGGTAGGGTATGCTCCCTGGTTGATACCACGAGAAAACAAATTGTTGGTGTGGTTGGGGTGGGAGAAGGGGGTGGAACCTTTGTAACGCGTGGATCGATTTGGATGGTTCTTTTGCTGTTGTATAGAGTGTGATACCCCATTGCTAATAAGAGAATAATTTGGTCCTATATTGGTGGTGGGGGAGGGGAAGGGGTAGTAACTTCGTAACGCTTGGACCGATTTCGATGATTCCTTTTCTGTTCGGTAGAGTATGTTCCTTGATTGATACCATGAGAAAAAAAGTTCAGTGGAATGGGGGTGGGGTAGGGGGTTAAAACTAACTTTTAACGCGTGGACCGATTTGGATAGTTCTTTCTTCGTTGTATAGAGTCGAAGACACTTATAAGTGAAAAATAAAATAGTTTTTAAAAAAAAGTTGAACCGACTTCACAAGAAACGCTAAAAATCATAAAATAATTTTTAATTTTATGTCTAGTACGACATTTTGAAGTCGGTGCAAATTAAACAAATAAAACAACTACAGAACCACGATTGAAGATAATATATAATGCTACCTGAACGTTTCAGTTTACGTGATCATAAGAAATGACGATTAAATATTTTTGTTTTAGTTGTTTGGTTTGTTTAATTTGCACCGACTTCAAAATGTCGTAATAGATATAAAACTAAAAATTATTTTATGCTTCTTAGCGGTTTTTGTGAAGTCGGTTCAACTTTTTTTTAAAAACTATTTTATAGTATAAAATTAAGACAGTATAGAAAATCTAAAGATAAAAAATGTACGTGGTACAAAGTTGTTAGAGATTTTAAATGAAAATGGTGGGGTAGTTCTCAACGGTAGAACAATAGGTGATTTTGATGGGGAGCTATGGGATTGGAGCTATGGGCACGTCAGTTAACGATATGTGTGTGGCACACTTTGATGTTCTAAAATATGTAGAAAGGTTTGAAGTTAAATCGGAGGTATACTCTGGTCACCTACCAATAGTTGTAATACTAAATCTGCAAATAAATCAGGAAGGAATATATGAAGTGCAACTACTCCTAAAATTGTTCTGGGATCGTTCTAAAGCAGAGATATAAAATAAAAATGCAGGGAATAATGAATGAGCCAAAATATTTGAGTTTAGAGGGATACAATTTGCAAAATTTTAAAGAGGTTATATATAGTGCTGCGAACTATAACCCGAGGGATACGCATACTAAAGGGATATATAAAGATAAATGGTAGAACTCGGAGTTCATGAATACAAGGAAAATATCCTTAGAGTTGATAAAGTTGTATCTAAAAAATAGTACGAAAAAAGCGCAGAAGCTTTAATAAGCGCTATAAGATAGTGTGCTCTGGAGCACGTAAGGTTTATTACAACTCGCTTGGGGAAAGACTTGCTCAAATTAGAGATATCAAAGAATGGTGGGCAGTTGTTAGAGAATTAAAAAATTGTAAATTTGTTTGTGGAAATGGTATATCGTTGCATGAGTTTTTGAGTCATTTTAAAATACTGCCTAATCCAAATTTAAAAGTCGGGCCGACTCAATATGCAGATCCTTTCATACAGGATGACCTCTTAGATCGGGATATTACGGTAGAAGATCTGCACTCAGTATTGGGAAATGCAAAGGATGGGAAATCCCCAGGTGTGGATCGAATCCCTGTAGAATTTTATAAAAATTCTACATCGGAGTTTAAATGTGAACTTGGGCAAAAGTTTAATTTTATTTTCCAACATGCTTGTGTGCCGGGGTCATTTAAAAAAGCCATAATAAATCCTTTATATAAGAAAGGTGATGTTAATGACCCGTCCAATTACAGGGGTCTATCGTTTGAGGATTCAGACTGTAAACTTTTTACTGGAATACTTTTTCATACGCTTAGTAAGTGAGCAGAACAAAGGTATATAATCAAAGAATGTCAAGCACAATACAATAAATTAACCTATGTAACATTGTAAATTTACAATTTGAGTTGGGAAAGAAAAAACTATATGGTTTTTTTGTAGATTTCAGGGCGGTTTGATTCAATCAATAGGTCTGCGTTATTCTACAAACTCTTAAATATTGGTGTTTCAAACAAATACGTGAATATTTTAAGGGCATTGTATAAAGCCACAAGAGCGACTGTATGGGACGGAAAGCATCTGTTACAGTGTATTAAAACGGAAATGGGGTAAGCCGCAGTGTATTGAAACGGAAATGGGGGTAGTGCAACTCTGTTTGCTTTGTATTTGAACGACCTAGAGGACATATTAGAAGAAGGCGTCTTGGTGGGGGAGGATACTGATGTACGCAGATGATATAGTCATTTTGGCAGATGATTCTGTGATAGGTGGAATTTAACTGTAAATCTAGATAAATCGAATGTTATGGTTTTTAGAAAAGGTGGAAGGTTAGCAGCTTGCGAAAAGTGGTACTATAAAGGGGAAGTAATTGATGTGGTAAGTAGCTACAAATATTTAGGGATTATTCTAGTACCTAGCTTTTCATTTCAGAAACACATCACTGAAAGACTTAGTTTAGCGAAAACAAGTATCAACGTCGCATGGAATAAACTCGTGGCAAGGGCTGACGTTTCTTTATCTGATAAAATTAAGGTTTTTGAAGCTGTAATGCGATCTGTAATGTACTATGGTGCTCAAGTGTGGGGCTACAAGGAGTACGAGGTAGTTAAGCTATCGAGATACTTTGTCAAAAAGTCGTTACGTTTACCTGACAATACACCAAATTACAAGATATATCTGGAAACCGGACTTAAGAAATGTTCATGTATACCTTAAAACTACATCTTAATTTCATAATTAAAGTTTTATAATTAGATGGTAGACGTTATATGTATGAGCTTATAGAGCTTAGCCAGCGAGTGGGGTTTAGGTATGGTGAATTTCGATAGTTGTAGTGCAACAGACTGGGTACATCTAAAACAAGAATTTTGGAACTTGTGACGACTACTTTTGACGAGCAGGTAATAGCGAGAGCTAGAGCAATATCATGACGTTTATGGTCCTTTATGGAATTTTCAGTTCATGTTGTAAAAACGTTATTTGAAACGCGTTGTGGTTTGCTTGACCTAAATGCTGTAGCTTCATTGTTTCGGTCTATACCTCTCTTCAATCTAAATTCCCGTTAGTAGAGCGTGGAAAAAGGGCACATTGGGTCTTTGTTCTTTGTGCAATATGAATGAGGTCGAAAAAATATTTCATTTCGTCGCAGTCTGTCCTATCCTAAAGGAATTCAGGTTGATTTATCTCGGAAGGAGTTTCCTTGATTAAGCGGGTTTTTATAGTTACTTAAATGGTAGAGACTGGACAGCTTTATATAACTCCAGTGCTCCAGCATAGGCGTACAGATCGTTTCTCGTTAAAGAGTATAATTGTTGACATGCTTCCTACTTTCATTGCATTTCTTTTTTTTTTTCTCTCATTCATAAATATGTAGGTATACTTTTCTGAATTTAATTATTTATACTTTGTAGTTTTTATTTATTTTTTATTTTTGGTTGTGAACTGGCGGACGGCTTAGAGCCATAGCTTTAATGTTTATTATTTTGTATTTCGAAGTTTGTATCTCTTGAATTCTTAATAAAAATTATTATTATTATTATACAAGCGAAGATATTTCATAATTTTAGCAATTAACATAAGTATACTTACAAATATTCGTCGTTGGAAGGTCTGAAAAGAAAGATGTAGAATTAAATAACTTTACACTTCCGATATATTTATAATACAAGGAAATAAAATTATAAAAATGAATTAAAATCTTTAAATTTAGTTTACTAGATACATCCAGCGCAAAAACTTTTCACTTTCTAAGTAAAACTATAATTCAAAACAGTTGAATTGTACTTCTAGGAGCGTGTTAAATAGCAAAGCTTCGGGACGCCACAAGCCCGAACAAAGGACACTGTTTGTTGTAAGTACGTGTAAGTGTTACGACTTGTCCGTCGTGCTTTCCCTTAAGAATGCAGATAGAAGTACGAGCAAGATGAGATTCGATCAGTTTGTTCTTTAAAAGAATAAAATTCAATCACTCACTCTTTTTCTTTATTATATTTAAACTTTTTTATAATATTTTGATAATTGACTTATTTCCAAACGACTATAGACCGCGTAGCCAAACTCGACCGACTTGTATTTTGGTCTTGACCGGACTCGAATTAATTTTCTTGGGATCTTTTCTTATTACTTTTTCTTCCCACGTTTGGTTACGTAAGCAAGCACATTTTCCTGAGGATGTTTCATTATCGCTGATAAGGCGCGAACCCATAAAGAGTATCAAGTGAGCATGCATAGGTTTATCTTGAGAAGTGGTTATAATATACAATTTTGTTTACATTTAAATAAGCAATAGGTATTTGTAATCGATAGACAGGTTTCTGGGATTTGAGAATTATAACAGCCACCCTTAGCAACTTCTTAAACCTATTATTACTTTACCTCCTTCCAGTATACTTGTAATTATCATAATTATCTATAATTGCACGCACAATTATATATGATGCATCGCAACCCGA
The DNA here is from genome assembly GCA_964036015.1 of Leptarthrus brevirostris. Taxonomy (NCBI): domain Eukaryota; kingdom Metazoa; phylum Arthropoda; class Insecta; order Diptera; family Asilidae; genus Leptarthrus; species Leptarthrus brevirostris. Next base: position 145,289,417 of record OZ038373.1, on the reverse strand, counting down.
AACTTCCCAGATGTTGAACCACGTATTTTGCTTTCCTTGACCATCTGTAATGTATGTGTGTGCGGAAGTGCAACGTGAAGTTGCCGCAGGATGTTCAAGTAGCACGCGCTAGCTGGCAGGTATAAGGTGTGAGTTCTTGAACATCATCACACATCCACAAACAGAATTCCGCGTGTCTGTGGCGAAAGAATGTTGTGGACTCCTTCTTTCAGGTCTGCCACAAAGGATAAGAACAACCGAGAACAGATGAAAGGAAGAATAACAGGTCTGGGGTCACCTGCTGTTCCTAGGCGCACTGAACTGTCATGAAAATTGTACAAAAAGAAAATTTACCCCTAGACTGACAGCTCAGCTTGGGATAAGCAAACAAAATTGCCGAAGTTGAATATGTGGGTTATGCAATTGATGAATTGATAAAATAGTTTTTAAAAAAAAGTTAAACCGACTTCACAAAAATTGCAAAGGTGCAAATTAAACAAAGAGAGAAACTACCCAACCACAATTGAAGATAATACATAACACTACCTGAACGTTTCAGCTGACGGGATCATTAGAAAGGACGATTAAGTACTTTTGTTGTAGTTTTTTTGTTTGTTTGATTAGCACCGACGCGACCTTTAAATGTCGTAATATATATAAAATTAAAAATTATTTTATGCCTTTTAGCGCTTCGTGTGAAGTCGGTTAAACTTTTTTTTTAAAACTATTTTATTTTCCACTTATTAGTGTCTTCTATTCTACACAACGAAGAAACAACCATCCAAATCGGTCCACGCCTTAAAAAGTTAGGTTCCACCCCCTACCCCACCTCCATTCCACTTATACTCTTTTCTCCCCACCACCACCATAGGACCAAACAATTCTCTTCTTAGCAGTGGGGGATCACGCCCTATACAACAGCGAAAGAACCATCCAAATCGGTCCACGCGATACAAAGCTAGGTTCCATCCCCTCCCCACCCAACCTCAACCGCACCAACATTTTTTTCTCGTGGAATCAACCAGGGAGCATACCCTACCCAAAAGAAAAAGAATTATCCAAATCGGTCCACGCGGTACGAAGTTAGACTACTCCCCCCACCCCCACCCACCCTCCACCCTAGCACTTAATTATTCTCCTATTACCATTGGGGGATCACACTCTATACAACAGCAAAGGAACGATGCAAAGCGGTCCATGCAATACAAAGTTAGGTTCCACCCCCACCCCTACATCTTTTTTCTCGTGGTATCAACCGGGGAGCATACTCTACCCAAAAGAAAAGAATTATCCAAATCGGTCCACGCGTTACGAAGTTAGACTACTCCTCCCCAACTTCCACCCTTCACCATAGGACCAAATTACTCTTCTATGAGCAAAAGGGGATAACAGTCAATACAACGGAAAAAGAACCATCGAAATTGGACCACACGTTACAAAGTTAGGTTTCACCCCCACCCCCACCCCAAGGCTACCGGTATTATTATGTGAATCCACACAACGAATTTCCACCCTAATTGCTTTAATGAGATCTCAGATCGCTATCAAAAATCAATTAGTCAAGAATATTTCCCCGACCCACGGTAAGATATAACTAATTTATAAAGTAATAATTTTTATATTACAAATTAATTTAGAATACTTTAATAAAGAAAAAGATGTTTTGAATTGAAAATGGATTTTTATTTAAAGTGGGGCTGAGTGAACTACTCTTCGTAAAAGCTCTCACCATAATCCTTGAGCGCTGATATGCGCAATACATCTTATGTATGTATATCTAAGTCTCACATATATACCTCACTCAGTGATCCAAATCAGTGACTTTGTCACCAAATCTGTTGTTTTCGAATACCTCCCTAGTGATAGATTTTTATTTCTTAGACACGTTCTGGTGACTTTTGGTGCAGTGATGACAAATCAGTGACTTTGTCACCAAATCTGGTGTTTTCAAATACCCTCTTAGTGGCACTTTTTTTTCTGTGACACTGTGATTTTAAACCTCTGCTGATGACATCAAATGTTCTTCGACTTTTAACGTTTTAGCGTAAATGTTTGGCATTTCTCATTGTTTTTGACTATTTTTGAACATATTTGTTGGGCTATCACTTAATTCAATTACAACCGGTGTTGTACCATACATTTAAGCGGGCCGATTTAATGATTTTGTTGCTAAGCTAAACGCATGTGTAACACAACTGGAACAATTTCCTGTGATATTTCATGATTTTCCAGCAGGAACCTTACAGGTAGTCATTTTCTGTAGCTTATGATAAGAGGATCGCCCACAAAATTAGAATTATATCACATTATAATAGTTCTCGGTTTCTCTTCTCTTTCCTATTACAAATTGAAAGGAAGAAATAACACGACGCTTAAGTACATAAGATCAGTTGTGGATCCAACCAAGGTGCACTTAAGTTCTTCAATCAGCACCAAATAAATGTAAATACGCGTGTGATTCAAATAAATACGGTCTTTTATTGAGTAGTAGTTTTTTCATTTTGCCTACGTAGAAATTTCTTATATTATACTGGAAGCAATCTTAAAAAATGTATTATTTTGTATCTGGCGACCTTTTTTAAAAAACGTGTCTAATGGAGTGTCTAATGACACGCTGCATTTTCGACTTGGCAACACTGACCTCACTCATTCTTCGGTTTTGAGCAGCGAACATCGATTTCAGATTATCTTATTGATCTTTTTGGCAGTTTCAGTAAAAAAATTAAAGGTAGGTGTGAAAAAAGAGTAATTTATAATTATGTTTCATACAAGGCATAAGAACACCCGCATACAACAGCATAAGCCAAATATATTTGGTAGTAAGGTTAACATAGCTCACTACTGCGTGTAAAACTCTGGAATAAACATATGTTACTTGATTTCGAAACATTTACACATTGTATTGCTCTACGGTGTTGTTCTACCCATTTTTGACTAGGACAAGGTCTAAGAGACTTGAAATTCTGCGATTGCTTCTGTTAAACACAAGTGACTTAAACCCTATTTTAAATCTTTAAATGTATATGTGTGCGATTAGTCTAAATAAAGCAATAAAATATCTGATAAAAGGACTTACCATTTGCTGATATCTCCGCGATTTCGACGACGGAGGTATTTTTAATTTTAGCAGAACATTTGATTTTAGTTGGCCATGTTTTAATATATCCAAATATATCAAAATTACTTATTGTTGTCAAACTTATCTGTAAGCATACACAATAAAACAGAAGTTTAGGAAATATTTTGAAATGGTTTCAATATTTCTTACCTCATTATACTCATTTATATAATTTATCCTCGGAACTTCTTCATCATCTATAAACCAGGTAACTTGAGCATTTGAGCCCACTACAGTGCACTTGAGCGGGGAAGTTTTTTCAATGTTAACTGATATTATATCTTTAATGAAATAACGTTTTATAGTGTTAATGTTTAGGTTATTTAAATTTTTTTTATTTCGTTTTGTAATTCTTAAATTGATGAAAACTTTACTTCGTGTTCATAGTGTTTTGAAAATGTCTACAGTCTACAGTTTTTAATTGATTAGTATTCGTACCTAAATTGCTCCAAATTATAGTAATTCTGAAGAATTTAAGTTAAAGTAAAATGCAACAATATTGAATTCTGAATACATATCGTTAGAACGCTTTCATTACGGCAAAAAATAGCTGATGTTTTTGTTGTTTCTTCTGGCGTTCCCCAGGATAGTCATTTTGGCCCTTTGTTATTCATCTTATCTATTGATGATATTACTTATTTACCTTAAAGAAGTAAAATTCTTATATATGCGGATGATATCAAGATATTTCTCCTAATCAAATCTTTCGTAGATTGTGAGATCTTGCAGTCGGACCTACACATATTTTATAGCTGGTGTGACAATAATAATCTTAAATTTAACATTGGGAAATGTCAGATTATGACCTGCTCGAGGTCCCGCAACTATCGTACTTTTCAGTACAAGTTTGAAGGTACTTGTATTCAACGGGTGGAAGGAGTGAAGGACTTGGGTGTGTATCTTGAAAGACAACTTAACTTTATCCCCCACATTAATAATATCGTTGCCAGGGCCAACTCTTTCCTAGGATTTATCCTCCGATGGTCCGATGGCTCCACCTAGATCAACGGAGAAATTGGTTCCTACAAACCCGCATTCCTCCTTGACGCAGTCTGCTCCAGATATTGATGCTACTGTTGGTCCGGTCGAGCCCGACATAGCGACGGGTGCTGGTGTTATAATCAATGTCTCTCCACCAGTGTCATCCCAGTCCACTTCCACCGCATCTACGGTTAAAAAATCATCATCTGCAGCTCCACCTCGAACAACCGATGAATTGATTCCTACAAAGCCGCATTCCTCCTTGGCGCAGTCTGCTCCAGATGTTAATGCTACTGTTGGTCCGGTCGAGCCCGAAATAGCGACGGGTGCTGGTGTTATAATCAATGTCTCTCCACCAGTGTCATCCCAGTCCACTTCCACCGCATCTACGGTTAAAAAATTTGGCACCACCTGGACTGTATCAGAATGGGAAAAAAGACTAAAAAGACTAGGCAGCAAATACTCATCTTCATCTAGTGGCCATACTCCATTCCTTCTTAAGGGTGCCCCTCATAACGCCAACGTTTCCTGGGTAGCTGCCTGAAGTTACTCTCGGACGCAAGGAAATTCAGCAACTTCAAGATCTCCCTCCCGAATAAGTATGTGTGGCTCATCAGTAACCCCTCCAGCAAAATCTTCACTCTCGGGACTATCGAAATTTCCAAGTAGACTAGGAAGTATGTTAAGTTTAACCCTAAGCCCTCTGCATCTAACCCTAAATTAAATACTAATAAACCAAATCCTACTAACTATCCCAAAGGTAATTCCAAACGTCCTTCTCCCATACCTAAATTTAGTATTCAGCCTAATCGTAAGAACATTAGCACTAGTAATAACATAGTCTCTCATCACTCTTCCGCACTTCTCACCTTTAGCCCTAAACCTAGTGATCCTAACTCCAATTGGCAGCTCAAAATGGGAGTATTTCCAAACTCTAATCTATGTACCCCAGTCAAGTATCGTAACTTTATATATTCTCACACTCTTAACCCCTCGGTTCCACTTACACTGAAGACGTACCAGTCCCTCTTTGTGTGATCTCGGAATAATCTGTGATAGTGAACTCAATTTCCGTTCCCACATGGACAGCATAATTAACAGAGCTAACTCCGCGCTAGGGTTTGTGAAGCGCTGGTCTAGAGAGTTCTCCAATCCTTATGTTTCCAAATCTATCTATATTTCCTTTGTTAGACCTCTCCTTGAATATGCCAGCCAGGTATGTTCACCTACACAAACAACTCATATTAAAAGGATTGAATCTGTCCAGCGTAGGTTCATTCGCTTCGATCTACGTGATCTTCCGTAGACAGATTCAACGTTCCACCTTATGAAAACCGTCTGAAACTGATAGACTAAGAACCTTTAAGTAAACGTCCAGGATACCAGGATGCTACGAAAAGTCAACGACCTTTCCTCCTTTGACTGCCATCTGAGTAAATCATCCCTTCACAAAGCCTTATATCTTGATCCCGCCCATCTTGATCGCCTTTCTTCATTCTTCTTCCTTCCAGTCCGTATCTACTTTAATTAGAGTTCATATTGTAGCTTTTACTATTTATTTATTATGTCATAATTTATTATAGCTTGTAGTGTTGGTGTTGTATTGTTGCTTGTAATAGTAGTATATAGTATTATGTAATAGCTTGTATTAAGCTTAAATAAATAAAGAATCCGTACAGCGTAGATTTGTGAGACCAGCACTTCGTGCTCTGCCCTGGAAAGACCCTCTTTCTTTGCCTCCATATTATGAGCGGTTGGGACTGCTACAACTTGCTACTCTCGAGAAGCGTCGCTGGGAAATATTGACAGTACGGAACTTTCTTCCAAAATATTACCGAGAGAATTGCCCTATTCTCTTCGAAACCATATTGCTATTATATTGCTGAGAGGACAATTCCGCCGCTATTCGTCATTTAGAGAAGCTCGGATACATATCCAAGATCGACAGGTGAGTGCCACAGTGTCGATTAACCGAAGGTACAATCTGAAAGGTATGAATGTGGCCGTTTCCCTCCCTGAACGTAATGAAAAGAAGCCTTTTTTGGATCGTCTTGCAACATGAGATGAAAAATATCAAATGGGGTAAGGTCTGGAGATCTAGCAGGCCAAGAAATCAGTGCACCTCGTCCAATCCAGCGCCAGCGGTTAGAACATTTTTCGCTTAGTATTGCCTTCGAAATTTTAGCATTATGCGCTGGTGTTCCATCGTGTTGGTAAAACATGTTCGTTCGCTTATGCACAGGGCTGTCGTCTATTAGATCTGGCAGTGTATTCTCCGAATAGTCTGCATAAATTTGACTGTTTAGCACTTGAGGCGAAATGAATGGTCCTACCAAATGGTTGCCGATGATACCAGCCCAAATATTGACATTGAATATCTGCTGGAATGGGATCACGTTTGTACTGTGTGGGTTAGTTTCCGACCAGTTATAGAAGTTATTGAAGTTCGTGATATCATCGCTGGTGAATTGAGATTCATCCGTCCACATAATTCGGCCCAGAAACGCCCTGTCGTCAATGTCGCGTTCCACAAGCCAAGTGCTATATTCCAGTCCTCTCTCCAAATCTCCTTTTAGTAGTCCTTGCACTGGGTGATGTGATATGGACGTAATCCCTCTCGATGAATAATCCTCCAAACCTTAGACGAAGACACTCCTAATCGTCTTGCGACTCCTCTCCTGCTCGTCTTAGGGTCTTGCCTTACGACGGTGATTATTTGTTGCGCGACGTCGGCAGAAGTACCCGAAGTTTCGAGTCATGTGAAGTTATAATTCCTGTTTATCTTAACCTTCGGAAAGTTCGTATAAATACATTCTCTCGTTTCCGTCTAGTACACCATAAATGTAAATAATATCCTTGTATTCCTCAAACGTAAATTCTACAATTTTTTAATAATTTTTGCTTAAAAACACCCATACTTATTGTTTGAATCACACAAGCTAATATCGGCAATAAAACAAAATTACACTAACATTTTTATAACTTTTTTGCAGCTATAACTAAAGTTAATTACCTATTAACCCAAAACAAAAATTGTGGATCCTTTATCATAAATTTTTTTTTATTTCAAGAATATCCTACCTAAAGTGCGATAAAATAATTAGGTAGTCAGGGATTTCTAAGGATGCGGTTTTTCTAATCCTGTGTCTACCTTGCCATGTTGCACCTTTTTGGAAAGGTAATAGATGGGAAATCCAATAAAAATAAGAAAGATTACATGAATTTCGCAGAAAATTGGGGAAGATACTGAAATTTAGGTAATCGCAAACAATTTTTTTTTCACTTCTGGAAGTGACTGTACCTGCAATGATAGGAGTTAGATCAACATTGTTAACAATTTTGGAAAGGTCATTCGGATAGTAGTTTTTAGCGTTTGTTTGATGTTGCTGTGTTGGGAAGATCAAAAGATAAAAATAAAAGTGTAATGTGCATACAATGAAAAACTGAAATTTACGAATCACCCAGTAATTCCCAAACGATTGAGATTGCCGCCTCCCTACCATAACATTTTTTGTCTGGCTAGGTGAGTTCTATCGCCCCATTCATTTTGGCACATTAGATCTGAAACACTGTATTCTCCGGACATTGCGTCTCCAGATTTTCAACTAATCCTGTCTTTACAGAATAACTTTAAAAAGCCAAGATCTTCAAAAATGCAATCAACAAGCTTGTAGATCACTGGAAAAGTATTTTGGAATAGAATGGCGATTATACTATTGATTAATAAAGTGCACTTTAAAAAATATCACCAATTGAAGTCGCGGAACAGAACTAAATCTTTGACAATTTTTTGTTATTTTGAGGAGAGAATTCACCTATTCACGCTCTATTTAACAACGTACGTATTTCTTCTACGGAAAAACTGAAGAATTGTTTATTAATATGTAACTATCGATTAGTTTCTCCTGTTATTTTTCTTTTATTTATTTCTACAAGGTCGCCTTTTTATCAGATGCAAAATTTTTGTATTATATTCGCTACATATTTAAGCTTCTCTCCAACCACATTTACTTAACACATTTTATTTCTTTTCAGACACCTGATACAAGATAGATGTAAGTTATTAATCTCACGTTGTTTACCATAAAAGTAAAGTATCTACGGCTATTAGTAATTTACCTACATAGGGGCTTCAAGTTCGCTTTCCTGCATTTTTCATACATTCAAGTAGCCGTAAAATATTCAACGGAATAATTTATTTGTATGTATGAAAGCTAAGGCAAATGACTATGTTTTACCTAAGTATATTTTTCAATTCGAGTTTTAAAACTTAGCGAACTTAATTAAATAATTAAACGTAATTTTCTTCCTTACCATATTTAGTTGGTGGATTTATTATTATAAAGTCACTAGCTCCATCTCCTGTTATCGAATTAAATGCATGGCATTTCAAAATCTTCCGTTTCTCAGCTTCAGAGAAAGTCTTCGTTAAAATGCTAACTGACCTTAAATTTTCCTACAAAGGAAGGTATGGAACTAGTTTTTTTTTTCAGGAGTGCAAAATAATAAAATTTACCTCATAAATAACATCATATTCGCTGTGGTCTAATGTTTTACCGTCAAGAGTCCAATTAAATATTGGTCTGGGCATGCATCCCCTTACAATGCACATTACTGGTGGACCTGCTTCGATGTTGACACTTTTAATTGCTCTAAGTTGTTCATCTAATAAACCAAAAAAAAATAGAAATTAAAATATTTTTATAAAATATTATATTTTTTATATAAGCATGAGTGGTTAAGACTTTCTAAGAACCAATCGGCCAATCAATAAAGTTTGGCTCGAAAGTTATTTTAAATTAATCGTCATTGGCTTAAACTTGCAATGTTAAATATTATTAGTCTTACAGCCTCTTCGCACGAAATTGAAATAATTATTTTTTTTAATAGTCGCATATGTAATTTTATCAACTGGCTATTTGAATTATGGATTAAACCAACCGTGAATAGTGTTTGACTATCTCAACTCCGAAATGAACCTAACATTATTCCAAGTTACTATTCATCGGTTAAAGCCCTCAAAATGAGCCACTTGGAGTGCATTTTTTGCCTTGGTATCATTATGTTATGTTAATATTTTATTCGGCCGACACCAGAATAAATGTTAGTAATATGTATTTTAATATGGTTTAGAGCAACATGAACGAGAATATGATTTTGTTAGCTTTTATTCGATTTAACCGGATTTAAAATGGATTTTTGGGATTTCAGTTTTTATTCGGTTTAAACCAGAATAATATAGGAAAGAAGTTTATTCGGCGTAAAATAGTATAAAATAAGGGGAAGAATTTTGTTGCTGCGGTGAATACCTGCTTTGAACTCGGTGGAAGTTTTCGTGCACTGCAGGGACTTTTATGCAATTTGTCAGGCAGTTTTTACTGTCGACGTATAGGTGGCACTTTTGTCGTATGTTGTGCCGGAGTCTTTGGAAATGAACAGGAATTTGCAGGCTTTCATATACATAAGTATGATTAATAAATTAACTTAATTATTAATTTTTTGTATTTTCTTTTGGTGCAGCAGGCTCCAAGGAATTGAAAATCGCGGGAACTTCGAGTATGGATTGAGATTTTTTAAGATTTTTTTAAGTTTGTTTACTGAGGTGATAATTATTTTTCCTTTCTTCTTAGAAAATATATATCGATTTACGACATTAGGTGTTGTAAATCATTCAATTTGTCTAAAGACTGAACTGAAAATTTTAATACATACAATAAAAGATAACAGTATCAAAAAAGTATCCAGTGGTATGGTAAGAAAGGAAATACTAACGACCGCCGATCTGGAAAGATCGTTAGGACATTGTATAAAATACGAAATTAAATGGTTAAATTTTTATCAATTAAAGCAAGAGTCAACGAAAGTAATTTCATACAAATCATGCAATCTCATTCACTTTTTTATGCCACATAGCATTTAGGCAATTGAATGAAGTCGCGATGGAAATACGATACGATGACCTTGCAATTAATCAATAACTTCCTTAGTTCATTCATTTAATTGTTTTCGTTATTTGACAGTTTTCGTCTGATCCTACGGTTATCGCGAACCTCTTTGCACACTTCTTCAGTTAATCTTTCACCGACGATTCTCTAGAACCCGATCTCAAATATTTTGCATTCATGGACAAATACACTCAAACGTCGTTTGACGTCTTTTGACTCTGATCCTGAACTAATTGCAGCCAGTATCAACGGGCTTAAGGACGACTTTCGCCCAGGTCCAGATGGCATTCCGGCCATCGTTCTGAAAAAGTGTGCCATCCATCTAGTTCAGCCCCTTAATTTGATTTTCCGTCTCTCAGTCACTCAAGGGGTTTTTCCGCAATTATGGAAAACTCGTATATTATTCCCATCTTCACAAAAGGCTGCAAGAACGATGTGTCTAACTACAGACCCATTGCTAAATTATCATCCATACCTAAACTATTCGAAAAATTGGTCTATGATTCCATGTTCTTCCACTGTAAGTCTATCTTCTCACTCTCCCAGCATGGCTTCCTCAAAAGTAGATCTACAACCACCAACCTTACTGACTTCGTCTCTAAAACACTATGTGCACTGGAAAACGATAAAGATGTTGATGTTATCGCCATCGATTTTAGTAAAGCTTTCGACAAGATCTACCATAACGTTATCTTGTTCAAACTTGATCGCCTAGGCTCCCCTTCCCCCCACATTCATCTCCTGGATTCGATCCTACCTCAACAACCGTCAGTACAATGTTCTTTTCAGCTCATCCATTTCTAACCCTATTGTGGCTCGTTCCGGTGTCCCTCAGGGCAGCCACCTCGGCCCATTGATTTTTATCTTTACAATAAATGATGTTGAATGTGTCATCAAAAACTAAGAGCTGTCCATTTATGCTGATGACATGAAAATAATCAAACACAACCAACTCTATTCTCCTGCAAAAAGACCTCGATTCGTTCACCATATGGTGCATGTAAAACTTTCTTGAGCTCAATGTCTCCAAATGCCAGTCCATATCTTATTCCCGCAAGCGTCTTACCACCACCCCGAGAGTCTATATGTTAACCGACGTACCAGTCCCTATCGTTACCGCTTTGAATAATCTGTGATAATGAACTCCATTTCCGTTCCCACATTGACAGCATTATTAACAGAGCTAACTCCGCGCTAGGGTTTTTTAAGTGTTGGTCTAAGGTTCAATCGCTTCGCTTTACGTGATCTTCCGTGGGTTGACAGATTCATCCTTCCACCTTAGGAAAACCGTCTAAAACTGATCGACTTACAACATCTAAGTAAACGTCGTGATGTTTCCGACATTCTCTTAATTTATCAGTTATTAACTGTTGCCATGGACTGCCCTTAAATCCTGCAATCTTTACCCAAGTGGAGTGGACCTAAGGTTGCGGGGATTGGTATAGATCCCCGCAACCTTAGGTCCACTCCCCTTTTCCGACTCGACCGCCATCGCACAAACTACGGTCAAAGTGAGCCAATTACCAGGATGCAACGAAAAGTCAATGACCTTTCCTCCTTTGACTTCCATCTGAGTAAATCATCCCTTCACAAAGCCTTACATCTTGATCCCGCCCATCTTGATCTTGATCGCCTTCCTTAATTTTTCTTCCTTCCGCCTTCTGCCTCTATCTACTATATTTATAGCTCATATTGTGGCTTACACTATTTATTTATTTATTATTACTTATCATTTATTATAGTTTGTAGTATTAGTACTATGCTAGCTCTTGTATTTTTGCATTTTTTTATGTTATAGCTTGTATTAAGTTTAAATAAATAAAGTATATTGACTATTTATGATAACAACATTTATGGTCCGATTAGCCCTAAAAGTGATATATTGGGATTATCCGGTTGGCTCTGTTATGTGCGCATACACAGCTTTCTGTGTAGGGAGTTTAATGTTTGTAATTTATTTAGTCATAATGTACGTGTAAACATTGAATTTCGGGCTTCAAAATTTTAATACGGATATATGAAATGCGTCAAATATTAACTACAATCCCATTAAAGCGCTTCGATTCAAGCTGGTAGATGGAAATACAAATGCCTATTGATATAAAGAAACAAGTTGTATAAAAGTGTATAGAAAAAATAATTGAAGCTAATGGTATGGCAGACTAGGCAGACGAGGCTCGATCGCTGGAATCGTGGTATGATGATCGTGCCACTCATACATCGATCCAACTCTGCCTCCATCTAAGCAATTATCTTGGTTAACTGTGTAAAAAAGGATTCAAAGGGTGCAAGTCCACCACCCCCCCCCCTCCACGGAGCCTTCACCGAACTTTTTTTATGCGGGAAAGACCAGTGCAAAATTACGGCGAAAATCACTGTAGAAATTACTATACTGCACTATACACTTATTTCGAGGAATCAGCCTGTAAATTTTACTGTACAGATAAAGAATTTGCTTGATTTACTAATAAAATTCCACAAAAAGTAAAAACTCCCACTGTAAAAGATATATTTTTCTGAGCAATAAAGTCTTGTCGCCCTGTTCTCTGCGAAAGTCCTGCCCTAGTGACAAAAAAAATAAGCTACCGGGCATTACGAAGCAGCAAAGAGTAGAGCTCAGAGCCGTGTTGAGATTCCTTAGGAAAGCAAAATGGCTTTTAGAACAGGGTGAATAAAAGGATGATTCCCCATGAATTTATAAAGCACAATGGACCCATCTAGAGGCCTAAGTGAAGCGGGCTAAGGGTAGCTCAGCAGCACCATTCTAACCTAGCATAACATTCGGAATTTTTCTCAAACTTAATATAAAATAATTGATCTGGATTATTTTTAGAATAGAGTTCGATATTAAGTCTTAACTGAACTGATCATATATGTACTTGCAGTGGCTTGGCTTGAGCAGCGATGTAAGAAAAACTTCTTCTGATTTGTCGCTGATCTGTAAGTCCCACATCAAGTGTAAACTGGAATAAAATTCCCATATTTGAAAAAAGAAAGAATATTAAACTTATTGCCTATTCACTATCTCTGAGAATAGTAACGCTCTGAATCATCGACAGAATGTCACTAGTCTTTCACTCTTCTATCACGTATATCACACTTCTATCGCTATTTCCACAACTATTATTCTAACAAAATTGCTAGCCGAATTCCTTGTAGACACATTGCAACGCGCGGTAGAAGAGGCCCTATACTACAAAGGAAAAATTTGGACAGATTTTCCCAAATTTCTGGAATCTTTCCTAAGCACAACAACACGTAGGTATGTGGTATAATTTACCATCTTTTCTTTTCCTCCCGTTTAATAAGCCCGAAACTTTTAATGGAAGCATCACCTCTTTCACTTAAAATCTATATACATATTTCGCTTATCCTAAATTCCTTTTCTACCAAAGCTGTGCTTTAGCATTCTAGGGCATGCTTGGGAACTGCAAAACCCAAACCTCACCTTCATAGATGAAGTGAAACTTCTTTCTTCTTTGTTAAATATTAATTACTGTGTGCAGATATTATCGCCATGTCTTTGACTTTATATTGGCGAAATTTTCGAATACGTTTTGGTAATGATTGATTTTATAAAAAGGCAGAGAGTGATATTAACATGTAAGTAAAATATGAATCAATTTTTTATCAAATTTCAAACACACAAATCACAGATTCAAAAAAACTGGTGTTCTCAATTCAACCTTAAAATACAGTTTCGGATTTAATCAGCGAGCTTATTTTTCCTTTGCTGATAAATTAAGTAAATCTTCAAATCTGATAGATATATTAGTAGAGAAAAGTCTTGGACCAGTAATATTTTATATAAAAGTCATTGAAACAAAATCGTTTACTTCATACAATTATTTTTATGAATTAACTAGACGAATTTGTCAATTAATACACTCTGAAAATATTTATATTAAAACAATTAAATAATTGACTTATAAAAAAAACTAAAAAAAAAATATTCTTGTACATATTTCGATCACTTTATGTCATGTTTATAAAAACTTTTATCTACACACAGGGGATAGGTTTCTTCTACAATTAAAATCCTCAACATCATAAGCTTTCAAGTATATTTCAAAATTTTTGTTAAACCACCATGGAATTTGGGGCTTTATTTAGAATTTAAATTATTTTAAAAATTTAAGTGTCTTAATAAATTATAATAATGCTTTAAGAAAGAAAACATTTTATTTCAACGACTGTTAAGTAAAATAACGATCTTAGTGTTAACCGCTTTTCACTGATTACTAGATAAACATATTAGAAGTCTTTTACTTCACTTAATTTTCACATATTCTTAGATTGCTATCTCTCGTAAAAGAAGAAGTACCAATTCTATGAAGACGTGTACCAAGATAAATTCACATATTAATTACGATTTCGTGAGATTATTAGACAATTACTTAATAATGAAAATTGCTTTCGTAACGATATTTCACAACATATAACTGCACTTGATTAATTTATAAATATAATAATAATTAGTAATATATAATAATAACATTAAAAGAACTTACTGTGCCAAAGACGTGTCTTTTTACACTCAATTAAATTAAGAGTTGAAAAACACAGGAATGAAAATAATATTAGTTTCATTGCTACAAGTTAAAACGAATTTCTAAAAAATATCACACCTTGTTCTATTTTATAGCATTTTCAATTTCGGTTCGGCTGCTTTTGTATTTTGTTGTTACAAGTGTTCAATTCATTGGTTGGTCTAAAATATCTTACGTACGTCATTAGGTGACAAATTCAAAAGCAAATAACTTGAATTTTTCAAACCAATTTTTTAGGATTTTCCGAAAAGAAAACGTGTTACCAATGGAAAGTTGTTTTAACTTCTTTTAATTCTTTATACTGTAAAAATTTGACGACAATTACACATATTATTAAGACATATACCTATGTGCATACCTTAACTGTTTCACTTAATGTACAAAACCGAAAATATGATAAATTCGATTGTCTCAATACAAAACAAACTTCAGTGTCAGTACTTAATGTTTAATTACCAATCATGAGTTTAGAATTATTGTTTACATTTCTCTGCCAAAAAGATTGCTATCGCTGATCTGGCTCTTTTATGGCCGTAAAATAATTTACGTAAGAAAACTGTCACTAAATATTTAATTCAAAAGAAGAAAATAAGATACTATACCAAATACTTTCGCAAAACTATAACATTACATTCTATCATGTTCGGTGGAGTAAGTGACCTTCTAATCCAGAGGTATCAGTTTCGAATCCCACAGACAGCGATCCATGGCTGCTTTCTGCTGACAACAGATTACGACAAAAAGGCTATTGGGGTTGCAGCGAAAACGTCGGTGGTTTGGATTTTCTTTTGTATCTTTTTGTCAACTTGCAATAATTGTCTCGAATCGGGTGAAGTTGTACTGTCGCTTCATGCTTCGCAAAGGGTAACGTGAACTAGGAACACATTATAATAATTTTTGGTATAATGCAGCAGCTAATTTTTGCTAGATAGGAGTCGGTACCCATTTCCTGGGCTCTTTATAACCATACCGGTTAAGCGGTAACCATGTTAACCGGTTACGACTAACCAGTTCATGCGGTTTCAACTAGCCGTATCCATTCCAAAAACAGCACAATGAACACTTTTGATGCGCTGAGGATTCTACACTTGCACTATTTCCAAAAAAAACATTTTATTTTGAAAATATTGTAATAAATACTAAAATCATAAATGCACAGTAATACATGCTATTTAAAAAACACTAAGCTGACATTATTTTATAGAATTCGCTTTTTTGTTGAGCATTGAGAGAACTACAGAGCCTTAAGAATAAAAAAATTAGATTATGGAAAACCTGACTGCTTGTTAGCGTTGTCGTCCTCCTTATACAGGGAATACCTTGATAATGTTCGCGATAACTTGCATAATGATCCCCGAACCTTTTTTAAATTTGTAAATATAAGGAAGAAAACTGATAATTATCCATCTACAATGTGGTAGTAGCGCGCCAGATATAGCCGATAACTTTAAATTGTTTTTTGAGG
The DNA here is from genome assembly GCA_964036015.1 of Leptarthrus brevirostris. Lineage (NCBI taxonomy): Eukaryota > Metazoa > Arthropoda > Insecta > Diptera > Asilidae > Leptarthrus > Leptarthrus brevirostris. The sequence goes on along the minus strand of OZ038373.1, from coordinate 145,273,379 downwards.
GCACGTTTTCATCAGTCAATTTTATGCCTTCCCTGGAAGAGTTTGGTCAAATCCAGGATCGTCCCACTACCTACATTGATTTGTTCATTATATCTCGTGATATTATCATGGATGGTATCAAGAAACTTAAAGTGGACTTTTCTTGTGGTCCTGCTGGTGTTCTACCTGCATTCTTGAGATCACTCCACTGGAACTCATTTTCAACAAATCTCTTCAGGCCGGCAGATTTTCTACGTTATGGAAGCGCTCCTTTATAATTCCTGTTTATAAAAAGGGGAATAAAAATTTTATAACAAATTGTAGGCCAATTGCGCAGCTTTCCTGCATACCCAAGTTGATTGAATCTGTTATATATTCACAGCTTGTTGGGTTGTGTAAGGGGTCAATCTCATCTAATCAACACGGCTTTCTGCCTGGATCGACGGCAACCAGGGCCACCGGGTGGGAGGGGGCGAAGGGGGTAATCCTCCGGGCCCGGACTTTCAAATGGGGCCCCGTCATCTAAGTCTTCAACAGAAAATTTTTTCCATTTTAATTATATATAAAAAAAATGTTTCACGATCGAAAAAGTGTAATATACTACACAGATTTTAAATTGAAAGTAACTCATTCGATTGTATATGGGCCCGTAAACGCTTAGTCCTGGTCCTCAAATTCCTTTCGCGGGGGCCGTATGTGGTACCCCCGGGCCCGAATTTTGTCTCTACAGGCCTGACGACAACTAACCTACTTGAATTTACATCCTATATTAACTCGGCTCTTATTTAAAAGATAGGATATACCGAGTATCTTTCCGTAATAATTTATCCAGAGTCGTTAGGGCTTCATCAGGCGTACCGCAGGGTATCCATCTCGGGCCGCTTCTATTTATTCGTGCCATTGACGACATCGTCCCTCTGATTATACCTGTGTGGAAACTAATATCTATCACGTGCCGTCCGTTACTGACCTTGGTCTGAAGATCGATCGTAAACTTGATTTCACTCTGCATATTAACTACATTGTTCTGGGTTATGAAAAGTCAAGTGAAATTTTTTGATCGGAAGACCTTAATTCACTCATTCTTCGTGTACCGTGTAATGATCTACTCAGGCTTCCTCCTTATCTGGATCGCCTTTGGTTGCTTAATATGCAATCGTTGGAAAAACGACGTAGAGTTGCTGACCTAGTCTTTATTCACCAGCTTTTGAACTCGAATATAGATTCTTGCACTCCGTGAATATGTTCCCTGTTTTTGACCTGACTCTTTCTAAGGAATTGCTGAAGCGTTCTTTGTTGTCCGTGCACCCCTGATTGTTGTGTGTGGGCGTGTTTAAGTTTTTGTTTATTAATGTTTTTTTTTTCATGTTGGTGTGGGAGCCTTATTCGCCTCAATATATTGCTATATTCTGGCGAATAGTTCAATTGATTCTAGACTTCTGCCTGAGAAGTGCGCCTTCTTAGTTAGAAGAGTTCATTCTGATCGCTTATAATGTCCAAAACTATAATTTAAGGCATTCTATAGTATTCGAAAAGGACAGTTTTAATTTATGTTTATAAATATTTCCTTAATCAAAAGTTTTTCTTCAAATATAGAAAATATGCAATTTTGGTGCACTAATATAAATTTGGAAAAGGAATATATTAATTTTAGTATTCAAATATTTCCTTACGAAAGTCATCTTGAAATATTCTGGAAAAAGCAAAATATAATTTTGTTATACAAAAACTTAATGAATTCATGAGAACTACAAGATGGTTAATGATAATTATTGCTACTTGCATAATTTGGTCTATTCTATATATATAAATGATAACAAAGGCACTCCCGTTTATTTTTCTATCGGTGTCACCACTGTAGACATTGAAAGTTCTAAATCGTGTTAACAATAGTTATTACAATCAAAATAATAAAACGGTTGCATTACGAGGTTCGCGGAATCATAGAAGGTGTGAGACGACTGCCAACCTAGGAGCATAACAGACTTTACACTTTTCACCAAAACAGTCTAGTAGAAATGAACTTATTTATCTACCTCTGCATAAAATGTCTCACTTAAGCCGACCGTCATACATAATTGTTATTCATATTATAGTATATTTAAAAAATAAAATAAACATACTCTAAATTCTTTCTGCATAAGTATATCTAATAAATTGCTGCTTATTCATAGTGCATATATAATTGCTATATTAATGGTTGAACCACGTTGATTCCAGTTTTACCTACTACAAAATAAGAAGAACATAATAACAATAAAAAAGTTGAACCAACTGCACAAAAGGCCCTAAAAAGCCTAAAATAATTTTTAATTTTATATCTATTACGACATTTTGAAGTCGGTGCAAATCAAATCAAACAAACCAAACAACTACAATAAAAGTATTTAATCGTCCTACCTTATGATCCCGTGGGCTGAAATGTTCAGGTAGTTTTATATATTATCTTTAATTGTAGTTGGGTAGTTGTTTGGTTTGTTTAATTTGAGGCGACTTCACACGACTTTTTTGCGCTATTTGTGAAGTTGCTTCAACTTTTTAAAAAACTATTTTATTTTGAACTTTTTATTGTCTTCATATATACGACTCTAAGAATGCTGCTCATACGAAGCCATTTGAAAAGTTTCAGAGGTAGTTCACTTGACAAACGGAAACCTAATCATCCAATCGAGGAACATACTCTAACCAACAAAGCAAAAATCATCCCAATCGGCCAACGAGTTCCCAAGTTAGACAACCCCCTCCCTAAATGTGGCATCATCCTCTATACAACAAAAACTTGGTACCAATCGGGGACGTGGTACCAATCGAGGACGTGGTACCAATCGGGGAACATACTCTACCCAACGAAGAAAAATTATCCAAATCGGTCCACGCGTTACGAAAATAGGCCCTGTCATGCATAAAAATAAATAACATACGTGTAGAACTTAAAACCCCTTTGTTTTTGGGAAGTCGGTTAAAAATTAAAGGGCTATCATAAAATATGTTAAAGTTCCTATTTCCAAGATTTAAGGCCCTAAAGGTCTGGTTTCCAACAACTCGCGAGACAACTTTCAAGAGACACTACTGAAAGCGGCGCTAACCTGAGCGTTTTACGTCACGCTCGCACCGAAACAATTTTCATCTCGGCGAAAGTTTTGTGTCGGCGATTGTGGAATTTCGTGATTTGAGTTGTTGATGGGTGATTATTTCGATGATATGGAGATGATTTAATATCATTTTCGATTATCTTAGCCGATTGGATTAGTTAGCCGAAAATATTCCAGATATTTGGTTTTATTATCAATTAAATGTTTCTCGATCAATATTTTGAAAGCTCTTTGATTTTTACTTTCTTTATGTAGTCTACTGGACAACTTCATTAAAAGCAGATCATCATCTTCTTCCAGTTTAACAAAAATAACCAAATCTTCTGGACTCATTTCCGGGAAACCTTAACGTGTTAAAAGATATCAAACAGGTAAAATTTTGCTAAACTTGTCGTTCACGCAACACAGCTTTTTAGTGGAAACCCCCACAGGACGTTTCGCCCTTAATTTTACCAACTTTGCGTTATGCCCGGCGCGAGTTGTTTGAAACGAAGCCTTAAGGGATCGTCTCAGTGTGACCCTCCGAAAAATCACTGATTTTCGCGATTTTTTTTAATGTTAAAATGAACTAATCGGTCCGGGTTTTTTTTTATAAATAAATACATTCATGACGAATACAAAATTATTTTTTTTATGTTTATTTATTGGGTGTATAATAGTTGAATAAATTGTTGAAATTACACGTAAAAAAAAGGTCCTGGACGATGTCCACGATTGCGGCCGCAAGTTTGATCTGAAACAAAAATTTCAAAAAGATTATTTATTAATCTGTAGGGAAGTCACTAGCGCGCAATGGAGGTTTTTTTTTTTTAATTTGAGAAAATGGCGGCGGTTTGAACAAAAAGTATCGATTTTGGCCCTTTTTTTCGACAGTTTTTCGTAAAACAAAATAGGAAGATTTCAAAAGCGTCCATAGCGCGATAAAGAATAACGTTAAAAATGTTCTCTCCAAATTGGAACTAGATATCTTCAAAACTCTTCCTTTGAGAGTGGAAACCGTTTTGAAAAACACCATTCTGAGAAAAACGCGTTTAAAGATTGAAGTTTCTTGGGGGTTTCACTCGTATGTCTATCCGTGGTTGATGTCGAAAACGAACTGAAATGCTTGGCCAGTTTATTTTGGAAAGTTATAGAACGTAAGCACCTTAGAAAGATACACATGCAGGTAAAAAAATAAACAAAAGGAATCAGGGCCGCCGAGAGGGAGGGGGCGAAGGGGGTAAACTCCCCGGGCCCGGGCTTTCAAATGGGGCCCCGTCATCTAAGTCATCAACAGAAAATTTTTTCATTTTAATTATATATAAAAAAAATGTTTCACGATCGAAAAAGTGTAATATACTACACAGATTTTAAATTGAATGTCACTCATTCGATTGTATATGAGCCCGTAAACGCTTAGTCCTGGTCCCGAAATTCCTTTCGGGGGGCCCGTATGTGGTACTCCCCGGGCCCGAATTTTGTCTCTACGGCTCTGAAAGGAATAACGGTCGAGCAGAGCGCCGAACGAGGCAGATGTCTAGCTCCGTTCCCCACTCCGTTCCCTCTCTACCAGAAACGCTGTAGCGACCGTAATAATTTGAATTTCGATTTGAAAATTTGAGAGAATGTTTATTACATATATACTATCCGATTTATTTATTAGTATATATACTATCCGATAATGCAACAAAAAAAATTTCGATTTTTCGAAAATTTCACACTGAGACGATCCCTTAAGTCGCCATCAAATTCCAAAAACATCTGTTAATTCTGAATATGTAAATCCAAAACAAAAGATGTAAATTGGTAAATGTGCAGGGAGGAAATTAATGTTTTGATTCATATTAATTATTTTGCCGAGAAAAGAGCAAAAAAAAACAAAAAATTCACAATCCTCCCTTAATCTTATAAATTCAATAAGCTATCAATTAAACAAAAAAAAAAAGAAGAGAAACCAAAATATCACAGTTCACTGCTGAAAAATAAATGATTTTTTCTTAAGTATCGACATATGATGAAAATGGCTTTTTCATATGTTAACCTACCTTTTATTTCAACTGAATTGACTCTTTAAAAAACTTATGATGAAAGTATTTCTCGTCATCTTGAAATTCCGTATTTGTCGTCATCTTGATATTCCGCCACGTCGCAGCCATTTCTTTGTCGTCTATATCGAATTTTTAACACGAATCTCGAAATATGTAGCGTCCCGACGTCCATATCTTAGCGGAATGTCAAAAATCATACATTGTGGGCAGCTTTTTCGAAGTCTTTATTGTCACCTTAAATTTATTTGCTACTTGCTATAGGCTTGTTCGTTCGCCGCATCATTCGGAATCCGCTTGATCTGCTTCGCTTGCTTTGACAGAAGATTGAAATAGAAACTTTAAATGAGTGCGAATCAAAGGAACGAAGCAAGCAATGCATCTGAAGTGAGAGTTGACCAATTTTCTACTTTTGAAAGCTTTGGATGCGTTGATATGTAAACATAACCTCTGAAATTAGATTCTAGCTTCTAGCTAGCCTAAAATAAGTCATACAGTAAATAACTAAGCTCTTTTAAATTCTGTTACCACTCTTTTGGGGTAACTAGGCTCACTCAGAGAAGGGCGGGTTATTATCTAAAAGGGGTTAAAAAAATGTTGGGCGCCACGTGGTTAATTATGAGTCACGAACTCTTCATTACAACAAATTAATTATCTATTGAAATGGTAAACGTTATAAAATACATTTATAAGTGCTGAAATGAAAAAGAACAAACTGGGGTCTCAAAGAAGCTTTCTCCAAATCTGAAATTCCAAAATGGAAATAAATGAATTGAAAAATGAATTCAAAAAAACACTTTTCACATGACCCGAGTAAACTTTTAAAATAATACCCAAAACAAACTGTTTTTTAACTCGAGCAACGTAAGAAATATTAAAATATTTCTTAACACGATCGGCGTTTCTAATGAAAAAAAGTTAAACTCCCTTAGCTCGTTCTCAAAAGCAGCACCAAAGGGTTAACCTTTCTTCAGCTGCTGGACGCCTTCGCGAAAAAACGAAAACTAGATGAAACTCCAACACAAAATTTCAAAATCGATCTAGACAGTTGTATCAAATTAAGATCACTTGCACTGTCCCACGTGTTAAGAAATATTTTAATATTTGTTACGTTGCTCGTTGTTCTGGTTTTTATTTATCAAAAAAACTAATAAGTTAAATTCGAACTAAAGCACTACGTCTTATAAACCGAAATACATCTGCCACGGAGATTGCGCATACCACAAAAAAATTTATAATTTCGAATACAAAAGAAATCACATCTAAATAATATGCAAAATGAAACTAAGAAATTTTAAAATTGTAAACAACGTTTATCTTTCAACTTTCCACGAATACTTTTCTCCTGTTCTGTTTTATTTTCGGGCGATTGTTTTCCTTCACTTTTCTTGAAATTCTTTACTTTTCTTTTCTTTTCAAACAGACTTTTCACTGACTTTCTTCTTTTATGGTTTTCACTTCAACTTTACGGATCTCACAAAAAACTGTCTGCTTCGCATACCAAAGCGGGTTGATTTATGTAATTGTTGCCACTATTGGAAAGTGGCTTCCAAGAATTCCCAATCGGAACACTTTAGAGGATAATTTTCCCAATCGGTTCAAAATTTATAAATTTTAATTTTCAATTTTCCTTTAATATGATTTATTATATATAGTTATTAGCGACATTTACATGATCCTCTGTTTTAGTTTCCCAGAACCGCCTGTCTGGTCTCACTACTTTGAACTTCCTATTGAAGTCTCTAATCGCTAGAATGTAGTCAGTGTCCATAGTGAGACTTTCTCCCAGGCTTAAAGAACTTTGATTCCTTAAAAGGAAGCATCACCCTCTTCGCGGCGTTCTTAGCGTACAGATCTACAGAAGGGAGGTGTACAATATCATTTGGAGTACGGGAGGACGAGGATTTGAGTGCCCCTGCCAGCAGCTCTACCATCCGCCCAGCGGGCTCGAACGATCAAAATGTTGAGGAAAAACTTAGCACCTTACCACTGGTATGTGGATACCAAGCTTTTGGAATAAACGATGTTAACTTCACAAAATTTATTGATCTTACAACCAATATTTATATAAAATTACAGCTAATCACAATCTAAATTGGGTTGATTGAATTTTTGAAGTACGGAAGTACAGTCACATCAGGTGAACACACCGGTCATTACATCAAGTGAACAATGGCCTGAGTACGTTGAACTTAACTATCATGAATTCTCAACTGACAACTACAAAACTTACAAAAAGTGGGTCATCAAACAAAACATTATCTTATGAAAAAGCTACGATAACAATTTGAACTAAATCGCTCCATTGGTTTTCGAGTAGCTCTTGAGATGTCGGTGAAGTGCGTGACAACGTTTTCCGCTTAGATGACGATAACAATGGGGTTCCAGAGTTATATGAGTGGTTCGGAATCCGCCTTAAATTGTATGTCGACTTGAAATCGTTGTCTCAAATTGAGTAAAGTTGTTTTCCCGCCCTATATGGCAGAAAGATAGAGGTTTTCGATGGTATTGGTTACCATTTTTAAAAATGTCGCATCGAGGAAAACGATTTTGCATCTTCCAAAATAAAGAGGAAATAAAATGCCAGAAAAACCGCCCGAATTAGGAATTCCGCTAATTTGAACCCTCCAACAGCTACTTCTCATCGGAGATATTTGTGAAGAAACAACTCTTACATTTGAAGAATTGACAACTGTCATTAATTAAATTGAGGCTTGCGTAAATTCTCGGGCATTGTTTGCCATATCAAATGATCCTGGTGATTACAACGCTCTAACAACAGAACATTTTCTGACAAGAAAAAAATTATTTCATATACCTGAACAACAGTGTGATTATAACTTTTCGCCGCTCAAACATTGGCAGTACATGCAATAATTAATGTAAAAATTGTTGGCGACATTGGTCGCCAGAATATTTACATAGCTTGCAATAACAAACAAAATGGATGACAGCAGACAATATTCTTCAGCCTGATAATTTAGTCTTAATAAGCAATCGTCAATATCCACCATCTCAAGAGCTACTTTCACAAAGCCACACAAATAATAAAAATATGTCCTTGCCATCCTTAGAAGATGTACTAGTGATCAACGAGATTTTCCCGGAGTTAAGCTTTTTATTAGAATCCGAGCCAGAAGAATCACTAAGTCAAAAGAACATCGACATCAAAGGGAAACTAAGGAAAGTCGAACCCCAAGAATGCCTACATACCCACGTCCCTTCCTCGCAAATTCAAAACAGCTAAAACATCAACCATCATTATCAACTCCAGGACCAAACAGAATACAATTGGTCCAGAAATGACAACAAAATTACCAATCACCCAGCACTTCATTGTGAAGCCTGGTTTACGGAAAGAGCCTATTCCTTGGAATTAGGTATTCGTCGCGAAACGTAGAGACTGCGTAAGGGTAAATTGTAGGAGGCAAAATTAAAATAAAACTAAATGTAAAAGCTTCTTAGTTTACACTTTCTGTTTTGCGTTGCTGTTGTTCGGTGTCGATATTGGCGAATATGTGACATTCCTGTTTTGTGGTGGCCGGGAGCATGTTGAATTTTCAACCTAAAAAGGAAACAAAGTTTTAAGTTTTTTCATTAAAATATTTTACTTCACCTGTACCTCGTACAACATACAACCCAAAATTAATGAAAATCTCCGAAAGTCCTAATCATAACAAACTTACCCAGTGGCACTACTATCAAAACCTTTGACAGCTGTCAGCTATCCTATCAGCAACCTATCCGAAAAGTAAATAGAGTGGGACTCGGCAGGTTAAATTATTCATCATTATTTCAGTAGGAATTCCCTTCCCTTTTCTTATACTGTTTTCGTGCTGTTTCGGGTGTCAGTGCTATTTTCGGCCGTCATTCAATACCATCTTTAGCGAAATATTGTTGTATATATTGTCTTCTGAGCTTATTTTATTTGAGCTCAAGGACTGGTGAGTGCTTTCTTATAGAGAAGTTCACTCAGTCCTGCGGTTTTATTTAGTTGTAAAAAAAAGTCACGTGTTATTTCGTCACTTTATTCAAAAAAGAAAGACTTTTTAACTCACAATTCTTAGCTTGAGTCTAGAGGCCTTACCTCTGGTGGGGTGGCAGAGGTGGGAAGTAATGATTTCTTTATGGAATGAATAACAGCTTAATTAAAATTCCAAGAAATGATTACTTCGATTGATTCCTAATTACATAAAGGAATTAGTAATTAAGACTCTGAATTTCTAATTATTAAAGTAATTAAAGAATTAGACGTTTTAATTCTTTAAATATTTTAATCATTAAGTGAATTCAAATACCTTTCGAATTAAAATTTGAATTAAAAGAAGTAATTTAGTAATTAAAAGAATTAATAATTACAAAAATTTCATTCCTTAAATACTTTATTTCACTTAATTGTTTTGCATCATTATAACCAAAATTTCATTTAATTTGGCCAAAATTAATAGCATCAAAGTTTACCTTAAGGAGGACGAGCTGTTCAAAATTCTTATCTGGGAGTTTAGATCTTCTAGGAGCATTAACAATTCCTGCAAAAGAGAACAAACGTTCGACTGGTGCGGAAGAAGGAAGAATGGTATTAAACTTCATAAAAGTATTGGAGGACATTTTTTCAGCATCTCGAATTCTTCTGCAGGATCATTTAAATATATATTGACCATCCATTCTATTGAATGGGAAGAATTAGATTGAAATGGTAGGTAGTTACCGGTAGGTAGTTTTTATAAAAAGTGCATATGTGAAAAAAGTGCACTACTTACTTTTCGATTTTATTCTTATCGCTGTAAGTAAAGTTATGTATGCCCAATAAGTTACATCAGAAAATTTCACTGGAATATACAGTCTTGTGCATAAGTTTAAGGGCACCCAATTTTTTCCGAAAAAATCCAGTATTGGTAGTTTCTTAATTTTTACTAAAAAATTATTATTATGAGATTAGTAGAATTGGGAAATCCGCTGTTTGTGTAGTTGATATTCGAGGAAAGATAATTTGGCCAAAAATAAAAGCGTTTATGTAAACCTCTATTAAAAATTATTAAGACCTTAAAGAGTGGACATTAAGGTTATCAGTTGAAAATGTGTAAGTAAACAATATTTTTTAGTTTAAAATTCATATTCCACGACTACGAATCTATTATATTTTACAATTTGCTGCTCCACAAAAGAAGCCTCGCTACTTGATACGAGTGCGGCAAGGCTTTTTTTCTTTTATGTATTCAAATGAGAAATAATATTTTGTTTTTTCACGTGTATCGTTAGTTATAATAAGAGTAAAGAAGAAAGAGAATTTTAGTATTAACTTAAATTTTAGACACGTTATAAATTAAGTATGCGACGCATATGACTAATTTTATATCAAAATACATCAAAACAACACAAAAAAAATGTTTTTAATAATTTAAAATTTTTTTTTAAATCTCTTGTTTTTCATTCATTTTAAGTTTTAAAGAATTCGGAATCCTATTAATCTTTCTATTTACATGGATTTTTATTCAATTAAAAAAAAGTATTAAAGGAATGACATTTTTGTAATTATTACTTCCTTTAATTACTATATTACTTCTTTTAATTCCAATTTTAATTCCAAAGGTATTTAAATTCATTTAATGATTAAAATATTTAAAGAATTAAAACGTCTAATTCTTTAATTTCTTTTTGTAATTAGGAATTAAAAGATGTAATTACTAATTCCCATATCTTCGGCTTAAGTGTGAGAGAACGTATCTGAAAAAACCCAACTTTGGAGGAGACGCAAAAAACAGTATAATTTCTAAAAAATATTGATTTTTTAAATTTTTTCAGTAGAAAAGTAACAATCACTCGGTTTTTACAAAATGTTAACTGTAACAAAAGTTATGGTATTTTGTATACTGAGCTCAAAAGTTGCTTTTTTGGTAGATACGTTCTATCACACTTAAACCGACGATATGTGCTCAGGAATTAAAAACGTTTAATTCATAAATAAAAGTAATTCATTCCCAAAAGGAATCATTACATCCCACCTCTGGTAGGGGGTCACTCTAGTTCGTATTTACTTCTTCACAGAAAGTTAAAACAAAACTCACCGCTTTTCAGCGGTAGTGCTGCTAGTTTTAGCGCAACATAATTAATTGGTTCTGAGTTGAAATCTACGTAAACAAAAAAATAGGTTCGTTATCATTTTACTTTAAGAAATTCTAGAGACAGAATTTCTAAAGTGGAAATTTGATCTTTTCAGATTTAATTGAAACCAACTAATGTTAGAGTTTATTTTGATGTAAACAAATCGGGGATTGCTAGATGTTTGGAAATGATGATGACGGAATTTGGGTCAATTAGTTTTCAGACGGTTTAATTTATTGAAATAATGATATTTAGGGTATGCTACAAGCGATCAAGTACTTGATATTGCGTTATTTTTAGGAGTGTCGGACACAAGAGATTAAGATTCGTGATACTGCGGGATATTATGGGTTGGTAGATTATCATATCATCATATGACTACAGGTGTAAGGAGTCGCTAAAGGCGGCGGCTTACAACAATTTTTCAAATATTAATACGCTTTTTCTTTACATACAAAAAATTGAAAAAAGTACAAAAGGAGCAATTCACTAAAATGTAGTTAATATTACAATAAAGGAATTCTGAAAACTAATCGTTACTACTTATGTGCTGCGTCGCAATTATTTATTTACGGTAAGTAACATTGGTGTTATTAGTCATGGAATTGAAGCAAAGTATCTGGAATGAAATATTTGTCACACATCAGAAATACTTTCTGCCAAGGTCGACAAGCTAGAAAAAAGCACCTTTTCACGAGCAATAACGAAACTTCAGAAGTGAAATATGTAAATAAAACTTAAAAATGGAAAAATTATAAATGTACACAGAAAACAGCTGTACATTTTGTTATTAGGTAATTTAAACTGAGAGAATTGTAAGAATCGGGTTTGAAATAAAAATAGATTAAATAAATTGAAGTTAATAATTTGAATTATGTTTTTTGAAATAGGAAAAAAAGATTTTTTTAAATGTAGAAATTCGACGTTTTTTTAGAAAAGTCTACTAACCTGAATAATTAAATTAAAAGTGCGAAAATGCGGAAAATTATTGACCGAAAATAAAGCAAATTATCAGGAAACGTAGCAAGAACATTTATCATTATATTTGACTTAGTTATGTTTGAGCATATGGTATTAGTACGGTGTAAAGGAATATAGAAAGAAGAACCTCGCATTTCTGTCGATATATCTGAGAACATTCAAACATAAAAACAATCCTATTTTGGAGCCACCACAGTTAGAATTAAAAACAGTACAGTCAACTTCACCATAAACGGCATTGTTTGCATAACAAACGTCTATATTATGAAATACCTTATCCTTTCTTATGCGTGGGTATTATGATACTTTGCTTCTAGCATTTTTAAAAAGAGATTGCGCTAAATTGTCAAGTTAAACAAATAGTTAGAAACCCGAACCAGAAGCAAGTTAAAATCTTATAGGAAATACATATATTGGAATACCAACACGGGATTAATACAAGATTTATTTATTTAAGGATTAAATAAAAAGTATTTGAGACTGAGAGGAATGTAGGCAGTTTAAATAGACCTGGTTCATTCCACCCACGAGAAAACCTCAGATCTGTACTTGAATGGTTTCACTTATTAAAATCGGTTGACGCGTTACGAAGTTATGCCCGGTCAGACATAAACAAAAAAAAAAACAAAAAAAAAAAAAAATACGCGTCGAACTTAGAACCTCTTTGTTTTTGGGAAGTCGGTTAAAAAAACAAAGGACGGCATGATTCATGCAAAACTTGCTTCAAGAAAAGTTATGCGGAAATTCGATAGTAGGCGGGATTTTTTGTATAAAAATAAATAATTTTTTTATAACCTTTATATGTATTTGTTTAAGTTTTTTGTTTTATACGTAAATATATGTCTTTCCCTAAATATTTGTTTATTTGTTGTTTGGGGGGGGGTGAAACCTAACTTTGTAACGCGTGGTCCGATTTGGATGGTTGTTTTTTTGTTGTACAGAGTATGATACCCCATTGCTAATAGGAGAAAAAAAATTTGGCCTAAGGTTGGGGAGGGGGGGGGGGAGGGGTAGTCTAACTTTGTAACGCGTGGACCGATTTGGATAATTCTTTTTCTGTTCGGTAGAGTATGTTCCGTGGTTGATACCAGGTGAAAAAAATTTTGGGGCGGAGGGGGGTGGGGGTGGGGGTGGAAGCTAACTTTGTAACGCGTGGTCCGATTTCGATGGTTTTTTTTTCTGTTGTATAGAGTATGATCCATCATTGCTAATAGAAGAATAATTTGGTCCTATGGTGAAAGGTGTGGGTGGGGGGGAGGGGTAGTCTAACTTCGTAGCGCGTGGACCGATTTGGATAATTCTTTTTCTGTTGAGTAGAATATGATCCTAGGTTGATACTACGAGAAAACAAATGTTGCTGTGGTGGGGAGGGGGGGGGAAGGGTGGAACCGAACTTTGTAACACGTGGACCGATTTGGATGGTTCTTTTGTTGTTGTATAGAGTGTGATGCCCATTGCTAATAGGAGAATAATCTGGTCCTATGGTGGTGGTGGGGGGGGGGGGAGTTGTAGTAACTTCGTAACGCGTGGACCGATTTCGATGATTCCTTTTCTGTTCGGTAGAGTATGTTCCTTGATTGATACCATCAGAAAAAAAGTTTAGTGGAATGGGGGTGGGGTAGGGGGTTAAAACTAACTTTTAACGCGTGGTCCGATTTTGATGGTGAAAGTGAAAGTGAAAAATAAAATAGTTTTTAAAAAAAAGTTGAACCGACTTCACAAAAAGCGCTAAAAAGCATAAAATAATTTTTAATTTTATATCTATTACGACATTTTGAAGTCGGTGCAAATTAAACAAATAAAACAACTACAGAACCACAATTGAAATAAATACATAATACTACCTGAACGATTCAGCTTACGGGATCATAAGAAATGACGATTAAATAGTTTTGTTGTAGTTGTTTGGTTTGCACCGACTTCAAAATGTCGTAATAGATATAAAATTAAAAATTATTTTATGCTTTTCAGCGCTTTTTGTGAGTCGGTTCAACTTTTTTTTAAAAACTATTTTATTATCACATGCCGACATTGCAGCTTCTGTCACTATCTTTACACTTCGTTCAACCGCTTGTGTATGGCAAGGCAGCCTAATAAACAACATCCTTTCGTCACCTTTTTTTTGTATTATCTGAATAAGTTCGTCATTCGTTTGATTTCTTAGAATAGGTGGATCAAAGTTGGTTTCTTGCCAGTTTATTAGATCAATGTAACATTTAGCATCAAAATCAAGTTTAGGCACTTCAAAAGTGCGTGGTAGTTTTCCCGTTGTAGGTGAACTACGCGCTTTTAGAATTCTTTTAGCTGCAAGTTCTCTTATATGCTTTTCTCCATCTGTTAACATCGCCAACAGTAAATTTTCAGGTTGAGCAAAATATGCGTTTCGTTGAATAACAGGATCTATGACTGCTTTTAATGCACTTGATAAAAATCGCGAATTTTCAATCAATTTCCAAAGGTGCCGTGATCCGTCTTTGCATGATGAGTGTTTCTTTATTTGGAACCACACGGGGGCATATACTTTTACAATATATTGAGCCAAAATAATTAAATTAGTTGATGGTGTTGGCGTAGAAATGTAAAGACGCAAGATCCGATTTGCTTTAGTCAACCAACGGGCATGTGACATTTTTGGTGATTTATTTGCTAAGTCATTTGAACAACTTCCAGTAATAAGTCATCAGGTTTTAGCGTTGGTAATTGACCTGGTATTGACTGAAATTCAACTACAGCTCGCGTTTCACACTTATCCAGCAACTTACCAATAGCACCATTGTACGTAGATGGACCAGAAGTTTTACCATCCATATAATCAAACAAATGCCTCAAAGGCAGTTCATTTAAATGCAACATACAAATTATCCATTGCAAAGGTCTCTGATATCTTTTTTCAAATAGCCTTATGACACCACTAAATTTACCTGTATTTGTCACTGTTCCATCGCATACAATAGCCAGGAGGTCAACAGTACTAATATTTTTGGCGAAAAGAAGAGCGTTTATTGATATCTCAATGGTCTTTGCAGTTCCTTGTAATGGCGTCACATACCCCACATAAATGGACTCCGGTTCTTTAATTACAGAAACGTGTTCTTCAATAACTACTTGCTTGTACCTTTTGGTTCCCTTTTTGACTATCTTCAGGGTTTTATCTTTCCGCCCATCAAAATATAAAGCAGGCAAGTTTAAAGGCGCTTGATTCTTCATAAGCGCGTCAAGTGTTTTCCTTCTCTCTCTTCGCAGTTTTGATTTATCTATTACGATATCTGACGAAAGTTCGTGTAAAGCTGCAGGAGCAATCGCAGCACCACATCTGTCGGATACTCCATAACGGTCACATATTTGCGACAACACCGGTAAACTTTTCACGCATTTCTTATTTTCCATAGTTCCTGAGGTAGAAGGTAAGGGCTCTTCTATATTTTTGTGTAGCTTTTCCGGAAATGAAACACTTGTATCAGAATCACTACTTGTTGATGACAATAGTTCTTGTTCTGGCATTTTGGATGGGTTGTTATCGCTCTTCAGACAGATTTTTGTTGAAGCTAGCTTTCGAACAAACTTTCTTTGTAATTTTTTTGTTCGATTGCGACCAATGCCGCCGATTCTCATTTTTCTCTCACTCCGTTGATCAATCAAAAAGTCGTGTTCTTCTTTAGGAACTTTAACTTCTCTGGGACAATTGCACTGACTTATTATCTTGCATTTGCATGAACAAATATCGAACAAAATTTCGCTTTGCTGCAAGAATTCAGTTTTTTTCTCAGTTGACAATCTTTCCAATGATTTGATAATGTTTTTGCATTTGGAATGATAAGCTTTCAGGAGCTGAATGACTCTTGTATGCGAGACTACAGGGATTGATGACTTTTGCCATACTCCTTCAACTTTCTGGGTTACAATTTCTGCAATTTCGGAAAACGCGGGCTCTTTGTTACTGCTATTTTTAATTTTCACCTGTAGTCTATTCCACTCGTAACATTTCATGACATCCTGACGTGTTACCAACATACACGTTTTCTTTTATATTTTCTATAGTTCCAAATAAAGGGCACTTGTATGACTGTCTATTATTTGACATGATAGAAAAATTTAACTTCCAAGTTTTAAAACAAAAATTACACAATTTACAATTTCACAAGATTTCACAAGAAACTAGCCACGTTGAATCAATGTATGGGTCTTTCAAGATGAACCAATTCCAACAAAAGTTGTTCTCGCAAGAACCACCATTTGCTTGCCAGTAGTGTTCGGAAAAATAAGGGTTGCCAATCGCAGAAGACGAATCAGTCTCCACCACGACAATTCAAGCTCTCATACATCGGTCCAAACAAGTGAATTTTTGATCATTCAATGATTTGGCACCCAATAATTCTTCGAAATGGTTGGGGTTTTTTTCTACTGGTTTTGGATTTTTGAGATAATTCCTGTAATCTGGAATCCCATACACCCGGGTTTTTTGCTTTTAAATGCCGCAGCAGATTTCTTGATAATACTTTGTTAAATATAATTTATGTTTGCAGATATTGCACACAGCCCTTGATGCATCTTTATCACTTATTGTGGGAAATTTACAAACAGCACTCTTTTTCTTAAGTATTCAGTATTATACAATATTGATACATGAATTCTCTGAATGTACTTACCTCAAAAAATCTTCTTTTAATAAACAACACAGTTTATATTACAAAAGTAACGTGTATTTCAATGGATACTAATTAAAACATTAAACTATACCCAACGTCAAACGTGTAACTTAAGGTGTAAAAGTGGGTACTTGAACTTTTTTTTTCAAAACTTCAATGGCGTTGCGCGGGCTGATCCACTTAAAATAATTCAATAATATTTTAATGGGTTTACAACGATACCTTACTTCAACATATTTTCGCTATTAGAAATCGATTACTTAAAAAAAATGTTTTGACCCACCCTAATAACTAAGTCAAATATAATGATTAATGTTCTTGCTACGTTTCCTGATAATTTGCTTTATTTTCGGTCAATAATTTTCGGCATTTTCGCACTTATAATTTAATTATACAGGTTAGTAGACTTTTCTAAAAAAACGTCGAATTTCTACATTTAAAAAAATCATTTTTTCCTATTTCAAAAAACATAATTCAAATTATTAACTTCAATTTATTTAACCTTTTTTTATTTCAAACCCGATTCTTACAATTCTCTCAGTTTAAATTACCTAATAACAAAATGTACAGCTGTTTTCTGTGTACATTTATAATTTTTCCATTTTTAAGTTTTATTTACATATTTCACTCCTGAAGTTTCGTTATTGCTCGTGAAAAGGTGTTTTTTCTAGCTTGTCGACCTTGTCAGAAAATATTTCTGATACGTGACAAATATTTCATGCCAGATACTTTGCTTCAATTCCATGACTAATTTAATACAATATCATAAATATTATTAAATTCACAAGTTTATTAAAAGGTTTTTTGCAATTAAGTACCATGCCGCCGTGCCCCTCGTAACACCAATGTTACTTACCGTAAATAAACATAATTGCGGCACAGCACATAAGTAGTAACGATCAGTTTTCTTAGTTCGTTACTATTCTATTGTAATATCAACTACCTCCTAGTAAATTGCTCCTTTTGTGCTTTCCTTTTTCAATTTTCTGTAGGTAAAAAAAAGAAAAATGGTATTAATATTTACAACAATATATGCAATGATATTTCGCTGCAGACAGTACTGAATGACGGCCGAAAATAGCGCTAGTACCCGAAACAGCACGAAAACAGTATAAGGAAATGGAAGGGAATTCTTGCTAAAATAAGGATGAATAATTTAGCCTGACTACCTCCATTCTATTAACGTTTCGCATAGGTTTCATATGTGAATAGATGAAGCAGCTGATAGCTGTCAAAGGTTTTGATCGGAATGTCACTGGGTAAGTTTGTTATGATTAGGATTTTCGGAGATTTTCATTAATTTTGGGTTGTATGTTCTACAAGGTACTGGTGAAGTAAAATATTTTAATGAAAAACTTTCAACTTTGTTTCCATTTTAAGTTGAAAATTCAACACACTCCCGGCCACTACAAAACAGGAATGACGCATATTCACCAATATGGACATCGAAAAACAGCAACGCAATACAGAAAGTGTAAATTAAACAATTTATTTTCGAGCACTGTGAAAGGAATTTGATTAACTTAAATATTTCAGAAAAAACAACTTCTTATTGTTTCACAAAATTTTCTTATTAGAAACAAACGCGTTTTGTAGCTAAGCCACCATCATCAGGTATACAATATTTCTTTAACAAACTGAATGTCATTTCAAAAACTAGTGCAACTGTACGCTAAAGTTAAAAGCAAATACATCGAAGTCGATCGAGTCCAAAATAATTGCCTATTCGGTTCCGATTTCAAAAGTTTAAAGTCCTCAGTATGGATCTCGTGGTCTATATTATTTAAAATATGGTGTGCAACGCTTGATCTGTTGCACTCAGCTTTTGCGATGTGCCTATTGTGTTCGCACCAAATCTCACTCTAATCGCTCTCGATGACTGGCCAATATATACTTTATTGCACGATGAACATTTTTGGGAGTATATGCCGCTCTTATCTAGAGGATCTTCGCTGTCTGTTATTTTACCTAAGTCTATCCCTAGTCACTGGGAACTACCATTTTTCCATCTTCTTAAAGATGTTTTTAAGTTTCCCCGTGGTTGTTGGGTAATACGTAACCGACACTCACTTAACTTCACTTCCTTTCCCATCCCCTTTCAGAGTGGTAATATTATTAATCCACTTTTTCCGAACTTGTTTTTGCAATAATTTTTGGATTAATGCCATTTAAGGCCGTGTTGTTAATAAATTTCAATTCCGTTTTGTAATCTAAATCCTTCATAGGAATATTCAGCAAACGGTGGATCATCGAATTAAAGTCAGACATTTTATGTTGATAAGAGTGGTTGGAATTAGAAGTTATAAACCTGCGCGTGCTAGTAGGCTTCCTATATATTGAAAAATTGATCTGACTACCTACTCTTTTGATCAGGATATCCAAGAACGGGAGGCTATTATTTTGTTCTTCCTCACACGTAAATTTAATTGACGGAAACAAATTGTTGAGTTGACCTCGTCTTTCGTAACCACTGCGAAGACATCATCCACATACCTTTGTCAAATCCGGGGAAACCAAAACTTTTTTCTGCATTGTCTTTCTAAGTAGCTCATGAAAATGTCAGATGATAAAAATGGAGCCATCGCAAACCCCATTGCTGTGCCATCT
This sequence comes from Leptarthrus brevirostris, assembly GCA_964036015.1. NCBI lineage: Eukaryota > Metazoa > Arthropoda > Insecta > Diptera > Asilidae > Leptarthrus > Leptarthrus brevirostris. The sequence continues at coordinate 145,253,948 of OZ038373.1, read as the reverse complement.
TGTTAATTCCATCGGAATCGTCCTTCGTTCGTTACTAATATCTTGGTCCATCAACCATCTATCTAAGAATTTAGATGTGTTCTTCAAAGGGACACTAGGAAAAAGAGCTACCACATCAAACGAATATAATACTTCATCATCCTCAAGAGACACTTCCCTTGTTTTTTCCACGAAATCAAAAGACTTTTGAGCAACATATTCGACGGAGGGATTAAATTGCGGAACTCAGTTACCAACCACTTAGCCAGTTTCTCAGACGGGGAATTAATATTAGAAACTATAGGCCTCATACTGTTGCCAATCTTATGAATTTTAGGTAGACCATACAATTTTGGGCATTTGGGAATAGGGACCAATAATTTCGTTTCTCTCACCATTCTAGTCACCGGATTCCTAACCTCAAGATAATCACCGTCATTGATTACTTCCAATATTTGGTCATCATAATCACTCTTGTTCAAAATACATTGTTGCTAATATCCGCCTTCATATAATAACAATCTTTTGTTTTTAAGGTCTTTCTGATGCGACTGAAGTTAATATTTGAAGAATTACCCGTACTGCTGCCACTACTATTGATGATGGGAATAACACTTCTCCTAACCTGTTCCTTTTCACTGTGGCGTGAAAATCTCATGGCTGTTTCAATGTTCACTATTAAATCCTTTTTGGGAAATTCCATATCAGGGGGAGCAAAATTTAGGCCTTTATTTAGCACCATAAATTCAGAAGGAGTAAAAGATCGATCGGAGAAATTCTGAACAGAGTCGTCTATATAGGTCGGTGTCAAAAAAGCAGATTCTCATTCACGTGAGAATAAAATGATATTTTTAACCGACTTCTCAAAAACAAAGAGGTTCTAAGTTCGACGCGTATTTATTTTGTTTGTTTTTTTTTATGTCTGACCGGGCATAACTTCGTAACGCGTCGACCGATTTTGATGATTCGTTTTTTGTTGGGTAGAGTATGTTCACCGATTGGAATTATTAGGGTGGGGGTGGGAGGTGAGGGTGAAACCTAACTTTGTAACGCGTAGTCCGATTTGGATGGTTTTTTTTTTGTTGTACAGAGTATGATCCCCTATTGCTAGGAGAAAAAAATTTTTCCTAAGGGGGGGGGCGGGGGGTAGTCTAACTTTTTAACGCGTCGACCGATTTGGATAATTCTTTTTCTGTTGGGTAAAGTATGTTCCGAGGTTGATACTACGAGAAAACAAATGTTGGTGGGGTGGGGGTGGGAGAAGGGGGTGGAACCTAACTTTGTAACGCGTAGATCGATTTGGATGGTTCTTTTGCTGTTGTATAGAGTGTGATCCGCCATTGCTAATAGGAGAATAATTTGGTCCTATGGAGGTGGTGGGGGAAGGGGAGGGGTAGTAACTTCGGAACGCGTGGACCAATTTCTTTCTTCGTTGTATAGAGTATAAAGTGAAAAATAAAATAGTTTTTAAAAAATAAAGTTGAACCGACTTCACAAAAAGCGCTAAAAAGCATAAAATAATTTTTAATTTTATATCTATTACGACATTTTGAAGTCGGTGCATAAGAAATGACGATTAAATATGTTTGTTGTAGTTGTTTGGTTTGTTCGATTTGCACCGACTTCAAAATGTCGTAATAGATATAAAATTAAAAATTATTTTTTGGTTTTTAGCGCTTTTTGTGAAGTCGTTTCAACTTTTTTTTTAAAACTATTTTATTAGTTATATACTAGTAAGGAGTTTTCTAAACATCCCCTGTTCCAGATTACACCTGAAAGAAAAGGCAAACATAATATTATTTATAAAAACATAATCTCATATATACAAAATTGTAAACGACTGATTTCAAACAAGCGCGAACAAAATCTCAATATTATTTGAGAAGCAATGTAATTATCACTATAAAAAGTAAAAGAAGTGTTTACTTACCATTTCAATTAAGCAATGAAATTAGCACTGAGCACTGCACATCGGGTTTACAATATCGCAAAACAAAATTTGACAATTTTATTTTGCCTTCCCTTTTTTGTTCTGTCTACAACATAACAAATTAACGACATCTGTTCTAGAGAGTTTGCAAAGTAAATAAAGATTTCTCCAGAATTTGGGTGGAGTTAACAGAAAAAATAAAAGGGTTTTGAAAGAATACAGAAAATACGGGATTGAAATTCTTCTCTTTACATGCATTTTGAACAGAACAAATTAAATCTTCACTTCGTTAATTACAAAGAAATCGGTCGTGTATTTTTTAAATCAAAATTTAATTCTTACGGTTTGTGTCTTTGAATTGTATCAGGAATAAAATTACTTCAAATTATTTACGCCAAACAAGTGTGTTTAATTTTTTTTTCAACTGCAATTCCTTTGAAATAAAAAAGCTCTAATCAGAAAATTCGCTTGATGCCAGGACGAGCAAGTATCGATTATCGATACTCCGATACATCGATGTAGTATCGCCCATCTCTAGTATTAAATTAACCAACCTGAACTAACTGACTAAACTTACCAACCTCTTGGCTTCTTATCTCTCAGAAATCGTTCAGTATTTGCTTTTATAAATATTATGCGCATTTCAGGAAACCCGCTAAGTCAAATACTGTAAAAAAAATCGGATGTGTCACAATTTTGTTCTTCGGCGGTAATTTTCTGTACAAGAATAGAAAAAATTAAATTAAATATTAATCTCCAAAACATGTCAATAAATGGAAGGTCGTCAGCATCTGCATCCGCAGTGAATTCAGCCATTGACAACTAGGGAAATTTAGGTTTCTTAATGTGTGTCTTGTGTAGAATAGGGCGAAGAAATGGGTAAAACTTTCTCTTAAAAACAGCATTCGGAGTCATGGCGTATTGGGAGCAATATGGTTTTAGACTTCGAAGAATTAACGAAGTTTAGGTTTGTAATTAGTTTTTGTCTTAGCTAGAAAAAAGCGAAGTATTTGATCAAACTTTTTCGGAAATTTCGTTTTAAAGTAAAATTATTTTAGAAATTTGCGAAAAGATTTTATATGTAGGGATGTAATATGTCACGGAAATACAATTTAAGCTTAGTTTTATTTGCAATAAAACTGAATTACTTTAAAATCGCTCGCAAATTGTCGTAAATCTGACCCGTTTATAGAGGAAACATATTTTGGACCCAAACCAAACATTGAATGTTTTAAATGAAAGCTAGATTTCAATAAACTACCTGAAGATGTCGCTATATATAGAAAATTGAATAAAGAACTAGAGGAAGGGCTGTAAATATCTAATATCCCAACCTAAAACCTAATTTTTCAGACTCATTAAAATTTTACTAATCCATTTAAAATTGGAGAGGTTAAAAACAACAACTGCCATAGTAGGTAGATTAAGTTAACAGGTGGAGATTAGTAACAGGTGGACCATCAATATGATTTAATGCATTACTATAGAAATGCATGCACTGTGACTTTGCAGGATTAAGTGATTGGCTGTTCAGCACAGACCATTCATATATGTTACCTAAATCTATATTAATACGTGCAATGCAGTCCTCAAGCAATACAATAGGTCTACCCAAATACAGCTAAACATCTTTTGCGTACATATGAATCTTGCTATTCTCAACAACCCGCGGGAGATCATTAATAAACAGGCTTAACAGCAATGGACCAAGTACGGAACCTTGCGGAAAACCACACTTTACCATCAATGAACTCGCAAGAGACCCACCAACCCTTATCCGCTGATGACGGTCCGAAATAAATGTCCTTATCAGAGAAATTGCAGAGCTGCTGAAATTGTACCCGGCCACAAGCTTCCAAAGGAGAATTCTGTGATCACCGCTGTCGAAAACTTTAGAGAAATCAAGAAGAACCAAAGTGATGAAAATTGTCATCAAGCTGCCAGCCTCTATATAGCCAATTACCTGTCGATACATAAGTTTCTCCAGAACCTTAGACAAAAACGATAGAATACTTATGGGCCCAAAATCGGCAGGATAATGCTTTTTAGGGACAGGCAGGACAGTAGCAATTTTTCAAGCATCTGGGAAACTAGACGTAGTCAAGCAAGTGTTCATAATATAAAGAATATACTTGTCAATTAGAGGGAGCAACAACTTAATAAACCGTGGTGGTATATATTCTGGCCCAATAGCTTCCGATTTCACAGAGAAAATTGCAGTAATCAGCTCATTTCGACTAACGCCGCAAAAATGCTATTATGTAGATCCTGGCTGACATGCGAGATAGGGTAGCTGCCTATTACAGGTTTGTTCAAAAACAAAAAGTGAGAGTTGAGCTCATCAGGATTTAACAAACAGTGAACACTAGCAGTTCCATATACGCCAGACTGCCGCAAATTACGCCAAAGGACTTTAAGTTTCAGTCCAACATTCAACTTAGCACTGAAGTATCGTCTTTTCGCAATTCTAATAGACAATGTAGCTTTATTACCCGCAACTTTATATTGTAATCGAGCCTCATTTGTTCTTAAGCGCCTAAAACGTTGGTACAAGTACTCGCCATCAGGACAGCCATCCCTCTCGGACCTCCTGAATCTTTTCGGAACATATTTCTCAAATAAGTATTTAATTAGCGACGAAAAAATGTTACATTAATAACGAATTTTCTTTTGAAAAAATAAGTCTTATTTTTAAATACAGGCGTGGTTTAGTAGACTTAAATGCTACCCCGTGGCGTGAAGAAGAGAAGGAACTCGCATTTGTTCATTATGTAATTTATTGGAGGACGAAGACTTGCTGCATTTCCTTGGTGTATATCTCATCTTCGTCGTATTTCGCTTACAAAGCTGCGATAAAAACACATTAACAGAAAGGGAAGTTATTGATATTCTCAACAGTAGAAATAATTTCAATGATCTTGGAAGTATAGAGCATTTCTTGTATCCGAATATAATTGTTGTTATCTTCTGTTCTATAAGATCCTGTTTCTGTACTAGAGTGAGTTTAATTTGGTTTTGTTCTTTTTTAATTACTATATATAAGTATTCATATTGATTTTCTAGGATATGTAATAATATTTGTGTTAGGTTTGAATTTTATGTTATACATATACACTGATGGATTTACGCCTAAGCCCGTGGACCTGGGCCTACAGCGGCAAAAATTTTAGGGGCGGCAAAAACTTAAGGACGACAACATTTTAAAGGCACAAAAATACAAGTATGATTGAAATCAATAATTGACTTGGATTCGTTTTGTTATTAAGGTATGAAAAGTTTTCAGTAAATCATATTTAATCATTATATTATTGAACTTAGTTTTTAGATTGTAAGCATACTTTTAATTTTCTAATTTATCAATATTGGCCTTTAATAAAAATCTCTTGGGTATTTATTTAACGGGGTCATCTACACTTGAACGCCATTTTACAGGCTCATTTTTATGTTTTTTTTTAAACTACTACGATATTAAAAAAAAAAATTTTTATTAGTTTTAAATCAAATTAATTGAAATTAAATTACATGAAAACAAATTTTTGCTTTGTTGATGCATTGATGTATGACCGCCCCGGAGTGATGTTTTGTTTTTGTGCAGACCCATTTTTCAGCACATTTTTCGGCATTCTGTCGTATCTGAAAACAAAACTAAAATTTTTTCCTATAAAAGTATTACTCAATGTTTGGCTCAATTCTCAATTTTCTTTCCAGGATCATTTTGATGCCATAGTTTCGTGAAGAGGTGGTCAAGGGAATTTGATGACCCTTACATTACAAAGCTCTTATATTGCACTTTTGTCCGGCCTATTCTAGAATATGCCTCTCCAGTCTGGTCACCGCTCTATGTGTCACATATCAATCGCATTGATGCTGTTCAACGGAGGTTCGTTAGGTTTGCCCTTCGAGGCCTTCCTTGGAATAACTCCCTTATGCCTTATCCCTTTTTGCTTTCGACTGCATTCGTGGGTCCATTGATTCTTCTGTTCTCTTGGGTGGCTTTGGCATATCGGTTCCAGCTCGCTCCCTGAGGAATCATGACTTTCTTCCGTTTCCTTTTCATCGCACTAATTATGGATTAAATGAACCTATAACGTCGATGTCGCGATTTTTTAATTCCGCTTTTAATTGCATTGATTTTCATCTATCGCGTAATCATGTGAGGAGTCAGCTTTGTTGAGGTTACTTTTTGGTTTTTGTTATGCTTTTTACTTTTTATTTGCTTTTTATTCATTTTGGCACTTTTGTTTTCTGAATTTATATTTTGCGAATTCTCTTCTTGCTCTTTGTTTTTTATATGATTTGTTATATTGTTTTTATTTAGTTTTTATTAAGTTTTTTTTTGTAGTAGTCAGCTCATTGATGAAATATTGTAAATGAATAAAAGGTGCTGAACTAGGATTTTTCTGATTGGATAAAAATTGTGAGCGGGAGAAAATTTTTGAAATTTTCATTTTTTTCGCACAAAAATGGCTCTTAAAAATTTTTTTTAATGCACAGTAAAAATCCCAGTTCTGCACCTCAAAAAAAGGGTACTAAATTTATTTAAAAAAAAACTCATGTCAGTCGATCAATTAGTTTCTACAGAAAGTGTGCAGAAAACTTTAAAAACGTGTTTTCGAGAAAAAGGCGTTTAAAGTTTTAAAACCATGCATTTCACCCTTGACATCGACCGGTTTGAGGCATTTTTACAAAGAAATCTTAACGCATGATGACTCTAGGATAGTTATGCTTTAAAAATATGCAAAAAAGAAAAAATCTATATTTTCAAAATTTTAAGTGTAGGCGACCCCCTTAAAAGCGACAGAAATATATTTTCTTATAAAAGCAATTTTTCTTAAGAAATTGAATGCTATATTTTTTCTCTAATTAAAATTGAAGAATCATCAGGATAATAAAAAAAAATTAAATTTTTTATCGGAAATTGAAAAAAATTTTTGTAAAATTTTTCAATAACTTCAATGGGCGTATATTATTGAAGATATACTAAAAAACTTTAGGTGCAAAAGTTTTATCTTAGTATTAGTATAAAATAGACTACAATAATAAGTGTGGGTGAGTGGGGTGGGATGACAATACAATAAAAGAAATATTCAAATTGGTACATGCGTTACGAAGTTGGACAATAGAAGCTGTAGGTGCAAACAGTTCCTCTCAAATCAAATATAGTATATTATACTACAAAAAAAGTTTAATAAAATGAGAGTGCGGGTGGATGGGTAGGTATGTAGCTGGGAGGAGGGATCAAACTCTATTTAACAAAAAAATAATTATTAAAATCGGTCCACGGATTAGAAGGACATAAGAACATAATTTAGTCTATAAACAAAGTAATAGAATTATCCAATCCCTCCCTTTCCCTTTGTATCCTACCACACCTTACGAGCTACTACCCTTGTATCCTCCCGCCCCTTGCGAGATCCGACCTGTGTATCCTCCCGCTCATGCGAACTACCACCTTGGTATCATCCCGCCCCTTGCGAAGTACGACGCATTTATCCTCTCGCCCCATGCAAGCTTCAACTCTTGTATCCTCCTGTCTCTTGCGAGCTACCACCTTTGTATTCACCAGCCCATGCAAACAATCCTCCTTTATAATTTTTTCGCCATATCTACACATCGTTGGTAGATCTAAGTGCAGGGCACAAAACAAAGGTTTAAAAGTCGGTCTGCAACTCGTTGGTCTGCTCGACATGATGCATGTTTTGCTTTATAAAAAGAGTGGTCCGCAATAATAATGCATTGGATTTTATTGCACAAAGCATAGACGAGAAACCGAACAAACGATCTGAAGCTATCGGACTTCTGAAAAAATTACAGCATTTAGAAACAGCAATTCTAGTCACTGTTTGGAACGCAATTTTAGATCGTTTCAATTTTGTGTTACGTGCCTTTTCTTTACGCACGATGATGCGCCGGCTAGCATAAAGTTGTGGGTCGGTGTTCAAGCAGAGTACCTTTAGGGCGCCACGTGGTTCGAGAGTCCACGAACTCGCATTAAAAAAAACTCTCTAATACCACCAGAAATAATAAACCGTTTAATTTTCACTATTTATAATGATCCAAATGAAATGTTCACGTATTATTTCATAACATTATAGTTTCCAAATAGTAAACACAATATAGTTTCCCATTTCTAAACGAAAGCTAAAGCTCGAGGTCACAGGTTACTCGAATTTACATCGTCAAAGATTGAGAAAATTTAATAAAATTATCTTATCAGATTAAATAAAATTAAAACTACAAGAGATTAAAAATCAGATAACATTAACTTATCTTTTTGTTGTTGTTGTTTTTTCGCCTTTCCTTTGTTGTTTTTTGCAACCTCTTTATAATTGACTGTCACTCTACAAATTTAATTTAATTCGCACGTTTACGTATGTATTCAAAAAAAAACTGACAGGAACTGAGAGAGTGCATACTCAATGACACCGCTTATATTGAAAAAGGACCCCTATTTTAAAAATTTCCACAATTTTTCCCGACCAGGTTGTACCGATTCGAATCGGGTCATTTTAAAAATAATAAATTAAATATTTTATATTAAAAACACGGATAATTTTATTATTAACCCGTCTGTTGCGCCGGAAAGATTCTACGGCGGTTGAAATCGGCTAAATAAGCACAATTCCGTTTTATTCGACAGGTAATTACTCGTGCTTCAATTTGATAAATATACATTTTTCCGGGGCCAAGATCATAAGCAAAATGTACATCGAGTTGCGACCAATCTGTGATTATCTTTAGCCTGGTTTATAAAGTACAGGCCGTGAAATCGGTTTTGTAATTCAATGTCGAGGTTATGTTTTCGCGAGTTATAAGTGACTTCGTGCCATTAAAAGAGGCCTCAGACAACAGCTGGACCAGGTAAATATTCTATTTATAATTTGTTCTTCAAATGTTAAAGCTGCAGACCTGTGATGATTTCGTGCCTCCTCTTGCTCTCGACAACGTAAGCATTTTTTACATTTCACTTTTAACTTGATTAAATATATCTTAAGCTAATACAATAATATATTATATTTCCAGTTCTTCGTGGCAGTATTGTTCCTTGATCAACGGGTAGTCGTTAAGGATGCCGATGGGTATGGGGCAACGGCGTAGAAATTAAAGGTTGCATCTTCATCCGGACTTCAGGACAGAGATCATAATCCAGGTACCACAATCTTGATCCGACTTAATCTAAAATTAAAGAAAATTACTTGCAGAGTCGCACTTATAGGGACCAGTAAAGATAGTGGGACAATTTACAATGTACACAGGACAAGTACATCATTTCGTTAGTGTTTATTTATTATATAATTTCTATTGTTTTTCAGGTATTTCACCGTACTTAGATCTATAACAGCTGCCAATAAAAAACTTTAGGATTATCAAGTCGATTTATCATCAGTTGTCCAAATTTCTGGTTCTCTGGCTTCTTTTCTTCAAGATATGGGAGATAAACAATTTTCTGAATATGAAGAAAAAGCCAAGACATTATCTGGAGTCCATGATTATTATCGTTATGATACTCATCGCCAAAAAATCAGAAAACTTTAGCCAGATGAGTAACGGGCAAACGGAAAAACACCTGCTTCTGGGCAAGAAAATTTTCGAACTAATTATATCTACTGTATAATATGTACATAGTAATCTAATTTAAGGTAATTCAAAGTTAATAATATTTTCAAAACAAATATTTCTAGGAGAAATTAAAGAAGAAAGAAGGGAAAAGAGGTATGAAAAGATAAGACCATGTCGGACCGCCACAACTCATATATTAAAGCCTTCTAATCGTTTAAATTAAAGAAGTAAGCAACATCATCTCTGAACCTGCCAACCGAGACAGTACGCTTAGTCACTACCGGGAGTTGATTCCAAAGTCTGATGGCCTGGACGAAGAATGACCACTCTGATTGTTTGCAGGAGTACCTAGGAATTAGCAAGTTACTTGTCCTCGAGGAAGGTAGAAATAGTAATTTGGAGTAGATTGCCAGAGTATATCAGTCTATGAAGAAATAGCTCAAGAGTACAACCGATAATAGCAGTGGAGTGCTCAGATACATGAGCATAACGGCGTAGTCCATATACATATTTTACTGCGAAGTTAAAGACTACTTTCAGTTTACGTTCAGATTGTGAGTCTAATTTACTAAAGATTAGGTCAGCAGCTTTTACAAGAGCGAGTTGCGTTGATGTAGGTTTAATATACGCTGAGGCTCGGAGTCTTCGCAACACAAAGTATTTCTTGCCTACCGTAGCATTGATGTGGTCGGTCCATGTCAGTGTTCGATTTACGATGACTCCCAGATCTCTCGCACTGCCAAAGAAAGGGACAATTGAACCATTCACCAGAACAGGAGGAAAATCAAATGAATCGATGGAATTTTTATATATCACAATATTTTGGGTTTAATGAGCGTTCAACTGGAGGCCATTAAACATGGCCCATGCAGAAATAGCTTCGATATTCGCATTTAAGCGACAATTGCAATCCTCTATCAGACCCATCGGTCTAGAGATATAAAGTTGAATATCACCAGCATACACATGAAAATTATATGAGTTAATTACTCTTTCAATGTCATTTATGTATATTGCGAATAGTAAAGGAGCAAGCACAGATCTCTGTGGAACTCCCCGATATAAAGGGCGCAGTTCAGATACAAACTGTCCAACAACAACTCTTTGATGACGACAACCCAGAAAGTTTGTGATTAAATTTGCAGCTTTTTTACTCAAGTAAAAAAGTTTAATGAGAAGAATTAAACGATTAACGGAATCAAAAGCATTTGACAAGTCCAAGAGAGTCAGAATTGAGCTTTGGCCACTATCGATAGATTCCCTGATATCATCAGTAATTTTTAATAATGCTGTAATACAACTATGTTTAGCTCTAAAGCTCGACTGACATGGAATGAACAGATAAAGGCTTTCAATATGTTTCAGCATTTGGTCACTCATTATCTTCTCCAAACCCTTAGAAAAACAAGGAAGTACACTGACTGGAATGTAGTCATCAACACTAGCAGCTTTATGGGATTAAGATATAGGAATGACATTAGCTACCTTCCACAAGGAAGGAAAATAAGAAGACATGAGTGAAGAGTTGTACATATTTGTAATAAAGGGAAGAATAATATAGAATTAACCCTTCTAACTCAGAAGGCGCACTTCACAGGCAGAGGCCTGGAATCAATTGACCTATTCACCAGAATATAACATATGCAATAACATATTAGTAAACAAAAAAAAATCCAAAACAATCCCAAACACTACAATCAGGGGTGCAAAGACAACAGAGATCGTTTAAGCAAATCCTTAGTAAGAGCCTACCATAGTTAGAGCGAGAATAGATAACATGTAGTAAAGGCAATTTCTTAAAGCTATTCGGGGTTTGCTTATAAGTAACCAAACTTGCGAGAGTGCGAGAATCTATATTCAAGTTCAAAAGCTGATGAATAAATACCAGGTCAGCAATTCTACGTCGTTCCTCTAACGAGTGCATATTGAGCAATCGGAGGCGATCCTCATAAGGAGGAAGCCTTAATGGATCATCACGGGAGATCCCTTAGTGCGAACCTAACAAAGTTCCGCTGCACCGATTCAATGCGTCTAGAATGAACAGCATAGCAAGGAGACCAACCCTGAGATGCGTACTCAAGAATTGGTCTAACTAAAGAAAAAAATAAGTGAATAAGTGTCTGTCGATCACAAAACTCCCTTGACCACCGCTTAACAAAGCCAAGAACTGAATTACTCCGAGATACTATATGGTTTATGTGCAGAGTGAAATCGATTTTTTTTGTCTAGCATTACACCGAGGTCAGTAACGGACTCCATACGACGGATATTAGTTTCCGCAAAGGTATAATCAAAGACCAGCTGATTGATGTTCCTAGAAAAATGACATAACTTCACATTTATCCAGGTTAAGTTGCAGTCCATTTGATGCACACCAACCCCTGAAGGTATTCAAGTCATCCTGAATGCAGGAAAAATCATAACTGTTTCTAACGCATGAGAAAATCTTCATATCGTCTGCGTAGATTAAAACTTTGGAGTGCTTAATCAGAGAGACAATGTCGTCAATGGCAAGAATAAACAGCAGCGGTCCCAGATGGCTACCTTGCGGTACACCAGATGAAGCCCTAATGACTCTAGATAAAGTATTACGGAAAGAGACACGGTAAGTCCTATTTTTTAAGTAAGAGCAGATCCAGTCGAGCAATAAAGGCGGGAAACCCAACCTTTCAAGCTTAAGCATAATCACGGGATGAGGGAGCTTATCAAATGCCTTGCTTAAGTCGGTGTAGACACAGTCAGTCTGGAGTCCTTGTTGGAAGGCAGAGATAATGTGTGATGTAAATTCAAGAAGGTTGGTTGTTTTCGATCTACCATGCAGAAAGCCATGTTGAGTAGATGATATTAACCCCTTACACTGCCCAACAAGCTGTGAGTATATAACAGATTCAAACAACTTGGGTATTCAGGAAAGCTTCGCGATTGGCCTATAATTTGTTATGGAGTTTTTATACCCCTTTTTATAAACAGGAATTATAAAGGAGTTCTTCCATAACGTACGAAATCTGCCGGCCTGAAGAGATTTGTTGAAGATGAGTTCCAAAGGAGTGAGTAAGGCATCAGATCGGGGCGATAATATTAATGAATTTTAAAGAGAGTCCATCTTCACCGACCGGACCGGACCTGATAGATTTAAGCGATAGATAAACTTCATATTCACTAACGTACTGGAAATCGAATAACTTGTTTTCACTGTCAGTTGAAGGCGAGCACATGTTATGTGATTGAGTAGAGAAGTTGCTAGGGGCAGAGTGAGCCATAAAAATATTATTGATTTGATCAGGGCTGAAATTAGAGTTAGTTATATTACTACTAGGTCTGTAGACACCATAGTTCCGTAGATTTCTCCAAAGAACGGAAGATGGTAAAGAGGAATCTAGCTTTGAAGCAAAGAATTGTGATTTGGCCCTTATTACTGCGCAATTCACCTTATTACGCAGGGTTCGGTTTTTAAGGTTCGACATTTTTAAAATCCCTGTAAGAATAAGTGAAGGAAGCATTGTGTCGTAGACCTAATGGAACATCAAGTGTAAGAAAAATGAGATCATGATCGGAAATTCCAGGAAGGGACATTTGGTTCTGAATCTTGACGAGATCGGGGTCACTAACAATGTAAAGATCTAGAAGTGACGACGTAAAACGCGTCGGCATATTGTTTACAATTTTGAGGTTTAATGAATTAATCATGTTAAGGAAGTTACTTACATAAGAGTTTGAACTTAACAGGTTAACGTTGAAATTACCTGGCGCAGGGCCAGGGCGGCACAGGGCCAGGGCGGCGTCGAACCTATATCCGCCACTGTCAATCTCAACAGACGGCCGTGAAACGTAACATACTAAGCCATAAACATATTTTTGATTGACTTCACTTACATATCCTGTATGATATCACATTCTATTAGTAAAAGGTTACGACGTGCGGAATATTGGCTAATGGAATACTAAACGCTAAGGGGTTAACATTTAAAAAGCGTTTTCAAGTTAAAAACCGAAAAAAATGCATTACGAGTTTAACATTTCGTTCCTAACCAATTTTTATTCGCCAGCTCCACCCACTATTTGTGGCATTTATAACTTTTTTTAAGCTGCTCCATCATAAATTTAAAACCTCCAAAAGAAAAATTATCCAAAACGAGGTCATACGTGGTGCGCCACAAAGAGTTGTTCTCTGTGTTTTTGGGAAAGCACAAAAAGGCAAACCGGTGTATATGACGTAGGCACTTTGCAGGCAATATAGAATAAATGCCCTTAACGTACAGCTTCCTCAATATGATTTTTTTATTTCACATAAACGCTTGCCTTAAACATCAGATGACGGCTGAAAATTTATCGAATTATCCATTTGGCCTGGCCCGGCACCATAGTCTGTATTCACAGCCCCAACCACGACCCAGATCGGATTGGTGCTGCTATCCCAGCGACCATTAAGCCATATGTGAGCCTCGTTATGCACGTAATGACTTATCCTACCTCAAATTATTGCTATACAATTTTGTGAGTTTCCTTGAATAAATCAAAGCTCAATTCACGTGGTGAAAAATGCCAGTGAAATTTTCACCCTCATGATAAACTGGTAATAAAATGAAATTTAACGGACTATTCTTTGATGATTCAGGAGAATGGGCTTTTCCGAATTGATGGATTATTTTCGGTAATTTTAGATCTATCTGATGCCAGAGAAGCGGCGCTCCTAGATGGGTTAATATTCTACTAAACTCCTACCAATCCTACCATGAAAATGCAGTTTTTCCACTCACACTTAACCGAAAATCCTTTCCATCGCGACCCGTATTAAAAAGTCAATTTTCCGGTCAGTTTGATTACCTGTCTACCTTCTTATCGAACCCACTAAATTATGCAAAATCTTCCTAATAAGGGTGACGACCTGACTCCCCTATAATATTCAAGAAATTTTCGCGTTGACAAAAACACTCTCCGTAATTTTTGCCTGGATCTCTCAATATTTCCCTTTTTTTAGGAAAATATTGCTTTGACGTGGGATTAAGATTATGTTGACTGACACAAGCTAGAGTTCATTCACAATTTAAACGCCGGGAACGTTGACACGTGTCGATATTAATTTTTTCTCCTGGTGAGGTGAAAGTTTTAATTTTGGCTTTACGAAATCCCTTTCATTTTCCATGAAATTTAACAAGCACCTGTCAAAAGTTATTATTACGATGCCTGAAGACTCGTGGCCTGACCATCACTTGGGAAGGAAAACATTTATAGAGAAATTTGTCAAAATAAAAATTGACATAACTGAAGGATGCATTGGATGTTAGGGTGAAATTTAATTTTTATTTTTTGGGAACATTTTAATACAAAGTTGATGTTTAGAAAGAGCAGTAAAATGAGACTATCACGGATTTATGGTATCCTAGATAACCAACTAGGGATAGACATGTCACGCGTCATCTAAACATTTTGGTTCAGGGTGTATCATTTAGTTAGAATACTATATGGACGGCGACATCACATTCGATGACTTCTGAAAAACCTTACCATACAAATATCTACCCATCTTTGGTCAGTCTAATAAATAAACAGTTATCAAGATGTAACGAAGCTAATTTACGGCTTAAAATTTCAAAGTCTAAAAGCAAATTAAAACCCTCTTCCCACCTAAAAACACCAAATTGGGTGATATAATTGAAGAAATTTAATTACGAACAAAATTATAGAAAAATAAAAAGCGAGGGTTTGTTAGGAATCGAACACGGGACCCCAGTATTAAAGTTGTTTGAGAAACCAAACTGGGAGTATAAAGTGAAAATATTATTTTTCTTCATATAATTCGCACGAGAAATTGAAACTTGTTCTTGGCAAAAAGCACCTTCTAATTTCCTGCTAATTACCTTCTATCTTCCTTATATCCACCGTCAAATCCGACCGTCATACCTTCTAACTTCCTTCGATCCATTCAACTTTCCACTCGTCGAGTGAAAGCTAGGCCATATGCGTCGGCCACGAGCCGAGATCCTGTCTTCCTGAACCTGATTCCTGTAGCTAGATTTTCAGTAGGTTAAGACCAAGCACGGGTGCAAGGAACGGCTCAGGGAATAGCATAGACCGTAGTTAAGCTAAATAGATATAAGTAGATTAAGGGCAATCTAATTGCTCGGGCCTAGTACGCGTGTTGAGCGGAACGGTCTAAGGGACGTAGCTACTTAGATATAAGTAGGTTAAGGGCAATCTAAGTGCTCGGGCCCAGTACGCGTGTTGAGCGGAATGGTCTAAGGGACGTAGCTACTTAGATATAAGTAGGTTAAGGGCAATCTAAGTGCTCGGGCCGAGTACGCGTGTTGAGCGGAACGGTCTAAGGGACGTAGCTACTTAGATATAAGTAGGTTAAGGGCAATCTAAGTGCTCGGGCCCAGTACGCGTGTTGAGCGGAACGGTCTAAGGGACGTAGCTACTTAGATATAAGTAGGTTAAAGGCAATCTAATTGCTCGCGCCTAATACGCGTGTTGATCGGAACGGTCTAAGGGACTTAGCTAACTAAATATAGAAGTGTAAGGGCAATTCGCTACGCGTGTTGAGCGGACCGGTCTAAGGGACTTAGCTAACTAGATATAAGTAGTGTAAGGGAAATTCGTTGCTCGGGCCTAGTACGCGTGTTACTAAGAAATAAGACAATAGAAGTAAGATTCTTGTGATATTGTTAGTTATAGAAACTGAATTGTTAGAGAGTAAGGATAATAAATTAAGGGTTACTGAGAACCGGGCTTTGTAATTAATAACCCTTTAACTCCCAAGCCAAATTCTCTCTCTCACTGCGTTGACAGACCCTGGCCTTTCTCCACTGCAACTACCCATGCAATTGATTTTATGACTTTCCCACTACCGTTCCGACAGACAAATCGCACTGCGTTGGCGTCCGAGTAACCGCACCGGGGAAGAACGTCACAAAGAATTGATTTGAATCCCTGGATAGCACTGAAAGCTCAAGCCTTTTCGAAGTCTACCGTATACTGTGGGGAAGCATCACATCAAATATGACAGAAGAGAGCATCTCGTGGCCTATATGCAGTTTCTCTCCATATAAATCTCCCGGTTTCGACGGAATAGTGCTTATTATCCTTCCGAAGTTACCAGATATGTATAGTTACTCCGCGGCTACTAGAGGTTTCCAGGGGCTGCATCCTATTTAAGTAAGGTAGATCGAAATTATTTTCTTTGCGGAAAAAAGCGCTTGGGCGATAAATAGTTTTGCTCACTACAAGTCACTAGGTCCGGATGGTATCTACTCGATAGTGCTACAGAAGGCGTACTGCTCTAAAACAGTAGAGCGGGTTCTTGATATACACCTGAGGCGTACTCTATGTGGTGTAATGATGTCAAAATCCCAACACGCTTACTGTTAGGGAAGGTCCATGGAGACAGCCCTCTACGTTTAGTACGCACAGTTAAATATGAAATCAAGTATAAACAATATACCCTGGCTGCATTCCTGGACATAGAAGGAGCCCTTAATAATGTACGCATTGAAGCTATCCAAGAATCTCTTGCCGAGCTCAGTGTAGAGCAATTTCCTGGTCAATGGATAACTACTATGTTAAAGGCAAGGATAATCCAGTCTGAATTCGGAATCAGTCGGGTTGTTAGGCTCGTTTTCCGCGAAACCCCCAAGGTGGAGTTCTCTCTCACCTGCTATGGCTAATGGCTAATGAACAAGGCCCTGCCGTGAGTTGAGCAAGAGGGTGTTAAGGTCGTCGCTTATCAGGGTTGTTTCCCTCTGTTATCAGCGAGATTATGGTGGGTGCCCTGAAGAAGGTGAGCAGTTAGTCTGAGAACTGTAAACTGGCTATGAATCCAGAGAAAACTGAGTTTATGATCTTCACCACAAAAACCAAGGTACCCTACTTTGCTTTACCTAAATTAAACGGCCAACAACTCTCACTATCCTCCAATGCCAGGTTTTCGGGTTTAATCCTCGATCCCAAATTGAACTGGAACCTTAACATAGAGGAACGGGTAAAGAAGACATGTATAGCCATCTATGTCTTGAGACGTACCTTTGGTAAAACATGGGGACGTCAACCTAAGATGACGCTGTAGTTATACACAGCGGTGCCGCTTAAAATTATCACCTACGTTTCGCTGGTTTGGTGGCCTGCGATGAGTAAGGAATATAACCAAACCAAGCTAAGTAGAGTGTAAAGAACCGCTTACATCGGCACTACCGATGTCCTGTGCTTCAAATTCCAGGCATCATGCAGTGCAGTCAGAATCAAAGAATCTGGGTACTAGGTTGCTAAGCCCTATGGCTTAGCACCTAGAGGACTGGGCGATGCCTCAACTGACTACATTATGCCTGTCATAAATTTTGAAAAAGGATTCAGTGCCCGGATTCCAACTATAAGGGACTAGAGAATGATGGAATCGGCCAGCAACTGTGATATCGTAATATTCGCGGATTGTTCTAAGATTGTACAAGGTGTTGGTGCAGGAGTCTTCTCTGAGACACTGAATTTATCAAAGTCTTATCATCTACCGAATACATCGAGCGTCTTCCAGGCGGAGGTACTTGCGATTATGAAGGCGTGCTCGCTGCTTCACCGAAACAGAACATCGCCATTTTTATAGATAGTCAGACGGCCATTAGGATGCTTGACTCAATACCAATATCTTCTAGGGTGGTTAACACATTCGCGGACAAGACGGCATATGCCGACAAGCTTGATGGGAGAAATAAGGACAAGACGGCGAACGTGTTAAGGACTATCTAGAGTTACTTAGCTCCTTGGGCAGTATACTTAACGTAACCTTGCACTAGGTTCCCGGATTCGTTCCCTCCCAGTCTCCCTTAGTGGGGGAAACTGAGTATCCATTTATCCCACTGTCGCCACTGACCTTGGTTTCCTGGGTCACTGCTAGAATCCTAGCTTATCTGCAGGAATCCATGCTGTTCCACCGTCTCCAGTGTTCCTTCTTGCTCCATGCGTTAATTACAATCTTCACCCCTTCTTTGTTTACGGCATTGAAGGGATCTCTACAGCTTTAGTCCAGATCCAGGACCAGTAACCTCCTCCGGATTAACCGCAACTAACCCTTCGGAAGGCAGGTCTGCATCTTCTACTGGTGCGTGTATCGGGGAGATAGTAAACTCTTTAGAGTCTACCATCTATGTACCGCGGCACCTGAGGAAGTGCTAGTATTTATTTTGCAAATGACACCTTCTTCCAGGACTCCTACAGCAGTTTCAGCCGGTGGGAGCGAGCCAGCCTCCATAGCCGCCACAGAACCTTCAAAAGGTAATTTTCCCAAAGCTGCATCTGTTGTGTTGTGAGTACCGTGGGTATAGCCAACCTATTAGGGTCTACCATACCCTCCACCTCAACTCCTACAGAAGTGCCTGAGGAGACGCTATTCACGACCCAATTATCCCACTACTACAGATTCTCTTGGCATGGCCTACTATAACCTTGGAGTTAGGGGGATTTTTCAAGAGGTTGTCTCCTCCCGCATTAGTCACTTGGCTACGTTCTAGAATGCATTGCCCGGTTGATACCGCTTGGAGGTTAACTAACACTTGAGAATGTCCAGATGAGGATCGCCATATCCTAGAAAGCTTAAACTCATCCGTCCATCCTCCAGCTACCACTCTGTACTCTTACTTTCTGTAAAAAGTAATATATAAGGCTCTTTTTTATAATAAATGACGGATTTGACGCGGAAATTCAATACCAAAGTAAAATGCTTGACACCAACAGTGTATCACATCTAGCAATACCAGGAATATTGCTATCGATTTGATTTGTAATTAGTTTTTAATACACGAGTTCGATGCTGCAAGGATAAATATATTTTCAAAATTGTTTCGGGGGTGGAACCCTATAATTTTACATTTTTATTTTCCTCTAACTTTATCGTGCTCCCAAATTACTATAACTATGATCATATTGTTTCCTCATTTGTCAATTGAATAAAGAACTTGGCGAAAGAAGTAGAAACTTCTTCAGGATATGGACATAAGCTAAAGATCAAAGAAAATGGGAAATTTCAGTCTATTCAAAGCAAAAGTCCAAATCTGAAGCCTGAGTTCACAATTTAACCTCAGGTTACACAATTTGAATAATGAGGTTTAAATTTGTCTTGCAGTGAAACCGAATATCCGAGTTATCTCCTTAATATTCTGCTTAAATTGCTTGAATACCATAATGGCCCAAGACATGTTGTCCAACTACGGAATATCTTCATATTTACGTAATTCAATCGAACTTCGTATCTGGTACTTTCCTTAGAATTACTTTGATTAGTGCCCGTAATATTTTATGAGTAACAATTTTGTGGCGGAACTGTTTGGTTAAACAAGTCAGAAGAGCTTCCCCCATCAAATACGTTCGGTACTGGAGCTAGAGTTCATGTCCTTGGAGCTTATGCAAAGTTTGAACCACATGTGACCGCATTTGATAACTTCGTCAATTCATATTTTGAGCAGTTTTATAATTAATTTGACTAGCTTGAATTTTGTACAGAATTTCCACAGGACTTTTCATAGATTGCTTGAATATTTAAATTTAAATAAACCAATACCAGAGTACTATGGCCCTATTTCCGTATCCTGTTCCAAGGTTTATAGGGAAACGATTTAGTGGGCTTAGTGTATAAACAAAATGACTTAATTATTGTGTGTTTAAGATATTCGCTTTCTATTTGAAAAAATTGCAGAACATTTGGTTGACGACAATTTTCATAAAAATAACTCGCACCTGCCTTGGGCTACAGCAGTGTGATATTGCAAGCTATTTCTGAAATGGACTGCAAATATTAATATCTTCCTTCTAGAACGTGAGCTGGATTTTGGAAGGCTGTTGAGCACAGGAGACGCTAGCTATGTAAAATGTAATTAAATATCGCCACATCAGTATGTCAGATGAAAATATTGTATTGAAAATAACAATAGTTTTGTTTTTTTAAAGTTGAACCGTCTTCACAAGAAGCGCTAAGCTGCATAAATTAATATTTAATTTTACATCTATTACGAAATTTCGTAGTCGGTGCAAATTAAACAAACAAAAATTCGACAACAAAATTATTTCTCTGGTTTCTTTAACCCGCTATGGAGCATAGGATGTTTATTATACCGACACTCCACCTGGTCCGGTTCTGCGCCAACGCCTTTAACTGTTGCGCGGTCGTTCAATGCGGCGTCTACCTTGGAATCCGTGGGGATTTCAATCTATAGCCTGCTGCACGATGTTGTTTAGCTCTTTTCTCTCTTCTTTTTCTTTAGCCTGCGAATACTGGTGTCTATCCCATCTTGACCTTTAAGTCAGTGTAGGTATTCGTTGGTAATAACCTTCAACCAATGGATGTTAAGAGGGAGCCAAAGACACCGGTTGACAAAGGCTTCAACCTTAGATTACAGCCTAATCTAGATACAAGCTCGGAAAACATTACAGTGCGGCCATTTCACTACCAAGCGTTTCGTTAATATTTCATGTTTGTTGTACCACAGATTAACCAATCCTTGCACACACAAATAAAACTGCACACTTTCGTAACCAAAACCAAAGAGAAACGCTGATGTCATTGACACATTTTAAGCTGAATACTTCCACAAATTGAGGACAAGTACTATTCCCCAAACGGTTCCTTATATTTATTGTGGTAAATTTCGGTTTATTTACACCACGAATGATCACCTGTTTATGTCAGTTTCCGGGCTTGTATCTAGAGTAGGCTGTGCTTAGATATTGTTTGACAGGTCACTATTCATGTTGAACAGCCGTACAACAGGGTAGATCTTAATTTCTACTATACGATCAGGAGTTTCGTACGTCTGCAGATGTTGGTATTGCGGCAGATCTCACTAAGAATATTAAATGCAACTCGAGCGTGTACATCAGCTTCAGTTCCGCCGTCTGCTATGCTTTCGAGATAGAAACATTTATCCATTTTCTGTTTTTCCAGATAAACTTCAAGTTGTCTTCTGGCGCCCAACCTCATAAGTTTGGTTTTAGCAGAACTGATCTTAAACCTTGCTCTGCGACCCGCTTTGTATAGTGCTTTGGAGATCTGAGCTACATGACTATGTTTGTTGGATAGGAGACATATATCGTCGGCATAGTCCAGGTGCGTAAGATGGTTAAAGAGTTTCCCTCGTGATAAGTGGTCGTCTAGTTTGCTGTACAATACATCATTAATAACGATCAGGAATAGAAAAGGTGACAGCATTCATCTTTGTATCACTCCATTCAGCACTTGGAAGTGCTCCGACAGTTTCACTTGTGTAGGACATGACATTGGGCACTTGAGTAGGACTCTTTTATGATGGTGATAATTTTTTTGGGATACCTCTCCTACGTAAAGCTGCCAATATATGTTCTTGATCAACGCTGTCAAACGTCTTCTCAAAATCGACGAATATTATATGTAAAGGGCATCTCCATTCGGCGGATTGCTCGATGGTATTTTGGAGGATGTTGATGTGATCGTTGCAGGATAAACCCTCACGAAAACCTGATTTTTCATCGCTAAGAGTGCGCTCGATTGTATTCTTGAGTCGCTTTAAGGTGATTTTAGCCATCAATTGGGACAGTGCAGTTAAAAAATAGATACCGCACCAGTTGCTACAACGCCTCAGGTCGGTTTCCCAACATTCCTGGAATACGGGGAGAGGAATATTATCCGCAGAAATGGAATTCTTATAAAGTAGTTCCACTCGTTCCATCGACTTAATTGCGTCAGCCAACTCCAATCTTCTCGGAGTTATGGTGTTACTATTGGCCGCAGCCGGCGGGTGTTCTGGCTCGTGGTATTCGGCGGTGCGAAGGTGTTGTTTAGGACTTTAACAAAATATTCTCTCCACCTCTGCATTTGATGTTCCTCCGTGACAAGAAGGGATCCATTAGTATCTCTTACAGGATGTTTTGTTCTAGGCGTCTTTCCTGCTAGTTTTTTGGAAATCTTGTAAAGATTTCTGTCATCGCGGTAGGCCGCTTCTTCTGCCTTTTTTGCTAACGCGTTGATGTAGTTGCACTTATCACGTCTTGCACTTCTTTGGACGCTTTCTGTAGAAATTGGTTTGCTGTTCTGGGAGGTGTTGTTTAGCTGCAACGTCAGTAGTGGAATTGATGAGTTCTTTAATCTGTTCCATTCCTGTATTTTGTACCATGTAGCGTCACAGATCCATGTTCGTCTTCAACCCTCTAATCATCCCACGTGTCCTGTACCACAGCTCACAAAACATTCCTCCGGCCTCGGCCATTTTGGAGTCGTCCGTGTTATGACGAAGTGCATCAGCTTTTTGGCACAATGTTGTCCACAGCGGATGTTCGGTGTTTTAAGCCTCTGAACCATGGCATATTAAATAATGTGTTACGTGGGCTTACTGCTGTCATGCATAAGGGAATTTAGCTGTTACAAGATTATGATCGCTGCCAGTATCAGCGCTGCGCTTTGACCTTACATCGAGAAGACATTTTCTCCAGCTTCTCGAAACAACAATATGGTCAATCTGATTCTCAGTTCTGCCATTTGGGGAAACTCAGGGTGTTAATCGGTTTTTTTTGTGTTTAAATAAGGATCCACTGATGGAGGGAAATAATCAAGGAGCACTTCCAGAGCACAACGAAACAGCCGAAACACAAGGCCAACGCTAACTCCTACGATACTTTAGAGGCGTTCTGTTCGGAAATACACTCTTGTCTTGACCAATCTATCTCCCTTCTTTCTTGTAAAAATTGCTCCTCATCCCACGTATGGTTCGAATTACGCTCTCTCTGCAACAGGAGAAATAAAAGTTGGAAAACTTTTCTTCTAATCCAGACTAAGTCTGACTATTCTTCCTACCTATCTGCTTGTATATCCGACTACAAATGTTTTTATAACTAACCGTGTTTTTAAGTAAATTGGTTAGAGTATTCTCCACACTCGTAAATTAATTCTATTTCTGGATAAGCTGTACTATAATGTTTAGTTTCGACATTAATATAGTATTTTTTTTTGAGGGAGGTGAAATGCTTTATGCACGCTGGGCACCGGTTCCAAGTAGTGTCGGACTCCTGTGGCGCAGTTTACCGCCTTAAACACCTCCCTGGCTCTCCGGACACTAGCCTGGAACCGTTTTTCACATTACTTCAAGCTAGGTCTTTTCCTTTAGCCCGTCAGGCGATCATCTTGTCTGCGGCGGCCTGCTCGTCTAGGTCTTTCTTTTTCCTCCGCAGAATATCTTCCGAATACCTGACTGTGCGATTCCAGGTTTCTTCATCGGCGATCATGCCTTGGACTACAGTGTCCGGGGAAACCACCCTTCCTAGGTGCACTCGCAGCACTCCTCTCTCGGGAGCCCATCTTTGACACTCAAAGAAAGTGTGTTCTGCGGTGTCCGTTTGCCTCGCTGTCCATCGTCCCCTGTTCTCCTCTCTCCATCTTTGTTCCACCTTTCCATGGTGTAGGACCTTTCCTCTCTATGCACCGTTGCCTTGTCCAGTTCTGCCTTCCTGAGATAAATCGCCCTCCGCTCCCTGGCGAGCAGGTCAATGGGAACGACCCCTGCAATCACCAGGACGGCCGGTTCGGAGACAGTGCGGTACGCTGATGCCACTCTCAAGGCTGCGCGCCTTTGCTCCTGGCCAATTCTCTTCCGATATTGCTCCTTACTTAGGGCTTCCGCTTCCGTAGGATTGACTGTACTGCTATCATCAGGAGGCGGCGTTTGCTGGAACTTGGACCTCCCAGGTTTGCCATCAGCCTGCTCTGCGAAGTGACGCCCCTTGCTCTATCTGCAGTTTCCTTTATCTGCTGGAAGAAACTCATCTTGGTGTCAATCGTAACGCCGAGATACTTCACCGATGGTCTCGTTTGTATGGTCTCTTCTCGGACTCGTACTGGAAGAATGGTCGGGATTCTCTCTATGGTCAGTATTAGTCAGTAGTATATTGCATATAATACATTGTTCCGTGTTATACGGAAGTATAATTTTATAAGTCCTCCAACACTGACCAGAGGGGGAGGACTCATCCGCCTTACTCATCTAATGCAGTGGTTCCCAAACTTACTATGCCCATGGACCCCTTCCTATATCAAAAACCTGACCATGAACCCCATGAAATACCTCTCCTTAACTGTATAATAGAAAAATTACAAACTTAACTTTGATGTCTTGAATGGTAAATGGTGACGTAAAAATAAAATATAAATAAAATATTTTGATATTTAAAGTAGTATTTATTGAAACTGTAACTTTTGTTTTAAAATACAACAACACATTAACACACCTGATGGGATGATATGAGATTATTTTTAATGTTCGGCTCTATGTTTGAGAGTAACATTCGTAAGTCTCCACAAGCATTGGATCCGGTCCAATAAACTGAGAATCCGCACCTTTTTTGCAAGGTAATCCGCCTTCTCGTTGCCTTCAATGCCCTCGTGCCCCGGTTCCCATGCGTGATGCTGTTGCTCCGAGCCAGTTCTTTAAGAGTAGTGAGACAGTCACAGACGATTTTAGACTCAAAGGTGTAGGATCCCAGAGCCGTAAGTGCCACCTGACTGTCGGATATGTTATATATTTTAGAACCGCGTATTCCTCTGTTGGTAATTTCACGTGCGCAGATTTCGATGGCATGTATCTCTGCTTGAAAAATGGTTGGTGTAGAACCGAGCGATTTGTACAGCCTTAATCTTGATCCATAGACCCCGATGCCTGTCCTGTCTTCCATCTTAGATCCGTCCGAGTACCAAACTAGAGATCCCCTTTCTAAGATATGTCTATTATTGAGCCAATAATCTCTGCTCTGAAGGATCAGCTTGAAGGGTATATCAAAGTTGTGCCTCTTCGGCATAATATCTGATATTGAGTTGATCACCGGATCACCCATGAATTCTTCAAGGATTTTCCTATGGCTAGACCAGTCGCCTGCTGAGAGGAGACTGGTGCCAGTCAGCCTTATTGCGCTTGAGGCAGCCTCCTTCTTTAGATGTTAAGGTAAGGGAGGGGGGGGGGGGTCTAAAACGGCCTCCATAGCTGCCGTGGGGCATGTTCGCTTGGCACTAGTAACTCCTAGACTTGCTGACCTCTGTAGTTTTAGCAGTGTGGATCGCACTGTCTTTTGTTCTACTTTTGGCCACCACACGATAGCTGCGTGGGTGACCATGGGTCTTATGATGGTTTCATATGCCCAAAGGCCATTTTGGGCCTTAGTCCCCAGGTCTTAGTCTTTCCTGTAACCCCATTTGAGTTGAGGATTCCATGTGAGTCTTTGATCTTGAATTACTCCTAGATATTTGACCTCACTTGAGAATTCTATCCGTGTTCCTTCAAGAGTAGGAGCCTCTAGCCTTAGGTTCCTTTTTCTTGTGAATGGTATAATGGTTGTTTTACTAGGGTTGACTCTGAGCCGTTCCCTAGCACACCCGGATTGTACCAGGATTGATCGGGGATAACCAAGTGAAGAATGTCTTCAAATTTTTGGCTGAGGTCAGAATGAAGAGCCGTTAAATGTGGACAAAAAGCAAGCAGATCTTCATGTCGTTTTTGCAATTTTGAATGATTTGGCAACTGAGCGCATTCTCCTCTTCTCAAGTTTTGTTTGTATAGAAAAAGTTTTGCAACTTTTAGTTTTAAAGAAACTGAATTGATCACTTTGTAGCTTCAAATTGGTTTCGTTAAATTTGTTACGAAGTAATCTATATTCTTTGGCCATATTGCCATATTTAAGACAAGTTATTGCATGTAGCGTTCCGTTCCTGTTTAAACCTGCATAGATATATAGATAGACGGCCGATAGACCGAACCACTGCTCTAACATAATATGATCGCTTCGTGGTTATATAAAGAAAACAAAAAAAAATCTTCGATCACATTATTTTATTTTATTCTTTTTAAAGTACACAATTTTACAAACTTGTAATATTGTTCAGGAAACAGATTTTATTGACTGATTTTAATCGCTTCGATGTTTTTAATAAAATAAATAAATCTAACATTACTGCAGTCGTTAAATTAGAAAATTTTGTATTAAACTCTTCATCTTTATCATTTAAAAGCAATTAAAACTTTTCTTTAGATATAAAACTGATATAAAAAATTAAATATTACAAATATTCTCCTTAATTTTATTTAAATATAAACTCTAAACTTATCTTTTAGGTCATTTCACTATAATTTTTTCTTAAAAGCTAAAAATTTTTGTAATTCGAAATTGTGACTAACTCTTTTTACATCGGTTCTATATTTTCTCCTAATGCATTACAATTCTTTACTTTAATTACAATTTCCTATCATTGACTAATAACTGATTTCTCACTTTATTTACAAAGTTCTACACTCTTTCAAAGATTTTTTTTTAAGTTTCGATTTACACTAGCTGCAAGTGATTGGATAAATTGAATTTATTGTACATTTCCCAATACATTAGACTGAACGTGCAGGTACAGGTAATATTGAAAATTAGATTAAAAATTAAAAAACTACTGGAGAAAATTTGTATATGAATGATTTTTTTCCCACCCAAAACGACAAACTTTACTTTAATCAAAAGAATTATTTTGAAAACTATAAAATAGATGTATTTTCGGTTCACCCGAGCGTGGCAGCCATAGATAGATAAATAATGGTGATTATGCAAAACATTCTGATCCTAGAGGGAAATAAACCAGAAGCGAAAGAGTTTACTGCACAGGGAAATAAGCGAAACCGTCTAGCGTAAGATAAATCACGGCCATGTAAACTTTTACATGAATACAGTAGTAAAGTTAAGTCAAATCCCTATCACATATTCACTAGAGCATAATATTCTGTCATATAAGCTCACATAGGTGTACTTATCTGGGCTAAAACAAAAGTAATCACAAATTGTTTGTATTTTTGTTTCGCTCATCTACACTTCATGTTGCTTTTGTCCTAGTACCGTCTCACTACATTTCATTTGATTGTTTGTTGCAAATAAAAGTTATGCGTTACGTTTTAAAAGTTCACGTAGTATTTGGAAGAAATTGTCAAAATTTAAAATTTTTTGTTTTCTATTGTACAAGTATATGATTGTTTGAAATGTTTAGTAATTTATCTCATTAAGGGATAATTTACTTGTCACCAAATATTTTATGGAAATAAAACCGAAGGACTCCTTTGGTACACCCATAATTTAAAGTCGACAAATTGACATCTTGAGTAGTTTTCTATAATTCCACGTTCCTTTACTAAAAACTGTTTTTGTCCATGAAGTGGAAAGCAAATTCCAACGTCCAAGAAATTGCTTGTTAGTCATTCAGAAATTCTTTCAGTTGCACAAGCTATTGAAATAAGAAAATAGTTCATGTTTCTTTCGGGTGTTTGGAAAATTCAATGGAAAAGCAAAATATGAAATAGAAGAAAATTGTTCGTTGAAATCGTTTCGACGATGTTTGGTTTTATGGTAAACATGGAAATGCGACTATGAAGAAAAGGAGCTTCACTAACTGGCAAAAACTATCCGTAACGAAACTTCGACGCGAATATTTAATACCTTTTTTCCTACAGAACTTTGGTTGATGATGGAATTAAGTTGGAAAGGCGAGTGGTTCCAGTGACACAGCAAAGTGCAATCAGATTACAATAACGAACGTATTAAATCAATATGCTAAAGTTATGGTTTTGTACAGTACCGATTCATCGATTTGAACCTCATTGAAAAACAACGATTACTTTTTGTAAAAAAAAAATACCATTATCATGCTTTTTACGTTGGGGACAATCCTTTGATGAATTAAGGTAAGGAAAGCGAGGTAACTTGGATGTCTTGGTTTTGCACTGCTTCGAAACGGAGTGGATTTTTTAGTTCAATTTTTAAAAACCCACAGGGAGTCCTGGTCTCGAATCCAGGAACCATGGTTGTGCTGCCACTCAAACAATAAAATCCAACTCCAACTGCTTGTCGAGATTTTTAGATCTTCGCACCTAATTGGTGAAAGAACCGGTATGGTTAGACTTCAGTGTCTGCCTGTCTGTCCGTACGTCACTGCGGATTTTCTCAGTAACTAATATCGCTATCGACTTGAAATTTAGAACAGTTGTACAAGCCATTTGTCGACATATATCGGCACTGAAAGAATTTCAGAAATATATTTTTTCTAAATTAAATAAGAGGAGAACTAGAGAAATTTTTTTTTATATACCGTGTTTATACCACCCCCTCCCTTTTACCCCATAAGTTTGCGAGCAAAAAAAGCTGAAATAATTCGGACTAATGTAAGGTCTAATGTACATATATTACAGAAAAAAAGGTGTTTCTAATTTCTTTTTTTTATATTTTTAGACGGAGACGGAGTTGGATCAGTGCGTTGAGCCGCACGACTACCATGCCATGGGATGAGACCAAATGACCCCGTGAGCTTTTATTAAGAAATTAAAAATAATCCACTCCGTCTCTGGGATGTTGTCTAGCTCGCAGCAATGCAAAAACAAGTCTCAAGTTTCCTCACTTCCCTTACCTTAATTCCCTTACGGTCAAAACCATGCTAACTCATCAAAGGGTTGTCCCCTAGGATACGGCCACATCGTATAAAAAAAAAAACCTTCGGTGCAGAACTATGAAGACTAATTTCAATATGGGAAATTCTCGGACGCTACTTTACTCAATAATGTTGGGATATGATAAAACAAGCCTTAGAAAAGCTGCTAAAGAAAGAAAAAAAAACTATCTAAGTTTAACTGACTTACTTATATAAACCTTTTAGTATGTAACGGGGGAAATACCTCAACCTTTAATTTTCCAAGCACGGATAATTTTAGCGATTGGGAAGAAGTTCTCGATAAATTGAAAATTGGTGGTTGAAAAGTGTACGACCAGAGATCCTTTTCAGATCACATTTGGATGCTATTCAATTTGAGTATGAAGATCAATACTCAAGAACCTTATGGGAATCTTACTTATGAGAATTGACTGGTAGAAATTCAGTCAAATTGCTAGGAAAAAAATAACCAGAATACATAACGGTAAAATTAAAACTAACACATTACTGAGCAAGGTTGAGCTTGAGACCTTGGAAAATGCAATGAATGTGGCCTTTAAGGTCTTATATACAGTTGAATATGGCAAAAGGACCTTCCCCCGTGGGGGAACGATGATCTCTCTAATCTCAGGGAGATAGTAAGAGAGATCTTTAATATCTACTATAAGCACAAGTTCTGGCTGTATATAGAGTACCTGAAGATGTGCAAGAAAGCCATTTAGAAATCCAAGAAAAGAACATAATATGCCATAATTTCGAAAACATCAAGGATTCGGCTAGGCTCAGTAAGGAATTGAGAAATTTATTCTTTACTCCGGATATTGCTTGTAGGTTTTCAAAGAAATATTCTCCAAGTGACTTCTTTTTGATGCTCGCCAAGGCTGAGCACCTACGAAGAAATTGAAGTATGGTTTCTCTTTCACTGGGGATGCCCCAGTTTTGTGGGGAAGTCCCAGTCTAACCGCATGCACCTGATCAGTCGAAGAGCTGTATCCTACTTAAACATGTCCCCCCAGTCATGGAGACGGGTTCGGGTAGTTTTACTGCCAAAGCTGGCAAAAGAGGACATGAATCCGCGAAGGACTTAGGACACTTTAGTCTAACCTTGTTTGCATTTAAGGCCCTTAAACGAGTTCTAGTTATCTACCTACGAAAGATCTTTGATCTCTCTATTCATATCAGAACACGCTTACCTAAACATGAGACAGTGCGAACTGTTGAGCAATAAATCCATAACAAGTAGTAGTAGAAGAAGGCGGCATTCTAGATGTTTAAGGAGTCTTCAATAGCGTGACGTATTGAGTCAATTCAGAAGAGGAGCTTAACAATTGGATATTGTCCATGATAAGTAGTAGAATCGTTCAAGTGGATTTCAGAAACAACCATCTGACCAGAGTTGTAGGTAGAGGTATACCCAGGGAGGTGATATATCACCACCAGTTTGTTCATACCCATAACCCAGAGGTATGGGTATGAACAAACTTCCGTTTAAGGTTGTTCCATATGCAGAAGACGTGATGATCATTATATCGTTATCAGTGAGTTAATGATTCCCTTAGAAGGGTCGGCGTCTGGGATAGAAGTTGTGGTCTGGGTATCAATCGGAGAACACCGATTTAATGTTGCTACCCATTAAAACAAAGATACCGAACTTTACGCTTCCTAAGCTAGATGGAAAAACATTTGCGATATTCTACGCCGCAAAGTATCTGGGCGTTATTCTGGATACAAAACTTAACTGAAAACTGAACATGGAAGAATGTATCAAGAAAATAAGCATAGCCTTCTATGCCTGTAAGAGAATCTTTGGCACTAGGTGGGGACTTTAACCACAGATAATGGATGTACACAGCCGTGGTACGTCCTATACTCACGTATGGGTCACTAGTTGGTCAGGATTCCAAGCAGGGTAGAGTGGTGGGTCGGGGAGGTTAGAGATTCTGATATTGAATGCGGAGTCGGTGCAGAAATATACTGCGATTCGCTGAAGGTCTCCAGTTCATACAGACTTCTAGACTACGCCAGCGTCTTTTAGGCAGAGGTGCTGGCTATTCTGAAGGCGTGCAAGAGCTTAACACAGGAAGTAGCAGGTCGCAACGTCGCTATATTAGCAGACAGTTAGGCTCCTATTAAGGGGTAATATCACCTTGTGTTCACTAAATGTCACGTGATTTTCTGAGACGTACCACGAACGATAGGAAAGAGATAGAGATATGAGGTCTTCTAAACATGAAAGTACTAGTCGTTAACTACAAAATATATGTTTTATTTTAATTTTGCGGTACAAAGTGGCGGCATAGAAGCGCACGCAAGGAAAAAATAAATCTCAGATGGTCGACATGGGCGTAACGCTACAGGTCACAATTTAAAAATTTATTAAAATACAGTCCAAAATGTAGTGAACGTCGTAGGATTTTTTCGAAAAATTAATTTTAAAAAAATGGCGCTAATTTGAATTTTTTTCTTGTTTTTTCGAAAAAATCGACCGAAAATCGCTTATAAAACCTACAAAAATCAATTTATCAAAAAAATCCTACGAGGTTCACTAGAAAATATTGTTTTAAAGTTGCAGTTAAAATTTCAAGTCAATTGGATAAAAATTCAGGGAGCTACTGGTACGCCCACTTTGAAAAACATGGTGCCGAAATTTTTTAAGTTAAAGTTTTCAAACCGCTAATTTTGCTTCACGACTACGCTCGGAAAAACAAACGACTTTTTGACCCACTTACAAGTTTCTCCCCCTCATAACGACTTTTTTGTTTTATAATTCTTGGATATTTTAAGAAGTGTTTAAGCCAATAAAGAAAAACGTGAAAAAAATAGTCACAAGGTGATATTACCCCTTAAGGCTCTTGACTCAGCTACTATCACCTCTAAATTGGTAGAGAGATGCTACGAGGAACTAACCTGCCTGAGCGACCGGTTCACCATCACCATAATCTGGGCCTAGGGCGGGGCTTTTCTTGGCTCCCGTGCAGATATGAATCACATTGGTACTATTGTTCCTACAGGATGAGGGTTAATGAAATAGTACTAAATGGACTATTCGAACAGCTTTGAAAAACATTGGTTTCATGAGCTTGATAAAGCGAAAAGAGCTATCACTCTCTGACAATAATGCTAATGCTTTATAATTTGACTAAAATCACCAAAAAGTGGGCACGAAAAAGGGTTATTTTGTCTAATGAGATGAAAATTATTCAAATAGAGTCAAAAGAGAGAAGGGAATATTATATGCATGGACCAGACAAAAAGTTAAGGAAACATCTAATCAGATAAACTGTTCTAGATGCAGTCTTATGATGTGTAGCTTTACTTGATAGAATCTTTGACTTTAAGTGCATATAAATGAAGGTATGCGTAATAACTTGCACAAGATATCGATCCCAAGTCCACTCAGCTCAAATCCGTAACTTTAAGCCAATTAAGAATCTACGGACTTATCTGAAAAAAAATATATATTAAGTACGAAGAGCCACCCAAAAATAGTGATGAGTTACTGACAGAGAGTGAAGATTACTTGAAAAGAAATCGTCGCTAGCTTTGAAAATTCTTATAGAAGATAGGCGGACACAAAGCGTGAATTTGGCAGAGAGTTTGTGGACAAAGTATTAAAAATAAAGGAAATATACTTATAATAGTAAAATCTTGCAAAGTTGGCATAATCGCTATAAATGGATTTTTTATGGTGAACAGTGAAACCTCCCTTTACGGACATCTCCGAAAAGCGGACACTTTGTCCAGTCCCAGGCATCAATTTGCCTGAACATTTCACCTCTGAAAAGCGGACACCTTTTAATAGCGGACATTTTTTTTAGGAACGAACAGTGTCCGCTATAGAGAGGTTTCACTGTATATAACTTTATATATTTGAATAAATATATTAAAAACGTTACAATAAATTGATTTCTCTTCAGCTGAGTTAAGAATTTGCAAAAACAGACAATACTACACTTGAAGGTCTGCTTATTATTTAGTTTTTTTCGCCACTGAACATATAAAGTACTTTAAATTGAACGTAGAGTCCCATGTAAATCAAAGCGAACATTTTTAAAATGATTTGTAATTATACAGTGAAACCTCCCTATATCGGAAACTGTTCGTTCCTAAAAAAATGTCCGCTATTAAGAGGTGTCCGCTTTTCAGAGGTGAAATGTTGAGGCAAATTTATGCCTGGGACTGGAGAAAGTGTCCGCTTTTAAGAGGTGTCCGCTTTTCGGAGGTGTCCGTAAAGGGAGGAAAGAACACATAAATTGAATTAATTGTTGAACGTTAATTTGCTTTTTAAGTTTTTTGCTTATTTGAACCCGAAAATTATTCAAGATTTAAATTGAACGCGAGTTGGGGTTATATACACCTGTGTTCGTCGAAAAAATCGAAAATTTGTTTATTGCATATCTTTAAAGTACATCATTTTGAGAATATTTTTTTAAAATATCATAGAGATCTGAGCACTAGAGAAAAAGTTACAGCTACTAACAGCGTGCTCCCTCCACTAATTATAGCCGTGAAAAACATAGGACCGAAACTTTTAAACGCGATTATATCAAAATGCAAGTTATCAATGTAGTTTTTCAAAAAGTACTATTGCGGTGAGCAAGGTCTCTCAAGAACCGTTTCAACGATTGATCGGAATTTTTGCAGGCTAGTTTATAACTGTAATGGCCTCTTGGTGAACGAATGAATTTTTATTTAAAGCAAAACGGTTTTTTTATGGTTGAAAAAACCAAAACGACAGACCTCCGAAAATGAAACATTTTAGAAAAATCGTCACCATTTCTGTAAATAGGTTATTTTCGCCAAATCCTTCATTTAATCAGAGCGTAAAGATATAAGCTAAAGAATTTCTTTGTTTTTTTTACTCCAGTTAAAGTGCTACTTATTTACGATGCTTATCGCGTGAGTAGGCAAAAGAAATGGTGCAGCAGTACTCTCCGCGGTTATTAGATTTTTTGCCTAATAAAATTTGTAAAATAAGTTTGAGCATGAACAAGATATGCGGTGTCGAAAAAATTCTATCTATCTCCTTGACAAAAAAAATACTATAAGTACACTTTTAACCCCGTATATAACCCCTTGAGCGAATATAACTAGTCATGGAGCCGAAAAATTCGTTTTTTCAGGAACTTTTTTTCCTGAAATTAATAATTATATAAATTCGATTTTTATTTAATTTAATAATACATCTTTTAAAAAACAATCTGTGAAATTGTTATTACAAAAGAAAAGAAAGTGGCGGTATTGCTTCCGCTTCCATACGACTCCTTTTTAAAGGGGTCTTGCGGTATTCCTGATTACTCGGAAACGGATCATCTCGAATCAAAAATTTCCAAAGAAATTAATTTACTGAAGCATCAGTATTGTTCTTAATATTTTTTTTTAACAGATGACATAAGTTAAACCAATAAAGTGAAAAAATTACGTTACCGTTTTTTAAAGTTAAGTCAGTTAACGGTGTTTGATGAAGTGATTAGTTACATGATTTAGACTTTACATTCGTTTAGTGTGATTATTGTGTTAAATATGTGTACTAAGCAAGAACTGAAGAAGTTTTACAACCTGAAGGAGAAAGTGCAGGAACTATTGTCGGATGTAAATTTTTTGAAGGAGTGCAAGAAAAGGTCTGTTTTCCCGAAATTTATGATAGTCAACACATGCGTTAGAAATCAAAGGTTAATAGCAAATTTTATAAAAATCATTCAGTGGTTTTTGAGATATTTGTAACACAGGGTGGCTCACAGGGAAACGAGTCCTGTGCCGCCATTTTTGTTTTTTTTTCATCAAAATTCCACAAATTGTAGCTATAAAGATATATTATTAAATAAAATAAAAATCGAATTTATATGTTCAATAGTTTCCATGAGTCCATCACTAGGTATATATTTTAAAACAAAGTTTAAATTTACGATCAACGACATGCAACTCGATTTTTCAAACTACAACAAAACGACATTTAAGAAAAATATAAGTTCTTAGGTATACAAAAAAGTAACGTCTGTTTGCTTGATTAATTAGAATCTAAAAAAATCGTAAATTAAAATGAGATAAGTTTAAATATGTAGAAATGAGCTTCTGATTAAAAATGTACCATATTTGACTTGAATAAAAAGAGTTTTTAAGCTTGAAATGGTTTCGAAAATATTGGTTTAACCCTGTTGTTCAGCCTTCTGCAAATTTGCACTTATATAATTTTCTCTTTCAGTCCCAGCAATAAATATGGACCTTTTAATACAATAATATAAAACTTCAATAAGAAATTCTAATAAATAATAGTTTAAACATTACTTGTAATTTTATAAGGTATATTACATAATTATAAAAGATAATAGTTTTTCCAGTGAATAATCTAAGAATGAAAATTTATAAGTACAACAAAGAAACTGCTCAATCACAGCAATATGTTTTGCAGCTAGTGAAGGTTTCCAAACTTTTTTTCTAACTTATAAAATGACTTGAAATGCTTTACATTATTTGCACAAGAGTTTCATACTTAGTGACTAACTAAAATCTTACGTTTGTATAAAAAAATTATTTGTTAACAATACTATTTACGATTTTTTATTACATTTTTAAAATGCTGATTTAACTTGTTCAATGTTAAGTAACTGAAGACAAAGTTGGCAGATTTCGCTTGCAATATAGATTTGATAAGTATCTTTGGATATGACTCTTTTCACTCTGAGTATTTTCACAACACAGCTATTCCATGTAGCATTAGGCTCCGTTGAAAGTTTCTGAATTGAGTGACAGATTCAAATTGTTTTTGTTCTTTCTGATTTGATATTCTACAATTCAACTTTTTTGTACTTCGGCGGAAGTTGAAGTATCTCAAGTCATCATTTCATTCAAATATTTAGCGTATTCGTCTGCTGTTGAAAAGTCTTTATCTCTGCAATGAGTAAAAAGATATAGTTAATAAATAAATATATTTTTTTAATTATTGAAGATTTTAAAATTAAGGAATATACATATATGCATAGATATACCAGTATATTTGGATAACGAACTTCACACCTTTTCACGTGTGCATGGAAACTTGTTCATGTTCAGCCGATACATAAAATAGGAGAGGCATGTGACCCGTCCAACTACAGTCCAATTGCAATTATTTCGATTTTGTCTAACATTTTTGAATCACTCACCAACTCTCAGTTGATGAAATATCTAGAAAATAACCATCTTATCAATGATTACCAGTACGGTTTACGCGCTAGCCGCTCAACCGGACACTTACTAATGGTTCTGACGAAGCGTTGGAATCATTGGCTCTTATATAAAAAAAATAACCAAAATCTTACACTCAATGGTCCTTATGAATAAAAATCAGTAAAACTTCAGATTCAATATTTTATACGAAAACGTGAGATTGATCTCGAGACCGCCTTTCATATAAACAATTTAGTTGGAGCTTCTGCTCAATTTTTTGCATACGGGCCAGTGTCCCCATAATTTTATAAAGTCAGAAATCACAGCTCTTGATATGTTAAAGCATTTGGTCTTCATACTCACCTCTCTAAATGGATAGAGAGTTTTTTGTCAGGCCATTCAATTCATGTAATAATAGATGGAGTTACAGATGATCCCCACGAAAAAAAAGTCGGTGTACCTCAGCGTTCAGTTCTTTCACCAAGCTGATTCTTTCCTTTTATTAATGACCTTTTATCATTCATAGTTTTGCCGACGGCAGCAGCCTTGGTTTCATGTACTCTTTTGATTCTGTAATAAATTCTTCTGCGAACTCTACTGAAGTTAACCAAGACACTCGAATGAAGCAACTACAGTTTTACAATCCCGGTAGGGGCAGACCAAACCGTATTATATTTAAATCAACTAAAAGTCAATGGCGCCTAAAGTCCTTTAAAAACACCCAAGTGACCCTCAACCTATTTCAGTCGGCCTCTCTAAACGATGACATGTTTCATTTTCTACAGAAATGTTTCACTCCGTCTAATTTGGTTCTCATCTACAAGTCCCACATAGGGCATAGACTAGAATATAATTCCCATTGACAAAGCAATTGCAGCTAGTCAAGGAGAAAAGTCGGCAACTAATAAAGCTCCCAAGGGCTTCACCTACGAACTAGTCCTGTACCTCCTCTTATGATCACTGGTTGTTGACGAACTCGTAGTCAAGCGGACATGTGCTGGCCTTGAAAGCGTAGGATAGGAAGATAACTTGGTTATAATAATCAAGTGCGAAAGGACCTAGATATCATCAAAATGTGGTGTCCGTAGGATGGACTTCGTGCTGACTCCAGCAGAACAGTTATTATTCCTCCACGAATAAAGAGAAGTTCAGACTCAAAGCTCCAACACTTGAGAGGATTGTACTAAAATTCTCCAGAAAGTTAGTTATCTAGGAGTAATCCTAGACCAATAACTCAGCTGGAAGTAAGTTGCAGCAGTGGTATGGACTAACTAAAAGTTATTCGGAAAAATGAAATGGTCTTGTGGGTCAACCGGGCGATTATAAGACCTATGCAGCATAAGTATAGTTTTTTTTTATAATATAGACAAAGCTTATGGGACAACCCTATGAAGCGTTAGTACGACTTCGGCCGAAAGGGAATTAGGGTATGGAGAATGAGGGAATTTGAATGTCTTGCTTTTGCATTCCTGCGAGCTAGATAACAGCCCAGAGACGGAATTGAGTTTTAATTTTATTTAAAAACTGACGGGGAGAACCATGAATAGGTGATCGTGATACTAAACCAATAGATTCAACTCCATCACCGGTGGCCAGAACGGAGAAAAAGACAGCATAGATGAGTCTACAACGTCTGCATAGACGCGCATATCTAGGAAGTAACTGGTGCCATGCGTCCCTGCCCAACTTCAGCTTTAGAAGCCATGTTAGAGCTTCTTTCCTGGCACTGAACAGGTTTCCTAAGATCAGGTAATTTAGATGGTCATAAAAGTATTCTAAATGTATTTATAGATGATCCAGCAGTTCGATCGATATGGGATGTATTGACATTAAGGATGTTCACGGGAGCTACAGAGCACTGGTACTCTAAAAGCCACTGCTTTGATAGAAGATTCTGTACATGGTACACAGACGGAACCCAAATGGAGGGGGGAAGAGTATGAGTACACCCAAAACATAGGCTTCAAAAAGCGCTTAGAATCGTACTAACCATTTTTCAGGCAGAGCTACACGCTTTTGCAAGCGAAATACTCAACCACGGTATTCGTAGTGCCGAGATTTATATCCGGTCGGACAGTCAGGTAGCCTGAAAGTACTAAAATCACCTACCCTTGAGTAAAGGTAAGTCTGGGACTGGTTTAATGTGCCAGAGGAATTAGCAAAAACCAACTATATCCTCAGTAATAGGTCACGAAGGCATTTAAGGTTACGAGATCGCGGTAAGTGATTGAGGAGATTGAAGGTTTCGAGAGGCGCTAAAGCAACATTTGTGGGTCCTGCTTTTTAATATGCAAAATTACTATCATGATATGTAAAATGTGCAATGCAAATTTTGTTTAGGACGAATTGAGGGTAAATCTTTATTTGGATTCCAATAGAGTGGCTGAACGTCCAATTAAAGGCAAGTCTATCAAATAAGTAGAAATTTTCCAAACATTTAGGGACAAGTTGGTGTAGCAAAAACAAGAGGTTTTTGTAACTTGAATTAATAAAAATTATAAAAGTAAAAATATTTGATTATATTATTGAAAACATCCAAATAATTGCCAGTAAGGTCGCCAGACGTACTCAACAATTCATCTTAATCTTAATTATTGTAGCCGAACCTCTGACACCAAAATGTCAATATTTTCTGAAAACACAAGCGCAGGGATTTTCAAAAATTTACAATAATTGCGATTTCACATCTTTTTCAAAATTTAGAACGAAAATTTCACAAAAAACTTATTTGGTTGGTTGGTATGGATGTTTGTTGTCGAGCACCAAGTCCACTTGGAGGCCATGCAGGTCCAGTGTTAATGCCCTTAAGATAAGACAGCATGTTCAGAACTTAAAACCATCCAAATTTCTATAAAAATCTATTAACGTCCACCAATGCTATCTCAGGTAAATGTTCCATATTGTCAAAGAGCAGTCGAATTGTCGTTCTTTTAGAGCTGGAAATTCACATAATAGGTGCACTATGGATTCAGTTTCCTCCTCGTCTCTGCAATTTCTACAGAACTCATTTGATGCTTTGTCGAATCTCATAGCCCTAACTCCTATGGGAAATATACATTTATACCACCGACGAGTGTTCGGATGCGCCTTCTATCGAAGGATAATAGATTAGAAGTTCTTTCATAATTCAGTTTCGGCCAATGACGTCGTAGTCATACTATACGATACGTTAAGGGGACAACATGCCAACATGTCCTGAAACCCAGCAGAACCTGACCGTATGCTCTGAAAAATCTCTTTAGGCTCTGATAGACTCTTTGACGCATTTTGATTTTATTAACTGGGAGTTTAAAGTCTGGAATGCTGCTCGATTGTTCACATCGAGCACATGGTTGCCGACATCTGTTTTGCTTGGGTAGTGTGTGCAGCTTTCATTATGGCCTGAATTTTCCCTTGGAAGATTTTTTGCAGCGCTCCAGCTCCAACTCCCCTCTCCGTTTTAGAGACGTCTGTGAAGATGGGAATTCCTCCTAATTGCCCAACTAAAATGAAGAGCACTTTGAGCAAGACCTAATTCAATTTGAAAGCTACCGGTTCATAACTTTAGGAGACATACTCTATCGAAAAATGTTGTCTCGAAAAACATATACGCGCTAGAAATTTTGATTTCAAAGACCAATTAATTGCATCGCTGTCTTAAAGATTTTATTACTTGCTGAATTTTTTGAATATTGACATAAGGCTTCTTCTCTAAATAGTATAAAACAAAGTCGTTAGCCGCGTCTGTCTGTTTGTGCGCTTAGTTCTTCTAAACTACGCAACGGATTTTGATACGGTTTTCACTATCATTTAAAGAATTTCTTTCGGAATATATTTGGTACAATACATACAATTTATAGAAAGTAGCGAAAAGTCGGTGTTTTGTAATCAAGTCGTCAAGTGGAGACGGAGTTGGATCAATTGGTTGAGCGGCACGACCATCATGCCATGGTTTCCGGGTTCGAAACCAGGTCTCCCCGTGGGTTTTTAAAATTGAATTAAAAAATTCGCTCCGTCTCTGGGCTGTTGTCTAGCTTGCATCAATGCAAAAACAAGATTTTCCCTCACTCCCCTTACCCTATTTCCGTTCCGGCCAAAGCGTTGCTAACGCAACAAAGGGTTGTCCCCTAGGCTTTAGTCGCATCGTAAAAACAGACGTAAGAAAAATACTTTCGGGCGCTTACATTGTTAATGCTGGCTAAACTTTCAAATTAATGTACTGTGGAATTGTGTATCGTAAAAAGACCTACAGAAAAGACAGCAACCACAGTAATCATTTTTATCTTTCTTTCAATTTAATATTTAATAATCTCTATATAGTATAAAATCAAGTCTGTTATAGTGTATGTTCGCAGTAATCTCCGCATTTGTAGAGGTGGGTTGAGAAGAAAGTGATATGTAAAAATAATCGAAAACGGCAGATATTAGTGTCCAATCCGTAGTTTTACGAGCCGTTGAGATGAATATTGGCATTTTCGATGCTGTTTAACACTGTGTTATGGTAAGACACCTTAGCACCCGTCGGGGTGGGGGTGGTAAGGGAGTACCATCTAAAATAATTGAAAACGACGCTCACTTACCAAAAGTCTGAGCAACGCCAGGTACGTGACATATAAATTTTGAATACTAATTCTTTCATTATAAGCAAACAAGTTTTTTTTATTTTTTGATAATTCTACACCGGCTTATGACCTTAACAGCGGTCGTCACACTACATACAAACTAGTAGTAATGTTAAGTAATAATTACCAGAAACATGATTTCTTCTTTAAAACCTAGAAATATCTACAGTTTTACAATAACTTCTATTGAAATTTCGACAACTTAAATTTTCAATTGTAGAATAACTACTTGTAGAAGAAAAAGTAAAATGGATTGACATCAAATCCCATGGCGCGAAAGATACTGAAATTGATATGACAACAAGAGGTCTCAATATCAAGTTAATAAATATGTTAACAACCAGCCTAGCTGGACTTGAACCTAACTCCAAGTTTCACCAGTCCACAAATCAGCTCCATATTTTCAATTTAAGTAATTGAAACATGTTGACCGAAAATTCCAAAAGTATTGCTCACAAGTTAAATAATGTGAAAGTGAAATCAATTTGATTTACTTTCCTGGCCGAGAAAATAAATCACATCGAAATAAAAAATGATCCGAAACTTTAAAATTAAATTGCCAGAAGACCCAGGGAAATTATGGATAATCTTATTTCAAGCTAGGGAACCCAAATTTTCCTTAGGGTTTTGTATCATGTAATGCAGTTATTTATAACAAGGAAATATAATGCCACACTTTCCTACCTGAAGGAACATGCTCTCTCCGTAAAGTTTGTCCTCCACTTCCAAAGAAAAAGTGCTAAATCGAATGAGATAAATCGTTAAGATTTCCTTTAATGCGACGACGGGTAGCCACCCTTGGGTCATTCGAAATCAATGTTCCGAAAATATTGTCCTGTAACGGCTTAAGTTTAACAGGAAATTTATTACTCAGATCTCCATTCTCTCAGTCATTGTATGTTACAGTTTTCGTAAATTGTGTAAAAGAACAAAGAAAGCTCAGAAAAGAATTGGTTATACCCCTTAGAAAACCCTTCGGAGTTTCTAGAAATCTTCCTGGGACACGGGCTAAGAATAAATTTACAAAAAAGCGAAGGGTTTGTGAAACAAACCAGGAAGAGCATCCCCTGCACTTAAATTAACATAATAAATTTTACCGGGTAACAAATAATTCACACGAAGTCACACAAGTACAACCCGTTGCCTTTTTACGACACCCTTTCTC
This sequence comes from Leptarthrus brevirostris, assembly GCA_964036015.1. Lineage (NCBI taxonomy): Eukaryota > Metazoa > Arthropoda > Insecta > Diptera > Asilidae > Leptarthrus > Leptarthrus brevirostris. The sequence goes on along the minus strand of OZ038373.1, from coordinate 145,212,126 downwards.
CATTTTGCAAATTACAAGTCCTTCCCGCATAGAGTTGCAAAAAAAATAAGGGAAAAATGATAAAGCAAAGTTAACTGGGGGTTGGCTTTTTACGGTTTTGACAGTGATGAACTTATCTTTTACGCAAATGAAGATGTGACTACCACGAGATTTGCTTCAGTCGCTCGATGTGATCCTTGTTCTGTTTTTTCCTGATTGTGGCTTTGCATATTGGTCAAAGTAGGTACATTTATTAGGAGTAATGTATACTGTTATCATTCACAATAACTCGAACTGATGACAACTCTAACTAACTAACTTATATTGTTAATGGACCAAATTTAACGGTAAGATAAACATTTTTCAGAGAGTGAATACGCTAAAAAGGACAAAATATATTAAAAAATCGTATGAGATTGAATTAGGAACTGGCAACGATAAGCAGTCCTGACGACAGGAGGGGATGGAAGAATTCCTCAGGAGCCCGGAATTTTTAGTGGGCCCGTGTGTCTTTCAAAGATTAATTTGCAATTTTTTTCAAAATAAAAACCGTATTTAACATGAACTACTCAACTTCGACTTTAGATTTTATAAATAATTTCTGCTAAACATAATTTATGTTATAAATAAATCTGCGCTGCGTACATAGACTGAAATGATACAGGAGAAAATTCTCGACCTTTAGATGCTCCTGGCACGGATTAACGCGCAAGAAAATAATTCCCCCAGTAGCATTATCTTGAGTGCGATACAATACTCAGTACTTTCTTCGATCGCCGCTACTCGTTTATCGCGAATTCGTTTTGTGTAGCTTGTTGTAAGCAAGGTTTTGTCGAAAAAATTCAGTTCAAGATTCACCGTGTATTAATGTTGTTATAAAATAATTTTGATTATAAAAGAAATTGTTGCTTATCTTCATAGAGAAATCCAATAGGGTCATTCCACGCTACATCTACAAACTTTCTGGATTGACATTGCGGAACTTTCTTCAAAAATGTTACCTAGAGAACTGTCAAATTCCCTTCGAATTAGTTCTAGCTTACGGATAGCTTTCTCAGGCAATAGGTACGATATGTTTGAGCCAGTTAACCGCATGTGTAAGTTTGCTAATGATGTGGTGATGTTTTCAGTACTTACATGGACAAGATTTCATTAAGGAGGAGTCTCTACAACTTGTAGCCATCCTGTTGCACTCACTCATTTTTGTAAGGTTTTTTATGTTTGCTTGTGTATGTATTGTATTGCCTTGGCTCAAGCGATCTCTATTGCCTGTAAACCCCCCATTGTTGTGTTTGGGTGTGTATTGGGTACTTATATTTATTTTGCATGCTGGTGTAGGAGCATCATTCACCTCAATATTTTGTTATATTTTGGTGGGTAGGTTAATCGATTCCTGGCTTCTGCCTGTGATGTGCGCCTTCTCAGTTCGAAGGGTTATTTCAATACCAAGGCTGTGCTTAAGCATCCTAGGGCATGTCACTGAGTTTCGGCATTATGATTAAAAAATATTAATTAAATATTATTTAATACTTTTGTTAATAATATATTTAAAAAATTGTTTAAGAGCATATTGGAAACGCAGGTTCTGTAGAGATACTATAGTTGTTCATAAACTACTTTTCCTTTGTTGCTTCGGTGACGTCTTGCAAGTAAATATCTAGTGATTGAAGAACTAAAATCAAAATATCCTAAGACATTTTAGCATTTTAGTAGCACACTTTTCACTCTATGAGAAGGAGGTCGGAAAAATATTATTTCTCCAAAAATCAATCAAGCCATTTAAGTTTCTTCACTTCCTTTACCCTAATTTCCTTCCAGCTAAAATCATGCTAACGCATCAAACCTCACACACATAAGCTCACGAATGGAGTGAAACGGCTTTCGGCTTGGTCAATTAATAAATATAAATTAAGCAGGTGAAAAAGAGTAATCAAAAATATTTCGAAATTTAAAACGGCAACTCCTTGCTCTTTGCGTATTATCAACATGTGTTTGTCCGAAATTCTCGAATAGTAATGATTTAATTTATACTGTAGAATATGAAGGATCTTCAACTAAATTCTAATCCTATTTCGGTTTAAAACCAGGGTACGGAAATACTTACGCATGGGCTGCTCATGAGTCAGCATTCTAATTTACTCATTTAGATGTATTGCTCACGAAGGAGCTGAGTTGAAATTTATTTTCTGTTCGTGCTTATGAGTAAGCATTTTAAATGCAATGAGTTCGATCGTGAATTAAACAACCGATTTTTTTGAGTTATTTTATTTCTTTTCCTTGTGTTAGTTTTAATTTCAATTTAAACAAAATATTTAACATTTAGAAAATCAATTAATTTTATAAAAAAAGAGTTTCAATCAGGGTGCAGGAACGTCGTAAGGGCGGGGAGTTCCCCCCACCACACCACCAACAGATCCTACTATCAACACCAACTAGATCCTCGATCCGTTACTGTACATTATTTAGATGTCGCCAGCGTAATTTAGCGCGAAGTAGTTCTTTCGTTGAGCAGCACCAGAAGCAAATCAATAACAAGGTACCACAATAGTGGAAATAGGACCCCATCCTGAAGACTCGGTACGGTATGTGTTTCCGTGAGCTGAGTATTGTATTTATACATTGACAGACGGTCGCGCTCATTGCATTGTGATCACATCAAAAGATGTTTTGATATGGATGTCAATATTGTGACTTTTCATGTAAACCAAGTAGATGTGGAGTAGAGTTCATATTGCTCAACGTCTATTAATTTTCCCTATCTTTGAAGATATAAGAGTGGTAGTAAACCAATTTTTAGCACAAGCACCTATTCATTCCAGAGTGGTTCCGAGTTTTGTCTGCTTATGTCTTGTATTTGATCGGAATTACTACGTGCAATATTAACAGTAAATATTTCACAGGCCACAAAAGGCTCATCTGCATGAGTAAGCGAGAGTTAGTTGAAATCCATAAGTCCCTCCCTATATTATTTATATCACCCCGAAGATTAATGTAAATTACAGGGTGACGACGACTAAAATTTCGAAAGCACAAAAAAAATCTTCTACATCCTCTCGTTTTCCGCTATAAACTGTAATCTATTGAGTTTGCTTAGAAACATTTTTCGCGTTCGTATCTTTTGGAAAGAAGGTTTATACCAAAAGCGGCGAATGAAATTGTTCATCCATATCTCCCCTAATCCATCTTTCTAATTATAGAAAACAAATGGGACCCACAACCTAATTAGAGATAAGCATCCCTAAAACAGGGGATTGATTTGGTGGCCCATAGTTTCATATGTTCATGGACTCGATTGCCCTGCGTATATGCGTGTAAGGTAAAGGGCAGAAAGTGTAAAAAAATTATAATTAATAGATTTTCTCGAAGATAACAAAATGTGAAAGTCATGAAAACATGATTATCAAAACAGGAAATAGAACAAACATATTTTGAGGAAATTACCTTTCTCGTAAATCTCGTTTCCGCCTCCGGTCCTGCGACAACCCCTCGATGCAAAGGACTACAAATCGATTATCGCAGGAATGACGTTTCTGGTCCAATAACTTATTGCTCAGGAGGCTGCTGGCTAGTCCTACTTTATCCGGGGATGATGAGTGCCACGCGTCGCAGTATGTGTCCATCGCTCTTTCTCCGTTCGGCATCGATCCATGCCAGACGACTTTCTTCGGCCTAAAAGAAATAATTTTGAGGTTATATTAACAGCATAAGATTTATTGGAATATGTTGTATGACAAATATTTATGATTATATCTTGCAGAGCCTTAGGAAGTCCAGTGCCCAGCTCCTGCGGGCAAAGTAATTATCATAATGCCTCAGGGGCCGATAGGGATAAGTCCATCTTATGGAATGGGAGCACGAACATAAGGTAGCAAATGGTCATTTTTATTTTGTTGCTGGAAGACGGCGTAAGAATCATATTAGCACGTCTTGCGAATACCCGTTCGAAGATAGTGGGCTATACTTCCTTAGCCCATTAACTCAAGTACACAGAGGATCCTCGAAAGGAACAGTACACATTATCCGGAATTTAATGAACTAAGTTTTTCAGAAAGTGTTCTCGTTACGCCACGTTCATATACAAAACTCAAATAAACCGTAGGTTCTTCTAACGCCGGTTTTGGAACACAACTATGCAAGAAGCCAACCCATTCTCGTATATTAACATAAAATAGAGCAACAACTGCGTAATTAGAGAACATTTAATTTGCGTGAAAACTTTCTCGTGCAGACTAAAGATTCTCGGAGCCATTTCGGCGTTCTGTAATGAATTCAAGTGATGGCATAACCTCAAACATACCTTCGCAGAGAAATTGGTTTTAACTTCTGCTCAGTGAGGGCAATGTCAACAAAGTTTCCCGTACTAAGTGAGGATGGACCTGACCGATGACGTAGGTGGGCTTCTATACTGCGGGCAAACAAAGACTTGTATTCCCGTAATAAATGCATAGCTCTCTCAACAGAACACCTACCTACAGGCAACAATTTGTAGATAAGGTTTTTTTTAATGATGGGTGCCATAAAGTATGATATGAAAGAGTTAAATGGGTTAATGGTCCCTCTAACTTGTTTGTAATCTAACAATTTGATGATATTTAGCTTTGAGCTCAAAATATTTAATTACTTAAAAGTTGATTAAATTTAATTAGTAAATTTGCGAATCAAATTTAATCTGAATTATGCAAAATAAATTGGTAGTGGTGTGTACGTTCGTATGACGTAGGATTCAAAAATTTGTCTACAAGCAAAAGGAAGCAATCGAGGAGCAGAAATTTAGTCTAGTGACTTAGGAATCAGTTATATATAAAGTTACTTTAGTTAATTACTTTGCAAGGGAGAGAATGAGTAAAATCGCTGGTATGTTAGAGCAGTGAAGTATTACATGCATTATCCTTGATTTAACGGTCGAGGGTGCTATTGCTGATATTTTTTTCGACAAGTAATTTAAAAGCTTCCAAATATTTTCCCAGTTCTCAATTATCTTTAACAGCAAACATTGCTAGTCGATATAAATTTCCATCTTTGGCAGTAATAACAATTGCAAGCGAGGTCGATGTTTAATCGAAATTAGACTAAAGAGTTAATTTTCTTGTATTGCCACGTTACAATTCTCTTCTGGTTTCTTTTGGAACCAATCGGTTTCGTAACAAAAAATTTTTTTTGTTATTGTTTTATATTACAACTTTTAAAATCTCAGGGGTAAAGGGGTAGCATTTGCCATTTGCCAACGATTTGGTTGCCGTTGTCTTCGGAAAGTGTTGTTAGATAGCACCAGTAAGATAATGAAAATAATTCTCTGGATGATAATCTGGCACCAAATTCTATCCTGCCAGTGAGTGTGAGACTGAGGTGACGTTGTCACGATTCAAAACAGATCCAGCTGCCACTTTTTTGACCTTTGTGTTTACGAAATAGATAAATTAGCAAAGATAGTACATTCGTGATAATTTTCGTTTAATCTACACTTTTGGAGAATATCGCAAAGAAATTTCGAATATTGTTAATTTGTACTTTCTAGGGCGGGGAGTAGGGGGGTGAGGTGCGGTGGGGAGGGGGAAGTTCGGTTTACCAAACTAACCCACAAAGAGAACACTTAATTTTCAAAAGTAGACGGCTGTAATTGGGTCACCAGTTCCTATTTGGTGCCTCTGGTAATTAAAGTAATTTCGATGATTTAAGTTAGGGCCGGGATTGAAACCAATCCTTTAACCAGGTTATTATAATGTGTTATTATTAACCATAACCCAAGCCATTAACCTTTTGCAGTCAACGATTACAGAGCTGGTAAATCCGCTCGAAACAGGTTAGACTAAGTGCATAGTCAAATGCATGTTTGAACAATATAAATTAAATTAAAAGGCCAAACGTTATCAACTTTTTCCCACTGAGAGGGTAGTGTCAGCCTCCAAGGATTTTCCTAAAATTCTAGGGCCTAATTCCTTTCCTTATGATCCTACTTGTATCTAATTTACAATTACAATTTACTTTGTAACGCGTGGACCGATTTGGATGGTTCTTTTTTTGTTGTACAAAGTATGATCCCCCCTTGAACTTGAATTTGGCCTAGAGTTGGGGGAGGGGTAGTCTAACGTCGTAACGCGTGGGCCGATTTGTATAATTCTTTTTCTGTTGGGTAGAGTATGTTCCCTGGTTGATACCACGAGAAAAAAAATGTTAGCGGGGTGGGGGTGAAACCTAATTTTGTAACGCATAGACCGATTTGGATGGTTCTTTTGCTGTTGTATAGAAAAGAAAATTTGTACGGGTTGGAAGTGGGGTGGGGGGTTCAACCAAACTTTTTAACGCGTGGACTGATTTGGATGGATCTATTTTCATTGTATAGAGTAGAAGTAACTTAAAAGTCAAAAATAAAATATTTTTTCAAAAAAAAGTTAAACCGACTTCACAAAAAGCGCTTAAAAGCAAAACATAATTTTTAATTTCATATCTATTACGACATTTTGAATTCGATGCAAATTAAACAAACAAAGCAACTACCCAACAACAATTGAAGATAATAAACAAAACTATCTGAACGTTTTAGCTTACGGGATCATAAGAAATGACGATTAAATATTTTTGTTGTAGTTGGTTGGTTTGTTTGATTTGCACCGACTTCAAAATGTCGTTATAGATATGAAATTAAAAATTATTTTATGCTTTTTACCACTTTGAAAAACTATTTTATTTGTAATCTGCATACTTGAAAAAAGGGAGGGGGCGTAAACGTTTAAATTTATAAGCAAAACGGGAAAACTAAAAAAACTCGTGATTTTTGCAGCTTTTGCAGTTAAACATTTTTTTAAAATGATATTTGGAAGTTTTTTTTTATATTCTGAAATAATTTTGCTTTTTGCTGTAGTCTTGAAATTTTATTATTTTATGATATGGTATTTTCTTCACTGGCGAATAAATTTCTCTTTCATGTATTTTTGACTGCATAATATGTATTAAAGCACTATAGGAGCTGGTTTAAACTGCGGTTTAGATAAGCTGGTTAGATAATTCTTTCCAATTGTTCCCATACCCACGGTATTAGAGCTTGTAATAGAATGGGTTAATCTGGTTAATAAGAATATAGTGAGAGCGGGATACACCTCCCATTACTTAAATAGAATCAAACCGCGGTTAGGGCTACGGCTTAATCTCCAGTCATGGTATAATTAGCTGGTAAATTGAGTTTCGGAGGTCCCTTCCAAAAAGCTCGCCGATAGAATTAAGTAGGATACTTTCTAGTTGTAAACGCTCTAGAGTCATTCGTCACATCAATAATTTAGAAATGATAACGGTTAAAATCAGAAGCTCGTCTAAAATTTTGTTGTTGCATTTTGGGAGACCTATTTATGAATATTCTACTCAATAAAGTGGATTAAAACACGTCAGTCCACTTTTTACTCTATGTCACAGGGGTGTAAAAAATAATTTTTGCAAAAATCTCTCATCTTTTTGGGCCATCAGCTTACATCTGTATGCCAGCAGATGGGAGAACGGCTGTCACATACAAACAGAGAGACAGACGGACGGATAAACCAAATTTATAATAGTAACTAGTTGCTACAGAACCCTAAAAATGTTGTTTCCTGCTGGTGAAGTGCGTTAACATACAATTCAAATTAAATTGAACAATTTGAGCTTAATTAAATGAGAAAAAGAACAAACACCAAAACTGTGAACAGAAATAAAGTGAAATAGATAAAATAATATTTACTTAATGTTTGCACATTACATTGAAGTTATCTGTCTGTGGTGCAAAAAATTGCTAACTAATCTTGTGCGCCGAATATCAGTGGAATGAGTATTCCACGAAGACTTTGGACAAAGTTAAAACCATAAAGCACCGATAATTTAAAACGGGGATTAAATAAAGTTTAAATACCGTTCCGTACACATAAAGTCGATACTAAATAAAAAGATATTACGGTGTCTTTTATGATGTAGCCAAGGCCCTGGTGACAACAGCCACAGTTAAAATAGCACACATCTCATTTCCGCAAACGCAATGAAAACAAAAACCCTTCACATTTAGCAATTTTACGGATTTTCGCAAGGCTTTCGACAGAATTAACCACAAAGTTCTACTTCATATGGGTTTCCCTCTGTTTTCGTTAATTTGATTCGTCCTTATTTATGCTCCAATTCGAGATGCTCCTTCTGACGATATACATACTACCTTCAGTGTGCCTCAAGGTAGCCGAAGAGGACCATTGCTTTTCATTATTTACATTCCTGATGGATCCTTAATTCTGACTAATTCGAGAATTCTATGTTACAACGCTGAATTTTTCCGTGTTATTTTTAATAAGATCCTGTGCCCTTTTAAACTCTGACATATACGCCTTTCATAATTTATGTTATGCAAATTTCCTTCCTCTAAATATTAGCATGTCTTCCTCGATTATCTACTCCAGTGCACTTTAACTACAACTTCGACAGTAGGTCTTTGATTAGACTTGACAAAACCAAAAATTTGGGGGTCGTGCTGAACACAAACATTTCATTCAAGGATCGTGTCAACACTGTCGTAAATAAAACTAACGCAGCTCTGGGCTTCGTTAAAAAAATAGTCTAAAAAGTTTGATGATCTCTCTTGAGTACACTAGTCCAGTGGTCTCCTTTCTATGCGATTCATATTAATCGCATTTAGGCCGTCCAGCGTAGATCCGCCCTTCGTGGCCTTCTCTGGACTAATTCTCTTCGGTTTCCTCCGTACGCAAAACATCTAAGTTTGAGTTTATCGATCTCCACTTGTCGAGATCTCAACTGAAGGATCAGCTTTGTTAGGTTTACTTTTTTCTGTAGCTTAATGGAAAAATATGTAACTTCATGTTGTAGTAATCAGAATTTGATAAATCTTAATAAATGAATAAATAAACTGCAACTACTAGCAGTTAAACCAGCGTTGATGTTAGAGTTATCACTGAACGATACGATGAATGTATTGAGCTCATCAGGATCTAAGTCATTGACCTCAATTCCATTTCCATTAACACCAATATAATAAGTATTCTATATTCCGGATTCGTTTTGAATGGATTTTATCACCAAGCTTAACAGCACAATAGTAGTAAGCACTTCTCGGTTTCTTAAACCTATAATGTAAAAGAGGCGGACTCGCAAATGCGTTCGTTATCATGAATAGAACTTCTACATTCATCAAAGAGGAGCTCATGATTTATTTTCGATTAGTCGTGGAAGTAGACCCACTTAGAAGGTAAAGACATGTTGCACCTTTTTGGAAAGGTAATAAAATGGGTAATTAAATAAAAATAAAAAACAGATGTATTAATTACATTAATTTTTGAGAAAAATGTGGGAAATTGCTGAATTTTAGGTAATAGAAATAGAATAGATTAAAGTAAGGTTTCGTAGATGTTTCAGAGATAAGTATCTCTCTGCCCAGTTCTCGTAAGCCCAGTGGGGCATGGTGCGGGAGAAGAACATCACTCTATTCGAGACAACGATTGCAGGTGGACCTAAACAGTGGCATTTTCTCTGCAACCCCACCGACCTATTTATCGTAATCTGTTAGCAGCAGAAAATAACCATCACCTCAGGAGCAATTCGAACCTGGAATATCCGGGTTGGAAGGCCGACCTTAGACATAAGTAATACAAAACCTCCTGAACAGCAAGGATTCGAACCAACTAGGTTTACGTTTTGAGTCCGTTTTTGTTATATTTAAAAGCTAACATTTTTTTCAAGGCTTTCTTTGTAATAACCGTTTAAAATTCGGTGGAGAAGAATTTAACAACAGTTATGCAATTTTTTAAAGAGGGAAACAATGACGTTGTTGACTTTCACAACTGAAGCATAAAAGAATGCTAAATGACAGGTTTGGTTGTATTTTTAAAAACAAATTGTTTCTTCTGCACTTTTCATTGAAATTTACAATTTTTCTTCAGCCATGACTCCTATGGAATTTTATCAGAAAAGGTGGTTAAATGGAGAAACTACATTCGAAGCTGTGACACATAGCCAGTCGGATGGACACGAAATATTTATAAGAGTTCGTAGTTTGGGCGGAACTCTAACAGCGTCCGCTACGCCATTTCTTTCCCTAGTCTTTAGCTTCTGCCCTAGTTAGATATTGCTCTTCGTACAACATAGGAACTTCCACATCAACCGACAGCCTGCTAAGTGTTACCAGGACAAATTCAAATTGGTACAATTTTATTTAAACTCTTCACTATTAACATATGTTAAGCATATATTATTTTATTGTTAAAAACAAAACGAGAAAAATGCAAATCAAATTGCTTTAAAAGTTAATTTTCAGTACGTTAACAGACCACTAGCACTGTAATTTGCAGACCGGATTTGCCTTGTTCAGTACTAAAAATAACAAAAAATTGAAATCGTATAGCGTACGTAATATGTTTATTTCACCATCATATCTGCCATTGTTTTTGTGTACAAAAATGAATTTAATTTAAAAGGAAAATATGAAATTACTTACCATGATATATCCGTCAGAACGTTTTTCCCACTAAAGCTGTATATTCTTGGTGCCTGCGAGAAAAATCCTCCCTGTCCATTGAAAATCTCCTTCCATGAGTTGAACAGGACATCCCCGCGCGTGTTAACAACTGGAAGTTCACGATCACTTGGACGAACAATTGCATCCAAATTCTGTACCCTGAAAAGATGGAAGAGCAAAATTTGTTTAAGATTTGCAAACACACTAGTCACTGAGTAAACAAAACTTATTTGTACAGTGTTCAAACTGTCCCCTATTAAAATTTAAATTTTGAGAAAAATTTACAAGGAAAACTTAAGTTTTTTGGGATGTCAGGCAGTGTGCCTGAAAATATGGATAAACGTGTCATACTGGACACCAACTAAGTAAGTGAAAAAGGCGAATTTCATTATCATTGCAGGAATAGGCAATGCCTGGCGAAGGGCACTTAACAAACATTTCGGCAATATTTGGAAGGGTCCTCTGGGGATGTTACCCATGTTATTCTATGTACTTTAGAAAGGACTTGCCGATGAGTTCTATGCAAATATTTGAATTCTTAAGACGGTCCACGCTGATGTACATGTTAAGCTTGGAGAAAGAAACTTGTACTTAAATGAGTCCTAAGTATGTAGCTTTTATACTTTTTGGAACGAATACAAAATCGTGTTCACGTGTAGGATACTTTTCAATGGAAGGACGAGATAAAATAAAAACCGGAAAATGCTTTCAACGAAAAATCATTTGATTCAAATAAATAATTCAAAACTTTCTTAAATATTAAATTATTCTATAGAATAGGATATTACAAAAAGACGTATATTTTATTTTGATCGCAAATAACGAGTATTTGAACGATATGTTTGTGCTAGGTAAACTTTGAGTGGCGGAAATGTATGTTTTCAATTTTATTTCAAAGCTTAGAAAAACTCTGAAACTTAAAGTAGAAAAACTCAAAATTGGAAAAACTTGAAAACACATTTAAAGATATTTAACTCAGAAGAGTTTCAGGCGTGTGCTTTACTGCTATGTATAACGTTAGAATGTCCAAGTATACCTATGTGCTACTGAAACCAAGGTAGAGAACGTACTCTTAAGGTTACATACTGGGCCGTGCATTACCATTTAAGGTCATTGCTATTCTAAGGCGAAACTAGTCCACGCTGGATGGCCATCAGCTCAGTGTTTGGGCCATCATAGTTGTGCGAGTCCTGATGCTAGTTCTGGCCAATTAATACATTCAGAAAAGGCTCAGCAGCAGTTCGTGCTTTACAATCCGTTTGCCATGTCATCCATCGACATCACTGGCTTATGACGGGCAATAAAGAGATGAAGCGAACGAAAACACTGAGAATACAAATAAATACAGACAATACGGCAATACGCAAATGATTGGTGTTGCCAGCTGTTCTTTTACGAATGAGCAGAAAAACAAACCTTTTATCACCAAAATTTCTGTTTTAATAGATTTTTTAAAAATAAACAAGTATAAGGTGCAATAAGGAAAATGATTTTTTTAAGCGGGCAAGTCATCTAATTTAAGTAATTTTTCTTAAGGGGCTCTTCTACCTTGTTGGTTTCAAAAAATCGATATATTTTTTTTCTAATCTAGACAGTGTCAGGAACATACCCTGGAAATGATATGATGGAATTCTTATTATTTCGGGATGCAGTTTTTATAATGCTCCGTCGCGGCAGCCCGGAAACTTGTTTTACGAGTTTTGCTAAGGCTATCCAGATGGTCTATTTTATACTTTTTAAGACTGTTTGTGTGTTTCTTCTGTAATCTATGTGAAATTTGTGGGTTTGTTCAGTTTGAAAGAAAACTAGACGTCGGAAACGGATTGTTCGTAAGTAACTTTTCGTGCAAGGTTCATGCATGAATATCCCAATATCTCGAATGATAATTAATCGATTAACTCAAACCTTTATCAAAATCTTTGAAAAACATGTCGCAATCGTCTGACGAAGGCTTTTTGAAAATTTTTCATTTTCACAATTTTTACAGCTGTTTTTCACCTTAAAAACATGAAAACAGCCACTTTTTTCAAAAATGTCGACTATTGAATTTTGAAAATTTCATTCATCAAACGATAGCCAAGGGGATAATAAAACGTAATCTCTTTCGATTTTTTTGTTTTAGACGACTTTCATGATCTGAATCGTGTCAACCGTTTTGATATGAACTTTCCGTAAGGAGAACTTCAAGGTCGAACAAGGGTCAAATCAGAAACAATAAAAAAAGTTTAAGAATAAACGAGTTGAACTCAAAAAACCATATTTCAATCACGTTACTGGTGTTCTTATTACTCATCCTCGAAGAATAGTTTTAAAAACGGCGTCGTAAGGTAGAAGTCCGCCTTAAGCAGAACAACACGAACGTGGAACAGTTTATCATCGTTCGTTTTTCAAACGTCTTATGAACTCGAAACTTTCAAGGCGTTAATCGTCTAAAGTTTTTTAGAAAAACAATTTTTTTTTTGATTTTTTGATTTGTTTGTGGAAAATTAAAAAATTCAAGAAACAATACTGATCAATTTTTCAGACGATTCAGTCTTTGCGTATCCTAAGTTCACTAATCATTGTTCAGAATGTTCAGAAATAATACACCTGTAATTATTTTGTGAAGCTTTGATCAATCGGTCCAGAACAACGGTTTGATGGACCGATTTGAAATTTTGCAGTACTATTGTGGGTACATTAAGCTGTAAAACGACCTGAAAATATTAGTGTCCCCATCAATATTTGTAAATTAGCGGCAGATTTTCTGAAAAAAACCGTAAAAAGTCCTTTTTGCGTATGTTTTTCAAATCAATATTGAGGGCGAAAAAAAGTAATTTTCCCAAAAAATTTTGAAAAGGCCTTGTGGGATATTTATTTCAATTCTTAAAACTGCCCTTACAGTGTCGGGTATCTCAGCGCATACTTTAGGTAGAGAGATAAGAAAAAACAAATTTAAGCTGGATAAACAACCTTACTGACCTTTGCATTGAATTAAATGAAAAAAATTTTCCAAGCCCGTGGAGCCTTAGAAAAATAAAAAAAACAATTTTCTCGCACTATTTTTTATGATTGCGTGATAACCGTTGATCGTAAAAATTTTTTTTTTAAAAATTTCGAAACTAAAAACTTGAAGCATCAAAATACTTTTTTTTTCACTAAGTTACAGCTCTTCAAAAATAGCATAAAAAATTCCAAAATTCTAATTTTCCAATTTTAGTACAAGGCCACCTGCAAAATTATTTATGATTATCTACTACTCAAAGCTTCTAACGCGTTTATCTCGAAACTGTATTTTTTAAGTTGGCCGGAAACATAGATAACTAAGAAAATTTTTAACCGATACACTTGAAATTTTAAATGTATCTTAAGAAATACATTGTCTATGGAAGTGAGCAGGATTTTTTTATTATGCATAGTTCATTAATTACTAACAATTTTCTGACGATTTTTTGGGTAAATTTTCCACTTTTCACTTTAAAAGTGCGCCATTTGGCCAAAAATCAAAATATCGAAAAAATCCTACGTACTTCTACAGCTGTTGTTATATATAATCGAAAAAATTCATTGGCTCATCATAATTCAAACATTACAGGAGCGGCCGTAGACCCTGGAAGAACGGAAACGTTACTGCAAAAACGCTGCACAGCCCCCACTTTGCAATAAATCGCTTCAAAAATAAAAATATGTGTGATAAGCACCCTTTTTTGTAATCTCGAATTATTTTGTAGTTTTTCTGAAAAAAAAATCCCCAAAAAACACAAATTTTTTCGGCCCCAGAGTGGCCTAACCCTTTAAGGGGCTACATCCAGCCAGAACTCTCAAAAAATCGATTTATTTTTTTTGTCATTTTCTGTTAGATATAAGTGTCAAAAATAAAGTGAAAAATTTTTGAGACGATATTTCAAGAAATTTCGTAGTTATACGCGCCCATCTCCACCCCCTGCGGCGACACTTTTTCGAAGCAGTAATTGCCGTACGCGCTTATCTTACTACCAGCGCACAATTGACGTCACATGACCATAATGCACTATTGTAAGAGTAACATTTAGGGATCTTAATCGTTTTAGTTTCGGTCTTAAAAATGCATGTTTCTCTAGGTTTTGAGGCTTCCAAATGTAGTCGAGAAACTTTCTCAAAAAGCCTTTTTTTCAATACGGTGACGGCTGTATTTTTTGAACCTATCGACCGATTTGTTTTAAATTTTGCATGAATACGTCAAAATACATTCTTAATTGCTTCCCAATCGCAAATTTTACGAATAATGTATATATTTCGAAAAATTTACAGTTAAAATGACACATTTTTGACCAAAAATGCGTAAAAAAGTTTGATGGCCGCCCATTTTTTAAGACTTCAATTTAAAAAAAACGAAGATCGGTAATCAATTGTACACACGTTTAACAAAAATTTTTATTTTGTGATTTCAGATTATTGGTTCGTGCTGTGGAGCCTCCACCAGGAAGCCGTGAAAAAAAAATCAACATTTTTGATTCGACATAAATAATGTTGTAATAAATTTTGTCAAAAATCATGAAAAAAAATTTAAATGTAAATGTTATGTAGTTAAAAATCCATCCCATTATACCCTTTTATTATACAAAAAAAATCAACATGAACTTTCGCTTCAATTTCGTACTCTGGCTGGATTAAGGGGAGGTTAACGTTCATAAGCATGAAAAATGCGTCAACTTTCGGATTTTTTCGGGTATGTAATGAATATTTATTGAAACGGCAGTTAATATAATTTATTTCCCCATAAATAAAGAATACTTTCAAGTCTTTTCATTAAAAAAAATCATAAATGGTGCATTGCACTGCGCAGGGCCTTCCACCCCCTTGTCAGTTAATCCGGAACAAAAACGGGTAGAAAATTATTATTATTATATTATTACATTATACATGAAATTTGGGGGCCTTATCGCTTTTAAATTTTCTGAAAACCCCCGTTTGAAAAAAGACGTAATATTTTCACCATTTATTTTTAACTTCAATGTACGCAAAAGAACGCGCTGAAAATGCTGTTTCGAGTAAAATTCATTTTTTTCGAAACAGTAGTTTTAAGTTATAAAAAATTGTTTTTAATGTTTGTTTCTGACAACTTAACTCTAATCAGCTATTCCAGGACCATAGAGGCAGCCTTTGGCTTCTTCAAAGTATTCGTTTTGCTAGATCTGCAGGTTGATCAGGTTAATTGATAAGCTAGCGGAAAAAGGTCGTCTCGGCCCAAGAACGCCTCAGATACCTGGTTTCCAGCCGGCGCGCGGTTTCACTCAGTGCCCTGTAACTTCTAAACTATATCAGATTTTACAGAATCCTTTTAACTACATATAATAGACACTATGGATTTAAATTATGTAAAAAAATTCGATTTTTTGAAGGTCATGAACGGTAACCTTACTTAAAGTAAACGAGAAAAAAATAAATAAACAAAAATGTTGATTTCTTGCTCTTAGAGTGAGAAACCTCCTTCAAACCCCGTTCTAAAATCTTGGAGACGGAGTTGGATCAATTCGTTGAGCGGCACGATCACCCCGGGTTCGAGACCAGGTCAACACGTGAGCTTTAATTAAGAAATTAAAATAATCCACTTTATTTCTGGGCTGTTGTCTAGCTCGCAGCAATGCAAAAATAAGACATTCAACTTTCCTCACTACCCTTACCCTGATTCCTTTCTACCCAAAACCATGCTAACGCATCAAAGGGCTTTGGACTCATCGTATAAAAAAAAATAGCTCACTTCATCAGGGATCTAAGTTTTCCTTCCTTGCGCATGTTTCCCGTCTAGCCACGAATGTAATCGAAATGTATTATGTAAGCATGACATTAATGCATGTATTCAATTACAGTAAGCATTACATATGCAGTACTGAATGTATTAGTTTGTACAAACCATGTCCGCAGGTGTAACATATTACTTGTAATGCATTAAGAATTCATGATAAAACGCTTACACGTATAGATACAAGTAACGCATTAAAAATTCATGACTTATCGATTACACGTTTAGATACATATACTGCATTAAAAATACTAATAATTAGGAATTCTACGCATAGCTATAGAAACTTTACCCCAACCACTTTGAGAAAAAGTGTATTGTATATGATACCAATTACATAGCTGTATCACAGGTAATGCATTGGAAATATATTTCAATTGCCAATCTATTGCATGTGGCTAGCTGCGTTATTACTGTACTTATTGCGAGAGACAAACTGCTAAAAGTAGCCGGAATTTTAACTCGGGTAATAATAGTCAAAGAGAAAAAATTTCCATCTGAATTTGTTTACTTGAGGCAGATAAATAATTTTCTTGTTAGATTAATAACTGTCTGTCTCCCACTGTCGCGTACAGTTCAGACGAGTAATATTACTTCTAGACAGGAAAAATTCTGCAATTCAAATTTGTGTTTCGTGTGAACCTAACTTTACGGAATGTTAACTAAAATAAAAGCTTAAAAACACAAATCTTTTCCCGCTCCGAGAGTGACACACGTCAACCCCTATTCTCTATTGCATGAAATAATATTGTTTACATCGCACATTAACTTTGTAAAAAATTACTTTTAATACGCTCCTTTTACGCAAAAATTGCACAGTTTACCGGATGACAACAATCGTAAAAAGCAAGTCGCCTTTCCTGTAAATGGCAATTTCTGTAAATACAGAGCAGGCAAGTGGGTTTATACACGTGTTATTAAAATCGCATTTCTATTTAATTAGAGCAACAATTCCATGTTTTACCGGAAGGACTAAATACTACTCATATAATATGCGGCCTTACGCGGTTGAAGATGGAGTCAGATACCATTTAAATTTTTTGCGTGTCCCGAATCAAAAAACACCTCACTGACGTATTCCAGAAACGTAGGACGTAGCAATAACCCCATATCCGAAGGGATTTTAAAATTAGGTGCTGCTTGGTTCCCCCCTCATCCAGCATTTTTAGCCCAGTGGAATAAAAATACTGGAAAAGGGAAAGGGTTTTTGGAGAGTAATAAACTCAACTGTGGTTTGCTCTTATGCGGGTGGAATTTCATTCAGATTAAGTTGATGCGTGCCCCGGGGTGAGTTCTTCCGTTTTTTATCTATGTGAAGTGGACGTGAGCAGGCACAGAGTTATTCTGTGCTTTAACTTTGTGACGAAAACGTTTTGAGCCGTTTGTTAGTGTGCAATTAAATGAGATAACAAATAAATGCTTGACACAGGTGACTCAGTAGAGATTTTAAGATTAAAATTGGAACGTTTTGAAACAGAGAAATCCCTTATGCCCTACGAGCCATTATTCTGATTAATTAATTATATCAACGTGATATGTGGAGAAAGTAAGTTGACAGAGGATTACATAACAACATTTTCAGGAATTTGTTTGGATAATAAATTATATGTCGGAAGAGAGGTTGCAATAAACGATCCTTTGGTTGTCCAGAAATGAAAGAATAATTAATCTATAGGAAGTTAAAGCTCATTTATTTAATTATGTTAAATATTACTATAACCATGCCATCAGTATGAGTTGCCAAATTTATTGTAAAAATATATATAACAAAAAAAACCATTCTAGCTTATATAGATCCAACTAAAACGACAAAAAATGCATGAAATCGGTGTTAAGTGTAGAGAATCGCCGTTTTAAAACGAAAATTACGTACTTCTGCAAACAATTATAATTATATTTATTAACATGATTAAGATCTCTTGATTGCCTTTTGAGTATCGGGTTGTTCTTAAAGGCCTTAACGATATTTAAATAAGGATCCACAAAGTTGCCGCGAGTTACAAAATTCAACAAACAACTCCCCATTTCCGTTCCTGTTTCCACATTGCATGTTCGAGGCTGATGTTACTAGATCCAATCATAGTGTTTATATCCCTATGACTATTTTTATATGACCTTTAGGAGCCTAATCAAAAATGTCTTCTTACTTGTTACATCCGCTTGCTCGGTCGGCACATGGCATTACCACTGCGATGATACGTACTCTGGTCCGAAATTTGGCCAATTCAGTAGTGATTGGCGGAGAAGCTTGGTTAGCAACAAGCTTACACCTTCCATGTGGGCTGTAATAAATTATTTCTGGCCAGATTACAGAAACACGGTTGCAGATGTGGGTGATGTAAACTCTCTACCTCATCTCCATCTAATATTTATTTTGTACTTGGCCATCTCCTGTTCCTCCTCCATTATATTTGCGGATCCACATTCATCCCGCAGAGTTTTCACGTTCCACAGCCCGATCTTAGTCCATTGTTTTTAGCTAAAGGTCGTCGTCACAAATTCTGTCCGAGGTATCCGGGTCGTACTACATAGATGTTTCGTGTGTATGGTTGGCTTTTCAGATAAGCTGGTTAAAAGCCTACTTATCCTATTCTAGGCTGTTCTTTAAGACGTCCTGGGATTGTATTTGTATAGCGCATATACCCATTTTCTCTAAGCCGAGCTGTTCTGGTTAGTGCGTGGGTCTCACTGAATTCTGCAGAAGTAAGGCACCTTCACGTCCAGCAGTTAACAACCTAATGGAAATATTTGAACGTCTCGGTCAACTTGCGCATGCAAAGAACTCAACCCGTGCTCCCTCAGCCAGATCACCGAAAATATTGTTGCCGTAGCTGAAAGTTGCCTTCACAACAATTGGGCGTATCAACAGCCAGGCTGCCCCGTTTTTTTGCACAAAGATCCTGTTCTTAAGACCTAAGACTAGCTGACACAGGAATTTATATAAGCGGACCATGAAGAACAACGTGAGTTTGTTGATTGAGTATTGGAAATGAATGAGGATAACTCCGACTAAAAGAAATCAGTAGCAAAGCTAAGGTGCATCTCTCTGGCTATGAAAATAAGCAATAAACCGAAAACCAAAGAGAATTATTCGAACAACCTCTCTATCAAGAACGAGTGTTAATTTGATTTGATTTTTGGACTTGCTGTGTCATTGGCCGTATTTTCGCAAAAATGAAACTGGTGCTATTTCCGTGAACGGTTTGCATCATATTACTATGCTTTCTGAGGGTTTTCGCCTGAAGTAGATGCTTTTATCTTGCAAAAATTAATTGTCCCAAACGGCCCCCTTTTAGTAAATGAACGGATCTGTACAATTCAAATTTAATTCTTATGAAGTGCCACAAGACGGCCCTGTCGGTCCATTTTGTATTTACTCCTTTAATAAATGATCTTTCATTTAATCGGACAATAAAGTTATTTGATGCAGTAATGCCGGCTATATTTTTCATATTACATAGAAGGACTCCTTCCATTTTATTATATGTTTCACTATATTTTGGCATATTTTATAATTGGAGTTTCACTAATCTAAGTGTAGCTATAATATTTTCTCACGAAATCCGATATTCTGCAATTATGTCATAGGGGTAATCATCCCTTGCTTTTCTTGTGAACATAATTTTTGTCGTGATCTAAACTCGAGCCCAATCTCTCATGCTATATTTTGGATATTATAAATCTACTTGTAAAGAGTTATAAACAAAAGAAGACTAAAGACTTACAACTTAATTTAAGTCTAAAAATATCATGGAACACCTCTTTCCTTCGGGAATACCGACCGGAAGGTATTATAAGTGAAATACCAAAAGGGGTTCCTAGAACTGTGCAATAACTGGTATCAGCAAGCTCCTAACTGGGAATAAAATCCTGAAATGCAAATGAGGCAATAGATGGAACAATAAATGGCAGCATGGTAGGTTTAGAAAGGTTTGCTACTGTATAGATGGCAATAATACCTTAAGGATTATTCTGGAGAAATCTACTTAATTGTGGTCCGTTCTCTACATTTATTTGGGATAAGATAATACTTAAGGATGAACTTGACTCAGTATCGACCAGCGCTACCAAAGGAACTTCTGGTTTTAGCGATAATATCAAAAAAGATATGTACTATTTGGCAGCTCATGAAGCAATAAACATGATGAGATTGTTATTAGTTCTAAATTTTTGGTGTGTAACAAACATAGCTCCACAAGCTTTAGCTTTTTAAAATGGAAAACTTTAACGGTTGGAGGAAGTCTATAAGAAGTTAATAGAACCATTAGAGTGTAAAACTGTAGTGTCTGACTTATTTCAACTGAAGGAGATACTAATTATTGAGAATCTTAGGGTAAAGACTTCAAAAATATACCGAAACCTAACTTTAATTTCAGACTGAATAAGAATGTGGCGTTTGAAGCTTGCTGACAACTATAACGTAATAAGAAAACGCTTTGCCTGCGGTGGAGCGAAAACCTATCCAAGTTTAGGAAGGTAACTATTAAGGCCTTCAATACCCATCTCGAACCAAAAGTTGGAAAGCCCTACACAGTTTCCCTTAAAATATATAAAATGACGGGCTGAGAGTAAAAGTGACCTATTTATAAGGTTCGGGCAAAAGTGGCTTAGAAAATGTTCCGCGCAAAAACGAATCGCGTGACTTAACTACTTAACTGCAATAACTTTGCATTACTTTTTGTAGTTAAATCATTTTTGTCTGGAAATTTTCTACGATTCCTTTTTGCCCGGAATCTCACGCGATTCGGTTTTGAGCGGAACATTTTCTAAGCCACTTTGCCCGAACCTTATAAATAGGTCACTTTTACTCTCAGCCCGTCAAATATAAGCCAAAGAGGCAAAAAACTAAGATAAGACGGAATACTGCCAATCCAATAAATGTAGGCATCCGTGCAATTCTATGAAAAAATTTTATTAAATAAAAGTTATCTACAGAATATAGTTGCAAATTTCCCTTTGCCGCGCATGTCTCCACATTTTAGTAAATTATTTCAAAATTTCTGTTTACACTAAAGTAGAATACAACAACTAGTGCAGAAAATATTAAAGAAAAAGGATCCTTTCATAAAAATTGCTAGCGGTGTCAAAACTACAAAAAATCTTGCAAGTGAGCGAAAACAATTTCTGTTTTACATTTTCTTCTGCCACTTTAACCCTGAATTGTAGCATGCATCTAGACCACCAAGGATATTCTACTTCACATAATATTAAAATTGCACACTTTTGTGCAATTCTTTTGTAAATACGAAACCGTAAAAAGAAACTAAGTGTCCTTTAACTGAAGACAGCGTGCATAAAGGCACAAAGGGTAGTGAAAAGTAATAGCACAAGGACGCAAACCGTGAGATTTATAAAAGTTCAGAAATAAGAAATGGTAAGCCCCAGGATATATCTGTATTCGTAAAATAATCTTCTTTTCTTTTAGCAGCAAAGGAAGCAGAAAGCTGAATTATTTTATGTTTTACTCTTTTAATGCCATTTGGAAATATTTTTAATTTTATTTTGAAAGTTTGGTTGAATTCACGTGAAATTGTTTTCGAAGGACAAATGTTTAAGGAAGTAAAAACAGTCATCACTTTCTAATTGAGTTTATAAAGTAGACGCGGTATTTAATACATTCGCTTTATATAAAACAATCCTATACTGTTACTACATAATTGAGTTAGGTAAAAAGTATATTAAGAAAATATTGAAGCTTTATAATATTTATTTATCGAAGTGTTATAACCAATAAAAGCTGGTGAAAGGAAGAGATATATCCTCATAATTAAACACCAATTTAAATTAAAAATAAAAGCGTTATTATATTAACATTATTCTTAAGATAATATATCTATTCATATGAAATAAGAGCTTCATAAATTAAAATGGTCGTAACTTTGCAAGAAAAAATCGTAGGTGACTGCTCCAGCGTAAGAGTAGTATTAAATAATGCAACTAGAAGAAAAGACCAAAAGCAATTTGTGCATCCTGTACATAACCTCAAAAGTAGCCAAAAAACCATTTTTCGACTACATAACCTCAAATTTCTAAAAATCGTGATCTGGTGCCCCAATTCTGACCTCGGATTCGGATTTCTGACCTATACTACACATAGGCAACTCTGCCACTGAAATTAAATTAAATTCCGACAAAATTCGAAACATCGTTTTATTGCTATCTGCGATTTTTAATTTTAATATTTTGCTAGTTAGGCCATTCTGGTTTTCTTGGTCTCATTTGTTTTCAAACCGTTTTGGAACAAAATTTTTTTTAATAATCTAATTAAGTCCCTATGTGTTGCAGTTGAAATTGACAACGCATGCTTATACAATTTCTAGGAACTCTTTTGTTAGAACTTATTTTTAAAATTCCATTATTAGCACTCCTTTGGATATAAAAAAAATTTGTGCATCCTGTAGTTTTCTTTGCTGGCCACAAATTGGCATATTTTGTAATCTACATACCACGCCCAAGTCAAAACTTACATTTTTCCATGATCTCGTGATAAAAATAAAGTGAACATTTTGTCATAACTTATGATAAATTGCTTTCACAAAAATGTCTGAAAAAATTGAAATATTGAGCATTGGCTGTCGGGTAAATCATTATGTTCGTATGGAGCTATCAGAAATTATCATAAAATGGTTCGTAAAAATGTCACTCTTCGTGGTTTTTTACTGTTTAATAAAAGTAATTCTGATAGGAAAATGGAGTCTATTTTAACGACTTCCATCCGGTGCTTACATTTTCGTATGAAAAGCAATAAATATACTAATTTGACAGTTTAATGTCTTTATATTGTTAACATACAATGACTGTCCGGGAGTTAACACGCAGATTTTCGAATCATAATTTTTGTATACAATGTCTGACAACAGTGTTTAAATTTGCCACAAAAATTTCCGAATTTAAACATCCACAAGGCAATTAATTTAAATTAAGGTAGGTATCGAATAGTAAATTGGATAAGGTTCAAAATCATACACCATATTTGATAATAACAGTTCGACCGAGGGTGAGAAAATGGAGCGGGACAAAAAATGTTGGCTCGAACATTATTTAGAGCTAAGAAACAAATCATATACGTATATCTTCAGGCCCGAAAGTAATAGTAATTGTTAAATAAAACAAATTAAAAATTTATTTATTTTTCATCCTTCAATGTAGTCCTTATTGGACCTCCGGAGTGCTGGTCTGAACAGTTAATACTTACTTCACCGAAGAATGGGCCTGATATGGAACTTATAAATCAGCGCGAAGTATTGATTAAATTTTTGTAAAATCCGAAATATTTATTTTTTTGCGATAGAAAATATGCAATCTGATCAGCTGAGATGATTGACAGCAGATTAAATTGGGGAATAAAGTGTCGAGGCCTTTTCCGCTTGCATGAGGAGTTCCTCAGGGCTCTATTCTGGGTCCTCTTCTATTTAGTAATCTTATAGATGATATTCTTGGAGTGGTTAAGGATGCGAAGGTACATGTGTATGCGCACGATGTGCAGGTATACAGTACAGTATAGTATTAATGGTGACCTCAATAGAATATACAACTGGTTAATCAGTTAACCAGTTAAATTAAAGTTTGTATTATTACAAAACAATTTTAATCCTAATCGTATTGGAGTTTTTGATATTTGGCTAAACGAATCGCTATTTGTATGGCATGAGCCTTTAGTCTTACATGTCCTGTCACAAGGGCAACAAGAAGTTTCAGTTTGGCTTTGTATGTCTGGCGATGTCGGATCCCTACCAGTTTTCTTTATGCCTCCTCGTTCCCCATTCCATCATTTCTTTTCTAATTCCATGGATTTCTATGCTGAGGTTGAGCATTATTGGAGTGTCCTCATTTGCGCCCCTTCACGCCAGCTCATTTGCTTTTTCATTTCCTGGGATGCCACAGTGCCCCGGCACGTATATTATAGGGTCTGTTTACATCCCTCTATCGTTTTGGATTTTACCGCGGCGTTATTTAAAGATTTTATGGACATCCGCGGATATTGCAATCCTGGAGGATCTTACTCCCCGTTCTTCTATTAGCTGTTTAGTTTTTATTTCAATCGCTGCGATTTCACATTGAAGAACCGCCATAAATCCAGGTTTAGTTCCTCGCACGATATTCCAAGGCTACAGCCACGCTCGCATTTTGAGCCGTCTGCATAAATCGCTAAAGTGTTCTCTTAAATCACCCTATTATTGATCCATTCACTTTTTTCGGGAACTGAGTTTTGAAGATTGCCTCCAAATTTGGATTATCAGTTTTGAAGTCCCAGCAATCTTCTTCCTCGAAGAGTCTCTTGATCGAATTTCCATTACGATCTGCTCATGTTGGGTTTGCATTCCCCTTACCTTTTACAGTTTATTCATTCGTAAACGTATAGCCGAGCTTAGTGCTACTTGTTTAACAAAGAATTCCAGTGGAGTTATATTTGGAATGACCTACAAGGCCCTTGTCGGTGTTGACCTGGTATCCCCTGTTATAAACAGCACATAAGTTGGGCCTGGTCCATAATCTTCAGGTTTCTGCCCACCTCCATCGCTTTCCACCAGACATCGCTCCATGTGTTATTATGGCTCTGATTACACATGTGTATATCTATTTTATTATATAGGGTGATAGTCCCCACATCTTACCTGTAGCATTTCTACACGTCCAGAAAGCTCTTACCGCTTTGTTTTTCTTCTCGTGTAGGTGCCTATCCCAATTTAGTTTCCCGTCCATCAGCACACCCCGAAAGGTTAATCTAGTGTTTCCGATGCACTTTTTTAATTTATGTCTTTTAGTGAAGCAGCAGAGTTCCGTTTTATTTGGGTTTATCTTCAGTTCGCAATCCTGCGCCCAAGAAGTTGCCTTGACGATTGCTTCTTGAAGTAGGTATCCCAAGTTTTTTTCGAACTTACCTCTGACTACTATAGCTAGGTCGTCCACATAACAAGTTACGTAGAGACCTTTATCCGATAGGGCTTCAAGTAATTCATCAATCACTATCATCCATAAGAAAGGAGGAGTTCCTCTATTTACCCGCGCCATCAGTTGTTCATTTCCGTAACTAAATTAATTATGTAATTATAGTTCAGTCTTCCCGCATGGACCCGCTCCATTTGATTGTACTGTGATCCGTCCCCTTCTCCCTCAACCTATTGAGAATCTTATCGATTCTGACATTGTTGAAGGCCTCCTCTATGTCAATGAAACAGCCTAACGCTACTTCTTTGTACACCAATGCTCTATAAACATTGCTATTGTATTAATATTTTCATATTTTAAATGTACTATATAACATTGGTACATCATGTGTACAATATCCATAATAAAAATTTCATTTTATTCGGTAGTCATAATATGCGGCTTAGAAGAGTTTTTCCTTGGGTCATCATGTTACAAGGGTGTTACTTTTTTACATTGGTTAAGTTCTTTATGCACTGAAACGTAGCCCTTTTATCAAAGCTTAAGCACATCTTTCATTGTAATTAAACATAGGGAAAATAGAATGATAAAGTCAAACAAAACGTTTAGGGAAAGGTGCGAGAAAAGCGACACAATAGCCCCGCAATATTTAAGAAAGAATATAGAGATTATGCTTACTTTCCACTCTCATTTCACAAATGCATTTATCAAACGTGTAAGAAATTAGAACAATTTATGGTCCTCACATTAAGATAACCCATCATAGGTATACATAGCTACCACACCTTACATGCAAAGAAATCTATTATTGCAAAACAACCTCATCCTAA
The DNA here is from genome assembly GCA_964036015.1 of Leptarthrus brevirostris. Taxonomy (NCBI): domain Eukaryota; kingdom Metazoa; phylum Arthropoda; class Insecta; order Diptera; family Asilidae; genus Leptarthrus; species Leptarthrus brevirostris. The sequence continues at coordinate 145,186,193 of OZ038373.1, read as the reverse complement.
AGAAAGAGAAACATTTGGTATATAAACCAAGTCTCTAGAACTACTTAATAAATTCAGCATAAGTTGCATGATAACAGCCGACGTCGCTGCAAATATCTTCAGTATTAAAATGGTAACTTACTTAATTCACTAAATGATTTTCAAAATATTGCAAATGTTTAAATCGTTACAATTACCAAAAAAAAATTGGAAAAACGAATTTTCTTCGAAGCACCATTACGACAAAACATTTTCGGTATTTTCCGAGTTACTCTTTTTGTAGCAAATGTTCTGATATTGACATCAAATTAAGCTGAGTGTGCACAAGAAAGCTAAAATGCTTTCAGCACACCCTCATGCCAACGTGAAATTAGAAAGAAAAACATTTAAGCTCAAAAATTACCTTGATGAAAGAAACGCCTTGAACGATCCCAGGAGACCTGCTCTTCTTGCTTGTCGGTAACAGGCGAAGTCCGCAGTTCGGATCCCTTGGAGGTCCCCATTGTAGGGTTCATTAAGTGCAGCCATTCGCAACTGAAAGTAATCACAGTTTAAGGTTAAAATATTCTTAGTAAGCGGTGCGGGAAGACGGGCAAGTATTTGCTTTTTTGCTTGGTAAACCTCAGAGAGAATTGGATTTGATATCTGAAAGCATCATCACCTGCCCACTTCAAGTTTTTCAAGGTACACTATAGCATACAAATGGTTTTGAGATGTAATAGTTCTCAATTAAGATTTGATTACTTTTCGACTTACCATTCGAGGATACCACTTTTTGCAGTTAACAGATATGGGAAAGCATGAAAAGTAATAGAAAACGATTAAAATGTCGTAAACGAAACAAAACGAAATTTATTAGTTTACAACACCAAAGGAAGCAGACGAAAAATTAATTCAGAACAATTTAGCGAACCAAAATAATTTTGCATATAATCTGCACGGAAAATATGAAGAAAACTTTAAATAAACAACAGTCGCAGACAAATTATATTTCTTAGGACTAGACACAGCATGCAGTTTAGTAATAATACATTTATTCATTCGAAGTACATATATTGATAGCAAAGACGAATTGGAAACAGTCTACACAAGTTCAATCTAATAAACAGAAATGCAATTAGTAACCAAATATAACATTAACACTTAAAAAAATTCACAATTTCATATACAGGGTGTCCCAAAAGGCTGGTAATTATTAAAAGTCGCTTGCTTTTTTCAAAAAAAGTGTTAAATTGTGGGATTAAATGCTCGGTCCAGTATGTAAAACACTCTAAATTAGAACCCATATTTTACACTCGTCTCTCTTCCTTCTTCTTCCTCAATTTAGGTATTTTTACTCATTTTGGTGGGAACAATTTATGATTATCAGGTTATAGCAAAATTAATGGATTTCCTAGTTTAGCGGATTTTAGCCTATTTGTTTTTTTCTTGTTTACAATATATCAATACTTTACACATTACTCATATAGAAATATCAAGAATTTAAATGCTTAAGTTTTTGTCAGTCAGAACTAGCTTCGGAACCTGTACGCATTACATTTCTTGTTCCGAATTATTAATGCAGTTCCAGTGATGGTAAGTTGGATGAGGTTGCGTTGTTGAGGGGATGATAAATTTAACTGTGTTAGCAATGATTATTTTGTTAAAGTTAAGAGAGAACGGGCAAGACGTCGCGTTTAAGCATCATCCCTCAGGAAAGTCAAGTAAACTCACATGTTAGGACTAGAGTCACTTCAAAGCTATAAAAATATTTTATAACTACCAGTAGACACCATAAATATGGATAAAACCTTTTTAAAATATCGTTCTAAGCAATATTCCGCACATACCAAATGTATTGTCTAGGTGTGTTGATAATACTTTCTATATCCTTAAATTAGACATTTTTACAAGAACATACCTCAATATACGCTAAGACCAAATTTAGATGAAGGAAGCATAAAATTTTTACTTGGCCTTCCTAGACATGCAAGTTTTATAAATGAGCGATTGTATATTAGCACACACTATACATCGAAAGTTGACGAACACTTGCCGATACCTACATACTGAAATCATTCAGTGGAAAGCCTTGGTCAACCTGATTGACAACACGCTTAGCAAAGGAATGCTGCAAGTGGTGCTTAGTGATGGTATTAGCAAAAGAAAAATACTTAATATCGTCCTGTCACAAGATTAAATGCTTGCAATGTTAACCTACATATATATCAATGGTTAAATGCACAAAAGTTTTATGTCCAAGAATCTTGGTTTTCAGTTCAAACTTTTTGTAATGGAAAGTAGAAGTTTAAATTTGTTTAAACTTCCTACAGTATACTTTGAATAAACGATATTCCAACTAATCAGACATAGAATATATAAGGACTGATTATTTGATATAAAAATAATCAGCATTCTATTAAAAATTGAGATGTTCATAGATTTGGTTGTAATGTACCTGTAATGTGTTTTGTTAATATACACATTTGTCAAATCTATAACTTCCGATGGAATCTACTTGGACATATAACGTTTGTGCAGAATTAGGGAGGGAGTTGTTTTATCCAAAAAGCTAAAAATTATTAAAATGTGGAGATACAACATTTGTGTACTTAACCATCGATATATAAGACCTCCCGGACACCGCCTGCCGTAAATTCATATATGATGATGACTTGAAAATTACCACTCAGGATGGCAGGGCCCGTATTTGGTATCTCGATTCGATTTACCGATTGTGTCGATTCGATTAAAATTTGCTATTTCGTCGACAAAAATTACCGTATAACAACTTCACTTTGAATTAATTTCCTTTATAGAAAATTTTTAATCTGTCCAAACCTGTGGATTCACAGCACTAAAATTTCAAATTAATTTATTTGTAACGAGTACACTAGTAAGAAATACATCTTTTAATTCAGTGTAGGAAATGAACAAAGAAACAAAATTACGAAATTATGTTCTAGTAAAAAATAACGTAAAACTATAACAATAAAAATTGAAATTAAAATTAAGTGATAATGAATATTGGAAGGAACAAAAAGAAATTAAAGAAAGTGATAATGAATATTGGAAAGAACAATTAAATATTTAGTATAAAGCTAATAATAGTAAGGCTGCTGAAATAATAATCTTGTAATTGTAATTATAGTAAAAATTAAATATGTATGTATATATACAATATAACAAAGCCTATGTACTCATATTAAAGTTTTGAACAATTAATTGATGTATTAAGAAAAAAGAGCAAATTAGAAAAATAAAAAATTATTTAGTACAATAAAAATCAAATATAATATTGGAAAAATTGGGTCTGTCGAGGCTTCTTCAAATTTGAAGTGGAAAAGCATTCCACAGCCACACAATTAAACTTAATAAAAAGGTAATTAGGCTTCTTAGTCTTGATAATTCTATGGAGAAATAAAATAGTCCAATAATTCAGATAGTTATCGAGATTACATCCAATAATAGTTTTGGTATAAGGACTAAAGGCCTTAGTCTATACACATAAGGGACAGCAGAATTAAGGGCGACGTTAAGCTTACGTGATGAAAGATAGTCCACCTTACTGAATAGTTCACAACAATACATCATGTTTGGTACAATTAATGATTTTACTAGTGGTTAGAAATGGGCAGTCATAGATAGTCGTCGCAAATGACGTTATTAAGATTTCTAACAGTGTAACTATACGGTATCGTAGCACCATTAATTTTAATAGATTGACATGAAGAAATATCAATAGGACTCCTATGTATAATAATGACATTTATTTTACAAGGATTTAGAATAAATGTATTATTTCCTGCACACATGGATAAACGTTAGAGGTCGGCATTCAATCGACAAACGGGATCTTCGATTAATCCAAGTGTTCCAGATATATACAGTTGTATATCATCATCATATATGTGAAATTCACAGCCTCGTAGGACAAAGGGAGGTCATTAATAAAAATTGAGAATAACAAAGGCCCAAAAATAGACCTCTGGGGTACTCCACTATTGACATCCAGAAAACCAGACGATTTATTGTCACACAAAATCTTCTGTTGACGAGAGGTGAGATAGGACCATATTAGTTTACATGCAGGTCCCGAAAATTCAAAATATTCAACAATTTTGTGAACACTGGCCTAAAACTAGACTGACATGGTGATAAGAGATTGTCCTTGTCAAGACAACTAAGAATTTTTTTCTGCAGCAACTTTTAAATACTTTAGAAAGGAAAGGGAGAATTGGTACAACAAGTTTTCAAACAGTTAGGAAGGAGCCGGTAATAAGGATAGTGTTAAATAAATGAGTAAGAAATGGAGGTAAAATAGGCAAGAGAGCATTAAGTTCTTCCGAAGTTTTTTAGTAGGAAGATTTATGTTGAATTTAGAAATGTAGAAATTTGACCTGGCTCTAGAAATTTTACCGCACACTTTGTTACGTAGAATGCGGAAATTATTCCAAAATTCAGACGTACGGTAACGATTCCATCGACGGTATGCGGAATCGCGTAAGATTATTAATTTCCTTATATTTGGGGTAAACCAAGGACAACCAGAAAAAATAATGCGCCTAGTCTTAGCAACAACGTATTTATTAAATGGGTACATAATAGGATCTTAAGCTGGTCATCAACTAATGCTGTTTAATAAATTTGCATCCAGTCCAATTGTGATGCCTCTGAAAGTAGTCTCTCATAATGTGCCTATACTTTTATAATCACGATAAGAAATTATTAGTTTACATTAAGAATTCGAGATTATATTGCATATAAAAAAGATTAAATCATGTTTAAAAAAACATGGCAATGCTATTTGATTAAAGAAATCAAATAATTCGGGATTATCCACAATAAATAAATCTATAAGAGTTGAGACTGTCGAAGTAAAGTGTGTTGGCGAAGAATTTACAAAAGAGAGACCGAAACTACTCACCATGTCACTAAAATTGCTTGAGGAAGAAGTATGCTTCAATAAGACAACATTGAAGTCACCAACAATGATTACATGTTGGTGTTAATGACTTAATCACGTACAAAATTCCTAAAATGTCTAGCCTATCCATCTGTCGATGACAGTCGACAGCAACCTTGTCGATATCGTATTGCCAAGCACAAATTTCTCGATATCGACAATAATATGATATGGGCCCAGCTTTCAATTCGGCGTCATCCTCGGACTCCGTGGGGACTCCAATCCAGTCCCTGCTGTGCGATGTTGGTTGGCTTTTTTCTTAGTGTGTGGCCAATTCATTGCAACTTTTGCCTGCGAATACTGGAGTCTATTCCGTCTTGGCCTATAAGGCTGGGTAGAACTTCGCTGATAATGACCTCCGGTCAATGTATGTTAAGGATACGCCGGAGACACTATGTTGAATAGCCGAGCAACAGAAAAGTTTTACGTTCGACTCGAAGATTCGGAGTTCTGTGCGTCTGGAGATGTTGTTATTGTGCCAGATCTCAGCAAGATTATTAAATGCAACTCGAGTCTTATTGATGCGAGCTACATCTTCTGCTGTAATTATGCTATGGAAGCAAAATAATAATACTGGTGCTAAACTCCGGGCTCGATACAATATTTTACAGAGGATATGTGATACATCCGGGTTGGCGCGATTTCCAGATTACGCGTCTCCGCCTTTGTCCTTGTATACAAGGTGTTTCTTAGGTTGTGTGCAAAAATGAAGGGCCTGGTAGATCTAGCGAGAAACGAAAAAAAATATCTCCACCCCCTCCAAGCTATAGGAGTTTGAAATTAAACTTTTTTTGCGATGAAATTGACTTTTATTTTAACGCAAATTTTCTATAGTATTAGTGTAAAAGTCTCAGTTGACAGGTAATACAATGGTGGTAAAGACTGTTCAATTTTTTTGTTACTACTAAGGGATTTGAAAAATAAATTCCCTAACTTACATTTTGAGAAAAAATTAGTGTGGAAAATTTTGAAAATTTGTCCTTTAATTTTTTTAATTTTCGGTTTTGAAATAGTAACCAATGTGTCTTCTTTCAAAAACAATTTAAAGCACACAAAAATCTTTTACCATTCTCAACTTATGTCCTACTGTGACACCCCACAAATTCAAAAAATCACATGTCCATCAACAGAGAATTAATAACGAAAATGAGTTTTAATAGGATTTTTTGTGATAAATATAATATTTTTACCTTTTCCTTGCATTCATGATTTTATTTTTTATGCTGTGTCATGTACAATTAAATGTAATGCTCTAATCTAATTCGAAACCAATTAGTATCCGAATTTTATTTCAAATTTAGATAGTTTCTGCTTTTTATTCCATTAATATTTATAGGCCGAATCCTAAAGTGAAATTAATTTCAAATGAAATTCGCTTAAATTTGGGTTTAGATTGAAATGATCAATTTTCACCTGACATTAAAATGTTCTCATTTGTGAGGATAAAACATTTTAGCTGAACTCTTGACTGCGGCAACAATCCCCATGAAATTCTAAACCGCAGTTTAATCAACCAGTCCGGGTTGATGAATGCTGTCACTGCCACACTGCTGGCAAAGTCTATTTATATAAATCATGCATTCACAAGTTCTGCATATTTCACAAGCTCCGAATCACCGAGTGACTTTTCAATCTCACCCGAACGTTGGTTATCGGAATTTTTGCATTACGGAAAACTTTACAGAAACTGCTACACCTCCGGCTTCATACACGATGAAAGGGGGAATTTTGTGAGGAAAAAAACTGTGAAAAATAGCAAAAGTATTTGGACTGAAACTTTTATTAGTTTCCAATGAAAGCTCAGAGTAAAATTTTTCTTCAAACTGAATCAACCAATGGACCGCTTGCGCTCATCGAACGCTTTTCGAATAAATCGTTTTTTGTTTCCTCATCTGAAAATTCAATCCGGTCTTATCTTATGCGATAGGATACTCCATAAGGGAGCAAAATGATGTTCATAAAATTTATGAAGTGGTGCTGTCGTTTTTTCCTGCAAAACATATTTTGCACGCAAAGCAATAGACTGAAAGCGAACACAGTTTTAATGGAGTTGGGCTTCGGGCCTAGAATTGAGCATTTTACGCGATAATAAAAAAAAAAACACAGTCGGCTTGGTTAGGCCAGATAAATACTAGGAAATGGCGCTTGAGTTTTGTAGATTTTCAGTCTTCACAATTAAAGGGTTAACTTATTACACTGGTCAACAAGCTTCTGGTGTTGGGCAGCTCAGGGCCATTTCCGAAGCAAAATCTTACGTAGAATCCGAATCCGAGGTCAAAGTTGGGCTATCACGTCAGGATTTTGAGATATTTGAGGTTATGTACTCAAAAAATGGTTTTTTGTGTGTGATAGTTACGACCATTTTAAATTATGAAGTTCATATTTTATATAAACATAATATATCTATTATTTTTTTCATCCTCTACTTAACCTCAAAAATAGCCAAAAACCCATTTTTTGAGTACATAACCTCAAATATCTCAAAATCCTGACGTGATATCCCAATTCAATCATCACTCCATTTTTTGTTGAAATAAAATGTTAACCGAAGGTGTCATAATAAGGCCCATGCTTTAATAGTTTCTCTTGCTGACTATTTTGGATAAGATTGCTTATTTAAATTGTATTCGTATAGGCCTAAGGTAACTAACAGTGTTTATAGGAAACGGTCAGGTATTTTCAAGTGAAATTTGAAGGGATTTATACGTATGAATGAAGATTTGCAGGAATGGCTAATATCATAATTTTTTAAAGCATTGCACAACTACTTCAAATTTCACGTAAACAAGCTCATATTCATCATTGCATTCATGATCGCCAGGTGCGCGGCACGGCGAATGATGCTAACGGTAATAAAAGAAAACTATACTATCGATGCTCCAACCGTCCTTCGCGTACGTTTTCAAAAAGCGATATAAAGCGGATATTCAGGATGACCAAGGACTTATAGTTTAAAGTTTGATTATAGAATAAACAGGATAGGCCATTACGTGTATGAACCGTGTACGTGAGACCAGCCATTTTGCTCGTTAGAAAGGTGAAGACAGGGAAGGAGGTGAAGTTTACCAAGTTGAGCTGTCAACTTTTGCTTTCGGTGATATTTGTCTAAAGCGTTTGTGAGAAAAGTTTTGTTGAGTCTTTATTCAAATTAGAAGAGAATTATCAAATATGATTGACTAAATTGACAAAGAACATAATAAAAAGTATTTTAAAATACTCTTTGGGAACTTAAAGTGTTCTGAATAAGTAAATTTCACAATAAAATGCTGTCTTTTGTGTTGTAACAATAATCGCCGGAATTCGCCAAAAATATCATTTTGTAGAAAGATTTTACTTCGTATGGTTGCTATTAATTATTAAATAGTTAATTGAGGGAATTTGTATATTTTCTCGACCCCTTTACTAAAATTCTAAATTTGTGTTACTTCAATGGTGCACTCACACAAGAAATAGAAGTTTTCTGAGCTTATGGCACTTCCTTATTAGTTCTATATTCTAAGAGTTTAAATGACCATCTTTTAACGAAACCGAGCATCGAGTTAGCCCTACCAACGATCGAATCCACATGATCATCAAATGAAAAGCGAGAATTGAGGACCACACCTAGGTCCTTCATCTTATCAACCCTGCCTAAAGTAACGCCATCGACGGTGTAGTCAAAGAGGAAAGGACGTCTCTTACGGGAAAATGTCATAACGGTGCACTTGCCGGCATTTAAAGGAAGGCGATTGCGAACACACCAGTCGCAGAACACGGCTAGGTCAGAGTGCAAGGTACTGCAGTCTACTTCGTGAGAAGCAATGCGAAAAATTTTAGCATCGTCCGCATAACACAGAATTTTACTGTGGATCAGGAGAAGCGAAACATCATTGACGTATAGAATGAAGAGAAGTGGACCAAGGATACTACCTTGAGGCACCCCCGAAGTGACGAGGATTTGGTCAGAAAGAGCTCCCCGAAACAAGACACGTTGGGTACGACCAGACAGGTAAGAGGACAACCACTTTATGAAACAGGAGGGAAACCCAAGAAGAAACAATTTATGAACCAGGATACCATGGTCAATCCTATCGAAAGCCTTACTGAAATCGGTGAATACACAGTCGAGCTGTTTGCCCGCTTCGATGGCCGGTAAAGAATAATTAATGAATTCGAGGAGGTTGGTGGTGGTAGACTTCCCCTTGAGGAAGCCATGCTGGAAGGACCCCATAAAAGGACTACAGTGAAATCGAAGAACGTCACTGACGAGGGACTCAAAAACCGTTGCGGTATGGCATAGGCTGGCGATTGGTCGGTAATTGGAGACGTCTGACCTACTGCCTTTCTTATGGAGGGGAATCAACACGGAATTCTTCCAAAGTTCAGGAAAGCGGCCAGATTGTAGGTACAGATTGAACAAATAACAAAGAACACTGGCAAGAGACAATTGGCATTTCTTCAGGAAAGAAGCGGGTAAACCGTCGGGACCATCTTTAAAAAGGAGCCCTATAATCTCTTACGTTTCATCAAGAGTAGCACAGGACCATCATCATTTACTAACTTAGTTCAGTATTTGGAAAGGCTCCAAAGGTTTTAGTTTGTTAAGAATGCAACATTTGGCTCGTGAGCAGAGCTTAAATGATCAAATATCTTCTTCTTGCTTGATAATTTCGAGGGGGTTGCTGTGGCCGTCATAGCAGAAAGCCATACGAAAACTATAGATAGTTTCGCAAAAAAAAAAATTTATTTGTGCAGTCACTTTGGAGATCAGCAACCAGATAAATTACTCTTACAATTCCTCATTTTGGTTTTATTTAGAAATCTTCATAATTGCGCCTTTTTGCCGATCAGTGGAATTTATCTCGATTTTCTAATATTTCTTTATTCTGTCTCTCTAGTTCCTTTAACGAGTTGTGGTGGGTCATAGGGCGTCTACTACACTAACTCCCCAAACCTGGTCCGGTTTTGCTCCAACGCATTCACTTGTTCCAACGATTTTTTGTTCTAGGAACCCTCTTATAGATCTTTTGCATGTGTTGGACGACCAATTCTGCGTCTTTCTGGGGTCATGTGCGGGTTTTAATCTAGAGCTTGTTAAGCGATATTATTTGCCTCTTTTTGTAGCCTACACTCTAAAAAATCTATGTAATATTAAACATTTTTCTTACAACATGTATGTAGTGAAATTTCAATTTTTGAGTAAAAATACAAATGATGCCGAAACAAATTAGTAATTTTCCCAAAAAGTTTAATTTTGCATTTAATTATTACTTTTTCTTCATTATTATTGTAATATTACATACATTTTACAAATATTACGTAAAAATACAACAGAGTAGGAAAATTTAATGGATAATCGTAGTAAATTTTACTTGTGATTTGACTCATACGGAGAAATGTGGCCAGACAAAAACTATCAGTTATATATAGTATTTTACAAAGAGTAAAGTTTCCTTCCTAATTTCAAGGGAATTTCACTCTTAAGCAAATTGTATTATACTGCAAATGTACTTCAAAGAGAGCAATTTGTACGTTCGCTTCAAATATCTTGAGCTTTGTGCATCTGCAGATGTTATTATTGCACTTCCAAAAGAGCAAAATTTATTCAAATGTTCTATCTGCTGCTTCTCTATTCAGTGTTTCCAAAACTTGGGCTACATGAATCTGCTTGTTGGTTAGAAGAAATACATCGTCGACATAGTCCAGGTGCGTAAGGTGTTCAAAAAGTTTCTATCTAATCTCTTGCCATGTGTAGTCATCTACACAATATGTTAAGCCATCTACACAATATATACGTCATTGATGAAGATCAAGGAAAGCAATGGCGATAGTATTAATCCTGGTCTTATATCGTTCAATACTCAGCAGGGCTACGACAGTTTTCCTTTGTGGAAAACGTAAAATTCGGCTTCTTAATGACTTTGATAATTTTTTCTGGGAGATCTCTCCTACGCACGTAAAGCTGCCCATTTGTACTTGCAATCAACGCTGTCAAGTGCCTTTTCGAAATCGATGAAAATTAGATATAAAGGGACCTTCGAAGGATTGCTCGACTATGCTTCGGAGATTGTTAATGTGATCACTGCAGAAGAAACCTCTTCGAAAGCCAGCTAGTTCATCGTTAAGTGTGCGACCGACAATTTGCTTGCTTTGCTTTAAGATGATTTCTAGAGATAGAGCTGGATGAATTAATTGAGTGGCACGATCACCACGCCATGGTTCCATGGTTCGAGCCTCGGTCACGGTCTCACCTTGTGTTTTTAATTTAATTAAAAAATCCACTACGTCTCTGGGCTGTTGTCTTGCTTGCAGAAAAAATTTCCCATTAAAAACGCGATTGCTTATTCAAAAAAATTTATTCCTTATTACTATTTATTTTTGCATACATATGGGTTTGAACACAAATATTTAGTCGGCTTTTCTACATCATCGAACGTGTATCGAAGAAATATTTTTCTTTATAAAACTGACGCCAAAAAAGCCACGCTATCATTCGCTTCAAAAAGATTCAAGGGATGAAGGGCATTCACAACGGGTCTAATTGGGCTCCGAGAGAAATTGTTGCCCTCAGCAACAAACAGCCCGACCAAACAATCAAGAAGAGATGGTTCAGGAATAGCAGACTGGAAAAACGTAAACTTTATTTGTCGTTATAGCTTTTTCTTAAAAATTTACAGAAAATCTTTAAGCGTGTTTTTTTTTCAAAAATTGGTTTTTGAGCACACTTTGCAGTGAAAACAAAATGAGCTATAGAGCTGAACTTTTCCACAAACTTTAGAAAAACTTGTTGGGTATGTAATAATCACCCCCCCCCCCCCAATTTTAAGCGTTAAAAAAACGGGTTTTTCGTACTTTTTTCTTCAAATCTCTGGAATTTCGTTATTTTTCACCCTTTTTTCTCATAACACCCATAACTGCGTACGCAACCACGAGCAGTTTCTCAAACTTACGCCAGTTGCTGATGAGGTTTCGTTTCGCCTTTAGAATTTTGCAAAGTTTCTGCAACACAACTCTCACTCCAGAAGAAGTATCTATCTCAATCGTAACACGTTCCATTTCTTATTGTGAAGGTTTTGATACTACAGCGCGTTGTGTTGCCAGCATCGGAATAACACGCACTTTTAAAAAATCAACTCAAGACATTTCCGTTATATTCGATTATATAATTTTTGGTTTAAAAATATAACAAAATCATCTTTAATTTTAATATAATGAGAGCATTTATATTAACTTAATTATCTTCCCAGAACAGAACCGATGAGACTAAATTAAATATTTCGTCGTTTTCCCGTAGAATTACTCGATTTGCATTCACAGAGTATTCTTACTACTTGCTAAACGAACAAGTAACTTCAACAAAAGAAATATTGTCCATAACCCCGGGAACATATGCAAAAATCTCAGTTCAGTGTTCTACATGAAATAAGGAAATTCTGTACGTTTAGCATGAATGGAAGTCTCTCCAGTCCTTTCCGCACAATCTCTGGATGATTGAGTATTCTTTTTACCAACTACGCTGGTTTCTCTTTTGTATTTCAGATATTCTAAAAAATATGGATGTGCAGAAATACCTACTTATACATTTCCAGTGCAAGAGAGAATATTTTACATTATAGTCGAGTATAAGTGGCAGATTCGTTGTAGAAAAGTTTTGAGATATTGCCAAGACGTTGTTAAATCAAATGAATGCAAACAAAAATATTATCATTAAAAAATACATAAATTTATACATTTACGACAAAACTTATGTGAACTGCAAGCATTGAGAAGAAAACTTGCAAAACGTAGATCTGTCTCTTAGCACAATAGAAAGCGAACGTAAACGACAACATTTAATACAAATATAATACATATAAAAAATTGTTTTACTAATTACCGTTTCATATTCAGGTGACATGGTGAACTGCTCGGTGAAGTGTTTAAAAATAATTTTATTAAAAAACTTGTAAAACGTTTTCCACTCAAAGCATTCATTAGAATAATATTTATATTGAAGTGTGTTTAATTCTAAATTAATGTTAATTACTTCTGTTAGTTAGTAAAAATATCATTTGATCTGGAACTTTTAGTAGTAAATACGTGTAATTAAAGTATTCCATATTTTGAGATCGAGAAAGATGGTCTGGCGTTCGTGTTAAAAAGTGTCAGCAACGGTAGGAAAAGGGTATTAGAACCAAGGTGGGTTTCTTTGAAAAGGAGCATGTAGATTTTAAGGACTGAATATTTTTATCATTACTTTTTGAACGGCCCTCGTAATAATAATAATTTTATTGCTGGTTATTCCGGTTTATTAGAATGAAGCAAATTGTACCAGAAGGTGAGAGCCCTTGGCCTTAGATAAGAAGATAATATACAATGGAACAATTGCAACCTGAACATGGTAATATTTCCATAGTCCGAAAACAAAAGCACTGTTGCTATATATTTTGGGGAAAATCATACTACTAAGGGTAAAATGACTCATAATTAACACCTTAAATAATCTTAAGCGTGTAATAACATCTAACATGTTCGCTAAGAGCCAGAGCCTATGCAGGCCTCCATAAATCATGCCAAGCTACCCTCTTTTATTGTCGCAGCATTTCATTTGTTGATTCATCTTAGAACCAAGATTTCTTACCTTTTTCAGAATTGGTAACACCATGGACGGAACAAAGGACTAATCAATCACGCTGTTGGAGAAAATAATACACTGTGATTTCCTAGCGTTTAGCTGCAATCGGTCATAATGGGACCATATGCATATACTATCCAGGCCAGAATTAATACGTGATATAGAGTCGTCAATAAGTCCCATTGCCCGGCTTCAATATAATTATACGTCATCCATGTAGAGATGAACAGTCGAGTGGCGGGTCACCGACAGCAGATCATTAATAAATAACCCGAACAGTAATGGATCTAAACTTTGTCCTTGAGACATGCCTTGTACAAGATAATGTGTTGTTGTCCTTTAACTGTTGGGAACGGCCCGAGAGGAAATTAATAATTATTTGAATGGCCAATGTATCAATCATAAATTATGAGGAAAGCTTTGCTGATGAGAGTCCAATGGACAAAAAAATCAGAAGCCTAGAAAAATCAAGAAGAATTAAGGTAATTAATTCGTCACTATTGAAAGCGCTTCTTAGATCCGAAGAAACCTTAAAAATGGCAGTCTCATAAGAGTGAAAGACCCGAAAGCCAGACTGCTAACAGGTCATATTTTACCAAATATCCCAAAACATAAGCTTCTCCAAAACTTTAGACAAAAAGCTTAGTAGGCTTATAGGGCGCAGGTCCGATGGCGATACTGAACGGGACTTTTTAGGTATAGGGAGCTGTCTTCCGGATAGTAAGAAAGGTAGATCTCGTCAGACAATATAATATATAGGGAATACAAGTTTGATAAGGCATGGGAAAAGGTTGTCTGGTCCTGTTGTGCTAGGAGTATACTGGATGGGTCATCAAAAACGGCGGTCTGACTTACGGTCAGAAGAAAGTAGATTTAGTGAGCCCTACTTAATAGTTAACTGGTGAATAGACGTGCCCTACGTGAAAAATAGCTACAATAAAAAGCTGTTAAAGCCGGAACTTTAACCAGTTTTTTAATACCACCACTTATTAAAACAGGAAATATTTATACTAGTTTATTAGACAAAGCCAACCTGCTTCCTGCTAATTTTGCTGATGACTCCTACTTGTCATCTTAATCACAGTCTCCTTCATCAGGAGCAACACTTTCGCATGCGAGAAATCTTTAAGATATTCTCGAAACCTAACGTGCCCCGAGTTCGACTGAACCGGATGGTGTTTCGCATCTGGTTCTAGAATCTTTGCTCACGTTCAACCGATAACTAAGTATACTAATTGCAGTAGCCAATAGACAATTCGTTCTTATCAAAATTTTTTGAACCACTCATCACACAGCTTAAAAAAATAATAATCTTATAAACGCCAGCAACAAGACAATTATTGCTGTTTTCGCGCTGGCCACTCATCTGGAGACTTTGCAGCGGTTCTAACGAAGCGTTGGAATGAATCATTATCCTCATAACTTTGCTCATCGAAGGTGTTTTATTAGTCCATGCAATCTGTGAGGTCACATCTGATCCCTACGAAATAAATACCAATGAAACTTAGGATTTATATGGTAGTCAATCTTATTTTGTCTTCTTAATACCGACCTTCTACCACTCACTTTCAATCTAATTTGTAGTTTCGCTAACGACAGCATTTTTGGATCGTTAAACAAGGACATTACTGATTCTCGCTGTAGGGATCTAAAACTCAATACTGTATACCTTCCCATAAAAATATTCTGCCCACCCTCTGTCCTCATTTCGTTTCATTCACGTCATACACGTGTCATTTTGGATATTGAAATATCTACTAGTCTTTCATTTGAATTCGATCTACGAAGGCTTATATTATACAGTTCTACTTGCTCCTGCCATAAGTGAGAGCTAAATTTGGGTGTACAGACGATATATGTTTTGTATAAGGACTAGTTCTGAATCTGCCTAATCGACATTAAGAATTGTTAACAATTGCGCTTAAGCTTGAATGAGCTAGCAGAACAGTATCATATTCACTTGCGCTGGGTTCCTAGGCACAGTAATATTTCAGAAGTCTGCGTGGCAGATGAGCTTGTAAGATACGGCACTACATTAGAGATCCATCCGGATACAGCTACTTTAGGTAGGACTCTAGCTATCTGTAAGCTGTTGCTTACCACAGGAGAGCCAGGCACTACGAACCATACATAGACAAACGGTACTACGAGCCAATCGTCCAAGCAAATCTTTCTAAACTGGATCTTAAAAGCTCCAATGCCGAGTTTCAAACAAAATAAGCCGCAATCTTCATGATCACAGGACTTTGGTACTTATGCGAAAAGATTAGGACTCGCTTTAAATTACTTCTTCAGAAGATGCAGAGATACGGAGGAGGAGGAACTATAATCCAGCTCCGCTACCCTTGCACGCATGTGGAAGGCCTACTTTGGTGATCCTAGACATATAATATCGGATATTAGAAATTAACAAACCAAGCATATTAAGTTGAATAAATCTATGCTGATGATCGCTAATTAAATGGTGTATTTTTGAGACATTCCTCTAGGACAAGCTCATCTGGAAGACACATTGAGTAACTTCTTCTTTTGATCTATAACAACTTTTTGTGTGTCCGATTCGTGCATCTGTAAAGCCCAGTATGACAGAGCGGTTTGCACACTGACTGCTGAACTAATGACTTAACGCATCAATAGAATAACTTTTTTCAAAATTGATATTTCCAAAGTTTAATAGAGTCTAGTATGCTACGATTCTAGCTAAACCGTAAACAGGTGATCTATGACCTCACCTTTTGAAATAGATTAGAAGCCGAATTTATGGATCATCAAGGAATGCCAGTTTTTTTCACTCTTCTATCGGTATCTATATACGACCATTGCTCTAGAGAAATCGGTTGTCTGATTTCTAGTACATAAGTCGTTTTCACTTCACCCTCGAAGTCAACATTGGACATATCGTAAATTTTCCGTAACCTTTCTTAAGCAGAACAACAAGAATATGGAAGGTCTTCTGGCATCTTCTACGAGGGAAGTTCAATAAGTAACCTCGTTTGTAGAGGGGAAAGTAGGCATTATCACCGTGTACTGCCATCTTTCAAAAAATGCCGTACAAAACTGCATACTAAATCATAGGTTCGTTATGATTTGCAGGTATTTGTATCAAAAGTGCTTATAGTTTCTCCAATAAATAGAAAAAACGAAAAGAATTAAAAGTAAAATTAGGTGCAGGGAACACTTTGTCATCTACGACAACCATGAGATATTAATTCGGTGAACACAAACGTGGTCGAATATCTGTTTTTAATAAGAAACGTCCAAAGCATTCGGCAGTTGTGGTTACTGTGGAAATTTTCGAAAAGCTCCAAGATATTGTTTTGACTGATCACTGCACAAAAAATCGCCACGGAACGGTAATCAATATTTTAAAAGTAAGTAGTGGGAAAGCTGTAAGCTGAATTTCGAAGCAGTATTAAGACGTCTTTAAGCGAAATCAGCAAGAGTTTTTGCATCGAACCATGAATCTAGAATTCATTATTATACGTCAGAGACCAAGCAACAGTCAAAACAATGGACTTTTCCAGTCGAAACTTCTCCCAAGCAAGCAAAAACTTTCGCATTGGGCATAAAAAGTTTAACGTTGTTCTACCACGATAACGCACTTGCTCATTCGTCTCGAATCGGCCAATAGAGGTTCAATACGATCTGTCACTGCACCCACGTACTCTTCCGTTCTCCTATGAGGACTAAAAACTTTTCTTAAAGTCCGTACCATTATCTTAACCCTTCCATAAAATACAACATGTCAAACTCTCCAAAAGTAGCTTCTGTCTCGACAATGGCCTTTTCAATCAAACCGCGAACCTCGTTTTGAAGTTGAGAAACAACAAAAAGTCGCACAGAGCCATGTGCGACTTTTTGTTGTTTCTCAACAATTTTAGTGGTAAACTTGCATTTATTATATTCCTAGCACGTGTACTTATTGATCTACTTTCGTATTGTAGCTCGTTTTATGAGCCCCCGGCGTTTGAACGTGATAAGCAACGCCATCTTTTCCACCCAACTTCTTATTTTCATGGTATTCGTGTTCGCCGTCCTGGTATCATGGATATTCTAATGTGTTGTTCTTTTTTTATATACCCTCGTTGAGTAAGAGTAAGTCAGACTGTTAAGCAACTACTCACGAAGCATTTGGTAATTATGATTTTCAAATCAAACCCCAATTTATTGATGACTTCCAAAAAGCTATTCTGGGAATTAATCCTTAAAGATGATGTGAACTCATGTATTCAAAAACAAATGATTTGAATAATCAGCATCTTGAGAGTAACATGAAGAGGACTACCATTTCATATAGTACACGGTCACATATCATCATGAGATAAGCACTAAATAACAACCAACATAATTTTCAATAGCTTACGTACATATACTAAAGATTACTCTATATACAACAGTATTGAAACCGTACTCAATCTCAGTGGCTCTACTAATCGGTTATTTCGGGATAAAGTGAGAATATGCACATATCAATCAGGTTAGGTTAATGCAGTGTGAATACGTACAAAATCTGATGAGCAAATATCATTTACGGGTGGGCAGAGAGAAAGCTTATGCTTCAATAAATATATTGACGTAGTAATGATTACTTTATAAAAACAAAATATTTACAATGTTATCCTTTTGTTGGTCTATTTGATTTATCTGTTTAATATCTCTGAAGATTTTTAATTAAATTGGTCAATATTTGCGATCCGAACACAAATAAAGGATGCTTATGTACTTTTATAGTCTGGATAGGCAGAAGCCTAATTTCACAAATCATCCAAGTGCTATTGATTGTTTTCTTTGACTGACAAATAAATACTATTGATGTTACTCTTGCTTGACATAGCAAGCTGGACTTACTACAGAAGTGCATAGTTAATAAAAATCATACATAAACCTGAAATGCAATTCTGCCCTTCTATATACTAATCTAGACTGAAACTGTTATTGTATTTAAACTATATTCAGGTCGCAACCTGTAGTCTACATTAAAAATTGGTAATTTAAATAACTGCGAGAGTTCCACATATGTACGAGAAATGTATAATCTTACAGAAGTTCGACTTTAAACTTTTCTTATTTGAAGGGGAGAAATCCTTGTTGACAGACACTTGCTCACCGAAATCCCTAAACTAATGGATGAGTTTTGAAGCCACATCGTAAATCTATTATTTCTTCCAGAACACAAGGATTTAGGAAAATAACGTGCTTTTGTCAACCCCAAACATTTGTTTTATCTCGTCTTGCTCTCGACGTATATGGGAGAGAAATTGAACAATCGTTTTTCTTCATGAAAAGCTTTCAACGTTGGCGAATAAAAATAACCACTTGTGGGTGCACTGTTCTTGTACAGGAGAAAGTTTTTGTGTTAAACACTCCATTCATCTCGGAGCCCTTAGCTGTCATATATTCGTGACGGCTAACACAATATTCACCACATGCTGAGGAGCTGACGAACAGAAAAAAATTGAAAAACTTCCTGCTTCTACTTGATGTATTTTTTCTCACAAACCATCAAGCCGTATCTATGCGGTAAGTCGTAATTCGCAGCAGGATTCTTATCAAATCCTCGGAAATAGACTATAGCTATTTTGATAGCCTATTCGCGGAACTGCTTTTGGGAAACACAATAAACAATAGAAAATACCACAAGAGGATATGGACTACTTACGTTTGGACCATCGACCGGCTGCGGGATGTTATTGAGCAGATTTGATGCCTGTAAATCTGGACGTGGAGGTGGTGCTATTGTTGTTGGTGGTGCTGGTGTTGCTATCGGTAACAGGCTTCCCAACTGAAAAAAATAATAGAAAAAATTATTAAATAATAGGGCAAAAAATGCAAGTTTCAAAATCCGTTTATTCCGCATAAAGCAAGTAAAATATTATTTTTGTTTAATTAAGAGGCCACTCTTAGAATATCCTTATGTTCCATCGTGGAAAACTTTATTGCGCCGTAGGTTTAAAAGATAAAACTATACAGATATGGCAGTAAAATCTAAGCCAGGACAGTAGTCAAATTTGAAATTTTTTGTAGCAAGTTGATGTCTTTTAAGTAATTATAAATTGTATTACTTCAAAATTGTTAAATATTTTATAAAAAATTTTGGTAAAAAAATTATAATAATTCATTTCAATATTATGTTCTATTAAGGGATTAGGCCAACTGGGAATTTCCGAAAGTTCGGAATTCTTTTTCGGCTTAACTGATAGCTTACACTTCTGAACATGTGTCCTTAATTTCAATTAAATGTTCGCAGGCATTCTATGGTAGTCTTACCGGAGTGCGCTCAAACTTGGACTTCTGCTCCATTGTGCTCTTTTTTTAAAGGTTTCGCTGAAAATATAGTAGCCCCCTTTCTTTCCGGCGGTATGAACAACGAAATAAAATGTAGAAACAATAAAACAGGCACGAGCTAGTAAATACTACATTTTTCCATTGCAGTCTTTAAACGCATTTCTATCGAAAATATGAATATAATGGCATGTATCGCCTACAATTTTAATTCATTTTACTTCAAATTTTGTATTCGAGTTCTGAGATACACTATCATTGGAAGTGCAAACGATTTTTCAAATAACTCTTTCAGTTTTCCAACAATTTTTCTAAATGTTTACTACTTGAATAAAAACATACACATATTGAGATCTTTTGGCAGTTTTTGAAATGTTTCTTAAGATGTTTTTCATATTTATGTTTCAGGATGAAAATTGGGACAACAATGATGTATTGGCTCTGCAGCAAATGAGGATCCAACTTCAAGCAACCGATGACATTTTTCAATATTCCTTGGATCTTCAGAAAGAAACATTGTTTGTTGTAAGGTCAATAAAACCCATTAAAAAGATTTCCGACTTTTTTCGAAAGCAACCTTTTCAGTAGACTCGAAAGTTGCGCCTATACTTTTCGAGCATTCTAAGTCATCTAACCCCTTAAGAAAATGTACACAAGATTATAATTTAATATAAAAATATGTGATGCTCTTCTGAAAAATTATTCGCGGGCCGACAGTTAAAACGAGGGGGGGGGGATAAATTTCCCAGATTAAAAATGTAAACTAAGATCTAGTGGATCACGAAATATTGATCCGCTTTATTAATACTACTTTAAAATAATTTAAACAAAGAGATCTTAAGACATAGCATATACTTCCCCAAAAAAAAGTCCTTTAACCCCTTGTGGGGTATAGGGCATCAACTACACCGACTCTCCATTTGGTCCAGTTTCTGCGCCAACTACTTGAACTGTGGCCACGATTTGTTGATCTGGGCACCTACCTTATCTACGGATCTCCTCCTGTTGTGTGTTGTTATTTGGCTCCTTTCTTAGTGTTTGGGCTGCAGATTTCCACTTTCGTCTACGAATACTGGTGTCTATCTCGTTTTTGTCTGCCACTCTGTATAGGTCTTCATTAGGAATGAACTCCGGACAATGGATGTTAAGGATGCACCAGAGACGCCGGTTGACAAAGGCTTGTAGCTTAGATGATATTTGACAGAGATCACTTTCCATGTTAAACAGCCATACAACAGAACAGATTTTAGGAAGATTCGGCAACAACTTGTCCTTGCTCCCCGTTTTCCATAAGGTGTGTGAGACGAGTCGCAAGACGATTACGAGTATATTAAGTTAAAGGTTGGAGGGTTATTCATCGACAGGGTTAACGTCCATATCATTCTAGAAAAGAGATTCCCAGAGAAGGCTGGAATTTTGTAGTTGGATTCTGCAATACGACATAGAGAAAGGAGGTTTTTCAATCGAATTTTCAGGACGGATTAATCGCAATTCACACAATTCACAAACTTCTACAACGTCCACACCTGGTCTGGTACCAACCCACGTAAGACAAGAGTGACCTCATTAAAACCCAAATTCTATGCCAATGGTATCATCGGAGCCAATTTAATAGGACCATTAAAATTGCCGCAAGTGATTAATAGCCAAATTTACGAGGACAGTTTGGAGAATACTCTGTAAAATCTACTAGAGGACATCTCTCTTATCTTAGGACAATGTTTTACTAACACGATGGACCCCCAGCGCATAGGGCCAACATTGGCAAGAAGGCAATATGAAATAAAAGATTTCCTGAGCGCTGGGTTAGACGGAAGCAAAACCAGCGGAATATCTGTCCTCGTAACTAGTCAAAACTCAACTCAAATGATAACACAAACAAAAATAGTTTTTAAAAAAAAAGTTGAACCGACTTCACAAAAAGCGCTAAAAAGCATAAAATAATTTTTTTTTAATTTTATATCTATTACGACATTTTGAAGTCGGTGCAAATCAAACAAACCAAACAACTACAACAAAAGTATTTAATCGTCATTTCTTATGATCCCGTAAACTGAAACGTTCAGGTAGTATTAGGTATTATTTTCAATTGTGGTACTGCAGTTGTTTTATTTGTTTAATTTGCACCGACTACAAAATGTCGTAATAGATATAAAATTAAAAAAAAATTATTTTATGCTTTTTAGCGCTTTTTGTGAAGTCGGTTCAACTTTTTTTTTAAAAACTATTTTATTTTTCACTTTTTAGTGTCTTCTTCTCTATACAACGAAGAAAGAACCATCCAAATCGGTCCACGCGTTGAAAGTTAGTTTTAACCCCCTACCTCACCCCCATTCCACTAAACTTTTTTTCTCATGGTATCAATCAAGGCACATACTCTACCGAACATAAAAGGAATCATCGAAATCGGTCCACGCGTTACGAAGTTACTACATCTCCCCCTCCCCCACCACCACCATAGGACCAAATTATTCTCCTATTAGCAATGGGGGATCACACTCTATACAACAGCAAAAGAACCGTACAAATCAATCCACGCGTTACAAAGTTAGGTTCCACCCCCTTCTCCCACCACCACCCCAGCAACATTTGTTTTCTCGTAGTATCAACCAAGGATCATATTCTATCCAATGGAAAAAGAAGTATCCAAATCGGTCCACGAGTTACGAAATTAGACTACCCCTCCCCCCCACCCACACCTTTCACCATAGGACCAAATTATTCTCCTATTAGGAATGGGGGATCATACTCTATACAACAGAAAAAGAACCATCGAAATCGGGCCACGCGTTACAAAGTTAGGTTCCACCCCCACCCCCCCACCCCCATCCATCCAAAATTTTTTTCACCTGGTATCAACCACAGAATATACTCTACCCAACAGAAAAAGAATTATCCAAATCGGTTCACGCGTTACAAAGTTAGACTACCCCTCCCCCCCCCCCCTCCCCCACCCTAGGCCAAATTTTTTTCTCTCCTTTCCACTAAACCCAACCCCCTACTATGGGCCAAATTATTCTTCTATTAGCAATGGGTGCTCACACTCTATATAACAGCAAAAGAACCATCCAAATCGGTCCACGTGTTCCAAAGTTAGACTACCCCACCCCCCCCCCCCCTCTCCCACCACGCCAAATTTTTTTCGCTTATTAGCAATGGGGGATCATACCCTGTACAACAAAAAAAGAACCATCCAAATCGGACCACGCGTTACAAAGTTAGGTTTCACCCCCACCCCCCACCCCCACCCTACCAAACATTTTTTTGACATGGTACCAATCGGTGAACATCCTCTACCCAACAAAAAAAGAATCATCAAAATCGGTCGACGCGTTACGAAATTATGCCCGGTCAGACATAAGAAAAAAAAAAAAAAAAAAATAAAAAAAAATAAATACGCGTCGAACTTAGAACCTCTTTGTTTTTGGGAAGTCGGTTAAAAACCACTGAAAACCGGGGGTAGAATTCAGGTGTGCTGAAATCGGCCGGTTTTCTGTTTCCAAATCCTTGTACTCTAGTTATCTTCAGTTTATCCTCTTCGAATGCTACAACTTGAGGAACAAATTCAGAAGAAAAGGCTTAAAAGTTCATGTCAGTGTAGTTTGTCTGCCTTTCTAATTGAATAGAGTATCGAATTCTACTGAATCCTGGTCATTTTATACTAATAGACCCAATCCTGCTTGAGTTAATGCTTAGATTTTTGTGTCATGTGTCGTAATGCTACGTTAGGTAAGGTTCAACCTGTTCAAGTTCGAGTTATTCTGGCTTAGCATTGAATGCCAACAGCAACTGATCGGAAATTAGCATGAAACTTCTTGCAGGTTTGATGTACAACCTTGACCCAATATCACGCAAATCCTGACACCGGGTTGAGGAAGGCAGAAAAAGCATACATAAATACATTTTGAGGAATATTGAGCATACGTATACTAAGGAAGTACTAGATCGTCCTAAATGCTTGTCAATTATTTTAAATCAGTCTCTGACCAGAATAACAGTAACATATTGACTATTCATATTGGTATTCTAAGGTTGGTGGACAGTAGTAGTCTCGAAAATTATATATTGGCCTAGGTGTGTGTTAATATTAGAGAACCAAGCCTTGGTATTCGATTCATGATTCTGGCTTGAGTCAGCGCCAAGCCTGAAGGGTGCCGAATACTTGGAGTTCTAATAATATGAAAAGAATCAAAATCTTCAAATATCTTAATTCTTTCGTAACAACTTAAGAAAATCTTTCCAATGGATACGAATGCTGTCTGCTGTATGAATGTCGTATCAATTTATTTATTGCTATTTCAAACACAGGACGAAAATATACCTTCAGCTAATCATATAAGTTATAAGGTAGTTATTATAACTTCAATGTCAATCAAATCTAAAGCTGTAAATTCGCACCAAGGTAACAAACAAGACTGAAAGCGTGTCTACCTCAATAAAACTTTTACAGAATTTTTAAAATAATAAGTGTTTCTTTCTCGCCTTAAAATTTAATCTTTAAAAATTGAGTAGAATGTGTGAAGTATAAAAAAATTCCGAATCCACTCACTGGGAAAGAAAACCTGCTCTACTTCTGTTAGAGACAACAAATAAACGATACTACAGTGTTCTTCAGGAATTCAATACAAATTAATCTACATTTTCCAGTGGCTAGACACACAACCAACTTGTGTAAAGTGAAATTGAACGTATAAAAGGGAGTACAATTCAAAAGTTCATTTAAATGCTATCGAAAGCTTTTATTAGTTTCTCAACTTTCCATAACACAGAAAAATCCAATAACTTGGAGTTTACGAATTTTTAAACAAGTTTTAGTTTTCAACTTTTTTCCTATCGTTTTACCTGTTGATTATTCCACCGACCAAAGGTCGGAAAAACAATATGGAAGTACACTGGTTTGCTTTGTCTTAATAATTTAGTAACAACATTTATTGATTCGAGCATAATAAAAAAAGTTTCCAGGAAAAATGAAGCTACTTATTAAGGCTCTTTGGAGAATCGAGGACAGTTTTATGAGTGTTTGTTGTGGCCTAAATTAATGACAATAAGTTTTACTTTGATTTAAACAATTCAACTTTCTTTATCATTATTGTCGTGGGTGGAGTAAGTGATACAGGCGCGGATCCATATTTTCGCTAAGGAGGGGTAATTTGTTGATTTTGAAATTTGTGTATATCAAGTGGGAATTTTTGTTGAGCGCTGGTAGGGAAGGAGGGGGGGGGGAGTATCTGATATTTTCACTGTGTGTGAAATCAAGATTAGATAGAATTAAATTTCAGTTAAATATGCATCACATTCTACTTGCATTTGAGTAACGCTCTGTCTACTTTATTAAATGAATCATCACCAAAATAGTGATAATAAGCAACAAACTATAGTTGCTTTTTTATCAGATATCTGCAAACAGTAAATAAACTTATTAGTCAACATAAACCACTAGAAACCGATGTAAATTTTGAAAGTTGATTTAGTGTTTTTCATTACTTTAAGATTCAAATCCAAATAATTTTATCGTTTTATTATTATTATACATGTGTTTCAGATCTTACATGCCAAAATTAGTGGTGTGATAGATCGCACCTAGGCAAACAAAAAGTTGTATGGCAGAGGGGGGGAGGGGGCAATCTCAACCGTTTTGGAGTTACAGTTTGATTCATAAATTTCAGTTTATCATAGTATGTACATTACTCTTTTATTTTTATTCTTTTGATCTCCAAAACACATCACATCATCATCAAACAAACTCTAAATAACTACTATCTCAACGACCTTTCCAAAATTGTCAACAACGTTGACAATTACCTACCATTGCAGGTAAAGTCACTTCCAAAATGTCTTCCAGAATGTCTGCTGAAATGAGGTCATATTTGTCCTGTGTGGGTTAGTTTCCGAACTGTTAGTTTTGAGGGTTATGGAAGTTCGCCATACCATTCCTGGTGAATTGATATTCATCCGTCCACAGAACTTGAACCAGAAATGCCCTGTCGTCAATGTCGCGTTCCAGCAACCAAGTGCTAAATTTCAGTCTTCCCTTGGAATCTCCTTCCAGTAGTCCTTGTACTGGGTGATTGTGATATGGACGTAATCCCTCTCAATGAATAACCCTAATCGTTTTGTGAGTCGTCTAGTGCTCGTCTTAGGATCTTGCCTCACGATAGTGATTATATGCTGCTCGACGTCGGCAGAAGTTCCCGAAGTTTCGTGTCGCGTCTCCCTGTCGTGTGAAGTTACACTTTATGTTTTTATTAACCTTCGGAAGGTCCGTGTAAATACCCTCTTTGGGGTTGCCCACCGATTAGAGAATCTCCATTTATATTACAGTACAGCCGCTCTCTCGTTTCCGTCTGCTACAACGTAAATGTAAATAATATGTGTATTCCTCAAAAGTAAATTCTACCATTTTTTAAGAATTTTTTCTTTAAAACACCCGCACTTATTGGTTTGTTTTTGAACTAGGATAGGTATTTTTGCTGACTGACCCTTTCTTATAGCAAAATTTCCATCAGGTACGATTAACAGAAATCCAGGATACAAGGGTGTGAATTCTGGCTAACAAAAGCTAATATCGGCAACAACAAAAATTACACTAACATTTTTATATCTTTTTTGCAGCGACAATTAAAGTTGATTACCTATCTGTTAACCCGAAAGAAACATGTTCGAACCTTTACCTGAAAAATTTTGTTTATTTAAAGAATTTCCTACCTATAGTGCAATAAAATAATTATGTAGCCAGAGATTTCTAAGGATGCCGTTTTTCTAATCCTTTGTCTACCTTGACAAGTTGCACCTTAGTAGAAGATTAATAAGATGGGAAATCTAATAAAAATAAAAAAAGGGGTGTACTAATTACATGAATTTCGGAAACAATTTGGGAAAATGCTGAATTTTAGGTAATCTCAAATCATTTTTTCCAATTTTGGAAGTGACTGAAGCTGCAATGGCAGGAATTAGACCAACCTTGTTGACAATTTTAAAAAGGTCATTGGGATAGTAGTTTTTGAGAGTTTGTTTGATGTCGCTGTGTTGAAAAACTGAAACTTATGAATCACCCTGTAACTCCCAAACCGCTGAGATTGTCCCCCTCCCCTTTCTATACAAATTTTTGTTTGCCTAGGTGAGATCTAGCATCCCACTCAGTTTGGCACGTCAGATCTGAAACACCCTGTATCTTAAAGAGCTAAATGTAGGAACATATTAAGAAAAAGGCTTTTTCAACAATAGGCACTAACTATGAAGAATTGAAAAATTTATTAATGAACGAAACGCTTCGACTTCTAAACTTCGGGTATACAGGGTGTTTCACAGCGCGTGTACAAAAATGAAGGATCTGGTAGATCTAGGTGAGAAACGGAAAAAATTTGTATGGAAGGAAATTTTACGATGAAAAAACCGGTCTTACATTTTACCGTATATCTTCTAAAGTTTTAGTAGTAGCGAGTTATTAATATCTCAGTTGACAGGTAATACAATGATGCCAAAGACTGTGTAATTTTTTCTTTACTTATAATAGTTTTAAAACAACGTTATTTTCAATCTTAAATTTTCGGAAAAAAATCAATTTCTTCATTTCTTGAAAAATTGCTCTATTTTTCTTTATTTTTTGGTGTAAAATAGTGGCAAATGCGTTTTCTTACGAAGGAAACTTATTGCGAACAAAAATCTTTTACCATTCTCAAGTTATATGACTAAACATCCAGCAAATACCCGCCATTTTAAGCAAAAAATTTTACCAAATTTAAGCAGAAAGAGTAAAAAAGATCAATAATTTAGGAGGCATGTTTCAATGTCGATTTTAAATATTCAAAAAGATTTTCTTGAAAACTACGGTCGCTGCTGCTCATTCCTTTTGATTGGAAGAAGGTTCACAGTCTAATGGATTGAAGAAAAACTTGGCGTTCACTACGTTGAAAAGAATAACGTGCGAATAATGCAGATGCACTTATTACCCCCCGACACCCCTGGATCCAAACCTGAAGTGATAACGTGTCGGCTTACCAATCCGGAGGTCCCAGGTTCGAATGCCACCACCATTTTCTGCTGACAACAGATTATGATAAAAAGGCCATCGGGTTTGCAGACAAAATGTCAGTGGTTCGAAATTCACACAATTCTATCATTCCAATTTTGATTTAATTTTATTCACAAAATTGTTCATTGAAATAACTCTTTCTAGTTCCCATGTTTTTTTTACGATATGGGCAGAGCCTAGGGGAGTTAGACAACAGCTGAGAGACGAAATGGATTTTTTTTAATTCAATTTTAAAAACATACGGGGAAATCTGGTCTAGAACTCTGGACCCATGGCATGGTGGTCGTGCCGCTCAACCAATTGTTCTAACTCCGTCCCTGTTGGCACAAGGCGTAAGAAAAACTTCGCCCAATTCGAGACAACGATTACAAGTGAACTTTAAGGTAGATTCCGAACCCCCGATATTATTCTACAACCCCCAAGGGCCTTTTTATAGTAATCTGTTGTCAGCAGAAAACAATCAGGAGCAGAAAACAATGGTGGCGTTCAAAACTAGGACCTGTGATGAAAGGAAGACACGTTATCACTTACTACACCAACAACTTCAATTGAAATAAATATTTTATTTAAATTGATTATTCCAAAAACTTTTATTTATTCCTTATGTTATTTCAAATAAAAGACCCAGGGGGTCTGCAATACGCAGAAACATAGCCAAGGAAATCGAATATTGGTGTGGAATGGAAAAGTTAAGCCTATAAAAATATTTCTGTTTTACCAAGTCAGTGATTTTGCTTACAGTTAATGTAAGAATTAAAACCCTTTAATTTGTTTGAGAAGTATACTCGTATTTATACATTCTTCATGGAGAAGCTTTTCTTATTTAAATAATTCTAAAAACTATTCCGAATCCTAACCTCCCTGTGATGTAAGCCTCATACAATGGAAAATTTCTATAGAACCTAAGATCCGCGTTTCATGAGGGCCGACTGTATAAGTTCGTAATATAAATTTTCGAAGCATTTATTTTTTTAAAACTCGGCTTTTTCGGGGGTTGTAAAAAAAATTAAATAGGTTAAAAATGGTCGAATCATGGGAAATAAAAGAGTCAACTACAATTCGAAAAAGTTTTGCAATTTAAAGTTGTTTTTAAATTTGGACTTTTGCGTAAGTACAAAATACTAAAATGTAAAAGAAAATGTAGATTAAGCTAGCTAAAATATATTCAATTCCATTTCCATTTGAGGGAGTAGCTTGGTGGCATGCCGCAATAAGGGTCTTAGGTTGGAACCCCGCCGGCATTGACCCACGTTTGGTTTTTGTTGACAATAGATTACACTAAAATGGATGTGCGTGCTGGTTACAGGGTAATGTGGGTTGTTCGGAATCCACCTTCAATTATAAGTCGATTTGCAATCCTTGTAGTAGAATCGAGTGAAGTCCTTCGCTTATAAGGTTACGGGAACAAGAAAGTAGCCTAAGTTCAAATTAAAAGTGGTAAAAAGGGCAAGTATTATGAATATGCATTTCAGTTGTTTCATTCGTAGACTCGCTCTTTGTTATCCTTCATCTGATTATAAAACTTTTAATTACGTTTTCATATTTTTCGTCTGATTTAAAATTGATCAGCTAATCTGTCTTTCATCCATGGTTTTCAAAAATCTTATTCAGAAAACGTTTCTCTAACATTTTTATAGCGAAACTTTCAGACATCTTCCAGTTCGATAGGATCGATTAGTCCCTAACTTCTTAAGTACTTCTACAGGCATCTTACGTAAAAATTATGAATTCGTCGGAGAGTCGTTAAAGTTTTGAGCCTTCTGCCATAAAATGAAGAAAATTTTTAAATGTTTTTCTCAATTTGGAATTTTTTTTATGTACCTTGGTAATTCCATTATAATTCTCTGCTAATAAACGAGCACGAATTTAAAAAGCCATGAAATTTAATTAGGTGAGGGAAGTTTGTCAAGAGGGGGCGTCAAACCCAAATGATCCAATCATTGACGGTGGCGGGATGCGAGAGCACAAAATATTTCAAAATCGGCAAGAACGCAAAGAGAGTTCATAAGAAGAAGAATGCCGTCCGTCCTAGGAGCAACCGTTTTGTCCTCAAAACTGTCTAGAGAAGGCACCTCCTGTTCTCAATAGGAACAGGATGCTATAAAAAAGTACCCTTCACTTCTGTGAAATTGGCAAGGATGACTTCACGCTTCTATGGAAATTGTTTCCCAGACAGGGTGGTTCATACATCATCATGATTGGAATTCAACTTGCTGGTTACTCTTGGCAATGTCTGTAGGCTATGGAGCTTCTGAGCTGTGAGATGAATAAGGGAATGACGACACTCGGTGTCGGTTCGAGATAACCAAGAGCAAAAAAGAATTATCGCACCGGGATGGGTGGTATTCTGCCGGAGGTCTGGAGCAATTTTCAACGGAGCGATGGATTCATAAACGTTCAGATTCTACTGGCACCATTGTTGTACATTGTCCTTACTGTTGTTATTTAGCTACAGCTGACTTTGTTGCTTTATTGTTATTTTAACAATGTAAGATGAGTAATTTCCCCATCGACGACTTGTTCCCAGTAATACGGCCTGTTCCAAGGGAATTCTTTATACAACGTGCGGGTACGCATGAATTATACTTTTGTGAACATAAAAACAAAATTATCTCCGTGATAATTGGATGGGTAATAACAATTTCAGTTCAGGGTCCAATTTTGTTTTTGTTTCCAGACAATATACGTGTAATGTTTAAATTAGAAGGTGCAAATTTAACTTACCGCAATGTACTGCCATCCTTTGTTGACTCTTACTAGGAGTGCTTCCTCCTCGACTATATATGCAATTGTCCCCACTGGACTAAGAGCTGACATCTGTAAGCATTTATGGTAAAGATCAATTAAAATAAGAGTAAAGTACCTTTAAATATTATATGTTATAGAAATATTTCTATGCTTTGTTCACTATGAACTTTCTAATAAGAATTAATTAAACAAGTTCCATTCAAATCTTAGTATATATATTCGAGAAATGTTGCTCTTCTGAAAACACTTTTATGGCAATTTTAACGCCTACAACATTTAGTGGCTTGCGCACACACGACTACAGTTGATCGAACCTTCTGAAAAGTGATGTCAAATAACTTGAAGTTAACTACAACTGTGTCCATAGGTGGTATAAATAGTAAAGCATAGGAATTCCTAGAAAATTCGACTATTTCATCATATTTTCTTAGATATTACTTAAGTTTTAACCTGTGCTTTATTTCAGGTCAATCTACAAATGCTGTGAATACGTGTTTACAATTTTCATTTAAAAAATCCTCTTTGTCTCTGCACTGTTGTCTAGCTCGAAACAATGCAAAAAGAAAACAATTCATTCAATTTTCTTCTCACCCCTTACTATAATTCCATTCCGACAATAACTATGCTAACCCAAAAAAAAAACGTACTGTGTTTTAAGGAGGAGACTGCCCTTGTTTACTCTTAGTTGAAGTATTGAGCATGTAATGCAACAGTGACATCACTTATTTCGCTTTGGTGTCGATTACAGTGTACAGTTTTAATTGTGCGTGAGGAATCGTTAATAGATGGTACAACAAAATTAAATAGGGTCCACAACACATCGACCAGCTCCGGAACAACTTTTGCAGCGATCTCACCGATTTCGCTTAAGGTGAAACTATTTATTTCGATTAAACTGGTTATGACAACTTTAACCATAAATGCGAAGATTTATTAGAAATCGCGATGCGAAACAATCTAGCTATTCTAAATAGGGTTATTAAACCAACCTTAACCCTTAGCAATACGAAGCTGTTGGACAGTGTTTTTAATACAATTGGAAAGCAGGGGGATGTGATGACGTTGTCAGACCACACAACCGAAGGCTTATGAAGATTTCAAAAAATTTAAATAATCAGCAAGTACCAGTAAATATTCAAGAAAAAACTGACACAATGACCGTCTGAGATACACGAAAAAAAGTAAAAGTAGAGAGACAACTGTACGCTCTATGAAAGCCTGGTGAAAAGGCGTATCGCAAAGCTTAAGATCGTCTCAAGCTCTAAAGCAGACCGCGAACCCATGGTGGGACAGAGATTTGAAAGCGCTAAAAAGGATGAAAAGAAGGATTTTAAGAGGGGAGTCAGACCGCAGAATCCTGGGACCGGTACAAAGCCTTGAAGAAAAATATGAAACAACTCAAGACATACCTGAAAGAGACATCAATCTAGAAGGGTGTGTACAAAGGTGGAAAATCTGACCAAGACCTGCATACTGGATATACACTCTGATGGTAGGCCCCAATATCTCACATGCTTTGATGATCTAGTGGACAAGGGCATCAAATATTACTATAAAAAGGCAATTAAGTAGGATGCCGAAGCTGGCTCTTCTGGTTGTAGCTGGTATCTATCAAATTAACCGGCGTTATAATCTCCTCTAGGGCTGTTGTAAAAAATGGCAGCATCAACAGAGCTCTTCACATGGACTACGGTGTAAGTTTCCTCAGGTCAAATACTGGCTACGAAAATAGGAAAATCCTGGATCTTATCAATAATAAAATCCTGGAATTAGAAATGACTGTTGACGGAATACGCAAGGTAAGGGTAATCGAGAGATTGCATGAGATGCTTATAAAAAAGAGGTCACTTTCCGAAAACAGAATTGTCACAATTTTCACGGATGGATTTATAAACGTGTGAAGCAAGTGAAGGAGCAGGTGTCTTTAGTGAGGACATGAATCTGAAAACCCACCTAAGACTAGGACCTTATACTACCTCATTCTATCAGGCGAAGGTGTGAGGCGTGAAAGAATAGGCAATCAGGTGGTGATCAAGTACATGGACAGTACTGATTTAATTGCAGCTAAGACCTTGGAGTTTGTCCGCGAACTCAACGCATGTGCTTCGGTGAAGAAAGTGACACTGGCTTGTGTGAGGGGGCATGTAGGAATCGAAGGAAACGAATAAGCGGACAAACTGGCTAAGCTGGGGGCTGAGTCGATTTTCAAAGTTCCGAAATCGTACGTAAGGAAAGAGCGGATAAATTGGTTAGGAAGCTGCTCCACGAGGGAGCACTGGAGCATTGTACCATCGCGGACTCGTGCAGACAGGCCAAGATGGCGATTAGAATGCGTTGAAGTACTGAACAGAGGAAGGTTCTAGATATGGACCGAAGGATCTTGAGATGGCTGATGCCACTGGTAACAAGACATAACAGCTTTAGATGCCATCTAAACAAGATAGCCATTTTTGGAGATTTAGACTCCTAGATGAATAAAGAGGATGCTGTTGGGACACCATTGGTTGGGGACCGGAATGCTCAGAGAGATGTTTCATAAGCAAATAGTTGCAATAATCTGAGGAGTTGAGTTAAGGGGGAAAGACTGTCATCAAATCGGGTAAAGTTCTTCTCCACTCCTATGTTTAAAACAACTAGAGAGAGACGAAAAGAGACTAGAATACAGAAAATACGTGTACCTGCTAGCCAAATTTAGCGTGTCGTGTAGCAAAAACTGTATCACTGCAAAGCTTCCCAAATTCTTTATGACAGATAGCAAATCCAAACCGTCTCCACATGGCACTTGCTGAATATATGTAGAGACCCAAGGGCATTGCGAATTAATTGTTTTCTTGCAAATATCGAAATATGTATGTTATAAAAGTAAATCAATGCAATATTATGATATATTAATTAATTAATTTTAATAGAATGAACAAAGTTTCAATCAATAGTAAGGGCATCCATATACAGGTAATCCAGAAATATTTTTTTAGCATAGTGGGTAAGGTTGCGAAGGCCCCTCCAAATTTAAGTCATATATTATCATAATCATATCATGATCTAATATTCCAAGGAGACGGAAGAAAGCGTGAGGATACTATATATGTGTTACCAAGTGAAGAGAGTTTTGCCGTGGTAAGGGGGGGGGGGAGGGGAAGGTTGAGGGAGATTATAGTCATTTAGATTTCTGGAGAATGTTCCACAAAAAACGTACTCTATGACAATTTGTAAATTATATGACTCTCCTGAAATTAACTGACATTCTAACGTACACAATTACAACTAGCAGGCAAGTACAGTATATCTCAAAAGGAAGTGAAAGAGTGGGAGTGTTGAAAGAGTAAGTAAACTTTAAGCCTTATTGCACAGAATATAGTACAAAATGCACAGAAATTCAACTGCATCTGAGAAATGAATGCTGTTCATAGCGGAAAATCGCAATTTATTGGGAAGACTCAGTATTCAGTCAGTAGGGTAGTAAAAGGTTATCAAAAACCAAGCTCCCTGACCTATAGTGCACAACAAAAAGGCTAAATCGAAGAATTGTCAATATTTATATCAGAAGCTCTCTGCTTCCAAAATTCGAGCTTAACTACTGGAGGAAGGGGAAAAGATGATCGAGTTGCTAGAAAATTGCCTTACTTAAAAAGGTTAACCGGCAAAAAAGAGGGATCACGACCTAAAGCCGCGGACTTTTTTTTGGAAGGAGTCCCATCGGCGGCCGTATCATTGATAAGGATAAACAGCAGCTATTGAAGAATTAACGTTTGGTGAAGACGCCAAGTCTACTTTGAAATCGGCAGTAAAAGTCGGTATGGTTTGGGATAATTTTCCTTGCACGAAGTAGCAAAATTTTTATTTCGGAGGAAAAAATTACAGCTCAAGTGTATCTATATTTAATAAAGGAGATCGCTGGTGGGAGGAGCATATTTCAACTCGCAGCAAGACAATCCACCGATTTGTAATATCAAAATTGGCTTGGGTTAAATTTAAAAAGAAAAACCCAGAGTTTTGGAAATGCCTGCGACAAGTTCAAGCCTTTCTGAATACCACTGATAGAGCCCCAAAGAATATCAATGAATTGAAACGTTTTATTAAAGAGAACAAGCAAACCCTTTCAGCAGTTCATTGCCGGACATTATCGGATTGCCAAAATGTCGCGCCCTTTACTAATTACAATAAGTTGTAGGGTTTTTGTACGTACGTAAATACGGATAACAGAGCAAGTGAACTATAGCTGCAATTCTTAAATTTAATTTAATTTAAAATTAATCTATAAATGGTTTAATTTTAGAAAATAAAAGGTCCGTTTCAAAAAGTGCTAAGAATAAAGTAGATTCCGTGCAAAATATTACAATTTCAGATGAAGGAAAGGTTGGGACATTTGCATAAAGCTAGCCCAGAGTCAATGTCATTACCCAGAAAATGAGATAATTTATTTTTTCCAGAGTAGTATATTACCCTGTAAGGTTAAAAATATGCTCTGCAACCCTAACGCTGTAAGATTCCAAAATTAATTTAATGAACCCGAAAAAGTTCATTATTCATTTACCACACAACAAACTGTCAAAACACATAATGCATGACTTTGATTGACAAGTACTTCCCAAGATTTCACTACAAGACAGCATATCGGTATGTACCAACATCACATATATTGTCGTATGAAGGAGACATTTCTTGAGCAAAATTGCAGAAGAGAGAATAATAGCAATTGGTGAATGTGCCACATTTCTACAGAGGAAACATTATATGACTGAGAAAAAATTTACCTTTGTCATCGCTTCAGTATTTTGAAATGTCACGGCTCCTGGCACGATTTTCATATTCGATGAGGGTGGCAAATCGTCTGTTTTGCCTGGTGTTCCTGCCGGGATACCAGATCCTGTAGGACCTAGAAATGAAAAATGTATAAGCTCTTAGTAAATTTATAAGCAGATTTTTAAAATTTACGATCCTACTACATATATAATGTCACATATAACATTTATTATTTTTGTGCCGTAAACATGCAATCGATTTCTGCAGCACTAAAACGAGTGAAAGAAAAAGAAAAGATACTTTTTTGATAAGCGACATCTATGCTAATTTAAGCAAAACACAATCGATATGTAAGCGGCCAACTCGCTCCTTAAATATATTTCCTAGCATTGATTGTAAAATACTGCAGAACTTAAAGCTAAGCAAAAGATTTTGTTATAATTGCTTTTATATTACTCTGAGGCCTTTTCAGCTTATACTTGTGGTCAGCAACGACTATGGGTGACACAATGCTACATTGGTCTTTTCAATCAGATCGTATAAAATAGAATTGGTAGCACCGCTTATTGAATTATACGTGGAAGTGCCTACTACTACAAACTATTATCGCTTAATACAAAAAAATAAATCCAAACTGACAAACGTATTCAAATAATGTGAAACCCGGAATACCCATATTTTGAGCTCAGCGAAAGTAAAGATATCGTTATTTTCTTTGCTTAAAAAAGAGAGAATATTAATAATTAATAGGTTTGAAAAAAACTATTACCTAAAGAGGCTAAAAGGGGTTTAAAATGTCATACAATCATCTGCGGCGGAAGATGCTATATCTGAAGGCAGGCTAAGATAATATGTAGTCTGAAGGTAAGCTGAGAACTATATAGAGTAAAAAAGACACAAACAGTTCTATAACAACAAGCAAAAAGCAACCAAGCAGAATGGCTTATTCTTGGAGATTTTGACAATAGGCACTCAGCAAAATGCCCAAACATTTTCGAAGTTACTGTTTAATTAAACATAATTTTTTTCTCAAAATATAATTTTATTTGCTTTCCCATAAATTTTTTACTTCTTATTCACTGATTGTAAAACTTTATTATTTTTTAGCTATAAACTTTTAAATACAGCAAAAAATTTATTTTTATATAACTAAAAAAATAATAAAGTCTCAGTAATGAAATTTTAAACACTTATTTTTTTTTTATGTGGCCGATGTGGCCAAAGTCTAGGCCTGATGCGTTAGCATGGTTTTGGGCGGAAGGGAAGTAGGGTAAGGGAAGTGAGGAAACTTGAGTCTTGTTCTTGCATTGCTGCGAGCTAGACAACAGCCTAGAGACGTAGTGGATTATTTTAATTTCGTAACAAAAGCTCACGGGGAGACCTGGTCTCGAACCCGGGACCCATGGTGGTCGTGCCGCTCAACGAATTGATCTAACTCCATCCCCAATACAATACAATGAAAGAAGTTTTCCTGAAAATTTTGGGTTTTAAGTTTGTCACTTCGGAGATATTTCAAATTAAAAATACGCGATTTTCAAAAAAGGCTCAAAGGAAAAAAAACTAAACATCTAAAAAATTAATGAATACCTGTTTTCAACTCTCTGAGTTAGTAAACTCAGGCAAAAATATATAAAATAAATAAATTCTGACACGCAAACTTTTTAAATTAAATTGGTTCATTTGATATGGATTGACCCTTGTATAAAGTATGTTGCTTCATTGCTACCATACACAAAATCTTATACCAAGGGTGCTGACGGAGACTGGGGAGGGTGGAGGCGGGGTCGTGGGGCGGGGGGAATCGTCTAGCTTTGTAATGCGTTGACCGATTTGGATGAACCTTATTCTATTGTATACCTATGTCGTCATATTGATAGCAGGATAAAAATTTTCTGCTTAGGTTCGTGTGGGGTTAAGGTAACGATGGGATGAGGGAGGGGTGTTACTAGGGTTTCACGATACTCGAGATAATTCTTGCTGCCGGTGCCAATCTCGACACGAGACCGACACCGGCAGCGATACCAATATCATTGGTAACAGTGAGATTACGAGATCGAGATTGAGGTGACCAGATTTTTGTTTTTATTATTTTATTGTGGAAATTTTTTTTAGTTGTTGCAGCTTTCATGTTGCTTCGAAAAGTGTCAATTGTATGATTTATGTGGCATATAAGTATACACTTCTTTCATCATTCGCTTCTTCTAAGACGAAAATGCATATTTACATAGATATACCATATATGACTTGTCCTCGCTTCCCGTTTTTTCACCGAAAATCCTATTTTATCTATCTTTTATCGCCGAGAGCGAGATCGGACTGAGATTGGCGTTTATCTCGTCGAGATTGACCACTACCGAGTTGCCGAAGTATCGGTCTTGTCTCGGTCTCGTGAAGCCCTAGGGGTTACTAAAATTGTAATTTATGTAGCGATTTTGACGGACTGGTGTGATTGGGGTATGGAAGAGCCTAACTTCGGAACGCGTAGACCGATTCGGATCATTCTTCTTTTGCTGTATAAGGTATGCTTTCCACTGATATTAAATTAAAAATTTCTTTGGTAGGGCCGGATTGGGCAGGGGGCAGAACCTTACTAACTACTTACTACTAACGTGCAGACCAATTTGGATGGTTCATCTTTTATTTTCAGAGGTGATAAAACACTTGAATTTTTAAACTAAAATTATTTATTAACAATTAAATTATAATAGCCGACGCGTTTGGTCTGTCATCTTCAGGGCTTAAACTAATCTTAAGAAATACAAAATCTTTTTATATACAAAATACAAAAGAAAAGACAAGCGAAATATACATAGGATTCAACGGCGGCAGTGAGGAAGATAAGGAAGGCGAATAACATTATAGCGTTATTATATACATATAGCTGCTCGCAGTGCCATAAGACTGAAAGAATCTAAACATTGAAAAAGTTCTGATCTCGACCGTAGCAGTATGATACCAATTACTTATCTTCACTGATGAATCGAAACTGGAAGACGGGGTGGGAGCTGGGGTGTACTTGGATTGCCTAAAGATACGTGGACAGTATCAGTTGCCGGACTACTAGAGGGTGTTTCAAGCAGAGATTTTGGCCACAGTGAGAGCAGCAAGGATGTTATTTTCACGTCCAAATCCACCTAATAGTATCGACATAGAAATTTATAAAAATAGCTGAGCGGCAATAAAGGCGCTGGTCTCAAACGTAATAACGTCGCAGCTGGTACGTAGATGTCACAATAGTCTCCAGAAGGTAACTCTTCAACCTGCAACCTTCAGCTTGCTAAGGAAAGATGGAGCAATTTGATAACATGCGGTAAGTCAGTTTACGCTAAAGTGAAGCCGCACCGATCTCCGTAATATTGTGGGAGTAATTTCTGGGCACTGTCCTTGGTTGCTTTTCTTTTGGTGAATACCGTTTTCGAATATTCTTGTAGGTCTTATCTCTTATATCTGCTCTGTGAGTCTATCCAAGTAAGGAGGCAGCATATAAGGATTATTCCAAGGAAGGTAAATCACAGAAATCCACGCCGGATTGCCTCGATGCGATTAATATGGGCCGCATAATAAGGTCGCCAAAGAGAACTAGCGTATTATAGAATAAGCCTAACAAAAGTAAAATAGAAGAGTTTTGAAATATAAGGATCATCAAACTATTTTGGCCATGGTTTAATAAGACCTAAGGTCGAATTAGCCATATTTACAAGATATGTGGTCATGAAGAGAAAGGAAATGTCAAGTCTGACCTCCAAATCCCTGGTCCTGTTAAGTATAAATAATGAGCTACCATCAATAAGAAAATTAAAGTTCAGAGGAGTGACTTTGCGTGAAAATTACATAGTGGTGTACTTAAGGATGTTCAGAGGGAGATAGTTAATAGAACATCATTAATTAAAGGCGTCTGAGTCAGAGTTTAAAAGTGAACACTCATGTTCATTAGCAATAGTACAAACATTTTTAGCATCATCAATATAGCAAAGAATTCTCGAGTTATGAGGATCATCGATAGATCATTGATGTAAATAATAAAAAGCAATGGCCCAAGATGGGTGCCCTGTGGCATCCCTAAGGTGTTAAGTATTTTATTTGAAAGCGCCCCACGAAACAAAACATGTTGCGTACGACCGGACAGATACGAAAAGACCTAGTTTTACAAAAACAGAAGGAAAACCTGGAACGTGTAACGCGATTCATTCGAAATTTTCGATTGTCAAAAGCTTTGCTAAAGTCAGTAAAAATGAAACCATCTTGCTTACCGGCTTCAATAGGGGAAACGCAGAAGTTAGTGAATTCTAATAAGTTGGTTGGGGTGGATTTACCCTTCATAAAACCATGCTGAAACGAGCCAAGAAATGGTTTACAGTGAAACTGAAAAGAAGGTTGGAGACCAGTTCGCTTTACGAGTTGTTGTACCTCTAAAGAGACCAGCCGAACTTTGTGACTAGTGAGAGTTAGCACAATAGACCTTAGTGGACTCCACTTTTCAGGACCTCATTCCCCATACTAACCTAATCTAACCTAACAACTACAATCGATTTGCATAGGAAATTGTTTGTAAACATTTATTGGCACATTAAAGCAAGTACACTTGCCTACGGATAAGGAAAAATGTATGAAAGGGCTTATCAGTGCAGTGATCTGATTCATAGTTTTGTGTTCTTCATCTACGGTTAGTAACGTAATTTGTACTCTAAATCTATCCTTGTATAAGTTTTATTTTAAAATATTTTAAGAATTTTCATTGGGGGATATATGATTTTAATGGGAGGGGGGAGGTAATATTTATATTGTTAGCCTTAAGGGAGCTTTATTGTTTTTCGTTTTAAAAAAATCGATTTCCTGATTTTTATAGAAATGAATGATGTATTGAAGTCTTAGAATTCTTGTCCCAAAATTGTGTGCCGAAAAACACAATAGTTTTCAAGTTATAGCAAAATTAGTAATGACGCGCGGCCTATTATAAGCAAAATAATATTTAAAAAAATTTAAACGTGGTTTTCTCAAAACTATGCTTTTGAAAACTGAGTGCAGGTTTGCCAAGACACCAATGAATCGATTTTAATGATTTCTTTTTTTAAATATTCACAATTGATGTCGTTATCGCGTACCATTGAATATTTTTATATTGCAAAAATTTGATTTTTAATAATAATTTAAAGC
Organism: Leptarthrus brevirostris; assembly: GCA_964036015.1. Taxonomy (NCBI): domain Eukaryota; kingdom Metazoa; phylum Arthropoda; class Insecta; order Diptera; family Asilidae; genus Leptarthrus; species Leptarthrus brevirostris. Next base: position 145,145,717 of record OZ038373.1, on the reverse strand, counting down.
TGGAAAAATGGGGTGAAAATCGTAATTTTTTTTTTACAAAGTTGCGCTAAATCACTTAAAATTAAAATTTTTAAAGTGCCTACAATAGGCGACAACTGCAACCCTATATTTTTAAAAATGCTTCATTTTTAGGGTTCTCAAAACAAAAAAAGGATCACTTCGTTGTCCGTCTGTCTAGCATAACTCGTCGCGTCTGATAATATCAAAATAAAATAAATCAAAACCTATAGGGTAATTCCCGTTGACCAAGAATCATGAAATTTGCCAAAAAGTTAGGTCTCACAGCACAAGTGAAGGAAAAAGTCCGCAAATCGTTAATTTTTAATTCTATTACATGAAAAAATATTTCGGAACCCTTGGTGCTCGAGTCAAACTAGCACTTGTCCGGTTTTTTTGATTTCAGATAACACTTGTAGGAGGAAACTTGAAATTAATGTGCCACAACAGGTTTGAAAAGGGACGGACTCAAAATGGAAAAGCCCTTTTAACCTGCTATATATGTGAATGATAAACAAAAAACAAAAAAAAAACACGGGGGAATTTAAAACAAATTTTTGCAAAAAATTATTAAACAGCTTTTATTAAGGTTTCATATATTTTTTTTGTGTCTGCGGCCAGACCTGTGTAGTGTGTAGTTCTGGGCTAGTTTTAAAATAAACCGATATAATGTGGACCTCTTTTGAAGGTGGACATTACGCTGTAACTCCCAGTGTCCTTTTTTAAGCGAAGGTGTTTTCCGTAACCCTGGTTGCTACCGCTGGGGTTCAAACCTAGATGTCTTGTAAGGAAAGTCAATTACGTTTTCCCTTTATTTACCGATATATTTCGTACAGATTATAATAAGTGAAGAAATTATAACAAAATACATATAAAAATGAAAACACCACAAACTAGGACAAAGACGACGATATACCCATGTTATCTACAACTGAATTTAATAAAGGTATTTATTTTTTATACACTTATTACTATTATAATATGTGTTAAAGAAAGAATATCTTATTTAAATACAAAAATAGCACAAATTCGTGGTTTCTTAGGAAACCGAGCTATCAATCACTTGGAGATGACACTACCAACGTTAAAACTGTCCGCAATTTACGATGCCTGAAAGAAACATGAACTAAGCTTTTTCCCCAAAGCAACAATCTTATTTTACGGAGTTGGAATAACGAAGAATGTTCCTAAATAACGAAAGGGAAAATCTGAGATGGCTAAACAAACGATGACAAAACACAGATGGAATTTTAGAACAAAGAAATTGGCTTTCATTTGCTTCACCAACAGTTCTCATTCACATACAATTTCTAGTTTGGAACTTCTATACAAGGCAAAAACGGAAAGCAGCTTTCGAGTGTATGAAAAACTGTTCTGGGACAAAAGAAAAGCTTCCGGACATAAATGGACACACTTCAGAAAATTTACACAAAAATTTTTAAATTTCTTTGAACCATATCGATTCGATTGGATGCTTTTTGTGTATTGCACCAATAAACTTCTTGAAAGAAATTGGGGAAAAATTATCTTCAGATATTAACAGATTAAACCAAGGAAACATAATACTTAGTTGCTTGATTATTTTTAAATTATTGTGAATATACTTCTACCAGTAACGTTAGACGACAAAAACAGGACCCATTTCAATTGGGAAAAACAATCTGTATAAAAAATGTATAACCTTGGATAATTTATTTATATAATTTAATAATTTGCTCTGTCTTTTTGAAACACAATATTGTTAAAGGTTTGAGTGAAAAGCATGACGGTGTAAGGTTCGTCTGAACGCCTGAAGCTCATAATACAAGTAGCAAAACAAAAAATGGTGAACTGTTTCCAATCGGTTTTTCTGCTTAAGAAAGATTTCCAAAATTTTACGTTATGTGGGTAAAATCGAATTGAAGCTCTTTTCATTATTAAAATTAAAATTTATGGTGGTAGGTTGTTCATGTAAAAGCTTATTTTCAATACTTTTTTTTGTATTTTTAAATTTAAATAATTTCAGTAAACTAAAAGAAACGCAAGGATACACAAATTATTTAAAAAACAAATACCGCCCAAGTTAGACTTGCGTTATTAGTGTTCCGAGTTGCACTTTACAAGCCTTTACAAGTCCTTTTTAGCATGGTTTTGTAAAAATTAAATCTATGGTAATTTTATTTGGAATTTTCTACTTTTACACCTATTATTCAATCTGGTTTGCGGGTTGACTGATTTTAGTAATGCTTTCGGCAGAACCAACCACGAAATTCTTATTGAAAGGCTTTACTCTTGTGGTTTTCCTGCTGTCTTCGTAAAGCGAGTATCTTCCTATTTGACTGTTCACACTTAGCGTACAGTACTTTGTGGTGCCCTTTCTAAAGAGATTTGTAGCTCATCTGGGGTTCCTCAGGGGAAACATTTCGGACTACTTTCTTTATTATTTACAGCAATGATGTATGTACTGTTCTGATAAATTTTTAAATTCTAGACTCTAAAAGACGCTAAAATATTTCGAACTATATCTGGTATTGGAGATTGCGGTGTGTTAAATTTTGATGCGCAAAAAATTGTCGTTCAGTTTTAATTACACTGTTAGCGGATGCTAATTATCTAGACTTGACAAAACCAATGCCTTAGGTGTTTTCCTTAATTCTCGCTTTTCTTTTTCTGACCATATCATTCTATCGTGAAAAAGGCTAATCCTACTTTAGGCTTTGTGAAGAGACGGTCCAATGAATTAAACAAACACTCTATCTCAAGTGGGGTTTTATAATCGGGCCATCATTGGGCAGTGAAATATTAATAATTTGGCACCAGTAATGTTCAACACAAAGTCCAAATATCAATTTGGTAATAGCCTTTAAGTTAATTAGCTGGGCAATGTAGGACCATAAATATCTACTACTGGCCCAGTAATCTACGAAGTATTGCCCAGTAGAATATCTAACCTTGGCCGATGGCCGGGATCCATGCATCGACCGATCGCCGGGCCAGTTTTGATGAACGTCGACCCCGCTTGGGAGTGTACTCTTGAGTACACTTGCCTGGTTTGGCCACCTTACTACTCTTCTCATACTAACCACATTGAGGTTGTTCAACGTAGATTCGTTCGTTTTACACTGTCTGAATTTCCTTGGACTGATCCTCTACACCTGCCTTTTTATACTGATAGACTTAAACTTTCCTCACTAGAGACTCTTTAGGAGAGATTTGAAATTTACCGAATTCTGTATATTTATGACTGTTTGATGGGAACTGTCGATTCTTCAAAACTTTCGAGTGCCTTCAACATATCTTTTCCGGCACGCTCCTTGGGGAATCATGATTTGCTCCACCTTACCACCGTACTAACTATGGTCTTACTGATCCTATTTATTCGATGTCTCGTTTATTTAATAACAATTTTAACATTATTGACTTTAATCTTTCGAGAAATCTGTTGAAGAATCAGCTCAGATTAAACTTTTAATTGTATTATTCTATTGATTATATAAATTTTATTTTTACTATTACTTTTACTAGTGTTACTAGTTACTAGTGCGGTTGAATGTGTCGACCTTTGTTGCCACTAGCTCGAGACTCGGTCGTCTGCTTAATCCGGCAATGAAGAGGTTCTTAAGGGCACCTGTGTGTATTCGTGGATCATATTAATGTTGCCTAGTTTGATTCTCATGCAAATAGATAAATTGTCGACTTGGCAAGTATAAAAAAGCTTGATGGAGCCTGAAAGGATAGGAGAGGTGTCTAATAAGCAAATTCTTGCTCTGACCCGGGGAATCGAGGTGATAGAGAAATACTGGATTAGCCTAGGTATTTCGCACTGAGATAACCAGGGACGAAAAAGGACCCGAATATTGTGGTCTGATTCGGCTATTAATTGAGAGGGGGTTTTTAGTGAGTGAAAATCTCACGCTACCAGATACGTTCGGGTTTCTTGGTGTCTTTGGAAGATTTTCACTTCTCACGACAAAAAAAAGTAAATTTTGACTTCTTGCTACATATAATTCTGTAAGCTCTGAACCAGTTGAACAGCAGGGAACCCGTAATTGAAGTTGTTGGATACTTTCTGTAGCAGTGTGGTTTTGTGGTTTAATTTACCATATCAGCGGCCTTCACTTATATGGTTTAAATTAGGGGCCCCAAATTTATTTTCAGTTATTCTCAATGCATCGGCTTTTCTAGGACGTTCGACAAAAATTTACTAACATACTAATAGGGTGATAGTCACTTAAACCATGAGTTGGAATATTTTTTAAAAGCGCAGATTTCGAACGTAGAATAAATGTGGATCGCGTCAAGTATGAATTTTTAGTAGTGTTCTCTTAATAAATCTGGGTAGTACATTATCTGAGCCTACGAAGTTCGACCTAACAGAATGAACATCCTTAACTACTTTCAATGCATCTACTGCGGAAAAAAAAGTTATGTTATTCTTCGGTTAAAATGTGAATGTCTCGTCATCTGGAATTGGGTATATTTGCTCTCACTGCAAAAATTACATTTAGTTTGTCATCTTCAAATTCTGCTGATGCCGACATTTCTCAGACTTTTCCGCAGGATCTTGGAAGTTTTTTTAGGATTTAGTTTTTTAGCAAAGTCTGTACATTAACTCTGTGAATCTTGTGTGACTCGATTGCGCATTACATTATACAAGGCGATAGATAGATTTAAATTCTCAAAATCAGTATTTACTTCTGCCACCAAAACCTCGTATATACCCGAGAAAGAACTCAGAACCCTCCCTCCCATTACAATTATATCTTAGAAATTAAACGCTCAACTGACAAATCTGTCCTTCCGGTCGATTTGGAACTCTGGGAGACAATAATAAAACCTATATAAGTATCAAACTGCGCTGATTACTTCATTTCATCTTTAAAACAGGGTCTGGTAATTAGAACTATTATATTTTATTTATAATTTATTAGTACAAAATATTTCGGAGTATAATGCCATGTCTTATAAATCAACTTTTTATTAGCAAAACTTGGCCAAATTTGAACCAAGTGTGAAAGTGTGAAATCACAACTCAGTAAAGAGAACGTGACTCAAGTGCGGGCTTAGAATAATAAGCTATTATTTGGTAAATGTTTGCCTAGCTGTGGTTTGTAACTTTTACGCCCGGCTTAAACTAAGTTTATCCTACCAACGCTTTCTTTATAAAGTATTATATTTTCCTCTCGGCATTCCTGCTTCTTTCTTTAAAAACAGCTCAATTGTCTTTTGTCGTATCCTTTGTTATTTATTCAAACTGTCCTTGAGTTTGGTCGTTTCCCTGTGTATTGGAAGAGCTCTGTGATTATTCCACCTCTAAGAAAAGCAGCAAGTCCGACATATCTAATTACCGACCGATAGTTCACCTATGTCATGTTGCAAAGATTTTTGAGGCCTTAGTCAGTGACCTACTTCGCTTTCACTGCAGACCGTTCATGTGTTCTTTTCAACACAGCTGCTGCTTGAATCCTAGTTCACAAGCTAATTCTACTGATTCTGGTTTCCTTCCCGTTCGTCGATTGATTGTCTAGTCGTACGCAGCGGGCCCTGTTTCGGCAAACTCTCTCCGAACAAATCCCTGTCGCCTCAGGGCAGCATCCTCGGCCCACTTCTGTATATTAATGATTTTTCGCTTTTTTTATCTAACGCTAACATTTTCTGTTATGTGGACGATACCAAAATATTTCGCTCTGTTTCTCAAGACGCCGAATATGGTTTTTTCAGCATGGATTTGGCTTCGTTTTGTGAATGGCGTGCTCGTAATAGCCTTTTCTTAAATGCAGGCAAGTGTACTGCTATGACTTTCTCCCGTAGCAGATATCGTTAACTTCTTGATTACTGGTATTGTCTAAAGTAGAGTTGCCTTAGGAGTTACGATTTCCTTCACGTTGTTTACCTTTTTAACAAGCACTACGCCAACCTGGATGTAAACTTTTTCAGGCTTTGATTGAAGAGCCAATTAAAGCTTGAAATAAGTTAATCGCTCATCCTTTTTGGTCTAAGTTTGTTGCCGTATTATCTAAGTATACCTTATTTTAAGTTAATTGTACTTTGTGTAGTAGTCAGGGTTAATGAATCCTTGTTGAATAAATAAATAAATAAATAGAGTTATCCAGTAGTTTAATAACATACAAATTTTTCCAGTTTTTGCTCTGTTTAGCTTACTTGAGTCATAGTGTAAAGATAGCTTATAGCGCGTTTAAAATTTTAGGAAATACGTACGTTGTGCAATCGGTGCAGTAGTTTGTAAGTTTTAGACTTTTATACATTGTGGCACTCATTCTAAGGCAGTTTTACTACATTAGAACCGTTTGAGATATCGTGACGAAACAGATGCTGGTCAAACAAACATATTTAATGAGCTCTGTAAATTTCATTGGTATAAGTTTTCAGTTTTGAGTTGAAAGGACTCGTATACGTAGACTGACGATCGGATGACAATTTAAAATACACTATTTTGTGCATAGGTTTCGTGTAAATAAACGGATATACGGACCGACAGATCATATCTGTATTAATTTTATTAGAGTATGCAATATTATAGGCTGGTCAACACAGTGATGAGCATTTCAACACACACATGCGATTCCACAAATTAACAATTGACGTGAGGCGATTATCAAAAACATTTCAAAGTTAATAGGAAGAAAATATGAAAAAGAAAACAATAAAAAACAAACTAATTACACTGCAATATGATGATGCCAAAACTCAGGGGATGCCCTACAATGCCGTTGCACATCCTTGGCAGGTAAGGAAAAAGGTGTTGGGAATATGGGATATAAACAAAGCAAAAGTAAATAATTCGGTGCATAAAGGCATCAGCAAATCAATTAAATGTGAGAGACGAAAGCATACACTCCGTTTTTATACCTTAAAGCAATTTAAGTTATTCAGCATTCCACGAAAATACACAATGAAAGCTGTACACACTTAGTTACGTATAATAATGAAGAAATTACCAGAAGTAGTTTGAGGGAGTTCCTTAAGATTCTGTAGGTCCCTAATTGCCTTTATTTCATCTAAACTAGAGCGGCCACCTTAGGCGATACATTCATGTAATATAATGGAACAAGTTTAGCATTCAAGGGCACGAAAAGATTAAAGCACAATAACAACGCTTTGCATAAAATATGGTGAGGTGAAAATATATTTACCTGGCTTTCCGAAGAATGAGGACTCTCCGTAGTAGGCGCCTCTGGACTCCATGCCTGGTTCACCTTTAGGCCCGGTAATAGACAACCCTGGCGTTCCAGGAGCACCAGGAGTACCTGGAGGTCCGGGTGGCCCTGGAACTGGAATATATTGAACTCCATCTCCTGCAGCTGGCAATCCAGGTGGGCCCGGTTGTCCATCACGTCCATCTGTTCCTCGATCACCTTTATCACCCTTCTCTCCTTTTAACTGAAATAAAATATTTTAATGATTATTAGCTTTGACTTAAGGTAAAGCGATTTTTGCGGAAATGTGTTACTGCCATTTTTCCCGTCTCATTAACTCTAAGAAAAATCCAAATCACTACAATATATCATGGGGTAACGTACATCGTACGCATAAATTTCGGATTATAGGACACCTGAGTCGCTTGTTTATTGCCGTATTTGTAGCATATTGAAGGACAGGTATGTGGGAAATTAAAGCCATTACCAGGCCTATCTAATGCGCTGTTCATGAAAGTGATACCATCATTGTGACGGAGTTTCGCCTCACATATTAATGGCACATACGACAAGTGTCAAAGATTTATTATCACGCCATCGAGGCTGAGAAGGATTTAAGGTACATACGTGTTTCCTGACAGCATTCCCATTTGTTCCTTTTTGATTCTGACAGACGAGGTAACGGAAACATATTCTGCAAGCAACGACATAGTAGCATTAAGTTTCGCGGCAATATAATTTTTCTGAGTGTCTCGTACAGGAGCCGTAAAAATCAGAAATATCAACTCTGAATGAATTGCGCTGCCATAAATTAAAGCCTTGAATAAACGGATCACATTTCGAGAAGCAAAATGTCGGCGAAAAACTGGGCCTCTATTGCAAATACGCGGCTATGAACAAACGCGAGGGTACCTATGGTTTTTGAAATGTAAATACAATGAACAAATTTAACAGGAGATTATTCAAATCCACAGCCGGTATTAGCATAGGATCAAACTGTCAGACCCTTTGCGTGGGATTATGAGTGGAGATAACTAAAATGCAACTATCCTGATTTTATCTTTTCGGTTCGAAAGGTTGGTTGAAAATTTGCCTGTTGGTACACAAATTCGGGTTTAACTGGAAAAGCTAATGGTTTACATAATTTTATTGCAGAATGCACTCAACTAATATTGTCCAGTTTGCCAGTGTTTAGCATTATTCGTTTGATTAAAACAATTGTTTATTCGTTCGTACTAATTTCTGGTAATTTGAGCACTTTTGGCTAGACTTCCATGGAAAGTATTGAACGAAAAGCTGTTTGTTAGGATAGAATTTATGCATTAAATTAACAAAGGGGTACTAAAGTAATGTGGAACAGAATTTGTCTGTATGGTATTTTGATGATTTGTCAACTATTTAAAAGAGAAAAAGATCTCAAACGTTGACCGTAGTGCCGCTATACATTCTCTTTGAATTACGTTTACTTGCCAGGAAAAGCAGAAAATAGTAGTCTGTTCCAATAAGATCTACAATAAGATCTACTTAAGAATGATTCTCAAAATCATGTAGGAGCTTCAAAGAGTCAATAGTAGATATAATCATTTCGTCACCGATAAGTTTGAATGACTACTTTTGGACCCTGTCAAACACGAACAGCGCAACCTGTCATTCTATTGGCTAGGTCAAACGGTGTAAAGCGCAAGAAATACATTTATCCAATAAACTCAAAAATTTCATTCAGTTCTTTGCTGCAGAAAAAATATGATTTGCCTAAGATTGCTGGAACCCAAAACTGCTACGATGTTTAAGAAAGGTGAGTTTGCAATGTTCGCACCGTAGACGACTGGAGGTGCAGGTGAATTTGGAGCACGTTTCAAAGTGATTAGAATGCTTTCGGATTTGGAGTCTTTAAAATTTGACATCATTCCCTCTGCTCTTAGCACACATTTTAGTTATATCATGATTAAGTGATCCAATGATAGTCTGAAATTGAAAACTAATTGTAGTGAGTACGCCAAATTAAGTCTGATGTGAGCAACACTATGAATTGGGAAAGAAGGAGTGTACTAACCCTGGCGGCACCCCAGTATTAATATGGTTTACATTCAATGAGGCGCAGGAAAACCATATATTGACTCAAAGGTAGATTAATATCAGGCATTTTAAAAAAATTTTTAAATTTCCGCAGATTCTATATAAATAGCATCAGCGTAAACTTACAGTCGCTTTTAGCTCGTCGGTGCTATTTATATTGTAATGAAGCTTTTTCGGGTGCTTACGTTTGAAAATTACGGACCAAAATATAGAAAATAAAAATCGGTGGGTTGACAGTAATTTGAACACGGAACCCCACTAGAAACGTTGTTTTGAAGTCATGATTCGCACTAATAATTCAAACTGGGATGTAAAGTAAAGAAGGTAATTTATCTTCAGGCATAATTCGCATTTTAAATTCAAACTGGTGTGATACATATATGTCAAACTCTAAACTGACAAGATCACCTTCAACCTTACCTAACCCTCACAATTATCTTTCCCTTTTCCTTTCTTCCATTCTGCTGGTGAGTCGAGTAAAGCAAGGTATATAGTCCGGCCAAGGGATGAATGTTCGTCGCACTAGATCCAAAGCGTTGGGCGAGCAAGGCAGGTCCAGCCGTTGTCCGTGTGTAGACAGATTCAACCTTCCACCTTATGAAGACCGCCTGAAACGGATCGACTTACAACCCCTAAGTAAACGTCGTGATGTTTCCGACGTTCTCTTCATTCATCAGCTATTAGCTGGTGCCATAGACTGCCCTTCAATCCTGCAGTCTTTACCCATCTATACCAACCCTCGCAACCTTAGGTCCACTCCCCTTTTCCGACTCGACCGCCATCGCACGTACGGTCAACGTGAACCAATTACCAGGATGCTAAGAAAAGTCAACGACCTTCCGTCCTTTGACTTCCATCTGAGTAAATCATCCCTTCACAAAGCCTTATATCTTTATCCCGCCCATCTTGATCGCCTTTCCTAATTCTCCTTCCTCCCAGTTTATATTTATCATAATCATAGCTCATATTGTAGCTTACATTATGTTTTGAATTATTGTTTATTTTAGTTTGTAGTATTTATTTTGTTATTTTGTATTTTGTATGTAATAGCTTGCATTAAGGGGGTCCTCTATTCTCGCAGTTTCGATTTTTTTTTTTTAATTTCAATCTATATGTATCTGAGAATTCGCCACAGAAAGGATTTCGTGAAAATCACATTCCTTTGCATGTTTCTGGGAACAAAAAGGTACCCGCTTCCGGCCGTTTCCGAGAAACTAAGCGCGGCGCGCCACGACGGCGCTTGTCCAGTTTAAAAATCATTGTCTAAAGAATTTACCGGTCCGTTCTTGAGAAGAATGTGGACAACCAATAACATCAACCTGATGAGGGAGGAGAGCTCTACGGCCCCGGTACAGCAGATTAACTCGTAAGTTACTACAATCAAGTTATACACCGTAACTTATCTTTAAACGCGTTTTCCCGAAAGTAGTGTTTTTTTAGCTGCCGAGTAAGACTTCTCATAAAAGTATTGGTCCGATTTCAATAATTTTTTTTTCAATTGTTCAGAAAACATACCGCTATGTTTTCCCGTGTACGATTTTCAAAATTTTATTTTGTTCCATTTTTACAGCCTCTAATAGGTCAAAAATGACGTAAAAATTGGAAATTTTTACAAATTCTTGCATAACTTTTACAAATAGCAAAATAAAAAAAATCTGTCACGGGAAAACATAGCCAACGTAACTATGATTATAAAGAATATCAATTTTCAGATTACAGATTACCCAATTGGCCACAACTTTGCTTAAGCGGGACCCATGCAGTTTCAACATCAATGTTATCTATGACGTGTCAAGGTCACGAGAGTTATTTTTTTTCGTGTTAAAAAAAAAATTGAAAAGTCAAAACATGTATCTTCGAAATAAAAAAAAAATGTTTAAATGTAATCAGTAGATCCTTCGCAATTTATTCCCAAAAAAACCGCTCCATTTCAGGCCTCGAGAGTAGAGGACCCCTTAAGCTTAAAATAAAAATAAATTGACCAAACTCCCGTCTTACCAGACCTCGTAGCTAGTATACCAGTTGGTTAAGAGCAGTACGTTGCTCGAGCCAAGTACGGGCATTTATGCTTAACAAATGCTCAGGTAAAACAGAGTAGCCGTAGTTAGGTACCAGAAAGCAATTTATTGTCCGGATCCAGTACGCGAGTTGAGCGGACCGGTCAAGGGAACTTTACTTTTAGTTTTTTGTAGAGTAAGGGCATGTCAGAGGGACATAATTACGTAGGTTAAGCAGCCTAAGGGCAGCTCATTGCGCAGATCAAGTACGCCTGTTAAGCGGATACGACACAGGGACATAGTTATTTAGAAGTAAGACCATAGAAATAAGGCCCGTTAGTATTGTTAAGTATAAGCATGAATTAAGTTGTTAGTAAGGAACAGAATTGATAAAGGGTAAGATTAATAAATTAAGTGTCTCTCTTCACTACCAAGCCAAACTCTCTAACTCTCTCACTGCGTTTATATACCCTGGTTTTTACCTTTGCAACAATCCAGGCAATTGATTTACTGACTTGCACACTGCAGCACTGATAGAAAACGCACACTGCGTTGGAGTTAGAGTAAACTAGGGCTTCACGGTAAACTAGGGCTTCAGTCTCGGTCCGATCTCGCTCTCGGCAAGATAAAAAAGGGTATTTCGGTGGGATAACGGGAACTGAGGACAAGTGATATATCTATGTATACCTATATGCATTTTCTTCATATTCCCATTGCCAAAATAAGGTAGCAAAGGCTCTTGTTTGCTGTTGGGGATAAATCACACAATTGACATTTTTCGGAGAGACATAAAAGCTGAAACAACTAAAAAATTTTCCACAATAAAATGATAAAAACTAATATCTCGTCCACTCTCGTCACCTCAATCTCGCTCTCGGTATCGCACTTTTACCAATGATATTGGTTTCGCTGCCAGTCGTGTCGAGACCGATACCGGCAGCGAGAATTATCTCGAGTATTGTGAAGCCCTAGAGTAAACCCATCGGAGAAGTCCGTCATAATCAAGAAACTTTATTCGAGTAAAGTAAGCATTTAAAAACATACGCAGAGGCAATGGTGGGCAAATTAGTGGCTTTTTTTGTTTTTTGCTTTTTTTATACGATGTGGCCAAATCTTAGGGGATAACCCTTTGATGCGTTAGCATGGTTTTTGGCCGGAAAGGAATTATGGTAAGGGAAGTAAGGAAACTTAATTCTTGTTTTTGCATTTCTGCGAGCTAGACAACAGCCCAGAGACGGAGTGGATTATTTTAATATCTTAATAAAAGCTCACGGGGTCATCTGGTCTCGAAACCGGGACCCATGGCATGTTGGTCTAGCTGCTCAACGTATTGATCCAACTTCGTCTCCGGCTTTGATAAGTTTTATCAGATATTTTTGCAGAAGAAACCCAATGTAGTGTCTAGTATATATGACCAATAGTCATGTCGATGTAATGACCAAATGTCAGAGTGTGAGTTTTGATAGATGTCAGTTACAAACTTACAGTAGAGGATTAGAACATAATTTGACATTAAGGTAGCAAAACTACGATCGGCTTCAATCCTCGGGTTTTAAATGACCACATATTCAAAGAAACTAGATCGAGGTTCGACACTGTGAGACAATGATACAACCTTTATGATTGACATATATAGAGGGAAATCATCTGAATTTAAATGTACCTCAGAAAAGTGTAAATAATAAATATTTTTGGGGAAAATAAGATTCGCGGTTATCAATAACAATCTTTTGTTGCAGGCTGAGCAGTAAAATGAAGAAGAACGCTCAAGTACGTTACCAATCTATATTGTCCATAATGGCCATGCGAAAGGGCTGTCAGTTATAATATAATACCACACGATCAATGTAACACACAGAAAGAACATGTCATAAGTTACGCTTAGTAATTCACTTCCTGATGCTGTTTTGACTTATGTGCAAATTATCGTTCAATTGACCAATTAAGTTGTATGTAAAAATTTAGAAAAAGAAAACTTAATGAATTGATAAATTACACACAATTTCTATAAATCGATAACTGGCAAAGGATTATAATGAATGGCAGTGTGTGTGGAAAAACCTCAACGAAAAGCTACAGAATCATCATATGAAGAAGAAGTAAGACGCTGTTTATGAATTCCAGGTACGATGAATCCCCAATAGTGTATAAAACACATGAGGATAACCTGTATATTATTTTATTATACTAATGAAAAACTATGCTCGACGTTATTTCCCAAGAAGATTTTAACGAAGCTAAGTTCCCAGCTGAAAATTTCAAAGAGCAAACGTTACAATTGACGCTCTTCATTCACACAGTCACCAATTATGACAATTTGGGTAGAAAATTCTTTAAACGGGCCCAAATAAAAAAATAGAAAAGGAGGTGGGTCGACGGGGATTCGGACATGAGGCCACAGTACAAAAGTTTCCTTTAAGATATAAATTACACAAGAAATTCAAACTGGGAAAATAAAACGGAAGATGAAGATTTTCTTGAGTTTCTTTCTATTTTTTAGATTTTCTTGAAATATAATTATTACGTAAGATTCAGAAATACGAAATATAAGCCAAACCTCAGATAATCAAAATAACCGTTTCCGGTCCTTTCCCAACCGACTTTTTCTCTACTTCCCAAATACCAGAAAATATTGTCAATATTGTCATAGTCCGACCATACGGCAAATGCCAGTCATACCAGTTTGCATACGTGAACCAGGTAGGTCCGCCCACAAAACACACCTCCTGTCACATATGCCCCGTAGCTAGTCCCTAGATAGAGTGAAAAACAGATATATTATTAGATACTACGGCCAAGTGCGTCTCAGGGTTAGAATATCTGATAGCTTTAAGCAGGTTAAGTGCAGTTAAATATTTGGGCCGAGTACGCGCGTTTTTATGAAATTCTTTTTTGCATTTTTATTTATTTGATAGTACAACTCTTCAAGAGTATCTAGTTAAAATTTGATGTCGATTGAAACAAAACTGCCAAAGATACAGTGCATTGGGTCTCCCTCCATTCGATACATCCCATATACAAAAAAACAGTGTTAAACGCGTTTTTCTCAGATTTAGTTTTTCAAAGCCGGTGATCACTGTAACTCAAAAACTACTCATCCGATCCTTCTCAAATTTTGCACACTCCATTTATACATAAATTACGAGGTAACAGCTCCAAGATTTTGTATTTTTTATTATTATAATTAATTTTACAACAACAAATTCGCCGATTTTTATCAAGAAATTTTCATAAATTCAAAAAAATTCGTCTTTTTTTACTTTTGAAAATTGAAAAATAAATAAAATAAACAAAATCTCGACGTTGTTACCTCGAAAAACTCATAAACTAACGAAATATTTTTGGTTTTTTGTCAACATATGATCCAGTAATGAGTTGTGATGATCACCGCAAAGTATCTTTTTTTTGTGTATACGAAGATATCCTGTCAGTCGCTCAATTCACAATATTTTTACCCAAAAATTTAACAGAATATTGTTGAAATGTTGTACTAGTATCTTCTTAACTTAAAAATAAATTTATATTTACCATATTTTTTGTTTGTTTAAAATATTGAAAATTATCTTAATTTTCTCACGATTTCTCAAAAACGGCTCAACCGATCGGTCTGAAATTTTAACACAACCTTTTTAGATATATTCTTCAGAAATTGGTAGAAGGAATAAGATTTCCGATAATTATTTCTATTTATTTAAACAATTTAACGAAAAAATGTTGGTCGAAAATCGGAATTTTTGGAGCAGCCACTTTGTCAAAAATCAAAATTTCGACCATTCCTTCGAATAATACCTAGATTGATCTATCCACTAGTAGAATCTTTTTGGTTTTTTTATTTTGGATGACAATCCAAACCGGAGATATCGTGCTCACCGCCAGACACCGTTTTTTGGAGGACCTCTAGGAGATCGTCTACAGGAGCAGTGTTACTCAATATTTTTAAAAATGAAAAATGCCGATATAAAATTAAAAGTTACTTCTTGCATTTGTCAAATAAAATCCCTTTTCGGAAAAAAATTCGTAAATAAACGACTTTTTTGACATTGCAACTGCGTATAACCCCTTAAGCAGGTTAATGGCAATTCACTGCTCGGGTCGAGCAGGCGCGTTGAGCGGAAAAGTGAAAGGGAATTATTTTTTTTTTTACTTTTTTTAGACGAGGTGGCCAAATCCTTATGGTAACAGGCTTAAGTAGGGTAATGGCAGTTCTGCCCGGACTGAGTATGCGCGTTGAGCGGAAAAACCAAAGGGACGTAGTAGTTAGGAGTCAGCAACTAAAAAAAATCAGCAACCGAAAAATCTTGTTCGCGAAACTAAAAAAATATATCTACAAAATTAAGTTTTCCGTCTAATGCAGGAATACCTACAATTTCCCTACCTTACCCAATCGAACATCTCTGTGATGAAATAAAGTTTTCCTATAAAATCTTTCTAGGACACTTGAAGAGCTACAGATCCGTGCAGAATCTGCACTGCTGTTCAGTTTCAATCTGCCAAAAGTTAATACAATCAATGCCACAAGGATTCGATTAAACTACTTGCTCCTAAGGCGGCAGCACAAAATGTAATTTAGGTTTAAAACAACTAATTGATGACATCGTAATCGATAGAAGCACGTTGTCCTATTTTTAATGGACGGATTCATTTCTGTGTTCAATAATACCTCGATTTTCTACTGGTTTTTTCGTCATTGATGCAATTTTATTATAAAAAGTACAGTGTGCGATACAAAAAGTGCAAAATAACCTATAAGGATCAGTATGTATGCTTCTTCGATAGCGTTTTTAATTCTACTATCAGCATGTCCACGATAGTTATGCAAAACATTTTGCATTGTTAGAAATAGAAGATCAATGATATCAAATATTGGATAACATTCCTCACATAAACAAAACTCAAAGACATCTTCGGCAGAATTTATATTTGATCAAGCTTATGTTCCAATTTCCACGCTTTTATATTTAGTAAGATATTTAGTAAGCCAAAAGCTGTGTGAATTCATCTGTAGTATTGAAGACTTATAAAAGAAATTATTTTTTACCTTTGAATAAATTTTTATTTTTTTATTACTTAATTGCAGAATTTTCCTTTAACATAACTTTATTCTTTCCTAAACGTCTCTGTTTCAAGTGGTTAAGGTATCAATAATTAGGTAACATAGGAATTCGGACTACTCTAGGATACTTGCATTAGAAATAATAAGACACCTGCTAATTTTACTAACAATAATCAAAGCGTAAATGAGTTTGAGAGTTGTTAGGTTTTGTTTCGTTTTAAGCAACCTGCAGGTTTTAACAACGTGCTTTTGATTTCCCTCACAAAGAATTTCACGGGCTTTTCGGTAAAAACTGTTTCAAATGTTCTTTTCAGTGCCCCGTAGATGAATGATGACCCGTGCACAAAGCTAGCAAAGATACGAACAAATAGCAGTTTCATATAGAAACGTCCCGCAAATAAGTTACAGAACATAAGAGCAGAATTTTCCAAAAATTACGTATAGGATAGTTACGGGTTTGCAACGATTTGCGAACAGCTTGGCATTGACATGGTGGAAGATGACGACTTTACGATGTATTATTTGTCATCACGTTTTCGTAACTTATCTCTCTAATTTGAAAAGCTAATTGCAGTGGATGCTTGAATTCATCGTTTTACTACTGAAAAAAAGCTCGAAAAATATTATACCTGTACCATATTTACAGCATTATGTCATCCAAACGATGGGGTGAACTCCATTATCTTAATGTAGATAGCAAAGGATGGATGTCGCTTTCTTCCTCTACAGCTACGAGAAGCGATAAATAAGCTGGGGGAAAAGTAAACGTCAGTATAAACACGATAAGGCTGCGCTTGAATGTATAAAGCTGGTATCCAGTGTCGGATTTATGATGCTGAAATCTTCTCTGTCGGCATCTCAAATGAAAAAGCGGAGATTATGGCCAGCCGAGATTATTCATCGCGATTTTTCAAACGTTTTTGGTGTACCGCAAGATAGCCATCTCGGTCCACTGCTATTCGTTCTTCCTATTTTTTGTTTTGTTAGGATGAGGATGCGTTAGCTTGGCTTTGCCGTAAGAGAATTAGGGTAAATGCAGAGAGGGAACTAGAATGTCTTGTTTTTGCATTGCTGCGAGCTAGACAATAGCCCAGAGATGGAGTGGATATTTTAATTCTATTTTAAAAACTCACGGTGAGACCAGGTCTCGAACCCGGGAATCATGGCGTGGTGGTCGTTCCGCTCAATCAATTGATATAACTCCACCTCCATGATATTGTCCTTCCGATTCTGCACTCTTTTGTTCTGACTTGCGCTGAAGATATAAAGATCTTCTCCAATAGTAGTGGTGAGTCCGCTATTATTCAAGAAGACTTAGATAAGTTCCTGGGTTGGTGCGCGCACAGTGACTTACTTCTCATTTTGATAAATTTCAGGCTACCTCCTTTCCAAGGAGCTTAAATCCACAAGTTAGTGTTTAACTACACCTTTGCGGGAAATGGCGTCCGTCGTGTGCTGTCCATAAGTGACATTTGGGTAAAACTCAATAGAAAACTAGATTGCACTCTGTATATTAATTATATTGTATCTAGCAGTGGCTTAATCTTAGGCTTCGTGAGACGTTGATCTAGAGAGTCTCGGATTTACTGACTTTGATTCATGTGTACTTTCCTTCGGTTAGGCCGATTCTAGAAATTGCATATCAAAACTGATCGCCCTACCACGCTGTTCATTCGCATCGAATTAGTACATCGTCATTCTGTAGAATTTTCGTTAAGAGGGTTCCCATCGAATGATTCGATTAGACTCCCGCCGTACACAGTCCGCATCCGTTTGCTTGGTTTGCCGCACTGAGATGTATTAAAATGGAGTGACTTATCAGCTATATTATATGGGTACAATTTTATTTTCAGTGGAGGAAAACCATTTTTAATTTGTTAAATGTTTACTGTGAATTTGAAGCTGTTACGAGCAGAATAAAATAACCAAATATATACGTAATGACATATTTAATTTTGATCTTTTATATTGTTGTAAGAAAAATGTAAAAATCATTGAAATTACTGAAATCAAAATTACAAAAAAAAAGATTGTTCTAATCTGCAAACTGCTTACCCAGGCAGAGATATAAAATGATTGTGAATATTGTCATCTATTTCTATCGCATGCATTTAACAGCCGACATGACGTTGACAATTAAGAAAACTGGGTGGAAAATAAAAGCCTTACACAGAAAGGGACAACTAGCGAAAAGTCATCCCGTTTTCTTTAAGAAAGGCACACTGTCGGAGAGACGGAGTTGGATCAATACGTTGAGCGGCAATACCAACATGCCATGGGTCGAGACCAGATGACCCCGTGAGCTTTTATTAAGAAATTAAAATAATCCACTCCGTCTCTGGGCTGTTGTCTAGCTCGCAGCAATGCAAAAACAAGCCTCAAGTTTCCTCACTTCCCTTACTCTAATTCCCTCCCCGCCAAAGCCACGCTAGGGTTGTCCCCTAGGATTTGGCCACATCGTATAAAAAAAAACTGTCGCTGATTTTTCTTTAATTCAAATATTGACTCCAGTACTTTTGCTAGCAGGGTTTCCTTTAGGCAGACTTAACATAATCTTCGAAGACTTCCTTTGTTGCATGTTTTTCTCTCCAGATCAAATTATGGCGTGCATGAACGAATTAACCGATTCCTTAGAGCTGTTAATGCATGGCCCGATTTTGATCTAAACCTTAGCAAGGAATCACTGAAGAACTATCTATTCCCTGTGCTTACGTGACTTTGTTGCATGTTGTATCTCCTTTCAGGTTTTCTTGTAAAAAGTGGTACCGTGCCAAAAATGAGAAATTAATCTTGCAGGAAGACAAGGACCCAAAACACCATAATCGACTCTGTGGAGGGTGGAAAGTTGCCTCGCGCTTTAAAAGATCGGGCGTCTTTTATCGGGGCATTATGCTAAAACGTTGGTTGAGAGTATGCCGAGAAGGTGTCAAG
This sequence comes from Leptarthrus brevirostris, assembly GCA_964036015.1. Taxonomy (NCBI): domain Eukaryota; kingdom Metazoa; phylum Arthropoda; class Insecta; order Diptera; family Asilidae; genus Leptarthrus; species Leptarthrus brevirostris. The sequence goes on along the minus strand of OZ038373.1, from coordinate 145,126,527 downwards.
AGATTAGTGACAGCTACAAGGACTGAGCGCCTTATTAAATAATTGCGCTTTAGAACGAAAAAACTACTTTCATGTTAAAAAAAATTGTATAAATAAACGATAACTCAAGTGAAAACTGCGTATTTGATCTTGTTGAACAGACTGTAAAAATTCCTTTTCTGGAATTGGAAAGGCAATATATCTGAATAAACATATTTACACTTAAGGATAATCAAAGAATGTCTGGACCATGAAACTCAAAAGAACTACGAAACTAGGCTTTAAAAAAAATCATTAGAAATTAGAGTCAATGCAGAAGAAGACTAAATCAAGGAAAGCAAGAAGCGGCATATGTTAATCTGCATTTAAATTTCAATTTATAAGTCCGTGTGTGTCTTGTACATGTCATTTGTTTTCATATTTCCAACATTTCAAAACTTTCCGGAAAAACTTAAAATAAAATAAAACTTAATGTTCCGTCATTTCAATACAGAAGTTGTTTGTAAGAAATGCTGTTTTATGCGTGAAAAGTAGCTTGAGAAAATTCCAGGACACTATGATACCGCAAATATCCATAAGCAGCATCTGCTTTATGTTGAAACACGTTTCTGTGGCAAAGTGATAGGCGACATGCAGATAGAGATGGATAAGTTAATGCCCACAATTACCGGGAGCTGGGGCACTAAGGAAGTTTCCGAAAGTTTCAAACTTAGCGAGATTTTTCCCATGCAAGTATTTCTTCTCCTTTACAAAGTAGAGCAGGAAAAACTAGCACAAAGTTAAATAAGTGAAGAACAGCTTCGAGTTGAATACCTGTTCCACAAAAATAACGCTCCAACGTCGTTGTAGGGAATCAGAAATTTTTGTAATAACAGTGGGTCCTGCAATCTCTACGAAAGTTTTGTTTTTCTTCTGCACCAGGAAAACGTTAACTCCCCATTATCAAAACTTTAGTTTAATTTTCCTCCGGCTAAGCATAGCAGAACTATTTATAACGAGACAGGAGCAAAACAATCGATGTACAAACTTCCCTTGGGGGGAGCAGTAAGTTGTTAAGCAAACTTAATTAAGTGCTACAATTACTGCATTTGTCTTACAAGGCCCGTAGAGGAGTAATTGTCGTCAATTGGGTTTGGAAAATTTCAATTGGTGCTAAATCGATATTGAGTCATCCCCAAGGTGGTACTGTGGCAGTTGGTTGCATTCATGGAGACATCCGTGGGGGTGTTTTTTTATTCTTCTTAAGCATAAGAAATTGCCACTTTCGCAGGAGTTTCCTGGGCGGAGAAGGCGTACGGAAACACGTGCTTCATCAAGAAGGAGACTTATGTAAACCCAGGAGTATCGTATATATGTCTTATAGTGACCAGAAAATTTGTTGGATTTTCTTTACAATGAAACCAGGAAAAATAATATTTTAAGTTAGAAGTGTACACAATTTTTTTGTTAATAATTTCAAAAAAGTCTCCAAGTACTTACCCCGTCCTTGCTTCCAGAGTCGCCTTTCTGCCCTTTCTGTCCCTGGTCGCCTTTAGGTCCAGGTATACCGGGTCGTCCCTGAAATGTTTATAAGCGCTCAGTTTCGGTCTTCGCTTGGGGCGATCTATCTTTATTTTCCCAAATGACTTTCGGAAAAAGCAGATGGATGTTTTCAAATGAATTTTGCATATTCTTGTTTCGAGTGTCTTCTAGTGTGCAATTGGCGTGTTAAGTGGGTGGATGTGTTTCGTGTGTTACATGCTGAGGGTAGGTACACGTGTGCATGTATATTAATATGCTACAAGCTTATATATGTGGATATTGCACATTAGAACTTTCTGAGGAGTGTGGGAATGGGTAACAATTTAGGTCAGAAAATAAACTCATTTTTTTACCTTGTTATTCTGGCGGCGATGAAAATTTTCATCGAAAAGCGAAGAATGCACAACAAAGAGAGAATGAATATAATTATTGTTAGATGTTTTACTGTAGAATCTCGTTATTTGAAATTATAAGTAGTTTGTTAATAAAAGCAAGTATACTCACTGGATATCCCGGAAGCCCGATGTCGCCACCCATGCCTGACTTTCCTGGTGGTCCCATTGGCCCAGGCGGGCCTGGTTTTCCTCTTCTTCCTCTCATACCTTTATCGCCTTTATCACCCTATTAAAAATTAACAAAATTTCAGTATATTTCTTGCAGAACTGGGGATTATACTAAATATGAGCGGAAACAAGCACAGCAGTAAATTAACATAAAGCATTAAAAGCTTCTGGTAAAGGAAACCATTAATACCAGTATAATGTCTGGCATGTTTACTTTGTTCAAAATATTTGGAAAGGATAAATAATGATATGTGACTACAGATGAGGAAGCCTTATATATTTGGGTTCAATTGAAGTAAATGTAGTGGTGGCCAGTCTTAGATTTATAATAGCATCTAATTAAGACTCAAGTTGAATGTAAAAAATTTCTTATTTCAATTTATACATTTATTTTAAAATGTACGATTAATTGATTTCTTACTCAGATATATCTAGAAAAATTGGTATACATTAGCAGGTGTTGCAAAGTCTCACAGGATGAATTATGAAATGCTCCACAGTAATTCGAAATTTTCGAAATTTCATAATGGCAAACTAAAGGGGGAGAGGGTTATGAGAACTATACCCCTCCTCCACGCGCCTTCGCGCATGATCGAATCAAGAAAATGGGGAAAGAAATTAATGTTAGCATAAAATTGAAAAACTTTAAAAATATGTCTGAGCGTGTGTGTATAGCGGACACATTCATACATATGTATATGCGGAATTTTACTTTTATTAAAAATGCCACTTGGGTTTGCAGGATTTCAAAAATACTTTATTCAATTAAAGGTTAAACAAAAATTACTTTTTAGCCTCGTATCTAGGGCAGCTTTTTATTCATCTCATTTAGAAAAAGGGTTTAGGCTGTTAGGTATCGTCTAACGTTTCGATCTTAGGGATCGTCTCGTCTTTGGTACACTGGTCATCCCGTCTAACATCTTTACCTTAGCGATCTTCTCATCTCAGGTAAATCTCTGATATGACTACTATCTAGAGGTTGACGTCGTCTTAAAAGCGATAGTGAGCTTAGCGAGGAGTTTTAGATAACAAGAGGAGATTTGAGGGTGTTTTGTTTTCTTTATTGTTCTACTTGCCGTTTGTCATGCTGATAACCACTCAGTACCTTCTTCGTGAACATCTTGATCATTATCGTTCCAAGCACTTCCTATGCAAAGTTAATGCAGTTAAATAGTTTAGTCGTTTTTGCTTGGAATTTTTATCTGGTTCGTTTTTGCCAGGAGTCTCAGTGGTTCGTTTTTATGCGGAACATTTTTAGGGCACTTTTGCTAATTTCTCCCCCTTCTTATTACATTATATTCGATTTTCTCCTGTACGTTGAGTATATTCTCCTTGGCCCCTTTCCTAACAACGTTTCGTTCCTCTTCGAAAATCTCGAGGTTTCCTTAAGACACTGCGTCCGGTAGGCTTCAGTCTCCGTAATTTCTCATCTGTTCGTTTAATTGCGCTTTGCTAGCTGGATATCAAGAATCTTTGGACCCTGTCGTTATGGTTATACCATTCATCTGGATTGTGAATGGAAAACTTCGTCAGTACAGCTTTTATCACCCTTATTCTCTCCACTTGCCCGTTTCTTCTTGGAACCCTGTTGTCACTAAGGTGTGGTGAATGTGCTCGGTGTTACAGTTGTCCTTAAAAGTTTTTGACGTGAAGGCAGTACCACTATCTGAAATAATCTATCCGGGGCTTCCGAAAATTGATTTCTGATTTTCCAAATTCTAGATGGCTTCTGTAACTTGACTGATTCAAGCAAATTTCGTAAATCAGTAAATTACGGTGAAGACATACCGATAATTCTTCTTCGTTGCTGTTATGTGATAGGTGACTACAGGCAAATCCTCTTGGGGATAGAAGTGTAAGAATCCGCCTTGCTTTCCATGTCTCCGTTCGGCTCGGATGCAGCGAATGCAATTCCTGCGGCTTGTCTCTATCGCTTCCATAAGTTTTGGTATCGCATTCAGGATTTCCTACATTTAACGATGCGAAAAATAACCTTGGTTGCGAACGCTTCTCACAAGCTCTCCCTGCACCCCCTTCGGTACACAAAAAAACTTATTTCCTTTCCCATCGAATTGGCACAGGATCTCTCTCACTCCAAATAGTTCGCGAAAGATCCCTTCTGCAAAAGTTGTGAAATAATACTAAGTCTTTGGTCTTTTGCTGAGCAGCCTTTATTCTCATAACTATATCACATTCTAACATCATGACGATTGGTTCTCGACTAAATGCGATCAAATATTTCAATCTCAAACCATTCCTGTGCTCCAGTATATATGTAGTTGTCATCCTGCTGCAGTAACGCCCATCTGGAAATCCTTGGGGAAATGTCCTCCTTTTCCACTGTCATCTTAAATGCGGCATAATCTGTAATGATTTTGAAGGGTATCCCTAGAAGATATACGATCAATTTTTAGAGCTGAGGCGATGGTGGGGCTTATAGCTCGTAACTGCTATACTTGTGTTGGAGTCGTTCTGCGACTATAAAAGTAAACGAGGTGGGACTCAGCATCATTTGAATTTTTCTGCAGAAGAATAGCGCCGTATCCGATTTTAGTCGCGTCGCATGTAGCTCAGTTACTTAAGGTAGTTTTTTCACTCTCCTTGGCTCAAGAAACCTATTTATGACTGCAGTTTTTGCGGCCGACGACTTGGTCATTGCGAAGTTGTGGGATCGAGACTTCTCCAGGAAAATGGAGAATCTGTAACAGCGCTGTTAGCCTGGTGGTTAGGGTGATGGAGTATAACGCGCATGGTCTGCGGTTCAAGACCAGATCTCGCCAGTTGCTGCTTTTTCTCTGATTCCGACATACATATGGTAAGGAGGGAAAGGCCAATGTTTGAACAAGCGAGGGTTTTAATTTCACCAAAATCCAATTTCCATAAAATCCGTCTAGAGTCGGTTCCTTTTAGTAACGACGTGAACTTGAGAATTATTGAAATCAGGCAACGACAAGTCGAAAAATTTTGTTGAAATGACACGCGAGGGGTTAAAGGTCGTGAAAAACAATCTTTTGCAAATATGTATAGCAAAAACGGTTAATCCAATAAAAACAGATTTTATTGCGTTTTCTGAAGAGCGAGAGCTGCTACAAGTTGCCTAAGCAGAAATAACAAGAAGCAACTGAAAGATCTGTGTAGTTGACTAAAATTTTGGGAACTGCATTGGCGCAACATAAGTACATATATATATAAATTATAAATTACTATGAAATGATTTAACTTTTAATGTGTAAGCTATTATGTAATCAAAACTGAAGGGAAATTTATAATGAAAAGATTTACTGACCGGACGTTTTTTAGGGGAAAGTAAAAGCTTATTTAATTACCGATCTCTTGTGCATGTGTGGCTTTAAGAAAAAGTAAAACAAATAAATTGTACTAGAAAACTAAAATTACTAGAAAACTTATTAAATTCTATTAAAACTAATAAATTATTTAAATTCTCCTTGGGGCTATGCCATACTGCCTCTATACACTTGAGAACTAATTTGCGCAAGTTATTGCTGCAACTACTGCGCAAGTAGTCTTCATTACACTTGCGCAAAATTGCTTGCTGTAAGTTGTTTTCAGAATTGTTGGAGATTATTTGCCGAAACTTATTACAGCATTGTGTAGACACAACTTAAAACATGGGGAATTTTTTGGTGTGTTTTCAGATTAGAATAAGCACTGTAGAAATGGCGTGCCTACTGTTAAGATGTGCCGCTGCAGTCGTCATAACTACTTTTATGAAGCACTTTGTTCTTTATGCTGTCTTTAAATGTAGCACATTTTGTATCCCATATAGTTCCGGAAAATTCTGCAAATGAGTGAAAAGCGGAGATAGCTAGGAAATTTTTTACCACCTCTGTTTTTGAGGTTGCTGAATCGAATTGACATTTCGTTTTACCCGCAGAGGGTAAGAACCATACGTAACGCCTTCCAATATAACTATAACAATATATTTATGTGGGATCGAGGCGTTTCCATGAGAAGAACTTTGGAACGGAGAATTAGCAACAGCGCTGGTAGCTCAGCAGTTAGGGTGATGAGGTATCATCAGTTCAAGACCAGACATCGCCAGTTGCTGTTTTCTCTTCTTTTCTTCCTACTTTTATTAGAAGTGAATTGAATCTTTTTTTTGTCGAGTAAGTTTACAAGTTGGAAAGTAGGAGCGTTACGAGAACTGGAACGCTCATAACAACATTGGGTCTTTCTTAGACTTTGCTTCTACCGCCGCTTAATTCCTTCCCTGACAAAGCTGTGCTTTAGCATTATAGGGCATCAACTGAGCTTTTAAAAAAAATTAGGTAAGAAGAGATGTGCCTAATTTTAGTTGCGGTGATTACTTCAAACACCCAGACATGAGAACTGATGGAATTATCATCTATTATAATTCTATCGATAGAAGACCTTGCTACTTACATGGATTTTCCGTCAAATCAAATGAACGCCATTATGTGAAGACAACAACGATTCTTGTTGTGGCTGTGTATATAACACCAGATAAAAAAAATTTTCAAATCATTACGAGAACGACATTTCATTCAAGGTTAATAATTGCGAATGCCGCTTAAGGCGCCATACAGAAATATTCTCGTGAGTTTGATCATTATTTTGTCACCAAGAGCCTTTATTGTCTTTTAAATAGATTGGTTTTACAGTACGCTTCCTCAATCTGGTCACCATTTTATTCGGTTCATATTAATCTCTTCTAAAGTGATAAAACGTAGGTTCTACATTTGTGCTTCGTAGCCTTACATGGAACAATCCTGTTATATTGCTTCCCTACAGGGATAGACTAGACGTCTTTAGGTAAACCTATTTATGCAGCAAACATGGAAAACACAATGTGACTGACTCTAGCTGACTCCGTAACTAAAGCATGCAGCACACCAACCTCATTCCGGAGGTAAACCACAAGAAAAGCAAAAATCCTGTGACAGTTTTGAGTAACATTATCAACCCATTAATTTTTTACTTTGTAAATTTATTATCTATAAATAACGATATGATTCAAGTAATAAATCAGCTGAACATCAGCCTAATTCGTATTCACTAATTCATAATTTACAAATCCTGCCGGTTGCTTCTACTACTAATCTCTAATTAGAAATTCAGTTTTCTTCACAATGTGGGGATCTGAGTCACTTTTTTTTCTCAGCCGGACTAAATATATATACAGAGTGTTCGGAAAATGTTTAGGAAACGCTATACCAATGGAATCTTTGAAGTGTCCTGATCAACATTTTGTTCCATCCCCCCCCCCTCCCTACCCAACAAAATCACGTTTGAAAATTTTGGTGCCTCCAAGTCTAGGTTTATTTCTGATTTGGTCGCAAGCTCTACAGATTTTTTGCCAAAATTGCTCTACTGATCTTATTTCTGCACCATAGACAAGGTCTTTTAAATGACCCCTTAGATAAAAGTCGAATGGATTCAGATCAGGAGATTTTGCTGGCCAAACGCAGGGTCCGCCGCGACCAACCCATCTCTTTCCATAAGCTTCATTCAGGTACTGTCGCACCTGAACCGAGAAATGGGCAGGAGCGCAATCGTGCATAAACCAGATATTTTTTCTTAAGGCTAGTGGAATATGCTCGTCTAATTCGTCTTCAAGGGGGCCACGTAAGAACTCCAAATAAGTATTCCCATTAATAACGGGTAACTGAACTGGTCCCAATATTCGACACCAAATATTTATTTTGAAGGAATATTGGTGATTATTTGGTTGGATTGCCCTAGGAGTTTCATCCGCCCATAAATGGAGATTATGGAAGTTGACAACCCCATCTTTTGTAAATGTTGCCTAGTCAGTGAAAAGAATTTTTAAGATAAATTCTCTGCCACTTTCTTGGCGAAGAGGTTTCTACTTGCATAATCTCTTTACTCAAGGCCCTGCACGGGTTGGAAATGGTATGGGTGATACTAGTGCCCTCGCAAAACATTATGAACTATGCTGCTTAATACACCAATCCTAACGGCAATACTTCTTATGCGTATGTGGGGATTGTCAGCAACTACACGGTCTTCTTCCGCAGGTATTTGCTGCCTGCCTCTGTCGAATAGGAACGGGCACGAAAAGTCCGAGGCCCAGCCTCAAATGTTGAGCCATCTGGAACACGTCTGCCGGGGTATCTTTTTCGATACAATTGTCGGGCTAAAGAAGTACTCTTTGCAGTGTCACCATAAATTAGCAGCATATCCACATCCAAAATCCAAAATCGAAAACCAAATCCGTAATCCAATTGTCGTTACCCTAAATCTCAAAAACCAGAAAATTTAAAAACCAAAACCAATAAAAACCCAAAAACAACAATCGAAATCGAAATACAAATCTTTAACAAATTCAAGCACAAGTCGTAACAAATAAATAAAGCAAACGAAAGAACAGATTAATACGAGCTCGTAGCTCAGATATTAGTACCCTCAATGCCCTTAAATAAGAGAATGACCACAAAATTTCTGTGAGCACGTTTTAAGGCACTCTGATATTCTCGAGCATCATAAAAATGATAATAACTTTTGAATGGCTGCAGATATCGAGTTCATCCTAATTTTGCTCAGGACACTTCGAAGAATCCATTGGTATAGCGTTTCCTACACATTTTCCGAACACCCTAACTACATATAATTTAAGACAACAAATGCTAAGTCTTCAGTTTAAAAAATATATAATTGAATTTAGACCCGGATCTTTTACGCAAACATCGAAATTCGATATATTGTCGTGAACGTCGAAATTCGATGTTTTTTCATGATCATCTATTGTGCGAGTATGAATGTAGAATTACTTCAACATCGATGTGAAAACATCGCTGTTTAGTCCTCAACATCGATGTTTTGTGAACATCGAAGAACATCGATCATCCCTACTGTGAGCTTGACGTCATTTATGTTGAAGAGGATGATGGCTTATCACAACCAAGGACAACGCTCTAGGGATAAGCATTAAGTAAAGAGTTACTCCTGGGTCAGGTTTTTACACTCTCATCCGTCCTATACAGAAACTACAGAAAAAAAATCTAAAATTCGACTCTGAACAAGGTATACCCAAAAAACCCGCACTTCTATGGGAAACCCGAAGGATCTCCTCGTCTTCACTCCCCTCGAAGACGGAGCGGAAAGGTAGTTTCGTAGCTAATCGCGATTACTCCTATATAAATATTCCGGTATTAAAAACTCGGCAAACAATTTGTTTTTAATCAAATTTTTAATTTCAATTAAATTAAAAATTTCATTTCCAACTTATTTCGAACGCCGCAACAACCTTGCACAAATGCCCGTTTCCTTGGCTACAATTACGATAAAAAATGTTCTCCAAACAATTGTAATATGTCCAGCATTTTGCGCAATAAATTTTTTGCACCGTGTACATACACTAGCAAATCCTGTTTTTGAAATCAACTTGTGCAATTTTGTTTTCAAGTTTAGAGGGTCCTAAGGCAATATTGAGTAAATAATTTGACTTAAGTATTTAAAAATGTAGAAAACTAAAATAAAATGTATAGAAAAAAAATCACCCAAACAATGCAATTTGTTCTTTGTTTTTTAAATCATGCAATATAATTGTAACAAATATTGTTCCAAATATTGTAAAAACTCACCTTAGTTCCATTAAGTATTCCACCATCCGAGAAAATTGTTTGGCCAGGGGGTCCTTCTAATCCTCGATCTCCTTTTGGTCCAGGTAAACCTCTTACTCCTTTTTCACCTCTTTCTCCTTTTTCTCCTGGCAAGCCAGTTAAACCAGTTCTACCAATTGGCCCCAAATCACCATTAAGACCAGGTTCTCCATCAAAACCGGCTGGTCCACGTGGACCAGGCGGGCCTGGTGGACCAGGTTGACATTGACATTCTGTTACGTTCTTAGAGTCAGAGTATATAATATTTCCTGGAGGTCCAGGTGGTCCCATTGGTCCCATTTCTCCAGGTAATCCTCTATCTCCTTTTATTCCAGATGCACCTGGTGCCCCTGCTAGACCAGGTAATCCGGGCTGACCTGGCTCTCCTTTTATTCCTGCTGAACCATGAGGTCCAGGATGTCCCTGAAAATATTCAACAGGAAATGATTAATTATCCTACAATTTTCATGCTTGAAGGAAACAACAATCGTTTTAAAAATTCATTTTAAAATTTCTTTTGCTGGATGAAACAATTTTCACGACAAGAGTATACCTAGCTACAAACAAAGGCTTGTGCAGCCTTGAAATGTCTGTAGTTCCTATTCCCTTAACATAATTCATTTTGGAGAATCCACTTGACAACAGAAATTTGTCGGCTTCCTGATGTTAGTTTTCCACTTACAAACTCAACAGTATTATGTTCCTGTAATGAATTTTTAATGTATTTCCTCTCAGGAGCAAAGGATGCTAGATAGTTTAATTTGATTTTTTTCGTCAGACAATTTCATAAAGTGCTCCTGCTTCTAAATAGAGTCAAACAGCGTTACGTGCGGGAGGGACTGAGGAAAAAAAAACTGCGATAAATTTGACTTTGCTGAAAATAATTCAATTAAAAGTGTCTCATGAACTACTTCGACGAAAGCTTTTAAAGTTGTTTAGGAAATCCGTGCCCAAAATGGAAGCTTTCGAAAATGATTAATGTTTACTCTGAGTAACAAGCTTCAAGTTCTTACTTTATTGCTACTTGTTTCTTTATTACACTTCCTAAAGAAAACACGTGTAGCGAAAGTTCATGAATGAAATTAATACTTCTAAAATACATAGCACCTATGCAAACACCTAAATTTCATTACAATGCAAACAAGAAGTTTTTCCAAAATTGTTTGCAAAGTATTCATACTGAATTTAATGAAACTATGAATTAAAACTTCAGTCGAACTTGCAACATAATTAACAAACAGTAAAAATAATTTATAATTTTATATGATCAAACATACCCGTAACTTTGTACGTCAAATTATAAGAAGGCAGAGTAAACCTCTACCTCTCTTAAATAGTATCTGGACAAAGCCCGCACAGTTGGGGACAATATAATACTTGGAGGTATTTGATTGCAAAGTGACACCTTTCATACGTTTCATAAGGCTGCCAACCGTTCCATATTCTGCGGGACAATGACGCATTCAAATATTGTTAGAATGATACGTAGCAGTCGTGGATAAATATTTTACTAATTCCTCCAATAAAATGTTGGGTAATCTTTAACTAACAAAGTGATCTTTTGAAAACTGTCAAGGAACACATGACTACAGGCATGTATATAGATTAGTTTCGGGGAGGATCCGAGAGTCTCCGTTCCTCAGTATGTAGGTAAATATTAGATAAGTACCAGTACAGTAATGTGTTGATAATATCATATAAACATTTACATATAGGTCTGATCTATGTTTTTTTTTATTTCCATAAGACTGATAGTTATCCCTATCATCTATGCCCCAGTAAATGTAAAGAGCGGCCAAATAGCTCAGCATCTTGTTCTTAATTTTATTTCCAAGAAGTCTTTATCCTTTTCATTATTAGTGGCGGCCCTCTTTATAGCTGCGTTGTTTTGAGAAAATGGATATTGTTAATTTAAAAGTAAAAACAACAAAAAATTCAAGGAAGGCCTAAGAAGCCAAAAAAAATGGGAAGGGTTTCAGTTTCCTAACACGTAATGCAAGAATCCCTGGGAAAAACAGAACAACGAAAATCTACATTTCAGACGGATCTAGACATTAAAGAGTAATACAAAAAAAAAAGCGAGAGTAATACAAAAAAAAAAGCGAAAAAAGAAAGTCAAAAAGTCAGCAAGAATAGAAAAACTGAAGTTCTACTGAAACATAATAGAAAAGCACTCTATAATTTAATAGAATTCTAGTGCTCGTAGTTCTCTCCAGAATAGAACGTAAGATGGACAGGCCAAATTTGGAAGACAACCTTCGAATGTGAAAATGGAACTCGACCTTGCACATCAGTTTTATTACGAGATCTAGAACGAAACAAATTAGATGCTGCTTGAAACTTCCTTTTCCGGGCAGCAACAAATAGGATATTCCGTGGCCTCTGAGGAAACAAAGTGTGAATGCCGCAGACCGCTCTAAACCGGAAAGATTTGTGTCGCTTGAGGGGATAAGATGGTCTATTAGGTTGTTTTTGCCGTTCAAGGCAGCAGAATTATATGATATATTCCCAGCTTTACTTCAGTGGGGCAGTGAGATTGTAACACCAATACTCAGAGCCAAACACATAGCCCGTTCAGCAATAGAGAACATCCCGGTTTCGTGGAGAGAGGATAAGTCATATTTCTACCAAAACCGGGAAGAAAAAACTATACAGAGGCGAAGTCCTTTAGACCCATGAGCCTGACGTCCTTTCTATCGAAACAATGAAGAGGATTGTGGCTTACAACATCGAAGAGACGGTGCTTGTAAGATACCGACTAAGTCACCCATACATTCCTGGTAGATTTACAGAAACGGGACTCCATCAAGTGGTGAGATTAACAGAAGAGGATCTTAAAAGCAAAGGCAAAGCAATGGCCATCATAAGGTTCATTGAAGGAGCTTTTGATAACATAGACTTCGGAAGACTAAAGGATGCTCATATTGGACCTTGAACTAATCCTACCAGGAGGAGATGGATTAGTAATATGTCAAAGGCGAGAGCAGTGAATATCCACAGAGGAGAATCGAAATTGCGTAGGAAGGTAGGCAGAACATGCCCACAGGGAGGAATATTATCTCCCATTCTATGGAACATAACTGTCAACTCATTACTACGCCAACTTGAGAAAGAGGGCATACACAACATAGGTTATGCCGATGACATTGTAATAATTACATAAGGAGAGGTCATAGGGTGGTTTTGCAATGGTGCGTGAAACAGGTGCTAATTTAGATTATAGACCCGTGGAACTCTTTTGAGAAGAACTTACAGTCTCGAGCTCATTCAAGTGCCTGGGGTATTCCCAGATTCAAGACTTACCCGGAAAATACATGTAGGGGAAAAAATCGAAAGAGCTACATCAATGTGGCAGGGTGTGTGTTCGAAGGTGGGGTATCTCGCCTAGGGCCGCATACTGAATCTATACTATGATGGCGAGACCCATTATTTCATATGCCTTGATGGTCTGGTGGGCAAGTGCTTCAAAATCTATCGTAAAAAGGCATGTGCCTGTCGACGGTATAAGTAAAGTAAGGATAATTAAGAGATACCATGAAACGCTTATAAGGGATGGGTTTCTGACTGAAAACAGTCTTACTGATGTTACAATTTTATCAGATGGATCCAATATTGATGGAAGAGAAGGAGCAGAAATCTTCAGCGCGGACGGGAATTCGAACACCCATCTAAGTCTATGTTCGTATACCCCAGGCGTAGATACTGGTTTTTGGATTACCTGCTAGAAAGACGGCTGAGGGGTAAGAAGATAGTGGTGGCACTCCATAATTAAGTGATAATCAGATGTAAAAGCAACACAGAGTTCCGGAGTGTCTCCGTAAAGTCATCGCGTTTGCCTCATTGAATGAGATGGCATTGAAACACATGGAAATTTCAGGTGTAATCTAAAGAAGACGAACCTTTTTGCTGATGAGACCTGTGGGCTCTGTCTGGGTGGGCAAGAGGTAGCGGTGAACATGGTGTGCCAGTGTCCTGCCTTAGCAAGCAGGAGGAGACTAATGGTTTCACACTGGATAGCGGCCGAAATGACAGGAGAGGTGTTTAATAAAAAAAAATGCTTGCATAACAGTGAGGGAGGAAAACTTGAAATAGTCCGGGTATTTTTCGCTGTTGTTTTTAGTGAATAAAAATCGCACACTACTAGATTCGAGCCTCCTGGTGTCTCTGGAACATCTTCACCTATGACACCAAAAATAAAAATTTTAAAATTAAACCTTTGCAGCTTCCTCAGCATTTTAGAAATAATAAATGTAATGGGCAACTTTATTGGCATAACACGGCGCACGTACTGTGTTACCCGCAATGAAGAATATTTTTTAATTAAGCCCAAAAGCAAAAAGAAAAGTCAATTTTAGTACATTTTGTAAAAAAGTTTTATATTTTATGAAAGTTTTTGTTTCAACCATAACTAAAAGTTTAAAAAATATTTGCTTTATTTTATTTTGCTCTCAGATCCATAGTCTTATAGAACATCTTGTAACACTTCGCCGCCAAAATCCACCTAAAAATCAGGTCTCTAGACCAGAAAGCCCCTTTAAACTACGTCAAAGATCCGCCAATTTTGAAGCCATATCTAAATTACTTCTTACAACCTGTTTTCAGAGTTGTTCAGTTAGGTAGACCGCTTTCCTTTAACAACTCACAACAACATTTAAAGCACAAAAACTCTAACAGAAAAGATCAGCGCAAGTAGGTAGTCTGGCAAACAACACCAGTTTATTAGCTAGTGCTGTTAAAACTGCGATAGCGTACTCTACATGAGCCAATAGAGCACACCTATTAAGAATTTAAAGAGCATTATTTAGATTTAGAGTAATTAACTCTTGTACCTTCATAAGCTCCAATATATATAAAAATAAAAAAATTTATTAAAAGGAATTCTTATATACTGATACGGACCAATATTTGATTTATACATTTTAAAATATAACCTATACAAGAACCATCTTTAATTTTATCATAAAAGAAAATTCTCTCACAATAAATGAAATAAAAGTCAAATAAATATCTTCCGAAGGCGACCCTATAGCAAGGGTCTAATTTTGTTCTATTATCCTGTAACTCTATTTTAATGCATAACAAATTAAGTGTAAAATTGAACAAAAAATCAAAAGTCATAAACTTACCCTTTCGCCTTTAGCACCTGTCATCCCGGGATCTCCTCTCTCACCTTTGGGTCCAGGTTGTCCTCTTTCACCCGGATGGCCTAGCTCGCCCTTATCGCCAGCTTCTCCTTTGGGTCCTGGCGCACTACCTCGAAGACCCGTCATGGTATTGAGCATGAGGGATTCCTGTATTATTGAGATAAAAGAGAAGAAAGAAAAAAAATTGTCAGTAACCTGAAATACTCATTGATACATTGTTTATAACGAGAAGGATAAAACAAAATCTCTTCACAAAATTTAAATATGGCGACTTGAGATTTTCTTTTTTAAACAACACTTCATTGTTCCGGTTCATTTGTTACCCATGGAGGTTATCACAAAAGCCGCCCCGCATTTTCCGGAACGATTTGGCTCTTTCGTTTGGACATTATGCCTGCGAACCATTTTACCATTACTGCCCATAACAAGTGGGAAAATTTGCCCGAGTCATTGAGGCGGCTTTTGTGATAAACCGACGGCCTTAGCCCCTGTAAGCGGTTACCACTTGTACCTTGAACGTCCTGGACGGATTCCAATTGATCTGTTCGAGCGAGATAGCGTGAAATTATATGTGACAGCATAAAATGTTCATTAACACAAAAGAAAAAGTTTTCATTAAATTGTCTCAGCTACTCTGAAAGGCAAAGTCAAAGCGAAATAGGTGGACTTAATCGCATTCGCCATCTGCAATGAAACAGACAGCCTTGCAGTTGGAAATGCTGTACGGTGCCAATAGGAATAATTTGAACGACAGGAAAAGGATAAGGTTGGCGATAGTTGAAAGGGTTAGGCTTGGTTCGGTAGACCACACTTAGCGCCCAAATTCGTGAATGACTGTCATGGAAAACCTCTACAAATTGCTTTAGAAATCTCTGCCTGCCTTCAATTTTAATAAAACACTGCCGGGTCATTACGCCGTGGCTTTCGAGCGGATGCACCAAAAGTGAGCAGATGGGTGAGTGTGCAGGAGCATGACCGTGTTCTATGATTAAGCACCAAAATGACTTCCGCAAGGTTAAAAGCAATTATGTGCAGACTGTGCAATTTTATGCAAATGTAAGCCTGCCTTAGGCAGGGCCGGCACAAGAAAAAATTCGTGTAAGTGAAACCCCAGCCTTTTGTTAAATTCGGCCTTCCAGGCCTTTTAGGAAATTACTATAGTCGGCGAATGGTTTATGGGGTTACACCGCAGTCAATTTTCCCGAATCAGATATAAAAAAGGTCTCGGACAGGTAAAGGTATGCCACGAGCTAATTTCGCACATACAATTTTACGGCTATGCTCATTTTAGTAGAGGGTTTCCTACTATTGTGATTTTTCTCATTTTCTCATTTTCTTATCTAACTTATCTTTTTATTACATTGGAAACCAAATTTTTGAAATTGTCTCGAAAAGATATGATCTTAAATGTAAAATTGGTCATGTTCTAGTTACCTGTACACTTTTTATGTTTCTTTTCTCTAGAAACGTGAATATTTTAGTGGACTACAAAATAAGCTGTTGTCTGTATGTTTTTGTCTCGAACATCCAGATATTATGCTAGGTAAATAAGTTTATATAAACACTTAGTTTTTTTTTATAAAATGGATAGTTACAGAGTATCGCAGAAATTTAAAACGTGCTATATCTAGCTATAATTTGAAATATGCTAGTATTGAGAGCAAAAAGATTTATTCCCCAATTTAAGTTACATGAAAATTTAGCTATTACATCTTACGAATTTAAAACGTTCTGGGTTTGAATTCTGCCGGCGGCAAACCTTGAGAATTTTCTGCTGAAAGTAAAAAACGCTAAACGGATTCGGAATTTTCTTGAAAAACCGGGTGGATACTATATAGTATCGGGTAAAAGTATTTCTTCGCTGCATGCCTCACAAGGGTTTACTAGAATTAGACATATATACATTACATGTAGATGTAATATAGATAACGCTACAAAATTCTCCCACTTAATATTGCAATGATGTTAAAATACGGATGGAATAAGTTTTATTATTAATTGTCTAGTCGGGAAAACTAGCATTCTACTACGAATAGAAGGCTTCTACAGAAGTATTATTAAAACAAGTCTTCGGCGTCTACTGGTTATAGTTCAGTAGTCGAGTGGTTAGAGATTGATTTGCTGACAAGCCCTATTGCATATTTGTCTCTTCACATTCATTTATTAATATTTAAGTATTTGTGACGCTTGCAAACAGATAACAAGGCTGGTTCAATAATTAGTGGAGTAATTATTATCGCACACATTAAATATCGATTTTCGCACAATTTAATTAAACTACTCCGCCCCGGAGCTATTTAGTTCAAACAACACAACGACCAGTGCTTCCTATAGAATTTGTTGTACCTCAATTACACAAAAGTAGTATAGTATAATCTGCAACAGCACGGAAAATTTCCTAGCAATTCGTTGAAAAACAAATCAATAAAATAATATAAAGAAAATATTCAGCAATATATTCTCAGAATGTAATGTAGTACAATTTGTCGGTGGAGTAAGATATAACGTATCGGCCCTCCATCCTGAAAGTCATAGGTTCAAACCCTATCAACGGCGACAGATAGTTTTTTACTGGTGAGAACAGACTGCAATAACAACGCCATTGGGAGTTACAGAGTAATTTTCATAGCGAGTTATTGTGAGTTTTCTATTATATAGAGCTCTTTTAAATGTTAAATTTCAAATGCCTCTCATTCATTAAATAATCCCATTAATGATTTTTTTAAATGAAATTCTTTTATAGTTTTAAGTTTCTTTGAATGTACACAATTGCATTAATGCAAGAAGACCTACGAACTCCATTTACCCTGTAGATTTATTCATTTTAACAAAACTGTATAGAAGCTATGTAAGTTCCCGGTTGAAAGAAATAATTATATTTAGCAAATAAACGTCCCAAATCACAAATCTAAATTCAGTGAGAAATATAAAATAAAAATAATCAAAAAGAGTGGTGGGTCATACTTTTTCATACTTTTTGATTCGTGCTCGAACTTAGATCCCCACTCTGCCAAAAAGACGAAAGTCGTGCGGACAATTTGACAGTAGTTATCAATCTTACTGTTCTAAAGTTGTTGCCGGCTCGGTGCGCGTTTTGAGTATAAGGGTCTAAGACACTATCCGTACTCAGCAGTGATGGGCCTTATTTCAACAAATTTTCAATTAAATAACAATTTTTTAAATAATCAAATAATATTAAAGTAAATTTTTATTTAATTTAAAATTTATTGAATTTCAAAGAATTATTTGTTACTCATTTGTTTATTCTTTGATAATCAAATAATTCGATATTGGTAGAATTACTCATAAATAATTATGTTTTATTCGATCATGCGTTAATTGATAATCAAATAGTTAATCGTAATTTGATTAATTAATCGATCCATCAATCAGTTTGATTAAATAAATCAAATAACTTTATGTTTAAATTTCCAATCATTATTTGTTTTTCAATATTGTTGTGGTGTCTCTTTATGGAATAATTATTTGTTTTGTAGTTCACTGGGTCTTCACAACCTTATGTGTAAGGTTGTGAAGATGCAGTGAAAATGAAAACATTATTCCATAAAGAGGCATCACCTAACAAATAATTATTTAATTCATCAAATTAATTATCAAATAATGAAATAAGTGTGTTGAATGCTAAATACGGAATGACGAAAGTGAGGAATTGATTGATAAAGTAATTACTTATTTAAATTAGTTATCCTCATTACAATATGCTAAACTGGGAACTTTATTTTTTGCTTGATTCTTTAACTATTATAAAAGGTTTATCGCACATGCACTCTTTTGGAATCGACTTGCTCAAGACTCAAGCTTTTTTTTGTATGAACCTAACAAAACAAATTCAATTAGGATTATCCTCGTCTTCAGTGTTTTTTCTTTCTAAAATACCTTAATATGAAATATTTGTCTACACTAAGATTTATTATTTTATAATCAAACAAATAATTATTTGGTTATTAAATAACAAGTATAATTATTTGATCATCAAATAATAAGTAATTATTTTAAACTCAAATAAGGCGCTACAAATAATTATATGCAAATAATTCTACAAATAACAAATTAATTTTGTAATGAAATAAATTTCGATTCAATATATCTGATTTTTTTATATTTTGTCAATCAACCCGTAACCGTGTGTCGAGCGAACTGGTATGCATGTTTCGCTGATCAGTTTAACGGATTTAGATTTCTACTAGTCTCTAGGGTAATATGCTTGTATCCTCTTGAGAGCTCAATACGCATGCCAGTCAAAAACAGCTTTTCATAGTGCGTTCACGTTACCTTATCGTAAACTTTTAGACTACTAAATAATTTGTAAACGCACACTGCAAAGATGAAGTTTTTGTCATTCGTCGTCCAGTGAAGTCACTTTTATAGAAAACAGACATTAACATCTCGCTTTTTAGATTACCGCGGAAAGCCTCTCGCGAATGACCAAATCTTTGTATAATTTCTAATGGGGAGAAAAATATAGGCTTGATTGCATTTGACTAGTATACTTCTTCAACCAAAATATGATGATTCAGCGATTCCATAAAATGAAATGAAGCAAAGATGAAATACCGAGTAGGATTTTACCCGTTGGCATGGTCTTTACATCCAACCCAATATTACGAAGGTCGGAATTATGGGGCTTTGAAGAATTCACATATGGGATCTGATATCTGGTAGAGACAGCTGTGCGGACGAACCGACGAAATAAATTCAATTCAAAAGAGAAGCAGTAGAAATTGTTATTACGACTTTCAATCCTTTTTACAAAAGAATACCAGCCTGAATAACACAAAATTATACGACAAGACCAAGTGCAGAGTCACAGGTAAGAACATTAAGCATCTTTTTCGACAAATTACAATTGAACTAATATAAGTATTTACTATGGGGTTGTAGAATTACATTGAATTTAATTTGGGAAAGTTAGTATAAATTTCAAAAAGGAAGATGTAGCAATATCGAAAATGTCTATAGGTTTAGTGGTGTTTGTGAGCTGCAAAAGAAGTATTGTGTGCTAATAAAAAACTTAGTGCTTAAATTACGCTTATATACAAATGTAGGACCCAGGCGGCGCGTGGTCTAAGTGGCGCTGGCGAAATATATTTTTAGCAGCACCCCTATAAGCCAACCTGCTAAACTGTACGCATCTTTCTTAGTTAAACTTCTTTTCATCTGACATATACAACATGAATGTTTCTCTATAGGTGGACATTTGCTAACGTCCAACCGATAATATCTGTAAAACGCCCATCTAACAACGATAGCCAGCATAGCCAGTAATGCGCTGGTTGCACAACAAAAGTTTTCTTTGAAGCCATCACTTTGAAAGGTATGCCGATGTACCTCAGGGGCCAGTTCTTTCACCATTATTATTAATACTTTTTACTAATGATCTAATGATCTAAAACTAAAAGTTGTAGCATCTTGACGTATTCCGTGAGCCTTGGTAATGTCGTAAAAACATCTAAAATAGTTTTTATTGTCACTACGATGATTATGCTGCATTCAGAATATCAAGAGCCACCAAGAATATAAATATGCCATGCAAATTCAATCAAGTCAAGTCTAAAGTCCTGATCAAGTATGATGTGCAATTAGCTGTTTTAGTTACATTTACAAATCACTATAACGGGAAAGGTACAAGAGAAGATTTGGATTATTTAACTTATGCATGGAACCTTTTGTCATATAGTTTGAAACACGATATACAAACAGGAAATCTGAATAACTCCGGACCAAAGAGGGATTTATGGAAATTGATTTTCTATCCGTTAAAGTGATTTCATGAAACGATGTAATATATTTTCTCGAGAACGTGCTTCAGAAGCTTTAAGAGGTTAACTAACTATGTATCTGCCTCAGATGCTCCGAGACCATGTTCCCTTCTAACATTGCAGGAATATATTTCCTCTTGAGTTATCATCATAACCGTTATGTTGCCAAAACTTAATAAAATTAATCATTTACCTCTTCGTTGGAGACTGCAAAATACACCTGGTGAATGTACGGACGTACAAAATGGTAAAGTATTTGCCTTAATATTTTTGACCCGACGTTATGTATAAGTAATGAAAGGAGAAACATACAAATTTATAAATATTTGCAATATTGTATTTTTGGTAGTTTAATTTAAAATTTAAATACTTTTCACTGGATTATGCATGACATCAGATCAAACTCTTTGTTTCTTATACCGGACATTTAGCTGAACTGATAATAATATATTTACTCAATTTCGTATATCTCTGTCTCCCATTAAAAATTCAACCGATTTGGGCAACGATTGAAAGTGGGCTTTTAATTCACGAAGGGGGATTCCGAACCACCATGATTCGACTACCGAAGGATTTGAACCTGAGACCACTGGTTCTTATATATATTACTTACAAGTAGAGTGTTCCAAAGGAGAGAAACTGCAGCATAATAAGAGCGCTGCCCAACCATATGTTGCGTTCGAGAAATGAGAAGAGGAACAATGATGCTCACATTGCAAGAAATACAAATGTTCATACAAATAGTAAGGTATTTTTGGTCTTTCTGATATCATCAGATTATGTTTAGACAGCAACAAGCTTATTTCGATACATGGCTTCAGGTGTTACCTCAGAACAGTGCTTCTGTTGGGGGGATAATGATCATGATGACTAAGACTGTGCATTAATCTAACGCATTCCTTGAAAATCACTATTATTTTACTAAGGCATTCTGCGTCGAGTTCAGAATATATTAATTTGCAATATGTGGAATGAGACACAAGCAAGGATCATACAAAGTTTATCTTAAGTCGGTAGATAATAGTCTAGCAGAAATCCAGAGCTGTATTAGACCTCCACAAACCTTTTTTAGAGTATAATTTACTGTACTGCAACAATCCATTTCCCAAATAGGACAGATGTACTTAGAAACGTAAAAGGTCCAATTTACGCTGTTTCTATATAATAAAAGCATTCGGAGATTTAAAGGGATTGAAAACAAGCAGGTAGTGAGAGGCCAACATCCAGGTGTTCGTTAAGTTCTCGTTTACTTTGTACTGCCACGCCTCAAATTTCTCATCTACAATGATATAGGAAATCATTAATAAATTGGAAAAAGAAAAAGAGTACTCAAGATTGAGCCCTGCGGCATGTCACTGACAATGCTGATTGCTGACCCTATTAGATGTGATGCCCCGCACTCTTATTTGCTGAAGCTGGCTAGTTAAGAAGTCAGTGGTCACTTTAGTGGAGAACTGGAGAAACTTAACATTTTACGTAATTTGAATAAAAGAGGACTGTAATTTGAAAAATCAAAGCTTTTGTAAATTCAAGCATGGTTAAAATGGCTAATTATTGTAACGTAGTTCAAGCCTGGTTCATTTTCTTCTTGAAATTTGAGCAAATCAAAAAGTTCAACCGAAAACGTGTTTGTAATGTCTTTCCTGTTTTAAATTGTGGTTCATTTGACTTGTTTGCTTCCCTTTTGTTCTCATTACTACCAAAAACAAAAATACTATAAATGTTGAAGGGGCAGACTTACTAAATTTTTGGTGGCATGCTTCTGATCAGATATTTCAAAAAACACGGTGTCAGTCTAAGATCCCTGACTGATTCATTACTTCTTTTTTTAGTCCTTTTATAAGTAAGCAAAAGTTTGTTAAATTTAAAGTAAATCTCCTCCTTAGTAAATAAAGAGTCCTTGTTGAGGTTTTTTATTCCAAAAGAGTCCTTTTTCCACATACCGCCTTGCTTGCGTTTACCACCTTTGAATTGTTCCTCAAATTCAAATCATCAATGTCAATTAAACATCCACTCAACATTAAAAAATTTTAATTTTAATAAATATTCTGCTAAGACTATTTTTATTTTCCTTACGTTTTGCATAACCGCAAACGGGATAAACCTAGGTCCTAGTTAGCATCCGACTTCTCAGCTAGAGGTAAAAACCACATTATTTTTTCCAACACTGAGAAGCCGTAAATGTTAGGTACGAGTTGAAAATGAAACCAGAGTGTTAAGAATTACTGGCAACAGTATTTTCAGAAATGACTGTGAGATTCCGTCTAAACTCATTGCACTGGATCTAATGGATGGCTCTGCTTTATCATATCTATGGAATAGACGCATCTTAAATACTTATAGCTCGCATTTCTAATTTCAGTATTGACTTTATTTCAAACTTACTTATATTGTGCATGAACACTCCCCAATTTTTAACATTTTCTTTCTGAAATCAGATATTGAATCTTAGTAGAAAATGAGGGAATTGAACCAAGTTTAATGACTTTTCCTACAACAAAAATAATTCATCAAATAACAAATAATTATTGTATTATCAAATAACGGATGGTGGAATAAAAATAATTATATGAAATTCGAATATTGATTTCGAAATAATAAAAAATTATTTTCAAATAATTCATCAAAGAAGGAATAAATATTTGATTTTGAAATAAGACTAGATCGATTTACAAATGCAGTAAAACCTCCCTATAGCGGACACTGTTCATTCCTAAAAAATGTCCGCTATTAAGAGGTGTCTGCTTTTCAAAGTGGAAGTTTGAGGCGAATTGATGCTTGGGATTGAAAAAAGTGCTTTTAAGAGGTGTCCGCTTCTCGGAGGTGTCCGTAAAGGGACATTGCTGCGAGCTACACAACAGCCCAGAGAAGGAGTGGATTATTTAGATTTCTTACTAAAAATCCACGGGGAGACCTGGTCTCGAACCCGGGACCCATCTCGTGGTGGTCGTGCCGCTCAACGAATTGATCCAACTAAGTAATTAATTTAATTTCCTAATTAAAGAATTCCGTATTTAAGTGACGTGATTGAAAAAATTACAGGATTCTCTTTACATACATTACAATCAGCTGCCACCAGAAAATTGCAATATTTCTATCCAAGTTAACAAAGTGAGTCTACGAATTCTTTGGTTTTATCTAAATTAGGCTTATCAGTAGTGAGTAAACGCTGATAAAAACTGATTCCTTTTCCGCACACGTTATCCCTCCACTGCAATAAATTTAATTTGGCTAACATATAACCTTTCACTGGGTTTGGGCAACAATAAACTCGGTAAAACAACCAATTTTATGTCTTATTCCCAGCATAGTTTAACGAAAACTTGAGAAATTTTAAGACAAAGTAGTTTAATTTTTGGTTTATTGAAAATTTTTTGAAACCTAATCCTTTCAAAATATACTAAAACGGTACCTAAAAGGTCTTATAATTTTTATCTCTTCTTATTCACTTATTATAAAAGGGTACGCCTTTCTGTCTGTCTGTTCGTTAGAGCGGTTATAACTCGAGAGCCGCTGATCCGATTTACATGTTATTTTTGTAGATGGATATGTACTCTGAGCAGATTTTAGTAAATATTTTGTTACCCTAGATAACGTACGGAATAATCAATTGATGTCACAGTGCATCAGGTTCGATATCTATCTTCCTTCGTTTTATAAATGCCTGAAAATTGGGCTTTTTATTTTGTGGATCCAAAATTAAAATTCAAGTTACATTCAAGATTTTAGGGCCGTTAATTTATTACGCTATATTTTATTTCATCTAAGGCTGAGGGGGCGAGCTTTTGGTGTATCGGTATGTAAATTTTCAAAATGTACTAGATTAATCATTATACCCGAATAGGATACTAGATCATTTCTTAAATAGTATTCCAAAAATGTATTTCTAGCTTTTAATATATTTTGTATTACAAACTAAGATTTTAATCTGCCCCGTACTCGCAGACGTAGAAAGAGAATTCGGTCATAATTATTTTTTAAACTATAAGTTGGAAAACTTATGAAACTTTTTCATATAAATTTTTTTCCAATCAACTTATAATACTTGCTTAAACACGAGATCAATATTTTGCAGAAATGCCACTGAAAAATCAAAAATTACATCAATTGTTAGGTAATCGGACGTAGATGAAAAAACATCTGGAAGTTCTAAATTGAATATCTATCGTAATCAAGTTATACCATAGAAAAACGGTACCAAACGCCCTAATTCGGTATAACTGGGTTCCGTGGCAAAATTAATTTTTGCATCTCCGGTAATTTTCCGCTAATTTCAATATTTCAATCAATATATCAACCCTTAATCAAAGTCGTTATTTTAAAGAGTTATATGTATGTAACGATCCCTTTCATAAAAATCGGAGCAGTAGAACCAAAGTTAAGTTATTTTTATATGAAAAAATATTGACCTGAAACTTTAAACGCGATTAACTCGGAATTATATTTTTGGAAAAGTATCGGCATGGCAACCACTATTTCTCAAATACCACCTTACTGATCGATCCAAACTTTTTAGACGTTGTTTGTTATTACAATAGCCAGTGCGCGAACGAAGGAGAAAAATAAATACTTTTTTGGACCCCATAATCGATTTATTCCGAAAAATCGTGGCCATTTATTTTACGCCGTCTAACTTGGTGCTGATCTACAAGTGCTACATCAGTTTTAGACTGGAATATAATTCTCATATTTTGGTAAGGGCTGACACTGTCCCCGTTCGACAAAATTCATGAGCGTCAAGTTCTTCCCTCCACTATAATTTGTACCTTTAAATTTTGCGAATCGTTCCTAAGCAGAAATAGGGATTCGCAACAGATCTTTGTTTTTCCCTCGCCCTATAAAGCCGACACTTTCAAGCGTACATCACCGCTTTCTTTACTTGACCTCTTAACCCATTCCCATCCCCTTAATTCTTTTTCGGAAAAGGCTGCACTTTATCATTATAGGGCATCCCATGACGTTTACCATTATCATATAAAAAACACCTAACAACTTCTGTTCAATAACGAGAATTTTTCAAGGAAAAGAAAAACAAATTTTAAATGGTTATTATAACGAAACAATGCTAAATCTCCTCTCTATTGTGTACGTAATTAACAAGACCCAAAGTGAAGGCATGCAGTAACAGACACTCTATGTTCACCGAATTTAATTAGAAAACTTGAAAAAACCGCAACGTAAAGTAAATTGCCTTTACTAGATTCCAGGGAATAGATACGCTACATAATTTCACGTTGGGCGCTAAGTGTGAAACTCACCTCTTCATAAAAATGCTGAGAAAAACATTTTTTGTTCTAAAGCAAAAAAATAATGAAAAGAACAATTGAATACTTACATCGTAATTCTCTGGCAGGCCAGGCGAACCGGGAGGACCTGGAGGACCTAGTGTACCAGGTATTCCATTCAGCCCGGGTTCGCCTTTGCTTCCCTGAATGCCCTCGGGACCACGAGGACCAGGATCGCCCCTTTCGCCGCGGTCACCTCTTGAACCGGGGGCACCGCGTTCACCTGGCACACCCGTAGGACCCTAAAATTAGAGAGAAACACAAAATCAGACCATGCTCTGAATAAATTTCGATTTAAAGTACACACCGTGAGCCCAGGGGAACCAGTCTTTCCTTCCTTGCCAGGCTGACCGGGAGCTCCACGAAGCGAATCACGAATAACTTCATTTAGCTTTATTGCTTCTAGGATATCACTTGCATTGCAAGTACACGTTCCGTCGAATATCTGAAAGAAAAATTAAAATTAGCAAATATGTAGAAACTAGGCAAGTACAAATTTAATAAAATTCATTAAATTCCAAGCCCGTGTTGAGTGTTTTAGGCTCCTGTAAACAGATAAACGAGGCCTGTGTACACACAAACAGGGTGACGCAAGATTACCTACCTTTGAAGACCTCTGCATGCAAATAGGCAGCATGGAAATTAATAAATTTATAATTAGACAATCTGAGGCAACTATGCGGGGCATTTGAATAATATTATTGACAATATGAGCACTTATGGGAGTGATATGCGATATGAGCACACAAACTTCTTAGAGCTATATGGGAATTAGGAAACTGAATGGAAATAAACACCCTGACAAAATTACGTCGGCATATAATCATCCCGCAAATGATTTAACCTCTATAACTCTGAAATTGGAATAATTTTGTCTGTTGACACTTTATAGGAATCCGACTGTCGTAATATCTTAAAGCGTTTAAGAGAGAGGGCTTGGAAGCGGATGTAGTCATCGATAGAACCTACATACATAATGAATACATGTTTACTTTGAAATAACTTTCTTATTTGGCACGAGATAGATGGGAACGCTTGACTTCTTAATGGACTGCTCGCGAAACTTTAATTTCTTCCGAAATTTAATATTCTCTCTAAGAACTAATGAAGAATAATAGAAATTTGCTGCATAATTAAAACTGCTTATCTTTCTTAGTGTGCAACTGTGAAGGAGATGAGGACTGTTTTCAGGGTAGGAAATTTGTTCGCTTCCCATTAAGGTTGAAAAATGGCTGAGCTCGGTCAGAATTAATTAAGATAAAAAGAACTTTCCCCGAATTACTTCCTGGTTGACATACAAACATGCACATACAGATTAGCAATTAGGTTTAGTATGTAAATCAAAGTGACTATATTTCCAAAGTAAATTACACAGAAGGTGATCAACATATTTGTCACCCTGCGATTTTGGAATACATAATAATGGATGAGGGGACCGTCTGTCGGAGGAAGGGGTGGGGAGTTGAGAGAATATAGATGACCTTGGTCAGCAGGTTCTGGCGCGGGGGTAGAGGTGAAAAATAGTTTATTTGTCGATTTTGGAGTTAAATGAAAATGAAATTTAAATGCTTCGCAAATAATTCAGGAGGTGGTAGAAGATGATTTAACACCCCTCTTTTTACAGAATATTGAAAGAATACTTTTTATGTAATGTAAATCAAACCGAGTTTATTTTCAAAGTAAATTAGACGGAAGGTGATCAACATATTTGTCACCCTGCGCCCAGGTTTTTTGAGCGGGGGTAGAGGTGGAAAATGGTTTATTTGTTGAGTTTGGTATTAAATGAAAATGAAATTTCAATGCTTGAAAAATATATCAGCAGGTGGCAAAGGATGATGTGAGAACCCCCCTCCCCGCTTTTAGAATATTGAATGTAAAAATGTAATATTTGAGGAAGACCTTTTTTCAAAAGAATGGAGGGTTGGGAAATGTCATTTTTCAGCTCCACCTCCTGCGCCTACATCTCTTCACTCCACCCAAAATACTTTTTAATACTCTCCAAGGTCATTCATACCCCCTCCACCCACATCTCCCTTCTCCCAAAGGCGGTCCCACATCCAGAATTTATTTTCTGTTTCACTGCGGAACTCTTTTAATGCTATGATGTTGGTTAAAACTGTCTTTAACTCTATTCTTTTTAATAACGTAACAGGAGCACAATTTTAAGGTATAACAGAAGTCTTATCCTACGGTCTTATTTTTGACATTCCAAAATTATATTTACATGGTATGAAGTGCCGACTACACACATTATCTTTTCTATGTAGTTCACGTAACCCTTCGTGGGGCATGAGTTGGAAAAAGAATTTCACTCAATTCGATGACAACAATTGCGAGTAAAGCTACTATTTATAGTGGATTCCGAACCACAATGGAATTTTACCGTTATCTGTTGTCAGCTCGTGGGTCGCTGCCGGTGGGGTTCGAACCTGGGCCTGTAATAATGAAATTTACTTCACTGACTCCATTGTTTAGCAACACTAAGGGAAAAGTAGAGCATGCATCGATTAGGAGTTCTTAAATCAGAAACTCTGATCACGTAAAGAAATTTTATTTCACCGTGGGACCGTGTACTCCAGGCCCGTGCGCAGGAAGTCTAACCTCCAGGAGGGTTCTTACAATTTTCTGAACTTGTTGAGGATCTTGAATTTCTTTCTTGTGCTTTCTTATGAGCTTGACAACAGCCCAGCAACGGAGGGGAATTTTAATTTTAGTTTTTAAATCCTCATAATGATACTTTATAGTATATTATTGTCAAACCAGCGTTGTTCAATCCCATGCGAGGGAAGACGAACGCATAATAGACCTAACATCGTAACGCGTGACCCGATCTGGATGATTTGTTTTGAACTATATAGTATGTTCCAACATTGCTACTCGGAGAAAAATGTTCGATCTACAACTGGGGTGGACGGGGAAGGGGTAGCCTAACGTAGTAGCTTGGTTAAATAGCGTATAAGGACTGAAACGAATATAACCTGTAAAATTCAAAGCTGTCCGTGCGTTAAAAGTCAAAAATTTCAGGACCCGTTATGTGTGTAAATTTATTTACGAACACTTAAAATTTCAATTCAGTTTTAATTTGAGTGCAGTGTACCAGCAATAATTTGAAACAATGGCTCAAGAGAAACGTCAGAAGAAAATTATTGACAAATGGCAAAGAATTGAAAATTGCGCGGAGTACGATGGATTCAGTTTTAAAACGTTATTTTGAAAACGCTGTGTATTTTCCGAAAAGCAAAAAGTGGAACAAAAAGTGGGGCACATAACAAAAAGCTGGACAAGAAAATAGTGACTGCAATTGTTACAAATCGGAGCATGTCTTCTAGAGATGTGGCTCGGAAATGTGGAACAAATCAAACAATGGTGCAAAGGTGTAAAATACGTGCCTATTCAAAGGAGAAGTTCGTCCAGAATCGGAAACATCAATTGGCATAGAAAACTTTGGGACAAAATACCTTGTGTGGCAGGCTCTACGTCAGTGTGGAAGCCGAAGCCCACCATTCATCACAAGTGGAACAATTAATTTGAAGTGTGAGTGAATTAAAAAACTGTTGATTCCGTTTGTGAAAATGCCCGTGCAACAATAAACGTCCTTATCGAAAACGACATTTATTTTGTGGCGAAAGATACCAATCCACCAAATGTCTCACAATGTCGTCCTATTGAAAGATATTCGGCTTTGGTGAAAAGAAAACTGAGGACAAGTGAGCTGGCTGCAAAGGACCTTAAAGATTTTAGTGTCAAATGGAAAAGAGCGTCCAGACAGACTAATAACACCACTGTCAGAAATATTATGAAGGACATTAGAAAAAAGTTAAGAGGAGAGTAGGATCCAATGTAAAAAGTGAGCATTTTTTATTAATACCTAATTTTAAAAAAGAAAACATATAAAGTAAATGAAAAAAGTACATATTTTTTCGGTGGGGGACAAGTAGTCTAACATCTTAATGCCCTTACCAATTCGGATAATTCTTTTTTTGTTGCATACAGTATGATTCCCCACTAATACTTCGTCAAAAAATTGAAAGGTAGGGTGAGGGTGAGGATAAGGGGTGGAGCCTAACTTTTTTGTATAGGATATGTTGTCCCATTGTTACCAAATTCAAAATTTAAATCTAGGGTGGTAGTGCGAGACAGGCGATACCTACTTTGTAATGCGTCTCACCATTTAAATGGTTATTTTTCCGTTAAATATGTATATCTCCTAGTTGGTAACAGGATAACAATTTCATACTGAAGTTGGAATGGAGAAGGGGTTTACGTGGGGTGGGATGGCGGAGCAGTGTTACCTATTTTAGTACTTCAAGCATTGATTTTGACGAGACTTTTTAACCGACTTCCCAAAAACGAGACAAGGGTGGGATGGCGTAGGTGTGTAATAATGTAACGTGTAGACTGATTTGGATGAGTCGTTTATTGCTCTATTTGTAACATGATAAAGTTGGTAATCTTGAAGTGGGGTTGACAGGAGGAGCGGCACAAAGACTCGTAATGCGTGAACCGATTTTGATGTCACGCTCTACTCTATCAAGCTCTGGAACTTCTGAAATCTCTATTTTCACATGTAGCACATTTTAAGTGATAAATAAAATAGTTCTTAAAAAACAAAAAAACCTTGAGTTTAAAATAATAACTTTATGTATATTACAACATTTTGCAGTCGGTGCAAATAAAATAACTACCTATTGAGAATCAAAGATATCATATAAAACGTCTAACGTAAATACGTCTTTTTAAAATACAAGGTAAGATGTTTGTGCAAAAATTTCACCAAAGTTTTTTCTGTAGCACTTCTTCTGTAATTTAAAAACCAAGAGATCAGTCAAAAAGGATTGAAGAAAAATTCATGCTCTGAAATAAACATATTTTATAAAGTTTAACTAATACCAAAGCAAACTAAAGTAAACTATTTAGATGATGATTTTGGCTCAGAATAATAATAAATACAATAATTATAATGATTTAAAAAAAATGTTTTCTCTGTTAGTTCAGCTAATTGCCTATAGCTAATATAAAATAGTTTTTAAAAAAAAAGTTGGACCGACTTCATAAAAAGCGCTAAAAATCATATGATAATTTTTGATTTTATATCGGTAAGTCGGTGCAAATTAAACAAACAACAAAAGGATGATCCTGTGAGCTGAAATGTTTAGGGAGTTTTATATAGTATCTTCAATTGACAATAGTTTGAAATTGATGCTTGGTGCGGAAGTTTTTAAAAATAAAATAAAATTCGAGGAAAAACTTATAGAATTAACCAAAGATCAGTCAACTTCTTAAGAACACTTCAATGTATTCTGTATGGCTGGCACCAAATGCCAGTTTCTTGACAGTTTGCGCTACTTGATGCCGATCCCAGGACCTAAATTGGTCCTGCCTTGTGTTAAGGCCATAGTGTCACTCAACTTTACATTACGAAGAGTACTAACCCTTTACTAAGAATAAATCTCTCCCAGGGAAAGACCCTGTATATGACAAATGAATAAAAATATATAATCAATCAGTCGAGCAACTACTTCATGAAGGTTTCACGAAATGCACAAAACCAACCTGTAAGCTTGAATCAAGAGGACATTTTACTGTTGTTACATAGGACGATTTTCGAAAAATCTGGAAAACAAGTCTAAGATAAATAGAAAACCATTACTGAATTTAAAAAATTTATATATACGTTTGTATTGCTCTCTAATAGTCTACTAACGATGAATATGAACCTTCAAAGAATGATTGCAAATTATGAATGTGTAATTTTTGCACGTTTCAAATGCAGTAGTTAATAAGAATATATATAAACACTAAACTATCTAGTAATATAAAACATATACTTTCTTTTAAAAAGGAACCCTTTAAGAATGTGATGGGCGTGCACATGATAGGGCTCTATATAAGTAAGCTGACAACGGCGAATAATTTATTTAATGTTGAGAAGCGAAGATAGAGCTTATGAAAATTATTTTTGGCTTATTCAATACCATATTCTCTTTCAGTAGCGGAATACAGAGCCCGCAAAGGGCCCACATTACAAAGCATTTTTTCGCATACAAATAATTTAAATCTATCTCAGAGATAGGGGGCTTGTGAACCGTTACGATGAGTTGTAAGGGGGGAGCGGGAGGGTCAAGCAACGCGTTACGTGACATTAAGTTTTTGTTAAAATTTAAAGTCCTAACTTTTAACTCGTGACTCACGGCTTAGTTTATATCTACACTACACATATTTTTTTTAAGAAAAAAGTCGCGTCACACAGAAGTATATATGTGGTAAACAACTACAATAACCCGTGTACCACGAGTGCATAGTTTGGACTCTAAGATTCCAACCGTTTTTATCAAGCAAAGCCACCTAAACTACCAGCCATGAACTTACGAATTTCACGCACACACATTAGGGCCAAAGTGGGCTGAAATTTCGTTTAATTTACATTGCTTCTTATTCCGGTTATTTTCGCAACATAATTGACATTTTTAGGCAAAAATAACGCGAAACGATACGGCGTTACAAGGGGGAAGGGGGGTCAGAAATCTTCATAAACTGCGTTACGTAATTCTTTGGTAAGTTTTTAAGAATTGATTTTCTTTACAATAAATGTGATATTAGTGATAAGAATTTTACTCATCCGACGAAGTGACTTCAACTGAAGTCAACTGAAGTGAGCCGGCTAACCTGTACTCATATTGTCAAACTAATTTTTAGCACTAAATGAAAATTTAAAACAAAAATTAACGAAATGTTTTAGATACTCACCGAGTCGCCGGATCCAGTTAACTCAACGTAGGGCGGATAGGGGCCAGGATCACCCTTAGGACCGGGTGGTCCTGGCGGGCCAGGTGGTCCACGTATACTATCACCAGGCGGACCCTTAAAGCCACGATCTCCCTTTTCACCTTTTAAACCTCGAAATCCTAGAAAAGAATGAAATTGTTCTAATAAATATTAAAAGCTTTAGTCTTTGAGCAAAAATTGAAGAACTATGAAAATATTATTGAAATGTTTTTTTTTTCTTTGATATCACCTTAAGGATTTGTACTTATATATATAACGATCTCGATATGCCTCAAAATATGGCGTTAATCAAGACTGGATCCTAGAAGGGGTAGAGGGCTCGTATATATGGACACGTCTATATCGTGCATATAGATATGTATTTTTTTCATATGATATTGCCAAAGCTCAGGGGATGCCCTATGATACTATATCACTGCCTTGACATGAAATTAATTAAGCGTGAGGAAATGGGTTAAGAGGTTGTGTGAGGGAGGTATCGATGTTCCATAATCGTGTTGTTCTGCTTCCAAAAGATTCCCGAAATGTGATGGTATGTCCAAATTTAGCCTGGGGTAGGAGCGATTTCTACAAGGAATCAGGCTAGCAATTTCGTTAGAACAATTTACGTGGAATTAGCGATAGAATAGTGAGAGACAAC
The DNA here is from genome assembly GCA_964036015.1 of Leptarthrus brevirostris. Classification (NCBI taxonomy): domain Eukaryota; kingdom Metazoa; phylum Arthropoda; class Insecta; order Diptera; family Asilidae; genus Leptarthrus; species Leptarthrus brevirostris. Next base: position 145,093,225 of record OZ038373.1, on the reverse strand, counting down.
CGGTATTTCGTCGATGTTGCAGAAAGTCAGTTTAATAGCCTAACGTTTCACTTTGTCCTACGCGAACAATGTGGTGTGTTCGGCCCTGCCCAAACATATGAATTATATGTTTTCAAGTCTAGGCCTGATGTGGGAATTATAGATAAGCGCAAAGTCAGGAGGGGTGAAGTATTTCTTACATCTCTGTAGAAAACCTAAGCAGTTAATTGTATCTTTGGCGACAGAAAATATATGGTCAGTCCAGCTAAGATTGCTGGATATCTCAATACCCAAGATGTTTAGAGAAGGCGAATTGGGTATATTCACTTTGTCGATTGAACAGGTTGAGGATGAACTGGGCGTTTTTTAAGGGACTTTAAACAGCATTGAGTTTTGAATGCATTAAACACAACACGATTTGCTCTGCCCCAAATCTCTCCAAACAAGCGATTGATTTCTGTAGCATTTCCACCAGAATTTATTACAGAATCAAAGAGTACGCGAAATCAAGGATGCTGTCGTCGAAAGAAAAGAAAAGACGTCATCTGAAAAATGCAGTCAAAACTTAGTATACAAGCAGAAAATAAACGTTTGTAGTTTTACATTGGCCTGAAAGAAGCAAACTTCAGTAGGTACTTTCTTGGATCTCCTCGAGCTCTTACGACTGTATATAAGTTTCTCGGAATGGAGTCTATGAGGTTTTAGCAAGATCGGATGAAATACTCGTATTAACCCATTGCAACTCAAATATCTTGTTTGCACATTATAGTCCGTTTTTTAATATTTCTGTGCAAAATTTCTTATCAAAATTCTATGGGATTAAGATCTGGATAGTACACGTATATAATATACGCATATGACGAATCGAAGTTTAGCTTACAGAATTCAGATGGGATGATACGAGTTCGAAGACGACCGGTTAAGTCCAAAAAATTGTATTCGAACAGTTAAGCATGGAGGAGGGAAAATCGTGATGGCCTGGGGATGTGTTTCCGGTCAAGAAGTAGGACCACTAGATCGCATTGATGGCATTATGGACAGTATCGAGTATAAAAATATACTAGAAACCGTTATGCTTCCATATGCAGAGCCAGAGGACAATATGCCGTTGAAATTGAGGTTCCAGCAAGACAACGACTCGAACTTCCGAACTTGTTAAAACTTGGATGAGTGCAAACGAAATTGATTTGTTTAAATGGCCAGCCTTATCTCCAGACTAAAACCCAATAGAAAATATTGGGCTATTGCAAAACAGAACGTGAGAAGACATGGCAAATGTGCAACCGGTGAAAAACTTTGCGAAGCAGTTAAAATTGAATGGGAATGCCTGCAAAAATAATTAATAAAATTATTAGTTCTATGCCAAAGAGATGTTATGAAGTAATAAAAAATAATGGATACTCAACTAAATATTGAGTTTGTCTACAATAAAATGAAGTTACATTTAAGTTCTTTTATCAGTTCACTTTGTTATGACCAGTTTCCTTTGTTTTGACCGACACTGTAGCCATATATTGTATATAACAATAGTGCGCATCGAATTCTATCTAATTATACGATTCCGAAAAATCAATAAATTTAGGTTAGAAAGCACCACTGCGCTTCAGTAGTTACTCTTGTACGGCCTAGTCATTAAGGTTTTCATCGGAAAAGTTATTTAAGTCAAACCGTTTTTCTAATATACCAAAAAGAGATCTTATGGTAAGACTTCGTCTCTCTGTCTGTCACAGCAGCTAATTGCAGCAACTACTAGGGCTAACTTAAAATTTGGAATAGTTTTAAATAATTCTTGCCCACCTTTATTGTAAATTAAAATTTTTTTTAAATCTTATTCTTTTTCTTCCAAAAGGGGCCGAAGTGTTAACATTTTAAAGCGGGGTTAGTAGATCAGGTGGATTATCATATGAAAGGGCTTCATTTGCATGTTATTAAATCTTAGAATAAAGAACTAGAGGGAGAGTTGAAACCCGATTTTAGTGAAGCAAATTTCTTTGGTAGTCGAATTACGAGCGATGTAGTGGTAGCAACAATACAGGCGTAAATTAAGTCAGATTTAAAGTGGGGCCAAAAGTAAATTTAAAATCTTGATAGTAATTTTGACGTTATATTATAGGATTCACTTTATCAATTTTGGTTTTTATTGATTAAATCTTATTTAAGATTTCCTGTAAATGCTCCCTAAAACTTTTGTTTGACGCCTTCCTTGTGCCAACGCAACGACCCAAAACATTAAAATTAGTTTTCACGTTAACCTCACAAATATTCTTACGAAACTTTTGCTTTTTTCCACAAATAGAGGTTTTAATTGAACTTCACATGTTTATAGAATAAATTTAGAAGCTATTCGAGTTATGTATTTACAGGAAAAACGATTTCCCATCATCTTATTTCTAATTATTTGCGCACGAAAAAACCGAACGCTTCATGCTGATTAATTTAAACAAATTCTGGGTGCTAGGGCAAAGTAGGTAACTTAAAACTTTTTCACGCACAAAAGTAAACAACATTTGACAGTACGAAATATATTTGTCCCATTTGCTTATATGCTTTCGTCTCTTTTAGTCAACGACCCCAGCTGATTTTAAATTCCTCGAGCAGCTTCACTCACGGATATGAATTTTACACGGTGCAGCGCTTCCTCTAGTTCTTTATTCTAAGTATTAATTATATTTTAACTTTCTTTCATGAAGCACAGGTTTCAACTTATGATTAAAAATATGTAAAAAAAAATACAAATATGTAAAAAAAAATACCCCCCCCCCCCTTACCCGCGAAGTTTGCAACGCAAATAATTAGATTTTATAGTGGTGTCTGTACATATTAAAGGAAAAATAAAACGATGTCTCTTACTAGCACAGTTTTTTTTAGAAATTAGCAACCTTTCAAAGTACGGAACCCTCGGTGTACGAGTGGAACTCGTATTTGGTCGGAATTTTTTCCTGATAACAGATACCGCTGATACCATTAAGAGTTACAGAATAATATCGCTGCTATGCAATCCACTTTAATTATAGGCTAACTTCTGCTCAAATTAAGCTCTTAACTCGGCCATTCACCACCGGGTTTACAGGGATTAGAGAATTAAATTATGGTCAATAGTAGGACTCTCCTCTGGGCTTTCTACATGTCCTTATGTATTCGGCAATATGTGAAGAACATCCTCCTTACAACTAATGCGCTTCATTCAGCATTATAATTGTTCGGCACAGTGGTCGGCCATATATTATGTTTACGAACTTTAAACCATTTCAAGAAGGGACTTTAATGTCATTTAACAAAACTAAATTTTTCTAAATGTATAAGTTTACGGTCCGTTGAAAGCTTCTATTGTGAGAACAATGTAGAACCCTTACAATGTGGTGAAATCAAGTTTCGAAATTCAATCAAATCTCATCAAATGCTTCTCGACACCACAGAAAAGTTCCAAAATTAAGCCAAAAAGGAAACCCAGCACTTGAGAAAAGTTGAACTGTGCCCCGATGTAAATCAATACCAAATGGTGAAATGGTAAAATATTAATTAAATTGACGAAACCAACTAGTCCCAGGATTTTATTTGATTTCTATTTTATTTTTGGTGATTCCAATTTCATTCCTTTGCCGCCGCGATTAAATTCCATCTAACTGATGTAAATTCGAATTTAATTTTAATTCCCAAGCGGGGGCAAATGAATTGAACTTTTTTGTCAATTTCAAATCAATATTTTCCTCCGCGTGTAGTACAACCCAAAAACATGGACAACTGCCATAGTATGCTAGTGATAGCATTTAGCTGGCTCAGAATTAATTCAATGCCATCGCTTTTGCTGCATGTATAAAACATGAGCTGCGTTTAACCGCAATTCCTCCGGTGGATGCACGGAGTAAATGTTAAGCACTCTGAAAATGGGTGCAGTTTTTTATGGTCGATTAATAATTTATTTCACTCGCAGTGTGTCACAGGTCGGGGAGTGGAGATACGTAGCATATGAATATTCAAAAATCTATCAGCAATTACCCCCAGGAGGGATTGGGATTTGCTTTAAATCACTATACATATTTGCGCTGAATGAATTCAAGGAGGTGGGAACTGGGAAGACCTGGAAGCGATTTACGGTCGATTGGGCTCCGTTCGAAAAGGGACGGGTGTCCAAGGAAAACTTTTCCGCCCAATTTGCGTCTTATTTAGTCTACTGAGGATACAGACAAAAGGACGAGTCTCTTATTGTACCCACATTCGGGAGCTGGATGTCTGTGTAGATGAAGTGGGTTCGGAGCATTAAATTGTGGTACAGAACTGTGAGGAAAGTTCCCTGAAGGAGATGCAGATCCTTGAAGGAGATGTCTGTCTGAAGTTATCGAGTCTAGGAAAGAAGGGACGTATACACGTTTTGATGTAGATGAGACACATAAAATGTGTTTAATATGTGGTGTTGAACATTGTTGCTTTAAATTGGAGAACTTTTCTCATTCAAGTGAAACTTATTTTACAAAACGCTTAAACGTAATTGAAAGTAATGAGAATGGCGGCCTCAACGTTTCACACAACAAGTTATGCTTAGAGCTTTAACTAATGTGCAGGCGATATAGTTTCTAGAAGATATTTTCAGTGGGAGGTGAAATGCTCGCTGTCTGGACAATTTTGTTATAATAAGGTACTGCCACGCAATACTGAAATTTCGTTACCATCTGAAAAAGGCCAATGAACTCTCTTTACATATATTTGAATAAAGAGTTCAGGATATCATATAGAAAGTTTTTGCTAAGCTCTATCTTATGTCTCTTGTACGAAATGTTTTATGCGAAGAAATAGATATATCATGAACCAAATGTTCAGTTGATTATCAAAAACCACTTGATGGGAGGAATAATACGTAGCGTGCGAAGAAGTATAGAATGGAAAAGCTGATATTAGAGATAAATGCCAGAACGAAGACAATGGATGTTCAGATCTTGGATATGCGAGTTATTTCAACTTCAGAAAACTCAAAATTCAGATTTGTCTCATGTTTTCAGCTTTTTAATAAAACATATTGTGCATGACGCTGATGGAGTGTTGGGATTTGGAACAAATCGGGCTTCATTTTTTCCTATATCGTGAAATCTAAAAAAGACGTTTTGTTGCTCTTTAGCTGAAACTCAAAGGTAAGGATTCCTGATTAGGCTTAAATAAGAAATATTTTCCAATGATGTGCTACCCAAGGGACGCTGCCTTACCAAACATCAAAATCCAATCATTTAGGCTTTTAGGTTGGAACAAAAATTATTTACTTAGGGAGAGCAATAATGAATTAAACAAAAGAGCAGCGTCTACAGCAAGAGGATGGTTTAACTCAAAAATCAGAGGAATGAGGCAACATCTGACAACATAAAACCTATAGGGCCACTGACATGTAAAAAACTAGATTATCTGTACTGTCCAAATTTTCATCAGAGGTAAAAAAATGGTTTCCGCGAACGAACTCACTTATAACAATATAGCTGTATGTTGTAGCCAGGTTATTCTTAACTGTTATATAATATTCTTAAATAATTATAATCTAAATTTCCCTTCCATCAAAAAAGTAATCGTTTATTAAATACCACTGACGGTTCATCTATCCTGCAGCATTTTGATCTATTCGATCTTGAACAAGCCTATGTTCCGACATTGCTATCGTATCAACACGTTTGGTGATCGATTTGATTTGGTGATTTTTAAGGAAAATGAAAGAGACATAACTTTATATAATTTTTTTCAGACAGTAAGTGGCTAATTTATTTACATATCAGTGCTTATTTATTAAAATTCAGCAAATTCCGATTCCTACAATTAAAATTACATTACCGTAAAATAGGGTGTTAAGCGCCACAAAAAAAGTTCTGCCTTTGTCGTATCTTGACTTTTTTTTTACTTAAATTACAATACCTCCATAAATTTAGATAAATTTAATCTGAAGCTCTTTATTTATTACAAAGGACACGCTCAGTTACTTCTTTTTAAAAATATTGGAACTGAGTATTCTGAAAGTTCGGAAAACTCGTAAAAAAATTTGCTTATTCTTTTCCGAACTGCAGTAAAATGAAATGCTTCTTTACCACAACAACTGCCAACAGTATTATACAGTATTTAAGGACTTCAGGTGGCGGCTGTGTTGTATAGTTTTCGCGCAATTTAAATTTAAATTCGAAAAAGAAATGTTGGCGCTTAAACCCCATCTTACGGTACATTATTACATTAAGTTAACACTAACAAAGGTGATCCTTTAGTTGAGATCTTGCGAAATGGCAATCGATAAACTCAAAACGGACATTAAAGAGATGAGACATTGATGTATTAGGCTCGCGCATACCGTAATTTGTGTGATGGTGGAGAATATACAGAAAACGTTGGTTCCTGAAGGGGCAATGAGGAATCTATAAATTCAGAGCCGCCAGTATTTCAGGGAGATAAACCGCGCCCTACAAGCAATCAAAGGGGAAAACAATTCCAGAGTTGACACGTCGGCTTTCAAGGGACTCTAGCGAAATGAGCTTTAGCCGATCTGCATACGGAGGCGACAGAGGGTGATTTTAACGGGAAAGTCCACGAAGGGTGAATTTTACGAATCTACGCTAGATAGCCAGCCTCCATTTGACTGGTATGAATCGGATAAGTAAGAAACCAAACAGGACTAACGAACGTAAAATAAGGGAGCTTAGTTAACTTAGGTTGATGACTCCTTAAACCTCTCTTTTAACCAAGCCCAGAGTAACGTTAGATTGATTTACGATACCGTCGATATGATGCTCGATTGAAAAGTTTGTGTTCAGCTTAATTCCCAAAACTTTGGTTTGGTCAAGTCTTATCAAAGAGCTACCGTCTAAGGTATAATTTAAGTGCACTGAATTTCATAATTGTGAGAACGACATAGTTTTTGTTTTTTTGTTTTTTAACATGAATTTTCCAAAGCTCAGGGGATGATCTATGATGCTATAGCACAGTATTGGCAGGAAAGGAATTAAGGATGAGGGAAATTGGTTAGGAGGTTGAGTGAAGGAGGTGTCGATGTACCCCCCGTTTGAAAGTTTCAGGCCAGGGTTGTGCGTCTAGAGTATGTATTATGTAGAGTATTGGTGTAGATTATAGAAATTGCGAATTACGACTGCGTAAACATGATGATGCATTCAGCAGCGAGTATTTACAGAAAGATGGTGTTTCTACCGTAATTCTTTTTCTTGTCTCATTCAAAACAAAGATATTATGAAACAAATAGCAGCCGATCCTAGTCTCAGAAAAATTAAACAAAGTGTCTCACTATTCTTATTTGATGATAAATTCATGAAGAAGGTTACGGACTCAATTAAGCTTCTCGATCCAGTATGTGAACTTGTCAATTTCTCCCCTTCTTACCAGAAAAATTCAAGGACAATTTAAAAAGAGACGAAAGGAAATGGCTTTAAATGTGTACTCTTTAGTGGCATATTACTTTCATTATTCACATGACTATGCGTTTCTGACTATTGAACAACAAGACATCATAAACGATTTTCTTTTCTACCATCTAGATACCAACGGTATTGAAGACTGGCATCATTTTTGGAAACAATCAGGGCCTGTTTTTCCGAAATTAGTAAAGAAAAATGTTGAAAGATCTATTGCATTTTGGAGCATGGCTGAATTTAACCATCCAGCTTTATCTAAATTAGCCATTAAACTTCTGCAAATTTCAGCTTAATCGGCTGAACTGGAGATGTCCTTTTCCAATTGGGCATACGTTCACTCACCAACAAGGAATATATTATCTTTTGAACATTCAAAAAAATTGTTACATGTATACTTTACCCTAAGACTAGCAGACTCAAATGTTACAAACGAATACTAATTAATAAAGTAAAAATTATGGGCTATATAAACGTTAATACCTTTTCATGAAATCTTGTAAAAAATCAAAATTATGTATTTACTTTACGTGTAGATGTAAAGTATCCCATGTAGATTGCTTGTAGATTACACGTAAATTATCGTGTAGAGTACACGATGTAATCTACACGCACAACACTGTTTCAGGCTAATAAAACGAGGAAAAAACAGAAGATGGTAAACTGTTCTACATTCGTTTTGTTCTGCTTAGAAAAGAATCCCGAAATTGTACGGTACGTCCAAATTTGACATAAAGAGTGGTGCACTTGCTAATATTTAGAGGAATGAAGTTTGTAGAATACCAATAAGGAAAGGAATCTAAGTCAGAATTTAAAAGAGCACAGTCGTTCTCAATTGAAATAACACATCCAATTTTAGCATCATCAGCGTAACATACAATTCTCGAATTAGTTAGAATTAAGGATACATCATTGATGTAAATAATGGCAAGTAATGGTCCTAGGTGACTATCTTGAAGCACACCGGAAGTATTATGTAAATCATTAGAAAGAGCACCTGGAAATAGAACACTTTGTGTGCGATCAGAAAAATAAGAACAAGTCCAATTACCAAAAATAGAGGGAAAACCAAGAATAAATAACTCTCTCTTCTGTCGACGGCATTGCTAAAATCCATAAAAATGCAGTCGAATTGCTTACCTGTTTGAATTACAGAAATACAGCTATTAGAGAATTCCAATAAGTTAGTTGTAGTAGATTTATATTTCATGAAGCCATGCTGAAAGGAGCCCAAAAAAAGTTTGCAGTGAAGGTGAAAAACATCGCACACCACAGCTTCAAGAATTTTACGAATGCAACGTAAATTTGCAATGGCATTTCTTTCACTTGTTGTGTAGGGGAAAAATCAGGGATAGTTTCCAGGATTTCGGAAAAACATCAGAACAAATAGACAAGTTAAACAAATGACAAATTATAGAAACTAGAGACAAGCGACAATCTCTAAATAGTATAAAACAATCTATCCGGGTCTGTTTGTGTGTGCGCTTAGTTCTTCTAAACTACGCAAACTAATATGGTTTTCACTATTATTTAAAGAATTTCTTCCGGAAGGCTTAAATGTTCATATAATACATTTACGAAAAAAGTCGATGTTTTGTAAAATTGCTAACGCTGGCTAAAACTTCAAAATAATCTACTATGGAATTGTATATCTTAAAAAGACCTAAAGAAAAGTCTGCGATGGTATATGTCTATCTCTTAAGGACAGTAATAATTTTTATATATTTTTTACATCACTTAACTATCTATTGTAAAACAAAACCACCCGTCAAAGGATTATTACTATAGACATTACCAAAGCTCAACATTGCAGGGTCACTTCTTGTTAAATAGAAGACACATTGTCGTCATAATCCAGGTGTTAAAAAAGCTTGCATGGGGCGATATTTAGAGTGCCGTACATTATGTTATTGATGACGATCACGAGTAGGAAAGGTGACAGTGCAACCTTGCTTCACTACGTTCAGTACATGAAAGAACTTTGATAGTTTTCTGTTATGAAGTACGTGACACTGGGCTCCTGAGACGGACCCTTTGATGTTAGTAATAATTTTTTTTGGGATACCTCTACTAGATAATGCGCTTGTACGTACCCGCTATCAATTCTATCACACAGCCATTCTGGAAATCGACGAATTCATAATGTAGTGATTATCTTCTAATAATAGTAGTAGGGATTATCCTCCGAATTATAATCTTCATGTGAAGGCACCATATACTCGATTTTTAAATTTCCATACACAAAAGGGAAGAAAAGGAACTTCGTCTCTCTGTCTGCTGTCACAGAGGTTTATTTCAGCAACTACTGATATTATCGACTTGAAATCTTGAAATTTGAAATACTTTTAAAGAATGCTTGTTCACCTTTATTGTAAATAGAAAAAACTTTCAAATAGTTTTTATTCGAAAAGGACCGGGCGGAAGGGGTCAACATAATGTTAACCTGGTGCTACTACCCCCCCCCCCCCCCCCATCACCGAAAGCAAAAAATAAATCTGGAATAATTCCAATTGATAGAGGTAATAATAATATAAATATTACAGGAGAAATAAAACGATGTTTCTAACTAGCACAGTTCTTAGCCATCAGCAACCTTCCAAGGTACGGAAACCTCGATGCGAGAGTCGGACTCGCTCTTGGCCGGAATTTTTTACGAAGTGTTTAAGCTATTTGGAAAACATTCTGCCGCAAACTAAAGTAAATCTACACAACCGCAAACTAAAGTAAATCTACAACCAACTTAAAATAGTTCTCCAAGCAGGATTATGCAATTTTACGGACTTCAATAAAGCCTTTAATAGAAATAATTACAAGAATCTCATTCATAAGCTATCAGTTCTGTGGTTTGTTTCAGAATTTGTTGACTGGTTGAGTTCTTTTTCGTCTGGTCATAAGCAACTTGTTTTATTTTGTGGTGGACTCTCTGACAAAGTAACCAATTCCTCAAGTATACCTCAGGGTAACCATCTAGGATCGCTGCTTTTTATCATCTATGTCAATGAGATATCTATGCTTATTATTGACTCGAGAATCCTCTGTTATGCTGACGATGCCGAAAATGTCTGTGTTGTCTAAATTGTTGTTATCAATTCTCCTTTTAAATTCTGAATGAGGCGCCTTCCATAAATGATGCTCTATTAATTTCCTTCCTCTGAATATTGGCAAGTGCACTGCTATGTCATTCTCTCGAAAAGGGGATCCCTTTATAATTATATATACCATTGGAAAAAATTCGCAAAAATTGATAACTTTTTGTTACGTCACACGATACTGTGATCTTTAAACATATTCTATTGGTAATATTATGCTACGATTTTCTCTTTAAAAGATAATTAAAAGATGCTCCTTAACTAGTTGTCCAACTTAATTTCTTTGCTCATGGAATTTTTTGTCTACATGATGGGATAATGTACAATTTCTTTCAAGTTAAGAAACAATCGACAACATATTTAAGGGGGGAGTACAGAGTAAAACCATAAAAATCAACATATTTTTTGTAGTATCTTAAAAAAATCTCCTCTTCTTTCCGAACAAAACGTTTGCACTCCGAACGTCGTATTCAATAAATTCGCGCGGCTACAGTGCGTCTTTTGTCGTTATGTCTTTTTGTTTAGAAAGCAGAGCTACTCATTTCCAAAACTTTAAACGGCTTTTTTCTCTAAACCCCGTTTTTGAATTTGGTTGACACTCCTTAAGGAGTAAAAATAGAGATAATTTGATGCGGCTTGAGCCAAGTGGTTCCTAAAACATGTCACTCTGGCGCGCTCCACTAAATTTGGAAGTTTTTTTTATACAATATAGGAAAAAATTGTTTAGGGTCTTTAAACTGTGGGGTGCGCCATAGGTACATGTTCCATGATTACTAATATATTCGGGTTTTTCGTTTCAGAACCACGGTCGAGTCTGCATAATGTCAACTAGTTCGATCCGTCCATATTTGTCGTATGGCGAGGTTTCGGCTTTCCCGCTAATCCCATCGGTCAATTTTGAACTTTTTTTTTTATTGTAGATAAAAGTGCGATTAATAATAGACAATAAATATTGCACTCTTGAATGTTTACTCTTTTTCTAATTAACTCCACAAAATTCCCTTAATTTAAGCGGTTCTACACTGTACTCCCCCTTAATCCCTATAATACATTAAATATTCGCTGGAAATTGGGTTGCATTTTTTATTGATTCAGCGATTGACCCTATCGATAGGACAGATTTGCTTTTTAAATTCTACAGTTTGGGCATATATACTAAATTTAACGAAGGAATTGCATAATTGTACAGAACATGCATATGGATTGGTAATTTATCTAGTGACTGGTTTCAAACAACTACAGGTGTCCGCTAAGGCTTCATATTAAGTCCACTGTTGTTTTTGCTTTATCTGAATGATCTACGTGACCATATTTTGATGTACACGTATGATATTGTCTTCTTATCTGACAATCCAATGACTATCCAAGATATGCTGGGAAAACTGGCGAGTTAGTGAGTACTGAACAAGCCAGATTACGCCGACAGAGCTTTTTGTAATGATAATCCCAAATTAGATACTGTCGGGGTGGTCTATTATGGGTTAATGCTAATTCTTCCTGAAGTGAAGGTAGTTAATTCCGTTTGTTCCAACTGCAATCTAGAACAGAATCAAAACATAATACATTTTGTTGGAGTTTTCCCTGCATTCAAAGGGTACAGAGTGCAATATCTCAGCCGAGATGTTCTATGGCTACTGGAGCAGGACTCTAAAGCTTGGTCATTTTTACCAAAAACTTATTGGATTTATTTAACTTTGGTAGTCAACTTAATGCTTACCAATCTAGATACACAACTAGTATTGTCATTGTTTATTTTTTTAAATTAATTTTTTCTTGTGAAATAAGTTTTCTCGTGGACACAATTTAATTTGAATATGACTAGACTTGAATTAATCATAAATTTAATATTCTAATATTAATATTTTGAACCTGGGCGTAAGAAAATTGTAATTGAATTATTCGTTACCAAATAAAACCGCTATAATTATTATAATTATATTAACTTAATTGTTTCTATTAATTCGGGAAAGGTGGTAACGAATAAATTTTCTTAACACTGACTTGTAACCTTTTAATCTTGATTTTTTATGTAAGCTGAAATAATCTTACAATTGTACCCAGGTACCGCCTTTTTATAACCACAAATTAAACGAAGAATTTAAATTCATTTAAAGCTTCGTAAATTTTATTTGCTATTTTGTTCGGATGTTTAAGATCTTAGTAAGATTTGTAGAAGACAAGATAACAACACTCGGCTGAGTAAAATCCCACCTGGGCTCATGTTTGTTGAGAAATACGTGATATTTGGGTGTTAAGATTTAAGCAGCTTTCCAGCCCACCGAGTGTGGAACCTGTAACATAATCTAATGCCAACTTTTTATGTGAGCCATAACAAGGGTTAATGAATTTTGTTAACTACGGTATTATCGTATTACCCACACGTAGGCAACAACATAGGTAGGTACATGTCGGAAATCCCTCGGCTTTGTTTGCATTCCTTTTATCTCAATAGACAATGTCTTAGTATCTAGGCCAGCATACAGCAACCCAACCACAAATAATATAATTGAGGGTTGGCCTCTGCTCCTCCAACCATTACTAACCCAGATTGATGTCCCATAATTTTCTCCTTATATCCGATAGAGAAATTCATGACTTGCGTTGCTGCCAGACAAGATTCGAGGATTTGATATCTTAATTCCGGCAGTTGTGGCACGGTGATGCCGGCGATATTGTCGGAAAGTAGCTTGAATGGTAATTTTAATTTCCTTGCTAATCAAGTGATGCCAATGGCAAGAAATTAAAACTTCTTACAATATCATTGAATGTCAATTAGAATATCATGTAATGTTAGACAGGAATACAAAATAAATTTTTTTAAATATAGGGAACTTAAAGCAGAGGATTATGTTTATGGGTATATAACCTTAACCCAAATCCATGATAAAGATTGCAAGTGAATAAAATCCGCGGTACGAACAACTGATATATTTTTGCCCCCACTATTTCAAAATAATTAATTTTTAACTTAAATGTAATAAAACTGTCAAGCCATAAGACCAATAATTTATCTCTATAGTCCTCTTCCTTTGGGGCATGGCCTAACAAAATAACTTCACACTTAAAAAATCTAATAGATTTAAATGCAAAATCTATTAGAATTTCAAATTGTTGATTACATTTTTGGCTTTGTACCACGTAAAAAATAACAGAGGTCTACAAGAAATGGGGTCATAATTGTTGTTTGGTAGTAGTAATTTGCTGCGTAGAATCCGAATCTGACTTCAGAATTCAAGATTCAAGATTTTATGATATTTGAGGTTATGTACTTGAAGAATGCGTTTTTTGGCTACATTTGAGCTTATGTGCACAAAATTTATTTGGTCGCTTTTTCTCGGTGCATCATTTAATATTGCTCTTATTCTTTAAAATAAGCTATTAAGCGGTCGCCTACAATTTTTCCTTGCAAACTTACTACCATTCACATTTCATACAAATAGATTTATTATGTTTATATGAAATATGAACTTCATTACTTACAATGGTCGTAACTTTGCAAGAAAAATTGTAGGTGACCGCTCAATAGCTTATTTTGAAGGATAAGAGTAGCATTAAATGATGTAACTAGAAAAAAAGACTGAAAAAATATTGTGCATCCTCAAAAGTAGCCAACAAAACTCGTTTTGCGAGCACAAATATCTCAAAATTCTGATGTGATGGCTTAATTCTGAACTGGAATTCGGATGATACGCATTCAATTACTTCGGAAATGATCCCAACATTAGAATCTTGTAGACCTGTATAAGTGTATAATACACCACGACAAAAACCATTTTAGCTAGGTTAGGGTTGTATAGAAAAGTTGAAATGCTGCTGCTAGTAAGGCCTATGTGCTAACTCTGCCTATTCCTTAAGCTAAGCTGGGTCTTTTGGTCTCATAGAGCGAGCTATACTGCATCTATCTGAGATCCAACAAGGGCTTAATGAAGGTAGATATTCTGCGTCTGGCAATGGCTAGGCTCTCGCATATAATGAGATGAGGAATTTTATTCTCCTCCAAGCTCAACCGACAGGTGTAGCCAGCTGCTCTGCTGGTGATCCATCTCATGTTCGGTCTGCAGAATATTAATGGTTACTTAAGTTTACTCAGTGAAATGACAAGCCTCGGAGCTCACAACTAACATGGTAGAGCACCGTCTGGCCAGTTCATTCGTGTTTTCCACTCACTACAATGGGTTGAATTTAGATGCCTAGCTCCTCTTACACGCACCCACCACCGTATCGGTTTTCGAATGAAAATCAAACAAGTCCCCTGGGGGACAGGAGGCATTTCGGTTTTAATGTTCTCTACCCTTATAGCGGACGGTAAGAATGTTGAAAGTTTGGTATCGGAGTCTAAAGTCACCTTAGGCATCCTATTCAAGATTTCTCTTATATTCAAGTGACCCTTTGCAAGGTTAGTGCCTAAGAGACTTTCCTTTCCAACCCATAATAACGATATTCGCATTGATTCAGTGATACTAAGGCAGCCCATCTAAGGTGTGCTACTCAATTTTGCTATGAAAATATTTAGCTTAGTACTTTGCCCTCATGTGATCGCCTCGTAAGTATTCTACTCTCCGATTTTCTAGCTTTTTCAGTTCTGTTATCTAGGTTTAGGTTCCAGCATAGTTTGAAGTGCGGTGTTAGCTATAGATATTTCCACCTGATCACTGAAGATTAGTGTAGACCCTAGTAAGTTAACACTGCTCCTTAAATTTATCTAAATTTGAAACACAAAAGAATATCTTGAATTTTAATGTACAACCCTTCTAACCATTTTCATCCTTTTGGTGCATAGAATCTGAAAAATAGTCCCTTTTAACTGGCAGTTTTAGGTCAATCTCAAAAATTCCGTAATTTGATAAGCGCTTTGGTTGGTTTTTGTTGTAAGTGGCTTCTGTCGTTCTCCAACTTTTCTTCTTAAGATAAAATCAGCAAAATGTCGAAACTTTGCGAGGATTGAAAGACAAAGAATTTGTGCAGGTAGTTCCAAATATAAATGTGGAAATTACACATATGATAATATGTTAGCAATGTGGAAAATAAAAACTAAAAACCTTAAGGAAAACGAAAAAGTGCCACTTAAATGATGATAGATCCCTTTGGCAGTTACAACCCCGTAATTAATGGTTCCACAAGCTCAGTGACGAATTTGATCTGTAATTACGTGATATATACGTAACAATCAACAGTTTTCAACCCGCGGTTGTCAATATACTTCGGTGTACCTAAAGGGTACATCTACACTTCTCGGTAGATTTCAGTATGTCATTATTAGTTTTCTTAAAAACGCAGTCCTTTTGTATTTATAATTTTTAATTTCAATTTTTTTATCTATATTCCCTTTAATTTATTATTTCTTTGTTTCTATGTTCTATGTATTATTCAAACTTTTTGTGTTTTATAATTAAAGCTGCTAGCTCGATATCACTGGCATTTGTGGTTCTGAACACACATGGGCATTATTCTTAGAAATAATTAAAAATTACAATTATATTTGGTATTTTAAAATTACTTTTAAACTGTTGATCTATGTTGTAATTTGATATTATTATGTATAAAGTTTTCCTTTATCATGAGGCTTATATGCAATGGAACACTTTAAACTTTTTTTGAAAACTAGAAATATTTGTTCGGTAAATCTGAAAATATATATATTATACATACCTCGATCAGGAGGTGGTGGAGGCATCGGAGGTTGTAAACTTCCGCCAGAATCGAAGTCTTCATCGGTCGCCTGAAATTAAAAATATATAACTTAGAATTACTTTTATTGTTTATCAGTGTAAATTTTAATAGATTTTTAAATAATATAAAAAAGAGAAGTTTTCATTGAAATTTTTGTTATGTTGGGTACAGCAAAGGATAATATAATTTAAAGTTATTAAATTGATATAAAGTTTAATAGAAATAAAATTAGTTTTATTTTCTTTTGCTGTTGGGTGCGTGGGTAAGTATTTCGCAGGTAAATGACTTTGAATATCAGGAGCTACGTTTTCGAAGTCTCTTTAGTTATAAAGACTATTCTTTCAGAGCTGTCAGTATAACTGCGGTTGAGCGGTCAGCGCGGCAACTATATCCATAATTTAGGGAGGGCATATCTATCCCCACCAGAAATCGGAATTCAACTCTTGCGTCATTTCGAAGAAACTAACTATATTCATTGCAAACTCAACTTTTGGAAATACCAAATAATTCTTAACCGATACCTAAAAAAAGCATAATAAAGAAGTTGCGATTTCTGTCTACGAGTATAAAGTGAATGAATGTTTAAAATATCATTTTCGGGTTCTAAAATGACTAGAAAAACATAAGTAATGTCCTGTCAAACATTGATATAACGACCTAAATAGAATTGACAAATGAATGGGTGTGTGGAGTCTTTGCAGTAATCTGAAATTCAATATGCAGGAGGCAAGCTCAAGCCAAGGCCTGCCTTTGACTCTTTCATAAGAAAATAAATCACTCCGTCTATGGGCTGTTTCCAATCTCGCAGAAATGCAAAAACAAGATACTCGATTTTCCTCAATCCTTTCTGGCCATAGCCATGCTAAAACGCAACATAGGGTTGTCCCCTGCACTTTGGCAACATAATAACAAAATCTGGAAAAAAGACTGTCGAGGTAAGAGACCACTATCACTTATTGGGATGGGGCTCAACTTAACTTCGTAACGCGTGGACCGATTTGGAAGGTTTTCCTTGTTGATCCCTTAATATGAGAAAAAAAATGGACATAGCGTGGAAGTGGTCTGATTTGGATGTTTTTTTACTTTGTTGAATAAAGACTCTCTCATTGTTGTTTTTGCAATTAAAACAAGGGGAGGGGTAGGCGAACTTCGCAACGCGTAGACCGATTTGGAAGTTTTATCTTTTTCTATGTATAGAATATGTTCCCATTGGTACCTTAACAAAACTTTATAGAGTGGGATTGCGGTGGAGGAGGAGGCGGTTCGTAACGCGCACACTGATTTGAATAATTATTTTGTTGTTTTATAGAGTATGATCCTCCATCGCTGCTATGAGAAAAATTTGGCAACTAGTTGGTGGTAGTAGGGAGCGGATAGAGTAATTCTCTAAGACGTGGCCCGATTTAGATGATTCTCTTTTTGATGTACAGAATATGTTCTTCCATTGGTCTCATGTTAAAAATTGTGTAGTGTGTCGGATAGGGGAAAAAGCGAAACCAACTTCGTAACACGTAGACCGATTTGGATGATTCTTTTTTTGTTGTATAGAGTATGATCCCCCATTGCTACTTTCAGTAATAATTTTGAGCTTGTGTATGACGGGAAGAGGGTAGCCTCACTTCATAACGTGCGGATATAGAATACTTTCCTCCATTGGTAGTATGTAAACAGTTTTATGGTGGAGTGGCGGTAGTATCAGAGTACAGCCTAACGTCGTATCGCTGATTCATTTATTCTGCTGCACAGAATACGTTTCCTCATTCATAAATGATAAAAAAAAATTGCACATAGAGTGAATACGGGAATAGGGCCCTTACATCCCTGCCCCAGTTTATATGATTATCTCTTGCTGTATAGAGTACGTTAGCATACTAGCGAGTTTTTGTAAATTGGATTCATTCGAACCAAGGGAATTTGATGACCCTTACATTACAAAGCTCTTATATTGCACTTTTGTCCGGCCTATTCGGGAATATGCCTCTCTAGTCTGGTCAATGCTCTCTGTGTCACATATCAATCGCATTGAAGCTGTTCAACGGAGGTTCGTAAGGTTTGCCCTTCGAGGCCTTCCTTGGAATAACTCCTTATGTTGATAGACTTAAACTCCTGCACTTGGACACACTTGAAAAGAGACGCCGTAACGCCGGGATCCTTGGGTCCATTGATTCTTTTGTTTTCTTGGGTCGTTTTGGCATATCGGTTCCAGCTCGCTCCCTGAGGAATCACGACTTTCTTCGGTTACCTTTTCATCGTACTAATTATGGATTAAATGAACCTATAACGTCGATGTCGCGATTTTTTAATTCCGCTTTTAATTGCATTGATTTTCATCTATCGCTTTGTTGACGTTACTTTTTGGTTTCTGTTGTGCTTTTTACTTTTCATTTGCTTTTTATTCACTTTAGCACTTTTGTTTTCTGAATTTATATTTTGCGAATTCTTTTCTTATTCTTTGTTTTTATATGATTTGTTATAGTGTTTTTATTTAGTTTATTGTTTAGTTCTTTTTTGTAGTAATCAGCACATTGATGAAATATTGTAAATGAATAAATAAATAAATGAATAAATAAATCTACCTCTTGAAATTACTATGTTTCACGATCAGCAATAGTTTTGTAAAAGAAAGTTGAACCAACTTCACAAAAGGCATAGAATGATATTATAATGTATATGAGCTACCTTAATATTTCAACTCACGATATCATAAGGAAAGAGGATTAAATAATTTTGCTATTGCTGTTTTGTTTATATTATCAAACCGAAGAACTAAAGTTTTAAACCCATTCATATTACACTTGGGGCAGAAATCGACACTTGTTTAATATCTCCATTTGGTCATTATTAACTTTGTATTAATGCTGTTCGGAAGTCACATGCAATAAATTGTTGAAACCCCAGAAATATTAAAATTTTGTGTGCTAACCGCGCGCAGGTATATGTTCTGTAGATACCATCGCATATACTGCTATTTCCATAAAACATTAATAGCCTTATTTGTTATGACAATTTTCGTGCACGACTCTGGAACTAATAACTGAATTCCCCGTCACATAAAACATGAACTAATTGTTTACACGATTTTAATAATGCAAAGATTTATACTTTATCCTGATGTTTTTGATATGTTTATGCCAATAACAATCACCGATTGGGGTTAATTGGAAAATTACTGTTTATCGAACCACTCACCTAAACTGAAAGGATGTAGGGAACATTTTCAAAGCAATTTGATTCATCGATGTCCGTGTCCTGTGAATAAGCTGATTGAGTTATGAGCATAAACATTCCATTAAGGTTAGTTCTCATATAGGAAATTTTACACAATTGAAGGGATAGAGGCTGACCAATGTGGCTGGCGGTTGGATGACATGCAATATTGCTGCAGTTTATGTCAATATGCAGAATTGCAAATTCTAGTGCTCTACTTCCGGCGCTTTTATAAGGGCCCTTCCATTCACGTATAACCCCTTTTTGCTTACCATATACATTCATTTCGACTTACAATAATTTCATGCATACCTGAATGGTTTGTTCGAGCAAAGTGAACGGAAACAAAACGTTTTCAATCCATGAATGAAAGTGACATGCTGCTAGTGCATGTTTCTAAGGGCTTTCAGTTGTCAAGCTTTTTTCAATTTTCTCCCTCATAATATTGCCATATTGGTAACGGTGAGCAAAACAATGCATCATCGATAAAAATTTGATTGATTCCGTTTGTTTATATAGCTTTTATATCAGTTTAAAATTCCTTTAAATCCGTTGCAATTCCAATATTGTGCAGTGGAACGTAATTGAGACGCAACTGCAGAATTGCAAAATGTTATTGCACTGACTCTTCTTTTTCTGTGAATTCCACTTGGCTTTTATTTTCATTTAACAAAAAATATTCCAATTTGGCGCAGTAATTTACTTTTAAATAATAATCATTCTGGGCGTAATGTTAGTTTAAAGTTCCTTTTTAACAATAAAAAAATTTTCAAATAATGGAGTCGACTTTGCAAAATGAAGCAAAATGAAGAATTCCACCAGTTGCACTTTAATTACCTACGCTTTACAAAAGTTTTATAATTGAGAATATTTTAGCTATAGCTGAATTGAATTCCTTTTATATAAAAACAATTGTTAGTAGTATAAAACAATTTAAAGCATTTCTTTCTGACCACTTAACGCAATGGAAAGAGGACCATTTCGTTCAAGGGTCAATTGTGTTTTTATTTATTCCAAATCATTCAAAAACTGCAAAGCATATAGTACTAACTAAATTTGTAGACACATTTAACAGAACTTATTAAATAAAAATTCGTACCTTCATATTTGAAATAATTTCAGTTTTTTGAGACGTTTAATACTTTTTAATGTTATTTCCTCAATTGTGCTTTCATGTAGTCTTACATCGAAAAGTCAAGGGGGTTTAATCTGGGAAACAAGCAGATGATCCATATAAATTGATTAATTTTGACAGCTTTATTTACCATTCTCGCTAAGGAGTGAGAAGTTTATTTGGCCACCACCCCCACCACCATCCCTCCTGAACATTATCTAACGGCATCGGAAGAACCATATTTATTATTAGCGACCCTGAAAACTGTGGATTCGACACTAATATCGATAATTTTCGATTACCTTACATGTCACTTCCTTCTTACCTCCACCCCTAGAGTAATATCGGCCTTTTTCGATTAATTTGACATATCCCTTTTTTCCACCCGACTTCTAGTGGTGTCTTTCACACACAGTATTTTTCTCCGGTTTGGAATTAATAAGTGTAGCAAGTTTAGTGTATATCAGGAGAATTACAGAGTAAATCTGGAACATACAAACATACCCACATGCATACAGACCCACATTTATTTTTATATTTATTTATTCAACAAAAATTTGTCAAAACTACCTACTACAGAAAATATTGTTACGCGCACGTGGTAGGCCACGAAAAGGGAAATAGTCAACCGTGTAATGCGCATGCCCCAGGTAGCCAGATATCTAGGGAAGAAAATGTCAAATGTGAAAGTCAAGGACGACTCGAACCTATGGTGGATATGTGAGGTGAAAATGTGTAACAGAAACATCTAGAACTAATTGACTTAAGTTTCTAGAACTGAGTAGTATAAATAGGGTTGAGTAGTAGCCTGGTGAGTTTAGTCGTGATTTAGACTGGGAAGTGCTTATATGTGATACTGCGAATAGTGAGTTGTATTTTAACCAGCGAAGTGATAAGTGCTAATTAGTAAAGTGAAACATTGTATTGTGAGTGAACGAGTAAAGGAAATTGTTAAACGAACTAATTAAGTGAAATGAATAAAATTTTGAACATTTGCGATTGAAAATAAGTGTCTTGATTAATCAATCGAGCCGGGAGAGCTCGTTACAATATAATTGACTTAAAATTATGCATAGTTAAGTAATATGGCAGCAAACTTAGTCCAACTGGGATGCGCGATTAACTAATTCCTAAGTACTCGTTAAATAGGCGAGACATCGATGTAATATGTTCCTGCGTGGCATAAAGAGTTCGATAGCGAGGAACTGAAGGAAATCGTGATTCCTAAGATAATGGGTCGGGATAGGGATGCTCAAAGGCAACAGTAGTTCGGGTGAATTTATCGTTTCCTGCAATAAATCAAAGATAAATATTATTTTGGAAATATTCCGCCTCTTTTCAAGGGCATCCAGAGAGATGAGTGTCAAGCGGTCAGGACAAGGAGGAAGCATGACAGGGTCATTCCACGGATGACTATGGAGCGCAAACCTTAGAAATTAGCGCTGCACCGCTTCAATGCTCTTGACGTGTTCAGTGATATAGGGATCCTAGACAAGGCTGGAGTAGTCTAAAATTTATCTCTCTCTTTTATTTTAGTAACAGCTTTTTCTAGCTTAAGTGTATCTGCACTTATATTAAAATGATTATATTTAATCATGTGTTGTGCTACTGACGATCTCATGGGTTGTTAATTTTTCGCATGGTTTACGTGTTCTTGATATCTTACACTGATTGCCCTTCTAGTTTGCCCTATATATTTTAAATAACAATCGTTGTAGTTTATACTATAAATTCCAGCCCTTTGTAGTGCTACCTAATTTATCTAATAATCGTCCATTATTTGCAAATGCTTTTAAGGAATATACGGTCACGGAAAAGGTCAGTGTAATTTAGTACGTTTGTTTTTAAATTAAGATAGTGCCGTGGTTTTATTTTTTGACAAACTGAGAATTTTTCACAAAGCCAAACATCGAATGAGCTGTAGTAACGATCGATGCCACGTGTTCCTTAAAAGAAAACCGAGAGCTCAGTACCACACCCAGCCTTAGGATAATACCACCCACAGAGTTATCAAAAAATAAAAAATGTCTTCTACGAGAGAAAGTTATAGTAGTGCAGTTGCTGAATTTAAGGGAAGGCGAGC
Source organism: Leptarthrus brevirostris (assembly GCA_964036015.1). Taxonomy (NCBI): domain Eukaryota; kingdom Metazoa; phylum Arthropoda; class Insecta; order Diptera; family Asilidae; genus Leptarthrus; species Leptarthrus brevirostris. Next base: position 145,070,704 of record OZ038373.1, on the reverse strand, counting down.
ACACGATTCACAAAACGCAGCCAAATCAGTGTGAAGCAGACCACAGTCGGAGTCCTAAATATAATTCAGGAATTCAAAGAGGTTTATGGCAGTTGATTTACCATAACAAGAATCCCTGTTAGAAGGAACATATGAAAAACCTGGAGTGAAGGCGAAGCCCCCCCCCCCCCCCCCCCCCCCTAGATGGAAACCTCATCAAATGGATGAAATCATTACAGGAAATATAGAATATAGAATTAGAGAGAAAGAATATGCATTACAGTTACCCTTGAAGTTAATAAACATCCAAATTTGTTTAGGATCAGCTAATAACGTAGATCACATGTTTGCCAAAAATTCGACAAAGCAGACCTGTAGCTGAGAGGAAAACCGATGACAGAAATCAGAATAATACAGATAATCATGGAATTCCGGAACCAAGGAGGCAATACAAAAAAATCCAAAAACCTGCCCATTTCATTTCCAATATTATAACATTGAACTAAGCCCGATGAAATAACACAGCTCAGAAAGGACAAAAAATAATGAGAGGCGGACACAAATGAGGACATCAAGCCATACATCGCAATCGAGTAATGTTGGCATTTGAGAAGGAGAGGCGGGTGGTAAGTTTTTTGGACGAGAGATAGGTCACGGTCTGCCCTTGGGAATAAACTCTCAGGCAATAGATCGAGAGGGCTATATATACGGCGAAACGACAAAGAAGCAGTGAATCTGCGTCCATTACGGCCATGTGCAGGGTAAATTGTCTTTGAGGAAATATTTAACGTTGTAAACATTTTGATGTCTTAAAAATATAATTGGTTTCTTCAAATAAACATCATTCAGTCAGAATATTTTCTTTACACTGCACCACGCTTCACTAGATCCCTACCAATAGAATAAGGTTTCGAAATGCATAGTCAAGTGTAATCTGGAGTATACACCCACAATGAAACAAAGGCAGAATGACCTTTCGCTAATTCCTGAATAATCAATCGTAATCTAGAGTACTTGTCTAAGCCCCAAGCCTCCCACAAGTTAGAGTTACAAGAACCTTAAACCAAATCAATAAGCATCTTGATTTCAAATTAATTTGGCATTTTCAGGAATAATTGATGTCATACCCTTTTAATGGTGTAACCTAAACTCCAAATTAATTAAACCTTAAGCAACCAAACTAATAGAAATGAATATTAATTCATGAGTGATTTCCACTATTTAGGAAAATCCAGATAAACAATTATATAATTATATTGTAATTACGGTGAATATGCTGAAGGTGCCAACATTTTTTTTCTGTTTTCGCAATAATATTATTTTTGAGGCCATCGGCAATATCTAAACGAACTTAAAAAGCACACTGTAGTAAGAAAAATATTCCTTTTTTGCGCACTATCTATTCAAATTCTTAATTGTGTGCTATAAAAAAAGTATCAGGAATGTAGACTGCCCGTGATGAAAGTTATAATTATAAATATAATTTTTCTTTTAACACATAAGGCGCATTTCTCGGTAGGAGCCAGAAAAAATTAAACTATTTCATTAAGTCGAGAAAAGAAAAGAAAGAAAATATGAAAGGTGGCCGAGCATACAGCATGCAAAATAGGGAGTCACGGGAGCATAGAGAGTTTCTTAGTGACTCCTTGCTACGAGTAAGATCGAAATTGGGACATGCATCAACTACCCTACATAATGGTTACTTTGATCTGGTGTGGTCAACATGCATCAAGGGAAGTCTGCGGAGACTATGTTGGATCTGCCTAAGGTAAGGTAGATGGAGTAAGTTTACTTAAAAAATATGTATGTATATTGTAGAAGCCAGTTCAGTATTTAAATAAATTAACAAGTCCGGCTTTCCACAGGAGAGCAGTTTTAGAAGATGATCTCAAAAATTCCTTCGGGATTGTGAACTTAACACGCGTGGCTGAGTTTTTGGCTTACGCTCTGGAATATGAGGTAGCAAAGCAAGCCTCAGGAAGTATCGTATGCCTATGGCACGAAACCGAAATACAATATATTTGCTACCAAATCAATAACGTGGTCAACCGTGGTCGTCCTAGATGTTGGACATGCAGCCATAAGGGTCATCGCCGACGAGATTGCTAGAAGCAAAGTAGAACAGTATTTCGAGAGAAACTCGACCACATTAATGCTATCTTAAAAGCAAGAGGAACTAATGAAGAAAGAAGTGTCGCAGAAAGAAAACGAATTAAGAAGCTGCTTGAAAGTGTAGAGAAGAAGAACTACTTGGGGATGTAAATAATGGGAATGTGTCATCAGAGGAGAAGATTGAACCTGTATGAAGACTGACTGTCTTACTGACATCGAGCAAAAAAAAGCGGAAACTGCAATCTGTGGATCTGGAATTGCAAAATTTCGAGAAGGCAATAAAAACTTCAATGGCAGAATGGCCTGAATTGACTGAGGAGCTGGAAATTCAAAAATGTAAGACAATTAACACCCAAACGGAGGAAGATGAGATTGATCAACTACACCAGGAATTGAAGGACGCACAAGAATGCTAACTAAGTGGGAGAAGTTTCTATAATTAGGCTGAGTACTATAATTAGGGCAGAGTAGCAGTAGTTTTAGTCGTGATTTAGACTGTGAAGTTTTTTTTTCGATGTGATGAAAGCCTAGGGAACAACCTTTTGATGCATTAGTATGACTTTGAGCTGAAAGGAAATAAGGTAAGGGAAGTGAGGAAACTGAAAAATCCTGTTTTTGCATTGCTGCGAGGTGGACAACAGCCATTTTTAAAAACCCACGGGAAGACTTGATCTCGAACCCGGTCGTGCCGCTCTGTTTATATGTGATACTATGATAGTGAGTTGATTGCTGGAGAATGGACGGACGAGTTTAAGCCTTCTCTGATACGGTGATCCTCATCTGGATATTCTCAAGTGTTAGTTACACCTCCAAGTGATAGCAACCGGCCAATGCATCCTAAAATGTAGCCAAGTAACTAATGCGGGAGGAGATAACCTCTTGAAAAATCCCCCTAACTCCAAGGGAGTCTGCAGTGTTGCGTCCCCTCTGGACCCAGGGGTAATTGGGTCGCGAATGGCGTTTCTTCGGGCGCTTCTGTGGGAGTGGAGGTGAATTGTATGGTAGACCCCAACAGCTTGGCTAAACCCACGGTACCCACTACACAACAGTAGCAGCTTTGGGAAAATTAACTTTTGAAGGAACTGTGGCGGCTATGGAGGCTTCCTTCCGGCTGAAATTGCTGTAGCAGTCCTGGAAGAGGGTGCCATTGGCAAAATAATAACTAGCACTTCTCCAGGTGCGGCGGTGCAGAGACGGGAGACTCTAACGAGTTGGCTATCTCCGCGATACGCACACCAGTAGAAGATGCAAGTCTGCCTTCCGAAGGGTTAGCTGTGGTTAATCCGGAGTAGGTTCTTTGTCCTGGCTCAGGACTAAAGCGTTACGGCCTGGAACCCTTCAATGCCGTAGGCAGAGAAGGGGTAAAGGTCGTTATTAACGCATGGACCAAGAAGGAACACTGGAGACGGTGGGAAAACATGGATTTATGCAGATCTGCCTTCCGTAGGGTTAGCTGCGATTAATCCGGAGGGGGTTCCTTGTCCTGGCTCAGGACTAAAGCGTTACGGCCTGGAACCCCTCAATGTCGCAGACAGTGAAGAGGTGATGGTTGTAATTAATGCATGGACCAAGAAGGAACACTGGAGACGGTGGGAAAACATGGATTTATGCAGATAGGCTAGGACCAGGAAACCGAGGTTAGTGGCGACAGTGGGATAACTGGATACTCAGTTGCCCCCACTAAGGGAGACTGGGAGGGGACGAAAAGGGACCCGGTTATGCGGTCTGTTTCGGCTAATCCCCAGAGAGGTGTTTTTAGTGAGTAAGAATCTCACACTACCGGAGGGCACGGGCTGTCTGGTGTCTTTTGGAAGATTTTCACCTCTCCCGCAAAAAAAAAATGATAGTGAGTTGCATTATAACCCGTTAAGGATAAAGAAAAAGAAAGAAAAGTTGTCAAAAAAATTGTGAAACGAAATAATCGGTGAAGTGAATAAAAATGGTGAACATTTATGACTTAAAATAAGTGTCTTAATAAATACGATGAATCCGAGAAGCCCAATTCGTTATCGTCTCTTCGGTCCCTAAGTTTTTACTTGCTTCAAATCTCACATCTGCCTAAGGCTGGAAAGCAAGTTGATTGTGTCTTTTATTCAAAGTCTACCGCATCATTTGGTTTTCTTTCGACACATGATTTCTATACCGGCTTATTTTCGTGCATTCTACTTCAATGTACAACAGGAAAGCCACTCTGGCCATCTACACTTAACTGCTTGCCTAACTGATTAATCTGTTTCACTGTCACATTATAGCATCTAGTATCATCTATGTACGCCAATACCCACTTCGAATGCAATAATTTTACTCTACGTGAAGAAGTTGACATATTTTTAGCTACTAATAAATAAATATAGAATGCTATAAAAAATTCATTCGAATTTGTTGAAATTTTAATGTGATAAAAGGACTCGACTGCAAACGAGATGTTGAGTTTTACTTTTTCCTTGAAAAAAACATAATAAACGGAAATGTATGGTCTCATATATTAAGGAAACTCAAGTCTACACCCAACCATTTTGAGCCTTATCTGATTTAAAGTACGTACATTAAAAATCTGCAGCAGTAAAAAACAAAATTTAAAAATCTAAAACCTCTTTAGCGTTAAGCATCTGCATATTTATCAGATAATCAATACTTAAGCGATATCTTTTGTGTTTATCTTTTAGTGTTCACAGTGAACATAATGAAACCCATTTTCTGTATTCATTTCAACAAACCGATTTTTTAGGCCAACTTTCTGCAATTCTAAACAAAAATCTTCAAAATGGTTTGAACATGTTTTTTCCCTTATCAGGAAGAGGAATAAAAATTTAAATCACGCTATCATAATGTACGCGAATAAAAAGGCAGCGATACCATTATGGACGATATGCCTACACTAGACTTACGTATACTGTACTAGAAGTTGAACGCCAGCCGAATTGAGTGCTTTTCCCTGGTACGTGGCTGGCATACAAAAATTTTGCAGCTCCTTGAGTTTCATTAAAATCGTCCAGTAAATCGCTTTAACAGAAATTGTGGAAAGAATTTGCCGCAGACAGGATACAGTTTAGGGCGTCATAATTCGAGCGCCAGCTTGGATCGTTTTTAACTTTTAAAACACCAACATATGTTGCTGTTACTAGGGTCTAATATAGGTCTACATTGAACCGCGCAATATTTCACAGTTCATATAATAGTACACGCAGCACGTCCATGCAGATCCCAACCTTGATTTCAGAACAGATATCATTGGTAGCTTGTGGTTTTTCAAACCACTCTAACACCAATAGCGAAAACAACCTCCAGTAAGGTTCTATTCAGGCGATATAGCAGGTCATTTCCATTTTTACGAGACCTCTGTTTAAGGAATTGTCAGCCCGTATTGTGTTGTGCCATTCAAATCCTGCTCGTTGCTGCCAAATCAGATATTCCCTGTTTACCATCGTAGAAGATTTGTGAAGTATTATGGGCTAATCTATTTCAATGGCAGAACCAAAAGGGGTTTGTCGGGTTTTGTCGCAAAAATAAACTGCTGTAACGTACAAATTTGTTGGGAATATGATGGCTTTTTGAGCTATGCGGGCTTTTATTTATTTATTTTTCTCGCGAAATAACATTTCAGAGTGCAATGAACGGATTTTTGCTAGAATAATCCATCGATTGTGTTGAATGTGAAGATAAAAAACACATCATAGCCGTATACAGAAATGTTTTCAAGTTGACACTGCTATCTTCTAAAATCTTACTGTTAAATAAAAGTTGTTTAAATAAACTTAATTAAAGTAAGAGTATAAAGTTTCGATAGGACATCGGTAAGGCTTCCAAAAAAATTTACATTCATCTACTTTATTTTAGTTAATTTTAAAACATAACATACAACGGAGATAACACATTAACGAGTGGAGATTGTAGTAATTATGCGAACAGCCAAACACTGCTAGTGAATCAGGTAAAATCCCTCCTGGATCTTGTATGTGTATTGCCAAGGAGAAGACAGTATTACCATACTGTCTTCTCCTCTCTATGAACAATAAAAGCCCGGGATTAGGAATGGAAAGTATCAGGTATAAATGTGTGCAATGCCGGCAAGGAATGCACCGAAGTTAAGGATTAGGTTAGCTTGAGAAAAAAGGCTTAAATATCAATTGGACATGGAGAGTGGTTGACGCCTTTAAAGCACTTTAGGATTTTCGATAAAGATTCCTAGCAAGTTATAGTCAGAGTGTTCTGGTGCTTTTAAATAGTCTTATACGATTAAGACAGTAAACAATTGATAAATTTTCGTTAGTGATCTCGTAGCTGATAAGACTTCTGGGAGAATAAGTGGGTAGTAGCGGTCTAAAACGTACATCACTATCGGCTGAAATTTTGGGACGCAATTCTCTGGGTTTCCGAAAAAACAACTTAAGTCAATTTTGGTCTAAAATTAGTTAACAGCGGATTAGGTGTTTTTCGCCATATCGTAACTATGAGCTTATGATAATGTCGCACATAAATAAGTTAATTTTTCTAGCATTTGTGCCGGTAATAATAACTGAAGTGCATTTAAAATTGCTCAATGCAGCCCTAAGTTGGAAATGCACAGATATCCTGTCAAAACTTAAGTCCCTTCTTAGTAATTAAGTATGTTTTATATGAAAAATGGCCGAATCGAAGGTGAAGGAAAATTATGGTTTGCAGCTCATCACCAACAGGCCATATGAAAGACAATTCGATTCGCACGAGGGTAACGTTCTTTAAGAAATATCGCAGAACAACGTTAGACCACCGTTCTTATGAGTAGAAAAATCAATTAACATTCTGCAGGTATATTTTTCTTTTTCTGTATGACGGGGCGTAACGCGTGGACAGACTTGGACGATTTTTTTTTTGCATAAACTATGTTAACCCCACAGATACCATTGCGTGACGCGTAGACCGATTTGATTGATCCTTTCTTTTTGTTTTATAGCGTATTGTCCGCCAGTTCTAACAATACAAATAATTTCATATTCCTACTTTGAAATTTGTGGTGTACGGTGTACTGACAAAATAAATTTCAAACCTGTATACTTGGAATAATTGTAAAAAGTATTAAATAAAAATAATTTAAAAACTAAAATAAACATTCAGTCAAAATCTTATAATCCTGTACCTAAATTTAAAATCATAGACTTTAATGTATTTGCGGCCGTTCAAGTATTCCGAAACGCAGATAAGGGGGAGGGGGGTCTTATGAAACGTTACGGTGCGTTATAAGGGGGAGATGGGATCAAGCAGCGCGTTACGTAACATTAAGTTTTTGTTAAAATTAAAAGTCATAACTCTTAACTCGTGACTCACGGCTCAGTTTATAGCTACACTACACATATTTTTTATAAATACGAAAAGAGTCGCGTCACTGAGTATACAGAAGTATGTATGTATATGGCAAATAATCACAATAAGCCGTCTATCACGAGTCCATAGTTTGAACTGTAAGAGTCCGCGATCAATCAAAAGCATCTAAACTAGAAGCCAAAAACTCACAAGAGCCAAAGTGGGCTGAAATTTAGTTTAATTTACATTGCTTCTTATTCCGGTATTTTGCGCAATATTATTATATGATTGACATTTTTAGGTAAAAAGAATCATCTGAGTGTAACGTTACGTTTGGATGAGGGGGGGGGGGGGGGTAACGAGAAACGATACGGCGCGTTACAAGGGGGCGGGGGGTCAGAAATCTTCAAAAACTGCGATACGCAATACTTGAACGGCGGTATGTATTTTGATAGGTTACAAATTTAAAAAAGACAGTACCTTCGTACTTTAAGTACTGATTTTGGCATCTCTGGATTTTTCTAAAGAATTACCTGGGATTGTCCTTGTATTGCTGCATAGAGTACGCTCCACCATTAATACCATGTCAAAAAATTTCTGGGTTATGAATAACTCGTAGGCAGGCCGAGGATTAAGCATACAAACATGGCTTGGTGATCGCACCATTCAACTAACTGATCCAATCACTTTAATCGAGCATGCCTGAAAAAGCAATCTTCGAAAGTGAGAAATCCGGAGAGCTGCTCAAATCGTTGTTACTCATGGCACCGGCTTATCCGGGGCGATTAAATACTTCACCGGAATATAAACAATTTAAGGTCGATTCCGAACCGAGGGGGTTTCGGAGGTTTGCAAATATAGTATAAGCCAATAATTATTGTTTTAAAGCTAGGCTGCGGGATGGAATCAACTCGGAGCAGATGATCCTCATTAAATAGCAATGTACAAGGTCTTAGTTTAATATTTTGCCTCATAGAGAAGCATGGATATGCGAGGCGGTTTTGTAAGCCTCGTTAGAGATACTATCTTTCATTTCAAAGACAGCTAGTTATAAAAATTTGGTTGTTAATGTGTAATATGGAGTTTACTAAACATAGGGGACATTTTAATAAAATAACATCGGTTTTATATGAATTGGACACATCTCCCACAGAAAATGCTTAAACGGATAAATTTAAAATATACTCCATTAAAAAAGTTGATTCGAAATATTTCTCTTCTTATTATTTTTCTTCGGAAAGCTCGACATGCCTTAATTTTTTGGCTCGCTACGCTTATGGATCCGACGCCGCCTCCTCTCTCGCTGTTACTACGAACAGAATTTATCGAGTAAAAAGTAAAAAATAAAATAGTGTTTAAAAAAAATTTTATTTTTAATTTTGCGTCTATTACGACATTTGCAAGTCGTTGTAAATTAAACTGTGAGTACAACTATCCTATATACAATGCGAAATATTGACATACTAATCCTCCTGCCTTATATCTTGCGGGCTGAAATGTTCAAGTATTTTTATATGGTATTTTCGATTACCTCTTATCCATGTAGCAAAATCATGTGCCTTGTAATTTTATGTCCAAATTCTACGTAAACTTGGTAAAAACCAAGAGCGTCTGTCTTTCTTCCCAAATTTCCTCTTAACTTCTTCATTTAGCGGTTGCTTCAGTACTCTCTGCATATTTGTGTTATCCTGGCATTTTAAATTTTATGACATGAGACCAAGGTTCCGTGGATGCCACGTGATCTTGCCATCTTCGTAGGAAAGGATTTAGGGATATGCGAATAACTTAAGGTTTCGAGTAAAGACGATGACGGTACACTGTTGGCTTGTTCGGCTTAAGAAGGATTCTTCAAATTTAACGTTATGGCCAAATTTGAGCAGCTTAAAGCTTTTGTATTGCGCGTAGGTTTTGTTAAATCAAAAGTCATGAAAATAGAAGTAAAAGATTTACAGATAACCGACATTATGTTAATGATCCTGTGTTAATAGTTTGGGTAGGAAAGGTTCATCAATTAGGTAATCGCAAACCATTTTTTTCACTTCTGGAAGTGATTGTACCTTTAATTGTAGGAGTTAGAACAACACTGTTGACAATTTTGGAAAGACCATTCGGGAATCACCCTGTAGCTCCCAAACGCTTGAGATCGCCCCCCCCCCTCTTCCTGCCATACAATTTTTTGTTTATCTAGTTGATATCTATCACCCTACTCATTTTGGCACGTCAGATCTGAAAACCCTGTATGTATTTATTAAAGAGTTTGTAATTTAAAGAAAATTATACTTTATATAGATTCAAAAATCTTCATAGCCCTACAGAACAGCCTTTCCCGAAAAACGCAATCAAAACCATTCTTTAGAACACAATTTTCCTATTATATTACTGAAATTAGGTAGGCTTTATTTCCTGAATTAGTTTAAAACGTAAATTGAAATAATATAGTTCAATTCGAAACAAATTTATTTGAAATATCATCAATACTAAAATTGCAGAATTAATGAATTTGTATTTCCGGCGAACGAGGTTGCGCTAATAAAATTCACAAAATCATAGGAAATAAATTGGAACCATTTGCAGAGAAAAAAATCGCTATTACGTGAACGAGTTAATTTCATAAAATTGTTATGTTCGCTAGATTTAGCGAATAGCCAGTTAGAGTCAAGTGGTGGAAATTAAATGCAAATCCAGATGAACATCGTCATTGCTTTGTGCATGCACTTATTGTGATTAGCGAATATTCAAATAATGACTCATCAAACATAGCATAAATGGAAGGATTACATAGAAACAGGATACAAATGCACACTCGTATTGATTTCATTCAATGTTCGCTTGATTAAATAATTACAATCATCAATGGAAATTACTCGTAATTCGGAAAGATATTAATTATCTGCAGCAGATGTCGGAGATCCCAATAGAATCAAATGGGGGAATTTAATTAAATCCCGGCATTTTTGAGTAGAAGTTCAAAATTCTCCAGAGAAAACGATAGGTGAGGAAATCCAACTGGCAAATTTAAGCCGTGAAAATATTCTCAGTAAGGACATCAATTTGAATCAAGAGTGTAAAATGGGTGACAGTTTGATAAATGACATTAAATGGAGAAAAGAAAATGTCAAGCTCGGGTACAAATAACTTGTCAGGCAAATTTATGAACTGTCGTGATACTTGGTTTGTCAGTTAGTTTTTGGTTAAAGGCAGAATTATATATTTTGTGGCTTTATCGTTGAAACAAATTGTTAGTTGAAGGAGCACTTTATACTCCTTAAGGATTTTCTACTACTGTCTTGCCTTGAGCGTATTGATAAAAAGTTTCTTAAATTTTGACAACTTATGCTTCGAAGAAAAGTGACATGTGACATATTCGGATAAGAAAAAGGAATTTGTTTTCCACTTGACTAGTTCAACCACATGGCAGATGGTAGCATAGGATGAAATATTTTCGAAATACTATATTAGAAACGCTGTGATTATACGTATATTCTTGCCTGAAATTACTACTTGCATGCAAGCAGATAGGAAAATGTTGCCTTAATTCATACGTACCGACCATATTCTTTAAATAATTATGTAATTAGAAACTCATAAAGTTTAATGGCAAAAGTTATTTATTTCAAAGTAACTTGTCATAAAATTCAATATTTAATTGCAAAACCACATTGATCGCTGAAAGGCATCGACCCCACTAGCTTTTCAGAGACACATTTTGAAATAAATTCCCAAGCGACTTTTGTTTCAGTGAAAAAATCTTTGAGAATTCCGATGTTCCATAGGGCAACTTTATTTTTTATGATTTGACCAGATTATGTTTGAATAATTTTTTTGGTATATCCCGCCGTGTAGTTTAGATCGTTTACGTGCTGAAAGGTCTAAACTTTGGGCAAATTTTCATCCGCAAATGAAGGCGTCACATTGTTTAATATAAGAGCCCAGCACCTCATAACCTCGCCAATGTTTTAACGTTGGGAGAGTATATCATGGGCCGAATTGTTTGGATGACGCATGTATTTTTTGTCATCTCATGGAATTCTATTTATTTTTGTTTCGTCAAAAAATACGTGAGGCATTCAGAAAGTAAGAATTTAAGGGTTGTGTAGGAAATAGGGAATTTTTTTCAAAGTTGTCACCCGTGACGTGAAGATGGGTTCTTAACGGTCGAAATGGGACATCGAGTGCCTCAGTCTGTTACAAAATGTCGTCGCAGGAGTTTAAAACGTCATTCGTTTCGTCAAGTTCAGTTCGCTCAGTCATTCGTTTCGTCAAGTTCAAGCTGAGAATCAACTGTGACTGAGGACGAAAAATGGTTGTGTCACTATACTCCTGAGTGAAAAATACAATCTCTTCAGTAGCGCCAATTCCATTCGTCAGCATGCAAAAAACTCAAAGTTCATTCTCACAGAAAAAAATCATGGCATCCTTATTTTGGGACCGGAATGGGAACTTGTTGATCGATTTCAAGGCCAAAGGGACCACGATCAATGCTGCTGCATATAGTGAGATCCTAAAGAAGTTGAAAAGAAATAGAAGACAAAAGTAGAGAAATTCTGAGTCTCTTCATCACAATGCTAGACCCCATATCGCTCGGATCCTCAGGACCTGCTCATGAATGAATTATAACTAACCCACCCTACTGCACCGTCGAATTACCATCCTTTTCTATTGAAGAAGTTCTTGAGTGGATAGCGATTTTCGATGAGGAGGTCATAGAGACTATGAAAAAGTGACTGAAGGAGTGGAGCGGAAGGTATACGACGAGGGTATACAAAAGCTTGTACCCAGGCTTCAAAAGTACATTGACCTCAACTCCGATTATGTGGAGAACTGATAACACATGTTGGCACATATATTGTAAATGTCAATAATATATATTCATTCTTCGATTTCTAACAAGTGTTGTATTCTTACTTTTTGGACGTCCCTCATAATACATTTTTATATTGCTTACAGTCCAATTGCGAAAATTTTGGGCAAATTCCAATCCTTTTGTGCGATTCTCGTCTGACAAAGGGGGCCTTTTTCTGAGAGGTTGGTCCAACTTTACACCAAAGTCTTTTAATTGTTTGTAGAGATGATCCCTTTACGTTTTCCTCAAAAACTGCATATCGAGCTGAATAGCTTTCCGATTTATTTTTTCTCGAATATATACTTGTACGAAAAACACGTGACCCGAATGAATTTTTTCATAAAATTTAAAACTAAACCATTCAAAAAACGAACAGAAATATAAATATCAAACTTTTTTAACACGATCGGTATGTTCGAAAAGTTATAGCTACATTAACTTAGCTCTTCCTCAACAGCAGCACTAAAGGGTAACTTTCACTATTGTAGAATATTTTTAAAATATTGATCAAGATTGAAAATCATATTCTTTCGAGAATTTCAATAAAGCTGCTATGTGGCTTAATAGCTTTCCATTGTTATACATCTTCACAATGCGCGCTCGAGCTCTTACATCGCCAGACTTTTACACTTTTTTCTAAATTCTACGGTCAAAAAAATATTGATATTAGAGTAGACCAATGCGAATATTGCGGCAATACAATTGAACTTTAACAATATGTACGTGTACTTCTTATGTTTGGGCAAACACGTGTTGCCTGGTTGTCAGATAATGGTATTATCAGGAAGGTATATACCTGGCATTATCGCGATTCTAATTCGGTGCATGGCACTGTAAATGATAAAAATAATAAAATAATAGTAAAAATAAAAACTTACCAAAGAATAAATATCGAAATCTACTGATATATCTCCGGAACCTTCATCGTTGAAATCCTAAATAAAATTAAAAAACAAAAATAAATTAAATTATAAAAAAAAGTCCATGAAAATTAATAAACGCATAATGTCAAATAAAAATAAAAATGTAAAATTTTTGTAATACTCTCACTGGTCACAAACCTCAGAAGACCTAACAGCTCACTTATTTAGCAAATTACGGGTTCAAGATTCTAATTTATCTCAAAGTGATCTTGTTTTTCTTAGATTCTCTGCAATTTCCCTTTTTAATAATAAAGTTCTTTTGTGTTACATATAAACTACGTCCGATGAACTTCTACCGTACAGAAAACAAAGTTTCAATACCGCACAAGGTTCTCGAAAAACATGTATTTTCAATCGTCGTACGAAAATTGTCTCAGGGTTTCCACAAGGTAGTCTAACTTAGGAGGGGTGGGGTTAGTTAACACCCATTTAGCGAGGAAAGCCTAGCATGGGGGGAGGATTGAATTTTTACGTGAAAACTTTTTGATTTATTGAAAAATAACACTGAACTTGCGAAAAGTTCAAATGTTGCTAATTTGCTATCGATGAAAAAATTTGCCGTTCGATATTTGGAATCAACTACTTTTACCAATGACATTCTTTCCGATAAAATGTGATCTTCCTGGGATCCGTAGATCCGCTTAAGAATTGCATTATTTAAAAGATACTCTGATAAAGGTCAGATAAAAGATAGACCCAGGTGCGAATTAATTAATTGTTCAAAGTTGGATCAGATAATAATGAATTCTGTGGAGGCCATACATAATAACTAGACTAGCACGGAGAGCAAAAATTAAAGTAAAAACCTTACATATCTGCTGCTTAAATGAACTACCTATCAGGGACTTAATTAATTTTAGGTACGTCGAATCCGGGCCGAAAAAATATTAACTTCCTTTCCAGTTTTTATATTTAATAAACACCATCCGTAGGAGTTTTTAAAAAGCTTTCAATATCTCCCACATCAAGTCAAGTATTTTCCTCTTTAAAATCATTGAATAATTTCTAGTCACTTTAAAACAGTAGCAAGAGATACACTAATTTAGTGAAAAACCTAACAAAAAAAATAAATATGCAAAAAATGAGGAGAACATAAAATTTCTATAAAATAGATAATAATAATAGATATTTTCTCAGTGCTTCGCTGCTACTTTCTACGTTCGATTATTTCCAGATTTTTACTAATCCATATTTTTACAATTTAACTTGTATCACGTGTTCGTGCAGGCAAAAACAATTTTTTAGATTTATCTTTAACGCATCATCAAACCCACGTCCGTCGTCATTAAAATGGTGAAATATTTTACAGACCATTACTAAGTATTAAAAACTTTGGAAAATCCGATGAGCTTCGATACGACACTTCACAGGATACTGTTTAAGGTAAATCGGATTACTAGTATGTATGCTAAAAACTTAAATTGATAAAGGGAAGGGTTGGCTTCCGTACTGATGAACATGTCCTCATAAAGCTGAACAAAAGTGAATCTTAATCCGCTTTCAACGAGATATAATTATCACTGGAAAGGCTATGACACCACCAGATACGGGAGAAATATGGTTTTAACCAAAAAGTTAATTATTGCCTTCAAAGGGTTTAATGATGTGGTCAGCCAAAAATGTTGAAAAAGTACAAAAACTCCCTTTAATTAATTTTGCCTTTATCTTTTCACTCACTGAGAGTGCGGACTTGTGTACTTTGTAAATAAACATCACAAAGAGATGGCGGTATTTGTTCCATATTTATTCGAAAAGGTTTGGGTTTTTAGCAAGAACAACGCCGTTGAATCGATTTTTAAATTACGTTGTACTTTCTCTTCAAACACTGTTAAAACTTTGTTAAAATTAAATGTTAAAAAACTTTCGGTTGGTATTTTTTTTAAATTTTATTCTAACTAAAGTTCTGAAGTGAATGTTCAAACTTTAAGTATTTATGGATTTACTGTCGTCAACAATAGAATGCTATTGCAATTCAATTGTAGAAATTTTGTCCATTAAAATTTTGTAAAAATGTCTTCACTTGACAATACAACTTTCCATCGATTTCATTGAAATCCAATTTATTTTTCTATATGGCTATATAACAAAAAAATATATCTTTTTAACCGTTACGTTGCTGTTGTATGACTCTCAGCCCAGACTTTCCGGTCTTCCTTGTAATTGTCCAGAATTATATGCATCAAAAAGCCTGAATAGCGTAAACTGCATTAAGAGTTTATAGATTGGTTATAAGCGCCATTGACGTATTCCAGCGTATCAACAATGCTATGGCTCCAATATCCCGCTCAGTACTTGATATTGATGTTCACCGCAACTCAATCGAAGCATGCAGACTTTTGTTATCTTTCTGTGAACATTATTTATTCATCTAGAAAGGGTTTCTATAGCGAAGCTCTTTTAGAATCCCCTGTCCAATCAATATACTTGCCCCGAACGCCGATAAAGTTTGCGGATAGGACTACGGTAGCTCACAATTTATATGTGATTGAACAGTAGTTGCAGCCCCGGAAATTCAATTCCATTAAAGTGCAGTACATAAATTTCTTGATGTGGAGCAGAGAATTGAATTGATTTTTGCAAAGGGAGTTATAAAGTGTTCGAACGATTAAAAAATTTAAGCCAAGTTGAAGGGATATCTTGATGAATTGCATTTAATAATATTTAAGTGAACAGGATATACGTTAAAAGTTGGGTATCCTATCAGGAGCCATGTGTGAAGCAAATAAATTTTTGATAGTTTCGCAAGTTCTTATTTGATTGAAATTTGGAGTAAGTCAAATCAGATTATGCAGTTTTATTACCGAAGAAGATAAGAATAAAAAAGTAGAGAATCTGACGTGAATTGAATTAACTTTAAGTTTTCACAGTTCGCGTTAACTTTTGGAACGTTTTGGAAAGTGTGGGTAGGAGAGAATGTCACAGTAACTACATATATACCTACAAGTATATTTAATTACTTCTCGAGTGTAGATCAAAATAGTTGCTAGGCTCTTGTGTGTGTTGAATTTCAATAGAGTCCAACTTTAAGTGAGGACAATTATGTATTGAATAAGTCTTACAATTTACACGCAGTGAAAAAGGGTCAGTTGGGGTAACTGTGGTAGGAATTCAATTAATTGTAGTTTGACTATACCTATAAAATTTAAAGGAGTATTATTTCAAGAGAAAACTAAATTTATTTATTTGGCGGTAACAGCAATCGAAGATACTATATAAAATTTACTAAACATTTCACCTCACGAGGTCACAAGAAAGGAGGATTAAATACTTTTTTGTTGTATTTTTCGTTTAATTTTGACCGACTTCCAAATATGGTAAATTAAATATTATTTTACGCTTTCAGTGATTTTTGTGAAGTCGATCCAACTTGTTTTAAACTACGCTACTCCATAAGATTAAAGGAGCAGAAAATGTTTCCAATTTTTTGCAATTTTTTGAAGAGCTGTATCTTAATGAAAAATGGTTGTGTGGAGATAAAATACAGAGAATTAACCCTTCTAACTCAGAAGGCACACTTCTCAGGCAGGAGCCTAGAATCAGTTCACCTATTCACCAGAATATAACAATATATTATGGCTCCCACACCAACATGCAAAAAACATAAATAATCAAAACTAGACTATGCACAACAACAAGTGTGCACAGAGAACAGAGATCGTTTCAGAGAATCTTTAGTAAGGGTTAGGTCGACAAAAGGGCATATACTCACGGTTCTACACATGCCATTTCTGGGCTCGTGTATAACACAGTTAGACCGAGAGTGAACGACATGTAATAAGGGCAGTCTCCTAAAGCGATTAGGGGTACGTCTATAAGAAACCTTACCTGCGAGTGTACGAGAATTCATGTTCGAGTTCAAAAGCTGGTGAAAAAATACCAGGTCAGGCACTATGCGTCGTACCTCCAAAGACTGCATATTAAGCAATCGGAGGCGATCCTCATAAGGAGGAAGCCTCAATGGATCATTTTACGGGAGGTCGCTTATTGCGAACCTAACAAAGTTCCGCTGTACCGACTCAATGCGTCTAGAACAAACAACATAGCAAGGTGACCGAACCAGACATTCATTCTCGAGAATTGGTCTAACCAAAGAAAAATATAAGTGAATTAAATTCTGCCGATCAGAAAACTCCCTTAACCACCGCTTGACATAACCCAGAACTTAATTACTCCTAGACACAATATAGTTTATGTGCAGAGTGAAAGCGAGCTTTTTGTCTAGATTCACGCTAGGATCAAGAACGGACTGCACGCAACGGATAGTAGTATCCGCAAAGGTATAATCAAAGACGAGCTGACTGAGTTTCCTAGAGAATGACATAACTTCACATTTATCCAGGTTAAGTTGCAGGCCTTTTGATCCACACCAAACCTTGAATGTATTTAAATTATCCTGAATGCAGGAAGAATTATAACTGTTTCTAACGCAAGAGAAAATCTTCATATCGTTTGCATAGATTAAGACTTTGGCGTTTTTAATCAGGGGGACAATGTCGTCAACGGCAGGAATACACAGGAGCGGACCAAGATGGCTTCCCTGAGGTACACCAGAAGAAGCCCTAACGACTCTAGATAAAGTGTTACTAAAAGATACTCGATATGTCCTATCTTTTAAGTCCGAGGAGATCCAGTCGAGCATCTTAAGCGGGAAACCAAACTTTCTAAGTTTGAGCATAATAACAGAGTTAGGGAGTTTATTAAATGACTAGCTGAAGTCGGTGTAGACTCAGTCGGTCTGAAGACCCTGTTGAAAGGCAGAGCTTATGTGGGAGGTAAATTCAAGCAGGTTAGCTGTCGGCGATCTACTAGGCAGGAAGCCATGTTGATTAAATGAGATTAGCCCCTTACACCGCCCCAAATTTGAAAAAGGTACGAGGGTCACAAGTTATTGTGAACACTATTATAACGTATAACGATGAAGACAACACCAAAAGGCTGTCATAGCAATTGACGAAATCACACGACACGAATCACAAATTTTGAAAAAAAAAATCAAGAATACTGTCTTAATGGTCATGATGACCAATTTCTGGAACCATGGGGGATAAGCATTTCAGCAATATTACGTACGCCAAAGCCCTTGTCCTGTTCTTCGGTAATTTTGAGAAATTACTTCATTTGCAACACGACACTATACAGAACACGCCTTCGCGAGAAAACGAAAGCAAGATGTTAATTCAACAAAACTAAATTCCGATACCGCAAGGCGGCATTTCTAATACAGAGGGGCGAATTAGATATAATCGCGAGGATGAGGGTAAGCTGGGTGCTTTTTTAACGGGTATTAAAAAGCCTTGCGCTTGTATGCGTTAAACATAACACTATTTGCTCGGTATATAGCAAGGATAATATAAATGTCGCTGTTTAAGGATCATAATATTCGTTTCTGGTTGATTTTCGTAAAAAAATTCATTAAGAGTAGATACCCGAAATCAAAAGTCCTGTCGTCGGCTAAACTCTGAATGAGAGATAAATATTAAAAGTCATTAAAAAACTAAGAAATAAGATTGCTGAAAGAACTGAACGTTGGGGTGTACCGACATTAATTCCGTCTATTATTACACAGACTGAACAGCCTGGAGAGTTTGTCCATTTTAAGAAGTGTGGGCGCTGACGGAATACTTGAAGTGTAGCTGTTCTTATCAAAAATTTCGAAAAATGTGTTTGCTTTTTTGATATTTTCTTGGAAATTTCCAGTATTTTGTTAGTTGTGGTCTTTTACAGGTAGAGTGACGAGGTGGTCCCAAACACAATTCGGAGTTACCGTTATTTACGACACTTCCCTTCTCTTTATTCGATCTACCTCCACACAATCTATTGTTTTATATCTGGTGGACATTTAGCTGATAAGGAAGTGTTCAACAAGTCGAAGGCGTCATCTTTGAAGCTGGCATTGATGATTGAACGTAAGTATTTGCTTTAAATAACCAGTCTGTATCTGTACCTTTAAAAGCCTGCGCTTCCATATAAAAAAATTATCAGTTTAAAATTTTAGTGCATGATTTTGTATATTACTAGCTATCGTCTTACCTACACCTAATATCATATTTTAGTACAAAAGAGTTATCGGAAAAAGTAGTGATTTTCAAAATATTGACTTTAAATGTATACCACTTCTAAGTTATTGAACTAAAAATATAATCCTAGTTAGGCAATAGCGACATACATGTGTTTTGTGGTACGCCATTTTAAAAGTGGCTCTCTTTAAATACTTATTTTCGGCCACAAAAAAACAATTATATTGTTATTGATTTATATTTTTTAGTGCTTATATACATAAAAACATGGTAAGATAAATCTCATACAACGGTTGGGCAACTTGTTTATTTATTTAAGAAGTGCATGTTATATCGACACTGACAACACTAACACGCTCGAAAATTGGACTGAAATGGATCGCTTCACGCTTGAACAGCAACGCTGGGAAATATTGAGAAAATGTTACCAAAGTGAGTGTTGCGTAGTAAAAATGTTGTGTAATTTGACACTTTCTTATCGAAATGAAGCTTCTCCAAAACTATATGAGAAATAACAATTGACAATGTAGGTATGGAACGTGTACTCTCTTCAATAAAGTAATAATCATTGAACGGTGTGGTTTAAATATCAATTAAGATGTTTCACCCATTATAATGCGACACACCATATGCTTTGAAGAATTTTTCAGCCTATCTAGTAGGATTTAAGATACGACAATTTATGTGGGTATAAAAAGCACCTCAATAAATCAGCTGGTATATATTATAATAGGCATTATGCATTTCATTAAAAGTTGAGTAAAATTTAAGTGATAAGATATGAAAGACGAGAAATATGCTATATATTATGAGTGCAACATAAAGATTGGTAATTAGAAACTTCTTCACTACTTTAAAGCCGGGAGTTATAATTCTTTCAGCAACTCTTTCCTTGTTCACTTCTCTAAATATTTATTATATAATGCTTTCGCCTGCATTGCGGCTATACAATTATAGAAACACTTTTATCTGCAATTCCTATTTTAAATAAGATGTTTGATCACCAATTAAAATTATGTTTTCTATGAAGTAGTTATTAAAAAAATAATATTCTATGAATATTTTTCAAGTACCTTGAAAGACGATGCAAGGTCCGTAACCAATTAAGATAACGCTGAGAGTACGGCAAAGATTCAAAGATAATTGGAAGATTAAGCAAACAGCTTTTCTCTTTTAATAACGTACGTACAAGAAACAACTGTAGCACAGGTGAAATGCTTGTTTAACCGTAATCAGGACAAGTAAGACCAATAGACGACATGATATTAAAATTTCCCGGGAGATGTGAATTTACCAAGTTCTTCATCATACGTACTTGGCATCAAACGTCTAGTGCTGCTAAATGTTAACGAAGAACATCTCATGCAAATCAGGTATATTGAGGGAGGCCCTGGTTCGTTCTGGGAGTATTTTAATGCACAAGAGGAAATACACCCGAATATGAAACGTAATAGTTTCATGATTTCTAGTCAAAGTACAATTTTGATGTTAACATTTCTTGTAACTACTCTGACACAAAAACATACAAAGGTACACAATAGTGTTTTCGAATTTATGGATATGCATAGGCTAAATTACTCGAATTTGTAGACGATATCCGACAATCTCTGTAGTTTCCATAACTTTTTGTAGGTCATGGTGCGGGAGGAGAACTTCACCTGATGCGGTAACAAGAATTGCAAGTGTGCCTGTAGATTAAAATGGATTTTCAACAATCAGTTATGTAATGCCCAGAGACCAGAACTTGTGATCTCATCATGAAAAGACTATAATCAATTTGACTCTATTTTAACTATAATAATTTAATATCTGCGGCTTAAATATTAAAAATGTGTGTGTTCTTTCTGTTTACTATAAAGTTTAAAAGTTTATAAAATCAGGAAAAATATTAAAAAAGAAACACTTTCAGAAGGTTTCAGAAACTTTTGCATCAAAGCACGAAAAGCTTCGTATATTATTCGATATTTTATTGTTCTATGTCTGAAGAAGTTCAGGCTTCGATAGCATCGCTTCTAAAGTTCTTTCTAGGGCTCAGATCGGACGCGAATGATTGATATGCTGAAGTGTCGGCCAAACAAGTTTGTTTAGTGCTGATTTCAATCGTAGAGAATAAAATTGAGGTAGTAGGAGAAAACCGCGTGGAACCTAAGTATGTTAGGAAACCTAGCTGAAGCTCTGTGTTTTCGAAACATTTAGAATTTTTTCCACTGCGACTATTTGGGATGCATTAGTGTTAAAGTGTCTCAGTACACAGCCCACAGTTGGTACTTAAATTATTCAAAATATACTATTAATTCTGATAAATGACGTATTTCCAAATTTGAGTAAATAACAAATCAAACACATAATAATTTTCAGTTCATGGGGCATTTGAAATTTATGAGTATTTTAAAAAGCGATTTTTTTACACAATCGATTTCTTATTACTTAAATAACATTCTCTTAAAATTTCAGATAGATATTCAAAATATTTTTCGATTTATATGTACATATATTGTACACAAATATTAAATCAGGCTTTTGAGGAAAAACCGAAAACGTTCAAGGAATGGTTAGGTGATTAAAAGTCGTTTAAAAAAAAGATGGGCAAGGAGCAGCAGACTAAAGACGAAACGTAAGCTTTATTTATCGTTGTAACTTTTTTTTTCACAGAAAAATTAATAGAAAAACCGTGTGACGAAGTTACAAATGGCAAAACTTGCCAAAGGCAAAGCAGTCAAAAGCTTCGCATCACCCACTTGCAAATTTAAGAAGTGACTTCGCCGCCAGACTATATAAGTGTCGTGAGGTCGTCGCATTCTGTCCCTGACTAGCGGTCGGACAGACCACATCAACAAGTGCAGAAATACCAGGTAACGATAGTTTGAGCAGCCGGGTAAGATAAATAAGTGTCACTAGCGTGCCTCCTTGAACTCGGACACTCGTTCTTTCTGTCTTACTCTAGCGTGCCTTTCTGGTGTAAGACATTCTTAGAGCTAGCGTTAGTCCTAGCTATTTATCTTTCCGTCAATAACGCGTCTCCCTGGTGTCAGGCACCCGTTTTCGCTCTTACACTTTCGTACCTCCTAGGTATAAGACAAACTAGAGAACTCCCTAGTATAAAACATTCGTTCCTCTTATACAAGAGTGCTTCCCTGGTGTAAGACACTCGTCTAGCCAGTGTGCTTCTCTGGTTAGCTCATTATCTCCTTCATCAGTTTGCTCCCATGTTCTTGGACACTTGTTCACTTTCTCTCTCAACAGCGTGCTTCCCTGGCTATAGTTTCATACTTCTCTAGTAAATTATAGGTTGATCCGTTCAGAATTATCTTTCTGTCCTTTTTTCTCTCGTAAGAGAATTAACCATTTAGAACCACAGAGAGTTTCCCGTGAAGATAACGTAACCGGCGCCTATAGAATTACGGAACCGGAGCAGCATTACGTTACCGTGAGAGGAGCAACACCTAGACACTAACCGTTGTCATCGTGAGATAGAGCAGCACCTCGATGTCGCGAGAAAATCAGCACCTAGACACCGACCGCAAGCAGTATGAGGCAGAATAACATCTCGATGTGGACCACAGTAAGTCCCCCTGAAGACAAGGTAACCAGTGCGCATATCAGTCATCAATACTGCGAGGCAGAGTAGTACCTTAATCCATCCAAAGATACCCAAACAAATTAGACTTTGGATAAGCAATACTCATTGAAGCATTGAATAAATATAGTAGTATATTTGGGCACAGATTTGTTTTCTTCAAAAGCCTTGCCTCTGCGAGCTTATCTTCTGTAAAGAACCATAAACCGCCTGACTACACAGAAACCACGTTACCTATGTCAGTTATTCGAAAAAAAAACCCTCGCCCCTCTCCAATTTTAACTGTCGAAAAGAACCGTTTTATCGCACTTTTTTTCAAAACTCTGGAATTGTTTTCTTTTCAACTTTTTTTTTGTCATTACATCGCAAAGTGCCGATATCGTGCTTACGGCAGAGCAAGTTTTTTTAGGGCCAAGTTCAACGCCCTTTAATATCAATTAGTTAAAATAAATAGAAATAATAAATAAATGCGTAACATTTTTTTTAGATTAGTTTTAATGTATATTTTTGTTAAAAAAATTAGGGCTCCATCTATTCAAGGAAACGAAAAAACAGATAAAAAAAAATAAAAGTGTAAATTTCTTGCTCTTAGAATAAGAAACTTCACTTCGCATGTCAACGAAGTTTGCAAATCGCTTTTGGGGACTTTCCAGCATACCGCGACGAACACACTTTTAGTTGTTTCCGAAATCACTTATTGGCATTGGGCGTGAAAACAACTTCACTCGCTTCCACGACACACAATCTAAGAAAGGTAGGTATTCCGAGCCACTCTCATTTATCTGCAATCGCTAATGGAATTTTATAGATGAGCTTTAATTTCTTGGGTTTTCTTGAATTTTAGTATATTTGTTTTAATCTATCTTGTGGATTCACCGAGTTTTATTTCGCGGTAAAATAATTCCTAACACCTGAAAGTGACTTTAAGAATTTTGATATATGCTTTATTGCACTTTTGTCAGTCCAATTGTGAATTATCATTGAGCAATGCTGAACATATCAACCACATTGAGGAAATCCAGAAATGGGATGTGGTGACTTATCCCGGACAATATTCTTGTCTTACCTCCGTATGTGAACACACTTAAGCTCACAGATCATTGGATGAAAAAGTAGATGCCATACTTTAAAAAAGGGTTTCGTATTTCACTACATACATACAAGGGTCTAAAATCTTTTAGATTCTAAAAATATGTCTGCCTTGCACGGTCTCTCAGAAGACATGAATTTCTCTAGATTTCTAACCATTTCACTACCTATAGCAGTCATGTCCCGTAATCATCGATATCTCATTGTGGTTGCTTGCTTTGAATCGCATTGGAAATGTTTAAGTTAGCTAAGTGAAGTTTGTTGTAATTAGCGGTTTGGTTAATGTTAAAATAAATATGCTACATATGTATAACACATAAGGGCGTAAAATTAAATGCGGACGCGGATTAAACCCTTGCGGTCGGCAGATTTCGCTGGTGGGAGTACTAGCAGGTCTAAGGAAATTTAGCGTTTTTCGCTTACAATTAGTTCTGAATTCGCTTGAGTAGGCCAAAACAAGTACATACGGACAACGAGAAAGAACGAATATGTTTATTTATTAACTCGATTCTGCTTGATTCCGCTATTACCGATCGTGAACGACACCTTGCCGCCACAGTGGCGGCAGCGACAAATACGACGACTTGCGAATGTCACCACTTTGGCGGCATCGACCGCAAAACGATTCAGCGCATCACATATCAGTAAAATATATAGTCAGGTATATTACATTTGGAAATCATGATTTTAACTTTAAAACTTTATATATGTAACAGTAACGAATTAACCTCCGTAACAAAATTACAGCGATCGTAGTCGACTCGACTTTTGCATACGTCGATATTTTTGCTATGTACTTGAATAAAGACATTTTGAATAAATTTTGGTGTGTTTGTTGAAGTGGTATCAAAAATACACATAGAAATAACTAATTATCCACTTCAGCTGAAGTGTAACCCTATACAGCTGTAGTAAACAAGCCATTTACACTTTTTCAAAGTCTATATCTACTTGTTTAAGTGAAAACTTACTTTTAAATTAATGACTAATTTACAAAGTGACAATTAATTATTAAATTCATGTCTATACTTTCGACAAATAAAATGTTAAAACTTACCAGAGAGGTCAGATTACAGTTCAGAGGTATGTCAGGATTTCCAAAAATTTTGAGTAATTGAAGTATTCCCTGTGTTGTAAAGATAAAATTAAAAAATTAAAATATATTTGGAAGTTTGTGTTACCACAACTTGTTCTGCCATGAGTTGTTTTGTATTTCAAAATAATCACGGACACTGTTTTAAAATACAATTTCCACCTTTTATTGATTATGTAGATTAAAATGTATACCAAGTAAATAATATCTAAATCACACAATCGCAGTAAACTCAACTCCATCATGAGCTAATAATTAAGAATAAAACAAATAAATTTGTGGTTTGAAGGTAATTTTTAATTGTTATTGATCTTTATTAGCGATTCTCCTTGGATTGTTGGTAATATTGAAGTACTCTCCACATTGTTCAGCAATTTAAAAATTTAATTTGTAAATTGTCGGAAACTGGATGGAATTATTTAATAAAACATGATAGTTTCATTTACCTAACGTGATTTCATTAAACGTTTAAATAGAAAGATTTTGCATAAGCGATGTGCCTTCAACTCGACTACTAAAAATTTAATTTTTAAAATTTGATTAATTATTAAAATCTGAATTTAACATCAGATAGAAATTCAGGAAAAAACTAACCAGATAAAGTCTTCTGGACATGCAAATGCACACATCTACACATCGTGGGCTCGGTAACAAATCCATGGGCTGCAGTTATAATCCATCCTGTCTGTTTCCTTCCTGTGTGCATTTTAAACTATGGCGAACATTCAAAAACTTGTGTGACAATCGCATTGTTGTAGTTGCATGGATATATTTGAAAACTGTTCCAGTGTTCTGGAATCAGCATAAAATTATTCTTTATACTAGAGTAAGCGTACGCTAAACTTTATTCTTAGCTAAGAGGAACATTCTAGTATTCCAACATCTGCATTTGTGGTTAAACTATGCTTTTCGTTGCGGATGATAACAATTTTCCTTCTTTCCGCTCTGGGAATTAAATGAAAGTCCTGACAAAATTACGGCTTTATGGTAGTTCGATTTCATAGAGGAAAGAGCACCATTTACATCGTACGTTTACCTAGGTTTACTCAACCACTTCAATGCAATTCCTCCAAACCTATATCGAAGCTGCACCACTTTTTGTCAAGCTAACCTATCATGTCTGTCGCCTGCAATCGGACTTTAATTTAGAACTAGATAGGAGTTATGGATTAAAAATGGCCGAGAATCGATCCAAAGTTTTATAGTTTGATAAGTCCTTATAACGAGAGGATTATAATTATTCACCAGAACGTCAAAGGAAATTAAGACAAGCCTTGTATATTTACTTGTTTGTGTGCAATTATAAAAGTTTTCGTTTAGATTTCGAAATTTGAGAAAGCTTACACACACACGGCAGGTATGAAAATTTAAATAACCTTATTCTGACACAAAAATGTGTACGTAATAAAAATACAGCAAATAATGTATAGACTCCTTTAAAATTTTTTTATCAAACTTTGCAAGAGATTAATTCGTACTTATATAGAACTGTTTAATTCTCTCATGTTCCAGCAAACTAGCGGGAAATATTTATAGAACAAGCATCTCCCTATCTAGTTTCCGAAACCAATTTGGGCTTGGGGTGGGAGAAAAACTTCAGCCGATTCGAGTAGGTTGCAAGTTGACCTAAAAAATAAGATGGATTCTGAACCAGCAACTAATTACTCTGAAACCTCCAATGTCCTCTTTACCGTAGCAGAAGACAACTATGGGTGGCCAACGGTGGGTTTCGAACCTGGACCTTCAGACTAGAAGGCCGAGACGTTGACACTTATTCCAATAACGACTTAATTTACAAGGATATCATTATATATGTTGTCTGCAGGCGTGAGCATTTAAACCTGATGTTATGAATATGGAACTGTAACTTGTAAATGAGATCCTGACACAATTTCCTAAGCTAAATTCTATTAGGCGTTACAAAAACAACTATATTTACTTACTGTAAAAAATCGATAAAGATCACGAACTCTCAACTGCTTAAATAATCATCGTATTAGCGATAGCAAGTACGGTTTCTGCGTTGACTAGTAATCCCGAACATAACTAACTGCTCTGACAAAGGGTCGGAATCAGTTGCTCAATAATTGTCGGTATTCTTATTTCAAAAGATTTTATCTCCTATGCCTACCTTCTAGACTAATTTCAACCACTTGACCTGAACACAAACTTATTGAAATAAAGTTTTTTGTCAGGTCGTTTGATTCGTGTAATAGTGGATGGAAGTAGGCACAGTGGATCCTTACGTAATCTATTTGGTTGGGTCTCATAATATTTCTTCTTTTGTTATTAATCTATTACCTTTTCGCTTAAGTCGATTTCATAGTTTCGCCAAGGACAGCATATCTGATCTTGAGTAATCTTTTTAATTCTTGGTTTACGCCCGTTGGGAACTCTA
Source organism: Leptarthrus brevirostris (assembly GCA_964036015.1). NCBI lineage: Eukaryota > Metazoa > Arthropoda > Insecta > Diptera > Asilidae > Leptarthrus > Leptarthrus brevirostris. Next base: position 145,043,393 of record OZ038373.1, on the reverse strand, counting down.
AAGAAATCAACCCAGAACACATTTTCGGATTATTAAACAACATTTCTCCAATCCTCGATTGGCTCGAGCAAAACATATTATGACTGTTAAACTTTCCTTAAAAAAAATTGTTAGTAGATCCCACCACCAACCCATTTCCGTCAATGAAGTGAATATATTAAATTCGTCCTAACTGCCAAAAAGAAGTATGAATCCTAAGGTTTTTTTTACAAAGGGTTAGCGTACCACACTGTTTACATTAAGACAAATTTAAAGAGCGCCTTTTAAACTTATTGAAGAACTAATGTTGGACAGTTTAACATCTTCTGATTTTTCCTTCCGAGTTAAAATAAGACTCGCCCATTGTTAGCCTGAAACAGGCACGTACATCGTCAAAACGCCTATATGGCACCAAAATGAGGTACTCACTAAAAAATCTACTTTTGCAAATGAAAGCCCACTGCAGGCAAATATAAATAAAAGACGAACGAAACAACCCAAACCAAGCACGATACGCCCAACCGTTTTCTAGATTGAAATTTGAAAAGAAAACAATAAAATTATTTGAATATATTAACTCAGTCAAGACCCACGCTTTTGTCTATCTCCAGTATCTCTAGGGTATCTCCATAAATAAACACATTTCAGTTAACTTTTATCATTATTATTGTCAGGCCTCACCTTCTGCGTCACCGACTATTGGGAACAATTTTAATATCAGGTGGCCAATGACTCACAGAATAGTAACGGAAGTGCACAAACCCTCGTGACGGGCGTATTTTTCGAGTTTTGCGCCTGTAACAGGAGCGTGGCGGGCGTATTTTTAGATTTTTCTGCCATCAGCGGGAGTGCGGCGGGCATTTTTCTCAATTTTTCCTAAAAAAATTATAAATTCGAGGAAGTGGTGCCAAAGGGCGTGACATATCCTGTAAAAGATGGGAAACATGGGTGCAGTGTCCGTTAGTCAAAGGAATATTGAGCGAGCATTATGTTGACATTAAATTTTTTCCATTTACTTCAACTTGTTAAATGCCAAGTTTTTTTTCTGTTTTTTTGTTAGCATGGTTTTGGCCGGAAGGGAATTAGGGTAAGGGAAGTGAGGTAACTTGAGTCTTGTTTTTGCATTGCTGCGAGCTAGACAACAGCCCGGAGCCGGAGTGGGTTATTTTAATTTCTTAATAAAAGCTCATGGGGTCATCTGGTCTCGAACCCGGGACCCATGGCATGTTGGTCTTGCCGCTCAACGTATTGATCCAACTCCGTCTCCGTCTCCGTTTTGAGAGACGATATATTCGGTGTTCAACCATTGGATTATCATAAAAAATTCTAGGGTATAATTATGGTAAAGAGTATAACAAATTCGCTAAATCTACTTGAACTCGTTTGCGAAATGAAAGGTCACTAAGGAATTGCCTCCTGGAAGTTTGTTTGCTTCCTTTACTTGCACGGAAGTTTGGGATTCAATTGCGTATTTAGCTGCTCCTCGCGTATTCACTCATAAATTATGCTTAGCCGCGAATTCGAATTAATGGTAGCATCTTGGAGCAAGGCTGTTCTTGTTAAACGTGCTGTAAATAATGAATTTTACCCATCGACTTCTGCCCACAACTCGCAGAAAAAACAATGCTCACAGGCTGCTTTAAGGTCTTATAATTTGTAAACCGTGAAAATTTCGTTACGAAAATTTATAATCACGAACTGCTATTTTATCAACTTATGAGGGATTTACATTGTTGCTCACAGCGGTATTAGCATGAGACAGTTCATGTTTTTCATTATATTCAGTGTTGTCACGCATAAAACTCTCGCAGCTTCTCCTTTCTCCTCGTCAGGATGAGAAGGGTTTGTTCGCGAAGATTAGCTCCTTGATTTATAGGTGCTACTAAATGGCTGGCATAATTTATGGAATTAAGGACGAGTGCGGTTTGCCTCGAGCCTTGAGATATCTCAGTATGTGTACGTAAGTTGTGTCCCAGTTGTAGCAATGTTTCGTTTCCTTTCTACTGACAAAGACGAAAAATGTATTCATGATGTTACGAAAAACTAAAAACATTGAATTTTCCTTGCTAACTCCTTCCCGAGAGGAAGGCTTTCGCTTTGTATGAATTTTTTTAAACATTCACAGCATTCCGTAATGAATTCCGCCTGCTTAGCAAACATCTACTTTGAAAAATGCTAATGTGTGCTTGTTTCCATGAAATGATTTTTTTACTGAGGTAAGATGAACCAGTAGTATTTGCATAATTTCCCAAAGTAGACGAAAAAACTGTTACGCTGGGGAAGACAAAAACGAAAATTTTACTCTAACTTCTAAGTTAACGCTTATTTTGTGTGTGCTCACTTCGTAACTGGTGTTTTTTTAAAGCTTCCATATTTTTGCAATGGGAAATGTTGCATACAAAACTCTGCAGCTTTTTGTACGACTATACAGTAAGAAACTTTGCACCTTCTTTTCTCCAAAATCCATCATTTTCTTAAGAAAGAATTTAAGTAAAAAGTAGAGGCAGAGGGTACTCGTTAAATGGGGAAATACTTGAAGTCAAGTCATTCCAATCGTATGATCTGCATTCAAATAAGCGTAAAGGAAAGTAATGCGAACTATCAAGCTTATCAGTAACAATCCCTTGGAGAGCCTGAAAAGACGTTCAATTGACTATAGCTCTGAAGGCATACAAATAAGTTGCTTAAATATTATAAACACAGATATAGTAGACAAGGATTTCCTTGAGGCTCTTCAATTAATTTTGATAAGCTCTGTACATTACTACTTCAAATGGATATTCTCCTTTGCTTTCCTAACATTAAATAGAATCAATTAAAATCTATGATAAAAGTTAAAAGAAAATTGTTGATCGGAGCATCCTTAAAAACTGGTGATGCCATCGATTTCTTGATTTTAATTTAATCTATCTCTTCCGACATAATTAGTGCAGATTTCCGGTACGATGAGTCGAATCTTAAATGTTCTTATCCAGTCATGAGAAATTTCCTAATTGATGTTAAAGAGCTTGTATCCCAGGGACACGACCTCTTTTTCTTTCCTTACTTTTATTTTCTATCCCGGAAGACATAAACTGTTCTGCGTGTACATTCTATGCTTAACGAAGCAAAATTGTTGCAAAACTTCAAAATCAATTTCACCTGTAGAAAAGTATCGTTCTGTTTGAATTTCGCAAGCATATCTTAATGAATTTCTATAGCGTCAGCCATTATACAGGGAATCTTGTTTCAGGCGAAAATAGACGTTCTAGACGTCATCAGAAGCGCTTTTGTTTCGTCTACACAAATTGTTCCACTTTTCCTATTTGTTTTCTGCCAGGCCGTTACATCAAGTACTTTTTCTCTTCCTTGAAAATGGAAAATTTTACCTTACAGTCATTGCACATAGAAATCGAGTCAACAAGACATGCAAATATTGAGCTGAAATTGGTGTAGACTTTCTTTGTGCATACATTTTTCCTTGAATATTCCTTGAAAACGCTAAATCCATTTAATAGGATGTTTGTTTGGTACGACATTCTTTCCTTCTTTTGTTCATGTTTATGGTATTATGCTGAGCTGATGACGCCACAGCTATTTATGTTGTGATGCTCCGTTGATTCCCAGTAATGACTGGAAGGAAGAAGAATAATAAAGAAGGCAGACATTTCCAAGGCTATGAAATATATTTTGTAGTCTTGTAGAAGATGAATAAATGATGAATAAATCTTATCTCTTGATTAATTAAATTTCCCTGTAATCCCAAGATTATCCACGAGCAAAAAGAACAGAAAAAGTTTCTGTCTTTTGAGCAAAGTGGAAAATAAATTGAAATGCTACGAGCAGATGATCATTTTCTTAACCGTAATAAATTTTACACCTACACCATCAATATTAACAATTTTGTCAGATGAAAAGATGGTCCGTTGATTGGGGGTGAATGCTCTCTTTATACCAGAATTGTTGTTCCAATTACACAAAACTTATCTTTTTCGTAGAAAAAATAGGCGGTTTCAATAATCTGAAGAAAGTTTTAAATACAATTTTGCTCAAAAAATGCGTCTAATAATATAAGTGAGTAACTACATTGTGTTTAATATTTTGCAGGAAGGAATAAAATTGCTTCTTTGATTTATCTCACAAATTATCGTGCTCGAAAATAAGTTAACCTAAAAAAATTAAGTACGTTCCTAAATTTCAAAATGCACATCTGATTTAATTTTAATGTTCATAAAGGGACAATTTTTATGACACAAACCATAACTCTTTTAGTTTTTGATAGGAAATTATCGATCTACGAGTATAGCTAAATGGTCATCCTTTATCACAGACGATTAGTTTGCCATCGTTAACGTGCAACTTTAATTCGAATTTGTGTTCTTACGTTCACACGGAGACGATTTTTGGATCTCTTTCATTAGGGATTATACTTGAATCGTTGATTCTGCTTTCTGTTGGTACTAATTAAAGCTCTTTTTGCTGAGCATAATTAATATAAATTTGAAACAATTTTTCAGTTGATCTTCTAATAAGAAAATAAACAAAAATAAATTAATTTTGTGATGAAGGAGTTTTATTTTATTATCCTGCCCTTGTTGATAACCCTAATTATTTACTCACCCCGAAAGAACGGTCGCTTCAATTATTTGTAAAGCCCCCCCCCCCTCTTCACGGTTGTAGCCTAAATCAGTGATGAGGAATGCTCTAAAGATTTTTTTTTAATTTTTATATGCTACAACGATTAAAAAACGCCAAAAACAGGAAACCGAATACAGTCAAACAAGTGCATATAGGTTTGGAAAACACTGGCCTAAAGTACTCAATAGAACATACTGAACGTTATCGTAAAAGCCCCATCGAAACTTAATAAAACGTTTGCCAGATTAGCCCTTTTCATTTTCGATTATTTGTACATGTCACTCTCTTCCCACAGTCATCTACAAGGATGTCTTATCATCAAATTATTTAACGGCATCGGGATTGTCATTATATATCTTAATGACCCCGGAAACCGTTGATTTTACACCAATATCGGCCATTTTTGATTATTTTTACATGCGACCCCTTTCATTCAATCCCCCCTACCGCATCCTATCAGTCGCCGTACTATAAGTAGTCTTAACTATGCCTACAAAAGTACTGAACCTTCTCGTGAAAGTTCAATTGATATCGGATTAGCCGTTTCCGAGATTAGCCCGGGAAAACAGACAGACAGGCAGCCAGGCAACCAGACAGCTAGACAGACAAAAATTGTAAAAACAATTGAATCGCTTTTCATATCATGTAAATAAATAACAATAGGATCTTATAAAATAAAAATTATTTTCAAATCACAAACAGATTAGTAATATAATAGAATAAGAAGAATAAGATTGAAGATAATAGAGGGGAGTATGGGAGGCTTCTCTCTGACGTAGGTCAGAAAAAAAACCTTACTCTATCCAAGTTTGTATCTAGACCTGCAATTTAAGGTAGATTACCCTGCAACCCTCAATGAAGTATTTGCATAATCTGTTGTCAACGAATAAGGATCCAGTGGGATTCGAACCTGCGTAGTACATTAGTTTTCGAAAAATAATTTGTCAGACTTTCGTGGGAACCGGCGTTTCCGGAACCCATGGAACTATTTGGTAGTAAAAATGCGGCTTTCTAAATTTAGTGAATGATCTGTCGGCACTATCATAAAACGATCGTTAACACAATAATTTTTATCAGTTTTTTGTAATTTATTACAATTTGTATTAACTCAAGTGTTACTTAAATAATTTGCACAAATATGTTCATATTATTGTGCCTGGCGTTTGAATGGTTTCAATTTAAAATACTCGTAGCGTATCGCCATTGCTGCTACGACAAAAACCCTAATTATAATTCTGTTCATTTACTTTTTGAGGTGGCAGAGAGATTTTCATAACCCATGAAGGAATGTTTAACACAATGCTTGTACATATACAATACTAAAGACACGTTGCGAATGAGCGTTTTTTTTTAAACAATCAAAGACCGTTTCAGTTACGACAAAAATCATGCGGGGCAAAGTTGTAGTGCCAGAAATTTCTTTTAAGCTGGTATCGTCGCTTTCAAAAACAGCCCCCACCCCTTCGTCATCGATATAATCATTGGGCGTAGTGGGGGTAGGGGACGCTTAAAGCGTATGCAAAAAATCAGTCGGATAGGTGATCTTGTCTTTGTCTTGTCTTACTTTGACGTCACGTTTTAAAATATATAGTCGTGAGTAATAAAATTATTACAAAATAAATAAAATTTTAAGCTAATTTAGACTTTTCCAAACTGAGCTTAAGTTTTCCGAATTCTGATTAAGATAAAAATACCTAAACACTATAGGGTCGAAAATAAAACCTTGTGTTCCGTCCTAATGGCTTTGGGAAAGTCCACTGTAGTTACGCTTTTTGTAAGCAGCAGTGCGGATATCACAAACATGAGCTTCTTTTAAACCCCTGAAGTGTTAAAGCGGTATTTCGTAGTAACGGTTGGAAAAAATCAATTTTTTTTTTTTGCATTCCGAAAACCCTCAAGAATAGCCTGAAAAAGGGTTTCTGAAAATTCGTTGAATTAAGAAGGTTACAGAACTTAGAAGTTCGACGCACATGGAAATTTGCTTTGGTGTAATCATATTTCATATTTCGAAATCGGTGACCACGACATCTCGAGTTCTAGTTAAAACTTGTACAGCACCTTCAGTACAGTTGCCGCTAGTATTGATAAGATTTTTATATTTTTTGTTACAACCATTTTAATAAAAAAAAAATCCAAAAAATCGCACTTTTCATAATTTTCAATATTTTAACCTTTCGGCGCTACGATCGATAGCCAATAGAGTAACAATTAATAACAATTTTGAAATTTTTGTTTCAAACTCCGCTGCAATCGTGGTTACCGTTTATACCTATATAAAATCATTGTCAAATTAAAATCTCAAATATACATATCCTACTGCTCCCGAGAAAAAAAAATTCTGGAATTTGTATTCAAAAAACGGCCGTCAGAAATACCTCATTAAGGATTGTCTTCCAAGGCATGTATACATTATATTGTAATTTTTGTCCTTCAGTCAGGAGATATTTGTTTTCAAAAAAGTTTTTAACGTGTCCTAATCTATGCATCCCTCTCATTTCTAAAAAAATCGATGCTAAAAATTTCTACGAATTTTCATTTGTGTAAATGATGCTGACCTAAAGAAATTTTAGAATCATCTCTCTTACTTGACCTAACCTAGTCTTTCCAACCAAAAAAGGCTATACTTTCGCATCATATATTTTTACCTAATTTTTGCCATTACAATAAAAAAAAACAAGATTTGTGTGAACTCCGCTAAAATACCTCAAGTCACTGCCAGAAAATATATTTCTTTAGGTCAGGAATATAGGGAGCCTTAGAAAAAGCCTTTTTTTGATAAAAGTAAATTAGGACATTCTTCTATGTGATGAATAGTCTGCTTATGTTCAGGAACATTCGTGAAAATTTTTTTGAAATGGGTCTGAATTCCACTCGCGTTGGCAAAATTAGTGCTCGTGGCGACAGACTCAACAAATTATTATTTTGTTTATTTTTTTTTTCAAATTACAATCAAAAGCGAAATAACATATTTGCAAACCTTAAACGTATTTCGGGGAGGGGATCTGTTCATTGCAAGAGTTGGACTAGCTTGTTTCATAGAATCAATAATAATAATTTAATTATTTATTATTCAGTGAAACAGCAATATTGTAATTTTGACATTTCTGTATTGTTCACTTTATAAGCTTGTACCGCAAGCAGTTAATTAAACCGAATGTCAAATATGTTCGAAAACTGACAGTTTCAGCGGCAGCAGTGTGTCACACCCTTGAATAGAAATTAATTAATGTTCCCCTTATAAACGAGAAATTTTTGCCGCCTAAGGACTTTCCTTTTCATTTCAACTTCGTGAGGAAAGCGCACTGATAAACAATCTTCCAAACTTGTTAAAGTTTTCCAAAAATTTCCATTTTAATGAGCAAAAAACGACCAGGACTCGTAATTTATTCCTTTTGATGTAAGATTAAATATTTGATCGGAAGCAAAAAGGAAAGTCATCAATCGATCTTTCATGGCTGACCGACCAAACATCAAAGCCGTGTGGAAATTAACCAAACTATGCGCTTTGCGGGAAAGTTAACACGTCGTCCTTTCATTTCATCAAACGTAACAAGGGGGCGTAATTGGCTTGGAGACATTTGCGTGACAATTGATTTATTAATTTTGCTCTTAGTGGTTCCTTTTTGAGTTTTGTCTTGCAGAGAAATTACCAAAAAAAAATCTTGTTTGCCATCATCAGTTCGACGTAATACAAGAAACTTGGCAAAGTAAATAGGAGCGAACTAGGCAGATTGATGGGGTATGGTTTATAAGATAAACACAAGCAGTAAATTAAATGTTTATTCACGTTTACGCCCTAAAAAATGAATCCCTTTTAGCTGTTCTAATTTACTTTTAAAAGTTTCCGAGTAAATTTTAACTCATAAAAGTGATAGAGGCAATTCAAGTATTGGTGGCGCGTTTCAGTACTACTAATGAGAATTGATAAGCCTATTTTAAGTGGTAACTACAATGGATAGTCCTGTGTTAGTCTCTATAGAATTTGATCGCTTTTGGTCATTTTTCTCTCTTTTTTGTTTTGCTTTGCTGAAAAGATTTTTTTCCGAATATCTGAGTTATTTATATTAATTTTTCTAGCCATAAATGCCATTTTAAAATTGAATATGAAGAATGTCGATTGCACACTACTACTTTGCATTCGAATGGCTAGTAAAATATATATGTAAGGAGGACTTCTCGCAATGGCCCAAGCAAACCAAGTGCAAGACCCCAACGTATGGATGGCAAATACCTTGCAGGCTTTCTGGTCTTGTTTAACCTAACGTAGGGATGTACCATTGCAACCTTAACAGACAACTCAACCAATTATTAATACGCTTAATGTTGCCTTGTCCACGTTAGTGCTGAAAATATCACCAACATCATGAGCAAACCTACACATGCGGTTCAATGGCTCGAACATACCGTAACTAGTGCGCGAGAAAGCTATATGTAAGCTTGAATGGTTTCGAAGGGAATAGGGCAGTTCTCTAAGTAATATTTTGAAAGAAAGTTCCGCACTGTCAATCTTTCCCTACAGAAGCTGGTGTAGAAAAATTACATCAGCAACCCAGCGACGTATCTTGAGAGTAGCAAGTTGCAGCAGTCCCAACCGCTCATCATATGGAAGCAGAATAAGAGGGTCACTTTAGGGCAGGGCACGAAGGGCCGATCTCACAAATCTACGCTGTACGGATTCAATACGTTTAATATAAGATCCGTAAAATGGAGACTAAACCGGACTAGCATACTCCAGCAGAGGTCTAACAAGGCATGTATAAAGATGAAGTCTTATGCGAGGGCTAGGAAATTCCCTGAACCATCGGAGGATAAATAAATGAAGTTAAGTTGTCTATGAAGATACACACTCAAATCCTTCACTCCTTCCACCCGTTGAATACAAATACAATAATAGAAGTACCTTTAAAGTTGTACTGAGAAGTGCGGCAGTTGCGGGACCTCGAGAAGGTCACATTTCCCAATATTTAATTTAAGATTATTATTGCCAAACCAGCTAAAAAAATATGTAGATCCGACTGCAAGACACGAGAAACCAAAAGAGATGTGATTGGGAGAAAAATCTTGATATCGTCTGCATAAATAAGAATTTTACTTCTTTGAAGCAAATAAGTAAGGAAGGACCAAGATGAGTACCCTGGGCAACGCCAGAAGGAGCCACAAAAGCATCAGAGAGCACGCCACGAAATCGCACCCTATAAGTCCAATTGGATAAATACGACTTAATAAATGCAATGAGTGGTTGCGGGAAACCCAACCTGGCCAATTTGAAAACGATAATAGCGTGAGACAGGTTATCAAAGGCCTTACTAAAATCGGTACAAATGCAGTTAGTTTGGCAGCTATCCAAAAATCCACCCAAACCGCCAGAAAAAAACTCCAACAAGTTATAAACCGTGGACCTACCCTGAAGGAACCCATGCTGTCGGCTAGAAATTAGGCCCCTACACCCCATGGACAATTCGGATTGGTTCATCAGTTCGAAGAGTTTTGGAATGCAAGACAATTAAGCAATAGGTCTGTAGTTAGCAATCTCTCTCCTATTGGCATTCTTAAAAACGGGGAATAAAAATAATGTCTTCCAGAGTGCAAGGAAACGGCCCACCGAGAAAGACCGCTGAAAGAGTAAAAGTAAGGGAAATAATACCGCCGAAGAACACTTCTTTCAGAAAAAAGCAGGAAACCCGTCGAGGCCACAAGACAAGTCATCCGGAAGATCTACAATATGCTTGGACAAGATCTCCTCCGTGATATATGGAATAGGGATGTATTTCTATTATTAATGTGCGAAAAGTTGCTACTATCTGGATAAAAATCAGATGATTCAAATATGCTCCCAAAATATTAAGCAAATAAGTTACAAATAAACTTAGAATCGTTACTGGAATTTAACCAGCATTCCATAGTCAATGGGTAGTTATCCACCCTTCTCTTCATATTGACAAAATCAAAAAAAAAATCTATATACACAGTTTACAACCAACCCATTGGGTTTACTAAGGTGAATTTGCACATCTTCAGCGTATAGGTGAATAGAGAAACTAGGAAAACATGAGGCAAGTCGTCGCTAAATCAGCGGACCAAGGATGGACCCTTGAATAACCCCAGTGCAGAGAACTGCTGGACTTGAGATAGAGCCCTTTACTTTTACAACTTGGCTACGGTTAAACAGGAAGCTAGTAATTAATCTTAGAGCCGATGAAGAAAAATCATGACTGTGTCCTAGTTTAGAGAGCAATTTCGAATGATTAACAGACTTAAATGCTTTACTCAAGTCAAGAAGAACCATAATAGTTTAGTGATCATTATCGAGAACTTAGTTGATATCTGTCGTGACCTTCAAAGGGACAGTTTCACAGCTGTGCCTTAGTCGAAAGCCGGATTGAAATAGATGTAAGTTGTTGTTCCATCATTAGCGGGTACATGATTTTTTGCAATACCTTTGCAAGAAAACTCAGCAAACAAATGGGGCGGAAATCACTGGGCCCAGAAGGGTTTTTACTCTTGTGGATGGGAACAACTAATACTTGCATTGTAAATCTGTAATAGTGGACTAGTTACGTATGATGCCACGAGCTTAAGAAATTTAGGAGATAATGCGTCCAGACTTATTGAGTAAATTGTTGCAAGCAGCTCGAAACCGCCAACGCATCGAAATGAAAACCCCTCATAGGAAAACTCTGCACTACTGAAATTACAGTGAGGATTGTTTGTTGTCACATTGCTGGCAGAGAGGAAATCATATAGGTCATTTGGATCAAGTTCCACTTGCGGCGGTTCTTGCCCATATATTCCCAAATGTCGAATATTTTTCCAAAGTTTTCCCGAGGGCAGATTTGCGTCCAATTTAGTACCGAGATCTGCACGCTTGGAGGAGCAAAGCATGCGTGTCACCCTATTTCGAACCGATTTATATCTGCTGTATCCGATTTATATCTGCTGTACCGCGGTGTCACGACGTCTCCTATATTTGCTATACAGAAAGTCACGCTCAACCATAGCTTGGCGAATTTCTCTAGTTATCCAAGAGCACTGTTGATTATTTAGTCTAAAGGTTTTTAGCGGAACATATGTTCCGTACAGGTACGTCAATCTGTCACTAAATTATTTTCCCTCTTAAAATTTATCCCATTATAAAAATACCTGAAGCCATATTTGTAATTTCTAAAAATCTTTTCACTCTCCTCAATTAAGGGTTTAAATCGGTTAAATTTTTTCCGGGTGAATTATTCCTTTATTCTAGAGTTTATTTGTAAAATAAAATCCTTTTACTAAATATTTAAGTGCACCTCCGAATCCAAATTAATCCATTCCAATCAGATTACAAAATAACCTGCAGATGTGCTTGAGTCATGCTACCATAACCGACATAAATGCATCTATAAGCCAGAAAAATTGCCCCAAATTGGTATAGAGATTAACTCGTATACGAAGGAAGAGAAATTGCCAAGATCAAGTTCTGATGTGCTGCTTTCTTTGGCTTTCGTCTTCCATTGCCAAGAAGTTTACCTGCCGAAGTTTGGATTCAATTAAGTCTGCACCTAAGTTGGTGATAATGTTCCTTTGTATAAATGTTCCCAAATAAGCATATGTTGGTATGTAAGTTCGAATGTGTGATAACAATACTATGGAACAATAGTAATTCACAATCATGCTCTAACGGATGCTGGAGGTAGCATTCACTTCAGGCAAAAGCAACCTTCATATTGGGGGCATGACTTGTAAGCTTCTTGGAAAGCCCTCCTTAAGTGTGTTTTCAAACATTTTGTGAGGAATGAGTTGTCGGTCACTTGACCTTTTTTCTTCTTATTGCCATGGGTTGGGCCACACATCCCGTATGTTATGGAATCTGCTGTTTCAGTGCACACCTAAGTGACACAAGGTATTTTTCTAGCTAAATTCATCTCTACCAGGCTTTCTGCACACTACACCGATGTTTTATTTACGTAATTATACATGTGCTACTTGTCGGTGCTGAGAACTGAGATTTTATGTAAGGCTGCCCATAGGACCCGAAAACAGAACAAGAAGTCCTCCGAATAATAATTACGTAGAGCAGTTCGAGAACTAACTACTTAAGTCAAGGTGGTCGTATCTTGTATTCCTGGGACGTTATTCTAATTGTCATGGCTATTTGTCCTTTCCTGAAGGATAATTAAAGACACTCTGGAAACTCAGAAGCATGAAACGGAAAATGGATGTTTACAGTTGTCCCTTAACCCTACAACAATACGGTATCGATTTTACCCGCCTTTTGATGGACTGAAGGAAGAGGAAGAATTTCTTAACATTTATCTTGAGGTAAACAGAGTAGTAGGTAACATTGTCTTTGGATATGATTACAACTAGGATATTATGGGACACTTCACTTGTATTTGACCCCGTTCCCCTGAACAATTTCATTATTAACTAGAATCTATGCTCGCAATAGGGTTGTTGATAATTGGAAATAATTAGAAAGTTTTTAATTGATCAACTAATTAGGAGTTGGTGTTGCCAGCCCGGACACCCACTTTCGAGACTTAATTGAAAACCATTGAACCTTTTAATGAAAGATAATTGGGGATATGGCGTTCGGTTGCAAAATCTCTGTAACATTAATTGCTATAACTCCAGGTCAACTGTATTGGGTCATTAATTCGTTATATAGTCTTATTTTGTCACCCCATTTGGGTCTATATGTTTTGTTGGTTTTATTCAATTAATTATTGGCATGTCATTGAGTATTATTATTGAACTAATAAATTAAATCGATCAATGCAGTGTGGAAATATTACGTAAAATTATAATGTGATACAATTTCATTCACAGAAGCCTATAATGTGCATTGTTATATCCATAAAGTACTTTCAATAAGGTTCTATTAATAATAGCTCTGTAGAGGACCTCATTGGGCCAATGATATTTGTATAATTTTATTTTTACACAATAATCAAGTTTTGAAAATATCTTCATCTATATTAAGATTAAATTTGGGTGTGGTTCAAAGTAAAAGCAATGTATGTACAGTGCATTGGGCTTAATTCAAGTTGATGTTTGTTTAAAACCAGATTAAGGTAGATTTAAAATAAACTGCTTATGAGCATAAGCATTACTGAGAAGTTTATACACTTTCAATGAAAATGAACTGATGATATAATTCATTACAAGGAACATCTTACTGAATGTGCTGCTGGTAACTGAAGAGGCAGAAAAAGTTAATAAGGTTACTGTTATCTGAAGAATAACTTAATATAAATCGCTTAAAAACACATTTTAGATATATTGCATGTGTAATTATCATTTGCACTACAGCGTAGGGGAGACCGGGGCTAGCAGTTTCACGGGTAAGTTGGCGAATTCAATACCACAGAAGTTTTATTCTCATGGCAACCCCAAAAATCACAACTTTAAGAAGGTTATAACTGTACATGTATCCAACAAAGCTAGGTGGAAAATATGGACCAGTTTATTTTTCTCACGCGATGCTGCAAATTCTTGTGTGTGCGTGCAAAGCTCTGTAACCTTATCCTCAGGCGAAATAGATATTCAAGTGGCTCATTATATGTTGATTCTTTGATGATATTAGAAGTTCCGAATAGCTGTTTTTAGTAGTGCGGTGCTGTGTAACGTGTACAGAGAGAAAGTTGACAACCAAAGTGATTGGGGAAAAATGGCTCAAGTCTTTAGGGGTAAGTCGGCGCAATTTATTTTAACAATTCTGCTGCTATTGTGAAAGATTTTGTTCTACATATATTCAATATTAAAGAAAAAATGAGAAACTATAAAAGAAAAACAAATAAAGCGTAAGCCCCGGCATACGTTATGCTTCGAGCGGCTGAAGAGGTTAAGGTAAAAAAAAGTATCTATTCGAAGTGCCGCTTAGAAATTTTACATATCGGCCAGAACTTTCTCACGCTTCTGTCAAACATATTCTGCAGAAGAGATACATGGCGATATGTGGCTTCCAAAAACTATAGTAGGATATGTGGGCAGTAGACAGGTAGATTGCGATACGGCTCTCCTAAAAATCACAACTGATATTAGAACTGCTTTGGATAATGATCGAGTAGTGTTTTTAGTCCTTTTAGACTTCACGAAGGCTTTTGACAGTGTCGATCACGCTAAACTCCTTCTCAAGCTGAAAGACTCTTTTGGATTTGGCTCATCTGCTGTGAAATTACTTAAAAGCTTCCTGACTCAACGCTCACAGCGGGTTAAAATTGACGAAACCATCTCGCCAAAGCTTTTGTTGTATACTGGTGTCCCCCAGGGATCAATATTAGGACCTTTGCTGTTCAGTCTTTTTATTAATGATTTGCCGTCTGTTATTAAAAATTGTTCTATGCACTTATATGCTGATGATGTGCAAATCTATCTAGATCGCCCCATTGGTCTTCTGGAGGATTGTGTCAGTAGAATAAATGAAGATCTTCAGAGTATCTTACAATGGTCAGCAAACAATAATCTCATTCTTAACCCAAAGAAGTCGCAAGCATTAGTGATGGGCAGAGAAAGTTATGACTTAACCTATTTTCCTCCTTTAGAGATGGGCCGGTTTATCATACCCTATGTCTCTAAAGCTAAAAATCTGGGAATTATGCTTAACACTAGTATGAGTTGTTGTGATCACATTAATATGAAACTGGGTCAAATTTATGGGGTACTACGTCGACTGTGGCTGTATGCTTATGTGCTCTCTACCGACCTTCGCATAAAGTTAGTCAAAACGTTAATATTGCCACATATCACACATGGCTCCATTATTTATCCCAGACTCGACTCATGCTGCAAGCGCAAGCTTGAAATAGCGTACAACGATTCCATTAGGTTTGCATTCAGGTTGCGTAGGTATGATCACATCTCTCCCTTCCGATATAAAATTCTAGATTGCTCATTGGACATATACTTAAAACGCAGAGCACTAATTTTCCTTCATCAAATCCTTTATAATCGAGTTCCGGCATATCTTTACGATCTGGTTAATTTTTTACGCGGTAATAGACGCTACGACCTGCTATTACCTCGCTGTAAACATTCCGTCTTGGATAGTTCTTACCTTGTTCAGGTTGGTCGTATTTGGAACGCACTTCCTGTTCCGATCCAGCGAGCGGGTTCGACTGCTTCCTTCAAACGGTTACTTTGGCGGCATACATCTTAAGGATAATGTTGTTATCATAAAATTTAATTTATACAGAATGATCGCACACGCATTCGGATTGCAGTAGTTTTTCATTTCTTTTTCTTTTCTTTTTTTCGCTTTCCTTTTGAATCTTTATCTTTTTTTTCTTGTTCTTCATTTTGTTTCTTGCTTTCATAAAATTTTTCATGAAATTTACATAAATAACTTCTTGATAGGTATTATAATAATTACTTTGGTTGAATTTTTATTTACTTTCTTTTTGTCTTATTGTACTCCACTTGTTGAATAAATTTATTATTATTATTATTATTTTTTCTACATTTTGAGAAACGTATACACTTTCTGTGTACCTAGGTGCTTAAAAGTGAGCAAGAAATTGAATTGATAAGCTATGTCAAAAAGGCTTCTAATATAAATTCTGGACTATCAACAAATGAATTGTGGCGATTGGCTTTTGAGTATGCCTCTTCCTTAAAACTTAGAATTCCACAGTAAGTAAGAAGATTGCAGGTTCTGACTGGTTTTAAAACAGCATTACGATCTATCAATAAGGACTCCGGAGCCTACTAGTCTTGCCAGAGCTTCAAGCTTCAACAAAACGAAAAGTTTTTTGGTAATTTAAAAAATGTTATAAATCCTCTGAATCTGGGACCTGGGGATATATGCAACATGGATGACACAGGAATAACGACAGTGCAGAAACCTGATAGAATAATAGCCCGGCGGGGCTGGAAACAAATTGGTAGATCGTCATCGCAGGAAAGGGGTTCATTAGTTACACTGGCTGTAGCAGTTTCAGCGAGTGGGAACAGTATTCCGAAATATTTTATTTTGCCCAGGGTAAAATTTAGAGATCACTTTTTAAATACAGGTCCACTAGGAAGTAAAGATGGTGCAAATCCTTCTTTGTGGAATTTCGTACAATTTGCGAAACGTTTTGTTAGAGAGACGAAGTGAGCAAAAGAACGACCTGTTCTACTTTTAGTAGATAACCATGAATCCCATTTATCTATTGAAGGATTTAATTACTGGAAAACGGTGTCACGGTTCTCTTATTTCCATCCCACTGTTCCCATAAGCTTCAGCCGCTAGACAGATGTGTTTACGGGCCATTAAAAAAATACGAACACCGCGTTCGATACCTGGATGACTAACAATCCAGGAAAAACTATGACAATCTATGACATACCAGCAGAAGGTAAACAGGTGCTCCCAATAGCAATTACACCGAATAATATATTGACTAGTTTCCGAGTTTCAGGGATTTCGCCATTTATAAAGTAAAATAAGCTGTATTTTGTTTTAACAGCCTCTTAGTCTTCAATTATAATCAGGGCCAACTTGCCCCATAGGTTGCGCCATTTAACCCCATGTTCGGGGTAATTAGTCGCAATATTTCTTTCCCACTATAATATTAATATTTCGAAAAGTTTGCAAAGAAACTGGTTTAAAATGATCGAAACTTCAGGACAAAAGGAGAGTCATAGCTACAAAATAAGCTTTTTCCTCCAAGGCTTTAATTTAGAAGACTTAAAAATAAAAATTTGGAAACTGTGCCAACTAACCCCGGTCTCCCCTATTACTTTTATCACTTTGCTTACTTTGCTACTTTTACTAACTACAAATACAACAAGCCAGCAAAGCAAATAAGTCTTTGCACATTCGGCAAAGCGTAACGTATCGCTACTGCACATCTTTATAAAATATATACTCCTACATTAAATATATAAGATGTTCGTGCGTCTACAGTTGTAAGCAAACGTTTAAGGCCACCCGACTATTAATTTAAAAAAATACGTAGTTAGATTAGAGCTACTACCGACAGTGAAAAGTATGTTAGTTTATTAAAAGTAATAAAATGTAATCAATAAATATAGCAGTGACTGATCTAGGATTTTGGCATGAGTGGTATTTGTATTTTTCCAGCGAAACTTATTATTAAGATAACTGTTTACTTGATTACAAAAATAATAAACTACTTCTACTCGGGTGGAGTCTATGAACAAATAATAGTGACGAGCATTGTTTTTTTTATTTTGAAAATTGAGCACTTTGTAGAGTGAAAACATCTGTGCGGCCAGCACCTTCCTAAAAAAGAACATTAAAAACGCCTCGCTGGCGGGAAGTTCAAATGTTGATAAAAAATTTGTGCGTTAAATAAAATATGTTACCTTCACCACTGACATCTTTTTCGAATAGAACTTTCATTAAAGATAGATTAGCCACAAAGAAGAATATAGTATATGTAGTTTTTTCCATCTTACTCGAAAGATTAAAAAAATTACGTATTTTAATAAATTTCAGTCGCTCAATTATATGAATTCCTATCGGTTTATATTTTCGTAATACGAGACTTTAAACTAGCAAATGTTTTTAAACAAAACGTTCATATCTCAAAAATACTTTATTCTCTATTTCTTGAGTGTCTAACGTCTATCCCCCACTACATAAATGGCGCCTTATACGGATATTTTGAAAATTTTGCTGAAAAAAGGTGACCGAAGAACATTTTTCTGAACACCTCTATATACTCGCGTGTATAATAAAAAAAACCAACCATCCTTCCACCAGCCTCCCCCCTTTCGGGATTGATGTATAATATAATATAATATTCGAGCAAGAAAAGTCAAATTGAAAAAAGTGCATAGTCCTATTGAGCACAAATACACTTTACATTAACATTACAACACCCCATGTGGGTTTATCCTCCTCCTCTCCGAAAAATTCAAACCAATTATTTTACGTAGTGAATTGGGTTAGGTTAAATATTTTTTAGATCAGTTGGGCCGATTTAGATAGCATTGCATCATAATCCTTGATGAGTCCTTCATGTCGAAACAAATGCATCCATCATTCGCAATTAACAGCTAGTGCAGTTCTTCTACAGCCTTAATGAGATTATTGATACATTCAGGGAAAGCAATAGTAGACCTATTATAGGCGCCTGTGGAACACCGAGAATTATTCTGCATTTTAAGAAATGCTGCTTAAACCAACTCCAAAATAAATTGATATTGTTCCACCGATATTTTATCCATTTTTTGCACTCTTAAAACTTTAGGAAATAAGGAACATTATTTAACGCTCACAACTAATTCCTAAAAAAAAAAGACTTAAAATACACTAGCTACATGTCGTTACTAATAAGGATATGTTAGTAAAATTGTAATAATTCAAAAGGATATAAAAGCACTTAAAAAATAAATTGCAATTAAGTCATTCAATCATGCAAATGAACCTGGAAAAAACGGGGAACCAACCATAAATCGTTCTAAGTGAGAAGGTATTAGTTTTTCTGAATAGCTAACTTAAGCAATACCCTTAACGCAAGCAAATTGGAAATTTATCACAAAATTTGACCGAGGCTGAAGTACACTATATTAAGGCAGGAAACGAAAGTGGATGGAGAAAGAACGAAAAGTAAATTGCTCTGAGTTCTAACTACAGCAGAACAATTTGCGCATTAGTGAAACGAGAACTCTTAATTCTTCCAAATGCAAATGAACATTTGACTGGGATTGTGGGATCTCAAGGATTCTGACATAATTTTTGGCCAGCTCCGATTCGACAGATTAGCTCTTGATGGGAAAATGAAGTTCTCTTTTGTAATTTTCGATTAATGTAAATCGATTTGCAATTAAGAAAATTAACAAATTAACAAAAGGAAATTGAATCCCAAGCGACATTGGTATTGAGATTAAATCGTAATTCAAACTAGCAATTGGACGATTCTGTACAAAGTAACATAAAATATTATCACATAAAACATAAACAGAATCCCATTTTATGAGATGCAAAAGAAAAACATAAGCCTGACGAAAAAGCAAAAGAAAATAGATCATAAAAGCCTTCCAGTTTGTCTAGATAAATGAAGTATATGAGATTAGATTAGCCTCTTCTCCTTCGAGCACTAAGAAGCATTCACCCAAAAATGTCTTGAATAAATAATACGCTTGAATAACTTTTCTTTATTGCTCGGAGCCCCTGAAACTTTAGTCATCTTAATTCTGTGCAAAAATCGTTTCTAAGGACGACATTAGCAGTAAACAGTTCAGCGGAAAGCATTTTAAGGTGCTCGAATGAGCTGACCGTGCCGTCATAAATGCCCTAAGAACCCTTTGTCTGGGCTGCTGGAGAAACGAGAAAGTTAAAAGAAAGTCTTTTACTACTTTAAACGTGTAGTCGTAAAACCCTTTCCTTCGTCAAAACTTAGTCTCGTTTGATTATCTCTTTATTTGGTCCTTCTTATCTACGGTGCCTATTCTGCCATATTTTCTTTTCATTGAATTTTCTTGACTGGCGGATTCTTCTGCCAACTCAACTGGCAAAAAGTGAATTCTATTTATGAAAGAAAATTAGGCCCTTTTCATAAAGAAGTGCTCCCAAAGGCTCTATTACCTGTCGTCTGTTAGGAATGAAATGCACGAGATGATCCCCAGTTGCCAATTACAATACGAGCATTTAGATAGATTGGGACTAGATTAAGGAAAAGATTTTCGAATATCTATGATGAAGATGAAGAAAACCGATACGAAAGGTTAGTCGAAATGTTGTTAGATGGAAAATTGCCTTTCCAACAAAAATTTCCTCAAGTTTTTCATTAATAGAAAACATTAACTATGAGTATATACAAATATTTATTTGTAGACTTTTGGGTTCACGTACATTCGACTCTCGAAAATATCAACAAATAATTGTGCCATTTTTTTCATATCTTGGGATACCTTGGTAGCTTTTTTCCAGATTACACTTATAAAATCTTTCCATTTGCAACTTTGTAATAAACATATTGGAAAAAAAAACTTCCAGACAAAACATAAAGCTTATGTTACGTTAGTAAGGCAAATGATACACTATCCAAAAATTCACTTCAGGAAAATTAAGAAAGTTAGTAGATTATGAAATTCTGATGACAGGAAGAAAATTAAAAAGATAAAACAAAATAAGAAAAAACGTAAAGAAAGATAATGATTTCGGAGAAGATGTGAGCAGGAAAAAAGTGAGTGTAAAAATAAGATTTAAATGTTGAATCATAATAGTAGGATATCTTAGTAACACTTAAGAGTAGGGATGTAACAGTGTTCGCTTTCGCTGATGATGTAGTTATATTAGTTTCGGGAAGGTGCCTGAACAGGACTAGCGAAACTACGGAAGGAGCTCTAAAGAAGATAAGGTCATAGGCGAAAACTGCCCTTCACTAGGAAGTACCACGTTACTGCAACTGAAACCCCAGGCTAAATATCTGGGACTCATTCTGGAGAGCAAACTGATAAAGCTTTCTATACATGCAAGAGACTCTTCGGTGCAAAGTGGGGGCAATGGGTAAGAATACACAGCAAAAGTGCGGCCAATCATGCTGTGCGGCGTCATGGTTTGGTGGGCAGCTGTGAACTAGAAAATTTAACTCTCCAGATTGGAGCACATACAAAGAATAGCATAGATGGGGGGAGGGGGGCTTACTGGTGCATTCAAAAGCAACACCGCGCTGAAGGCAATGTTGCGCCTTAACGAGTCAAAGCTCCTCAAGACGCGGGTTCACGGCCATAGTAGCTTAGGGGAGAGTCTCAACACTGAAACTGGTTCCATGCTACCGATTATGGAATTTAACAGGAAGTTCCGGACAGACAGTTCTGGGACACAAGAACAGAAGAGCCTGCAGATACCGTATACAGATGGCTCTTAAATGAGCTCCGGAGTAGAAGAATACTCCGGAGTAGAAGAATACTAGTTCTGCCAAGAACTTTATATCATACTCACGAGGAAGCACGGAGAACCGTGCAACCTCGCAGACTCAGATAGTGATTGTAGCGCCCAGAAGAATCCTTAGCAAGCAAAAGATGGAATCTGATGGGACACTACTGGATGGAGCACGGCAAGATGGGAGAAGTGTCTCATAAGCAAATATTTCCACTGACCCGAGGAATCGAGACGAAGGAAGAAAACTGGATCAACGGTATTTGTAGTGAGTAAAAAGGTCACACTACCAGATTCAGTCGGGTCTTCTAGTGTCTTTGTAAGATATTCACCTCTCGTGCAAAAAAAACCATTTCTACACGACTGCATTTCTTTAAATCAACCAACATCAACATGTGATAATAAAATATTGCGTTATTGGCTTTATATACATACAAATAAATAAGCAATGTCCCAAATATAAAGCAACCAAGTCGGTGAGTCTATTGAAAGAACTCAACTTCTATCTATTGTAGTAGAATATTTAAAGTGTAAATGCCAAATACATGACACCATTTTCCCAATAACACAATTTTCCCATAAACACAACTTACTCTATTGTACTTGGAATGTCATTGGCACCAAAATATTTGTACACTGTTCCCAAAGAAAATTGGTTCAAACATTTTACAATTCAAATTTCGGCTTTCAATTCAAAACGAATGTGGATGTACTAAATAGTTTTCTTTTGTATCCGTTTTGATACATCCAAAGGCCTTTCCGTACCAAACGTAACATTTTGTTATTTGAAATTTGAAAGCTTTTTATTCTTTGTCGTGCCAGAAGCTAACAATGGGATGCAATTCTTCTCTGTTGAAAATCTACCTTAGGTATGCGAATATCTGTAGAGATAGATCGAAAGGTTTTTCTATCTAGTCCCATGCACACATTTCTTGCATTTACGTCGTTTGACTTGACTTGGAAGAAATTCTATTGATTGCAGAACAAACAGAAGGAGCTAGTTCTGTTCTGGGGATTTTTACGAAAAAAAAACTTAAAATGTAAAAAGCTGGTGCTCTGATAAGGACTTACGGAATAAAAGAACAAATGCAACGAAAACTGTGAAAAGAATTGGGTATCTTGCTCCCAATCACATCTTGAGGACGTGGAAAGTACAGGCAGAAAAGTAGAAAAGAAGCTAAATATCCAAGTAATTTATATTCCTTGGAAGATACTTCGTGTGTGATCCTGAATCGAATTCGTTTTCAAAAGAAAATCGAATCGGAGATATCCTTCAATAGCCGTAGATGATGTAAGACGTTTAGTCTCTCCAGTGCTCGTTAGTAATCAAGATTCAAGAAATCACTTAAAATTTGTTCCTGAAACGATAAATATTGAATCCCGCCTTATTGCACCTTCAGTGAAATCGTGCAGAAATGTTATCTGGGGCATACTTAGACAGAGAGAAATTTCTTCTGAAAGGAAGTCGCTCCTGAATAAAAATTTCTTATTTGAATAAAAAGTATTTGGACCAGTGAATAGGGTGCTGATTTTAATTTGATTACCAAAATTATTGATCTCAAAGCAAATTTTCTGAACCGCAAAACAGAACGATTTTGTCATCATAACTAACCTGAACAAGAGTGTCATAATATTTTACAAATTATACAAAGAACCAAGCAAAAGAGAGATTTTCAGGAGAGAACTGTAATATATACTATATACAAACCAGCAAAATATAGACGAATAACCTACAAAACTGACAAAGGAATGACAGAAAATTCCGAAAAGTTATGTTCTAGAGAGATTATATAGAGTTCCATAGAGTACTAGGTCAGACTGCAATACTACAGTTAGGTAATTATCTCCTAAGGGGGAATGCATTAAATTGACCAGGCAACTAAACTTGCTTCCCTTTGATGTTGTAATCACTTTCGTTTCTTGTATATTACTCAATAGCATATGTTTTGTATGCAATTCAATTTGACGAAGTTATATGTTTAAATAGACCTAACTAAAAATTTACAAAAGGTATCAGATGGTACGATAAAAGCGATATACGTGCGTAATGTAAGGCGACAATGAAAACTCGCTTATCTCAAAAACTTAAGCCTTTCGTCGATTTACCTACATATAGCGGAATGAAGGCGAAGATAGTTGAACGCTTAATTAAAGTACTGTGAAGCTATCTTTTGAATGAAACATAAGACTTTAATGTCAGATATCATACAAAAACCGAAAGTCTCTTAGCATATCATTAGAGTACTGCAAAGTTCTAAAAACTCTTATTCTTGAATAACAAATGTCTCTCTCTAGTTCCCGTAACCCGGCAGAAGAACTTCACCCGATTCGAGACAACGATTTCAAGTGAACCAACAATTTAAAGTGGCTTCCGAACCACTGAAATTTTTTCTGCAACACCCATGGCCCTTTTATCGTTATCTGTTTTCAGCAGAAAACAACTATAAGTCGGCGCCGGTGGGATTCAAAACTGGGACCTCCGGATTGCTACGCAGACACGTTTTTACTTCCTCCACCGACGACTTGATGTAATGCGTCAATGTTGAATCAGAAACTCTCAATACATTTCAACAATGACTTCTGCAATTCGCGGTATTCCATCCATTCCAGGGAATAATTTCGTAATTGTAGCAGTGGATATTGGAGGAGCGGCAAGTTTTCTTCGTTTATAAGAACAGGCATACCTTCTGAGATTTTTTTTGCAATGCGGGGACTATTTCTGACTATGCTGCAGCTGTGGACCAGCGTTTCGAATAAACTTGTTGAATATGTTGCATTCTAGGAAATCAAATTAAGTGACCTATGGCTTCAGTAGTAACATTTGGCTCTGGGAAGGATGATAACTCAGAATCAATAATTATAAAATGACCTGCTGTCAAGGGCTTCAAGTCGTTAGGATCTGAGGAAATTGTTCTGATTGGACAGAAGTTCAAGTTCTTTAAACTCGTACTAGTAACTAATTTATTGCTTCTATGAAAAGATTGTTCTTTTCCACTTGAATATAACAAAGAATCTTTCAAATGAAGTAAAAATACTTTTTACCAAGAAGTGGGGTTTCTAGAGTTAGGGGTTGTAGAGTTAGGCCTTGTAGAGTTAGGGGCTTGGCTCCTCATGAGATCTGATAACTTTTTAACAGTGAAAGCGGTATGAGCTTGTGAGTATTGGCAACCTTCTTTACATGAAATGTTCTTGGTGGGATTTAGCTTACTCCTGGTTAGCTTTTAATATAATATTAAAAAGTCGCTTACTTTTAGGACAACTTGAAATTTCTGCGAAAAAGTATCGAGGCCTGCAGTGCTTAAAAAAGTCGTTCTGCTGGCAATCTACAAAACTGCTGACTATTTTCAGAACGTACTGCATAAATAAAACCAAAAGTTATAAAGCTGGACTATAATTGCATTTCTTATTTATTTATGAATAAAACATAATTATTTTTTTTTATCAAATAACTCATTCGTCATTGATTAAAAGAAAAGAAACAATGTGTTTTCTTTCTTTGGTAGTCTATTTATACATTTTCAGTGATATGTGCTAAGTCCTGAACTTGACACTTTCCTTTCGTTATATTCATAAGTGTTAATGTTGAAGAAGCTATTTTTATTTCTCCTAAGCGGCAAAATAAAAATTTTTCAAAAACTACTATACAGGGTGTTTCACAGGGTGTGTGCAAAAATGAGGGATCTGTTAGATCTAGGTTAGAAACGAAAAAAGTTTTATGTGGATGAAAAGGAGTCTATCACCCCCATCCCCCTCCCCCCTCCCACCCCACCAGCTATTGGGTTTGAACGGTTTTTACGATGCAAAAAGAATAGTCTTAGATTTAAACGTATATCTTCTAAAGTTTTAGTGCTAGAGACGTTATTGATAGGTATCTCAGTTGACAGGTAACACAATGGTGCTAAAGACTGTGTAATTTTTTTTAATCGTAAATAGTTTTAAAAAAATGGATTTTAAAACTTAAATTTTGTTTGTTGTTAAGTTTTGTAAACATTCGCACGGCAAAGATTCTAATAAATTGTTGTACTTGGAATGGAAATTCAATGAACTTTAGGTATAAAGTGTCATTTTTAATACCATGTAATATTTCAAAGTAAGACGTCTCGGACGTTTTGATAGTTAATACTGGTGCAATTTACTAGTGAAAAATAGTTTTTTTTACAGATGTAGCAACTGAAATTCCCTCGAAGCAGAGCAAGACCGTCGAGGGGCGTTTTTCAAAGAGCGATTCAAAGGCTTCGAATCGACACAAGCGGAGATCAATGTTGCGCTTAATTCATCAGATATGGAGAAAACAATTCTCTCAGCAAGCAGAGCTGATTCTACTACAAGTAAAAGGCACATATTTTATACGGTATGGGTTAGTGCACCAACGATATGGAGAGTATTACGAAGAGAAGGACTTCATCCTCTCCATTTCACACCTATACAGGAACTTAAGCCGCAGGACAAAATAAGACGTAGAATTTGTAATTGGATACTTGAAGAAGACTTTGATTACTTAAGGTTCTTGGATAAGATTCTGTGGACGAATGAATCACAGTTCACTAAATGCGGCCTAGTGAGTTTACATTATACGCACTTCTAGAGTCTAGATAACCAAAGAATTTCTCGACAGACCTCGTCCCAAAACAAATTCTCCGTAAACTTGTGGTAATCGACTGCCTGCAAAACGATCTAATCGACTTAATGGAGGATATACCCTTGGAAATACGAAGTGTTAATTGGTATTAGCACAAAACCGAAAATTTTAAATTGTCTATTCCACTAATTTACCTTACTAGGTAACCGCGATTTCGCCTCACTCCCGTAGGTATCTTCAGACCGACTGAATCAACTCAAGTGCATTCATTTTATAACCCTTATTGATTACATGTAAGACTTCCCCAGTTTTCTTTATCTTGACTTGATTTATTTCAATAATATGCTTTAAGAAGCTTGATGTTCTTTTATACGGGTGGCAAAGGATCTTCCTGTTTGCCCTACATAGGCGGCTGGACACTTGTCACATTTTATTTTGTAGATACCATTTAATTTGCTTTTATCCCGTTGAGTGGTTGGATTTAAAAGCTTGCCGAGATTTCGATTACAATATTGTGCTGGATTGATGCTTAATTTCCCTAATCCTTTTCCCACCCTATCTCAAATACAGCCTATGTAGGAAATCTTGCACCAGTTATGCTTTTCCATGTCCCGTGTTAGAATTGGGTGCAAAATATTTCAAACGTGTTTCCTAACGTCATCCCAATTACCTCAAGACATCCATGGAACCAAAAACTAGCTGCCTTTCATTCCATGCTACACCGCCTTATACAGATCGCAATGGATGAATCTAAGTACCCGAAAGACCTAAGAACAATTAGGAAAATAGCTACTAATAATGGTTCTGGGTCTTACTTGATAAATAATATGCTAAAAAAGAAAGAAAGGAATTAGAGACCATGAAAGAACTGGTATGCGGGTCAGAAGTTGCAGCAAGAGATAACTCATAAGAAGAATTTTAGAAGCTTGAACTAATTTTAAAGAAAATCTAGCAATAATTGACTTGAAAAGAGCTATGCGGAAAATAACTCCTCTGTGTATTCGCAGTAACGGAGGACTTTTTGAAAATATGTTAAATTATAACTTTTACTCCTTTTTTTTAGCACTATTAACAACCAAGTCCTTTTCAGGACTAAAGAATAAAAGATCAACAATTTAGGAGGCAGGTATGAGCTGCACGTTTGGTGATGTAAGTTGAGAATGGTAAGAGATTTTTGTGCGCTTCAAGTTTCCATCGAAAGAGATCACAATAGCCACTAAAACCCAAAAATAAAAACATTGGGCCATTTTCAAGATATTTCCCTTTTTTTCAAACTATTAGTAGTAAAAATTACACAGTATTTAGCACCATTGTGTTACCTGCAAAATGAGATATCAATAAAGTCTCTAGCACTAAAATTTTAGAAGATAGATTTAGGGTCTATCCCCCCTCCTCGCCTTTAAATGTTTCTAGTATTAAATCTACCACAACCTTGTATTAAAAATAAAATATACATTGAAAAAAACTCTAAAATATTTTTCACCATACAGTCTGAATAGAGTAATTTTTTATATTTTTCAAATAGTATGTCGCAAAATCATATACATATGTATTAATTTGATGTATTTATTCTTGCTTAATATTATGTAAAAGTTTTCAAATAGTTTTATATTATGCGACCCTTATAAGTTTTTGCAAAAAAAATATTTAACGAAATGCACTGCATTACCGCATAGCTACAGATCAGAATTTACGCCATTGGGAATTGTGGTTAATCCGGACAAAATTAGCAAAACTTTGAATTTCACACGAAGTTCACTTTTTTTCTTAAAAATTTTCTTGGATAAAATTATCAAATCATCTTAATTTAGTTAATTAATAATCAACCTCTTATAGAATTTCTTCCCACATATCCAAAGAAAGCAAATGATCTTGTAGGTACTTACCCCCAATTCCCGCCTGGAAAAAGTGCTGACAAGAACGTGAAATGTTCAAATTAAATCTAAATAGCAAAATAAGTTGCTAAAACTATTCACTGCACAATATTTTATCACATTTAATTTATGCGTTACATTAAAATAATGATAAATTTAAGTTTTCCTTGGATAAAATTCAAGTGAACTTCTTCTCTTCATTAAATCAGAAAAGTTCTGTCAATGCACAGACGTTCGTTAAGATAGTTGCGATGCAATGCTCTGCAAAGGAAAATACGTGAAGTTGGAGGCAGACGTAAATTGCACTCAACCCAACGCAATGCGTTTAGATGAGAAATTGGCTGTCAAATTTATTCCCAAAGAGTGAACATTTTGTGGAAGCCATTAGAGAGATGGAAAGTATTTAATAAATTATTAAAAGATTTTCCGTGTTTCAATTGCAAAATGTGTTGAAAAATTAACTTTTAAAGTGCAAGTAAATAATTAAGAGCATTATGCAGTTCGGAAGTGTTTGTGATACTTGGTAATGTTTGATTTTTAAGTGCGGTAGTAGCAATAGTGGTAACGGCCAATGCTTGCAAATTTTTCCGTCAAGTTAAGAAGTAATTACTTCCGGTAAGTGAAATATTTAACTTTATTAAATTTTATTCGGCAATAAACATATTTAATAATATAAAATATGATTAGAAATTTAATTGGGACTACAGATACATATTTATTTCTTGGTTTCGAAATTAAGAATATTAGGATTTAATTGAAATAATTGTTGGTAAGTAGACACGTACACGGAGGGCAGTCTGAGGGGATTTCAATATTTAAAGATTGATATAGGTAATATGAATAACAGAAGTAATGTAGCATTCGAAAATGTGATTTTTCTGCCAATTGAATAAAGCTAAAATCTGGACTTCATATTTTATAAATAATGCTAACGAACGGTGCTATTTAAAGTGTTAATTTCATTTTGCATTCGTGTTAAACGCTGTAACTTCTTCGTTTTTAAAGTTATTCAGTTCAATGGAAAACCATGTTAAAAAGCATAAAATGTACAATATTTTCCGTTTAGGATATATTAAGACCGATTTACCGATTTTCGTATTTACCGTTAAGTTGGTAAATACGAAAATCGGTAAATATTAACGTTTTCAAACTAAAAACCTGCTTTTTTTAAATTTAAAATGTTAAAAATAGAACAATGTTTTTTCTGGATAATGCCTTTATAGTACACTACTTCTCTAAAAAGTTTCAGGCTTTAGAATTATATGCTTTTTTTTAAATGGGTCTTCAAATATTGCGATTTTTCGAAAATGTCGTATTTTCAATCTGAAATATCTCAGAAGGGACAAAATTAAAAAATCCAAAATTTTCAGGAAACATTCCTTCTTAAAATTGTAATAAGTATTTAAGTATTTCATCACTGAGACTTTATTATTTTTTTAGTTATACTTTTTTAAATATAGCAAATTTTTATTTTTTTTAATAACTAAAAAAATAAAAATGTCTCAGTGATGATTATTATTATTACAATACAATAAAGGAATGTTTTCCGAAAATTTTGGATTTTTTAATTTTGTCCTTTCTGAGATATTTTAGATTGAAAATACGACATTTTCGAAAAATCGCAATACGAGTATTTGAAGACCCATTTAAAAAAAAGCATATAATTTTAAAGCCTGAAATTTTTTAGAGAAGTAGTGTACTATAAAGGCATTATCCAGAAAAAAACATTGTTCTATCTTTAACAGTTTTAATTTTAAAGAGCAGGTTTTTAGTTTGAAAACGTTAATATTTACCGATGGTTTTTCGTTTTTACCGTTAAGTTGACCTTAATACATACCGAACAGAAAATATTGTAAATTTTATGCTCTTTAACATTTTTTTTGTTTCAACTGAATATCTTAAAAAACCAAGAAGTTACAGCGTTTAAAAAATAGTTTTTTAAAAAAAAGTTGAACCGACTTCAGAAAAAGCGCTAAAAAGCCTAAAATAATTTTTAATTTTATATCTTCATATTACGACATTTTACAACAAAATTATTTAATCGTCATTTCTTATGATCCCGTGAGCTGAAACGTTCAGGTAGTACCTATTATGCAATACTTTCAATTGTGGTACTGTATTTGTTTTATTTGTTTAATTTGCACCGACTTCAAAATGTAATAGATAATAAATTAAAAATGATTTTAGCTTTTTAGCGCTTTTTGTGAAGTCGGTTCAAGTTTTTTTTTTAAAACTTTTATTTTTTACTTTTTAGTGGCTTCTACTCTATACAACGAAGATAGAACCATTCCAATCGGTTCACGCGTTAAAAAGTTTTTCTTAACCCGCTACCATACCTCCATTACAATAAAAAATTTTTCTCATGGTATCAATCAAGGAACATACTCTACTGGACAGAAAAGGAATCATCGAAATCGGTCCACGCGTTACGACCACCACGTCCACCAACCCACCTGACCATAATTTTTTCCCTCGTGGTTTAAAGCAGGGAATATAATCTACCCAACAGAAAAAGAATTATCGAAATCTTTGCACGTGTTACGAAGTTAGACTACCTCTCCCCTCTCCCCCCAACCCATACCTAATTTTTTTCTCCTTTTAGCAATGGGGGTTCATACTCTGTACAACAAAAAAAAAAGAACCATCCAAATCGGTCCACGCGTTACAAAGTTAGGTTTCACCCCCACCCCCAGCCTAGCAAAAATTTTGTTGACATGGTGCCAATCGGTGAACATACTCTACCCAACAAAACAAGAATCATGAAAATCGGTGGCCGCGTTACGAAGTTATAACCGGTCAGACATTAAAATAATACACGTCGAACTTAGAACCTCTTTGTTTTTGGAAAGTCGGTTAAAAATTGATGAATACCTTTTTTCAACTCTCACAGTATGTATAGTGCAAACTTAGGTAAAATAATAAAAAATAAATAAATTTTGTTAGCGACCATCATTGGTACCTGTCTAATAGCGTTAATATTGTCTAATTTTAGTGACGAGCAATTTGAAGATGTTTCAAAGTTTTACGCTATGGTCAAAATAATTACTTTGAAGAATTACGACAAAACTGATTGTTTTTTTGCTTGTTATATTAAATTTTTACTTGTTAAATTAATATTATATTAAAAAAATGGACATGAATTAGTAACATATCACCTCAGGGATAAACATAAACAAAAAACATATATAATTTATTTTTGTCACTTTATTAACACAAAAAATTAAAAAGAAAACATTTTTATTTACTTAAAATCATCTTCAGCACTGGAATTATCAAAATCAATTTCTAGTGCTTCATTTGCAGTTTATATGAAACATGACAGGAATATCACCAAGGTAACCTTACTTAAATGTGTTAATTCCAAGCGATTTGTTGTGACATTACGTAAGAGATTTCATATCTATGTATCTTACAACGCCTTTTCTCTTTTCTGACTTTTTCAAGTTATATTTAAAGAAAATTCCGGCCAAGTTCGAGTCAGACTCACGCACCGAGGGTTCCGTACTTTGCAAGGTTGCTGACTTCTAAAAAAACTGTGCTAGTTAAAGGCATCATTTTATTTTCCTGTATTATTAACATACACATCTGTACAAAAGTTTAGCACACTTCAGAAAAATTTACAATGAATCAGTTTATATGCTTTTTAAATGGATACACCTACACAAATTATTTTCCAGCTAACTCAGGTATCTTTCGTGGGGTTAGCGCATGTGTAAAACCATTGTACAGCAAAAGAGGGGGTGTCCGTATAGTGAAATTACTATTTAATCACATCAACCTCGTGACTACATCTATACCGGTACCTGCATTGAGTAAACGCGAGTGAGTTTTTTCTTTTTTGTTAGGCCTAAAATGTATTCTCCGAGCTAGGAATCAACGGCAACAGATCTTTGTTTTATTAAGAATCTGTGGCGAATTATTGGAAGAGCACTAAGTAACTTTATATTAGGAATAAGGAGGAATAACGCCATTTTTTATTGATATCTTCCTTGCCGTCACTTTTGCTTTCATGTTATTTTAAATATTTTAGATTAATTGCTGCACACTCGCATTTTTTTGTGTCGATAAATATTTAGTTTCAAATTCACAGTCATCCTATTCATGTATTTTATTTTTTCTGTAAGAGCAATGAATATCCAAATTTATTTCAGGATGTTTTAACTGTATACACACATCACCTAGATTCCTTCAATTTCTTTCTTGTAAACATTTTATTGCTTTCTCAAACTTGCTTTAAATCTTTAATTATTTACAACTTTTGCAAGTGTGCTAAACTTTTGCACAGATGTGTAAACCTCTCTAAAATTTGGTGTTGGTGATAAGTGTGTGTGTGGGGGGGTATGTATATTTTTAGAAATTACTCATCAGAATTCGAAAACTATGCACAATAAAAGGAAAACTATGCACATAGTAACTAAAATTTAAAATTTCCACTCCCACCACTTTCCACTCCTTTGCAATAAAAATAAAAATAAAAATGCAATAAAATTGGAGAATTATTATTTAAAATTAAAATTTCCTTTTTTATCATTTTGGTAAGAAACCCTAAAAAAAGTGTTTGGAGATTTTAAAAATATTATTTGACTTGATACTATAATAACTAGCTTAAATAACTCCATTAATTTGTTTTTCTTTTATTATTCTTAACCTAAATACTCTTTACAACATTTTTTATTTAATTATAAACGTTAGTTCAAGAGATATAAATATTTTTCTTATTATACTTCATGTGACCAGTTTTACACTCTGAGAAATAATGCTAACTAGTAGTTTGTCGAAAACCCCTAACTTTTTTAAGCTGGTCCAGGCTACGATGCAAACTCACATAAAGATTTTTAATATCAATGTCATCCCAATCGCGCTGAATCCTTCGCCATAACCCCAAAATACCTTTTCGAGGTTCGAGATAATTGCACTCTGGAAAATTGTTAATCAACAGGCTTTTGAGAAATGCCCGAACATGTTCTATGGTAGTAATGTCAGGGCTTTGTGCCGACCATTGTAGAAAATTCACATTTACGATCTTGTACCATTCTGATGCAATTTTCGCATTGTTCTTTGGCTCACCATCCTGCGAGGAAACTAACTTGACTTGGTTCAATACCCGACTGATCAATCGCATTTTGACAATTTTTATGAAGAATCTTGGAATACTGCTCCTTTTTAATCTTAGTTTTGATTCAAGCCAGTGGACCACCTCCGTGTTTTGTTATTGCGCCCCAAACCATAAGGGATCCACTGCCATGTTTAATTTTTTTTGTGACTCCATGAGATTACAACGAGGACTCCAGGGCCAAAAACAGCCTTTGGACTAAAATCTGTTACTT
Organism: Leptarthrus brevirostris; assembly: GCA_964036015.1. Taxonomy (NCBI): domain Eukaryota; kingdom Metazoa; phylum Arthropoda; class Insecta; order Diptera; family Asilidae; genus Leptarthrus; species Leptarthrus brevirostris. The sequence continues at coordinate 145,010,204 of OZ038373.1, read as the reverse complement.
TTGGTATTATCTGACCAAATTACTTTGTAAGAATAGGAAGTTCCTTCCATTTCCTTGCATTTAGAAGATTCACAAAATTACCTTGCCAATCATCAATAGTTTAGGTTTAATGGCGCTGTTGAAATTGCTTCTTAGCAATAACGTTAAACTTTTATAAGGCCTGTTTTTGGTTTTTTTCTTGGCCACCAGCTATATATTTTTAATTGCTCTTCATATAGTCGACTCATTCATACTTTTGACTAAATCCTGGGCCTTTGCTTTTGAAGGTTTCCTTGAAATTACTAGTCTGGCTAACTCTCTTGGATTACGGCCTGAAAAATTATTTTTTCTCCCGTCTATTGGCCTTGGAAGATTTCTTTTATACGACTTTTTAATATTTATAACGGTACCGTAATACCTTACAATTCTCTTCGATTTTTCTTAAAGAAAATCATTCTTCCAACAAGAACTTGGTTTCATTTTTGTCTACACTACTTCTGATTTTGCTCAAAAATTAATACAATTAAAGTAAAATTGTTGCTTCTCAGAGCAAAGCAAGATAATGCACCCCAAATGACAGAGTGCAAAACTAGTCAGGGAAAAAATTCATATCTCATAAAGTAATGTTGATTAGTAAAGCGCCTATTCAGTTGCGCAGCAACTGCACAATTTTGCTGAACCGAATGAGTTGCTGAATCATGAAGCTGCAGCGCAAACCTGCGTTTATAAATAGGCCCAAGCTAAATATTTTTTGAAGAGGTTGAGAGTTATTTAAACTGATTATTATTTTTCAGTGAAATAATATTTCTAAAATATTAAAATAGTTTTGCTTGTCATAGAGAATCCAACTAATTTTTACAAACTGACTTTTCTCACTTTCAGAATTTGCGCGGTTTTTTATAGTGAAATCATCAAAAAATTCATCTTTAGTCATACCTGTGACTTTCATTTTGGATTTGCCTCTAATTGTACGCACAAACAAACGTGAACGAATCTCGAAGAGTCATAATGGATAAGCCAGACGATTTTTCCGCTCATTCCGTATATAGTCAATAGCGCATGAGAGTAGCCAGGCAAAGGATACTCCTGATCAATAGCTATGATATTATTTTTCTTTTCATTACAGCTAACAGCTATGGAATAAGTATGTATATTAATAAACAAAATAGCGATATCCATATTTCCGGTCTATCAACCACATGTGTCGAACATAGAGAAAAAATTCCAAGACATATTACGGCTCCACTCTCCGCAATCGTGTTGCAAGTAACACATTCTGACAAGATTTAAGTAGCCGCAAGTGTAGTCATTTTTAATGTTTTCATAGGCAATTTTTGCGGAAAACCACCGTAGAATTTACATGACTCGTAAAATTTACTATGTATGTGATTTAGGAAAAATACATCACCCCTACCGAATTTTCCTCGGTATAACCGGAAAATTTTACGGTTCTCGACAACTTGGAGACCGAGTTGGATCGATTCGTTGAGCGGCACGACCATCATGCCGGGTTCGAGACCAGGTCTCCCCGTAAGCTTTTCTTAAGAAATTAAAATAATCCACTCCGTCTCTGGGCTGTTGTCTAGCTCGCAGCAATGCAAAAAAAAACATTCAAGCTTCATCAATTCTCTTTCGACCAAAACCATGCTAACACATCAAAGAGTTGTCCCCTAGGCTTTGGTCACATCGTATAAAAAAAAACTTCAAACAAACTTGAAATCATTTTCTTCGTTGTGTTAGATTTAGTTTTCTGTATTTCTGAATGTCAATTAAACTAATTTGTCTGTTTTTCTGAATTTCAATGTAAATGTTAATGATTAACTAAGTTAACTAGCTTTTAATGAATTTGTTAAATATTGCACGTGACAATAAATTGTGAATTTGTATAGAGACAGCTCTTTTAATCTCTTGAGAAGTAAACTGTTTAAAGTGAAGATTATCTTACTGGTGAAAACTTTAGAGAAAAGCTGCTGATGGTTTTGGCCGGAAGGGAATTAGGGTAAGGGAAGTGAGGAAACTTGAGTCTTGCTTTTGCATTGCTGCGAGCTAGACAACAGCCCAGAGACGGAGTGGATTATTTTAATTTCTTAATCTGGTCATCTGGTCTTGAACCCGGGACCCATGGCATATTGGTCTTGCCGCTCAACGTATTCATCCAACTCCGTCTCCCAAAATAATAATTTCGGATTCTCCAAAGTTATAGAGACAATTATTTTAACACTCTGTCATAGTCGTTAGTAAGTCTCCAGTTTAGTAGCCAGCGCGAAAGCTGTGTGGGCGATCGTTGGCTATTTTCTAGGTATATTATGAACTGAGAGCTGAGAAGTGATTCAAAAACTTTAGGCATTATCAAAGTTAGGTAGGTCTCAACACTCCTGAATTACGGACGAAAGCCAACTGCAGCAGAAGTAGAATCCATCCTAAGAAGTTCCGTCAATTCCTGGCGACTTCCCGAGGTCCAATGACTTCATTCCAATTACCATATTCAGTTTTTTCGGGGATCTGGTGTTAATGTTGGACACATTCGGTAGTTCTACAGGCTCATACGAAGAGGAATTTGACGTCCAAAGGTCATTTTTAGCACTTCAACAAAATATTGTCTACATTTCTGTTGTTGTTGATGATTCTATGTTCTTTGAAGAATTTATGCATTCAATTAAAAGTATCTACAAAAATCTCTCATCACGTTTATAACTGTTTTTAGATCACACAGACCATTTGTTTCTGTTGCTATATCCAGAAACGAAGTCTGTTCCATAATTTTGAGAATAACGCCGGAAATTTTAATTCAAACTTTTACTACATTTTTACTTTAAACAAAGTTTAATAAGATTACGCTCAGTTATTTCGAAAACAAGTTAGGCAATGACACAAATTGTGAGTATAATAAATTTCGAAGAATGCAATTATCAGCACAGCAGCAGCTTACTTGTGACAACTGTGGTATTTTTAACTAGAGAGCGAAATCCCTGCAAGCGGGCATCCCTTTGTTTTCCAAGTTTTAAGTCTTAACAAACAACCTACTTCCAACATTAATTAATTTTTGCCGCTGTTCATATAAACTCCTACTTACTCATAAAATGTTTTGAACTTGTCTAAGACTTATTCTAGTCCACTTCCATGTTCTGTTACTTGTTTCCAGAGACCCAATTTCAGTGCTCAATCCAGACCTATGTACTTCTGTAGAAGTATTGCAAGATGCAGCTGGAGATAGTCGAGACTGGGTATATTGTAGGTCTTTTATTTGTGTTTTAAGCTTTCGTGAAATCTCCAGGAACAAATTAAACTTATTTAATCCATTTGTGTACGTAAGTAAATTCGAAAAACTTTGTTTTTTGCCTGCACCGTGTTCAGGCAGAGCTTTTATCAAAAACTTTTTACCATCCCTATCCCAACCATTCGGTAAAAATGAAAAGAAAACAACTTTACAGGAAGCGTGTTACATTCTCACGACAAAAGAAGAGTCTACAGCTTTTTTTGAAAACTCGATAATTTCAACACAACGATATCCTTGCTTCTGCAGGTAAATGAATGAATTATTGACGCACCTGGAATATTTTCTCTTGTTCTCTCCGTTGGACTGGATAATCTGCGCAAAATGGAAATAGGATTTTTTGTGATTTGAGTTTGATTTTATTACTTGATCACAGTAATCTAATAAATTCGATTGAATATTTTGAGTGGGATAATGAATGGTCATACTATAGGATTGTGTTAAAGAAGAACGGCCATCCAGAAGGTATGGGCAGCAACGGGATGCAATAGTAAACCTCGACCAATTTCCATAGTGTTATCGACCTATTAAAGGAGAAGCACACAAAATTACTGGATTCAATCTAAGGAATATCTACGTTTCGGACAGTGTGCGTGATCATAGTCCCAGCAGGAAAATGGTCCTACCTACCAACAAAAGCTTAACGGAAGTAAGGTAACATTTTTTAATGTTTCGAAGTAAATCGGGTGGAAGCGAAGTGACGATACACGTGACCCGATCACAACTGCTCCGCGTTTAGTTTTTACTTTTATTTTCATACTTTGTAATAAAAAAGATGCAGGCATTGGTTCCAAACAGATTCCATATCAGTTTAAAGGATGTGGAAATTTGTCAACAGTACAAATAAAGCTTATCCACAGCATTCTCCTAATAACATCCAATGTTAACAAGGTATGAGTCGTCCAACGAAGATAACTGAGTATACTTCTGCTAAGGAGATCTTCCAATTGCATCTTCGAATACTTCCAATTTCCTTTAGTGCTACTGTTCAGTAAGAGCAACAGGCTTCATTTCATTATTACTAATTTTGACCGTGTTCAAAATTTTTTTAAATCTAAGAGTGTTTCATTCATTTCATTTCGACTATCACTTTGTTGTCTGTCATCACTGGGTCTAAGTAATTGAAGTACCTTCTTGCTCAGACTGTCACTCATTTCTTGCTCGCTGTAAGACGGACTCGAAACTAATAGTGAACGAATGTCTAGTAGTCACCTGAAATGAGTCTTTTCGTTCAGAACAAGAACTCGCTTCTTTGGCACAAAGCCGTCGGACTCGACCGAACTCTCGTATTTTTTCTCCTCACGATACCTGCTGCAATTTTGAGAACTGGGTTGCTGCTTGAATTGTGTGCTGGTTTCTTTATGACCTGCCCCAGCCATAAAAATTTATTGTCGTTGTATTTTTGAGGGTTTAATCCTATGTCCGGCTATGCAACCCAGAAACTTCTGGTCAGATTTTTATCCTACTACGTCAATGTAACCAGTAAGCCTACTAACTTTTTTCTAGTCCTGCTGGTTACTTCTATATTCTTACTTTCTTTCTTGAAACCTTATTGTGTGGCGGTCCCACGAATGCTTAACTATAGTACATAGCACATAATTCGTAGCTTATAGTTATTTGTCAGCAGCGTCACGCTTTACATAATTACGTGACTTCTAGTAATCGCATCGTTCGTCCTGACATCTTTTGTACATAGATTCGTAATTTTCTGGCTAGAGTTTCTTTATGTCGGTCCAGTTGTGAGTTTATAGTTGCTCATCATGTCTGTCACGCTTCTTATAATTAATAATTAAAATAGTAATATTTAGTAATATTGACGTTTCGATTTGATTTGTCATCTCTCTAAATTGGCTTTTTTATGATAATGCTGAAGCTCACGAGATGCTCTATGATGCTAAAGCACAGTCTTGGCAGGAAAAGGATTAAGGGTGAAGGAAATGGGTTAAGAGGTTAAGTGAGGGCGGTGGCTGTGTACGAAATTATCGGCGAAATTATTGTTGACGGAAAAACAGAAGGTGATAAATTGAACCACATTCTTGTTGTTCTGCTTAGAAAAGATTCTCACAATTTGACGATACAACCAAATTTTACCTGGAGAGTATAGGAGGAGCGCATCACATTTTAAATGTTTAAAAATATATGATCCGTCCACCGCATATTGCTGGATATCTTAACACCCAAGTGTGTTTATAGATGGAAAATCAGGTACGTTAACTCCATTGACTGAAATCAGTTGAGGGTGGGTTTGTAGTTTTTTAAGGGACATTTAACAGCATTGAGTTTTAAATGCGTTAAGCAACACAATTTTCTTTTCCACGTCGAAATTTCATTGCTTAATGATCCAAACATGCATTCCCGGTTGATTTCTGTAGAGTTCCCACAAGAAAAAATTAAAAGAGTTCGCGAAATCAAGCATGCTATCGTCAGTGAAACTATGAGTAGCATTGAGAGTTATTTATTTATTTAACAACAGCTTCGCCAAAACTGGCTACTAAGAAAATTACAAATGAACCAAGAAGACTACAAAATTAATACAAATCATTAAACTAATTTATTCAATAAGTATCCTCAGATGGCACTTCAGTTGTCGCCTAGAACATCCCAGCTCTATATAGGCAGCGTAGTCATTGTAGAGGCGGGACATAGAAGTGATAGGTTCGTGCATGCCGTAGAGCGTACGATGAAAGGGAACATGCAGAAAGTTGAAATTCCTAAGGGACCGGGCGGGAATGGAGATGCCTGTATCATTCAGCAGTTCGGAGGAGTTGATCTTCCCCTGCAATAAATCATGCATAAAAGTGATCTTATATATTCGGCGTCTCTTTACAAGGGAATCAAGAGAAATCAGTCCAAGCCTAGCATGATATGATGGGAGGGATAAAGGATCACGCCAAGGAAGGTCGCGGAGAGCGAACCTAAGAAATCTACGCTGAACAGCTTCAATCCGGTTGATGTGGACAGCGAAATAGGGATCCCAAACCGGGCAAGCGTATTCCAGAATGGGTCTAACGAATGTGCAAAAGAGGAGCCTAGTTAGATAGGGATCGTCAGTTAGAGATAATAGGTGATTAATGAAAAGGAGAAATAAGGTAGGTGAAAGAAATTAGCTCTGAAGTACATAGGCATTTGCTATACAGAGGCGTAGACGGATTGGACGGTCTGACAAAAAACATCCTATCCATTTTAATATATGAGCATGACAGACTCTTTCAAACGCTTTTGAAATTTTAGAAGCAACGAGTTAGGCCTCTCTAAAATTATGAAGAAATACACTAATTTTGAGCAGTTAGTAAACCTCCGGGTTGCTGGAAAATGGACGGACGAGTTAAAGCCTTCTAGACTACGGCGATCCTCATCTGGACATTCTCAAGTGTTAGTTACACCTCCAAGCGGTAGCAACCGGGAAATGCATCTTAGAACGTAGCCAAGTAACTAATGCGGGAGGAGATAACCTCTTGAAAAATCCCCCTAACTCCAAGGTTGTGGTAGGCCATGCCAAGGGAGTCTATGGTGTTGTCGTCCCCACTGCAGGACCCAAACGTGAATGGCGTTTCCTCGGCCACTTCTATAGAAGTGGTGGTGGAGGGTATGCTAGACCCTAACAGGTTGGGTTTACCCACGGTACCCACAAGACAACAGAAGCAGCTTTGGGAAAGTAACTTTCGAAGGTTCTGCGGCGGCTATGGAGGCTGGCTTGTGTCGGCTGACAATTCTGTAGCAGTCCTGCAAGAAGATGTCATTTGCAAAATAATATCTAGCTTTTCCTTACGTGCGGCGGTGGCAGAGATGGTAGACTCTAACGAATTGGCTATCTCCGCGGTACACGCACCAGCAGAAGATGCAGACCTGCCTTCAGAAGGGTTAGCTACAGTTAATCCGGAGGAGTTTACTTGTCCTGGCTCTGGAGTAAAGCTTTATGACATAGAACCCTTCAATGCCGTGGGTCGTGAAGGGGTGAACGTTGTAAATAACGCATGAACCAAGAAAGAACACTGGAGACGGTGGGACAACATGGATTCCTGCAAATAGGCTAGGATTCTAGCAGTGCCCAGCAAACCGAAGATAGTCGCGAACTGAATACTAAGTTGCCCACACTAACGGAGACTGGGAGGGGACGAAAAGGGACCCAATTCTATGTAGTCTGTTTTGGCTAATCCCCAGAGAGGTGTTTTAGTGAGTAAAAATCTCACACTACGGGAAGGCACGGGCTGTCCGGTGTCTCTTGGAAGTTTTTAAAGAAAAAAAAAGACTCCGGATGAACGGCAAGCGCGGAAACCGTGCTGGCAATTTAGTACCGGATCCAGCATTTCACCTTAGTGGGAAGGGGGGAGGGGGGTGGTGTTGATATGGAAACGTATTAGTAATATATTGTTTGTGCCAGGCACGCATCTAAATTTTTGTAAAGCGAGGGGGAGGGAGGGAACTAGGAACCGTTACAGTTTCGGTTTGTCCTCCCGATTATAAACCTATTAAGATAAACATTGGTATAGGAAAGTTACCAAAATGATAATAATATGAATTTGTTTTTCATCACCTGGGTGTTGATGACTGATTAGAAACCTTTGGACAAAACCGAACTAAGCGCAATTGATCTACAGTTAGAGTCTCTCCCGAGTATGAGCAAGTTTCCATGCAAACGACAACACTCCTGTTAATATTATAGAGTACCTTAAAAAAATCTCGCAGTTGAAAGTGTAGCGGATTTAACCTACTAGTGTACTTCGATGGAAATAAAAGAGATTGCGATGAAGATGATAAGTAGGAATTGACAGCAAAATTAGCAGGTTATCTTTGCCCAATGAACCAGTATAAACATTCCCATTATTATTTAGTGGTGGTCTTGTTAAATTGTTCTTTTTGGGTGTTACAAGAGACAGGTAGCCCTTACCTTCCTTTTGGATGACAAATACCTTCTGTCGAACGACCTGGTTCAAATTGAACTTAACCCGATTAATTACTGATTTGCATGCATTTCGCGCATCTCCATATTTCAACTTTTCTTTCAACGCAGGACTGTATTGAGTTAAATCTCTTTAGCGACATAATGTCTCTGCACTGTACTCAATTTTCACTTGGCTCAGATTTTGCTTAACCAGAAATGTTGCAAATTATTTAGCTAACCCTTTTTTACACAATCTGAAAACAAAATATCTTGAAATTTGTCGATTTCTTTTAACCGTCAGTCGCATTAAAAACATTTGAAAACAGCGTTCTTTAAAAACTTCTATAATAATGGCCCCAACGATTTTAGCCAATTGAAGACACTTGCGGAAGCTTTTACCAAAAGTAAAGGGGTGAGCCTGAAGTGTACTCACGGCTTTTTTTGCGAGATGTGGTTCATCGATTGTTTTCGTTGCCTGACATTTATTTTATTTAGCAATTTCTTGTTACATTATTATGCAGGGTAGGTAGTAAGTCCGATGTGTCAAACAAATGCCATTTGGCAATGTTTGCGATTTGTAAAGAAAAAAAAATATTTTACTTGGAAACCATTTCTAGGTTACTTTCAACACGGTTTTATAAAGAGGACAGTTTAAAACGACCAACCTATTAATGTTTCCAAACTTCTGCAGTTCAGTCAGTAAGGCTATTAGTAAGATTGATTGTCTCTTTACAGATTTCTAGCGGACGGACAGTTTTTTCGGGGAATTTCAGATCAACTAATTTGTGCACTTTTAGCACAACAATATAGGCGCTAAATTTTGGTCGAATTGATTTCACCACCATTATTCGAAAACCCCTGGTAGTTATGTTGTCGGCCAGCACAAAAGGTGTAATAATAACATGCAGGGGTCAGGGTCGCAAGAGTTCTTGACGTTAAAGAGCTTCTTTGGCAAAGGGCAGGTTTATTTAGTATAATATTTCCCCACACCTACCCCTTCCTTTCAAAAAAGTATAAACGAAAACTTAAGACAGTAGCAATAAGTTAATCAATTGCGAAACCTAAATGAATCGAAAATGTTTTTACTGACTGTCATAAATTGGGACTATAAGTTGACGAAGGTATTGTCGCAGCTAAGGCGAAATCTGTGAGGTCGGACTCCAAAGATAAATAAGGGCATTAAATGATATAAAAAATTCTGAAGTGGGCTGTTTAAGTGCTAACCACACATGTTGTTAATGATGGACACTTTGCTGGAAAAAGTAGAAATGATATAAATAAGATTTAAAGACTTAAGCAAGCTACGTCATTTAATTTTCTTTTAAACTTTATACCTAAAGGCATGACATTGTTTTGAGTGTCATTGATTCGTACGTCATAATGAAAAATTTAGACCCAATTTGTGCAAAATTCATAATACAATATTTAAAATTCAATGCCTTCGAGGTAAATATTTATAAGGATACATAGCTGTTGAAACACGTAGGAAAATATCTAAACAAATATCCAAAACATACAACCACCCGCTGTTTTTTTCTTCATGTTTCAGACAAACTTATCCGTCGAATGCTTTATTACCATAAAAAAATAAATGAAAAATAAAAACGGTTTCCGAGAAATTCATCTGGTTAAAGCATCAAAGTACAGGGAGTATGCCTTATTTGACGTCAGACGCATATTAAAAAAGTTTTAAATAAGTGACGACTGATTTAGATATAAAAAATGTAGAACATCCTCTGACGTAGATGAGCGGAACTTTAGGTTTTCATTAGTGACTTAATTATGTCCTTCATAGCTTGAAATGTTTACATCTTGATCTTTCTTAAGAAATGTTTACATCTTGAAAATGCCCATAAACTGTACAAATGTGTCATATACCGTGTGGACATACCTATCTTTTTCCGCAGTTTTTCATATATCTTTGAAGAATTATGGCGAAAAACCTATAAAACATTTACGAGTTATATCCTTTTAGTTCAAAGCTAAGCCAGGATAATGCAGCCGTCCAGAAAGGAGTTTTACATGAAATCCGTTCAGGGATTTAAATATGCACACATTCTTGTATTCGGATATGCTCAAGACCTTATTTGTGTTAAAGGATGTGCGTTTAAAGCTCGTTCCCTTATAGGTTTCTCTCAGACTGTCTGTTTAAATTTATTGTCCTTTGAGCAAGGGTAACTTGGGGAAAACGTATTTTTATTTATCCTAGATATGGGTTGCCAGATATGTCGTCTAGCGAAACATATTTCACGACACCATTAACGTTCCGGAAATTGCATTTTTTGAGTGGATAATTTGTATGCACAGTGCCTAGACAGGAAGTATGTCACCGAAGGTGATCACTTATCAATGTAAAGGAGTACGGTGTGATATCTCTGCTACCGACGTTTTAGTTATGTATTTATTTGTCCTCTCGACGAGACGAGTCCACCTTGTTGTTTAATTATGTTTGCTTTGTGTCTACAAGACTGCGCAAAATCGTTTATAATATATTCAGGAGACGCTTAGTGATATTTTTCTTCGATAAATTCAAAGAATATTGAAAGAAGGCAGCTAATAAGCAGTCTATATACGTGTATGAAAATTCGTACGCTGGACTGTAGCTGAGAATTTCTTGCATCTAGTTTAAGTAAAAGTGTCTTTAGTTTACCATTTTTAATATTTAAAGGAGTCAGCAAAATTTTCATATTTTAAGTGCATATTACGGCTAGAGCAAACGGAGAAGGCAAAACTTGTCATTTGCGTGCGGTTGAGCAACTCTGGAAAATTAAAAATCTATAGAATACAATGTTCCCTAAAAGTGTGGCTCTTTCAAGAGACCACAGAGTATTTCTCTAGTTCCCGGAACCCCGTAATAAATAAATAATAAATAAAGACGAAGTTGGATCAATTCGTTGAGCAGCACGACCACCATGCCATGGGTCCCGGGTTCGAGACCAGGTCTCCCCGTGAGCTTTTTTAGAAATTAAAATAATCTAGGTGGATTAAAATCCGAGACTCGCCCTCCCGGTGCTCAATTAGTACTAGATACGCGCCGTTTTATAACCACAACTCGTGACACAGCCATCTTTCAAAGCCCTTATACAAGGGAGGTTATGGTAGCGAATACAGCTGCGCTGCTAAAACTAAACCGTGTCCATCAACATGTGGATAATTTCACCAATCCTTCTCCCCGCAGTTTATTTGAGGCCCTAACAAGTCCGGAATATTTGCAGAAAATATGAAAGAGCGTTTATCTCTCGTTCGCATCTCTGCAGATGTGGCGGTGTTCATTGAACGGAATCTCCAGCCTAGTTGCATGCTATATGCTCCCCAAATGGTAATTGTTCCGCAGGTTTGTTGTTCCCAGTATTGGCAGGTCATCAAGTGACCGTTTGTCGACCTTTCATCATACGAACCACTATTGCTGTCAACAAATTACGCTAAACCAATGGGGGTTGTAGGTCTAGATAGAGAGAATATTGTTATCATCTGGCTAAAACCTTCCTCTCTATTTAACTTGATGAGAGATTCTTGAATAGCTTTAGTACGACATGGTTAAAACCTCATATCAATGTTCAATGATGTGTGCTTTTTCAGAAGGAGCCTTTTAATGGATCTTTCAATTAAGGCATGCTCGATGAGATTATGATTGCGCCTTTTAGGATCTGCCATAAATAGATGTCAAGTAGGTATTCTTTCCAATTCTGTAAAGTCCAAGCAGGTATATCCTTTGGCTGGGTAATGTTCTGCATCATTAAAAGACTAACTCGATTCTTTGCATTAATCCTGAGCCTGGAGACGAAGTTGGATTCATGGATGAGTGACACGAACGCTACGCCATGGATCGAGGGATGGTTCTCGTTCTCCTCGTCTGCTTTTAAAAATAACAATTAAAAATCCACTCAGCCCATGTGTCATCTGCTAGCAGCAATGCAAAAACAAGACCTTCATGTTTCCTCATTCTGTTTACCCTAATTCCTTCCAGTAAAATTCATGCTAACGCATCTTAGGGTTATCCCCTTAGCTTAGGCTACATCATAAAAGAAATCTCGAGACATCTTACATGAACTTTTCAGGCGGTGTTAGGTCACATTTGGGTCTTTAGAGATATTGTCACCTTTCTTTTTTGGCTTTTGTCACCAAGCCACAACAATCAAATCTCTTTTTGTATGGCGTCATTGTAACTGAACTTTGCACGAGGCAACCTTGTCTGTATACTGATATATCTAATTGCTGCCACGACATGATCAGCTAGGAAGAGGTACTTTTCCTGAAAGAGCAATACTGTGTACCTAACTTATTCCAATTTATAGTACCAGTATATTTCTGGTGTTGATTTCTTTTACAATTATACTTATTTTACGTGATGACCCTAAACAGTTTCAGATGTGTGTTGCTCGTTTGATGGACACCTTTTGAACTTTTCTTATGAACCTAGTTGTAGTGACGATCTTAAAGTGATCGCAAATCTCGCTGGTGCCTTTGTAAGATTGCGTTCCTTAATGAAACCTGTGATATGATGTCTAAATTTTTAACTCACTTGACGAAGCTTTGACCGAATTCACTTCAACCAAAAGAAAAGAGCGTGAGATTGATCTTTAACTTGTTGACATTCTTTCATGTTTAGTTAAAAAATAATCTGCCCATCTATTGCTCTAATTTTTATTACCTATTTTATCTTCCTATTTGTCCGCCAGCTTTATATTTCTTAAACTGACTTAAAATTCTAAACTTATTATTTTTAAGCTCCTTAAAGCCCTTATCAGCGACGTCCTATATCTTCCTTAAATAATTACAATTACTGGAATTTTGCAACTATTGTCGCACTTGAGACCAAATTGATCTTATCTTTGATAAACTTCAGCAAAGTCGATAGGATTTCTCATAGTATTTTTATTATTTTATTATAATTTATTTGTAAGGGATTTTCTACCTGTTTTGTCAACTGGATTCCCTCATGTCTTAACATTGTGATCATATTCTGCTTCTCTCTGAGCAGTTGAAAAATACCTCCAGCGTAGAACAGGGCAGCCATTTTCACCCATTGCTATTCAGAACAATACATCAACGACGTGTCTTTACCCGTTCGAGAATTATATGCTACGCGGACGAAAAAATTTTTTTAAGTATTTATTTATTCAAATTCGTTAAGGTTTAATATTGGTATAATCAACTAAGAACCAAAAGAATTAGCTTAGTAAGCTATTCAAAAGGATCTGAAGTATTCAATAGGCTAAGTAACTCTGGGACTTTAATTGTACTCTACAATCAACCATAAACGAAAACTCTTTTTGTTAGTATATTTTCATAAGGAGGCAGGCTATCGTAATTGTTTCATGGAATGCTGTGGAGCGAAGACCTAGGAAAGTTCCACTGGCTAATCTCGATCACATTAATATTATTAATACATATCAGGCGTATGCAGGGTCGGTCTAACAAAAGAGCAATAGAGAGTTTTCGTTATAAATTGATCTTTAAACATTTTTAGTTTTCGATTATAAGACAACATTCGTAGGAAGAAAATTATTCGAACGAAATGTAAAGAAGATACACTCCGAGCATACTTATCGTCATAAAGAAAAAATTTATGGGACAGTAATAACAATATATCGTTAATACATAAAATATAAGTAATAACCACCGAAAAGGACTACTTTGCCGTACCCCATTTCTGAAAGTTGGAAATCGTTAGCGTGCCCAACATAATCTTGGCCGGTCTTTTTTACGATTTTCGTAACTTTTTAGCAGTTTACGACACAGATGCACACTTTTTAGGCTTGACAATACCAAAAATATGGTTGTGCTACAAAATAATTTTTTTTCGTTTGAGGATCACATTCATATGAAAAGTGAATTTTATTATCCCTACTTAACTAAATTTTCATACTTCACTTTTATCAGCCGGAGTAAGGTCCCATTTATCCATTCAGAAGGTCCCATGTTCAAACTTTACGTGTAGGGACCCATGCTTATTTTCAACAGATAACAGATAACCATAAAAAGGCCATTGGTGGTTGTGAAGTAATGTCAATGGTTCGGAATACACTTTAAATTGTAGGTCCACTTGCAATCCTTGTTCCAAATCGGGTGCAGTTCTTCTTCTCGCACAAAGGGTCAAGTCAGGTGTGACTTTATCTTCTTTTTATACACTAAATGAATCATAAGATCATTTTAATTCTGGTTTTCTGAGACAGGGCTTTCTCCCTGGGGAATAACAACTTCTATTTACCGCAAAATGGCACTAGGTATGGTATAAACGAACCGCTTTCCTTATAGAATAGAATAATTTAATTGCTTTGGATAGAAATCTAATTTTAAGTTTAATAAAAAAAAATCTACTTTTGGCAGGTAAGGCAGAGAGATACATATAACAAAATATAAACAATTGTACGATTATTATAATTCTACTTTTCTTACTTAATGGAAAACTTTTTTGCACTGATAATTTTGATTTGAGAGATTATCAAAGAACGACAAAAGTGATGATATAAACAGGGACACAGTTTGGAGCACCTCCTGTATACAGTATACCAACAAATACTTTGCAACAAACCCAGAAAGGTAATCAATCGCTCCCGATTTGTGAATCTCTGAATTTCGATTTTATTAAAAATTGTAAAATCGCAACACTGGCACCGATAAAACACCCTCTACTTCCTGTGCTTTAACACTTCAAAGAGCTGACAGATAATTCATAGATAGTCGAAAATGAAAGGTTTTAGTTGAATGAAAGGGTGTCTGACGAACGAGATACAAAAATGATGTACATACAGATCGGAATTTGAGCCAAAATATAAATAAAATAAACGAACGAAAATCCAGCCCTGAATCCATGAAATATACACGTATCCGTAGTCTGAATTGCATTGTATCGTTTGAATATACCCATATGCACAGACCGTTTGCCTATTAGTTGTTCCAGGATCTGTGGAATGTTTAGTATTCCATAATGAATGTGAAGCAGGAGAATCCCGTATCGAAATTCTCTAGTTGTAATCAAAAGTCAATACCCTGAAGGGAGCTTGTTTTATTAGGGCAAATTTATTGGCGGTTGTATAGTCACAAAATGGTTTGACTTAGAACAAAAAATTCAACAAATTCAAATAGAACACGGCAATAAATAATAGATTTGAATTGTTCTTGATTTTAGATTGCACGTATTCAATACTTTGCCTTGCGGCGAGGTTACTGTGTAAAATCTGCAGTAATATTTCAGTATTTACATATGTAATTTTGTGTATACACGTTAGAAAGCATAATAGGGGAATGAAAATAGGTGAATGGAAAGACACCTTTTGTATTTAAAATGGGTACATTTGAACAATATCGTCTCCATCTAGTACGCACGGGAAGAGAAAGGTACACCATTCGGTGACAAAAATTGCAAGTGGACCTACAATCAAAGCTGGATTCAATGACTTTTAAGAATAATCTATATAAAAGAGTATTTCCTGTAGCAAACTTACTGTTTGTTTTCCGGGCCTTTTATACCAATTTATGAGACGTTAAATGTACCAACCTGTTAATTGTAGAGCTCAAATATTATTCACCAAATAAGATAAAATTATAAATAAAAAATAGGTAAAAAAACTTTTAAGTTAAGCGGTTTTATTAAACATTAGATGATGTACTTAAAGCTAGAAAACAATTATGGGTCACAGATGTGGGGCTTACGGAGAAAAAGATACTGTCTACTAGTAAGAAAGCTGGTAGGACCAAGAGCAGTGGTGTCCTCTAGTGTCGGAGGCCAAGATCCACTTTGGATCGGTGCATCAGCTGAATAAGTAAGTAGTCATGTGGTTTAATCAGACTTAAATAAAAGCAGGGGTGGGGGGGGGGGGCAAGTAATAAACAAATTCTGATTAGCATTTGAATTGAAAAAGGAAGGTTAATTATCACTCGACTTTTAAAAAACTACATTTTATTCCCCCTTATCCGACAGAGTGTAACATTTTATTTTGCTCTGCCCTTGTGAATATAGTAATAGGGAAATGAGTGTGAAAACTCCTAACCCTGCACCTTCCTGGATTGCTTCCTCCCGCCCTTAAGGTCTCCCCTTCTCAGCGACCCCTTGTAACTTCACGCCCCTGCCAAACTCCTGACTTTCTTCTTTTCCCATTTCAGACTCTTCTAACAAACCTCTTCTTGCAAACTTCCCCACTGCCGTATTTGAATGCAAGAATTTATTTGAAAATAATCTATGTTACCGCCTATCATTAGGCTTTTGGGTCCTATATAGTAAACTTTGCTAATATTTATGTTAGTATGGCAATTAAATACTCTATAAAACTCTTTCCATATAGAAATTTGAAAAAAAACCGTTACTAGATAGACCCAAACACCCTGAAGTTAGGTGGACCCAATAGACCCAATGGAAAACAAAACAATTTCTCTTAGATGGTGATTGATTTCCAGTATATTACTTTTATTTCAACATAGTCCACCCGGTAGTCTCCAGATCTAGATCTAAATCTTTCTAGATAGGTCTAGTCGAGTGTTAAGAGTTTTATTAAAATGCAAATATTTCACAATTTAGTCTTAGATCCGACCGCTTCCCTTGCTCTATCTAATAAAGTACATAATATCACAAACGGTCAAGCCATAAAAGACCTTTGTCGTTTGCTTTTGTTGTCATTCAAAAACTTGCGAGTTTTTGGTAATTCTTTGCTAAGCTTACAGTATGTAAAACTTGCTTAAACTTTTAACTTCTCAGATAGGCTTAGTTAAGTCTGGTTCTATACGTAAGGTTTAGAATTCAATTAATTGTTTTTCAGCATTTAAACCTATTTGTTCTATTCGGTTCTTCCATGTTTGATTACACCAGAGTTCTGAAAGATTTAAGAATCTGGTTGCCTGTCCAACTATCCATTTCCAATTAAAGTACAAACATTTCTCAACTAAGCAAAACTAAAACCAGTTGAATAGACGCTTTTTCCAATTGAATTAAGCTTAACCCAATTAAATTGATATTTTTCTCAAATAAATTAAACTTTTCTCCATTTTCAAGAAAACTTGATTTCATTTTAATTAAATAATTTTTCAAATAATTTAAACCTAAATTCATTCTACATGCAATGATCTCAAGAGTATTTTTGAATTTACTTAATAGTAACGTTGAAATAAAAAAATACAAGGAATTTATTTCGAAGTTTAATTGAATTGAGAAAAAGTTTTATTTAAATAAGTTTTTTATATTTGAATTTAGGTTTAAATTATTTGAAAAGTTGTTTAATTAAACTGAAATAAAGTTTTCTTGAAAATGGAGAACAGTTTAATTAATTTCAGAAAAATTTCAAATTCATTGGGATAAGTTCAATTCAATTGGAAAAGGTGTCTATTTAATTGGGTTTTAGTTTTGCTTCGTTGGGAAATGGTTGTACTTAAATGGGAAATTCCAATTCCAACAAGCCAATCGACTTAGCGCTGCCATAAGAATTTAATAATACATAAAACTAATCTAAATGAACCGTGCCCTTGTCATCAAAAATTTGATTATCTGTCGCTATTTTGTAGTAAATTTGTTGTGAAGAAACAAAATTTGTCGTCCTTCATTATTGAAACTAATAACTTGTAATACTCTATCTGATTTATTTTCTTTGATATTAATTTTTTTTACTTTCCGACAAAAAGTCGATTTGAATTGATCAAATAGTAAAGTGAGAAAAATTGTTAGGTTGACAGACGTGAATTAAATAGTTTCATAATTCTAACTATCATTTTTTTTTATTAAATTTCGGTGACAATATGAGCCACTGAGCCCACCAAATGAGTCCATTGCACATAAAATATTTATAGAAATTTATCCTCGAGAGTGCCCTGTCATGACTCTACTATATTTCTAGTGTTAGTACTACTTCTAGATTTTCATTGTTTGGAATTTCGCTGCATCCGATTACCCAGCATGGGGTGACATTTGACATCTGGACATTTGATCCAGACTACTTTTGAACCTTAGTTCTAATTCTTACTTATCCGTCAACGATTCCACTAGGCAGACAGATGCATTTTTCCCAATTTTCTAATCGAACTTTAACTGCCTATTGCCGATTAGATGATTACAAATAATTCTGCATGAAAAACACTATACGAGGTGTGATCAAAAGATATGGTGAATGATTTTATTACGAACAAAGAAATAAGCTTACATCAAGTTTGAGTTAATGTCCTTCAAAGTACTCTCCTTCACTAGCGATGCACTTATCCCAACGTTGACGCCATAATTGGAAGTATTTCTGGAAGACTTCTTTCGGGAGGACCTTTAGATGCTCCGTCGTTCCCCTCTTAGAGTCGGGAATGGTGTCAAAACGTTTTCTTCATAGCACGGTTTTTATTTCTAGGAAGAGCCAGAAGGTGCTAAATTCGAAAAGACAGACGGATGTGGACAGATTGGAAATCTTCTTTTTGGCCAGAAACTCACGTAGCAGAATCATTGTCTGGTATGGCGCGTTATCGTGATTAAAGAGGAAGCCATTGGTTTTCTGTACATCATTTCGCAAACGTTGCAGTAAGTCCTAGCAATATTCGAAGTTTACAGTTGTTCCCTTTGGAATGAACTATAATCGCACTAGCCCTCACTATCAAAATAAAATAAAACAAAAAAAACAATAAGCACGACTTTGACGTTTGACTTTGACTGAAGCGCCTTCTTAGGACGAGGAGAGACACTGATTTTCCATTGGGAACTCCATTTTCATCTTAGGGTCACAGTCATACACCCAACTTATCTCCAGGCCAGGAAGTTCGGATCGGCATAAAGATGATTCTTCAATTCCGCGAAAACTGACACAAGAATTTCCTTTTGTTGGGCATTCAAAAGTTTGGGAACAAATTTCGCACTCACTCGTCGCATTTGCAAATTATCCATTACAATGCTTTGCACGGACCCGCACGAGATGTTCAGTTCTTTGACAAGCTGTCGAAGAGTCAATCGCCTATTTGAGTGAACCATTTTTCCTACTTTTTGGATGTTTTTGTATGCTTTTGAGGTCAAAGGACATCCCGCCCGTTGCTCGTCTTCAAACGACTTATTTTATCTTTTAAATCACTTGTACCATTTGAAGACAGTCCCCAGAGTCATCACGTTATCGCCATACAATGATTTTAAGATTTCATGTGCTTCTTTGGCTCTTTTTGCAACTTAAATCAAAACTTAGTTTTAACGCGATGTTCAAAATCTATGACACGGGACAGATACGGTAAACGTGACCTCACGCTTCCAGCTCTGAAAGTTGAACGACAAGTCACAACTTACTCAAACTTGATACTGACTATCTCAATAATTCAGACTATCGGATGAATTGTTTCAAATCGATATAGCGTCAGCAGTTGCGTATATAAAAATTCACTCACCGTATTTTTTGGTCACAACTCCGTATGACCTGTACCAGTGTCATTTGCTGGAGAGCACGTCTGCTAATGTACCTGGATTTTTTTTGGATTCAGACGTATACGAATTTTTGGGAGCTTTGTATTAAATCCTTTATTAAGGTTAGACAAGGAAACCAGTTAATCTGTCTATTCTATTCTGGATACAGTGTCATTCTAGAAGGTTATTGGAATACCCATACACTCTCAGCACCCTACATCTTTCAATCTGACAGCGGTTGTCGCTGTACATTTGACTGTAAAGATCTAGATGATTACTACTCCCACCGGCTCTTTAGCCTCTTCAAGCAGTCTAGTTTGATGTCCTTGGACTATGCATTATGTTCTCTTTGATCCTTCATAATGACCTACAGATTGCAATAATTCCAAAGATTCTTACAGACAGGGAAACATACTTAAGGAAGCTACATATCCTCAAATGATACTCCAAGTAAACCGGCTTGGAACATTACTTTTAAAACGCCACAATAAATATACCACCCATCGGCATCTAAAGGACAAAGTTATAGTGCGCAAACTTTCCAAACCAATGCAATAATTTTCTGTAGTATAAAAATCGCTACCTTTATTGTGCTATGCATTCCGAGCTAAATTCCCAACAAATCGTAAGCTAAATTGGTTTACGAAATATTACCTCGATTTTATATCGAGCTTTTTATTGTTATATACCATTCACCACAGCTTCGTTGCATATTTGGAATTTTTACTTTGGGCTTTCGAACCGCAATTACTGTAGGAAACTGATTTTCAAACGTTACAATATATTTGCGGTGATGGATGGTACTCTTCGAATTTTAATATAATCTAAAAGAAACGAAGTTGTTTGCAACTATCAACTATCAATCACTCTTAAAGAAAATTAACAAAGCGAACTATTACTGCCAATCTTTCTTTCCCGTTCATTTGTATCTCAAGTGAACTGAATAAAACCCATTTTGCTACTATAAAAAGGACCATAAATTACCTAACGTAAGTAGAAGACGCTAAAGGATATCAGGAAACTACCATTTTCCATTTCTTTTCATTGTGCTTGAAATCGGCAGAGCTCGTACACAAAAAAAACTCTTGAAACTCACATTCTATAAAATTTAAGGAAATATTTCCTCTTGGTGGTCTTTTTTTTTAAACCAAAATTTTAAATTGTTTTTTGGCTGAGTGCTACTATATTGCTGTGAAAATAAACGACCAAAAAAGTGAATTCAACAGAAACGTTGGGAAAACTTTCTACCAAAAAAAGAAATAAAAAGGTATCCTCTTCTCGATTTCGTCCTCTGTAGGTGCTGAGGGGGAAATGCCTCAAAGGTTTTATTTTTATTTCAGGTACGTATAAACTTTCTTTAGTTTTACGTTGACATTTTCCTAAAGTTTCACAATTTTCTCAGAAAAAAAAATGCTGGAATTGTATCTAAATAAAATAAACAAAAAAAAAGGAAATATTTCATTGAAAGCACTTAAAATACGAATTTTCGTAATATTGAAAAAAGTTTTTAGATTGCATAAACGGATCTCAATAGGTACACTTAACAATTGTATGCTTTATAAAATAAGAGGGCGTAGACATTTTCGTATATTGATTTTACTTTAATTTGATTTCAGGAGTGCGTGTGTGTATTTTATAGTATTGCCAACACGGATGTTTATGGTTCTGCGAATGAACATATTTTATGTATGCTTAAGTTTCTTATGATTACAATTTTTAAGATCAATTTAATCTACTTGAGATTTCTACTATGTTAGTAGTAGGTATATGGAGGAATAAGCAGCCTAAATAATGAGAAGACTTGCTATCCAAAAATTCCGTATATTTAGTTCGTATATTTACTTGTGGGTCATTTTAATTTTTTTTGGAAAAACATCAGGCGACAATCAAACTGAATATAAGAACTCTGTATGAGGACTGTACATCCACTAAGTTCACCGAAACTATGATATATGGCTGCGTTGCTTGATATTGAAGGAGCCTTCAACAACCTAAAAACAGGATCTATTACTTCCTCTTTAGGGGAATCTGGCAATGAGATATTTCTGACGAACTGGATACAGACAATGCTAAACAGCAGGGTCATCAATGCCAGTTTAGGGGACTCTTCCATCAGGAGAACAGTTCACAGAGGTTCACCACAGGGGGAGTATTGTCACCCCTGCTTTGGAACATCTCTCAAAACAAAATCCTCAAATCTCTCGTCAACAAAAATATTAAAACGGTAGCGTATGCAGACGCCATAGTCTTGCTGACAAAAGGAAAGTTCCTACAAACGGTCATTGACGTCATTAGCTGTACTTTGACAGATATTTCAAGATGGGCAGAGGACAACAGTCTTACGGTACACCCCTGTAAGACAGAATTGGTCCTGTTCACAAGGAAATATAAACTACCTATTTGGAAACCACCAAAACCTAAAGGTAGTGTCCTCAAACTCTCCTCGGAAGCCAAGTTTCTAGGCGTGATATTCGATTCCAAATTGAATTGGAGACGGAATATGGAAGATAGGATGAAGGAAGGACTTAATGCATTCTATGCATGCAAGAAAACCTTTGGTAAGAAATCGGGCATGAAACCGCATATTGTACACTGGATGTACACAGCGATCGTCAGGCCTATTCTTACCCATGGGTCAATTGTTTGGTGGGATGCAGTTAACAAGCAATCTCACCTTAACTCTTTAGTAAAGGTGCAAAGGCTCGCTTGCTTGTGAAGAACAGGCCATTTTACACCTTCAACCCATAGAACTCCACACGAAAAGAATGACAACCTCGGCAGCTCTCAGATTAAAAAAAAAACAGCCAATGGACACCACAGAGTTTTGGACTTGCAGTCATACTGAACTTCTTTAATCAAAATGGGTTGCACCCCTCAATGGATTATATGAAGTCACAATATGACTTTAGAAAACCCTTTAACGTTATCATACCTAACAGAGAAGATTGGAAACACCCTGAAAACATAATTAAAGGAACTGCCATCTTCACATATGGATCGAAATCAGAAAAGTGTATTGGAGCTGAAGTTTTCTCGGAAGCGCTGTAAGTAAGTAAGTCGTATAGACTTACCAACGAATGCAGCATCTTACAAGCGGAATTATAAGCTATAATGAAATCTGCACTTACTGCCCAAGAAAAACAGATGTCAGCAACTGAGATCGCTATTATTATATCGTGTGGACAGTCAAGCAGCACTCAAGGCGTTGAACTCCAACGTGATAAGGTCAGAATGTGTGAAAGACTGTATCAGAGCCCTAAGAAATATTTCACACCATACAATTAAGCTCTGCAGGGTTCCAAGACATGTCGGCATAGAGGGTAATGAATAAGCCGACGAACTGGCCAAAAATGGTTCAAATACAGACATAGATATGCCGGTGGAAAGGGTACACTCTCACCGTAACAAGGCAAAAACTCAAATTGATAGACATTACTCCAACATGACTTCCGAACGGTGGAAAAATATCAATTCCTGCTTCACAACACGAAGTCTTTGGCCGGAGCTGAATCATAGAATAGAATCACAGAACTTCAAATTTCTTATCCTTCGATAGAAAGCGCTTTCGAACACTCGTCGGTGTCATCACCGGGCACTGCCCCATAGGAGCTATGGTCATTAGACTCGGCGTACCATCGAATGAGTTCTGTAGAAGCTGCAGAGATGAAGAAGAAACTGAGTCCATAGCAGGTGCACTATGCGAATGTCCGGCTCTAAAAGAACGACGATTCGCGTCTTTGGGAGCAAGGTTCTTTGAAAATTTGGAAGACCTAACTGAGATAGCACTGGTGGACCTAAATAGATTCATACAGAGGTCTGGGCAATTTAAGTTCTGACCATGCTTCTGCTTTTTAAGGGCATCCACAATATGCCTTCATGGCCTCCGAGTGAACTTGGTGCTTCTTAGCAACAAACAGCCCGACTAACCAACCAACCAACCATGATATATGGTGTGTTTATATATTACCCAGATCTAAAACAGTGCTATTTGACTCAAGCAAGGAAGAATCGGAAACACTCTACATGGAAGGCGTAGGCTTGATACTAAATAAGCTTCCCTGCCGATCACTACTAGTCACAAATATCCAAACGACATTGCCTGATGGATCCATATTGCATAAATTCTGAATAATTAAGTATTATGTGTCAAATGAGAAGCGAGAATAATACTTAAAGATCCGTGGCGACACCTGAAATATAGTAAGTTATGGGAGGATCTCAACGCCATGATGAATAGGAAAAATTCGGCTTGGAATCATGAACGCATATGAAAGCAGCAACTTCTCAACGGTGGATCTTTGTTTAAGATATTGGGTTTCGATTGGGTTACTACAGACAGCAAAACAGTGAGCGAGTTCGATAATATTATACAACTTATACAACTAAATTTGGTAAATGTAAGACAGCAGTACGGTCACATAATACAAAGCCTCATGTACCAAAATTTAAGGCTCGTTGTGGCACCGATGTGAATTTGCAATAATGGAAAATGTGAATGATGACTATTTTGCTGTAAAGTGTCGCTCAATCCTTAAACATTGCGACTCAGTAGTGCATGGATTCCAACTCTTAGTCGCTGCCACGCCGTTCCGTCTGTAACACCTATATATATATACATGTATATGTTAATCTAAAAGCAAAGTATTGTGCGACACTTATCGTATGTGTGGACCGGACCTAAAGTGTACCGACGCTTTTCTTTAAGAGTATATTGATACTCTTATAAACTTAGGAATGCGCGGTGCGGCAGTGTCGTGGCAGAGATAAAAAATGGATTTTAGTGCACTATTGAGTTGCAAGCAAGGCTCCCCCGACCCCTCACGGACCTATGTCAACCAGTGATTTTTCATTCAGTTGTTTGCTTAATTTATCAAATAAATGTGGGATTTTCACGAGATGGTCATAAATGGACGCTGGTCGTTCACGATATGATGCACACACAAATTCAAGGACTGAGATATTACCACAACAATAAGATAATTAGTTGTAATAAGGCCTCCCCACCACGTTAAAGTACATACAATTACATACCCAATAAATGAAATTTATGATACATACACTTGTCCACTACCTGCAACAATCATATACAGTAAGGCAGCGTCTATTTACCACCCTCAAATTGGCGTATAATTTCCGCGTACAGGGAAATACACGGAAAGTATGTCAAATTTTTATTAGACTTTCTGGGAGAAAGAGGTGTATTAATCAGGCTTTTAGT
The DNA here is from genome assembly GCA_964036015.1 of Leptarthrus brevirostris. Taxonomy (NCBI): domain Eukaryota; kingdom Metazoa; phylum Arthropoda; class Insecta; order Diptera; family Asilidae; genus Leptarthrus; species Leptarthrus brevirostris. Next base: position 144,985,504 of record OZ038373.1, on the reverse strand, counting down.
TGCTTTATTAACTGAGGGGGTTGCCGCCCCCCCCCCCCCCCCCCCCCCCCTTCCAACCGCCAGGTTTGTATCTAGAACAGGCTGTGATAAACTATTACCAGTAATTTGAATATGGAAGTGATTATTTTTGAGATATATTTCTTGTATTTACGTGTAGTTCCGTGTATTTGCGTGTACGCGGAAATTACACGGAGATTTGGGAGTGGTAAATAGACACTTCCAAACAGTAAATACATTCGTTTCGTGAAAGGTGATGAGGGAATTTTAGTTAACTGATTCTTTTACGCGTTTACAAATTTAGTCAGTACAAATTCACCTTAAAGGGTGCTAAAGCGTGAGACAAAATGAGTGCAATTTTCAAAGTATCAAAAAAGACAACTGCTATCGAGGTACAATACTAACGTGACCTAGAATACGATTTAGAGTGGTGAATGTCAAATACAGGTCCGTCTTGATGAAACTATTACTTACTGAAACAAAGGGCTAAGAAAAACATCGACTGTGATTGGGACTATGTGATCTTTGTGGTTGGGTCGAATTTCACTGCGAATAAGTGTAAGAGACGATTGTGCGCACCAAAAGAAGAAGCTATTGTGAATCGTACCGTTAAGCACGTCTTAGATCCATGTTTATAGAAGCTTTTCTGCTCGCGGTTTTGGCAAATTTATAACGTTTACTACAATTTTTACTGCAGACGGATGGTCAGCCTGTAGAAAAAAGAATTATTGGAATCTGCTGAGGATTGATGATAACGACAATAGCGATTAAATCCTTCCAGAGGATAAAGATCCCAAACACAGAAGCCAATTATGTAATCGCACTAAATAGAAAAATAATATTTAGACAATGAACTGGCCGTCACAATTGCCGTATGGGAATTTAATAGAAAATATTTGGAATGAATTAAGCAAAATTAATTAAAGAAAAGTAAATAAAAGGAGCTGCGGATTTAAGGGGGGGGGGGAGTACTTTTGGTATGCTGAAATCAGGGTCTTCTGGGTTGACAAGCTAGAGCCTCCAATTTCAACCTGAAACGGATCTTTGGTTAATTCTTTTATAAATTGAGCACTATCTTAGAAATGAACTAGCCGAATTTCTTAAAAATTTTCTTTGAACAAATTTCCGGTACTTTTATAAAGTGACGTCACAATTTAACAAACGTAAAATCTGTTCTGTGATACGGTTTTTCAATAAGGAAATAAACCTGTCAAATAACAACTAACTGGAGCTAGGTACATCAACCAGGCCGAGGGTGATTACCAACGAAGATTTGCTGTACATTGAAAAAAGAGCCAAACAAATTACACAGGAGGCTCCAGATTTGAACAATTATGAGAGTCAAGGAACACACCGCATTGTGAGGCTGCCCAATATGTGAAGAGGATCGTTTAAGAAGGAAGGTATCCGAAAACGCAAATCCATGTAAAAGTTTATAAAGTAAGCGTAGAACTGTCCTAAAAGTAAGATGAACGTAGTAATAGAATATGCTTTCATGACGCTCCAGAAAATTAAGCTGACCAGCGGCAAGTAGTACGTCAAGCAATCATAATCCTTTCGAGCGGATACAAGGCGTAGTTGATAACAACCTGAATCAATCATTCTTGCATTTCCTAAGATTGGTACACAACTCATCTGTCGCAATGGCAAAATTGTATTGAACTTTGATTTCTATTTAATCCTATTCTCTCTCGTCTTTGCCCCATATTATCGATGTCGAGAATTATTTTGTAGACTCTTAAGAGATTTTGTTTTCTGTCGTGATAGGTACTTTCTCCGAAAATAAACGACAAAAATTCAGAATAGTCCACTTGTCCACTTTGCACGAAAATTATCAATTAGGAAGGAGTTATAATATATATGGAATATAGTTGTTATTACGTAAAAGCTTTTTCGAGTAAAAAGTCAAGGAGGTTTTCTTTCTTTCCCTAACTGGATCAAATTACTAGAATTTTTATGTTTCTTTTCACGTTAGCTATATGAACTGCCCTGGAAAAGGTTTAACTTATATAAGTTATTTAAGTTTGTATATATATATCTTTAAGGTCTGGCAGAAAATAATTAATTTACAATTTTGCATTGTAAACTTAGGTTGGATTTTCCAAATAGATGTCATATCAGAAGGTTCAAAATAATGAAACACCTGCCATCAGTACATAATTACGGTTTCGTAAACTTAAATCCGCGGTCGATTTTCCCAGGAAAAGTATTGCGCACAACCAAGAAATATAATAAACCCCCACGGTAACTTAATACCTGCTGACAAATCCCCTTTTCCGGCATGAAAAGGGTGAACCCAAATGTCCGCATTCATGAAGAGCTTACGACCAAAGTGGAGTGGTCCCTCTGGATTTTACAGAATATGAGCGTAACACCCGGTAGTACTAGCCGTTCCCTTTCAAAATCCAAAATGACTAGACTGACAGGATGTCCTTGTAGAGCAGCTGTTTAAAGTAGCCGTCAAGGTTTATCCGCATGCACAACATCAGCTCAAATACATTCTGTGCTTGACTGGGTTCGAACAAGTCACCAGGATTATGGCCTAAAGCCCTCATATGAAGCTTATGCAGTTGAGTCCAGGGCAAAGATACCTGGTCTATTGTGTGGGAGCAAAGCTCCAAGCTCATAAATAACAATAAGTTTACTGCCGTAACTGAAATGCATATTACAGACAGGTTTCCATTTACCTTATGGCATGGCTTGGTGCTTCCACTCAACAAACGGGAAGGAGCTTTAAGGTTTAAAACAAAGCAGGTCATCGTGTAACTTAGAAGTAAATAACCTTAATGACTCAAGAGAGGGGCTCTTTACCGCCAGTTTAAATCACCAGTCCGCAATTGATCAATGCAGGCTGGGAATATACAGTTGCACTTAACAGGGTATTCCTGTCTACCTGGACTCGTTAAAAATGCATGCAGTTTAATTTCGGTTTAATTGGAACACAAGTGCTCATCGCTATCTTGCATTCTAAAGTACCTACCTCTGTATTGTAATGTGATTCTTAGGAGACGTGTTCAAATTGTGTTTATATGACACCTTAAGTCCAGTGCTCTTGACTCAAATCCCGTTCAAAGCGACTCTAGCCCTTAAAACAATAGAATAGAGTTCGTGTTAGTGCACCCCAAAGACAAAAATTTTCATTTCCTGAGCAAACAACTGCAGGTACTGACTTATTCAATTAGCGCTTCATTTAGCGACAGAAAATGAAGAAAAACGAAAGGAGGTGTAGTGCCTCTTTTAATCTACACAGGAAAATAATGAGGAATCTCCTGAGCGCTTTTGACCTTATTTAAACAGATAATTGCAATTCTTTTCATCTCTCATGCCTTACCTTGCACACTTAGATAAATTCCGTGTAAAATGTAATACAGAAACTTTTATTTTGCTTCAGTTTGACAGCTACGTTAAGTTTCTTTTGCATTATTAAATCACGCAAAGAGTTTTTAATTTACGCAATCAAAGTATTTTTTTCTGCTATTGTGAATGTTTTTGTTGTTAGATGTTTTCTTAGGTAAAGTTTTTGTAATGACATTTGAACTAAATACCTTCATGATAATTGTTACATAAGTTATACTTAACATTTTGAAGACTTGTTTTTTTAACACATTATTTGCAAGTACTGCAATACTGCTTCGAAAACAATACGCTTTATAGGAAGTATATTGCGGGAATTGTGAACAAGATCAGTCATTTTAAACGACAACAGCAGTGACTTAATATATTCATTGAATCTCAAACTCTTTTTCCACTATTTTTTGTCTGCTTTTCGTTTGGTAATTGGCTATGTGTCAGAGATATTAATTATATTAAGCTGTTGTTTAGATTAATGGTAACATAGCTTCATAACTCTTAGAGAAACTTCTCTACAGGATAACGCCTCAATGCACACATGAACAAATAACAACAACTATGGCAAATCGAACGGGGAAGTGTTTCGAGCAGGACAATGGGAGAACAAGAATATATCTCTGACAACGAACAATATCGATGGAAAAATGTTTCAGACATGAAACACTAAAATGGTACTGAATGTAATGGAATTCAGTTAAAACACCTGAGGAGTCAACAAGTTGTTTCTAGGAGCAAGCTACAGCAAAACTTTACAAAAAATAGTAAATAGTGATTGTGCATTACGGGTGTTCGATGTAGGACTATTTACTAATACTTAATAATAAGTAAAAGCTTGTGAAAGCAAGGTGAAGAATGAGTGCAATCAATCTTAATATTGTCCAAAAATTGAAGAAGCCACTTGTCTAAATCTTGAAAAAATTCTAAACGCACTTTTACACTATAATCATTTCACAAAGTGACATACTAAAGTGTCGATAAAACACATAACTATACTCCATCATTGGATTGATAAAGGGTAGTGTTAATGTGTAAAACAAGGTGGATTATGAAATAAGAAGAGTTTCTATTTTGTTATGTAGCTCTTCAGCTCTTCAGAAATTTGAAGAAAAGTAGTAACTGTATGGTAATCAACACATTTAATAGATCTACTGTTTTCGATTCGAAAGTGGTGCAGAGGCCTAAAAAAACAATACAGCAATTGTGTGCAGCAAAGCTAGCACATTTGACGTATCCAATTTTAATGAAGATTATCTCAATGAGGCTATATGTACCTCTCATAGGTTTGGTGATTGCGAGAGCAGCAATCCCGCTGAAGCGCCACTTTCTTCCCGACTTCTTTCTTGCATCGTTCTGCGATTCTGACTGTGATGTTATTCTTTCCCATTTTTCCCACTTAACTAAACAACGCACTTCCCTTGAACACAAAGATTAAATTTTGACAACGTCACTGTCACTGAATACTTGTCGACGTTGTCTGACAGATTTTCGTATGCTCGTTCCTATGGAGGGATTTTCCATGGCGTCTCTTCATCGTATCAACGTAACTAGGCTATTCTAGAATTCGCTTGTCTGGTATAGGATCCCTACAAGCGGATTGAAGCTGTTCAGCACAGATTCCTTAGGTTCTCTTTCCTCGGCCTTCCCTGGCGCGATCCTTTCTTTCTTCCATTCTATCCTGCTAGGCTCGCTGTAATCTCTCTCGACTCCCTTCAAAAGAGACGCAAGATTTATTTTGTTTTTTTGTATGATTTACTGTAGGGGACGATCAACTCCTCCGAATTACTGAAGAACGTAGGCATTTCCATCCCGGTTCGGTTCTTGAGCAGCACCATTCTTCCACACCATTAAACGCTCTATGGAATGAACTAGCCAATTACTTCTATGTCCCGCACTTTTCAACGACTGCGTTGCCTACATTTAGCTTGGGTCTTCCAGACCTCAGCTGAAGAGCCAACTTAGGCTAATTAGTTTTGACGAATCTGTTATTCAATAAATGTATTTGGCTTACTGAATGTCACTTGCAGCAAGTAGTGCGACTATCTGGAGTTTTGACAATGCTACATTTTTGGCTAAAACTCTGCTGCTCAGGTAAAACAAGCTTCTAGAGTTAACTGAAATAAAAAAATATTTGTCACTTAGTGAACGAATCGAGAAGACGCGATTGTCCTGTAAGATGATCGGGCACCAGGTAGCGAAAATCGCTCTCTCTAAAGCCAATGCTACATGTGCGTGAAAGTAAACGCATGTTATAACGGAAATAAGAGATGAGCAGCTATCTTCCCTAGAGATTCATCACATTAAAATAAAATCATAATAATAGAGAAATGTAGATGTTGTGCAAGCCTGCTATTTGCTAAGAGTTTAAGAGGATTAAGACCTTAATGATGATGTACTTATCGAACAACTGTACTCTTAGACACCATAGTTCTATGCAAAAAACAATTCATCTAACCTCACACTATATAAATAGGTGATTTGTTACAATCAAATTACTTACCTATACCTTTTCGAACACAAAAGATACCACAAACTAAGCGAACATATACATTTTAAATGAAAATCAAGCCAAAGGTTGCGATAAATTTTAGAAAATTAATTAAGATATGCTAAGAACTTGGCTAGGAGAAATAACTTTAATGAAATTTGAGTAAATCCCATTGCTTTTTAAGAGCAACTTTTCATGTTCTTGCAACGTGGAGATAATTAAAATTTCATTATAAGTACGAAGTTAAGAGCCATTAAGTCGTCGAGGGGCGTAAAACAGTGCATGTAGATCTGCATAGAGCTCATATGTAAATGCACTTTGGTCTCATGAGCAAACCTTAACCAACAACCAAGTTGGGCTGAGCAGGTTATGGGGTTTGTATAGGAAGGTACTAGTATTGTTCATTTGGATACATTTATATAAAGCCCTTAAAAAGCGCGTAAGAGGAACTTTGTGTAATGCAATAAACTTGCGAGATTGGGAGTTGCACCTCAAAACTTCAAAGAAACTTACTAAGAGGACTTTGAAAAGACTTGAATTTCTTCAAAGAGTTTTATCTCTTAAATGTGAAACAGAATAAGGCATGCTGAAAGGTATACATGAAGACACTAACACAGCGAGAAAGATAATAGTGCATTCGAAAGGAAAACATGTAAATTTCAGTATTAGGTTTCCGTAGAATAACTTTAAAGAAACAATTGACACCACGAAGGACTTTTTTGATTTCTTATGCAGTAGTGAAAAATTTGGCTTTTGTCAACAACTTTCTTTTAGGAGATAAGAAATTCTTCTATACGAAAGATGGGGCAGCCGTCTATAGCAAAGTTCAGTGGTGGATCTAGGATTTAACCACTGTTTGAATAGGGGGGGGGGGGCTGTTCTTATTATGAAGAAATTGCGTATGTCAGGCGCTGATGTAGGTTTTTTTAGGGGGGGGGGGGGGGGGGGGAAGAAGGAAGGTGGAGGGTGACTGTGCGTGAAACCAAAATTTCCATCATATTATATATAAAGGTAAGATATGGTGATAATAACCACGGCGCTGGCCGTCCAAACCACAGAGGTTATTTTTACCAGATATTTACAAACAGTAAATACACCAATACCAATAGTAACCGTTGTTGAATCTTAATGCTTTCAATAAATCTTTTTCAACCGCTTAATTTAAGTTTAGTAATTGACAAATACGAAGGAATTTCATCCGTGGGCTTATCTAGGTTGAATTCAGGTTTTAGGGTTCCGTAACAACAAAGAATTTTATTAGAGTTTGTCTATCTCTCTGTCCTTCTGTCTTTAAGTCACAGCCCTCCCGTCATCTCATTTAGAAACCAATAAAGACGAAATTTGGTATACAGACGTTACCAGAAAGAGACTTCGCAAGATTTTTGGATATATAAGACTGAATTGGCGAGAAGTAGTTCAAATGTTGCTATTGATGAAATAATAGTTCGAATAAAATACTTTCTTTAATGACTTCTTATATGAACATACATACGTAACGACAAATTACGGACTTTTGTGGGAGGGAGGGGGGCGGGGGGATGAGCCCGAAAAAAAACCCTAGATCTGCTACTGGTAAAGTTAAAATTCGGATGGAACACCAGTTGCTCAAAGTGGTCAAACCGGAAATTAATAGAAGGCAGTCATTATGATTTATTATATCACATTTCTTCTGAAAATAGTAAATTTGATTACAAACTTTAGTAAAAATATAGAAGGAAAGATTTTTAATAAGTTATTGGTGGGTGATTTAATATTCATAAATCCATCCTGGAAAGACCGCATTCTTTTTTACCTCTGTGGATCCTTTAACCCCTTGTGGGGCATAGGGCGTCTATTACGCCGACTCTCCACCTGGTTAGGCTCTGGGACAACGTAAGTACCTTCTTTCTCGACGGATCTTTTCTATGTGTTCCGCTGTCATCCAATTCGGCGTCTTCCTTGGATTCCGTGGAGATTCCAATCTAAAGAATGCTGTGCGATGTTGTTTGGCTCTTCTTTTCACCTGTGAATACTAGTGTTTATCCCGTCTTGGCCTATAAGTCTGTGTGTTCCATGTTAAGCAGCCACACAACAAAACAGATCTTACGTTCGACTCGAAGATCTGGAGTTTTGTCCATCTGGGGGTGTTGTTATCGCGCCAATATTAATGCGAGTCTGTACATCAGTTTTAGCTCCGCCGCATGCTATAACTATGCTTTCGTGATAGCAAAATTTATCCTCTTACTCTATTTGCTGCTCTTCCAGATACAGTTTATTTTGTCTCCTCAAGTCTAAGCTCATAAGCTTAGATTTAGCAACATTGATCTTAAGCCCTGCTCTGCGACCTTTTTTGCTCAAGGCACATTTGGCTACATAATTCCGCTTGTTGGATAAGATACATACATCGTCGGAATAGTCCAGGTGCGTAAGGTGGTTAAAGAGTTTTCATCTAATCCCTCGCGATGGGTGGTCGTCCAGGGCGCTTCAGAATATGGCATTAATGACGATCAGGAAAAGCAACAGTAACAGTATGCATCTTTCTCTCAGTCCATTCAACACTTGGAAAGGCTCCGACAATTTTCCATTGTGTAGGAGGTGACACTGAGCTCCTGAGTAGGATTCTTTTACGATGGCGATAATTTCTTTTGGGATGCCTCTCCTACGTAAAGCTGCTTATATATATTCGCGATCAACGTTGTCAAATGTCTTCTCAAAATCAGAAAAAAATTGACATAAAGGGAATCTTCATTCAGCAAATTGCTCAGTGTTGATGTGATCGCCGCAGGAGAAACCCTCACGAAAGCCTGCCTGTTCATCGCTAAGGGTGTCCTCGATTCTATTCTTGATTCGCATTTAGATAATTTTCCTGATTACAAAGGTGCAACTAATTGAAATTTTATAATTTATCTTTTATTCCCATAAAAGACCCCTCCCCCTTACATTTGTTGTATATGAATTTATTGCTATTGAAATCAGTCAATAAAATTATATCAATGTTGGGCTCAACTTCGAAGGGTACATCTGCAGGTTCGCTGGGATTTGACTTCCAGAACAACTATTGTTCTAATATTCTCACCAAGTCCGATCATTAGACAACAGAGAGTTTGCCAGGTAAAAATGCAACTTAACAGACAGTTAGCTTAACAAAAAAACGAACGAGTTATAGAATAAAAACGAAACTGCCCACTTTTTCAAGATGGCTTTAGTTTATAACAACATAACACATAGCAGAAAAAAAATTTCGTCCATCAAAAAATGCAATTTCATGCCTTTTTCGGCTCTACTGACTGTAATAACTTCATTTGCATTCATAAATACATATTTCTCGACATTCAGATAGTCTTGAGGTATACCAGGCCTACTGGATCATATCCTAAAAGAGAGAAGAGAACTGATGATGAACTATTGATTGAATTTTAATACAATCCTCACGAGAACTAATTTTCCGATTTTCTTCAATTAATTGCGGACAGTTTTGTATTTTTTTTAATTTGTCTATAAAAATAAACATCACAATATGCAGTACATTTCGAAGGTATTATTTTAACAGTACAGGTAGAATTTTTCATTATCTTAAAAAATGTAACCATACATTTCGAACCTCGTTTGTCCTCCCCAAAAATCGATCAGAAGAAATGTTTTTTCGCACGTAAGACTTTATGCATAACCTGAGAAAACTAGACTTAAAAAGACTTAGTGAGTTTTCCAGATTTTGAAGATCTGACGACAACATTCTTATATTTATTAATGTACTCATCAACCTGCTTCTGAACCCGTTTTCTTTTTCAAACAAAAAATACTTGAGGTTGGACACGCCCTACCTTGTCTATATTGTGCAGTATACGAATGTGTAAGCTTCTTCATATCGTTAAGTTGGACAAATACAGTTTTTCTTTCCACTGCCCATTAAGTTATATTAAAGATTTTTTTTAGATTGATATTAACATCCTCAAAATGAAAGAAAATTTTTTATTTATTATTTACAATCTATAAAATAAAAAAATTAATCAGTGAAAAAAAAGAGATATTTAATATATTTATAATTTATTATTTAAAAATTATTACACATGCCTGTTTGATCCGTATTTATCACAAAGTCGGCGATAAAATTTTTTATTAAGCGCAAAGTTTGTATTCGCAAGGTTTCTGCTGAAGCTAGCATCTCTTCAATAGATACGGTTTCTTTTTTGGATACGAATTTGTTGATTTTGTGCTGACGTATAGAAGCTTTGCAATCGAAATCTTTATATTCTGCAGAATGAGTCAATTATAGTATATTTATCAAAGATAGTTCCCCCTTTTTTAATATCCCATTAGGGAAGATACCCTTTTTTTTTAAATGACTGCATCCTTTTTTTTTGTAAAGTTGACAAGCTCCACCTTTGTTTTATAGTTTCTTTTTATTTTTTTTATTTTTTTTTTGTGCGACGTGGCCAAAGCCTAGGGGACAACCCTTTGATGCGTAAGCGTGGCTTTGTTAGGAAGGGAATTTAGGATAAGGGGAATGATGAAACTTGAATGTCTTGTTTTTGCATTACCTCCAGCTAGACAACAGCCCAGAGACGGAGTGAATTATTTTAATTTCTTAATAAAAGCTTACGGGGAGACATGGTCTCGAACCCGGGATCCATGGCATGGTGGTCGTGCCGCTCAACCACTTGATCCAACTCTGTCTCCGATGAAATGTAATTGGGTTTGCTTTTTTCATACTCGAAGTCGTATTCTTCTGAAGACGAATCATCAAGAATCTTCTCGAAATTCACTTCTTCACATATTTCACTTTTAACCTTAAATAAAATTTTTAGTACAGACCGGATCAATAGGAATTTTTGCTATTTCATTTTATATGATGATTTAAAGGTCTGTATAAATTTTTAAGTCCATCGGAATTTTTCCAAGGTTTGGCAACTTTTTTTTCTATTTTGACTGCACTATAGTAGAGTTCGATATAAGGAAGAGTAAAATATTATAGTCGCGTGAATAAAACGTTGATGGTATTCATCTATCCCTCTAGATTCCGTAACCCCTTGTGGGGCATGGGAGGGAGAAAATCTTCACCAAATTCGGGACAACAATTGTACCTAAAATTTATGATGGACTTAGAATCACTGATATTACTCTGCAACCTCCAATGATCTTTTAATGTAAACTGTTGCCAGCAGAAAACAAACATCGGTCATCGCCGGTGGGGTTCATATCTGGAACTCCGGGATGGAAGGCCGAACCGTTATCACTTACTCCATCGACGACGATGGTATTCATCATGTACAATGAACTTGTACTAAGTACTTGATTATGTTTACGCATTTATAATATACTTTAAGGCTTTGTTCGCCAACATGTCGGCGTAGGAGGCAACGAAAACCCTTCGAACAACTCGCAAAATCAAAGGTAATACTATATCATTACTTCGGAACGATGAGAAAACACGAACTCTTTTGGCAGACCTTTAAACGTCCTATCACTTGTCGCATTTGCACACTCGTTGGCGCCTTCAGCAGACATTTCGCTATAGGAGCTATGACCAATAACCTCATTCAGCGTGCCATCGAACAAGTTCTGTAGAAGCTGTAGAGAAGCTCGAATATAACTACAGCTTGGTGAGAATGTTCTTTGACAATCTAGACGACGTAGTTAAGGTGGCACAGACATATTTTAATAGTTTGATATAGAAATCTGAATGTTTAAAAGTAGTTCTTTTCTTTAAGGTCATTTACAATGGACTTTATTAACTTTTCAGTAAACCTGGTGCGCTTCCCAGCAGCAATAATGCCGACAAACTAACCAGTGTTTGCATTTGATTCAAAAAGTTCCTTCAAAATGACTATTACGTTATCTCTATCTAGTTCCGTTAATCGTATGTTGGGCATACAGTTGGGAAAGATGACAACGGTTGTTTGCGGACATTTAACGTGGATTTCGAACCACCGACATTATTCTTCTTTCCCAACAGCAGTGTAATCTGATATACAGCTGTAGGTCACTGCAGGAGCTACTCGAATGTGGGACTCACGTGTTGAAAAGCCAGCATGTTACCCCCTTCTCCATCGACACACATAGTACGATATAGTGCATTCTACAGAAAAGTCAATCACTGCATAAGAGAATCTAAAGAAAGAATATATAGAAGCCTACATCAGGCTATATTTATCAGTCATTAATATTGTAGTATCAATATCCTTCTAGTTAACTATGCTGGAACAATCTGAAAGGCTAGCGCTGTCAAAATTTGATAAAAAAAATCCCCAGCTTGTCAAGGATAAACACTGGCCAAATTGTGAGATGATAACTTGCGAAGGAATTGAGTATAGTATCTTAAAACTACACCATCTACGCGTATAAAGATAACTAATAAAATCAATTTTTAAAATTACTCAATCAATCAATCTTTAAAAATTATTCAGTTTCAAGTATTAAATGGTTAAATGAAGTGAAAATGCTTTTCATAACAGGAAGGATATCTAAGGATAAACAGCCAAAGACCGCAGGAATTGTAACTAATTATAATGGTATGATTGACATTTTGCTTTAACTTTTTATGCAAAACCGTAAGTCTGCGATGAGCAAGACACTATTTAATAGAGCTACCGAGAAAATCTAAATATAAGGCGAAGTATGTGTATAGCATGGGAGCTTATGAACGTCGGGTTTGATGTCATTAAATGTTACAGTTAATTTTCTTTGCCGCAACCATTAGAGTTTTGCTGTAAATTATATAATAAGGTGGGAACTTAGAGTAGCACGGGAAAACTTACTGAGAAGCAAGGTTTAAAGACTTTCAGGTGAAAGTGACAACTGCCGGAGGACGCTATAATATCTAATTTCCTATCATATTCGAGATTTAGTAGCTACAGCTAGAAATGATGTAAATTATAATTTTAAGGCTTTTTGTAGAGTGCATATATTTAGATTTTGTGGTTTTAAGTGAAATTTTGCAATTTCATACGAGTGGCTTAAAATACAGATCACATGACAAATTATGAATTCGCCAAAAATCATCGTTCAATGAAGCAGAGAGTCTTCCGATAGACCAACAGGTTAACTGAGATAGATTTTAACACCACAGGTTTTTGGAAAAACAATAAATAAACATCAAGCAGGACATTGATGAAGCGGTAAGTGATTTTTATGACAATCTATACGTTTGTTTCTTGCATTGTGTTCCCATTCCTTGAACAAATAATTCTTTTTCTATATTCACATTTGCGTGATCAATTTATTTCTGACATTAAAGACTTATAATAATTATATAAGGTCTATTCTACGCGGTGAACCTAAGAAGTTTTGGGGATTTATTTATGTACATAAGTTTATGGGGATTTGTCTAAGCGTAGCACCGACAGCTACCATACTTCATTGAAGCTAGCTGATACCGACAGCAGCAATCCCTTGACGACTGCGAATCTTTTTGTCCACTTTTTTAAGACTGCTTTCTTTGATAAGCACTGTTATATTAGCTTTAAGAATTTTAGTTACATGACGAAGTTTCCTCCTATTTCATTTGCAATGAAGGATCTTATATTTGATGACAACACAATGGCGAAAACCATTAATAATTTGGTAGATAGTTACTCATGCGGTTCTGATGGTGTTTCTGTTCCGCTTCTTAAGAACTGCTCTTCTTCTCTGGCTTATGTTCCTTGTTATTTATTCAATTTATAAATTTCTTGTGGCGTCCTTCCCAAATCTTGAAAATCATCTTTTTCATTCCTCTTCACAAGATAGGTAAGAGATGTGATATTTCTAATAATAAGGCCATTGCTAACTTGTATTGCGTTGCTAAGGGTTTTAAGGCATTTGTGTATCATGTACTTCATTTTGATTGCAAACCGTTTCTGGTACATTCCAGCACAACTTTACGAAAGGTAGGTAAACCACGACTAACCTTCTGGAATTCTGGAATTTTTGGTTTATCTGAAATTGAAGCTGATATGTAAGTCGATTGTATCTTCACAGATTTCAACAAGGCATTTGACAGAATTAGTCACAAAAAAGTTTTTTTTTCCAGTAATCTGCCCTCGGATTTCCATCCTTGCTTGTCGACTGGGTTCCCTCTTACTTATTATCTCGAAACCAACCCGTGTCTTTCCGTGGCGCCTTAACCAAGTTTATTAACAATATCTCTGGTGTGACCAAGGAAGTCATACTGCACTGATTTTATTTATTAATTACTTCAATGATATATCTTTATTTTTTAGATATTCCAAAATTCCCTGTTATGCAGACGATGCCAACATTTTCCGTGTTGTTTTCTCTGTACGCAATTCTATAATTTTAAACACTGCCTTTTACAATTGATGTTCTATTAACTATACTTTTCTTAAGGGATAATATCACCTTGTGTGCATGAAATCAAGGGTAATTTTCAACAATTTATAAAAAAATAGGTCAATATTTTCTATTTCTGTTTTTACGTGATTATATAGGTCGAACGATACAAGGAACAATTTTTTTAATTTATTTAAAAACAAAATGTGGCGGCGCAATCAGTGTTGGAAAGAAGCTCCTTATTTTTTCATGATCTCCACGATGACGGTTGTAATTTTTGATCTAAAACAAAAAAACCAAAAATATTCTTAAGGAAGGGGGGGGGGGTATGGTATTAAAATCTTTTTGTTTGCATATTTTTTTATCAAGAGTATCCAGTTAATTTGAGGTCGATTGGAGCAAAACTGGTGGAGATACAGTGCCTCGGCAATCGATGATTCTGTGTGAGTATATACAAAAAAAAAACAAAAAAACAGTGTTAAAACGCGTTTTTCTCGAATATAGCATTTTCAAAGTCAGTGATCACTGCAACTCAAAAACTACTCATCCGATCCTTCTCAAATTTTGCATACTTCTTTTATATATAAATTACGAGGTAACAACGTCGAGATTTTGTATTTTTTATTATTTAATTAATTTTATAACAACAAATTCGCCGATTTTTATCAATAAATTTTCTTAAATTCAACTAATTCGTCTCTTTTTACTTCTAAAAATTGAAAAATCAATAAAATAAACAAAATCTCGACGTTGTTACCTCGAGAAACTCATAAACTAACTTAACCGTTTTGGTTTTTTGTCAAAATATGATCCAATAATGAGTTATGATGATCACCGCAAAAGCAAATATTTTTTTGTGTATACGAAGATTTCCTGTACACAATATTTTTACCCAAAAATTTAACAGAAGACTCTTGAAATTATGTACTATTACGTTATTAACTTACAAATAAATTTATATTTGCTATATTTTTTGTTTGTTTAAAAAATTGAAAATAAAGCCCCCCCCCCCCCCCCCCCCCCCCTACAGAAGATGCCAAAACCCAGTCAGTAGGTAGGATTTTCTTAAATATTGGTTTTTAAAAAAATGGCGTCGGTTTTAAGGAAAAAAATTGTTTGCACAAAAAAAAATCGGTCAGAAAAACGTTTAATTTTAGTTTTACCAAAAAAATACCACGTACTTCACCAGAAAATGTCATTATTAAAGTACAGTTAAAATCTGAACTCGATCGGTTGAAAATTGAAGGAGCCAGTTGGTCGCCCGGCTCAAAAAAAGAGGTTTCGAGGAAAACACGTTCAAAGTTTTGAGTGTTAGTTTAAACTCGCTCTCAAAATACATGCAATCGACACCAAAATTTTACTCAAAACATAAACGGTTTTGAATATAATTCTGGAATAGTTTGAGAAGCGATTTAGTCAATAAAATGGTCAACAAAACAAATTACAAGGTGATATTATCCCTTAATATTAGTAAATGCGCTACTATGTCGTTCATGCATGGTTGCGTACTGAAAAAAGTTAATAAGGCCATGGATTTGGGAGTCTGGCTGAACAGCCGTTTTACATTTGACGACCACATTGATGATATAGTTATTAAAGAAAGCTTTACATTGGGATTTATTAACGGAATTTGACAACCCTTATATCACACAGCGCCTTTATTGTACCTTTGTCAGACCAATTCTGGGATAAGCTTTCTGAGCTTTGTCACTACTTTATTAGGACTATATTGACCGGATTGAGAAAGTCAATGGTCTTATTGTGCACATTACATTTCGTAGGCTGCCTTGGAGTGACCATTTTTCCCCCAGTACTGAGATAGGTTTAAACTCATAAAACTCGACTCTCTTGAATTAAGACATCTCTAAGAATTTTCTTTTTGCTTTTGAGTGTTATCAAGACCAGTATTGACTCCCCGGTCCTGCTATCTTCTCTTAATATATCGATTCCGAGTTGCTTGTTGAGAAATCGCGATTTTTTTAAACTCAGTAACATCGCCCAAACTACGGTTTTCTCGAGCCCATCACGTCAATGTCTAAGTTTTTTAATTCGTGTTTTGATAATAGTCTATGGACAACGCCATTTTGTCGCACAGTTGGTCATTGTGGTTGTGAATTCTGTTTCAGCATTTGTCAATTAACCGAGTTAAGTTTATTGTTATTTTATTTAAGCTTAATGCAAGCTATTACATAAAAAATGCAAAATAACAAAATAAATACTACAAGCTTAGTAGTTTGTATTATTTATTTTGTTATTTTGTATTTTTTATGTAATAGCTTGCATTAAGCTTAAATAAAATAAGTTATTTTCTAGCTCCATGTTTTACAACGGCTTTAAGACAACTGAAGAGATGTAGTCAGACATATTTTGGTTCATACGAAGTCACTGTTTGGAATATCCCTTGCAATTCGTTGCACATTTAAATAAAATCTTATATAATTTACATTAATGAGAGTTTAGTATAAAACAGAAAATGAAATAATTGTCAAAATTACCTTTTAAATGCTAAAAACAATGACAAATCCCAAAATGATCCAATGATTTCTCTAAATAAAAGTATAAAAACAAAAATAGCGCTTAATGTTTTTCAAAAATGGTGTACGCTTTTATAATCTGGAAAATGCTAGATTTAGGACATAAGATCCAACAACGGCAACATGTCAATTTTAGAAGACCTATTTAACGAGATTTAGTCGTCGGTGGAGTAAGTAATAACGTGTCGGCATATCCCTTCGGAGGTCGCAGGGACGAATCCCACCGGTGGCGACCAATGGTTGTTTTCTGCTGACAACAGATTACCATAAAAGGTCATGATGGTTGCAGAGAAAATGTCAATGTTTCGGGATTCACGATAAATTGTAGTTCCACTTGCAATCGTTGTCTCGAATCGGGTGAAGTTCTTCTACCGATCCTTTAACCACAAAGGGTTACGGGAACTAGAGACTAAAATTTTTTTTTCTACCCTCCATGTATATATGTAAAGGTAGTATGATAAGCTAAGAAATATTTATTTAACATTAAAAACTTCTATTTCAAACTTGCTAATGCGGATCACTCCTTAGATAAATTTTATTTAGAAAATCTAAAAATTCTTAAAGTATATCGGAAACCACCCCTAGCGCATCCCTTATTTTTACATAATTTTTCTCTACATTAGAATATAAAAAACAATGCTAAGTTTTGTCTAAAAAACAACTTCTACACATAAGGCATTTTTTAAAACAAACCAACCCCTCAAGTATGTCGGAAACTACCCCTACCTCAATGATAAAAATTAACCTGTCTGCTATTTAATACATAAAAAAAGAAATAACCTCGCTAGTTTTCGTTGTTAAAATATTTTCTGATTATAAAATGCTTTTAAAAATTATTCCAACTCTCCAAGTGGATCGGAACCACCCTTTGCTACACTCAACTTTGAGTTACTTTTTTCTACATTAAAATAAATAAAAACCCCGCACATTTTTGTTTGTTTAAATATTTACTGATTAGACAGTATTTTTCAGAAATTATTCCAACTTTCCAAGTACATCAAAAAACACTACGTAGTGCCATCCTTAACGTTGAATTTTTTTTCTACGCTAAAATATCGAAAACCTCGCTATTTGTTTTGTTTAAATATCTATTGGTAAAATATCTTTTTTATTAATGAATCCAACTCCCCATGTACATCAGAAACCACTCCTTGTGCAGCCCTTAACCTTGCACTGGGAGAAGCTTTCGATAAAGTTTGTGAGATGACATTATTTTTTTTATGAGTCCGCCATATCAGAGTTACTCGGGGTGGCAATTATTAGCGAGGTTAAATACATTTTTCCTAGATTAAAAAAGTTTTTAAAGTTTCGTTCATTGAACGTTCAGTTCTTCAGCTACCTAAAGTATCTTAAAAATTTTTTTATTTCTCAGCGTTCGAATTCGCGAATACCAAAAACGGTCTCTGTGAAATTCTGCAA
Source organism: Leptarthrus brevirostris (assembly GCA_964036015.1). NCBI lineage: Eukaryota > Metazoa > Arthropoda > Insecta > Diptera > Asilidae > Leptarthrus > Leptarthrus brevirostris. Next base: position 144,967,471 of record OZ038373.1, on the reverse strand, counting down.
AAAAAGATATATTGACTGAAGGACTTGAAGAAAATATAAGTGGTTAAAGAATCTTAAGAAAACGAGATTGCATATGTTTTCTTCGTCGCATTGGAAACTTTGCGGAATACTATCGCAGATTTTTTTGTTAATGAACATCCCAAAGTTCACCCTGCATACCTTTTAACAAAAATTAAACACGTCTCAAGTCATAATTTAAAACTTTTTTTTTTCGTTCGAAGAGCCAATTATTTTACACCAATGAGTAAATCTCAGCAATTTGACAATTTTCACTTCAAATGTCCTTAAAATAAATTTCTTTCCAAGTAGCAATGACAATGGGTTTGAACGTTCAAAGACCTTTACAGGTGTTTCTTTTCAAGGATGGCTCATTGCAGATGTTGTTACTAAAGGAATATTTCCATTTATAAAACCAACTGGAACGTTTGAAAAGATAAAAGTCCGAGTACTTGTTTATAAGCCAAAGGAAAATATAACTTTATCTTACCTGTATCCTAGCAGCAACACGTTCTCCGTGATAACGTTGCGGTATAAACCATCCTTTTGTTGAACCCGTAACGAGAACCGCGCCGAGAAGGAAAAAACAAACGAGCGCTGTTATAACAGCCTTAGCACGACTCGATATAACCATAGCCATGATCACAGCACTTTTTATTTAAGCTTCATTCACAAAACCTTTTATTTTTCTTTTATTTTTATTAACTAGACACTTTTGTTTAACGGTACGAAACACTCATCCATAATAATTGTTCCGATTAAAGATGGTAATTATACCCGCTGCTTTGGAAGGATTGTTTGATCGATAGATTCTTTGTATCTTATATTATTAATTTTCTATTTTAGCAGACAATTTATATCTTTACACTTGGAGCCGTTCGTATCGGAGATACGCCGAATTCATTGATAGCACGAATCACACTGGTGACAAAATTGAAATAAACTCCCAGAAAGCACGCACTTCAAAGACGTTAAGTAAATATCTTTTCTGATATAAAAAAAAAGATGGGACTGACACAAGGTTTATTGTGTTTTATCCGTCCGTGCCCATCTTCCGGCTCCTTTTTGCCAGGATGATATCTGTGCGGGGGTGGATGATATTATTTTATTTCACTTTATTTTATCTCTTTCGGTCTGTTTTCTTATATTTATTGTCAAGTTATTAGGTATACCTTGATATGTACGAGGAATGTGTAATTTTTTTTGTCTTTTACTAATAGACAATTTTCACATCTGAGAATCCTTTCGTCTGTTTAAGATATGTCTATCTCTCAAATACTTTTGTAGAGTAAGTAATATACCGCGCGCGAATGATTCCCCAAGAGTCCTTTCAAGTAAGTTTACGTGTTACTTGGGAATTCCCTTAAAATAAATTGTACTCAAATTGTAATATATCACATTTGCAATAAAACTAAATTAAATACTTTACTTAAGGTATCTAGAGCGCTTAGCAATTAAATTCAAATTGGTAAAAAATTGACCTGTTTGCTTGACCTTAATAAAAGTCTCACTGACATGTAATTTGACTGTGCGACAAAGAATTTGAATTAATGTGTATGTGCTGCAGTATATTTGAAGCTGACGCTGTTCGCTATTATAACACAAAAATTACACGTTTTAGTGGAAAAATTCAAAGTTTTCATCTTTATTAAACACCATAATGCCCCGGTGCGCTACATATTTTTTTATATTCTTTTTGTTAGTCGTATATTGGGTGGAAAACACAACCGCGTTATTCACACGAAGCAGCTTTCCAAAAAGGTCCTGACAGCTGCTTGTATTTACACTAATAATTCATTATTCACAGCAAAACACGAGTAACGACGGAGTCCTTACACGTCATGCGACAACAATTATCGTACCTGTAATCATAATAAGCGTCCGCACGTACCCTTATCCGTACTGAAACCGCAGTACGTACACCGAGCTAATCGCACTATAAAAAATCTGCGAGCCTAGTAGGCTTAACATGACTTATGACCTATCCACGACGGCAAGCGACAAAACGGAAAAACAACTAAAGTCCGAAAGTTTAATAATTTTCAGATTAATGTAGCCGGGAAAATAGTATGTCTTTATTTCATAACGGCGTGCATTGTAGACGTTCTTATTGCTCGTTGTTATTTATGGCCACCAGACAAGCAATCACGGACGAGTTTCCCAAATGCCTTTTTGAAGGACTTGCTACTTCGCTCTGTTTATCCTTAGGAGACATGCTAAGTTGAAATTCCCCGGCATAGCACACCTTTACCGGTCGCGACACGATTTAAGACTGATATATTCAATTCAAGAGCTTTTCTACTTCTCTGGACTTTAAGTGGCATCTATACCTCACAAAACAGACATGCTCTGGTGTTGTACTGATAGCGACTCTTTTTTTAAACTTCGACGTTGCGCCCCTTTTTCATCCACCTTAATCTCAGTCATTCTCTGGTTGTTAACTTTTTCCTCAATACTGGGAGTTTCCCGCTACAGTGGTTAGTAGCGTTCCAATCGTCAGGAATGTTTTAAACGCATGTGCACAGAATCCCTGCCAGAACGGCTCCTTTTCTCCTTCAACAATAATCTCTGTTTCACTCGTGGCGCTAGTATCCTTCTGTTGACTCATCGAGCGCATGAGTTAAAAACCCCATCTACTCTCCTTCAAACGGAGAATTAGAAAATTCCTTTGATATCTTCAAATAATGCCTCAAGTATTATTATTGAGGTAGTCCTCAGTCCCACGAAATGGGCACTTCAATATTTGGGCTTAGGCCATCGTGGGAGATATTCTCCCACGAGCTATTTTAAGGTCACGGGTGGTCATAAATTAAAGGCGGCAGGCTTTAGGTGTTTGAAATCCAGGAAATTACCTGGGCAATGAGCGTAAACTCAAAGGATAACATTTCCTCTGGAAATTAGATTAATTAACGATAATTACATAGTTCGCTTACGATACTTTTGATATTTTAGTGGATATTTTTATTGTTATACCTATTTTTAGAATTTATTCTGAACTTTGTTATCTGTGTTACTAATTGATTTAAGTGAAAGTTTTACTTTTATTTTATTTTATTAATTTTAATGCTTTTCAGAAAACTTTTTAGAGGAGTTAGTATTTAAAGATGCTTAGGACTAAAGGGGATTCTATTATCTCGGTAGTCTTTTTTGAGGAGTTTTCTGCTTCATTTGTTAGCATTTTATCCATTGTAAAATAACAATTCTTTCATTTTTGTTAGTTCATTAACAGCGTTTATCTTCAAAGAATCCATTACACTTAATCCGGATTTGATAGTCATAATAATTTTTCTATATATTTCCCACCGCTTTGAAAGAGTGCACTTTCAGAAAAACGCGATTTAAGTTTCTAAAGTTAAAAATTAACATGGTATTCACTACTCACAAGGCTCTAGTGCTGCGAAAAAGGGCTAGAAAGACTTCGACTTTCGATGGGAATTGTCCAAAGTTAAGAAAATCATAAATAAGAATAAAGGTCTAACAAGAAGCTATAACTGTAAGGTAAACATAAATATAAAATTTTTCAAGATAACTGAAACCGCATTTTAGAATTCGCCATTACTAAAGCGGAGCTTAGTTGGCCCTAGGGATGGGCGATACTACCTCGATATATCGAAGTATCGATACTTGCACTGAAAGTATGGAGTTTTTAGTATCGATACTTCATTTAGCAAATAGTATCGGGTATCGATATTTAAGATTTCTTACTCGCTGAAATGGATAGGCGGTTTGGAAATATAGAGTTCGTTATGCCACTAGCAGCGGCGACGATGCTAGGTCCAAGGTTCATGCAAATGTACTTTCAAAAAGCGCAAGCTGTGGCAAACACTATAACATTAATAAAAAAATAAAGTAATCAAAGAACTTCGCAAAAAAGCTGTCACTGTTCGAGAACAGTCGAAAAAAGTTTCTGGTGAGTTGCATAAAAAAACTAAAAATTCAAAACAATAAGTACATGTTTTGTAACGTAAGTCAAAAAATACCCATTTCTAATACTTTTTAATACGCTTTTGATTACTTTTTTTCATTTCAGACGACGCAACGAAAACTCATGATGATCTTTGGTGAGATCACGATGCCCTTATAAGCACAAATTATGTGGAAAAATTGACAGATGATTTATCTGGCACTGCTCTGACAGAATTTTAAGCTTTCTTGGCTCGTCCGCTGTGTTCAAGAAATTCGAACCCTTTAGAAATTTGGGAGAATATAAAACCAACATATCCGCCCTTATACAAACTGGCCAGAATATTTCGAAAAATGGTGGGAACTTTTTTGCCTTGTGAAAGACTCTTCTCACTAGCTGTCAGAATCATGAGTGACCACAGAACTCGTCTTACTCCAGAGCACCTATCGCAAAGAATTTTTTTTGCGAGTGTTGACGACGATGTCTGGAATCTGGTATTATAAGAGTGTACCTACGATAGGAATTCTGTGTGTCCTTGTCTCCTGCACGGATATAGCAATTTAACAGTCTTTCTATTTTTCTACTGTAAGCACTTAATAATTAAAAAACTAAAAGTCAAAGATGTGATTGAAAAAAATTAAAATTTATCTATGCAATACATGAAAATGGTAACTTCGATTTTGTGATCATAATTTAAAAGATTATTTAAGATAATGTTGACTCTGAATAGTACTGTTTACAATTAACAAATACTGTTAAATATAACATATAACTCAACACATTTTCTATGTATGTTTTATAGATAATAAAATTATTTAAAAGCAGCTGTTTCATTAGTCATGAAAAAATATATTTATTTGAATACCGATACTAATAATCATCGATACTTCTCTCCCAATATATCGATATTAAGTATCGTCTTGATTCGATACATTTGCAATACCGAGTATCGATAATTTCCTTTCGATATCACATCCCTAGTTGTCCCTATAACCGAAGAGAAACTTCTTAGAATTTTTATACGAAAATGCTAGTAAAAATCACGGTTTTTAACTACAATGTCATGACTGTTAGCTGCCTTAATTCTTACGGAGCTGCACTGTCAAATTCTAAACGATGAATCTCGAATATCAGCGGCAGTCAACTTTTTCTAAATTTAATCAATCAAAATTGTCTTACAGTGAAGATCCGTAAAATTTGCATATTAAAACATTAAAAATCACTGCAAAAATCCTAAATTTTATAGTGCGGATTCTTAAATCTTGGCAATACAATTACGGTGAGGAGAACCTGGATTTTTCTGTAAGTGTAAGGTTAAGTATAACTATTTCACAGGCATTGAGCTTCTTATTGTTGTTATAAAATATGGATCTGTGGACATATATCACCCTTCTGTCACTTCGACCAAATATATATATTTTATATTTTGTATTCCGCTGTCCCCTCTAATTCCAAATAGAAGTTGCAAATGTCCTCCACAGCTAGCCCCATCTTTTTCAGATGATAACCTAGGGGGCAATGGCTTTTTAAAAAATCGAATAATAAACATTAAATCTGGTTTGCTGAGTTCGTTGCCGGAGTATTTATCCATTCTGAGTGCATCTATCTTCTCATGACCTGATTTTCATAGCCAGCTGGCTTTTCGAGAAGCCACAGAATGGCTCAGGCCCAATCAATTTGGAGTTTTCACTTTTTCTGAAAGGCGGTCCACCATCTATCTGACTACAATCACTGCCATCGATCAATGTGACGATCTTCACAGTGGTCGTATCGAATTCGAAATTATATTTTTTTCATGTCAAAAATCCAAAATTAATATTTAAACTTAAATTTTGACAAACTTCGACCATTTTAATTTTTTTAATTGCTCAAAAAATAGCTTAACATGTATAGTAATACATCTATCTGTCTGTTTGTTTGCCTGCCTGTGCACGCATTACGTGGATATGTTATTTGCTGGATCAACATTTGGAATAATTTTATGCTTGGGAAAACAGGACTTTCCATGGGGTAGTCAGAATGATATATCTCCGGAATAAGTGGCACTATGAGTAATTCAACATACGCTAAGGTTTTGCTTAACGAATCTTTGTAATAGAGATGGTTGTGGACGCGAACATACAACCTTTGCTATCTCTTGTCAGCGAAACCAGAAATAAAGATCGTCGAGTAATGTATAGTGAGTGAGACATCGTTTCTAGAACTCCATTTTTGCTAATGCCGGAGAACATGACACCGACGTACAGATAGTAGAAAAAAGGGGAAAATATATGAAGAGAATTTGGTTGTCCAAATGATGGCCAAGATCATAAGTTAGTCTCATATTTCAAGAAAGGGTTTACCGCATGATTCACTTTTATGAAAATTAGAAAAACTCTCTGCATGTTGATACCATAGGGGTTTTGACTGACGTTAAAAAACCGGTTGATTGAGTATTTTCCACAAAATAACGAAAATAAACACAAGTAAATCAGGAAAAATAAAAGCAAGAGCCCTTAAATTCGGGATCAACACTTGCAGATGATCCCCTTCCCATTAATTAGAGGTAAAGTCCGTCTCGTGTAAATTGGGACTTAGTCATCCAAATTACTCGTGTATAATGTTGGCCGTGGAAGATATTTTTAGCAGAGCTAAACAGTTTTTTCGAGGATTATATCCCAGTGATAAAGTCCACTAATAGGAAAATTATAGAGAAATATGGGAATAGAATTAAAATAATAACGAAAAAGAAACACAGTGGTTTTAATTATATAATATTGTAACGTAAATGGGGCAGACTTTCTAGAAAAAGCTTATTCTTTTCGGCATTACAAATTTTATTATTGTTGCTCCTTTGTTCTGTAAACTAGGGCTGGAAGTTACGTCCGGGTTCTAGGAAATTTAGGATTTGAAATCCGGATTTACGGATTATGAGATTTACATATCCGGATTTGGCGGATAGCTAAATAATGGAATATCCTTTATCTATATGTTGCATTGTGGGAGCATTTCATTTCATTTTTTATTCAGTTATTTATTATTTAAATACTAAAGCTGAAAGAAATGTTTATTTGTTGATATTTTTGACATTTGGTTTATGAATGCTAGATCGTAATTTAGCTGAAGGTGTCAAATAATATCAAACTCAAAATGATAGCGTTTAATTTGGATGAGAGTTTTGAAAAATTCGTTATACAAGTTTCTTTAGATAAGAGAAAATTCAATTTTTTCTTAAAGTCACGTTTTAATTGCAGCAACTGTAAGGCATATTATTAAGTGTGATGTAATTATACAGCCACAGCAGTCCTCTTTCAAATGACGTTAAATTTAATGTGATAGGTATTTTTTTCTAAACATCTACTCCTGTTTGCTTTAAATTGAGTAATCAAATGATAACATGTAACCTTCAAAATGCGTTAACTAATTAAAATTGATATCTGAAAAATATTATGATAGACTCCAAAATATGTTTGTAACGAGCAAGGAAAGAATAATTCGATTGGGAAAATTGAAAAGTCGATTGAAAGATTGAAAAGTCACAAATTTTGTTAATAATAGCACATCGCCGCAAGCTAAAAGTAATGCTAAAATGTAGCCAAGGATTGTCCCCTTCAATCAATATAAAATTTGGAAAATGGAATAAAAAGCCCAGTTTTATTGATAGTTTTGCCGGATTTAAGGAGTTAACCAATAGCGATTTATCAGACATATAATGATCTAATATTTTTTTCTTTTTACATGTTTACATCTATGCTGTTCATTCTGGACGCATTGAATCGGTGCAGCGGAACTTTGTAAGGTTCGCACTAAGGGACCTCCCGTGGAATGATCCATTAAGGCTTCCTCCTTATGAAGATCGCCTCCGATTGCTTAATATGCACTCGTTAAAAGTTTCTTTCCTCTATTGAATTGTGGTTGTGGGAGATATGTGGTGTGTGTGGGAGGGGGGGGGGGGGGGGGTTGAGGAGTGGGAAATTGTCATACTTCTCCACTCACCTTTTAATAAAAAGTTATAATTTTGGTATACAAATATTCCCTTGTACAAACCGTCTTCCCAAACTATTCTGTAAAAGGAAAATTTGAATTTTGAATATTATCCGCTGATGTTTTCTGTTACCAATTCTTTCACTTTGTCTTTATTTTTTTAATAACTATTGGGATTTATTTATCGTTGTATTAAATTTTGTCATTACAAATCAGTTTTCGGATTTATTGAAAATAAAACGGTTCCTTCTAGTTGGCTACGGAAGTTAGCAAGAAAGTATAAATTTAAGTAATCCAAGTAATGGTAACACTTGGCTAATTTCAAAACTATTTTCACTTTGATCAGTTATTATTTGTTTGAATTATTCGTCAGCAATCTCACTAACCAATTTTCTCTGGACGTTTTCTACCGCAGACTAGATTTAAAATCTAGAAAATCTTAGCGTATTGCATTCTATACACGTTGTCAGATTGGTGTTTTATTAAACTAATACTGAGCAAAATAGAATCAATTTAATTTACAATATGACTAGAAACCGTTGCCTTAGTTCCATAGAACAAAATTTTTATCCATCATAAATTTGTTGGAAAGCTTTTCACACAAAGTACTTAAGCGGCAATTCAATTTATTACGTATTTCCAACCCAGGAGTAGTTTAAATGGCACTTAAAACGAAAACTTTTATGGCTATCACAGATTTATTCAAAAGGAACTATTAAATCATTTGAAATATATCAAATGGAAGTGATGAGATAGATTAAAAAATATCATAACTAACAAAATAACAATCTTAATTGCAGCCGTACTTCATCGAGCTTTTCTGAAAAGCCCAATTAGCAAATACTCTACCCAATCCGTACCACTTATTTTCTCACCTAAATTTTCCTTTAGAGGAATTCGCCAATTCGGCTATAAAATTTTGTTTGCTGATTCCATTACGTATTTCTTTTTTGTTTTAATTTTGAAGGCATTAAATCAGAAATAATTAATGCAAATAAGCGGATTAAAAAACCATAATTCATCGTTTGCCTTTATTAATGGCTTAGTGGGTACTTAAGTGAGCTTTCAATTGTGATGAGCTTGCATTATTAATTTTTGGCTAATTTAAAAGGAAGCGCGCGGTATTTTTGTGGCAAGGAGACACACAAAATATAAATCAATTTAGATTTTGATAAAATATTAACAGTCAGCGTAATCTGGTAGTAGGGATAATTTGAAGAACAGCATATATCAAATCAATCCCCATATGCCAGATTTTTCAATGCGTGGATTAAAAAGTTGAGTGGGAGCACACGCCTCACACGATTTAGTATGCTCATATCTTGCGAGTGATAAACAAAAATCAAATGTCATATGATATATTTAATTGTATTTTAAAATACCTACTCAGCAACACGCCACCTGAAACGGGTGGGAAGGCTTTCACTTTCCATATTATGTGACTAAGCAAAAACAATTGTTTAGCTTTTTTTCATGGTTAACTTTGCAAATACTAAAAGCATCCAACTTACGACTTTACTGTCTTTTGCAAAGAAGTTGGAAGGACCGACGAAATAATAAGCGGCTTTTTGTAGCTACTATCTTTAATTCCCATAATCCTTTCTGGAGAATGGGGCGAGGAAAGCACTTTAGCACATTCGGATGAAAAAAATTACAAGTGGATACAATTTAAGGTAGGTATCGAACCACCTACATTATTTGTAAACTCGATTGTGTGGAGGGCCCACACGTAATCTCTTACTACAACTTACCATTAAAACTGCACAGCTGTTACGGAAAATCAATGTTTTAATTCTGTTGCTTGCTAAAGACATCGCATAACTCCCCCGAGGTTAGTTTAGTCTCGAATTTAGTTAAGAATTGAGATCCTTTATACGCAACAGCATTGTATTTATGTCATTTCAGGGTGCTGCTACTGTGTGGCGGAAAGCAATGCTACTTGATAAATTCAAGATCATCACCAACATTAATGTTAACAATTGTCGTAGCATTATTTTTCTGATTTCCTCTTAAATTTGTGCTGCCTCTTGATATGAAAAGTTCCCACGAGGGCCTTTTGTTCTTAATAGTGAAGATGCTAGCGAAAATCACCTGAGCTACTTTCCGAAAAAAATCTTTTACCTCTCCTAGCTCATTTTGAATAATCTGTACCTGCATATGTTAGTGAAATTCTAAGGACATCGTAGCAGGTTTCATGGTCATCGTCTAGGTGCTAACACATACGTCCTTAATGTTCGGATCGTACTATTTCAAAGCCTGCAAGACTTCCACGCCACTAATTTACTTAGAAAGATCATCCTACTAATATATAAAAAAAATTTCATTACTACTTGTTTCCTTTAAAGGTCTTGTCCCTAACGCATGGCATCAGATGCTGTTTTTTAGGCTTGCCAGTTGTAAAACAGACTTTAGTAAGCTAAAAAAAACTACTTTTCAAAAATCTTCATCAGTGCGGCGATTCTTAAGGCCTTAAATATAGTAGACTTTTCTCTTTCCTTGTGCTATAAATCATGGTTCTTTATAAATTATTTATTGTAAGTAAACGTACTTAAATACTTTTGTAAGAGCTGCTTTTGTGCTCTGCCCTGACAGAAGAAACAAAGTGCTTGGTTGCTTTGCTACTCAAGAACAGTGTTACAAGCTCCTGGCTAGTCCATAGATGACCAGACTTGTACTTTATTACTTAACTTTTCTAATGAGCCCTCTAGCTGCAAGCAGAGAACTGTTTTTTTTATCGTTTTTCTTTTCCGGGCCCTATGTACATGCGATCCCGTGCGTCCCCATCGTTCTCTTCGCTTCAACTGGAGCTTCCAACTTGCGAATTAGGTACGGCCTCAAATAAAACAAACAATCTCTCTATTAGCAGCCTTATACCTAGGCAGCTCAATTGTATTTTATATCCTGAGTTCATCCCGACACTTCCGTAAGTGACATTGCTGACAATATTTTCTACAGACTAGTGTGAAATCCTGATGTGTCACTGACTCTATACGTTAATCAATAAACTTGCCTGTAAAGTTTTTTTCTGTTTTTTTAATGTAACTCGACTTCGACTAAGACATCGCAGCTTCTCACTTCTTCCAGTGTATTAAATGTCATATGACTGAAATCAGGTTATTGCAGTTACAGTGGGTGGTGGGTGAGGGGGTCGAGGTCGTTCTTGCTATTCCGATACAGAACAATAAATTTTTTCATTGTCACCCCTTCTCCACCCTCCACCCACTTACCTCCTTCTCCCCACTTAGTCTCCGGCAATAATTTGTGACTAATCCTTAGCAATAACTCAGCCATTCTGATACACAACCAACAATTTTGTCTTTATCGCCCTCTTTTCCATAACGCGTCACGCTTACTCTCTCCCTAAACCACCGAGTTACAGAACTATTCACCTTAAATGTTATCCCCGAACAGTTATCTTAAAACACGCACGATCTCCCCATTTACCTACCACTTATCCAGCCAGCCAATTTCTTGATTATTCCAATAAAAAAAAACATTTTGTCATGATCGCCCACTTTGCCCCACCCACATAAACCCAACAAAGTATTCTTGATTACATCCGCGCACTTGAGCACTGCTGATTCGTATAATCTCCCACAATCTTCCCTGGAATTTTTATATCATAACAAATCCTAGCAGGCATCTTCCCGCAGCGGTACAAGTTTAAAATGTTGCTTAAATTCATCCTAGGGATAGGGAGGATTCTGATCCGATTGTGGTTATGTAGGTGTTTTGTTTGTCTTATTTGAACCGACTTCAAAATGTTGCAATAGATATATGCTTGCATACCTTAAGTACAAACATTCTTACAAAGACGCATTACGAAGTGATCCGTTCTCTTCTCGTAGTCACTCTAAATGCAAAATTTTTTATCATGAGGAAAAGTATTTTGTCAAAGAAAATTCAAATCATCAAAATCTGTTTACGGCTTTTGATACTATGTGTCGCCCCGCCTCACACTCTCAACCTAAGCCACAATTTTTATTATGTTACAAATAGAACAAGATACTCTATTCAGCAATAAGCAAAGGTAGGTTCAACTCCCTTACCACGCCTTCGTCCTAGCAATTTGCACAATTTACAACAAACAGCATCATCTTAATCGGTCCACATGTTATGAAACAATTAGCCTTCCGCTCCGCAATCCCACCCAATTTTCAAATTACTTTAAAATCAATTAAGGATTATATATACAGGATGTCCTAAAAGTCTGGGATCAGCTGAATATCTCGAAAAATAACCCACCCACCCACCCAACCCCCCCCCCCCACCCCCCGGTTGCTTTTTAAAAATAATCAAATGCGTGTTGTTTCATTTCCCGATCCAATAAGTATTTGTCGAGTTATGGGTCTGACCACGACGGAATGTTGCCTTCTATGTTGACTTCTCCTCAATGTTGCTCGTCCTTCCTCGATTCGGAAATCCTGAAATCGGTCATCCTCCTACGCTTCACGTTATTTTCTGTTCTTCATGTACTTTTGTAGATTACATATACCTTATATAACTTTAAAAAGGCTGATTTCTCGATACTACGTGAACGGGTTTCTGCCTTAGACTCAAGAAATATTTTTGAGAAACGATGGCAGTTTTCTGTACTCAATATCTTCCTATTTCTAAACCTAAAGGTCAGCATACTTTTTTACCATGGCTTAAAAGATCTATTAAATACATAAAGAACTTAAAAAATAAGGCTTGGAAAAGGTTATGCTTCTCTCAGAATGATGCTGATTACTAATCTTATTCAAATGTACGCAATCAACTTATAGTTTATTTAGAGTCCTCATATAGTATTTCGTTAACTCAAAGTGTAACTCTGATGGATATCCTATTTCGTTGAACCTGGAGAACTGTGAGAGTTGTCATCCCCTGGTTGTTTCCAATCTCTTCGCTTGCTTTTTAAAAATGGCTTTTTAGATAATGACTGTGATAATACTGCTAAGAATTTTAGTGACTCAACGAAGTTTCCGCCCACCTCTCTTCAACTGAAGGATCCCATACTAGACGAAGCTACCATCTTAAAGCATATCTTGAATTTGGCTAATAGCTTCTCGAGCTGAAAGCATGTAGCTCGTCCCTTGTTTCTGTTATTTAGTTATTTATTTAACTTATCTATTCATTGTGGTGTCTTTCCGAGACCCTGGAAAAATTCCGTGATTATTCCCCTACATTAAAAAGGCAATAAGTGCGACATTATGAATTATAGACCTATTGCTAATTTATGTTGCATTCCGAAGGTTTTTGAATCTTTAGTTTGCGATGTGTTTCAGTTTAACTGCAAACCCCTTCTGCGCTCGTCTCAGCATGGTTTTACGAAGAACAACTCCATGACAACCAACTTATTAGAATTCTCAAAGTACTGGCTTTACGCTATTGATTTTGTAAATTGAGTGTTTTCGTATCTGTCAGATCGTACTCAGCCTGTTTTGTTTCGTGATGCACTTTTTAATGAAATTCCACAGGCAAGCCATCTTGATCCATTGCTTGTGATTATTTACATCTCTGATGAACCAACGACCCTCAATCACTCGAGAATTCTTTCCTTTGCTGACGACGCCAACATTTTTCGTACTGTTGCTAATGAACAGTATTGTTCACTTTTAAATTCGGACTTAGACACCTTTCATAAATAGTGTTTTATTAATTACCTCCCTCTGAACATCCTAAAGTATATGCAAAAGGACTCCTCTACACTGTAACTTTTTATTGATGGTAGCTTATTAATCAGACTTGAGAAGACCAGAGATTTAGGGGTCATACTCGGTACCCACTTTTCCTTTGAGGACCACATAAATTCTCTTGTAAGCAAGGCTAACGCGTCCCTAGTTTTTATTAAACGCTGGTCAAAAGAGTTCGACGACCCTTAAATAACAAAACTTCTCTATTGCATATTTGTGAGGCAAATTCTAGAATACACTAGTCCTGCTTGGTCCCAATTTTATGCAGTCCATATTAACCGTATCTAGGCCGACCGGCGTAGATTTGAGATTTGCTTTTAGGCATCGTCCCTGGAATAATCCTCATATTCTGCCTCCATGTTTAAAGAGGACTCACACTATTCTTATTAGATTTGCCTGAAGATAGGTGTAACAGATCTAAAATTATTCGTGTTTTCGATTTTTTGAAGGGCACAATTAATTGTTCGGAGCTGCTAAGGTCTTTGAAAATCTCTGTTCGGTTTAGCTCCCTGCAGACTTACAGCTTCTTCCAAGTTCCTTATCGTCGCACTAAATATGGTATGAATGAGCCACTGACATCGATGTCGGATCTCTTTAGCTTTTCTCTTCGATATTGACTGTTTTATATTTATATTGTATTTGCAGTAATCAGATATTTGAGGAACCTTTGAATAAATAAAAAAATTAAAAACAAAATCATCATCATAAATCCGTCTACGCGTTACAAAGTAAGAATAAGTGAAAGCACGCTGGCATCAATATGGCTCGAGTTGCATTTTACTCTTGCTGAGATCTAGCGCAATAACAACATCTCTAGACGTACAAAACTCCGGATCTTCGAGTCCAAAAGTAACATCTATTCTGTTGTACGGCTGTTCCACATGGATATTGACCTGTAAAATAGCATCTAAGCTACGAGCCATTGTTAACGGGTGTGTCCAGCGTATCCTTAACATCCATTGCCACAGGTTATTACCACCGAAGACCTATACAGACTTACAGGCCAAAACGGGATATATGCTACACAAGTATTTGCAGGCAAAAGAGGCAATAGATATGCTACAGACTAAGAAAAGAGTTAAACAACTTCGCACAGCAGGCTCCAGATTGGTCCACGCGTTACGAATTTCGGTTCAACCACTACCCCTGCCCAACCAACAACAAACATTTTTGTTTTCCGTAAATACCCAAAAAAAAAACGAATAATCGAACTCGGTCCACGCGTTACGAAATCATAATCATATTTAAAAAACGAAACTAATAAAAAAATACCCGTCGAACTTAGAACTTCGCGTTTTAATCAATTAGGGCATACAGTGAGATATAATAACGCTTTGTTCAAACAATTTATTTTGCAATGTCCCTTTATTTCCTATTTGTCATCTTAAGAAAAATGTCACTTTAAAATGTCCCTAATGAGACTTATATAACTTTCACTCTTGTTCGGAGAACCCCTTTCGGAAGCAAAACTGAAAGGGCTTAATTACGTAAAATGGATTCTAGAAAGAAACTACTGTCACCTCTGTACAGAATGGTATCTTCTTATTCTGCCTCATTTATCACGCACAGATTTTAATTAATAGGAGCCGCTAAAGAGAAAGGCGTAAGCGAATCAGAGCGATGAAATAACTCCTCTAGCTCCTGTCGCTGTAACCAATCTTGAATTAAACATCAGGGAAATTATAAAGTCATACCCGTCAATACCGCTTGACATCATTAATGCCATGAACAAATTTTTGCTTGACTACACAGCCTACTTCCTGCTGAACGCCCAAAATATTGCAAGGCATTAGCTGCTCGCTCTTCCTGATTGACATTATAATTAATGAACTTTGCTGATTCCGAGCCATGCCTACGCCGTGGAGACGTGCACCATTCACCGTATCATGGTTTATTGTACGAACCTCAAGAGCCTGGGATTTTCTCAAAATGGCAAAGCAAGGAGACATCTCTACTTTGGTTCTTGTGTTCTGAAAGAGCCAAAGGGCAAAATCGTCTTACACCTTGGATTTAAGAAATTTCCGAGAAACAGGTCAACGACCAAAACGTTGGGTTTAGTTGAATGCTGAAGTAAACCCACAAGAAGATGACTTCTTGTGCAAAATAAAATCTTCATGACTTCAAAGAGTTACGTTATCAGCACTAAAAATATATGAGTGTGTAATTAGACCTCTTTATGTAGTTCTTTTTTATGGTCATGTAATTGGGTCAAGTGGGCTAATGGAGCACTTAAGTTGTGCTTAGTTTACCTGGCGTCATGGTCAGATTGAGTTGGTTACAAAGTTTACTAAAACTACTAAAATATTATTGGACGGCCCCTTTGATCATCTTTTTAAGACTTTTTAGTTTCTGCTGTGGGTGCAATCTCACTAGTGATGCTACATATTAAGTTGAAGCGTTTTCGTTTAGTTCTTCTCTATAAGTTTTAATTGAGATACATATCGCCAAAAGATTCAAAGCCGGGTCGGACATATGTTTATTTGTTGTGAAAATGTTGCTCAAAAGGAACGTTCAGTTTTTGTATAGAATGAAAAAAAGTAATTAGCTGCGTGACACCAAGCAAGTTGTTTAAAATTTTCAGAAATTTTGCCAAGTCAATAAATTTTGAGATTAAACTGTTAGGGAATACTATGTACATATATGGGTGGATTTACAAAATTAAACAACTTTTAACTTGATTTCTTTCGGAATAAACAGTATAAGAAAGGACAAATTTTGGCGTGAAAATAATAGTAAATAGGTATTAAACAACCGCGCATGAGTTTTTGTTCAGATTAGAGGAGAATATAGCAGGTTCAGAGAGAATATTTTTCACTTCTTTGTACATAATACAATTGTACAGGTCTCATTTATAATATTTTCCATATTCTTCTTATTTATATGAAATAAAATAAAGTCTGTATACATTAATTTTTGGGAAACTATATATAAACCATCGCTAAATTATCATCCATACCAAAACTATTGGAAAAATTGGTCTATGATTCCATGTTCTTCCACTGTAAGTTAAGCCTTCGACAAGATCTCCTATAATGTTATCTTGTTCAAACTTGATCGCCTAGGCTTCCCCTCCCGATTCATCTCCTGGATTCAAACCTACCTCAATAACCGTCGGTATAATATTCTTTTCAACTCATCCATTTCTAACCATATTGTCGCTCGTTCCGGCGTCCCCCAGGGCAGCAGTACAATAAATGATGTTGTATGTGGCATCAATCAGAGCTGTCCATTTATGCTGATGACATGAAAATAATTAAATATACCTCCTCAACAACCGACTCTCTTCTCCAGCAAAAAGATCTCGATTCCTTCACCACATGGTGCATGAAAAACTTTCTTGAACTCAATGTCTCCAAATGCCAGTCCATCTCTTCTTCCCGCAAGTGTCTTACCACCACCCCGAGAGTCTACATGCTAACCGACGTACCAGTCCCTGTCCTTCCCTCTGTGTATGTGTGACCTGTAATAGTGAACTCAATTTCCGTTTCCACATTGACAGCATAATTAACAGAGCTAACTCCGCGCTAGGGTCTGTGAAGCGCTGGTCCAGAGAGTTCTCCAATCCTTATGTTTCTAAATCTCCCTATATCTCCTTCGTTAGACCTCTCCTTGAATATGCCAGCCAGGTGTGGTCACCTACACAAACAACCCACATTAACAGGATTGAATCCGTCCAGAGTAGGTTCATTCGCTTCGCTCTACGTGATCTTCCGTGGGTAGACAGGTTCAACCTTCCACCATATGAAAACCGTCTGAAAGTGATAGACTAACAACCTTTAAGTAAACGTCGTGATGTTTCCGACATACTCTTCATTCATCAGCTATTAAGTGGTGCCATAGGTGCAATTTTAGGTGCACTCCCCTTTTCCGACTCGACCGCCACCACACAAACTACGGTCAAAGCGAGCCAATTACCAGGATGCTACGAAAAGTCAACGAAATTTCATCCTTTGACTCCAGTAAATCATCCCTTCACAAAGCCTTATATCTGGATCCCGAACATCTTGATCGCCTTTCTTAATTCTTCTTCCTTCCAGCCCGTATCTACTTTAATTAGTGCTCATATTGTAGCTTTTACTATTAATTTATTATGTCATCATTTATTATTGCTTTTAGTATTAGTATTATGTCATAGCTTGTAATTGTAGTATTATTATGTAAAAGCTTGTATTAAGCTTAAATAAATAAAAATAAATAAATAAATATGTATATAAATTACACACGCCTGCGCGATTTTTCCTCCTGGATAATGATTAGTTGTTTCCGAGGTAATTTGCCAGGGAATTGCTCTATCACTTCAGCTTTTTGAGATATTCTAACCTAAAAATGCAAAAACACTGTGTTTTTACATATTTGAGGTTATGTAGCACCGCGATTACTGTGTTTTTACATATTTGAGGTTATGTAGCGACGCGATTTTTTTTTCCAAAACTATGTGTGAGATCTAATAGTACAAGTCTTCCTCTCTCAAATGCCGTTGAGTTATATCTTCTTCTTTTTCGCCGAGATATCGCATTTTGAAATTTTCATGTTCATGAATTTCTCAGTATACGAAAAATACATACATACACTACATAACCTCAAATGTGTGTTTTTGCACTTTTAGGCTAGAATATCTCAAAAACCTGACGTGATACAGCAATTCTGAGCCCGGATTCGGCTTCAGCGGGAAAAATTACTTCGGAAACAGCTATTGATTGTCCAGGGGAAACAATTTTCAAAATTTCGCAGGCCTGTGTTATTATTTGTATTATTTATTTTCAATACACTGTCGTGTTAAAATTCCTCAATAAAAAATAAATATTCAAAACGTAGCATCATGGATATACATATAAGCAAAATACACCATAGTGGAATTCTCGATGGCTGCTATTCCACGCAGATACTGTGATTATGGATATTTTAATCAATCAATTTGAGCTCATGTATTTTATGTATTTTATTTGTATTATGTATTTTATATCTGGAGAGCTATTCCAATAAATCTCAGTAACAGCAAAATTAGTTTCCCGAAATTATATTACAATGAATTTCCGAAATGAGCCATAGCTGCCTGTGTGCATGTATGTATACCGCACGGTGAGTAGCTAATTGTTGTTTACCCCACTTGATTCTGATTAACCATAAAATTTCCATCAATGAGAAAGTAGGAATTTCCTTCGTTTACTCTAATTATCATTTTCGCAGATCAGAGTCCTGATTAATCCTAATTGACTGAAGACATGCAAGGAGCGTTACAAACGGCATGTAAATGTTTTACATGGATCAAGCTTTTATTTGTCTTTTAGACTTGTGAATACATTTATGATAACCCTGAGGGGCCACACAGGCGCAGCTCCTTCTGCTATCTCTACAAATCTCTTCCCCTTCAACTGAATTATTTTCACTCCATTTAAATTACTTATTCTGTCTCATCAAAGTAGATTCATGTTACACATATATCAACTAAATACGAGTTTGTAATCGCTCCTTTATATGGCCCGCAATTTCTGAAAGATGATCCTTCAAAATAAAGAATATCTCACAAGCTCCTTATGTTCGAGCCAATTTCATTTCTGAGATAACTTGTTTGAATTACTTATAAGAATCTTACATGGGAATTAAGAGAGCAAGAAGCTTTCTTTTTGTCAATTGCGTTTTCTCCTATGATGAGGAGTGGGTACATAAATCGAATGTGAGAGGTATTCCCATTTTTATGACAGATATCAAGGTATTTATATAAATTTCTGCTATTCTTTATTGGATTCGACTGGATATTATATGTCTGGCAGATTCCATTAAGAACATATTTGAGACACATACATAGAGCTGTGCTTTAAGGGTAAGAAACCTTGATAACGCTTTGGAAATTTGTAGGTAGTATTTTACCGTACTACGTTTTTAATTAAATAAAACGAAAATTCTTTGATGTAATAAACAATAATCCCCTATGTAATGTCCTTCTGTTAAATAACATATTAAAGGAACAATTGGAAAAGGTTTTAAATCTTAACCAAACAAGCTTTTATATTTTAGTAGGCAGTTAGTTGTCTATTGATAAAAAGTCAATGAGTGTTGCAAAGAAAATGTGACGGGTTCGGAATCCACTTTAAATTGTAGGTCCACTTGCAACCGTTGTTTCGAATCGGTTGAAGTTATTCTCCCTAGGGGTTCTTTTGATTGTTGAAAGATATAATATTTTCCACCAAGTGCCACCTAAGTTCTCTATAAAATTGATGAAAAAAAATTCTTCGCTCTCTTTAAAGTATTTCAAAATTAAATCTCCGTAAACAATACTTTTAAGCGAGCCCCGAAAATATAAATCAAGCGATGTTAAGTCTAAAGATCGTGCAGGCCAAATAATTTCACCATCACATCGTATCTATTTATTCAGGTGCTCTGATTCAAGTCACTTCACCCTCACTCACCCTTATAATATAATGCGATGGTGCACCTACAATTTGGAACCACATCCTGTATATAACGTTGGCAGGAAGATGGCCGATTATATCTTCCAAAGTAGTTCTTGTTATTGTAACCCTTAGATTTTCATTTTCTCAGTAATACAAATTATGAATATTTAAGAAAAGATTTTTTAACAACGAAGTCTCATCTGCTACCAATATATTCTTTATAATAGTAATTTTTTTGAAATAACCAATGTTAAGAGGATATAGCTTTTGCATAATACGACGGTTGAACGCTTGTAACATTCGGTAATGATATGGATGGAAACCATATTAGTGCAGACCATCAAAAACCTAGAATTCTCGATATGCGGGGAGCCTTAGAGGATATAGCATTCAGAGTACATACAATGTATTTCTGCTTGTTTCCTATTAGAAAAATATTCGAAATAATAGCTCTTTGCATTTCTTTCTTAAACAATCACTACGTACCTATATACCTTCTCTGTAGTTTCTGTAACACCTAGTAGGGTATGGGGCGGGAGAAGAACTTCACCTCAATCGAGACAACGATTGAAAATGGACCTACAATTTAAAGTGGATTCCGAGCCACTCACATTTACTCTGCAACCCCCATGACTTTTTGAGTAATCTGTTCTCAGCAGACAAAAACCATGTGTCTTCGTCGGCGGGATTCGAACCTGCGACTTCCGGATTGGTTGATCGACACGTTATCACTAACTACACCGGCGACTTATATACCTTACCTATACCTTATATGCCTTACGAGGTATTAGGTGTATTGTTCTTAATAATATTGAGTAATAGCAAAGTAGTACAAAACGAATATATGACAGTATAGAACACCTAAAAATTGAATCAATTCAAGAAGCGTCTAATACTATGTAACGCGCCACAAGATTTAAGGCTTCATTAAGTTTTCTCTGTGAGGCAGAGTCCAGCCGGCAAAATATATCACAGTCGTAGGTAAACAAAGGCAATGTCATCGTTTTGACATTAACGTCATCCTAGTTTACAGTGGTGCAAAGGGTTCAGATAACCAGAGTCGTCGAAGAGCATTGTATATTCGTGACACAATGCTTTTCACATGTTGATACCAAGAGAGCTTTTTATCAAAGACTCCTTTCTCACCCACACCATTAGGGCTATTAGAGTTTCTTACGACAACACAGTATTTAACAGCAACGTGACTGTCATTTTTCATGCCAGCGACCCGGATGCTAGGGTACAGTATCGAATGGCACCGGCAGTCATTATTTTCTTCAGTGACCCCGAAAGCTATTGATTTGACGCTATGTAATATTAGTTGTTTTTAATTATTTTTGAATGGAATTCCGTTCCCTAAGGGTGTCTTATTGCCACTGTACCTCTTCCAAATTGCAATTAATATGTGTACCAAGTTTGGTGTATATTTATCCACACAGACGAACGTAATCCGCATACATGTGAAAGCTGTAATTATTTATACATGGAGGGGAGATTATTGATGTAAATCGGGAATCGAAGTGGGCCTAAGATATATACCGGGGTGTGTGTCAAGAAAAAATCCGTTAGAGAACACTTTCTGCGTTCGGCTGTTATATCAATTTACGGAGTCCGTAAAAAGATACTCGCCAGACAACTTGTGCATCAAAGTGATGATGAACTGTGCCAAAAGCTTTAGAGAAATCAGGCAGAATCCGAAACGTTCAAACCAGGCCTACCCTGACACATCCTTCTCTAAACTCTTAACCTGCTTCTTTAACCCTTAATTGCTTTCCCGCCAAGGCTGTGCTTTAGGATCATAAGGCATTCCCTGAGCTTTGGCATTATCAAAAAAAAAAGAAAAAGGAACGAAACGAGTCTCGATCACTTGCGCAGCGAACCTCATCACTCTCACTTTAATTAATGCTGTCACGCAGCTATGTTGGAGTTTAAATCCTGATTGGAATGGACACAAAAGATCATGTTTACTAATGAGGAATAGCATCAGCATGTGAACTATAGAAAATATTTAAAATACTTTTGACAAGGTTTTCAATAAAAGTAATTTTTTTAAATTTTTTTACTAATTTTAATTAGAGGATGAAATCGTCCTTCTTGGTCGCTTTAACTTACCCAATGTTCAATGGGTATTCAACGTTGATGACGATGACTACTTTCCCTTAAATTGTCTTACTGCTAAAGACTCCCATTTTCTTGACGCCATCTCCTCCTCTGGTTTACACCAAATGAGTGATGTAAGGAACTCTATGGGAAGACAGTTAGATCTTATCTTTTCTTCTGATTCGAGTAACACTATAGTCGAACCGACTTCTCGTAATTTATCCGCTATCGACAGTTTACATCCGCCCATTTTCATCTCTTTCAAACAGGATCGATTTCCCATCTTTTTTTTTATGATACCGATATCGACGATTGCGTAACCGTGTTTTATGATAGGATTTATGATCTGTTTAATTCGTGTGTACCACTTAAAGTCGAGATCACAATTATTAAATGTATTTATATATAGTTACCCTATATACATTGAAAATTATTATTGTATGATATTTTTACAAAACACATCAATTAATAAGCCAAGTAAAATTATTTTAAACTTCTCTTATTGTTAGTGTGTCGCCAAATTTTTCAATTATTAATATTATTTCTATTTAGACCTGAAGTTTCCAAAAAGTCTATTCGAATATATTGTCGCTTTATTTAAGAATTTGAACTAAAGATAGATTTTAAAAATGTCGTCTTAATTCCTGGTATTATGTAAATCCTACTTCGTGCGGTATATATTTTGGTACAAAATATTACTAGCAAATCATTTTATAGTAATGCTTCTGTTCACAACGAACTGAGAGCATTCGATGTGTAAATGTTCATTTACTTTGTATATCTCGTTCAAATTAGTAAAGTTAAGGACCTGCTTAAAACACATCTATTACGCTTATACACTAAAATAAATGAAATCCTGTAAGAGGTACAATATAAAGCATCCGGGAACATAAAATTTCTTTAAGGTACAGTGTGTAATTAAATTCAAGTAAGTTTCTATTTGTGTAGACTTCATGGCAGAACAAATTGATTCAAAACATCAATAAAATTTAAAATGTACTTACCTCAAAGTGTCCTTTAATCATGGAACCAGCCTGAGCCAAGTATAGAGTAGATGCTGAGTCAAACACTAGTTCAACAGGCTCCCGTTTGACAGTCACTTCATCCACCAGAGCGCAATTGTGGTAAAATGCAACTTTATTACTGAGCACTTGAAATGCAATTTTGTTCCACTTCTTGACGTAAGTAACTTCAAAGGTTGCCAATTTCTTGCTTATCATGTGAATACTGGCATCGGTGTAGAGTAGAGTTATATTCCACTTATCCTTAATTGCTGGTGATAGGTGTATACCTAGCTGAACGATAGTATCCAAGGGATTAACGACGCTGAACAAATAACCACCTGAACGTGTTTCTGGTTTAAATATGGCTGTTATGGCAAACTCGTAGAGCTTTTCGGGTAAAACCATGCGATAAGGTGATTTCACGTCCGTGTTGGCCTCAAATCTGTAAGCTGGAAAATTATCGAACCCCGTAACGAAGCTGATACCGTCATCGGGTATATTAATCGCATCTAATAAATTGTAGTCCATATAGGCATCTGAAAATGTATAAAAAAGGGAATTTGCTTAGTTTGTGTTGTCAATGTATTCTCGATATAATAGTAAATCAAAAGTAGAGCCTATAAAATATTTATTGGAATGCTCGTATTAATGGAGCAAACTGTTACAAAGCAGAATTATCAGTTTTCTGTCACTGTGGTATGAATACGTAGCATGAAATATCCCAATATTGTTTTCGATCGCATTAACATACATACCTTAATATGTGCATGTTCTTCGAGTAAGTTTCATACTATAGAAATTTTACTATGTAGAATAGTGTAAGTATGGATAGTTGACTTACAAAATTTTTCTAGTTAAATTTTGTGATGGTCCCAGAAAACATAAGAAGGAAAGGAAGTATATTTTTGTTCATAGTGGTAAAGCTCTGGAAAGTGCGCAGAGATACATTTGAAAAATATTATGTTTATTAATTTACTATTATATACTATCCATTTGCACAACCAAAAAATCTAGTGCACATTGCGGTTGTTTTTTTTCTTGATTAAAAAAATAAAGTAATAATTTGCACTTCTTAGTTATACTTTGATAACAGTATTACTTAAAAGTTAGGGATGATAGTAGTATGTAAAAATTTGTAATAATCCTCCAATCCACAGATAACCTAACTCTGGGGAAGGGTCAAGTTTACGTTTTATCGTGTCGGTGGATGACGGGGGGGGGGTTGAATCTGAAGTCTGAAGAAGTGATTTCCTTGACTACTTAAATGTCCTTACTCTTCCTGGGTATATATAACATGCAAAAGCGCGAACCCAGCCAACCCCCCTCTCTTCTAGTTCATAACTACGTTTTTAATCGACGCAAGGTGGAAATGATCTTTTTTCGAGACGTAAGTTAAACATTTTCTTAATTGCAAATTCTTTAAGGGGTAGGGGTGTCTGCTTCGTAGTGCTATAACAGAGCTATTTGTGGTTAAGATATGAAGTTGATATCTCTTGTAATTTTATAAAAAATGGTATCAAAGCAAGAAAAAAGTCATTTTTGAGAAAAAGTTTTTTATTGATCGAATTGATCGTAGTTGATCGAGCTTTAATTCAATAAAGACCAGGAGCATAACTTGGGCCGCCTTTGCTTATCAGCTATCTTCCTTTTTAATTGCCTTTTCTTAATTTAACCCTTTAAAAAAAGCCTTCACAAAAGGCAATGAAGCAATGGTAGACGAAGCTTTTCCGAAATAGGCTAAGCATAGGCTTTTAAGTATTTTTTTCAGTGAAATAAATTCTGCGCTTATAAATGTGTCATATCCTAAAAAATTGCTGCTTCTTTTCTGCACATTTTGATATAAAAAAAATCAGAATTGAATTTTTTTCATAGTTTAACCGTCTTAATTATTTATTATAAAAATTCGAACTCTGCAATAAAAAAATTATTGCATCAAAATTATTATTAACAAGTTCTAAAACTCCCCGTATAGGTGCTTACAGAGTTTGTCTTTCTTTAACGAAGTAAGTAGAGAGAGATGCACAATATGGGCATGAAAAGTGAAATCAAATCAAATTTTAAAAAAATTCCAAAAAACGAGAAGGTTCTAGGTTCAACGCGTATGTCAAGCAGCTAATGATCATAATATAAAATTTGTATCCAAAATATTTCGTAGTTGACCCCGTGAGCCCCCCTTCCCTTCTTATATACACCCCTGTGACCAATTTCTTCAATCAATTGTTCTTCATCAATATTATTCCTAGAATTAACCCTTCTAACTCAGAAGGCGCACTTCACAGGCAGAAGCCTGGAATCAATTGACCTATTCACCAGAATATAACATATACCACACCAACATGCAAAGAAGAATATTAGTAAACAAAATAGTGAAACATGTCCAAACATTACAGTCAGGGGTGCACAGATAACAGAGAACGTTTAAGCAAATCCTTGGTAAGAGCCAAGGTACTCTTGTTTAAAGCTGCTACAGGATCATTATGAGGACGAACAAGTTATTAAAAATATATTATGAGAACTGAGTATAAAATATTTTTAACTAGGGCTAATATAAGTGTAGGATAATGTTTTTAAAGTCCTCTAAGTCTGCAACTTTTTATAATACTCTTAAAAAAGTTTTTATATTTATAATGCTCATATATAAGCTTTGTAAGAAATCGCACTATTCTAGAATTCTTGGACAAAATATTTATTGGATTTTACTTTTACAATACCCTTTAAAAGAAACTGTGTCACACCGACCAGTTGATTGTTGTTAAGAAATTCCTCAACATAACTTCTATAAAATTCGAATAATATAATTACACAAAACTATTACAGAATGTTATCACAATAAGATTTCTCATTTTATTAAATATATAGACTTCAATAAGAATCAGAATTTAAAACAGTCGCATTTAAATATGCTAATAGTGTTGGTTTTAAGCAAAAACGATAGTAAAAATTTTAAACCAAACATATCTTCTACGAAAGTTTAATAAGAGCTTTATAAGCCTTACTTCAACTTTTCCGAAAACTTAGCCTTCTAAATTGTTAGTTGGGTAAGGAGGACTTTTCTGATCTGCAACATTGATTTATAAGTTATAGACCTAACTCGACAAAACTTATGTGTTGGATTAGGTTTGATCATGTCGTTTCTGAAAAAAATGGGAACATTTTCATCAAAATTGAAAATTGCAGCTCTAGAATATTTCCACCTATATCGGGTGTCCCTCAGGGCAGACACCTATGTCCACTTTTCTTCCTTATTTGTATTAATTACGCCCTTATATGTTGTCACTATTTACTATACGCTGATAATTTAAAATTGTTTCCTTGAGATAACTCTATTAATGGTTGAGTCCGTTTGCAAGAGGACATTTATAGCTGTGAACGCTGTTGTGCAAGTTGTGGTCTTATAGTTAGCAAACGAAAGTAGTTGGCTTTTTTAGAATTCAAAATCCAAATGAATTTAATTATAATATTAGTTGCACTCAAATGGAAAGGACTAATGCAGTATATAACCTTGGAGGTACTTTTAATCGATAAATATTTTTTAATAATCATATAGTATATGTATATAAAAAATCTTCTAAATCTTATTCCGTGTAAGGCTTCTTAGAGGAATACAAAGGAGTTTGAGGACCCAAGTATTTAAAAAGTCTTGTTTTGTTCTTTGGTTCTCATTAAGAATATTGTTCAGTAGTCTTATCTTCTCACGATATTCATATCAGACATAATGAAACTGTTTTTAATCGCTTTGCTTTGAAAAAGATGAGTTGGTCGGGTTTTTTACCATGCCATGAGGCATTCAAACCGTTGAGAATTTACGGCTGTTGTATTTGCGTTTGAAATTTTATCTTACAGAATTCACTGTCATGCGTTATCAATAATGCAATATAATACATTATTTGTCCATTTTCATAGCACCACTTATGATAATCGCGATCCAATACTCAACCATTTGGTAGTTACAGGGTGGTGAAAAAATTTGCTTTACGATTACCTAAAATTCATAACTTCATATTCATTCATAATTTGCTGTAATTAAATACACTTGTTTTTTATGTTTATTAAATTTCCCATCTTATTACCTTTTAAATATCAATGTGAAGAAAGGATTAGAAAAATCGCTTCCTTAGAAATCACTGACTACCTAATTATTTTATTGCTTGCACTGTTATTAGGAAATTCGTTAAATAAACAAAATTTCTGAGAGAAACGGTCGAAAATGTTTGTTTAGGATACACGGGTGACTAATCTTATTTACGGCTGCAAAAATGTTGTAAGAAGGTAATTAATTGTCGTTATTGTCGTTATTAGCTGGTGTTTGAGATTGCATCCAAGTCACCTATTACCATTGAAAAGTTCCTAAATATGTTTTCAGCTATTGGTCTTTTGGCAGCATAACACTCGACGTCATCTGTTACTCTGATAAGAGAATGAGATACGTAACTATTCCTAAGAGGTGGTTAAACGCATCACACTTTTCTTCTACTTTATACCACTAGAGGAAAGGGAGCCTAGTGTCATCTGATCATAGTCATAGTTATCTTGTGTTTTTGATTTCGGCTGCTAGTAAACCAGTTGGTAACAGAAAAGAAATCATACCAGTCAAATCACTTCATACTAGCTCAGTCGAATTTTAAGGCACATGAAAATTGATGAAAGTAAAATTAAAGGACAATAAAACCAAATAAGTGCACCGTGGATCCCTCCTTTTATATTAAATCCTCAAATTCCCTACACCCGTAAACAGTTTGTGTTAGCCAGTCTTCACATCCAATTATCGTGGCGTTCCGTTACTAATACCTGATGGCAATATGGCTATAAAAATGTTGCTATCAGGGGTACTTTCGTGGATCATCCGAAAGTAAAGATAAATCCGAATTATAACTTCAAACAACACGGAATTGCGATCTGAAACATTGGAAGGTTCTGCCGACGTCGAGCAGCAAATAATCACCCTCGTCAAACAAGACCCTGAAACGAGCACGAGACGAGTCGCAAGACTGGCTGGTGCAATGCGACATGGAGATCAGGGTGTGTGTGGACCAAATTCTTAGAACGGATGAATGGCAGTTCACCTGCGCTAGAATAACAAAGTTCCACCACCTCCATACCTAGTCTGATACATACTCATATAGGACAAGTGTGACCTAATTCCAGCCCAAATTCTGTGTCAATATTTATGCTGCTATCATCGGCACCCATTTTATTTTGCCGCAAGTGCTTAATAGCCTTTATGTCGAATACACTGCCAGATCTACTAAAGTATATCACTCTTGATAATCTTAGGACAATGTTTTACTAACGCGATGGAGCCCCAGGAAATAGTGCCAACGTTCTGAAGGCAATATAAACAAAGACGAATAAAGCCTAGGTGAGTTCTACCACCCCACTTATTTTGGCATACCTTATGTGAAGCACCCTGAAAGCTTCTTCAAAAAAGAACTGTGGAAAATGTATTCGGCAACAAGCTCTGGCAGATAGAGCAGTAGGGTATCATCCGCTA
Source organism: Leptarthrus brevirostris (assembly GCA_964036015.1). Classification (NCBI taxonomy): domain Eukaryota; kingdom Metazoa; phylum Arthropoda; class Insecta; order Diptera; family Asilidae; genus Leptarthrus; species Leptarthrus brevirostris. The sequence continues at coordinate 144,938,945 of OZ038373.1, read as the reverse complement.
GATCCTCGATTCAATTCACGACGATACGAAGGGAATAAAAATGTATTTCTAAGAAAAAAACTAAGTCATAGTATGACAGAACACTGTCAATCTATATGAAAAGATTTCAGTGTTGATGCTTTGAGTACCCCAGCGCTCTATAAGAAATGGCGAAGCGCTTACTTAGAAGCTCGATGCGCTTACTATCCGTGTGATGGTCCATTTTGTTTAAACATTGCGTTTCCGGAGAAGTAAGCGCTCCAATCGTATTTCACTTCGAGCACAAGTTAAGCGCTTCAAAAGAAGGCAGAGGGAAGCGTTTTAAGGTGCTAAAGTAGCGCTCAGAGTTAAATAACAATTACCTCGGAGTTAAATTAATTACGTTTATTTGTGCTTCACTGAAATACACTACAAGAAAAAGTCAATTTAACTTTGTGCACGAACTTTACAACTTCACTTTCAAAAAAAAACTATAAATGTTTCTTCGAAAGCCAGGAAAGTAAAACGACACTAACAGTTACGCATTCCACGAAAAACTTTTTAATAAAAAATGTCGCTTCAAGTGTGCTTCTTAAAGCAGTGAGAACGAAGCGCTTCTTCTACGTTTCAATTGGAAGCGCTTGTAATATTTCCCGCTCAGACTATTAGTGTAACACAGACAGCTTTAATCAACCAAAATAAATGCGACATTAATAATGTTAGTAATGAAAATGAAGCACCCAGAAATAAAGTTTTCAGCAAACTAAGTCAGAGGCTTAATCATGTAATTTAATACGATCTTATGGACGATCGAGCTTAGAGCGGAATCAATATTAAAATTCTAATTTAAGTTTTAAGCTTGTTTAGCTCCAAAGTCCGCCAAATGTCGATTCAGCCGAATTCGATTGCATAATTTGCCCCAAAAAGGTGCTCTCGTCCAAAATAATTCAAAGAAAATGATTATTTGCAAGCAACTAACGATAAAAACAAACCAAAGATCAAACAACAAATATTATTTACAGAAGTAATTGCACTTTGCAGCGGCCTTTGTGTATTTATCATATTTCTTCTATTAGAAGGGAATGAAATATTTAACTATGAAATGAAATATTTTGCTTTTACTCTCATTGAATTCTTACCTTGCACTTAACATATTAAAAAAAATCTCTTTTTCTTGTTTGGAGGCAGTAATTGATTTAATCCATCAGCACGAAAACAGTATAATTAGTGCTCCTCCATTGAAGTCCAACAAGAACAAGAGATGTTTTAATTGTCTGTAAGCTTTTATCAAAAGCATCCTTGCAAGCGACTTCAGCTCACAGAATGTTTAAAGATGCCGTCGTTCAACGAACTTCAGAGTTAAGACTTCTTCATCTCCTTCCCAATGAAAGGTATTTGTCTTTTTCTCATCTTAATTACAAAGACCATTCAGAGTAAAGACAAAAAGGGCGCATTCTAAATGCTTGAAGCGTTTTTGAATGTAAGGCACAATGAGCTCTTCAAATAAAATTCAAATCCACTTTTCGACTTTCCGTAGCTATTGTTTACTCATCGACTTGGTCAGATCCATAGTAAATTGCTCTTTCTACAAATTTAATCACATCCTTCACTAGGACCTGTCTTCTATGGGAAAGTATAGAACCACAAAACTCGGTCCATTGTTTTAAGATTACTAAGTCTACGTTCCATGTTCGTTTACGTTACGAAGTTCCGCTAAGATATCGACTTCACAGAGTTTAAAAGCTTTGACAGGAGCTCGAAACTTGCTATCACTTCTATTTTCTTTAATTAAAGATTTTCAGGTTCTTCCATGCTAAGAGAAAACCGTGATTGGGGTGAGATATTTAGTTCAAACGTTGAAGGCAATCTTCACTAAAAGTTTACTGAAACTGTAAGCACTGTTTACAGTTGACTTTTAGTTTTAAAGCAGAGAATGGTTTCAAGTTTTAATGATTTTCTAACAACATCGATTTTTCTGCAACAGCATAATTATTATCCTCTATGGTAATTTCTGCATAGTATTTTTCAGAAAAATTTAGTAGAAATTTTTATTTATGTAGCTTGGAAAAGTTACTAAGTTTGAAAAATTAAGCGTGAATTTAACAAGAATCTTTTTATTTTTAAATGCCTCGAAGTAATATTCAAAGCTGTGAAGTTTGACATTAATAATTCGATATCATATTTGCATTAAAGCGCATAGGACCACCTACTTGAAAATGTGTATTATAACTTTAACTTTAGTACATTTAATATCTATCAATAATTATTCTAGTTATTATATTTTATATTTCTTTTTACTCTTTACTTAACTTACTGTTACTGATTTTTTGCTTTTCGAAATATTCTAGGGACGCATTACTGACACAATTATTCTATTTAATTAATTAAATATTTATTTATTTGTAGGTCTTTCGATTACAGCTTCTACTAAAATTTCTAGGTTACTACTAATGTTGGAAGTTGGCCAACCTTAAATGTCTTGTTCTGTTCCGTTCAGCTGATGGAGATATATTTTCCGTAATGCAAATGTAATTTTATATATCTGCCAAACAATTTACCTTAAAATATTAACGGAACGGAACGGACCGTCACATTTTTATGTGGCAATTAAAAACACAAATTCATTCAAGTATTGATTTAGATTTATGTGTTATGTGAATCTTATTGAAAGCTTATTTTTGTTAGTGTTTGTATTAATAGTACTCAAAATCAATCAAAGTGTAGGGGTTTATTTTGCACAGCCTGAACCGATTTTTTAAAGTACAAAAAATTAAAGATATTTTTTTCGTTAAAATAAAATCAAAAATAATTTTTAATAAAATTGATAAAAAAAATTTTTAAAATTGTGTGCCCTTGGATAATGAATAGTTGTTTCCGCAGTAATTTTTCCCGCTGAAACCAAATCCGGGCTCAGAAATGCTCTATCACGTCAGGTTTATGAGATATTGTAACCTAAAAGTGCAAAAAACATTACTTCGGAAACATTGAATACATTACAACTATTCATTGTCCAGGGGCAAAATCTTGTAGGGTAGTGTAATCAAATTAAAATTGTTGCTGTCGCTACACTTAGCAATTACTTACCTTTATTGTTTCTGAAAACTTTGTTATTCACTACGGAATATTTGCAGCAGAAGAACGGTGAGGTGAGAATAACGAAAAAATATAAATATGTATTAAAAAAATGTTTTACTAATAGTAGTTTTTATTCTGTAAAAAGTAATAAATGGTTTGATAGAAATAGGAAATAGAAATCCAACGTGTATGAGGAAAACAGTGGATAAAAAACTTATGGACCAAAAATTTGAGGTTTAATTAAATTTCTTTTAAAAGCATCGATAATGCAGAAAGTAGACAATATGGTACTTCTGCGAACATATGATTTAATAATATGTAATTGTTTAAAGATCCGCTCCTGCAAAATTTTAGCGAATAATGGGAGAAGAATTCAAATTACTGAATGTTTTTTTTATCAGTTTTGTGAGGACGTTTTTATTTAAAAGTTTCAAGAGATTTTGTCTAGTGTGTTTACAAAATTCATAGATCAATCTTTTCTAGTGTTTATATTAATTTTTTTTACGATGTGGCCAAAGCCTAGGGCCGCCGAGAGGGGTTGGCGAAGGGGGTAACCCCCACGGGCCGCGGTTTTCAAAAGAGGCCCCGTCATCAACAGAAAGAATTTTCCATTCCATGTGGTACCCCGGGCCCGAATTTTGTCTCTACGGGCCTGCCTAGGTGACAAGTCTTCGATGCGTTCGCCCGGAACGTAATTTGGGTAAAGGGAGTGAGGAAACTTGAATGTCTTGTTTTTGCATTGCTAGACAACAGTCCAGAGACGGAGTTGATGTTTTAATAAAATTTTTAAAAACACACGGGTAGACCAGGTTTCGAACCCGGGAACCATGGCATCGTTGTCACGCTCAACCAATATATTTATAAAGATATAAATATATATATATATATATACATATATATATAAATAGTATTCAACGACATTTAGAGTAAAACTATGAATTCTACATTCGAATTCGATTATTTTTTTTGTTATTTCCTTACCACCCCAACACCTAGGGGTGTCTTCTTCTCGCGGTATTTAACGACATCGAGAAAGTCATTATTTTTATCAGCGACACCGAAAACTATGGATTCTCAGACGAATATCGATCGCCCCCCCCCCCCACCATCTCCGTTGTATCGGAGTATTATCATCAAACTATTTAACGACAGAGGAAGTGTCCTTATTTATCTTACACACGCCGAAAATTATGGATTCGACACTAATATCGGTCGCTTTGATTATTTGTACATGTCACGACCAACTTCTCTCCCCACCCTTCCCCTTCCCAACGCTCGATGGTATCTTATCGAAATCGAATAAGCCGTTTCCGAGTTTGTACATGCCACCCCCACTCAAACACCCACCCCACCCCTATAATAATTTTTGCACTAAATAATTTTGATTTCAATTCACTGACATTGATCAGCATCGATGATAATAGTAAGATTTTGTTTAAGGGGTTCGTCTACACTTGAACGCCATTTTTCAGGCCGATTTTCATGAATTTTTTTTTTTGTAAAAACTACTTAAGATATTCAACATAATTTTTTTATTTGTTTTAAACTAAATTACATGAAAAAAAATTTTTGTTTTCTTGATTCATTGATGTATGACCGCCCCATTTTTCAGCACATTTTTCGGCATTCTGTCGTATCTAAAAACGAAGCTAAAACGAAACTCCTCTCAACCTCATATGTTAGTGCTTAGCCATTGCTAAGTGCAAAATTTTTTTGAAAGGCCTTCGTTGCATCCAAAAATATTAGAGAGCAATTCACCTTAAGAATTGTGTTACTCCTTCGAAGCGAGAAAAGGTCTTACTGGCCGAAGCGCTTCAGCTCCGCAAGTCTTCATACTAACCTTATTTGACATTCTCGAATTTTTTAAATGTAAGCCCAATATTTTATTAGTAGGTCATTATTATGATTCTTCTGAGACAATTTTTGAGCTGCTGCGGCAAAAATAAAGCAGGAATTTTATGAATTAAAATTTTTGGTTTTGGAATTTTGTATTCAACTGGGAATTGGTGACCCAACAATACTATACATGGTGTTTACGAAAACCCAAACCACCCTAAAATCTATGAATAGGGGGAAAGAAAAAATACGTGTCTAATAATTTTTGAAAAGCTTTAGAATGGTACCAAATTTGGCACCATCACCCGATCACCAGGTGGTAACTTAAAAAAGGTAAACAGGAACCATTATTTTTTATTGCTGTTTCGTATTCTTTGCGTAAACGTGAACAACTTTTTTCAAAAAAATTTTTTTTAAAACGTCAATGTTTTGAGATTTTTGAGGCATAAAATTGAAAATTTTAGAAATTTAAAAACTTTTTACTAGAAAATGATTAAGTTTACAGAAAAATTGCATAAGAGTAAAAGTGATTAGATTTGTACAGGGAGAAAATTTTGTAAGAATTTTTTTTTTGAAAATTTTGGATAAAAAATTTTTTTTAGAAAAATCTAAAATCTTATCAGATTCCCTGAAGAAATCTAAGCATTTCTGCTTCTTTGCAACTTTTACTGTAAACCTATCCATTTCGAGTAAAAAATTTTGAAATTTAAAAAAAAAATTCTTCTGATAAAAGTTTTTCACGTTTACGCAAAGAAACCAATAAAAACCCTTATTCCGCTTTAATTTTTTTAAGTTCCCCTCGTCACCCCAATGTGATGGTTGGGGGAAGGATGCCAAATTTGGTACCATTCAACAGTTTTCAAAAATTATTAGTCAAAAGAAGGGGGAAGGGGGAAAAGAACCCTTATCGATGAACTTTTCATGGATATTAGGGTGGTACGGGTGGTCTGAAACACCCTGTATAAATGAAGAGAAAAGTTATCCTGAAAATATAATGTACTCCAACGTGAGTTAATGGATCTAATAAAATGCCACTAAAAATATTTAGAGACCTTATGCCTTTTGATAAACTTATGAACGCGGAGACCGATTCAAGAAACCTCAAAAACTTTTAACTTATATTTAAAACATTCATGAAAATTACAAGGGACGCTTTAGCAAAAGACTTTACTTATTACTACGAAATTCTATCATGTAGGTGCTCAATAACTCTCTTATTAATTTGTATAAGTATGACTGCATCGTCTAGATCATCGTAGTTCGTTCTTATCAAACCAATCTGATTCAGGTAGTGACAGTCAATACCAACAACCAATAAGGACACAGTCGTCGGTGGGGTTCCAATCTCCTCTCCTCCCTGCTCAGTGCTGTCCCTGGGTTTTTCTGACGACGTGGACCGTGCAGTAATAATATAAACGGAAATATGCTACATATACATTCATGGTAAGTGGTGAAATCTTCTTCCCATCTGTGGTCTCTTGATGACGTGGGAAAATTCTGCATATAGCGACAAAGCTGAGCCTTGTAGAGTTAGGGGCTTGGCTCTACATTAGATCTTATACAAATTTAGACAAATTCTTCGCTTAAATTCGCGGAAATGAATTAATTTTGAGTAGCAAACGTGTTTCGATATAGTGGTTTTTTCTCTGTTTCCTCTTGAAATCTGTTTTTTCCTTTTGCGAAGCGCTGTCGTTTCGATTTCGTTTTGTAATGTCTGCAAAGTATGTGGGAATTAGTAGGGTACACAACCTACAAAAACGAGAGAGACCGAAAGCAACATGGACAATAACAAAAAAAATCACGAGAAATTTGTGAAACCGGAGCAGAAGTCAAAAGATTGGTCCACAATAAAGTCAGCTGTAGACGCTTTAAGGTATCTTATGCTCCCAAGGGGAATAGAGGAGAAGTAAAGTAACGAACGTTTGTCTGAAAACTATTCAAACAATACTCCCAGACTAAATCAATTTAATCCTTTTCAAGATGGTGCAGAAAGCTAAGTTTACCTATTTTAGTCCTTTTTTTTAGAGTTGAGCATTGTAGCGCTTTTAATTACTGAAATTTACTCCTACACTTTTAACGAAAAACTAATTTTCTAAAGTAAGAAAACGTGTCTATACCGTCGAAATTGTTTTTCCCTGCAACGGAAAACAAGAACATTATTTCCCAAAGCCTGTAAATAACGACCTTAAAGGCAATTACATTTGAACAATTTCTACAAACTTGGAGCCCTATTAGCAAGTATTACGATATACACTTCTTCTAAACAGTAAACATTTATATCACGTTGATTCGTTCTCTTTCCTCGTTTCGGCTAATCACAACAAGGTTTCGTTGCTGAAGGCAAACTTTCTTGTTCGTGGAGTTTTTCTGGGCCTCCATTCCTTAAACTGTTTTTCCTCATTAGCAGTGTCGAAGGGCATTCATTCTGAAGGGCTATCTAAGGCCCAAAAGATAAATTTGTTTACATTTCTTGTTGTGTCTCCCAGTACAAAGTAGATTTCATTAGCGTCTTATCTCATTGTTTTAGTAAATGATCCGCCAAGATTAAAAGGGACGAATTTTAATGGGCAAATTTTATGTCTCGGCCCTTTTTACTTTGACCCAACGTTAGTCTTTTGTTTATCAGTTGTTTCTAACAGCTTAAACTCAAGTGGGGATGAGTTGGAACTGGCAGACATGAGGGTATTTATTTAAGTCTAGACCCGTTTTCTACACTACCTTAAGGTGAAACCCATTTGTGCGTAAGGAAAAGAGCCAAACATATGAATTTCTATGAAATACCACCACCTGACCTGGAATGGATTTTTGCGCAAACACACGTCATATACAATAGTCCAGCTACGTTCAGTCAGTCGTTATGAATAATTCAAGCAGAGAGAAAAAAGAAAATAGAATTTATTACAACTAACAAAATAGAACCCTTGATATTTTCGAACGGTTCGCAAAAAAACAAAAACAACACTGAAACAACAAAACTTCCACAGTCCCATTTCGTTACGAATATATGTTTTGCGGTACGGCAGATCCATTAGAAAAGTCATTCCCAATATACCGCAACGAAATTGGTTTTCATATGGGTTTAACCCCTTGACACAAGAATAGAAAAAGGGAAGGTTTTTCGACTTCCTCCTACGCAGCATATCCTAAGAATACTGCCGGCCTGGTTCGGGATTTTTGAAATGTGAAAACCCACTTTAATGTTAATTCAGATTCAGGGTTGCGAACACTTTTTGCTGAATCTTTAAAAATCGTTATAGACAAAGCTCATTTGCAGGAAAATTCTGAGTGCTTTCCTTTTTAAATAAAATAACTTGCTCCCATTACGATGCCGGAATATTTGTAAAGGGTGTGAAAAAAATTTCGACGTTGATCTCCTATTTCTATGTTTTCTTTCGAATTTTCTTTCCAATTCCTCGATAACATTGAAAAGGTATTAACCGTTGAAGATTTATGTTCGTTGTTGTGTCAATCATTCGCGTTGTTATTTTACCATTTGAAAAATGAATTCTTATCGTACAGTTTTCACCAAACGTATTGTCTAAGACGAAATATTTCTTTTAAAATATGCATGCCTTCAGGGAAAACAACTAAAGCCTACATTACCTACTATACATATCTACCAGCCAGCGGGTGAACCCTAGAGCCAAGATTTCTATTTAAAATTGCAATTAGTTAATTGTTAACTGAACTCTCATTAATTCTGTTGCAAAAAGTACTTCGTTGTATTAAAAATTATTTATTTGTAACTTTTATTCTCGCTGCATTCTAGAAGCGACTCAATTTTTACGAAAACGAATTCATCTTTAGAGAACTTTTTACATAATGTCTCTCGGTCTCTCCAGTTCCCGTAACCTCTTGTAGGGCATGGGTCTGAAGAACAACTTCACCCGATTCGGGATAACGGTTGCAAGTGCACATTTTCTTTGCAAACCCCATAGCCTTTTTATTGTAATCTGTTATCAGCAGAAAACAAATATGGGTCGCCGCCGGTGGGATTCGAATGTGGGACCTCCGAATTGGTAGGCCGACATGTTATCACTTTCTCCACCAAAACTGGGGAGCCGCCCCAAAAGGTGGTGTCGAGTTAGAAGTGCAAATTAACACAGGCACCTGCCGCAGGGAGCTGAAATTGATTAGGAGATCTTTCGCTCCGCGCGATTCTATAATTGCAGCCTCGAGTAACTGAAATCAAAGTAGGTGAAATGCTCATTGAAGAGTCGATACATTGGTACTATTGGCTCATTCATACCACAAAATGACATGTAAGGAAAACTGCGATTTTTTAAAAAGCATTGTAGTAAATTAAAAGTAAAAACAATTCTGAGACGTTGCGCTCGCGATTCAAGGAATTCAAAATAAAATCAATTCAAGTCCTTTGAAATAAGAGGTAGGTTAGTTTATGTTAGCGCTACTGTTGTGGGAATGGATTGCTTGGGTTATTTATTAAAACAAAACCTCGTTATAAAACTATATATCTTATTTTATTTTGATAAACTTATTTTCACTTCTCCCAAATTTTATAACATTTCTTACTCAAACGAAATTTATACTATCACGAAAAATGGAAGCTCGTACGAACTCTACTGAATTAAACCGGGATCTGACTAACCTGCCATCGAGATTTCCTACAGAGCCATTAAAGAAAACAGCGTTTATTATTTTGGAATTGTTATGGAAATGTAGGTAAGCAGAATTTTGGATAGGTAACATGAGACTTTTGTTGTTTTGATGTGCAATTGCAAAGTGACAGGAAATGATTTGAGAGATATAGGATTTAGGTTGTAGACATGCACTGAGAAATGTGGGGTTCATAGCACTACCGAATTAGATTCCCTACTAGCTATACATAGAGCTATACTATTAGAATCAAGGTACCCGTTTCCGTTGCGAACTTTAGAAGTTCTTTAATGTTAATTTTCGAGGCTTGATTCAATAAAGTGGTTGTCCAGTACTTCCTGGCTCTTCCTAGCAAGCGCAGAACAACAACAGTTTCTTTTGTATTGGGTTCCTGACAGCGTTTGCACAAAACACAGTTGGAAGCACCAATTCTAAGCGCATATATCACCGTAATACAGTAAACAGCGTAGATCCCAACCAAAGTTCTACATTGAGTAGTCTTCTTTTCGCAATAGATGCTCCACAGGGTCTTCGCGATTCGACACGTTGTGGTCTCTTCTCATCTTCTTTTTAAAAGATCTAGCAGTCCGTCATTGAGAGATTTTGCAACACCATGCATTGGCGGAAGTGTTAAATCCGCTTCCTAAACTTCCATTATTGCTGCTTTTTTACAGAGAACATTTGCAGCTTTATTTCCGGTTATACCGCTGTGCCCTTCTGTTCGAGCTTACAGTATTTATAAAGCTCTGTAGCAATATTATAAGAGGGAATTTGATTTAAATTTAGTCGGACCTAAGAGCTATTAGCGGCGCTTGCCACATAGATACTGATTGAACTCCCTGTTGCCAATGCACTGTCAGCTAATTCTGCCGCCTTGTATGTAGCCACAAACTCGGATTGAAAGGCGCTGCAGTCATTGGGGAGACTGTATGGAGAGCAGATATTGAGCTTTTGGCAGAACAGTGATGCTCCTACTCCACAGCTCATTTTAGAGACATCTGTGTAGTTGCTTACGATATCTGCAGGTTCTTATGTTCTTGTTTCCCAGAACTACCTGTCCGAAATTGCTACCTCGAACTTCCTTTGAAGTCCATAATCGATTGCATGTAATCGGTAGCCGTGTTGAGACTATCCCCTAGCTACTACGGCCGTACTCCCGCGTCTTGAGGAACTTTTACTCTTTAAGGCGTAACATTAAATAATATAATAAAAATAAATAAGTGGTAAGTCTGAGAGACTTTTTCCATCGTTTCGAAAATTATAATCAGTTCCTCGAGAAAAAGTACAAAATATGTAAGCGGGCTTAACATAACATATAATTTTAGAGGTAGGAAGAAGCATCATTGATGTAAAAAATAAAATGACGAGGGTAAAGATCGATATCATGTGGTACGCCAGAAGAGACAACGATTACGCCGGAAAGAATACTCAGATATGAAATAATACAGATATATGTATAAGAGGACAACCAATTAACAAAAACATCGTAGAAAGACAAATACAGTAAGTTTGTAAATAAGTCTTCCATGCTGAATCCAGTGAATATACAATGATCCTATATGTCCGTCAAATAGGCTGGCAAAGACTGATTAAAAAATTCCAGCATGATGGTTACTAGTGAGTTTAATTTTGTTGAAGCAATGCTAAATGTGGAATATGAGAGTCCCAACGTAAAAGCGGAGTACCTTACCTTACAGTTAACCCTCACCCTTAGGACTTGTATATATTCGCAAAGTATTTGCAGTTGATCTGTAATAAAGTATATCTCTTTTCTTGTGAATAGCTATACTCACAAAATCTTTCCACTAATCTGGTGGAAGTAAATAATTTACGGTCATAACCATAAATATGAATAAAGGGTTAATATGCAAACTTAATAGCGATGGTCCTGGTACAGAGCCATCTGACCCATCAGATTCTGTGTTAGATGTTAGAGTAAAATGAATTAATGTAATTCTGGCATATAAATTTTTAACAAAAGGTGAAATAATTATTCAAATAGAAATGTAGGCTCTAGCCTCGGTCTATCTGCGAGCTTTTAATTTGCAATTTTTTTTACTTTAAAAATAAACTACAACGCTTGGGTATTGTCAAGTTCGCAGCAATGAACAAAGAAACAAGACATTTAATTTCTTTAATTTCCCTTATCCCAATTCTCTCCAAATACATTCTTACGCATCATAGGGTTGTCCCCTGGGCTTTAGTTATGTAATAAAAAAAGTGGTTCTGTTGGCTGCAACTTTTCCGTGGGCTTATTTTTTCCTATTCGGGAGAGTTATTTTTTAGCATCGATAAACCTGAAGTCATCAATTTATATCAATTTATTTTAATTTAATTTAATTACGTATTATTACATATTTGAAAATTTCGCTTCGCTATGTGGTCACGTTTACAATCGTTTACGTGGAACGACAATATAAGTACTTGGAAGTAATTGCCTAAAGCAGTGATGGCCAAACTCACACTACTTAATGTGAGGAATGCTTACAAGCTTTAGAAGTATTTCGTACTGTTGGTTTAATTTAGAACCTTAAAATGTTTGCAAAAGGATTTATATCTTAAGGTATTGTATAATTGCTTAAAAAACTAATTAAATACGTAGATTTTTTTTAACTTTTGTATGCTGTAACAATTAAAAACGCAAAAACACGAAACAGAATACAGCCAAACAAGTGCATATGCATATAAAAGCCCAAAAGCTCACTTGCCCGCGGGCATAGGTTTGGACATCACTGGCCTAAAGCCTTTTTAATTCTTTTAGAACGGCGGCTAAAATCTCCAAAAATCTTCTTCCACCGAGACAACATATACTCCTACAAGGCCAACATCATCACATTGCAGTACGAAAAGTACCTGCTATTTTTTAACCTACTTCTCAAATAGACATATGTATATTTGTTCTGCATAAGAGCAAAGCTAAATATTATTTTGGGGTTTTAAGCGCTTTTTGTAAAGTCGGTGGAAATTTTTTTTAAACAATTTTTGTATTTTTTGACGAAATTTATTTTAATCCGCCCTATTGGTTTATGGCTAAGTGCTAAAAATTACGGCGAGCTTCTACAATCTTATTAAATTAGTAAGCAAAGTTTTCACAAAAAAGCTCTCCATCTTTTTTGCACGCATTCGCAAAGCAATTGAATACTTTACGTATTAAAGCGACACCTCAAAAAGCTTTGGCGAACTAGAATGAATCAAAATTAATTTTTACTTTTTAATTTTTTAATTTCATAAAATAAACTACATTGAGTATTTTTGGTTTAAGATTTTTGAATGAAAGACTCTTCTTCATTTTACAATGAATGTATACCAATAAATGTTACTTAAGGGTAGAACCTCCTCCAGAAATTAATTTTTTTGTTTTTTTTGATTTTTTTTTGCTTTTAAAAATTCATTTTCTATCTAAAAAATATATTTTCAATGTTTTAAGCTCAATAGAAATTCTAAAAAGTCCATAAATAGTCACTGAAGTGATGCGCTCCAAAAGTACCGAGAGCAGATTAAACTCTACTTTACAAGAACGAAAACTTTAATCGCATTTTTCTCGAAACGTATTTTTTTCCGCGCCGTGGAATATAAACTAATAAAGCAATCAACTTGAAATTTTTCACAGATATTCTTTAATTTATTTGCCTTTGCACAAACCTAAAATATTTTATTTGTTGATATAATAAATATTGTTTTTAACGATTTGTTTATAAAAAAAGCCGTTTATTTCCTTTTTGTCTTTAAATTTTTATTTATTTTGTTAGATGTAGGTTTATGCAAAGCGGAATGACTTATTTTAATGAAAAAAATTGGGTTCGTTGATTTCAGTTATACCCTGTTCCAAAAACATTGGCAGTACACGGTAAATGGCAAGTTATGATGCCAAATTTCTCAAACTCGCCAAAAACCATGTACAGCCATCCTTTCGATTTTTCTTGGTCGACAAACCAAGAGGCACTAATTGTGATAAGAACAAACAGGAGGCAGATCCTTTTGGACGACCGACAATGGCCAGGACTCAGTGGTGGGTAGTGGGTAAGTTCTCCGACGCAATACGAATTCGAGCGACTGGAATGGTCGGAAAGAACATTTAGTGTAGCCAGATTATATTCTTTTAGCAGTAGGTTTCTAGAAATGCTTGTATTTACTTATTATAAATTGTTTTGAATTATGTATTTTGAAATATGTATATATTTTTGGTTCCATGTTGCACAGCTGTTAATAAAAGGGCCCTAATGAATGGTTATGGATTCACAAGAAACTTGTTATATTTAGATGATTTTGAAATACCAACCCGAGTCCACCAGGGAAAATCAGAAAATGTTCTGAGTTGAAATCGCGGCAACAGCGTGTTGAGGAAGAGGGATGGATGCGTAGCAAAATGATGGGAAAATAAAGCAGAGAGGATTTGTCCATAAGAGCGTGTACTGCCGATCTTTTTGAAACTGATTATAGGGGCCATTTATGTATTACGTAACGCAGTTAGGAGGAGGGGGCTTGTAAAACATTACTGAGCGTAATGGGGGGGGGGGGGGGCAGAAAGCAACGCCTTGCGTAACATTAAGTTTTTGTTTAAATTAAAAGTCCTTACTCTTAACTCGTGACTCACGGCTCAGTTAATATGGTATATCAACACTAAACATATTTTTTTTACATACGAAAAAAATCGCGTCCATATCACTACGTAAATTCACCGCCAACTTGTGAGACGACACGGTAAAAAATCACATATGGAGCTGTTGATGTTTAAGGCCAATACTTTGCCGCTAAATAAGCTATTCTGTAAATAATTTTTATATTGAAGAATTGACGAAGTTTTTCGGGGTTTGTGGACCAGAAAGCTTGTGTACCATGGTAGCAATAAGGACCAATTTTTGCTAATTCTAGGTACCATCAAATATTAATTACAGTCAGCCAGTGACAGCTTGTGCTCTCTAAGAACTAAACTAATTGCAATAAAACTAAAGCTGTAAAATAAAGAAGCTTAAATATTATAAGCCTGCAGTCGTTAAGCAAGTAAGATTGCTAAGCTCACCTTATACCTGCAATCTTAATTTTCTAATATGCAATGTGTTCGTATTTACAGCTTTTTTCTTTTATTAAATTTTCAGAGGAAATTTTTATATTATCTCGTCTAAATCTCATTAAACTTAATTTTTCCTCCTTTTTCAATATTATCCTGCTTTACTTGTGTTCCATCCTCGTACAATTTATTAATAACATTGCTGAGATGCTTCAATAGGTTCGCAGCTGGTTAATATATGTATCCAAGCAATTGAATGTTGCAGTCTTGAAACAACCTGGACTAGAAGCTAGGAGCAGGCAAACTAAAAACTCAGCAAGTCCCCTGCTACAGGAAATAATTTATGATCCTCCTAAAAAAACTAAGCTGTAGCCATCCGCATGTTTCCGACATTCAGCGTGAACCTAATTAGGCTGTCTCGTTGCAAATTATGGCAAGAGTTCAGTAAAAACCACCAACTTAGCTGCAAGTAGTATGCGGTAGAGTTCTATGGAAAAGTAGCAAACTGTGAAGTAGCAAATAAGTTAGAAAGCACAAAGTGCACAATAGCAACAGACAACCCCCGTCCAAATCATAGAGAATCTCAGCATGTTTTGCTCACCGTGTTAAACCACAATTTCTAACATTCCGGCTTTGGCTTTCTACATCCCTGTCGCTCTTGAGGTAACAACATTCTGAATATGCATTACAAATTCTGTTTTTGAAGACAATTCAACTTAGCATGAACTCCAGTCTTAATTTGAATAGTGACAAACACTGGATGGGCTTAAAACTTTAATTACGACTGGTGACTAAGTGCACCTTTTCTTTAAAATTAAACCTAATTCAGTATTTGAAACTAATTTGAGAGCACTAAAATGTGAGACACGGGTTTACATGAGATAGAAGATCACTATTGTATCTACAGCTTTGTCTAAGGTCTAACCCCTCACGATGTGGCTTTGCGTTTTGTTTTTAATGACAAAACTTGGAAAAAGTCAATAAAGTTAAAGAACAATAAGTGAATAATAATTAAATTCTGCTAAAAAACTATTAAAAGGGCCTTTGGAACCAATGAAATAGTAAAACTATATTACTTATAACCCAGTCGTCGGTGGAGTAAATGATAGCGTGTTGGTCTTTCATCTCTGTGATCCAGGTTGGGTTGAAAGTTGCAGAGTTATGTCGGTGGTTCGGAATCCACCTTAATTGTAGGTCAACTTGCAATCGTTGTCTCAAATCGGGTGAAGTTCTTCTTCTTAACGATTTTGTTTAAAAAAATGCAATAAAAAAAGTAGACTTCACAAAAAATACTCAAAAGTATAAAATAATAGTTGATTTTATGTCTATTAGTTAAAGTTTGTTAAAGAGAATCAAACCCATCCAAATTGTTCTACGCGTTACGAAATTAGGTTCAAGCTCCACCCACCCAGTTAAAACTTCTCGTCAAAATCATTGTATAAAATACCCACCCACCTTAACCCCACTCCCACCTCATTTTAAAGTTCGAGTTATTCTTTTTTATAATGTGGGGAAAGCCCAGGGGACAAACATATAAAGCATTAGTATGACTTTGGCCGAAAGGGAATTAAGGTAAGCGAAATAAGGGAAATTGAATGACTTCATCTTAAGTTTCTACTAGCTATTGATTGATTGATTGATTAAATTTGGAGGTGCGAGGTTCTCAAGCGCCGCGGCCACTAGGGCCTATTGTGCTAACCCTCTCAACTCCTTATAGTAAGCCGGTCCCTCCGAAGAAGTTCAACAGCTCCCGCAGTTGGCAGTACTTCAGCCCGCTCGGTACCAGGGTTGGTTTCCCGAATAGGCTAAATCTGCTCCTGGCTACTGCAGGGCATTCACATGGTACATGTAATGGGGTCTCATCCTCCTCCAGACAGAGTCTGCAGGTGGGGTCGATGGCTCTGCCTATCCTCACCAGGTGCTTCCTTAGCTGACAGTGGCCGGTAAGTAGGCCTGCCAGGGTTCTAACAGCCGACCTGCTCAGCTTGAGGAGCTCCCTGGATCTACCCGGCGACGGTGAGGGCATAAGGCTTCTTGAGTGAGCGTGCCCCTCAATACTGTTCCAATACAGCCTATGTCCCTCATTTGCGCGGTTTGCTATTAGCCTTTTGGCCGTGCAGAGAGGTATTCCACAGACCGGCTCCGGCCCTATAAAAGGGGTGTTAGACCCCTTCCTAGCAAGTTCGTCTGCTTTCTCATTTCCTGTGTAGCCCTGATGTCCCGGTATCCAGATCAAGCTTACTTGATTAGTTCTACACAGTGCGTATAGGCTCCTTTGGCATTCCCACACCAGATTTGATCTGTTTGATTCTACTAGCTATACAACAGTCCAGGGACGAAGTGGATTTTTTTTTAAATTTTTATTGTAATTGTATATTAAAAACGGACAGGGAGAGCGACACTAAAACCTACATCCATTTAAATGTTATTTTTAGGTCAATATAGCAATTTACGTAATTAATTCTACGTTAAGGTCAAATCAGCTAACAAGTTACTCAGTTCATCCTTTTATCCCTCCATAAAATTTTTATGTTGCATATTTTGGTGAAAGTAATTTTCATTTCAAAATTTAAACCATATAAAAGTTGAATGGGAGGATGATAACAACATGAGAATACAATGTTCAGCACTATACAAGAATATAAAAAAAAGAAAAAGATAACGTTGATGGGTTTTCTAGCTTACATGAGCTTATCATGAAAATCAGGCACAGGGTTTTAAACATTACCTTCCCCTATTATGTTCCGGTAATCCTTGTTAAAAATCAAAGTACCTTAAGCCTGTCAGAGCGTTTGATACAGGTAACACAATAATAAATATTTAGCAGCGTAAAGACCAACCAAAAGAACATGGGCATCCAAAGAATTCCAAATTCAGAATTTCTAGCTCATGTTATTTCCAAATCATTCCTTCCGTTAAATTCAGAACAATCAATCAGAATGAGAATCCCTTTTAATAGAAATAGAAGCATCGATTGACATGTGTACACATTTGACAACCTAAAGTAAGGTTAATATAAACTTGACTCTCCATCGCCTAATCGTCACCCTATGAGTGTACAACAAGTGCTGTAAACTAACAGCAACACATTCAACGTAACAAATTATCTTAATTCATCACTCAGAGGAGCGCTTCTTTTGAATCAACAAGCTTGCGACTCTACTAGATATTAATCTGCATCCACTATATATCTAAGCGCGACATCTCTTTGCTCCCACTTTGGAACAAAGTATGTTATGAGATCTGTAGACAGTCAGAACATTCTTTCTGTCGTCGCCACTTTCTTCCTATTAAGTGGTTCAAACAAGCAGCACAGTGTGTCGCCTTACACTTTCTTGGAGGAAATCGAATTTGCATAAGAAGTTTCCGACTCGTTGGGAACTGGGATTTCAGTATTGTGGTAATTGTAAGGTAAATAAAAATTAAGTGAAAAGGAAGGAACTTACCTCTAATGCCCTGCCCTCGCAGCTGAGTACTTCCAACCGCACTCAGAAGAGCCAGAGAAGCACAAAGTCTGAGCAAAAATCTGAAAAGAAAAAAGTTAGTTTAAAGAAGGTCTTAATCAATTTTCAATTTTATATACATATAGTGAGAACTAGCAAATTCAAATCAGCATACAAATTGACGGTTTGCGTGTAATTTAAGAAATATTTTAGTTAGTAATTGTTACGTTTTTACATACTGGTATAGCATAGATTTTAGTAGAAGAACAGTAAGAATGTGAACCCAGTTGTAAAAAGAAGTTTATGACATAAGTATGTATATTATGGGGATATACCTCATGGAGCCAAAAAAAGTCATTCTATAAATTAGATTTTTATTTTATTTAATAATTCATCTTGTTAAATATAATTTCTGAAATTTCGATACAAAAAAAAAATAATTGCGGCGCAGCATCCGTTTCCCAACAACCCCTTTGTTAAGGACCTTTGCGGTGTACCGGATCACTAAGAGCTGGATCATCTGAAATTAAAATTTCCAAAGAAATTAGGTAATTTAGTTTTTTTAAGATCACTCTTGTCCTTGAACGAACGATTAAGAAAATGTATTTCATTTTCTTTAGTTTATGAAGTGAAAAAATTACATTACCATTTTTTACGGTTTTTAAGAGAAACTAGTTTCGAGAAAAACGCGTTTAAAGTTTTAGGTTTGAAAACATCTGGTTAGGAAATTTACACACAAATAAATTATTACCTGGCGGAATCATCGACTACAGAGCCATCCTGATATGGCTGTTCTCTAGTAATTGTCGCTCAGGCAGGTCAACTTGTTCCTCGTCTTGTTCCCCGTGCTTCGCTCTACGTGATCTTCCGTGGGTTGACAGATTCAACCTTCCTCCCTATGAAAACCGTCTGAAACTGATCGACTTACAACCTCTAAGCAAACGTCGTGATGTTTCCGACATTCTCTTCATTTATCAATTATTAACTGGTGCCATAGACTGCCCCTCAATCCTGCAATCTTTACCCATCTATACCAATCCCTGTAACCTTAGGTCCACTCCCCTTTTCCGACTCGACCGCCATCGCACAAACTACGGTCAAAGCGAGCCAATTACCAGGATGTTACGAAAAGTCAACGACCTTTCCTCTTTTGACTTCCATCTGAGTAAATCATCACTCCACAAAGCCTTATATCTTGACCCCGCCCATCTTGATCCTGATCGCCTACTTTAATTCTTCTTCCTTACGCCTTCTGCCAATATCTACTGTATTTATAGCTCATATTGTAGCTTGTGCTTTTTATTTATTGTAGTTTGTAGAATTAGTAGTAAGTTATAGCTTGTATTTTATTTTTTTTTATTTTTTTATTTTTTTTATGCAATAGCTTGTATTAAGCTTAAATAAATAAATAAATAAAGTTTAGCTGCATAATCATGTCCATTTTGGCCACAATTAACTCCCATAGCTGTCATTATATTAAATAATGTTACTGTCCCCTAATAAGAAATGTATTCTGCTATATGGGCAGCTATTTCAACAACTTTGTTAACATTAGGAACGATCTTTAGGTTGATCTTCCAAACAAGCTGATTATATGTAATCTTTGTTATAATTTTGAGTAAATCCGCTGAGACATCGCTTTAATAATACGTCTTTACTCAAGTTTTTGTAAATCTGTGGGCACGGTAGAACCTCCTCCAAGACTGGGCACTACCTACCTTTTCACGAAACGTTTCGTCGTATTTTCGAACCCTCATAGCCTCGGTCTGGATAATAAAAAAAGCCCAAATTCTTAGAATAAGATGAAGTTACCAGACTAATCAAACACACTTTAAATTTTATTAATACCTGAAATACGTCGATTTCGATACTCATGATCATCACAACCTCCGTCATCAAAACCTCCGTCATGAAAACCTCCGTCATCAAAACCTTGACATCAAAACCTCTAGGGTACTTCCTGAAGTCTTAGAAAGCCGAAATTTGATATGCTGGCTAGGATTAGCACATAAACCACGAAAATATTAAGAAATCTGTAACTTTTACCCTACACCCCCTATAAAAGAGGGTGCAGGTCTGTATATACAATTTCTTATTGGTAGGTACTTTCAAAAGTCCTACGAAACTGAAATTTGATCTGCAGGCTAGGATTAGCACACAAACAACGACAAACTTAAGAAATCTGGAACTTTAATCATCCAAACCCTCGAAAAAGGGAGTCTGGTTCTGTATTATATAACAATTTTTCAAATTTTCAAACTTCCAAGAGCCCTAGAAAGCTGCAATTTGGTATGCAGACTAGGATCTGCACAGAAACAAAGAAAATATTCAAACATCTATAACTTTCACCCTCCAACCCCCCTCGAAGTGGGTGCAGGTCTATATATAAAGTTTCTTCTTGGGAGGTACTCCCAAAAGTTCCCGAAAGCTGAAATTTCATATCAAAGCTAGATCTTATTAACACATAAACAACTAAACAATGAGTGTGCTTTGAAGAAAGGAACTGCTGGCGTGCAAGAAATACCTTCTTTACCTGACTGTGCCAGAAGGAAGGGCCGCCCCGTTGTGTAATTTTTTTTAAACTCGTTCTACTGTGTAATCTATTGCTTCTATAAAAAGGTTGTTTTGTTCTGCTTGAACTTCACAAAAAACATAAAATAATTTTTAATGTTATATCTATTACGACGTTTTGAAGTCGGCGCAAATTAAACAAACAAAACAACTACCCAATCACAAATGAAGATAATACATAAAACTACCTGAACGTTTCAGCTCACGATATCATAAGGAAGGACGATTAAATACTTTTGCTGTAGTTGACTACAAAATGTCGTAATAGACATAAAATTAAAAATTATTTATGCTTGTTAACGCTTTTTGTGAAGTTGGTTCAAATTTTTTTAAAAACTATTTTATTTTTCATTCTTTAGTGTCTTCTACTCAGTACAATAAAAAAAGAACCATCCAAGTCCGTCCACGCGTTAAAAAGTTAGGTTCAACCCCTATCCCCACCCCATCGCACCAAAACTATTTTCTGGCGGAATCAATCAGGGAACATACTCTACCCAACAGATAAATAATCATCGAAATTGGTCCACGCGTTACGAAGTTTACTACCCCTCACTCTCCCCCACCTCCCACCTTAGGACCAAATTATTCTCCTATTAGCAATGGGGCACCACACTCTATACAACAGTCATACCGTATTTAAGAAAATAACTAGAATTTTTAAGTCTAAAAGCGTGGAAATGTAAGGAAGTCGAAATTAAAAAAAAAAATACAAGCACCCGACCATGGTCAGACCGTGTGGCCTATCTATTGCTACGCTCACCTGTCAATACTGGTGACTATCCTGACTTGGACTGGAAGTCTGTGTAAGGCTTTGTTGGTGATGACCTCCAGCCAATGAATGTTGATGTATTTGACAGGTCCCTTTCCATGTTGAACCGCCGTACAGCAATATACAATATAAGTATAAACTTCAGCTCCGCACCGAGATAGCAGAATTTATCGACTTTCTCTATTTGCTGCTCTTCAAGGTTAATTTTATTAACCAGCTGTTAGTTGAAGACTACAGTGTGTGTAAAGTCAAAATTCAAAAGAAGTTAAAGCTGTCATCTTCAAGTTCACACTGGAGTGTCCATCTTATCTTTAACAATAGGTGGCTAACGATGGTGGAGCACATTACATCATAATAATAATGTAGAATAAATAGCAACGTACGCATCCTTATTTCATTTCATTCAACACATAAAGGAGCTTTGACAGTTTTTAGTTTTGAAAAATGTAATAGTAGGCTCCCGACAAAGATTTCTACTTTAAGCTATCGAAAGAAATAACTTAAAATACCTCATTTTTGGAGGATGGTTGATATCTCGGAAGGTTTAATGTGTTCGCTACACGAAAAACCATCACGGACGCAAGCTTTTTCAATGTCGGGATCGTTTGCTTAATTTGTCTTAAGTTTGCAAGCATTTTGTATACTGCTGTTAGAATACAGATGTCATGCCAACTTTTACAATTTCTTAAATCATTTTTCTTAGTTATCTACATTTACTTCAATCACTTTTAACAATTTCTTAGGTCGTTCTTCTTATCTTGACTCTTCCTAGGATTCCAAATTGATTCTTCCTTTTCGTATAATGATATGAACTCTAAAGTAAAACTGTTGTCCCACTCTATTGCTCAATGCTAAAGACTTGGCTGTAATGCAAGTTTTACTTTTAGTTTTTTTTAGACATTAGTGAACAGAAATGTTGTGGGGGAAAGGTATCAGATGTAAGCAAAAGTTTTATCAAATCTAATAAGCCATATGTCATAATCTAATACATACATATGTCCTATTTTACAAGCAAAGAGATATACACAAAATTTTTTAATTATTTAACGAAATAAATTAAAGTTGGAAAGATTCAAATCGCTGACAGATGAAGTAAAATATCGAATAGCGACTTTAAGCGAGGTAAATTAGTCATAAAGAAAGGATAAAGGAAATAACACCAAGTTGACAAGGCTTCAAAAACGATATTTTTGTTTATAATGTTCTCAAAGCCTAGGGGATAACCCTATGGTGCGTTAGCTTCGGCAACAAGGGAATAAGAGGTAAGGAGAATTAGGGAGCGTGAATTTCTTTTTTTGCATTGCTGCTAGCTAGACAACAGCCTAGAGATGGACTGAATATTTTAATTATATTTTAAAAACTCACAGGGAAACCCTAGGGTTGGTGATCGTGTCACCCAACTACGTCTCTAGATGAAAGCCACGTAGGATAGCTTATCCACGACGGAAATCGTAGCTGAAATGAGCTGTCGGTAATCAACAGAGGGGGGGGGGGGTAACAAATATGACCTCCAGCAGTATCACAAAACGGCCCTGTTGGAAGTACACCGAAATGTTACCAATGCTTTAATTAAATTTGGAGACCATAAAATTGGTAACCAAGGGTTAAGGTTCCAGCAGTACAATAATCCCATACATCTGTCCTCGATCTCGTGACAGTGGTTTATTTCACAGTACATTCCCTTAATGGGCTAACTGGATTATAACCCAGATTTAAACCTAATAGAAAATTTACGTGATGTTATAGCTTGACAGATTTACACAAACGGACGCCAATTCCTTCTAAGGTATAAGCCCAATCGATTTTTTCAAATAGTCAGAATGAATGGAGCTCAAACTAAGTACTAAATTAATTTTTAACCTTTTACCCTGTCAAGTGGCATATGAAGTCAAGGCCGAGTTAAAGATATCAATGGAAGGACATAAATCGTCGACGTCAATGGAAGGGTCGTAACGAATTAAAAGTATTAATCGTCGTTGGAATGGTCGTAGGTCACTCTCTAAAGTTGTGTTTGGAAGACAAATTCGACTGACAGGTGATTTAAAGTTTGGAACACCTGAAAGGAGAGATAATACACTGAAGAATATATAACAACTCACCTTGGCGAAGAGGAAAATCACCAAAGCTGCAACAGCAATGGGAAGGACCCTACAAGATCCCTGCGCGCATCAACGATGTGGTCTAAAGGGTACAGCAGGGACCGATAGAAAAAAAAATAATCGCTCACATTAACGGATTGAAGCCATGCCAAGATGATACGATACAGCGGAGAACGGACAGTTCTTAGGGAAGCGGGCGGGAGTGTAATGTGCACTGTAGGATGGCGCACGCCACGCGATAAAAGTTAAATCAATTTATGTAATGACCATTTCCTAGATTTCGGAAATCAGAAAAACGTCAGAAGTCGTATGAAATGAAGGCCAATTTCAACCTGGGACCTCCGGATTCGAAAAAGCTGTCCACAGAATGAAACAAAACAAGAGAACTATTCCTATGAAGAACATTCTGGCCTTCAGAAACGCCGATTATATTAAGAAATTTTGTTATTATTTCTTACGTCGCTCGAGTTTTAAATAGTTTATTTTGATTTTTTTTGTTTTTTTTTCATAATTCACTAGGGTCGAGAGTACAATTCATCATATTTTGTGTATAATTCTATTGTTGTTGTTTTTTGAATTGAATAATAAATATTTTACAATTTTATATAATATTATACGTTTTAGATTTCATTACCACTATTTTCTCTTTCAAAACGTAGAAAAACTGGGGTATAAAATTGCTTAAATTTGTCATAAACTTACCAATTGAGTGACTTATATTTAGTACACACATAACCTGGAAAATTTTGCGCACGTCAAATCTGGCGAAAGCTCTTAGTTCCACAGTTATTGTGTTCGAATGTAAAATTTTAAAACTAGTAAATAAGCGTCCAAAATTGGCCGATAGAAAAGGTCGATGTCAGTAGAAGTTAAGTTATTTCGTAAAAAATGTGTTTTTCGGACCACGCATAAACAGACATGAATCTTTTCCGGTTATTCATAACTTATACATAGATGTATTCCTGTTGATGGATTTTGGCATCCAAAGACAAATTTTTTATTTTTTTACGTATTTTCGAACCCTCATAGCTTCGGTCTGGATAATAAAAAAAGCCCAAATTCTTAGAGTAAGATGTAGTTACCAGACTAATGAAACACACTAAGTTTGATTTGTTCAACTTTTATACTTTTGATTTTATTAATACCTGAAATACGTCGATTTACATACTCATGATCATCACAACCTCCGTCATTAAAACCTCCGTCATGAAAACCTCCGTCGTCAAAATCTTAACATCAAAACCTCTAGGGTACTTTCTGAAGTCTTAGAAAGCCGAAATTTGGTATGCCGGCTAGGATTAACACGCAAACAAGGAAAATATTAAAAAACCTGTAACTTTTACCCTACATCCCCGGGTCTGTATATACAATTTCTTATTGGTAGGTACTTCCAAAAGTCCTACAAAGCTGAAATTTGATCTGCAGGCTAGGATTAGCATGCAAACAACGACAAACTTAAGAAATCTAGAACTTTTATCCTCCAAACCCTCGAAAAAGGGAGTCTGGTTCTGTATTATATAACAATTTCTCATAAGATAATTTTCAAACTTCCAAGAGCCCTAGAAAGCTGAATTTGGTATGCAGACTAAGATCGGCACACAAACAACGAAAATATTAAAACATCTATAACTTTCACCTGCCAACCCCTCTCAAGGGGGGGGGGGGGGGGGACTGTATATTAAATTTCTTCTTGGGAGGTACTTCTAAAAGTTCTCGAAAGCTGAAATTTGATATCAAAGCTAGATGTTATTAACACATAAACAACTAAAAAGTGAGTGTGAAAAGGTCGATGTAAGTAGAACTTAAGCGGTTTAAGCTGAGATATATTTCTTCAAAAGTTGTGTTTTTCGGACTACGCATAAACAGACATGCATCTTTTCCGGTTATTCAGAACTTATGCATAGATGTATTCCTCTTAATGGATTTTAACATCCAAAGACAAAAAATTCTTTACAGAAGGAAGTGATAAGTTAGTTAGTCATAAGTAACGATATAATTTATTAAACTTAATGAAAAACTTATTCTCAAAATAATACTAGTGGTTAAAGGTTTTTTAACAGAAAAGATCGCGAAGAATGTGTTGACAGATGTACATTAATATGTGTTGTATAAGTTTACAGAAAATCTCTTCCAGTTTTGGTGAAGATGTTAAAGTCATAAAAGCAACGAAAAAATGTAATTGTTAAGAAATCACCATCAATTATTTTGAAACAAATTTCTTCAAATAAATTCCTTTTAATTACTTATCACCATTTCTCAAATTACATTGTCAGGCAGGGATGAAAGCTGCTATTATATCTGCTATGGATTAGGCTTTACAAAATTTTTTTAGCATGGATTATCCAGAATGCTTTTACGGGATTCTATATACTTTTAAATTTGAAAAGTGTTCAAATTAAAATTATTCACACAATTAATTATAAATAACAAATAAATGAGATAAAAGAGAAGAATTTAAGAAAATACTTTGCCAAATGAAACTTCCAAGGGAATGACTTTGAAAATTCCATAAAGTTCAAATTTGTATCCCACCCCAATCTTTCATGATAATAAAACACCAAAAAGCCATTGTCTTTCGTTGAAATGTTTACACGATCTGACTGGATACTTTGCTTCTACTGAATGGAATCCTTTGGCAGCTACAAGGTCTTCAGTCATGACTTGTATGCAAAGACAGAATTTTTATTGCTCCTCCCTTTGACGTCTTGTAATAAAAATTCCTTCGGTTTTATTTTTTTAAATTTAAATTTAAAGCTGAATCGGCTTTAATCAGACTGTAATAGCTGGCTCGCCTTAAACGAGGTACCTTTTCTGTTTTGCCTCGTGTCAGTTGCTGAGTCTCAGAAGATGAATTATTCTCGTATGTTATAACTCTGTACAAGTCCAGAGATAAAAAGGAGAAAAGATATCCCGAAAATAATGCGTTATTGTAAGACAATGCCTATCATTAAAATTATTTTAAAGACGACAAGAAGTTGAGGCTAAGAATTCCTAACGAATGTGTCTTCATGGATAGAACGTTCTACGTGTTCTATTGATTGTGAGCACCTACAGAATAGGCATGAACAAATTGTCTGGCATCTTTTTAAGGGCATGGGATAGGATACAATGTGTGCGTGGGAATCTCGAACCTACAGAAAATAATAGTAATTTATCGTATAAAATTTCGCAATTTCATTAACGCACAGGGTAATTTTTCTTAATACCATCTGCACAAAATTCATTCATATTTATAACAACTTAATCTCTGACATAATATGGTTATCAAAAGTAGTAACTGAGAAAGGCAAAATAAAATAAAAACTAAAATAGTACGTGAATTAACTCATGAGCTTAATTGAAAGTTATAATGTTTGTGTGCCTCATACCGTTTCCTGTTTACACTACTGTCAGGAACTCATGCAATTTATCTCATTTCCTGGGAATTTTCAGACCCAAATATACATTTTTTAGAAAAAATAACGGAGAAATACAAATAAATCAACGCATTGACTTAAAGTCATCCCTTATAGTTTTCTATTTTTTTTTAAATTCTCTACTTTGATGCTGTACTTTGAGCTGTTACAATTCTGACTGTGTAGTAATACATGCTGATGCAAATTAGTGTAAAATATAAATGAGAATCGTTAACTAAGTGTTAAGGAAGTGTTAATGGAAAACTTATTTCTAATGAACACAAAATAAGTTTTATTCAAAGTGATAATGATTCGTGCTGTATTTTTCAGAATAGTCACTTAGTTTTATATTAGTGTGCCATTAGATTTGTTTTACATGACAGTAAATTTTCCATACATACATTTAGGTATATTTGAAATTCTTTGTTATAAATTACTTATATTTTATAAGTGTTTCCAATGTTTAAAATTTAAAAAAAATCAAGAACGCTTATTTTGCATTAAGGTTCAGGTTTTCTTTGTTTTAGCGTTTACTAAGAAAAGCATTTATAAATTTAACAAGAACACACCCAATAGCAAAAAAAACAAGGATCATAAATACAGAAAAAATTAAGGAGAATTTATTTGGATCTAAAATCTTCAATTAATAAAACGTCCAAAGATTTTTGTGTTTGGAAGATTATTCCGTTCTTACGTTTTTTATATTACTATTATAATTTTTTTTTTTTCAATACTAACGACGTTTTTGGGAATTATCTACTTTAGCTTGCAACTTTCTCATGGCCTTGATTTTGGGACAAAATAAGGAGATTTAAGCATGCGCTGCTCTGTTAGGGGTAAGATATTAAAATAAACGGTTATTAGTTCGATCGATTTTACCGATAATCCTTGGAAATTTGGGAGTTGGAGGATAGTGGATGGGGAGGAAGGGCAAGAGGAGAGGTTAGTTTGTTTTGGAGTTCTTTTTGGTGGGAGATTTTGAAGTGTGCAGATTCGGAAAAAGAAAATATTTTTTTAAAAAGTTCAGAGTGATCTTTTCTACCATAATTATTTTTAGTGTTAGTGTCTAGTTAGTTTTTAGTGTAGAGAAATTTTATTTTATTTTTATCAAACATAAAATTTCTCCTGTTTCGAGTCATAACATGAAAGGAACTCAGAAGTCCATTTTAAAGTTCTGTTGACACCTCTTAACAAACATGTAGTAAGAAGGCTTGCAGAATATATGAATTAAGTAAAATATCGGTACGGTAAAGTATACCTATATAAAAAAATTTTCTTAACTTTTCACTTTATACAGAAGAGGGTAGAAAAGATTTGCGATCTCTTCGCGATTGCAGAACAGAATTATAATTTGGCGTTTCATTTTTTTCATTTTCGGGGTTAGAATAGTGGCCAATGTGTCCTCTCTCAACAGCAAAAATCTTTTACCATGAAATCATGGGGAAACATTCTATACATCAAACGAATCAACCAAATGGAAGGTATTATGAAGGTATACCACCTCACCCAAAATCCAAATTTGTTCTAATAGTAGAAATGGCGGTTCATACTCTATGCAGCAAAAGAGAATCATCTAAATCGGTCTACACGTTAACAGTTGATTTCTCTCTAAAATTTGTAAAATGACACTTCCCCAACTGGTCTCATGTTACATGTTATATATTATGTTTATCGAAAGAAGAATCATTTAAATTGGACCACGAGTTACAAAGTTAGACTAGCCCTACGCCACACTCACCCTAGGTCAAAATTTATTTTCACTGTGGCAACTGGAGATCATACCCTATAAAACAAGGAAAGAGTCTTCCAAATTGGTTCGCGCATTAAAAAGTTACGTCCCGGTCTCTCCCGCACCTCTACTCTTCCCCATTCATTTTAATCATGGTATAGGGAGTACACCCTACACATTAGAAAAAGAATTATCCAAATCGGTTTACGCGTTAAGAAATTAGAATACCCCTCTCCCCAAATCCCACCTAAGGACTACATTTTATCCATTTTAAGCAATGCAGGTTCATACTCTTTATATAAAAAAAAGAACCATCCAAATCAGTTCACGGATTACGAAATTAGGTCGAACACCGTCACCCCAGCAACAAAATTCTTGACATGGCACGGCGGAACATACTCAACCTAAAAAAAATTCGATCATGCGTTATATACCGTTATACCTAATCTTACATTAAGAAATTAATTTTTGAAAAAATTTAAAAATAATTTAAATAATACTCGTCGAAGTTAGAAGCTTTTCGATTTTGAGAGGTCGGTTAAAATCATTCCAAATCGGTATAAGCGTTACAAAGTTAAGTTTCCGACACCCCTCCAATCACACTACACCATAAATTTTGTTGCCATGGTATCACTGAGGGAACATATTCTTTACGACATAAAATTAATCTTCCAAATCGATTTAGCCTAGGTTTTTACGGCACCGAGACAAGCCCTAGACTTTGGCATATCTCGGTCCGGGTCTCTTCAAAGTGAAGACGATCCTGCTCTCGTCGCAATCACGGCGGTTTCGCTCTCGGCGAGATAAAACAAGGGAATTTCGATGGGAAAACGAGGAGCGAGGACAAATGATATATCTAGGTATATATGCATTTTCTTCTTACTCGCCTCGACCTGGAGAGGATAACAAAGATTATTAATTATAAAACGCAAATATATGAAGAAGGATATAATGTTGGAAGAGAATGAGAAAAGCTGTGTATACTTATATGCCCCATAAATCATAAAACTGGCACTTTTTGGAGCAACATAAAAGCTGAAACAACTAAAAAAATTTTCGACAAGAAAATAATAGAAACTAAAATCTCGTCCACTCTCGTCTCCTCGGTCTCGCTCTTGTAATCTCGCTGTTGCCAATGATATTTGTCTCGCTGCCGGTCCCGGTTTTGTGTTGAGACCGACACCGGCAGCAAGAATTCTCTCGAGTATCGTTAAGCCATACACCTTCCCCCTTTACATCTGCATCTAAAGAAGGAGGCTGCCTCAAGCGCAATAAGGCTGACTGGCACCAATCTCCTCTCAGCAGGCAACTGGTCTGGCCATAGGAAAACCCTTAAAGAATTCATGGATGATGCGGTGATCAACTCAATATCGGATATTATGCCGAAGAGGCATAACTTTGATATACCATTCAAGCTGATCCTTGAGAGCAGAGATTATTGGCTCAATAATAGACATATCTTTGAAAGGGGATCTCTGGTTTGGTACACGGATGGATCCAATATGGAAAACAGAACGGGCATCTGGGTCTATGGACCAAGATTAAGGCTGTACAAATCGCTCGGTTCTACACCAACCATCTTTCAAGCAGAGATACATACCATTGAAATCTGCGAACGTGAAATTACCAACAGAGGAATACGCGGTGCTAAAATATATATTATGTCCGACAGTCAGGCGGCACTTAGGGATTTGGGATCCTACACTTTTGAGTCTAAAATCGTCTGGGACTGTCTCACTGCTCTTAAAGAACTGGCTCTACTGAACCTGGATCAGGTCACAAAAGATCAAATTGGTCAAAGTGACTAAAGCATGCAGATAGTCCTTGATCCAATTTTTAATAATAATAATAAATAATAAGCCCTAGTTTAGGCGTTACGAAAGTAGGTTCCGCCCCTGTACCGCCCGCACACCATCCTCCCACTAATAGTTTTTGATACGGTACCAATTGGTGAACATATTCTATTTCACAAAATTGAATCATCTAAATTGTGATACGCGTTAAAAAGCTAAATTTTCCCCTCCCCATACCACCACCCCCCCCCCCCCCCCATATTTTTTGACATGGAATCAATTGGGGTATATCCTGTATACAATAAAATAGAAATCATGCAAATCGGTCCATGTGTTAGGAATTTAGAACAATTATTTTTATAGTCCCAAAATGTCGAGTTTGTAAAAATCCTTTCTTAGCGGACGCCTATGTCGTAAGGAACCTATCTACCAAATTTCAAGTTCGTAGGCTTTATAGTTTTGGAGATTTAAAGATGAGTGAGTGGCATTTCGTTTTTATATATACAGATAAAAATTGCTTAAAATGTAAGAGTATTTAATAAGTCAGATCACTTATCCAACTAAACAGTAATTGAAGGAAATAGAAAAAAATGTTGTAGCAACATTTAGAACTTCAAAAGACTGTAATTGTTAATTAGAAATAATTTGACAGTATTTGTTGTGTAATGAAATTGTGCTAATAATATAAAATTTTCTATTTTAATTGAAAAAAGGTCAGGGCTAATTTGAACATGAATAGAAACCTTAATTTATTTTAAGTTAATAAATCTGACTTAAAAAAGGAGAGCGCGTCATTGCAGTGTTGAAACGCGATGTATTTCAATTCACCGAACAATCTTTATGGGAAAATAATGGCTAAAATTGGATAAAATTGTCGTCGTTATTGTTTTCAGCTCTGGACGCGATTCAGTAAAAAACCCAAACGGTACACCCTAAAAAACAACAAACTCGCTTTGTTTTTAGATTGACATAGAGCTTTGACTGGTGAAACGTAACGAAGCGGTTATTTATTTAACTCGAATTTAATAACATCGAATTTTTGTCAATACGCCGCTATCTTTTGTCGGCCATAAATCAGGTTTAATCATTTAATGCCAGCCGCCATAGTAACAGATCAGGCGAAGGAAGAATACACATGGCAACGGCATCTTTTTCCGGTCAATTAGTTTCTAATTAGATTTTTCCCGCCTGATTAATCGCCAACCGAACTGAACAATTTATTGCTTATTAGTGTCGTACTGGATCAGTTCAGTCCTCAAGTTACGCAGAAATTCCTTCTTTTGAATTGAAACTACAAGTTTCCTCCGATGCGAAGGTTATATGGATGCCTTTCCACTTCGTTGTTTCAGTTAGGTTGGCCCCAGATTGACCTTTCCGTTCCTAGAAATGTGCTATGTAACACCCCAAAAAGGGAGATGTAATCTTAAGCCGGAGGGCACCAACTGACTTTGCAAGAAGAACCACCACAGGCCATCTCTACGGGAATAGTACCAGAAGGAGCCATAAAACGAGCCCTTGTTACAGTTGCCGGAGAAATTGCGAACTAAGAACTACCGAGAAAGTGCGGTCTCGTTAATGGCACTGGACATGGATGTGGGTTTGGAGCGCATATGCTCCTTCAACTGTTCCTGCAATAAATTCGTAATGGTGTTTCAAATGTTTTTATAGAAGGTTTCGGGAAAGGAAATTAAAAAACTTTAAAGCACTCGGCACTGTATTTTGATGAATGTTTGCCCACTGCGAACTCGACCCGACGGAAATGTTCCCCATTAACTCTTAGCGCACGCACATCCCAGCCCCAGCCATTTAACGAGAGACTATTAAATTTTATTCCCTCGATCCAATGGGAATTGATGAATGTATCTATGCACGAGATGACGAGGAATTAGTCTTGGCAGGAAGAATTAATGAATAGCGTCCATTATATGCCTTCTCTTTGAGGTACATATTACATATGCAGGTCAAGTTCGAACTTATGTCATGATGGACGTGTGGCTCTAAATCTATGAAGACAAGAATTTCCGGAACACCGAAAATCTGGAAATAATTTATAGCCATGTGGTGCATGGTTATCGGCGGGCTCATTAAGATAAGTGTTCTATTTTGAAATGATTTGTTAATTCAATCAAAATTTTAATTGTAAAAAACTGCACCGAACCCTGAATTGTCAGAGTTTTTGAAATATTAATTTCAATTTTCAGAAAATAAAGTAGCAAATATTATCTGAATTTTGGAGGGCTAATGAGAGTTTCAAAGTTTTTAAATATTTAAGTGCTTGTATGGAAGTTTTCAGATTGAAAAACAAAATGTTATCTACTTGTGGAACTCTCAGTGACTTAAACAATATTATAGTAAAATAAAAGGTTTAGTAAAGCTCATGTTAAATCGGAGCTTTTTACGTTTTAATATTTTTTATGAGTTCAATATTTTGGCAAAATTCTCTAAAATTTTCGAAGTTATATGAAATTTTTATCGAACCTTTCCATGTAAATGCAAGCTAGTCTTAAAATCTTAAGCGCGTTTTTCTCGCAATCGCAGTTTCTTAATCGGTGTCTGATATATCTCGAAAACTAGGGCCGTTGTATCACAAAAATATACATATATGTACTATATGTACCCTATGAGAAAAATGTCAGGGAACGTCAGACTTATATCCGGGCCTTATTTCCAGCATTCCGTTATTAATGGCAATCAAGTCGAAATAAAAATTTTTAATAAAAAAACAGTCAATGTCGGATGTAGGATTTAAGAGTGGGGGGAGGAAGTTGCTTATTTACATGGAAATCTATTAGTAAGACAACTAAGTATGCTATTATTATTGTAACAATAATAAAGTACTTCTATTTGGGTGGAACCTATGAACAAATGATAGGGAGGCGTATAGTTTTTGGATTTTGAAAATTGCCAACCCAAATTTTAGCGTTGCATTAATTACAGACTTTGTTAATTTTTCGTATTTGAATTATGTTGAGAATACTTTAAATTAGGATTATAATGGAATGCAGATCTGACTACGATTTCTATTTCCGTCATTGTACTCTAGACCTAATTTCATATCTATGAGTATTATGTCTACCAAGTCTTTTAGAACGTTCGGTATTCGATTCCCTTGTTCAACCATAAATTATTCTATAATTGTAGC
Organism: Leptarthrus brevirostris; assembly: GCA_964036015.1. NCBI lineage: Eukaryota > Metazoa > Arthropoda > Insecta > Diptera > Asilidae > Leptarthrus > Leptarthrus brevirostris. Next base: position 144,905,510 of record OZ038373.1, on the reverse strand, counting down.
ATTCGTATATTTTGACTGGCAAATTTTTTAGAACGCTCGGAATTTAATTTTAGTGCTAGTCTAGAGAAATACGCTTCATACATCTCGAACTTCTCGTTTGTTCTATGTTTCATTAAGACGTCGTAATTTCTGCTGCCTAACAGCAAAAGTATTTCTTGATAACAAATTTTATTTTAGGCATGCTATCGGATTCAGACGGACTAATTAGTTTTAACCTAGATCGTATCGATAAATAATAACCATGAATAATTTAAAAGCAATGCAGATAGACTTTCTAACGTATAGCTAATACTTAAAAACATTACTAAGCATTCGAAAGTATTCCAGATGATTTACAGCAATAAGACCTCTAGACATGAAAGTATTATACGCGTTAGCACGAGTGAAATAATGTAAATAACACAACAAAACACATTAATATTATTCATATAGACATTGAGGGCAGTGTAATGTCGGTGGTTTGGAAGCCACCTTAAATTGTAAGTCAACTTGAATTTAAAAAAAACTGCTGCATCAAATGTTTTAAGATGTTGGGTAAAAATCTATTATTTCTTAACAAACATAAAAAAAAAGTTTAGACTTAAATACTGAAATTTACGAGATTAATGCCGCAGTAATTGGACATATGCAAAAAAAAGTAACTTCACGGCTGCCATTATTGGCATAAAAAAAATGTAATAGTGGGCAACAAGATTCTGCACCTGTTCAGCTGGGGGTCATTTCCGAAGTTATTTACTGCGTAGAATCGTGTTTAAGGTTATATACTCGAAAAATGGTTTTTCTTACAATTTTTTAGGTTATGTATAGGATGCACAAAATTTGTTTGTTCTTTTTTCTAGTTGCATCATTTAATGCTACTCTTATTCTTCAGTTATAATTTTTTGGAAAACAGTTTATTGTACTTGTTATTCCTGACCTATAATCGTTTTGAAACTAAAAAAGCAAGCTCGACATCTCGATACTCGTTTTCGAAAAAGATACATATATGCCTTTTAAATTTTCTATCCCAAAATAGGGGGTTTTAAAGTTCGATTTTTATTTGAGCACATATTAAAAGCCAATTTGGATATTTACTTTATGATTTAAGATTTAGTATTTCTTAGTTCAACCTTATTAGTTAACGTTCAAGAATCATTACATCCTATTTGTAATCCAAATTTGTATCATAACCCTATAGTTATTAATATTAGTGTGTACAATTTTTCTTTGTCAGATCATTTGAATTTATTTGCGTTTGATTTTCGTAAATGTAATTATGCTGCCCTTAACAACTTTTTTAACTCTATCGATTGGAAAGGTGTCATAGATTTCAATTCTGGCGATCTGGATTTGATATATAAGGAGTTTTTAGAAATTGTTCATACTGGTATTGATGAATTCATTCCTTTCGTCAGTAAAGTCGATAAGTCTCATCCACCCTGGTTTAAGCGTGGACTTAAAAGACTCAAAAATGCTAAGAATAGTGCACGATAGTACTTTTTAAACAATCTTAATTCATTTAAGGAATTGATTTATAAACGGCTAATTAGGGAATATCAGTTTTTCCACAAATACCTCTTCAAACGATACATTTGCTCAGTTGAAAATAACATTAAAGTGGATAGTACACCTTTTTGGTCGTTGATTAATTCTAAACGGTCTTTAACAGGTTTTCCTGTGGAAATGGTATACAATAACAATTCATCTTGTAATTTACAGGAAAGCTGTAATTAATTTGCTGAGTTTTTTGAGTCTATTTATGCTGTAAATTGTTCACATTCTAATTATATGCAAGAAACTAGTAACTTGTCATCACTTGTTGATTTAGGGTTTCTTTCTCTGAGCGCTTATGATGTTGAAAATACTTTAAAATCTCTTGATGATAAGACATTTTACGGCCCTGATTTGATTTCGAATGTTCTTTTGAAAAACTGCAGCTCTTCGCTTGCGGGAGTTCTAACAGATATTTTCGGTACATCTGTAGGTTCCGGTAATTTTATTGAGGAAAAATTTTCTTATATATTTCCCCTGCATAAGGCTGGTTCAAGACATATGACTAATAATTATAGGGGTATTGCTAAGTTGTTACCGATTCCGAAGTCTTGTAAAAGAGAAACTGTATTTCTACCTTAAATAGGTTGTTGTCCCACAACAACATGGCTTTGTTAGTGGAAGGTCGACTTCAACCAATTTGGTAATTTTTAAGAACTTTGTGATCATTGGAATCGAGGATGGTTGATACAATATATACTGATTTTGTTAAGGCATTTGATCGAGTAGAGTTTTCTATACTTAAAAGGAAATTGATTGCTTTTGGGTTTCATTCTTCTTTATTAAAATGGATTCTTTCCTACTTAATGGGTCGCCGTCAGTGTATGAAGATTGGTTCTGTCGAATCTAGAGTATTTGCAGATTTATCTGGTGTTCCTCAGAGAAGTCATCTTGGTCCCCTTCTTTTTATTGTTTTTATTAATGATGTAATCAAGATGTTCTCTTTTGCCTCAGTTCTGCTCTATGCGGATGACCTTAAGCTGTATTGTATCTTCAAGGAGTCATCAGATTGTTATAGACTTCAGGAGGATATTGATAGGCTTGTTGAATGGTGTATAAACAATGGCCTTGAAATAAATCCTGATAAATGTAAGGCATTTTCGTTCCATCGCATGCGTTCACCTAATTGCATGATCAATAACATTGTCATAAGTCGACCGTCTAATATTTGCGATCTTGGTGTGTATTTTGATAGCAAATTTACTTCCAATAATCACATTGACTATATTTCATGTAAAGCAGCATTCAGCATTCTAAAATGCTTGGCTTTATTAAGCGCAATTCTACTGATTTCTCTGACCCTCACACTTTGAAATCATTTTATATATCGTTGGTTCGTTCAGTACTTGAATATGCTTGTGTAGTTTGGAACCCCTACACTACATCACATTCTGACCGTCTTGAGTCAATTCAATTCGTAAGTTAAATTGGAGGAATAGACTTCCGCCCTATGCCGACAGGTGTAAACTGCTTGGTTTACAGTCTCTATCTTGTAGACGTACGATTGCTTCAATATTGTTTGTTCGGGATTGCTTATGCTATAGAATTTGTTCTCCTAACCTTGTTGCTCTCTTTACCATCTATGCTCCAGGTATTTGTCTACGCTATAGAAATTTACTTTATGTTCATAGTTATAGGACTACCTATGGACAGCATGAACCTGTAGCCAGTTGTTCAAGAAATTTTAATGATGCCTGTAGTTTTATTGATTTATCAATTTGGTAAATTTAAATTAAATCTATTTAATTTATTTGGTCATTACGCATAATTATCTTTGCTCTATCAGTTTTCTAATTAAAACTGTTTCTGTATTTTTATTTATTTTATAGGCTTAACCTATTTGATTTTGATTTCTTTGGTTTGTAATTTTGGTATATTTTTATATAAGTTAATTTTAGGATGGTTGTGTTGAATTCATTGAAATTTATATTGCTTAGTCTGTAGGATTTTGTTATCAGTAGACATAAATAAATAAATAAATAAATGAAGTGCTTAGTAACTGGTTCAAAGGACTCTTAGTTATTCTTATGAAAAAAAACCTGAAAGTAGATCAACGCGTTGCTAAAGTAAAACAATTAGGTTATTTGCACATTATTTAAAATGGAAAAACATTTATTTTGTTTATACAAAAAATGCAAGTTCTTCTTAAAAGAATAGTTAAGACGAACTGGGAACTAGCTTCAAAACCTGTTACTTTCGGCTCAGGCCAACCTGACTTTTAATATGAGGAGCATAAAAGTAGTAAGCTTTCAGCTTAGTTTCCTTTTTTTTGAACTTTAAATTCTTTTGGTTAGAAAAAACAGGTTCAAAATTATTTTTCCTTAAGCCATTAACGCCCAAGAAGTCAGAATTTTTAAGTCATTTTTAAGCTTCATTCGCGAATAAAAAAAAACGAAATATCCAAACCAAACCTATATATCTTACTATTTTTGGGGTGTGCCAAACCGGCGCAAATGGTTAAAATATATTTGCCTCTGCTGGCGCCAATATGGCGGCAAAATCGAAAAATCGTAAATAAATTGAAAATCTCCCAATAGAAGGTCAAATAGGGGTTTTTCGAGGGTGCTGGGTACGAATTCAATATCTATTTTGGCCAATCTCGCAATCCAAGGTGGTAAAATATGGCAGTGGTATCGAAAAACTTCGAAAAATCGCAGTGAAAGGTTACATAGGGGGTTTTTGAGGGTTCCAAATACGAATCCCGTTAGACGTAATCAAGGTTGCTAAAAAAATGTTTCCTAAAACTTCAAACATTTTATGCACTTTTGTTCAAGATTTGGAATTGACTCAAATAGTTTTTTGACACGAACAAGAAATATTGATTCTTTTTCATTTTGTCGGTATCTTTCCACTTAAAAACCGCCATATTTCTTAAATAATGCATGGAATCGAAATGGGGTTACCAAATCGAAGGAATCGAAAGAGCGCACTCAAAAATAGTAAGATATATAGGTTTGGTTTCGATATTTGACTTTTTTTTTCGAGAAAGCTTTAAAGCTTAAAAATGCTTAAAAATGACTTTAAAATTCTGATTTCTTGGGCGTTAATGGGTTAAGGCTAGTCAGAGGGGTGAACAAATTATTATTTTAAATAATTTTTTTTGCGGTAATTGCGATTGCGGTGTCCAACACATCATCTTATGGTACCACAAGGGCACTAGCATTAAATTGATTCTAAGGCAACTTCCAAAAAATCGTACACCTACTTGCTTTCGGAATCCAGTTTTGTATTTTTTTAACCTGAAAATAATCAAACTTAACGGTTGGGGTAGAAATCAGATAAATTTTAATACAATTGGGAAGCAAGTTCCAAACCAATTCACCTACGCTATACACTGTTGCACATAGTAAAGAAAATTTTAAAGTAAGTAAGTTTGTTCAAGTCGGCGACAAGCAGAATTTCGGAAAACTGTGGACAAGAGCTTTTTTGAACGTGACGGAAAACTCCATGAAAGCTGTAAGAAATTATAAAATCGTTCTTTCACCTACAAGCTGCTTTAGATTTGAAAATACTAGCAGACACGGTCAGTCATAGTTTTTCGGTGCCTTAAACATTTCTTGCAAAACAATGTCGACTACACACTCACAAAACCAAAAACAACGAGAAATGTCATTGACGCATCATAAAATACACTACTTCATGAAAACGAACACAAAACATAGCCTTCACATTAAAACACCGCACATTGATTGAAAATTGACTTCAATTATATTTCAAGTTTAGCCTTAAATAATATCCAGTAAAATATTATAAGAAATTAAAACTTCTCACGTTAATGATCTGTTAAAGATAATGAACTGTTTTATGACGGAGGGAAAAAAAGTTTATGACGGAAAACCTGCAGCTCTCAGTAAACTGGAAGCAGTAATTGGAAACTGCTCCAAAGTACGGAACCAAACAATTATGATTTCTGCAATTTGATTATTTTACGCGGATAGCACAACTCAGCAAAATTATAGGTTATCTTCGCTAATTTTGTTGTTTGACCTGCAAAGTGAGCCTACATGGTTTGTAAAATTTACAGATGCTCAAATATCCGAATGGAGTAATTCCTAAAACCTTCATATGGACCTCTATTAAACACGTTCCGTCTGCGGACATGTAAATGCAAAAACTAGGGCAAGGGGAACTGTTTTTCACTCGCTAGAAAAGCCCCGAAGATTGATATCGGATTATTTGCTCTTACTAGTAGGATGGTGCTGCTTAGATGCCACTTTACACATGCATATACAGGGTGTTTCAGATCTGGTGACCGTTTCGGAGTTGATTCGTCAATTTTCAATCTTCATGTTATGCACATCACACTTTTATTTTTATCTTTTAATCTTCTCAACACGGAGACGGAGTTGGATCAATGCGTTGAGCCGCACGACCACCATGCCATGGGCCCCGGGTTCGAGACCAGATGACCCCGTGAGCTTTTATTAAGAAATTAAAATAATCCACTCCGTCTCTGGGCTGTTGTCTAGCTCGCAGCAATGAAAAAACAAGACTCAAGTTTCCTCACTTCCCTTACCCTAATTCCCTTCCGGCCAAAACCATGCTAACGCATCAAAGGGTTGTCCCCTAGGATTTGGCCACATCGTATAAAAAAAAAAAAAAACACAGCGACATCAAACAAACTACTATCCTTTCCAAAATTCTCAACAATGTTGTTCTAATTCCTACCATTGCAGGTAAATTCACTTCCAAAAGTGAAACAAATGTTTTGACATTAACAAAAATTGAGCATTTTCCGATATTTTCTCGGAAATGAACCTAATTATTACACCATTTTTATTTTTATTAGATTACCCCTCTTATTTCCTTTCCAAAAAGTTACAATATGTCCAGGTAGAGGGTGTAAAGATAAAAGTAAAAAAGAGATGTGCATACCATGGACATTTTCTAATATATGAATCACCATTGTAACTCCCAAACGGTTTAAAATTTTTGGTTTCGCTAGGTGAGATCGATCACGTCTTTTATTTTGGTATACCAGATGTGAAACACCTGGTATATTAGTTTATATTTATATATGTTTTTCCACTACTTGAGGGAAGGAAATATGATTATACTACTAACATATTAAATCCTAAGTTCTTCCAAGGGAGTTATGAGGCCTGACTTTGAACACTATTTAACCGGAATAAAGCGTTAGCATATCCACAGGAGGAGGACTAAATTTATGAACTTAGTTAACTAAAGATTTGTTCTATAGTCAACTCAAGAGCTCATTAAATAAAAACTCTTGCATTCATCTCTTTGATTATCCTTAAATGTCTGTGATATCTTTATTTTAAAGCTTAAAATTGTGGAGTTTCCTATATTCTCTTATATTGTCCTTTTAGAGATCACCCTCTCTATGTGAATAAAAAATACAACAGTCATATTGATATGAAAAAAATTCCGCTTAAAGCATGTGATGTTGCTAACTTAAGTATATATTTCACAGATTCTTACTACCTGCACAATATTGCCAATGTGATTAAAAGGGGTTGCACCGGACAGTTGTAATTGAGTAATTCAGTTCTGGGACGGCCAGGAAATATAAGAACATTTGTAGATGCGGCAGAAATTCAAATAGAACAAAAAATTAAATCTAAGGGACAATTCTTTACCCTGGGATGCATTTTTAGTTTACGATGTAGCCAAAGCCCAGGGGACAACCCTTTGATGCGTTTAGCATGGTCGGAAGAGAATTAGGAAACATGAATGTCTTGTTTCGGCATTCCTGCGAGCTAGACAATACCCCAGAGAAGGAGTGGATTTTTTAAATTAAAAACTCACCGGCAGACCGAGGCTCGAACCCTGGCACTATGATCTGGTGATCGTGCCACTCAACCAATCGAACCAATTCCGTCTGCTTGAAACATAAACTTAGTAAACGCCGTAGTTTGGAAAATAAGTGTAGCATGGATTTTTTTGGGGAGAATACAGTCGCATTGACATTGACACTGATCAAGGACGTTTAGCTATCTTGCAATTTCTGTTTCGTTGTAGACTAGGGTTAATTGCAGTTTAAAAAAAATTTTGCAAATTGCAATTGTTTTGCCGTATATATTTAGGCGAACGACGTACCTATAACTTAATATCGGTGATAATTCCCGTTCTTATGCACACTGCATGTGTAAATCATTTTTACACACATACTTGATAGGTCGAGAGAAAAAATTATATAAAAACTTAAAATTCCGATTTTATGGAATCAAACACAAAAAATCAATTATAAGTAGAATCGCCGTAAGAAATATTTTACCCAAATAAAATTAAGAGTCAAAAATTCGAACTCGAACAGAGTGCCTATTAAATGCAGTCTAAACATGTTTTTACACTCATCACGAAAACTCAACCAACAGCATACAAAGCACAACCTAAATACCGCATAAAAGTCAAAGCAGCTATAATTTAGTCCCGCTATTAAAATGCCATTCATCAATAAATACTCAATCCATAATGTTATGCAGTTGTTATATTGAAAAAAGTCCAAAAAAGTGTCAAAAGCTAAAACCCAAACAAACGTATTTAACGATCTTTTGATGGCAACCAAAAAACATCTGGAAATATTCATTCAGAATTTTTTTGCTGCTCACCTGACACACCTGTTCTCAAATATTTAATGAACACAATAGCCCATACCAACCCGACCCGAAATGATAAAGGAAACCAATTAAGGCATTTAATCCCAAGCAGTCAAAATGAAAGTCCAGCCGCAGAGCTATTTCGACAATCGATTTTCAACTTATTAACTCACAAGAAATCGATTATTTTCCATCGACTGTTAGAACGGGTGAGAGCAGGTATATAATTACACCTGAAGGCATTCTACAAGTTGCCTTTGCTTACAATTCGTCTCTCAAAGCATGCGATTTGATATCAGCGGTTTCAGGTTAATTGACTGATGCGCCAGATTGGCCCTCCGAACTGGATACTGGAATCAAAGGTATTTCTGCTCAGTCGGAAATTACATATTTGATTTCACATTTAACCACAAGGGCATCCCTAATCCAGCTGTCAGGTACAACTGAAGTAAGCTATTTCTGCAAATGATATGATATCCAATGGCTTGTAAAAGCATAATCTACGACTCATTAAATTCCTTAGGCCTTTAGATCAGATCATTATGATATCTTTTTGAATAAATCACGATTCTAGGTGTCTCAATTAGCATCTATTGACTTTGAAAGGACTTATCGCGCTACTCTATTTGCTGATTGATTTATGTGCGCGCTTTTTGAGGTGTTCAGTTGGAATAATTTCCTTGACTTTGTTTGAGTGAAGTTGCCTCATTAACGTACTCGTACATATTTGTTCATTATATTCGGAATCTACAGGTTTATTGATTACACTTTAATGTGTGGTCTGTGATTAACAATTTTTCATTAATTTATTTTAATTATTTTAGTATGAATTTCAGTATAATATGTGGAAGTGCTGGGGTTTTAATTAAAATTGATAGTAGATAAAATAATCTCATCCATTCGCCGCATTCAAATATTTCTGAATTACTTCAAATTAGTGAGTACGAGTAGGGTTCGGTGCACAATCAAGCGTACTCTGTACAGTGAACAGACTGACATTCGTAAAGGTTTTTGTTGTAGCTATAACACTCTCCGAATTATAAGCAAGTCTGCTCTATGGACGTTTCCAATATATTTTTTGCTAGCCGATTTTCAGAAGATGTTTGCCAGTATTGCTCATGAGAACATTCGGTAGCTTTGCATACGAAAGGCAGGAGCCCAAAATCACGTCTTGCAAGAAAACTCTCGGAGCTCTTCTAATGGCGTGAGGCAAGGCTTAGTAGTGTCTCCTGTACTATTTTTTATCGTCACTTAAAACGTAGCGTGCAGTACCCTGGATAATAATCTATCGCCACAGATTCTATTTTTTTTTATGATGTAGCCAAAGCCTAGGGGACAATCCTAAGATGTGTTAACATGGCTTCGGCCGGAAGAGAATTCGGGTATGGGGAAACAGGGAAAGGAAGGGTTTTGTTTTTGCATTTTGGCAAACTAGACAACAACTCAGATGCAGCGTGAATCTTTTAATTTAAATTAAAAGTCACGGGAAACCGAGGCTCGAACGCTAGAACCATGGCATAATGATCGTGCCGCTGGAAAAAGTTTAATCAATCAAAAGCAAAAAGAATCATATAAACAAATTTATATAAAAATAGAAACGTTTTTACGTTTTTCGGTAGCCATATTGGATCCGCCATCTTGAATTTCGAAAAATAATCTATACGTTTTCAAGCTAAGGGTCTATGGATGCGTAAATTTTACTAGTTAGAGATATGTTTACGATACAAAAGTATTTTGTTAATGAAAAAAACATGTTCTTTAAATTCGATTTTGTATCGAATAGAGTCGCTGAAAAAAGCCGTCCAAAAACGTTCGTTCGGGCGTCAATGAGTTAATATGATCCGTTGTGATACCACTATGACGGAACCTCACCTGGAAAGATTTATCACTGCCATGCAGTGATTAATTAAACCAGCCGCAGCTATTTAGGAACCCTGTCAGGTCCTTTAGCACCACGCTGGCGAATTCTTCGAGTCCATTAAGGACGTGCTTGCCAATGGCCTGAAACCTTCTCGTGGCTAGTCCAGAGCATTCGCAAAGTAAATTCTGAATGCTTTCAACTTCTTCCTAGTCGCGATGACTCCGCAACCTTAGAACTTTATCAATAACTAACAGACTGAGCAAAGGGGATAGAACGACACCCTGTGGTACAGATTGCTCTTATAGTCTCGTGGTTTCCCATGTATCCCGATTATACGCAAAAAAGGTGAACATTATACAAATAAAATACATCGGTCATTTTACAAAATGTCCAATTTAAACACATTGACCGTAACAAGTACATATGTATATATAGGCAAGTTGTAATATTTTATCTTTCCGATTTTTCGGTGTTCTGGCATATTCGGTATCGTCACCTTCTTTATTAAACCTCTTAACACATTTCCCTTACCCTTAATTCCCTCCTTGCAAATACTATGCTTTAGCATCATACGGTATTCAGTGAGCTTTGCCATTATCATAGAAAAATAAGTCATTCATGATTAATTCAATCCATGTACATTAAAAAATAATTTAAAGTCGCCGTCGAACGGTTCCCAGTTAGTTGCAGTTTCAATCAAGGACGTGTTGGGAGTATATAGATTTTCTTTTGAAAATATGCAGTGACATAATTCAAAATAGATATTTAAAAACTATTCTCTATGCTCTAACTTTAATGAGCTATTGTTCGTCAGAGATTAAAATTATTTTGCTAAGCTTCAACATTTGCAAACAAGCGGCCTGCATTAACGTTTAGTTCTGAAAAAGTAGTGGGGTTCCCAGCTACCAGCTCACGCAAAAACGAAACATCAAAAAGTTTGGATTAAAAACTGACGAATGAAAAATTTCAGGAAAAAATTTCGCAACCGAAAGATCCGGGCAAACCGAAATAGAAACTTGTTTCATTTTTGCCCGAAATATGTTATTCTTGCATTTTTCCTCCGAACTACAGTTAGATGAAACTCGGATTTCGTGAGAATTTACGGTTACAAATGCAAGCCTTGTATGTAGTTGTCGAAATTCAGCAAAATAATTTTCATATGTGTAGAGTAGTGCGCCATAATGCCTGTTCGATTCATTTTTAATTCTATTTTTGCACGGAAATTTATTACTTCATATTTGCTTTTTTAACGTTTATTATTTTATGTTGAAAAAGTTACTTTGGTTGGTAAATTTTGGGAAATATTTTCGTATACAACTTAAAAAACTCTAAAATATAATACCTTACATATACTTCCATGAAGAAGTTATGTAGCTGCGGAATAATGATTGCGCAAAATTTCGACAACCAAAATTCAATCGTTACTCTCTCAAATTATGGAGTTGCCAATACGTTTGTTAGACTTTTTTTCTAACTATGTCAGATGGGACAGTGCAGTACGTATTGGCTGGAAATGGAAATTATATTTGAGGCCAGGACTAATGTGAGAGATGTAAATCAGCACTCAGTCATATTGAGCGACATGTTTCTAATATCTCTGTAGAAAACCAAACCAATTCATCAAATTTAAAGGGGATATACCTAGTCATGGAGCCTAAAAAACACATTTTTTCAGGAATAATATAATATATCCTTTTAAATTTAATTTGTGAAATATTGATACAAAAATAAGATAAAATGGCGGCGTTCCACCCGTTTCCCTGCGAATCCATTTTTAAGGGCCTTTGCGGTGTTCCAAATATTTCAAGAACAACTGAACCGATTTTGATAACATTTAGTCCTTAAATGAACAATTAAAAACAAAATTTTTTTTAACAAATGGCATTAGTTTAACCAAGAAAAGTGGAAAATTTAGCATTTTCTACGTTTTTGCTAATTAAAAGAAATATATATATTCATAAAATCAAAATCTGCTTCCTTCAAGTACATGCGATATATGTATAATATAAAGAACTTATGTACTGATTTTCATTAAAATCGGTTTAGTGGTTTTTGAGATATTTGGAACACCGCAAAACCCTTTAATATAAATGTGTCCCAGGGAAACGGTGCAGTGCTGCTAATTGCTTTTCTTTTCTTTTTATCAAAATTTCAGAAATTGTAGTTAAGAAGATGTATTATTATAACCAATAGTTTCGTTAAAAAAATTCATAAAAAAATATCCCCTTAAGCGAATGAAAATATAGGATCAGTTAGCAATTAAATTTCGCATGCGTTAAACCTGAAGCGATTTAATCTGTCCTAAACGCTGATCGCAGAAATGATGCTGTTTAACGACTTAAAGATGCGTTCTCGGTTGTTTTCTATAGAATTCCTATGGGGATTTCCTATATAATCAAAAAGTAAACGAAATTAAGGATGCTGTCGTCGGCGAAACTATGAATAGGCTTCAGCTTTATATAAATCGATTAATCCGAACAAATCACACAATTTAATATTCTTTTCTTTAAAAATACGTCGTTACACATTAATAGATAAATACCAGCCATGTATACAGGGTGTTTCAGATCTGCCGGGGGGGGGGGGGGGCAATCTTAACCGTTTGGGAGTTACAGGGTGATTTATAAATTTCAATTTTTCAAGGTATGCACATTACTCTTTTATTTATCTCTTTTGATGTACCCAACACAGCGACATCAACCAAACGCTAAAAATTACTATTCCAATGACCTTTCCAAAATTGTCAACAATGTTGATCTAGCTCCTACATGTACAGTCACCTCCAAAAGTGAATAAAATGGTTTGGGATTACCAAAAATTCATAAGTAGAAAACTTATCGGAAAATATTTGAAAATCTGCAATTTAAAAAAACTAATCTCATATTAGCTCTAAAATCCTTTTTATTGAATCCAAAACGCATTACAATTAATCTTAGTAAATTACAAAAGCTGCTCAAGATGTCCACAACACTTTGGATGCATGCCAATAATCTCCTTCTAAGTCCCTGTTTAAGGCGTATTGCAGCCAGCCTCTCCCGTATTTTCGTTGCTGCGATCCCAATTCTGCTAACTAAATCCTCCCTAGTGTTAACAGTGTTTGAATAAACTTCATCCTTCATTGTTTCCCATAAGATAAAGTCCTATGGGGTAAGGTCTGGATATATAGCAGGCCACGGAATCGGTCCATCTCGTCCAATCCAGCCGTTAGAAATTTTTTTCACCTAGTATTGCCTTCACAATATTAGCAGTATGCGTTGTTGCTCCATCGTGTTGATAAAACATTTCCGTTCGATTATGCACAGGGATCTCCTCTATTAGACCTGGCAGTGTATTGTTCAAAAAGTCCAGATAAATTTGACTGCAGAATTTGCGGCAGAATGAATGGTCCTACCAAATAGTTGCCAATGACACCAGCCCAAACATTGACACTGTATCTCTGGTGTGATGAGGTCACCTTTGTCCTGTGTGGGTTAATTTCCGATCAGGTACGGAGGTTATGGAAGCTTGTGATACTAACCCTGCCCACAGAATTCAGTCCAGAAACGCCCTGTTGTCAATGTCGCAATGCAAAAGCTAAGTGCTAAATTCCAGTCTTCTCTCGGAATCTCCTTCTAGTAGCCATGGACTGGGTTATGGTGTTATGGTCGTAATCGATCTCGATGAATAATCCTGCAAAACTAAGATGAAGACACCCCTAATCGTCTTGCGACTCGTCTCGTGCTCGTCTCATGGTTTTGCCTCACGATGGTGATTATTTGCTGCTCGACGTCGGCAGAAGTTCCCGAAGTTTCGGGTCGTGTCTCACTGTCGTGTGAAATTACTATTGCTATTTCTCTTAACCTTCGGAAACTCCGTGTAAGTACCCCTGTTTGGGGTGCACGCCGATTACGGTATCTCCTTTGATATTCCAGCGCAGCCGCTCTCTCGTTTCCGCTTCACCATAAATGTAAATAATATCCCCGTGTTCCTCAAAAGTAAATTTTACAATTTTAAATAATTTATGCTTAAAAACACCCGTTATAGCAAAAGTACACCATAATAAAATAAAATAATAATAAAACAAAATTACACTGATATTTTTATAACTTTTTTGCAGCAATAATTAAAATTAATTACCTGTGAACCCAAAAAAAACATTTTTTATCCTTTATCTTAAAATTTTTTGTTTATTTAAAGAATTTCCTACCTAAAGTGCAATAAAATAATTAGGTAATCAGGGATTTCTAAGGATGCGGTTTTTTAATACTTTGTCTACTTTGCCATGTTGCACCTTTCTAGAAAGGTAACAAGACGGGCAATCCGATAAAAATAAAAATGAGGTACACTAATTACATGAATTTCGGAGAAAATTTGGGAAAATTCTGAATTTTAGGTAGTCGCAAACCATTTTTTTCACTTTTGAAAGTGACTGTACCTGCAATGGTAGGAGTAAGATCAAAATCGTTGAGTATTTTGGAAAACCCATTGGGATAATAGTTTTCTAGCGTTTGTTTGATGTCGCTGTGTTGCGTAGATCAAAAGATAAGAATAAAAGAGTAATGTGCATACCATGAAAAACTGAAATTTATCAATCACCCTGTAACTCCCAAACGGTTGAGATGGTCCCCCTCCCTGCCAGATAACTTTTTGTTTGTTTAGGCGAGATTTATCACCCCACTCATTTTCGCACGTTAGATCTGAAACACCCTGTATATAAGAAAACAGATACGGAAATAAATCTAATTTTGAATAGATAGGCAATAATTATCTTTCCTTCCCCTCGATTCTCCAAAAATTAACACTCTCTTTTACGTTTTTCTCCGACTTCGTTTTAATCTCGGGTAGCGATTCTCACACAATTTGGTTGCCTAACCGTTTTAATAAATTAAGCGCATGCCCAAAAAATGTTGTGGCAACAGAAAAATATTTCATAGCAACGAATAAATATGTCAAGTTTGTGCGCATGATCTGTAATTCTCCCATGCCGTTCCCCGGAGCTTGCATCTAAATACTCAGTCGCCTGGCTGGGAGCTGGCGTGTGATTTTGACACTTCATAGCGCTTGGACTACCATGAGTAAAAATTTTGTAAAACGGTTGGCATTCCCCTTCAACCGATTGAACACACACTTGTTAAATTCAAGCTCTACACATTTTTACAATTTTGCGCACTTACAAGGCAACCAGGTTGTCTGAAACAACAAATTTCAAATGACAATTCCTACCCTGGGGAGGATACCCTTTCCTCATCCTAGCACGCTACACTTCCTTCCTTTTAATTTTCTTTCCCGCTTCCTTCGTTTTCGTTCCAGCTTTCTTCACTGTCAGATTATTTATTTATTTTCAACTTATTTTAACTTCCACCGGTTTTCTTTAATTTTATTTTCCTTGTCTTTTTAAATTTTTGACTTATTTTCACTCCCACTGGCTTATTTAAGTTTCACTTCTTGGCAACTCACACTTTCACTCTAGGGCTTAAATCGGAAAAGGGACCCTTCGCATACCAAGACTTTCTTTTATTAAAAATTGCCCCATATTGGAAATTTTTGAAAACATCTAGTCCAATTTCCAAAGCGGTCCGTACCGATTCCAATCGGCTTGAAATTTTAATTAGTAATCTTTAAAATGTTCCTTCAAAATTATCTCTCTTTATTTAGCTTTTCTGTGGTATATTGCAAAAATTCGTTTTTTATTTTTCTTTTTTCTTTTATACGATGTGGCCAAATCCTAGGGGACAACTCTTTGATGCGTTAGCATGGTTTTGGCCGGAAGGGAATTGTGGTAAAGGAAGTGAGGAAACTTGAATGTCTTGTTTGCATTGCTGCGAGCTAGACAACAGCCCAGAGACGGAGTGGATTATTTTAATTTCTTAATAAAAGCTCACGGTCATCTGGTCTCGAACCCGGGAACCATGGCATGTTGGTCTTGCCGCTCAACGCATTGATCCAACTCCGTCTCCATTGATGTGAATTTTGCAAGAAAAGATTTTGTTGACAGTTGTCGTGCACGTGCTCTGATTTTTTTTAAATATGTCATTATCTTTTTAATTTTTGTACTTGATCCTTGTATTGTGAGTCATATTATGTCTTTGTCTGAAGTGCGAGGTTAGAAGTGTAGTGATCGAGGATTCCGAAAGAAAAGCCCAGCTCAGGTAAGTACTTCATAATTTAATCTTCTTTTGATTATTTTTACTATTATTTTTCTTGCCCGACAAGTACTGCATAGCATTTAATTAGTAATATTTTTTCTAGTAAAAGTTCCATTCATGGCCCTGTTTGCTTTACAACATCTTGACAAATTTATAAAAGTAAAGTTCAATTGTCTTAAACTATCTTAATTCTAGGTAAATATTTCTGGATATCCGATTTTCCTTGGATTGGATGTCGCAATGTTGAACGAAGGTACCCTATCTTCCAACCATCTGGGATGGTGCAATTCGATATACGGAGGTGCAATTACATATTATTCAAAATGTATCTCAGCTGGACGGTTAACGTCGTTAACGTCCTCTGGTATATCATATACTAAGGAATCTTTTGCAGATACATTCCTCTGACAACAGAAGTGGAATATCATATTCTCGTAATGTACTCATAAGTAGGTAATTCAACATTATTTTTGGAATGTAATAAAAAAAATGTACTTGCAGCATCATTCAACTACGAGAGCACACATATTATCGGACATAGGACACAAGATAAGTAACTTATTATTGTATTTTTATTTTAATATAATTTCCATTTTTTTCAGGTCGACGAATCTTTACGAAAATAAATGAACACCGTATACAAAAAAAAAGAATCATTCAAAGTGGTCCACGGGCAACGAAGCTAGGACCCAGCTACCCCTTCGAGTAACAACAATTTATGATATGGTAGTAATTTGCTTAATTCAGCTTTATAGAAAAGACATCAACATACAGCGCCTACATTTTACATGGCTGGTATTTATCTATGACGTATTTTTAAAGAAAAGAATATTAAATGGTTTGACTTTTTCGGATTTATCCAAGACAATTTAATGAAATGAAAATAAATGGAAAGAAAGGAAAAACGTCAACTTAATCTGAAAATCTGAAATGATTGATATTAACATCTTTTCAAAATTTATATAAAGGCATTTAATTTTTCTTAAACAATGTCGTCCCGGGGAAACAAGAGCCGATTATGATTTTTGAATAAAATTTCGTTTTGATAAAATCATCTATGCGGAACCATAGGAAATAGAAAGGATTGAGAATAAATCATCATAAAACTTCCATTCATGGAGAAAGCTAATTTCCTTATTCAAGCATTACTTCAAGAAATGTCATTTCGAGTCCGAAGATTAATTGAGTGAAGTTGTGATGTTCTCAAGGCGATGTTGATTACTTGGGACCAGTGTGAACCGCAGGTCAAATGTCGCCGTTTTCACTGATCTATACTGCTCGCGACATCCAGAGCGCAAATCATGACCAATCGATCTGCCACACTTGGTGAAAGTAATAATTATTATCTATTAAGGCACAATGATCTTTGGGTACCCAGCTGCTTCCAACTCCAGTCGGAGGGCGATAGCATCTTAGAGGCACTATATTTGTGAGATTTAATAGCTAGCATCGTTTCTATCTGTCATGACTTTTTGTTGTAATTAATTGCCATTTCACAATGCCAGAACTTGTCCGCGGGGGAGTAGGCAAAGCGATCATGAGATGAGTTTTATTTTCTTGTGCATAATCTTAAAAAAATGCTCTTTCTCATTATCTAACTATTTGAATTACGATTTTCAGTGCTACATAATTAAAACGTTGGCTGCCAGGCAAATTTTGTTATTTATTTCGTATCGCTATTTTTGTTTTGCATTTTAGAATTTATCTAAGAGCCATTATATCTTTGTTAGTAGGTATACATATGTATTTTGTCATAGAACAAATTAATAGTCAAAGTTACAGGAACGGTCATGAGGCCATACGAAAAATTTGAATTCTTAAAATTCTCTTAACATGACTTACTTAACTTACCTTTCTTGATAATTTCTTTTTCTTATTTCGCGTTTTACATTGCTTGTTTCACTAACGGGGTTAGGGCTAGTCAGAGGCGTGAAAAAATGACTATTTTAAATATTTTTTTTTGGCGTTGGTACATCATCTTTTAACTTGATTTTATCAAAATTTAAAAAAAATAATTAATTTTTATAAAAGTTATCGCCATCTCTGTTGGACGGTTTACCCACTTCCTTACTGGAGAAATGCTAATTATCATTTGCTAGTGTTCTTTGATACTTCTTTAATCTGTGCCTGCAATTCGGCAGCTTTCCTGAACTTTGGAAGACTTCTGTGTTGATTCCTCTCCATAAGAAAGGTAGTATGTTGGACGGTTCCTATTATCGACCGCTTGTCAGCCTGTACCATGCCACGAAGGTTTTTGAGTCACTCGTCAGTCACGTTCTTCGATTTCACTGCAGGGCTTTCATGAGGTCCTTCCAGCATGGCTTCCTCAGGAACAAGTCTACGACCACCAACCTCCTTGAATTCATTTATTATTCTTTACCAGCCGTCGAAGCGGGTAAACAGGTGGACTGTGTATTCACAGACTTCAGTATGGCTTTCGATAGGATCGACTATGGTATCCTGTTCTATATATAGACTCTTCTTGGGTTTCCCTCCTGCTTCGTCAACCGCACGACCACCATGCAATGGGCCCCGGGTTCGAGACCAGGTCTCCCCGTAAGCTTTTATTAAGAAATTAAAAATAATCCACTCTGTCTCTGGGCTGTTGTCTATCTCGCAGCACTGCAAAATACAAGACTCAGGTTTCCTCACTCCCCTTACCCTAATTCCCTTCCGGTCAAAACCATGCTAACGCATCAACGAGCTGTCCCCTAGGATTTGGCCACATCGTAAAAAAAAATGGTGTTTCGGGGAGCTCTTTCTGCCAAAATCCTTGTCACCTCGGGCATCCTACATATTAACGCTTTTTCGCTACTCCTGAGCCGCAGTAAAATTCTGTGTTATGCGGACGATGCTAAGATTTTTCGTACTGCTTCCCACGATGCAGACTGTTCTCACTGTACTTGGAGGGAAATTCAAGTTCAAAAGCTGTCACCTAGTGAGGGCATTTTTGTCGTTTTTCTCAAAACCACTGGTTAACACGATTTGAAAAACACTACTGGGCCGATTAAATGTTGTACACATGTGTGGCTATAGTCCGAACTGGGATCTCATGGATCGCTTTTGAATTTTAAGATTTTCAGTCGATTTCCTAACCAAAAAAAAAAGTTAAACTTAAATTTCGAAAAACAGCCGCCATTTTGTCATTTCTTGATGGAATTAAATTATCCTAGTTCGGACCATACCCACTTCCATACCGAAAATTATTGTATTTTTATTTTTTATTTTTAGGTCATAAGGCGACTTATCACGTCAACCACCAATTTTCAGCGTGTTTTCATAACGCTCTAATGGCCCGAAAATGGCTTAGTAAAATCGTACTCTTAAAACATCAATAAACATATCTGAAAAGTTTCAAAATTATAACTTTTTTCTTTATATATGAAAACAGTGTGCTTAAAATTATTTGGGTGGAGTTCCGATTAAGGGACACGTTCGATCGCGATGAAATTTTGCGGATTTGTTGACCTTGATGGGACATAAAAAACCTGAAAAGGATTTTACCCGCAAGTGCCCTATAAAAATTTTACGGGTGTTCAAAGTTTGGGGAGATTTTAGTTTCCGTGGCACGCCGATTTGACAATGAATTTCGATAAAGCACCCCAAAATAAAACGAAAATAATAAATAAATTTTTTTGATATCTGGCTTAGTTTTGGAGATATTCGATCTTAAAATTTTAAAAACACATCACTTCACGACTTGTCAAAAGAGGTGTATTAATTAGGTTTTTAGGTGTTTTATTAACTAACCAATGAAATATATGCCTCTGCAGGGTGGGGGGGGGGGGGGGAAGAATTAAAAGACTTATTTATACACCTCTTCCTCCCAGAAAGTTTAATAAAAAAAAGTTCGCGCTACCTTTGAGTTCGGCCATTTTCACAAGTCGTTATACTAGATGTCTTTTGTCGTTCAGCTGCTCGACTATGTCAGTTGTAAGGTGTAGCGGTAGATGGCTAATTATTACGATTTTATTGCGCGTTCTGTCGTTCTATCGTTTAGGGTGTTTTTTGGATTATTTGTTGGTGGCCAAGGTCAACCTATCCATGGAAATTCGAATTTTACCGGGAAAAAAGGCCTAAAATGGATAAAACTTTGAACCCTCATAACATTTTTATGTGGCATTTGCGGGTAAAATCCCTTGGGGAAATTTCATCACTAATCAAGGTTATTTCGTAAAAAAATTTTGATCCTTTTTGGGCGTGTCCCTTAATCGGAACTTTATCCAATTATTTTTTTTTTTTTAAATTTAAAGGTAGAACCCCCCCCCCCCCCCCCCTTAAAGTATTATATTAGATTGCCCATTATCACCGAAATGCACCACACATTAAGTACTATCTTCTTCATAACATGTACCGTCCATTTCCAATTCGGTGTCATTAATCGAAGCATCAGACATACATATGTCTGTTAAAAAGTTAGCAAAATTAACGCCGGTATCATCATCAGGATTGTTTGTTCCTGTCGGTGTTATATCCTTTTCATCATGTACTGAACTATTTTCGCAATCCGTGCCTTTACTAAATTGTTGCAAAAGCTAGCATACTATAATCCTAATTTTTAACGTTAAAACTCAGAAGGAAGGTTGAATCAACTCTGAGGGTTTGCCTTAAGCTATTTCGCTTACTTATTATTGCGCTTGTATAAATTTTCTTTTCTTTTCCCACCGAACAACCATTTCTAAGCATAAAATATCACGGAGCACCCCTTCCGTGCCAGTTTAAGACGGTAGAAAGAATTAAACTAATCTGAAACTATTTTTTTTTAATCAGTATTCTCGAAAGCGGGGAAGGGGAGGGGTAATTGTTTGAACATATAATATAGATGAAACCACTTTTCCACTCCTTGGGAAGATAGAATCGATCCCCAAGTGTAATCATAGTCATTTTTCAGCCCTAATTCTTTTTTCTTTGTTACATCCCAGTCAAAACATCAACAGTTTCCATCAGAAAACATGCTGTCGCACGTCCGTACCCAAAAACCGAAATAGGGGTGGTTTTGGACCGTTTGAGGGTGTGGGTTCGAATAAAAACTATTTTTACTATGATATTCGGGTTCAGTGACCTTGAGAGACCTTGAGAGAGTTAGTCTGACAGGCGCCCGCATTGTTTGGGGCAAAATCTCGACCTGTTGACTTTACTAAGCACCTCACCCTTAACTACTAACGAGTAGTCAAACAGACTGTTGCTTTCAATTCATTGAGTTAACATCAAGTAGATCACGTCATTCAATCTTAATCTTGTTATTACTTTCGAAGTATTACACCACTACTTTGCCTTAATTAAAACAAATATTTATTTAGTACGCTAAAGTTATTCGGTGGTAGTTGTGTTACCTAAATTTTCTCCATACTTTACCATCTATTCAAAATCGAATCACTTCTAAATCGGCCTGTCCCCAACCACTACAAGACGTTTCAAGGGGAGTGCTTTGATTTTAATTAGACTTCCATGGCAGATTTGAATTTCTAATAAAGCGGCTACTTAGTTTAGCAATTGTGGAAATGCGCCAGTACAACGTTACAAAAGTCGTGATACGACTTCTAAAGCTTCACTTTGCTGAATTCGAGACCAAATGAATGGCATTAACAATGTAAGGAGTTAATGGGCTCAATTAGTTTCAGATGGAAAACGGAAAATCTTGGTCGAATGTATGTTTGCTCATGATGTTTATGGCATAACTTATTTTCTAGTGAATCAATTATGGAAATCGATACTCGTTCGATATTTATGTATTCTTAAATTGCATAAATTGGTTACTTTTACGCTGATAAATTTCTAATTATTCTGAATAAAAAGAAGCTTATAGTTAGAGAAATTTACCCAAAATTGAAACCTGCTACTGTTTTTTTTCCAATCTTTTTGATAAAATTAGTATATTCAAAGTAATAATGAGATAGGCTCAATTTGTTACAATGTCTCATTAAATAGGTCTTTATAAAAAATTAAAAACTTCCGACTACTACAATGCTGAGAGTATACGAACATATAATGAATGCCACGCATTCTCCTCCTTAAACATTGAGTTGAAGAAATAAATATCAAAAATATAATTATTGTTCTGTACAAAATCCAATTATCTAAGTTTCAAATCTACAGTAGAATCTGTGATGATAATGACCGCCCTCGGAATATAGCCAGTGACAACTTTTTGACTGCCCCAGTAAATTAAAGCTTTTTCTAAACGTTTTATTTTCACCACCTCTGTACATTGACCTTTTGCCATACTGAACGGTGCAATTTCTTAGGAAAAAGTTTGCAAAAGTGACTGTCACCATATTTTCTGGATTGAAACTGGAAAGCACGATAGCTATAATAGATGGGTAGGTATATAATTGGATATAAGAAATTAGTTGTGTAATTACAGGCCCATCGAAAGCATGTGCATGTTACTAAGATTTTCGAGTTTTCAGCAAGCGACATGTTTCGCTTTCACTGTAGATCCCTTTCCAGCATGGATTCACCAAGGGAAAATCCACCACCACAAACCTACTTAAATGTTTTCATCTCTCCTTGCCGGACATTGAATCCGGCAAACAAGTGGGTTGAATATTGATAAACGTCAGTAAGGCCTTTGGTAGAATCAGCCACTGCATCCTTATTTACAAGCTTTCATCGAACGGGTTACTTACTCGTTTCGCCGATGGGTTGTCTTTTTACTTGTCTAAACGCACACAGCGTGCCCAGTTTTACTGAGAGATTTGTCTCGTCTAGGGTACTGGAGGGCAGCATTCTTGGCCTCTCCTCTTTGTTCTTTATATCTATGATGTTTTGCTACTTTTTCAAATTCCAGAATTCTGTGTTATGCCGACGACGCTAAAATATTTCGAAACGTGTCTCGGGAAACTGATTGTGTTTCTCTCAATACGGACCTGGCCAAGTTTCATCACTGGTTTTTTAGGTACTATCTTCCATTGAACAGTAATAATAACTTTCTCTCGCATAAAACATCCTATTCTCTATGACTGCGCTATAGACGGAAATGCTTTGAGTATACACGACAAATTAAAAGTTTTGGTCATGGTCCTCAACTCTCGCCTATCATTTGAGGATGAAATAGAATTTATATTTAACTCGGCTCGCTCAACACTGATCTTCGTAAAGCAAGGGTCACATAAACTTAATGATCCTTATTAAACAAATTTTACTTCGCTGTGCACATCAACCGCGGCAACGCTGTACAACATATATTTCTTAGGTTCGCATCTCATGGTCTCCCCTGGAATAGTCCCTTCGCCCTTCGTTCTTATTGTGATAGACTTTGTTTAATTTCTTTAGACACCCTTGAAAGAGACCTAATTTTTCCAGGATTGTTTTCTTTTGTGATTTGCTGTGTAAAACGTCAAAATCGACCGAAATGCTCAACTCTGTGATCAATGTCGTTCCTGCTCCCTGCTTGAGGACCTATGTCTTCCTCTATATTTCATATCACCCAACTTTATATCGCATTCAAGAACCGATATCTTCAATGTCTCGCCTCTTCAGTGAGTGCTTTACATGCTTCGACTTTAGCTCCTCTAGGCTATATTTGAGCGAACAGCTTAGACTTAGTAACGACCGGTTTCACAGTTGGAGCTTAACCTCAAAATAAGTTAAACTTATGGCATGGATTGGTGTTTTTCGTGTTCATATTTCTTTTACTTGGTGACCTTGTGGCGTAATGCTTCGATACAAACTTGTGGTGTTTGCAATAACTATGAACTCATAAATGTTTCGAAATAACACGCACATTAAAAAGAAACAAACAGAAGCAAAGGCCATTAGGGCGCTGGAATCGATGTTGAAACATTTTAAGAAAAAACTTTCACAAAACAATGTAACAGGTGTGTGAAGTTGGCACTTTTTTAAATTTTAAAAAATTGGTTTTGTGCGTTCGTTTCTCCATGATTAGTCCACGTTATTTCCACTAATTAGTTTTGGTTTTTAAAGCTCCATTTCAAAATGCCGCACAAAAAACTCTTCTTTGCATATTTTTTCCCCAGCACTCCAAAATTGCGAGAAAATATTGTTGAACTCGATATATCGTTGGTTCATCATTAGTCCACGTTTGTCCACGTTTTTTTAGCCAAGCTTCATTTCAAAATGTCGGACAGAAAACTTTTTTTCAAACTACGAGTAGAAGGAAATCTCTTTCATCTAAAGGTAGTTTTCTCTTCATTTTCCATGGGCGATAGGGCTCCGATCTTCGAGTACACTACGCGGTTCATTCAATGTAGTTGTAATAAAAATGTTATCCGCATATGTATGGCTTGGACACCTTCTAAAATGGTTGGTAATCAGTGTTATAAAACGATATGAATAGTGGTGAGCATTTTGGAATATTATTTATTACTGGTCTAGTTCCAAATAGTCCAAGTGTTCCGGCTCTTAGCAAGTTAACATCTGATAATTATGTGATTGCCTACTCTGGCATAGGCTTTTTTAGATATTCTAGATCATTTGCGATGACTGCAACACTGCGTACTTCAAATGCTCGTGGTTAATAAGATAATAAGAAAATGGTAAGTTTGGGCCATGTCATGTATTACGCCTGATGAAAGAAGTCGTCGCTACGCTCTCCACCGAACAAACATTTGTTGCGGATAAGGTCAAAGAGATATCCTCAAACTTGGCCGGTCTTCAGATTTTGTCCGATGACTGCGCCGGGTTAAATTCAAAGTTGGACAAGCTGCTTCATATCACTGAAGTCTTAAATAGTGATTCGTCGATGCTGTCCAACAAGATTTGCGAGGTTTCATCGAAGTTTAGCGGGCTGGTAGCTTCCCTGGATGATTGTCGGACAATGCAAACTGCGACTGGTTCACCATCTTCCTCCAACGGACAATCTACTGAATCTATAATGCCGGTCATAGACGATATTAGGCGTGGTGTCCGGCACGTCAAGCGGGACCTAGATTCATGCTGTACAGCCATTGGGAGAAACTTTCAACTCATTGACTCAGTTGCCTCTGATGTCAGGAGCCTAACTTCAAAAGGCTCTTCATCTTCTCATCTGCATGACGACATAGCAACTTCTAGTTTTGATGCTGCTTCTTCAGAAACTACATCTCCGAATAGGAAATGTCTCACTCTACAGGATTCATCATCTGCAGCTCCTCCTCAATCAACCGAGAAACCGGTTCCTACAGACCCGCATTCCTCCTTGGTGCAGCCTACTCCAGTCGTTGATGCTACTGTTAGTCCGGTCGAGGCCGACTTGGCGACAGGTTCTGGTGTTATAATCAACTCTGGTCAAGCAGCTAATCCTCAATCAACCGAGAAACTGGTTCCTACAGACCCGCATTCCTCCTTGGTACAGCCTACTCCAGTTGTTGATGCTACTGTTATTCCGGTCAAGGCCGACATGGCGACGGGTTCTGGTGTTATAATCAACTCTGGTCAAGCTGGTGTTATGATAAACTCTCCGCCAGTATCATCTCAGTCCACATCCACCGCATCCATGGTTAACAAATTTGGCACCACCTGGACTATAACGGACTGGGAACAAAGACTACTAAGACTAGGAAGCAAATACACATCTTCATCAAGTGACTATACTCCATTCCTTCTTAAGGGTGCCCCTCACAACGCCAACGTTTCCTGGGTACATAGCTTTTTTACTCGGAATTTTGCATTCATCCCAGTTAGCTGCATGAAGTTACTCTCGGACACAGAGAAATTCAGCAACTTCAAGATCTCCATCCCGAACAAGTACGTGTGGCTCATCACTAACCCCTCCAGCAAAATCTTCACTCTCGGGACGATCGAAATTTCCAAGTGGACTAGGAAGTATGTTAAGTTTAACCCTAAGCCCTCTGCATCTAAGTCTAAATTAAATATTAATAAACCTAGGCTTCCCCTCCCGATTCATCTCCTGGATTCAATCCTACCTCAACAACCGTCGCTACAATGTTCTTTTCAGTTCATCCATTTCTAACCCTATTGTCGCTCGTTCCGGCGTCCCCCAGGGCAGCCACCTCGGTCCACTGATCTTCATCCTTACAATAAATGATGTTGAATGCGTCATCAATCACTCAGAGCTGTCCATTTATGCTGACGACATGAAAATAATTAAACATATCTCCTCCACAACCGACTCTCTTCTCCTGCAAAAAGATCTCGATTCCTTCACCACGTGGTGCATGAAAAACTTTCTTGAACTCAATGTCTCCAAATGCCAGTCCATCTCTTATTCCCGCAAGCGTCTTACCACCACCCCGAGAGTTTACATGCTAACCGATGTACCGGTCCCTATTGTTACCTCTTTGTGTGACCTTGGAATAATCTGTGATAGGGAACTCAACTTCCGTTCTCATATTGACCGCATAATTAACAGAGCTAACTCCGCGCTAGGGTTTGTGATGCGCTGGTCTAGAGAGTTCTCCAATCCATATGTTTCCAAATCTCTCTATATCTCCTTCGTTAGACCTCTCCTTGAATATGCCAGCCAGGTATGGTCACCTACACAAACAACCCATATCAATAGGATTGAATCCGTCCAGCGTAGGTTCGTTCGCTTCGCTCTACGTGATCTCCCGTGGGCAGACAGATTCAACCTTCCACCCTATGAAAACCGTCTGAAACTGATTGACTTACAACCCTTAAGTAAACGTCGTGATGTTTCTGACATTCTCTTCATTCATCAGCTATTAAGTGGAGCCATAGACTCCCCCTCAATCCTGCAATCTTTACCCATCTATACTAATCCCCGCAACCTTAGGTCCACTCCCCTTTTCCAACTCGACCGCCATCGCACAAACTACGGTCAAAGCGAGCCAATTACCAGGATGCTTCGAAAAGTCAACGACCTTTCCTCCTTTGACTTCCATCTGAGTAAATCATCCCTTCACAAATCCTTATATCTCGACCCCGTCCCTCCTGATCGCATTTCTTAATTCGTTTTCCTTCCAGCCAGTTTGTTCCTTAATGAGAGCTCATATTGTAGCTTTTTCAATTTATTTATAATTCCATCATATATCATCTAGTATAGCTTGTAGTATTAGTATTATTATTATGTTATAGCTTGTATTAAGCTTAATTAAATAAATAAATAAATAAAGATAAGATAAAGTAATGATATTAAAAGGAATGTATTGAAAATGTGATAAAACTGCTCATAAAGCACACAACTATCCAAAAAAAAACTTCTTTTTACAAGAAAAACTATATTTTCTCCAGCCAAGACATTGCTTGTCTCGTTTGTTCAGGCCTAATTTAAATTGCCCAAGTAAGAATTTTGTTTGTCCATGCTTTAGTTTATTTATTCATGTCAAAATATCGTTTATCCATTTTTTTTTTTACTTATCCTTGTCAAAACCTTGTTTATCCAGTCCTAATTTGTCCAAGTCAAAGTCTTGATTCTCAAGGCTTCGATCTTTTCTCCATGACGTTTTTCCAGGCTTGGACTCTTTGGTCCAGGCCTAATATATATTGCTCAACTCAAAGTTTTATTTGTATAAACCTTATTTCTTTGTTTAAGTCGAAATCTCCTTTGTCCGGGCTTTTTCTATTTTTCCATGTCAAAACCTCGGTTGTCCAGCCTTTATTTGTCATGTCTTTCTCAAAACCTCTTTTTTTCTAGGCTTCAACTCGTTTGCCGAGGCCTTATTTAAATTGTCTAAGTCAGAATTTCATTTGTATAGGCTTTATTTTAAAATCCTTATTTTCCAAGCCTCCTCGCTTTCCCAAAACTTATTTTTATTGTTTATGCCAAACTCTCGTTTGTCCAGGCGTCTTGTTCGTGTCAAAACCTTGTCTTTCCAGATTTAAACTCGTTTTGTCCAGAACTTATTTTTTGTCACCGTAAAAAATTAGTTTTTTTTTAAAACTCATTTGTCCAAGACTTATTTCAATTATTAAACTACAAATCTCATGTGTCCAGGCTTTATTTGACTTATTCATGTGAAAACTTTGCTTTCCAGGTTTAAACTCGTTTATCCATTCCTAATTTTTATCGTCCTAGACAAAATCTAGGTTGTTCAGGCTGATTAGAAATACTTAATTAAATTTTCGTTCGGAATGTTGAAATATGACTTAGGCAATTGAAACTAATTTGTGGAAAAACGTGGACTAGCCATGGAAAAATGAACACGCTGTGAAAAAATATCAAATTCAAAAGGACTTGACAAAGTTCAAAAAAACATTGTTCACAATTTTGGAGTAGGTTCTGCTGAAAAAATAACGGAAAAACACATTTTTGTCTGACATTTTGAAATGAAGCTTGGGCAAAAAAAAAATAAAAAAAATGTTCAAAATTCAAAAAACAACTTTAAAATGTATATGTGAAAAAGCGATCAACATACTGTCACGAGCGGGGAGGGGTGAACGATGCACTGCTTTCACACTAAATGTCATTGAGCGGTATGATTAGATCTGTGTTGCCGACCGACGCTTTTACAGCTTTGATCAACTTGATATCAACTTGAGGTCACATTACCCATTAGTTCTTACATAACCTGGAGACGGAATTCGAACTTCGGTCTCCCCGTGAGTTTTAAACAAAGCTGAACTTAGTTGTGACTGGTTTAATATTTCACTGCATAGCGGTGCTAAATCAACTCAGGCGTGGTTCCTAGTAAGTGGTATCACTACGGACCATACTAAGGTCTATGTCAGTGGTGGGCATTATTCGAATAAATTTTCAATCAAATAACGATTTTTTTAAAAATCGAATAAAAAATTAGTCGAATAAATTTTTATTCGATTTTTAATTTATTTTAAGTTATTCGCAAATAATTATTTGTTATTTGGTGCTTTTTATTCGAATTTCAAATAATTATTTGTTATTCGATCGTGCGTTATTCGATAATCAGATAATTATTCGTTATTCGATGAATTATTCGCAAATAATTATCTGTTATTTGGTGCTTTTTATTCGAATTTCAAATAATTATTTGTTATTCGATTATTAAAGAATTATTCGATAGTTCATGGCTCTTTATGAAATAATTATTTGTTGTTGGTGTTCATTAGTTCAATTTAAAAAAATTATTTCTTGGTACACGCATTTCATATCACAAGGTGTCTCGTACTTAGGAAATTAAAACTGTCTTGTTATGTTTGGGTGTTTACAGTAAAGACTTTAGTAAATGATACCATAAAACAAATAAGTATTCCATAAAGAGACATCAACTATCGAATAATTACTTGATAATCGAATAACAAATAATTATTTGAAATTCGAATAAAAAGCACAAAATAACAGATAATTATTTGCGAATAAGTCATCGAATAACGAATAATTTTTGTAATCAAATAAATTTTTATTCGATTTTTCAATCTATTTGAGCTTTTATCTTTTATCTTTATTCGAATAAAAAATGCCCATCGCTGGTCTATGTGACCTTGTCTATTAATGGATAAGAACAATTCGCCAGTATCGAGCTAAACCCGGTTTCTCAATAGTTGTGACTGCTTGAATTTCTTACTGCAAAGCGGTGCTAAAGCGATTCAGGCGAGGATCCGCGAAGTAGTATTACTACGGACTATATTAAGGTCTATGTGAGGCCGACCGGTAACTACCTAACCTGGTGGCCGCCAACTAAAGTTAACTTTTAAAAGTGAAGACGATCGGAAAAGGTTTATGAATGAATAGAAAAATTTGGCTAAATATCGCACACCGCTCAACAGTGTGAAATCGGCGGTCAAACACGCATCATTTGCGGTACTTATTATACAACAGAGCTTTAGTGAAGAAAGCGGCCCTTTAAAATGTAGGGTTCCATACTAAAATGGAAAAAAAGTGCGACTTCGTCTGTCTGTCTGAATGTCTGTTACATCTACTTATTTCAACAACTCCTAATGCCACCAATTTTAGATTTAGAATACTTTTTAAATAATGCATGCCCACCTTTATTGAGAATGAATTTTTTTTTATTTTTATTGCAAAAAAGCCCGAAATTGGGGGTACAAACTTTAAAGTTGGCAACCATATCAAGGGACTTCACATTATAAAATATATTTTCATTTCCTTTTATGCCGCATAGTGTCTACTTATGATGAAAACTGCCTAAAAATACCCCCCCCCCCCACCTTTCCGAACAAGTTTGCAAAGCGAAAAAATTTAAATTAAAGATGATAGAGGTTTATCTAAATATTAGAGGAAAAATAAAATGATGTCTCGAACTAACACACTTTTATAGACATCTCCAACCTTCCAAGATACGGAACCCTCGCACGGGGCCAGCATTTTTTCATATTTCTGGAGCTCTAAAAACACATTCCCTGGGTAGAAGAGTTGTAGCAGCTGGTTTTAATTTCGCGCAAAAAGGGCATCCGAAAGCTTTTTAAGAAAAGCAGTAAAGAAAAATAAATTATCATACATGGAGCCAACTGATGGTCTAAGTGAAGCTGGTTGGTAATGCCCCCCACCACCCGAAAAAAATTTGGTTCAAAAACAAAATTAAAATTGAAAATCCTTATTTGCATGCGCTAACCAGTCATGTAAGACTTAGGTTCCATAACATCTCTTTAGATGATAAAGATTGCAAGCGCTTAAGGAAAATTCCGATCCATTAACGTACTTCGGAACCCCAATACAATTTATTAGCTTTGACAAGAAATCTGCATCACAGTATAATGAAAAATATTTCTGTTCCGGTTCAATGTCTCCGAATCTAATGCGGCAATTCGTATTATAAAAGAAGACCATATGAAATAAAATTATTCAATCCCAATCTCTTTTGAAAGTGCGTTGATGGATAAGTCTAACGCCCTTCTCGATCAAAAAATCAACAAATCAAATAGATTTCACTTTGCTTTCTTACTGATTTCAGAACCTAATTAAACACTTGCAAGAGTATGCAAAAACTCGGAAATAAAAAATAAGCTCAACTACTTTTCCGATAAATTCACCGAACTCGATAAAATTACGATGGACGGATGTGGGTATACTCGGATTAATTAGAAAGTCGTTGAGAATCTGATGAGCTTACTGAAAGTCAATCGAATCGAATAGTAGATGCCATAGTTTCATTTTAAGCTTTTAAGTGGGAAAATTAAGAGGTTCACTAATGAATTCGGAACGTGCAACTAAATTCGCTGACTTTGATTAGCAAAAAGGTCCTATGTGTGCCTATGGAATGGAATCCACAAGTATGCTGACGAAATGCAAGCACACTAAGTTTAGATAAATTCTAGACATCTAAATGTGTTTATGTTGTATATAGGACAGATAATTTCTAGTTGCTAGCAGTCTGCTAGTTTACTGTGTCACTTGCACTTTCTTGTGACTCACGTATAACGCGAATATCTTAGAGTGAACTCCCGAGCATAGGCGTCATGTTGAAGTTGGCATGAAGCCAATTGAGCTTGCAGTCAAAAGTATTTAGACGTGTGTATTTGCTGATAGGACTCCTTCTATAAATAGCTAAAAGTGTCTGATTATAGACGAAGACGTGAACTTCCTATGTTACGGCGGCTCGGTCGATAGATTAATGTAATTTGCATGTAGTGCTAGCGCGAACTCGTTAATATCGATTGAAGTGCAAACAATTTCCATCAGAGTGGAAGAAATAAGTTGCCACAGGGCAATATACAGGGTTCATTAAAGTTCTTAGCCCGCGGAAATGTCTCCAATCGAGTGCAATGCAATTTGCAAGTGACAACTTTCAAAATAGGTAAACACGAGGTGGAATTCGAAATTCGCTCGTCAACCATGCAGTTTTCAATAGGCCCGTTGATGATATACCCGAACACAGGTTAATGATTCATATCTAATGTGACATTGACAATAAAATTGAGTGGACTGCAATTTAAGGTGCTTTGCTAGCCCCATATTGCATGAGGGATTGAACAACCCTCTCATAAGTCCTTAACTCTTTGAAAATGTTAATTAAATGGCTTACCAATGTAGAACATGAATAAAGGGGGATCCAGAATTGTGCATCTGCAATAGGGTAGAAAACCGCATACATATGTTTGCGTTCGCCCCCCTTGAACTTCTCGTACTCGGGAGATTACCCATAAGTAGGGCTGCATAATGCGAGTGGGAAGTTTTTCTCAATATGCTTCAAGAACCTTAAATATGAGAGTGCTTACATAGCGATAATGGATAATTACTGACTATGGTATCAGTAATGATGGCGAAGCTTAATTTGGTATACGTAAAGCTTCTCGCTCAATCTTGAGTTTTCATACAGCTGTTGCACACCCTCAAGTGATTGATTACATCTTCCACTAATTTCTTGGTTTAACGGTATGATGCTGCTTTAAGTACAGAAGTTAATCCGCTAATGACACATAAACTCCACAGCGGTAGCTTATGTAATACTCATCATGTCTACTGCTGCTAATCCCTCAAAGTTGTCAAATATATTAGTCAAAAGTCGCCGTAAAAGAAAAGTTTCGCTTCCCCATGTTCTATGGTCCTTCCTGTGAAGTTTGCTAAATGCTAATTAACTTAATGACTGTGCTCGGTAGTGATAAGTCTTTGTTATGTTAGAGGTGATTATTGCGAGTTGTTTAAATACTGTATTGGGTAATTCTTGTTCAGTGCACAAAGACTTTTGAGGCTTAATTGAAAAGACCTTCGGGTCTAAAGTCGAAGAAAAAATAGAAGCAAGTGTTCTAACCCAAGTCGTCCGACCGGCTCTTCCTGAGCTGATAATAAACAAAGGAATCAGACGATTTGGGGCGTAAGTGCTTTGTTATCAATGAAAATGGAAAAATAAGTGCTTTGATATACTTAATCTTTAATTAGGTCAACCATTCAATTGAAAAACACTTAAAAAACTGAAAAAAAAACAGGTCAAGAGCATAGCGGACTATGCTTATTGTAGAGTTCCGTAGCTCGTTGATTATTTGACTCTAGTCAGTCGTGCTATTTTTAAAAGTAATTTTAAACATGCCGAAACTATGAGGGTTCCGAGTTTGTTACGGCGGGTCAAGCTCGAAGAAATGTATGGGAGCTGCCACACCAAGGAAACAAAGAGAGCTGTTGAAATACAGTACGCTGAAAATATGACCACATATTTATTATAAAGTCAGAGTAGCGGAGTATGACATTGAAAGGAGCCACAAAATACTGCGGAGTGATGATAGGCTATAGGTAGAATTTCAAAAAGAATAGAATATGCAGGTGAAAAGGCGGGTAAAGGAGTAGTGGCACTTTCCAATATGATGCCAAACATCGGATGACCTCCAGACCACTGAGGAACCGCTTCTAGCTAGAGTGGTACTCTCAATAATGTTTTAGCCAGCACCAATCTGTGTAAAATTAGATTAATTCTAAGAGTCTAGCTTTGGATAATACGGCTTCATAGTGATGTGCACTATCACCTAACTCATATTTGAACTGCGCATGGTGGTCATCGTAATTACTTGCACCGGAAAATACGTATTATTCTACTTCCCACATTTTGTAGGTATGGGGTAAAACTTGCAATCATTTGTCAGTGGTATGTTAAGCATACATAGAGAAAAATACCGGAAATACAGATATAACGATTGTTCCTCGGGGGAAATCGGGTGGGGAGAGGTGGTTTTAATGATTTAAAGACCACAACTACCTTTTCGATGTCTTACTTATCATAAAAAAAAAACATCTGCAAACCCATATGGTATTTTTATCGTAATAATCATGGGGCTCCGACCGATGGTGGGGTTCGAACATGCGATAGCCAAGTTAAAAATTCAAATAAACTGAAAAATCGAATTAATTATTTTTTAGTCAGAGAGTTATTTCCAAATACATAATTACTTGTTATTGGACCTCTTTAGTTGATTTTCAAATAACTTTAAGTACCTAGGTAGTAATTTGACTTGACTTTCGAATAGGGAGTAATGACAATGGCACTGCCTCCCCCAGGCTACGCGTACGCTAATGTAAGTAGTCCAAGCAAATATGCAACTCATTAGGGCGGCTTCAGCTAAGGTGATGACAACTCAGGCCGTATTTCTGGTCCTTGTCCAGAAACCATATGTAAATTTTTAGCTTAAGAAAGGCTGGATAGCCGAACTAGAGCCTGTTTAATTTCCAATTGAAATTTTAGTTTTCTGTCCTTACAGAGTTCTGCAAGAGGGACGTGACGGCCGTAAAAGTCGAGGTACGTATGATAAGATGCTGGATAATAAACAACGAACGTGCCCTAACCTCCTTCATAAGAGTGTGATGGTATTCCGTCTAGTATTAATTGGATGGCGCTATAGAAAATTTCAATCCAAATGGATTGAAATCAGAGGAATAAGATCCTAATCAACATGTCATCAATTTATATGATCCAATGATAGCAGCACGTTCGGATCGAATTGAAGGACATGTTTTTTTTCAAAGTTCAAGGATTCTCAAAGTTTTTCAAAAGTGGTATATTAAAATCTAAGAGCGCAAAGTTCAAAGGATCATTAAAAATTACAGGAAAGGACATACGAATCTGCAAGAAAGGCACTAAAAGAGGAAAACGAGGACAACAGACACAGCCTGCTGCAGGAATCACAAGGTCCCATTTGAAATAAGTAAAAGAATGCTAACAAAATAAAAATGCGGAACGGAAGCCTTGTCTTTCACTGGGAATAACAGGCCGCAGACTTGCAGCAGCTTGTCCACGAAGCTTCTCTTCGCTTTGGTATTGCTGCAAGTGCTGCGGGAAGGAAGTCTCACGTTGGAATCGTAGAACTGGGAGGATGATGGGTGCAGTTTGCAGACGTCAATGACTCTGCATACTGGTCCCGCGGGACTCTAATCGGTTCGAAATTGTTGTGCGTTCGTTTAGAACATGTTTGGATGTGTGCTGCCAGAGGACTAGAAAAGTTACAAACGGCTCTACGGAGAGGGCATTTGCTTGGGAGCAGTGGTTCCCGAAGTAGGAACTTCGCCCGGTGCTACATCTACCCTCTGGGAACACTCATACAATCATGTTCTTGTTGAAATTTCTTCACGGTATCGGTTATTTTTGTTTAGTGCTAGGATTAGTTTCGGAATTTTTCAAAATTTTTGACAACTTTTCTTAAATTTCTTGTATTTTCTTTTTTACAGGTTTTTTAACTATTTTTTTTGCCTTCAAGTTTTAGAGTCGTTTTTACGAAACATTTTTAGAGTAACGTACCGTGTCATTTCTTATGTTCTTTTTGATCGTTAATTATTGTGTCTTTTGTTTTGAATATTGTACATTTTTTAGGGTAGCTTGAGTTTTGTAGGATTTTTTGTTTATAACGATTGTGCCAAATAAAATGCCATTATATACGTAAAAAATAATAATAAAACAAAAAATAATAATAATAAGAACAAAATAACTTATTCTAAGGAAACTTCATTAAAGAAACTAACCATTATTTTGTTAATAGGGCATATATTTAGAATACCAATACTTAGTTATAAATATTTTTGAAAAGCGGACAGCCGGATTAGGTATCAATTAGGAAACATATGTCCTGGATTTTCAATAGTTAAATAAAAAGAAAATTTGTGAAATATATTCTGAAGACGTTTATTTTCGTCAATTAAACTAAACACACCTAGACAGTTTTTCAGTGTAGATTTATATAGAGTATGTCGCCCCATTGGGAGCAGGAAAATAATTTTGTACATAAGGCGTGAATTGGTTAAGGTTATTAATGCAACAAATATGACGACTCTTTACAACCGATTTCCAAAAACAAAGTCTTGGTGTGGATTTGGAAGGGATGCCTAACTTTGTAACGCGCGGATCAATTTGGACGATTCTGTTTTGGTTGGATACGGTATGTACTCCCATTTTTTTTGACGATGTGGCCAAAGTCTAGGGGAGAATCTTTTGATACGTTACGTTAGCAGGGCTTTGACTTTTTGCATTGCTGCGAACTAGACACCGGCCCAGAGACGGAGTGGATTTTTAAATTCAATTTTAAAAATCCACGGGCAGACCAAATTTCGAACACGGGAACTATGGCATGGTGGTCGTGCCGCTCAACTACCAAATCCCCAAAAATGTGTAGCATTGTGTGTTTTTGGGTGATTGGGGGGGGGGGGGGGGGGGGTTGTGCTTCGTAATGTGATGAGTCTGATGATTTTCATTCTTTTGTACAAAATACGTTTATTCATTGGCACAATGATAATAAATATTTGAGGCGTAGACTAGGAATAGGGAGAAGAGGGAGCAGTCGCCTTACGTATTAACACGTGGTCCGATTTTCATGGCAATGAAAAAGTGACCATGATTAGTTTCCCTTCCTTCCCAATAAGTGCATTAAACCTGCAACTGTTGCAATCACTTTGTTCATTTTTCGAGTAGCATAACTGAAGATACTAAAAGGAGAAAGTAAAAAAAATAAAACATAAATTGAGCCAAAAAGCCCTCAAAAGCATAAAATAATATCAAATTTTGTGGCTATTACGAAATTTTAAAGTCGGTGCAAAACTACCTACGGGGCCTAATGGAGCGAGTTTATCCTAAGGCATACCCCTGGCTCTAAGCCTGTTTCTAAAAATACAAAAAAGTCATCAGCGGAGTCTCTTTCTACTACGCAAACGTAACTGGGCTTCGCTTCAAGACAACTAGCCTCTACATCAGTTCAATCAATTCATGTTTCGACGTGGTCTACTTGATCGAAACCTCGCTCTGAAGATCGTTTCCTGATGCTGAACTTTTCGATACCTTATATGTGGTTTTTCGACGTGATAGTCATCTTTGAATGGTGGATGCTCAAGTTGGTGGAGAAGTTTTATGTGTTGATCGAAGTAGCATTCCATGGTTCATTGCTGAGCAGTCGCATTCGGATGATTTGGAGTTTCTGAGCGTCGCCTTGAACTTGCCTTATAAACGCGTCCTTGTTTACATTCTTACGGGCACGACTGTGGACACCTATAAGGGGCTTGCATTCCGCATCGACGATCGAAGGTCTTCTTATTCGCCTACTCCTGTGCATCCTTCATGTTTCACTGACAGCCTTCTGGATTGACATAGTGCTCCGATATAGCCAATGACTGCGGCAAATTTTTGGATTTGGTGCTTAGTACTGATCAGGCGATGTTCTGCCGCTTTGCTCCCTGAGATTGCGATCCACAGTAACTATTTATTTCATTTCAGAAAGGATGACTATTATATTCTTAATGATTTATTATTGAATTCTAACTGGTCTAAGGTATTTACGCTAGGGACATTGATGTGGCGGTGAATGCTTTTTATGATTATTTATTTGTTTGTGTTTCGCAATGCGTTCTCATATCAAGGTCAAGTATTTCTGGTCTCCCTTGGGTTGAAAACTCACTAAATCATCTAAAAAATTTAAAAAGTAAAGCTTAGACGCGCTTCTGTTTTTCAAGGAGCGAAATTGATTTTAATATTTACTCCAATTTACGTGGCCAGTATACATTAGGTGTTGAATCCTCCTACAATATCTATGTTGAGAGAATGAAAGCAGTTTTACGTAGCGATCCTAAACAGATTTGGAGATTAGTAAATTCCAAACATAGACTTGGGGATTCCCCTCTTCGCTGAAATTTGGAGATAGCCATAGAACTGATCCTTTGACTATTGCAAACCTTTTAGTGACTTTTTTAAGACTTCTTATTGTGATAATAATTATTGTGATATTTCCTTTAAGGGATTAGGCCACTTTAGAGGCCGAAAAAATAGGCTTTTCTTGGGGATTTTTTTTTCAGAAAAACTACAAAATAATTCCAGCTTACAAAAAAGGGAATTTATCATACATATCACTGACTGTATAAAATAATTTTTTTGAAGCGATTTATTTCAAAGTGGCGGCTATGCAGCGTTTTTGCGATGACGTCTCCATTTTTCAAGGGTCCACGGCCGGACAAACAGCTATTGTAATTTTTCAGTTATAATGAGCCAATGATTTTTTTCGATTGTATGTATATAACAAAAGCTAAAAAGCTACGTAGGATTTTTTCGATATATTGATTTTTAACCAAATGGAGCACTTCTAAAGTGAAAAGTTGAAAATTTGCCTAAAAAATCGTCAGAAAATTGAAAACAAATGAACTATGCAATATAAAAAAATAATCCTACGTACTTTTATAGACAATGTATTTTTAAAGATACATTCAAAATTTCTAGTGAATCGGTTGAAAACTGTCTGAGTTATGTTTCCGGCCAACTTGAAAAATCTAGTTTTGAGATAAAGGCATTTCGTAGTTTTGAGTAGTAGAAAATCATGAATAATTTTGCAATACCTACCTTTAATCTTAAAATTCGAAAATCGAGTACTTAGAGCTTTTTCCCGGCTAACATGTTTTGGGACATTATTTTTGAGGCCATAAGGGACCATTAAAAAAAAAGAATTTTTGGAAAATTCTAGAGTGGCCTAGCCCCTTAAGGAATTTACTTACTTGACGTCATTTTCATCGACCTCGTTGCTAATGAAAAATCTTTTATGCGATGACGATGCAATCATGCAATACATTAATAGCTTAGCTGACAGTTTTTGTGTGGACTAGATGGGATTCCTATTTATTTGCTAAAAATTGTTGTTATTCTCTAGTCTCTGTTATATGTAACTTATTTTACTTATTAATTTTTTGTGGTGATTTTCCTAATGCTGGGAAATCGATCATCAATATTTCTCTTCACGAGAAGGGCAACAAATACGATGTAGCCAATTATCGACCGGTTGCTAACTTATGCTGCATTTCTAAGATTTTTGAGGTGATAGCAAGCCGTATACCTTATTTTCATTGTAAACATTTTTAAAATTCTTTTCCACATGGTTCTAGGAAAGGGAGGTCAACGACGGCTTTTAGAATTTTCTAACTTCTGTACCTCGCAAATTAAGGCGGAAAGCTGGTTGGCCACATATTTACTGATTTTAGCCAAGCTTTTGACAGAGTTAATCTTGCAGTTTTGATTTATAAGCTGTCAACCCTAGGATTCCCGTCTTTGTTTGTGTACTGGGTTTGCTTATATTTGTCGAACCGCATTCAGAGAGTATAGTTTCGTGGTTCTCTTTCCATGATTATGTACAATTCCTCTGGCGTACCTCAAGGCAGCAACCTTGGCCCACTCTTATTTATTATTTACATCAACAATACATCCTTGTTTTGGTCTAATTCGGATATTCTTTGTTATGTAGAATATGCCAAGATTTTCCGTGTTGTTTCCTCCATTCATGATTGTGAAATTTTAAACTCTGACTTCGACTCCTTTCATAAGTGGTGTTCTTTTAACTGCCTTCCTCTTAATATTAGTAAATGTACAACTATGTCTTTTTGTCGTAAAGGAATTCAAATGGACTTTAACTACTCTATACATGGTTGTGAATAGACGAAACTTGACAAAACCATTAACTTGGGAGTCTGGTTGAATAGTCATGTTACGTTCGACGACCGTATTGACACAATTGTTACGTATACTGAGGATAATTC
Organism: Leptarthrus brevirostris; assembly: GCA_964036015.1. Lineage (NCBI taxonomy): Eukaryota > Metazoa > Arthropoda > Insecta > Diptera > Asilidae > Leptarthrus > Leptarthrus brevirostris. The sequence goes on along the minus strand of OZ038373.1, from coordinate 144,866,162 downwards.
GACGCTTGGTTTCGTTAAAAGGTGGGCTAAGGAGTTGATGACCCTTATATTATACGGCTCCTTTATTGTTTCTTCGTTTGCCCAATTCTTGAGTATGATTGCTGCGTTTGGTCACCATTTTAGAATGCTCAATGCGTTGAGGCAGTCCAGGGTAGGTTTGTTCGGTTTGCTCTTCGTGGACTTCCTTGGATCAGCCCATTGTAATTGCACCTTTACACAAGTAGGCTTGATTCTCTCGACGATCGATGGAGCAAATCTGAAACTGTTTTTGCTTTTGGATTGCCTTCTTGGTACTATTGATTCACCTGTCCTGTTATCCACTTTTAATATCTTAGTCCCACCTCGCTCCTTGAGAAATCGCAATTTCTTTAAAGATACCTAAATACCGCACATTTACACGAGCCTATCACATCAATGTTGTTTTAATGCATATTTTGATAAAATTGATTTTCAATTACCTAAACATTGTGTAAAGGCAAGTATTCTTTAAGATCTTTATTTATTTACTTTCCTTTGATTTTTAGTTTTTTCTTTGCTTTCTTTGTAAGTAGTCAGCCTTTGACGAATCTTTGTAAATAAATAAAAAGAAAAAAGAAGATATAATAAATAATTTTTGAAAAAAAAAACTGTCAGTCCTCTTCATCACCTTCATTTATAAATATGCTATGTTGCGTATCCGAACTTAAGCCGATGGAAAATTAACAAATTCAGAAATTGAACAAATTAATTCAATTGACTTGAAACCCAAAATATCAGAAGAAGGTATCAGGAAGAGCTAGATATTGAACACGATATTGAGGAATACAGATACAAATTTTGTTTAAATTCCTTAGCATATTTTTACTATACGTACACGGGTTTATAACGAATAATAGCTAAGAAACTATTTATTTTTAACTCGAAGCTCACTTAACCAGCTAACGCATAATTATTATGAAAACGTGAGTAGATTATCCACACAATAACGCGTCATTTTTACGTAGTGTCCAAATTGCAATGAAACTCATGTCGTTAATTGAAGAGTTACTTTAGAGCGCGAGTGATATTTCATAAGAAACACGAAATGAATAATAATTTGAAAACTAGTAATCAAATTCCAAACGCCGATTATAGCGATAAAAATATAATTGATGGCGTGGCGTAATTCAAATTAATTTCCAGAAAGACATTGTCAAGCACAATCTGCGTTGTTTGACTACTTTCTTTGTCAATTATTTTCTGTAAGAAGTGCTCATTATTCAGGAAAATCATAATTTGTTCATTCTCTGTGCTCAAAACATAATTAGACACGATTTTCTGATTTTATCTTTTCTGAGCAGTAAACTAAGTGCTTAATTATGTGAAGATTCTTGTCTGATGTGTATTTTGTGTCAAGACAATTTTATCTTCATCTACAATTTCAAAGTGTAAAGATAAAATTTGGTCTAATTATGTATCATAGATGCTAGCTGATACCGATGTATCTGAGGCGGTTTTACATTTGGAAATTCTTATGTGTTAAGATAAATAAAAGATAAATTCGCTGTTATGATATTTCACTACTTAAAAATCGTGAACTAGATAAGCGTATAAAACTGTTTTTTACAAACTCAAAATAATTATCTTAAGATAAAACTATTATAATAAATTATTTGTTACACCTTTTTTGTTTTCGAAAACCCGAATATTGCATGGCCATAACTTACAAGAGACATGACGAAACTGTAGCTCTTGCAGTCCCAATTTGTGGCGACATTGGTTTTATGATCATTTTGAATAATAAATAATCTATTTGCGTAAATTTCTCTTAGATTTACTGTTGCTTAAAACTTTCTTATTTTAGGGTTATAAATATAAATTTTAATTTAAAAATTTGAATACAATCCGAGTATATCTGGTAGGGTAAAAAGTAAATTCGTATTTTGCGGAGAGATGTCGTTATGATGATATTTTGGAGTTGACGTCATTAAGGATTTGAAAACATATGATTTCCTAATTTATTAATATCATTTGTAAAACTCATTATTTATTTTTGCATTTTAAACATAGAGTAAAACAAGCCGTAATTTCGTTAGCTAATATTTTTTACATTCGTAAAGTAGAAACCCAACCCCATGAAAGCCAGAAAAAGATATTGGCTGGATGTGAAGAGAATGCCATAATCGAACGTGTTTGCCAAAACTTGTTCGCGAAATCTTGTACTGGAGATTTGGCGTGCAAAGATGATGAGCACTCAAGTCTGTTTGTGACAGATGATATGACTGTTGGCCACTGACATTAATTAAAATCAACGTACTAGAGCCATTGCACAGTTGCAATGTATGTTAAAAAATCATTATGAAAGTGGGGAATTAAAGTGGATCGTATTCAATAATCTTAAGTGAAAGATATCGAGGGGCAAGGGGAATGAATCGCCACAAACCACACACTCGAACAATATGATGCTGTGTATTTGGTGCAATTGGAAAGAAATTACAAACTTACAGCTGCTTGAGGAAAACATGTCGGTCTACCAATCCAGAGGTCCCAGGTTCAAAACCCACCGGCGGTGTCCCATGCCTGCTTTCTGCTGACAACACATAAAGGCCACGGGGGTTGCAGAGAAAATTTCAGTTGTCCGGAGCGCAATTTAAATTGTAGGACCAATTGCAATCGTTGTCTCGGATCGGTTGAAGTTCTTCTCCCACCCCAAGGCATGGGGTTAGGAGAACTAAAGAGAGAGCAAGAGAATCAAAATAATCCGGAGACAATATGTAATGCGATATCCTGAGCCGATATTAAAGAACCCTGATTTATATGGAAAAAACAAACAAGAAGAGGAAAAGAAAGATTCCCAAGCGAGAATGAACGAAACATTTTATGTAAAGCGAGCAAATCAACTAAAAGTTCTCGCCAATTTGAAGTTTTTGCCTTGATATCGAAATCCACTTTTTGGAAAACTTTTGATCGTGTCGTAGTTAGCATCTAAATTGCTGGAATGCTATAAAAGGGAAAGACTTGAATTTGCTAATAGAAAAATATGACAACAGATTGGTCTTAGTAACACTCCAATTAACACTAATATAGCGCCATTTTGATGCCACAACCAGTAAGACCCAGTTTTTTGTGTGTTCACTCGCAACCCTGATTCTTATCTGAAATAATGATTGAAGTCGGCTTAGTTTATTATGGGTAAAAGGAACCAAAGCCAACTGGAGGAACTTAAGAAACTGAATATTTCCTTAATCTTCACCCTCGAGACTGCCATCAGGTTTTCAAGGAAGTACTCACCCATAGCCTTCTTTCTGACTCTGGCAAGAGCGGGACATTTACAGAGAGGGTGAATACTGGTTTCTTTTTTATTCACGTCATCACAACAGCGACAGAGTGTATTGTAAGGAGCGCCCAGTCTAGGTGCACCCCCGCCTAAAAGACAGTAACCCGTATAGACCGCAGTGATTTTTGCGATAACAGCTCTCGGTCTGTTGAGCAGATCTTGGCTTGGATATGCTACCTGCTTTGAGGGCGCTCCATCTGAAATTTTACAGCTCCGAGGAATGCAGAAAGAGTTCCGTCTTAAGGGAACCTAGTGGGATACGAATATCTTCAACATGGCCACGTTGTAGAGCTGCGCCGTCTCTGGCAAGTTTGTCGTCCATCTTGTTCAATGTCCGGGAATCCAGTGCAAGGTTGCTGGCTGGTTCCGTCATTCTCCACTCCCTTATTGTTGGAATACTGACACTGAATCCTTTTTAAAATTTATGACAGGCGTAATGTAGTCAGCTGAGGGATCGGTCAGTTCTTTATATACTAATTCATGGCCATACGGCTTAGCCCAGCATTCAGATTCTTTGAGTCTGACTGCACTGCATGAAGCCTGGAATTTGATCTGGTGATCAAAGGAAACAGATTGGTCTACTGTAAGCGATGTTTTTACGTCAACGCTGTGCAGTATAGGTTTTCCTTTTTTCAATTTAGGTAATGAAAATAAGTGGAATTCTAATGAAAATAAGTGGAATAATAAATATTTAGTAAATATGTATATCAGCCATCGCATAATAGAAGATCATTACTTGTACCGGGAGAGAAATGTTCTGGAATCGTTATTTAAACATTCCGGTACAAATTACAGTTCTCAACCGTAATCGTGTTACAACTGTCAGCTACCTTAATTTGACCGAATAGCACCTTAAAATATCCTGAACGATGAGCCCCGAATATCTGTTGGCTGTTCATGGTTAGGAAATTGTATCAAAGTTAATTTGTCATTAATATTCACATTTAAATTCATAAATATAGTAATCTATATTCAATTGAAATTCTGAAACACAGAAAACTTAGTCTTACCGTGTCGTCGGTGGAGCCTTCTATTCCAGAGGACGCAGGTTCGAACCTCACTGGAGGCGAACCAGAGACGAAAAGGCACAAAAACATAATAGTGGCCTGTTTCGGCTGTTTCTTTCGAAAACGAAGAAAATGATTTCAAGATTGTTTGCAATTCTAAAGAACCGTAAAATTTACCGCTTATTCCAAACAATCAATGTCAATTACAAATTGCGTCCAATTCATTAATTTTATTTATTGATTTTTTTTTAACATTCTCTAATTCTCCATAATTATGTGTTGCGCTACTGCAGATTTGTCAGATTGGTAATTCTTTGCGTGGATTAGATGTTCTCTGTGTCTAATCTTAATTGAACGCATTGTTTGCCCAATATATTTTTTCTTACATTATATGTACTATAGGTACCCGACTTTTGACTATTATCTACTCTGCCGCAACTGTTTTTTGAAATATTTTGTAATTTTTTTTTTGTAATTTTCGTATACTATTTTAGGGTTATCTTTTCTCAAGATCTTTCTTATTTTGTCAGTTGTCCTTGAAATTTAAAAGTAACTATATTATTAGTGGATTTTGAAGATGTAAGTGTCGTCTTACTCGCTCCTTTTATTTATATTATAAGCCAGGAAAAGCTGACATTTTTTATGTTGTCTTACGCAATATGAGTCCCTAGCGATGAAACTATTTGTAGCTGTTTGTTTTCTACAAATGTCATATTCTATACTATTTCCTATTCTTATTAACATTAAATCTAAGAACGGTATTTTATTAATGCGTGAACTTTATGGTTGGATAAAGGTTGTTGACTAAGACAAGTAAGGGTTGTAAATCTTTTTTGCATACTGTAATCATCATCAACATACTTTAACCATATTTTGGGCATTTGCATCCGCATTCGGATTTTTTAAATGGTACGTGAAAAAGGTATTTTTAAAAATCAATTTGCAATCGTAATTTGTGCCGTTGACATTCAATTATTTTATGTAATCAATTTCAACTTTTCTTAAGTAACACAGTAAATTTTACGGTTCCGTTTCAAAACATCGCCTATAAACACATTAAAAATTGTAGTTATCGTAAATTTTATAGTCCAACTACTTAAATTTTGATAGAATGTGTTACTGGTAAAACGATTACTATGACGGTAATTTTTCCTGTAATTTTCTTTCCGCGTAGCTACGCTCATACAACCATCAATTTTCGTTTATAAACCCTTTAGGGGTTGAATTTTGTAAAATGTTGAAATGTGTACATATGTGGCTTATTATTTGTATTGTCGAGTACCCTATATAAACTGTCGAGTACTCTTTAAATCTTTTTATGACTCCTTTAAAGATTGAATTTAAAAAATATATACCTTGATGGTGAGCCGCAACCGCCGAATAATAAGTCATTAGAAAGGAACTTAAACATATGTCTTTCTGGGCTTATCGACAAACTTGAGGTTAATGTACAATGGGTTTCCTATATAATTTAAAATTAAGCCAGTGAAACTGAGAGTAATAGGCGAATCTTAAAAGTGAAAATGTCTACGTATATGAAATGGAAGAAGAGTTCAATATTTGTCTTACGCACGGGTCGCAATATTTCAAAAAATGACTCAAAACCAAATCGCTTTGCTCCTAGCGAGTGGGTTGGTAATGTACTATACTCTTAGATAGATTTAACTGTCCGACACTACCGCTGCAATAGAGTCCAAATGGTTTTCTCTACCACAAGAATAAAACTCATATATTAAAATGAGAAGAAATCTTTTATTAGATGGAAGCTGGAGGCATATGGGCAAACGCAAAAACCATAAATCAATATGACTTTCTAATTTGAAAAGCCAAAGCAGCCTTAATTAAGAATTAAAAGATTTAGGTAAGAGGTATGCTTTGAATGAAAACAGATACGAAACACTTTGAATTTTTCACATACAAAGTGTTTTATGTCGAATGCATTAAAGTGTCTAATATCAGCGAAAGCAAGCAATTAAACTAAAGTAATTCTTCTGACAAACACTTTACTCCCGATAAAATCACTTTAGTCTCTCTCTAATTGCTTTTGCGAAAAATGAAAAGTTCCCGGGAAACATAGCTCCACGTTCGTCCTCCATTAAACAGGGAAGCTTAATAAAGAGAAAACTTTTGAAATCACATTAAAATAAGATTTATGCTCAGAAGTTACTCTGTAGAACCTTTGAGTGTTCTTAAAACTTATACTGACACGGACACCTGTTGAACAGGTACGACGAACCTACCTATCTTATGTAGTAGTTTCTTTGTCTAACTACGCATATGCCAAGCCGATGTAATTTCAGTTGTCTATAGGAGGAAAAGACTGACGTCGAGGGCTTCTGAAATGAAGTGTATTTGTTGTTTGTCGCTGCATTCATACTTTAATCAAATAATGTTTGAGTTAATTTTAACTTATGACATAGTCCTTATTTAAGGGTCTGAAGCCGGTGTACAAGCCGAGAAACCGTATCCAGATTTATGTCATTGAGTGAATGTTATTGGGAAAGCCGATTCTATTTTGGATGGGGCTCGAATTATGGCCGTGGTTATATTCGATACGGATTCTCGGTTGTGTTTATGTCAAACCATCATAGAGAAGGTGTAGACTATAGAAATCTATGAATAAATGGAAATATTCTACCATTGTTCGGGGTATGCACTGGGAAGCCGCACTGCTCTACGAGTAAATAAGTCTTGAATTTAAATGTCTTGTTTAGTCGTCATTTGCAGTTGTTTGACTTGTTTACATAAAATTTTCAAAGGCTTGCAAATGACTAATGTATGTTAGAGCTGATGCTGGGATAATTTGCAGAGCACTACCTTATTTGGATTTCAAATTACCTTGATTCACTTGCTGGGTAATTGTCAGTAAATTTCGCACGCTGAATAAAATTATGCGAATTCAAACTGATGTTGAGTTGGTCATGGCGTGCAAATTATTCCAATAAATTTAAATTTGTAATAAAATGACCAGAATTTTCCGAGAATCATTTGAATTTATTTGTTATTATAATGCAATAAAATTTGCAAACGATAAAGAACATTTGCAAAAACATGCAAATCAAACTTATCAGGATATGAATTGCAATTGCAATACATCTAAAAGGCTTAAATGTCAGATGTTGCGGGTATGGTGATTTTAACATCAATAATACCGAAAATTTGTTTTATTATTAACTTTATTATTTAGCCCCGCATATGTACATATATCAGGATCCGTAACCTCAATCATTGTAGAAATTCATTCTTAATTACCATTTATCAAGGAATTTCTGCTTAACCAGTAAACTGTATCGGTTTGTTTGCGTCATTTACATACATCTACGACGCAGAAGGCTTCCTTCTTTGTTGACCCTGGAAGGCTTCTGGACTTGCTGTTTACGGTTCGTGCGATTGTTGATATTGCTGATGGGGATTTGTTGGAAGTCATTTGTGTGGTTTTGCGGCTTCCTCATAAAAGCGTTTATATCGCCCCACTTTATATTCCACCTGGCTCGCCCCCGAACACTTATGAGCATATGGCTGTTTATGTCGATCAAGTTGCTGATCTCTTGCTTCCATCGGACGACGTGTTGCTTTTGGGTGACTTCAATATACCTGCTGTTGGTTGGGAGTGCTCCGAGGATGATGATTGTATGCTGCCAACTTTTATGACTTCTCTGCAACACTTTCTTGCCTTCATTGATAGTCTTGCCCCTTCTAGATTGTAGCAAATCAGTGGTATGGTTAACGACTCCGGTAGGTTTTTGGACTTGGTGTTCACTTCTGATGCCTCGGGTACTATTGTAAGGCGATGCCTATCGCCCCTGGTTCCTGAATCTCATTATCACCCGGTGTTCCATGTGATTTATTTTGTTGATGAATCAGTAACATTAACTTCTTTTGATTCTAGTAACTTTTGTTATAACTTTAAAAGTGCCGATCTCCATAAATTAAACGAATGACTTTCTGCCTGTGATTGGTCGAGCGTTTTGACATTGACAAGGCTGTGAAATCTTTCTACGATATTTTGTCAATATGTTTTGCAGACTGTGTTCCAATTTCTAAGACCAGCAAATCGCGTACCTTTCGGCCCTGGCTCAATCGGCGTACTAAACATTTCAAAATCTTGAAAGATAAGGCTTGGAAAAAGTTTTGCTTCTCAAGAAGTGATTCTGACTACTTGGTATACTCCACTCTGTGCGATCAATTTCGGTCTTCTCTTACGGCTTCTTATACTGACTTTTTAGATAGGACTAGGCAAATCCTACGCGCTGAGCCTAAGCAATTTTGGAAATTTGTGAACTCCAGGCGTAACTGTGATGGATATCCCTCTTCGATGTGCTTTGATGATCGTGAATTGCCAACTTCTTTGGTGATTTATTGAAGACTGGGTTTTTGGATTCCAATTGTGATACTAGCTTTAAGGATTTTACTCATTTGACGAGGCTTCCGCCGAATTCCCTTCATTCCAAAGACTTAGTATTTAACGAGGCTACCGTCTTATAACGAATTTGCTAGTAATTTCTCATGTGGTCCTGATGGCACACCTCCGTATTTCTTGAAAAATTGTAGCGTGTTCCTTGCTCCTACTCTCTGTCACTTGTTTAATTTGTCTATTTGCACTGGTATGTTTCCTAAACCTTGGAAATTGTCTTTGATGATGAATTGTCTTCATAAGAAGGGCAACAAACGTGATAAACGTTATGTTGTAATGGAAAGGTGTTTAAGGCTATGGTTTGTGACATACTTTACTTCCATTGCAAAAAGTTCTTGGGCTTTTTCCAGCATGGTTTCATGTATAAATGTAATTGAAGCTGGACAGCAGGTTGATTGCATTTTTATTGATTTCAAGGCCTTTGATAGAATTAATCACACACAACGGGTTTTATTTCGTGGTGCACTCTCTGACAAAATCAATAACTCTTCTGGGGTGCCTCAGGGCAGTCATTTAGGACCTTTAATTTTTTGTTAATTTTTTTCTTCTTCTTTTTCTTTTTCTTAGATTTTATCTCGTTTTTTTATTGAGAGTACGTTGCTTTTCTGCTTTTTTGGTAGTAATATTTAATCAGATTCACGTATCGTAGTTCGAGTTAAGATCGGCTTGGTTGTAAGTTGCACTTTCTTTTTTCTTTTCTTTTCTTTTTATTGTATTCTTATATTAATTTTTTTTTTTTATACGATGTGGCCAAATCCTAGGGGACAACCCTTTGATGCGTTAGCATGGTTTTGGCCGGAACGGAATTATGGTAAGGGAAGTGAGGAAACTTGAGTCTTGTTTTTGCAATGCTGCGAGCTAGACAATAGCCCAGAGACGGAGTGGATTATTTTTAATTTCTTAATAAAAGCTCACGGGGTCATCTGGTCCCGAGCCCGGGACCCATGGCATGTTGGTCTTGCCGCTTAACGTATTGATCCAACTCCGTCTTGACTATACTAAATGTGTACACTTATCTACCTTATCTTCTTATTCTACTTTTCTATCTTGCTTTTCACTTTGATTCTGTAATTTATTCTGATATTTCATTTTGCGTTATATTTAATGTTCGGATTTTGTCAGTTTGTAGTAGTCAGTATTTGGCGAATTTGTAAATAAATAAATAAATTCACTGCTTGGTCTCCTTTGATCCTGTTTCTCCTGTATCTACTTTTCTTTCTTTCTCATTGTTTTAATTTCAAAAAGGCTGTCTATTCTTTGCTGATTATGACTGGACTACTATTTTTCTGAACACACCTGTTTTAGTTGTTTATAAAAATTTGTTTGCTTAATTTACTGACTTTGTTCTTATTTCTATTTCTAGTCATTCTTTTGTCAGTCAACCTTGCCTTAATTACTCATTAAAACAGCTTATAAATAGGAGGAATGACGGAAAGGTAGGAAACGGCCGCATGTTGACTGCATATATACTCATTTCAGTAAAGCATTTGGCAGAATTAGTCATAGATCTCTTATTCATAAATTAGCGTTCCCTGCGTTAATTGTTTCCTACGGTCTTATTTGTTGTCTCGCACTCAGCAAGTATTGTTTCAGGTATCTTCATCAGAAGCTATTCTTAACACTTCAGGTGTACCTCAAGAAAGTCATCTCGGTCCACTTTTGTTATTTATTAACATAAATGATATATCTTTGCCTTGACGAACTCAAAAATTTTATGTTATGCTAACGACGTAAAGATGATTGTGTTATTAACTGTATACGTGACTTTTAGATACTTACTTAGATGCCTTTTAAAGATGGTGATCTACATACCGCCTCCCCATTAATATTAATAAACGTACAACAATGTCTCTTCTTGCCGACTTGCCGGTGTACTCCGGTTCGTTTTAATTATACCATCAATACAGGTGTTTCCTGAAACCACAGACCATGGGTAAGTGGTCGCATCACTTTTGTTGTATACATCAATGCTATATTAAAAGGTTGGCAAAGGATTTTGATGATTATTTTAATACGCGGGTGATATATTGCACATATATAACAAGTGTTACTCTTTAGCTCCACTAAGGCTGTTCAATTTGCTAAATACAAGGATGGGATAATGTCAATTATTAGTTATGAAATGGTACATTATACATTGCTTGCGATATAGAAAAAAAAATAAATCAGCTGGCAAAAACCACCAATTTAAAATCGACATATAAAATGAGCCGCTGCTACCATTACAAAATTGCCGGAAGAGGCACATAAAACTTCATATAATTAAAATTGCATGATCTCCCGCCGGTAACCGCTCTGTAATTAAACCAGGCCAATTATCTTCGGAAAGTTAACAGTGACACGGCCATTACAAATAATGCTTGCTGAACTAAATTCGATCATAAGATTACAGAACCTTAAAATTCATCGTTTTGTGATGTCTTTCATTGAAAAATAAAGTTGTACTTTTTGGAATCAATTCTGTATCCAGCCGATCTAAAACTTATTTTCAATTCAAAGTTTTATTAATAGATTCAGCAAAATATTAACCCCATACTGAATATTGAAACTGCTTCCTTTTACCGTCGTACCTACAGCTTTAACTAAACTTTTTGAAGACACCTTGAGTCCATTGGTTAGCACAGCATACATAGCGCCAAAGCATGAGTAACTAATAAGATTTACATTTTGTTTTATATTTATTTTTTATTATTTGTTTATAAACTATTTTTAAACAAAAATTGTTTTGTTTATGTTTTTTTTGGAAAATCGAATCAAATGGCCAGAAAATATAGTGTGAAGTTAGGATTAGAACCACACCTTCTAAATCTCTGACACTATTCTCCACCTTCTACCGTTGGATCTCTATGGTAAGCAAACCGCATCCTCAGCCGCCATTAGGCTTAACTCAATTCAGACCTGCAAGCGAACTGACTTCGGTCACTCTAAAAAAAATTTGACTCCTTCTTTCCCACCAGATCAGAATGGGAAGAAGGTCCTACCTCAATGGGAGTATACACCACCTCCGGTTATAACATACCGCTCGGAACTAAATGACATAGCTGAGCATCTGAAAGTACGACTCATCTGGGTGCCTGGACATAGTGACATTCCGGGCAATTGCAGAGCCGACGAACTAGCGAGAATCGGTACTACTCGTCCTGATTCAGACATTTACCACCAGCTGGGTAAACTGCTGGCCAAATGCAAACTGGAACCCTCACAGGAGTCTCTCAGGATTGCAAGCACTAAATGCCAGGAGTAACACACCTGCCTGATTACCCGACAGATATGGCCAAAGGTTGATCCTAAACGGTCAAGGGAGTTCATCTTATTCGGACGCAAAACAATTACGACTTCTGTAGGAGCTGAAATGACGAAGAGGAAGAGGAAACCATACTTCACCTCATTGGTAACTGTCCGGCACTAGCCAACCGTAGGAACCGGTTTCTGGTCTCCTCCTTCCTTGAAGAGTTAGCCAAGCTAGGCTCCACTAATGTCAGGGACCTGGCTCGCTTTATCAGGAGTTCAAAATGGTTCCCGACGACGAGTTACGGCTGTACACCCTTCCCAATCTAGTCAAATCTATTTTGACTACCCGAGAGCTGGCCCCACTGGAGACAGACTGCTATTTCTTAGGTTATTTTATGGGGGTTGCTAAAGTTTATGTAGCCTCAACGTGGTATCACAATGGGCCTCTTTGACCTAAGTGTGCCTCCTTAGGCAGCCACTTTAACCTAACCTAACCTAGGATTATTTTCTTTAAAACTGTTCTTTGAATATTTATAATTTGTCAACTAAATAAAAAGTCGGTCACTTTAACCGGTTTGGTAGAAATAGGTACATAACAACTGTTGGTACTTCTAGTGTTAAGATCATGGATGATCGTGATTTTTGGATACTGTACGCTTCTGGCAAATGTACTTAACATGATTGCCAATATATATTTGCTAACATTAACTAAACCATTTAAAAAAGAGAATCTACGAATACTCCCTGTTGCATATTTATATACTTCATCGCAAATATGGCGCTGGAAGAAATGTTGTTTATAGTTAAAAATGTCTGCAACGCAACTTCCACCTATGTCATTAACCTTTTGATTTTAATACTTTTCATATTATTTCAAAAAAATTTATTTTAAATACTTCATTTTTTCATTTTATAATCCAAGTTTTTACTGACATCAATAATAATAAACCAAAATTTCAAAGTCTAAAAGTAGAAATTCTTTTCTCTTGTTAAAATAAAAATTATTTTTAACACAATTAATGAAAATTAAATTTATAGTAGAATCAAAAAAATACGTGAAATTAAGGTGCTGTCAAAGGGCGTTAATAAAAAGAATAAATAAAGTTGGTGAAAGAACTCAACGCTGAGGTACCCCGGCATTTATTTCATTGGGATTTGATGTACACAGCACCATCTTTTATTACACGGACTAAAACAACTTGCTATCCACTTTAAGAGGTCAAGGTGCATTTATTAATATTTTCGGATTCGCCACATTAAAAATTGTTAACCTATATGAGTGGTGGTACTAGTACTCACCACGAACGCTTCGCTTCAAATTAGTCAAATTGGAGCGTGGTCAGCGGGAAATTGCCTGATTGTCTGATTTGATCGGCACGTAAACTGTAGTTTCGGTTAGGGCACTTTTTGTTGTTGCTGATGTGGTGCAGAGTGTTGTTGAAGGCAAACCAAACTCACGTCAGTTTTTCAAGATAAATCATTCCGGATCAACTGTGTCAAGTTGTTGAGAACAGGATCCTAATGTCCCTGGTCCAATGATGTTCCTTTGGGTGTTCCAGTATGTGTTCGCTAATTTCTGATCGTTCCCGCTGATTTTTGCTGACCACATTTTATGTTCTTTCAGATAGTCGTTGGATTTTTAAACGTTGCCCACGAAAATGAGTTCTTGGGCAAGGTGTTTATCATCACAGATTCTGTGTGCTCGGTTAACTAGTGTGGATCTTAACTTTGTTGAATGGCGGCGTGAGGTAGCATGAAGGTATTGGTTTGTATGTGTTTCTTTTCGATAAACTGTGTGAACCAATGTACCACCATGTTTCCGTATTACTATCACTTTCAAGAACGCAATAACGGACCCTTTAATAACACAGAAAGTGTCATTCACATACCCGAACCAAACTTTGGGTTTTGTGGTGAACTTCTTCTCGATATGTTCCATCTACAAATCTGCAACTAAGAGAGCTAAAGGTAAACCCATAGCAACACCATCCTTTTATGCATAGAAATTGTTGTTAAAAGAGATGTACTAGATATTAGGCAGAACTCCTAAAGAGGCTTGTGTGACACACTAATGTCAGCTGTTAGTATAAGACGTTGAATAAAAGCTAATACTTCCTGAACTAGTCATAGACAAATGCTTCGATAAAATAGGTAGCTTGGCAAATTAAATTGGCTGACGATCATTGGCATTGAATTTCCCGCTTTGTTGATCTTAGATAACACAGGCCTGCGAAATTTTGAAAATTTGTTCGCCCTGGACAATGAATAGTTGTTTCCGAAGTAATTTTTCCCGCTAAAACCGAATACGAATACGAATTACTCTATCACTCAGGTTTTATGGTCACTTGAATAAAGCACCATACATTTTTCGTATATCGAGAAACATGAAAAACATGAAGATTTCAAAATGCGATATTTCGGCGAAGATATTTAAGCAAACTCAACGGCATTTGAAAGAGGAAGACTTGTACCATAAGATTCCAGACATAGCCTTTTGAAAAGAACAGCACGGTTCTACATAACCTCAAATATGTCAAAAAACAGTGTTTTTGCACAATATCTCAAATGCCTGACATGATAGAGCAATTCTGAGCCCAGATTCGGTTTCAGTGGCAAAAATTACCTTGAAAAGAACTACATATTCATTGTACAAGGGAAAAATCTCGCAGGCTGTGTTATCCATATAATCTACGTGGCTGTGGACAAGAGATTTAATAAATTTCTTTAAGCAGCCGCGAAAGCCCTAAAAGTTATATTGTTAGCGTGCACACTAATTGTTTGAAATTTAACCCGGTAGGCAGTTAAAGAAGAAAGCCCAAATAATAACGTACGGAGGTAGGGTGGGGTATCTGAGACTAGTTCTCTAAATTCAACTCTTTATTGCGACTAGGTAAATTTTCCAATGTTTTCGAAGCAAAAGTTAATGCCACACTTAAACTTAATAGGATCTATTTAAATATTATTTATTTTCCCCGAAATTCAGGCGACGATCAAGGTAATCCGGTTCTCCGTAACCAAATTGAAATTGGTCTGGTCTGGGAATGTCAGGTAGCTCTGGATGAACTGGTAAAAACATGTCAAATCAACTTGGTTGAGAGCATCGGAGTCTCCCTGTTAACGAAAGGGCCGATGAGCTGGCCCCCATGTACTGTGCCACGGGTGCTGATCTGGCGTGCGAGATTTCAAACTGCATTGTTAAAAGGGCACTACACAATTGGATATACGAGAAGCATAAATGCTATTAGGAATCCTCAGTGTAAAAGCTTGATGTCAACTGCATCACTGAGTTGAGCTAAGAAGCTCCTCGGGTTTTACAGATCGGAAGGACGAGACACCACTTCACACCTTCTCCGACTTCCCGGCTATTACCAGGCGCAGAATATCGATCCTTGAGAAGCCCTATTTGGATTCTTGATAGTTTCCGAGCAGTTAACTCCACGAGTTATTGTACCTTTTTAAAAGGACCAGCTTCACTTAAGGAGCCGAAGGTGTTAGCACAATAGGTTTTACTGGCTTTCTTTCACTTAAAAATAAAAACATGAACATAAAAAAGGGAATGTAACTGGCTTCTCTGAATATTTTCGTTCTAGCATGAATTATGAGGTATCACGGTATCTTTCACAAATCATTCGTTTGCACGTTCAATTCATAATTTAAAGTAATTACAAAATTTCCACCGGAACTATGCTAAAGCATCATAGGGTTGTCCCCTAGGCTTTGGCATCATCATAAAAAAAACTTAAGAATTAAGCTAAAGAGGCAATATTAATTAGTAGTTAGTAATACCTTAGACAAACAGTTCTTCCTAATTAATAATTAAAATAATGTTTTTAATATATACATAGCATATTATTTATTTATCATAATTAGACGGCTTGAAAACTAAAAACTAAACATTTAACGATTTGCACTAATAAGTAAATTATCTTGATCATAAGCGCTTAATGAAGAGTAGTAATAATTAGAGATGTGTGAATTTTATAAATATATTACGAAAAGCATATTGCAGAAGAGTAAGTCTTATAATAAATGTATTCGTCGGTAAATATTATGTTGTTTATCATCACAAAATGGTTTACTTACCCATCTTTATACCAATTTTATCATGAATTAAACGTATGTATTTATTTTAATAATATGATAATTTAAATTTAAAAAATGTTTAATAAAGGATTTTTATCAACTTACCCTGTCGTCATTTTGTTGTATATAATATCCTTTCGCGGCCAAAAATTCAAGTTATTTGGTAACTGCAGCCAAGGAATGAATTTGGTTTTACTCACTATTCACATATAATTTACACTTATATGCATTTTAATAAGCCACTTATTAACACAGCTGCCCTTAGGTATTTTATATCTGTGTGTGAGGAACTAGAGCTAAAAATAAAGCAAATGACACATTTTCACGGCAAATTCTCATCGACAAAGGCAATTCAATTTACATTACTTTTCATCGATTTTTTTTTCACATATCTTGAAACATATTAGCACTATATTGTCACCATATCATCACAACTTTACACCACCTAAATCCGGTGACTGAATTGACAGATAAGAGATTCCGGGTGCAAACTCATATTAATGTTCATTCGATACCAAGTCGTATGTTTCATGGCAAGGAGCTTGCAGGAAACCAGACTGATATATAGACAGACATACGGAGGAATGTGTGCATATAATAAAAAATGAATTGAAAGGCCTGAGTGACGTCTACCCACACCATAGCCACCCTGAGCTTCCCAATACAATTTTATTGGCAATTTTACATATCGTTGGAAAAGGTGAAGGACTACATAAAAAGAGGAAAAAAGGCGGCCCTTGAAGAAAATCAAAAGGCAAGCAGTGCCAAGGAGAAGATTCATTTTAACGTTAGAAAACGGAAAAGATGACGTATAAGGGCAGGGTGGGCGGTGGACAGGTGAACAAGAGAATGCGGGAAATTGAAAAACGAAGCCAAAAAAGTTATTCCCCTTTGCGGCTTTTTACTTGTGTGTTGTAATATTTTGGTACTCTGTTTCTGTTCTCATTACTTTTTCGCATTATGAAAACTTTACGTAAAAAATGTTACCTGCAGAAAGTATAAGAAAAATTACCTGCTGCTGACAAGCATTCTCTAACATTAATATAACAACAGACACAAGTATTCAGAGCTAAGGGATAAGTTTGTTGCGAGGGCAAGCATGAGAACAAGGTATTTGTGTAGCACGTGCAATTTATTTTGGCACACCATGAGACTCATCTTGACTCTCCAGAAGTTGATATTTCATTTGGATAGTTGAATGATATGTTTGCGGTCGTAAGATATATTATGGCTAGTGACATATTGAATAAAAATGAAGAAAGTGGAAACCTTTGCAGTTCGACTTGAGGAAAGGTTTTTGAATTTCAGGTTCCAACATGATTCTTGCAGGAGATTTCCTCCGTAACAACTTACGCTCTAGAAGTTTTATATCTCTTTTACAATCACTGGATTTAGGAATTATAAACAGTCTTCCAACGTATTTGAATTCAGCTTGCCTTGTCTCCGACATTGATCGGGGTTTTTTTCAGAACCAAATTTCTCCTCCAAGCTTTCTCGATCATGATATTTTGTTTGTATCTTATGGCTTACCTCTGCATCGATGCCAACCTAGGATTTTGTTTTTTTAGGAATTATAATAATGTAGATTTACAGAACCTTGGTGATGATTGTAATTCGCTGTGCTGGGACGACTTGTATTTTAGTGCTTCAGTGGCAGAAATTCTGACTTCTCATATTAAATCATGATCAAGACGTTCTCCTGATCAGGCGTAAAGTTCGACCAAATAGCTCTCCGTGGTTCTCTACTGAAATTCTTTTTCTTATTGAGGAAAGAGAGATTTACTACCGAATTCATCACAGGGTTAAAACTGAAAGTACTAGAGCCTTGTACATATCGACTGCAGAGATTAAAAGGGCTAAAAGGCATTACTTTAAAAATTTGCTGAACCCTGAGCTGCCTTCCAAGCAGATGTGGAAGAATCTCAGGCGATTTGGTGTTTGGTGTGACGGGGATAGAAATAAACCTACATGTACCTTTGATCCGAATGAGTTGAATGCCCTGTTCACATCACGGGGGTTGAATGAAGTTTCAGTAGATGCATTTAAACAGACTATAGGTGTGTCTGAATCCAACTTTTCTTTCCTTTGTGTGGGGCTCGATGACTGTCATAGGGCTATACTCTCGATAAAATCTGACGCCACTGGGCCCGATGATTTTCACCCTCGTTTTTTAAAAATGATTTTCTCCTTCATTCTGCGTCAACTACTGCATGTCTTCAATTATTCCCTGACCTCCTCGTCCTTCTCGCGCATTTGGAAAATGGCCACTGTTTTAGCCGTTCCCAAAAAGTCATCTTCTAATGATATAAATGACTTTCGCCCGATTAATCTTTTGTCTAAGGTTCTAGAAAGGTTGATGTGTTCGCAGATAACAGAATATCTAGACACAAATGAGCTTCTGTGTTCATGGCAGTCTGGCTTCCGGTCCCAACATAGCTCCGAAACGGCTTTGCTCAAAGTAACACACGATCTTCGCATTGCTCTTGATATGAAGCATACAAGTATTCTGGTATTGCTTGACTTTTCGAAGGCGATTGATAGTATTTCGCTTCTTAAATTGACGTTCCTTTTCGGTTTCTCCTCATCGGCTATCTGTATGTTACGGAGCTTTTTGTCTGATAGGTGGCATCAGGTTAAAGTGGGGGATAAAGTGTCAGGGCCTATCCCGTTTGGATGTGGAGTTCCTCAAGGCTCTATCCTGGGCCCTCTTTTATTTAGTAGTTTTATTTATGATCTTCCGGGAGTGGTTAATGATGTGAAGGTTCATATGTATGCGGATGATGTGCAGGTTTACAGTAGCAGTTCAGTCGATCGGCTGAACTGGAATATTGAACGTATCAATGGTGCCCCCAACAGAATATATAACTGGTCAATCAGTTACAATCTCAGTCTGAATTCTCAGAAGTCACAGTTTGTATTACTACAAAACAATTCTAACTCTGATCGTATTGGATTATCTGATGTTTGGCTTAACGATTCGCGGCTGCCGCGCGTGGATAATGCGAGGAATCTGGGAGTGGATATTGGTTCTTCGATGAAATGATGTGATCACATCAATCACACTCTTGGAAAAATTTACGGTGGAATTCGCCGACTTTGGCTTTCGGTAAATATTCTATCTAGAAACCTGCGAGCAAAACTTGTCAAGGCTTCGACGCTTTGATAGCGTTTCTTCTTTTATTCCACAATTCTTGGCACACTCATTGGATAACCATCGTATAATAAAATTTAAAAATAAAAATATCTCTATGAACACCTCGTGTTTCTAAGTTCCTCTAGACACCATAGTCTTTTAATCCCACGATTTCATAGAACAGTATTAGAGCACTCTTTCTTTGTTCAGGCTGCTCGCGCTTGGAATAACTTACCGATCTACATATATTCGGAATGCAGGTTCTTTCGACATATAAATTATATATAATATAATTCATTTTCTAAAAATTGTTATTTTTTTAATATGAATTAATTGCTCTATACGCATTACTATTGAATTCACTGGTTCCATATGTTAAACGTACGATATAAGATTGCTACATCTTGTGTACAATGCACATAATAAATTTGATTTGATTTGATTTATGTAAAAATCCACTGGGATTAATACTATAAGATGGATATCTGCATTATGCCTCACTAATTTATAAACGATTGACCTTTTCCCGCTGATTCTTCTATAAAAAAATAACCAAAATATAAAAAAAATGCACCTTCGATAAGCCTCCTTTCTGAAAGCATGTAGCTCCTCCCTTGTTTTACGCCTTCGTAAAAACGGTAATAGGAGTGATGTTTTTCAGTTTCACTATAAACCCTTTCAGTCCTCATTTCACATGATTTAAAGAAATTTAAATCTATCACAACCAACTTATTAGAATTCTTAAAGTACTGAGTTTATGGCAGTGCGACCGATAAGCAAGTTTATTGCATTTTAACTGATTTAAGTCAACCTGTTTGGTTTCGTCATGCGCTTTCTAATAAAATACCTAACACATCAAATGCCACAGGGTAGCATTCTTGGATCTTCGCTTTTTGTCATTTACATCAGTAAGCTAATATCGATCCTCTCTAACTTACGTATTCTTTGGTAAACTGATGACTTTAACTTTATTTGTACTATTGTTGATGAACAGGATTGATATTTTTAAATTTTGACTTAGAGGCCTTTCATAATTAATGTTCTATTATCTACCTCCACCTAAACATCCTCAAGAGTACTGATATGTCCTTTTGACGCAAAAGACTCCACTGCATCTTAACTTCTTTAATGATGGTAGTAGATTATTAACTTAACTTAACAAGACCAAAAACTTTGGGGTCATACTTGACTTTTACTTTTCTTTTGATGACCACATAGATTGTCTTGTAAATAAAGCTAACGCGTCGTTATAGGTTTTATTCAACGCTGGTCAAAAGAGTTCGGCGACCCTTATATAAGAAAATTTCTCTATTGTATTTTTTAGGGCTATTCTAGAATACGCTAGTCCTACTTGGTGCCCCTTTTATGCCGTGCATTTAAACCACATCGAGGCTGTCGAGGGTTCTTCAGATTTGCTTTTTGGTGCCTTCCCTGGAACAATCCTCATATTCTGCCTCCATATTTAGACAGACTCAAACTACTTTTGTTGGATTCTCCTGAAGTTTTGCATTTGCTGAAGGCTTTCGATTGTTTACAGCGCACAATAATTTCTCCGAAACTGTTAGGCTTTCTGAATATCTCTGTTCTCGCTCACTCACTGTGGACTCACATTTTCTTCCAAGTTCCTTATCATCGCACTAAATATGGTATGAATGAGCTGCTGATAACTCTGCCGTAGCCGGCCCCAAGCCAGGTTGAGGAAGGAGGAGGGAAACCCACGCACCAGTCAGAAGATCTCGGCTTTATACACATAGACTCTCGGTGATTCTCATGACGACTTAAGGAGCAACCCTCCTTCTGGGACAAGTTAGGTAGGCTAGTAACCCTCTTATCTGAAAAAAAACACACACGAAATGTCTGACGCCTTATGCCCCGCAAGGGATTCATCTTTCGAGAAATCGGATAAAGAATCAACTTAGTTCAGGTTAATTTTATTTTTTTATTGACTGTCTTTGTATTGAATCTGTAATAATGAGACTTTTGATGAATCTATAAATAAATAAAGACATTTCTGCCCGACTTAATGCTGATTAAGAAAAGGCTATTTCGAACGTCTATTTCTTATTTTTATGAATTTGTATGAATTATAATCCTTCTATTTCTTAGTTTAAGATAAATTTTCAGTAATTTTTTTCCCTAGAAAGGTTTCTTCGAAAAATTAGAGAACGAGATCTGATGACCTTTTACCGCGAGTCTACTTTTCCGTGCAAATGGAAGCAGGCCTAAATTATTTCCAATACAAAAGGGTCAAAATCACTGAACAATATCGAACAATAGCTACCTTACTTTTCTTATCAAAAGTCTTTGAAAAATAAATAGTTTCTTTAATTAAAGCTGATAATACTCTTTCGTAATTCCAGTCTGGCCTTCGAACTCAACATAGCTGCATAACTACAATAACAAGGGTCACCGATGATATTCGGAAAGCAATAGATTGTGACATGCTCTCCTTTTTGGTTTTTTTGACTTCTCTAAGGCGTTCGAAAGGATGATTACAAAATCTTGCCAAAGCAATTCCGTTTTACAAGGAGTGCTTATAAATTAATCGGACCTACCTGGAGGGACGCGTTCAAAAAGTATTTTGCATTGGAGTGTACTCCAATTTCCTGCGATGCTATACTGGCGTTCCGCAAGGATCCTTCTTGGGCCCGTTATTGTTTTCAGTCTTACGATATTTGTTCTGTTATTAACATGTGCGCTGATGATTTACAATTATACATCTCAAGGGCTATTGGATTAGCTAAAGATGCGGTCTGTAGGTTAAATGATGATATTACACCTATTTGCCGCTGGGTAGAAAGCAATAAACTACTCTTAAATGCCTCAAAATCGGAATTAATTGTAATTTATGGGCTATAAATCGATACAAGTTATTTGCCAGAGATACTGCTAACAAAGTTAAAATTCCTTATAAGCGCACTGTTAAAAACTTGGAAATAATATTTAATAAAACGTGAAATATATGGAATACTCCGAAGGCTTTGGTTGCTTATATACCACGGGGCACTAGAATTCTGTTTGTCGAGACGTTACTTGTGCCTTTAAGTGTGTACGCTTTTGAGATCAAATTTGTCAAATGGATTGTGCGTCACAGACAAAACTACATTTAACTTAGCTGTGCGATATATACATATATTACATGAGACATGTCTCCCCATATGAACTTATTGATACCATACATTAATTATCTATTTTTACGCAATATTATTCTGAAAGAAAATGCGAGGTACCTTTACAATAAACTTAATTTTACTCAGTCTCGAAGAAATTGTACTTTAGCTGCACCACAGATTCGGTGTTCATGTCACCTAGCGCCAGTTTCTTGTTCAGACTGTTAGAATGTGCAACTATCTTCCTGCTGATCTCAGAACAGATGGTCAGGGTAATAAATTTAATAGTGAGCTATTTCTATATATCTCAAGTCATAAGTTATCGCATTATACTTACACAGATTGAGTTGTCGAAAAAAATTTAAAAATATGTTTTTAAATTACCACAAATTCAGCATTTTCCCAAAAATTCTTCGGAATTGATGTAACTAATAGGTACATCGGTTTTTAATTTTTATAAAATTGCCCATGTTGCACCAAGGTAAATACATGTCCACGTAGAAAAAGGATGTAGAAATGTATACGTAGAAAACCTATCGGGGAATATTATAGAAGATTGAAATTTAAAGAAACTAAACTTATATAAACCCTAAGCTCCTTTTTATTAAATTCAAAACGTATTACAAATAAAATTATTATGTTACAAAAGCTGTCCGAAATGTCTTCCGTCACTTACGACGTATGCCTATAACCTCCTTCTAATTCCCTATTTAAGGTAAGTTGTAGCTAACCTCTCCCGTATTTTCTTCGTTGTAGTTCCAATTCTGCTAACTAATTCGTCTTTATCGTTAACAGATCTTGAACAAACTTCATCCTTCATTGTTTTCGATTAAAATAGTTTAATGGAGTTAGATCTGAAATTTAGCGGGCCAAGGAATCAGTGCATCTCGTCCAATCCTGCTGTCATCTTTTTTCATCTAATAGCCTCACAATGTTGGCAGTATTCCCTGGGGATCCATCGGGTTGGTAATACCTTGCCCCAAGATTATCCAGAGGAATGTCCTCTAGTAGATGTAGTAGTGTATTTCCCAAAATGTCGGCATAAATTTATCTATTAAGCACAATGGTCCTATGAAATGGCTCAACATGATACCAGCCAAAACATTGGTTCCGGATTTGGGCTGGAAGCAGGCTTGTTCTATGTGGGTTAGTATCGGACAAGGTCTGGAGGCACAGAAACGCCCCGTGCTCCACGTCGCATTCAAAAAGCCAAATGCAAAATTTTAATTTTCTCTTGAAATCTGCGAAGTTCTTGGACTGGGATATGATGATATGAACGTCACCCTGGTGGATGAGTAATCCTCCAAACTTTAACTGAAGATACTTCTAATTGTCTTCCGACTCGCCTTGGGCTCGTTTGAGGGTATTGCCCGACGTGGGTGATTATTTGCTGATCGACGTCAACAGAATCTTCCTAGATTTCAATTCGCAATTTCGTGCTGGTTGAAGTTACACTTCCGATTTCTGTTAACCTTCGGAAAGTCCGTAAAAATACCCCTCTTTGGAGTACACGTCGGTTAGGGAATCTCCTTACATATTTTAGTGCAGTCGCTTTTCCGTTTCAGTCTACTACACAATAAATGTAAATTATGTCCTTGTATTCTCCAAAGGTAAGTTCTGCCAATTTTTAATAATTTTAGCTTAAAAACACCTGTAGTTATCGATATTTTTTTTTAAATATGATCCATATTTCTGCTCACTGCCGCTCCTTCATACCAACATTTCCATCAGGTATTTGTAAAAGAACGCCAGGATACTACGGTGTGAACTGTAACTAACACAAGCTAATATCGACAGTAAAACAAAACCACACTAATATTTTTATAACTTTTTTGCAGTAATAAAAAAAAGTAATGACCTATGTAGGTGCACCCTAAACAACCACTCCAACACTTTGTCTTAAAAATCTTGTTTATTTAAAGAATTTCCTACATAAAGTGCAATTAAATAATTAAGCAGTCAAAGATTTCTAAGGATGCGGTTTTTCTAAACCTTTCTCTCCCTGGTCATGTTGTGTTGTATGTTGATGAGCAGTTTAATAAAAATAAAAAATAGGGGTAGGTACCTGAATTTCGGACACAATTTTAAAAATGCTGAATTTTTGGTAGTTTCAAAACATTTTTATCATTTTTGGAAGTGACTGTACTTGTAATGGTAAGAGTTAAATCAACAATGTTGAAAATTTTGAAAAGGTTATTGGGATAGTAGTTGACTAGCGTATGTTTGATGTCGTTGCGTTGAGTAGATCAACAGATAAAAATAACAGAGCTTTGCATACCATGAAAATTGTATGCACATAACATTTATGAATCTAACTTTCAAATGGTTGTGATGACCCCCCCCCCCCACCCCTTCATTAAATTTTTGGTTCCCTAGGTGAGATCTATCACCCCTTTATTTTGGCACATCCTGTAAATTATTTTGATTTAATTTTACTTTGCTTAGCACATAATCTTCACTTATGCATTCTTATAATTCCCATATAAATTTCCTGCACATATTTATAAGTAAAAGCTTAATTGTGTAACGTTAAAAAATTTTCTTGAACAAACTTTAATAAAGGAAGTGCGCACATGCGCACCGAAACCACTGCAGGGCACTTAGCTCTATGGTTTGTTGTCGAGCAAATTATCAGGCATAACACTGCATAAAAGCGGTTCTGTCGACGTCTGGCGATCCCAATCACTATAAGCTCGATCAGTTTCTTAGTGCTAGGAGCTTGTTGGAAGCTATACCAAAAATTTTTTTTTTTGAATTTTTGTAATATGCACCATTTTTCGATTTAAAACCACTGAAAAACCGGCTGCCGTCACCAAACCAAGGTTGTTTCTGACACTGATATTAGAAAATATCGCCATAGTGGTATCGTCGTACATAATCGGTCTGAAGTACCTTTCGCCCTTTCTCACAGTTATGTTCTACAAACCTCTAGAATTTCGACTGGCAGTGGGGTAAGTGAAATATTCGAATCGACTTTCTGATGACAACAGATCAGAATTAAAAGACCATTGGGGGAGGGGGTTGCAGAGTAATGTTGGTGGTTCAAAGTCCACCATATACTGTAGGTCCACTGAATTCGTTGCATCCAATCGAGTGAAATTCCACAAGGGGTTACGGGAACTAGAGAGAGAAATGTATGTCCACATATCCAACCTAAATCCCGAAGGGCTGCGCTAGTTCTAAATCTAGAAAATCATATATCGAGACAATAGGAAGAAACAAATTTTTAGATCCTTTTATTAAAAGCTTAGAAAGCCACGGCTATTTTTGAATCTTACAAAAACTGTAATAGAAATCACTTGTCTTCTTTGTAATAGATTTTAAACCAAAGGATACATTTTGGCATGATAGCATTCTTAGGTTTTTTGCAAAGTCATAAGGGGATATAAGCCCTTTTGAAAAATCACTCCTCAATTTTCCTTCTCAAAATTTTGTTCTAAGAACTAGTTGGGAAGCTAAAATTCAACTAAGTATAAAATGAAATATTTGTTAACCTACTTCTTCTAAGTAAAGTTATAACGGAAGATCGTCTTCACAAATTTACGAATTACCTTAATGAAAAATTTAATCCGCTGAGACATTTGCTCTCTTACGACGACTAAATATTGCATATAAATTTTGGTGGATCAAAATTTTATGTTCTTATATCCTTTGTGCAGGATTTTATGCAATATGGTTTCAAGGATTTAAGAGCAAGTGACAAAATTAAGTTATATAACCGCATTCTGTCCTGCTATTTTTATGAGCTTATGTCTGCAATGTACTATAAAATTTCATGGATGCAGCGTGATATTTTACCATTTCTCGGGATAAAATTATTTCCCTGGTGCCTTTATTGATGTTAACCATAAATTGGCTGAAATAGGAGGATTAAAATCTTTTAACATGGAAATATGTATATGTTGCACATACATATCAATTTTTAATGTGAGTTCACAGGTAACGCTTCGAATAATTTTAAATTAAGGTGTTGCGTACATTTTCGCTTTTGTTCAGATAAAAATTAAAAAATGAAAGAGATTTTTGGTTCATTTATATAATAGCCATCCAAAAAAAAATATGTTTATACTTCAATTAAAAGTTTGGTTCTATGTCAAAGGTTGATAAATGCGCCTATAGATAATTAAGAGATATCTTTGGATTTATGAAATGTGTGGGAGCAGAAAAAATAATGTTTCTACCTAAGAATACATCAAAACTCATTGAATAGTATCGCCGTATTTCTTCTGAGTTTCTGAAATGAAAGTAACCCTTTCTCTGCAGAAACGCAGAAATTTGAAAATTTAATGTTAATACGAAATAGTTTTATCTGAAAGAAGTATTTTGAGGGAATCAGGCTCAAAGAGGTAAATTAATTTGAAACATTTTAAAATACACTAATGAACCGATATATACTACCCTCAGATATGTGAATTTGCTATTTTGCGATTGCACTTTTTTTACTTTTTCTTAATATTATCTTTATTCGCAACTTACAAGTACAAATACTACGAACAACTTATGTGCTTAGCACTTCTCGTAAAAATTATTCCAGACTTTTGTGCCAGAAAATTATGCCATAGAAGCAGTAGATTCTATTCTCTTGTTAAAATTCTACCGGATAATTTCAACAGTTCTTCTTACTACACACCCCTCATTCAAAATAAGAAACTATATACTGGTTCAAGCCTTTGTGCTAATTACATTGCAACTTATTTCTTACTACTTTCTCCATAGCCTCCTTTGATTTATGGCCTTGCAGTAACCAACTAAAGTCACTATATATTCGAATGCTTGAAGTTTTCAAGGTTCTCTCAAAACTGCTAAACCTGATGGTTTTCGCCTTTGTTAATAAGATACCTAAAAGCAGACAAGCAACCTATCTAACTCCAGACTACTTGCATTCACCTACTTCGGTCCTATCTAAAACTTTTGAATAACTCATCAACTTTACCAACCTTTTTCTCCTTCCTATTAATGATCTTCTACCTAGAGATGGATTGGCAATAATACAGAATTAGAGCAGTAAATATCCAGAGAAGAGAATCTAGACATAGGCAAACAAAAAATTGTAGGTAAGTGGGGGGGGGGGGGCTCTACCGTTTAGGAGTTACAGGGTGATTCAAAAATTTCAGTTTATCATGGTACATCTTTACATCAATGTGGATCGATGGTGGAGAATCTTGCCAAAAGCCTCATATTGGATCTACTATATGATGGTGAGACCCATTATCACTTATGCCGCGGTGGTCTGGTGAGCAAGGGCATTAAAGCTACTATAAAAGGACAATTGATTGGGATCAGAGACTAGCTTGTGTGGGTATAAACCACGCCCGCATCGGCATTAGAGACGCTAGGTTTGTTGCCATTAAACTTATATGTGAAAAGGAAGGAAGCGTTACATGGACTGACGTGCAAACTGGTATAGGTAAAATGCTGATACAGTCATAGAAAAATACTTCTCTTGTCAAAAATAAGATACCGGAATTTTATCGAAGGAATAAGCAAAGTTAGGGTAATTGATAGATAACATGAAACGTTAATAAATAATGGATCACTTTCTGAAATTACTCTAACTGACGTCACAATTTTTACGATTGAATCCAAAGTTGATAAAAGGGCAGGAGTAGAAATCTACAAAAAAAGGCCATTGGGGGTTGCAGAGGAAATGACAATGTTTAATTGTAGGTCCACTCGTTATCGTTGTCTTGAATCGGGTGAAGTTCTTCTCCCACCCCATGCGCGAAAACATGTTACGGGAACTACCAGGAGAGTAAGCGGTATTAACTACTAGCGGCCACGACGAATTTCAAAATTACGTTGATTCGTTTACCTTGACTTGGTGTAATTTAGTTTGAAAATTAATTTCTCTTATAGTAAAACACACAAGTAGTTGTAGTTACTTGGGGGGGGGGGGTAAGCCCTCTCTTTTGGGTCCAATAAATATTTTCAAGATTTCATAGGCTACAGATTTTATTATACGCATGATTTAAAAAATACAATAAATAGTTTAAAAGTTTTTGATAATACCGTGAAACTTTTGACCCTTAATAAGTGCTCTATGCTGGTGTAAAGATGGTAAAAAGATGATATTACATCTCTTGTAATAACTAAAAGAATTTTCCTTCAACTAGATCTTAAGCATTGGATTCTATATGGCTTTCTACACGGTTTTAACGCTTCACGTAGAACAATTAAGTGATTCACTGACTGTTCAAGTTCTTGAATCTGAGCAGACATTAACTTTTTATGAGAAAATAAACTACTTTTGTGCACGATATTATTTTAATAATTATTTTGTCTTGTTTATTTATTTTGCTGAGAAAAAATGCATTTATATTACACTTAAATTGATATTCAAAAAAAAGGACCAACAAGGAAATGAACTACAAGGCCAACTAAGAACAATAGAACAATCCGCCATAATATTACTAGTAATGGGTTGGCATGAAACATTTTATTATTTTCTCATAAATTATCGCTAGCGCTTACTGGAATGCAAGTTTCTTTCCAATCGTCTGGTTCATTGAAGCTTTCTTACCTCGCAAATACTGTTTTAAATGACTTACACCGTACGCAGACAATTTTAATTCGTTTTTAACCAGATCCTACAATTATATTAGGTGCATGGTTTTGCGAAAATTCCGTGAGTCTGTCCGTACAAAGGCATAAATGAGCAAACCTAAAATTCTGTACTAAAATATTAAATTCTTCAGATACTTGGTTTCTAACATTAACAAGATGTTTAAAAACGGCTAACATATTAGCTCAAAAGATAGGTATATTAATATTATGGTTTGCATCGCCTGATATATATACTATATCCCAGGTAGGCCATGTAAGGTGTAAGATCGGAAACTCGCGAATCCGGGCTGTCAAGCCTTCGTCTCTCGACCTCTGACTTTGATACTTAGGGACAGATGTCTTAGAGGTTGATTAGAGAAAAAAGGAAACCGTAGCTATTTTATAATAGTTTTCTTCGTAAGTTAAAAAAAATCATTAATTTTTATAGCTTTTCTGTTACTTAAATTTTTACAGTGATTTTCTTCAAACGACGTTTCCTCCTATAAACCATTTAAATTCCCTGGAACGATGGTATTTTCCCAGCGCTCCTCCCTTGCTTAGATATCATGTTTATCCCTTTGGTGAATTTGTTTAGAGCCAGCTGTAGTAGACGGAGTTGGATCAATGCGTTGAGCGGCAAGACCAACATGCCGTGGGTCCCGGGTTCGAGCCCAGATGACCGTGAGCTTTTATTAAGAAATTAAAATAATCCACTCCGTCTCTGGGCTGTTGTCTAGCTCGCAGCAATGCAAACAAGACTTAAGTTTCCTCACTTCCCTTACCCTAATTCCCTTCCGGCCAAAACCATGCTAACGCATCAAAGGGTTGTCCCCTAGGATTTGGCCACATCGTATACAAAAAAAAAAAAAAAAAGCTGTAATTGAGGCCACATACCGAAAAGTAGGGGTGGTATTTATTCTCAAACAAGTCAATATGCCTAAATCTACCTAAATCTTTTAAATCAAACAGCCTCACATCCTTTCTACTTAAGTCGAAGTCTAGCAGCCTGACTTTCATATCAGGTGCAAAATGGACCAATCATCGCCCCTACAATTTATCAGTTTGCCTATACAAAAGGTAGATCAACCAGGTCAGCTCTGCGAATGGTATGGTGCACTAAAGAAGCCTCAATTAACCCTGCTATGGCTGCTTATGTGCCATTCACCAGAAGGCACCATTTGAGCCTCGGTCTAATCTCGATCCAAGGCACGAACATTAAATATTCCAATGAGGTGAAATACTTGGGCATTATGCTCGATGAAAGACTTAATTGGATAGCTCACCATAAACAGCTTGCTTGTCGAAAATTCTTGAAAATGATTTGGAGGTCTCACCCCGAAGATGATTTCCTGGTTATATAATATATGATTGTGAAACAGATTGTTACCCATGCCTCTTTGGTCTGGTGGCCTAAAATTCTATAAACGCCGAAAATTTCCAAATATAATAAGCTTTAGCGGCTTGATTGCCTCTTGATAACAGTAACAATGAGGACTTGTCCAACAGCTGGAATAGAGGCCGTAATTGGATTCACTACCCTGAACATCTCTATTATGAAATCGGCTACAATTAGCGTCCTGAGCAAGCAACTTATAAAAAATATGTCGGCATATGTGCACCGCATCTTACCATACGACCGAGGAACTGCGCTTTGACAGAAAGATATTGATGGCTTAAAAATATAATATGGTGCTGATGCTGGCGTCTTTGGATCTAACACTAGAGTTTCAGTTGCATTGGGCACTTGGCACTGTGTTTATCATGCTGAAATCCAAGCCATTGAAATATACGCAACGTCAAAAAAGGACTGAAAGGGCCTAACATATATATCTAGTGATAGCCAAGCGGCCATTGAGATTCTATCCTCGTGATGGTTTTCCGTGATGCTTACGAAGGAGTGCTTTGACACCCTCAAACAACTGACCACCCATAACAGAGTCACGCCCTGTTGAATACCTAGTAACATGGGTTTCGAGGATAATTATACCACCGATGAGTTGGCCAGGAAAGGCTCCTCCTTGAGCCCTGTTCCAGCCTTAGCTGCTGGTCAGCATGAGTTGTGATTGAAATTTGGGTTAAGAGTCAGCAGCTGTTCTACTGGAGAAATGTCCCTAGGCTTACCCAGCCTAAGGCGCTTGTTAGACTCTATGTTTACAACGATACCATCGCTTTGAGTAAGGCAGATCTAAGGTTACTTTCAGGCTACCTATCTGGCCACTGTGCCTGAGGTAGCATAGATCTGTCCAGTGAGACTGACGTAATGGACATAAATGAGCAGTTTGTTAGTTGCTGTATACATATACAGAAAAATACAAGGAAAGCAAAAAAAAATTACTTTCAGCTTTTTAGTGTGCTATTCATAAAAGGGTGTTTTTTTTTAGTTTCTTTAAACTATGCTTTATCTTGTAATTTAAGTTTTAATTTTAATGATGTCACATACTAATCGCATTCTAGTCGTCGAAGCCTTTAATTTAATATCCATAACAAGTGGGTTGTAAATAAAAAGGTAATCCGCCATCTTGGGACGTTCTATATATTAGGTTTAGAACGGCATCACATAGTTAATCGTATTCTACTCGCCGAACCCTTTCATGTGATACCCATATCAAACGATTTTCTTTATACGATGTGGCCAAAGCCCACGGGACAACCCTTTGATGCGTTAGCATGGTTTTGGCCGGAAGGAAATTAGGGTAAGGGAAGTGTGGAAACTAAAATGTCTTGTTTTTGCATTGCCACGAGCTAGACAACGGCCCAGAGACGGAGTAGATTATTTTAATTTCTTAATAAAAACCCACGGGAAGACCTGGTCTGGAACCCGGGATACATGGCATGGTGGTCCTGCCGCTCAACGAATTTATCCAACTCCGGTTGTGAAGAAAATGATAATCCGCCATGTTAGGGTGCCCATACTGGATTTAGAATAATATGAGATAATGTACTACTTTGCATTGTCACTGGACTTATACACGTGTGCAAAATTTCAAGTCAATACGGTTACAGGTTTTCAGGGCGTTATTACAAAACCAGAAAACGCGAATAAAATTCTTCTGTTGTAAGAGAGGGGGTTTATTACTGTGACGTATTATTAAGAAGTATTTCAAATCTCTGACGGAGTGTTATAAGGAAAGAGGAGCAGCATGGGTAGCCCCTCGTCTGTATGAACAGATTTAAACAAAAACTTTTAAAATTATTGATTTTCTTATAGATACAAAATAAAAATAAATAGTTTTAATTGCAATATTTAATTATTTGTTATTTCAAATAAGAAATAATAAAAAAATTGGAATTTCTATTTGAAATGGTATTAAATAAAGTAAGCAAAATGTTTGCATCTATTCCAGACTCATTGCCCAAATTAGAAAAAAATTCTGGTGTAATTCCTTCTCTTAAATTAATCGCTCCAGTTGCCTAATTTAGAAGACTATAAAAAATTGGTAGAGGAAAATATTTCACATAAAAGTGAATTGCAAAATAAGAAAGGATGCGATAAAAGAAAAGTGATCATAAAAATGGAGAAAGAATAATAAACCACAAGTGAAAAAACACATGCATCGCTGAAATTCTTGACAGTTTCCAAAGCGATGAGATCATAAAAATGCTTCTGCCGAGTAGATTCAAATGTAATCACATAAAACCATTTAAAATTCCCGACAGTTTATCAAGCATATCTTAAGTGGCATATCATCTAGCCTCAGGAAGATTATCCAAAATATGCGGCATATTCTCTCGTAGTCATGGTTGCAAAAAATAAAAGTGGAAGCGTTCCCAAAATCGAAAAGGCAAAATCAAAATGAGTCACACGGTGCGGCATAAAAACGCACATACATAACTCGTTTGAATTCCAGCAGTGCGCACGCGCCAAGATCGGCTTCCTTTAGAATTTGAGAATTGAAATTTGATGGGCTTTGCCCAATTTATATTTAAATTATCTGAAATTATGAGGAGGAAAAGTTCTGAAGGTGTCCGAATTTGGACGAAATTATGAGTAGATAAAACCCAATTGAGAAGAATGCTGGCGTTCCTAAAAGGCCGCTTTGAGCATCCCGCCAACATTATTAGCGGTGGAAAACAAGAGATAAAATTGTTTATTTATGAATAATCCGGTAGTGCTAAACGACACTACAACAATCGTGGACTATTTATTTCTATGGGAAACCAAACTCTGATAGCAAAACGTTGCATTAGTCATGCGCAATCAATGAAACGTTTTTCCGTCACAAGATAAAGGAACTTTTCCCTTTTGTAATTACATCAATGATAATATGCACACTTTCCTTATTTTCCGGAGCAACTTAAAGTTGCATAATTGACAGTTAAAACAGAGCGCATGGATCCGGCATATTCGAGACATGTAAATGCCGACAGTGTAAAACAAAATCCGAGAAAAAAGCCGGCAAAAGAGGTAAACAAGAGAAATCACTGCGTGTCATGGTAACACCTGAACAACAAGCTCCTATGCACCTCATATTAACTCAAACACCATATCACCTGCAACAAAAGGTAGCCATCCAGTTGTTATCCAAAAGACAGGTTAACATGATAATTTCACGGGCTCATGTTGATATTGTGGCCACATCCGCCACTACACGTATCCACTGGATATTGAAGCACTATACCTGCACGTATATTGTATCACACTGAACAGACACGTGAGAATTGAACCACGTTACGCGCCAGTCCCCCAGTTCTGTGGGGGAGCTCACAATCAGATGTACGTCAAGTGGAAGGAAAGCGAAAGAAAGTACAACTCCGTCCACGACGGTCACAAGAACCAGCCTCCGGGGAAACGTCTCAGCGAGTCTTAAGGCGCGAAATTGTCAACCAAAAAGCACAAAAGCTCTCAATAAGTAACTGTTGTGCTGTACTGCGAACGTCAAACGACAGACTGAGGCAGGCATTTTACTTTTAGAACGATGATACCAAAAGAGAATTGCCTCCATGGCTTGGTTGAAACGAATTCTATATATACATATATATAGCAATAGCGATAAACTTGTATACATTGTACGTCCGTCGAAATCTGTATAGAAGTCGGTTTGGTACAGAGCAGTATCCAATGTTAAACGCTATACGACCATCCGTCGTTCCATAGGGAAGTCAAGCAACACACCGATAAACCGGGCGCATTATAGTTACGTTTACGTTCTGTCGTTTTGTATAGTCGAAATCTGTTTGTTCGGTACATACCTATCTAGTACCGGCGTGTGCAAAGATCCTCCGGCAAGAGGACATTTGCGGTGTGCCTCATGTGTACAATATACAATAAAAACGCTGAATGCTCGACTCCATGTAGCTTCTTCATTCAATCAAATGGTAACCACGTTCTGCCGGATAGTGCAAATAGAAGAATCAACGACAGAACCCGTTGCCCCGGCACGCCACACCAGTCAACATGAATTAGAAAAAGTTCCCCCGGGAATTTTCTGCTCCCTAGACAAAAATTCTGCATCCAAGTGCTAGACCAAGGACACAAGGTGCTCCCCATAAAATAACACCACCCAGAATCGGATGTCATCAACATGCTGGCACTATCGGTGTACATTTAGTCAGATTCAGCAGGAGCAGCTACTGATAAAAGTCTTCGGCAAGTTGCTACCAAGGCAGTTAACTTGACCATCATCCCACAAGGGTTCCCCAGAAGGGCTCTAAGGAGCTTATCAATTACTTGCTTTTTCTCTTGATGGACGATCCGCATAACCAGCAAGTAGGAAAATCATCGTTGCCTAGTGATTATGTGCAGATGTCAGAAATTACCCGAAATAATTCTTCTGGCCCCCTTTATTCCATTTTGTTATAGTTGGGACACTTGGAGTTGCAGAAAGGCAGTAATTCCACCTCTAAATAGGATTACACAAATTTTGGGATTTAACCACTCTGTCTCCGGCGGTTAAGCTCGGACTTGGCAAGTGCTTAAGGGTGTGAATTATAAATTCAATTATATTGTACTGTAGTTGCACTTAGGCAAATTGCACGTGTCGGCCAGACTAAGGGTTGTATTTATACCTATCATTTATTTGCCCAAAGCAGTCGAAAGATTTATGTCCGTTGCACAAAGCAGATGAATAAATGGATTGGAGCTCATAATGGAAGACATTTTCGGGGAAAATTCCAACATTTTCGCCAGCTAACACAATATTTATGATGAAATCAGTGACCAGGTGTTAATATTGT
This sequence comes from Leptarthrus brevirostris, assembly GCA_964036015.1. NCBI lineage: Eukaryota > Metazoa > Arthropoda > Insecta > Diptera > Asilidae > Leptarthrus > Leptarthrus brevirostris. The sequence continues at coordinate 144,831,172 of OZ038373.1, read as the reverse complement.
ATGCGCAATTTCCGTAAATATTTGATAAATATGGACCCTTCTGCTAGCAGAAAATAACATCTTTAGAACAAATATTTCTCAAGAGCTATTTCGGAAAAATATGGCAGTTATGCATTTCGTTATAGTTCGGTAAAGTAAATATACTTGACTTCGTTAGATCACTAGTCACTTTGTCTTACATATTTTTATTCCAGACGGGTAATATAGAAATAGCCCGCCGACTAATATTCGAGCCCTGATTTTAGGACGACTGGACGCCACCAAGCATACATTGCAATTTCGAATTAAGAACAACTCGTAGTGCGAATTTCTAACTTCGATTAAGAAATCGTTCTCGAGTTGATTTCGATTTACGAACAAATGCCAAAGAAAACTACATCAAATCGTTATTACGACTCGGTATGGGTTCGCCTTTTCAGAAGTCTATTAATATGCTACCTATACTAGAATTATCTTTACAGCAGTGCTGTAAATTTATAATTGTCTTTGAAAGTTAATTATTACTTTGACTTCGATTCCATAAAAATTCGAAAGTTTTAATTGTAATTACTATAATCATAATTAGAACTTTTAAATATGATTAGAATTTTACTATTTGTACTACTTTACTAAAAAAAATTATTAAATTGAATTTCCCAACAACATAAATAGTTTTAATCGGCCTTCGAATCAATGCTAATTTAGGCTTTTCATATTTATCATGAATAATTGTTCGTATTCTTTTTTCTTTTGTAATATACTGTTTTGCGTCCGTGTCAAATTTTCTTCTAAAAGCTCGGAGAGACTCCAAAAGGATGGTTCATAAGAGGGTTTACTGGCTATTGGAGGCCCATTGAATCTTCTTTTCCTGGTAATTCCTAATCAAAATTTAATTATAATTATTATAGTTAATTATAAATTTTACCTGCTAAATAAAATATCTGCAGAGCCAACAATAAAAACAAAATTGTGCAAAATGTACACAAAAAGGTAAATGTCATAAAGACAAAGGCATTGTGATTGCATTATCTGCATGTTGAAAATATATTTTTTTAGTTAGTATGGTTCGTTCTCTTTAGGCATTTCGCTTGTTCATGTACGTGTTCATGTACATATAAGCAAGGTGTAATATTTTTCAGTTTTCAGGATTTTATTTTTCGGGTTTCTGGCCTACTCCCCTCCCATTTGCTGAAATCGAGCAATTTTAAGATAACAGCCTGAAAAACATGGTTTCGAGAAAAATGCGTTTAAAAATCAATTTTTGTAAGCCAATACACTAGAAATCCCCCTTAATAAAAATTCAAGTAAGAAATGAAAATACTATTTTTTATAGAGTTAAGTAAAAAAATATTGTAGCCAAACCTGCACGATTGTTTTTGACCACTTGAAAGTACCTTTGATACTTTAAGGCAGTAACAAAGAAATTCCAGACTAAAGGGATAAAGATTAATCCTGAGACACTCCGTAAAAACTGTACGCATACAAGAAAATTATTTTTTGTGTAGCTGTTATTCTCCTGGTCTTTAAAAATATTTTAAACTATATATTTATTTATAACTAAAAAGAGTTATAATGTAAACAATGTACGATGAAAGGTTATAAACTCCTAATCCGAATCAATAACACTAATATATTTCCTTATATACATAAGTACACAAGATTATACAATCTTATAAATCTGTAATAATTAATGCTTTTTAATTTCTCTGACCAACCCAGCTAAAAGTTATTTAAGAAAATGTAAACAAGTCAATAATATTAAGAATTCATCTATCATTAACGCAAAATACCTAGAATTAAAGATACTATGCACTTTAGTATGCTCAAGATTCACGGGCAATTAGAAGAGAAAATAGCCTTTTTCTGAATAAAACAGTTGATTTGATCCTCTGTATATCATTAGGTAAGTCATTCCAAAATCTCACATTGGAACAAAAAAAGGAGCTCCGCCCAAGCATAGTGTTAGTTCTCAGGATTAATCATTTCATGTGTTATTGAAAGTAATTTTTAACGTGTGACACCACTTTGGAGGTAGATTTCCATCTCCATGATTAAACATATAAAACCACTTGGAATTCCTAATATCCTTGGAGTTCCTAATATCGGCAGATCCTAGTTTGGCTGGGTCCTCAAATGACGGGGAGCCTAAAAATCAGCTCCTGCGATTGGCTAGCGCCGAACAGTTGCAAATGAGAAGAGAATTGCTTTCGTCTTCTTCCTCATCTTGTCTATTCCTGCAAAATTCATTAAAAACACACCGAGTCGATTAGTCTATGAGCCAGTAATAAGTGCTGACAGCCACGACACCGATGATGGTATTTTGTTTTAACGAGATAAACTCTTTTGACTGATTTAGGCCAAAGGCCGGCCAGTCCCGCCAGGTGAATAGGTAGGTATCGTCACTTTGCCATTTTTCACTTGCACTCTCTATGAATGTTCTTTTAATGTTCAACTTGCGTGTACTTTACCACTTGAGTTATATTCGAGCCTGCTAGAGTGGTGCTGAGTCTAACTAGCTAATCAGCGGTTACTCGAAATATCGCTATACACCCCATGTACGTTAAGTCGCTCAGCTACGTCGTTCAAAGTATAGAAATTGTCTAGCAGTTTGAGAGGTCCTGTGAGACGTTAATAGCAGGTTGACCATCTTCAAGATTTCAGATGTCGCTTAGAAACATTCTATTTGAATAGCTATGTATTTTGCTTAGAAATACTGCAGTGGTCCGACAAACGAAATTAAATTTCTAGATCCAAGAGTTCCGAGAAGGCACCTCCACCCACTTTTCAATTTAGAGCTATCAATTTAAAAATTCCCTGACACTTCTGGGTGAAGGACTTTCTTCCATTCCTACCTAGTGGGTCTTACGCACTTCAGTGATGTCGTGAACGACTCAGGAAGGATGCTGGGCCTTGTTTTCTCGAAAAACGCAGATGGGTAATTCGTGTCTAACTCCCCTTATACCGGAGTGCAATCACCATCCTGCACACTAGGTTCTCTTATGTCTTTAGACCTCCGCCAGCTGTTCTTCCTCTATTGGTGGCTGTTCTTTCAACATAAAAACGACTTCTCTACTACTCTCACCAATTGGTTTCAGGGCTATGACTTAGCGAATGTATAGGTACTCGCCGATCACATCATTGACCAGGCTGCTTGAACCTTTTATAGTGTCTCTATACCAGTTTTACTCAGTATGTGCCGGTCTCATTTTCTGGCTCCTCTCCTTTGTCGGCGCTGGAGGATTGGCTCTTTGAGACGCTTTAAAATCTTTAGGAGGGGTTCTGATTCTCTAGATGCGATGAAGACTACCGGGCCTACTACGATCTCTACTTCGGTTCTCTTTCGATTTACAGACGTCCGACAACCAATGTCTAATACGAGATACACGCTGCGTTCGAACCCTAAAGAGTTTTTGGAGTTTTGTAAACACTGAAGGACATAGCGACGGCTACCCTTTCTATCTTAGGATTGCTGAGTACAATAGCAACGACCGCAATGTGGTGGCCAATTTTTTCGCTGACTTCTTTTTTCCTTCGGTCTGTGATTCTGACTGTGATAATGTTTTTACCGATTTTACCCATTTAATTAGGCTTCCATAAATTTCTTTTAAACCCAAAGACGATGTGGGGACGGACTTGGATTAATTGGTTGAGTGGTAAGACGCCATGGTCCCCGGGTTCGAGAATTGGTATTCCCATGAGTTTTATAATTAAAAAATCCACTTCGTCTCACAGCAATGCAAAAACAAAACATTCAATTTAGCTCGCTTCCCTTACTCTAATTCCATTCCGGCAAAGCCATGTTAATGCATCAAAGGGTTGCTCCGTTGGCTTTGGCCACATCCTTTAAAAATAATTTACTATGACTGAATACTTGTCGAATTTTACCCACGGATTTTCTTGTGGTCCCAATGGTGTCCTCTCGTTCTTCTCATCGGTTGACCTTGTTCGTTGTTGCTCATCGGTTTTGTTTAACCTGTATCTGTGCTGTGGCCGTTTCTCATGGCTCTGGAGGGTTTCTGTGATAATTCCCTTTAACAAGTCTGAAATTTCTCACCATCTCCAACTTGTGTCGAGACGAAGTTAGATCAATCGATCATCGCCACGATCACCATGTCATGATTTCCGGGTTCGAGCCTCTGTCTCCCCGTGAGTTTCTAATAAAAAATAAAAAAATCCACTACGTCTCTAGGCTGTTGTCTAGCTCGCAGAAGTGCAAAACAAGACATTCAAGGTCCCCAATCCCCAACGCATCATGGGGTTGTTGCCTGGGCTTTAGCGCCTTCATAAAAAAAAATATTGCGAAGGCATGTGAAGTCTTAATCAGTGCCCCGTTTTCATTGCAGGCTTTTTATTTGATCTCTCCAGCATGACTTATTTAAGGGTAAATTCACCACAACCAGCTTACTCGAAGCATAACTGCTTGCTTCTGATTGAGTCAGGCTTGCAGGTTGACTGCATATTCACTAATTTTATTATAGTATGGTCTTCGACAGAATTGACAACGGGATTCTCATTTATAAGCTTCCTCTGCTCGAATTTCCCACGCTTTCTATTGATTGACTGTCCTCTTAACTGTCCGGTCGCACTCAGCGTTCCGCAGTACCATATCCACTGAAATCTCTCTTTGTTCCATGGTCCACACTCCTCTTTATCATTTTTACTAATGATGTCTAGTTGCTTCTGACTGGCTCCAGAATTTTGTATTATGCCGATAATGCCAATATATTCCCCGACGTCGACTGTGCTCTGTTGAGCTGTGACATTCGCATATTCCAAGACTCGTGCTCCCTCTTGATATTAACAAGTACGCTGTAATAACTTTTACCTGCAGAATTCTCTTTGACTACTCTTTGAATGGAACTCTTGAGCAGGGTTGCCAGGGTCAAGGACCTGGAAGTGGTTCTTAATTCCAACTATCTTTCGAGGACCACGTAGACTTCGTAGTGCTCGGATTACTCCACTCTGGGCTTTGTAAAAAAGTGGTCCAGAGAGCTCGACGATCGCTACTTACCTAAGCTTTTCTTTTGCATATTCATTGGACCCATTTTGTAATACTCTTGTACAGTACGGTATCCCTACTTCGTTATCCACATCAACCGGACAGCGGCTGCTCTGCGCAGATTCTTTATGTTCGCTTTTTACGGCCTTCCATGGCGCGATCCTTTCTTCCATCTTATCGTGCTAAGTTCGGTCTGATTTATTTCGATTCCCTAGAAAATAGATAGACGGTTTATAGTATAACTTTTATGTATGATTTATTGCAGGGAACGATCAGCTTATCCGAATTGCTAACCGACGTAGGCCTTTCCATCCCCGCTTGGTCCTTGAGGAATAACAACTTTTTCATATTTCCAAAATACATATGTACATATGTATGTATGACTGGTTGGAGGGAGAGGGTTCCGTGGATGCTCTTGCATTGTCTTGTAACAAGGTTTTACAATAACTAATGTAGAGTCTAGAACTTCGCCCCTAATTGGCTTAAAAAAAGTGATTCATTTCTCATATTACAAAGTAAAAGGTAAGTGTTTAGAACAAATTCTAAAAGCGTCTCGCCTCTCTTATTTAAACCCGAGGCACCCCGGATAGTGTGCTACGCGTTAACATCAGTAATCATAACTATCGTCACCCTGCGATTGTTGGCATCCGGAATTACCTTCTTGAGGGATATATTTAAAGCGGGTCGTTCTTTTTGGACAGCTGAAGGGCAATTATAGAGTTTGGGATTGAAGCTACATAATGAGTGTTACGGTGTCTTTATCACTAAGTTAAAACGAATATAGGCATTGAGTTTATTTTTGATAAGAATATGGGTTTCCCTGCTCTCTGATGGCACACGATCCCATTGCAATAACAAACCCCCCTCCTTTCTGTTACAAGCTGCTGAGTATAAGCTTTAAGTATTAATCCCACATCTAGAGTTTTACTCCTTCAGAATAACGTTGTCAACACAATTATTCAATCGCCTTTTGAATGACGTGCCAAACATTTTTCCGAGTTTTTGGATAACTCTAGAAAAAAGTATTTCCATCGTAACCAATTACACCGAGTTTTTTTGTAATCAATAAAATAATATTTCTCCATTCGTGTGACCACATCATGTGATTTTATCGATCTCGAAACATAAAATTTTATGTCTTGCAATTAACACCGGTTTTGCGACTATCATTTTTTCATGTGAAACGTTTAGAGCTTTGAAAAACTTGGCATCTCCGTCTTGAAATTGGTTTTAATTGGTTGTTTGGTTTTATGTGCATGGAATTAATATTTTTATTGCTTCACTTTCAATTACTTAACATTTTTGCATAGTAATAGTGTCACCTTTAAATATCTCCATTCATAAGCTGCTCCAGCAAACACACTCCCATGAAGAACGTATACAGGATATTTTTCGAATAGTAAAGTATTCTTAAACTAATAGAAGGCACCATGGACGGATAAAGCCATGTTTGGAGTTATATTTATTTCTACATTCAAATAAATTCAATATTTATTTTAACTTGTCGTTAGATTCACCAAATTCTGTTAGTGCCATTCTTCATGATAATTATTCCTGGTGACTATTTAAGTTTCCTCGTGGTCTACTGAGATGGAAAGTAACAACGAAATATATCTATCAAAACTGCGATAGATTTTTCACATGGCAGAGAAAGAGGACAAACAATTTTGGGAAATTTTTTGTAAAGAAGAAATGGATTAGGTTCTTCTGTTATTTTGGAAAAAGAGCGAATAAGTCAGATATTGGAGATGATAGTCTTTCAAATTACAAATCCGTGCTGGAAATTAGGAATCGATCTAGTTCCCGTAACCTCTTGTAGAACAGAGGAAGAGAGGAACTATCACGCTTCGACACGAAAATTGCAAGTGGGAAGGTGGATTCCGAACTACCAAAATTATTCTGCAACCCCTATGTCCTTTTTTGAGGTAATCTGTTGGCTTCGGGATAGAAGGCCGCCACGATATCACTCAATCCATCGATGGGGGGAAATGCTGTGGCATTAAATTTTGCACAAAATGCCTGACAAGGTGACAGAGACGGTGTAGTGTTCAATATGTGGAATCTATTTAGTCCAAATTAATGGCGGATTTGAAAGGTTTCGATATTTCTCTTGCATTCTTTCCGTTAATTTAATCAAGCGATCCGCCGAACGGAGATCCCCTTTAGTCGGTGTTGTGGGCAGGCTCTGTCCCACAAGGGGTTAAAGACAGAGATCAGCACGGATAACTAGCTATCTGAAACTTACTCCCTATATGTTCTAAGAGAAATTATAGTCTTATTTGCTATGACACTGTTTTGTTCACCTTTCCGGATAAAGCACTATTGCTTGTGAGCCTTATCTACGTAACCTAATTCCTTACAGACAATTGTCTTTTATTCTACCCTTGTGGGGAATAGCGCGTCTAGGCGCTTCGTAAGTGACGTTAGTGTTTTAGATAATAGCCTTACAATCCTAACTATCCTATCCTAGGAGGAGGGTTGCTGGACTAATCTACAATGCCACCTACGGTGCACTTATAACTCTGTCCAGGTGAAGATGTTCGAACTGGAGCATGGTTTTTCCGTGTTGGTATATTCACGCCCAAGTTACAGGCATTAATACTTTTAAAAGTATATACGCGCCCGTTGCGAGCACGCATAGCGAACAAATGCACCCGTTAGTATTATGCACGCTCCCGCTAGAGGCGCAAACATTGAAATAAATCCGCTTGCCACACGGGTCTGTACGCTCTCGCCACAGGCTCAAAAATCTTAAAATACCCCTTCCATAAATGCACGCTTATGTTACTGCGTTCTGTCTTTAACATATTCGAGACTGGTTATGAAAAATCTCACCCTTATACCACGTGTTCAACTTGTGAATCATCGGCTATCTGTTATTACAATTGTTCCGAAATGAAAAATTGTGTTAAATGAAAAATTGCCTGTCTGCTGGATTAGAAGAGGTGGGCCGATCCTTTAGCCGGCTAAATCTCTTAACGTATATACTTACTAACTTAATCTTGTTTATAATAAATAAACAATGAGAAATGAAGTTTGTTTAAGCTTTGTTAACGATTGCTACGAAGTAGTTAGAAGAATTAAGACTACAGTGATGAAAATACGAGCCCGAGTAAAAATGAAACTCCACCATTCCCAACCTGAAACAGGCACGAATAGCGTCAAAACTCCTGTATGGCACATAAATAAGGCACGGTACGCCTGAGTGAAAATTCTACTGTTCCAAATGCCAGCCCGCTTCAGGAACGTATCAATAAAAGACGCACAAGTTCGTCCAAACCAAGCACGGTACGCTCACACTTTTTCTAGACTAAAATTTAAAATGAAAACAATAAAATTATTTTCATAGCTTAACGCATTCAAGGCCGACGTGTGAAATAACAAAACTATCTCCGCAGTAGCCGGCAACGTATCTATAGTTCAATCTTATTTTTACTTGTTAATAAAGATTATAACTGAAATTTAAGATTAAAAAAAAAATTCCAGGTAAGTGTTATCATTATTATTGTCATCTTGTAAGTCATCGGCTCTTGGGAACAATTTTAATATCAGGTGGCGGATTACCCACACGCTGAACACGTACCTGAACGGGTAAGATTTTACATAAGCCACGCGACGAGTCACCAGTTTTGATTGTGTTAAAATCAGAACGCAGTAACAGAAGCGTGCATTTATGGTGGGCGTATTTTAGATTTTTGTGCCTGCAGCGGGAGCGTGCATACCCGTGTGGCGGGCGTAGTTTTCAATTCTTGGGCTTGCAGCGGGAGCGTGCATAATACTACCGGGCGCATTTATTCATTTGTGCGTGCTCACAACGGACGCGTATATTCTTTTAAAACTATATACGTTTATACTTTCTTTGGGTGTGAACTCAATAATTTTTACTCGGGATAATAACATTAATTGTAACAAGTTTCGAATTCAATGGAAAGAATTTTAGGTTTAGTTTAATATTCCCCAAACTGTATTCTATTACAAATTTCTACATCCCTTCTCTGCCTGGGTGTGTTGTAATAAGCTGGGCAATGCCTAGATGAGAACTATGACCCCACTTATTTTGGCATACCTTATGCGAAACATCCTGTATATTAGACGAGGCATCATACTAGGGAGAAATCTTACACGCGAAAAATCTCACTAGTAGTTATTAACATATTAAACAAGCAATTCCCTACAAGAAGTTATTAACGAACAATTGTACGAAATACCTTCCATTCAAAAGTTGTTATAAAAAGGGTCAAGGTACAGGTAGTTAATTTTATTCCCTCTTTAAAAATTATTGTGTTTCTTAAATAGAATATTCGTTAAAATGGTCTTCTTTATGATTGGTGAAAGCCTTATCCCGCTTAGAAACAATACGTAAGCAAAGCGTATTTTTAGCGACTCATCGTCCCAAGAAACTTGAGAAACGTTTTATTTAAAAGAAATACTAGAGCTGGATTTTATGGAATTTCGCAACAAATATTATTATATTTTATTTTATTCTACATATTTTGCTGGAGAAATCCCTTAAATTCTATAGAGTAAAAAATAAATTCGTCTATACGAAATTTAATAGCTTTATCTAAGGTATTAAGGTATTTTTGCATGAATTTTCCATCAAGTACATATTTATTATTGAATTCACCTAAAAAAGCACGAGAAAGATTACTTTGCTGGAAAGATACATATTTGTTATGTTCATGATATGATATTTTTGCCACAGGCACCACGCGATATATTTTGTCTCAAAAATCGCTGAGTTTGTGCAGCTTCGGTTGTAATAATATTTTTGGGAGTCGCAACCCAAGACATTCAAATTCTGTACTTCCCTTGAGAAGCTCTTGTAACAATTGACCTGTATGAAGCAGGCAAGCAAATGGAATTTGATTTTCCATTTGTTTTTTCACGAATCAATAATTTCATTTTGACTCCCCATGCAAATAATGATATTGGAAAATTCAAAGCGAATGAGGGTCATGCCCATGTGTTCATTCTCTTAGAATAAAGATAATTTTGTAAGGCTCCGAAACTAATAATGAGGCAGAGAAAACAAATGGTAGATTCAAACCAATTCCCCGGATATGCGAAGATGAAAGAGTTTGCCTATTACGACTGCAAATTGGTTACCGATCAAATAAACACTATGGATTTGCTGATGCGTGTTGGGAAGGTTATCTGTTCAGCCCAGATCTTAGAATTGAAACATTAATCAGCTACTGGTGGACGGCTCATCATTTCCTTTTAAGCATAAATAATTCAAATGCGACCGCAATACCAAGAGATAAAAATGATGTGAAGCTGGATGCTTCAGCGCTTAGAGAAAGAAGTGTTTGAAATGAGCTTGACACAGTTTGGATTAAGAATTTCTGTTGCACTTAGTACGATTGAGTCCTACAGCAATTTTCATGCATTCTTTTTCCATAGGAAGCGAATTTATGTAGAACCGGCAAACCACCTGCAGTTAAGTAACAAACCAAAAAAATCGATAAGCGTAATTCTTACTCTATTAGAACTCAAATTTTATAAGCGCATTGTATTTATCTCAAGCCCAAAAGTAAGATACTCGTTCAAATAATACTTCATGAAATATAGGCACTATATACGTATGGTATCAAATAGCTCTGTTGACCGTAGCCTTCTAGAAAATTAGAAAAGTATTTAAGAGCGAAAGGCGAAACTCGTTAATTACTCATTAATCACTATATCTTTGGCGCCGTCGTTCAATTGCTTGTGGGAGACTTCTGGGTTTTATCATTGCAGAGTTAATATGTTAAAGTGGATGTGGTTTATCACTTAGAGATAGATGTCGTCTTTAGAAACACTAAAAAATTCAAGTTTTAGCCAACATCGTTAGAAAATACCAGGTGGCTTAATAAACGTGACTTACTTTAAGGGAAAGATGCTTATATGCTTTTTATATATATAGTAGTTTGGCGGGGCTAATTTTTTATCACAAACGATATGTGTCATATGAAAAAGATGGAAAATTGAAGGGATACGAACAAAGCCATGCCTGTTTGGTATAACGAACCTACTGATTTAAGGTAATAATGATATCTACATTATCTAGTTATCTATCTTAAACATACCATACATTGCCAGGATTCATTGCAAACTAAAACGTACACAGATTTTTTTGTAAAGAGAGTATAGACATCATTGTTTGAAAACGTATTGATTGTAGTATCAAGTCGGGTAATACATCGTATATGTAGAAGTATTTAAGTTTTACATAATTTTGTAATTTAAATGATTTTTAATACTTTTACCTATAATATAGCTTGCATTCCAAAACGCTTCGAACTGATGATCCAATCCCAATTGTTCATGGGGGTGTAGGGGTTTTATCTCTAGTCGGCAGCATGGGTTCCTTCAGGGTAGGTCCACGGTTCTTGGAGTTTGTTTCTGACAATAGCTGCGTTCCATTGGACCTGGCAAAGTACTCGCAAGTACTCACGAGTAGGCGTTCAATGGAACGCTATTTTGTCTGTTTTGGCTGGAGGTATTGTGACATTTTCTTAATATTCAATAAAATTTTTTTAAATTTTTTAATAAAAGCTAAAAATGATTTATTTAAATTTGTGTCCGATAAGAAATTTCTTAAAATTCTCCATTTTTTTGGGGTCATTTACACCCAAATACATTTAAATCCATCTATTGAGCGTTAGAAGGTCTAAGGAACTTGATGATCCCTACCTGACCAAGCTTCTATACTGTACCTTCGTTAGACCTATTTTGGAATACGCTAGCCCTGTATGGTCCCCTTACTTTGCCGTTCACATCGACCGCATCGAGGCGGTGCAGCGCAGATTCCTTAGGTTTGCCTTACGTGGGCTTCCCTGGAATGATTATTGGGTGCTTCCCTCTTATGCCGATCGTCTGGGATTAATTTCGTTGGACTCTCTAGAAATGAGGCGCAATATTTCGAAAATAGTATTTATGTTCGATCTTTTGCAGGGAACTATAAATTCACCGGAATTACTGGAGGCTGTTAATTTTGCTATACCTCAACGCACCTTGAGGAATCACGACTTCCTATTCGTCCCAGGCCACCGTACTCTTTACGGCATGCACGAGCCCGTCACGTCGATGTCCCGCCTGTTCAATCAGCACTTCGGTAGTTTCGACTTGGACATATCTAGGCGGAATTTGAAGTGTCTGCTAAGACAGTGCCTTGGCTGATGTAGAGTTTCTTGTCTGGATGTCCGACTGTTACATTTGGCTGTAGTTTTCTATTCTTTGTTTTAAATTTTATATATTTTGTAGTAATCTATGTATTTGATGAATCTATAATGAATAAATAGAAAAATTAAAGTCATCTAGCGGCAAAAAATTGCGTAACTATTTGGGAAATTTTTGATCAACAACTTGGATCTAGAAGCAGCCAGAAGTACTTGCGAGTACTTTGCCAGGTCCAATGGAACGCAGCTAATGTGGGTGGATTTTTGGATGGCTTTCTGATACTTTTGTGGCTCCTTCTGGCGATCCCCAGGGTAGCCCAGGGTGGGTGGTCCTTTGTTATTCATCTTATCTATTGATGATATTACTTATTTGCTTCAAAGAAGTAAAATTCTTATTTATGCGGACGATATTAAGATTTTTCTCCCAATCAAATCTTTTGTGGATAGTTATGACCTTCTTGAAGTTCGGCAACTATTGTTCTTTTCAGTACAAGTTTGATGGTACTTGTATTCAGCTGGTGAAAGGAGTGAAGGACTTGGGTGTGTACCTGGATAGACAACTTAACTTCATCCCCCACATTTATTATATCGCTTCCAGGCCCAACTCTATGCTGAGATTTGTCCTGCGTTGGTGCAGGAAAATTCCTAGCCCTCACATAAGACTTCATCTGTATACATCCGTTGTAAAATAACTGCTGGTGTATGCTAGCCCGGTTTGGTCTCCGTTTTACAGATCTCACGTTTAATGTCTTGAATCCGTACAGCGTCGATTTGTGAGATCGGCTCTTCGTGCTTTGCCCTGGAGTGACCCTCTCATTCTGCCTCCATATGAGGAGCGATTGGTACTGTTACCACTTCCTACTCTCGAGAAGCGTCGTTGGGTTGCTGATATAATTTGTCTACACCAACATCTGCAGGAGAAGATTGACAGTGAGGAACTTTCTTCCAAAATTTTATCTAGAGAACTGTCCTATTCCCTTCGAAACCGTTCTTGCTTACGGATAGCTTTCTCGCGCACTAGTTACGGTGTTTTTGAGCTAGTTAACCGCATGTTTAGGTTTGCTTATGATATTGGTGACATTTTATTCACTAACGTGGGCAAGGTTACATTAAGGAGGAGTCTCTACAACTTGTAGCCATCCTGTTGCACTCACTCGTTTTTGTAAGGATTTTTTAAGGTTTTTTATGTTGGTTTGTGTATGAATTGTATTGGCTTGACTCAGGCGATCTTTATTGCATCCCTGATTGTTGTGTTTGGGTGTGTTTTGTGCTTTTGGGTACTAATGTTTTTTTTACATGTTGGTGTAGTAACCTCATTCACCTCAATGTTTTGTTATATTCTGCTTTGTAGGTCAATTGAGTCCAGGTTTCTGTCTGTGAAGTGCGCCTTCTGAGTTAGAAGCTAACTCCGTCTTGATATCCAATTCGCAATCAGCCTGTCCAATAATACAGGCAGACTATAAGTTTTGTTTTTCCAAGTCGTCAGTGAAGTAAGTGATAACCTATGTATGTCTGATTATGGCGGTGCTAGGTTCGAATCCCACCTGCAATGACTAATAGCTGTTATATTGAATGTTAAATTAAGGTTAAAAGGATAAGGGAATGAAAGTATTGCTTTTGGCATTGCTGCGGGTTTGACAATAGCCCAGAGGTGGAGTGGATTATTTATTTATTGATATCGGAAATGAAAAAAAGCATAAGCAGGCTGAGGCTCGCACCTGCATCCATGACGTGGTCATCGCGCGACTCAATTATTGGTCGAACTGAGTCTCTAGTTATGTAAATGAGTTACAAATTAGTTTTTTTCTCCAATGTACAACAAGGTGACAAGTAAAAAAATCATGTCACCTAAGCAACGAAAATAAAGCTAAAGCCAGAATATTTTAGATAAAAATATTTTTAATTTTTACTTAGGAGAGTCCAATTTCGAAACATTAAGGTTACCTAATGTTCAGTCAGTTCACATGGTGAACACGCGTCTATACGGGAAATATTTTGCATAACCCATGTTATGTATTAAAGCCAGAACGCAGTAACAGAAGGGTACATACCAGTGTGGTGGGCGTATTTTTCGATTATTGTGCCTTTAGCGGTAGCGTACATAGCCGAATGGCGGGCGTATTTTTCAATTTTAGGCCTGTGGCAAGGGCGTGCATGATAGTATCGGGCGCATTTGTTTGGTATGCGTGCCAGCAACAGGCGCATATATACCTTTAAAGGTATTAAGGTAGACTTCTACCTTGATGCATCTGAAAACATCGAGATTTTTTTCTTTCAAATTCTTAATCTATATACATATAAGTTTAATTCATCCTGAAATTTTTTTTTTAAATTCGATTATTATTGGTTTTCAAAAACGGCTCACACTTTTCTGACCCCTGTATTTGACCGATCAAATTGAAAATTTGCCCAGATACTCGGAAAACTTGAAGTCATGTAATGACGTACAACTTTTTCGATAGCTTAGATTTTGCACTTTTTATTAATGTTTTTATAACAAACAAAGAACAGAAAAAAATTGTTTTCTTCAAATCGACATCATTTACTTAATTTTGAAGTAAAAAACAATCGTACGTCATTCCGTAGCCAAGAGGATTCTGAATAATTACATGCCTTTAATTTTTGTTTCGACGGTGAGGGTGCCGCCATTTTTAATTGTTTATTACAAAAAAATTTCTTTTCATACCACAAATACATAAGTATCAAATTAATTCGATTAAACGCGGTTCTGAATTATTTATAAATATAAACACAAGTGCTGCTGATTAGATGCAATTATATTAATTGGATATAATTGCAGACTCTCTCTCTCTCTCGGGTTCCTTTAACCCCTTGTGGGGAAGAGGGCGTCTATAACACCGTCTCTCTACATGGTCCGGTTCTGCGCCAACACCTTTAACTGCGCCACGATTTGTTGACCTGGGTACGTTCCCTTCTCAGTTCAAGTTTGGTTCTAGCAGTATTGATCTTAAGCCCTGCTTTGCGATATTGGATAGGAGAAATACATCGTCTGCATAGCTCAGGTGCAAGGGGAGGTGGTTAAAGATTTCCCATCAAATCCCAGTACGTCTGGAAAAGCAAAGGTGATAGTATTCATCCTTGTCTCACTCCATTCAGCACTTGGAAGGACTTCGACAGTTCAAACTAGGTTCTGTAAACGGCAACACAAAACTTATGAATTTTATTCGAGCAAACAAGTTTCTGGATAAATAGATTAATTATAATAATGCACAAGAAAAATATAATCGAGCATCCAGGCTCTGATAATATTTTCTGTAAACTTCACAAACGAAAAATATTCGAACAGCCAGGTCTGAAAATTTGTTAAACTACACAGACCTGCGAAATTTTGAAAAATTTTCCACCTGGACAATGAATAGTTGTTTCCGAAGTAATCCCTTCCGCTGAAGCCGAATCCGGGCTCAGAATTGCTCTATCAGGTCAGGTTATTCTAACCTAATAGTGCAAAAACCATACATTATTCGTATACCGAGAAATTCATGAACGTGAAAATTTCAAAATGCGATATATTGGCGAAAAAAAGATATTTGAGCAAATTCAACGGCATTTAAAAGAGGACGACTTGTACTTTAAGATCACACACATAGTTTTTTGAAAAAAAAAAAAAATATCGGTGCTACATAACCTCAAATATTTCAAAAAACAGTGTTTTTGCATTATTAGGTTAGAATATCTCAAAAACCTGACGTGATAGAGCAATTCTGAGCCCTAATTCGGTTTCAGCGGGAAAAATGACCTCGGAAACAACTATTCATTGTCCAGGCGAAAAAATCTCGCATTCGCCTATAAATAAATTTTAATTCGTTGAATATTAAATTTCAAAGAGTATGTATGTGTATGCGGCCCTTTTATAAATTGAATTCAAACAGCGCGTAAAAGAATGTCTAATGTAATGCATATGGCTTGAATTCGATGTATTTGTCGCCATGTCTTCTAAATTATTTCTAATTAAAACAAAATTAATCAATTAACATCTTCAGTAGAGAAATAATTTACAAAAATAAATAATCACTTATTTGTTGTAAATTATTTCTTATTTATTTACTGAAGATATTAATTGATTAATTTAGTTTTAATTAGAATCATTTTGTGAAGATTTGTTTCTTGAAAGAAAGGTTTCTTCTTACGTTTATTTACGTCTGTTGCAACGCAACACTTACCCAAGCAGCAATTTACGTGCTAGTTACGTAGCTGCCCCGAAGTTTGGAACCATTTCGGGGCAGTTACATGGTACGGGAACGCAGCTGGCACATGCCTGCAACGTACCCGGTACCAAAATGGGGAATGATTTTTGGTGGCAATTTACGTGCTTGCTTCGTGGCTAGCAGAATTGCGGGAACGTTTCCAATACCACAACGGCACGTTCCAGTATCGACCCGAAAACGTTCCAAAAACTTTTTAAAAAGCAGACAACACTACCACCATTAAAAGATCACATAGCGATTATGGTTTTCTAAAATACTTTAATAAATACCATAACATCATTAAATACAAGTTGGGTATGTGTTAGAAAAAAATTTTAATTTTAATGTTTTTTTTCATAATATGATACAGAGGTATATATTGTGAAAATTATAATTTAACTGAAGTTTACCTTAACTAGAAAAGTATGTGCGAAATTTTTTTTTCCGCACATGTAGGGCTTGTACCTCGAAAAAGTACAACGCGCTTTAAAAAGTCTTAAATATAAGAATAGCCTGATTCAAATTAATTTTTTGTTAAAAAATTATTTCGATCAAGTGTCCAAATTTGAATAGCCAAAAGATTTCAAGGACGATACATCTAATATTCTCGTCGAGTTCTTGTACATTTGGAGTACAATCTCCGAGATTCAATTTTTATATTTTCGAAGATGAAAAGAACATATAATTTTTCCATATATAAAATGTCAGCTAAGAAAAAATGCCACCTTATTATCCCAATAACCAAATATTGTCACTACAAGGTACCAGATACAAAAAATTTCGTAGCTGGAACCATGAATTGCTACCTTAAGGAAGCAGTTACTTTAAACATCCTAGTATGGAACCTTACAGTTCCTAAGTGCTACTTTATTGTACCGAAGTGTAACTTTATTGTATTTATCGTTTCTTCAATGTCCCCGCCTCATAACTGGGGCTATAAAGTATTCAAACAACCGAGGAAGAAGAAGAGCCCACTCTCTCAAATCTTCAACAAACCATAAGTCCTTTTTTAACGGACTTAAATCGTTTATGGGTTCGTCAAAATCATCATGGTCAGATGAACAAATATTGTCTCCTAAACTTTCTTCTGCTATGGTTTGTACCTCACTTAGAAATATTTCGTTTCTTTCTTCTTTCTGTTCTCTTCTTGCAGCTTCAGGCAGCTCAAGTTTTACTTTTCTATAAAAAGTGGTAGAATTTCTGTATAACTTTTGCTTGCACTTCATTGCTCTCTTTTTATTTGGAAATTGATATTTTTACGTACAATCTACGTTCTGCGGCCAAACTGATAAGTAAGATAATAACATGTCAAGAAAGGCTTTCATGTAGTAACTAAAACGTACCGTGTAATTTAAAGTAGCACACTGTAAGGTTTTCTGGACTTTAAGGAACCAAATCTAAGTTTTAGCCTCCATAAAGATTTTCTTAAAAAACGGAACGGTTTCGTTTCAAATGAAAGGATTAGAGACGTTATCGCTACTAAAACCACCACTATAAATTCCGCCACTGTAACGTGGTAAATCATAGAAGCTACAACGTCACTATAACTTCATAATGCCTCGTCGGTAAGGCAGCAACTTTGATGTAAACGTAGACAAGTTACAGAGACCGATTTGGAACACCTCGAGGAACTTTATCTACAGGGAACTTGTAAGCGGCTTATTAAAGAAGCTATTTCGTTTCGGCTACTTGCAAAAACGTGTATAAGTTGGCCATCTATGTTAAAGTTTTCATTTTGGTCACAGTAACGTATCAGGTACTTAGTTTTCGTCCCAATATACTTGAACTCAGTCGCTGGTACTTAAAATGCTGCTTGGCTATTCCTGCTAGTGACCATTGGCGCCAAATAACTCCCTAACATGATATAAAAGCAATGAATAATAATTGGCAAAGATCGACGAAAAATTTTCAAAGGAAAGGGAATTATCGTGAACACACCATGTTCGATACAAGCTTAATCAACTTATAACTTTTAATTTACCCTAAAGGGTTTTCGTCGTTGCCTGAAAATCTCTAAACTTACATACCAATTTACAGGATGCTCATAAAGTAGAACATTCTACTACACACTTGATGACAATTTTAATAAACTGTAGAGACCACAAAGGCAATTATCAAGTCGAAAGTACTTCATTCAAACATTCGAATATTGCCACTACTGCGCTCGGATATGGTAATTAATTTTGTTGGATATTAAAGGCACAACAATTAAGCTTAGGAAACTTTACTATAGTATTAATGGTGGCACAGAATTGGGAGTTAGAAAGGGATCTTAAATCTAAACTAACTTTTAGGTTAATTGAAATTTTATCTGCAGGACTTGATTTATTATGAAAGGAGATTATAGGGTTATTACAAGGGTTTACATCTCTTTGAACTGAAACCGTTTCCTGAAATAATTACCAGCTTTTGCAGAAATTGGAAGCCTTATTTTGTTTGTTGAATCTGAAATGATTCTAGTTTTGGTTTTCACTTTGTCCGGGTATGAAGCGTTTATTTCCGGTTTTAATACGGAAATTCTAGTTTCTACTGAATTTGAATTCGCAGCACGGGATGCACAACGGATTGATCTTACAAGAGACAATTTGTACTCGACCGACTTCATTGCTGGCAATTAGGAGAACTCATATATCACCCAAAATGTTCTGATATTATTTATAAATATCTTAAAGTTTAAGAAGATTTAAATTAGTTGTTCTTGCCTAAAGCCATTGCTAATCCGGATCGACTCATATTTCACTCAATTCATTCTCTTTTACACTGAAAATAAAGTTGAGTGCTCTAATAGTCGACGGAGCAAATTAAAAGCTCCCAAGTTGTTTAAACGATAAACGTCGAGTAATCGCAGTGGCATTAATTCACCTGTGCAAATGCATCTAGGTGTTACGCAAATTTAGTTTGATCCAGTAGATTAGCTGAAACGGTTAATCCGCTTAGAGCGATTCCGTATCTAGATTTAAGTGAATATAGTAATTGCGACATTTAAGTGTTTTCTTTTCAGGACACTTGAAAACTAGTTCCATGTTACAGATCGTAGTCGTTGCCGCGACTTAATTTTAAATGTTACATATATTTTCGCATGCCTGTACTGAAGGTAATCCCATAGTGAAGGTAACGAGCTGGCTATGTTTTTCGCCCAATTAAAACGAACCGAGAAAATCTGAATCTGGAAACAAAAACATTTCATTTTGCATTTTAATTAGCGCCTTTTTTTTGAGACAAAGTTGTTTTCCGCGACGAACGCAAAACTTCCTTGTTCGTTTTCTTTCGAAATTGAATGAAAATGAAGTAATTATTATCGTTTTCTTTTCATCTGCAAGGACCTTTCTTTCAGCACTGGGCACTCGCAGCTTCAAATCTAATTTGCATCTACATTAGAACTTTCCTCTTCGGGTGGTAATTTAATTCTCAGCTATTAAACGCACCATTTGTTAGTGAAAGACATGCAATTAGCGCCAAGTTTGGAATAAATAAAAGTGGCAGAATTTATTTTTTTTTACGATTTTTGTTATTGTAGCGAGGCTATTCAAAAATTACGGAGGTGAAGGGGAAGTGGGCTAATCGAAATGTTATGCATGCTTACTTTACTGAGGGAGGCTAGTGGACATATCTTACGTACGTAGAAAAAGAAAATGCGCTACACATATGGTTTCCAAAAGAAGATGCAGTTGTCGTTGAGGACATATGAGATGAATCGAATGAAGTAACCAAAAGTGTTTTAACAAATTTCATTACTTTATAAACAAACTACTGCATGTATCCAGCGTTGTTTGGACTTTTGGAAAGTGAGTGTAGTGTTACAGATTACTGTCTGCTCGCCCCCACCCCTAGGGGTTCTGTATCATATCAATATCTAGCGGAATCTTAAGCGGCCCCCACACGATCAATCCGTGTTCTAGAACCCGGTGCTAGAACCAAAAAACTGATACACTACAAACCTTCACACACGGTTTTAGAACGTCATTTAATTTGCAGTCAAGTAAATAAAAAGATGTGAAGAAAAGAAAAGAAGTATGTGGTCAAAAGATTAGTTGATGAAGTTTACGAATAGATGATTGTACTTATCAAAAATTATTACAATTGGTAACACCATTCATCAAAAGAAAAGATACGATGATGAGAGATTTCGGCAAACGAACGACTCTCCGCCACATTACGTTTTCTAGCGTCAGGACAAAGTTTTGAAGATTTGAAATTTTTAACAGCACTTTCACCTAAAAGAGATAATTTCAAAAATTATTTATATGTTTTCCATCAGAAGTATCAATCTCCAAATAAATTTACGAAATCCCGTCTGCCTGAATTTCATGATCCTTCAAAAAACTTAGTCTCTCAAGGTACCCAAGCGTCTGCACATATATATCATCAGCTCCAGCACCAGATTTTTCACTTTTCCTCACTATCTGGATTTCTTTTCTATACGAACTTCGCATACTATTTATTCCTTTTCTAACAACATCTACTCTTGCTTCGTTCTCGATTTCTTTAAGTTTGAAGACGGTGTTGGATCAATGCGTTGAGCCGCACGACGCCGGGTTCGAGACCAGATCTTCCCGTGAGCTTTTATTAAGAAATTAAAATAATCCACTCTGTCTCTGGGCTGTTGTCTAGCTCACAGGAATGCAAAAACAAGACTCAAGCTTCCTCACTCCCCTTACCCTATAATTCCCTTCCGACCAAAACCATGCTAAGCATCAAATGGCTGTCCCCTAGGATTTGGCCACATCATATATAAAAAAAACTAATGTTATCCAGGCTTTGGTACCTGAGTTGTCTATTTTTATATTTTTCACTTCTCACATAAATAAATGTCAATAAAATCGTTTCAGAATTCTTTATTTTGCAAAGCCAAAACTTTTTCTTTAAAAAAAACCCCCAAAAACCGCACAAAAATAGATCACTTGGTTCGATGTTATCACTACGCGTGTCCACTTAAAATGATGTGCGATGCAGAGATGCCAGACGGTATAAAGCAAAAGTCGCCGAGCCGTGGCGCTGAAAGCGCCCAAAGTCACCGCGCCATATTTGAAATCGCCCAAAAATCGCCTTTAGATTTTATAATCAATCAAATCTTTCAAAGGGTTGGTTGTACAACTTTAATGTAATATTTATTGCAATAATCACAGCAACAGATACAAGTAACACAAATTTAAAATTTTGAGAGTCGTCGTGAAAAACAAAAAGCACCCTTAATTAAGTATTTAGTAATGGAAGTGACTATTTCCACTTACGTGTACTTTTGTCTAAGTCTAATAAATTGTTGACGTTAAACACGTAAGTACACGTAAATACACGTAAGTGCAAAGAGTCACAGTCTTTAATAATTGAGCCACTCAGCAGAAGATAAATCTATTAACTCCGTTTTCATTTTTTTCTTACCATCAGAATATAAATGCTTTTATTGTGAATTTCTTTTTGGAAATTAAAACTTGTAGCTTAATTAATCGGTCACTCCACAATTTAAGATACGATATTCTTATCCAGATTCCTTGCAATAAAACGATACATCGTATTTTTCTCAATTTTGAAGGAGAAATTTAACTTTTAACCGGCTTACTCTGCACGATAATAAATTGCAACGTAATCAATTCACCTGCAGGAATTTTAAAATAGTCTTTCACGAAACTCAATATGAATATAAAATAAACGAAATATCACTAATTATTAAACAATCTTTTCTTTAACAGACACATAACACAACGAAAATAACTTATATTCCTTATATTAAATAGGATAATTACCAGTAAATGCTTCTTATCCAGATTTAATGTTGTAGCACTTATTTTGATATAAATTAACAAATAACAATAACTGCATACACTTAGCTTAATCAGCAAAAATGTTGAAAAGTTAACTGAACTTACTGAAACTGAACATCGATACGATATAACTGGCAACTGCTCCCGTTTAACGGCTTAATAAAGAATGCTGTAATTCAAATTACAATAGGCAGATTTAGCAAATGCAATTAGCAAATTTAGCAATTTATTTAATCAAAGATATGACTTTTATATTTTATAAAAATTGTATTGCACAAAAATGGTATAGCAATGGAAATGGCGTCACTTTATTATATCTAATAAACTAATAAATTAAATTGGCTTTACCAAAATCACGAGAAGTCGCCGCGGTGAAATGTGGAAAAACGAAATTAAAAATCACCAACTTTTAGACGTGTCTGAATTCAGAAAAAATAAAATTCTGTTACCAATGAGGCGTTCAAAAACACCAGATTCGGTGACAAAGTAAAGTCGCCAGTTTGGACTCGTTCGGAGTTCAGTAAAAAGTTATTCGCGCAAAATTAGAAATTGAGAAACTCGACAGCAAAATTGTTTCTACTGTGACAGAAAATCGCCCAAAACCGCCCAGCAAGAATTAAAAAATCGCCCAAAAAGTGCCTAGTCGCAGAGAGCAAAATTTTGGCGCCCAACTGATGGCTAAAGGAGCCCAATCGGCGCGAAATCGCCCGAATTGGCAACTCTGGTGCGATGTACCTGGGCGCACACCACACTACATACAAGAGAACATGTTCTAGCACCATTGGCCACGCCTACAAAACATCAAACTCAGTTTGATTTTCGTCAACCCAGTCATCGCACCGCTTACCTATTGTAGATCTGTCCTAGAAACGATAAAACTTGATATCGCACCGTACCTGGTTCTAGCACGCGGTTCTACTGCATGTGAACCCTTGACCCCGAAAACTATGGTTTCGACACATATCGGCCATTTTCGATTATTTTTACATCGCCCTAACCCGTCCCTGTGGGCTCTACGGATTTCTTAAAGATTGTACTCGTAGTTTATGTCAAGTTTGGTGTAAGAACTGCTTCAGAAAAAAATCTGGCAGGGAAAAGATAATCCAAAAAAACGTAATTAAAACTCCCTGATTACAACTTAAATAGACTTACTTAATGGTTTATTATATTTTGCAACAAATAATAAATAAATATAAATATTCCAACCTTTGATTTTAAACGTTTGATTAACACCTGGACATCCTTTTCGGTGATGGATTTAGCCTGGTTTCGCCACTTCCTTCAGAACTAAACAATATTGCTGGCTTTCATTTTGTGCTTTCCAGCTTAGATTTAATATGTGCCTAATATCGACCAATGGATCGTAACTTGGGAACATTTGGTAGATTGGTATCCTTTGGCACCACTTGTTTTCTTTATAAAATACTAATGTCTTTTTGTATAATGACATGTTACTAAGACGGGCCAGAACATTACAGATGTATGATGCCTTTGTATAAAGTGAAGCAACATTTTCTTCAAACAGTCTTTCTCCACATGTGCATATTGCTAGCCGAACGGAATATTTTTCGGGGATTTTGAAGCTTTTCTGTTTTTAAATTCAGGTGCAACTTTGACTTTCCCTTCTGCAACATAAAACTCCTGTCCAGGAATTTGGTTATAGTTGGCAACACAAAAGGTCTCATCGTCCATTAAGCTTTGTCAACAAATAAGTCTTTAATTTTCGAGCACTATTATTACACAACAGTTCTTTGGTGGCGTGTCTATCTGGCACTTTCTGAACTGAAGGTCTAAAATTTGATCTCTGTTTGAAGCAGTGTACCAACATTTGGGGAGGATGTTCCAACTTAGGCAGCTACAGTTTGGATTGTTTTCTAAAGCCTTTATTGCCTTTTTCTCAATTTCTTTTATTAATTGAACCCGATTTTCTACGTGAACGAGCTTTTCTCGGAATCATACCAGTTTTCCGATGATAAGCTAAAACATTTTGCACCATTGATCTAGCGAATTTTATCTGAAGCAGTTCTAATATCGCTTTAGATATTCTAGAGCTATGCTATACTAAAGTTCCCCCCTTTTGACTAAATATCTTCTTTATCTTTAGTTAAGTTTTTTTGAAGACATGATTAAGCCTGGTAATTCCCCTAAGGTACAATTAGAATCTTAAGTCTTGATTGAGATTTTCGAAAAATTTCACAGGCAAGAGGAAAAATTCAAAGCATATCCTTGCACGATGTTCTTACAATTACAACTCCAGGAAGACCATCCAAATTTCTGTAACTATCTGATAATATCTCCAGCAGGCAGACAACATCGGGCGCTAATTAGCCACGGAGTGAATGTAAATTATTAAATTACCCAGAGTATAACTATAAATAGAAGGATCAATCATTAATTCCGAATTCGCTTATCTTCATACAAAATCTAAATCATACAAGATTTTTTCTCCAAATTCTGAACAAATTAAGACATTCGATGAAGTAATCGACAAGCCATCGAATACATTTTAAATAGTTAACTAACCTAAAATATTTAAAACGATTTATTAAGCTGTAAGTTCTAAGCTATCAAAACAAATGCTATGCAACACTAATTAATTACTAATCGGAGTGTAATTTAACAGAATGCTACAATATGTTTCCACAATTCCAACATAATATCTCTCTGGCTGAATAAACTCGTTTTATCCGAGTAATTTATAAGAAAATCGATGCTGGATACGGAGAACTTCTCCATTAATCAAACTGCGATGAACAGAGGCTGGCTGGGTTCATCTATTTATTTAGATTCTATCGCCTTCTGTACGGTGGGAAGCAGTGGTAGATAAAATCTTGCCGGCAATATGGAAATAAATTTATTCTAAAAAGCTGTCATGTTCGCGGAAAACGTTATGGTTTGGATGAATAATTGAAGCATGATAAAAAGCACCTCTTATCACAAGAATACCGCGAAAGTGGATATGTCTACATAAGTGGAAAATATGTGAATTGTTTTATCGCTCAGGGGATTTTTCCGCGAAGTTTTTTCTTCGCCGACAGTTGGCCACACTTATTGCACATAATTGAGGTTCTTAAATTGATAAGAATGGTTGTGGTTAAAGTTTGAAAAAATACATTTAAGTTTGGGCATTATTCGTTAACAAAATAGAGTAAGCATTATGACTTGAACCATGTGTGACTTTTAGTAAAAGGTCAGATGATTAGCTTTATTGTATCTCAACATGCTATACAAGCTGGCATTGTTTAATATCTAATATTTTAGAGTGGGATTAACATAATTACAGATTAAACACCGTTTTTTTTTTTAATTCTGTAACGAGATAAGTTCGATATTAATTATACACCTATACTGCGAAGTGATAACTAATCAGAAATAAAAATTATAGTTAAAAAAACTAAATAAAACGTTTTATAGATAAGATTAAGTCATCGGTGTAATAAGTGATAACGCGTCAGCCTACCAATCCGGAGTTCCCAGGTTCGAATCGCACCAACTCCGACCCATGGTTGTTTTCAAGCATTACGTAACTCAGTTTTTGAAGACTTTGAAAATTAGAGTCCAAACTATGGACTCGTGGTACACGGCTTATTATGGTTATTGGTCATATATTTATATTCCTCTGTATACTCAGTGACGCGACTCTTTTCGTTTTTAAATAAAATATGTGTAGTGTAGATATACCATATAAACTGAGCCCTGAGTCACGAGTTAAGAGTTTCAGAGAGGAGTTTCAATTTTAGCAAAAATTTAATGTTACGTAACACGTTGCTTGACCCCCTCTCCCCTCTGTAACGCACCGTAACGTTTCAAAAGACCCCCCCCCCCTCCCTCTAACTAAGTTACGTAGTACATGAACGGCCCCTGCAGGGGTTGCAGAGCAAATGTTAGGGGTTCGGAATCCACTTGCAATCATTGTCTCGAATCGTATCAAGTTATTCTCCGGCCCAATGTCAAATCCTACTATTTTTATGATATATATAAATTACATATAGAAATTTATATTTATTAATGTAATATTATGAAAAACAATTCTGACTTGTGTCGACATCTCTTATCTCTGGAAAGCACTCACTACTTAGATTCGACGTTAAATTCTTGAACGAGACAGATAATAATACGTCGTTCCAATTATCTGTTATTTGCTTAGTTGCCGTTTTAGCCGCTACGCGACGAACCTACTGTTTGTTGTCGTTAAGTATCTTTTAAACTAATTGATTGATCGTTATATTATGAATTACTACGGTAGTCAATATGTTAATCCCCTTCACTTGCCAATTCATCAGAAGACCAAATATTTAAGAAAAATTTCCAGAAGTTTAGCTACAAAGTGGAAAGTTTCGTCTGATGCTTACGTTTGTGCAAGCTGTAGTAAGCGTCTTTTGTGTTAAACACCTTTACAAGCCAGCGCAAATCTTGTGCTAACGCAGTGTAGCCAAACATCAAGTGAATATTTACAAAACGTCGAAGACGAAGCGTTTATTCCAAAAGAGGACAAATACAAAAATAATTCAACGCAGACGAATACTACAGGAGTAGACCAAGATATTTAGAGGCAGTTAAAATAAAAATTCAATGACCCATCTACATCTACTTCGATGAAAACTTTGATTCTTATTATTGAACCTAAATCTTGAAATGAGAACAAATTCGCGGAAAATTTTGGGACATCTAGACGGCGAAAACAGCGAAACAACTTGTCGATCAATTTGGTGTCTTATCATCACTCAATCCTCGTAGTGGCCGCAAGCCGCAGTTGAAATAAAAAATTTAGTAAGAAGTTTATTAGTCGAGTTTTGCCTGGTAAGAAAGATTTTGTACCTATCAGTAAAATTAAACGACGGCACAAAAACAACTTATAGTGTGCAATATTGAAGAGCTATATCAGAAATTTAAAACTGAATATTCTGATGTTAGGGTAGGTTAAGGGGGGAGTAAGGTTAATTCGATACAAAAAAAGCATATTTTCGATAATTTTTTTTGGCAGCACAGATAATATATATTTATTTCTATAATTACTACATAATAAAATAACATTTGAAGAACATTTTGTGAAATTTTCCTTAATTTTTATGAAGAAATGAGCCATTGACAGCGAATCTCCGCGGACGTCTAAAAAAAACATTGATTGCGGTGCTCCTCATAACTCATCATTGGATCATTTGAAGTCAAAAAACCAAAATGATTTTGTTAGTTCATAAGTTTCGGCAGGTAAAGACGTCGAGTTTTTTTTTTTTTATTGATTTTTCAATTTCTTACAGCACTTGGAAGTCAAAATGCCGATTTTTCATCAAAAAAATAGAAAATTTTGTGATTTTAAAATACGTTAAAATTAAAAAAAAGTAACTCGACGTTATTACCTCGTCATTTATGTAAAGAAAAAGTGTGCAAAATTTCAAAAGGAGTTTTAACACTGATCTTTTGTATATGGGATGTATCGGATGTATCGCCGGAAGTTTTGCTCCAATCGATCTCAAATTTTAACTAGCTACTCCTAAAGAGTTGTACTATCAAATAAAAAAATATGCAAAACAAATTGTTTACTAACTTACCCCCCCCCCCCTACTATTTCTAAGGGTGAAATTCTTGTTCATTGCGATTTTGCTGAAAATTATAGTTTTGTAGTATAATTTGCAACACAATCTTTCCACTGGAATAATGAACAAGCTACACTTTTAACGTTAGTATTTTACTACAGAAATGGACGATACAGCTACATTCTATAGTTTTCAAAAAATATTATACCAGCATCTTTTTGATAAAGGCATAGCAGTTAAAAAAATTATATACAGTACCGACGGAGCCTAGCAGCATTAAAAGAATAGATTTAGTTAAAGAAGATTTTGATATCGAAGCTGAAATTCATTTTTCCACATCGCGCGGGAAAGGGCCATGCGATGGGCTTGGTGGGAATCTTAAAAAATAAGCGACACGTGCAAGCCTACAGTTGCTAGCAAATAGGGCAATCACTACCACTGAAAGGTTGTATGAATGGGGAAAATCAGCTTTAACCGAAACCATCGTTTATTTCTGCTCCAAATATGACCTTTTTGACTAAATATTTATTTCAGTTTTACCCTTATAACTTTGAACAAGGAATTTTTTATAGTTCTATACTTATTAGATAGATATAACAAACTACGGAAACATAGTTGAAATACGTTTTAATATTGACTGACATCACAGCGTTTTTATATTGTTCGCTTATTAAACGGCCAACCTACGAAATCACCAGTATACTGCATCAGAGCGGCGCCTTCGCACTTTAGGACTTCTATCTCCAAAACGAATACAGATCCCATTCTTAAACTTTACAGATATTATTTATGAACTATAAGCTACATTATGAGATAAAAATAAAAAAAAAATACCGAAGTTAAGTAAAATCCGATTTGAAATGTTTACTTCCGGTTTTATATACGAAAAAATATTTATTTTTTCAAATCTGTAATAACTGCCAATAAAAATATTTATTTGTCTCTAAAATAACACTATTTACTTTTTTTATATCACTATGAATAATAGCAAAAAACTTTTTCAAAAAATCCGTTTCTTAAATTTTGTCAATTTTTTAAAGGTTTTAAAAAGGCAACTAGGCTTCATACAAAAAAAAAATTAAAATGTACATTCATTCAGGACATATAGAAGTACAATTAAACCAAATGCGAACAAAATCCAGAACCTGAAATTTTTTTCGCTGTCCGCTTCGTGTGACATTGCCTCTCATTCCGTCAACTAAAATAGGTTGATGGTGAACTGGGCTTTTTTAATCGACAATAAACAGCATTGAGTTTTGAATGTGATAAACAATTTGATCTGCCCCAAGTAAGGATCATAGAAATATCGTTTTTTAAGTATCCATAAGTGCGATTTTAATTGATTTCTGCGGATTTCCAACCAGAATTCATTACAGAATCAAAAGAGTATGCGAAATGAAAGATGCTGTTGTCTGCGAAACTACAAATAGCAATGTTAGTGAGAGATATATAGTCATTAATAAATAGAAGAAATAAGGTTGGTGAAAGAACTGAATCCTGAGGCACACCGACACTTATTTCGTAGGGATTCCGGCTATTATTATACGGATTAAACGACTTGAGAAAAAAGCCTCTCGATTTTGAGGGAGCAGGCCAAAAGCTTAAAGTTTGGCGAGGCGGGCAGCATACCAGACTCTATCAAAAGATTATATCAGTAGCGACGATTTCTGACTTTTTATGAAGACAATAATTCCAACGTTCCATCAGAGCCGATAGCAAGCATCCGGTTGAACGGCCAGCGCGAAAACCCTACTTGCAATCGTTAGTAAGATGATTATTTTCTAGATATTTCATCAACTATAAACAGATGAGAAATTGATAAATTCAAAAACTTTAGCTATAACCGAAATAATTGCAATTAGTCTGTAGATAGAGGGATGACATGTCACTCCTGTTGAATAAGACAGGTGGAAGAATTTGCCATATCAGAGGCGCAGAATGCTAAAACCAAATATACCGTCATGTTACAGCTCTGCTGACGTCGAATTACGTAAGTACCTTAGGAACTTCCCACGTGCGAAAGTGTACTACAATGAGGATGGAAGAGATACAATGAAGGGAACAAAATTTAACAGTAGGCATGTTGGCTTGGTCCAAAAAACCAGTGTAACCATTCCTGTTTTTAATAATTTGCGGTATAGAAGAACTGCTGAAATATTACTTTGCTGTTTGTAAGAAAAACCAGGAGCCCTTACTAATCTTTTGGGTAGCAAATACCTTCCGTCTAACGATCTGGTCGAAATTGAATTTTACCCGACTATTAACTGATTTGAGGGTATTTCGCTCATCTTTACAGATACACCTTTGATGGTCATAATTTGTATGCCTGAAAGCTGTTTATATTTTTTAATGGCCATAGAACAGTCAAGATTAAACCAAGTGGTTTGAGTTGGTCTTATGTTTTTGAGGCTAAGGTTAAGGTCTCTGATGAAAAACCAATCATTCCAGCTTCTGAGATATTTATTAAATAAAGCTCAATCAGCATTTTTATAATGCCACGCTAATTTTTTAGTGGAATTTTGATTAGTGGCTGGGGTGGGAAACAGTGCGTTGAGTAGACTATGGTCTGAATTGGCAAAGGGAGCTTTAGTATCAGGAATACAAGCCGGACACTAAATCAGTTGCTGCAAATTAAAGCACACGGTAATTAACACTACGTGGCTTCTAGATTAGTGGCAGAGTGTTCAATCCGCTGTGTTTTTAGAACGTTAAAATCCCTGGCAACAACGATTTCAGAATCACTAACTGTCTTCCCGATATCTGGAGACAGTTTGTTAATGAAACGTCAGATATAATTGGGCTGCGGTATAAAGAGCAAACATTTAAGTCCCCTTCCCCTTCTGGGGCACTAAGGGAAAACCAGAATGCGATACTGATTCATGTCAGAATCCGGCTTAGCCAAGTTGTAGTAAATCAAATATTTACTTTTCAAGCCACGAATGTTTCAAAACCAAAACAAAAAAAAAAATGTACCGACGAGAGGGATCCACAAATTCGAAGCGAAGCCGCCTCGGCGAAATCAAAGCAGTGTTATGAAGTAAAATGCTCAGGAGTGGAGAACCATTAAACGCATTCAACGAAACACAAGTGTGCTGCCTTGAATATTGGATGAACATCAAAAAGGACTAGAGTCTACTCTATGTACAAGCTCGGAGGCTGACACGAACAGCTGAGCATTGGTGGTGTAAACAATCCTAAGCTTGCCACAGTAGAGCATAGAAAAAGGTTGGGGAATTCTACTTTTTCGTAGTATTACTCGCAGTCTCAACTTCTAATTTACTTAACGTGAACCTACAAATGTTCTTAACATGTAGTCACGATATAAATATAACCACGACACGCATGGTGGTAAAATGGCCGATCTGTCAAGTTTTCCGGAATTGTATCTAGAGTAGGCTGTGACCAGGCTCAACGGACTATGCTTTTCGATAGAGCATAAAAGTCCTTCCCCTTGGCACTCACAAATTTTAAAAATTTTACAATTCTTGAAGTTGTTCTCGTAATCAAGTTAGTTTAGTATGTAAGTTTACTTTGTTAGCAAGACTGGTGGCACTCAACTAAACAACATTTTATTCAGCTGGGTGCACGCAAGAGAACAGTTGTCAGGTGAATCATCAAAGATGCTGTGCGACAT
Source organism: Leptarthrus brevirostris (assembly GCA_964036015.1). Classification (NCBI taxonomy): domain Eukaryota; kingdom Metazoa; phylum Arthropoda; class Insecta; order Diptera; family Asilidae; genus Leptarthrus; species Leptarthrus brevirostris. The sequence continues at coordinate 144,799,899 of OZ038373.1, read as the reverse complement.
TCTAATTACATTTGGCCCATAATACCTTTATTATTTGAATGTTTTTCTCATACCTACTATTTATGCTAACTTTTACGTAGGAAAATTTTATTCAGCCTGAAATCATTTTACTGTACAACTGTGGACAATCAGTTGACGTGTAATCCCCTTCTATAATACAGCCGACTTTGAAATGTTATTATGTCAACAATTCATGAAAAAATTATCTGATGATTTGAAATGACTTAAAGGAAAATTTTTTCTTGTTAGTTCATATTTTGTCATAACCACTCTCATTGCTACTGGAACAGCTGACGGTCGGTTCACACATTATTAATCAATGCATATGTAAAAATTAGATGGAATGAAATAATTTTTTTATATGAAACGTTGGATTATAACAAGCACTTGAGATTTGTGTTAACAAATCGGGGGGGGGGGGGGTCTTTTTCTGCCATGTTCACACTTTCGGAGACAGAGACGTACTCCGTAGAATCCGGGTTCTGTTTAAAAATAATGTTTGACATGAAACGATTTAAAGAACTTGAATCTTTAAACTCTTTCTGTAAGTTAACCGTAAAATAAGTGCAAAATGTATTCTTCTTTGAACCTTTTCTAAATTTAATATTTCCACTCATCCATTTTATTTCAAAAGAAATAACCACAATCGATTCAGTACTACTTCAGCTGCTTCATAAACTCACTGGGGAACCTGTTTCACTTGGATATTACGTATCCCAGAATCCTCATACATCATGAGTTGATGGTATTCTTACCGGATCTCAATAAGATAGTCCTTGTAGGTCTTCCCATTCTATTGGGCAACGACACATCTGTGTACAACTCTTCAACGCTTACAGTTGAATCAGCAGCAGTGTATCACGGTAACAATAACAGAACCAACAAAAACATCTTAAACGAACGTAATGTATAGATTCACATATGTTCCCTCAATGGAATGAAATGGATGTCCTTGCTCCACGGTGCAGCAGGAGAGAAATATTTTCCTATTTTTATCCATTTTGCTGGAAAATGGGCCAAAGATTTTTATATGAACCGAAGCTGAAAGTAACTTTTCGATTCTCTCCAGATTTATGTAATGCGTCCCTGCTGCAGTTTTCAATAATATTCACTTTTTTTGAGGAATCCTTTCATGTTATCCATTCTTTACGAATAAATAAATTCAACTTTGAAATGATTTAATCAATCAATGGCGTGATACTCCTTCTAGGGGCATGACGTACAAATTCAAACAATGATGGGCCCATAGATTTCAAATCGATTGGAAGGGTAAAGAAATTTCATTCGCTCAGGATCTGTTAAAAAGGTTTTCCGGATTCAGATGCCTACGGAACGGAAATTAATAGGTGCCTGCCTTACTTTCATCTTTAGTTTTTTAATTGAATTGCTATTTGCTATTTGATCTCTGAAAAACTCTTTGAAATTTCTGCTTCAGTCGGTTTTGAAGTTATATAATGTTCCAGTAAACCCTTAAAAGTTCGCTGAAGACAAACATTTATTCCGAAGCATAAATTTTATCTTCTCAAAGCTTTACATAAAATTCATTCGGAGGCGAATACGACGGTGACATGTTGAATTCAATTTCCGGTTGTTCCCAAAGAACTTTTTCTTATGCTTAGACAAGCGTTACCATAAATGAGGTAGTGTAACAGCTGGAGCTCTTTTCTGTCTACAACGAGGATGTGAAATGGCAAATCACGATTTTACTTTTGCAATACCTACGGTAACTTACTCGACGGAAGGGAAATCACTTTTCCGATATCTGACAAAGAAATCTTAACATTCCTAATCGAATGCTCGGCATACAATCAGATTTTTGAGTAGGTACCCACACTGCAAACATCTGTAAACCACCTATTGTTGTCCGCAATTGGTAAGTCTGAAAATAAATAGCGATGGAGTCAATGAGAACAATTCAAGTTGTTACATACCTTTCTCGAAAAATGAATAATCTCCGATTGTCCGGTTTTCACAGTAGTCAATTGAAAATGTGTCAGTGCTAAAGTTACTGCATTGCCACAACTCCTTATAAGGCGTACCTGTAAAGACACATTAAGACCTTACAAAGATAGAAATATCAAGAGATTGGCGCCCCGGCACGTTCGCCGGTGATATCTCGATTGAATTACTATCTACAGTTCTGGATTATATCATTGACAGAATGTATTTATGCAAATTGGGCAGACTTGCTAAGTCACGATAGTTGTCACTAAATAACTAGCCCCTGAATAATTGGCATCTATGGTTCATCGGCGAGCAATGATCACATTGTGCGATCACATCTTAGACGATCAATCAGATATGACACTATTGTTTACTCGTAATGGCGGGTGTAAATTAATTTTTTATGACACCAAACATTATTGCTTTGAGGTCTGAAAATAAATCTGAGCAGTTTTAATGGATGCGTTAAAGTTTGGAATTTTTAACAGAAAGCGATGACATAGAGTAGTATTTGACGGAATTATGATTAATAGTTTTGTTATTCTCCGTAATTTTATCCTTTCGCTTACAAGCTAATCTTTTAGAATTTTTTTGAAATAACTTCAAATATTTCGAAAAAAATTATGACGATTCTCAGCAGAGCTCCTGATTATGCTATTTTTAGGCAACAAAATTTTTATAGTTTTCAGATCAAAAATGCTTACTACTACATACATAATGCTTAAAACAGTATCTATATAAATAATAATGAATGGCTTAATGTGTCGCTAAGCGCAAAACTCGAAAACGGCTGGACCAATTCGGGAAATATTTTATTCAAATATTTGTTGAAGTCCGAGGAAGGTGCTTATGAAGAGAAAAATTGGAAAAATTGCTCGGAAAAAGGTAAAAACCACACAAACACATTTCTTTATCACATTCAAGCTCTCAATTCTAGGGATGGCGATCTGAGATCGATTAATCGAAGAATCGATTTTTTGGGCTTGTAAAGATCGATGTGAGTAATGAATCGATCAAGTAAATCGATCTCAGATACCCAAAAATCTATTTTCGATTCATTTACTTACTGTTTCGTTTTATTCAAATAAAACAATAGAGTACCAAACCATAATATAAAGACAAATTAGTATCTTTAGTAATTTTGAACGCAACCTTGAAATTACTATAAACTACTTGAATGCATCCGTAGATTTAACGCTTTCTCTTTCTACGATATACAGTTTGACTTTGACAGTTTTTCAGTAGATTCCCAATAAGTGCGTGTTATTTTCTTATTTTGTGTGTGTTCCCATTTATACTCAGTTCAAGTCTTATGCCGCCTATAAGACGCGGGCGGAGCAAATTGGGTCAAAGAATTTGAAATGCTAGAAGCCACTCTAATCGGACTGCACAGCAAAGTGAAGAGCGAATTGAAATTGAATTGAATTCAGTAATTTCATAGGCATAGCTTAGGCTACGTATGGCACCAGGAGGGGGAAGAGAAGGGGTGACATGTATCATGCTCATGTAATAATCAAAACGGCCGAAATTGGACCATACTGGGGGGGGGGGGGCACGTATAGATAATCGAAAACGGCACGGCCTAATCTCTGACACAGCTTATCTGATTTCCATGGGACTTGCAAGGAAAGATTCAGTATTTTCTTAGGTATAGTTTAGGATACGACGAGCATAGATGGGGCCGTGGATGACATGCACAAGTAAACACTGTCGACACTCTCGATGCCTAGGTATAAGAGTCAGAAGAGCGTTACATGCACAAATAATCCAAAACTTTATTAGTGTGAGAACTCATAGTTTTCGGAATCACTGAGATGAACAATCACACTCTAATTGCCGTTGGATACTACATGGTTAAGACACATCTAGCACCCCAACATGCTTGTGTTAGAAAGGATTGACATGTTAAAATAATCGGAAGCGACACTTATTTATCAAAAGTCAGAGCAACGCCGGGCACACGCAGCTAGTAATACAATATAAAATCAAAAAATAAGGAGAGAATTCACAAAATATAAAAAATAAAAAGTACATTAAAAGTAACTTCAACAAACCACATGATTTCGCGATAGATGAAAATCAATGCGATCAAAAGAGGAATTAAAGAATCGAAAATCTGAAAGAGACATCGATGTGATCGGATCATTTACCCCATAGTTGGTGCTATGAAAAGGTAACTGAAAAAAGTCGTGATTCCTCCAAGAGAACAGAAGAGTATATGGACCCCGAATGCATTCGAAAGCAAAACGTATACTGGCGTTACGGCATCTCTTTTCAAATGTATCCAAGTGTAGTAGTCCAAGTCTATCAACATTAGGGAGTTATTTCAAGGAAGGCCTCGAAGAGCGAACCTAACGAACCTCCGTTGAACAGATTCATTGCAATTGATATGTGTCGCATAGAGCGGTGTCCAAACTGGAGAGGCATTTTGCAGAATAGGCATGAGAAAAGGGCAATGCAGGAATTTTGTAATGTAGGGATCATCAAATTCCTTTGACGACCCCTACAATGATGACTCACAAAACCCAGAGTCATATTAGGCTTGGTAAAGATGGCAACAAAATGCTCCTCGAAAAAAATTGGGAATTGAGCCAGACACTTAGGTCCTTAGTCTTTGTAACTCTTGTTAAAGGACAACCCTCTATGGTAAAGTTAAATTGAAAGGGAGATTTTTTTCATGAGAAAGATATAGATGTACACTTGCCGATATTTAGGGGATGGTCGTTAATGGTCGTTCTAAAAGGCATCCAAGTCAGAATTTAAAAGGAAGCAATCGGCATTGTCTGATAGAGTGCGAAATATCTTAGCTTCGTCGGCATAACAAAGAATATTCATTAATATAAATTTTAACTAACAATGGCCCGAATTGGGAGCCCTGTGGTACCACGAAAGTGTTGAAAATAACATCAGACAGAGTTTCACGAAAAGAAACCCGCTCACTGCGTTCAGATAATGAATGAATGAATCCAATTAGGCTGGCAATGGAACTAAAGAATATCGCAAATAAGTGCCTCAAAAATCTTGGATATACAACAAAAATTAGCAATTGGTCTATTTGGTCGAAATTTTCCATTTATCACCTTTTTTGAAAATTGAACGGAATAAGTAATGATGTCTTGCAAGCTTTCGGAAAACCACTGCAACAAGTTGAGAGATTAAATATGTAAATAGCACAGAATATGTAGGATCAAGAACGGAACCACATCTTTTCACGAGTGAGGTGGGGATACAGTCAGACCCAATTGAAAACTATCAGCCAAGGTAGTAATTTTTTTCAAAATCGTAGCTTCGTCAAGTAAAATGTCTTTGGATTCGAGAGAAGCCGGTGGAAACCTCGTCAAATGGGTAAAATCTGTTAAATACTGTTTAAACTATCTGTGTAAATGCTCCTGTCTCCCCTAGTACATATTCCTCTAGGTTTGTTAGGATTCCGAAGGCTTCTGAAGAGTCAATCCTTCCTCGAAATCCCCGTAATTATAATTTTTCTGATCTTACGCAGGACGTGAACATATAAATTTTGAAGGGCGAAAATATATTTTTATCTCCGTATTCTCAAATTATTACTAAATTAAACTGGTCCTGTATAAGAAGTGATTTTTCCTAAAACATTATCGTTCCTGTAAGAATGAAAAGTGTACATAACCTTTTCTCTCATTTTGTAGTTAAGATAAAACTTTGTTCCTTTAAAATTATAAATTTTTTCGACTTTAATTTTATTCAGAATTCTCCCCCGGATTCGGGTAGGAAGCTCACTTAAACTTTTTATTTAACCAACCGTTGGTGACCAATGTACATGAATAAGATACGGCGAAAACTCTAAAGTCTGTCGCAGTCCCTTAACATACATTTCGTTCCGCAAAAGGCACAACAAATTACCTTGAGTCATTTCAGGACCTCGGGGTAGGAATAGATCGAAACATTACAAAATGTTTTAATCCACTTAGCTCCAGCACTAATCGAGGGCTAATTTACAATGAAAAGGCAACCAAGTCAACCGCACGAGAGAATCCGGAACTAGCAAGACGAAGAAATTTCCTTTTGGGTATCGCTCTCAAGGGTACGGTTAATGAAGGAAAAGAGGAACGACGTTTGAAATTAACAACGGTTGTATTATGCCCAAAATTTAACTCGAGTGGAAATGCGTTTGGAATTGTTTTTAATTTCCGTTTATTGTTCCCATTAGTGTGCGGTTAGGATGTGTTTAAGTGTTTCGAACGTTAAAAGTTCGCCTTTGTTTGGAGAGCTAATAGAAGGACCAGAACGGAAAGATAGGGTTTGAAAACTTTAAAATGTAAAATACTCTAGTAAGTCAATTGGGGTTAATGAGTGGTTCGATTTTAATTGAATAGCCCTGTAAAAACATAATCACGTCAATTGAGCTCTACTACTAAAGTTTTTTCTTTCAGTAGGAAATATTTATTAAAACTTTTTAATTATCGTACCTTTTCCGAAAAGTTTCATTCGATTCAAAACTCTTCGATGTTTTAAAAATCTTTTCAATTATTTAATAACAGGTCATATCCCCAACTTTATTGGTGAAGCAGTTTTATGAAATGACGGGTTGGTTTTCTACATGACGCTCTGATTTTTCAAAACTTGTTCTTCTGCTCTTATTTCTTAATATAGGTATTAACTTTCATTAAATATTTTTGTAAGAAAAACACTTGGTTTTTACTTTTGAACAAATTATTCAATCAACCTGTGCTTATTCACTCACGAAGATTTGTTACAGTTTTTCTCATCATTCGAAGAATTATTTAAAAACAAAAATTGTGTTTAACGACATTATAGTTAAACTGAACTCTGGTTTGAATACGCTTTTTCGAATCTGGGGTGACTGGTATATTGCCAGTCCTGAATTGCGGTAATTCGATCTTCTACCCTATCAACAGCTCTTTTTTTTTTTAAAAAAGAACGATAATTTGTTTGCTCTTATTATGAAGTAAAAATTCTAATTCTATTTCGACCCGACCGCTTTCGCAAATAACTTGATTTATTGATACGCCACAATCTTTGATTTCTGAATTTGCATCTATTTTACAAAAAATCAAAAGAAACAATTTACCTTGATGTTTGCATTACATCGCTTCTCATATTTTTTTTTCGAGTGCTCTCTTTCCTCCGGTTACCAGAAGCAAGAGGCAGAAGCCTCTTAACCAAACTTTTGCACATGAGAGACTGTTGACCGACTCTCCCACTGGTGTTGTGCAGGCGCCAAAGCCCGCTTTCTCTAAACCCCCACCTGAGTATAACGTTAGTAGGCCTCCAAGCGAGTCAGCCAGAACATTACCTAGCCTGAATAACAATCCTGCGCAGCCTGTCTTTGGGTCAAGCCAGTCATTAGACGGGGCTTGTGCGTTTCCCCCTCCGAAACAGGCTCGCCAGCTTGAAGAATTGCACCAGCTTTGGCTTTCCCCTCGCTATGCTCGAGCTCCTAGCAATTCGGAGACAGCGGTGATCACGGCCGATCAGCTACATAGCCACACACATGGCCAATTTTAAAAGGGAGATGTTAGGCTTGCTTAGGACGAACTTAGCGCAATCCGTCATGGAGAGGTCCGGCTCTGTCAATAACTCCGCAGAGGGTGATGTCGTTTCCCCTTCTATAGACCCAGCTGCCCACCACCTGCATGCTGAAGTAAGCCCACGATGGCAACCCCCGGCTTACGAGTACGCCCCTCTTCAACCACCCATCTACAACTACAACTACATCTTTCCATAACCTAGTAATTTAATTGAAGCTGTTTACTGAAAACTTGGTGTAAAAATTTCATGCCGGCTGATGAAATCGCTGAAAGAGCGAAATATTAATGATGTGCGTGAATGAACGTAATTAATGATGTTGTCACTGGATCTGAGGATTGCCGACTGTTCATCTAAATGTGATTCAAATTAGTTTTCAAAGTGTAAGCAGTGACTTGCAAGATTATTGAAGATCACTCTGTATTGAGAGATATGAATGAAAAATAAATACATTTTTGTGATATAAAATTATAACATAAACAAAAACTAAAATGAAAATCGATTTTTTATGCAACTAACCGATTTATTGCTCTGCTTTTGGTGGAAAAACTTTTCTCTCAACATTATTGTAAGAAACACACTTGTTTTATTTTAATTTTCCACAAATTATTTAATAACTCGATATTTAGAGTTACAATCGACGAGTTTCGACTTTCTGGGTCAGCTGCGTTAAACCACTTCATATTTAATTCAGTCTTGACACTAAATGTGGAGTGGTTTTACCCAGCTACTAAACACTCATGTAGAGATGAGAACGATATTCATTAAAAAGAGAATTTATGAAATAACAGTCGAGTAAAATACTCTTGTTGTTAAAATAAATTTGGTCAACCAAGAAACACCCATTATGGGGGATTTCTAGTGTGATGGACTATTTTTGATACCTAACTTCGCGACTTTTTTGGGGAAAAGTAAGATGGGCACAATTATGAAACTTGCGTATCTTTATTTGGGACATAAATTATAGAAAAACAATTTTTACAAAAAAAAAAAATCAAACATGGGGCCACTGAATTTGGTGCTTCCAAAAAACGTGGTTCTACGGTGTGCGGAGTTCCAGACCAGTTCCTCCAGTTATCTGAAATCAAAAAAATTTGTCAGATTCAAAGTAAAGACCTCTGGTTGTCGTTTTGATCAAATTTAAGTCAAAATTTCGAAAACCGCAGAAATGGCGCGAAATTCAAATTGATTTTCAAATCTCAATGTGTTTTTCGTCTTTGGGACCGTAACAGTTTTTATTCATATTCATTCATTGGCGGAACAACTACACAATTAAAGTATCCAATTTATACATTTGTGTAGGAATGATATTAGAAAAGAATAAATACTTCAAAAATATATGTAAAATAAACTAAATAAAAAAATTATTAAACAAACTAACGAACTACCTAATAATAATCAAAAATGTTAAAAGAAAAATGCAAAATATAAATAAAAAATCTGAAACTGAAGAAATAATTACTAAGTATAAAAATACGTAATATTATATTCAATATGAATAATAATATAATACTATTAAAATTTATCATATAGAAGTAATCTAAAATTACGGCCGTTGCTGCAGCACTTTATAACACGGGGGAGGGCGTTCCACAGTCTCACCGATTTGACAAACAATTGATGTTCAGAAACACGACAACTAAAACGTGGCTGAATTAAGTAAAATGTTCTTAGAGGCTTAACAAAATTCAATTTATTAAATAAGTAGGTTTCTAGTTTACAATAATATTTCGTATAAACAAAATTACTCTAATTTAGAGATATGATTTAAGCGTACAACCAAGCACAGATTTGGAGAATTCTGAGACATGGTGAAAGCTCCTTAAAGGATAAATGGGACACATCGCAGCGTTAAAAGCCACATTAAGTTTTCTCCAAGCTAAAGGGTCAAGTGCACATCCGTAAGTGATAAGAGGTACCATAAGTAGTTTGAACAAGTTCATTCGGGTACTTTGGGGAGTATATGCTGCTGATGCTGTGAGTGCACGAAGAGTATAAAATACCATGGTTAATATGATGATTTCAGCTTACATGATAGAGTAATTCTGAGCCTAGATTTGGTTTCAGCTGGAGAAATTACTTTGTAACCAACTATTCATTGTCCAGGGGGAATTTTTTTTTTAAATTTTGCATTTTTGTTTTCGACAATTGATGAAAATTTTCATTTTAGTACTGAAAAACTGATTTAATATATTTTTATTATTCAGATACTACTTTAATAGTTTTCAAAGTTAAAACTTGTAAAAGGCAATAAAAAGCAAATTAAAATTTTTTGGAATAATGGGAAAATGTCTTGATATTATTTTTTCTTTCATGAAAGTTTGAACTTTGAACTCATTGTCTTCTCTTAAAACGTGTGTGCATCTGGCGGTAAAAAAGAACACGCCGAAAATAAAGTCTCACGCGGCACTTGTCTAGGATAAGTCGTCCAATGACTGTGAAGTGCGCCAACCCAATACAATTCCTAATTCTACAGTCTGACCTAAACAGAATAAGAGTGCCGGGTGAATAAATGACAAGCCCAACATGTTAAGTTCAAAATTTGGTTTTTGATTCAAAATCGAATAAAAATTGCTTAACTATTTATTTATTTTATTAAATAAATACAAATAATAATTTCAAACCAATAAATAATTCAATAAATAACCCAAAAAAATAGCCGAGCCGAGCCGTTCAAGCTCTTCGCCTAACAACATTTTAATGTTGGCACAAAGCTCACACCATTCCTAACTCTAATATGCAAATAGAATACTTATATATATATGTTAACATTATCTTATCATAATGTTTTTTTCGAATTTAAACTTTTTTTTCTTTCGTTAAATTTATGGTTTTATTTCTAATATAATTTCAAAAAATGTTTCAATAGTCGTATCTTAGTTCCCTCATGGTCGTTTCGTGTAATTTTTCATTGCGGCAAATAAAAGCCGGTAAAATTTTTGGGTGAATCCAAAAATTATAGTGCTTGCCAAATCAGGTTTTTGTTTTTGATATAGATATAAAACTATGTCATGATCGGAAATGTTGATAGACATTAGATTTTCTGTACATTGATGAAAGCTTAAGACATCTTCCGAAAATGCCTTGTGATAGATAAGAAAGATATCCTCAAGTGTTTGATTTTATCTGTTAGCTGAATAAGAGTCTACAACTGCTGGTGATCTATGGGTAGCTCATTATGAAGTTAGAATTTCCAGTCAGTCAGAAGTAATTAATTTTGATACTTGTATTCCTCATGAACCCAAATCAGCTGGACTGTAAGTGTAACAAACATGAGATCAATTGGTCCTTGGAAACATTGAAAAGATTTCTAGTGTCCTGTTGCCTATGAAACAGTTGCACTTACTTACAATTTACATCATGATTCTGACGAGGAGTTTTCACCGAAAGCGTTAAATTTGGTCAACAGCAGGGTACTATATAATTCTTAGAGAGGAATTGAGATTTTTTTGATTAGCGATACCTTGGTCTTCGAAGTTCAAAGTTACAAGAACTTCTCCGTCCGATGAACAGGATTTACAATAGCCAGTGGTAGCGTAAGCAGCCTCAAAAGCATTATAGAACCCATGTAATTATTATGTGCGGTCTGCAACCAGGGAGAAATACGCAGATCTATGTAATATGGAGGAGTGTTACGAAGTAAGGAGCCATCCCTCCCCCATGTTAAGTTCAAAATTTGTTATCACGGCACCAATCAGGGAACCTACTCCATACAACAGAATATAAATAATTCAAATCTGTTCACGCTTAACGAAGTAAGTAAGTATAATTATGTTCACCAGAACCATAGGTAAAATTTTTTTATTAGGTCCATGTCTTTTTACTTGTTATTAATAAAAAAACATATTCTATGTAACAAAAAGAGAATCGTACACGGCCGTTAGCGGCAATAAGGTAACTTATTAAAAAATACGGGTTACATTGAGAAACTCCTCCTTATGTAAACTAAGAACTTACTTTTGCTTGCAAAAATCTGAGCCCATTTTTACCAGACCTGTTACTGAATGTTTTGATAATAATAGTTTATTTCAACTGGTACTTATGTCCGGTCAAATGGTTTCTCTATAAGACGCTGACTTCATTTACAAAATTTTGTAGTTTTCATATATCTATACAGGGCGTTTCAGATCTGACGTACCAAAATGAGTGGGGTGATCGATCTAACCTAGAAAACAAAAAATTATATGGCAGGGGGGATGGGGGTAAACTCTCAACCGTTTGGGAGTTACAGGGTGATTCATAAATTTCAGTTTTTCATGGTATGCACATTACTCTATTATTTTAATCTCTTCATCTACCCAACACAGCCACATGAAACAAGCGCTAAAAAACAACTATCCTAATTTCTACGCCATATTTAATATTATTTATGAAAAGGAATGATTATTAAAACGATTTGCAAGTGATTAGTCGCAAGTTATTTGAATTTTGTGTGATTTGTGTTTCTTTTTTAGTAAACATTTCGTAACGTCGACTAGAAAACGAAAAACTGTCTAGATATTTTCAATGACAATGGAATTTTTTACAAATTAGTCGAATTATCCCACTCCAGAAAACTTGGTCATACTGCAAAACAAGATTATCTTTATCCAATGAAAAGTTATGACTGAAGAACAAAACGTATCCCAGCATGCAGGACTATCCCCTACATACAAAAAAATTTTTTTTATTTAGCATAACATTTAGAAACGAGCTTATGTTATTAATACAGCAAGTACCTGTAAGATTACTAAATAATTAAAGGATTTTTTCAAAATGTGCCGCAAAAAGAGGGCTTACTAAACCAGTTTACAGCATCGTAATTCAATTACAAAAATTTTAAATTTCAGACAACTTTTGTCCGTCTCTACGCTGAATGAAAGGGTACTCGTGGAATTGTAGAGATAATAAATTTTTTTACCTGAATACAACGAACTCTGAAGCATCAGAAAGCGCCCCATCATGAAGGCGCCGCTACTAATTGGATCTCACGTTGCCAGAGGAGATCCCTACAATGCACACATTAAAGATATGAGTCCTTCCACTTGAAGAAAATCCGCTTTTCATTTTACTTTCGAGGATATTTAACTGTTGTTTGCAGGGCTTTGGTAGCACGCACCATAGTCGGAGTCACATGATGAAGTACTTTTAGTCCTTTTGTCTCGGCTTCAAGAATACAATTCCGTAGTAGTCGTCCTCTTAATGAGGTTGCCCTTCATATAAAGCTTTAACGTTAGTAAGGTGCATATTTGAGAGCGCTTTCATAATTTATAGCAAACATTTGTTTGGATAACACTTGGCCTTTTATTATTATTAGTCCTTCTGGGAGGGTTCACTGTGCTGGCGCACCCTGAGAGGATTGACGGGAGTCAGCTGGCCAAGTGCCAACATGATTATGAGAAGTTGTTGAACTTGGTTCGTAAATTTTCGTTTTTAATTTCAATATTATCCTAGAGAGCGCAGATGTTTTCAACAATAATTAACAAAAACACAGAACATAAGAACATGACAAGGGGGCGTTAATACGAAACTCAGTAAAAAATATGACAAATTTATATCTACTCAAATTCGCGGAGACCATGTGATGGAAGTTTATGCGAGGCTTAGTTACCTCCTTCTGTCCCTTGTTAATGCTTTGTTTCACATAATGTACGTTCTCACAGAAGGATTCACTTAAATCAATATTTAATACCTAAAAAATTGTTTATGCAAATATGATAAAATAAATATTTATTTAAATTTAGTTACGAATAATATTGTAAAGTAAATGGGGGTTCTTCGAGCTCGACGGCTTAATTAAGGCACTTATTTTCAACTACAAATGTTCACAGTTTTACTCACTTCACTTTCACAATTACCCTTACATGTTTTCTTCACAATACCGTTTCACTTTACATAATGCTGGGCTTAATATTTTTGTAAATATACGGCAGAGAGTGTGACAATGTGTCAGCCTACTAATCCGGAGATACCAGGTTCGAATCCCACCTACGGCGACCCACGGTTGTTTTATGCTGACAAAAAGGGCGGTTGAAGAGAAAATGTGAGTAGTTCCACTTCAAATTGTAGGTACACTTGCAATCGTTGTCTTGAATCGGGTAAAGTTTCCTTCCGCCTTATGCCCCACAAGGGGTCACGGGAACTAGGGAGAGAGTAATATTGATGTAGTTTATTCTCACTCTCTCTCTAATTCCCATAACCTCTTCTGTGGTACGGGAAGTGAGAAGAATTTCACTCGATTCGAGTCAAGAATTACAATTGGACCCACAATTTAAGGTACAGTAATTTGTTGCTAGCAAAAAAAACCATGCATCGCCGTCGGTGGGATTCGTCCCTGGGACCTCCGGAATCGAAGACTGACTCGTTATCACACACTCCACAAGTCGTCGACTTACTAAAGTGCATAAAATGCGATACTAAACATTGTTTAATATCTTTTAAGGAGTCAGTCTCTTTGCGGACATGCAAAAAGGACTTTTTTTCAAAAAGTATTTTCTTAGTGAATATGATAAAAGATAAAAAAATAGTTTTCGCAAAAAATTTCCTTCTTTTACATTTTTACTGTTCAGACGCAGCGCTCCACTGGCGGGCCTGGTTTTAAGTCATCCAATCATTTGCATCAAAACTTCTCAAGCGATTTTTAATTAGAGTGATGTACCTCTCGTTCTAATCATCTTTAATCAAAAATTCACAAAATGGCGAGTATTGTAAATTTGTTTGGTAAAAAGTATATTTTTTAAGTTGTTTTCAATGTAAAAACTTAAATTTTTAAGATGTCTGAATAAATTTACTAGGAGCGATAGCTGACAGTACAGTACCTCGTAAACTTATTATAACCACTTAGTTTTCCTTAAAAAAGTATGTGCTAATTCTTTATGTTTATTAAAAAATAGATGTTTATTAGAAAATGTTTAACTATTAGTTCATTCTGTATATACTAAAAATTGTTTTGGTAAAAATAGAAAATTCAACGTGTGTGCGGAAAACATTGGGGGATAAAAACGATGGACCAAAAAGTAAGAGTGTACTTAACTTTCTATTTAAAAATATAGAGAATTCAGATAGTTAAGACATTAAGGTATTTTCGAGTTGTGAACGTATTATTTATTAAAATGTGACAGTTTGAAGTTACGTTCCTGCAAAATTTTGAAAAATAATGGGAGATTTGCTGAATGACGACGAAAATAATGGGAGATTTGCTGAATGACGATAAAAAAAATATTGTTATTTATTACATTGTAACTTATTTAATAACTAACTTCATTTTCCACTGTGGCTAGAACACATTTTTAGATCAATTAGTTATTCAGTAAGTTGAATTCACTTCCCATTGTTTTTCAAAATTTAGCAGGAACGGACCTTTAAACTTATCTTAACTTTAAACACTTTAATAAATAATACGTTCACAACTCAGAAATACCTTAGTATCTCAACTGTCTGACCTCTTTATATTTTTGAATAGAAATTTTAATAAAGCCTTGCTTTTTGATCCATCATTTTTATCCATCACTGTTTTCCACACGTATGTTGAATTTCAATTTTTTATTTCTACCAAAACAATTCATAGTCTTTACAGAATGAACTAATAGTAAAACATTTTCATAATAAACATCTATTTTTTAATAAAAATTAAGAATGAACACATACCCTTTTAAGGAAAACTTGGTGGTTATAATAAGTTGGCGAGGTACTGTGTGTAAAATAACGTAGGAAAGTGCTTTTATCAGCTGCACCAGTTTATAATAAGACGTTTCCAGATAAACATGTTTGAACTTTTGGGTACCTGATTCTACCTGATTCATACAAAAAAAAAAAACTTTCGATTAATCGGCAATGTCTGATACAATAAAATCTATTAAGCTTCCTCGTGGTCGTCAACTTCAGTGAATTTTGCCGTTCTAAGCGATAGGTTCTAATGCACTTTTTTCAGAATAAGTTCTCATATACGGGCTTGAGAATAGTTTGAGCATCATCACCAAAGGAAGGATGATGCTCATATCCTTTCAACGACCCCCCCCCTCCCCCCACCCCGAAAAATGTGTATGAAACGAGGTTTAGTAATCCAAGGTTTATATCCCACCGGCGGCGACCAATGGTTGTTTTTTGCTGATAACAGATCACGATAAAAAGGGTTGGGGTTGCAATGAAAATTCAATAAGTTTGAATTCCACTTCGAATCGTAGGTCCACTTGCATACGTTGTCGCAAATCAGCTGAAATTCATCACCCGCACCATTACGAGAAGTAAAGAGGGAGATATGAAACTCACACAATAAAATCAGGCCTGCTTTTGGAAAGTATATAAAAAAGTTAAATAAATAAATAAAAATTTTCAAAAATTCCAAAACTTCCAAACTTAAACAATTTAAACTTGAAAAATGAAATTATACTGAAAACCATACTTATTTTTTATACCTGCTACTTATTTATTTATTTAAGCTTAATACAAGCTATTGCATAAAAAATACAAAAAATTAAAAATTAAATACAAACTATAACTTAATACTAATTCTACAGAATGCATTTAGAATTAATGCGCAACAAAAACGTCTTCTCGAATATTATAAATTGAACTATAAATGTCAAGGTTTCTTCTTAATCACACCTTGTTTCTTCTTAATCACACAAGTGATTATTTTCGAATTGTGCTCACTAACGTAATAGTATCGTATAAAGCTATAGAAATCCATACACAAAAGTCTCACAAAAGTTTCTTTTTCCGTTGTGTAGAAAACAAAAATGTGACTTTTCTTTTTATTAATGTGGAACGTACGTCTCAACTTTCACTGCGCCGACTTTAACCATCGACATTTTGCAAATCATAACTCTTTAGCGTAAACTACTGTCATATTTTATTTTTTTCTACCCTAACGAGTAAAAGTAGCTGAAATTGATTTGTACAGAAGCAATATAAAACGTTGATTGTAGCCATAGGCCTCTATCCTGGAATTACATAGTTATATAAAATACATTCAATACAAAAATTATTATTTTTTATTTTATTTTCATATGTTCCTTATATTTTTGGAGTATAATTTACTACTGATACCTAAATGTTGATATTTATCAAAACGAAGACGCATTATAGCGCCTATGATTTCTGTTTTAGTTTTTATTGGTACAAAATTGTTTAAGTCTGATTAAAAGTTTATTTTCATTTTCAAATTGTTTATGTATTTGATGCTACTCAGTACAAACTGAAAGAAATATTTTAAAGGCGTGCAAATATTTTTATCATTAAAATAATATAAAACAAAAATTAATTCCTTCAATAAAATTTAATAAAATTATTGAAATTAGTTACAATACAATCACAGCGCAGAGTAGTCCACCGAGTTCCACCGAATCGTGAGCACGGCAAACTTCTACAAATTATTCAGTTTTCTTTTTACGATGTGGCCAAAGCATAGGGGACAACCCTTTGATGCGTTAGTATGATTTGGCCGTAAGGGAATTAGGTTAAGGGGAGTGAGGAATTTGAATGTCTTGTTTTTTGCATTGCTGCGAGCCAGCCGGAGACGGATTGGATTTTTTTGTTCTATTTTCTTTTTAAACCCAAGGGGAGACTGGGTCTCGAACCCGGGAACCATGTCGGAGTGGTCGCTTAACCAATTGATCCATTATTTATTTGTAATCGACAACCGCAATATAATTTTTTCCTTCTTCTTTGTTTTTTTCATAAAAGGTTTTTCTTTATATTTCAAAATGAACTACTATCAAAAGTGGGTACTAGCAACTATCGTGTCAGATAGCGTCACTAATACTTTCGATAATTAAAGTAATGCGCCCGCGAGCGCTTCAGCAACCGCAATAGCGCTAATAGCGCAGTGATTAGAGTGATAGAGTATTAAACGCATAGTGCTCGTTTCATAACTTGAATTTATATTTAAAACCATTCAAATATGGCAGTGTCTATTTACAACCATCAAATTTCCGTGTAATTTCCTTGTATACGGAAAGTACGAGTACAAATTTCGGGAAGTGTCTATTCGCATCGGTCGTGTTCGTGTACACGCAATATTTCCACGGACTACACGGAAGTACACGTAAGTACACGATAAGAGCAAAAAGTCATTTCCATATTCATATTACAGGTAATAGTTTTTCATTGCCTATCCTAGATAACCCCCGTTAATAAGGCAACTAAGAGCCTCATTAATACACCTCTTCCTCCCAGAACGACGGAACGTATACGCAATACGTCAGCCTCCTTCCACCACATTTCTATCTAGAATAGGCTATGAAAAATAATTTACAGTATTATGAATATGGAAATGACTATTTGCACTTATCGTGTACTTACGTTTACTTCCGTGTAGTCCGTGGAAATGTTGCGTGTACATGAACACGCCCGATGCGAATAGACACTTCCTGAAATTTCTACTTGTACTTTCCGTGTACTTCTGTATTATTTCCGTGTACATTCAGTGTACTTTCCTTGTATTTCTCGTACATTTCTGTAAACTTTCCGTGTATTTCCGTGCACTTTCCGTGTAATTCCGTGTACTTTCGTGTACCTTAAGTGTATTTCCGTGTACACGCAAATAACACGGCAATTTGAGGGTGGTAAATAGACACTACCTTCAAATATATGTTTTTATTATGACACGCGCTAAAATTTCCAGGTCCTGAATTTTTAAGCTAAACATAAAAATATTTTTGACTCCAGGAAAATGCAAGATGCAGTCAAAGGCACTGACGTAAAATGGAGCGTAACAAACTATCTTTCCCTTAGAGTAACGAAACTACACTTATAATTAGAAACGCAAAATCCATGACGGAATTCCTTCATATAAACATGCAGTGACTCATGCCAACATCTTTCAATAAACTTGGATGCCTGCTCTTGGGTTTTATTAATAAACTTTGTTCCAGCACATACTCACTCCTTAAATGTTAACTTTAATAACGATGCTTTTGAGCAGAAGAGTTTCTGCTAGTTTTCGCACAAGTTGACAATTCATAGACAGAAATTCCGATGAATAGACAAGAAAATATCCTTAAGAGTTGGTGAACTGTAAGAAATTTTCTCCTAATGAGCTCTCTTTTATGTAGTAACAGTACGATATTTTGCGGCAAAGGTTTCTAAGGAACGGCAGAGGTATTATTGCCAAAGATCTTGCGAGTGTCTAATGGGTCAAACTTGGGGAAACAAGTAATTTAATATAATTGTGTGCCATTAAAATAAATGGGCTTTTGTCATTTTCTTAATATTTTATGTATTAGTGAATGTTTGCCCTGAACTAAAGTTGAGGTTGATTTTCAGAAGATGAGGTTAATATTTGGCGATTATAAAGCTGAATTAGTTTTAAACACATTGAATTAAATTTATTATAAAGAATACATAAAACTGTTATTATAGGCTTTCTTGTTTCAGTTATTCGGCGATGTTCTCAGAGATGCGGATGTACTAACACTTATTAATGTAAATGTATCTACTGTTTTCTGTAAAATTGGAAAACTGAAAAGCGCGAAAAAGTGATACTTTACGCAAATCTCGTATTTTTAAGCCTCCACTCCCCCTCCTACCCCCACAATTTTAAATATTTATTAAACTACAAAGTCAAAGGAGTACCAAAATTAAAGGATGCTATCATTTTCCAAGCTTTGTGGGAGATTGAGTGAGAGACATATATAGTAGTAATTAATAAATAAAATAAAATAGTTTTAGTTTTATCTCAGTACCAATAGTGAAACATAAAATATGCAACTAATGAAAAATCCTCCAAATCGATCAGCACGTTCCGAAGTTAAGCTCTACCACCCTAGCTAGTGAAGCAGAGCTTCAGTGTAGTTGTGTAGTAAAGCTTTCGCGAAGTCGGTTAAAAATGCTCGCCTAAATCGGTGCATAAAGTACGAAGTTAGGCAATACCCCTTCTCCATCCCACCCCATCTTATAACTACGCCTAACATAATTCCAACCCATCCTAAGTACTAGTTATCCTGCTACAAATTGGAAAAAGATGGGCAATGTAAAGAAACAATCCAAAGCGGATCACGGATTTCAAAATTAGATTCCCCCCTCCCGCTCCCAGATAATTGTTGAGATGGTATCATTGGGACATTATACTGTACACAACAACAAGAGATAATCATCCAATTTGGTCCACGCGTTACGAAACCCTCAAAACGCGCCTTAGGCCTTAGGACAAATATGTCTCACAGTAACAATGGCAGAATACGCTCTATACAGTAAAAAAGGAATCTTTATATCGGTTCACACGCTACAAAGTTGAATTTTAGAACCTTCTCGTTTTTGGGAACTTGGTTAACAAAGCAAAGAACGTTCTAGTGCACCGGCGTTAATCGATGTCCTCTGGGTATCTAATCGAACATAACGCAGTAGATCTTTTTAGGATATAAAACCATGTGAAGTGGTTTAATTGTGTCTTCTGAGAAATACGCAGAGCAGATAAATGCCAATAACGACTGAGCAGTATAATTTCTCAGTTGGGTTTCACTGGAAATAATTCTATTTTTGTCCATGAGTGCCTATCAGCATTAAATCAGAAAATTGTTCAAGAATGAATAATCCATTTGAGTGACAAGAGATACTTATCTGTATTGACAATTCATGGAGTTGTTTACGTCAACTATTCTCAAAATAAAAACAAAATTTCAACCAACGTTACTTCCATGACGCAGCTGGTAACACTTGTACGTAATTAATTTGGTTTTGGAGTAAGATGCAATAAAGCGGATTCTCGAAATTCTTAAAATGCTCTGCTATTACTTACTTTTTCTAAATTTCACTATTTTTTCGAAATCATTTTTTTTAGCATGGTTTTGTCGGAAGGGAATTAGGGTAAACGAAGTGAGGAAACTTGAGTCTTGTTTTTGCATTGCTGCGAGCTAGACAACAGCCCAGAGACAGAGTGGATTATTTTGATTTCTTAATAAAGCTCACGGTGTCATCTGGTCTCGACCCCGGGGCCCATGGCATGGTGGTCGTGCGGCTCAACTCATTGATCCAACTCCGTCTCCGTTTAATTTATCTACTTTAGTTAGCTTCTATTTGCATATAATAGCTGCCAATACAATGTATGATTTTGTTGTGGGGGTGGGGTGGGTACTTCTCTATCGTTTTGATGTCTTTCTGTAAAAATCTAAGCACTTTTTCTGTTAACCTAAAAGTTTACGTGTATTAACTGCTCCAATTTGCAAAATTTTAATTTTTCCGGGAAAAACTAAAAAAAATTTACTTTTGCAAAAAACAAGAAAATGTTTGGGCAAAAGTTGTTGATTTTTACCCAAAGAGTAGGAATCTGCAAAAAAAAGGTAAACAATTTTTTAAGTTAAACGTTTTTATTTAACATTAGATGATGTACTAAAATCTAGAAAATAATTATGGGTCACAGTTCAGGGGCTTACCAAGATATATGTACTGTCTACCGGTAAAAAATCGGGTAGGACCAAGAACAGTGGCGTCCTATAGTATCGGAGGGCAAGATTTATTTTGGGTCGATGCAACAGCTGAATAAATAAGCAGTCATGGGGTTTAATCGGACTTGAATAGAACCGAGGGTCTACCACTTCAGTATCTAAAAACATCGAGAGTGCCATTATCCATCTCAGTAATTCCGAAAACTATAGATTCGACACTAATATCGCTCACCTTTTATATTAATATTATTCTTATCAAAAAATTTTTTAACGGCATCGGGAGCGTCATTATTTATTTTGCTGACCACAAAAAGTATCATTTAATAAAAATAGGGATTTTTGTTTAACATTTTAAGGAAGCCCCCGTCCCACCAACATGGGTGCGTGTGGGAGGTTAATTTTGGTATCTTTCAAAAATATCAAAGGCATTATTTTTGGTTTCCCGATCCGCAGCATGTTTTTCAAGATATTCGACTGTTTTCAGATTATTAGGACACACTGTGTGATATAAAATATAAAATTACAAAATAATCGCTAAATAGTTACATATTTTTTTATTTGTAGGGTTCCATAGGCAACTAACTAGGAAACTATAGAGGATTGTTATGTTTATTTAATTTGGAGTCTTTTACGAAATTTTGAAGTCGGCGCAAAGTAAACAAGCAAAATAACTACCTACCTACCTATAATTACAGATATTCAATCTATACACATTCCAATTAGTTCTCATTCCTTATTATATCGTGTTTGTTATGACGTACAGTAAATGTTTAAATTTTTAAAATCTTATCTACAGAATCAGCCGTGAAGATGTTGGTGGGGAACAATGAAACGTCGCAAACAAAAAGAAATACAATGATAATATTTGTATTTCTTTTTCTTTTGTTCTAGTTGCAATTTTTAATGCTACTCTTTCTCTT
Organism: Leptarthrus brevirostris; assembly: GCA_964036015.1. Classification (NCBI taxonomy): domain Eukaryota; kingdom Metazoa; phylum Arthropoda; class Insecta; order Diptera; family Asilidae; genus Leptarthrus; species Leptarthrus brevirostris. The sequence continues at coordinate 144,778,151 of OZ038373.1, read as the reverse complement.
CAAAATATGCTATTGAGCGGTTATATGAAATACGTACTTCATAAATTAAAAAGGTCGTAACTTCTCAATAGCAAATCGTAGACGACCGCTCAATAGCTTATTTTGAAGGTAAGAGTAGCATTAAATGATGCAACTAGAAAAAAAGACCAGAAAAATGTTGTGCATCCTGTACGTAACCTCAAAATTAGCAAAAAAAAACATTTTTCGAGTACATAAACTTCAAAATCCTGAACTGATTTTTCAATTATGACCTCGGATTCGGATTGACGCAGAAAATTACTTTAAAAATGACCCCCAGCTGCCCAGTTACAATCATGCACCCATTTGTTGGCGCACAGTTTAACTAAAACGGCCCGCCTCCCAAAATAAATTATTGATCTTTTTTACTCTTTCTATTCAAATTTGGTTGAAGCTTTGCTTAAAATGGTAGGTATTGGCTGGACGTTTGGTCATGTATCTTGGGAAGGGTAAAAGATTTTTGTTCGCTTTAAGTTTTTTTTTTTAAATAGATTAATTAGCCACTGTTTAAAACCAAAAAATAAAAAATTCTGGCAATTATCCAAGAAATGAAAAAAATTTAATTTTTTTTCCGAAAATATAAATTTGAAAATCATTTTAAAAAAATTATTAAGTAGTTGTAAAAAAAAGATTAGCCATTCTGTAGCATCATTGTCTTACCTGTCAACTGAGATCTTAATAACGTCTCTAGCAGTATAACTTTAAAAGATAAGCGTTAAAAAGTATGACCCCCCCCCCCCCCCCCCCCCCCTTGCATACGATTTTCTTCCATTCTCACCTAGATATATTGCACATGCCCTGTGAAACACCCTGTATAACAGTCTTTAAAGATATGTTAAGTCAATTAATACTTTCTTGCGCGATGTCTGTTTCATCCTAAGTGAAATTAATCTAACAATTCAGTTTTACAATTTGCAATTTATATGACAGGTTGAGAGTAAGAGTCACCTATCTACAAGGTCCGAGCAAAATTGGCTTAGAAAATGTTCCACGTAAAATAAAACACCGCGTGAGATTCCGGGCAAGAACGACTTAAATACAAACGTAATGCAAAGTTAATGCAGTTAAGTAGTTAAGTCGTTTTTGCGTGGAACATTTTCTAACCCACTTTTGCTCGGTCATATCTACTCTCAGCTTGTCATATATGTTTCAGAAAATATGTAAGAAGTACCATGCATGGTCTAGGAAACTAGTTTGTTAGTACTTGCTTTATAAAATAAATTCGTGAAACAAATCAAATTTAATTTAGACTGATATAAAAAATGTGTATAATATCTTAATTGAATTGTTTTTCTGTAAACCGAAGCAAATCAAAATCGCTTGAAAAACGATTTAAGTGTACTAAAAACTTCAGTCACCTAAACATTTCCGTTCAGTATTAAGAACAAAATTTAACATTAATGTACTTTGGTCCTTCAATTCCAATTAATTTACAACTTTTCTCTGACTTTCATCGAGCGCAATATAGCATATTATGTTCATTGATGTACTGCCATATCCAAGGGTGCTCGGGGTTAAATGAAACATCTTCTAATAGACATTAAGAACATGCGCAAAAATTGGCCATGGCCAAGGAAATAATATTTTTCAAGGCAAAAATAGCGCACGAAAAAGACGTTATCAAAAATATGAAGCGGGTGGCTATTAAATTATATTGAAAGGCACATTAAACTTGGAATCTGGGTTGAATTTTAATAGGTTGGCGATTTTATGAATAGTTGAATTCGGCCAGCGAAAAGAAACTGATAATTGGGAATGGTGACAGCACCCCAAATTTAATAAATGAGGCTCCTCGTTAAATTAGCTTTCCTCTAGGAATTTAATTTATAGCGCACATTTGATGATATATCGCCGGCTCCAGACATGTTCAATATGCCCGTCACATTTAATAGTTGAATCAGATACGACTCCACCCGCAACAAACTTGTTTCCTACTCAATTAGCACTACGTTGGGTGCATCGGTTTTTATTACATGCACGTACAGGCATTTTAAAGCATATCATTCCCATAAATATGATAATCGGGGAGTTGTTTGATAACCTGGTGATTAACTAGGTGTTTTATAGCGGTTGAGTTGTGGAATCCGTAACTAAGAAGGTGACAAAAATTTTTTAAGAAGAATTCTCACAACGAATAGTAATGCTCCGCCAACAGCTCATAAATTTATTCGCTTTGTCCTCGTTTGCGGATGATTCTGAAGATGGAAGTATGGAGCAAGACGTAACAGCCATGGAAGTCGAAGTCTCTGGTAAAATCTCTGACTTCAATCGTAATTAAGTTTGTTTGGAATTTGTTAACAAAGCTGAGCGAAGTAAGGAGTAAATTAAATAAGACTCGCAGGACTTGATCAAAGGTACTGCGCTAAGTTTCACAAGAATAGTCAAACCCTTTCCATAAAATGAGAGTCTTGTCTTATTGTGGCCAGTACATTCCTGCATAGAGCTCTTAGGGACAAAAGTTTTTCGTTGATTCTCCCGGGTCTGGGTTAGATGTGATTACGCCTCCTCGTTCAGGTTTCATTAAATACGTGCTTCCTGTATTAAGTGCTGTCTGCTAAGTGAACCATTCGTTGAAATGCACTACAAAAGTTGCACAAGGCATGAGAGGAACGTGATTTGAAGCTATAACCTAAACAGACTGACCAACTGACCGCCCCAGGGGACCAGGAGATTGGGGCTGTTGTGTACAAACTTTGAGAAGAATTTCAATAAAATTTCGAAGTTCGCTTGTTAGGCAGGAGTTCAGATGCTAAACTACATACTTCGATGCAGTTACTGAATTAATTTCGATCATATTAAATTGCTAATGTTATTGAATATGCATGACTGAGCTACATAGAACTTCTGAAGTCAAAACTGGTAAAGCATTTTCCGCAGCAGAATGAGCTACCTTAGGTTCTCTATAAAGGATTTAGATAGTGGTGATGGCTACTAAACGGAGCATAACCACATCTATACATGTATGTATTTCCAGTAACCGTCAGCAATAACATCAAAGCAACTTCTACGAAACGCTGATTTGCGCAAAAAACCTATTTCCTGTGCCGTATAAAATGATAACGACGACAATTAGGCATGTTAACATATAGCGTGTGTGTCGCGAAAAATTAAAGTGTGTACCTTTGCATAAATTGCTGCTTCGCTCATCAAGCGAGCACCTAGTGTTGACCTTCTAAAGTGAGATTTACAAATAAGTTGCTGGCATGCAAACGCCTGCCGGGTAAATGGTGTTCAAAGGCCCTGTTGTAAGGATACGAGACATGCAAGAACGATACTGTTTGTGCTATTGTCTACCCGGAAATATTTTTCAAGATAAAATTACACCAGGACATTACGGAACATAGTCACGCAAAGGAGGACAGCGCAGGGCCAACTTGCATCGATAAAACTTGTTTTGCTTTCAGTGCATGACATAGGGAAATTGTGCTGCTTCAGTTAAATTCATAAGTTATGCTTGCAAACCTGACAATATACATTGGCAGCCCTGGAAATATTCGATTTTATGTTATGGCACGATTGCAAAGAGAATCCACTTGTTTGCACTGTTTTTGTTTGCAGAACGAAATCATTAATTTAGCCATTTAAGTAGAAAGCTTGCGATCTCGATCCCCATTGTAGCCCACTCAAGTGGTGAAATGTTCTATTATTAGTTTCCTGCCTTAAAATGCCTTTGGGTACAAGCTCATACAGATTAAGTCTCTTTTGGTAAGTTGTTCAGAACCGCCTTAGGTATTTCTTTCCACAGACGAGTGTTTCGGGAATCGTCTAATACTAGTAGGAAACAAAAGACAATTTGCCCAATGCTTAACATGGAGGAAAGGGAACAATACAGGTGATGGGTATGATTCTGGCACGGTTTGCTTATCGACAGACCAGATTTCGGAAACTACAAATCTAGTCAGCACGGAATAACAGGGAATGAAAATTGGTAAGATTATAAAGGTTGCATCCTTCGGGCACGCAAAGACGTGGAAATCAAAATCTTTCGACAGAATTACTTCGAATCTCTTCTAACTTTACGTAACGACGTAAAATTTGTGTGTCTGGTGTGGATTAAATTAAAGAACAAATAGAACGATTGGTAAAGTAAGCTTTACGTTGTGGTCGAATGGAATAAATAGAGTCAACATTTTGTGATTGTAATTTGATGTTGACTGTGTTACAATTACTTTTATACTAACTCAATATAAAACAAATCCCTATAAAGTAAACAAAAATTATATATATTATATGTGTAGGTACATTATTATGACTATTTGATTAAATAAATGTATTTTGTTTTTCGTTTTTCAAATAGTTTGTTTTACTAATACCCAAAATACAATTAAAGTATATACATAGTTCGCTTTATTATTACATCCTGTTCTCAGTGGCATTTCTAGGATTTCTGCGTCGAAGCTGACTATAAGATATTGTGTATGTCAGGCGCGGATTTTGTTTATTGTTGAGCCATCTATCATACGGTGCTGCCCGTCCATATCATAGACGCTATTATTACCAGATATTTGTATGGCACTTTAGTTACCATAAACTATTAGCATCCGTTGTACATTTTTAAACTTAATATTTTGCATTACTCTTTTTCACCTGCTTAATTTAAAAGTTATAAAGTGACACAGACGACAGAAATTCATCAGTGCTCTTATGTAAGAGAAGTTCAGGTTTTAGGGTTCCGTAGCAACAAGTAATCTTTATAGTTTTTGTCTGCTCGTCCCTCCGTCTGTCTATATGTGACAGCCCTTGCATCCTCTCATTTATAAACCTATTAAGATGAAATTTGGTATATGGGTTTTACCAAAAAAAAAAAAATTTGTGAGATTTTTGGAAAAATTACACTGAACTGGCGAAAAGTGTAAATGTTGCCATTTATGAAAAATTTATGAAGTCTCTATTGACACGACCATTGACACGGCGAGTGCCGTAAGCGTGCCTTTACAGTGATTTGAATGCCGTTAGCGTGCCTTTAGAATGCCGTTAGTGTGTCTATCAGTGCCGTTAGAGTGCCGATGGGGTGGCTGCGAGTGCCTCTAGGGCTTCGTAGTGCCTTCGGCTTCGTACTTTATGTACTTTTATGTACATGTACTTCTATACAAATGCGGTGGAGGGTGGGTGGGGGGCGAGTGCAGCCACTCTAGTTATCATGGCAACTAAAAGCCAGATTAATACACCTGTTACAGAAAGTCTAATAAAAATTTTTAACGCAAAAGCTGAAGTGTCTAAAGTACACGTACGTACACGACAAGTGCAAATAGTCAAAGCCAATAAATAGAGTAGTAGCATGCTATGAGGTACCCAATCGGCACGCTAACCGCGCTCATAGGTACGCTAACGGCACTCATAGGCACTCTAAAGGCACGCTAAAAGGACGCTAACGGCACTAAAGGTACACTAACGGCACTCAAGGAACTCGGCGTGTCAACAGACAGTTTCGTCGTGTCAATAGACAGTGCCAGAATTTGTTCGTTCAATATTTTGAATAAAATACTTTCACTAATGACATCTTTTCCGAACATGCATCCATTAAGAAAAACGAAAAATGCTGTTCGTCATGAGGCTGTGAGGGGGTGGGGGTGGGTGAACCCGAAAACCCTCCCGTAAATCTGCCGCTGTATCGACCAAAATTTAAATATAGAATACAAAAGTATTTTTTTCTTATTAATTATTTACGTATCGTAATAAGTTTTTAATGGTAAGTTCTAGTCGAGCGGCCTGAAAAATGGCTGAAGTTTACGAATTTTTTTCTTACTGAAGAAGATAAACAATGTATAATTCGACTTTTGCAACTATTAGTACATTTACTTAAGTTCACAAGAAAATGTTTTCTAATTCTTTAAATTGTAAAATTTGCGAGATATCCACGCACTTCTGGAGCTGCGTAACGCGTGCAACGCGCTGCGCCGTGCAGGATTCCGCCTTCCTCTTTTATCTGAAACATGAAAATCAAAGGTATTTACAATGTAGAATAAATTTGCGGGGCCATATTGTAGAAAAATTCAGTGATTTTTGATAAAATGGCGACCGTTTTAAGAAAAAAGCCGATCTTTTTGTTGTTCATAGTGGTTCAGAAAATAGTAAATATTAATATTTTTTGTTGAAAATGGTCCATGGCCCTCTAAATTGAATAATCTTTATTAAGTAGTAAAAAGAAGTCTATCGGTTGAACGGTTCGACTGCACCTCTGCACGGCGTGTCTAAGAACATGGTTTTGAGAAAAACGTGGGAAAAAATATCATATAAATATTTTGTTTCTTACAGCTAGTAAGCTATTCCTGGACCATAGAGCAATCCTTTCTCTTTTTTGTGAAACTGATTTTGACTACTATATTCAAGGAACATTATTTTGTCCAAACAGAACATATAAAAGAATTTTTATACCTGCTGAGCAAACAATGCGGCGTGCATCTGCATTTGGTCCGAACGTATGCATGATTTTCAGCCGGTACGCGTTCGCACTATATCGACTGTAACTTTTACATTTTTCCGAACTTCGTCAAATAGTTTTTGAGACTTATTCTAGACACTATAAGGATTTAAAATATGTAAAAAAAGAAAAATTAATTTTTTGAAATTGCTCGACCAGAAGAGACTTCTACCTTGGAGCACCATTTCTCAGGTGCCCATATTTTAATTTGTTTGGGGAAAATGAACGAATAAATAAAGGCGACAGCGGTTTTTTGTTAGTTAATACTAAATATTTATCAAAAATTTGTTTTTTATAAAAAATCCAAAATGGCGGCCGTCAGGGAAGGTCTACTTATTTTCGGGGGCAAGCGGCTCATATCGCTGCTCCCTCCCCGTTGACCTAAAACAAAAATTAAACGCATGTTATGAATCAGAATCCCTTGCCGACAGAAATTAATATTTTTTTCGATTACGAAAAAAATTTATTTTTTCGGTTTATTTTTTTTCTTATAAAAACATTAATAAAAGATGAAAAATTTAAGTTATCGAAAAAATTGTACGTCATTCTGTGACTTCATGAGTATCTACGCCAACCGTTTAAGTCGATCGGTCAAATATAGTGGCTAGGCAAGCGTGAGCCATTTTGAAAAACGTGTTCTCGAGAAAAATGCGTTCGACGTTTTCCAACGTGTGTACTCGGTGCTGACCGTGCCGAATTTAAACGAGTTTAAAGTACCGAAAATGATCGAATTTCAAAAAGTCTCTTTTCAGGATAAATCATACCATATTAAGAATCTGCTGATTGTTTTCAAATGTATCAAGGTAGAAGTCTCCCATAATTGTGGAAACTGCTACAAGGTCGGTAAAGACTAAAAGATTGGTTTTATATTAGAACGGCTGAGGTAATATTGAAGATGAGTCGTTAAGTGAAAATGTGGGAATGGTGGGTGGTTGAATGCATGTGTGGTAGGCAAAGGAAAGGTAGTAACGAAACATTGAATTATTTTGTGTCAGAAGGGCAAGGACAATTCTGACTTTGAGTTGTTGGATAAGTGGAGTTGGCCAGATTTTCATTAAATTTGTGCCATACTTTATTATAGCAGTATACTTCAAGTAAAATATTTTGCCCAAGGACCTCATTTATAATAAAAATCTATAAAATCCCAAATTTTCGAAAAACTTCAAAACAAAACCGTTCAAAACGCAAGAGGAATAGTAAGTCTTAAAATTTCTTAACACGATTGGCATTTCTGATAAATCCAGGCTAAATTCCTTTGATTCTTGCTCAACATCAGCATCAAAGGGTTAGCCACTCCTTAGCTTAACGCCTTCGCAAGTACAACTTCAAGAACTAGATTGTATCCCATAAAATCAAACACCGATATTTACAACTAGATCAAATTATGATCACTTACATATTTTCCTTATATTTTGTACAATCGAAGTGAAAAATAAGTAACTTAAATATTTCTAACTGGTAAAAAACTATGTCTCCCCATCTTGCTCCTTCCAACCAATGTCTTCTTATTAACCTTTTCTGTAATTCTGCACACAATGAAATCTCTCTCAAGGTAAGAAGAAACAGCCTGAAATTTTTTCTCAACAGGTTATCAAAGAGAAGTTTTTGGTTTAATTCCACTTAAATATGAATTCGTCAGTGGAGTAAATGATAACGAATTGGCCTTCCAATCCAGAGGTTCCCGGTTTAAATTCCACCGACAGCGACTGATGGTTCTTCTCTGCTGACAACAGATAACGATAAATAGGACATGGGGGTTGCGGAAAACATGTCAATGGTTCGGAATCCACTTAAAATTGTAGGTCCACTTGCAATCATTGTATAGAATCGGATGATGTCGTTATCTCACCCCATTTCTTAAAAGGGTTACGGGAATTACAAGGGAAGAGAAGTATGCATGAATTATACATTCTTCATTTCGCGCAATACGCGATATAATTTCATTTAAGGAGTTATACGCAGTCAGGATTTTCAAAAAATTGATATTTTTTAATTTATTTTTTTTTAATTAACATATACTCAAAACTGAATACACAAAATTTCAGGTAGATCCGACAAATATTCTCCGAGTTATAATCATATTTGTAAAGACGCAGCGGCACGAGTGAAAGTGTGCGTAGCAGAAAACGGACCGTCAGCTGCCTACCTGGAGCGCCCCCTCTTTTATTTCCTTATGGTATTGCTAATCAGCAAGGTGGTGAACTCGTTTATACGTTCTGTTTTATTTCTCTTGTGTATTATATGGTCCTGGAAAAGGTGACTCTGTGTTAGTTAAAAAAATTGTTTTCCATATGTAATATGGTTTTGAAACCTTAAACACATTTTTCTCAAAACCTTGTTTTTAAAGTTGTTCTACACAGTACCTCGGGAACGGCTGAACCGATCGGTCTTAAATTTTAACACAATCTTTTTGAATATATATTTTAAAAATTAAAAGAAGGATTTGCGAATCCAATAAATATTTTTCATTTTATAAACAATTGAAGGCCAAAATCTAAATTTTATTTTTGAGGAGCTGCCTTTTTGTTAAAAATCAATATTTTGCGTATTCCTTCAGTTAATTTCTAGATAATTTCATAAGGTAACGAAATCATTTTTGTTTTTTGATTTGAGATGGCATAGTCACGAGATAGCGCATACACCGCAAATCACCTTTTTCTTAAGGTTATAAAGGTAAAAAACAGCCTAATTTTCAATATTTTTTTCTCGGCTCCTTTATCATTTTCAAATTTTTCACATACTTTAATTATATATTCAAGATACCCAAATAAAAATTTTTCACTTTAGTGGGCGCTGAAGTTGGTACGTCAAAGAATACCTTGTCCTAAGGCGGACAGTTAATCTCTGGAATGAAGAATCTGAAACAGAAAAAACAAACGACTTTTTTTTATTTTGGAATTTCTTAATAAAATTTTGAGAGGTGACTCTGAAGAGATAAGGAATTGAGACATGCAAAAAACAAAAAATCGATTTTTTGAAAATTATAAGGAAGTTTCGGAGTTCGCCTGCTGTCACCTAGAAAATCATTATTTTTACAAATAAAAAATATGCCAATATTGTATAGAGTGCCTATTATATGCACACAAAAGTTAATAAATTAAAATGCCTCTCCAAACAAATTCTTGCAAAATTGCTTCTTTTCGCCCTTCTGACTGCGTATAACCCCTTAAACACTGTAATTAAAGCATTACGGTAGTGCTAAATTGTCTGTATCCTTCTACATTTGAAAGTTATGGGTATATAACAATGCACTACTTTCTTTTGTCCCCTCTTCCTTTAAATAGCTTAATAAAAGTATTTTAATTTCAAGGATGACCTACAAGTAAGAATCAGTTATCATCCAAATTCATCAATTTGCCTACATCCTATATTAGCTATTCAGCCACGAAATGAAAAACTTGAACTTCCCTTGAACCTTGTTCAAAACTTTATTCTCTAAAAGAGGAAGACATATTTTTCTCGGAAAGAACGACGTCTTTATGTTAAGAATCTTAATCAAAAAGAAATTGGATTCAAATTTGTTGTTGTAGACAAAATGAACGAAATTCATAATAAAGCATTATATTGATGAAACCTTTGTTTAAAAGGAAACCTTTTACCTGCGATTGAAGACAGTTCATAATCTGCACCAAGCTCAGCACGCTACCTTTACAACACGGAATACTTTTACACGAATATTGCTTGCTTTCAACTCCTGGCATACTCTAATTGAGCTGAGGACTTATATACGTCTCGGTCCTAAAGTGGTACACTCGTAAACCAACTTTTGAACAACAGACTTTGATATATACCCTAAGCGTCTCAGGATATCGGAAGTGCTAAATGCATTTCCATAGTGCTCCGCAAATTGCATGACACCCACATTGTGTAGAGCAGTTTGTCTTCCTCCATTGCATAGGAAACCCCTGTCAGAGCATTCCATTACTTATGTCAGTCATACTTACGTGCTGAAATAAAAAGACCTACTGGTGAAAGCCAAGAGTTAGACATGATGTACTACGCAAGATCTAATCTTATAAGCAAGTTAATGGTGTGTCATATCGCTATTTTTATATTAATTACATACACGAACATTAGCTCTTTTGAACATAACTGTCCTAGCAGCAGAATGGTATATGGTTAAGGCTTAGATAATTTAATTTTGGTTAGTTAATTAATTACATGTAACGTGCCTGTTTACACAGATAGTAGTGTGCTTCTTTGTCTAGCAATTGTGCAGTAATGTAGGCTGAAATAAGGTTCCGGCCTATGCCAATCAGCATCATAAAGATTCTTATAATGGTCCCATTTGAGTGAAGTGAACTCCAAAACTGCTTACGTCTTTTCTTAATTAAGGGGGGTTTCTACCCTCAAATTGTCAAAAAATCTAAAAATTTTTTTATTGTTTATATCGAAAAAAATTTCATCAAAAACATGTTTTCAGTGTCCTTGGAACGAAATTCAAGTTCAAAAGTTATTTTTATAGGTGTTATACTAAGTTACCTAGAGAGGGCACTTTTGGCATTACAAAATTTTAAACGCGTTTTTCTCGATACCACGATTTGAAAAAGAAATACTCTGATTTTTGAATACGTTGTTATACACAAGTGTGGCTATGGTCCGAACTAGGATCTCATGGATCGCCTTTGAATTTTCCGATTTTCAGCTCATTTCCTAACCAAATAAAAAACAAAAATTTCGATAAACAGCCGCCATTTTGTCATTTCTTGATAAAATTAAATTATCCTAGTTCGGACCATATCCATTCCCATACAGAAAATGATCCTATTTTTTTTTTCTTTTTTCAGGTCATCCAGTCGGCCGATATCATGTCAACCACCAGATTTCAGCCTGTTATTCTTATGGTCCAAAAATGGCTTATAAAAATAGAAAATTTTTTTGTACTCTTAAAACATCAGACGGAGAGACGAAGCTGGATCAATTCGTTGAGTCGCACGACCACCATTCCATGGGTCCCGGGTTCGAGACCAGGTCTCCCCGTGAGCTTTTATTAAGAAATTTAAATAATCCACTTCGTCTCTGGGCTGTTGTCTAGCTCGCAGCAATGCAAAAACAAGACTCACGGTTCCTCACTTCCCTTACCCTAATTCCCTTCCGGCCAAAACCATGCTTATTTGCATTAAGCGATAAATCAGGGTGGTACTTAGCTATTAACAGATTATATTTAACTATAGCTGATTGTTGTGCTTTATTTATATTAACTTAAATTATCTTTCCAAAAAAGTAAAAACATGACACAGTTTCTTAACCGAAATCACAATAAATCTCTGATAGAAATGGAAATTTTTGGTCGCAAACCAAATTTTCATCCAAAACGCAAGCAAGTAAATCATGGTCCGACCGTACTTTTTTAATTTTACAATTCTGCGCTTTTAGGCTTAAAAATGCTTGTTAGTTTCTTAAATACGGTATGACTATTTTTACTTCATTGGAAGGACTGTTTTGTTAACTTCAATAAGAAAAAAAACAATATTTTCATAGAAGCAATAAATTAGGCACTAGAACGAGTTTCAAGACAAATCAGCCCCGGCGGCCCTTCTTTCTGGCGTAGTCGAGTGAAGAATTTATTTCTTGAACGGAAGCAGTTCCTTTCTTCATAGCACACTCACATTTTAGCTATTTATGTGTTAATAACATCTAGCTTTGATATCAAATTTCAGCTTTCTAGAACTTTTGGAAATACCTACCAATAAGAAATTTTATATACCTTTATAGGGGGTTAACAGATTTCTAAATACTTTCATTGCTTGTCTGCTAATCCTAAACGGCATACCAAATTTCAGCTTTCTTAGACTTCAGGAAGCACCCTAGAGGTTGTGATGACGGAGGTTTTGATGATCATGAGTATCGAAATCAACGTATTTCAGGTATTAATAAAATCTAAAGTATAAGAGCTGCAGAAATCAAACTTAGTGTGTTTGATTAGTCTGGTAACTACATGTTAGAATTGGGGCTCTCCGGTATTATCCAGACCGAAGCTATGGGTGTTCCAAAATACGACGAAACGCTTCGAGAAAAGGTAGGCAGTGCCCAGTCTTGGATATAGCCACTATCTAGTTTTTACAAAAGAGTGGCATGTTGATGCTGATTTTGATGTCGTTGTTGATTTTGGATTTTTTAAATTTGAGATATTTCAGTTTGAAAATACACGATTTTCGAAAATGCACAATATTTGAAGACCCATGTCCAGAAAAAAAATTTAAAGTGAGTAATGGTTTTAGCTTTAATATTTTGAATTTTAAAATAGAAGGTTTTCGGGTATATGAAAACTCGGTCGGAAAAGTGTTTATGTTTCAGGATATGTTTTGATTTCATTATGGATGTCTGGAGGCGTAGAAAAGGGAGGAAACTGGACAGGTGAGTATTAAATAAGTTTCTCTTTGTATACTTGTTTGGATCACCGAAGATAAATAGCATTTTCTGTCGTCCCCTTTAGGACGTATATTTGACTGCCCCCCCCCCCCCCCCCCGTTACCTTGCTTGCCTTACATAATCTTTTCAACTTCAGAAAGTATTTCTTTTGAATTTTTACGTATTTCAGAGGAAACCTAAAGCAAAACTTAATAAATATTAATCTTACGAACTAACTTAATTCTAGTTCCAGGTCGATGACGAATCCAGGTAGTGCGTTTAATGTTGAGATTATCAACAATTATTTAACATGCGTTTTTTTTATGTTTCACTCCAAATCATCGGGTTCCAAGTAAGTTTGTTTAAATCCTGTCCTTTTATATATTTGACCAATAGTCCTTTTTTTAGGAATCCTTGGGTGACCATATCGGGAATATACGAGAGGCAGTCACAGAGAGAGATGGTGCACAAGCCCAAAAATAAGAAAATAGAGCGAGAGTCAAGGCACGGGCTTCGAAAAAGTACCAATAGTGGTTTCGTAAAAAGATAAATAGTAGCTCCTGCCCATTATCTGAAATAAAGATAAAAACCTTTGCAGAATTATTCTGATCGAGAGCTTACGGAGAACAAGAAAGGAGGGTGTACACACAGGTAATTTTTAAAATATCTTATGGTATATTAAACAGTCTTTTATTTTTAGGCCACCACATCCACAAATATATGGGTTCACGCCGTAACAGGATAGTAAGCGCTTCGCCATTTCTTATAGAGCGCTTCATTTCCCGCTGTAATCAGGGTATAGTGCTTCTAAGTAAGCACTTTTTCAGCTCTTTTGGGGCGCTTCAGATAATTATTTCCTATCGAGTAAAAAAGCAGAACTGCCAGAGAATTTTACATAAAACCAACTATTTATTTGTTTTGTTTATTAAAATATGGGGCATTCCACGTAAAGCGGACAAGTAAACAAATTCGATGTTTCCAATTTTAGTAATATTTGATTATGTTATACTTATATATGTCCTCGATCCAAATACAAAATGTTTTTACAGTATAAAGTCTGGTTAACGAGCTAGAGGGCTTTAAAAATTTGACTAATCGGCAGGTATGCGCTACTTCGAATCCCACACTGAGATATAGTTACTAATATCTCAGTTGACAGGTAACACAATAGCACTAAAACTTTAACAGATATGCTTTAAGATGTAAGACTGGTTTTTTTTCATCGTAAAAAAATGTGTAACCCTATAGCTGGGTGAGGTGGTAGTGGGAAGACCTCCCCTCCAATACAAATTTTTTCGTTTCTCACCTAGATCTACCAGATCATTCACCTTTGCACACGTGCTGTGAAACACCCTGTATATTTCTTGTCTCTTTTTTTAATTATATAATTTGGCTGGTTGGTGAAAAGGCGGTAGTTCCTTTTTCTTTAGTTATTATCTTATAGCATTTCATTGATAGAGTGATTTTGGTTTATTTAACTATGCTTTGTAGCTTAAGGGGGTCTCCTCATGGATTGCCCGGAAAAAAGGTCCACTTTCAATTTTTTGTTTTGAGTACAAACATTCAATTAGGATTAAAAGTGTACAGAAGTGTACAATTTTAATCTTTTATCAAATCTCGTCAAAAAAATGTTTACGAGTATTTCTTCCCAATCAGTTTTTCATTCGTGAAAAAAATTTTTATTGTTACAACTCTGATGGAATTTCAAATGTGTTTGATTTCGGAAAATTTTCCAATATTATTGCAGCTCTCCTCATAGTCTGAGCAGAAAAAAAAAATTCTGCGGCTATGAATAAAATTTCAATAATTTTCAAATTCAATCCGATAAAGAAAAGTGTGGTAACGAAGAGAGTGTGAATCTGAAGCAGGTGTATACAGAATTCATATCAGCTGTGAATTCTTGATGTATTACCATTCAGTTGCAGACATCTACTGGTGCCAGTGCCGTAAGCTCATCTGGTTCCAGGAACTTTTCCAACTTATTTGACTAAAAATGAAAAAAAGTCAAAAGGGAAAATGAAAGGATCCGGAAGAAAAACACTTTTTACTCCATCACGACAAATTGAATAGAATCAATTTTATAGCGAAGAGGGAGATTTTTGTGAGCGCCATTGTTTATATGATTTATCGATTTTTCCGGGAATCTGGACGCACGCTTCTGTTATAAATGGTTTTTTGAATTGCAAGTTTTTGTTAAAATTAAGCATTTCATTTAATGTTTCTCATTGTATTTAATTTGAAGAAATTTTAAGCGAGTTCAAAAAGTAAAGGTTCTGTGTTGTTTTTAATTATGACGCCAAAGTTCAGCAGATGCCCTAGGTGCTTTAATATAATCGCCCCAGGAAAGGAATTAGGAATAAGAGAGATGAGGTTTGGTTAAAGGAGTGACGGAAAATAGTCAACTGTTCCACATTCATGTTCTTCTGCCAGAGAAGGATTACCTAAACTAAGTTTTTCAAAACGTTAATATATATTATTATCATCTTGTAGCGTGTTTTTTTCGAAAGGTTTTAAAATCAGAAAAGCCTCCGCAAAGATTTCAGAGTACTAGCACGGAATCGAAGCGTGCGTCGAGTCGTAAATTTGGCTTTTTCCTACAAAACTTTGAATAAGCAACAGTGACATTAACAACCACGTATGGAAGGTCACAACGAACAGCACAATGCACTACCAAAAGGAGCATTCAGAGAGGAAAGGTGGTCGTCGCAACGAAAAAGCAGATACTACGAGCCAAACAGTTCAGCCTGAGCAATCTTTCAACATAGCCAAGTATCAGTCAAACAGAACAGATCGAAACAATTGTCAATCGTGGAGCCAATGAAAAAGCGTGTCGTTTTGGAGCGCAGTCCAATTACGTTAGCATAGCAGCGCGAGACCTCGTTGATAGGTTTTATTTTGCAAATTTTTCGAACCCACGCTCGTCCTAGAAATTCACGAACAATAGAGCTGCAGAGCCAGACATCGGCGCAAATCATCGCATTAGGCATGAGAAGCTTGAAGGAAGTACTGAAAGAACAACCTTGCTGTCCGCGCCTTGCGTTAATCTTTCTACAGACAATTAAGCTGCCATCAGTCCCAGTGTTGCTCCCCCTATTTCTAGTTCCCGTAACCCCTTGTGGAGCTTCAAGCGGGAGAAGAACTTCGCTCGATTCGATACAACGATTGCAAGTGGACATACAATTTAAAGTAGATTTTGAACCACTGATATATTCTCTGCAACCCCCATGGCATTTTTATCGTATCGAAAACAACCATGGTAGCCGTCGGTGGGATTCGAACCTGGGACCTTCGGATTGCTAGACCGACATGTTATTACTCCACTGACGATTTAATCCTCTACTCTGGTTAAGCTTATTTCCATCAATAGAAGGGTTCGGGATGCTTTTTTAATAAGGAGGGTATTAGCTTTCGGTGTCACGTGGTTCTGTGGTTTCGTGATACATCCCTGATACGAAAACATCACGTGAAAGCGAATCTGATCTTAAAGGTATGGCGACACACAGCAACTTCGACAACACCACAAATCGCTGAATCAGGAGGTGGAACATTAGTTATGGGTGTTTCAGTGGCGCAATGCCAATATCAGCATCCGACCTCGAACACAAAACCGATCGACGCTTTCGATTCCGCCTTCCCCTACAACGCAGTCACTTTTAAGCTGTTGTTAAGTACGATCAGTTGCACCAGATAGATGGGTTGTTAAAACATTACTAATTCTTCACAGTATCAATCACATGCAAACTCTTCGGAATCTAAGCCACGACTCAGCTGAATAGCTGAATATCCCTCTTTATACTACTTAGCCTAATTTAAGGAACTTCGGGGACTTAGTTTTAGTCGTTTTTATAGTTTAGTTTCACCTCACTTATTCACCACATGGTATAGTCATTCTTGACTTGCAATATCCGCTCCTTGATTTCTCGCCATTTCGGACATGCGCATTATACAGCTCACTATTATTACGGAAATATGCAGGGTTGAAAAATTTACTTGAAAGATTAAGTCGACCCGCATTCATGGCCACACAGGGTTAAAATATCGAGCTAGGTCTAGTTCAAATATAGCTAAAGTGAATGATGAAAGACCCCTTTTATATGTATATGATTATTATTGGTGTGGTGGGCACCATAAGCTATTGTAATGACGCCTTAAATAGTGGAGGCCCTAACATTAGGCAGTCTCAGGAATTCCCGACTGAAGATTCTTCTTCTCGGCCATGGCAATGCCATTGAAAAGCACATTATGCATATAGTGGTTTCATCGGCTACCAGACGGAGGCAACACTCCGTCTCACTGGTCAGATATATTCGGTGTGGATGATATCTCAGATAGCCAAATAGATCTGCCTTATTTAAGGCGTTGGTATCGTCCAACAGGTGCCTTAGCCTGGGTAAGCCCGGGGACATTTTTACAATGTAGCAACCGCAGACCCCTAGCTCAGTCTTCAATTATAGCTCTCGCCGACGAACAGCTCAGGCTGCAAAAGGTCTCGGGACCTTGGCACCGAGAGGAAGAGCCCTTCCAGGCAGTTCATCGGCGGACTCGTTTTCCTCAAAACCGCGTGACGAAGCATCCTACAAAGTGTGATCCTGTTATCGGTGGGCAGTTGTTGGAGGCTGTGGTAGCACTCTAGGTGAGCCCTATCAGCAGCCGGAACATTTGATGTGAGTTGCACTCTCAGAGCGCTGATTGCAGCCAATTTCATGATAGAGATAAGTCCAATTACCGGGTCCATTGCAGCTGTTGGACAAGTCCTCATTGTTCTTCTTATGGAGAGGATAATAAGCTGGTGAAACTTGTTACATTTGGCGATTGCTGTTAGTTGGAGTCCAGGCCAGTTCATCGGCGGACTCGTTTCCCTCAAAACCGCGTGACGAAGCATCCTACAAAGTGTGATCCTGTTATCGGTGGGCAGTTGTTGGAGGCTGTGGTAGCACTCTAGGTGAGCCCTATCAGCAGCCGGAACATTTGATGTGAGTTGCACTCTCAGAGCGCTGATTGCAGCCAATTTCATGATAGAGATAAGTCCAATTACCGGGTCCATTGCAGCTGTTGGACAAGTCCTCATTGTTCTTCTTATGGAGAGGATAATAAGCTGGTGAAACTTGTTACATTTGGCGATTGCTGTTAGTTGGAGCACCTTAAGACGGCGTAGGTAACAATCGCTTCTGCAATTAGTCTTTCCGAGAAGTGTATGAGAGGCCCATAGGGCTCGAGTAGCTTTGTTTAGGGTGAAGTCAAGGTGAGAATTCCAATTCAGTCTCTTATCGACCATAATGCAGAAGTATTTCACCTCTTTCGTGCCGTGGATTGAAATTGTACGGCACAAAAACGGTCTTAGCGGGGTTAAGAGTCCTTCTTTTGTGTACCAAGTGGTAACCGTGCGCAAAGCTGATATCATTAGATCAATGATAGTCGAACCGAACTTACCCGTAATAATGATATCAAGGTCGTCCGCATATCGGTTGCCTGGTATTCAAGCACAGTAAGCTAATTTAGAGGTGATCAGTGGCGACAGTACACCATCGTGTTGGCACCCCTTAGCTATCCTAAAGCACAAAAAGGTGTCACCAAGCGAGGATGTTATATCTCGCTCCCTTATCATAGCATCCACTTACTTAATATAATGAGAATCCGGACTTCTTCGTGCGAGAGCTATAAATATGGACCCATTCCTTGTGTTATCGTAGGCAAGAAAAGTACATAATGCAATTTTCTTATGTTGAAGGGCTTTCTCGATCTTGCTTAAAAGATTATGTAAAGCGTTCTCTGTTAAATTAGAACTAGATTAATTTTAATTAGAACTTAATTAAATTAGATAAACATGACTTTAACTCTTTTTATGTTATTAACAAATTTACAACATAAGGGCTCTTTACTTTGCTGCGTTATACAATATTACCTAGATAAATGGAATGGCAAGATATTTGCTTTCCTGAAAAGCCACAATATTGACCAAACAGTCGCCCTTGAAGTGGTATCGGCAATATGATAACACTCAATGGATTATATCTTAACCAGTTCAATAAAACCACTAAGTATTGTGTATTCACATATACATATATCGAATTAGCTTTTAATGTACTTCCTGTATCTACTATGAACAGATATGTCCGACAGATATTTTATCAATCCCACACCTAACAGACGTATATCTTTACCTTGAACTTATTATAATTGGTCTCCTTAGACTAAGCTGCAGTATCGGCCACAAGAACCCTCGATTGAGCAATTTAGCCCTCGAATCGAACCTTGAAGTATTATTTCGAGTACCATATTTCCTTAGGGTGTGCTTAAGCGAGTATCCTTAACTCGCTTATGAAACCTGTCAGATTATGAATTATTCAGCCCGGCCATGAATCTAAATACTTAAAATGCGAGTTGGTTGCGGGTAGAGAAATCTATTGCAGTGTGTCTAAGAGAATTGGTTCGATGGATTTTGATGCGGTAAATGGTATATGATAGTGAAAGAATTAAACTGTGTCGTAACGGAGCCCGATTTTTTAAATTTGTTCTCGAAATATCGAATATTTGGATGGGGAAAATTTTTTTTTTTTTTTACTAAAATATAAAGTGGGTTATTGCCGATGGAATGGTGTATATATTTTTTACCATAAGGTTGATTGTTTCGAGTAGGCGAGGCCTTAAAGTTGAACCTTTGTGGGGCTATAGCGGTAGAACGGGGTGACGGATAGATGAGTTTGAGATATTTATGGATAGGTGAGAATGTCGTGGATGTGATAAGAGTTTGAATGGATTTTTACCATTGAATATGGCAAAGTTATTAACGCTGCAGATGGAGTCCTTGAAAAAGGATCAAAAAAGGATAATTTTTTGCAATTGGTGGGACCAAAATAGAAAAAACTGTCAAACGGAATGCGTTCATATTTACGGATGCTGTAGATGTTATGGCCGCATGTGAGATAGGCTATTTTTTTCGAGAGTTTTTGAAAAAGTGCGGGACCTATGCGAGTTGGTGTGCTATGTTCGTTTATAACTCGGGGAGTATTGGTCGGAACCCCATCATGTGGGTATTCATTTTACGTAGAATCGTAAGATCTATTCGGAAATGGAAAAAAAAATTGAAAATGTACTAGAGGAAAATTTTTGCACGAGAGTGTAGTAGTAGAATATTTTTGAAATTTTTCAAAAAACTGTGGCGCACCACATGCTGGACCATCTTGCGAATGGGTGAGATAAAAAATTTTTTTTTTCATTTTGTACCAGACTTTTTTCATCTATTACAAAATGGATTTTCAAAAAATTATAACTTAGGTTGGGGATTGGCGATTGAAAAGAAGAAAATTATTTTCATTTGTTTTGTGATCGAAGCAATTTGGAAAAAATATAAAAAAAATTTTGGTGGTAATTTTTCGGGAGGTGGGGGTGGGGGATGGCTAACCCCGAAGTCGAAATAAGGGATGTGTGGTATCAAATTAAAGGTAAACCGGTCACAAATTGATTGGTGCAGTTTTTGTTTAAATCGAAAAAACTTTATCGCTGACTTTTTTTCGTTAAACATTGAAGCGGGGATGCCATCCTCCAAGTTCTACGGGTTGATCCAAAATGGACCGTTCTTTTTTTTAAAACTATCTACTCAAAAAGTTATGAAACTTTTACAAACAACACACCATTCCATCACTTATAGTTTTCGCGCAAACACGGTGGGAAGATTTTGCTAAAATTTGCACAAATTTGTCGGAAAAAAGGACTTTTTTCAATCATTTGCGTTAAGTGGTGTGAAGTTTTCGTCGGAGCGAGTTGAAAATTACATCAATCGATAGGTAATCGATTGTAGAAGAGAAATCACCCCCATGTTCCAGATCGAAAATGTATATTTAGGGTAGTTACTAGCGATGGAAAAGCGTCGGAAGGCGACCAAAATGCCGATAAAAGGTGCCGTCGGAAAAGTGAGAAAGTTCAAAAAATTATATCTCCTGGAGTTATTAATTTTTTTAAATTATTATTTCAACAGTTGATTAGGGGATGGATTTACTACATCGGAAAATTAATTTGGTTGATAAAGGTTAATTGGGTCGAAAAATGCAGACAAAAACGGCAATATAGCAAAATTGCTAACTTAATAAAGTTAAATTTGTTAAAGAAATTTTCACCCATCCGGAGGTGACTACCCTTATCTGAAAGAGGATGTAAATGGGATGTGGAGGATGTTTTTCTTATTTCTGTGCGGTTAAATTTTTTATACTAATCGTAGATTTTTCACTTTTGCCCAACATTTGATTATATTATCTAAGATGGTGGTGATTCTTTTGATATGAATTAAGGGTTGCTGATTTATCGGGGATCTTTTAAAAGTTTAAGTAAATACCCTTATATATTTGAAAAGTTAAATCATGCAAATCGGTGCAGCGGTTGTGAAGTTACTAACCAAAGAGCAAAATATGAGGCTCTTTTGCATAATGAACAGTTCAGTTGCTTTATTGCCAATTGCTGTTAATAATAGAAATTTAAGAGATTTTTATTACTCTACCCTTTTCTCCTCTATTAGGGCTAAAATGTTTCCATATATGTGAAAGCTCGATATATAATACTTTATTAGTAATAGCAAAATGAATTGGTTTCTTAGGTGTACTCTGTCTTGCCTTGACTAGGAACTGGGTACCTACTATTACTAATTTCTATTGGAAATTATGAAAACAAAGCAGATTTATTGGTATACAGTGATAGAGGAGGAATTATAGATATAATTGCTTACCTCATTTGTTCTTAGATGTTTACATTTAGTGAACATTTTTAAATAAATAACTTCAGTTCCGGTTATTCAAATGAGGTAAGCAAATCTCACCTTATAGGGGGTTGCACACATTTGAGTACCAAGTACTTTGGCGTTTATTGATATATTTTAGTAATTCTTTTAACAGTTGGTTAAGGATACTATTAGCTAAATTGTGAGATACCTTGAGTGGATATAAGTACAGTAGTTGAAAAAAAAATACACGACACAATGTGAGATATTTGTGATTGACTGGAGGTTTTTGCTAAATTTGTTAAAAAAAAATCAATTTTCGTGGGAGTAATTACCTTTATTTGAAAGGGGATGAAAATACGTAGGTATGGTTAAAATTTCATCGAGATTTGAAAATTTAAATGTTGCATCAAAAATTTCCAGTGAAAAAATGAAAAGTTACATTTTGTTAAGAAAATTTTACAATATCTGCAAAGTGTGGATGTATATTTAAGGGGAAGGCGGTGTGTAAGCGCTATACTAAGTTTCGTCCAAACCAAGATATATTTAGTTGACATTTTAGAGATTTTTATAATATCACTGATTTAGCGACTTGAATCTTATGGGTAGAAATGAAAACTTGGAGGTTCCCGGGTTATAGTAGTGGAAAGCTACCAATCTCTGCTTTATTCTGGTTTTTAAATGACCAAAATCGGTTAAGTATTTGGCGAGATATTAATTTTTAAATGTAGCAAGGACCTTTTCAATGCCGAAATCCTGGACGAATCCCTTGGGAAAATTATGAATTTTTTTTTGTCTTCGTTCCCGGTAAGTTTGGTATCAAATGAAAGGTATTACTGCGTAGAATTCAAATATGAAAACCATTTTGAATTATCTTTGATACAGTGAGTTTTATAAAGGTTTCTTTTTTCTATAAATTTTATTGAATGCCGTCGGCAAATTGAGAAAATTCAAAAAATTATTATATCTCCGGGAGTTTTTAACTTTTTCTAAAAATTTTTCAACATTTGATTAGGGGTTGGATTTACTACATTATAAAATTAATTTGGTTGATAAAGATACATTGCGTCAAAAAGTACACACCAAAACGGTAAAATTGCAATATCGCTAATTTAATAAAGTTAAATTTGTTAAAGAAATTTTCACCCTTCCGGAGGTGACTACCCTTATCTAAAAGAGGATGTAAATGGGATATGCAGGACGTTTTCTTACTTCGCTACGGTTAAATTTTTCATACTAATCGTAGATTTTTCACTTTTGCTCAACATTTGTTTATATTATCTCAGTTGGGGGTGATTCTTTTGATATGAATTAAGGATTGCTGATTTGTGGGGGATGTTTTAAAAGTTTAACTAAATACCCTTATATATTTTAAAAGTTAAATCATGCAAATCGGCGCAGCCGGTATTAAATTACTAACCAAAGAGCAACATGAAATGGTTTTTTCGGTGTACTCTCTCTTGCTTTCACTAGGAACTGGGTAACTACTTTTACTAATTACTATTGGAAATTATGAAAACGAAGCAATTTTATTGGTATATAGCGATAGAGAAGGAATTATAGATATAATTTCTTACCTCATTTGTTTTTAAATGTTTACATTTAGTTAACATTTTGAACTAAATAACTTCACTTCCGGTTATTCAAATGAGGTATACAAACCTCACCAATAACTTTGGCGTTTATTGATATATTTTAGTAATTCTTTTAACAATTGGTTAAGAATGGCATTAGCTAAATTTTGAAATACTTCAGGTGGATATAAGTACAAAGGATACAAAGGTACTAGCTCGCAAGCGGCGGTAATGTACAAGGGTATTTGCTCGCAAAGGGTGATAGACTACAAAGGCGATAGCTCGCAAGGGGCCGTAAGATACAAAGACAGTAGCTCGCAAGGGGCGGGAGGATACAAGGGCACTAGCTCGCAAGAGGCGGGAGGATACAAAGGTCGTAGCTCGCAAGAGGCGACAGAATACAAAGGTTGAAGCTCGCTAGAGGCGGGAGGATACAAAGGTCTTAGCTCGCAAGGGGCGGGAGGATACAAGAGTAGTAGCTCGCAAGGGCGGGAGGATATAAGAGTAGAAGCTCGCAAGGGGCGGGAGGATACAAAGGTAGTAGCTCGCAAGAGGCGGGAGGATACAAAGGTCGTAGCTCGCAAGGGGCGGGAGGATACAAAGGTAGTAGCTCGCACCATACCATTCGGTAATTTCCCAAGGCGTCATTTTTCACACTATAGTTGCTTTAGTCCAATTTTATAACCCGTGGACCGATTTTTATAACTCTTTTTTTGTTAAATAGGGTATTATCCCTTCTTTCAATTGTATACCCTCCCACCCTCACCACACTTTACTTTTATTCAATTTTTTTTTCAAATGTAGTATATGATTTAGGGAAAACAGTTTTCATCTATAGTTGCTATTGTCTAACTTCGTAACGTGTGGACCGATTTGCATAATTCTTTTTTTGTTAAATAGAGCATTATC
Organism: Leptarthrus brevirostris; assembly: GCA_964036015.1. Taxonomy (NCBI): domain Eukaryota; kingdom Metazoa; phylum Arthropoda; class Insecta; order Diptera; family Asilidae; genus Leptarthrus; species Leptarthrus brevirostris. Next base: position 144,754,171 of record OZ038373.1, on the reverse strand, counting down.
CCCCGTATTGCTTACCCCCACTATTATCTATCTACACTATAGCCGCAGACGTAGGCGCGGGCACCAGCTAGTTATTTATAAAAACTGACCGATAAGCTCATTGACGAACGTTTTCAGTACGAGCCCCTGTTTGATATATGGCCCTTAAAGTTGCTCCATTAAATATTTATAGTTCATTTTCAGATTGTGTTACACATGCATTCCATTGGCCCATTGTTGTCCGAGCGCATTTATGAATTTAGATTAAGCGATTATGCCAAGGGTCGTACCTAGTTCACTAATTGAACCAAAAGGGATACTCAGCGAAAAATATACATACTGAGCATTAAAATTAAAGAATTAATTCGACTATTTCCAATGGGTGAAGGTTCGTTCTGCCTGTGATATAATAATTCTGCCATGATTTCAGAGAGAAGTTAATTTTTTATCAATTTTCTGTGAGTTTACTTTCAAGGAATTTCAGGATACTTCATGAGCAGGCTGATGTCATACCTCACTTTTAAATTAATTTTTCTTGATACAGAAAAGCTCATCCTCTGTTCCATCCTTATCCTTACGGTTAATTAATTTCACATCACAACTGTTCGTGACGTGTTGCGGTTAAGCTCCTTCAAAAGAGAAAAAAGTGATAAATGATTCGATCGTTTAAGGGTTGAAGGATGATTGCAACGCATTCAGCTCTGCTTTCAATTCTTTCAAAATAAAGTCACATGTGGCGTGATCATTAATTAAAATTATTAATTACTTATCCCAACACATGTCTCGTTTCTTTGAAATTTGTCTAGAAAACACGTTAAATTACAAATAAAGGGATAATTTGATTTTCATCTTCTCTATATTAATAAAATTTGAGTGTCTGTTTGTGATTTCCAAATTACTTTCATTTCATAAGCTTATATGGTAATTTAAATCGTCGGCCCATCAATCTACAGGTTAAAGATTCAATTCCTACCGACAGCGTTCCATGGTTATGGGGGTTGCAGAAGAAATGCCGCTGGTTCGGAACTGACTTCAAATTCTAGGCCCACTTGCAATCGTTTTCTCGAATCGAGTGAAATTGTTCTCCTATCCCATGTCACACAAGGAGTTACGGAAACTAGAGAGAGAGAAGAGAACGCCATGGATAGGGGTAGAAGAAGTGACATGACATGAAACTAACCCATATTCGTGTGGGAATCCATAATTTTCGTTGTCGCTGAGATCAATAATGACACTCCCGATGCCGCTAGATACTGCGATAGTAAGAGCCATCTAGGCGTGGGAGTCGAAAGGAAGAGGCAGAAAAAATAATCGAAATCGACCGATGTTAATGTCGAACTCATAGGTTTCGGGATTACTGAGATAAACAATCACACTCTAAATGCCGTTGGATGATATGGGGTTAAGACACATCTAGCACCCCTAGGTGTGAGTGTGGCAAGTGAGTGACATATAAAAATAATCTTAAACGACATTCATTTACCAAAGGCCGGGTACGCGCGTGTATTATTAAATAAAATTTGATTTAAAAATTGTTTACGAACTACATATACTACAAGTTTTACTAGTTTGCGTGCATGTGTTTTTCTGTTTGGTTTTTATGATAATGCCCGATAATGCAGAGAAAGAAATTAAAGGAAACTGTAATGGGTTAAAAGTTAGAGTGATGTACGCCTCGCTTGAAAGTTTCCGGCACATAGGACGAGGAAAAACCGATGGTAACTTTTTCCATATTCGTGTTGTTCCACTCAGAAAAGATTCCCAACAATTTTACGGTACGATCAAATTTCACCGGAAGAGTTTGGAACCACTTGAAGCCGTTGTATCGCGCGTAGCGATGCACCTAGGCTAGAAGGTTCCAGACGGTCAATGATGTCGACCTAATTTTCACTTGCAACTCAGATAGTTCGTGCTTGGGTGCTGAGCCCTTTTGCTCCCAGTTTCCTGCCACTATCCTGGTTATTTTATGCTTCGATGCTGTCGAGAGCTTGCCCCGTCTCCTTCCCCCTTGTTTGGATGTTCCTTTAACTTCACGTCTGTCAATTTCTCAACTAGCAATGATTGGCTTTCGGGCTATAACTGGGCTGCTGTTCTGGCTGAGCCAGATATTTACAATGTCCTTTATACCTATTTCGCGCAGTGTGCGCCGATCTCTTTTTCTTCTTCTTGCTCCTCCTGTACGTCGCAGCCCTGGAGTGATGACAATTTAAGACACCTGAAAAATTTTAAGAGTAAGGCTTGGAAAAGGTTCGTTAAGTAGTTCAGTAGAGTTATTCAACCTCTGCAACAAATCATACAAAAAAACAATTTTGGAGACCTTGACACTCTTGAAAAGAAACAGAAGCATCTCCGTCCCAGCCCGAACTTTGAGAAATCACGATTTCATCCATGTGCTTAACGACCAAACCTTGTAGGGAATGCACGAGCCCGTCGGCTCTATGTCCCGGCTGTTCAATGAGTTTGCAGCTCACATCGAGTTCGGATGTTCCAGGCAGCAGCTGAAGGCCCAACTTCAACTAACCATTGAACAATGCATAAAACATTTATTTATCTTAAGTGAAGGTTTCAACTATGTATCTTTGTTGTAGTAGTCCCTAATGACTTTTATGGTTACGCGGACAACGCGATATGAACGAACTATGCCCAAATATAGGAATAACATAAGGGGGGACCAGGAACATTCAACTTTATAAATAAAACACCATATCACTCAAAATCACAAAATATAATTTCTATTATTGTTTAACACCTCTTCCCATCTATTTTGTAAATTTTCAATGGCTCTTTTATAAAAACTTTGTAGTTTTCAATTAAAATAGTAAGTAGGATAATTTACAACTTCGCTCACATTTCGAAATTTTCTATTTCTCGAGGAATACTCCATGGATCTTAAAATATGATAATCTGACGGAGCAAGGGCTGGTGAATTTGGTATAACTTCTCAGTTAAGCTGGACGTCTTTGTAGGTCAATCTTGCTGTATTAGAGTGTTTGTTGGCTTGGTGCATTTATTACCTACTCCTCTTCCGTTGACCGAACTCAGACGCTATCCATTTTCTTTCCTTTTATAAGCTAAAATTATCGTAAACTATCTACTTCTCGTCTCCGATTACAAGCTGTTGCAAAAGAGGGTGGATTCTTTATCGTGATACTAAAGAGCTACACGTATTCATGTGCGCTTCTTTATTAGTGGGGGATAAATTGTGCGCTATCCAAATACCAATCTTATTCACTTTCCCGATCCGGTTTAAATAAAACTGCACTGTAGACCAGGAAGATCCGAGTTTCTGGCTTAATTCGTTGGTGGTTTGAAGAGGATTGGACACGTGCGTATGGACACAGACTAACTCAAACTAGACAATCTGAAAATAACGTCGGAATTCCTAGTAATCTAGGTTGTGAAAAAAGAACTATAAAGGAAAAAGTATGAAGGGTGAATTTAAGTTGGTCAATAAAAATAAGGTACATTTATTTTCAATGTAAACAAATACTGGAAATTGTTGGTTTACGTGTAATCAATTAAAAGAGTATTTATTTGTGAAATAAGCCTAATTAACTTAAGGGGAACAACACTTTGACGGTTTCGAAAAATTGATTTTTTTCTTGTTATATTTTTCGAAAATGTGAATTATGGAGATTATAAAATTATAAAGTAACGAAGCTACAGCGCTTTTTCCTGCGTTATTCTCTTTTATAATTATGCAAAAAACATAAATTGTACACTTTAAACACGTTTTTCTCAAAAATATGTTTCGAAATTGGTTGACAGTATATCTTCGTCAAGTAAAATCGGATCACCTAAATTTTACATGTATTATTCTACATATAAAGGATTTAAGTTAAATGTGGACGTCTTCTTATTTATGAATATTTTTCAGTCCGAAATAAGTAGATTACTTTATTTTATTATATATTATAAAAATGAACCCAATTTGTTTTAGAGAAATAACGTCCGCACAGGACTGTCAACCAAAAGGCCATATTCGGCGTGCAGCAATTTACGGCGTCCTCTACAAAATAAATATAAACAATTATTTTCCAATATAAAAATTTCTGAAATATAGTCGAAAGTTTGTATTTTTCAATCACTTATCGTCTACATTAGCACGATTTATCAGTGAGCCGAAAAAATTTCTCTAAGAACACCTTACATTTTCAGGCTTCAAAGTGTTGTTCCCCCTTAAACGTAAAAGACGTGTAACAATTGCAAAATATAAACATTAAAATGTTCTTCATTATCCAGAATTGTAGAAATCGAATCCATCACCTATTGCCCGGAATATCTTTTCACACGCAGCTTTATTAAAAACATTTAGCTATAGAAAGGGAATAAAAAAGCTCTGAACTTATAAATTGTTGTAAATAAAAGTCCATCCTCCTACATACAACGTGTCCTCATACATACAGACCAACCGATGGAGACCCGTCTGATTTTTCAAAGGAAAATCCAAATCACTATAAATATTTAAAGAAAATTGGAAAAAGTTATCATCCTTTAGAGGAGGATGTCGTCTTTCTAAAAAGTTATATTCAAAAACCACGCGTTAAGAAGTTGGACTACTTTTCCTTCCTACCCCACCCAATAAATTTTTTTTAATACTAGTAATGGGGAGATCATGCTAGAAAAGAATGGAACGTTACAAAGTTAGACTAACCCTGCCCCCCCCCCCCCCCCCCCCCTACACATTAAACCAGACCAGATTTTTTCTGATATTAACAATGGAAGACCATACTCTACGCAACAAGAAAAAAAACGATCTAAATCGGTCCCCACGATACGAAGTTAGAATCTTGTAAAAAAAAATTTTAGAATTTGGTATTTTGGATTCGAGATATTGCATTCGAAATTTTGTCATTCAGAATTTCAACCTAGGTAGATGTAACATAAATATTTTTTTTTAATTTGAATTGAATTGATATTGCATTCGAAATTTTGTCATTCAGAATTTCAACCTAGGTAGATGTAACATAAATATTTTTTTTTAATTTGAACCGACTACACAAAAAGCATAAAACAATATTTAATTAAACATTTATTTTGAAGTCGGTGCAAAAACTAAACAAACAAAACAGGAAAAACAAAAGTATTTAATCTTCCTTCCTTGGTCTTGGGTATTGAAATGTTTAGGTATTCCGATTGTATTTGGGTAGTTGTTTTGTTTGTTTGATTTGCACGGACTTCAAAATAGATATAAAATTAAATATTATTTTACTGTTTTTAAGCGCTTTTTGTAAAGTCTTTTTATTTAAAAAAACTTCTTCATTTTTCACTTTTTGTGTCTTTGAATATCCTACTGCAATTTAAAGCAATTTCGCGCGTTGCACTCTGTAGAAACAAAGCAGAATCCCCCAAATCCGACAAAGAGTTACAAATTAATCCCAGCCTAACCTAAATTTTTTACATGGCGCTAATATGCAAACGTAATCTATACAGCAAGAGAGAATCGTCAAAATTGGATCATGCATTACGAAGCAAGCGGACTACTCCATCCTCTTCCTTTAGTGACTCTAGATGCAAAATTTTTTATAATTTATCAATGTGGAAACGTATTCTGTACAATTGAATGAAAATAATCAAAATCGGTGTACTCTTTAGGAAGCTAAATAACACCACACCTCCCACTCTCACCCAAAGTCACAATTTTCATCATGACACAACTGGAGCGAGATAGTCTATTCAGAAAATTATGAATCATTCAAATAGATCTACGTCAGAAAAAGTTAGACTCCACTCAAGCAATGGGAGAACATACTCTAAGCTTCACAAAAACAATCATCCAAATTGGTCCGCGTATTACGTCCCACCCATACCTTAGGGCAAATTTTTTCCTCATGGTATCAATGAGGGATTATACTCTATACAACAACAAAAAAGAATCATCTAAATCTCATGGTACTAATGCGGGAACATACTCAATATATCAAAAAAGGAATCAGCCAAATCGGTCCACCCCTTATAATTTTTTAAAATTTAATTTAAAAAATATATTTATGGTTCAATTCTAAATTATATATACTTTTTTATTGAACTATAATTGGTTTAATGTTTTTGATGAATGGAATATCGATGTAGCGGTAAGTGCATTTTATGACAATCTATCCAATTGTTTTGTGCAATGTGTTCCAATCTCTGAAACAAGTTTCTCCAGTCTGTCCTGGCTGAAAAGTTCAATAAAACATCTTAAGAAAATCTTTAGAACATAAAAAATAAAGCTTGGAAGCGGTTCTGTTCGTCAAGGAGCGGTGCGGATTTTTACCTCTATTCGGATTTGCTAAATCAATTCATTTATATTTACTGAATGAGAACTTCGGTACGCGACGAGCATAAGCAGTTTTATTGAAGCTTGGTGATGGCGAGAGTACTGACCACTTAGGGATTACGAATCTATTTAGCCACTTTTTTAAAAGATCATTCCTTGGTAATAACTGTGATACTAGCAACACTGACGACACAGTCACAAAACACATCAATAGTCTGGCTAATAGTTTTTCGTGTGGACGCGATGGTCTTCCTGCTCCGCCTCTAAAGAACTGCTCTTCTTCACTTGTTCCTGTTCTTTGTTACTTATTTGTATTTATCTATTTCTTGTGGTGTCTTCCCAAAATCTTAGAAATCATCCCTAACTAGGGATGTGATATTTCAAACTATAGACCCATTGCTAACTTTTGTGGCATTTGCTAAAGTTTTTGAAGCAATAGTTTGCAATGTTCTTCATTTTCGTTACAACGTTGTTTATCTGAAATTGAAGCTGTATTGTATTTTCACTGATTTTAGTAAAGCATTTGACCGCACTAATCACCATATTTTGTTTCACAAGCTAGCCGCTCTCGGTTTTCCGTCCTTCTTTGTTGACTGGGTTCGATCATACTTATTATGTCGAACCCAATGTGTGTCGTTCCGGGATTCCCTATCCAGGTATATTTACAATACCTCTGGTGTGCCTCAAGGAAGCCATCTAGGCCCGATTTTATTTATCATCAATATCAATGATGTATCTGTGTTCTTGAGACATTCCAAAATTATCTATTATGCTGACGATGCCAAAATTTTCCGAGTTGTTTCATCTGTACGTCACTGTGAAATTTTCTTCTGACTTAGACGCCTTTTTCCATTGGTGTTCTATTAACTGCCTTTCCCTAAAAATTAGTAAGTTTACGTCTATATCATTTACACGAAGAAATAATCCTCTTGATTTCGGTTACACCATGCATGGTTGTGTACTGGATAGACTTAATAAGACCAAGGACTTGGGAATCTACCTCAACAGCCGTTTTACCTTCGAAGACCATATTGATGCGATTGTTATTAAAGCTAATTCGACTTTGGGTTATATTAAATGATAAGCTATAGAATTCGAGGATCCTTATATCACACGACTCCTTTATTGCAGCTTTGTCAAGCCAATTTTGGAATACGCTAGCTGTGCTTGGTCGCCATATCATCGCGACCACATTGGCCGCGTCGAGACTGTCCAACGTCAATTTGTTCGTTTTCCTGTTCGCGGGTTTCCTTGGGATACCCATCTTAATTTACCCCCCAACTTAGATAGGCTTCAACTCATCAAGGTTTACTCTCTTGAATCTAGACGGAATAACTTTAAAATTGTTTTCGCTTGGTTGTAAATAAAAACTAAATGGCAATATTGACTCTCCGGTGTTGCTGTCTGCTTTTAACATATCGATGGCGTGCCGCTCCTTGAGAAATCGAGATTTTTTTTAAATACCTCAACGTCGTACCAATTGCGTGTTTCATGAGCCTATCACGTCGATATCCTGCTATATCAATTTCTACTTTGACACGGTTGAATGTTGTTTTTGTGTGACAAAATATGAAAGGCTGCAATGTCCACCTATACAGAACAATTTAGCAGTTGAAGTCAGTTGCAAAGTTTGGCAGTTATTATTTACAAAATCTAAGTCAAATATAATATCAAGGAAAACTGTGGCACAAATTCTTCCACAGATGTTACAGTCCGAATGTAAAAAATAAATAATAATAAATATGAACAACAAATCATGCGGAAAGCAAACGGCGGATAATGAATGTTATGGAAATAAAATCAAGCAACTCTTTAATTCAGCCACAATACAACAGTGGGTATCTCATAAATCCGAAATGGATCTAGCCACTAATTCGCTACATCATTTCAAAAAAATTGAAAGAACTACTGTGGATTAAACAATCTACCATGCAAACAACTCATAAATAAAATTCTGCAACTATAAAATCGGAACAGAAAGGACATTCACGTAGAGAGGGATTTTGGCTCCTGAGCGAAAAAGCTCCAGGCTGTAACAGAATCATCATCGGTTCCCATCGCTCACTCTGTTGTCTCCTGACTCCTTTTTAGGGAAAATAAATTTTTCCATCTGAACACGTAAAGTTGCCATGCAAAGAGTAAAATTGCCCTGCAGGAGTGTTCAGTTTAGTGTTCAGACCACCCACTCACATTGGAACTAAATAGGCGAACAAAGCGGTGTACTACGCGCCTAACATACCAGTTTTATAGCATTTTATAGAACACAGCATCATGTGGACCGGGCGTCTATTAAGCGTATTAATGGCTCTTTGAATTTTACATGAAACTCAAATTTGCCATGTTATGTACGGCAATTTATTCACACTAACTGACATAACAAATTGATGGTTCCATCTTGTGTGAAAAAAGGGTTCTAAACTAGAATCCCACACACTCGTAAGAGTCTGAAATATGTCTTAATTCGAGGGACACTTTAGTTTTTATTTAGATAAATAATTGCAGTCGTAAAATACAGTGGGCACCAAAACTATCTGCACTCCGTTTTCAAAATATGAAAGCTATGAAATTTTGGCATAAAAAGCACATTTGCACGAACTTCACACTCACACACATGCAACTTGATGGGTAGTGATCAAAAGCGTAAAGGGAAAATGATTGAACTTAAGCGCTCCTTTCATCTTTTAAGTCAAATTTCATCAAGAGGCCTTTTACTTTTATTCACTTCCATAAACCCGAAAAAAGTAAATTGGAAAATTTATGGATAAAATTAACCTCATAAATTTTGCTATGAATAAAATTTCAATAAGTTTGCAGACTTGTGATATAAAAACAGAATGAAAATACCCGAAATGTGGACAACACCCACAGACAAGATGCTGGGAAATCGCAATCTTCTCAGGTAGATATTGCGGGTGTTTTAAATTCAAGGCACGTGTCTCAGCACTCCTGAAACCACAACGATGGACTTGGAATATTGTAAATCAATTTCAAATTAATTCAAGTTGTCTTTTGTCAGACATACTCTTGCCATATAATGGAAAAGCAAGTAGTATAGTCCTGTGGAGGGTTTATTAGAAAATTATTAAAAATCTCAAATAACAGCGATTTCAGTTATGTCATTACATTGAAATCACATTAAACAATTTCAAGCGAACATACCACTTAAGTTGGGTTTCGAACCACCGATATTGTCCTGCAAAACTCGCTGGCTTTTTATCGTAATTTGTTCTCAATAGCAAACATCAATGGGACGCTACCACACAATAGGAGGAATAGCAATGCTCAAAAATAATTATGCAAAATTAACTACTTTTAAAATAGTTAATTTTCCATTTAGGTCTAAAGAATCTTGATACCAGCTAATGGAGACAGAGTTGGATCAATTCGTTCAGCGGCACGACCACCATGCCATGGGTCCCGGGTTCGAGCTTTTATTAAGAAATTAAAAATAATCCACTCCGTCTCTGGGCTATTGTCTCGCTTGCAGCAATGCAAAAAGCAAGACTCAAGTTTCCTCACTTGCCTTACAATAATTTCCTTCTGGCCAAAACCATACTAACACATCAAAGGGTTGTCCCCTAGGCTTTGGCCACGTCGTATATAAAAATAAAATAGTTTTTAAAAAAAAAGTTGAACCGACTTCACAAAAAGCGCTAAAAAGCATAAAATAATTTTTAATTTTATATCTATTACGACATTTTGAAGTCGGTGCAAATCAAACAACTTCAACAAAAATATTTAATCGTCATTTCTTATGATCCCGTAAGCTGAAACGTTCAGGTAGTATTATGTATTATTTTCAATTGTGGTTCTGTAGTTGTTTTATTTGTTTAATTTGCACCGACTTCAAAATGTCGTAATGGTATAAAATTAAAAATTATTTTATGCTTTTTAGCGCTTTTTGTGAAGTCGGTTCAACTTTTTTTTTAAAAACTATTTTATTTTTCACTTTTTAGTGTCTCCGACTCTATACAACGAAGAAAGGACCATCCAAATCGGTCCACGCGTTAAAAGTTAGTTTTAACCCCCTACCCCACCCCCATTCCACTAAACTTTTTTTCTCATGGCATCAATCAAGAAACATACTCTACCGAACAGAAAAGGAATCATCGAAATCGGTCCACGCGTTACGAAGTTACTACTCCTCCCCCTCCCCCACCTTCACCATAGGACCAAATTATTCTCCTATTAGCAATATGGGATCACACTCTATACAACAGCAAAAGAACCATCCAAATCGGTCCACGTGTTACAAAGTTAGGTTCCATCCTCCCCCTCCCCCTCCCCCACCCCAGCAACATTAGTTTTCTCGTAGAATCTAGGATCATATTCTACTCAATAGAAAAAGAATTATCCAAATCGGTCCACGCGTTACGAAGTTAGACTACCCCTCCCCCCCACCCACACCTTTCACCATAGGACCAAAATATTTTCCTATTAGCAATGGGGGATCATACTCTATACAACAGAAAAAGAACTATCGAAATCGGACCACGCGTTACAAAGTTAGGTTCCACCCCCACCCCACCCCACTCCGCCACAAAATTTTTTTCTCCTGGTATCAACTACGGAACATACTCTATCGAACAGAAAAAGAATTATCCAAATCGGTCCACGCGTTACAAAGTTAGACTACCCCTCCCCCCCTCCCCCTACCCTAGGCCAAAATTTTTTTCTCCTATTAGCAATGGCGGATCATACTCTGTACAACAAAAAAAGAACCATCCAAATCGGACCACGCGTTACAAAGTTGGGTTTCACCCCCACCCCCCACCCCCTCCCTACCAAAAATTTTTTTGACATGGTACCAATCGGGGAACATACTCTATCCAACAAAAAAAAAATCATCAAAATCGGTCGACGCGTTACGAAGTTATGCCCGGTCAGACATAAAAAAAAAAAAAAAAAAAAAAAAAAAAAAAATACGCGTCGAACTTAGAACCCCTTTGTTTTTGGGAAGTCGGTTAAAAATAAAGATACCGAATCGATGAAGGTGGGTGAGAATAGCTAACACAATCTACATCACAACAGGGCGGAATCAGATATGATATGTCGCTATTTTATGAAGAAGAAACTGGACATAGTTCTGATATAGGTACCCTGGATATTTCGGCAAAAGATGAGTGGTTTTCCGGAACGCGTGACTACTCTATACTATGTAAAATAAGGCAGTTTTGCTGTCCCACCTGCCACAGTGAACCTTGTGGTTATAAGGGTAGGAGAATGTGCAGGAATGTTTACTTTATCCTCGGGATACATGCTCTATTAATTAGTACAGTTTCCTCAACAGAAAGGAGTTTAGGCTCTAGTAAACTATTTCAAAAACAAGGTCGAAGAACGCTGAGGAAAACTCTACGAAAAAAGAAGAGGGAGGCGTGAAAAAACCTCTAATCGAGTACTAGGAAAAATTTTATAATCTGGCGGCATCAGAAAATGGTCGTGAATGATCCTATCTCTAAAGAATGACAGAGGCTTGGAATCAAACAAAAGAGATCTTACTGAATACCCACTTAAAATCATCTAACGAAGGAACTGGTTAATACGGAAAGGACAATGACATTGAGTAAAGTAAGACATACAATTGAGTCGTGCAACCCATTCAATACAGCCCAGACGGTATATTGTGAGCCCTACTAAAATGTGAGACAGAAGTCTTGGTACCAAGTGTTAGAGGACTTTACACCACACGTTTGGCAATAAGATACATTCCGGTCTTATGGAGCGAGACCAAGGTCATTTCTTAATCGAAACCGGAGAAGAAAGTCTTTGCTCAGTCTTTTAGGTAGATATGTTAACCGAATCGAAAAGTATCGATACTTGGCATTGCAATATATCCACATCTTTCGGTACTTAGATACAAATATACCGTTGAAGAAGTATCGATACTCAAAAGTATTGGAACCATATGGATAAAAAATTAAAAAAATTATATATGGTGTATAAATTGCATAGAAATTACAATTATCGTTGAGAAATATCAAAATATCGATTTGCTCAAAATATATATGCATTTGATTGATAATTTTTTTTTAATGAAAACGCATCTCAGCGGGTGATTTCATATATCTTTTTAGCAAATGAATAATTTGAAATTTTACAAAAACAACTAAAAAATCAGATGAAATAAAAAACAAAAAATTTTTATTTCAATAGAAATCTATTTTTAGCTTTTGCATACTGCCACACGACTAGAGATTGGACCCATACACCAAATAATGAGACGGTGTGTGCTGGGCTGTCAATACTTCGAGTATTGAAAAAAAAGTATCGAGGATCGGTAGAATTGGGGGCTGGTAATACCGATTACAAAACCTGGTAGTATCGAAAGCAAAGTATCGATACTCCGGTATATCGATACAGTATCGCCCATCTCTACTTTTAGGCCAACGCGACAAATTTATAATACATTTGGTGTTTTTATCAATAATACTCAACACAGCAACATCAAACAAACGGCTAAAAACTACTAGCCCAACGACCTTTTAAAACCGTCAACAATGTTGATCTAACTCCTACCATTAAAGCTACAGTCAGCTCCCAAAGTGAAAAAATGTTTAGCGTTTACCTAAAATTCAGCATTTTCACAAATTTTCTCGGAAATTTATGAAGTTAATACATCTGTTGTTTATTTTAATACCTTCCCAAAACAATGCAAGGTGGATAATGGGTTAGAAAACCGCTTTCTTAGAAGACTGCAACTACTTTGCAAGTTGTCAGCAAAACACTTGCGCAAAATTGTTTACTGCAAGTTGTTTTCAGAGTTGTTCAAGATTATTTGCCGAAACTCATTGCAGCATTGTGTACACAAAATTTAAAACGGTTTTAAATTAGAATAACCACTGTAAAAATGACCTTTGTTTATTTATGCTGTCTCTAAATATTGCACATTTTGTATTCTATATAGTACCCCAATGTAATGCAAATGGGTGACAGTGGAGATAGCTTTAACATTTTCTATCACCACGAAAAGAGTGCTGAACCCGACTGACCCTTCGTTTTTCTCGAAAAGAAGGAGAATGGCGTAAGAAAACAAAATACTAGAATGCTATACTATAAGAAGGGTAATAGGAACAATGTAAATAACGACCTGTTGTCAATAAATTTGCAGTTGGCAAGTTCTTTTAGGCGATTATTTCTGATTTCCTGTATTTCCATTGTAATCAATTCATGGGTGACTTCCACTATAACTACAAAAATTTTGTATGTGAGGTCGAGGCCTTTCCATAAAAAGAACTTCGGTACAGAAAATCAGCAACAGCTCGGGTAGTCCAGTAATTAGGGTTAGGGTGATGAAGTATCATCAGTTCACGACCAAATCTCGCCAGTTGCTAATTTCTCTCCGCTTCCTACTTTAATTAGAGTTTCTGAAGTGAAACTTTTTTTGTCGGGCAAGTTTACGTATTGGAAAGCAGGAGCGTCACGAGAAATAAAACGCGCATAACAACATTGGGTCTTTTTTAGACTTTGCTTCTACCCCCCCCCCCCCCCCCCCCCCCCCCCTTAATTCCTTTCCTGCCAAAGCTGTGTCTGAGCATTATATGGTATCAACTGAGCTTTTAAAAAATCATTAAAGGAATGAGAAAAGAAGGGATATACCTAATTTTAGTTGAGAGTTTTAATCTATCATAATTCCATCGATAGAAGAACTGCTGTTACTATTTACATGTATTTTACGTTAAGTCAAATGAACGCATCTGTGGGAAGTCGTCAACGATTGCTGTGGCTGTGTATATATCACTAAATAAAAAAATCCTTACGAAACTTTTTCCTTAAAAAAATTGTTCAATTCCAATTTTCTATAAAACTTCTACTTTTTAATAAGTGTGACGCGTTTCGCCTTATCAGGGCATCATCAGGCTACCGACTAAAGACTAATACTTAGATCTGTTTACAAAATATGTTGGATCTAGTAGTGGGCTAGTATTAGTAAAGTACAGCAGTATATCATCCGCAGAAATATTATAGTTGCAGTACCGAATAATAAGTGGAAGATCATTAATAAACAGTGAAAATAAAAGGAAGCCAAGAATAGATCCCTGAGGCATCCCGCTTAAGATAGGAAGGTAATCGGTTGACTTGTCATTGTATTAATTAATTAACCTTTAGTTTACGTCCTCTCAAATATTACAATACTAAATTGCATGCAGCACTAAAAAGCAAGATCCTGTAATTATCTTCGTCAAAGGCCTTGGAGAAGTCAATCAGTAACGCAGTAAATTTATTGATTTTTTTTATACGATGTGGCCTAATCCTTTGATGCGTTAGCATGGTTTTGGCCGGAAGGGAATAAGGGTAAGGGGAGTGAGGAAGCTTGAGTCTTGTTTTTGCAGTGCTGCGAGCTAGACAACAGCCCTTGATGTCACAGGAAATTTTTATGTCATAAAGTAATTTCGGGCAAGGACGTGGTACAGTTGTGCTTAGATCGGAAACTTGATTGAAAATCTGCCAAGAGGTTTCTGATTTCTAGATGTTGTAAAACCTGCAAATAAAATACTTTTTCAAAAGTCTTTGAAAGATACATAGATAGGATAAGTAACGGGAGACGAAGTTCTTAGGAATAGGCACAATTTTGAAATCGTCCAAATCAATGTAATGTTGATATTGATAATTGTTAAATAATTCTGCAAAATAAGGAGAATAATTGAGAGTGGTATTTTTATAAGCCTTGGATGCAGGAATTTCAGCCCAAATGCATTAGATTTCATAGACATCACCACAGAGCACACATCAATATCATCACTGGTTCAAATACATTATCAGGATTTGCATCAGAAGATCCGTAAAAATTCTATTCAAACAATTTTTCTTGTCTGTACCAATTTTTGAGTTATTCTACAGTATTAAACTTAGATTTTTGATATTGGTGCTTAGAGTGAAGTATTTCCCTATTTACACGATAGAAGTCGTCGGTGCATTAAGTGATAACGTGTCGGCCTACCAATTTGGAGGTCCCAGGTTTAAACCCACCGACGGCGACCCATGGTTGTTTTCTTCTGACGACAGACTTTGATAAAAAGGCCATGGGGGTTAAAGAGAAAAAGTCAATCATTCAGAATTCAATTGAAATTGTAGGTTCACTTGCAATAGTTGACTCGAATCGGATGAAGTTTTTCTCCCGCCCCATGCCCCATAAGAGGTTACGGAAATTAGAGAGTGAAGTCGGAAGGAGTATTTCTTACAGTTCTGTAGAAAATCCAAGCTGGTGGGGAAGCATTTGTCGAGAATTATCAGTTTTGGAAATTTATTGTACATTGTAGGTCTCTGCTTCTCTCACTTTCACCCCTGCACAAAAATAAATTCGATTCTATACATATAAAGATTCCTCTTATAAAAGGCGCCATTTGATTATATTTTCTTCTTTTGGTAACGCCCAAGGAAGATACTCAATATAACATAATAAATTTTCATATTGATAAAGTACAATTAGTCGTATTCATTAATTACTTTATAATTTTTTGAATTGTGAAAAACAAATTTTGAAACTTAATTCACGACAAGTAGATGACATGCCTCCAGGACCTCATTAAAGTCAACTTTAGTAACAATTTTATTTTGCGAACAACTTTAATGCTTCATTAAGTAATTATAATTAAGCCGTGTAAATACAATCATAACTTAACTAATTAATCTATTTACCGTAATTAAATCATGGAATAATTTAATTTATCTCATTTGCTCATTAGAATGTTCATGTAATCCGCTTAGTAACTTGGTCCTAGTTGTCAACTGCATACACAACCAAAAAGGATCATTTAATCAAATCCGAGCCATGCATATCTGCCTTATTGGCTCAAAGTTAATTGTCAGGGAAATGTCCTCACTAATAATGTCCAATAATATGATAATTAAGGATTCACTGTGGCCGTTTGGACTAAATTTGCCTTTAGTTATTATGCTTACAGGACAATTTTGCAGGGCAGCTTAATATTGTAAGGAAAATGTTTGCTATATTAAGTGCATGATGCTCCGGGTTTATTTACTATTTCTTCTTCTTGAAATTTACTTTAGATTTTAGATGTGATTCTCAAAATTGGGGCAAGTTAGTATAACAGCTGGCCAAAAGAAATGCAAAAATATGAGTTCAATTACAAACGGAAAACTTGTTGTAAAAGATAATTATACAGTCAAAACATGTTTGTAATTCAAGTGAATATTAAGTAAAACACAAACACGTACAATCAAAGCGTTACGAATACGCTTGGCGTCGGCATCAGAAATGATTCATCGAGTTTTTAGGAGTCAAGGAAACATATTCCATTTATTTATTTATTTTTTATTGAAATGTTTTTTTTACGAGGAGGCCAAAGCCTAGGGAACAACTCTTTTATGCGTTATCATAACTTTGTCCGGAAGGGAAATAAAGTAAGGGGAGTGAGGGAACTGGAAAGGCTTTGATTTTGCATTGCTGCGAGCTAGACAACATTCCAGTGTTGGAGCGGATTTTTTAATTCAATTTTAAAAACTCACGGGGAGACCTGGTCTCGAACCCGGGAACCATGGCAGGGTGGTTGTGTCGCTCAGCCAACTGATACAACTCAGTCTCCTTATTATCTCATTTACTTAAGATGCCTTTCTTGGTCTACACCGAATATGTTATCGACAACATGCAACCTCCCCATTAGCCACTTGGGTCGGCTCTATTTGGTCAAGAAATTCGCAGTTAGATTTTTTGTCGCCTTTTATGTATATAAAAAAAAAAGTAATTTTAAATCTTCATCTTTACCATTTCTTACCCGTAAAAAAGACAACGATAACTCTTACTTAAGTCCTGAATGTAGAAAGTGCTGGTTGACGCGAGCCTCAGGAAAGATCCGTTGTGTTACCACGATGTTAGTATTGGATTTATTTAAAACCAGCCACAACTGTTAATAAGCCTGAAAAGCTGCTTCAGCCCTATGTTAGAAACATCGTCCGATCCTCCGAAAAAGTACGCGTCTAAAGCTTTTTACCTTCTCCCGGCCAGGCCCAGGTAATCGGAAAGTAAATGCGGAATGCTTTCAACTTATTTCTTCCTCGCCCATACAACTTCTACAAAAGTCGTCGGTAGTGATGCGTTAGCGTTCTCTCTGTCTTGCGAAGAGACAGTGACCAATAATGACCGCCACAATATTCCGCAGATCGATGCGGTTTCTCCTGAGTAAGAAAGCCATTTTCTTCATGTCCCAAAGCTGCCTTGACACACCTCATGCTGTCAGATTGATCCACCTGGAAGCTATTTTGACACCTACATACCATCCTCACCCCACTTCCTCTACCTATGGCCGTGGTCTAAATTTTTCCCACATTTAGACTCTCTAATTTTACAGTGGACGCCAAGTGATGGAAGGCGGAGAATGGTCTCCGCAGATATTGTTGTGCTAGTTCCTCCAGAGATCCGCAGACAGGGTGCTCTTTTAATTTTAGTTATCTCCTTAAAGTTGTTCTTCTTTATAGTAGGCCACTAGGGTTGATCTCACAGTGGCACAGCCAGTGTACAATGAGATTGCTTAAGCCGCATTTTTTACTAAACATTTTCTTGCAACTATGTTCTTGCCCCAATTTAGTATGGAGTCGAGCATTACACCTAAGTCCCCGACCTGGTCAGTGATAGCGTACTCCCGCTTAATTTTGGAGGTTGCAAAGATTCAATCACTTTCTTCCTTGTAAAGATGACGTCGTCTGTGGTTGGACCGATAAGTCACAGTAGCAGAATACGCTCGCATAGGTACACGTCAAGGAGTCTCTTCAGTGTTTTTAAGAAAAACAAGAAAATGTAAATAGGTCTGAATTCCTCAGCCGTCACCTTTCCGCTTTTGACTGACTTTGGGATAAAGATCACTGAAGTTGTTAGGTGATATAGAGCTCCTAATTAATATGGGGCGTAGTCTCAGAGCCCTAAATCCTAGAACTTCCTTTTGTATCTGAAATCCTTGAGATACGTTATATTTTAAATTAAAAAAAAGTATTTCTTAATTTTATTTATTTGAACTTTTTATTTTAATTTTAGTTGTTTCCAGTTTGGTTGTTCTGGCTAGACTAAAAATCTATTTATAATTTTGTTGTATCCTACTTTACAATTAATACATAGATAGTTTGTTCATAATTTTCTCAGTATAGAGTACAGTATTATATTGTCAATGAATGAATGATTATTATATATTTCAAAGTGTTTGTGTATCACACTATTCAAAATTTATCGAAGTGTACAGGTTGACTATAACATATTTGACAGTTATTTATCTGTACAGTCTGATTGGATATTATTAAAGTGGATTTTAATAAAAATATTTTATTAATAATATAATCAAACTTATGAAATGTTAATAAAAAATAAAAAATTAAATTTGTAGCTACTGCTACAATCACCTTGACCTGAGAGGCATAGGCAGAAGCCTGACAGCTAAGATCCATATATTTCTGGTGACTAATATGGTTCAAAGGAGCTGATGGCTCTTTTAATCCTGCCCTGAGGAACACTGGGGCTGCTTGTAAGTATTTTTTCTAGTCTAGCCGACTCACTTGCACACGTGAGCTTGGCTTTCGATATGGAGTCTTTATATACTTTGAGACCTTTTGCTGCCCAATCATCAGCTGTTTTAGTGAACTTAGCCTTACTTCGGAGCCTCCTCGCCCTCTGTTTTAGATCCCCAAGGTCTCTCTTTCACCATGGTGGATGATACTTCATGGAAGGTCTACTTAGCGGACAGGTCTTCGTAAAGGCATCGCTGCAAACCATGTATAATAGCTCTTCGGAATCGTCAATGAACGATGTATTATCGATTGTCTCGCAAATCGATGCCACTACACAACTTGTGACTCGTTTGTTGAATTCAGTCCAGTCCGCTAAAGGTTTTTGGAGTTTCTGCCAAATGGTTATTTCGAAGAGTATCCAGCAGTGGGGCGAAAACAACTCTTTCCCTGATACTCTCTAGTCTGAATTGGAGACAAAGTTGAAAAATCTTTTAATTGGCAAGATCAGCACGCCATGGTACTTAGATTCAAGACTCGGTCTTTCCGTCAGTTTTTAATAAGAAATTTGCAAATGCACTCCGTCTCTGGGCTATTGTCTACCTCGCAACATGCAAAAACCAGACATTCATTTTCCCTTATTCCTTTTACCCTAATTCCCTTCCGACCAAAACCATGCTTAGCGCATCATAGATTTGTCCCCTGTACTGTATAAAAAATTTCCTCACCTTTAGATCTATTGACTCATTTAAGAGTGTTATATGTGTCTAAGATTTCCTCTCCACTTTTGGTAATAAAGTTATTATTAAGTGTTAAATATAAAGTTAAGGCAAGGCTCACTCCGTTCATTTATGTCCGAGCTTCCCTATATTAAATAGTGTGCGTTGGCATCCCGTCCAATTAGCAGGTTCTATCTCTTCCATACAGCTTTATCCACCAGTATGTAGATGGTGGTTGGTAGGATGGCCGATTTATTTGACAACTTTCAGATGGCTTCGGGAGGCCTCCGCCATAGTCAAAGCCGCGTTGTATCCCTCCTGCCGTGGGGTTGACGGCTTTGCTGACGCCTTGCTTACCACTTCCGAAGATTTTCCTCCTTTACTATCCTTATACCTACTCCACTCTTCAGGCGTTTGCAACCCAGCACTTTGTGGCTGAGAAACAGCCTGTCGAGCTCATCACGGATGCCTTAGAAGACCTGCCGTGGGCCTTTGGTTTTTTCGCGACGCTCTCTTCCTTATCTAGGAAGCGCGCCATCTTACATATGATTTCATTCTTGAATCCATATTTTACGCTTTTGTACCGCTACTTTAATGGATATTGTTCTATTGAAATCTGTGGTCTGATCTTTTGCCCCATACGTGTGATACTTGTGCTTCACTCCTTTGTCCTTGAGACAAAACTTAGCCGGAGATTAAATATTCGAGAATTCCTTTTAAGAAAAACTATACAAATGTGGAACAGATTACCAAAATATAAAGCGACACATTGACACAAATGTTTAGTTCTTCTCCTCCTTTTTCTTTTCGATATTGCCTATGCTGTACTACAACATCATACAGCTTTGTTTAAGCTTTGACTGCACTGTCTGAACTTTACATCCAAATACTACAATTCCAATATAATATACCAAAATATCACAAGAATGGATAAAACTTTTTCGTCGTGTTGGTTAGCCTTTGGAGGAAGATATATGTATGTTGTCCCAGACTTTACTGTAGAGTTATTTAGAAGGAACAATGTCATTATACATCGTTTTCTCATATCACCTACGCATGCGAAAATTCCCTTATCGACGATTGCTTTTTTCCGACCTCACCAATATTCATCGTCAGGTCAGTTTATTTACAAAAAACATTCATCAATTATACATTTAAATTTAACGGACGGAGAAAATCTGTATACAGAGAGACAGCGAGACGAGGTGAGTGAATTTGTTTTATGATATGCAGTATTATGTAATATAAATAGACTTAGAGGTTCAATTTTGATAAGTATTCACCCTTTTGTTAAACTAACAAAACACAAACAGGTCCAACATCCTTTCAAATAAAAACTAATTACATAGTTTTAAAAACTCTGCGGTTTCGAAAACTATACAAACTTCAAAAAAATTAAAACTCTGAAAGCGTATTGCCCCCGGGATATATTTCACAAACAATCCATTTCGATTTCATCCAGATAGCTTAATTTCACGAACTGCTTACTTTTGACCATTTCATCCTGCCCCCGGGTATATCGTTGGAACTTCACTCAGCATTTTACCCTGCTAATATTTATATTGTAAACAAAATTTACCGATAGTGTAAAGGGGCAGAAAACTCTCACAGATTTACAGTTAAAACCGCAAAGTGCTGTAAATTCGATTTCCCGTAGACCTGCGGTTACGATCCCAGCCGGAATCTGTATGAATAAATTTCGAGCAGCTTTTACCGCAACTAGTCCGTAATGTAAATAAATTGAAACGTACAACAATATCCCGAGCCCAAGAGCTGTAAAAAGCACGTGCTTTCTACTAAATGCAACGAACTAGAAAGTTTACAGTTCAGCGGCAAAAGTTTACTTTAACGATAATGAAAGATATTGCATCAAACAATTTCAAGTGTTCTACGAGAGCACACCGCAAACTTTTGTTTGCCGCGATAAAGGCTAGATTTCGAGCACCTGTTGTTTGTATTATGAAAAAAAATTGCTGTTCGATAAGTTCACAGTTCAGTTTTACACTAGAAAATTGTCTAAAAGTTCGAAATTTACCAAAGTTTCAATAATAGTTGACACCTGTAAGCATATCCGTGATCTGAAGCCATCTTTCAAAACTCTCGTGACTTATTTCCATTACTTATGTTCGCACAAAAGCTCCATAGGATTTGGCTTATCATAGAGCTTTATCCAAAGGTGGTATGTTGCTATTGAAAAGACCGTTCTTTAGTTTAAGTAAAATTATATCCTCGAAAATCTTGACAAGGACGCCCAATTAGGTTATTTAGGAAACAAGCAAGGAGAACTTACAAGGTTACGTGCAACTGCTCAAAATTCTGTAGAAGTTTTGCAGAGATCAAAGAACTTTGTTGAGAATTCCACTAGGGAGCTGAGTGTACAAGGCATAATTTTGAGAACAATTACTCAAGTTTAGTAAGGGATGTAAGACTCGCCTAATTACACTGTACATTGTTTTCATGCGGAATTTCATTAAGTAGAAAAAGAGAGGTGGAAAATAAGGACCTTCGAAAAGTTTCTATTCAATTTAAAATAGAAAGCGAGAGAATCTGGGAGTCTTTGGAAAATTTTTGAGCTTTCAATTCAGGAATGTACGAAAATTAAAAACAACCAAACAAAGTTGAACAAGTTTAGTCCATGTAAATCCGTTCAGATCTACCATTTCGTCCAACGAGCGAAAATAGAGGAAGTAAAAGCTCTTCTTCTCTAAATAATTATCACTAATTACATTTCAAATTATTTCTGTTTTCTACAGGGTGTTTCAGATCTGTTATGCCAAAATGAGTGGGGGGATATTTCTACTACTCAGATGGAAATCAAAAGAGGAAAGGTCGTTGACTTTTCGTAACATCCTGGTAATTACCTCGCTTTGACCGAAGTTTGTGCGATGGCGGTCGAGTCGGAAAAGGGGAGTGGACCTAAGTTTACGGGGATTGGTATAGATGGGTAAAGATAGCAGGATTGAAGGGCAGTCTATGGCACCAGTTAATAATTGATAAATGAAAAGAATGTCGGAAACATCACGACGTTTGCTTATAGGTTGTAAGTCGATCAGTTTCAGACGGTTTTCATAGGGTGGAAGGTTGAATCTGTCAGCCCACGGAAGATCACGTAGAGCGAAGCGAATAAAACTACGCTGGACAGATTCAATCATATTAATGTTAGTTGTTTGTGTAGGTGACCATACCTCGCTGGCATATTCAAGGAGAGGTCTAACGAAGGAGACGTAGAGAGATTTGGAAACCTAAGGATTGGAGAACTCTCTAGACCAGCGCTTCACAAACCCTAGCGCGGAGTTAGCTCTGTTAATTATGTTGTCAATGTGGGAACGGAAATTGAGTTCACTAACACAGATTATTCCGAGATCACACAAAGAGGGACTGGTACATCGGTTAGCATGTAGACTCTCGGGGTGGGTGTAAGACGCTTGCGGGAATAAGAGATGGACTGGCATTTGGAGACATTGAGTTCAAGAAAGTTTTTCATGCACCATGTGGTGAAGGAATCGAGATCTTTTTTCAGGAGAAGAGAGTCGGTTGTGGAAGAGATATATTTGATTATTTACATGTCATCAGCATAAATGGACAGCTCTGAGTGTTTGATGACACATTCAACACCATTTATTGTAAGGATAAAAATCAATGGGCCGCGGTGGCTGCCCTGTGGGACGCCGGAACGAGCGACAATAGGGTTAGAAATGGATGAGCTGAAAAGAATATTGTACTGACGGTTGTTGAGGTAGGATCGAATCCAGGAGATGAATCTGGGGGGGAAGCCTAAGCGATCAAGTTTGAAAAAGATAACGTTATGGGAGATCTTGTCGAAGGCTTTACTAAAATCGGTGGCGATAGCATCAACATCTTTACCGTTTTCCAGGGCACATAGTGTTTTAGAGAAGAAGTCGGTAAGGTTGGTGGCTGTAGATCTACTTTTGAGGAAGCCATGCTGGGAGAGTGAGAAGATAGACTTACAATAGAAGAACATGGAATCATAGACCAATGTTTCGAATAGTTTAGGTATGGATGATAATTTAGCAATTTGAGGGAAAACCCCTTGAGTGACCGAGAGACGAAAAAGCAAAGTATGGGGTTGAACTACTATCCCAATGACCTTTGCAAATTTGTCAACAAGATTGATCTAACTGTTACCATTGCAGATACAGTCACTTCCAAAAGTGACAAAAAAAATTGTTTCCAATTACATAAAATTCAATATTTTCCCAATTTGTCTCCGAAATTTATGTAATTAGTATACCTTGTTTTTATTTTTATTGTAACGCCCATCTTATTATCTTTCCAAAAAGGTGCAACATGGCAAAGTAGACAAAGGATTAGAAAAACCGCATCCTTAGAAATCCCTGACTACCTTATTATTTTATTGCATTTTTATTTTCATTAAGTAAACACAATTTTTAGGATAAAGCTTCGAAAATGTTGAAATGTTGGTAGAATTTACATTTGAGGAGTACGCGAATATTATTTACATTTATGGTGTAGTAGACTGAAACGAGAGAGCGGCTATACTGGAATATCAAATATTCCCTAATCGGCGAGCTTATCAAAGAGTGGTATTTACACGGACTTTCCGAAGATTAAGAGAAACCGGAAGTGTAATTTCACACCACAGCGAGATACGACCCGAAACTTCTGGAATTTCTGCCGAGGTCGAGCAGCAAATAATAACCATCGTGAGGCAAGCAATAATAACCATCGACGAGCAAGAGACGAGACGCAAGACGATTAGGAGTGTCCTCGTCTAAGGTTTAAAGGGTTATTCATCGAGAGGGATTACGTCCATATCACCATCACCAAGAGAGGGTGGGAATTTAGCACTTGGCTTCTGGAACGCGACATTGACATCAGAGTGTTTCTGGACTAAATTCTGTGGGCGGATGAATCTCAATTCACCAGGGATGGTATCATGAACTGCCATAACCCCCATACCTGTTAGGAAACTAACCCACACAGGACAAAGGTTACTTCATTCCAGCAGATATTCAGTTTCAATGTTTGGGCTGGTATTATCGGCAACCATTTGGTAGCACCATTCATTTTGCCACACACATTACTTAATAGTGAAATTTATGCGGACCTTTTGGACAATAGATCTAATAGAGGAGATGCCTTTGCATAATCGAACAACAAGATGGATCACCAGCGCATACTGCTGCCATTGTAAAGGCAATACTAAGTGAAAAATTTCCTAACCGCTGGATTGGACGAGTTGCCCGATTCCTTGATCTCCCAGGTCTCCGGAGCTTATCCCATTGGACTGTTTCTTATGGAAAACAATGAAAGATGAAGTTTATTCAATCTCTTTTAGCACTAGGGAGGATTTAGTTAGTCGAATTGGGAATGCGGCGACGAAAATACGGGAGAGGCTGGCTGCTAGACGCCTTATACAGGGATTTAGAAGGAGATTGTTGGCACGCATCCCAAGTGGCAGCTTTTGTAAATCATCAAGATTAATTGTAATTATTTTAAAATTCAATAAAAAACATTTAAGAATTAATTTGCGTTTAATTTCTTTAAATTGTTCATTTCTACATACCTTCTCTACGTAGAAATGTTGCCCCTTTTTGGAAAGGTAATAAGATGGGCAATTTAATAAAAATGAAAAACACTAATAACATGAATTTTGGAGACAATTTGGAAAAATGCTGAATTTTAGGTAATCGCAAACCATTCACTTTTGGAAGTGTACCTGCAATGGTAGGAGTTAGATCGAAATTTTTGACAAGTTTGGAAAGGTCAGTGGGAGAGTAGTTTTCTAGCGTTTATTTGATGTCGCTATGTTGGGTAGATCAAAAGATACAAATAAAACTGTAATGTGCATACCATGAAAAACTTAAATTTATGAATCATCCTGTAACTCCCAAACAGTTGAGACTGCACCCCACCGTACCATAAAATTTTTTGTTTGCCTAGGTGAGATCTACCACCCCACTCATTTTGGTACGTCAGATCTGAAACACCCTGTATATCAAGATCATATATAGGTACATTGATTCTATTTTAATTATTTAAATAAAGAACTCTTACTTAACATTAACTAAATTGCTTAAATATTAAGACAGTTGAATAAGGGAATTAACGAAAGGTTGAAATATAAATTTTCCTTAAACTTATGGCGCTTGTTTATACAAATATTCATGAAATCCACCAGCCCACATGGATTTAATAGAAAATATTTCTCCAACGCTTTCGTTTTAATACTATTCATAGAAGTGAATACTACAAAATTTATTTCTTTTGAAAAGAAATACTGGCCTAGGAAGGGATTACTGGTAGGTGCTCTCCTACACAGTTTTTCTTTAAGGATTATTTACCAGTTCTCTTTTAAACATATAAGGAGGGAAGCTTATGCCAAGGCTATCGGAAGTTTCTTCATGAGAAATTGGTTGTCATAGGCATATCGTCGTTGTTCAAAGCGAAGTCATTCAATCCATTTTTTTTTTGTCATCAAATCTTGCTTTTGAAGTAATGAAAGAAGTTTTTTTCATTTATTTAGATAATTTTTTTCTTTTAATTGTAGAGATGTTTATTCGAGGAATAATAATTTTATTACAGTCGTTAAATATTTTTTTTCACGATGTAGCCAAAGTCTAGGGGGCAACCTTTTGATGCCTTATGGATTTCTACGGAAGAGAATTAGGGTGAGGGGAGTGAGTCTTGTTTTTGCATTGGTACGAGCAAGACAACATCCCAGAGACAGAGTGGATTTTTTAATTAATTTTTTTAAACCCACGGCGAGACCTGGTCTCGAATCCGGGAACCAAGACATGCTGGTCGTGCTGCTCAACCAATTGATCCACCCCCGTCTCAGAATATATTATTTAGCCACTGGTCCTTACTACTTGTAAATAAAATGGTTTTAGTTTTAAATAAATGCTTTAATTTTTACTTATTTATATGGATCCATCTTTGCGCACATACTGAAACCAATATCTTCATGTTAGTTTTTTGCAGCATAACAAATACCAGAAAGAACAGCTCGCGAGATTATTTCTGTCTTATTTGAATAATTGGAAATTTTACATATTCCATTCCTTTAAACATATATAACGCTGACTAGGTAGTTTGTTAGTTTAGCATGCGTTTTTTCTTAGGAAATTAAAGCTAAAAAAGATGTACCTTGTTCATCCGTTGGTCCTTACAGATCCGAGAGAACACAGTGTAGCAAAAAACCTGAAACCATTTTGAAAAACAGAAATGCTACATGACATCACTGTGGCAAAACGTTCAACAGCGTTCGGTAAAGTGATAAGTTTTGCATATAACACTACTTCCAATAGGTAGTAGATTCCTGGATTTTCCAGCAGATCTCCAGATTTTTAACCGATTTCCCAAAAGCAAGAAGGTTCTAAGTTCGACATGTATTTTTTGTTATGTATGACAGGCATAATTTCGTTACTTGTGGACCGATTTCGACGATTCTTTTTTGTTGTTCCCTGATTGATACCAAATCAAAAAAAATTTTGGTAGCGGTGGGAGTGGTGGTGGAGAGTGACGGTGGAGGGTGGGGGTGGAACCTATCTTCGTAATGGGAGGCCGATTTCGATAATCCTTTTTTTTGTTGAATAGAGTATGATCCCCTATTGCAAATAATGAAAAAAATGGTGGGGTGAGGAGGGGGGAGGGGGTAGTCTAACTTCGTAAAGCGTGGAATGACTCGGATGTTTTTTTCTTTGCTGGGTAGAGTATGTTCCCCGATTGGTACCATATCAAAAAACTATTTTGGTGGGGTGTGGGGTGTTGGTGAAACCTAATTTCGTCATGCGAGTTTCGTGTTCGCACTTTGGCGAAACAAAAAAAAAATTTCTCACTTTGATGAAATTAAATAAAAGAATTCACTGATTGCTATTTTGACTTTATTTCACGTCACTGTTTCTTACACGTATTACACTTGGAATTCTTTAACGTTAATAATACAAAATATTACTAAACTTTTAATCTCTTTAGAGCAAATGGCACAAAACTTTATTACACTTTTAATTGATCTCTTCAAAGCCGATGTTAATGATATAAAATTTGTCTTAAGACTAAATTTTCCTCTCTCATTCGAGCTACACATTTTGAATTTCTTAGTTTAAAACTGCTTACCTAATTATTGTTCCCACGATAATTTCTGATAAAGCTTTATTTTATTTCAGGTAAGTGCAAGAATGCAAAAAAATGGAATTTGTATGAATGGATGGTTCGTACATTTATTTTGTTTATGTCTAGAGTATTAAATTCGTTAGCATTTTTGTTTCCTGTATTTTCAAGGTGAGGGAACGTAACTTGCGTGGACCAATTTGGATAATTTTTCTTTGGTTGTATAGAGTATGATCCCCCATTGCTAATAATGAAAAAAAAATTAATCCTAGAGTGCGGTGGAGATGGGGGTAGTCTAACTTCGTAACGCGTGAACCGATTTAGATGATTCCTACTTTGTCAGGTAGAGTTTATTTCCCGACTTGTACCATACCAAAAATATATTTGGTGGGGTTTGGTGGGGGTGTGGGTGAAACTTAACTTCCTAATGCTTGGACCGAGTTGAATGATCCTTTTGTTGCTGTATAGAGTATGATCTACATTACTAATAATGAAAAAATATGTTTCTAGAGTGGGGTGAGAAGAGGGAGGGGTAGTCTAATTGCTAATATGGGGATACATTTTGCACTAGGGTGGTGGTGGCGGGAGGGGTAGGCTAACTTCGTAACGTGTGGACCAATCTGGATGATTCTTCTTTTGATGTGTAGAATATGTTGCCTCAGTGGTACCACGACGTGGGGTCGGGGGGGACGTGGGGTACCCAGTTTCTTAATGTACACACCTACTTGGATGATTCTTATTTGTTATATATAGTATGACCCCCCATTCTTACTTTATAGAAAACTATTACCTATGATTAGGGAGGGGGGCGCAGGGGTAACATAACTTTATCGAGTGGACTGATTTAGATGACTCTGAATGTATAGAGTATCTATTTGTATTTGACAAAAATCGTGGCTTGTGGTGAGAGTTGCAGGATTGTCGGAACCTAGCTTAATAAGGCATAAACCGATTTTAATGATTTTGATCCTATGTGAGTGATACTTTTCCTGATTAATAAATGATAACAATCTTGTGCCTAGAGTGACTACGATTACTTTTTGACTACAATAATTCTCTCTTAGTGTATAGAGTATGGTGGCGCACTAGGGCCATAGTAAGAATTTTCTTGGGTGAGGGTATGACAGGGTGACCGTGACTTATTTTATAATATGTTGCCGAATTAGGATAATTCTGTTTCCATTCTTGAGAGTGCACTTCCTCTGAAACTTGTGAAACTGCTTTGTTCGAACAAGCAGCATTCTTCAATTCTTATATATGAAGACAAAAAAAAGTTGAACCGACTTCACAAAAAGCGCTAAAAAGCATAAAATAATTTTTAACTTTACATCTATTACGACATTTTAAAGTCGGTGCAAATTAAACCACCAAAAAATATGTTTAGATTCCGCTGTGTTTTTTGTTAAATGTCACAAAATTGCCACACTTTTTGCTGATGAGATTGCTGGTAAATATGGCCGCAATTTATTTGTTACCGTCGAAAATTGCCTGGCATATGTGGCCTTCATTGGAAATTTAGCTGAAAGAAAATATTATATATTGAAGACGGTCTGTAATGTTTCCAATGCTAAGAAATGTTATTAATTTTGAAAGTGTACTCAACCAAAACAGTGCTCTAAAAATTTTGATTCGATTCTGAATTGCTTAGGCTGTTGCCAGAACCTTCCGGCTAAGACTGATAGAAACACTCATAATACTACATTTTTCTTTTGAAAGTATAGTTTTTTCTCAGCTGTATAACATTTACATCTGTAAGATTGAGGTTGTTTTTAATGACACTGTTCGATTTGTTTAGGCTTCGACGGTTTGACGATGTTTTATACATTCGAACTCACTTATTTGGCTGTTCTTTGCCATGCTATCTTTTCAAGAGCCTCGATATTTTTATATATACATAGGTAGCTTATTACCGAGTTGGATCAATACGTTGAGCGGCAAGACCAACATTCCATGGGGCCCGGGTTCGAGACCAGATGACCTCGTGATCTTTTATTAAGAAACTAAATTAATCCACTCCGTCTCTGGGCTGTTGTCTAGCTCGCAGCAATGCAAAAACAAGACTCAAGTTTCCTCACTTCCCTTACCCTAAATTCCCTCCCGGCCAAAACCATGCTAAAGCATCAAAGGGTTGTCCCCTAGGATTTGGCCACATCGTATAAAAAAAAACGCATTATCTGAGCGAAGTATTCTGTTTCACGAAATCCTAAAGAAACGAAAACTTACTAATGCCACGTTTTTATAGTCACTGAGGGATCTTACCTTATTCAGATCATCCATTTATGGAATTCACTGCTGATTAAGAAAGGGTTTCTCATCCGAAAAACAAATTTTTCTTTCTAACAATCGATTCCTTATTACTTGAATAACATTTTCCTAAAATTTCAAATCGATTTTTGAAATATTTTTCGATTTATGTAAACATATCGACGCTGAAAAGCAATCTTGTCGTATCTCTAAAAATGCAATTTATGCTGTATCTAGTATTACATCCATGTTACACTAACTTTAGGATAATTTCATCTTTTTTGTCTAATGACCATTATTTCAGGAATTTTACTCCAAGAATTACCTTTCTATCTTCTGTAAGTGAAGTCTGTGATAAAATAGGGAGAATAAAAATATATATATAGAACTGTTTCCGAAATCTTCTTTTCTTTTTCACTTATTTTGCGTGTTCGTCCTGTTACGGGCAGAACATTTAATTTAATCTATAAAAGGACTGCGGATACCGTTGATCCTTCTCTTTTATCATTTGGCTTTCGGTGAGTAAACATTAAAAAATATATTTGCGTAGTAATATCCACTTTATTCTGGGCATTGACTAGAATAAAGATTTAACTCCACTTTATTTAGGGCATTGACTTGAATAAAGATTTTATTCCACTTTATTCTTGGTATTGACAAGAATAAAGATTTTATTCCACTTTATTCTTGGTATTGACAAGAATAAAGATTTTATTCCACTTTATTCTTGGTATTGACAAGAATAAAGATTTTATTCCACTTTATTCTTGGTATTGACAAGAAAATTTTATTCCACTTTATTCTTGGTATTGACAAGAATAAAGATTTCCTATCACTTTATTCTGGGTCTTCGACTAGAATAAAGATTTCCTTACACTTTATTCAAGGTATTGACTTGAAGAAAGAATTCCTATCACTTTATTCTGGGTTTTCGACTAGAATAAAGATTTTCTTACACTTTATTCAGGGTATTGACTTGAATAAAGATTTCCTATCACTTTATTCTGGGTCTTCGACTAGAATAAAGATTTCCTTACACTTTATTCAAGATATTGACTTGAATAAAGATTTCCTATCACTTTATTCTGGGTTTTCGACCAGAATAAAGATTTCCTGTCCATCATTTTTAGTATACGACTTAAACGATCAAATTGCAACATAATATTAGTTATGCTACTTTATTATTTAAGCGACTATATTAACACAGTCATCGTATATTTGAACTTTTCTATTTCTTGAATTTATACTTGCTCCAGTCTTGAAATTTCTTGCACTATTTTATACTCCAGTATTTTAATGAATTTGTTTCGAGTGAATATTAGTGAATTTATCTTAGTGAATTAAAGTGATTAGATTGTAAGTTAACTGATAGTGTTTATTGTAAGTGAAATCTGTGATACAATAAGGAGAACAAAAATATATATTGAACTGTTTCCGAAATCTTCTTTTCTTTTTCACTTATTTTGCGTGTTCGTCCTGTTACGGGCAGAACATTTAATGGTCCTTCGAGCCGGTCCTCTTTTATCATTTGGCTTTCGGTGAGTAAACATTAAAAATATATTTGCGTAGTAATATCCACTTTATTCTGGGCATTGACTAGAATAAAGATTTAACTCCACTTTATTCTTGGTATTGACAAGAATAAAGATTTTATTCCACTTTATTCTTGGTATTGACAAGAATAAAGATTTTATTCCACTTTATTCTTGGTATTGACAAGAATAAAGATTTCCTATCACTTTATTCTGGGTTTTCGACTAGAATAAAGATTTCCTTACACTTTATTCAAGGTATTGACTTGAATAAAGAATTCCTATCACTTTATTCTGGGTTTTCGACTAGAATAAAGATTTTCTTACACTTTATTCAAGGTATTGACTTGAATAAAGAATTCCTATCACTTTATTCTGGGTTTTCGACTAGAATAAAGATTTCCTTACACTTTATTCAGGGTATTGACTTGAATAAAGATTTCCTATCACTTTATGCTGGGTCTTCGACTAGAATAAAGATCTCCTTACACTTTATTCAAGGTATTGACTTGAATAAAGATTTCCTATCACTTTATTCTGGGTTTTCGACCAGAATAAAGATTTCCTGTCCATCATTTTTAGTATACGACTTAAACGATCAAATTGCGATATAATATTAGTTATACTACTTTATTATCTAAGCGACTATACCAACACAGTCATCGTATATTTGAACTTTTCTATTTCTTGAATTTATACTTGCTCCAGTCTTGAAATTTCTTGCACTATTTTATACTCCAGTATTTTAATGAATTTGTTTCGAGCGAATATTAGTGAATTTATCTCAGTGAATTAAAGTGATTAGATTGTAAGTTAACTGATAGTGTTATTGTAAGTGAAGTCTGTGATAAAATAAGGAGAATAAAAATATATATATAGAACTGTTTCCGAAATCTTCTTTTTTTTCACTTATTTTGCGTGTTCGTCCTGTTACGGGCAGAACATTTTACAGAACATTAAATCTTTATTCTAGTCAATGCCCAGAATAAAGTGGATATTACTACGCAAATATATTTTTTAATGTTTACTCACCGAAAGCCAAATGATAAAAGAGAAGGATCAACGGTATCCGCAGTCCTTTTATAGATGAAAAGCTAGCGGCACTATGATTTGCAATTAATGACGTAATTTCTTTAGTGTTACCACTTTCCAATTCTTGAAATCTTTACCCACTCATGTCTTTTACAAAATTATTACAATAATTTGTGATTTTTATTTATTATCTACTTTTATATAATAATAAATTATATCTACTTTCATGTAGTAATAAATCTGATTCCTTAGTATCGTCTTTTTCGCGCAGTTGAATTAATTTTGTGACATTTGTAAGGTTTTGTTGCATGTAGAAAAGAGAATTGCTCAAAGCCGTTTAACAGTGTAGAAACTTGATACTGGCCATCTGTCAAGATGTGTCAAAGTTTTATTTGTTTTGATTGTGAACTGGATGGCTGCGGAATAAATTTATTGAAATTTATTATTTCATTAGGTAAGTTTTATGTTATTTATATAAGGGAATATGATTCTTTGTGGTTTTTTTCTCTTTTTCAGGGCTGGAGCTGGATCAAATGGGATGATTTTGGAATCTTCGCTTGAGGAAGGAATTTTGTTGGATGCCGTCGGCAATGTAATGAGGTAAGAAATATGTACAATTTTGTGGCATGAAATTGATTGGTTCTATTTTAGGAAACTGGATGATTGGTTCTATTTTAGGAAACTGAGGAATCCGAACATGCTGCCCCCCCTTGAAAGGTTGCGCCTTTCAAGATGTAATTATGTTTAGGTCTTGTGTTAGTTTTAGGATTAGGTTAATAAAATTTGAATGATAATGTTGTTAATTTGAGTTGTGATTGTATTGTGTAAAGTTGAATAAATGTTATTACATAAATACCTGCGTTTTTTTATTTTTGAATATGTAACATACCTTGAGTGTGTTGGTTATGTTGGTAGCATAATGATTATGTTGAGTTTCTGTTTACCTCTACTGTAGCGACTGTGTGTGAGTGTACACTTGCAGTTTTGTAATTGAAAATTTTGTACAATTTGATTTTGATTAATTTGATTGTGGAAATAGACATATTTTGGAAATTGGTCTTTTTAATTCAGAATTTTTTGTCTTGACTGTTACTACCCTAACTAAATTATCTGCACCTGGATGAATTTTTGTAATTCTGCCAATTAGCCAACGAGAAGATGGTAAATTATCTTCTTTAATGATGACTAAATCTTCAATTTTGGGATTCAAAATTGGTGTTTTCCACTTAGGACGATTTTGTAGCAAATTTAAGTAGTCCTTAGACCATTTCGACCAGAATTGTTGTTGTAACAATTGCAGGTGATTCCAGCGAGATGTTAGGGATGGTTTTACAGTAGATGGTTCTGGAGGTGTAATTATTGAATTACCAATTAAAAAATGACCGGGTGACAGGGCGTCCAAAT
Organism: Leptarthrus brevirostris; assembly: GCA_964036015.1. Classification (NCBI taxonomy): domain Eukaryota; kingdom Metazoa; phylum Arthropoda; class Insecta; order Diptera; family Asilidae; genus Leptarthrus; species Leptarthrus brevirostris. The sequence continues at coordinate 144,720,461 of OZ038373.1, read as the reverse complement.
CATCAGGGTCATCGGATGATGGACATAATGGCCTGGAATTAAGGCAAGCTTCGATCTGAGCCAAGACTGTTGCAAATTCCTCAAATGTTAAGAGTGAATTGCCTAGAACCCTTCGAAGGTGAAATTTTATAGATTTCACTCCTGCTTCCCATAAACCGCCGAAGTGAGGCGTACATGGAGGATTGAAATGCCATTCTATACCTTCAGTTGCTATACTTTCAGCAATTGCCTTATTTGCTTCCTTTATTGCAATTTCGTATTCAGTTTGCAGCACCTTACTAGCGCCAATGAAATTAGTGCCACAGTCAGAATATATGTGGGAGCACAGTTCTCTTCTGCTGCAAAAGCGTCTGAAAGCCGCAATAAAGGCTGCTGTGGACAGGTCAGAAACAGGCTCTATATGAATAGCTTTGGTGGCCATACATATAAATATACAGATATAGCCCTTATATGATCGATTACCCCTATGTTTCGACATTCTCAACTGTATCGGTCCTGCATAATCAATTCCAGTGTGTTGGAAAGGACGAGAGATGTTGACGCGATGGAAAGGTAGATTTCCCATGAATTGATTTGATGTTTGAGGAGATTGCTTGAAACAAGTAATGCATTTATGGATTATGTTTCGAACAGTTTTTCGTCCTTGAGGAATCCAAAATTCGTTTCTTAAAGTAGTAAGCACTAGTTGGGTTCCTCCGTGGAGCGTTTGATTGTGAAAATGTCTTATAATTAGGGAAGTAAAGTGGCTATCTTTTGGTAATAAGACTGGGTGTTTTTGAGAATATGGAATATTTGCATTTTGTAGACGACCTCCAACACGTAAAATGCCGTTTGTGTCTATAAACGGATTGAGAGATAGAAGAGCGCTTTTAGCGGGTAGTTGGTGGCCTTTTTGAAGGTTTTCAATTTCAAATTGAAATGAGAATTTTTGGACCAGTTTTATTAACGCCAATTTTGAGTCTTGTATTTCGCCTGTTGAAAGAAAATCCAATTTTCGCTGATGTTTTTGTTTACGACAATTATTAGAAAACCTTATACAATAAGCTACTGTGCGTATTAATCCAAAGTATGACGAGAATCTGATTGTAACTTCGTCTTGCATTGATTTTACGCCTGCAACATGTGTAATCCTTTTTTCTTCAATTTCCTCAGATACACCTCCTAGTACCTTAGTCTTTGGCCAATTTTCTTCGTGGTCTTTTAACCAGTTAGGTCCATGCCACCAAAGATTATGTCCCTTTAAAACAGACGTTTTAACACCGCGAGAATTGCAATCTGCAGGATTATCCTCAGATTTCACATGTTGCCAAGAATCAATTTCAGTGCATTCTTGTATCTCTGCAATTCTATTCGCGACATATGTTTTGAATTTATTTGCGTGATTGCGAATCCATGACAAAACAATTGACGAATCAGTCCAGGCGAAAATTGGTACTCGGTTTAAATTTAGATCAGTTTTTACACGTTTAATTAGACGAGTTAATAAAACTGCGCCACACAACTCTAATCGGGGAAGGGACACCGGCTTCACAGGTGCTACTTTGCTTTTTGCGAAGAGCAAGTTTACATGAATATTATTTTCGTCGTCGATGACTCGAATATAAATCGCGGCAGAATACGCATGAATTGAGGCGTCTGAAAACCCATGAATTTGACAGCCTTGAAAATTACTTTTGGTGTGCAACCATCTTGGAATGCGAATCTGGTCAATGTACTGTAATTCGGTTTTGAATTGTTGCCATTGTTTATTGATGTTAGGTGGAATCGGATCATCCCAGGAACATCCGCAGAGCCATAGGGCTTGCATCAGAATTTTCCCGGTTACGACTATTGGAGATATCCAGCCAAGTGGATCAAATAATGTGGCAATTTCCGACAGAATAGAACGCTTGGTGGGTATGCGATCTATTGTTTGTCGGTGTTGCAATGTAAAATAGTCGCCGACTGGGTACCAAAAGATACCCAGAGTTTTAACCGCATCATCACTTGCGAAGCGCAAAGGAAGTTGAATTTCCCTGTAATCCTCTGGAATGTTTTCTAGGAGATCCGATGAGTTGCTAACCCATTTCCTTAAATTGAAGCCTCCGCCATTCAATAATTGAAGAAGTTCCCTTTGAATTACCAGAGCTTCTTGTGTAGAGTCTGCACCTGTCATCAGATCATCCACGTAACAGTCTCTGGTGGCAATCTTAGCAGCAATTGGATACTTCTTAGCTTCGTCTTTGGCTAGTTGATGCAATGATTTTATAGCCAAGTAAGGCGCTGAAGTAGTTCCGAAGGTTACAGTGGTTAAAATATAGTCTTTAATTGTGTCTGACGGGTTATTTCTCCAAACTATTTTCTGATATTTCTGATCTTGATTTTGTACATTGACCATTCGATACATTTTTTCAATGTCTGCTGACATTGCATACTCGTATTTTCTCCATCTTAATAACAGAGTGAAAAGTTCTGGTTGCAGAACTGGACCTGCGTGAAGCTGTTCGTTCAAGCTTTTCCCATTGGTAGTCTTCGCAGATGCATCAAATACTACCCTGACCCTAGTTGTTGTGCTTTTTTTAAGCACAGCATGGTGTGGAAGATAATAACTGTCCTTGTGATTATCATCCTTTGTAGTACGTCTCATGTGTCCAAGAGTTTCATATTCTTGGAGACATTTATTGTATTCATTGCGAAGGTTAGGGTCTTGATTCAGCTTTCTTTCTAATGCATAGAATCTGCGTACTGCCATATTTCGCGAATCTCCCAATTCTGGCTCCCCATTCTTGAATGGTAGGCGAACTTCATATCGACCATTTATATTCCGAGTGTGCGTTTTTTCATAAAAATTTTCACACTCTTTTTCTGGTGCAGGTTGTTTAGCCTGATACACTACTTCTTCACTTTCCCAAAATTTTTGCAATAAGGTGTCAAGTGAACTATCTTGTTCGAATCTCGCACTTATTGTTAGGGAAGAAGCCTTAAGACAAGGAGCATTAGAAGAGAGATTACCAAACAGAATCCAGCCTAAGGTGCTGTTCTGAGCAGTAGGTGTACCTGGAGAACCTTTGCGTAATCCTTCAAGGATAATTTCACTATAAACATCCGCTCCTAATAAAAGATCAATTTTTCCAGGCTTGTTAAAGAAGGGATCAGCAAGCTCGAGATTATTTATGTGATCCCACTTTGTATCCTGAATAATTGCAGGAGGTAGCAAATCTGTAATAGTTTGTACAACTAATGCAGTGACAAGGGTTGGCTTATACCTCGGAGTTTGAGGAAGTATCTGAATTGAGGTTTGTCTTTGTACATTTGTAGCTTTAGACTTTCCCAATCCAGTGATTTGAACAGAGACATTATCTGTTTTTAATTGCAACCTGCGAGCAGCAGCTTGTGTAATGAATGATACTTGCGATCCAGAATCGATTAATGCTCGCAATTTGTAAACTGTCCCTGATTTAGACGTGACGTTAACCAAGGCAGTTGATAATAAGGCTTGAGCGGTGTGTTGACCATGTTTTGTATAGAATGATTGTACTGGTGTTCCTGCATTGTCAATAGATGTGGAAGATGTTGGTTTCGAGATTGAATTTTCACAAGGAATTATGCCTTGTGATGCACGTGATCGAGAATTCTGAATTGAATTATTTCTATGAAGTAGCGAATGATGTTTTCTTCCACAACGTTGACAAGAGAATTTGCTTGTACAGAATTGCAGTTTATGATTTCTCGATAAGCAATTCACACATAAACTGTTTTTCGACACAATTTTAAATCTTTCGTCGACACTTAATTTAGCAAACTTTGGACATTTGAATAGTTGGTGCGAATCATTACAAACGGAACATTTTTGACTTGATGAAGCAAAATGTGATGCAGCCTTAATTTTGTACTGTTCAAGGCCTTTACTTGTGGATCCGGTTTTAGACTCCATGATTGCCTCCAAAGTACGGAATCTTTTTCCCAAGAAACTCTTAAATTGTTCAAATGTCGGTAGGCCTTCAGAGCTACTTATTTCTTGTTCCCACATTCGGTGAGTCTCAGAAGGTAGACATTGTACCAATATGTAAATGAGAATTGGATCCCATTCTTTCGTCGAAATCCCTAATGCTTCGAGCTCATATATGCACTCTAAGGACTTGTCTAACAATGACTTAATTCCCTTTGCTGACTCAGTGGTTTGTTTTTGAGTATGACAAAGAATTTTTAGTTGCGCGTTAACTAAAACTCTCTTATTGTCATATCTGTCAACAAGAAGTTTCCATGCATTATAATAACTTGCATTTGTTATGGGGAATTGTCGTAATAAGTGTTCTGCTTCTCCAGCAACACTTGTTTTTAAGTAATGGAGTTTCTGCACCGGAGGCAGTGAGGGATTCGTGTGCACTAATGAGTGGAATATATCGTGGAATGATCGCCACGATTCGTAAGATCCTGAAAATTTAGGAAGTGTGATTCGAGGCAACTTGAGAAACGAAGAAGTTGATTCGGACACTGACTCATTGCTTATTTGAGATTGATTATAAGAAGGTGACGGTGGAGGTTCGAGTGCAATTAATGCATCTTTTAGATAACCGATAAATTCGTAATATTTTTCCTCCATCTCCGAATATTGGTCACTCACAAAATATTCATGCGCGACTTCTTCAGGCTTAGCACTATGAGCCAATTGCGTAATTTTATAATGATTTTTAGTATAATCTGCCCAAAGTTTCTTTATGTCTGTCTGCCGTTCAGTTATAACACCCTTTGTACGCTTGTTTACTGAAGTTTTCTTGAAATTTGTGATAAATTTGGAGATGATTTCAGCCGCAATGGCTTGTTTGACAAGACTATCACTTAGTGACATCTTGAGAAATTAAATATATGTTGTAGAACTGTTTATCCGGCTCGAAGGACCATTAAATGTTCTGCCCGTAACAGGACGAACACGCAAAATAAGTGAAAAAGAAAAGAAGATTTCGGAAACAGTTCTATATATATATTTTTATTCTCCCTATTTTATCACAGACTTCACTTACAATAACACTATCAGTTAACTTACAATCTAATCACTTTAATTCACTAAGATAAATTCACTAATATTCACTCGAAACAAATTCATTAAAATACTGGAGTATAAAATAGTGCAAGAAATTTCAAGACTGGAGCAAGTATAAATTCAAGAAATAGAAAAGTTCAAATATACGATGACTGTGTTAATATAGTCGCTTAAATAATAAAGTAGCATAACTAATATTATGTTGCAATTTGATCGTTTAAGTCGTATACTAAAAATGATGGACAGGAAATCTTTATTCTGGTCGAAAACCCAGAATAAAGTGATAGGAAATCTTTATTCAAGTCAATATCTTGAATAAAGTGTAAGGAAATCTTTATTCTAGTCGAAGACCCAGAATAAAGTGATAGGAAATCTTTATTCAAGTCAATACCCTGAATAAAGTGTAAGAAAATCTTTATTCTAGTCGAAAACCCAGAATAAAGTGACAGGAATTCTTTATTCAAGTCAATACCTTGAATAAAGTGTAAGGAAATCTTTATTCTAGTCGAAGACCCAGAATAAAGTGATAGGAAATCTTTATTCTTGTCAATACCAAGAATAAAGTGGAATAAAATCTTTATTCTTGTCAATACCAAGAATAAAGTGGAATAAAATCTTTATTCTTGTCAATACCAAGAATAAAGTGGAATAAAATCTTTATTCTTGTCAATACCAAGAATAAAGTGGAATAAAATCTTTATTCTTGTCAATACCAAGAATAAAGTGGAATAAAATCTTTATTCAAGTCAATGCCCTGAATAAAGTGGAGTTAAATCTTTATTCTAGTCAATGCCCAGAATAAAGTGGATATTACTACGCAAATATATTTTTTAATGTTTACTCACCGAAAGCCAAATGATAAAAGAGAAGGATCAACGGTATCCGCAGTCCTTTTATAGATGAAAAGCTAGCGGCACTATGATTTGCAATTAATGACGTAATTTCTTTAGTGTTACCACTTTCCAATTCTTGAAATCTTTACCCACTCATGTCTTTTACAAAATTATTACAATAATTTGTGATTTTTATTTATTATCTACTTTTATATAATAATAAATTATATCTACTTTCATGTAGTAATAAATCTGATTCCTTAGTATCGTCTTTTTCGCGCAGTTGAATTAATTTTGTGACATTTGTAAGGTTTTGTTGCATGTAGAAAAGAGAATTGCTCAAAGCCGTTTAACAGTGTAGAAACTTGATACTGGCCATCTGTCAAGATGTGTCAAAGTTTTATTTGTTTTGATTGTGAACTGGATGGCTGCGGAATAAATTTATTGAAATTTATTATTTCATTAGGTAAGTTTTATGTTATTTATATAAGGGAATATGATTCTTTGTGGTTTTTTTCTCTTTTTCAGGGCTGGAGCTGGATCAAATGGGATGATTTTGGAATCTTCGCTTGAGGAAGGAATTTTGTTGGATGCCGTCGGCAATGTAATGAGGTAAGAAATATGTACAATTTTGTGGCATGAAATTGATTGGTTCTATTTTAGGAAACTGGATGATTGGTTCTATTTTAGGAAACTGAGGAATCCGAACATGTTTTAGGATTAAGTTATTTCAATTTTATCGTCTTTATACAATTATGGTTTTATATTGTATTTGTTTGAATAAATGTAATTGACACTAATTACCTGTGAGTTTTAATTTTGAATAAAAGCTACCTGTTGAACCTTATTTCCGGCTCGAAGGACCACATTAAATGTTCTGCCCGTAACAGGACGAACACGCAAAATAAGTGAAAAAGAAAAGAAAATTTCGGAAACAGTTCTATATATATATTTTTATTCTCCTTATTGTATCACAGATTTCACTTACAATAACACTATCAGTTAACTTACAATCTAATCACTTTAATTCACTAAGATAAATTCACTAATATTCGCTCGAAACAAATTCATTAAAATACTGGAGTATAAAATAGTGCAAGAAATTTCAAGACTGGAGCAAGTATAAATTCAAGAAATAGAAAAGTTCAAATATACGATGACTGTGTTAGTATAGTCGCTTAGATAATAAAGTAGTATAACTAATATTATATCGCAATTTGACCGTTTAAGTCGTATACTAAAAATGATGGATAGGAAATCTTTATTCTGGTCGAAAACCCAGAATAAAGTGATAGGAAATCTTTATTCAAGTCAATACCTTGAATAAAGTGTAAGGAAATCTTTATTCTAGTCGAAGACCCAGAATAAAGTGATAGGAAATCTTTATTCAAGTCAATACCCTGAATAAAGTGTAAGGAAATCTTTATTCTAGTCGAAGACCCAGAATAAAGTGATAGGAAATCTTTATTCTTGTCAATACCAAGAATAAAGTGGAATAAAATCTTTATTCTTGTCAATACCAAGAATAAAGTGGAATAAAATCTTTATTCTTGTCAATACCAAGAATAAAGTGGAATAAAATCTTTATTCTTGTCAATACCAAGAATAAAGTGGAATAAAATCTTTATTCAAGTCAATGCCCTGAATAAAGTGGAGTTAAATCTTTATTCTAGTCAATGCCCAGAATAAAGTGGATATTACTACGCAAATATATTTTTTAATGTTTACTCACCGAAAGCCAAATGATAAAAGAGAAGGATCAACGGTATCCGCAGTCCTTTTATAGATGAAAAGCTAGCGGCACTATGATTTGCAATTAATGACGTAATTTCTTTAGTGTTACCACTTTCCAATTCTTGAAATCTTTACCCACTCATGTCTTTTACAAAATTATTACAATGATTTGTGATTTTTATTTATTATCTACTTTTATATAATAATAAATTATATCTACTTTCATGTAGTAATAAATCTGATTCCTTAGTATCGTCTTTTTCGCGCAGTTGAATTAATTTTGTGACATTTGTAAGGTTTTGTTGCATGTAGAAAAGAGAATTGCTCAAAGCCGTTTAACAGTGTAGAAACTTGATACTGGCCATCTGTCAAGATGTGTCAAAGTTTTATTTGTTTTGATTGTGAACTGGATGGCTGCGGAATAAATTTATTGAAATTTATTATTTCATTAGGTAAGTTTTATGTTATTATTATAAGGGAATATGATTCTTTGTGGTTTTTTTCTCTTTTTCAGGGCTGGAGCTGGATCAAATGGGATGATTTTGGAATCTTCGCTTGAGGAAGGAATTTTGTTGGATGCCGTCGGCAATGTAATGAGGTAAGAAATATGTACAATTTTGTGGCATGAAATTGATTGGTTCTATTTTAGGAAACTGGATGATTGGTTCTATTTTAGGAAACTGAGGAATCCGAACATGCTGCCCCCCCTTGAAAGGTTGCGCCTTTCAAGATGTAATTATGTTTAGGTCTTGTGTTAGTTTTAGGATTAAGTTATTTCAATTTTATCGTCTTTATACAATTATGGTTTTATATTGTATTTGTTTGAATAAATGTAATTGACACTAATTACCTGTGAGTTTTAATTTTGAATAAAAGCTACCTGTTGAACCTTATTTACCTTTTGGTTATGTTGGTAACATAATGTTGAGTTTCTGTTTACCTTTTGCTGTAGCGACTGTGTGTGAGTGTACACTTGCAGTTTTGTATGTAAACATCAAGATGATATTCTTATGCAGGTAAGATATTTCTTGTTTTTTAGAGGAGTTGCCATGTAAATATAACATAACAAGAAGCAAGAAATTGTAAAACTGAAATAAAGATTTTAAATTTAGAAACAATTGGAACGAAAGAAAACAAGAAAAATTTTAGAATCAAGATATTATTTTATTTCTGCGAAACCTTAATTTCTCCATTCGCAAGTAATTTTACATTTACTCGAGTGCCTGCTCGGGTAGTAAATCTTTGCTTTCGTTTTTTTGATCGACGTAATGATGCCCAAGAAACACGAATTGTTTCTGATTTTTCCGGGATGTTTTCGTCTACTAGATGTACAAAAAGGACATCACTGGAACTTGTAGCTGGTACGAGAAGTATATTTTGTAGGAATTTTATTTCCGGTGGACTGCGAGTTGATGGAGGTGGACCTTCGTCGTCGTCTATGACAATGACCTCTGGATCAACAATTGTTTCTTCCAATTTAATTCCATTAAATCTTCTTCTCAGATGCTCAATGTTGGGTGGCTGCTGCGTCGAGTGCGGAAGCTGTCCTGAGGAATTCCCTTCCGTTGTGTTGTGCTCGATGTCATCCAGAAGTTCCTGTATTTCCCTTAATAGCGTGTCATCATCGGAATTTCTTAGATGATCTTCCTTATCCTTTCCAGGTGTTATAGGGCGTTCTAAGTTTTCCACGATTTTATTAATTTCTCGTTCAGCTGTTGATTTTAAATCGAATTCGCGCGATTCCATTGTTATACTTTGAATTTCACTTAGACTTTTATTTTAATTTCAAACGCGTTACTGGTTTGCAGCGATCGAACTAAAATTTTACTGGCATGCAAGCAGAATATATGTAAATGTAACGGACGATTTGTCTCTGATTTCAGATTTGTTTTAACGGATTCGTTTGTAATTTTATTTTCAAATGGAAAATACAGTTGAATTTCGGAATTTTTGTGAAATTCGATTTGAAGAATTTTCAATTTTGAATTTTTTTTGAAAATTTTGATTTTATCTTATTTAGGAATTTTAATTTTTGAGCAATGTAGGATTTTTGACATTGGAAAATTTTAAATTGATTAATTTTGGAAATTAGGTTTTTTGACAAAATTAATTTTTGATTTAAGCATTTTGAAATTGAAAATTTTGTACAATTTGATTTTGATTAATTTGATTGTGGAAATAGACATATTTTGGAAATTGGTCTTTTTAATTCAGAATTTTTTGTCTTGACTGTTACTACCCTAACTAAATTATCTGCACCTGGATGAATTTTTGTAATTCTGCCAATTAGCCAACGAGAAGATGGTAAATTATCTTCTTTAATGATGACTAAATCTCCAATTTTGGGATTCAAAATTGGTGTTTTCCACTTAGGACGATTTTGTAGCAAATTTAAGTAGTCCTTAGACCATTTCGACCAGAATTGTTGTTGTAACAATTGCAGGTGATTCCAACGAGATGTTAGGGATGTATGCCTTACATTCGATGGTTCTGGAGGTGTAATTATTGAATTACCAATTAAAAAATGACCGGGTGACAAGGCGTCCAAATCATCAGGGTCATCGGATGTTGGACATAATGGCCTTGAATTAAGGCAAGCTTCTATCTGAGCCAAGACTGTTGCGAATTCCTCAAATGTTAAGAGTGAATTGCCTAGAACCCTTCGAAGGTGAAATTTTATAGATTTCACTCCTGCTTCCCATAAACCGCCGAAGTGAGGCGTAGATGGAGGATTGAAATGCCATTCTATACCTTCAGTTGCTATACTTTCAGCAATTGCCTTATTTGCTTCCTTTATTGCAATTTCGTATTCAGTTTGCAGCACCTTACTAGCGCCAATGAAATTAGTGCCACAGTCAGAATATATGTGGGAGCACAGTCCTCTTCTGCTGCAAAAGCGTCTGAAAGCCGCAATAAAGGCTGCTGTGGACAGGTCAGAAACAGGCTCTATATGAATAGCTTTGGTGGCCATACATATAAATATACAGATATAGCCCTTATATGATCGATTACCCCTATGTTTCGACATTCTCAACTGTATCGGTCCTGCATAATCAATTCCAGTGTGTTGGAAAGGACGAGATATGTTGACGCGATGGAAAGGTAGATTTCCCATGAATTGATTTGATGTTTGAGGAGATTGCTTGAAACAAGTAATGCATTTATGGATTATGTTTCGAACAGTTTTTCGTCCTTGAGGAATCCAAAATTCGTTTCTTAAAGTAGTAAGCACTAGTTGGGTTCCTCCGTGGAGCGTTTGATTGTGAAAATGTCTTATAATTAGGGAAGTAAAGTGGCTATCTTTTGGTAATAAGACTGGGTGTTTTTGAGAATATGGAATATTTGCATTTTGTAGACGACCTCCAACACGTAAAATGCCGTTTTTGTCTACAAACGGATTGAGAGATAGAAGAGCGCTTTTAGCGGGTAGTTGGTGGCCTTTTTGAAGGGTTTCAATTTCAAATTGAAATGAGAATTTTTGGACCAGTTTTATTAACGCCAATTTTGAGTCTTGTATTTCGCCTGTTGAAAGAAAATCCAATTTTCGCTGATGTTTTTGTTTACGACAATTATTAGAAAACCTTATACAATAAGCTACTGTGCGTATTAATTTAAAGTATGACGAGAATCTGATTGTAACTTCGTCTTGCATTGATTTTACGTTTGCAACATGTGTAATCCTTTTTTCTTCAATTTCTTCAGATACATTTCCTAGTACCTTAGTCTTTGGCCAATTTTCTTCGTGGTCCTTTAACCAGTTAGGTCCATACCACCAAAGATTATGTCCGTTTAAAACAGACGTTTTAACACCGCGAGAATTGCAATCTGCAGGATTATCCTCAGATTTCACATGTTGCCAAGAATCAATTTCAGTGCATTCTTGTATCTCTGCAATTCTATTCGCGACATATGTTTTGAATTTATTTGCGTGATTGCGAATCCATGACAAAACAATTGACGAATCAGTCCAGGCGAAAATTGGTACTCGGTTTAAATTTAGATCAGTTTTTACACGTTTAATTAGACGAGTTAATAAAACTGCGCCACACAACTCTAATCGGGGAAGGGACACCGGCTTTACAGGTGCTACTTTGCTTTTTGCCAAAAGCAAATTTATATGAACGTTATTTTCGTCGTCAATTACTCGAATATAAATAGCGGCAGAAAACGCATGAATTGAGGCGTCTGAAAACCCATGAATTTGACAGCCTTGAAAATTACTTTTGGTGTGCAACCATCTTGGAATGCGAATCTGGTCAATGTACTGTAATTCGGTTTTGAATTGTTGCCATTGTTTATTGATGTTAGGTGGAATCGGATCATCCCAGGAACATCCGCAGAGCCATAGGGCTTGCATCAGAATTTTCCCGGTTACGACTATTGGAGATATCCAGCCAAGTGGATCAAATAATGTGGCAATTTCCGACAGAATAGAACGCTTGGTGGGTATGCGATCTATTGTTTGTCGGTGTTGCAATGTAAAATAGTCGCCGACTGGGTACCAAAAGATACCCAGAGTTTTAACCGCATCATCACTTGCGAAGCGCAAAGGAAGTTGAATTTCCCTGTAATCCTCTGGAATGTTTTCTAGGAGATCCGATGAGTTGCTAACCCATTTCCTTAAATTGAAGCCTCCGCCATTCAATAATTGAAGAAGTTCCCTTTGAATTACCAGAGCTTCTTGTATAGAGTCTGCACCTGTCATCAGATCATCCACGTAAAAGTCTCTGGTGGCAATCTTAGCAGCAATTGGATACTTCTTAGCTTCGTCTTTGGCTAGTTGATGCAATGATTTTATAGCCAAGTAAGGCGCTGAAGTAGTTCCGAAGGTTACAGTGGTTAAAATATAGTCTTTAATTGTGTCTGACGGGTTATTTCTCCAAACTATTTTCTGATATTTCTGATCTTGATTTTGTTCGATACATTTTTTCAATGTCTGCTGACATTGCATACTCGTATTTTCTCCATCTTAATAACAGAGTGAAAAGTTCTGGTTGCAGAACTGGACCTGCGTGAAGCTGTTCGTTCAAGCTTTTCCCATTGGTAGTCTTCGCAGATGCATCAAATACTACCCTGACCCTAGTTGTTGTGCTTTTTTTAAGCACAGCATGGTGTGGAAGATAATAACTGTCCTTGTGATTATCATCCTTTGTAGTACGTCTCATGTGTCCAAGAGTTTCATATTCTTGGAGACATTTATTGTATTCATTGCGAAGGTTAGGGTCTTGATTCAGCTTTCTTTCTAATGCATAGAATCTGCGTACTGCCATATTTCGCGAATCTCCCAATTCTGGCTCCCCATTCTTGAATGGTAGGCGAACTTCATATCGACCATTTATATTCCGAGTGTGCGTTTTTTCATAAAAATTTTCACACTCTTTTTCTGGTGCAGGTTGTTTAGCCTGATACACTACTTCTTCACTTTCCCAAAATTTTTGCAATAAGGTGTCAAGTGAACTATCTTGTTCGAATCTCGCACTTATTGTTAGGGAAGAAGCCTTAAGACAAGGAGCATTAGAAGAGAGATTACCAAACAGAATCCAGCCTAAGGTGCTGTTCTGAGCAGTAGGTGTACCTGGAGAACCTTTGCGTAATCCTTCAAGGATAATTTCACTATAAACATCCGCTCCTAATAAAAGATCAATTTTTCCAGGCTTGTTAAAGAAGGGATCAGCAAGCTCGAGATTATTTATGTGATCCCACTTTGTATCCTGAATAATTGCAGGAGGTAGCAAATCTGTAATAGTTTGTACAACTAATGCAGTGACAAGGGTTGGCTTATACCTCGGAGTTTGAGGAAGTATCTGAATTGAGGTTTGTCTTTGTACATTTGTAGCTTTAGACTTTCCCAATCCAGTGATTTGAACAGAGACATTATCTGTTTTTAATTGCAACCTGCGAGCAGCAGCTTGTGTAATGAATGATACTTGCGATCCAGAATCGATTAATGCTCGCAATTTGTAAACTGTCCCTGATTTAGACGTGACGTTAACCAAGGCAGTTGATAATAAGGCTTGAGCGGTGTGTTGACCATGTTTTGTATAGAATGATTGTACTGGTGTTCCTGCATTGTCAATAGATGTGGAAGATGTTGGTTTCGAGATTGAATTTTCACAAGGAATTATGCCTTGTGATGCACGTGATCGAGAATTCTGAATTGAATTATTTCTATGAAGTAGCGAATGATGTTTTCTTCCACAACGTTGACAAGAGAATTTGCTTGTACAGAATTGCAGTTTATGATTTCTCGATAAGCAATTCACACATAAACTGTTTTTCGACACAATTTTAAATCTTTCGTCGACACTTAATTTAGCAAACTTTGGACATTTGAATAGTTGGTGCGAATCATTACAAACGGAACATTTTTGACTTGATGAAGCAAAATGTGATGCAGCCTTAATTTTGTACTGTTCAAGGCCTTTACTTGTGGATCCGGTTTTAGACTCCATGATTGCCTCCAAAGTACGGAATCTTTTTCCCAAGAAACTCTTAAATTGTTCAAATGTCGGTAGGCCTTCAGAGCTACTTATTTCTTGTTCCCACATTCGGTGAGTCTCAGAAGGTAGACATTGTACCAATATGTAAATGAGAATTGGATCCCATTCTTTCGTCGAAATCCCTAATGCTTCGAGCTCATATATGCACTCTAAGGACTTGTCTAACAATGACTTAATTCCCCTTGCTGACTCAGTGGTTTGTTTTTGAGTATGACAAAGAATTTTTAGTTGCGCGTTAACTAAAACTCTCTTATTGTCATATCTGTCAACAAGAAGTTTCCATGCATTATAATAACTTGCATTTGTTATGGGGAATTGTCGTAATAAGTGTTCTGCTTCTCCAGCAACACTTGTTTTTAAGTAATGGAGTTTCTGCACCGGAGGCAGTGAGGGATTCGTGTGCACTAATGAGTGGAATAAATCGTGGAATGATCGCCACGATTCGTAAGATCCTGAAAATTTAGGAAGTGTGATTCGAGGCAACTTGAGAAACGAAGTAGTTGATTCGGAGACTGACTCATTGCTTATTTGAGATTGATTATAAGAAGGTGACGGTGGAGGTTCGAGTGCAATTAATGCATCTTTTAGATAACCGATAAATTCGTAATATTTTTCCTCCATCTCCGAATATTGGTCACTCAAAAAATATTCATGCGCGACTTCTTCAGGTTTAGCACTATGAGCCAATTGCGTAATTTTATAATGATTTTTAGTATAATCTGCCCAAAGTTTCTTTATGTCTGTCTGCCGTTCACTTATAACACCCTTTGTACGCTTGTTTACTGAAGTTTTCTTGAAATTTGTGATAAATTTGGAGATGATTTCAGCCGCAATGGCTTGTTTGACAAGACTATCACTTAGTGACATCTTGAGAAGTTAACTATATATTGTAGAACTGTTTATCCGGCTCGAAGGACCATTAAATTTTCTGCCCGTAACAGGACGAACACGCAAAATAAGTGAAAAAGAAAAGAAGATTTCGGAAACAGTTCTATATATATATTTTTATTCTCCTTATTGTATCACAGATTTCACTTACAATAACACTATCAGTTAACTTACAATCTAATCACTTTAATTCACTAAGATAAATTCACTAATATTCGCTCGAAACAAATTCATTAAAATACTGGAGTATAAAATAGTGCAAGAAATTTCAAGACTGGAGCAAGTATAAATTCAAGAAATAGAAAAGTTCAAATATACGATGACTGTGTTAGTATAGTCGCTTAGATAATAAAGTAGTATAACTAATATTATATCGCAATTTGACCGTTTAAGTCGTATACTAAAAATGATGGACAGGAAATCTTTATTCTGGTCGAAAACCCAGAATAAAGTGATAGGAAATCTTTATTCAAGTCAATACCTTGAATAAAGTGTAAGGAAATCTTTATTCTAGTCGAAGACCCAGAATAAAGTGATAGGAAATCTTTATTCAAGTCAATACCCTGAATAAAGTGTAAGGAAATCTTTATTCTAGTCGAAGACCCAGAATAAAGTGATAGGAATTCTTTATTCAAGTCAATACCTTGAATAAAGTGTAAGGAAATCTTTATTCTAGTCGAAAACCCAGAATAAAGTGATAGGAAATCTTTATTCTTGTCAATACCAAGAATAAAGTGGAATAAAATCTTTATTCTTGTCAATACCAAGAATAAAGTGGAATAAAATCTTTATTCTTGTCAATACCAAGAATAAAGTGGAATAAAATCTTTATTCAAGTCAATGCCCTGAATAAAGTGGAGTTAAATCTTTATTCTAGTCAATGCCCAGAATAAAGTGGATATTACTACGCAAATATATTTTTTAATGTTTACTCACCGAAAGCCAAATGATAAAAGAGAAGGATCAACGGTATCCGCAGTCCTTTTATAGATGAAAAGCTAGCGTATTGTTTCATGGTTGCATTCGACTAGACGTGTGCTGAGTTCGCTCCCGGTTTTGTCTTAATTTCGACATTTTATATGCAATTATTTTTCGGTTTTCGGCGGAGGGCTGTATATAAATATATAAATCGTGTTACCACGGTTATCAATTTAAGTTTTCCGGGATAATTCACCTGTGAGTGGAAAAATGAGTGGTAAAGGTCGCAATACAGACATTCCAACTAATACTTCGGCGTTGGCATCTGGTGTTTTTACACGCAGTAATAGCAGTAGGAAAACATCTGCAAGTACCTCTGGCTCTGGTCCGGTTGGAACAACGGTTGCTGCGTCATTGAGTCCGTCTATCTCTCTCAACCTAGCAGCCAATGCTGGAGATGAGAGTTTATTTAACAAATTAAATAACATGCTGTTGGCATTTGAGTCCCGACTGCAATCTTCTCTTGCTGAGGTCGAAAATCGGCTAGCGGCTAAAATTGATGACGCAGTGGGTAATTTAACTGCTCGCTTGGATGCATGTGAAGCGAAATTGTCTCAACTTGAAATTAAATGCAATAAGCTGGTCAAAGAAATTGATGACGTACGGCGCACTGGACGGTTGAATGAGGCAATTATAAGGGGCATTCCTGAGTTAGCTAACGAAGTCCCAAAGAATTTGCTAAACGAGCTAGCTGTCATTCTTAACCACGAACTATCGCCTTATATCGATGCCTTTCGCATCGGGAGCAAACATAGCAAAACAGTGACAGCTGATCGACCTGTGATCGTCCGATTCTCTTGTGCTAACGAAAGGAAAGCATTCTTGGCGGCATATCGGTCACGTAAACAAATAAGGTTGCGGGAACTCAGTGGCTTTTCCTCAGATCAAATTGTCTACATCAATGAAAGTCTCACTCATCGCAATCAACATCTCCTGCGCGAGGCTCTCAAATGGCTTAAGCTGAAAAAACTCGCTTCAGTTTATACAAATAATGGCATCGTCCACGTGAAGTATGGGAAAGATGAACCACCGATTAAGCTTTTGGAGTTAGATCAGCTGACTGCCTTGGTCAATTCTGGACAAACTGTGGATGCGGAATCGGTCGATTGATGTTTTGATTTTGAATGGATTTGTTTTTTCTTTCCTTGTTTATTTATTTTTCTCGTATAACTTCTTTTTTCTACAACTACTTTTATTTTAAATTTTTCTTATTTTCTTTTTCTTCTTTTTACTTTTATTATGTCAATTTCATCGCTTATGTTACCGTTGCGTGTGCTAATAATCTGTTAGTCCTTTGCTTCTTATGCTTTTACTGCATGTGTGCTGCGGGTGGCGTTGAAGTGCGTGCTCGACTTGCTCGCGTGGATTTGGTTGAGTATGGATAGTGGCGCTAACCTGGACAGTAAGGTGAGAACTATGATAAACATATTGAGTAATGATATACCGGGTCTCAACATCTGCTATCTCAATGCTAGAAGTATCAGATCGAAAATGGATGAGTTGAGGGAAATGTTCTCGGGTACTGGACTTCACGCGATCCTTATCAGTGAGTCGTGGCTTACACCTAATGTACCTTCTGCATTTGTCGCGATACCTGGTTTCAGGCTATTCCGTTGTGATAGGGAAGCAAGGGCAGGTGGGGGAGTCGCAATTTATGTTCGAGAGTGCTTCAAGTCCAGATTCCTAAGTAGCTCGCGCTCCGGTGCTCTGGAATTTATTTGTATCGAGGTGAATACCGAACTTGAAAAATGCTTGCTGTGCTCTGTATACTGTCCACCTAATCTATTTAGTGTTGATAATGTTGTTGATTTTGAAGTTTCCTTATCCACACTCTCTCATAGGTATTCCAACATTATTGTGGCAGGCGACTTTAATGTCAATATCCTCGTTGACAACAATAAATCAGATGACTTCCTGACTCTGGCTCATTCGCTGCATCTTCAAGTGATTAATGATTCTCCAACATACTTCAACACTGCTTCTCCCTCTCAATTAGATCTTTTACTAACCACTGATGCTTCAAAGGTAATACGTCATTCTCAACTCTCCCCCCCTGCAATCCTTGATCACGACATACTATTCCTTAAATATAAATTAGCCACACCTACTCAAACTCCTTTTCGAACTATGAAATTTAGGAACTTTGCAGGTATTAACACTGATCTTCTTTTTGATGAGTGCAGCGGCATTAACTGGAGTCTATTTTTGGATTTGAATATAACCTCTTCTTCGCATTCGCTTGACGCAGGTGTAATGGCTTTTAATAACGTCTTGTTGGACCTTATGAATAAATACGCTCCCCTGCAGTGCAGAAGTGTAAAAATAAATGGCTGCCCGTGGTTTTCGCCAGAAATCAAGAAGTTAATTGCTGAACGTGACTTCTTATTCCGCCAGCATAAAAGACTTAGATCCTCAAATAGTCGTCTCCTTTTCAGGAAATCCCGGAACCTCGTAAACAAAAGGATTAGAGAGGCAAAGTCAACATATTATGCGTCTAAGCTGGACTGCTATGCTGCACCCAAGAAGCTTTGGGACTCCCTGCGAAGACTGGGTGTCAGTGGAAAAGATTCCTTGGCATGTAATCTAGATGCTAATGAGCTTAATAAGTTCTTTACTTCAAATACTGGCAGTTGCATTAATTCCAACACTGCATCCTCCCCACTGAATTTCTCCGTAGATCATGCTGGGTCACAGTTTAGCTTTCGCTGCATTGATGAAGTCGAGGCTGCGAACGCTATTAATTCTATTCGGTCTAATGCAACTGGGCCAGATGACATATCCCCACGCTTTATAAAGCTAATTTTACCTTTCATCATTGTAGCCATCACTAAAATTTACAACGGCTGCCTCACATTCAGCGTGTTTCCATCTCCTTGGAAGGAGGCTTTAGTAGTCCCTATAGCTAAGAATTCTCGTCCCAATGCCCCGTCAGATTTTAGACCGATAAGTTTATTATGTTTTTTAGCGAAGGCCTTGGAGAAGATAATGGCAAAACAGATATCGGAGCATTTAAATTTAACTGGCTCTTTAAGTCGTTGGCAATCTGGATTTCGTCCTAAACATAGTTGCGATACGGCTCTCCTAAAAATCACAACTGATATTAGAACTGCTTTGGATAATGATCGAGTAGTGTTTTTAGTCCTTTTAGACTTCACGAAGGCTTTTGACAGTGTCGATCACGCTAAACTCCTTCTCAAGCTGAAAGACTCTTTTGGATTTGGCTCATCTGCTGTGAAATTACTTAAAAGCTTCCTGACTCAACGCTCACAGCGGGTTAAAATTGACGAAACCATCTCGCCAAAGCTTTTGTTGTATACTGGTGTCCCCCAGGGATCAATATTAGGACCTTTGCTGTTCAGTCTTTTTATTAATGATTTGCCGTCTGTTATTAAAAATTGTTCTATGCACTTATATGCTGATGATGTGCAAATCTATCTAGATCGCCCCATTGGTCTTCTGGAGGATTGTGTCAGTAGAATAAATGAAGATCTTCAGAGTATCTTACAATGGTCAGCAAACAATAATCTCATTCTTAACCCAAAGAAGTCGCAAGCATTAGTGATGGGCAGAGAAAGTTATGACTTAACCTATTTTCCTCCTTTAGAGATGGGCCGGTTTATCATACCCTATGTCTCTAAAGCTAAAAATCTGGGAATTATGCTTAACACTTGTATGAGTTGTTGTGATCACGTTAATATGAAACTGGGTCAAATTTATGGGGTACTACGTCGACTGTGGCTGTATGCTTATGTGCTCTCTACCGACCTTCGCATAAAGTTAGTCAAAACGTTAATATTGCCACATATCACACATGGCTCCATTATTTATCCCAGACTCGACTCACGCTGCAAGCGCAAGCTTGAAATAGCGTACAACGATTCCATTAGGTTTGCATTCAGGTTGCGTAGGTATGATCACATCTCTCCCTTCCGATATAAAATTCTAGATTGCTCATTGGACATATACTTAAAACGCAGAGCACTAATTTTCCTTCATCAAATCCTTTATAATCGAGTTCCGGCATATCTTTACGATCTGGTTAATTTTTTACGCGGTAATAGACGCTACGACCTGCTATTACCTCGCTGTAAACATTCCGTCTTGGATAGTTCTTACCTTGTTCAGGTTGGTCGCATTTGGAACGCACTTCCTGTTCCGATCCAGCGAGCGGGTTCGACTGCTTCCTTCAAACGGTTACTTTGGCGGCATACATCTTAAGGATAATGTTGTTATCATAAAATTTAATTTACACAGAATGATCGCACACGCATTCGGATTGCAGTAGTTTTTCATTTCTTTTTCTTTTCTTTTTTTCGCTTTCTTTTTGAATCTTTATCTTTTTTTTTTCTTGTACTTCATTTTGTTTCTTGCTTTCATAAAATTTTTCATGAAATTTACATAAATAACTTCTTGATAGGTATTATAATAATTACTTTGGTTGAATTTTTATTTAGTAACTTTAGTAGTACTGATTAAAAGACTTTCTTTTTGTCTTATTGTACTCCACTTGTTGAATAAATTTATTATTATTATTATTATTATAGCGGCACTATGATTTGCAATTAATGACGTAATTTCTTTAGTGTTACCACTTTCCAATTCTTGAAATCTTTACCCACTCATGTCTTTTACAAAATTATTACAATGATTTGTGATTTTTATTTATTATCTACTTTTATATAATAATAAATTATATCTACTTTCATGTAGTAATAAATCTGATTCCTTAGTATCGTCTTTTTCGCGCAGTTGAATTAATTTTGTGACATTTGTAAGGTTTTGTTGCATGTAGAAAAGAGAATTGCTCAAAGCCGTTTAACAGTGTAGAAACTTGATACTGGCCATCTGTCAAGATGTGTCAAAGTTTTATTTGTTTTGATTGTGAACTGGATGGCTGCGGAATAAATTTATTGAAATTTATTATTTCATTAGGTAAGTTTTATGTTATTTATATAAGGGAATATGATTCTTTGTGGTTTTTTTCTCTTTTTCAGGGCTGGAGCTGGATCAAATGGGATGATTTTGGAATCTTCGCTTGAGGAAGGAATTTTGTTGGATGCCGTCGGCAATGTAATGAGGTAAGAAATATGTACAATTTTGTGGCATGAAATTGATTGGTTCTATTTTAGGAAACTGGATGATTGGTTCTATTTTAGGAAACTGAAGAAGGTGACAGGTGATTAAGAGTAGTTCTAGAAAAAGATGGTCCAATGGGACTGAAGAAACGTAAGCTTAAGTTGTCGTGATAGCTTTATTTCACAGAAAAACTTTAAACGCGTTTTTTCTCGAAAACTTTTTTTGAGCGGTAAACACAACAAACTTTAGAAAAATCTGTCAGCTATGAAATTAACCGCCTCTTACTCTAAAAATCAGCAACCTCGTTCACTCTAATTTTAGGTGTCGAAAAAGCGTTTTTTCGTACTTTTTATTTCTTCAAAATTCTGGCATTTTTTATTTTTCAACTTTTTTGCTCACCCGAGGTTCATCACATGGCAGAACATTTCAAGTTTTATAAATTCTTTGCTTTTTTTGTTTCAAATATTTCAAAGTGCCGGAATCGTGTTTACCGTAGAGCAACTATTTTTTTAGAGTAAAGTTCAACGCCGTCTAGTATTAAATTGCCAAAACATAAATGTGTAAAAAAAATTTTTTTAGTTTAGTTTTAATGTATATTTTAATGTAAAAAAAAATTAGGGCGGAAGCTTTTAAAGGAAACCAAAAAAAAACAGTGTGTTCAATTTTTGCTCTTAGAATGACAAATGCCCCGTAACATCCAGACTGTGGGTACAGTGCATTTAGTAGGCTTATATGTTTTCACATAAAGTAATGTTTTCTACTGAAGCTTTAGAGACAGTCTTTCCTTCTCTCCTATTGCCATGCAAATTTAAAACAAGGGCTCCCTACCGTCCACCCATCAACTCCTCATCGTCGACTACGCAGAGGGCGCATTGTATGTATTGTCCATGCGTTTATTTTACAATTTGTCAATATCCTGTTGGATGTTTGTGATAACAGGAAGTTGAACAGAAATTTTAATATAACGAAATTCTCGGAAATTCAGTATATATATTAATAAAATTTTGTTGTAGCGACAACGTAAAATATTTAAAACTAATTGATTGAAAATTAGTTTTCTGGATACTGACATTTGACGAAATTAACTTCTTTATGAAGGATTTCGTTTCCTTGGCGCTGCATACAATGCTTCCGGTTATACTATGCTTCCACCATGCATGGCAAAGTTTCACTTTAAAGTGAAAAGCGTTAACGTCACTTTATGAAATTTCACACAATAAAATATTTAATAACGAATTCTTGTATGAGCGGGCGAGTTCTGTACTGAATTTTAATTGTACCTACTCCAAATTGGATTTTCCGCTTTTGGCTTAAATAGTTGGCGAGATGTGCTCAGCATAGAATTAAAGTTGGCAGCCTTGTTTACTCCTACGTCCTACCACCACACTGGGAATGTTTAGAGTTCTTTTCGGTGCTTTCTTGTTAGAACAAACAGGTCCAAAATAGAGGAGCCAGACTCAATGAATTTAAATTAGTATGCAAGAATGCAATTAAATAGAAAAACAGAAGTTTTCCACGAGCGGTTGTATTCTTTGTTTATCTAAGGCAGAATATTGTTTTTGCAGATACTTGAGGTTCTTACAGATAACTAAAGAAGGCGTTAATATTTCCCACTTCCTTGATCATAAATCTCACTTCCTTGATCGTAAACATTTACTTTGTTTTTTTTTTTATTCTGAAATTTTAGTTGCTTAAAACTTGTTGAAGGACATTTTATGTTTGCCTTTTTTTGACAATGTAACGTAGACTGTAGGGGGGCGTAGGCTACGTGATGAAAACGAAAGCATGTTAATCCGATAACAACTATTACAAGTAGACCTAGTAAAAAAGCGTAATAGTGGCGTATATGTAATAGTAGCAATATAGTATAGTAAATTTTATGGAACAGAAAAAAAAGAAAAAATACTTTATAAAAAAAATTCTGTTTTTCTTTACACATCACAAAATTTTCCAAAATGGATTACCTGGTCAACATCGCAATTTAAGTCGTCGCATTTGTTTGTTTTCGAAAAAAGATATCCATCAATTCAGTTATTTAGATATTATATTTGTAGAAAATTTTTTATCATGAATGTTGCCTAAGTTAAAATGGGGTACTTTTTGCGTTACAAAAGAAATGACCAAAATATAAGGTTTTGAGCTAACAATTTATTAATTAGGAACCAAGCACATTCAATGAATTTCGAAAAAATAGATACATAAAATTCTCCAAAACTAAGCCGAAATTCAATAAATTGGGTATAGGATTTTCGACTGAAAATAACCTCTACTTTCACTTCTTTCAGTATTGCAGAGCTCTTTTGGCAACGCCCTCTGTAGTGATCAAAATGTACTAAAAATGGAAAAAATATATATATTCTATATTCTTAATATGTTTTATAAAAATGTCCAAAAGGAATCAGTTCAATAAATATAAAAAAAATTAAAAAGTGTATAAAAAAACAGTGTAAATCAATTTGAAACAAAAAGTCCCCTCAAATTAAACAGAAAACAGTTTCGCACAAATTCACTCGGGTTCCTCTTACAGTTTCAACGGTGATCTAATATGCGAGAAGTTATCTACAATATACCTATTCATTTAAAATATAACAGAAATTGTTTCTTCAACTGCAGCCTGGAAAAGTTAAAGTCGAAGCAAGCAAATCTTTTATGGAAGAGGCGAGAGAAAAGCTTTTGACTCGTGCCATACAGGGTTTGATGATAAGGAATGTGAATTATCTATCAACGCAGTTAATCGAAAATGAAAATAATCTTGGAAACATTTTGCCCTTTTTTAAGGGTGTCAGAAAAAATTAAACAAAGTCTCTCACGAAAAGATGAAAGGGCTCCGGGATTATCACAGGAGAGGCCACGAATGCGAACCTAAAAAATCTACGGTGCACCGCCTTAAGAAGCAATACAGCGTAATTTTTAATTGTTCTGACGAAGGTGCAGTATCAAAACTTTGTTCCCGGGACCATCGATTCACGAAGCTCAACGTCAAAGAAGCCCTGCCCTGATGGCTATGGAGTCCACATGATCCTCGAAAGATAGGCGAGAGTTGAGAACAACAATCTTTGCCCAGAGACGGAGTGGATTATTTTAATTTCTTAATAAAAGCTCACGGGGTCATCTGGTCCCGAACCCGGGACCCATGGCATGTTGGTCTTGCCGCTCAACGTATTGATCCAACTCCGTCTCCAATTTGTCGAGTACCAAAGTTAGAACTTAAGGTGGGGAGATTTGTACTCGGAGCACCTGGAACTAAATATTTATTTTCCTTTAGGAGACTACTGCAGTATTTTCGAAGCAGAAATTATGGCCATAAAAGTAGCATTGGAATGTCTATAGGTCGGAACAATGCCGCTATCTCTACCGATAGTTCAGCAAACCCTCACGAAAGGGCAAACGACCTCTGAAACTGTCAAAAAATTTCGATCAGCTTTGATTCACATATCTGAGCGCACTAAGGTACACCTTATGTTACATGGATATCGGAGCATTGTGATATTCCGGGTAACTGTAAATCGGATGAAGAAAAAAGAATCGGCACCATTCTATCAGACTCGGATATAACTAACTAGCTAGTCAAGACGCTAGCAACATGCAAGTTGGATATTCAGATAAAACATGGGAAAGCGAGCATACCTACGTAAACAGGCAGATCTGGTCTACCTTTCACCTACATTGAACAAAAGTGCTTATTTCGCTTAAGTGAAATATCCTTAGCAATGCCGCGTGTCTCGTAGGCACGCACGCGACCAGACTCAGCCGAGATGAGAAAGAAGAGGAAGAGCATTCTTCAAATCCTCTGCAACTGTAATGTTCTAGCCAATCGCAGGAACCGTTATTTAAGCTTCTCCTTGTTGAGGGTCTAGTAATATGCTATACGTACTAGATTTTTCTTATAGTAGTAGTTTGGTTCATTAAGAGCCCCAGGGTGGTGTCACAATAGGCCATCATGACCATAAGATGTCTTCTACCGGGAAGCTGCTACTCTAAGCTAACATAAACTAGCTTTTTTGACATTTCAGAAGGTGAACAGGCTTTATTTGACTTTAAGGTATTCCACCGTGTGTGCATCTCCCATATAGTAAAGGTAGGTAAGGAAGGCATTTTAGGGAGACCTTATACAGAGGAAGACACCTTACATACGATCTAGAATCAAACAAAGTCTTTCATATGGAGGAAAATAAAATTTATATAAGTTTAAATATTTTCGTAGACCTTAATTTGAAATTTAAGGGCACCGTTACATGCCCCGCTTAAATTAATTAACTATTTATTTGAAATATTCTCTAGAAGTTGTGAAACTAGCCCCTTTTCAAGAAGGCGGCGTTTCACAACCCCCTACCACCCTACCAACTTGGTTTTATAATGAGGAGATGCCAAACACATAGAAAAAAAAATTTGTCTACCGAAAAGTGCAATTTCATTTCCTAATTTGACTGTTCTAGCGCAGTATATATTTTCGAAACTCCAAAAAGCTTTAAGAGTTCTCAATTAGGCCCTTTAATATGTGTATTAGCGCATAGCTGGTAGAAACACAATTTATTTGTATTTTCCAAGTTTCTTAGTAAGGCAAACCTTTTTATATGTCCTTTGTTCAACTCATCTGTTGCTAGGTCAATTCTTTCCATCTTGAGAAGCTGGCCCAATTTCCAATTTAAATTTTTCTTAAGAAATTATGAGGAAAGTTACAGCAGTCATAATTACTTTTACGTCCTATCAAGAAATCTCCAAAAACTTTAAGAAAAAATCCGATAGAATACGTTGCAGAAATAACACAATGGGAATACCTTCAGCAGCTGTTGCAATTTTTTAACCGACTTCCCAAAAACAAAGAGATTCTAAGTTTATCGCGTACTTTTTTAGCATGTCTGACCGGGCATAATTTCGTAACGCGTTAACCGATTTGGATGATTCTTTTTTTTTGTCGAACTTAACTTTGTAACGCGTGGACAGATTTGGGTGGTTCTTTTTTTGTTGTATATAGTATCAGCCCATATTTGCAAAAAGCAGAAACAATTTGGTACTTGAGTGGGGATAGACCGATTTAAATGATTCTTTTTCTGCTGGATAGAGTATGTTACCCGATTGGTACCACGAGAAAAAAAAAATTTTGTAGGACTTTACTTTGTAACGCGTGAACCGATTTGGATAATTCTTTTTTTTGTTGTATAGAATATGATCCCCCATTGCTAAGAGAAATGTGGTCCTATGTTGGGGAGGAGGGAGGGGGGAGGGGCGCAGCCTAACTTTATAACACATGGACCGTTTGGATATCTCCGTTTGTGATATAAAGAGTATGTTCGCCGATTAGTATTACAATAAAAATGTATGGTGGGTGGGAAAAAAGGCGGAACTCAACTCTTTGATGTATAGACCGATTTAGATGATTCCTTTTTTGTTGTAGGAGGTAAGAATTTTGTATCTGACGTGCCGGTGTGAAAATGTGGAACGTGTTACCGGATTTGCATGATTATGTTTTCTTTCTGTAGAGTGCAGAACCTCTGCAACTATTGTTTTGTTTATGAGCAGCATTTTCAAGTAATATATCCGAAGAAACTGAAAAATGAATAATAAAAAAAAGTTAAAGCGACTTCACAGAATTATCAAACAATTTTTAATTTTATATCTGTGCAAATCGATGCAAATTAAGCAAACTAAATAACTACCAAACCACAATCGACGATATTATATAAAACGACCTAAACATTTGAGCTCACGATATTATAAGGAAGAAGGATTAAATACTTTTGTTGTTGTTGTTTTGCTTGTTTAATTTGCGTCGATTTCAAAATGTCATAATAGATATAAACACAGCCTACTCTAGATACAAGCCCAGAAGCTGACACGAACAGCTGTGCATTGGTGGTGTAAACAAACCAAAACTTGCTACAGTAAACAATAGCAAAAGGTTGGGGAATTTTACTTTTTCGAAGCATATCTCGCAGTACTTTTAAAGTCTCAACCTGGAATTTAGTTGATGTGAACCTACAAATGTTCTTAACATTGTGATTGTGATAAACATTTCTCATTTACAATTTTTATGTGTTTTAATGGGAAGATTCTCTCTTGTGTTTGTTTTGTTGAAATATTGAGTTTAGAATGCGACAATGAAATCAGCATTTCTTTTTAGTTTTGGTAAGGATAGTGTGCAGTTTTATATGTGTGCAAGGATTGGTTAATCCGAGGTACAAAAATAAATGAAATAATAACGACACGCTTAGTTTCAAAAATGGCCGAACTGTCATAGTTTCCGGGCTTTATCTAGAGTAGGCTGTGATATAAATTTAAAAATTATTTTATGCTTTTAGCGCTTTTTGTGAAGTCAGTACAACTATTTTAAAAAACTTCTTATTTGTCTTCGTTTATAAAGTACTTCACGGTCTGGTTCGTTTTATCATTTGTTTTTCTTCTAAAATTTTCGTATATTCTTAACCTTAAGTATGGTTTTTTGTTGGTATAGTTACAACCGATTTGTTAATATACTAATCACTAAAATATTGAGTAGTTTTATTTTATAGTCTCTATTTATTTGGTTTAATCGCGCCGCTAAGTGTAATTAAAAACTAAGTGCTACAAATTATGTGACCATTATCATCTCGCATTCAGATCTCCCACTTAAATTCACCAAATGACCTAATTCTTAAAAGCCTGTTAGGAAGTCTATTAACTTGCCAAATCCATGTAGGTCTAATTGTACAAGCGTCATTTGATGAGGCATTATCTCGAACCGTATTTCTGAAAGTCGAACTTGCCAAAAATCATCGGACGTGACACGAATGTCGTAATGGTTTCCAGCACGAATCGGATAATGCAATACTCCCAACTCAAATGAGCGTCGAGAACATCTTAAGAGTGCCAACAAGGTTTTTCGGGATTCCGTGGCATAAAAACGTTTGCCAAAAAGGATTTTATGATCGAGTGCTATCGCTTGTAATTGTAATTGCGACAGTCATGACAAGAATGAAACCTTAGTGAATTGGAGCAATTGACTGAAGTGAGTTCAATCTGCTGAAGACGACGTCCTTATTTCGGGCTCATTAAGACATACGTTCTATACGTTTCATACGATACGTCGTTTCTACGCGAAGATGATCAACTTTTTATGATGCTAAGATTACAGAGCCGGAAAACTCTAATTTACCAGAATCTCAGATATCGCAATGTTCTAAAACGTACACTGAATAAAATTTTAACATCGTAAGGTACGCACGTTTTTGATATTTATGAAAGCGGCTATGATGTCACACCCATCTTGCTCTGCTACACCTTTTCTAATGTTACCCTTGGGAAAAGATGTTGCTAACGCCCGTTTTAACCTTAGCTGCGTTTGTACTTAGTTTGACTCCGGTATTATATAGCTACCTTACTTAAGCTTATATTTTCTCTTGCAAGTATATACATATACTATGTACTTTTGTGCTATGGAAACTTTTCAAGCATGACACTATCATGAAATTTCAAGGAAAATCTCCTCCAGTGCTGTTTACTTAAGTTATTCAGACCCTCTTTAAGCGACATACGGCTGTTTTGCTACAGTGGTAGAGGGACGAATCCCCTTAACTACAGAAGGGTGTCAACATGTTTCGTTGACTTTTCGCTTACGATAAAAGTTTGAATGATAAATGTCTTTTAATTATGAATAAGTGATTATGTTCTGTTTGTTTAACACTTTAATAAGGCGGGATATAATCCCAAATTGTCGTACATGACCTAGTGATGTCTAAAAATTTCAAACTTTTGCCCTTAATGATACATATCCTCTTTCCGAAACTTGTCTGATATTAATGGGATGGGAGGCACATTCATCTTGATATTATGTTGTAAAACACAAACATTCTTAAGAAAGTGAAAGGAAAAGGTATTACATATTCTACAAGACTTTAGTTACTGAAAGAAGGATCACAAATAAGAAAGTATTTATGGTAGAAAATACACAAAAGTTTACGTATCTGTGATAATATGAAATGTGTACTCCTCTTATTTCCAGTGGCGCAATCACAGAGATTGACCCCCTCAGATGATCTTCGTAGGTTTGAGAGTGAAATCGAATGGCATATTTTTTATTCACCTGGCGCATTCAGGTGCAGGGCAACGCAGGTCAAATGGGGACCCCCTAGTTTTCTTGCAGGTTTCGATGCTCCGTTAAATAATAAGCACCTTTTGTCTTAAAAATTGTTTCATCCGATGCGAACCTGAACCCCGAGCCGCAAAAAATTAAGCGACGTGCGAAATCGCATTTGGGCCCGTTGAGTCGGGTTTTCTCGGGCACCTACCTTAATATTATGGTAACAGAAGAATCAAAACATTTGAAGACATCAATGTCCATTCAAAACAAAACATCAAATCATCTCTTGACTAATCTAACAATAGGCCTTGCGATTTTTTTTATTTCAATCTCAACAGTCACCGGTGAATAGTCATACTGTTTTTCTCCGGAATCGATTTTCGTAGTTATCTGTGACGTCAAAACTACGAAGATCATCTGAGGTGGTCAAAATTGGTAGAATGAAAGCTGAGTAAATAAAAAGGATTTCGCTTCTTAAAAAGATGCCCGGTACATACAAAATATGGACGTTAAATTACTTTCGAGTCAAATGTCAGTTATTTGATATTTTCAAAAACTTTACAGCCCACTTTGTATTTAAAACCACTTAGCGGAAACTTCTGACAAAAATACTCAAGACATTCATTCATCACCAAGGACCTTACTATTTTAGAGTTTTTAAAACAAAGCAGCTATTGGATGCATTTAGAGATAGAAATATAAATTTTGTATTTTCTATAAATTACTGTCGATCACTTAATTGTCCCGATTGAATTGGGAATTAGTTGAAACAAATTGAGAATTATCCGAATGAAATTGAAAAATGTCCCATTTAAATTGGGAATTGTTGGAAAGCAATACAAAATGCCCTTCCAACGGGCAATCTGTGACAGAGTCAGCCAAAGCGGTTGGAATAAATGTTAAAACGCGGTATATTTATTTATGATAACTAACACTTATTTTAATTTGAGCGTTTATGAAATTTTACAAATTGAAAGATATGGTCAAACTAATCCCTCTATTACCAGAGGTTGTCCTCAGGGGGGAGTTCTTTCCCCACTGTTGTGGTCACTTGTTATCGATGATCTCCTGGTCAAACTGACCAACGCTGGCTACGATTGCCAGGGCTACGCAGACGACCTGGTCATTACTATCGAGAGCAAGCAGGATATAATCATTTCAAGAAGACTGCAAAATGCTCTGAACATGGTACAATCCTGGTGTATTAGGGAGCGGCTCAGAGTCAACCTCAGTAAAACAACCATTATACCGTTCACAAAAAAAAGGAAGCTAAGGTTAGAGGCTCCTACTCTTGAAGGAACACGGATAGAATTCTCAAGTGAGGTCAAATATCTAGGAATAATTCTAGATCAAAGACTCACTTGGAATCCTTAACTTAATAGGGTTACAGGGAAGGCTATGAGTTCCCTATGGTCCTGCCGAAGACTCTTTGGAAAGACCTGGGGACTAAAGCCCAAAATGGCCATCTGGGCATATGAAACAATCATAAGACCCGTAGTCACCTACGCAGCTCTCGTGTGGTGGCCAAAAGTAGAACAAAAGACAGCGCGATCCACACTGCAAAAACTGCAGAGGTCAGCATGTCTAGGAGTAACAGGACCCATGAGCACATGCCCCACGGCAGCTATGGAGGCCCTACTAGACCTCCCCCCTTTACATCTACATCTAAAGAAGGAGGCTTCTTCAAGCGCAATAAGGCTGACTGGCGCCAATCTCCTCACAGCAGGGAACTGGTCTGGTCATAGGAAAATCCTTGAAGAATTCAAGGGTGATCTATTGATCAACTCAATAACAGATATTATGCCGATGAGGCATAACTTTCACATACCATTCAAGCTGATCCTTGAGAGCAGAGATTATTGGCTTAGTAATAGACATATCTTTGAACGGGGATCTCTGGTTTGGTACACGGATGGATCCAAGATGGAAGACAGAACGGGCATCGGGGTCTTCGGACCAGAATCAGGGATATACAAATCGCTTGGTTCTACACCAACCATCTTCCAAGCAGAGATACATGCCATCGAAATCTGCGCACGCGAAATTGCCAATAGAGGAATACGCGGTGCTAAAATATACATTATGTCTGACAGTCAGGCGGCACTTAAGGCTTTAGGATCCTACACCTTTGAGTCTAAAATCGTCTGGGACTGTCTCACTGCTCTCAAAGAACTGGCCCGGAGCAACAGCATCACGCTGGCATGGGTACCAGGGCACGAGGGCATCGAAGGCAACGAGAAGGCGGATTACCTAGCAAAAAAAGGTGCGGATTCTCAGTTTATTGGACCGGAGCCATTCTGCGGCTACTCAAAAAGCCGAATAGCAATGCGTATCCGGTCATGGGAGGACGACTGTAAGCACTCACACTGGATAAATATCCCAGGGTCAAGACAAGCAAAGAGGTTTATAACCTACTCAAAACAGAAAACGAAGGAGCTGCTCTCACTCAGCAGACCAGATTTAAGGCTGATAACAGGACTGTCACTGGGCTGTCACTGTCACCTGGGCTACCACCTAAAAAAGTTAGGACTGGCTGATGATGACACCTGTCGTTTCTGTCTAGAAGAGGAAGAGACTGCGGAACATATCCTCTGTCACTGTGAGGCCCTCGGCCGCATGAGGCTTAGACATCTTGGTGCGGCTTTCCCATCACCGACAGACATAGCCAAGATAGCCCTCAGAAAAATTTTGGGTCTGATAAAGGAACTAAAAATTGACGGGGCGGCCTAATATTGAACCTGGATCAGGTCACAAAAGATCAAATTGGTCGCAGTGACTTAAGGATGCGGAAAGTCCTTGATCCAATCCTTAATAATTTTTTTTATGTATAATGGCGCTTTATTTCATTCATCGTTATAAAAACGTAAAAATCCTATAAAAACTAGCTACTCTAACAATTGTACAAACATTAAAAGACACAATTCTATCGGGACAAATCTCAATTCCATTTGGAAATTTTAAATTTTTTTCGGACATTTCGCAATTCCATTTGGGATATTCTCAACTTAATCTGAAAATACGTGCATTATTGCTTTTAAATCGAAGATGTTTTCTTCATAAAAAATAATGATTTTTACTGACGGTTTGCTTTAATCAATAATCATTTGGTTTGTACATTGAGGATTTTAGAGATCGGAGCTTTCCATGCCAGAATCATCAGAACATTTCATTCTAGGGCCCAAAGGAAACCTTGTTTTAAATTCCATTCCCATTAAAAATCCTAATATATTACTTAACTATTACTTTTTATTTATAGTTCAGGTAAATTGCATCTGTCTTTATAGATCATAAGTAGAAAAGTCAATTTATGTTGTCACTATCAGAACTTCATAAAACCATTTTCTCCCAACACCTATTTTTCAGACCAGTGCAAAACTTTCATGAGATGGGATAATGCACAGCAGCCCTAAATCTTGAAAAATGAAATGTTTATGAGATATAAATCTGTTTAAACACAACGAAGGTGCTACATTTTACCATGCTATTATCCACTTGACTGCATGCGCTCAAATTCCTTTCAGTTGGTCCAATTTTGAGGTGCAAAAATTCAAAAAATAAATTTTACAATGTAAGAAGTTACCTTTGAATATAGGACATGGCCATCGTTACGGGACCCATATATTTGAGTTTATGATAATAATACGGGACTACTCTTCCAGACTACCTATGAACGAGTGTTTTCTGTGCACTTCAAGACGGTATATTCGTTACGGTTGAAATAGGTTGATATATCACCCCAATTTGCCAATCAGCCGTGAATATGAACCGTAAAATTCGATTCGATCCCTTCTATTCTTTGGGGCTTGTTATGGTACCCTTTCCTTATTGCCTAGATATATCTTTAAAACGATTTCCAAGGAAATCTATAGGATACCAATTGACACTTGTTGTTTTTAACTTTCCTTGACAATAGCGAAATCATTTAGACAAATCGAGGTTCGAATAGAATTTATTTTCGACAAATAAATTTGAATAGATTGACTGAAGCAGTTTGGGTAATGTTATTTATCGCTAATCAGCTTTGACTTTATTGCCAATTTTCATGGAAAAAATAGACATCAATCATATAAAACTTGGTAACAATACTTTTAAGAGGGCTTTCCCGATTTTCGGTTTCAAAAAATCGATTTTTTTATAAAAATCGATGCATTGATGCATCTCTCAGAATTATTACCCCAAAATGTTCTGTTGAAAAGATCAATAGTTTACAACATTTTGAAATTAAATCAAATTTTTTTTATGTTGGTGATTCGAGTGATTTAAGTTCAAAATGATGAAAAAGTGCCCTCAATTTATTCAATCGAATTGATTATTAAAAATAATTTTCAAGTTATAACGGTAAAATTCAATTGTTATATGGAAAATAATATTAAAGAAAACTTTAAACGTGTTTTTCTTAGAAATATGTTTTTGCAAACTAAGTGCAGCTTTGTCCGGACATCAATTATTTGATTTTAATGATTTTCTTAACATGTTGACAATGGATGTCATTATCGCGCAAGTTTCGTATTCGCACTTCAGTGGAACCAAAAAAAAAATTCTCTTGATGGAAGCTTAACTTCACTTCACTAGCTTAAATTTACCACTTTGGTGGAACCAAATAAAAAAAATTCACTTAATAAAATTTTGACTTTAATTTACTTCATTACATTATTACACTTACTATTTCTTACACTCATAACACTTGAAATTCTTTAAATAGGTCTCTTCAGAGCCGCTGTTAATGCTACAAAATTTGTCATAAGACAAACTTTTCCTTTAATTTGGGTTTCCCTCACTTTTCACCAGTTATAAATTTCTTAATATAAAATTTTTTGGCTGCTGCCTTCAGATTCACAGGGGGACCAACGCGTTAACAAATTTTCATTAATTTGTTGGTGTGCCGTAACTGTGGATACTGTAGGCAGTCCGCATCTCCCTCCACGTGGGGCGGCTGGTAACAGTCATGTAGTTTACTATAGACTGGCTGATGATGACGGGCGGAGAGACAATCACTCTCTTGATCAAACTCCCCTAATCCAGGGTGTTAAGCGTCTTCTGTGCCCATTGGATAGTTTGCAGCTGGGGGCAACTAGCTGTATTCTAACGGAGCCCCCTTGATACCTGTCCGCCTCAAGGAGTATGCAGGACTACCATGGTATGGGGCTCTACCACGGTTGATTCCCCACAACCCCAATAATGTATCGAGACGATGAGTACCGCCTTGTCGCGAAAATGGTCGTTCATGAAAATGTAAATTATGTATAAAAAACACCCAGCCTCGGGTAAAACCGAGACTTCTTCGTCCACCCGAAAAGGGGGAGAACCCGCGGTCAAGGCAGACCCGGCCCACGGGTTAAGTGGGCAACCTTCTGCGAGCATTGCTCGCTCCTCCAACACTTCTGAGGCGAACACGGTGACTCTCCCAAAGGAGTCATGTGAACCCCCTTCCTCGAGGAAAGTGCACGCCACTGAAAAGGACCCCAAACCCGGTAGCAGCAGCACTGTTCCTCCTCCCTCTGCGAAACCTGCGCGTGGTAGTACGTCCCTGTCCAAGGCTAAAACACCCGCACATACATCCTCCAGCGCGCCTCTCAGGACACCCCAGTCCAACCCTACGACCACCAAGCAGAAGGGAAATGCCTTAACGGTGGCCTTCAAAGAGAGACGGTCTCAGGAAAAACTTACAGAGAAGGATAAAACCTCTCTGCAATGGGCTAATAAGATTATTGCGCAACAACGCGGACGGCTCCATCACGCCAGACAAATGGAAGAAGTTCTCTGGTTGAACCCTGGCCCTCCTCCACGTTATCTTGATGCATCAAGACATCAAGGCGTCAGGACCACATTAAGCTACTTGCCTGCTCGGAGGTCGGTGGAGCTTCTTGGCCAGGCAGTTTCCCGTCTTGGTGAAATCTGGACTGGCGCAAGAATTAATGCCGTTCCCAGGGATAAAAACCTAATCTAACCTTTGTCTTTGCTATCATATTTCGCGTTCTGTCTATGGGAAAGCAGTTCGTCTTATGGATCAGGTTACGTTATGTTTCTTGTTTTGTCTATTTAATTGTGACAACGTAACTGCATCATAAGATATTTTTTGATATTGCAAAATTTTGACTTTTTTTAAATGTTACTTTAAGCTGGAAAAATGGGATGAAAATCATAATTTTGCTTTTAAAGTTGCGCTTAAAAAAAACCGATATTATAACCATAACCCTATATTTTATAGAAATGCTTCATTTTCTGATTTCAGATAACACATGTAACAGGAAACCTGCACTTAATAGAGATGCATCCGCCACAACAGGCCCAAAAGGGGAGGGACTCAACAAGTGCCATTTTCTAAGTATAAAAAATGTCTTGTCTTTCTTTAGTAATTGGTTTATAACATAAAAAAATTCTTGCAATCCGTTGAACATTTTATTCAATATAAATTCCCAAAAAGAAACGCCGCTTTTTCAACAAAAAACGGGAAAACCCTCTTAATATTTGAAAATTTACACGGATATTGATTAGAATAATTCTTCTTCAAGCAATTTGCAACTAGCTTACCAAAGAAAAAATGTAACCTATAAAAATCTCACATGATTTGGTCGGTAATTGGTATTGTCATGGCCTAAGATGATTCTCACTTACTGTATAGAGTACGGTGGCGCACTAACGCAATGGCAAAAATCTTGTATCTAAAGAAAGGGTAACCGTGACTAATTTATGTTACCGGATTTCCTTTCTATAGAGTGCAGTTAGGGATGGGGGATCGAACTGAGAAAATTGAGTAAGGATCAATCTGTAATGTTTTTATGATTTCGTAGATCGATTAATCGCCTTAAAAAGATCGATATCCATAGATCGAACAGTTCGATTCAGTTTATTTTGAAATTCCAATTTATTTCAGCATTTTGAAATTACAAGTAATGAAAACTGTTTCTATATATAAAAATATAGGGTCGTTAGTAAACCAATTTATTAAAAAGAGCCTTTGTAGCTTACAAATCTTGATTAAGCAAGAATGGGCATTTCATAAATGTTGCGATAATGGATCAGAGTCTTTTTTGAAGGAACACAACTAAATATTTGCACGCCAAAAGTAAAAGATACGCACAACTTTTGTGCTTTCAGAAGCGATACCAGGACATTTAATGAGTATGTACGACGAACATTCTCAGCACTAAAAATGCATATCTTGGGGACGTTTTTTGAAAATATTGTTTATGTTTTATTCTTTCGTTTTAAACGGAAATCACCGCAAGTAAAAGTTGGCATTTCAACTTGATCATCCTCCCTGTCTTACCCTTTCCAGAGAACAAAATGGCCAACGATACAAATTGCCAACGTTTAATTCAAACATGTGTTTAAAGCCTTAGAGTATAGAACTATAAGGAGAGGCCCTAACGCCAAAAAACCTCGGCACTTCTCTTGATGTAGTTGAATCGTTCAGTTGTGTTTGTTTTCGTCATGGCAGTAGTAAAACAGCGACATTTCTAGAGGTTAAATAAATCGGAAATTAGAGCGTAATTTATAATTACTTTAAGGTATTGCGAATTTTTTTCTTTCTTTTTGGCGAATCTATATCACAAAATTAAATAAAAACTTTAAACATTTTAATTTCGAATTTAAGTTTTTAGTGTGCCTTTATAAAAGTTAAATCACGAGCCATTGGGTTAGCTAAGGAGAAGCAAAAAATGCGATCTTAGAAAATGTAAACAAGCTAAGAACGCCAAGAAAACTTCACTTTTCTTTACTGTCCGATCCTGTTCTTAGCATGTCAATGCAATCATATCAAGCTTAAGAACTAACAAAACATTATTTTAATCAAAAACTTCCCTGAAAAACGATATCCCACGTGTACAACGCCGATTGTTTGCACAACACAAAATCACGAACTTCATTTAAAAACTGTCACTATTAAAATACACTGTCTATACCTTAAAAAGCTAAAAGCTATTAGCTTTAAGGTTCGCTAATATATTACACCAAACAGGATAGTAGAAAACACTCGAAACTTCATATGTATTACAAAACAAAATTGTTAAACCGTCGGATAATTCACGGTAATCACTTTGACAGTTCGCAAATTAAGAAGAAGAGATCTCCTTCCTCACCTCACCTAAAAAAAAAGTGCTGGTCACACGTACACGGTTTAACAGATGAGGGCCTTTTCTGTTGTTACATATTCTAAGATTAAAACCCTACCACAAATCCACTGGCATACTATTCAAAAAATAATAACTTTGAAAGATGAGATTTGAACAACCTGCTCCTTTGTTTTGAAAATGATTCTTGAAAATTTCCAATAGTTGCTATAATTCTATCAAATCCCAGCAGAAAATCAGTCACCGTCAATAGTCGGCGGAAAGTGTACTCTTATTTCCCCTTACATAAGGAGAGAGAGAAACATGAATACATCTCAGTTGAAAATTTCAAAATGGCATAGTTGTGGTTTACTATTCAAGTGGTAATTGTGATTGAAAAAACTTAAAGACTTTCCATATAAGACTGTTTTAATAAAATACTATGTAAGAGCACGCAATATAAATTTTTTCCCTTTTTAATTTATTGTAGAAAGGTTTTTTTACACTACTCACCATTGCTTAAATATCTAAATCGATATTATTTTATAAGTGTAAAATCTGCCAAAATTGAGCCTTTAGATTAAAAAAACTATTAATAAGTGTCAAATCTTTGATAGAGTAAAAATGGAAAATATATATGCTTCTTTCAAGAGATTAAGATCAACATCGAACTACGTGTATTCCACAAGAGTTTCTTACTCGGATTATACGTTATGCTGTTATATTCCAATTGGAGTTGGTGTGGCAATTCCGCGTAAACTAATGTGCATAACGTGTAGGGCATCGGTATACAAAATTCAACTTACTTTCGAAGCAATTCCACGTCGAATCGTGTATTCCACGTGATTTGTTTTACAGGTATTGACTTCGCAGGAAAAAACAATTTGTATAAAAGCTTAAAATCGCGCATTCGAATATCACTTGTTTTAAATTTTTCTTGAAATAACTTATTTCTTTCTCGTTGTGGAATCACCAAACCAAAATTAAAACATAACAAGCCACCGATGACAAAATCATGAAGTAGCAACTAAACTACACAGTTAACCCTAAAATATTTTTAAGCGATCACAAACGCATTCATCTAACATTTACGACTTTTTTAACGTTTTTTTACATTTGTCAAATAATTACACAAATTAAAGATAAAATTCAAAAAATAATTCACGAGTGAGCCTGTTTAATTTTTGGTACGTCATAAATAGATCAAAATCGGATATAAATAAATCGATTCGAGCTGGATCGGTCTCGCGTAAAATCGATTCAAAAATCGACAGATCGAAGCCTTAAATATCGATCTCTCGATAGAGTCGCGCCCATCCCTGGTGTAGTACCTTTCCATCTGTTGAAATTGGTAATTGAAAGCATAACGTAATTTTTAATTTTATATCTATTAGGACATATTGAAGTCGGTGCAAATTAAACAAGCAAACCAATTACGCAAGCACAATCGAATATATGAAGCTACCTAAACATATCAGCTCACAGGATAATAAGCAAGGAGCATTAAATCCTTTTGATTGATTTACTTGCACCGACTGCAAAATGTCGTAATGGGCATAAGATGAAAAATTATTTTGCTTTTGTGTAATCGGTTTATATTCTTTTTTGTAAACTATTTTATAATTGATGGATTTGTTTAATACCTTCCTATGTATATATGTCTTTTCAGGCACACTTGAAAGTCAAAATTAAATTATTATGGAGAAATTAGCTGAAAATTCTGTGATTAAAAAAAAACCTTTGAAGGAAGAAAATCAACTAGTCGAATAAACAGCGGTTTTTCCTGTAAATAATTTGGAGGATCTGAATAAACTAGAAAGTAAAATTAATGAAAAAAACATGGGTCCATACGTATGTAAGTTTTCACGAAGTTTCTGTTTTTAAATAAACAAACACAATGTCAAATTTGGAAATTTGGTCAGAAAAATTTGGCAGCAATATTCAAAAATTCACGTTTTCATTGTCTTCTACTCCATAAGGTTCAAAATATTACAAACTTAAAAAATCATATAAATTTAGTTCGACTAGAGATTGTTTCTAAGAAAAATTTGCTGTCTTTTAAAATATTTTTCTTTTTTCTACCGACCCAACTTACATTGTCTGTACGAACTATCATTCACTTTACTAATATAAAAATTTCCACTGCTTTTTGGATAGGTTAATGTAGCCAAAAATATCATATGCAGTTTCAAGTTATTGAAAAATATAAACAATTACTTGTATAGTAAGTTTGCTTAACTGGCTGTACGAGGAGCTTTTAAAACAGTGAAAAATAGATATTTTAAGAACGAGTGCATGAACAATACAAAGCAAAATGATTGAATTTATATTATAACTATATAATTATATTAGATGAACTTGTATACATGCATATGTATATGAAATAATTAAACGAATTGTACCATGAAATGTTAATGTTTTATTTAATAAGAGCAATAAAAATCAATCAAGTAAACAGCCATGTAATGAATGAATGACGTGGTGATGTATAATTAATTTATTAACTAGTTTCATATAATCAATAACTAGTTCCTTGTAATGCAGAGAAGTGGATCATCTCCAATGTAAAAGTAAAGCATTCTTAGCATTCGCCGTAACCCAAAATGGAATTATAGTAGTTCCCCATACCGAAAAGTGGTTACGAAATTGATTCAGTAATGCGTGCTATCGCTACTGCGATGCTTCAGCCAGCTCATTCTTTTATGATTACCTTTAAAAACACAACCACAAAAAAATAATAAATAAATAAAACGATTAAGAAAGCTTGCAGGAGAGATGTAATAAAAAAGCAAAATCCCCAAAAAATAAAAAACCGTCAGGAGAATCTCCAAGAGACAGAAAAAATGATGACACAAGCAACGATAAAATGAACACAAAACCGAAAAACGAATCACAAGCAGCAACTTAAAGCGCTAGCAATCGATGTGACATTTTTATGGAAGAGGTAGGTGAATAATAAAAATTTGAAAGAAGACTGGACTTGTAAAAGGTCCCTGGGGATCACCACTGCAAGCACTAAGGAATAAGAAATACGTGCCTCATCATCCGTATCTGATCGCAAATTAATATTCGAATCAATTTCACCAATTTATTAATAAAAATTTGCGATCTGCTTTGTCAGACAGGATTGATAAAATGAGCAAAACGAATGAGAGCATTGACACCACTGAGATGTATTAAAATGGAGTGACTTATAAGCTATCTCATTTGGGTACAACTTTACTTTCAGTGCAAGAATACCATTTTTAAAATCCAATGTTTACTGTGAATTTGCAGCACCTGAGGGAAGAATAAAATAACCAAATATATACAAAATGACATATTTAATTTTAATCTTTTATATTGTTGTAAGGAAAATGTTAAAATTATTGGGATTACTGATATAAAAATTACTAAAAATGGTTATTCTAATCTGCAAAATGCTTACCCAGAAAGTGATATAAAATTATTGTGAATATTGTCATCTATTTCTATCGCCAGCATTTAATAGACGACATGACGTTGGCAATTTTGAAAACCATGTTGAAAAAAAAGATGCTTCCACAGAAAGGGACAACTGGCGAAAAGTGATACCATTTATTTGACGAAATTTCACTGCACCAATCACTCCAGTATAACATATATATCTCAGTTGTTGACACTGGTATAGACCAAGACGAATATCGTCGGCCAGATGAATAGAAACTCTTGTTGCAATCAATTTAAACAAACTTAAAAACTTTTTTTACACATGTTTACATAGGGAATGTAAGTTTTCATTCAATCGCGAATTTTATTATTGCATTATTGGGAATTTTATACTTTACGAACGATGTACATATGGACGTGTGTACAATCTGAACTTCTTCATTAAGAAAAATTTTGCTGAAATACTAAAAAAATAACCTAAAATGTATGTGAGCATATCTCCATTTGTTGATAGTTTTCTTTGTATGGCTTCTTTATGTGTTTTCAATGAAATTAGACACCCCCGCCCTCCCCCCTCCCAGGGCAAATCCTGCGCACGGACCTGCTTAGCGACCTCTACAGCTATGGTTTCGACACTAATATCGGCCGTTTCGATTATTTTAACATCTCATTTGCTTCCCACCCCCACTCCAAAAATATTTTTTCCACATTGTATTTTATATGTATTCCAAGATTGCTATATATTGCTTCAAGGATTCCAAAGTTATGCTGGAATATACATACCATTTTAATTTTTTCCATTTTAAATATGTATTCGTAGAGTATAAACTTTTAAAAAATTTTCTGTAATGCGGGTTAACCTTAGTAGATAGATATAGCGTTTTCACATTCCACCAAAAGTACATAAATTGTTATCTATACTAAAATTATAGACAGAGTGTGAGTTTGTTTATATGGAAGAAGTTCTTTCGCAAACTACTGGATCGATTTTAAAAATTCTTTCACCATTAATTTAATGCAGAATGTGATAGGCTATATTTCATCCGAGGAAGATGAAGGATTTCTACGGAAAATTTTGAAAACATAATCGAAAACGACCAATTAATATTATTGTCGAACGCATAGTTTTCGAAGTCGCCTAGGTGAATAATGATCTCTTGATGCTGTTAGATGCCGATAGGATACCCCTAAGAGTGAAATTTGGAATACAGTGATCAATTACCATTATATATAAAAAAAAATTTAAAAAAATTCAAAATTTTACTTTTTGATTATTTTTTTTTTGCAAAATAAAAAAAAATCCAAAGAACCACTACTGCCTAACTTTTGAGTGGATTAAGGCTTTACGTACTCTAATTTTACCCATCATTAAACAATACACTTGTTCTCTTAGTTCTTTTGTGATACTTTGATCAATCTGTCCGATTAAACGGTTTGATGGATCGATTTGAAAATTTGCAGAATTATTGAGCGTTTATTTATCTGTAAAACCACCTGGAAACATCTTCACATAAAATCGTAACAAGTCCTTTTTTTGTATGTTTTCCAAATCAATGTTGAGGGTGCAAAAAAATTTTTATTTATTTCAATTTTTAAAACTGTCCTTATATTTTCTGTGCGACCATTGGTTTCTGAAATATCGATCATCAAGGACAAAAGGATCCTTTTTCATTAAAAGTCGGATATCTTAGAGAAAAATTGACGTCGAGAGAACAACAAGAGCACCTTGAAGCTGGATAAAGAAGGTTAATTAGTTTAAGTGAAAAAAGTTTCCAAGCCATAAGGGCTCACGGGCCCTTTTCTTGTGTAATTTTTTATGATTTCGCGATAACCGTTGTTTATAAAATTTTATTTTCCAAAAAATCTCGAAACTAGAAACGTGAGGCTTCGGAATGCTTTTTTTAATCTTCACTTAGTACCGCTCTTCAAAATAAAAAAAATTAAAACGAATTCAGAGCTGACTTCCGATTTCTCGGTTACCTGAGTACGATGTATGATGTGCTTTGATAGAAGAACGAGAAAGAGTTACTGATAAGAGCGCATATTTGCCAATGGTTCTTCTCTTTCCTATTAAAAACAAATCCTGGTGGACCCTTTCCAATCACCCTTTTAAACAATCGTTTCCTTTACCTGTGGTTCACTTAATCAGACAATAGATTCAACCATATTAGCTAGTTTGACACTGATCAATAAACAACATAAAATTCATTGCATTCTGACCTCGAAAGGACTCGGTCCAATATACTGCCAGAGAGAATATCACATTTTATAGACCAACTCTTTTTTCGTGTTTCTGCAAATATTGTTGGTGAATACTGTGTATGGTATTGAAATCACTTTACCATGAACGCTTAAAATTGGAACGTATGAAAGGAACTGAATAGAGTCACGAATTGCTAATATCCGCCTTTTATTCTCAGCATAGATTAACACCTCTTCTGGTACAAAAGCACCGTAAACAAAGCTGGCAATGGTGGCAAGTTGCAAACAATTTGGTAGTTTCCGAGAAACAAAACAAAACCAAAAACTATCTGAAACTAGTGGTGTTCTGGTAAAGTACGGCAGTAGGTGTTCTACCCATTGTTAACTTTTTCAGGAAAAAACTGGGAATTGCTTGAATGGAGGGGACAGCTTTTATACGTCTGCCTCCCGTGAAGATTTCGCTCCTGATTTACGGGCAAACTTCTCACTTTTCACAAGTTCTTGTTTTGTTTGCTACACTTTTCGTGTATGGTTTTTCTCGTTTCGGTGAATTCCTGATTTAATACTTAAGCGATTTAGTTTTAAAGGATAAAAGGATAAAAAAGGTCCTTCGGGTTGACAGTGGGAAATATTACAAAGGAAGTAGGAATGGGATAATAAAATTCAATGAAAATAAATACATTTGCTTAGTGACATATGGCTTGTGGGTAGGGCAAAGGACGATTAAATCAATTCATGTCGTTATTCTTTTTTTTTATTGTTAATCAAAACTACCTAAGAAATATGACCAAGAGTATTCCAAATTACCTTTTAGCATAGAGTAATTTGCTATTAACTTAGATGACAGCGCAAAATAAAAGGAACAAAACAGAGTAAAGTAATTTTGATATCTTGAAATTAAATTAGTAAATTCTAATTTATTTTCCAGTTATTAAGTAGAATTAATTCAGACAAATTGCGTTTCAGAGTCAGCTACACCTCTTTCGAAATTCCTCCATGTATGACTTGATGCCTTACCAACTCCTACAGTATAAAGCACTATAAGGATGCGCTTTATATTAGTTCACTTATAGGGTGCACAATTTCGTAGGTATACGATTGCACAAACTTGTAGGTACATACTAAAACCTTCATAACTGCAACTCGGTAGTTGGGAGTGTACATATTTCGTACATGCAATGACACCGCTTCCTCAATGGCAACAGGATGCTTTCAAGAAGCTCTACTCATCCACATTGCATTGTAAGGTACAAATATATACATAACAAAGGCACTCCTACTCTACTGGAGCACTAAAATTGCTATTAGATAGACTTCAAAGATAACATTGTTGAGACGTTGTAGTGAGATGTCATAATAGCAGAAAAATTTTAACAACCTGAAATTATTATAAAATCCTACTAAAAGCATGATTTTCACTTCCAAATTCTCTACTGATGAGTTGAACATTAAATTCTATGATTTTTGCTATAAATCTTATTACAATAAGAAGTTTTACGTAATACATATTTTTTTAAATAAAGAGATATACATCAATTCATTTTAAATATGAGTTTTTTTCTATAGCTCTCTCGAAGAACAAGTTGGAATGAGATCATCAATTCTGAGACATACAGCAGTATGCAAAACAATTTTGCAATTACACCCTAATGTAAAGTGGTCCATTATGCATAGAAGCCTAGCATCATGAGTAAAAATCATTTGTGCAAGCCTCGAGATTATACTCCTTAGACGTTATGGAAACCAGAAATACATCTATTCTAATAAACCAAAAATCAAATAGAAACTTCAGAATTCTAATTAGCCGAAAAGGATATAAATATTTACTGATGAATAAGAGTAGATAAAGGGCGTAATGGCTGTTT
Organism: Leptarthrus brevirostris; assembly: GCA_964036015.1. NCBI lineage: Eukaryota > Metazoa > Arthropoda > Insecta > Diptera > Asilidae > Leptarthrus > Leptarthrus brevirostris. The sequence goes on along the minus strand of OZ038373.1, from coordinate 144,675,850 downwards.
TAGAAAAACAAAAAAGGGATATGTCATTTAGTGTACAATTTTTTCTTAATGTTTTGCGGTTACACCAGTTTTGTGTAGGGACAAAAATAACAATCGGATTCGAACCTGGTACTCGGGATTGACCATTAGCATATATTTCACCGATGAGTTACATACGTATAATACAGCTGGTTTATTTGCACCTGGAGGGGCTTCAACACCAGGAATGTCAAGTTGGCATTGTGTTTGCATTTTTTTAAATTCAAATGTTCTTCAGCCAGCACCACTAGATGTTCTTTATATGTGGGTATGACTTTTCCAGCTACAAGGTTCTAGTTTGCATCTGAAGGTGCAAGAAATAATTAATGGACGCACCCTGAAAGTAACACCTAATGGCCTTCAAGTGTAAATTGTTGGCAGCAAAAAACAACCATGTGTCACTCTAGGAGAGGTTTGAACCTAGTACCCTCATGATGGAAGGTCAATATGTTATCCCTTACTTCATCAGCAACCGAAAGTATGGTGACTAAATGTATACAACATCACAGGGTAGCATCAGCTTTGATTAGTCACTATTTTGTATTAGCTTTTATACAGAAGTCCTAGATAGGAGAGAGCAAATTATATATTTTGTTAATTCTAAAGTTTAAGCGATATTAGTACCGCAACTGTGTAGCTTGGACCTGGCAATTGTGTAGGCTCCGGTGCCTCAGACTATCAACCCTGTGACTCAGCGAAACCACCACCAGTAGAAAAGAATATGGGCTTAATATTGGGATGTGATACTATCGGCCATAACAAAGTATAGTACATCACTGGCGTGATCTGCAATGAAGTGAATTTTTATATAATATTCAACGTAGCCGTCCTTAACTCACTGGAACTGAACCGACTTTTTTTATGCAAGATGGACGGCGGTAGGTGGCGCTAGGCATTGATACCACTCTACTCATAACGCAGAGGCATGGATTAAATATAATATTTCAAAAGCAATGATAAAAAAAATTTCTAAAAGAGAGAATAGTGGAGAGCATTCTATTCGGGTACGACGAATGTATCTGACATCTATTTTCCAAAAGATAGTTTACTGAACTGACCTCGAGACTTGAACTAGTCTGGAATAACACAATAAAAATAATGTAGGCATGTGACCAAATAAAAAAGATTTTGATCTTTCCCAAAATCCTGCTATGACCTTTAAAGAAGCTGGATCGGGCCTAAGCAGAAGGATAGGTGATCAACATAGTCTAGCATCATCAAAATGAGACACTGAAGTCATGGAACATAACTAAGAGCCGTAATCATCCAGGCCCCAAAGTCATTTTATAATCGAAATCAAGAAAGAAAGAATATTTTTAAAGCAAAATTTCTTTATATTGGTGGGTCAGGTTGGGTTAGTTGGCAGCCATTCGAGTGAAACAGGTCCGTTATGGTACTATTTCGCAGGAACAACACCTAAATCCCTTAAGGCTCTACTTTGCAATGCTAAATTGAACCAGCCGCAGTTCATGCGGAACTTGCGCGATGCTGACGAGCTCTTTTAGTCCTTTAAGGAAGTGTTTGCCTAGGATATGAACTTTTATTCTCCAACCCTGAGCATTGGCAGCTGACTGCCTTTAACATCCTCCTCGTCAAAGTTACTCCGACAGAACTCGTTGATTACCAAAAACACAGCAACCTGTTAAACCGCAGTGATACTACAAAGGCCCCTCCCCCTCCTCCCAAGGAAAACCCAATACTCTGTTAATTCCACCTTCACCTTCAACCGTCTTCGGAAGGAGAAAGATTACGAGATCAATAGAGACTCACCTTCAATAGAGCTTAGGGGCCGCTCCGGCAACTATGCACCAGCTGTGACTTAACTGTATTTGAGTTGAGCGGCTTGATGGCTGTTTGACTACATAGTACTATTAAAATATATTACACCTATAAGATATTGATAGCATTTTGTGCGATAACAGGCCAGGACCTTTACTTAAAACACATTGCAGTGGTCCGGAAACCGATACCAGCTACGTATGTTAAGGCGGATGACGAATACAGCCCTTTTCCCCTCCCCATTTTCAACTTTTGAGTCATCCGTGAAGGATTGGTACTCTTGACATTGGTAGCCACTGCTATTCCCACTCCTCTCCTTTACGTATTTTGTATCGGTAAACTTGATATAATTTTATTGAATATAATAGAAAGGATTGTGGTTTCCCACATCTAGAAGAACGCGCTGCATCAGTAACCGTCAAGTAGAAATCAGCATATAGATCTTAAGAAGCGATGATCTACCAGGTAGTACGAGTAACAGAAATGAGAAATTAATTATCGAAGGAATCGCAAGGGACTCTGTAATGAACATAGAGGAAACCTTCAAAAGAATATGCTTGGAAAACAAGAAGTAGCTCGCAGTTGTAGTCAAGTTACTTGTATGAAATAGTCCGTGGAACATCTCGCCGAAGTCTCCGACATTAAATAATCAATGAGCACAGGTAAGGAACAAGTGACTTTTATCTAATTTGAAATGGGGACCTTGGTATCAGCTTCGCCACCGCCAACTAATAGTTTAGAAATTAGATTAGAATTTAGATTTAGAAATAAAAATATATGTAGGTAAAAAAAGTTTTGGCGAGATATTACTTTTTTTGATTTATTGTTAACGCAAAGCTAAATAACTTTTAGAGTGGACAAATACGGAACATTCGAGATTTCTCTTTCTCTCCACACCTTCACATTTCTGAGTTGACACCCTAAATCATATTTCGGCCAAAATACCTCTGTTGTAAAGTACGTATTTGGGTTTAATAACAAATTACAAAATTCAAATTTGAGTGAGACATCCATTTATTTCGTGCCCTAAAATCATATTTCAACAAGATGCCTATTAAACTTCCACTGTTAGTTACGAATTAAAAAAAGGGTGAAAAATTACTTAAACAAAAAATTTCGGTTAAAGTTGAGGTAATTATTGGAAATTTAAAAAAAATTATTTGGTAGTTAATTTCCAAATTTCCAAAATGTTTTTTCCTTCCTAATAGATCATGGGGCCGGCTGCACATCCGTACTTTAAGATATGATAAAAAAATTATACGTTATTTAGTAAGAAAATCAAAATAAGGTCTTAACGTCAAACTGGACCTTTTTTGGCAATAAGCGGTATAAAATATAGTGTAATGCACCGTGAGTTCTGCGTAGAAACCGCATTATATTTTACAATTTTAGCTCTACCGGTATTTAATAGTTTTTCATCATCAAACTTTAGATCCCCTTACCCAACTCTATCCCGAACTCGTCAAACAACTTCTGACGACCTTCTTTTATAGATGTCCCCAAATACCTTTCCGTGTGGCCACTAGGACCTGAGAAAGGACAAATAAATATTTGCCAATAGCTCATAGAATAACGAATAATTACAATATATGATTCCCAAATAACGCACGATCGAATAAAAAATAAGTATTTGAAATTAAAATAAGGAGCACCAAATAACAAATGATTATTTACAAATAACAAATACTTTTTGTATTCAAATAAATGTCTGTGTTCGATGTTCCAATTTATTTGATTTTTTAGCTTTAATCTTTATTCGAATTAAAATGCTCATCTCTAGTACAACTTCTATTTTTACGGGCACTATATCGTCGCTTAAGTTCTAACACCAGGTAAGTCAAAATTAGCAACTTTAATGGAGAGCGCAAAAACTGCATAATTTTACATAGATACAATTGCTGTTACTGTTACTAATCATTTTACAAGCTAAATCAATGTTTGGTACAAAAAACCCCGTTTTACAAATGTAATTGTAATAATATACGATAAGATTATATTTTGGACAGACTATATGTCAAATGAAAAACTGTTCGCCCTTTAGATGATGATGTTTATAAACGATCAGTTCGTCAAAACTTTCCAAATCGCTTGAAATTAAAAAATTATTCCTCCGTCGCCGAGGTGTGCTGGGAAATACAAAATACTACGTATAGAAGAGTTTTTTTTTTCATAAGCTAAGATTAAGATATTTGATTACCAAATTTAGATTCAATTTTTAAATGCAAGAAACATATGGCATATTCATGGGCGGTAAAACCGTTTACTAGCATTTTAATTCTTTATATGAACAGTTACAAAATCCTCTGAGGAGCACATTGTTCCAAAAAAAAGTCGTCCAAATACATTGTTATCATAACCATCAAGAATCTGCTATGTTAAACGAAAGTTTGTTATTGCTGGTATATTTTATGAAAAATTTTGTGTATATTTTATTGTTGTGTTACTAAAATGGTCAATTTAAATTCGTTGCACTCGTTTATTTTGTGAAAATGTTTCATTCAAAAAAAGCATATGTGAGCTTTTTCACATATTTGTTGTGTAGGTACTACATTAAAGATTCAGGAGCATCACTACTGTACCCGCAAGCAAAATAAAACGCACTCCGAACAAAAACATTTTATTCGACATTATGCATTTAAATCAAATGATGCTTCAATCCCCTAAAGGGGAGGTTTTTAAGTTGAACTAGAAAGTATACAGGAGCTTCAATTGTAATTTGAATTTCGTTAGTACCTCTTTCCAGAATCGTGACGCATAAAATATTCCCTTCAAGTACCCTGCTACGTGTTTTAATTAACTCCTAAGAGTGCTATGAATTCACCTTTCGTTACTGAACTGCTGCAGGAATTCCAAACACTTGGAAATAAAGTCCATTTGGAAGCATAATTTCTGAGATAGACAAAATTAAATGTTTTTGATGAAATTAAATATAATGTTGTTTTATTAGAATAAAAGATATACTGCTTTAAAAAAACACATACAATAAAACTAAATATTTCATAAAAACAGTTTTAAGTAAGACACACAAGAATTGAATAAGATTCTGTAAAAGATCTGAATTTTTTATTCAAAACACAAATAAAAAACGGAGAGACTCAAACAAACAAAAACAATAGTTTTATGCCTCCTATGGGTTTTCTTTTGATAGTGCCCTTTGATGCTAAAGCACAACCTTTGCAGGAAAGGAGTTAAAATTAACGGCTTGAGTGAGGGATGTGACGAAGTAAACCTTGCTTAATATTTTCGAACCCATAAGACAAGCAAAAACAGAGTGTGGTAAGCAGGGCTAAACGTAAACATTGGATTTTAGATGCGTTATGCATGACGTGATTTGCTCTATCCCAAGCGAGGATCGCAAAAGTATCGTTGTTTCATGCTCCAAACTTTCTCTATTGATTTGTGTAGAGCTCCTACGAGAATTCATTACAGAATGAAAAGAGTATACGAAATCGAGAGTGCTGTTGGCGGTGCAACTATGAATAGGATTGAAAGTGAGAGATTAAAGGTCATTAATAAAACAAAAAGAAATTAAGTTTGTGAGATAACTGAACCCTGAGGTACATCGGCATTTATTTTGTAGTGATCAGATGTAGGTCTTACTACATGGATTACACGAATTGTATTACTTTTTCTTTCACAACTGCCTTGACCTGGGTATCAAATATAAGGCTTTAATGACCAAAATAAGATAAAATTTGTGACGGCAATTTAAACCCAATACGTCGGACGCCCTAAGATAGCAGGCAACCTTCTTCTATGCAGCCCATTGAAATGAGTGTCAAATGAAAGTGGTTGCCGAGTAAAATACGATAAAGTATGTGACGTCATTTTAAACCCAATATGACGACGCTCCCAGATGGCGGATTACCTTCTTCTTCACAATCCATCCATGTCAATTGATTTCTTAAACAAAAACAACCAAGCCAAATTATATGGGAAGGTGGTTAATTCAATTCATTATAGAATATTCCTGTACTTGTTTCCCTTTGTTAATTGGAATCCATTCAACTGTGCGTATACGCAAGTTCTGTTGAAGATGACAAACCTTATCAAATTTGTTACGAAGCTCTAAGTTTATCTTAATACCTCGGAAAAAGTTATGACACCAACTCTCAAAGAATTCAAATTACTGCCACTCTAGGTGAAGTTGTGGCATTATGTTATTGGTAGAAATCCTTCAAAAAAATAAAATTATATAAAACATTTTGACAATTTGAGTTAGGAAATCCTTGGAGATCTTATTCAATTTTATTGCCTTTCGAAAGCCTAAGGTGAAATTATATTGCAATGTACATTTCAGTAACACAGTTATTCTTTGTGTTGCTGGAAGGCCAGAGGCGTTTCAAAGTTGCTTTTTTTCAAATTCTGAAAATTCATTTTCTTTTACGGACTCACATTCTTCAACGTTTCTTCAGAACCCACAAATGCAGACTTAAAAATGTTGAAAACTTCTGAAACTTTTTAACAGTAGCTGGATTGCGATATTGCGATTCATTCACTTATTTTGCTTTGAGCAGAACGTGTGTTTATCAAAACTTCTCCTCTAGGTGACTGTTGGGTTACCAAGAGGACTCGAAAAAAGGAAAGTTTTTCCTTGGACATGTTTATTGGACAAAGTCCTGCTAAATTGTTTGGAACTGATTTATAAGGGATCTGCGGTAGAAGGTTGACAAGGAAAAAGTTGGACACAATTTGTTTAGTGGTTTGCAATTTTAAAACTTTTACTGTAAAGTTGCGGAAAACTTTCCTTATAACGCTTGTAAAAGAAACATTAACCACTAGGAGTGCCGTGGAAGTCGAAACCCAAGTTGTTTTTGTAGTTTCACTGTATTAGTTTCAGGTCGAAGCGAAACTAAAATGTTTATGTCTACTCACTCTCTACAGCCATGCTCTGCAACTCCATTTAATTTGTACTAATTTCTAAATTTAAAATTTATTAGAAAAGTGAGGGATTTTAAAAAGTGATTTCACTACAAAATACGTCTAATAGTATAAAATAATTTCGAGTTAAGTCCTACCCATAGAGGGAATTTTCAATTATATTGGGTGGGCTCTTCGAATAAGTTTTAATTACACGGTTCGAAGAACATTTTAAATAACATTCTTGTGCATATGCAGAGTCGGCTCGAAATTTATATTTTACTTTGAACAGCAGCAGAACGTTATAACTAATTTAGTTCTATGGAAGCTGTTCTATAGGTCCAAAAATGTAAGCTCAATAGCGACCGCATAGAAAATATTTTATAGATATCTGTGGAACGCTTTTAGTGATATTCAAATACAATTGGGGCCTGCCTAATAGGTACCAAAGTGCTCTAAATTAGGCAATGGATTTAATACGTTTCTGACCACATAAATTTGCTCTATTTGCATATCAAAGAGAAATAGAGTGAAAAATTTTTAAAAAAATTTACAGCAGGTGTAAATTGATGTGCATAACTATTTTATGTATTCGTTTTTACCTCTGATATTACTTATGATGACTTGTCAGGGGCACATTTTAAAGGCTATACTATATACAACTAAAATATGAGAAATTATGAGTTCAATAAGTACGAAGTAGTACTAGCGACATATTTCATATTTCGCCCGGCGTAGATGTTATATTCTTATATTTACATAAATACATGCATATATGCAACTTTATTAGTTTTGAAGGTTTAGTGTAGTGTTCGAGCCGTTTTAAGCTTTGAACTCTAGTCTGCTATGGCAAGCAAGAAAAATACTACAAAACGCTTTAACTACGAAGCGAACATTTTTAGTCTTTGTTAACATCCATGAAAAGGTTACACAGCTGCTATTTGAAAGTTAATAATAATAAACAAATAAATCAGAGAATTATTTAATTCTTTAAAAGCATAAAAGAAAAAAAGCTAAAAACTAACTTTAAAATAGTAATTTAAGTTTCCAGCTTTAAGCTCACCTTACCAGTTTCCAATGATTTTGGCTTGTAAGAAAAATCTAGATGAGCTTCGTCTTTGCGTAGATTAAAGAATTTCTAATATATGTATATACTGTACACCATAACTATCAGCTACATCTATAAACGATATTTTAAAAGAAAAGAAAAGCACTGTACTGGAAAACTCATTTCCATCATCCTTGTCGCCTCAGACTCAATCAAGTACACTTCATTCGTAAATCCAATTAAGCAGTTGGAATAAATACAATTGCCAGTTGGTCTTAAGGATGCTCCTTCGATTTCCAAATGATTTATTCGGCGAAATTTTTTTGTAGTAGATGAAGAGCTTTTCATTGATATTGACGATATATTGGTAGCCACAGAAACGATCGATGAATATATATGTAAATATTTTAAGTAAAGTCGTTTCACTAATTGGGCAGGAATTCTCACAAACGTTGGTTATCTCCAGAAAACCAAACCGTTTCAAAAAATTGTTACCACGTGCAAATATTGTTGTTGATCATGCCCACAAACTTTCCACCACAATTTTTGGACACGCGCACAATTTATTGAAACGATTTGGTTGTCTCGAGGCAACTAACATTTGTGAGATTTCCTACCCGATTAGTGAAACGACTTTACTCAATGATCCATTGAGGCTTCCTCCTTATGAGGATCGCTTCCGATTCCTTAATATGCACTCGTTGGAGGAACGACGAAAAAAAAATCATAATTATCCCATGCTGTTTCGCGGTACTAGCATCTAGGTCCTCAGTCGCGGTCGGGACCTGGCGTGTGATCTTGACACTTCTCAGCACTTGGACTACCATTGGTAAAAATTTTGTAAGATAGTTTACCATTCTCCTTTAACCGTTTAAATACATGCTAAATACATCTCCTACACATTTGTAAATTTGAGCGCACTTACAAGACAACCATTTTACTAACACGACGTTTTACTCCTACAGACATAAAATTCATCCGATAAGTAGCTACGATATTTTTCCCGTTTCAATGTTTTTAGAACGGTAGAACTCAAACGAATCTGCTTGAGCTGTTTTCAGCCCAATTGCAATTATTGTTAACTAATCTTGCTTTCTTCTTCTTCTTTGCAGAAAAACCTGGGGAATAATTACACTTCTTCTTCTTCTTTTATTTACTTTTTTAATTAAATAAAAAAAAAATAAAAAATACGAGCACTAAAAAAAAAATGATGAATGTTTCGGCCGAAAAAGCATCCTGGTCATCATCAGCGTGGTACTTGCACTTTCCACCACGGACATCCATGAAGGAAGGTCGAAAACTCAATTCCTGTACGTACTCAGTTTTAAATCTAAGTACCCATTTTTAAATAAATGACTTTCACCAAGTGTTTGTCGAAAGGAAACTTTCTGATTAAGCAATGTTAAAGCAGTATTGGTATTTTATGAAATTGATGGACTAAAAATCCTCTTCATAAATAATTCGTACTGAGATTTAAAACTGAATCTTATAGGATTTGTCCGCTGATGATGACCAGCTTGCACTTTCGGTTGAAACATTTATCATTTTCTTTGAGCGCTCACCATCCCAAAGAAATTATTGCTCCTTGTTTGTGGAAGAAAAACAAGTGCTTCATACTTGTTCATTTTCAAATATAAACCAAAAATAACAACAAAATAAGATTAAAAAACGAAAAAAGAAAGACAAATTAACCCTAGACAAGCCGATCTCTTATCTTTGACTTGGACAAATGAAATTCAATACAATCAAAGCGACTATGAAATAAGCGAGACAGTTATAGGCTCGTTCATTCCAAAGTTGGTGCGTGATAAAGGATATGGAAAAAAGTTCCGAGCTCTCAATTCGGGGAATTAATCACACCTCAAAGCCAGTCAAAGCAAAAATGATTCTAAACCTGTTACATCTAGCCTCAAGAGGCTCCAAAGAAAGAAGCAGACGATCTGCATATGGAGGCAGGCAAAGAGAATCAGCCCAGGAAGGCCACGAAGGGCGAATCTCACAAATCTATGCTGGACAGCCTTAACATATACAATCGATATGAGCGACATCGAAAGGAGACCAAACCGGTGAAGCGTATTCCAAGATTGTTCGGACAAAAGCACAACAAAGCAGCTTTGTTATGTGTGGGTCATAAAACTCCTTTGACCATCTTTAGAAAAAACCCAGGGTCGCATTAGCCTTACTCATGTACATTACTATGGAAACATGAAAATAAATATTTTTCTGTAGAACACACTGCAAAGGGATCAAAACGTTAATATAATTAACAAAACCCAACATTTTTAATAACATTTCTATTGAACTTTATCAGTTGAAAAAACCCGAAGCAACTAGGAGCAGTTCCGTTTCACCAGGATTTTTAAAGGAGTGTGTAAAGTATATGGTAAGATTATTTTTTGCATTTCTTAGAGAAGGAACATTAAAATGTATAATAAAATATAATTAAACTTTCAAGAATAGAATTTATTTTCGAACTTCAAAATCACAGTAATTCACAAGACTCAGTGAACTGAACGACACCGTAATTTTTCATGAATCACTAGTTCGAAATGCAAGACGAGCTCCAGGAGTATGACTACAAGTTAGACCACACGAATCACGGTCCTTCAACTTGCTACTGGCAGTAGCCCAGAATCACTACACCTGGATTAGGGAAATAATTCGAGTTTTGGCGAAAGATGAATGCAACAAATAGTGCTTAGTCAACGGGTTACTTCATAAAAACAATAACAAAGATTTAATGTTTATGAACCCGTAAACCGGGAATGCTCCATTGGTGGTTATTCATTTTGACAATTGTAGTCAGTTACCACCATGAAACAATAAAAGGAAATATATACTCGTTGCTTTAGATGCTTTTACTAAATTTGTAAAATTTTGTGCAGTGAATAAAGTAACACTGTCCAATAAACTCGGCCTAAGTTTTGCCTATACCTCTTTTACATGACGTTGTTAAGTCAAACCAAAGGCGATAACAATATATATAAGGAGGCTGGATTTAGAGATCACTCATCGAGCTTATAAATCTTATGCTTAGAAGCACGATCGTAAGCTCTAATTTAGTGGATCCACAAAGATACGCAACAAGAGACAAGGAGGGATCCTATTGCCGCTTCTCTGAAATTCGGTTTTCAACGTTCTGAACAATTTTACATCTGAATCTAGAACACTCCGACCATAGGGTTATCATTTACGCTGATGACGTTGCCTTGTTAACTCCACGTAAACACCCAAATATGCTAGCTGAGCTAATGTAGCATGTCATCCGAAACTAATCTTCGGGAGTACCAAGTGCGGTTTGGGTATAAGGCCGAATAAAACAGATATAATACTCTTCTCACCGAAACACAAAGTTCCTCCCCAAAACTAAATGTGGTTTAACTAAAACTAAGTGACCAAGTCTTCCTCGGGTTAAAAATTCTAGCTGGAAACCCAAAATCCAAGTAAGAATACACAAGGCAAGAACGGCTGCTTTGTACTCGGAACTACATTCTCCAAATATCATCCTCCACCTACCGCCGGTGGAACTCTTCGGCAAGCAAACCGCATCTTTAACTGCCATATGCTCAATTCTGCGCAAAGATAGACCCGTACTGACTTAAACCATTACAAAATTCTGCATAGAAGTATAATAAAAAAACAAAGCTGCTTTTAGGGCCAAGTTAGTAACCTTTATTCCCATTTCGTCTGATGGCTCTAAGTTGGCCGGCAAAGTGGGTAGAAGTGTCTTCTCAGGAACATTTGGACCAAATATTTCTATTCGCTTGCCACACTACTGCACTGTTTTCCAAGCGACAATCTATCTATTATATCTCTCACCGTTCGGGTAACTATAAAGCCGACGGGCTAGCGATAATCGCTACAACTTTACCGAACTCGGCAATGACATGGTTGTTTTCTGCAAAAAAAATCTTTGTTAAATATGTTTTGAAAAACCTGTACGTGATAGAGTTTCTTCAAGATTTTTTGCGGATTCATCACTAAAAAAGCTACCAAATTAATCTGAGATAGGTTTTTTTCACTTAAATTTTCCACATTTTTACTGTGTTCATATTCATCTGTCAATCATAAGTGGCATCTAATTTTAATAATCAGCGTTTCTCGGACCCCACCAAGGGTGTACCCAAAACTTGTAACAATAATTGAATGCTTTTTCATATCATGTAAATAACCATGTGAGGTTATAAAATTACAATTATTTTTAAATCACACATTTATTAATATAAAAGAAGATTTATTATGAACCGTTCGTATTTATTCTTTAGTGTCCTAAGATATGCTTTTTGGCAATTGCTGTGATTGCGACAGTTGCAGATGTAGTGCAGATCTTGCATGTTGTCGCTCGAAATAGAAAAAAGGCAACGCGGCACATCTCAAAATTGTTATATTGATGATAATCGAAAAAAAAATACTCAGCAAAAAAGAATCATTCAGATCGCTCCCATCCCCCACACACATTTTTATACAACCAAATGTACTTTTTATAACAGAACAAAAATCAACAAAATCAGTTCACGGGTTACGAACCTACAGTCCTCCATTCTCGCCAAAAATTTGTGAACATACTGAAACGTGCACGAGGTAGGCTACGAATAGGGAAATATTCAACCGTATAATGTGCATGCCCCAGGTGGCCAGAAAATCAAGAAAAGGATATGTCAAAAGGGGAAAGCCAAGGACGACTCGAAGCTATGGTGAATATATGAGGTGAAAATGCCTAACAGAAATATCTAGAACTAAGTGACTGAACTTTCTAGAATTAAGCTAATATAAATAGGGCTGAGCAGTAGCCTAGGTAGTTTTAGTCGTGATTTAGATTGCGAAGTGTTTAAATGTGATAATGCGAATAGCAAGTTGTACTTTAACCAGGGAAGTGATAAGTGGTAATTAGAAAAGTGAAACATTATATTGTGAAGAAAACGTGTTAAGGAAATTGTGAAATGAACTAACTAAGTGAAGTGAATAAAACTCTGAATGTTTGTGATTGAAAATAAGTGTCTTAATTAATCCGTCGAACCCGAAGAGCCCCATTTACGTTACAATACTCTATGCAATGCAAATAGAATCATCCAAACCAGTCAATAAGGTGAACAATTTTTCTCATAGCAATGGAGGAACTATGCAACAAAAGGAATCTTCCAAATCATTTCACGAAATCATGAAATTTGGCAAGTAGCAAGGTCTCACAGCACAAGGAAAGGAAAAAATCCGAAAATCGTTATTTTGAAGTTATATCACATGAAAAAACATTACGGAACCCAGGTAAACATTATATTTTCATTTTCTTCTGACAAGTCCTATTCAATACTACTCTGGGCTATTTGAGCTCCACTTTATTTGATATTTGGAGATCAAAATCCTCTTATCATAATTGTTTAGTTCCAAAGGATACATTTCAGTACAAATGCAATTTTGTACCAACTCTTAAATTTTTTTCGGCTTGGGAACGGTCAACTTACCTTTTGGCAAAAGCACCCCCTTCTCTGATTACTGTCACGCAAAAAATAAATGGTTCTTTCAATATATTCAGAGCAAATTGTATATATTACCTAAAAAAAGGTTTTTACAAAAGGTGTATATTGCCAAAACATACTGCTAACGGTCTCTCCTTAATGTCATATTTCCTCTTTATTTTGCTTCATGTTTTGTCAAACTCCATCACATAACTTGAAGTCAGTTCAAATGGAAGGTAACCTGAACGACTTGAGATATCAACAATTTTTTATTGAAAGTGACAGAGGTACAATGGCGCCTTTCACACATAAAGGATATTTCAAGACATACTGTAAATTGGAGATCTCATTTTGTGGTTATCTTCGATGGTGCTTTGGGTTTTTCACAAGCGACTTTCATGCATGTTTTACCAATTTGAATAATAAAATACTTTCAAAGTACAAATAAATTTATGATGATATTAAACATGATAAGGGATCAAATGTACTTTACATGGAAGATGCTAAACTTGTGCATAGATTTACAATAAAAAGGTACCATAAAGGCATTTGATTGCTTTGCTTTCACATTCTCTTACGAAAATGCTTTACTTAAATTATTATTTCTACCAATCGAAAGGACATTGCTTTCTTTACTTTAAAATCACGCAAAATATAAAGCTTTAAAAGTAATTACATTTAACAGAACTTAAATGAAACAGTCTCTGTACAGAAATGAACCCCAATCAAATAGAATTTTTCTGAAAAGAGTTTCGAGATTTCGTGACGGTAAATAACATTTTGGAAGCGTCTGTCCTTTTATTTTCTTTTTTAAATTTCCAAATGAAAACTTTTTCCAAATCGATGAAAATATATTTCCTAACATCGTTACCAATTTATGCCTTTTGAAAAGTTTATGACAGAAAATTCACGAAAGTTGTCCGTAGCATTCAGCAGTTTAGCAGTTATCTTTTTGAATTTTATTCCTTCATGACTGACACAAATTGAAGTGTTCAAGATGGAATGAATTAAGGCTTTATTAAAGTAGGTTGAATGTCGTCGGAGGAGTATATAGTAATATGTTGGCCTTCCATCCTGAGGGTGTCAAGTTCGAACCCCGTCTTCTAACAACAGAATACGCTAAAACCGGCTTGCGGGTTGCAGAGTAATGTCGGTGGTTTGTAATCCAACCAAAAACTTAAACGTGTGACTTATAACTGCGAAGTGATTAAACCTTAGATTATAGAATTTACAGGCCGTGTTCGTAAGACAAGCCATTTTACTCGTCAGCAAGGTGAAGACAGAAAGAAGATGAAGTTGAAGTGTCAACTTTTACTTGCGGTGATTTTTGTCTAAAGCTTTTGTGTTTTCCTCCAATATTCAACTCTATAAAGTACAGCGTGAGGACTGAGGATATCTATCCCGTGGTACTTCTCATATTTAAAAAATAAATAAACCAAATGAGATATTTGGTTTGTATTTGGTACTGTGCATTCAGGGTGCCCAGGTGCCCCAGGTGCCCAATGATAAATACTGTATGAGGTGATTGAGGAAGCGGCTATAATATGTCCCTCATCTAGAACGGCGGCAGTTACTTTAAGTAACTCCTATAAACATTTAAGATGACTTTATTGAAAATGTTTAAGGTAACTATTTGGGAATATAGAAATTTGCTTATTTAATGTTTCGATGTTTTATACAACATTGGTTTTGGATTTAAATTTGTTTTCTATACAATTTTAAAAAAAATTTTAAATACGTACTTCGTTGCATTTAGGAAGTTATTAAAATTATTTTTGGACATAGTTCCCATGTTTTTCACGACATATTTGATCTTGTACATTAAGTTCAAGAACTTTTCGGTACCTTTCGCGTTCGTTCACTGGTTATCTTTCCTATAAATTTTAAGTTAATTGAACAAAAACTTTGGAAATATTATAGGAATTTATTATTCCTAATGAAAGTGTGTTCAGACTTTTTAAAAAAGTGTAAATTTTGTTTTTAAATATGAAACTGTAAAAATCACGGCATTTTGCCTGTTCCCGCTAAGTTGTCTTTCATCTACACATTAATTTTTAGTGCTCCTTAACCAACAATATGTCACAGCTTTTGCTGATTTTTAGTGCTCCGTACCAACACCTCGGCGTCTGTCTTGAACATGCTCCTCCCAAAACTAGAGACTTCAAACTTGTTATAGTTATTAGGGCTTAATGCTGTGGTTAAGGAATGGATAAATAACTTGGAAAAATATGAATTCTGGTGTTCAAACAGGTTATGAAAGAATTGTAAAATTCAACCCCATCCAGTAACCCGTAGAAAAACATCATGTTATCATCATTATTTAGTTAAATTTCTTTAAGAAAACAATTAAAAACTTATTAATCAGAAAAAGTCATTAATAAATTTAGCGAGTCAGCATTGATCAAAAAGTAAAGGTAACATTGTAAAGATTAGTATTTCTAAAAAATTGCGTATTAACTGTTGACCTTACTCCAGCAGATCACTGATCATTTCTTAATTATGTCACACTTGGCCGATTTTGAATACCTACTGAGATAAAATTGGTTTGCATACGTAAATTGATAACCCAGCTACAGAATTATAGTTCCCATGCAGTAAAAGTAACTGAAACAGAATTTGCACTGACTTATAATAAGACCTATGATTTGCTTTACTCTTTTGTTTCATTAAAACCGATTACGTTTACCTGCTTTCCTCCCCAGTGGTATCGTACCGAACTTCGCAACCTTAGGAATAGGAAGAACAAACTCTGGAAAAATTACTTACGTTGTAAAAGGGCAACAGCGTTTTCTGGTTTTGTGACCTGGTGTGATAGGTTTAAGGAATTATCCTCCAAGCTCTATAAGAAATACCTTGTTAGTGTTTACGATCAGTTTTTTATCAGTTTTTGAGAGTGTGAGAATAATTTTGATGATATTTTAGATCGTCCCGCTTCATTCATATTTGAATCGATAATGTTTTCGCAGCTGTCAAGTTTAATCTCCCCCAATCAGCATAGGTTTTTGCTCGATAGATCAACAACTACTCACTTGCTAGAGTTCACCTCGTACGTTATTTCAGGTTTCCAACGAGGCATGCAGACTCGCTGTATATACACGAATTTCAGTAAAGCCATTGATTAACTCCCTCACTCCGTGACTGTACTTAAAGTCAAGAGCCTGGGTTTTTCTCCTTTTCTTTTCGATTGGATTTCTTCCTATTTAAGAGACAGGACATATCGTGTGTCGCTCCGTGGCTCTACATCAAACATTTTTAGGGCCTCATCTGCTGTGCCACAAGGTAGTCATCTCGGTCCTCTACTATTCGTTCTTGCCATTGTTGACGTTGTCCTTATGTCTAATGTTCTGTTCTACGCTGACGACATGAAGATCTGACGGTGGTGACGCCGCCCTCCTTCAAAATTACTCGGTTCCGTTATTGGAGTGGTGCGAGCACAATGGATTTCTTCTAAATTTTGAGAAATGTGAGGCTATGTCCTTCTCATGGACCCTTAATCCACGAGTTTTTGACTACAGCTTTGTGGGAAATAGCCTCCATCGCATGCTGTCCGTAACTGACCTTAGGGTAAAACTTGACAGGAAACCTGACTCTTTAGCATATCAATTATATTGTGGTAGCTTAATCTTAAGCTTTGTAAAACGTTGGTCTAGAGATTTCTCGGATTTCTCAACTTTGATTCATTTGCACTACTCCTCAGTTAGAACTATTGTAGAATATGCATCTCAGGTCTGGCCGCCCTACTACGCTATTCATTCCAAGCGGATCGAATCGGTGCAACATAATTTGTTCAGATTTTCGCTAAGAGGTCTCTTTTGGAACGATCCGCTTAAACACCCGCCCTACACCGACTGCCCCGTTTACTCGGCATTCCCTGACTTGAGAAAAGACGCAAAATCTCTGACTTGATTTTTATTCACCAACTCTTGAACTCTAATATACTCTGGCGTACTCTTGTTAGCAAGGTTTCCTTCAGGCAGTCCCAACATAATCTCTGAAGACTTCTTTTATTGCATGTTGACAAATTCAGGTCAAATTATGACATACATGAACCAATTAACCGTTTACGTAGGGCTGTTAATGCATACTATATTCTAATTTAGATTTCACTCTTAGGAAGGAGATACTTGAGTGCTATCTATTCTCTGTACTTCCGTGTCTATATATTATCCATGTTGTGTGCTATTCTTTCTTTTTGCTTATTTTTTTTCCTATGCATGGTGTGGGAGACTCATTCCACCGTTTTGATAGAAATGATGGTCAATTGATTCTTTGCTCCTACCAAGAAGTACGCCTTCTGCATTAAAAGGTTTTCTTAGTTTCCTTAAGTACAATGAGAAAGTTTTCCGACCTTATAAACTTGAGATATTATCTATTAGAAAAGTTAACAACGCGTGTCCCTCCTAATTTCTAAAAATTATAAAGCATCTGTTATAATAAAAAAATAGGAAAAATGCTTTCCTACAAATTCGTCAACATGAAATTGTTCTTATTGTATATTGTAATAATGACAAAATAAATTTGAATAAGAATATGCTATTGAATAAACCTGCGTACGCCTGCGATTCCATATTACTACTACGAAACCCTATTAAGTGCGTAACCCACAGGCGCTTAGCCGATTTTAATATCTTTTCCTACATGCGTTCCTTAGCATACCTACAAATAATTGCGTAGTGTGTTTATAAATATGTTAATTCATACTTTTACTACTACCCAAATGTAAAATAGTTCGCCCAAAAACATTTCTAGGGAACCTTATTATTTTGGTAAAAACGAAAGCTCTAAATATGTTATATCAGAGCAACAGTCGAGGAAATAAAATTTAAAAATAAAATTTGACTTTTAATTAAATTTTCCCTTAAAATTACTGCCTTAAAAAGAAAAAAAGTAACCAATTTCTTAAATTAATAGTCAATGTTGATAAAGAATATTCATTTTAAGGACTTAAAATTATTCAAGTGTTAACATTACCAGCAACTGAACTTAAAAAAATAAATTTGTTTATTACTTTCACGAATTTAGTTTTTTAAGTTCATCTGCTTGTAATTTTAATATTTGAATTATCTTAAGCCTTAAAAATAAAATATTAATATTCTTTATTTACATTGACTACTAGTTTAAAATTATGTTACTTTTTTCCTTTTTAAGGCTTAGTCATTTTAAGCAAAAATTTAATTGAAGGCAAATTTTCGGTTCAAATTTTATTTCCTCGACTGTTGCTCTGATATATTTAGAGCTTCCGTTTTCTAATTGTGTTAAATTAAAGGAATAAGATACCCTAAAAATGTTTTTCTTAAAAATCATTGGTTTAAATTAATAATTCAATTAAATCAAACTTTGTTTTGAGAAATTTTCGATTGGGCAAACTATTTTTTCTTAATATTGTTAAGTGTAAAACTGCACCCTTTTCTCACAAAAGAACCCAACCAGACTACACCATCAATGGTTGTGCATTTTTGGATTTGCGAGTCTACACATAACCAAGAATGTAAGATTCCTTTACTTTTAACGACCATATTGATGCGTTTGTGAGTGGTTGACTATCCCAAATTTAGAAGCAACAACATTATAATTTTTTTTATCCTATGTTAAAAATAATGATGCTTTCTCAGTTTTGTTATCCTCTTATAAATATATCGATTCCGACCCGCCATTTCACTAATTCTTTCATAATTGGCAATCACAAAGGAGTATTTGAGAGTTGATTATAAAATCGGTGTTGTGTTCCACCATGATTTATAAACGGTGGTAACTGGTTGTTTTCCACAGGTCCCCTTGTAAGTGTTGCTGTCGAATCAGGTGAGGTATTTCTCTCGGTCGATTCCCCACAAGAGGTTTCGAAAGCTATAGAGAAACATCCAATCAAACTGCACATTTGAACAATCATTGTATAAAACTTGTTATTTAGAAAATTACAGAAACTTTTCTCAATAGCCCCACAACGCTTTTAGCCCTTTACGGACTTATGCGTACCCAGATTTCCTGTGGAAAACACTGCTGTATTTCGTGGTAAGGTTTCAAACGATAGGTAAACTTTTAACTGTAAATATCCCCAGCGAAAACAATAAATGTTAGCAATCGGTATTTCGAAAGCGTTGGATAACTTTTAAATTTTAACAACAATTTGTAACTTGTGCTACACAATTGATAGTTTAGTACTACCACGTTGTGAGATGAGCTCACCTTAATTACTTTCGTCTAGTCGCAAGTCGACATCTCGTCAGTACGTCTTACTGTTTTTAGGCTAATTCAGTTGGAATAGCTAGCTTCGCTTAAGATTAAGGCAATCATTCGTTTAGCCGTATGCAATGTGACAGAAGTAAGCCAGAACTAAACAAGAAGAAAGGCAAAAAATCATATTGTCATCTTTGCTATTCTTCATTGTCATAATATCACATGCATAAGAAAGCCACGGCTTACATACTTGAACAAAGCTGATGTCTTCTCAACAGACGAACGCAAAAGTCTTGAGCACAGAAAAACGAAAGATGACAACATTGTTGCTATTGTAAGGCGCGCATTAACTAGGACAAGGTTGCATTTTATTTACGTGTTGAGATATGCCTCCAAACCAACTTATATTCTTTTCCTTCTAATCTGCTCCCTTTAACATTAAAGTGGGCTCACAAACAACATTTTACCTATAGCCCTCTGTAATACTGTGTCTTCAGCGCATTATAAACAGCCATAAGCGAAGTCATTTGAAGACGAAGATTTACATGTAAATACATATATGCCCAGACGCAGTTGACGTTGGTGTTCAATGGCAAAAGGCAAACATATTCCTACATATAAAAGCCACCCAAATAGATTAACTATGGAAGAAGTTAAAAGTTTAAGCACAGATCCAAATCAAGTGGAAGATTAGTGAAGTGAACTGGCATACTCAGCAAGTAGTTTATAGCAACAAAAAGACAATATTAAATTAGTTTGATAAATTGTGCAATAAAGTGTTTATATTTGACTAGCTGAACGAAGAAGAAGACTTAAATTAAACAGCAAACTTCTAGTTAGAGAAATGTAATTTTTACACAAAAATTCCTGTAAAATTTACGGTTTTCAACATCTTGCAACTGTCAGCTACCTTCACTTTTACAAAACAGCACTGCAATTTTTCTGTTCGATTTCAAAGGATATCCGAGCATACAATACAAAAGGCTTAAAAGTACCAACTTAAATTCGCTTTAGCAGAACGAAAACTTAATAAAAAATTTACACAGTCTGAAATCCGAACCCTAGTATTAAGCATAACGCTGCATTATCTTCACCACTTAGCCAACCTCCACTCTAATTAATTCACATCCAAAGAGATTAAAATCGCTGTTACTATATAAATTCCCTATTTATTGGCACTTATAATAGTTAACGAATTAAGGAAAAGTTAATTAATCGTTAATATTCACTTCGAAGTTCAGAAATATAAAAAACTAAGTTCAATTGAAAAAGACTAAGTCCCACACAAGGAAGGAAATGATTTTATGTTTCGTTGAAGTTGCGGAAAAGAAGAAAAATTTGCCGGTTATTTCAGGAATAATTGTATATTAGGTGGTCAAATTTTCCTAAATTACATAGTTAATTTTACAAGTCACATCAATTTTACGATGATGATCCGTAAAATTTACCTTTGAACACATTAAAAATTACTGGAACGATTATGGTGCATGGAACTGTAATATTTCCTGGAATTTCCTCTTCGTGTACAATAAGTTTAAACTCAAAAACCAATAGTTATTTAAAAAAGTAAAGAGTTTTTACGGGGATGTCACACAAGGCAAGTAAAACTTCGTAAGAGAATTATGATTTTCAATGTCTGCATAAATAAATACAGTACCCAGTCTTTGGGAAAATTGTGGTTGTCATCGGTAATAACCGAGCTGCGAAGGCATATATTATTCATGGACGATAATGCGCATGTTTCTATCAGGGGACTTATGGTAGTAGTCCAATACTATATGGTCGAAGGTGCCAATAAACCAATGAGTTGTCCGTCTCAAATAGGGTTTACAGCCTTGTTTTAATATGCATATTGCTTTAATATCATTTCCCAATGACCCCATAACTGAAATATGTATTCGACAAAAAGTTAGTAATTCCAAATTTTACGAATACATTTATTCGCACTTAAGTATTTACTAATTTCAGTGATGAGTACTCTCAACTGAGCATAAATTTATTTACAGTCCCGAGAATATGCAATACGCCATAAAATTCGCCTGTGCAATAATCTGTCGTTTAGCATCAATCATCAAATAAACTTCCTCTTCGCTTCTTGCTATGCTGCAACTACACATATATCTTGGCAGAAAAGAATCGCCACAACTTGGTTCTGTTAGTGTACTCTGACATAAATCATAAAACTGGCATTAATCCTTCACCTTTCTGAAGGATTCCCAAATAGCAGAAGAGCTTAAAAGTGAAAAATTACGAGGCCATAAAGAAGGGTCAACTCCAAGGCGAAAACTTCACATTACCATGACAAAGGCAGTCTCGCTGTGGTAATGGCTCAATAACAATAAAGTGACACTAACGGAGGTATTTGCTAAGATAATATTATTCACATTTTTCATCCGATGACAAAGAAGTTTTCTTCCTTTAGTGCTGTGGAAATTTCCCGTAAATTATTGACATTTCTTCCTTGGAGGCTTTTAGTTGCAACCACACTGAAGCTAGAGATTGCACATCAATGTGCAGTTTTTCTTTAAAAAAAAATAATTCAACCTCAAGGGTTTTACACTATTCTTTAAGGAACACATCAAATCGATACAACATTGACGTTCGTAAGGGAATATCGCTTCAAGCTTCTGTTTTTAGAACAAATTTCATGATAAGCTCTTACGACTAGATGATGGCAAGGAACGAATCGCGTTACAACTTTTACAAAAACAATCCTTTGATCATAGTCTCTGTGGAACTTCTAGGATTTTCCATAGAACGGAAGTGGAAAACAATGCTCGTTAAGTTTAACCAAGTTCTATGCTATATTGAACACACGTCTCTGTGGGTTCGATGCTTCCTTTTTATTTTGTTAATAAAAAAACGAGCAGCTTTTGTCTGCTCATGACTTTTTCAAAAACTGAGCTTTCATTTGTAAGTATTCAAAAGATAAATGAAACGATGCTTAAATGCTTCTTTTGACCGCTCCAATAGTTTTAATCAAAGCTTATCTTCATCAATATAATAAGAACTTAAATAGGTAAACTATTATCAAATATGTATCATTTTATACATATTAAGCAATAGTTCGGTAGTACTGTATCCGGCTCTCTTTAAACATAACCTTAATGTTAAAGCTTATGGAAGAAGTTTTTATTGAAGTATTTCTGCTATAACGTTTCACATTCTCCACTAATGACTTTGCGAAAAGTCCTTCCTATAATTATTTCAGAATCTTCAAAGTGTACACATCCACAAGACATAGTCCCATTAGAAAAGCTGGAATGCTAAGCCCAGGTATATTGGAGCCCTATGAGAATTATTTCTTTAATATCCTTTGGTGTAATATCATGTACTTTGCTGTTTTGCATAAACCAGTAACTGCTGTGCTAAAACTCCTATTCCAGATGTAACACTTGCAGTGCCATCAATTAAGGTGCTACTCCTGACTGAGGGCACATGTTAATGAAACTTCTGTCCAAGAAGGCGGAAATTTTAATAAACTTTAAAGACAATGTTGGTAACAATTAAGCTCTTAGAGAACCTCCAGGGTGTCTGACTTTGTAACGACACCAGGTAGTCTCTACTCTGTTCTGGATGAAAATATTTTGCTATAAATCTCGTCCCGAAAAATATTCCACAGCTAACTACTCGGGTGCGGTTATTTGTCCGGTAGTTGTTGACGTCTCCTGGTATTTAGCTCTTTAAAATTTTTCTTGCTTTCCTCTTTTTCCAGCTCATCCTTTCCCGTGCTATCATTCATGGCTTGCAATAAAATCTAAAATTCAATTTTTTATAATCACTCCCCCAAGGATCATAAAAGTTCCACGAAGATAAAGATAAGGTGGAACGTTCTTTTACTAAATGCGCATAAATTTCAGGTGTTCTGTGTAAAGTTTTAGTTTTCTGGATGTATTTGACACATTTATGTGACAAGATAAAGTACAGCGGTTGATTTCTTATCCTTTATTTCAAGGCATCTATAGTGTAATTTGTTTCAATGTAATCACAATAGAGAACTGTTAGAAGTGTTTCATTTTACTGTTTAAAGCCCTGAAAAATTAGGGTCTCATTGCTTCCAGCTCTTCGACGCTTACATATTTTAAACCGACTTTTCAAAAACGAGAATATTTGACGCAACAAGTATTTCTTTATATTTTTGTTTATGTATGACCGGGTCAGGTTTCGAACGTGTAGAGTGATTTGGATGATGTTTTTTTTTTTTGGATACAGTATATTTCCCGCTTGGTACCGATTCAAAAATATTTGGGATATCTGGAATTTCGCTACGAGTGGTCCGCCGTGAATGATTCCTTTTTTGTTGTATAGAGTATATTTCCATTGTAACGTATGGACCCATTTACATGGTTTTCTTAGAGTATGTCACCTAATTGGTAGCAGGATAATAATTTTTTGTTTTGGGTGGGGTGGGGTTAATGCATGGTGGGATGTTGCCCTACTTCGTACTTTATGAACCGATTTAAACGGGACTTTTTAACGGACTTCCCAAAAACATGACGAAAGGTGGGTGGGGGGGGGGGGGTTGAGCCCAATTTCAAAAAGCGTCGATCGTTTGGGAGAGTTATTTCTATTGTTGAATAAAGAATTCTTCCCCATTACCACTAACGCGTTGGGTCGATTTGGATGATTCTTCTTTTGTTGTAGAAAGTATATTGTTCCCCCACTATGTCAAACATTTCGGATTTGGAAGGGGACGGAACCTAGCTTGGTAATACATAGCCCGTCGTATGTGTTTGTCTTATGAATGTTCACCATTTCTGATGTGAGAGAGTTGTTTGTGTGTCTTACTTGGTCGAGAGAGAGGTTTTCCAGGAGGGCGCCTCTTATTCGCCCTTACTTTTCTTTGCTTTGCGATTTCGCATTTTCTCTTTTCTCTTATTGCTGTTGTATAACATTTCTATTCGAGGTTGGTAGGAGACTAATTTGTTTCGTTACACAACAAGAGTCTTCTTACTTTAATTTTTTATTACCCAATATATGACATAATGTTGTATGATTCTTACCAATTTGCCGTAATGTCAGGCATTTGCGTTTTCTTCTCTTTAGAGCAGACAACCAAGTCTTAGGAATTAGTTTCTGCAGACAAGCTGTATCGTCCTTTCTTTTGTCTATTGCTACTATGTAAGCTTCCTCTGTCTTGCCTACGGACATTCTGAAGTCTGTTAATAAGACTTGATGCATTGGTATTGGTTGTTACTGGTTCATTGGGAACTTCGCCTATACATATAGCGGTCCATTTGTATTTTTATTGGATCTTATCTGACCGGAAATGAAGTGATACAGTTAGCGTTCTCTCATAGCTTTTCATAGCTTTTCTAAACACTATCGACCCAAAGTTCCGGTCCTGATTAGAATGTATAATATATTGATATGCAGATAGCACAGTGTTGACACCATTTTTGACCGACATCGGTTCAACCGATTCGTATCGAAATTTGATTTTACTCGCAACCCGTTCAAACGCAATAATGTCGTCTCGATTTACCAGGCAGACGTTATATACATATACCTTCTAGAATAAGGACAATGAGTTTGAGAGAATTGTTTTTCATATCATGTAAATAACCCTATGACCTCATAAAATGACAATTACTTTAAAATCACAAACAGTCACTCCGATTTTATTAATACAGAAGAAGAACAACAAGAAGAAGATAATAGAATAAGAAGAATTTAATTATACTGTAGGAGCAACTTATTGTTTTGAAAGTCGCGCTACGTAGCGGGGAATACCTGGAAGCAGATGATGCTTATAAAATCAAAATGAACACGGTCTTAGTTTAACATTTTCACCCCATGGAATGCGTGGGCTCACGAAAACTTTTTCTAAGCACCGCTAAAGGTACCAAAGCCCAGCATAAAGGGTTAGTAATTATGCGATCCAAATTGGTTTCTTAAAGTTATAATCCCAATTTTACTTCAGTTTGGAAATGATCACAAAGTTATTAATAATTACAACAGTTCCCGCAGGAGCCTTAAGTCTTAGTCATACCTAGAAATGTTAATTATGTTGCGTAAAATACCGGAATAAGAAGCAATGTAAATTAAACGAAATGTGTGTGCGTGAAATTCGCTTGTAGTTTAGGTGGTTTTGCTTGACTCTTAGAGTCCAAACTATGGAGTCGTGGTACACGGCTCAGTGTGGTTATTTGCCATATATATACTTCTGTATACTCAGTGACGCGACTCTTTTCGTATGTAGAAAAAATATGTGTAATGTAGATATACTTACCATATAAACTGAGCCGTGAGTCATGAGTTAAGAGTTAGGACAAAAACTTAATGTTAAGTCACGCGTTGTTTGACCCCCCCCCCCCCCCCCCGTAACGTTTCACAGGACAGCCCCCTCCCCCCTAACTGCATTACGTAATACTTGAACGGCCCCTTACACTACCTTGAGATTTTGAAATATTCAAATTTTTTGTTTCTTGGCGAGATAAATTGTTTATACTTTTAAGAATATTTTAAGCATTCAACCATTTCAAAATTTCCATTATTACCGGAGATATTGCAATTTGAAGTGAACGCGGCAGATAATAGACCTGCAATCTCAGATGCGAGCAAACAAAGTCTTTTAATAGGTATTGTTGAAATTGTTAAATATATTTTTATATAGTATCTTTGGCGGATGCGAGACGATGCACGCTTTGTAGACGACTGAGTGGTCCAGGAATCTCAGCTTGAAGGTAATATAAAAAACATTTAATTTTAAGCCGCTAACTTCGCCGGTACTTCACTTTCTTTTGCATTTTTCTCGAAAGTACTTTTTTCGAACTGGTGTACAAGATATTTAAAGATCTACTTAACCGATTTTGTAGTGTAGGATTTTTTTGATTGGGCGCCACCTTCATAAGTTATAAATATTTTAAACACAGAATTTCGATAAAAACCAGACTTTTTCATCGAACAGCTGTCATTTGTACAAAAAAAATTGGACAACATTTTTTCCTACGCTAAATCTTAGCTATTACCTTTCTTAATACAAAAATTTTTTTTTAATTTTACCGACATTGCCTGACAAAGAAAAAAATACACCATCAGCAGGGATTTTCAAAAGAGGGTACTACTTGGTGGCTTATATCTCCCTAATTTTAAAATTTTTTTATTCGTTATTATTTCAAATTATTCATAAAACTATTATGTATGTGTAAGATAAGAACTATTTTATATATTTAATAGCTGCTTCCAAAATTTATTTTTATTTTTATACCAACTTAAACGGGCGCCAAGTGAAAAATATAACAGCAGTTTTATATGATCTAGACACTTTCCTTCCTCAGAAAGTCAACAGATAGTGCTGATAATGATAACGCTTAATTATACTTTAGTTTTTGGGGTTTTGGTCAGTCTCTTTTTTAAATTTCGTTCTTTCTGCGCCGGTGTGGCTCAAACCTGTGACTCCGGAATGGAAGGTCGAAACGTTATCAGTTATTTCACCTCAACTATTATTATTAATATTATTATACTTCAGTAAAAACGTCGATTCAAAATATTTTTCTTATGCGTACTAGGCATGTTTGTAATGTTTTCCTCGCTACGCTTATGCCGAGAGGTTGTTTATTCATTTAATTCATCCATTAACATTGATAAACAGTAGACTTTAGCCATGCATACAATAACAACACACTCAGCCGACTAACTGAAAAAGAAAACAGAAAATAAAAAATTTTCAGGATGAGCCAAAGGAATTTCACTTTCTTTATTAAAAACGTCGATTGTGTTAAGAAATTTTTAGTTTTCTTACGTTACTCGAATTTTGAATAGTTAGTTTTGAATTTTTTCATATAGTTCATTCGGGCCAAGTGAATATTTGGTGCATTTCAGAAAATAGGAAACAAAATTGTAACATTCGACTCTTGGGCGACACTCGTGCCTCAGCTGGTATTTAAAATTTTTGTTAACATGCACTTTATAATTAGACCAGTAGAAATAGGCGTAAAAATAAGAAAAATAATAATAATACGTCACAGCACTCATACAGCGGAATATTTGTCGAACAAGCTCTTGTAAAAGAGAAAAAATAAATCGAACCGACAGCAGCCATCCGGGGTGGAATGGGGAGGATTTTTAGGGGTTGAAAACAGTTCTCGCGGTTTCTAGCTAAACTGTGAATCCTATCGAAAAAAGTTACATGTAAAAGTTGTAGGAAATAAAAAGATCTACAACTTTTGTGTTTACCATTTTCACCTTAATCTCAAAATTTTTCGAAAAAAAAGGCGAAACACGGTTTTTCGGGTTTTAAATCTTTTTCTTTGACAAAAAAATTTCTATGAAGCTGAAACTTGGGCAAAACATACTTTTTAGTGTTGCAAAAAAGCAGTAATTTTTTTAGACAGAAATATTCAGAGGTTGTTTTAAAATTAAATTCTTATTTAAAAAAGCGAAATTTTTAACTGCGATTCCTCTTAAAACTACTCTTCCTACGAATTTTTTTTGGCTCACTTACTCGTTGTTATGTCTATTTTCGACAATTTATAAAAAAAGGTATACTGCAATGGAAAAAATGACCGGAAAAGTTAAAAAATCAAAAATATCGCTTTTTTCGTGGTAATTTGCATATTTATCGTTAAATAATTGTTATTAATTAATAAAACCATTAAAATTTTGTTATATTTACGTTAATGACGATTATTCAGAAACAAATTCAAAGTATGCATTAAGGTCCTCTTCATGAATTTTTTTCTAATCTTGCTCTCTTTGCAGAGTGTTGGAAATTTTCTTCGTAAGATGCAACAAAACTGAACGATTCTTCAGTGTTTTCGACAGTTTCATTGAGTACTGTTTCAGTCACAGTACATTGATCTGTTTCCAGTTCTTCCAAGTCACTTTCGTCTATAGATACTTGTGGAAGTTCAGCATTTGAGCAATTTTCTAAATTAAAACAATTTAAACACAAGTTGGTACATTTCAGACCATGTTTTCTACAGCCGCATATTACAGAAGAACAAGCCTTTTCACAGCTGGAACAAATAGTTTTCAGGAGATGATCGGGTATTAATTTATCATCTGTGATATTCGGCTTAATAATGCCTTCCGCTGTTTCTTTCCAATCCCAATCTGTACATAGAAAAATTGGTTTTTACCTTACGAAATATTTTGTTACTAATTTCCACAGTCACTACAGTACATTATCGTGCACTTGCTTACAAGCATCAATTATATACGTATGTAAATAAATATTAATTTTTATGTCGCACTGTTAATGAAGTCATTAATACAGGTAAAATTTAATTTCACGCGTATCAATACATATAACCTTAATAATAACCTTAACAACAACCATGCGGAACAAAGACATCATATAGTATAGACTGGGCACGCAGACGGGACCGACACTACTACTCGACTATAAATATGCAAATTACCACGAAAAAAGCGATTTTTCGATTTTTTCAATTTTCCGGTCATTTTTTCCATTGCAGTGCACCTTTTTTTTACCATTTATCGAAAGTAGACATAACAACGAGTAAGTGAGCCAAAGCAGAACTCAGTATGAAGCGTAGTTTTAAGAGGAATCGCAGTTAAAAATTTCATTTTTTTTAAATTAAATTTAACAACAATCTCTAAATATTTCCGTCTGAAAAAATTACTGCCTTTTTGCAACACTAAAAAGTATCTTTTGCCCAAGTTCCAGCTTCATACAAATTTTTTTGTGAAAGAAAAAAATTAAAAACCGGTTTTCCGCCTTTTTTCGAAAAATTTTGAGGTTAAGGTGAAAATGGTAAACACAAAAGTTGTAGATCTTTCTATTTCCTACAACTTTTAAATGTAACTTTTTTCGATAGGATGCACAGTTTAGCTAGAAATCAGGAAAAAATCCA
Organism: Leptarthrus brevirostris; assembly: GCA_964036015.1. Taxonomy (NCBI): domain Eukaryota; kingdom Metazoa; phylum Arthropoda; class Insecta; order Diptera; family Asilidae; genus Leptarthrus; species Leptarthrus brevirostris. The sequence goes on along the minus strand of OZ038373.1, from coordinate 144,646,697 downwards.
CCCCGGATAGCTGCTGTCGGTTCGATTTATTTTTTCCTCTTTTACAAGAGCTTTCAATACTATCAAATAATTATCAAAAAATACTTAACTATGACCTAGGTCACAAATTCGGTATATCACATTTAATTTTTGATAGATATCTACAATACATAATTTGATCTAGTCCAAGATATATGTATGTCTTAATTATCTAAAAGTCCTGATGCTTGCGGATTGTACCTGATTGATACTTATATGATATTCATAATGACAAATATTGGTACAAAATAAAAAAAAAACAATATGCACACCTATTTGTTCCGTAATGCTCGTTATTGTTAGTTATTTATGTATAAAGCCGCTGGAAATACTTTTTAGTTTTTATCAGGTTTAAGTCAGAAAACTGTCTCTCGGCGGCTGCGCTACTATGTCGCAAAGAAAGGTAGCTTAACATTACAGTAAGTAGTTTTGAAAACATGCCTTCATGGAGTCCATTTTTTATTTTTGCAACATCTGACCAAAATGTAACAACATTATACATAGTATAAACACAAATAGTAGACCAGCTTCAAATAAAACTGCAAAAATTTCCGGGCACTTAATTCCATTTTTCATTTAAATGGTAATGTCGCTGAAAGGAAATTACCCAAATTGGAAATCTCTCAGTCATCTTGTATGTAGTTGCAAATGTCATTTCGTCCGAGTACAATTGTTGGTTTGCATCCGATTTGCAGCTGATTGTTTTTATTCAACTACTACGACCAAGTGACAAGGATCACAATGAACCTGTCCCATTCAGATATAAACTAAGAGATTTGATAGTCTCGGAAAAGACTAAAGCACTTAATAAAAGAATTGAACAAGATTTACGGACGAATTTCATACGAAAGTAACAAATTTTTAGAACTGTCAATTACAACAGCACATATGTCCGCTCACTTATTTTTGACAGATAGTATTTACTGTTTGAAGGTTAGCATTGACTTTTCCATATAAAATTGCTAGAACATTGCCAGACCATTACGTTCACGTTTGACCAGGGAAATTTAGGGAGCTGTTCTTCTATTAAGCACATATTCTATGACATTACCCTGGTCTACAGTTCGGTTTTTTTTTTGGCAATTTAGCACATTTTAAAAATTTTTGTTAAAAACGTGTCAAATGAGAAGTAAAGTGTAAATGTAACTTATTTTGTTTTCTATATGAAAATGTATCCAATTAGTTACAATTGTAACTAAGTCGCAGCCCTGCTTTATATATGTATGTTAAATCGAAAACTACAAAAAGTTATCAGGATCCTATATTATTTTTGTTGTATCAAAACTTATATTGCATTTTTACCCCGAAATTAAATAATTTTGAATTCTCTAATTTTTTAAGCTGGTGTCGTGATAGGCATTTCTTCAACAAACATAAAATTGTTCACTAATTACATAATGTAAAGATTTATATTATATAAAATAATCTACCTCATAAGTATTTTTAATTGTATAATCTACTGCAGAACATTTATGTCATTAAGTTATAAATGTGATCATAAACTATTTAGAGAAAATAACCTCCCCTATCAAACTTTAAGAATTTATATATTACACGTTTTCTTTTTAAATACTACCTCATGAATCGTTGGTGCCATAAACCTGCTAATTTAATTTTAACTTCGTATAAACTTCTCATTTCGGAGAATAGGTATTAATTCAAACCTTGCACGTTTTATGCACTTTTGGACATTCTCTGATGACAACTTCCGCCAGACTGAGCATTAGCACTCATAATTAACAGGTTTCAGGAAAACTTTTTACGGTTCCTCACCCGCTTTTAGAGCCGTTTTAAAATCCTATCAGTTGTATTCCTGTAGGTACGTTGTCGGTTTTTCGTTTATGAATTTTTATATCCCATGGCGTTTACGCTCAGCGAAGTTTTTATGGATATTTTTTAATATTTTACGGCGTCGAAACTACATTTTATAAAATTAAATTGGTATACATAAATAAGCAATGTTAAAAATTCAATGTGTAATGGATTTTTCTTATCAAATAACTGGTCGCTATATATAGTAACAAATGCGAGTAGAATATTGAAATACTCATAAAACGTGACACCTGAATGGGTTTTAGTATTTTGACGTACACTCACTGAGCTTTTGAAGATTTCAATTACTGTCTTAATCAAATTCATTTTAAGGCTATGTAATTTCTAAATCATCTTTAATAAACTATCAGAACTGTTTCGAGCTCTCAATTTTTACCCGACTACGGCAAAAAGTTAAGGTTAAGTCATCGGTGGAGTAAGTGATAACATATCAGCCTACCAATCCGGAGGTCGCAGGTTCGAATCCAGCCGAAGCCGACCCATGGTTGTTTTGTACTGACGACAGATTACGATATAAAGGCCATGGGGGTTGCAGAGTAAAGGAGAGTGGATCTGAACCCACTTGAAATTGTAGGTGCACTTGCATTCGTTGTCTCGAATCGTGAAGTTCTTCTCCCAGACCATGCCCCACGAGGGGTTACGGGAACTAGAGAGACGGCATAAAAAAGGAGGGTTATGTCACAGGCTTTGATCTTCTATTTAAAATTTGGTTTGTTTTTTTTAAACTTCCTTTTCACAAAGTGAAAGATGTGCAGAAAAATGTTCTCTGCTTAGATAGGTCTCCAAAAAGGCAAGAATGCCTTAGGACTCCTCCCCTAGTCAAATTTTTTAACTATTTATAAAAGATATCTCCAAAAATTTCTGAGTGTAAGTACTTTCAATGTAAAGTGTAACGAACACTGCAGCAAAAACTTTAGAAATAATTATCATGTGCGTGTCCAACATGCTTTTAACAAAGTTTCATTGCATTATTAGTAAAACTATTAAATAATATTCAATAAATTTTCTTTTAATCATAATTCCAAAGCTCAAAGAAATGTCATATGATGTTTAAGCACAGCTTTGTCATGAAAGGAATTAAGGAGAAGAGAAATAGGTCAACATTGTTCCCTCAATATTTCTAAGGATTAGCAGGTATACCCGATAATGTACACCTCCTTTAAAAGTTTCGGGCTTCTTAGACGGGGAAAAAACTGAAGATGGTAAACTATTCCACGTGAGTGCTATTCTGCTTAGGAAATTTGGCAAAATCCTTCCAAATTTGTCCCTTGGAATACATATGTCTACAATTAATTAGGCTAGCAATTTCGTTAGAACAAAAATCGTGGAAACAGCCTTAGGAGAGTGGAAAATCTTACGGAAGAGTGACAGACAACTGACACTCCGTCGATGCTTCAGAGAGTCAATGTACTCAGAGATAGTGAAGTCGCCAATAAGATAAATAGCCTTTCGTTGAACGGTATGCGGTGAACGGTATGCGGTATGCCGGGCTTCTGCTCAAGTATGTGAACTATATTCCAGTCTAGGCCGAACAATTCAAAAGTAGTATTTCTTAAATCTGCAGAAAACTTATGCCAGGTGACTGCAAATACATATGTATTCAGTGCAGTTAAGAATTAAAACCAAACTCTATTCTAAAAATAATCCCGATCAATTATTTAAAATCAAGATTTAGGAAAATCCCGCTTTACTAAGACCTCTAAATTCATGGGGAACCACCCTTCTTATTTACCCTGTTCTCTTAGCATAATATATTTCTTATAATGAGAATTTTTACTTTTTGTAGTAAATTTTAGTTTCATAGAAATTTTATTCGTGAAACAAATAAATTCTCTAACTGCAATGTAAAAATTACAGGTTGATCCCTCGAAATAAATCTACATTTGACTGCCCCAACGCTCCGATGCAGTAGAGTAATTGTTGCAGTGATTTTCGCCGTAATTATTCTCATACGGGTGTTTTCCATATAAAAAAAAAATTCGATCGAGGCTGGAGAAAACATTGGTCCCCCCCCAGGAATCCATGCCGGACGTCCGGCCGAATTGCTTTGGCCTCTAGATTGCTAAATCTGTTTCAAGAATGAACTCTTTCAAACTTCCAATCAGTTGTTCTATTGGGACATATCTTGCAGTAGGTGTGAAGTTCAGTCCTTTGCAGACAATATTCATGACCGCCTCACTCTGTTGTTCATTCGAAATGTATACGCCATCCCCTTTCATTCGCGACAATAGTTTTCCGCATTCATGGACATGGAATCCTGTTTTAAACACCTCGAACAATTGATCCGAAATGACGTAGTTAGTTCTATTTGCCTTCAACAACACTCTGCGTCACAGCAGCAACAATAAGTTCCTCAACCGCAAGAACTCCTGACGCACCGATACAATCTATGTAGCTTTGGGGGCATTCCCGGTAACACGTACGAAGGAAAATAGGAGTTTTTTAAATGACCTTAATGCGTAGAATGTGGTTTTCTTCCTTTTATTCGGATTTTCATATAATTTACAATTTCCTATGATTGCTTACATTTTTTTCAATCTCGGCAGTCACGTAGAGGATGTCGTTTACAGGCGCCTCTTAAGAATCATTTAAAACGGTGGGCGTGATTCGGAATATATAGTGCATAAGAAAAATTATATAATTCTTTTTATTAATTTCAATACACACAAAAATCGAATTACCCGGCCGTTTTTCGAATTTTTTTTTACAAAATGGCGGCAGATTAAAGTTAAGCGGCTCGAAGTCGTACCAGTAAGCCGCATGTAAAGAAGACGAAAATAGTTCAATAAAAAAAACGGCAACGTCAGTCGATAGATGATTATATAACGAAGAAAATTAAACAATAAAAAAAGGTCAAACAGTCTCAAGAGTCTTGGCTTAATCCCGCCCACCACTTCGAAAAATTGCGTTTCGAGAAAAACACTCACAAAGTTGTCAATTGGTGGTAAATAAGTGAAATTTATGAAAAAAAAACAAAGCTTTAGAGGCACTTCCAGTTTGCAAGTCGAAATAATCGTTGAGAAGTGTATTGTCAAGGCACTTAAGGGGGCAACCTAGTGCAATCACAAAAAAGGTAATTTTTGGGAATTTTTGCTGGGTAATGAATAGCCCGATGAACCTATACTTACTTAGCAATCTTTCGAAACTAGATTTTACAAAAATAATTTTTTTTAAACATCAAATATTTAAAAAAAAATTTGAACCAATTTTACAAAAAGCGCTAAAAAGCATAAAATAATTTTATATCTTTCAGAGGTAGTGCATTCCAAAGAATGGGAAAAGAATTATCCAAATCCGGCAACATATTTATTTATAATTATTTAAAATCATGTACTGGTTTAATACCCTCACCTTAGAAAATTCTTAACATGACCCTAGTGCTCCACCGTAGTCGTGCTTAGAGAATCTTCGTCGTCACTCTAGGTACAAAATTGTTATCATTAATCAATCAGGAAACGTATTCTTTACAACCCAATCAAAATCGGTCTATGCCTTATAAAACTAGGCACCACCCATGCTCCAACTCTCAGCACAAGCCACAATTTTCGACAGAATAGAAATAGATACTATGCATTCATTATCATCTAAATCAGTCCACGCGTTACAAAGTTACGTTATTCAACGCTAGGTAAACAGTTTTCCATATAGTAGCAATAGAGGATCATAATGTACAAAACAAAAAAAGAATCTTCCAAATAGATGTGTGAATTAAGAAATTGGGTAACACCACCCCCACTTATAAAATTTTCTCGTCTTACCAGTGGGGCAATATATTCTACACATCAAAAGAAGAATCATCCAAATCGGTCCGCACGTTACGAAGTTAGACTACCCCTTTTCTCACCACCCCAACCTAAGACCAATTATTTTTCATTATTAGCAATGTAGTATCAAACTCTATACATCTAAAAACGAGTTATACAAATCGGTCCACGCATTACAAAGTTAGGTTTGAACCCTTACCCCCCATCCCCACCATTTTTTTGGCATGGTACCAATCGGTTAAAACACTCTACTCAACAAAGAAAATATCGTCCAAATAGGTCCACGCGTTACGAAGTTAGACTACCCACCACTGCTGCCTCCCTTTTTTCATTATTAACAATGGGGTACTGTAAATTTCTAAATCGGTCTATGCATAACGAAGTTAGGTTTCAACCAACCCCCCTCCCCCACCGCCACCCACCCACACCACACCAAACATTTTTTTGACATGGTACACATCGAGGAAATTACTCTAACCAACAAAAAGAGAATCATCTTAATCGGTCCACGCGTTACAATGTTAGGTTTAACCACCCCACTTAAATTTTTTTTGACATGGTTACAATCGCGGAACATACTCTATCCAATTAAACAAGAATCATAAAATCGGTCAACGCGGTACACTATTATGTCCGCTCATACATTAAAATACAAAAAATTAATAAAAAAAATTTTAAAAAAAATACTTGTCGAACTTGGAACTTCTTTGTTTTTGGGAAGACGGTTAAAAATAACAATTATTCTGACCTGCTACACAATGTTTCCCCCTTAACAATACGATGAAGCAAAAAAAAAGTTTTATTTTTTGAAATTTTTTCCGGGAACGCCTCCCTTAAGTCATCGATAACAGCTTCAGGAGTGTCCCGATGACCACGCTTAATGTAAATTTAAGCAAAACTTTCGGGGTGACTACTAGTATCAGAACTCATATAAATAAAAAGTATTTAAGTGGATAATCCGAAAATATTAATAAATGTTATACTTGTCAACATGAAATTGATATCACAAAAAATATTTTTCTTCTTTCATACATATTAAAAAAGTGGTGTGCGTTTCTTGCAATCTCGCTTGTTTGCAACCTTGTACATCCTTGTTCTCTCGACCCCTCAAAGGATAATGAACACCATAAATCCCGAATGACATATAGTATTATTATAGTTTGATATAATCTAAAAAACCGTCTTGATTAACCCAGCTTCACACAAGAGATAATTTTATAATTTGCTAATAAATTTGAAGTTAAAATTATGTTGATTAAAGATAAACACGACAAAGTCTCATTCTATTGACAACTTAATTACTGTGGAGCAGTGCAGAGCATGAAACCATGGAATTTCTGCATCGTTTGCACATTCGACAACCAACAAGCACAACTAATTATAGCCTGTCATTTGCAATTTCCACTTTGTCATATTTGTGCATACAGAGGAAAGCTTTTACGGGAAAAAGTAATTTTTCACTGAAGTGAAAATTAGCATGATAATTTCAGATGGATATTGGATAACTAAAATACATTTCCAAGTGCACAGAGAGAACGAATATTTGGGTTATCACTCCTACGCTACTAAAACCAAAACTTTTGCGAAATTTTAATACATCACCGCCTCGGAATTGAAGGTCTGAAAGGAACATGAATGACGGCAGCTGTTAGAGCTCTGTCATACTTCTAAAAGTCAAAGTTTCTAATTGTTCTAATTTTATTCTAATTCTCTTCGTTTCGGAAATTGAAAGATTTTAAAGATTTATTTGGAGCGTATTTTAATTAAAAAAAAACTTTTATTGTTGCTGAATGTGTACAAAGAAAAGAAATTGTTCTCCATAGGTTCCGTATTCTAAAGAAATTCCATACCTCTTCCTTCTTTTGTTTTCGCTGTGGATATTGCCTGAAGCATTTTCAAAGTCTTTTAGAATTCTTCCCTTAGTACCTGAAGTAGATTCCTTTAAAAACTCAATGTCTTGTGAAATTGATTTGCACGCTTTATTTCTGGTAAATGTTAAAAGCTGAAAGCTCAAGGGAGAAATCACACAGGAGTACTCCTTTTTCTAAGTAATTTCTCGATGTCCTTTAGGCTCTGTATAATTTTGGTAAAAGTACGAGTAAGCAGATATGGAGTTGAAATTAATTTTCAAAAGATTTCAATTAGACCCTCTTAATATATCGCGATAAATAAAAGGATGGGGTTCTTATGAAAATATTCCTAAGGCAAAATACATTCATCATTTATATTTTTTCATAAAACAGAAACAAAATTTCAACAATGTTTCATACTTTTTCCGACAGTCGATACTCTATTGTTCACGCCAGAATTATATTTAACACTTTGCTCTACATTTAGTTTCAACGACACTTGAGATTCCCATTTGAGTGGGTATGCATCTGTACACATTTTCAATGCCTGGAAAAATATAAAAAAAATATATGTAAGCCAGGAAATAATGAAGGCTGTGCTTACATATGAAAACGTATAGCGAATACACCGTGACGAGATAATGTTTTCCAAGCCTTCCATTATTTATTATTTCTAACAATATAAAAGCTTAATCAATCTCCCCTTAAAAAAAAAAGCATTTTCATACGTAAGTTGATTGTATCAGTTTTGCACTTTGAATATTTTGTCTAGTAACCTTGGTTTTAATTTAATTATTCGGCTCTTCTTAGGTATAAGTTGTCAATGACTAATTGTGTTTCATTCTTTCTCGATCCGTCCCCACAGATCATTTATACCGATAGGGGGTTCAGAATAATTACCCAGGTTCGTGGGGTTCATGTCTGGGCTCTGGTTATTGAAGAACCATAAATTTTCGATTTTTCAACCAATTAGGGGTCTTGCATCATTTTTGTGAAACATCTTCAAATTTACAGATTCTCCGTGCTTTAATGTCGATTTGATTGCTCCAGGCTGAAAGTTATTTTGCGATTCGCGTCAGAACTCAAAAGGCGCCACACATTCCAATCGCAAAAATTTTCTTCCGTCCGACCAAATTACCTACAACACACATTTAAATATGTTCCAGTCCAATGAATACAAGCAAATACCTACAATGTGCCTTGATGGTCGTGAAAGCAATGATCCTCTTATGATTGAAAATTTCTTTGGTAACTTCTTTAAGACTGCGTTTTTGGATTCCAATTGTGATAATAGTTTTAAGGATTTTACTCATTTTACGAGGCTTCTGCCGATTTCTCTTTAATCCAAAGACTAAGTATTTGACGAAGCTAACGTCTTAAAATATATCTCGAATTTGGCTAATAGTCTCTCGTGTTGTCCTGACGGCATACTTGCGTATTTTTTGAAAAGTTATAGTATGTCTCTGGCTCCTATTCACTGTCATTTGTTTAATTTGTCTATATGCACTGGTGTGTTTCCTAAATCTTGGAAATTGTCGTTGATTACCCCTCTTCATAAGAAGGGTAATAAACGTGACATCTATAATTATCGACCAGTTATATACCAGTTTATGTTGTATTGGCAAAGCATTTGATTTGGTTTCTGACATAAATTACTTTGATTGCAAACCATTCTTGGGCGCTTTTCAGCATGGTTTCATAAAGGGTAAGTCCACAACTACCAACCTGTAGATGTAATTGAAGCTGAATTGCATTTTTACTGATTTCAGTAAGGCCTTTGATAGAATTAATCACAAGATTCTTATTTACAAGCTTTCAGTTCTGGGCTTTCCTACAGTGGTTATGTTCTTATTTGCCTGATCGCACACAACGGGTTTTATTTCGTGGTGCACTCCCTGAAGAATTCAATAACGGAGTTGGAACAAATTCGTTGAGCCGCACGACCACAATACCATGGGTCCCGGGTTCGAGACCAGGTCTTCCCGTGAGCTTTTATTAAGAAATTAAAAAAATAATCCACTCCGTCTCTGGGCTGTTGTCTAGCTCGCAGCAATGTAAAAAAGAAGACTTTCAAGTTTGCTCGATTCCCTTACCCTAATTTCCTTCCGGCCAAAACCATGCTAACGCATCAAAGGGTTGTCCCCATGGATTTGGCCACATCGTTTACCAAAAAAATAAAGAAAAAAACTTTTTGGAATGCCTCTGGGCAGTCATTGAGGACCTTTGCTTTTTATTATTTACATCAATTGATTATATCTCATTCGAAAATGCTGACGATGTCAAGATATTCCGTGTTTTGTCAAATGATTATAACTTAGAGACCTCCCTCAACTGGTCCTCTATTAATTTTCTTCCTGTGAACATTGACAAGTGCACTGTAATGTCATTCTTTCGTAAACCCACTGAACAGACTTGACAGAACCAGAAATTTGGGTGCTGTCATCAATTCTAAATTTTCTCTTGAGGATAATTTTAACGCTATTATCAGTAAGGCCAATGCGCCCCTGCGCTTTGTCAAAAGATGGTCAAAGGAGTTTGATGACCCATACATAATGAAACTGCTTTATTGTGCTTTTGTCCGACCGATTTTGGAATATGCTTCACCGGTTCCTTTCAATATCGCTCATATCGATCATATTGAGGCTGTCCAGCGTAGATTTTTGAGATTCGCCCTTCGTGGCCTTCCTTGGGTTGATTTTCTTCGTCTGCCTCCATATGTCGATCGTCTTCTTTCTTTGGAGCATATTGAGGCTAGACGTAACAGGTTTGGAATCATCTTAGCTTTTGACTGTCTGCTAGGTGTGATTTATTCGCCCGAATTGTTGGCTGTTTTGAACTTTTCCGTTCCGTATCGTTCCTTGAGAGCTCGGAACTCTTTCCATATCCCTTATTATCGCACCAACTATGGAATGAATGAGCCTATAACTTCAATGTCTCGCTTATTTATTTATTTAGTCGTTTTGATTGTATTGACTTTCATTTATCCAACTCACAGATAAGTGGTCGGCTTGTGTAGAGTTAATTTGTTTTTCTTTTCTTTTTTCACTTTTTTAATCTTATTTTGGTTTTATTTGTTGTATTGTATGTATACTTGTATACTTGTATACTTTTTTTACTTTTCTATCTTGCTTTTATTAGTCAATCACTTTGATTCTGTAATTTATTTTGATATTTAATTTTGTGTTTATTTACTGTTCGTCCTTTCAAAGAACGCCACACTCTCAATTCGCTGACTCCTTTTAAAATTATTGGTAACAAGAAAACCCCAAAAACACTGTTTTCTTTTACATTGGCTAATAATAAAAAACCACGAATTTCTTTTGTTGCTCCACAGTTCCCTGGAATAACGCTTAATGTCATTAACGAACGGCAAGCAAAACTAGTCCAGTGAACTCCCCAACAAGAACCCTACGTATTTGGAAATGCTTTCAGAGAATTAGTCTTATTCTATTTAATAAAAGAGAAGACCCTAGGATTTAGGTAATAACTCTTCCTTATATTAGGTCTGTCTGGTAACTTTTGAACAAAAATCTTCGTGTAAAAATCAAGCTAATCAAGCTTCATGCCGCAGAGGGGATAAATCAAGCAAAGTTATTAGGCATTCTTGAGTAAAGTTTAGGTAAGGTTGTTATGTGTCAAAAATCTGACAACTCTTTCTAGAATGTCGGTCTTAAATGAAAGTTAATATGTGAATAAGCGGTAGAATATTTTTTTTAACTAAAGCTTTTTAACTAAAGAAACTTGTATTTAAAGGTTGTTTATATCACAGCCTACTCTAGATACAAGCCCGGAAAACATGACAGTTCGGTCATTTCACCATTAAGCATTTTGTCATTATTTGATTTTTATTGTACCATAGATTAATCAATCCTTGCTAGATAAAAACGAAACTGCACACTCTCGTAACCGAAACAAAAAAAAAAAACGCTAATGTCAATGACGCATTTCAAGCTGAATACTTCAACAAAACAAGCACAAGAGAGTTTTTCCTTTAAAATACATGAAAATTGTATAAGAGAGACACATTTTTTTATCGTCTTTACATGTTCAGAATATTTGTAGGTTAATCTCAAGTAAAATCCAATTTAAGACTTTAAATCTATTGCGAGACTACTGTGGTAAGTTTTGGTTTGCTTACACCACCAATGCTCAGCTGTTCGTGCTACCTTCCGGGCTTGTATCTAGAGCGGTGAGAGATTCGTGTAGCAGTCGATTTAACGATGAGGAAGGATTTTATTAAGAACCACGTAGGAAAAGAAACTGTATTAAAAATTATTTTGTGGTGCCTACTTATAATGACAAAGAGTTTATTAGTCATTTTAGAATAAGTAAACAATTATTCAATTCCCGAAATTTTAAGTGAGTGATCCATTTAATAAGGCATTTACCGTCTACACGGAAGTACAAGGAAATACACGGAAAGTACACGGAAATATTTTATTTATTTATTTATATTAACTCTACACAGATAAACTTACGTTTCTAGTTATGTGTAGGATGTACTTATAATACTTAATTAAAAAAAGATAAAGGATAAATGATAAATGCTAGTATTCCTTACATGCAATGCGTAGAAGTAAATAAAAAGAAAAATATTAAATATTATGTAAAGTACACAGAAATACACGGAGAGAACACGGAAAGTACACGGAAAGTACACGGAAGTACACGGAAGTACACGGACAGTACACGGAAATAACATGGAAGTACACCTTTGGAATTTTCAATTTTATTTGGAAGACACTATTGTAATTGGAAGAAGTTTTGAAGAACACCTAGAAAATTTACGAGAAGTATTCCAGACGCTGAAGTCAGCCAAGCTAAAACTTAGTCCTAAAAAGTGTACGCTCTTTGGAGAATCAGGTAAAATACCTTGGGCATGTGGTATCAACAGGAGTTAGCGCCGAGCTTCTAAGTTTTCTAGGACTGGCAAGTTTTTGAAGACGCTTTGTGAAGAATTTTCTTTATACAGCAAAGGAGTTACATAAGCTAACGGAAAAGGATAACTCATTCATCTGGACCGGAAAATCAGAAATGAGCCTTACAGCACTGAAATGGGCGATTTGCAATGTACCTGTGCTAACTTAACCAAAGGCAGGCGAACCATTTATATTAAATACCAATGCGAGTAATGTTGAAATTGGAGTGGTGCTGTCACAGGAAGGAAATGGACAAGAGAAAGTGGTGGCATATGTACTATAGCAGAGCTCTATCAAAACAAGAAAGAAATTACTGCGATACGAGGAAAGAAGTTCTGGCTATTGTAGATTCAACAAAAAGCTATGGAAAATTAAAATATAATTCAGCGAAAATGCAAATCCGCTTAATATATGAAATCCATTAGAATAATTTTTTTGCATTTACATTTGATTATTTACTAGAAATTTAGTTATCCCAATTTATGCTTTAAGTCATTAGAAAGAAAAATTATTCGGAAATTTACTAACCTTACCTTTCTTTTTATAACAAGTTCATCTTTTTATATGTATGTAACACCTTACACTGGAAAACAAAACCATTCAAATTATATAAAAAATCACCAGTTTTAAATTTAAAACAACTGAAGTCATAAAAACTTTCTTTGCAACGTTGACAGTAATTCCAACGCAAGGCGATGCTTCCTGCCACTAATTGGAAAAGAACTGCATTATCTGCATGGCGCTGTGCGCCATTCTACCGTCAGTATTCAGCCGTGAGCCAAATCTTTGCTTAGTTTACAATGGGCCGTTTTTACTTGCTTTTAATTAACTTTTCTGTGTTGATATTTTTTTAAATTCTATTGTCATGAAAAACATAAACTAACCTGATATATGGGCATTTTTACAATAAACTTACAACGTCCGCGGAAGAAAGTTATAAAAAAATATAACCAAACTAAGTAAATTTTGCAAAAGAAATTTATACATTCCGAATAAAAACTTCTATTGTAACCCATAATTAATTGGTTTGTGGAATGCGGAGTGACAGACATGAGCAGGGAACGCAGTTATGCCTACAATTTTAAGTGAAAGAAATTCCTTCGGTTTTTATTTAATTATGGTGGGAAGATTTGTAATTTTAGTAATTATTTTAAAGAATCAAAGATTGTAAAAGTGTCTAAGTGTTTTTGCATTTTTAAAATTAAGTAGTGATTAGCGAGATTATTCGAAGAATGCATTTTTCTGGTACAAAGTAAAGGTTAACTTCGGCAAAAAATTTCATACATGTAAGGTAAGTTAAGTGAAATTCCGAAATATTGTTGTTTTTAATTGCTGAAATGGGCTTATCATATTTTTCATAAATAAACACGATTCGGGCCAATTGCATGAAATAAATACCTTCTATGTATGTCGTACAAATTTGATTACTTCTAAAATAATCATACAAGCACATTCGTTATTAAAAGAAATTTGAGTTTTTTCCCCAATGTCGAGTTTTAAAATTGGAATGGTTAACCATACCTAAGGAAATGTAGTACGTGTTTTGTAAATTGAATATTTTTGGAGAGGCTATCTGTCGTTGGTGGGGCAAGTGATAACGTGTCGGGCTTCGAATTCGGAAGTCTCAGGTTCTAATCCCACCGGCGGCCACCCATGGTTGTTTTCTTTTAACTTTAAATTGTAGGTCCACTTGCAATCGTTGTCTCGAATTAGGTGAAGTTCTTCTTCCACCCCATGCCCCAGAAGGGGTTACGGGAACTAAACAGAGAGGGAGAGATTCTCTGTAATACTTTCCTTTTAAATATGAATAATAAATATACAGGGTGTTTTACAGCGCGTGCGCAAAAATGAAGGATCGGGTAGATCAAGGTGAGAAACGAAAAGAATTGTAAGGAAGGGGATAGTCTATCTTTGAGCTATAAGAGGTTGAAATTTTTGGACGATGAAAAAAGCCAGTCTTACATTTTAACGCATATGTCCGAACTGATCGTTACCCCCACCCCCGCTTCCCCTATTTCTGACTTCCGTCTAATGCACCTGCATCAAGTTCCTCTCCCCAACAGCTTGTCAGTCGTTACGACTTCACACAAAAACATTAAATATTTTCCTTAACTCCCATAAATTCCCGCACGATCTCTTTGACTTAACTGAAACCAATCTAATACCAGGAATTTGCGCCGAGGAACCATTCTCTCCAAACTATACCATTTTCCGTGTTGTCGGTTGTGTAGGCACCAATAATCCACCAGGTTGCGGGGTTCTCATAGCTGCTCATAACCGTTTTGACGCCACCCTGCTAAAGCCTTCCGACACTACAATATCAGAGTTTGTATGTAAAACTTCTTTGTTGTTACATTCGCCCCTCTCAACCTCTAGAGCCTATAGTTGAAGTGATCGACACCCTGCTTGAGAACGCTAACGCCTCCGATGAATGTATTTTACTGGGTGACTATAACCTCCCCCGTATTCAATGGTCGTTGTCTGAGAACTTATCTCACTTTGTCCCCCTAAACGCCTCTTCGGCCAAAGAAGCCTTTTTTACAGATCAGCTCTCCGTTTCTGGTTTCTTTCAAGTTAGTGGAGTCAGGAACTTCCTGGACAGACAATTAGGCCTAATCTTTTCTTCAGACCCAGTTAACTCGGCTGTCACGGAAAGCAACCATCTCCTCTCCTCCCGCGATCGTCACCATCCTCCCGTGTTCCTCGTTTTCTCCTATGAACACCCTCGCGCCCTTTCAAGCTCTTCTTCTTCTCTTTCCTTCAATTTTCGTAAAGGCGACTTTGAGAAATTAAATCACTTGCTCTAACATTGGCACTGTCCCTCAACATCTTCCAATTGACGTTGCTTTAGAGGCGTTTTATTCGGAAATACACTAACTCTTTTCCTGAACGTTGTGATATCCTCTACTATGAGCACCTCCAACGGATGGAAACTAGCCTCATATCCGACCTAAAACGTTTTTATAACTTTATTAATTCCAAGAAGAAATCCAATGTTTACTTTATGTTTCAAAAAATTGGTCTATGATTCCACGTTCTTCCACTGTAAGTCTATCTTCTCCCTCTCCCAGCATGGCTTCCTCAAAGGTAGATCTACAACCACCAACCTTACCGACTTCGTCTCCAAAACACTATGTGCCCTGGAAAACTGTAAAGATGTTGATGTTATTGCCAACGAGTTTAGTAAAGCCTTCGACAAGATCTTCCATTACGTTATCTTGTTCAAACTTGATCGCCTAAGTTCCCCCTTAACAACCTCAACAACCGTCAGTACAATGTTCTTTTTAGCTCATCCATTTCTAACCCCATTGTCGGTCGTTGTGGCGTCCCTCAGGGCAGCCACCTAGGTCCATTGATTTTCATCCTTACAATAATTGATGTTGAATGTGTCATCAAACACTCAGAGCTGTCCATTTATGCCAGTGACATGAAAATAATTAAACATCTCCTCCACAACCGACTCTCTTCTCCTGCAAAAAGACCTTGGTGCATGAAAAACTTTCTTGAGCTCAATGTCTCCAAATGCCAGTCCATCTCTTAATCCCGCAAACGTCTTACCACCACCCCGAGAGTCTACATGTTAACCGACGTAGCGAACTCAATTTCCGTTCCCATATTGACAGTATAATTAACAGAGCTAACTCTGCGCTAGGGACCTCTCCTTGAATATGCCAGCCAGGTATGGTCACCTATGCAAACAACCCACATTAACAGGATTGAATCTGTCCAGCGTAGGTTCATTCGCTTCGCTCTACGTGATTTGCCGTGGGTAGACAAGATTCAATCTTCGACCTAATGAAAATCGTCTGAAACTGATCGACTTACAACCCCTAAGTAAACCGTGATGTTTTTGACATTCTTTTCATTTATCAGCTAATAACTGGTACCATAGACTGCTCTTCAATCCTGCAATCTTTACGCATCTCTACCAATCCCAGCAACCTTCGGTCCTCTCTCCTCTTCCAACTCGACCGCCATCGCACGAACTACGGTCAACGCGAGCCAATTACCAGGATGCTACAAAAAGTCAAAGACCTTTCCTCCTTTGACTTCCATTGTGGTAACGTTTTAGTACTAGAGACGTTATTAAGATACTATTGCACTTTAGAACTTTAAAAAAATCGATTTTTTTATTTTTTACATTTTTCACCTCCCTAGACCTTCAAAAAAATAACTTCCTAAAATTCGAATGTTAAATCGAAATATAACGACTTTAAGCGCGAGCGTCTCCGTGTTTCTCTTTCTCCAAAATACCGGATACTTGTAAACATATTATATTTCCGGCCATATCGTTTGTTGATGATGACCTACTTTTATATGGTCCAGGAATAGCGGATTAAGCAATAGTGAGTGGTTAAAATCGAATTTTTATAAAATATTCAATAAAAAAAACGTGAAAAAAAATTTAAACACGTGTTTCTTGTACTGACATTTTCTGAAACGGAGTACAGTTAATCTCCGGATCTACTGAACCGATTTGAATAAACCTTGGTGCGTTTTGTTTATTAGAATGTCCAGCATTATATTTTACCACAATTTGGCCAAAAAATAAAAAATTTATTTTTTCATGAAAAAAATATCGAAAAAAGGGGCGATTTTTCACACTTTTTTTCGAAAGACTGCCCTTTCATCCTTTCTTTTATTTCAGACTTCCCAATCCTGAGATTAACTGTCCGCAATGGGACAAAGATTTTTCAAGGATTCAACTTTGGCGCCCTCTATAAATTAGACAAAAAAATCTAAGATGAAAGAACAATTTTTTTCTATTCTAAAAGAGTTGATAATGTTTTCAAAAAAGTTTCATGATAATGTTTTCAAAAAAGTTTCATGTTCATATCTAATACAGGAGCTGAGAAAAAACTTCTTGAATATTTGCATTTTTTAAGCCTTCTAAATTGCAATAGTACCTAAATATCTTAGTTGACAGATAACATAATGATGCTTAAGACTATGTATTTTTTACTGCTAATAGTTTTAAAGTGATTTTCAAACTTAAATTTTCGGAAAAAAAAAACCATTTTTTCATTTCGAAATTCAAATATGTTATGTTTTTTTATTTTTGGGTTTAAAATGTTGGCTAATGTGTTCTCTTTCTAAGGAAGCTAAAAGCGAAGAAAACTCTTTTACCCAAGTAACATGACCAAACATCCAGCTAATACATGCCAATTTAACCAAAAATTCAACCTGCTGATCCTTTTTTGACTTTCTGTTAAAATTTGATTGATAAGATGAGAAAGTGTATTTGAGTCGCATGTTTGTTACGTACACCAAATATGTATGGTTTATAAATCCATGGATAATTTTTTTAAATATATTTATACTATTGGGTTGGCCGGAAAATTCTGTCGTATTTTACTACTTGCAGGTAATTTTACCGGTCAGGTCAAAAGAAGCAGGTAGAATGCGTCCTGTGGGGTCTTATTATTTAGCTTACCTCTCGTAGGATATAAAAGGACTACTTTCAATATCCCAAAGAAAATTTTTACTCCTATTTGTGGAAGTAAAACAAGTGCTTTTACTTTTCATTTTTAAATGAATGAAAGGAAACTTTCTAATTATCCTTTATTAGTTAGTTGCGAAGTACGGAGTGAATAAAATGGCAGTGGATGAAGTGGCTTAAAGACATTGCATTTGGTATAAGTTCCAGAAAGGGAGCTTGCAAAAAGAGCTTGTGACACGTTGGAAAGTGAAGTTGTAAATGTTTGGGCCTACAAAAATGGTTTGATAATAGAATTAATCCATCTAACTTAGAAGGCGAATTTCTCAGACAGAAGCCAATTAACCTATTCGCATAGAATATAATAAAATATTGAAGCGAATGAGGCCCCTACACCAACATGCAAAACAAATTAGTGAACAAAAAACCAAAACACGCCCAACAATCAGGGGCGCACAGACAACAGAGAACGTTTCAGCAAATCTTTAGTAAGAGTCAGGTCGAAAACAGGACACATATTCACGACTCTACACATGCGACTCATAGGCTCATGCATACCATAGTTAGACCGAGAATGAACAACAATCTCCTAAAGCTATGCGGGGTATGTCTATAAGAAAAAAATACTTGCGAGAGTGCAAGAATCTATGTTTGAGTTCAAAAGCTGGTGAATAAAGACAAGGTCAGCAACTCCACGTCGTTCTTCCAACCGGAGGCGATCCACATAAGGAGGGAACCTGACTGAATCATTCCACGGAAGGTCTCTTAGTGCGAACCTAACAAAGTTCCGCTGCACCGACTCAATGCGTCTAGAATGAACAGCATAGCAAGCCGACCACACCTGAGATGTATACTCGAGAATTTACCTAACCAAAGAAAAGAATAAGTGAATTAAGGTCTTCCGATCAGAAAATTCATTTGCCCAACGCTTTACGTAACGCAGAACTGAATTACTCTTAGAAACAATATAGTTAATGTGCAGAGTGAAATCGAGTTTACGGTCAGGCTTTACACCAAGGTCAGTGATGGATTGCACACGACAGATATTAGTTTCCGCGATGGTATAATCAAAGACGAGCTAATTTTGGTTCCTACAGAATGGCACATCTTCTTCATTTATCCAAGTTAAGCTGCAGGCCATTGGATCCACACCAGTTGTTAAGTATTTAAATGATCCTGAATGCAGGAAGACTCATAACTGGTTCTAACGCATGAGAAAATCTTCATATCGTCTGGGTAGATTAACACTTTAGAGTGCTTAATCAGATGAACAATGAGAATAAACAACAACGGCACCAGATGGCTACTCTTCGGTACGCCAGTTGAAGCCCTAACGACTCTGGATAAAGTATTACGGAAACATAATCAATATATTCTATCTTTTAAATAAGAGCAGATCCAGTCGAGCAATAAAGGCGGAAAGCCCAACTTTTCAAGTTTAAGCATAATCACAGAGTGAGGGAGTTTATCAAATGCCTTGCTAAAGTCAGTGTAGACGCAGTCAGTCTGGAGATTTTGTTGAAAGGCAAAGATTATGTGGGATGTAAATTCAAGCAGGCTAGTTGTCGTCGATCTACCACGCGGAAAGCTATGTTGATTAGATGAGATTAACCCCTTATACTGCCCTACAACTGTGAATATATAAGAGATTCGAACAACTTGGGTATGCTGAAAAGCTTTGCGATTGGCCTATAATTTGTTATTTAGTTTTTATAAACAGGAATTATAAAGGAGCTTTTCCATAACGTAAGAAATCTACCGACCTGAAGAGATTTGGTGAAGATGAGTTTGACAAAGATAGTTTGCCAAATTTCGTTCCGGAGGTTTCAGTCTCAAAGAAGATCGTCGATCTGGGCGGCCATCCAAGGTCGACAATGACATTTTGCGGTCCATGTTCGAGAGTTACCCACAGCTAACCTCTAGAGCAATTAGAAATTAGGCATCCACCATTCGACTGCTGAGGAACACATCAAACATCTTGTATTTGATTATTTGGGTTTCGCACAATTTGACTGAAAGAAATTTATCGAATTGTGTCAGAATCTGTTCATCTCTCCTTATTAGACACGATGTGGAGCCAGTTTTGTACAAACTCATCACTAGAGAAGAAAAGTTAATCCTTTACGAGAATATAAAAAGAAAAAAGTTAAACCTGTAACATCCGCCGCAATTATTGGAAAACCAGATATTCAGGAACGGAAGGTGATGCTCTGTTTGTGGTGGGATAGAAAAGGTCTAGTGGTCTACTTAAATAGGCAAAACATCAATGCGAACACCTACTGTAACCAGTTTGGTAAATTGAATGCTGCTATTAAGAAAAAGCGGCCATTATTAGCAAACAGAAAAGGAATTGCGTCCAATCAGGATAACGCAAAACCACATATTGCAATGGTAACGCAACAAAAGTTGAATGAGCTTGGATGGGAAGTTCTTAGTATCCCACCATATTCACCTGGGATTGCTCCATCGGATTTTTATCTATTCCAATCGCTTCAGAATTATCTGACGGGAAAAGAATTTACTTATTTCGAAGCTGTCTCTTAGGAAGTTGCTGAATATTTTGGGGCCAAGGATGGGAACTTCAACGCTAGGGGGATCGACAAGTTGCTTAAAAGATGACAACGAGTGATTCCACATAATGGGCATTATATGTATTATTGATTAAAATGTAAATAAACATTATTAAAACTAATACAAACGTTTTCTTTAAAATACGACTGAACTTTCCCGTCGACCCAATACAAATTGTATATAAGCTTTGATTCGTAGTATTTTTTTTTTGTTCGAACGATAATTTAATATAAAACCTGTACTTACAACTTTACTTAATTTTAGTTGATGGGTTATAAATATGTATATAAAAACAAACACATTTAATATTGTTTTTGTGGCATAAAAACAAATCATAGGAATTGTGATAATTTTCTAACATGCCTTCGAAACTTGCTACCATAAATTATAATTATATGCGAGCCCTAAACTACTTATAAGCTAGTCTTAAAAAAAAATTAGTCAAACATAGAAAATGACAACTGGAAAAGCGTTCCATTTTTAAATTTCTACGGTATTTGCGAATTAAAATTTGTAAGATTTGTTATTGTGGAGAAGCTTGCTTTAAAACAATTCAATCATTTTAAACAAGATAATTGCTGTTGTTACTAAATTGTTTAAGTGTTTCAAATTTATTATGCGATTGTCAGTCTGACCCGGTAACTTTTATAAGCCTTATTTAAATACAAGTTCGATAACAGATATACAAACTGAATAAAGCAAGTTTTTAATTTATCGGCAAATTATACAATTTTGTGGTAGAAAATAAAATCTTTATGGGCATGAAATTGCACCAGCTGCAAATAAACACAATAATTCGCTTGTGGTGTTCCACTTCATATAAAGGTAAGCAGAAATCAGATTTCTCTTTGCATCATTTTAATAAAAAAATAAAGCAGAGTTGAAAGTAATTTCGCTTTAGATACTTTTTTATGAATTTAATTAGCAAGCCATAAATAGGTGAAACGGCCGATTGCTTTCCAACCAGTCAACTGAAATACGTGAGCAAATGATATCTTATTGTATCAAATTCCCTTTTGGGAATAAATGAGTAAAAATCCCAGCTAATTAAAAAAATTTAAGTTCCAAAATTGCGTATGCAATTTATGTATAGCCATATTAATAATATAATTCAAATACACCCGTTCGCGATATTATTATAAACACCACTTGTAGCCATAATAAAAGGTTTTCTTGTCCTATATAAGATTATACTTTATATTTTATAACTATATATATATATATATATATATATATATATATATATATATATATATATATATATATATATGTGTGTATGTATATATATAGGGTGTCTCACATAAGGTGTGCTAATCTAAGTGGGATGATAGATCTCACCTAACCAAAACAAAATAGTGTGGGGGGAGGGGGGTGGGGGATTTCAACCCGTTGAGAATCACATAAATTTGCAATTTTCATGGTCTGCACCTACAGTTTGGTGCAAAAATGAGGCAGTGTTACAGGTTAATTAAAACAAAATTGATTTTTGAAGTATTTATTTATGCAAAAAAACAAAAACAATATACATTTTAACAGTTATATTTCAGGGGTATATTTGAAGATAAAAAATACTTAGGTGATCTATAAAAAACAATAACAAAATAAAATTTTCTAAATTCAGGCTATTGCCGCACTTTTGCACCACTTTCCATGAAGCGTTAAAATCAATAAATGATCCAATATCCTCTGGCCTTTTTCAATTGTTTCATTCTGTTTGGCATAGACTGATATTATTTTAGCACATATTCATTCGAAATGCTCTGCCATACTGACTGAACACGTTCCCATAGCTGATTGATGCCATTAGGTGGTTCAGCATAATTTGCCAATTGTTTTTTCAAATAAGCCCAAAGATTTTCAATCGGATTTATATCCGGACTTTGGGCTGGCCAGCTCATAACCTCAAATTGCTGTGAATTGAGCGACTCCTTAACAACTTTCGCAGTGTGTTAAGGGTCATTGTCATGTTGAAATATCAATTTTCCAGGTGATATTTTCATCTGACCCACTGCTGTTGGCAAATTCTCCTGTAAAATGCGAAGATATTGTTCTTTCCGCATTAAGCCTTCAATTCTTACAAGAGGTCCGACACCGTTGGGTGTAATGCAACTCCAAACCATCAACGAATCGCCTCCATGTTTCATTGTGGGGAATGGGTTCCTCAAACCCATCTCATGTTACCGAAACAATGAAACATGGAGGCGATTCGTTGATGGTTTGGGGTTGCATTACACCCAACGGTGTCGGACCTCTTCTAAGAATTGAAGACTTAATGCGGAAAGAACAATATCTTCGCATTTTACAGGAGAATTTGCCAACAGCAGTGGGTCAGATGAAAAAGTGGAAAAATGGAAAAGTGACCCGCCGACCGTAAAAACATAGTTTTGAGAAAACCGCGTTTAAAGTTTTTTTAAGCGCACTCAGGTAGTAGAACTGGCAATGTAAAGATCGGAAAATAATATAGTTAGACTGCTCCGATCATTTTAATTTTTCAACACAATACTTTTAGATATATGGGTCAAAATCATCAAGGTGACAATTTCCAAATTCTGTTTTCTGATTAATAGACCTAGCAGCTATTACTTTGATGATTAGCTTAAATGATCACTTAACTTGTGTTTAAACAATTCAATTGATTACTTTTCTTGACATTTTATTTTTAAAGTGATCTGTCGCTGAAAACAATCATTCCGGGAACGTTTTTGTGAGGTATATAAGAAAAAATTTAAATATAACTTAAGTATTTCTTTTTATTTTTTACAATAGCGGAAGTATGAAGTTAAAAATAAGAAATTAAGATAACTCTTAGGAAATTGCAAATAAAAACGTTTAGAAGCAAAATATCGCTACAAATGAAGTTATATGACTATTTTTTTGTATTAAATTATCTAAATATGCCAATATTGCGGATTTACTTATAAATAAATTAGCTATAGATTTAAGAAGTCCGCCTTTTTAACTATTGCCAGGCCCCTATTTTAAATATCTAAAATAATTATGTGTTATTTGTAATTTTAGTGATGTTCCCGGAAATGATGAGGTGTTCACGGAATGATGCGTGTGTTCTCTGAATGACGGTATAGAGACAATTTAGGTTTATGAAATCATAAATCATTTATTTATTTGGCATAAAGTTTATTCTTAAAAAAAAAATGTAACTTAAATCACTACTTAAGGGTAGGTTCTAGTCGAGCAATTTCAAAAAATTAATTTTTCTTTTTTTGTATATTTGAAATCCTTGTAGTGCCTAGAATAAGCCTTTAAAACGATATGATGAAATTTTAAAAAATTTAAAAGTTACAGCCGATTTAGTGCGAACGCGTACCTGCCGAGAATCATGGATACGTGTCCGGCCCAAGGCAGATGCACGCGTGCCGTATTGTTTGCACAGCAGGTATAAAAATTATTTTATATGTTATGTTTGTTGTTGTTTCTATTACGGCTATCCAACAAAATCAGTTTCACGAGGAAGAGGAAGGATTGCTCTATGGTCCAGGAACAGCTGACTAGCTGTAAGAAACAAAAATCATATTTTTTCCCACTTTCTTTCTTTGTCAAACTTTAAACGCGCTTTTCTCAAAACCATGTTTTTAGACACGCCGTGCAGAGTTGCAGTCAAACCGTTCAACCGATTGACTTCTTTTTTCTACTGAAAAAAGATTATTGTATCTAGGTGGCCGGACTATTTTCAACAAAAAATATTAATATTTACTATTTTTTTAACCACTATGAAAAACAAAAAAAGAGCAAAAAGATCGGCTTTTTTCTTCAAACGGTCGCCATTTTATCAAAAATTACTGAATTTTTCTAAAAATGGTCGATGGCCCAGTAAATTTATTCTATTTTGCAAATATCCTTTGATGTGGTGGTGATTGAGGAAGGCGAATTAATGCACGGCGCATGCATGGATGTCTCGCAAATTTTACAATTTAAAGAATTAAAAAACATTTTTTGTGAACTTAAGTAAATGTACTAATAGCTGAAAAGTCGAATTATACATTATTTACCTTCTTTTCAATTTTTCAGGCCACTCGACTATAACCTACCCTTATCATTATTTTAATCGATGTACACAGCCGAGTACAATTCTTAATAATCTTTCTCTTTGCTTAAAAAATCATTTATTAAAAAGTATGTTAACACAACATACTTTAAATTAATTGACAAATAGTAATAACAGATATCATTTTGGTAATTCAATAGTCATCTCGGGAACGTCATCATCATTTCGAGAACGCTCTGTCAAGTCCGGGAACGTTCTCGAAATGACCGTTCCCGAAATTACTTTTTCAAATAAACGCGCCCTTTTTAGTCGGCAGCCGCCTTTGACGTCATGTTTGCCTTGCTTAATGTAAAATATTTGAGGTTTCTTATTAAACTATTAAAACTATACAACGTATTTTTTCAATATTCCGAGTTAACAAATGCATTCCCGATATGATGACCTATTGATGTACGATCTGTTAATAATGAATCGAAAGGTACTTACCACCTATTTCTAATTGTTTTGGCTAAAAACTCTCTTGACAGCCACTTTGTTTACATCTCTCACTACAACTGTGCCATATACATCTAAAGGTTGCGTACAAAAACGCAATATTTTCGGGCAAGCAAAACTGCGTTCACTTAAATTATGCCTTACATTATTGGACATGATATTTTGACTTGATTTTCTTTAATTTCGTTTCCTTTTTTAATAATGCTTTTATTTTATTTACTTGATATTAGATAACTTTGGTGTAACTTTAAAAAATTGCTACTTGGGACGCGTTCTCGAAATGACTTTTAGTACTTATTTCTTCAATAAATAATGAATATGTTTTACTTTTGTAGTACATTATTTTATGTGTAGTTAATGTAAACACAGTTAAGTATATAAATGTTAATTTGTAGAAAAAAAACTGAATTTAGGAATTTATTTGCTGGCAAAGCTTATTTTCCACCTTGGTGATTTTGACCCATATTAGCAACGCGCTTTTATTAAATTTATTATTTCTTGCAGGTATTAAAATATTGAAACTAATATTTCAATCAGCTCTAAGTAAAGCTATATCCTATTATTGTGTGGAATATTCAACTAAGTAGTACTTGTAAATCGAGAATTTTTTTTTTATTTTTTAGTTTTTCAAATTAGCAACAAATAAAAGCTTGTTTTTAAAAAACCTTTATTTTTTTCTTTCCTGTTGGTGCTCTAGAAAAACTGAATTTGTTAGCTTTTCAGGGAGCTAGTAAAAGGCTCTGAATACTAAAATATTTTTTAAAGCAGCCGCCGGAACGTCTTGGCTTCGAAAATTAATATGCGTGAGACTATCAGAAAATAAAATTTTTATTATAAAAAATTTGGTTTTAATAAGCAATCTATCAAAACGTGTGAAAGTTGACAGCCTGATAGAAATTCTAAAAATTTAGAAGAAAAAAGTAATCGATTATAATCAAAGATATGGATAAAAGTGGCTTAGGCAGGTGTTGGCCAATATTTTATTCGAATTTAGACGAACAATAGTTAAACGTAGTTGGTACTAAATAGTTCAGCTCGTATAGTTTTCACTTTGCAGGGCAAGTTTGCTCTGTTAAACGTATCAGTAATCTCAAATAAGGTGTTTCTGTATTAATTTTACATTAACGCATCACTGCTTGAATAGGAATGTATCTGAACAATTTCTCTAGAGTTGCACACTCATCGTCGATAGACTAAGTGCAAACATATCGGCCCTCTAATCAAGAGGTCCCAGGTTCGAACCCAGCGGCGTCGGCCACCCAAGGCTATTTTCTGTTGACAGACCATAAAAAGACCATCGGGATTAGCAGAGCATTGCACCGATAACATCTGATTAGAAGCCTGCCGTAAATTGTAGGTCGTTGTCTCGAATCGGATGAAGTTCTTCTTCCGCCCCATGCCCCACAAGGGTTTACAGGAACTGAAGAGAGATAGAGATAATTGCAAGACCTGTACTAAACTTTCTGTGTATATGTACAATTTAATCAATCGACAACATATTACTGTACTTTTTACTAATAAACTTATATTGGATCCCCTTCTACACGTAAAATCCTTTAAAATAATTGTTAGCACAATTTTTTTCTTCCGTTTTAAGGTAGTTAATCAAGTGTTACATCTTTTGTGTTTTCTAATTAAGAAACCATTCTGATGTCAATGGAACATTTACATATGGAATGGTTTTGATGCACTTCCTTCCGCACGTATAGCTTCACGTAAACAGGAACGAATTTCGCCGAAAGTGCGCTCGTGTGTATATTTCCAGGACCCTGAATCCTTTTTTCTACAATGGAATCACAGCAATTTTTAAGGGTTCTTCCGAAACACTGTTCTCTGTAGTCTAACAGATATGTTTCTAGGCAGTAAGCTTTTGCTCTTGTCAGTAGTATTCATGGTACGCAGTCATCTATGAAAGAACTTTTACCATTTTCGAAGATTTTGCGATTCTTTATTTGTCATGTTTTTTTGTGTTTGCTCTGCGGCGAATATATTCAAAACATCTTAGCAAGAAAGCAGGATGTGCGGAAGTGAGTGCTGCATTGTGTGAAGCTATGTCGTCACAACTTTGGCGATTTTCTCGTTGTCATTTTCAATTTATGTAAATGCGCCGGTAACAGTACAAAAGTAAGCTCATTATGCAAATACGGTAAGATTAAAGAACTTCTGTAGTTTCTGACTGAAATTCTTTTATCTGTGATGTATTGGTACTCGTATGTTGTTAACACACATTCCAAAAGGTATGGATAAATAATTCTGACATACATATATAATTAACTTAATAATTTTCGAAATTACTCTGATAATTTCTGTTAATATAAAAAATTCTTCTGCGGGAAAACTTAAATATACGCTATTAGTCTAAAGCTTTACTTAATAGAACAAAAGCAGACTTCCAAGGGTAGATGCAGCCTTCGAGTCATGGCAAGGTCACTGGCTCATAAATCACAATAAATCGTGAGACATGACTTTTGTTACATTTACTTATGTGTTAAGTTTGTTGTCAAGCTGTCAAATCGTACACATATTGATTTTAAACTCAATTATTCCACACTTTTGCCTTGGTTCTTAAATGTTTCTACTCTCTCTCTCTTTTTGCTCACCAAATGTAACAGGTGCGTACTTATCAAAATTTGAACTTAGACAAAAGTTAGCTACAGAGCGCCAGCTACAAATTTTGCAGACGATGGATTGCGCTTTTATCTTTTGACAGGTTGTGTTACAGCGCCAGCGCAAGATCCTCTTCTAGCCTTAGCAGTTTTGTGTAGCTAATTAATTACAAGTGTAGCTAAGTACAGTCGTAAAAAGAAGAAGAATGAAGAAATTGTATTTTTTAGTAATGGTTAAAACAAAATACATTTTCGTAAATATATTTAATACACGGTTCAATTTTTAATTATTGCTTACTAAATTGAATCTTCGCTGGAAACTAATTTCTGCGCGTAATCTACCGATGTTTTTTAAAATATTCGTGAGGAATGCCTTTTGTTTGCTCTCCTTTAAGTTTCTGCTTCATTAATCCCGAACATTTTCTATTATACCTCTCTCTATTTTCTATTGGCATCCGAGGATTACGATAGAGAATCCATTCCTTGATTGTTATTTTCCTCTCCACAGCGAGAGCTCATTGTTATTTTCCTCTTCCTTTTGGAGGATCCGATCGCTATTATGGTTATTATAAAGCATTTCAGCAGACTCTAGCTAACCTTTTTTGTACAGACTGATCATCCTTTAGGCAGTAAGAAATTCAGTACGCCTTATCAATTTTCTGAAACCTCGTCGTGCCTCTGTAAACATGGATCTTCAGTAGGTGCTTAACGGTACGATTTACAATATCTTCTCCATTTGATGAGCACACACGTGTCCTACAGGTATTCGCAAGTCGAAAGTCGACTCATTCGTACAGATCACATAGTCTAAATTGCGGGCGTTGTTTCTCTTAGCCTTATAGATTTCTGTCAGTAACGGTTTCAACAAGACGGACCTGTATTTAACATTCACCACTTGTAATATGCGTCAAATCGTAGTCAAGGACAAGTCAATTTCCTCCTTCATAACAATTGTTTTTCAGCACTAAGGTATTTCCTTTATTGAAAAGATCAACGGTATTTTTCCACTCATAAGTACTTTAAAATGCGTCACCTACTTTTTGACAAACTGAGCCGAAAATCTCAGGTAATTTTCTGCCACTGCCGGTGTCATTTTCGGTCCATTCAAATGACTCACTAAGAGTGACTGATCCAATCCGTACAACGTAAAAAATAGTAAAGAAATATATCCTCACCATTCATCGAGAATTAATTAAATTAAAAAGTTAGAAAGAATACGCTCTGTGAAAACGACTGTATATAAACAACAATTGCTAAAAAAATAATTCGTCGACTTTCAATTAATTTCAGCCGTCCAAATTCATTCACTTTCTCTTTATCTAATTCCCGTTATCCCATGTAGGGTATGGGGTGGGAGAATAATTTCAGCCGATTCGAGACAACAGTTACAAGTGAACCTATAATTTAAAGTGGAAGCAGAAAAAACCATTGGTTTCTGCCGGTGGAATTCGAACCTGGAAGCTTCGAATTGGAAAGCCGGCATTTTATCCATCACTCCACCGACGGCTAAAGCAGTTATTTAGCTATCGTAAAATATAAGATTAAATCACGAGAAATGTCTAAATTTTTCCAAAAACCTACTTTAGATATAAGCCTGAAAGCAAAAGCGAACAGCTGGTAATTGGAGGTGTAAAAAAAGTTACAATGGTAAGGTTAATAATAGGAAAAGATTAGAAAATTTTACCTTCTTCTAGTATTCTCTAATTTGGAATTTACTTGAGGTGAACCTACAAAAGTTTTGAACATGTGGTGACGATAAAGAGTTTCTTCTTTGTAATATGCATGCGTTTTAAAAGGAAACACTCTCTCCTATGTTCGTTTTGTTAATGTATTGAGCTTTGAATACGTCAACGACATCACTTTTTCTCCTTGGTTTTGGTTAGGAACGTGTGCAGTTTTATTTGTTTGGAAGGATTGGTTAATCTGTGGTACAAAAGAATTAAATAATGACGACACTCTTGGAGGTACGACATTCTGTCTTCTGGACTTGTAGTAGCTGATTTTTTGGAAGTCCGTTGTTGCAGTTAAAGTAAGTTGGCTGTATGAAAAATAAATTCCTTTACCATATACCATATTTTTACCAACTAACTATGACATTCGACTAAGTATTGAGTACTTATTAACACATATTTGTATCAAGGAATTTACTTCAATGTGACGTCATTATTGAACGACCAATCATGAACGATACTGAGGCGAACACAGTAACTAGGCAAGGAAGCCGCATTCCACCTAATGCTCGAATTGTGGGTACATACAATCCTTGATTATTGCTTACTACTGCGGAATGCTGAAATATACCTCTAAAATTTGACATATGCGATCGGTGAATTCTGTACGAGCTCTAACTGAGTTCCAAAAGCAACAAGATATAGATGGTACAGGCCCACGTACGGTTACGAATGAAATCGAAGTTCTTGTGTTTGTGTATGCAACGTGTCGTGTTTAAGCAGCGTCAATTTATGACAATCTCGTAAAAATCTTATTTGGTAAATTAAGCAGAAAACTCAGTGAAAATCCAACCGACCTAGGTTCAAGGGTATTATTTGAAAGGGCTATTTTCAATAATTCCAAAAGGTGAATTGGCTATGAAAATATACCTCAAAATGTGCGGAAAACACGGTCACCCCTGATCTTATATATGTATTTCTAAAGCGACAATTTTCATATTAATTTAAAGTAGATTCCCAATCACTGATATTTTCTCTGCAACCTTTTTGACGTTGACCTTTTCGTCGTGATCTGTTATCAACAGAAAACAACCATGGGTCGCCGGCAGTGGGATTCGAACCTGGTACTTCCGGATTGCCTGCCGGTACGTTATCACTTACTCCACCAAATAAGTGCTCTCCGGGTATTTAGTTGTACTCCACAAGCAATCGTAAGCGATCCGATTAATATTAAATAATAAAACGCTTAGCAGCCAATGCCAGCCTTGATCGGACTTACAAAAGTGCCTTAGAGCGCCTTAATAATCTTGAAGGATAAGTTAAAAGTAATATCCAAATTCATGTAGACAACTGTGGAGAATAAACTTTCATTAATGTAATAACTATAAGGTATATTTCTTTATTTTCAAGTCAAAGACATTACCACACACTGATCAGAATTAAGATATTGTCACCAGAAATTGAGGCAAAGATTTCGCTAGCATAACTAATATTTATACGAGGCAGAAGGCAATTCAAAATAAACTTTTTAAAACTCGAGCGACATAAGAAATATACGATAATTTCTCAGCACGATCAGCATTTCTGATAAAGAAAAACTAAACTCCTTTGGCCCTTTCTCAACAGAAATTTTTATTATATTTATTATGTCGCTCGAGTTTTAAAAAGTTTATTTTGAATTTTTCTGCAAATTCACTCGGGTGAAGTGTACATTTCTTGCATATTTTGTGTATTCCTTTTCTAGTTGTCCTTATGCCTTGTGGAGCATGGTGGCGGAAATAGAACTCCACCCGATTCGACGGCAACAATTGGAAGTGGATCTCCAATTTAAGGTGGATTTCGAAACACTGTAATTACTCTGAAACCGTTAATGGTATTTTAGCGTAATTATTTATTAGGAGAAAACAAGCATGGGTCGTTGCCGGTGGGTTTTGAACCTAAAGCTCTTATGATAGAATGCCAAACAAATCATTACTTAATTCACCAATGATTTAATATTCAATTATATAAATTAACAATAAAAGCCCTAGATTGCTACCTTACGTTACCTCGAAATTATTGTGGATGTCATTAATGTTTAGAGGGTACATGTTCAAAGATTTAAAAAACTTATTTTAAAATCAACTTATTGGTCAAATTATTTTCCCCTGTTTAGCAATTATTTATATTTTTAGGAACATGTTAAAAGCAATTATTGCCATATTTGGAAAACAGCGTTTTCTAAGGCTCTCTATTGAATTGAACATGTTGGAAAATGGCAAAGATAAATCCCACCAAAATAGGAATTCTATACTGACTTCATCAATAAAACAAAAAATATATATTATATATATGAAGTTAAGCACACAAGATCCCCCTTTCGCTCCCATGCGAAGAATATGTATTTGTTTATGTGTTCAACGAAAACGATTATTTGATTCCTGAAATACTAAAATAAAAAATCAATTGAAAAATCACCGAAGCTGAAAGCTTCCTTAAATTATTCATTTTAGAATTCTGATTACCTTACAACTGATTATTTAGGTACACTTTAACTCCTTACTGGAGTTGGGAATTCAGAATGTGGGAGAAAGTTGTGTGTATGTACCCCTCCAGAGAAAGGAGAAATTTCTGCTTTGCAGCAAAAGCGCCAATTTTTCTATCTTTGGGACCAGCAGAAGTTTCATATCACAAATAACAGAAAACGACAGATTTATCTGTCACCACGTCCTTAGTTTGCTTTAGTCCTTCGTGGCAAGTTGGTATTCTTTCTGTTTTCTTTCTCTTAAACTGAAATTTCTTTAATTTTATATGCTCGACATTATATCGATTTCTTCCAAAATTTAATTGCTTCATTAATGTTTTATTTTATTTATGACTTCGATTTTGGTTTATTTTCACCAATAGAATCAGTTATGAAACAGCAATAAATAATAAAAAAATGCACTAGTAAAAAAGCAAGAAAAAGAATTTAAATAAATTAGTAAATGGGAAATTAGAAAAGCGGAAGCCTTCGATGTTAATCAGTTTTTCAAAATATTTAACAGAACATTACTGTGTGAGTTTAGAGAGTGATTACTGCCTTTGAGGTCCGGCTTGAGTTTTTCGTTACTGGAAGAACAGCTAGTTCAAAAATTTGAATCAATTAAAAAACATAGTAGCCGCATAAATCAATTTTTAAATTAAATAAAGATTACCTAGTCTATGCGGGTCCCATTGCTGCGACTGATATTCCTCTTCCAGTAATCCAGAAATGTTTGGACACCGAGGCATATCCCATCGAATGCAAATCAGGCATAATTGTGAAGATTCCCTAAAAAGGGGAACGGAGGTTGTAGTTATTGGCGCGGTATCCTACTCGGGAGCCCAATGTCACGTCCTAGACAAGGAAAAACTTTCGGAGCACTTCTAGATGCAAAACAAGGTTAGGTTAGGTCAGAGTGGCTGCCTAAAAAGGCACACAAGGAGGCCCATTGTGATACCACAATTAAAGCTGCAATTAATAAAAATCCCTCGAGAAGAAGAGAGTAAACCTATTACTCTCTGTGCATCGAGCCAGTTCCCTGTCTCCAGTGGAATCTAGTTCTCGAGGAATCAATATAAATATTGGCTGGGACGAAAATGGTATAGCCTTAACCCGTTACCGGGAACAATTTGGAGCTCCTGGTAAATCGAACTAGGTCACTAACATCAGTTCCTACGGTTGGCTAGGGCCGGACACTTGCAGAGGAGGTGGACAATGGTTTCCTCCTCCTCTTCGTCGAGGCAATTCCTACAGAAGTTGCGCCTAATCTATCGGCATGTCTATCTATGAGGCAGTAGCCCGTAATAACGGCAACGGTTATGCTAATTAATTTGCCTCCGAGTAAGATGAGCTCTCTTGACCTTTTAGGGTCAAGTTTTGGCCATATCTTTCGGGTGATCAAGCAGGTGTGTTCCTCCTGCCAACTAAAATTTGCAATCCTGAGAGATGTCTGTGAAAGTTCCAGTTTGGCCAGCGTCTTTCCCAGCTGTTGGTTAATGTCCGAATCAGGACGAGTGGTACCGCTAGTTCGTCGGCTCTACAGTTATCCGGAATATTGCTATGTCCAGGCACCCAAATGAGCCGTACTTTTAGATACTCAGCTATGTCATTTAGAGCTGAGTATCATGCAACAGCCGTTTTGGAGGTAGTATACTATACTGTCTGTGAATATACATATGTTATCTGTAGGCAGCGTTAAATGGTTCAGACGGTCCACGCCTACCTTTATAGCCATGATTTCTGCCTGAAACACGCTGCAGTAGTCAGGTAAACGAAGTGAGATAGCGAGGTCCAAATGTTCCGAAAGGAACCACTACCTAATCTGCCTTATAATTTGGAGCCTTTAGTGTAAAGATGCACTGACTCCCCCCATTGAGGTGTAAATGCTAAACAAAGTGGGACATGGATGGATTCTGTCACCATTGCTTGTCTTGATCGTCATTAATGAAGTATTCTGCAGCGTCCCAGATGACGATCCTTACGCTCCTGAACTAAGTCGACGTTGTATGCCTCCTTTCAACCAAGTAGCTTAAATATTCAATAAGCTCAAGTATTCGAAACCATGAATACAAAGGGTCGCAAAGAAGGGCTTAAGATCAATGCTGCTAAAAGTATACTTATCAGCTTTATCTTATCTTTAACATCCATTATCTGGAAGACAGCCAAGACTGGCCAAGACGGGATAAACATTAGTATTCGACGACGAAACTGGAAATGGGTAGACACACACTGAGAACAGAGCCAAATAAGACCCTTTAAGAGGCCCTAGAATGAAACTTGTATGGGAACCAAGAAAGAAACCGAATTGAACGAACGCACAAGACATTGAGAAGATCAATAGAAAAGGAATGTACGCAGTTCAACAAATCGTGTCAACAGTTGATGACGTTTGTGCATAGATTCGGCTTTACGTGGATTCGTGTGCCACCCAAGGGTTAAAATAACCAGAGAGAAGAAGTGCAAAGTATGGTTTGTATATAACAGTAACCGGCTGTATTCTAACGAAGTTTTCCTGATACCTGTCCACCTCAGGGAGTAATCTGCACTTTCCGTGGCACGGGGCAGTATCCTCTCTACGCCCTAGACTAAGAGTGTCGCTTTGTCGAGCAAGTGGTCGATCAATGAATGTCACTGTGCAAAAAGACCCCGCCTCAGATAAATTCCTCTCGTCCTCCCTGAAATAGAGGCTCTCGGCTATCAAGATAAGCTCGTGGGAAATTGTCTGCGTCAGCCACCCTAACTAAAGTATTTCACTAGGCACTAGAGGTTACAAAACAGAACCTAAACAAATTCTTGTATTCAAAGTCGAAAATTCGTTTACCATTTTCTAGTTTGTTCAGTTCGTTTATCATCGGTCATACAAGGAATCCTTTTATTTATTATTGTAAACAATTCTTCTTGAAGAAATAACAGCAACATCTCTTCCTACTAATTATCTGCTTAGTTGCCAGAAACAAGATTGAAAGAACTTCTCACTTTTGCAAGCTCAACTCCAAGTAAAAACTCGATTAAAACGTAAAGTTACTCGTAATTAAACACTTCTCTTTAACTAGAGATAAATGTGGAGGGCATAACATCCGGGCATCAGTGTAAAGACTAATAAGTTCTAACGAATAGACGGGCTATAGTTAATGCCTTCAATCGCATTTCATTATTATAACAAAAACCGCTTTAAATTAGGAGCTTAAAAAAGTCTGGAAAATTTTGTTTTTACTTCGAACTGCTAACTATGAAGGATAGAAAGCAGTTCATCTTGAAAGCTCCGACCGGCGGTGGCTTTACCGCATTAACCATGAGTCACTCCTTTTGTGGTACTTTATTTCATTATTCGCTTTTTCTAGAGGGATAAGCCGAGAAATTTATGAAAATCTTATTAAATATTTATGGAAAAGCAAAGCAAAATAAAGAGTGAATGAAAATTAATGTAAATTTGGGTGGAGCACTTTCGGTGCTTTTCATTTACTTATATTTTCCCCTGCACGTTACGTTTCTCGCCAGCAGCAAAAAGGAGTGGTGTCCATCATGAGAATTTTTTTTAAAGTGAAACTTAAAAATTTTCCTGGGTCCTCGTTTTATGTAAAGGTGATGATGTAAAGGGGAAATTCATAGAAATTGGCACGCCAATTACTACCCTAATACCTTTAATAGCGAACTGGGATGCCGAACTTAACATAGAATTAAGTTGAACTTCTAAAAGATATAATATTTAGGGACTCGGAAATTCTTTATTTTGTCGTAAAAAGTTTCTTGAGAAGGCGGAGTTAAAATTTACCAAAGTTTTTCATAACGAGATCATTACCGGCACTTTTATGTAATTTGGAAAGTTTTGGAACTCTTATGAGTTTCTAATGTTTTTGACATTTTTAAGTATTTAGTGCAATTTTCAAGAGAAAAACAAATATTAAGACAACATTAAGGCTATAGGCATGTTATAAAGAGTGCGTCATGAAGTTATGCAATTTTTTACTTTAATTGGTGAATTACTCGTTCTGTTCATTCACCTGTGAGTATTCAAAGGCTAGGTTAATACAAATAAATGAATTGGAGATAAATTTTTTTTACTAAAAACTAGACTTTTCTCTGTTATCATTTTATTTCAAATTATTTTACTCTTTTTCAGTTACCTTATTACGTAAAGACCACTGAACAGATTTTTTTACTTTTATTTATTAATTTACTTTTTCTACAATCATGAAAAGTAACATAAGAGCTAATCATAATTACTTAGAAACGGTATTCTGATATTTCTATGGTATATTCTTAATTAGGAAAATTTCCTGGCATAGAAATATCAACGAATTATAACACAGGTATACAAAAAAAAAGTGATGGTTTTTTGACCAGACCATGTCATTCTAATGTAGTTTGGTACGCTGAACCGGAATCCGGGCTCTGATTTTACGGCTCACGTCATAACTTTGATATAAATCCAATATGGCGGACGCCCCAAGATAATGGAGAACCCTTTTCCTCACAACCCCCTTGATATGGATATCAAATGAAAGGGTTCGATGAGTAGAATACGATAAAATAATTACATTTTAACTCAAATATGGCGGATGCCTCTAAATAGCGGATTACGATTTTCTTAACAACCCCCTTGACATGCATATGAAATGAAAGGACTGGATGAGTAGAATACGTGACGTCATTGTAAACCCAATATAGCGGACACCCTTACCTTTTTCTTCATAACCCCACTCGAATTACACGTACTACTTAGAAAAATATTCTCCACAATAAAAAATTTTTCAATAGTATGTAGAATCCGAATCCGGGCTCCGACGTTACGGATCACGTCAGATTTTTGATATCAATCCTATTCGTAATTTTTAAAAATTCATTGACTTTTTTCTCATTGCGTAGTAATTAAACTATGCAGTATTGTTACTCTTTTAAAGAATAAAAGAATGTACGTTTTCTTACAGTAAATTTGCGCAGTACCTATAAATGTTAAATTACTATGGCAAAATGTTGACACCGTAACATTTATTGCTGCTATTAGTGTTACCCGGGAACAACGGCGAGTATGTTGCAGTTCCTGTTCCCATTAGAGTGCTTGTTTAACGTGACGCCCCCTCACTCGCAGCATCATTCCAAAGTAGTTTCCGTTCTCTTTGGAGTACTTGTTTAACGTGAGTAGTAGAGTAGCTTCCGTTCTCATTGGAGTGATTATTAACGTGAGTCCCCTTGCCTCTCACTCTGCGGAATCACCAGTCGTAATTATTTTCGCTATCTAAATATAAAAAAAATATTAAAACATAAAATGTGTAAAAAACAAATATTCATATAAAGAACGTACTAACCTTCAATCTTGATGCGCTTTTTTATGTGGTTTACTTCTTTCATCAAAACAAGTTCTGAGCGGCTTCCTCTTGACTGACTGTAGTATCCCTCTTCAGATTCCAGAAGTAATCTGCCATCATGTTCTCATCTCAAAATTCTTGTAAACGTCTTTTCATCTGTTTCATGCGTGTTGGAACCTCTCACATTGTTCTTCGCTGTAACGTGCAAGATTTTCTGGAAAATTATCTGAATGGGAATCCATATAACATCCAACGGCTTCGTAGTTCACGATTTAGTCGCTCAACTTTTTTTTATAAATTCGGATACTTTTTGTTGCTAAGAAAGTTCTTGCGAACCTCGACGAAGCTTAGCCACGCTTTTTCTTCATCTGTCGACATGCTTTTTAAGAATTCTGGTTTCGAGATCAATTCTCTTATTTCTGGCCTATCAAAAACCCCTTCTTTAATTTTTGCTTCTGACAGCTTTGGGAACTTCACGAACAATTATTGAAAGGTTTAACTGTCTCTCCTCTTGAGGCCCTTTACAATTAAGCCTAACTTTATGTGTAGAAATTTGAAATATACTTTTCTATAGAATTAAATCTCTCTTTTCAAATAATATATATTTCAATCAAATTGTTACGGTCAACATGTGATGATCTTTGCTCTGATCAGTCGTTATCGAAAACTCTGAGGAGAACCGCAAATCCCAATATCAAACATAGCAATCTTGATTTGGAGGTTACGAGGAAGAAACTAATAGATTTACCCTTACGTATATCTGTACTATAATTTTCCGCGACAAGAGCGCATAAAAACAATTGGGTTGGTATATTCACGCCCAAAGCAAGTACAGATGTTAATATTTTTAAAAGTATATGCGCCCGTTGCAATCCCAAATAGCAAACAAATCCGCCCGCCACTCGGGTATGCAAGCTCCCACTACAGGCAAAAAAATCTAAAAATACGCCAGCCATAAATACACCCTTTTGTTACTGCGACCTGTCTTTAACACATTCGAGACTGGTCACTTACAGCATGTGTTATGTAAAATTTCACCCGCATATACATATGTTCACCATGTGGTTCATCGGCTACCTGATATTAAAATTGTTCCCAATAGCCGATGGCTCACAAGGTGAGTCATGGCAATAATAATCCTAATATCCTGAAATTAGTTATTTTTATTCTAATATATTTTCCAGTTTCAGATATAATCTTTATTAGCCGAAGTAAAAAGAAGACTCAACTGCATAAACGTTGCCGGCTACTGCAGAGGTAGTTTTGTTAATTCAGACGAATGAGTTAATCTACGAAAATAATTTTATTGTTTTCATTTTAAATTTGAGTCTATAAAATGTGGAACAGTACCGTAATTGGTTTGGATTACTTCGTACTTCTTTTATTTATATGTGCCTGCGGTATTTGAAAAAGAATAATTTTTACCAAGCGTATCGTGCCTCATTTGAGTGCCATTCAGGTGTTTTGACGCTGTGCATGCCTGTTTCAGAGTACGAATGGGCGAGTCTTATTTTTATCAGAAAGTTTCCTTTCGATAAACTCTTGGTGGAAGTTATTTCAAGATGGAAAAAGTAAAAACACTTGTTTTACTTCCAATTTTTACTCGGGAGTCCCGTTGATTTTATGTCACTATTCTCTTTATTGGATGTCACTTTTTTTTTCTATTTGACTTGTCAAATTTGTTGAAAGGTTTAAAAGTTTTGATTTAATAATGTTGATGAATATACATCATTAAAAATGTAATATTGGTGAAGGTAATGAAGACTTATATATACTTTAATTCAAAGTGTTAGTAAAATGAACAAGGATTAAGTGAAAACGAAGTGCATAGTTGAATTTTGTGAACGACAATCTGGAAACACTATCACATCTAAGACAAACAACCATTAGCTAGTTATCTATAAATGGGAGACATTTTGAAACGAATTGTTCAATATTGGTGTTTTACGTATATATACAAATTTTGGGATCAGCAGCTGTCCTCCGAATAATCTGCACTGGAGGAAGGAAAAAAATTTGTCTAGTAGCGGTTTGCGAAAATTTTTATTATGTCAATATTTATAGATTATACTATATATCGTTAAATTTTATACTTGAGCCATTTATTTTGAAAGTGAGTCCACTTGTAAAATCTGGCCTGGTTGAGACCAAGTAGTAAGAGTCTAACATTGTTGTTCGTTTTGCACTTTCCGGGTTACCTTGGTATAGTTATATTTTATTTTATTTTACCTCTGAACCTATATACCTGTTACATTCAAGGCAATATTTACTACCCGATTTTGTTGCCTTTAGGGGGGGGGGGGGGGTTTAATTTCTTTATTTTAAACAAACAAAAAATATAGTAAATATAAATTTATTTGTAAGTTAAGAACATAATAGTACAACATTTCAAGAGACTTCCGTTAAATTGTTTGGTAAAAATATTGTGAATTGAGCGACTGACAGGAAATCTTCTTATACACAAAAAAAAATTTTGCTTTGCGGTGATCATCATAAATCATAACTGGATCATCTGTTGACAAAAAATCAAAAATAATTCGTTAGTTTATGAGGTAACAACGTCCAGATTTTGTTTATTTTATAGATTTTTCAATTTTTAGAAGTAAAAAAACACGAATTTTTCAAAGTTATGAAAATGTATTGAAAAAAATCGGCGAATTTGTTGTTGTAAAATTAATTATAATAATAAAATATACAAAATCTCGACGTTGTTACCTCGTAATTTATGTATAAAAAAAATTTGCAAAATTTGACAAGGATCCGTGATCCCTTAAAACCTCAAAAATGATGTCCCAAAACATTGTAGCCGGGAACAATCTTTAAGTACTCGATTTTAGAATTTTAAGATTAAAGGTATTGCAAAATTATTCCTGTTTTTCTACTACTCAAAACTACGAAATGCCTTTATCTCAAAACTAGATTTTTCAAGTTGCCCGGAAACATAACTCAAACAGTTTACAACCGATTCACTAGACATTTTGAATGCATCTTTAAAAATACATTGTCTTTAAAAGTAAGTAGAATTATTTTTTTATAATGCATAGTTCATTTGTTATTAACAATTTTCTGACGATTTTTTAGGCAAATTGTTAACTTTTCACTTTAGAAGTACGCCATTTGGACGAAAATCAATATATCGAAAAGCTGTTGTTATATACAATCGAAAAAAATTCATTGGCTCATTATAACTGAAAAATTACAGGAACTGTTTGTCCGGCCGTGGACCCTAGAAAAACGGAGACGTCATCGAAAAAACGCTGCGCAGCCGCCATTTTGAAATTAATCGCTTCAAAAAAATTATTGTATACAATGATATGTATGATAAACTCCCTTCTTTGTAATCTGAAATTGTTTTGTAGTTTTTATGAAAAAAAATCACAAAAAAGCTATTTTTCGGCCTTTAGAGTGGCCTAACCCCTCAAAATATCTCAACATCGTACTAATTATGGTTATCTTAATTTGATCTTTGACAATATGGCTTTTACTTATCGAGAAATTGTGCAAAATCTAAAATTAAAAATTTTCTTTCTATGCTTCGTAATTCTGCACTATTTAATACTTGTTTTTTTGGTTAGGTACTACATTACATTTTACTTACATTTTTACTTACATTATATTATTTTTTTGCTGATTATCTTGTCTTTACCTTTGATGAATCTTAAACAAATAAAGACAGCCTGCTTGTTTTTCTCAAAAAGGACGTGATGTAGACATTTTTTTAATATGGGGTATTTCCATAGTTAAAGATTATAATTTTTTTTAAGGGGGGTGGGAATTTGGCCACCTTAAAAAGACCATTGTGCGAAAAACACCGCTTCCCCTCTAAACTTCAAACTTAAGTTAACTAAATTTTCGGCATTATTAGAGTTAGTATATATATAGTTAGATAATAAGATAGTTAGTTAATAAGAAAAGTGCCTCTTTTTCGGCCAGTCTCATAGTTGCTGAAAAAATAATATTTTTGTATTAACCTATATAGAACCAATTTTATAAATACACTCTTGCCTCACTCTTGAATATTATTAAAATTTGACAATAACGGACTGTTACAGAACCCTGATTGCACGAGCCCGACTTGCTCTTGGCTGACTTTTTAATGTATGCCGATCAGGTTATTATTAATCTATAATTCCGTATTGATAACATTAAAAGCCCTACTGCTAGGCTTTGCCCAACCAAAAAAAGCCAATCAAAGCCAAAATTTACCAATATTTTTCGGTGAGGAGTATTCTATATTTGCTCTTTAGTGTGAACACAGTTATCCTATTATAAAATCCAGTACTGTCCTAAGCAAAAGCTTCACATGTAGTTCATCTTTTTCCAGAGAATCTGTAATTAAATTTCCGTACCTTGAAGGTAAAAACCACTTTTATGTTAAGACTTGGGTGTCTCACTGACTGTTTGTATACCACGACCGTTTTTCTCAGTAACTATTCTAACTATCGGCTTGTTTTGCCGCTTACATATTCGGTGACATGTTTTTAGAAATATATTGCTGTTTAATAGAAAGGGTAAATAAGCAGTACCTTGAGCGACGAGAGGCTCCTTGGCTGTATTTCTCTGGGATGAAAGTGTCGATTTAATCTTTAGTCGCATGATGAAAAAACAAAATTCCGGTCAAGTGCGAGTCAGGGTTCCTTAGAAGAACTTCTAGATAAACGTCCTAGTTAGAGACATATTTTTACTTCTCCTGTAATATTTACATAAACCTCTATCAACTCTAATTATATCAAATTTTTCGCTTTACAGAATTCGTTAATTAGGAACTGAAAATATACGTGTATTTTATAATGTGCAACTGATACCCGACTTGACCTAGTAATCCCACTTTAAAATGTTAACCCCCTTCGAGTCCCCTTTGCAATAAAAATAAAAAATATTTTGGAATTTTTTTCATTTGCAGTAAAGCTGAGAAAGCATTATTTAATACAATTCCAAATTCCAAGGCGCTAGCATTTGTAGTTTCTAAAATAATCAGCTGTGACAGACAGACAGGCAAAGTCGCACAAGGAACCCTTCATACCCTAAAAACTGATTGTTCTTATATTTCTATTTATAGGAATGAAGACTTTTGGAAATAAAATTCTGAATACGTTCCTGTTGCCACTGACCACAACATACCATTATCAAATTCATCAAATTTTAGTTTTATTCAATAAATTCATTTTGATATCGTTCCATTAAATAAGAGTAGGTAAACTATTTAAAAAAGTCAAAGACTTTAACAATGATAAACTTCCAAAATGTCTGTTCTCAATAAAGGATACTTACACCACTGGTTTCAGAGCCGTACATCTTCTCTCATTTGTGTCAAAATTATTGAAGTGAACCACCACCAGTTCCACTTCAATGGTTCAATGGTTGTGTAATTTTCAATATAATTTTCATAAAAAAAAACGTAATAAAAGAATACGACTTAATCCACTTAATCCTTTCCCGCAAAGCAATTTGGAGAGTATAACACCCATTCGAACATTGAGCAACCTACTAACTAACCGAGAGTCTCTCCATTAAAGTTTTCTTGAACAGAAAAGTAACTGTCTTTGTGTTCTAATCCTCTCAATAATGCCCCACACGTACGTACTGGCGAAAGTAGAATAAAAGTTTTTCGATTTTCTGAAATTCAATTCAATTTTTCGATTCATTGCAAAGCGCGGTGCACGGCACACCACAGCATCCTTTTCCAGGACGAGTAGATCCGTAGGGTTACAAAATTTACGGAGCACACTTTTCTGCATTGAGCTTTTCAAATATTCCATTGCTGGTTGTCTGGGATCTTTCTATTATCGCAGGACTTCGAAGACTCAAAGTCGTATTAAGGCGGGAATTGTATTACATTTTAACCGGCACAGTACCAATGGACTGTGGAACTACTGAACCCTGATACCACAGACATTCTCAATTTGGATGAAAAACCAATCAAAGTTTTAAAAGTGAAATACATTTCGTGGAACGTTTTATTGAATTTTCATTTCGCGGAAAGCAATATTGGGCAAAAGATGCAATGATGCAAAAATTAATCGCAAAATTCCTCAACTCTTTTGGCTTTTGCGGAATTCCCTACGGATATTCACCAGTTTTATTGACTTGGTTATAATTAACAGATTCGACGGGCAATTAACAGGTGAGGCTTTGTTTCATTTTACAAAAAGAATTGTAGATGTATTCGAATTACGCAACAAAGTTTTAATGACAATTTTTGAAAGGCTCATGGTGTTAAAAAATTACTTTCCAGCCGTTCATACAAATCTTATTACCTTCAGAATTTAGATATAATTAATTTACTTAGAAGAACATTTTTCTTTACGAGTCAAAAGTCAGCATAAGCTTTGGTGTTTTAGGAAATTTCTTAAATTGAATAGTCTCTCACTGTTTCTTTTAACATTTCGTGGGCCATACTCGCGCCTACTAACTGATCGAAAGTAAACTTTTCCCTTTTTCCAACTACTTTTACTTTAAGTAGATCGAGACAAATATATTTTTATTTATTTGTTCATAGAAACTATAGATTCTCTCGGGATACTCTTTGAAATTACCTTGACCTACTCCTTTCGCTTATTCTTAACGCCTTTAAATTCTCAATGTGTCCTTTAACCCCTTTTGTGGCATAGGGCATCTACTACACCGATTATCCACTTGGTTAATTTCCGTGCCAATACCTTCAATTGTGGCCCCGATTTGCGATCTAGGTACTTTCCCTCTCTACGGACCTTCTTCTTGTCATGCGCGGTCATCCAATTTGGCGTCTTTTTTATCTCCCATGTGGGCTCCAATCTACATTATGTTGTGCGATGTTGTTTGGCTCTTTTCTTAGTGTGTGGCCAATCCATTGCCGATTTTGCCTGCGAATACTGGTCTC
The DNA here is from genome assembly GCA_964036015.1 of Leptarthrus brevirostris. Taxonomy (NCBI): domain Eukaryota; kingdom Metazoa; phylum Arthropoda; class Insecta; order Diptera; family Asilidae; genus Leptarthrus; species Leptarthrus brevirostris. Next base: position 144,602,863 of record OZ038373.1, on the reverse strand, counting down.
TATCCCGTCTGGGCCTGAAAGCCTGTGTAGATTTTCGTTGGTAATGACCTTCGGCCAATGGATGTTAAGAATGCGATGGAGACATCGGTTTACAAAGGCTTCTGATGTCGCTCAATCTATGCAGCAATAGACGTGAAGTTATGCCGATGTAAACCCATTTACATCCCGCGCAATGAAGCTTATAAATGCCTGATTTATTCGTATTTTCAATCTTGTCCTTGGGAGAATTTAATAGTCTCCTCAAACAAAAGCAAGTTGAAGTAAAAGCCAGCCTCAAGCAATGTTTCTGGAAGATGCTGATCAAGCCTAATGTAATTTTAGGGAAATATGCCATCTTAACGAATCTCAACTTAGGTTTATCCTCCCTCAACAGAGTGGTTTCGGACCGGTGTATGAGCTTTTACTTCATATTTTGTATAAAATTTTTGATGTTGTATAAATTCAAGCAGTTAATGGGAATCATTTGAAATAAAATGGGGCGTGCTAGTTGGTTTCATGTTGATGTCGAATTTTAATGTGTTATTACCCGTTCTGAAATTTGTCACATCTAGAAAAGGAAGGCTACCATTCTCTTCAACTTCACAGGTATACTTAATGTCTTCTTAAGCGAGTTATTAACTGCATTACCAAATTTATTTAAGTGGCTTTTATCCAGGATTCTGGATGGATTTAATACGATTTTTGTATTCACAATTCTCTCAAATTACAATTGCGTTGCCTCTGTCGACCTTTATATAATAGCAATACTTCTTTTAAGTGACTTAACAGTTTTGAAACCTTTTTTAGGAGTTTAAGAAGAGTAATGAGAAGCGTTTCTCTCAAAAACATATTTCGCTGCAATTCGAATTTCTTCCTTTGTCACTGCCTGGACGTCGCCAATGTCAATCTCAAGGTCAACTAAGATTTCCTCCTAAGGGATGATTATTGGCTCCAAAGCAAAACCCAAACCTTTATTTAATAATTCAGCTTGGGAGATATTCTGATAAGTTCTTAACCAACACGTCGTCATCAAAGACGTTCCCATACAAAGAAGAAGAAGGGCTCTTAGTTGAAAACTTTTTTTTTTCAACAGTCTACTTAATTTTAACTTAAGACTATCACACTTGCCACGTAGCTGGTTATGAGTAAATTCCAAGCTTTCCAATGCCCAGTCCAGGTAGCACTGAAATTCCAAGTTATTAAGATTTTTTGTAGTTTTTAATCGGAGTACGTTGAGTCCAAATTCGATACTACTACGTTTACGGTAAAGAAAGTTAAGTTCACTTAAAAATAAGGTAAACAGAAAACGCTTGTAGCCTTTTAAAAAATTGATATCAGCTGTTAAAAACCTCCAACGTTGTAAATTCAACAACTTATTTGAACATAATTCGTGCAAAACTTATTTCCTCGACAAGCACTAATGCCACTTTTTAAATACCTTTATTTCACTTGTCTAACCTTCCACGAGTTTCAACAAAACTTCACACCAATACAATGTCTCCGAATTTGCAAACGGATGTAGAGTGGCTTAGGGAGGGTGGGGGGGGGGGGGGTTAATTAGCTGCATTTTAAGAATATTTTTGATAAGTTTTTTTTGACCATATGGTAATTTATAAAGTGAATACATAATAGAGTATCATTTCAATAAACTCCAGAAAAATTTTTAGCGTAAAATATTGAAAAATAATCTTCTGAGAGCAAATCGTTGCACACTCCTCAAAAAAAAAAGATACATTGTGGTAGACATCATAACTCATCACTGGATCATCCGAAATCAAAAAATCGAAAGTATTTGATTAGTTTATGAGTTTCTCGAGGTAGTGACGTCGAGATTTGAAGAGGATCGGTCGAGTAGATTTTGAGTTACAGTGTCCACCGAGAAAAACGCGTTTAAAGTTTTAGCACTGTTCTTTTGTATATGGAATGGATTGAATGGAGGGAGCACCGAGGCACGGTATCTCCGGCAATTTTGCTCCAATCGACCTCAAATTTTAACTGGATACTTTTGAAGAATTGTACTATCAAATAAAAGAAAATAAATGCTAAAAACATTTTAATACCCCCCCCCCCCCCCCCACCCCCCACCCTCCCTCTTCCAGCCCTTTTAAGTCAATTTGCTTTCCAAAACTTAAATCTAACTCAACTTCATTTGGTCTTCTTCAATAATAGGTACAATATATGTATATAACAATATTTTCTAGTAAAAAACCTACACGTAATTGAGCAATCACATACACTCAGTTTATTCATCTACCCCTTCCCATTTACTTCTCTACATATTTCCTCCACGAGTTCTGCGGCAGTCCAATCCGGCATTTTTATTGAGTCCAGCATGTTTCCCAAATTTGATACTCGATTTATGAGGAAAGTTTGTTTACTTATTTTACATAATTATATTTTTAAAGTAATGTTGGGTACTCACCTTGCCAAGGGGAAGCTCTTTTTATGCCATATTAAGTATTTAGCAGTATTTAGTAAGACAGTTTATTTTTATTTCTATTCCGTAAGGCACTGTTTCCATGCTATCTAAAATGTATTTGGCGTGTCTCCATTAATGAGCCTTTGACAGCTATCAGTGCCCTCAAAGTTCGATACAGTGGGCAGTTGCCGGTTTGGACCTCGTCGGGACAGCTTTTTACACATTTGCGGATTCCGTTTGTCGGTTCCCGCATCGTTTTGCTTCATAATTTTGGTCAAATTGAGCTCGTACAGGCGCAGCAAAATTCTGTTTGGAAATTTGCTTGGCTTAAAGAAGAGAAAATTGACTGAACCTTCCTTTGCGCCAGTTCCACCATTCACAAAATAATTGAAATATCTCGGTGTTGCCATAGATTTTAAATTATATTATAATATACACCTATGTATATATTCTCTAGAAAGTCATGGTGGGAGTGCCGAAAAACCTGCGTGGTTACCTAAGTTGTAAAACCCAAGACCATGAATTGGATTTAAGGGGTTATGGTGATGAAATTTTTTTTAATAATATGATTGTCAGACGTCCTCAGAACCTTATCTGAAAATTTGAATTCGATACGCCTACCCTTAGTGCCTTAACCGTTGCTTGTAATGTCGCGCGGCCAGGTATAAATATAAAGGGAGTTGAACTTTAAACTGCTTTATCTCGAAACACCTTTTTTTTAATTGGCGTTCTCAATTGCAAGAGAACGGATTGACCGAATCGACTTTTTTTTTTGTTCTTTTCATTTAACCAAATTCTAGGCATTGACCAGAGCTTGATTGAAAAAATCATTTTTCATAAATTGACCCCCTCATCCCCCCTCCTGGTGTCAAAACATGTGTTTTTTCAACAATCGTATTTATGCGTGCCCCATTTTTGAAGGGGTGTAAATTTTTTAATTTTCTCTGGTCAATGCCTGATTGCAGCTCTTACAAATTTAAATCAATTTGATTTTTTTCGGGAGCGTCGTTACCACCCCCGTCGCTCAAGGTGATAAAAATTTGATTTTTGTCGCCACGCCATCTACAGGAAGCAAAGGAAATTGAAAAAGGTCCCTCCGCCATTGTAATGTCTAGTCGAAAGATGTAGCAATCGAATAAAAAAAATTTAAATCGATGTGTTCAGTTGTTCATTATTGACAGTTTCCAGAATAAACTCTTTTTTTACCCCTTTCTCATCACCAGAACCCCTGTCTTCACTTCGATGCTATCAAAAGTTTTTAAGTTAGTTTTTAGTTGATAAAATATCGGGAAATATCCTATTTATTGTTTTGCCGACAACAACACCCTTGATTTCTGCAGTAAGTTCCGGTGCGATCTTTACAGAAATCAAAAATCAACGCATTTTTGGATAGGTAAACAACGAGATTTTTACGATCCTCGCTTGCGGCATAGAAAATCACGGTATGTTTAATGCATCTAAAGCTCAATACTGTTTAATGTTTCTTAAAAGCAGCCAGCCCAACATTAACCTATTTCGGGGGATGGACTCGATATACCATTCGACTCCTCCTAAGATCTTGTGTATCGAGATTTTCAGCAATCTCAACTGAACCGACTACATTTTTTCAGCTGCTAAAAGTTGAAATCTTTATTTGCACAGATATAACTTATACTTCGTCTGACTAGGCGCTGGCTTACAAGCCCTCCATGAATGCCTCGATTATCGCATTACGCACGTTAGATAAATTTCAACGAAAGGAAGAGGATTCATTCATCTGACAGCATCGAGCTTTAAACTTTTCAATTGAAGAGTTTTGAAATTGTCCATTTCCAATTTTCCGTGTAAAATAGGAATTATTCAAACAAACCCAAAACGAAAACCTCATCCTATAAAATTTTTAAAGAATAAAATTATTACCCGTGGTAGGTACTTTTTTATGGTTTCCGTCAGAATACCCTCCATATCTACGCAAAAATAAGAACGTTTATTATCATACTCTAGCAATAATTCAGTTTAGCACATTTTATTTACATTCTTCACCTTTTCTGTCTTTTTAACTGTCACCTCGACCTCGTTTGGGGCACACCAGAGACATTGCCATCGTGATGCTGAAATACTTCTCGTTTTCGTATATATTTGGCCCTTACCCAACAAATCCCCATTTTATGCATGAGAATTTCCTCTTATCTAAATGTGTGAAAACCTTTTCAGAACACCTTTTTCACCCACCGTCGACTTTAACACCACGTGGCCCTATCAACTCTCCTCATTTAATGTTTCGAGTTAGAATTGTGCAGACACAATTGTGGACCACTTCTGTCATGAAATGTAACGCCATTCTAAATGCCAAAATTCTGTAATACAATTATCATGATTTCCGGAAAATTATGCAAAACTTTTGATTAAATTTCCGAAAAGTTGCGAATTTTATTACGTCGCGCTCAGAACTACACCTATGTACCTGCATACGGACATTTAAATATGTGTCGATGTCTTGCTACGTGCAGGTGGGAAATGATAAATTTGATAATAAGCCTGTAACATGCAGTTTGTCAACTTTTTCAGGTGTATGTTGTACGAATAGCACGAAAACACGAGTATATGCAAATCCATTACCAGTTTATCAGAGCAGTTTCTATTGTAAGTAAAGTTGACAACAAATAGTGACAGACGTTTTACTTTCGTGAGCATATAGTTTAAAAAAAAAAGTTGCAAAATTACCTATTTAAAGTTCAGCAAAAGTTTTGAGGAACATTCACGTCACTACTAAATATTTTCATCAATCTTTAATATTTCACATAACTTTAACCTGTGCTGTAGCCTATATGCCTCACAGGAAACCAGGCAGAAATGATAAAATGCAAAGAAATTCCATCACTTTACCAGGGCCTCCGGGGGAATATGTGAGCAACGATACGCACGAGATTCAGGTGAATTACAAGCTCGATCTAATAAATGTATCAAACCTGACAAATTCGATAAAATAAGGTTTTGTTTTTACAGAAGCGGCGGAAGATAAACAAGGCCATGCTTGATAACAGACGGTATTCATTTTATAACACGCTTTACATGCTAAGTGAGGAGTGTCTACAGCTGGGGATAAAGCAATTCCCACCGCTCTATATATCCAACCAATTTGATTCATTAGAGATAACTGTCGAGAGAGATTCTAACATTCTACCTCAGATTATCATGTTCAGGATAAGAAGCTACATATGTAGTGAGTAGAAACAACGTTGCATAATGCTTAATTTGAGATTTATAAGATAATTATTGTTAGAAGTAATTTATACTCTGTTTCAGATAGAGGTGGGTCATAAATTACACAGGCCTGCGAAATTGAAGATTTCGAAAAATTTAAGAGAAGTTTTGGCTTATTTTTATGTTATTTGGTCACGTTAGGATTTTTTCAAATCGATATCGTTGTTTTTGCTAAAATCCTATTTGAAAGGAATTTTCGCGAACAATTTTGCATGTTGGATCAATACGTTGAGCGGCAAGACCAACTTGCCATGGGTCCCGGGTTCGAGACCAGATGACCCCGAGCTTTTATTAAGAAATTAAAATAATCCACTCCGTCTCTGGGCTGTTGTCTAGCTCGCAGCAATGCAAAAATAAGACTCAAGTTTTCTCACTTCCCTTACGCTAAGTCCCTTCCGGCCAAAACCATGCTAACGCATCAAAGGGTTGTTCCCTAGTATTTGGTCACATCGTATAACAAAAAAAAACAGTGGTTTTTATGCATTTAAATCTATGTTAAATAATCGATTCTTGGTGAGGTTAATTGATTTTTCAGCAATCGAATTTATTATTTATTTTTATGGGTTTAATTGGATGAAAACCACTGTTGCCAGATCGCACGAGCCGCCTGTAGTAGAAAGAAAAACAAAAAGTTTCATTGAGTTTAAACTTTTTACATCAAACTATGGTGCAGTTGCTACAAGAAAATCATCAATATACTATTTTATTTTGTTTCTATTAAGGTAACTTACATAACTATTATTTAGTTTTAATTTAAAACTGAACAAGAAACAAAACAAAATTAAAAAACAGTTTTTATTTAAGTACGTAGTCTTTTTCCTTTGAAACTTCTTTTTGACTTTCTTGTTTTATGTTCAATCTCATGCCTATCTCTTGTTTACATCCAACAGTAGTCGGCGGATATGTTCTTCCTTGATATTTGCGCTCCATATCTTTGCTGACTTGGTGAAACCTTTCACCAGGGTTGTGCGTCTACGCGTGTAAATCAATAATCTACATCGACGTGTAGAGTATGTGTAAATTAAGTATAGTATGTATTATGTAGAGTATTGGTGTAGATTATAGAAATTGCGAATTACGACTGCGTAAACATGATGATGCATTCAGCAGCGAGTCTTTACAGAGAGATGGTGTTTCTACCGTAATTATTTTTCTTGTTTCATTCAAAACAAAAATATTATGAAGCAAATAGCAGCCGAAAAATCAGAAAAATTAAACAAAGTGTCTCACTATTCTTATTTGATGATAAATTCATGAAGGAGGTTACGGACTCAATTAAGCTTCTCGATCCAGTATGTGAACTTGTAAATTTCTCCCAGAACTCTTCTGTTTTTATCGCAAATTCAGCATTATTGTGGCTAAAATTAGAATTACCAGAAAAATTCAAGGACAATTTAAAAAGAAACGAAAGGAAATGGCTTTAAATGTGTACTCTTTAGTGGCATATTACCTTCATTATTCACATGACAATGCGTTTCTGACTATTGAACAACAAGACATCATAAACGATTTTCTTTTCTACCATCTGGATACCAACGGTATTGTAGACTGGCATCATTTTTGAAAACAATCAGGGCCTGTTTTTCCAAAATTAGTAGAGAAAAATTTTGAAAAATCTACTGCATTTTGGAGCATGGCTGAGTTTAACCATCCAGCTTTATCTAAATTAGCCATTAAACTTCTGCAAATTTCAGCTCAATCGGCTGAACTGGAGATGTCCTTTTCCAATTGGGCATACGTTCACTCACCAACAAGGAATAGATTATCTTTTGAACATTCAAAAAAATTGTTACATGTATACTTTACCCTAAGACTAGCAGACCCAAATGTTACAAACGAATACTAATTAATAAAGTAAAAATTATGGGCTATATAAACGTTAATACCTTTTCATGAAATCTTGTAAAAAATCAAAATTTTGTATTTGCTTTACGTGTAGACGTAAAGTATCCCATGTAGATTGCGTGTAGATTACACGTAAATTATCGTGTAGAGTACACGATGTAATCTACACGCACAACACTGCCTTTCACCATGTTATTCACATGTTTTCATCATGTATTCACACTGCTGCACATTTTGTGCATCTTGTGAAAATATTTTTACCGCAAGGTTAGTGGGACAGTGTAAGTGATCATAATTTGATACAGCTGTCCATATCGGTTTTAAAAATTTTGTGTTGGAGTTTCATCTAGTTTTCGTTTTTTCGCGAAGGCGTCCAGCAGCTGAGGAAAAGTTAACCCTTTGGTGCTGCTGTTGATAACGAGCCAAAGGTGCTTAACTTTTCTTCATTAGAAACGCCGATTGTGTTGAGAAATTTTTATATTTCTTACGCTGTTCGAGTTTACAAGCAGTTTGTTTTGATTTTTATTTTGAAAATTAACTCGGGTCATGTGAATATTTGCTGCACATTTTGTGCATTTTGTTATATCTAATAGCCTGCAGCTTAACTTGGAATAATGTGAATTTATGTCATTATCTAGGAACCTAGATCAGCGCGTCTTTGATTATGTTTTTGCGGAAAGTAATACCCGACGCGTACAGCCCATTAGTGATCTTGATGTGAAGCTTGACAAAAAACTCAATTTCACTTTGCACATGAACATACACATTGCCTCTAGCAGTAATTCAGTTCTGGGTTATGTAAAATGGTGGTCGAGGAGATTTCTGATCGACAGATCACTCGTTCTCTTCTGTGGTTAGACCAATTCTCGATTAAGCATCTCACGTCACCTTGCTATGCTGTTCATATTTGACACATTAAATCGGCATTGTTTTGCTATGTTAGGTTCCAATAAAGGGACCGTCCCTGGAATGATCCATTCAGAATTCCTCCTTATGTGGATCGTCTCCGATTGCATAACAGGCACTTTTCGAAAGAACGACGTAATATTGCTGACCTGGTTTTTATTCACCAGCTTTTGTACTCGAAGATAGATTCTCGTGCGCTCACAGATAAGGTTTCTTTTATTCATACCACGTATTTCCTTAGGAGATTGCCTTTATAACATGTCCATCACTCTCGGTATAACTATGGTATGCATGACGAAATCGCATGTCTAGAGTCATGGATATTTTCGACTTAACTCTGACTAAGGATCCGTTGAAGCAATCTCCATTCTCTGTACACCGCTGATTGTTGTGTATGTGTATTCCAGTTTTAGACATTGATGTTTTTTGCATGCATTTGTACGAAAATACAAATTTTTAGTAATTTGGTTTTTATTTTTTATTTAGCTTGAGCATGTCTAAAAAAATTATTATTACTTTTAAAGTAATTTATTTTTTAGTAAATTACGAAAACAATTTTTAGTAAATTACAATAAAAATTATGGTAATGATAAAACTCAAACGGTATAAATCCCATAACACAGCTTTGGTTGTAAAAGTAAAAGCAACAGGTGTTGAAAATATGGAATTAAAGCTTTGGGCAAAGGATGTAACTATGCACGGTAATAAGTTGTTTCACGTTGGTTCTTTTCGGCTTCAAAAGGATTCCTGAAGGGCAACCTGATTTGATATCCTCCTCCCTACGGCACAGACATCTTGACGCGGTACATATAGGAGCTTAAGTTACGATACTGAATGGTATCGTAATGTGGAAGGACCGGCGACAAAGTCTTGTAAATAAGGCCAGTGATGAGTAGTGTACCAAAAAGCTGCGGAGCCCAGATCCAGTCCTACCCTCGAATTAACCTGGCTAGAGTATCCGAATACCTCACACCCTCCAAATTAGCTAGCATTAAAAACGTATAGTGGAACTATGTGCAGGCGAATCCTGGGGACCTTATATAAGTTTTTTTTACGATGTAGCCAAAGCTCACGGGACAACCTTATGATGATCGTTATGGCAGGAAGGGGATTAGACCGGATCTCTCAAGAACCAGAGATAGACCTACTGCTTGGAACAAGGTCGTCTTTCTGATAAAATTATTTTTCTTAAGCCAACCTAGGCGTGATCATACGGGTGAACTTTTGATTGGTCGGCAACTCATACCTACTATTGCGCGAAGGAAGCAAGAACTTTTAAAGGGACTAAGCCAGAGATTTCATTCGACCAGTAGCAAGGAAAGTAGCGAAAAAGAGTGATAAACGTCTTAAGTTTGGTTGATGTTCTAGAAAATTAATATTGAAAGTAATTGTTAGGTCGTCAAAAAGTCTAAACACTCATTTTACTTCGCCTACAGAGTAGTACAACCTACCACAGCTTACATATATGAAGAAGAATCTTCTCTATAAGTTTTTATTTAGATTTCAATTAATTGTTGTATAATTGTAAGGTTATATGAAGAAGAAAAGAAAATTACAACCTACGACATGCATATTTCGTTTTTTCCACATCTATTATTTCGGTTTTGAATGGTTGTCAAATCAATTGCCATAGCTTTGTGTCTTACTCGATTTCAGATAAGCGCAATTTGTTTAATGAAATTCGGGAAAACACTTCTTGGCGTCCCTAATTTATTCTTATCGCGATCAAACAATAATTTATCGAAAGACATGACAAAATTTATGAATGAGAATGTACACAGGTTTTCTGGCAAAATGAGCAATGATTCCTTGCTAAGCCTCGTTGCCTTCAGTAATTGTCGGCTTTGAACAAAGCTTTCGTGGATATTTCTCGTTTTTTTTTTTTATTAGAATGGAAATTTATCGATTTCTTCTTTTCGTCTATGTATGTAGCTCTAGCCCTACTGGGAAAGGTTTCAATCTTTTTCATTACGATTTTGTCAAAGCTTCACGGCTGAAAAATTGTGCAAATTAAAATTTGCAAATAAATAGTATTCAGAAGTGTTTCATGAATGCAATTTTCCTGTCGTGTTAAAACGTAGAAGCAATTTTGTTTGATGACAAAATTCTCGCTGTTAAAAGTGATGAATTATGTGGCAGAGTTTTTTTTCACTTATGTGTAAAATTTACGCTTAGCGACGAACAACATGGTTAAGTTTCAACGAAATTTATGCTTTGTTTGTCAGCTTCCCACAATTGACAAAAAAAAGTGAAAAATCAAAGCCACAATTGCTAAATAATGAAAATTTTTGATTTCTCCTACAAATTAAAAAATTTCTGGGAATTCTTGTTTTTGTATTGCGTTCAGCTGACATCAGATAACGTTAAGAAAACTACTACAGTAGGTTATTCTGGTAGCTTGGAACCGACCTCAAATCGTAGGTCTGCTTGCAATCGAATGAAGTTATGAAAACTGGAGAAGGATCAAAAGGAATCTAATAGCGTTTCATAAGGTTTAAGTTTTATACAAAGGAAATATACTACTCTTTTTCAGTTTCTTATGATCTTCAGCGCGTTTTTTAGCTGAGCTTCTGGAATGCGTCGTCAAAGATCAAATATAAAGCCTACACGAGCCCTTTTCATCCCACTCATTATCGTGCAGAAATTTAAATAAATGAACACCATCCGCTCTATAAGCTGGAACGTGCTGTTCCAATAAGTTATAAGGGAACTTCGTAACGCGTAAACCGATTTGTATGATTCTTTTTTAAGCCAGCTTCCTAAATACGAGCCGTGTGTTTTTTTGTACGTTTAACCGGGCATGATTTCTTAATGTGTAGACCGGTTTGATTTTTTGTTATGTAAAGTATGTTGTCAAATCGGTACCATGTCAAGGTCCAGGGTACCCCATTGCTACTATCTGAGACCGGTTTGATTTTTTGTTATGTAGAGTATGTTGTCAAATCGGTACCATGTCAAGGTCAAGGGTACCCCATAGCTGCTATCTGAGATACTATCATGTACTATCAGAAACATTTTTGTATTAGGAACGCCTAACTTCGTAAAGCGTGAACAAATTTGAATAATTTTTTGTTGTTATATGCAATATGTTCCCCTATTAATAGTATGTAAAAAAAATTTTTAAAGTTTGGTGGGTGATGAGGCAGGGGCGAAACCTAACCAAGGCCGATTTGGATGATTCTTTTATGTTGTGTAGAGTATGCTGCTTCTTTAGCACAACATTCAAAGTCTAATACCACGGGGTGGAAGTCGAGAGAGGAGCGCCTTCTATCTTTTTAATGGGTGGACCAATTTGGATAATGGTCTCTCTGTTGAATAATTAACTGGGAATGAAAGGGTCAGTCGCCTTTTTCCGTAATGCGTGGGCCGATTTGGATGATTATTTCTTGCTGTATGGAGTACGTTACCGAACTAGCACCATGGTAACACTATTATATATATGGTAAGGATGTAGGAAGGAAGTGGCGACTAATTTGGATTTGGATAATTCTGTTTCCTTTTAGATCAGCATTTTTCAAACAGCATATCTTAAAAAAAATTTCAATGTTATGTCTATTATGACACTTTGAAATCGGCGCAAAATAAACAAACAAATCATTTACCTACTTAAAATCAAAGATAGCATATAAAACTACTTAAACATTTATTATGGTATTTTGACCACTTTAGTACATTATTTAAAATTTTTAACACCTAGGGTAGGTACTTGAAGAACTGAACTCTCAATGTACCAAACATTAAAAATATTTTTTTAAGTTAAGAAAAGTTTATTGAAACCCGCGAATAATTGCCAACCTGAATAATTCGCATATGGCGAACTGATTAAAAAGAATGCCAACCCGCTAACTTTATCACAAACTACCCCTAGTGCAACACTAAAAATTTAAAACCTTTTTGTCGCACTTGCAAACGCGATAACTACTCTAGTTTTTAATCATAAAATATATTACCAACTCTTAAAGTATATCAGAAACTACCTCTAGAGCCACCCTTAACGTTAAATAATTGTTGTCTACAATAGAATATAAAAAACCCTGCCAATTTCAGTTTAATAAATAACTTCTACATATAATAAATTTTTCAAAAATAAAACCAAACCCTCAATTCAGTCGGAAACTATCCCTGCCCCAACGATAAAAAATAATTTGTGTAAATTTTATAAATTTTATTTAAAAAAAAAGAGATAACCTCGCGAATTTAACTTTTTTTACTTACATATTAATTGAGTAGACAGTATTTTTAAAAATAAATCTAACCCTCCTATTCCATAAGAAAGCACTCCCTTAACCTTGAATAACGTTTTTCTACGCTAAAATATAAAAAACCTCTCCAATTGTTTTTACTTATTCTTCTATTGCTTGAAAGGCATATTTTCAAACCAAACCCAACTCCCCAAGTGCAACAGAAATTATACCAGTGCAACCCTTAACCTTGAATAATTTTTTTGTACAAATTCATTCTACTAATAAAGTTGTAGTCTCTTTTCCGATCGATATGTACGTTAGAGAAAGCTTCTAAGGGTTGATTAAATTCTTACAAAATACATTTCAATCGATAGCTATTTAATGAAGATAAGTATTAGTGGGTTTATTTTATAATCAAGTGTATTAAAAAATATTATTATAAATTTAGGGTTGGTCTAGGGGTGATTTCCGATGTACTTGGGGAGTTGGGTTTGTTTTTAAAATATACCTTTTAAGCAATAGATAAATAAATAAGAACAGTTGGTGGGGGTTTTCTATATTTTACTGAATTAAAAACTTGCGTAAGCAAGTGCGAACTAAAAGTTTTTAATTTTTAGGGTTGCACTGGGGGAAGTTTTCATAGCTTTGTCGGAATGTTTGGAATAATGAGTTCGCCATACCCGATTTACTCGGAATGGCAAGGCAATTACCAGCGGAGTTAATAAGAAATTAATTTTTCTTAGCTTTAAAAAATATTTTCATTGTTTCGTTCGTGGGTAGATGGATGTTCCTTATGTTGTTATACGTGAACCGATTTGTATGATTCTTCTCTGTTATATAGAGTATGTTTTTATATTTAAGTTGTGGTGGGATTACGGTGCAGATTGGGGTGGGTTTGAGGAAGAGTGGCGAATAACTTTTTATTTATTTATTTATTTACCAAGATTCGTCAATGGCTGAGTACTTACAAAGAAATTTAAAAACAAAATAAGAAAAAAGACAATAAATCAAGATACCAAAGTAACAATAAGAACAAAAAATTAAAAGAAAGTGAATTTTTAGACACATGCAAATCAATGTTAACAAAATATACAGTTAAACAACGATATATTGACGTGATAGGGTCGTGTATACCATAATAAGTGCTGTTCGAGATAGAACTGAGATATTAAAAGAGGACAACAGGACATGCAAATCAATAGTACCATAGAGGCAATTCAAAGCAAAAATAGTTTTAGATTTGTTCGGTCGAGTTTCAAGAGAATAAAATTTTAAGTATTGAGTCAACTTGAATATGGGGTAATAGCAATAGATTGTTCCAAGAAATTCTACATATCAAAACTCACAAACCAACGCTGTACTGCTTCAGCACGATTAACGTGAACATTATAAAATTGAAACCATACACAGCAAGCATACTCAAGAAATTGACATACGAACGAACAATAAGCCATGTAATATAAGGGTCATCAACTCCTTAGCCCACCTTTAAACCAAACCCCGCGTCGAATTTGCCTTGATAACAATAGTGTTAATGTGGTCATCCAAGGTAAAGCAAATATTCAATCAGACTCCCAAAGTAATGGTTTTATCAAGTCTCATTAGCGCACAACCATGTATAGTGTAGCTGAATTCAAGTTGAATTCTTTTACGACAAAAAGACATAGACATTGTTAAGAGGAAGGTAGTTAATCGAACACCACTTATGAAAAGATTCCAAGTCAGATTTGAAAATTTCACAATCACGAGTGTTCTTTATTTGCCGATTTTCGCGGCTTTTTTAAAATGACACTCTAAATATTAAACCTGAGGTGGTGTTAACCTTGGATCCTAACTTTGTACCGTGCAAGAATCGTTTTGGACAAATTGTTTAATTTTCTATAGAGTATCTTGCTCCACTTTAAACCTTTACATCAACGTCATCTTTTATTGCATATCTTAATGTATAAGGTGCAGGAGACAATTCCCAAAAATATTTGAGTTATACATATCTATGAGGTATTTTTCGTACAGGGTAAAACGCGATGTGTATAAGGAAGTCTTCTTCCATGAAAATGCTACAAATTCAATTAATTAATTCATGATAATATATCATGATAAAAATATATGATAACTTTGTTCAGGCTGTACTAATGAATTAAACTTCAAAAATCTTTACCCAGCCTATACACTTTGATGAAATTTAAGTAGTGTGTGTGACAAATACTTTGGAAATTAAAATAACACAGGCCTGTGAATTTAAGCTTTTGATTTCCCCTTTTAATAATAATGTTTTCTCAGCTAAAAAAGTATGCCGATTTCATTGATGCAATAGAAAAAAGCCAACACTATTTTTGAAATCAGAAAAACAAAACATTATTGTGAAAAGGGGAAATTACAAGTTTAAATTCGCAGGCCTGTGTAATCATTTCATGATACACGCATAATACTGTACTCAATACAAATTAAATTGTAAAGTTGTAAAAGTTGCATAGAAAAAAAATATTAATATTGTCTTTTAAAACCTTTCAAATTGTATCTTATATTATGCCTTATATCAATTATCTGTAGAGCTTAATTGGTGACCCTAACCATTTGTAAAACAGAGGTACCTTCACCCAGGGTAAGTTATACTCTTAAAAAAATATATAAAGGATTCAATTTACTCAAGCAATTAATTTTTAATAGAGGTTGTCCCCCACTCAGGATTAAACATCTTTTAAAATAAAATTTAATTAGAGAAAGACAGCTTTAAACAATTTCTTCAAACTTCAATATTAGACAAGACAACTTTTATTAAAATTAACTTCAATCAAAACAAGTAACAGAACTTAACTTGCAAATTTTTTTTTGAAAATAGATTAAGTTAGAGCTTATCATCTAATTCCAATGGCTATTGAACATCTATTATGTTCTATATTAAAAAAAGTGATGTCTGTCTGTGATTTTAAAATAATTGCTATTTTATACGCTCTTCAGGCTCGACGGATTAATTAAGACAATTATTTACAGTCCACAAATTTTCACAATTTTTAGTCACTTCACTTTATTAATTCGTTGCACGATTTTCTTGACAATACTACGTTTCACATTAATAATTAACACTTGTTACTTCACTGGTTAAAGTACGACTCACTATTCGGAGTATCACATATAAAAACTTCGCAGTCTTAGCCACGACTCAACTAACCAGGCTACTACTCAGCCCTATTTAGCTTAATTCTAGAAACTTCTGCCACTTAGTTCTAGATATTTCCGTTACACATTTTCACCTCACATATTCACCATGGGTTCGAGTCGTCCTTGACTTTCCCTGTTTGACATTTACTTCTCTTTATTTCTGGCCGCCTGGGTTGGTAAGGAAGGGACAGAATCAATAATCGAAATCGACCAATGTTAAGGGAGATTTCTACTGTTACTACGTATACATGCAGAGATGAAAAATTGAGTCGAGTTGGGGTTGAGATTTCAATCCACGTATATGCGCTCATCAAGTTGAAGATTTGAGTTGAGATTGAGTTGAAATTGGGTTGATTTGACATAATTCTCAGTATAGCTACTCTTTCCACTTTGTCCCAAATATTTCTCCTTTCTACCTTAAAAGCTTCACAAACACAAAACAACCTTAATAAAGTAATAAAGTAAAATAGCTTGTCAAATTACAATGTGTCACTTCAACTCTTCAACCCGCGTATACATGCATAATTTCAACTCGACTCAGCCCGATTACTTGAGTTGAGTTGACTCGACCCACTTTGAACTCAACTTCGGTATACATGAGAGTTGAACTTGGGTTCAACCTGGCTTCAACCCTGCATGTTTACGTAGTATGTGTTGGCCTTGATATCGAACTTCGCGATTTTGTTTGGGGATGATTATGATTGGTACAATTCTGAAACTTTCTGCGCCTTTTTAAATTTGGGGCATAAAGTAAAGTTTTTTTGATGAAAACCCCAAACATGGGGGTGCTGCAAGGCCCCTAAATTTTTGTATAAAATAGTGAATAATTTTTTTTAATTAACTTATGAGATCAATTTGTTATTTCTTGTTCGCGCGAAAACGTCGATTATATCGTCGTAATCAATTTCTTTCACTAATTGAGCCTCAATAGCCAATAATGCGAGGCCATTAAGTCTATTTTGACCCATACTTGTACGTTAATAGCTGTTAACCCGTTTTAGGGTGGGAAAGGATTTTTCTCCCGAACACCTTGTAGCTGGAATGCTTAAAAAAATTCGTATAACAATGTCTATATTAAGATAAACATCCCGAAGACTACGTGAATGTAATACATTGTATATATTTTGTGCAGAGCATCCATCATCAGTAGTTACTAATGAATAGCTCAGTTGATAATGTTAGTGAATACATTCATTTCCTTATGCTTCTTCTAAATCGTCCGGTTATTTATTAACTAGTGTATTTGCTTGATTTTTCAACTAATTTGTATCCATTTCAGATAAGTTATCAAGGAAACTGAAGTTTAAGTAAAGGTCTTCGTATATGCTTTAACGTCCGGCTAATTGTAGGCTCAGAGTATCCACTATGGGATAGTAAATATTAGTTCGAAAATTTTCTTGCCCAGAAAGAGGTGCTCTTTCGTTTGCCCGTGACTCGTCTGCATTTTCACTAGGAACTGGTACCTACTATTACTAATTACTATTCGAAATTATGAGAATGAAGCAGGTTTCTTGATATATGTGGCTAGGGGAGGAAGTGTAGATGTTAATTGTTACTTCACTTGTTCTACATACAATGTTTACATTTAATTAATATTTTTAACTAAATACCTTAATTTCAGGTTATTCAAATGATGTAAATAAACCTGACCTTATAGGTGAGATTCAAATGTATTTGGTATTTTAAACGGATTATAATAATTCTTTAAGCCATTTCTTTAGGGAGCTTTGAAGTATATTAACAAATAGCTAAGATATTTCCGACGGTGGTACAGTGGTAGAAAAATAATAAACAACAAAATTACAAACATAAGTCATTCACACGGGTTTTTGGTTAATTAAAAAAAATTTAATTTTCGCGCGAATGACTACCTCATTTTAAAAGGGATAAAGATAGTTAGCTTTGGTTAAAATTTCATCCTGATCAGGTAAAATTATTAAGAAATTTAAATTTTGCCTCAAAAATTTTCATTGAAAAATTAAAAGAGAAATTTTGTTAAGAAAATGTTCGATATCTACAAAGTGTGGATTAATATTAAAGGGGAAGGTGGTGGTTAAGCGTTATACTGAGTTTGGTCCAAAACAGGATATATTTAGTCGACATTTCAAATATTTTTTTTAATATCACTGATTTGGTGGGTACAAATGAAAACTCAGAGATGCATGAGTTATAGTAGTGGAAAGCTACCAACCTTCTGGTTTTTAAATGACCGAAATCTGTCCATTATTTGCGAGATATGAACTTTTGCCTTGTACCTTTTCAATGCCGAAATCCTGGACTATACCCTAGGAAAAATTACGGAAATTTTTTTTGTCTTCTTTCCCGGCAAGGTATGAAAGGTATCGCTAAGTAGAATACAAATATGAAAACCATTTTGAATTACCTTCGTTGTAGTAAGATATATAACGGACTCTTTCTATTAATTTTCTACTAAAATGTATGGAAAGTGCATTGTACCGCCCTCTATCAGTAGAATCAAGGCTTAAAATATTGATGAGTAATACTGAGCATGAAGATATAAACCTTAAGCTATAATTTAAAAGTTATTTCATTCAAATTAGTAAATTTATTAAAAAGTTATAAAGCCAAGAGCAATTCCATTGGATATTTCGCTTTTTTCACTACTTAACTACTACTTGAAGGACTCAAGGTTCGTATCTCGCAAGAAGCGGGAGGTTACAAAGATGGTAGTTTGCATGGGCGGGAGAATACCGAGGTATGAGCTCGCAAGTTGCGAGTTGATACAAGGGTAGTAGCTCGCAAGGGGTAATAGTAGTATACAAAGGTTGGACAAGGGGCAGGAGGATTCAAGGCTTGAGGCTTGCAAGGGACGGGAGGATACAAGGGTCATACTTCGCAAGGGGCGGGATGATACCAAGGTGGTAGTTCGCACGGGCGGGAGTATACAAAGGTCGGAGCTTGCAAGGGGCGGGTAAACAAGGGTAGTAGCTCGCAAGGTGTGGTATGATACAATGGTAGCAGCTCGCAAGGGACGGGAGTGGATAATTCTATTACTTTGTTGATAGAATTAATTATGTTCTTCCATTTGCTACTAAGGAAAACGTTTCCACGTAAAGCAAGGCTATAGTTGCTTTAGTCCAACTTCCTAACCCGTGAACCGATTTTGATAATTATTTTTTTTCTTGGTTAATAGAGTATGATCCCTCCTTTCAGCCATATATCCACCCATTCACCCGCACTCTCATTTTACTAAACTTTTTTTGTACTATAATATACTAAATTTGATTTGAGAGAAACTGTTTGCACCTATAGCTGCTATTGTCCAACTTCGTAACGTATGGACCGATTTGAATACTTTTTTTCTTAAATAGTGGGTCATCCCTCCGCCCACCCATCCCACTAACTCACTAACATTTATTATTGTAGTCTATTTTGTTTACTTTTTTTTTGGAATATAGATTGTGTTGCTACAAGTGTTACTAAGATAAAACTTTTGCACCTACAGTTGCTTTAGCCTATCTTCCTAAATCGTTGACCAATTTGGATGAATTTGTTTTTTTTGTTAAATAGATCATAATTCCTCCTATGGCCTACCCCCAATATGATCAACCTACACTATCATCGCATGTCGCAGGCGCGGTCACCAGCTAGTAAGTACATAAATGTTGTTTTTTTTATAAATTTAACGCTTCAAGATATATTAGTTCAAATTCTTAGTTGAATAAAAATAAAAAATTTCAAGCTACATAAAATTATGTTTGATAATTTTTTAAAATATTTCAAATTTGTAGATATAGTTTAAAATTTTTTCGAATTTCAATAATATTCGCCCATTGAAGTTATTGAAAAATTTTACAAAACTTTTTTTTCAATTTCCGATAAAAAATTTAATTTTTTTATATTATTCTGATGATTCATCAAATAAAATAAAAATAAAACATTCAATTTCTTATGAAATTTCTTTTATAAGCAAAAATAATTTTGTGGCTTTTAAATAAATACCGAAGAGAATTTTATTAAAGGCCAATATTGATAAATTAGAAAATTGAAAGTATACTTACAATCTAAAAACTAATTTCAATAATAAAATTATTTAATATGATTTACTGAAAACTTTTCATACATTAATGACAAAACGAATCCAAGTCAATTATTAATTTTAATTATACTTGTATTTTTGCGCCTTCAAAATTCTGTCCTCCTTAAGTTTTTGCCGCCCCTAAAATTTTGCCGCCTTATCCCAGGCCTCACGGGCCCAGGAGTAAATCCATCACTGAGTGTATTTATCGTAAATATATTAGTAGTTTTAAAAAATGATTGGATAAAAGTTTAAAACGATTCATATAAATGGCAAAATGATCCGATCTGTTACCAAATTATTTTTGAACGACTACGAAGAAATCGTTTGTAATAATATGTCTTCAACTTTCCTTTTCTGAGGCTTAAGGACAGTTGGGTACGTAAAATTATTTTATTTATTAATTAATAATGTGAGAAAATGTACGTTTTTCCTTTTGGCAAGTTTTTCATTTATTATTACTAATCCCTAATTAGCACTAATTGTTGTTTATTCTTCCTCGTTATAAAACTGAAGTTAATTTAGTTGCGATATAGGTGATTTTTTCTCACTCCTTACATAAATTGTCAGTAGTATTGCTAAATTAGCAGGAGCATATCCGATCTAGTATTTTGCAATGTTAATGTCATCGATAAAAAGCAGAACTACCTACAACAAAAAGCCAATAACATCGATGTTACACTGCAAAGTTAAAGTAAACAAGAACGCTCGTATAAATTTCTACCTAATTTGTATCACTTAACGAAGCACTCGCTCTAATTCGGAATAATTGACTGCTTCTATTGTAAGTCCTATAATTGGGGCTTATAATCCTACAGACATGAAATCAATGTGTTCAGGAGATTCTGGGTATTTGTGCGGTAATTACCTTAAATTCCCGAAAGTATCCGTTTCATATGAAAAACAAAATTCGTGAAAGTGTAATTTAGGAAATGATCCGTCAAAATCGGAAGGATACTCGTATTTATTGACATTTTCTGACAATAAATTTCTGCTATATTCGATCAGGATATGAAAGATAAAAAACACTTGATATTTTCCATTATGCTCAAGCGGAAGCTTTTATTAATTCATTTCCACGGTTGATGGGAATCGACATAAACATTTTAGCCATACAAATTACATAAATCAACAGAATTTTATGATTTTCATCCGTGACATCGTGCCCTAATACAACAATTACATTTAATGGGCCATACTTGCCGATACGCGTCCATTAATATTCGACCCTATCACTCGACCCGAGTAAATGTAGCCCTTCATTTATAATGTTCCACAAAAGGTCACAAAGAGGGTAATCTGCATATAGTTATCAACTAACTTTTCGATGGAATTTTTTACATTTAAGTTGTCTCGAGTATTCTACCATAATCGAAAAATGTCAAGAGCTCTGAGCTCGCCCCGTCAATGTCAGTAGCACCTGACAAGCCCAACTATGTATATCAAAGCAACCCTTTAAATGTTACCTCACAATGATTATACCCATGTTCACAAGCGTGGGGCCTTTCCTCGTTACAAGAGTCATGAGCGAGATGTTTTTGTTCACCATCCACAGCTCCCTTTGGAACAAAAGCGCTAATAACCAGGAACAAAACACCGGGTAAGTGGTACTCAGTTAGGAAAAGGTGTCCCGGGCACGAAACGTGGAATCCTTTCATGTAATCCACCACGGGTTTTGTAATCAACGTAATAGTCGATTTCTATGATAGCACGTCGTGTTAATAAAAATTAATGGACTCTCCCAGGAGCGTCCTTTGATCGTAAAGCGTTTTGTTTGACTAAAGGAATCACTGACACATTTCATTTTTATAAGTGGCTCTTCTGCTTTTCAGGCCATTTAGGATTATCACCGATTGAAGGAAAAAAGGAATGATTCCGTGATCTTTTATTGACGAACACTATTTCATTTTGTATCTTGAAGGCGTAAAAAAAGAAGAGATTTTGTAAAAAAATAAAAGGACAGGATGCACAGTATTCGCTGCAGTCATGCCCAATATAACTTTAATGAATTTCTTTAAACTTTCAAAATTAATTTACAAATATATGTAGTGTTTAGGATGCCACTGAGTAGACCTATTTTGAATCATTTTGAAAATATTTTAAATTATTTAATTTTAAATTTTTTCAAAGAATATGCGAGTAACCTAAATATATGTTACTTAACCTTTGGTGCTGTTGTTGGAAGTTCCTAAATACTATTTAAATTTTGAAAGTTTCATTTAATCGTATAAATTATTCCACTGAAATCATTAATTTTTCAAATTCAAAAATATTCGTATGCGTTGAAGTCGCACTATTTTATTTTGTTATCGGTATGTATTGTCCTTAGGTTTAGCTTTCAGCAGAGGGCTGCAGTTATTAATAAAACCCGAGGGCTGGAATATAAAAGCGCTCTCAGGACTTATGACTCTCCTTTTAAGATTGACTTATTCTTACATGTCACACTCCCTTCCCACTCCCACCCCTAGAGGTGCTAAGGTCTCTTACCCCATACTAATTGCAGCGGAAGTGTCACTATTTAGCTTAGCGACTGGAATAAAATAGTTTTTAAAAAAAAAGTTGAACCGACTTCACAAAAAGCGCTAAAAAGCATTAAATAATTTTTAATTTTATATCTATTACGACATTTTGAAGTCGGTGCAAATCAAACAACTTCAACAAAAATATTTAATCGTCATTTCTTATGATCCCGTAAACTGAAACGTTCAGGTAGTATTATGTATTATTTTCAATTGTGGTTCTGTAGTTGTTTTATTTGTTTAATTATATTTTTGTTGAAGTTGTTTAATTTGCACCGACTTCAAAATGTCGTAATAGATATAAAATTAAAAATTATTTTATGCTTTTTAGCGCTTTTTGTGAAGTCGGTTCAACTTTTTTTTTAAAAACTATTTTATTTTTCACTTTTTAGTGTCTCCGACTCTATACAACGAAGAAAGGACCATCCAAATCGGTCCACGCGTTAAAAGTTAGTTTTAACCCCCTACCCCACCCCCATTCCACTAAACTTTTTTTCTCATGGCATCAATCAAGAAACATACTCTACCGAACAGAAAAGGAATCATCGAAATCGGTCCACGCGTTACGAAGTTACTACCCCTCCCCCTCCCCCACCTTCACCATAGGACCAAATTATTCTCCTATTAGCAATGGGGGATCACACTCTATACAACAGCAAAAGAACCATCCAAATCGGTCCACGTGTTACAAAGTTAGGTTCCATCCTCCCCCTCCCCCTCCCCAACCCCAGCAACATTTGTTTTCTCGTAGAATCTAGGATCATATTCTACTCAATAGAAAAAGAATTATCCAAATCGGTCCACGCGTTACGAAGTTAGACTACCCCTCCCCCCCCCACCCACACTTTTCACCATAGGACCAAAATATTTTCCTATTAGCAATGGGGGATCATACTCTATACAACAGAAAAAGAACCATCGAAATCGGACCACGCGTTACAAAGTTAGGTTCCACCCCCACCCCCACCCCACTCCGCCCCAAAATTTTTTTCTCCTGGTATCAACTACGGAACATACTCTATCGAACAGAAAAAGAATTATCCAAATCGGTCCACGCGTTACAAAGTTAGACTACCCCTCCCCCCTCCCCCCACCCTAGGCCAAAATTTTTTTCTCTTATTAGCAATGGGGGATCATACTCTGTACAACAAAAATAGAACCATCCAAATCGGACCACGCGTTACAAAGTTGGGTTTCACCCCCACCCCCCACCCCCTCCCTACCAAAAATTTTTTGACATGGTACCAATCGGGGAACATACTCTATCCAACAAAAAAAGAATCATCAAAATCGGTCGACGCGTTACGAAGTTATGCCCGGTCAGACATAAAAAAAAAAAAAAAAAAAAAAATACGCGTCGAACTTAGAACCTCTTTGTTTTTGGGAAGTCGGTTAAAAACTATGGATACAACACTAATATCGGTCATTTTCGATTATTTTTACATCGCCATCTTATTCTATTCTATTATTCTATCGCCATCTCTAGAGGTGTCTTACTTAACGGCATCGCGGATTTAATTATTAATCACTGCGGTCCCAAAAAGTGTGGCCCGACACTATTATCGGTCGTTTTTGGTTATTTTTACACTTCTTCCTTCCTACTATTACCCCTAAGGGTATCTTATCCGTAAAGATTCTAACGGCATCGGGACTGTCACTATTTATTTCAGTTATCCGAAAACTATGGATTCAACACTATCGGTAGTTTTCGACTATTTTCATGTGTCACTTCTTCTTCATCGGGAGCTTTCACCTTAGCGACCTCGAAAACTATGGATTTGACACTAATATTGGCAGTTTTCGATTTTTGTTATATGTCAATTCCCTCCCACCCCCTAGTGTGCTAGTGCTGTCTTACTACCACAGCATTTTTTCTAGGACTGTACGTGCACCAAACTTGTAGTATATTGCTCTAGGAATTCCAGAGTTATCTCATTGTCTGGGTCCTTTACAACTCTTATTGTGTTGCCTATCCATTGTTACTTTTGCTTTCGAATACTGGTGTCTATCCCGTCTTAGCCTGTAAGTCTGTGTAGGTCTTCGTTGATAATAAGGTTGGTAAGGATGTGTACGAGACACCGGTTTATAAAGGCTTGTAGTTTAGATGTTATTTGACAGGTCACTTTCCGTGTTAAACAGCCGTACAACGGATCAGATCTTACGTTTGTTTCAAAGATCCGGAGTTCTGTGCATCTGGGTATGTTGGTATTGCGCCATATCTCAGCAATAGTATAAATCCAACTCGAGTCTTATTGATGCGAGACCCCAGCTCCAGCTCCGCCTTCTGCTGTAACTATGCTTTCGAGATTGCAACATTTATCAACTTGTTGTATTTGCTGCTCTTCAAGATAAATTTCCTAATGTCTCTCGATGTCGAAGCTCAAACGACTGGGCTTAGTAGCATTGATCTAAAGCCCTGCTCTGTGGCCTTCTCTACACAGGGCTTCGATAATTAGAGCTATATGACTCTGGTTGTTGTGCGTAAAGGTACGTAAAGTAGTTAAAAAGTTTCCATCTAATCGCTCACGATGGGTGTTCATATAGGGCGCTGTACAATATGTAATTAATGACGATCAGGAAAAGCAAAGGTGACATCATGCATCCTTGTCTCATTCTGTTCAGCACTTGGAAGGGGTCCGACAGTTTTTTCTTCTGTAGGGCCTGACATTGGGGTCCTGAGTAGGACTTTTTATGAATGTACACATTTCTTCTGGGATGCTTCTTCTACATCAAACTTCAACACTATCAAACATCTCCATTCGGCAGATTTCTCGATGATAATTCTGAGGGTTTTGATGTTCATCATTTAAAATGCGCTCGACTGTCTTCACATTGATTGCAAAATTCAGATTAAACTGTCGGGCTCACTCTAAATGATGAACCGGAGTTATGTTGAAACATAATAGATACACACATGCCTATACACGTAAATACCCAGTCTATTTTTTTAATATTTTAAATTTTAATTTGAAGGAACGGAAAATGTCCCATAAAAATATATATAGTACTATAAAAATTCCAATTCGTTTTTTCAGTCCGCAGCTATAAATTTAAAAAAAATCACAACTTGGGAATGGAGCGGCCCATACGGGTAAAGCATATTCTACCGACACTTTATTTACTTGTAGGACGTATAAAAACAATGTTTTTTTCCATATCCAATTGAGATGGAATGCCCCTACCTGCTGACTACCTAATTATTTCATTGAGGTAAGAAATTCTTTAAAAAAATTTTTAAACGAAGTCTCAAAATTGGTTGTTAAGGGTGCATGGGTAATTTATTTCAATTATTGATGCAAAAATGTTACTAAAAAGTTAGTGTAATTTTGTTTTATTGCCGATATTAGCTACTAAACTGGCGTCCTGTTACTTATATCTGATTGCTACAAAAAGGGGTTATTCATCAAGAAAATCGATTATAGTTGACCTGTGGGTGTTCTTAAGATAGAATTATTAAAAATTGGCAGAATTTACATTTGAGAGATACCCGGATATAGTTTAGAGTTATTGTATAGTAGCCTGAAAAGATAAAGCGGCTTTACTCAAAAAAAAAAGAATTCCCTAATCGACGATTATCACAAAGAGGGGTATTTTAGCGGACTTTCCATAGGTTAAGAGAATCCGGAAGTGTAAGTTCAAACAGCACGGAATTGCACGTTGAAACATCGGAAGATTGTGCCGACGTCGAGCAGCGAATAATCACCCTCGTCGGGCAATACCCTGAAACGAGCTCGAGACGAGTCACAAGACGAGTAGGAAAGAAGTTCAGATCATCATTTCACCAGTGATATGATAATATGGACGTGACGACAGTGATTCCGAGAGCAGATTAAAATTTTACATTTGGCTTCTGGAAGCGACATGAAGAACGGCGCGAATTCTGTGGACACCAGGAATGGTATCACAAATTTTTACAACCTCCATACCTGGTCGGATCCTAACCCACATAGGATAACAAGACCACCTTCCAGCCAAAATTCTGGGCCAATATTTGGGCTGATATTATCGACACCCATTTAATAGGATCACTCATTTTGCCGCATGTGCTTAATAGCAAAATTTATGCGAACATTTTCGAGAATACACTACCAGATCTACAAACGGATATTCCTATAGATAACCTTAGGCCATAGTATAAATACAAATAGTAGACCAGCTTCGAACAAAACTGCAAAAATTTCCCGGCACTTAATTCTATTTTTCATTTATATGGTAATGTCGCTGAGAGGAAATGAACCAAATTGGAAATCTCGCTGTCATCTTGTATGTGTTATAAACGTCATTTTAGTCCGAGTAAAAAGTTTTGTTATTCATCTAATTTGCAGGCGAGTGTTTTTATTCAATTATTAAGACCAAGTGACAAGGATCACAGTGAACCTGTCCCATTCAGATATGAACTAAGAGATTTTGTAGCCTCGCGAAAGAAAAAAAGTACTTAAAGAAAGAATTGAAAATTGTCAATTACTTAACCAACACATATGTCCACCTACACGAATTAATGGAAAAAGGGAAAGTTCTCTTCTGAGAGTAAGTTTCGCTCACTGACTTTTGACAGATGGTAATTACTGTTTTTACTTTTCCATACAAAATTGCTAGAACATTGCCAGACTATTTCATTCACGTTTGACTTGAGAAATTTAGGGAGCCGTTCTTCTATTTAGTATCTATTCTATGCTTAAGCACGACGGAGCACCAGCCCATTCTGGTATCATTGTACAGGCAATACTTCTTGACCGCTTGCTTGAACCAGGTTGGTGCACCTGGTTCCTTGGCCCCCTAGATTTAAAGCGAAGAGTCACATTCTTAAACAAGCCCTATGTGAAGCAACTGATTGCTGTCAACTAATTTATTGGGAATGTCAAAGAATGAGTTTATTTTGGTTTATTATTTTTTTAAATGTAATTAATTTTACTTATTTGTAGGGAAACAGGATGAGGAGAAAATTCAGGAGTTTGCTGGAATCACCTAGAATTGGTACGGGTATCAATAAAAATTTTAATGTTGTGCACAAGGTTGAGGATTTAATAAGAATAAGCAATATTTTTTGTACAAATATTTTTTTGTACAAAAAGTCTTAAAAATTTTGATAAAGGATTAAGTAATAACAACTGAGAACGGGGTTTTCTATTTAATAATCATCACTGGAGAACTGATTTCTGGTAGCTCTTAATTGCTATGCTGATATGTTTTATTTCTCCTCTGTTCCCTCTTAAATCAACATAAAGGATCAAAGTAGTCATCAGTTAACTATTTTGACGGACATTATATAATGCTTTTATCATTAAATAAAAATTGTTTTCTTTCGTTGGTCCAGGAGAAGAATTTAAGGTGGATTCCGAACCACCTATATTACTCTGGAATCCCCAATAGATTTTAGCGTAATCTATTGTCAAACAACCATCTGTCGCCGCCGGTATGGTTCGAACCTGGCAACAACTTGATGGAAGTGCATCACGTTATCGTTTCCTTTATCGACGGCTACAACTCCTTTGGATGAATTTTAATTATGTCTAATTTTCGCATTCCATTACAACTTAACTAAAACAACTTGTGTACTTAAAAAGCTATGTATACATGGCTTAAAATTGTAATTGAAATTTATTATGCCTTTATTTCCATTAAAGCAAATCTGAAATATCCAACATGATATCCCCTCCAAATATTAATCACATTCCAATTAGATTTTGTTGGGTGGCAGGCAGAATCTTCCTCATGTTAAAACTGATCCCTGTAATGAAGTTTCCTGGAAACGCTACTTTAACAGATATGCTGTGGAAATTGCTAAAGTTATTCCCTTAGTAAAGGTTTTCACAGCCGACATCGTCCCTCGTTTGTCAGCCCACTTACTTAATTTGGCAAAAGTAGAAGTAAAACCAAATAAACCCCTTGCAAGAGGGGCACATCCTTAATATCTTCTCAGTAATTAACTTAATTGTATTCTCCTGCTCATGAATCCTTATTGTCAATTGTTTTAAAGGTATCCACTTGTCTTTAATTCTTGCCCAATATAACGGCGCGAAAATTAAGAGCATGTCCTAATTTTATTGTGTACCCTTATCAAAGGGCTCTCAAATATCTCAACGAATTCCTAAAAGAGAAAGGCTTTCCCCAGAACGGAACTTTTAGAATTTCCGCTTTGAGTAATTGTCGCTGGAATCAGCAAGGTACACACTAGCCAAGATGCGCATAATCTCTCTTAAGGTTGTCGAGATATTAAGAGTAGAATTCCACCTATGCTGCTATCAAAACAGGCTGGAATTTCAGTCGGTCATTGAAAACGAGATGGATAAGTTTGTACTCGTCGGGGATAGCGATATAATGGCACCAATTATATTTTATATAATATGCCCTTCGAACATTTCTCCCCACCAATAAAGTTCATTTCGCAATGTCGTTTCGTCGTTCATGCTATTTCTTACAACACACACTACTCCAAAAGGACATTAAATCCTTTTTCGAGAGTGAAAAATTATCAAAGCCGTAGATGACCTAAGTACCACTTTATCTCGTTGTCTGCCTTTTCCCATTATTTGTGAAATTTTTATTTCCTTCCTTATACTGGCCTTGGTAGTTGAGCACGGAAACTCAGCAAAAAGCTGAAATGCTTTTAAAAAGTAAGCATAGATTGTGCGGTAGATAAGACGTGATATGCTCTTGTTTATCTTGAGAAGAGTCAAAGGCATGGAAAGCAAATGTTAAGCACTGGCATAGAGAGGCAAGTACCTTTAATAAACATTGCCATCAACAATGCTATACTATTTTCTAGGATTCAAAGGAGCGGCTTAAAGGATTTACGGAATTCGCTTTTTACAACAATGGCTGAAGCAAGTGTAAAAGGGAATTGGAGATACTTACATGAGTAGATACACAAATGGTGAATATTGTATACATGAGCTTCTCAGTGGGATAAGTAGATTACATCAGGATAGACGGGATTGGAGAATGTATTAGAAGCAGTTATGAGAAGATGGCATTGTTTGGAAAATGCACGCTAGTCAATCCTAATAGAATAAATAAATAGGGTGCAGCTGATCGCAAGATGTTATCTTCGACAAATGTTAACACAATGAGGATGAGAAAAGGGAGGTAATAAATGTAATTGGAATTTACTTTCATTATGTACTTCTAACTAAGAAAAACTGCTTTTCTCGACCCACTAAATAAATTTAACGGTTACCATTTCTACCCACCCAATTACCCTCTAAGCTAAGAAATTTCTCTAGTAAATCATGGGGTGATAAAAGAACTTCACTCGATAAGATGACAACTTACAATATAGGCTAGTTTTCGAACTAAAGACGTTCGTCTGCCTGTTAGCGTTATTTGTTGCCAGATGAAAAAAAAAACCAAATAATTGTGTTATTTACTTTTACGAAACACTAATTTAGTCGTTACTATATTGTTTTTTACGATGTGGTTAAACCCTAGGGGACAACCCTTTGATACGTTTTAGCATGGCTTTGGTCGGAAGTGGACTACGGAAAAGGGAGTCAGGAAACGTGAATGGCTTGGTTTTTGCACTGCTACGAGCTAGACAACAGCCCAGAGACGGAGTGGATTTTTTTGAAACCCAGGGGGAGACCTGGTCTCGAACCCGGAAGCCATGGTGGTCGTGCGGCTCAACCAATTGTCTCCTGTGTGAGAAAAAAAAAATTCAAAAAAGAAAAGTTTTTCTAGTTAGTTAGAGAGAAAGTAAGTCATCGCACAGTGTGAAATTTTCACAATCTAGCCGGAGAAAATAGAATTTCGCTAGAATATCCCTTTCAAAATACGTTTCCTAAGAAGTTCCTCGGAACAATAAAAAAACTAGAACTCCTTCTATGTGAGACGGCCTAACTGACACCCTCAAACTATGAGTAACTCGCTTGAGTTTGCTGAACGAGTTCGCAGTGTATGCGTTCGCTAGTAGTAATTGTGTGGTGTTTTTATAATTGTATGCTTGTAAAAGTAAGTTAGCATATTTTTATTTCAATAAATTACTGTTTCAATTGCCAACAAAATATGTTTATAAATGATGAATTAGAATTGTGTTTTTAATGTGTTATAAATAACATCGAGTTCCCCTTCTAATACAGAAGGCGTACTTCTTCAATGATGCCAAGAACTTGTTTGCCTCAGAACGGGGCTTTGCAAACCAAAATGCAAAAAACTAAGATAAAAACAAAAGCAAGTGCAAACAACAGAACAACATGGTGTAGATGCTCTTTTAAAGCGTCACTTTGTCCACATTAGTATTAAAAATGACTCCAATAGCAGGACCTAAACAGCAGACTTACACATGCGGTTAATAGGCTCGAACATGCCGTAATTAGTGCGCGAAAGAGCAAAAGGGGATCGATTACGTTTTCAGTACGAACTGTACGACAGTTCTCTAGGAAATATTTTGGAAGCTAGTTCAGCGCTGTTTTGCTTTCCATGAAGAAGCTGGTGCAAAAATGCAAAAATATCACATCAAACCAACGTCACTTCTCGAGTGTATCAAGTTGGAGCAACCCAAAGCGCTCCTAAAATGTGGCAGAATAAGAGGGTCACTGTAAGGCAGAGAACGTAGGGCCGATCTCACAAATCTGCGCTGGACGGGCTCGATATAGATTAATGTGAGATCCGTAAAACGGACACCAAACCTGACTAGCATATTCAAGCAGGGGCCTAACCAGGGACGTATAAAGATGGATTTTTATTGAGGGCTTGGAAATTTCTTAGACTATCCAAGAATAAATTCCAGCATAGAGTTGGCCCTAGCAACGACATTATTCATATGGGAGATGAAGTTCAATTGAATTTCGAGATACATTCCCAAGTCTCTCACCCCTTCCAACCGCTTTATACCAACTATGAACTGTACAGTACTGAAGTTGTGAGACCTCTAGAAGGACATAACCTGATATTTCCCAATGTTCGGCTTAAGATTAATGCTGTAGCACCAACATGATTGGGAGAAAAATCTTAATATCGTCAGCAGGTATAAGAATTTTACATCTTTGAAGCAAATACGAAATACCATCAATAGATAAGATGAATAAAAATGGACCCAGATGACTGCCCTGGGAACGCCAGAATGAGCCACAAAATCATCAGAAGGTACGCCACTAAAACGCATTTTTTCAGTACTATTAGATAAATATGACTTAATCCAAACCCAATTTAGTCAGTTGGAGATGAGCAATATACTTCAAGATTTCCTCCGCGATAAATGAAACAGGTACCATGGGTGAAATTCAAATGCAAATAATATTCGAATCATTGCTGGAAATCTCCCCGAATTTCATAGTCGATGCTGACATACTCGAAAAGTGCATTGCTAATAGGAGAATAATTTGGTCTTACGCTGGTGATGTGGGAGGGGGAGGAGAGGGGTAGTCTAACTTCGTAACGCGTGGACCGATTTCGATAATTCTTTTTCTGTTGGGTAGAGTATGTTCCTTGATTGATACCACGAGAAAAAAAATTTTGTGGATGTAGGTGAAGTACGGGGTTAAACCTAACTGCTAAACGCATGGACCGCATGGTTCCATCTTCGTTGTATAGAGTACAAGACACTAAATAGTTTTTAAGAAAAAAGCTACACCGACTTCAAAAAAGTCGCTAAAAAGCATAATTAATTTTATATCTATTACGACATTTTGAAGTCGGTGCAAATTGAAGATAATATATAAAACTACCTGAACGTTTCAGCTCACGGGATCATAAGAAGTGACGATTAAATACTTTTGTTGTAGTTGTTTGATTTACCGCGCTTTTTGTGAAGTCGCTTCAACTCTTTTCTTAAAAACTATTTCACATTGATTTTCAGGTTTGGACGTAACTTAACTTTGTAACGTGCGGATAGTTTAAAAATGAGGTTTTTATTTGGCATTTTTCTCAAACAGCATTAGTATATCATTAAAAATTTACAAGCTCACTTTCTAATTAGTCTATTCCAGATGTATGAATAATAATATTCGAACTCAGTAAATAGAATCAATGTGAAGCATATGTTTTTTCCTAAGCCTTGCTAATATAAGTAGTCTAACTTCGTAAAGCGTAGGTCGATTTGGTTGTTTCTTTTTGTGATGCTTAGAATATCTTCCTCTATTAGTACCATGATTAAAACTTATGACGAGTAGTGGAGGTGGGGGAGAGGGAAGGGCGAATCCCAGCTGCGTAGCATGTAGAGCGATTTAGTTTTTTTTTTGTACACAAGAAAGCAATGTGTACCTTGGTGTGCTGGAGGAGTAGACTAACTTCGTAACGTGATTTGGGTGACTATGTTTTTGATGTGTAGAATGTGAAACATAAAACATGAGAACAATTTTGGGAGTGTGGAGTGAGAGTGGGGAAGGAGTGGAGGCTAAATCTTTAACGCGTGTACCGTTTTGCATAATTCGCTTATTGCCGAAGAGAGTATCTTGTTTCAGTTGTATCATCACAAAAATTGTGGCTTGGAGTTTGGGTAAGAGAAGGGGCGGCACCTAATATGGTCCAAGACGTACTTCTGAAACTAATTTGTATTGATGGATAACATTATTATAATCAAAAATATGTATAAGCTAAAAACTCCAAACTTTTTAAGTTTTCATTTTTCACATATCGATTATTATCCCAATTCAGTTATTTGAATATCTTCACATTCCATTGAAAGGTATTATTTTGTAGTAAAGTATGTGAATTGCATTTTACTTAAGAATAGTAAGAGGATATGAATGAAACAAATACTTTGTTAATGCTCATTCAATTCATCGATAACTATGTGATTCAAAAGTGGTGTTTCTGGTGCCGTGCCCGTTTCAAATACGACACGATTGACATGATGCGGGAACAGCAAACAAAAGTTCCCCTATCAGTAAGGTATCCTTTGTTTTCACAATGAATGATTGCTTATTATTTGTATTGCATTTTCATAAGCAATCATAAAAATTATCAAGGAGTGGCAGAGTCAGGAAAAGGATCTTTGTTAATTGCCTATTCTCTGTTTGGTGACAACTATTGAAAAAATAAATATTTCAGACCATTTGATTGATGTGGAAGGAGAAATGTTTTAGTTGTGTGATAAAAATTTTCAAAATGAGAAAAATTTAATTTTTAGCAGCATTAATATAATTTGAAAATTTTGCAGCAATCACTTATGGATGCAAGCCAAATACAGATAATGTTATAAAAACTGGTAAAATTATTTTTAAAAAAATCATATATCCAAGGGCGGATTTAGGGGGGCACAGGGGCACGTGCCCCCCCCCCCCCCCAGGCGGAGATTAATTAGGTCGCCGCGCTATAATTAGGTTTGTTTCGTTTTGCGTACACATACGTAGGCGCAAATTATCGCGAGTTGCAAAACCTCCGTAAACTACAAGCCATGAAGTAAGAAATTTTACCCACACACATTAGGGCCCAAGTGGTCTAAATTTCCGAAAAAATTTACATTGGTTCTTATTGATTTTTCTTTAAACTCGTCCTAGCGCCTAAACTATTACTTATATGAAAAAGAATATTTCCGGATTATCCCGGAATATGGAATGGGAAAAATCAGTAAAGATAAGGTGACGCCTTGCATTATCTTCTATCGGTATGGGTAGCCTATAGTAGGGTTGAAGAAAGGGATACAGCTCAATCGTAAAGTGTCGAGGAGAGCGATCTTTCTACACCTTCCGCCGACTAAAGAGATATCTTCGCAGCAGGATGACAGAAGATGCTGGATGGACTGGCTTTAATGCATATCCATCAAGACATTTCATCAATGATGAACGCTACAGAAGTACTTGATATCTTAAGCAGAAAACGTAAAAGAAAACTATCATTATTTAACATGTAATTTTTCATTCTTTTCATTAATGAACCTTTATTACAAGTATATTTCTTATAGTTACTGTTGTATGTCATTATTTTACAATTAATCCCAAAGATATTGTGTAATATTATGAGGAGACTCCTTGCCCGGCAGAAGGGCGCCTCTCACAGAAAAAAATCCTGGATCCGCCCCTGCATATATCAGTAACATAGGAAGGGATAAGAAATACCTTAACTGAAAAAAATGATTATTTTCATGTAGAACTTTTGAAGAATTTAGCTTACCGTACTTCACTATCCTAAATAGAAGCGATTAAAAAAATAATAAAATAAAAATAATATTAATTGAAATCTGTTAATTTTATTTTCGACAGGAATATACTTAGGTTACGTAAAGAAAGATCAAATAAAATATCCTTTACATAAGACATTTTGTTCAATTTTCCCTCTTCGACTTTTTCAAACTTTTTAGTTAAAGCAATTTTTGACATTTTCAATTTCATATTCTGTAAAATTCGCCTTTCTTATTTTTCGACATAACGTACCACTCTCTTCAGGAACACATCGAACCCAGTCTTTTAAACAGCGCATTGTGATAGTTCCAGAGGTTTGTAATAAGAATCCAGAATGTTAAAATCTAAAGAAACTTTAAAATATTGTATACAAACAATGTAATTTTGTAAAATGTCTTTATATTTTAACATTCTGGGTTTTAGGCATTCAGTATTGTCTTATTGGAAATTTTGGTATTCAGGATTTTATCCTCAACCCCAAATCATGCAATGCAGCACATTTTAATATCAGATACAGGGTTTTAAAAAATGTTTTCAAGCAAAATACTTTTTTGCTACAAGACACCTTAAAATTTGAAACCAACAGATGAACATTTTCAAAAATGTGCATATGCATATGTGCATATTTAGGCATATTTAGGGAAATTTATTTGGTTTCTAATAAGATCACAATAAAAAATCCAAAAAAAAATTTTACTGAAACTGACTATCACAGCGATGCTCAGTTGTCATGGAATGCTCGTAATTTAAGTTTTGAATCGCTTCAATTTAACTTAGCTATTTTGTCCTGCAATTTAAAAAATCAAAGGGGTGGTTTTAGGACCGGAATTGTTCTGCCAATATGTCGACATATAATTTGTATGTATACACATTGTATTTATGCAAAACTTGAACCGATATAAAACATTTTGAAGAAATCATTCACCAGCCCTTAGACTCTAATAAAACCGAGTAGAAGAAATAAAATGAAAATTCTAAAAGTTGAGAAATGAAATCAATAAATCTTTTCTTACACACTCTCAAAAAAGAAACAATCTAAAATGAGGAAAAGAAAGTGTACAAAAGTCTAACATTGCGCTGGAAATCGTATCCTTTCTGATTACTCGGAAGATTTCTGATCCAACGACAACAATACCCGAAAATGGTAAACGTTTCCCTTGAAGCATGTTGGCTCAAACGTCGGGAAATTGAATTCACTCGGGTCACTCTATCCAATATTAAGTTAAGTATCTTCCGCAAGACGAAAAATATGAATCTCCAAGATACTCTGGAATAGTAAGGAGCTTGGAATAAGTGAACACTTCCTCTCCGAACGACCATGAGTGCGATGAACATTTTCTTATTTCAGCTGTACGAGAAAAGCGATCCGGATATTGAATTTCTTGTTTTAAAATTCGTTTGGGCACATACAGATTCTCGGAAGGAATTGGATGGTCTTTGAAATAGCAGAAAACTTATGCTTTTAAGATTTTGCCCAATTGAGTTCCTGAATGTTTTCGAAAATTTTTTTCTACCGATTTATTCGTGCAATTAAGCATTTTCAAAGATAACACTCGAAAATTTTCTATTCGACAGCGGTTGGAGTTGGCAAGGAGGTATTTTTAGGCTTATGACCGCAAGCAATTAAAAAGGAGCTTAAGGGTGAATTAGAAGTCCAAAATTGATTTGAAAATTGAAATGCCTTCGGATACTTACTTTTCCGTAACAAATTCAGTACTTTCCCTGATTTAAGGGAGGGTATGAGAAATTATTAATATGAAAAGGTTGACAGGAAAAATATCTCTTCCAATAATACCACCTTCAAACACGATTGAACGGCAACGATATTTGAGTGTTTGTCGATAAAAACAGGACTGGGAAGGAATAACTTCGCCTCGAATTCAATTAATCAGAAGCGGTATCACAAAGATTTACTTTGGACTTTTCGGATACCTTAAGCATACCCAAATAAGATGGGACACAATCTATACCAAAAGGAGACACAGGACTAGATTGCAAGGGCGGAAAAATGTGGAACAATAAAACGCTACCACTGAACTGAAAAGCAGCGAAATTTCAATTAGTACGGCAAACAACGTCGTCGTTTCAGTTTAGGGCCGCAATTGCCTAGCCTAAGATCCTGTAGGACTCCAAGCCGATATTTCCGGGACGAAAGAAGTGAAATAAACAAATTCTGTCACGTAATTAAGGAGTCCGGATAGAGGTTCGATGTGGATGTAGGGAAGGCACCGAACTCGTCCAGAGTCTGGTAGCAGTTAGGTATCCTTTATTTCGAACATTTGGCTGCTATCCAGGGCAGGCTGGACTGAATTTCATTAATTCCAGTTTAAATCGATATTAAGTTATTTCCAAGCGATTAACTTTTACTTTTCCACTTGAACGGAAGTTTCTGTGCCTCGGCGAGCTCATCTTGTTCAGTACCGTATAGACTCTGAGCTGTGAGCCGGTACATTGCGAGGATTAGAGAAGATTTCTGTACTGTGCTCGTCAAGGAGAGGATTGAAAGTGAATTGAAGTCGAAGGATAAAATGGAAGTGCTCAAATTAGAATTTGACATGGGTTGAGGGTGCTTATCTCCGTCACGTTTTATTTCCACAGGCAATAGATAGGTTTTAAGCTTTGAGTTCGACATTTTGATGAACAGTTTTCATGGCACTTTTGGAGAGATTAAAGATGTTTCTTAAAATGAAGTGAAATATTTTGTTGTTTTTATCTATCCTGGAAGATTTGCATTTGATTTTACACGTTTATGGTTACAATTACTTTCAATGTACATTAGAATCTACTGTAAGTTCCAACATCGAATTTTACCTTGTCGATAGAGCAGTGCTTCGGTAAAGTGGGAGTTCACCTTAAGGTTGTGATATAATTAAGTTTAATTATAGGTAAAAAGGAGTAAATAAATATATAAAAAATATATCGTCGGCTTAAGTGTGAGAGAACGTTTCTACCAAAAAAGCCACTTTTTAGCTCAGTATACGAAATACCATAACTTTTGTTACAGTTAAAATTTTGTAAAAACTGATTTATTGTTACTTTTCTGTTATCCTTTTCTGCTGAAAAAATTAAAAAATCAATTGAAAACAATCTGTTATACTGTTTTTTGCGTGCCCTCGAAAGTTGGGTTTTTTTTAGATACGTTCCCTCACACTTAAGCCCACGATATATATGGTATTTGTAGAATAGTAGAGGGCAAAAACCAAAAGCCTTTTTATTTATAAATTATAAAAAATAAAATCTTGGGGGTGTGTTAAAGAATTTAAAAAATACTATCCACCATCCAATGGCATAAGGCCCTGTTATTTCAATGCATTAAACATTTTGCGTGAGAAATTGATCAAAGAAATGAAAAATCACACCCTGTGGTGTTATAATTAGCTAACAATCTGAAGCAGAATATCCCACTTGAAGAGAACAAAAGAAGAAATTGCCGTCCCTTACGTAAAACCAGATCGATGGAAGATAGAAAATTATTATCCACAGCTCTGCAACACAGAAGACTTCCAGCTAGAGAAATAAAAAAAAAGAGCTAAGCATAAGGGAAAACCTATCCTTAAGAATTTCGGAAGAAGATTTTCAGAAAGCAATCTGAAATATCAACGATCAGTGAAGAAGCCAAGGCTGATACCCAGGATAAAATTGCAAGGGATCACCGGATCTTTCTAGTTGAATAATGGAAAAAGGTAGGCATCCATAATTTTTCTTGTTGAGCAAAGAAGAATAATCGAAAAATAATGTGAATTTTTTTTTGTCAGCGTCGGTTTTTTTCTCCGATGAATCAATACGATGAAGGAATCTTCAACATTTGTTCACCGACGACCTTTAGAGAAGTTTGAGAAGTTCTGTATTCAAAGGACCGTAAAGTATCCACCGTCCGTCATTATCTGGGGCGTTATTAGTGGAAGTGGACCAGGTCCATGATCCAGGGTCCAGGGTACCGTGATAAAAGAGTATATTCGAATGCTGCAGGCTAAATGTTTGCCCTATTTAGAAGATATTCAGGTAACTGGAGATCGATACATCTTCATGCAAGATGGTTCATCATGCCACACTGCAAAATTGGTCAAAGATTTCCTCACTTCCGAGAATATTCCTCTTTTGCCATATCCTGGTAACTCATCAGACCTTAACGCCATCGAAAACGTATGGCAGTTAGTTAAATATAAGGTGTATTCAATGGAGAACACCAGCAGGCAAACATTACTTTATAACATTAAGGATATATGGGAAAATGACCAAGCTATCAAATATTGCATTGTTGCATGTATTGAAAGCATGCCACTTCGAATAGAGGCAGTAATTAAAAATAAGATTAGTATTACAAAATATTAATTTATTTATATTCATTTTAGTATAAAAATGTAGTTAATAAACACGACACTTCAGAATTAATGAAACTATGAGGTTTATTTTATATTCCGGAGAAAATAATTGAATTTTATTCTTGGATTATGAAATTTTTAGAGCGGTAATAATTTAATGGCAGAGAGCTGTATATCTTCTTCCTTGAACCCGTTTGTGGTTGCTACGTACTTTATATAGTTATAGGGGGACAACCCTTTGATGCGTTAGCATGGCTTTGGTCGAAAGGGAATTAGTTTTTGCATTGCTGCGAGTTAAACAACAGCCCAGGATTTTGTTTTATATTTCTAAATAAGAACTCACGGGGAGAACTGATCTCAAACCCGGGGACCATGGTATAATGGTCGTGCCGCTCAACCAATTGCTCCAACTCCGTTTCCGTTATGGTTTTCTCTTTCGATAGTGAATTTTATTATAGGGAATTCGGATATTTTTATAACTACCAGGATGTCATTCACGTATCTAATCCATATTCTCGGTAGCTTCTTTCTTTTATCTAGATCCATTTGAAATTTGGCCATGAAGATGTTTGCTATGAAACATAAAATCAGGTTGCCCATGCTCGTCTCGTGTGTTTGTTTATAATATTTTCCCTTAATTCAAATTGATTATGTTTCATGCAAAAGTCTGGGGTCTCCATTAATACATTTACTTTGTTGTTTTCTAGATTTTATATTTCCAACCATTCTTTGACAACATTTAGTACTTCTGATATTGGTATGTTTGGGTAAAGTGCAGTAACATGAAACGATACTAAAATTTCGTCTACTATTAGGTGTACATTCCCAAAATTTTCTCACTCTTCCAGTGAGTTTTTTTTACATACGTAGAGACTTTGGGGAGGGATTTAATTATTATAGAGACAGAGTTGGATTAATTCGTTGAGCGGCACGACCACCATGCCGTGGACACCGGGTTTGAGACCAGGTCTCCCCATGAGTTTTTATTAAGGGGAGGTTACGTTCAAAAATCGAATTTGAATTTGAATCCTTATAGTGTCTAGTATATGTAGTTAAAAATAATTTGTAAAATCTGATGTAGTTTTGAAGTTACAGCGCATTGAACGGAACTGCGTGCCGGCTGGAAAGCACCTAACTAAGACCCTCGGTGTGCGCCTTACGAGACGACCTTTTTCCGCTACCTTAAATACAGGCATGCATTCCAATGAATCCTTATCGCATAGTTGACATTTTCTTCACTGTAGATGGCGTTGGTCAGCTTATCTACGGAAGATAACAATACACGACCAATAAAAAATAAACACGATTTTTTATAACTTAAAACTGCATTTTTCTCGAAACAGCATTTTTCAGCGCGCTTGGCGCTCTACAGTTCCAACGGATGAACCGATTGACTTGCAAATTGTTCAACCGTAAAGGAAATTAAATTTCGGGGGCCTTATATCGAGGCGATTTTTTTTTCGACTTAAACCTCTTTTTTTTCGTCCATTGAAGCTAAAACAATGAAAATATTACGTCTGCTTTAAAAACGATAAGCCCCCCCCCCCCCCCCAAACGCATGTACATTAACAATTTCTTAACCGTTTTTGTTTTGGATGAACTGACAAACGGGTGGAACGCCCCGTACAGACCAATGCACGGGGTGCGTGGCTTCAGTTTCATGCACTGGGTGCATGGCTTCAGTTTGAAAGTATTCTTTATTTATGGGGAAATAAATTATATTAACTGCCGTTTCAATAAGTATTCATTGCATACCCGGAAAAAACCCAAAGTTGACGCTTTTTTCATGCCTATAAACGGTAACCTCCCTTATGAAATTAAAATAATCCACTCCGTCTCTGGGCTGTTGTCTAGCTCGCAGCAATGTAAAAATAAGACATTCAAGTTTCCTCACTTCCCATACCCTAAATTCCCTTTCTTCCAAAACCATGCTGACGCATCAAATTGTGGTCCCCTAGGCTTTGGCCATTTCGTATAAAAAAAAAATCATCTAAAATAGATTTTAGTTTTTCGATGTTAGTACTTGTGTGTTGCTACAAATAGTCCTCCTCTTATTTCCTCGCTTTGTATTTTTGGTAATCCATACATAAGAGGAATTCTCGGATTAGGGAGGACTAATTTCCATTTTGGAATCCCAAAAATTTTACTCATTTTTGTAGCTAATTTATTTGAATCGCTTTCAGTGTTATTAAACCAATTATTCTTTAGTTCGACAAAATTTACCTCTTTTATTAAATTTTCCTTCAACGACTTTAATGTATTAATCTCTTCTATATTGTTTCTAATATTACTTGTCCCCATTAAAAAAATCTGTAATCTTTTCTATTTTCTGACAAGCACTTAATCGAAGACAAGACTCTATTTTCACTACTAATTAGTTTATATCGATTCTCCTAGCATGTGGGGCACAAAATATTTTAATTTCTCCATGACGAGTATACTCGTTAATGAATCATGAAGCATTTCATCGCATTTTTAGCGATTGCAAATATATGTTCGATTCAACTGGGATTGCTGAATACCCAAAATGTTATAGGGGGCGAATTGGGTATATTCATTACGTCGACTGAAATAGGCTGAGGGTGGAGTGGATATTTTTTAAAGGACGTTAAATAGCATCGAGTCTAAGAAGCATTAAAGATAACGCGATTTGCTCTGCTACAAGCGATTATCATAGAAATATCGTTGTTTAATGATCCAAACATGCGTACATGCGTTCTCGGTTGCTTTCTTTAGTGTTCCCACGAGAATTTATTACAGAATTAAAAGAGTAAGTTGAATCAAGGGTGCTGTCGTCGGCAAAACTATGAATATTGTTGTGAGTGCGAGATAAAACGTCATTAATAAAAATAGGAAATCAGGTCGGTGAATGAACTGAACCCTGAGGTACACCGGCATTTATTTCGTAGGAAGCAGTTGTAACTCCGTCGATTATTTGCTCGACAAAAAACTCTCTATTCATTTTAAGAGGCGAGTGTGCACACTAAATACCTCTTGTACCCCTTGGTGAGGTGGCAAGAACACAAAACTCTTTAATGAAACTATTATATAAAATATAAAACTATTATAGTTTTGGGAGCCGGATCAGCGGTATGTCAGTGCATTTCCGCAGAAACAGCCTAAGGAGATGTTGTGTTAAACTAGAACCGTATAATTTTTGGAGGCAAACGAACAATGGCTAAGAAAATGGCGCACGTCCGTACGTTTAACATTTCGAACGCCCTTATCACAGAGATAAAATAAAAACAAATGTCGCATGACATTAAAGCAGGTAAAAATCTGGAGAATGTAGAAACTAATAAATTCCTAGCTTTTCTTTCCAGTTTTCAAAATATATACGGTTTTATAAAATAGTGTTTTATGAAAAATATCTGTTTTATAAAGGTTTCTCAAGCTTTGGATGGATCATGCTTCATTTGGTTGCAACTTTGCACTAAAACGTGAGTTATGCCATGCCGCTTCACATGCTGGACTATTCATCACTAATAATCATCAGAGGCTATTGGATATAATCCATACGATTGTCGGCATTAACGCAAATATTCAAGGATGATTGCTGTTATTCCTTTTTGTGTGTCACACTTAATAGTGTAGTAGATCTGCATATGTACTAGTACAGTCATAATAACCCATACCCTATTTAAAGTGTGCCCAAGGCATTGATGGCATGCAAGCGTGGCCTACAGTATAGACGTCGGTAATGGTCATAAAAAGTGCTATAAGGCTCATTGTGCAGAGGAGTCTTAATGAAGTCATCAGATATAAAAAACCACTTAAATTGGGTTACAAATTTTGATCATATTTTGCAGAGACTCGAAAAGGAAAGATATAATATCATATGGTTTTTTACCACTGTATCAAAAGATGAGGTGACGATTTGCGAGCAAGTATCTTCTAATTAATAAAAGTAAAAAATAAAAGTAAAATTTGAAAAATTACTATCGGTGACTAGAAAATGTAAAACAAGAAGCTGTGGCTTAAGCGCAAACTACTACATACTATTCTTCTTTGATGTTTTGTTGCATATTTTATCTCCAGTAAATGCTAGTGTCGTATATGTATTTGTCATCGGTGGAGTAAATGACAAAGTGTTAGCTTTCCATCTCGGAAGTCCCCGGTTTGCCACTGGCAACGATCAATCGATGTTTTCTCCTGTCAATGGTTCGAACTCCACCATAAATTGTAGTTGCATTTGAAATGATTGTCCTTCAATCGGGCGAATTTCTTCTCCCGTCCCATGCCCCATTAGGGGTGAGTGGTACGATATATGCTAGTACATAAGTGTATTATAAAAAACATTTTCATAGGCCCGTTGTTATGTGATCTCCAAAATGCTGCTATGTAACAATTAGAAACTAAAAAAAAAACATTCAAATCAATTGCTTAAATTGTACAATGTTTTTTACTGATCAAACTTCAAGAATTATTTTTAGGAATCTTAAATGCAATATTAAAAATGCAATAATTTAAAACAGCTAAGTATTTAGTATATTGAAAACATTCGCTCTAGTCCAAGTTAAATTTCACAATTGTTAGGAAATAAATACAAGAAAATATCTAAACAACACTTAATCTAACCAAGAATATCTAAACAATTCGTTGTTTTCGACCCCATTCGTCTGCTATGTTCGCGATAGCATCCCATTTATCATAATATTAGCTAAGGCATTCCTTCGCTTCCGCCAGGCCCCCATTCCTTGAGCATGATACTGCAATTGGGTATACCACTGTTTGGTCCGGACACCATCCTCAGCCTAAAACGAAAAAATCGAAATTGTAATTATAAAACATTGCAAAAACAAACAAAAAATAACAAAACAAGTTTTTATTTATGTTTTTCCGGAAAGAGATGTGGACCGATTGTTCGTTTTTGGAGAAAATATCAATTATGCAACAAGGCCTCGATTTTCTACATCAATTTTACTGGCGAATTGTTTGTTGAAATATCAAAGATATTTCCAAAGCCAATTTATTCCCGAAAAAAACGAGGGAAGAAAATGAGCAGTGACTGGAACGGTTGCCTCTACGTTTCATGATTGTTTATGCAAAATTTTAAGCTTGAAAAGTTTCCTCTTAACTCGATGAATTAAAGAGACAAATGGAACTGAGTAGAAATTGATGTTGCTCCTTTGTTTCTAAGACTCGAGCTCTATGTTTTATTGAACAACAGTCTCGTCTTCTTGTCGTTTGGAAAAACAATTTCAAGTAACCCAATTCAGGTTAGAACGAAAATTTCCAGTAAATTTGCAAATCAAAATTTCTCTCGCTAATATATTCGTGGTTATCGTTGTTTTTAAAGTTAACGTCAAAAATCAATATTGATTTCGTGCAAAATAAATAGACCAAAATAATGAATACAATTGTTTTCTTACACCGTATATACTCTCCCAATATTGTTCAGATACTACA
This sequence comes from Leptarthrus brevirostris, assembly GCA_964036015.1. Taxonomy (NCBI): domain Eukaryota; kingdom Metazoa; phylum Arthropoda; class Insecta; order Diptera; family Asilidae; genus Leptarthrus; species Leptarthrus brevirostris. The sequence continues at coordinate 144,558,783 of OZ038373.1, read as the reverse complement.
TCGCCCGTTAGCGCTAGTGTACACATCTGCTGAATACTCTAAATTTCAATCCCTTGTTGAGCGATTAAGTACATGTCAGTATTAAATAAAGACTGACAGCCTAAAGATTAAGAAGGATGGGTTGTCACTTTTGAAAAGTTCCCTTAAAACATTTTTCTTTTTCATTTGAAATTTTCATGGTACGTAGACATGTGTATAAGAAAAAAATTAATCAATGTCAGTTGTTTCGATTCATTTGTAACGCCTTTGATTTCATCTAATTTGCAAGTCACATTCATCGTTAATTTTTTTTTGTACTATGCTTCCTTGACAAAACAATATGTCTAATGTAGATCGTATCTTTTGCTCCTTTTTAAAATTTTTAGAGTTATTTGGGCGGTGAAACTTTATCTCATTAAAAGTAGACACATAACACGCTAAAATAAAAAAATTAAAATTGATTTTTAATATGTTGCTGGATGTCAACAATGTATAGCCCCAATTCAGGACGAGTAACTTAATGATTATAAATAACTTTCACCATACTTTCTTTCAAAACATTGTACTTACCACATGGTGATGTTCTTTAGCTAAAGACACGATGTAAGACCAATGTAGAATAAACGTTCAGCCTAAGATGATAACTTATGCGGATGATGTGGTATTTCTAGTATCAGGAATCTTCCCTTCCATGTTAATATCATAGAAGGTGCCTTAGGTAAAATTTATACCAGGGCTACCAATTGTGGACTTAGTCTTAGTTTGAACTGCAATTTTTTCCGTGTTTAAATTAGAAAACCGGAATTTAAACTATTCAACTGAAGGGGATATATCTTGCCACGAAGTCGAAAAAAGCGTATATTTAGAATTTTTTAAGGAAACTATTGATTATATGGGTTCGTCATTTTTTAACTTTTTTGGGTAAACTTATGCCATTAGTTAAAAAAATAATTGTTTTTTATCGTTGGTTCATGGAAAAGACTGATCCTTCAGTAATTTAGTTTCTTTCGAAATTTTGATTTCAGGTGAGTCAGCTCCTAGTAAGCAGGAATACCGCAAAGCCTCATAAAAAAAGGGGTTCGCAGGGAGAAGGGTACAGCACTACTCCTTACTTTGTTATTGTTTTAATCAAAATTTCAGAAATTGTTTTAGAAGGATATATTGTTAAATTAATTAAAAATCGGATTTATTATAATGAATAGTTCCGCGAAAAAAAAAATTCTTGAAAAAAAATAATTTTCGGCTCATCGACTAAGTTTATCCCCTTAAAGGACAATAACAGTGGTTTTCTCGAAATTATAAACTTTGAGGTCACAAAAGGGAACCAGAGATATGAAATGAATACAAGTTTTAGAACGATGCACGATCACGTACAAAAGTAATAATCTTAATTGTTTTTATGATTAGCCTAAGCCCAAAATAAAATGCAAAATAAATGTTCGCCTAAATCTAAATTTCCCTTGATCCTAGGCGTGCATAGTCAAGCCAAAACTAAACATACTATGGGGCCTTAAAAGAATTAATACCTGCGAGGACTTTAACAAATGGATGTATAATACGTTCAAAGTGCACTTTCTAACTCAATTAATGCAATTCGGGAGTGCCTCAGGGCGGCTATTAGGAACCATCGCTTTTCATTCTTAATATCAACTATATAGTGACATTATTAACTAGCTAACTAAAGTCATTGTTGGAGGAAGTAATAACGGCTTACCAATCAGTGTTGCCAAGTTGGTGGTTTTCCCGCTAGATTTTTATATGGTGGGAAAAAAACGTGACGGTGGGTAGCGGAAAATCTAGCGGGACATGGCACTGTCATACGGTTTGGATAATTTTGAACAATTTTGAAACATTAAAAACAATTATCTGTTAATAAATGTCTATACTCCATATTTGAATATATTTTTCCTCCCGCGAAAAAATTAACTCCTTTATGATGAATTCGTAATGTTTTCAAGTAAACGTATCAGATTGACTCGGCAGCAAAAAGTTTTGTAAAAAAGTTGTGTTTATTCAAACAACTGCAAAATCGACTGCCAGATAATGTTGAAGTTTTGCAAAAAACATCACTTTTTTTTTAATCGTCTGCTTTAAATCGGACAACAAAAACCCATGAATTGCGGCAACTTTTACAGGAGTCGATGAAATCGATGCTATCGAAATTCAATATTCCAAGCTTCATTTAATATCATGGATTAAAAAAACAAATACACTTGTTTTTTTTGGAATGAAGTAAGAACATTTCGAGATACCGCAGGTCTTAATTCGTTCAAAAAATTGGGCAATTTCGCGATACGCATGTAGTTTTACCATATTCTAATGTGACAGTAGAGCGTATTTTTAGTCAAATGAATATTGTTAAAAGTAAACAAAGAAACCGTATACAAACTGAGATGGATAATCCTATATTGACAATAAGATTCGGACTACGTCGAAATAATATTATAAAATATAATTTAATATATAAAAAATCTGGCGGGAATTTAGTGGGTTTTAACTTTGACTTGGCGGAATCTAGTGGGTTTCCGAGTGACTTCTAGTGGAATAATCTCCAACAGACTTGGCAACACTCCTACCAAGACGGAAGTCCCAGGTTCGAATCCCACCGGCGTCCCATGTTTGTTTTCTCCTGCGAACAGATTTCGATAAAAAGGTCATGTGGGTTGCAGAGGAAATGCCAGTAGTTCGGAATTCACTATAAATTGTAGGTAGGTAGGTCGATGTCTCGAACCGGGTGAAGTTCTTCTCCTGCCAAGGACAGTTGTTTAATCATAATGCCAAAACTCAAGGGCATGCCCTAGGATGCTAAAGCACAGCCTTGGAAAATTAAGGAGTATGGAAATGGTTTAATAGTGAAGAAGGTGACGATGTACGCCTCCTTTGAAAGTTTCGGGCTTATAAGACGGCCGTGTGAGTGAGAGGCATCCTACATTCCGACGATGCTTCAGAGAGTCAATATTCTCAGTAATACTAAGTTTTATAGATTATATTCGATTCTAGTCCTGATGTGGGACTTGTAGATCAGCGCAAAGTGCGATGGAGTGGAGTGTTTTTACTTCTCCGAAAAAAGCCCAAGCATTTCCAAACAATTTAAGCGACTGCAAATATATGATCAGTTCAGATAAGAATATTGAATTCTATTTCAAAAATAATACCGATAAATTATTTAACATTATAATTACGACAATATTTATTAAGGGCGTCTTCTATCTTGTTGGTTTAAAAAAATCGATTTTTTTTGCATTTTTTTAATTTAGAACGTGTCAGGAACACACCCTGTAAATTACATAACGGAATTCTGATTATTTCGGTATGTCAGACACTGTAAAATACAGCTCCGCGTGTCGTTTTTGTAACGCTCCGTCGAGGCAGCCCGGAAACTTGTTTTACGAGGACATACCAAGGACATCCAACACTGCAAAAAGGGCTCGGATTGTACAACGAGAACAGTAAGTAGTACAAGGGGAGTTTCTTCTCCAACAAGAAGATGAAGTATACGGTCCTGATATTACAGATTGATCGACAGTAACTTTTCGTCCAAGGTTCATACATGAACATATTTAAATGAGATTTATCTGTAGGAGATATCTCTAAAAATAATTTATCGATTAACTCAAATCTTTGGAAAGCATGTCGCTATCATCTGATGAAGGCTTCTTTTTCGTTTTAACAATTTTCACAGCTGTTTTTGACCGAAAAAACATGAAAAAACTATTTGCGTTTTTCCGAGTTTAATTAGGGATCAGTTTATAACTGTTGATGAAAACAGTAAAAGGTTCGGCGAGGATCAGATTGGGGGTCGATATCAGAAGCAATCGAATTTGTGCCTGTGATGTGATGTGATGAACATATGGACAAATGATAGTGACGAGTATAATTTTTTTTCGGATTTTGAAAATTGCGCGCTTTATAGAGTGAACACTTCTGGAGTGCAGTCAACAGGGCTACTACTATTACTATCCTTAAAAAAAGTATTAGCAAAGGATAAAATATTTTACCAATGACATCTTTTCCGAACATTTATTAATAAAAAAAAATTGCTTTTATCGGAGGTAGGGGGTTGCAGTACACACGTACAGGCGCTTTTATCTAATGGGTATGCATCATAAAATAAGTAACAGCGGTAAAAGGGATGAGGCAGGGTATTGTATATTTTTCTAATGGTAATAATCCGCGCTATTTAAGGTAATGAAGAAAATTACGTGTTTGTATTGGTAAACAAAAAGTAATAGACAGTTGAAGTCAAAATTAATTGAAAAAAAAGTTAAGGGTAGGTTCTAGTCGAGCAATTTAAAAAAAAAAATTTTCTTTTTTTTTTGCATATTTTAAATCCTTATAGTGTCTAGAATAAGCCTGTAAAACGATTTGAAGAAGTTCGGGAAAATGTAAAAGTTAGAACCGACTGAGCGCGATCGCGTACCGGCCGAAATTTGGCCAAATGCAGATGCACGCTCGCCGTGTTGTTTGCTCAACAGGTATAAAAATTCTTTTACATGTTCTGTTTGGATAAAATAATGTTCCTTGAATACAATAGTCAAAATCAGTTTCACAAGGAAGAGAAAGGATTGCTCTATAGTCCAGGAACAGCTGAGTAGCCGTTAGAAACAAAAATTATATTTTTTCCCACGTTTTTTCTCTGCCAAACTTGAAACGCAACAAAAAATATGAATATTTACTATTTTTTTTAGCAAAAAGATCGGCTTTTTTCTTCAAACGGTCGCCATTTCTTCAAAAATCACTGAATTTATCTAAAAATGGTCCATGGCCCCGCAAATTTATTTTACTTTGCAAATAACTTTGATTTTTGTGTTTCAGATAAGAGAGAAAGGCGGAATCCTGCACGGCGCAGTGCGTTGCACGCGTTACACGGCTCCAGAAGTTCGTGGATATCTCGGACTAGAACGTTCCCTTAAGTGGCCCATTTTATCAGCCCATTACTGTAAGGAGTAAATGGTGTTCAGTTAGATGGGCAATTATGTTTCCTTTGAAATGAGTGCTTGAATATTGTTGTAAAGTAAACTACTTATACAATAAATAACAAAATGCAAACTCAGGTACTTGAGAAACATGAAAGTATTGAGGTGCCATATCTCAAAAACAACGAAAACTGGGACATATGTTTATATAGTGATTATTGCTGCAAGTGCGTCCCTAAATTCTTTGTTAAAGTTATGCCAATTCAGTCTGAATCACCCTGTACATATATCTACTATTTCTGACTCTAGCAACATATACTTTGGTGTCTGTGTCTGGTGTTAGTCCCAAGATTTTTTTTAAAAACACCTTCGCAGCTTTTCAAGTTCTTCAAAACCATAATCCATAGCACATAATTGATTTGGAGACTGCGTTAAAAGTTGGTACTTTAAAGATAGTAATACCAAGCCCCTAGAAATAAATCATTTCTACGTGGCGGTAATGCTGATTTTTGCAGTGTTAAGTCTCTAAGTGAATTTTAAAAGAAATTTTGAGTGTTATTATTTCTAAACAATTTTTCCCTTGCTTGTCGTACACCTCCTCCTATTTGAAAGATCAAAATATTCAATTTCAAATTATATTTTGAGGCAACATAATTTGCAGTACTCTTCGGCTTTATATAATTTTGGCTAGTAGGAACGCTTCGTTAGCGATAAGCACAAGGTCATCCGCATACATCAGTATCTATCCCATTTTTGGCATTACAAGAAAAAACACAAAGACTAACTGGGTATCCTTATTCAACACCATAATGCAGTGTTGCCAACCCTGTCGTATAATAAAACTGCATATGACCCTAAGAAAAACTGAAAGTGTTTAAAAAACCTTAAATCTACATTTTGATTTTAATATATTTTAGTAAAACTTTAATTTGTAAAAGCCGTCAGGAAACCCTTTAGATATTTAAGCTCACTTTATTTATCTTTTCTTTCCCATCATCCGATCCTTAAATCTAATCAATCTTATTTGAAAACAGCTTTGTGCCAAACAAATTTAAAAATTAATCATACAAACTGAATAATTTATTTATTTACAATTATTAAATAATATTAATATTAAATAATTACACATACGTTTTAACTACGGAGTTGGATCAATGCGTTGAGCGGCAAGACCACCATGCCTTGGGTCCCGGGTTCGAGCCCAGATGACCGTGAACTTTTATTAAGAAATTAAAATAATCCACTCCGTCTCTGGGCTGTTGTCTAGCTCGCAGCAATGCAAACAAGACTCAAGTTTCCTCACTTCCCTTACCCTAATTCCCTTCCGGCCAAAACCATGCTAACGCATCAAAGGGTTGTCCCCTAGGATTTGGCCATATCGTATAAAAAAAAAAAAAAAAAAAAAAAAAAAAAAAAAAAAAAAAAAACTAATCCATCCTCTATCACTAACCGGTCACAAAGACTCATAAAATATTAAATAATTAAAAATAATAAATAAACATGTATTAAAATTATTTTAAACTTGTAGGCAGTTTATGTACAATATTATTTTGGACCATACACTGCCGCCTATTGATGAGGGAATTGTGATTCCTATATCGGCCAGTTTTCGCACATCGCGTAAGGACTATGTGACGGACGGATGGCACTAACATATAGCACTAGTATGCTCTAATGTAAAAAACAGTAAATTTGGGGAATTAAACTAAAAATTGGGATGTCTTGCAAAAAACCGTAAATCTACAGTTAAAATTGTAGGGTTGGCTACAGTGTGATACTATTTGTCCCAAACTCTTCTGACATAGATTTTTCGTCCCGAACTGAAACTTTCGTATTTGTAAACAGAGCTTGCAGAATAAGTATTATTTTATTTGATAATAACACCGATTCCCGTAACAAACATGTTAACCTGTACTTTAAATAACTACCTGCCATCTTCTTCCACGTCAAAGTAGGAAAGTAATACACAATTGCTCTACCGCTTCTCTATTCTCTAAGCATATTTCATAGGTATTATTTGCTAGAATTTCAATAGTTTTAGATGATATTTTTAACAATACCTCCCTTTTCCCATTCATATATAAATAATTATACCTTTGTAAAAAATTCGCAAAAGTAGTAGGCTAGTAGGCTCACCTTTTCATTCCCCTTGATCACTATGTACCCGAAAATCCAACAGAGGATTATTTCGATTTCGAACGCGCAGCTATTAAGCTTTTGGATACATTCCATCGCTAAGGATGTCATTTTACGGAGGTGGTTCGGAACTCATCTTAAATTAAAGGTTCACCTGCAATTATTGTTATTAAATAGTGTGGAGTTCTTTTCCCGTTTTATGCCCTAAGTGCTTACTGGAACTATGGAGAGAGCGAATTCTATGAGTATTTGATATATATGTCTGCTTTGACTTCAACCTGGTTTAAATTGTCTTTACGGCAGTGATACGTTTCTGCATCAATCCAAATAACTGAATAAAATGAAAACTTTAGCAATCTAATGTAACTAACTTTCGATTCTATTTAAATGTTATGCAATTCGAAAATTCACCATGGGATTAATTCCTGAGGTTAGGATGTATGACAAGTAATTAAACGTAGAGACAAAGAATGAAGAATTTTATTGTTTGCAACTCATCCAATTCCACTGCTGTAATGCAAAACTAGTACAACTCGACTAGACGAAACCATGACCCAGAAAGGTTTAGTTGAACAGACCAACTAATGAAAAGTCTGTTTACCATTGAATAGAATATCGATTTGATAAATCCGTAATAGCAGAGTCTGTAATTTATTTTCCTCTCCTTGATAAAGTGGATTTGTACCTATTCTCATAAACAAATTGCAGAAATGTCCTCGAGTTGCATGTCATTTACATTCGATATTTGCTTTGAGCTGTTCCATGCCAGTCTTACATAGTTCTCATGACTAACATGTACCTTACAAAATTATTAATCCGCATATCGACTTTACCAATAGCTATTACGTTTAAAATCTTTTTTGTATGAAACCTCCCACGTCATGCAGAACATCCCTTTTAGTTTTCATTTTTCAATTAAAAAACTGAAAGAATTTGATAGATGAATACATATATCAATGAATTGAACGACAAGAATTCAATGAGTTTCCGTTGTTGGTCAAATGTTGAACTCATCGCAACAGTTCACCGCATTGAATGCTTGCTTATCAGGACGTGAATTTGATCAAAGATTTCATTTCCGAGGCAAAAGAAAAGGAAAGATACTGAAGTCACTGAGGCGTAATGGATAATCAGTTGGGAGGGTTGGATTACTATGCTGGGCCGGCAAATTCTTCATTAGGATTAAGTCACTTGAAACCCATCAACAAAGCAAATGATGCATAAGCAAAGTCGTTTAGCCTGTTTGCTTACGTAAAGTAATCTTTTGACTTTACCTAACCCATTAAATGCTTCAGCTAACAAGGACACGTTATTCCCAATTAAAACAACCCGATCCGGGAAAATAACTATCGCACGGAAAACTCCACAAAAGCAATCAACCATTCTTTCGCATCACTCACCTTAAATATGAAGGTGTCCTTTGATGAAATTTCATGCACCTCAAAGTAGTCATCCCAGTCGGCCTCAGTGCATACCACACATCTGTCCAAGTAGAGTGGCTCCCTGATCAAGGTATACCGCCCACATTTCTCTTTGACAAGCAGCAGAGACGCCTCTCGGATGCCCGTGTGTTTTGGAAAGTTCAGCTGATCTGACAATGCTTTCTCTGCTTTATAGTTGGCACTTGGCTGCAAAATTCATTTATCCCATGAGCCAGGAGTACCTGGAATGCAATCAATTTTCGAAGGACTTACCTTTCCATTTGTAACGAGAAGTGCATTTACAGGTGTCAGCTTAATCGTTCGACCTTTCTTCCAGTTGCTATCTGTTGGCTGGGTGAACAGTAATTTTCCTTCCATCGCGAATCGAACTTCGTCGTGATTCCACTCGAGGACATCAATCGCCATTTTCCGGAGTTTGATGTTAATCATGTCAATTTCACATGAGGATCTTCTGTTTGGACTAGAGGATGAAATCCGGCGCCATAGTTTTGTTGGTACATCCTTTGCCTCCTGATTCATGTGATTCAAATGAAGTTCGATTTTTTCCTGAGCCTGCTTTAAAAGATCTCGTCCCTCTAGGTGAGGCGGTGTCACTTTGTATAAGCGCGCAAGGAGCAGTGGATATTTTGTTACTCGTTGAACAGGTACCTAAAAAAATCGATTGTCATTTAAGTAATTTGAACATAAATAGGTATACATAATATCAAAATATTAATTCAAGACTTTAATATGAAAGGCCCAATGTGAATATGTATAAAGCTTATTGTGATTTCTTACTACTCCAAAACAAAATGTCGGCGCCCAACGTGAGTACATTTGGCCGAATAAATAAAAAACACAAATTAGAAATTAATATTACTTCATTTCACATCATTTCGAAGGGGCGCTATCCTTCTGGAGTACATACTTTAACGTACGTCAAATTAGAGGAAACCTAAGAACTTACCTATAAATTTAAAAACAATGTAAGACATTCTTAATAAAGCTATAAAATATCATAAGATTGGTTTCGGGATGGTTTATGTTAAATCTAAATAATATATGAGGGAAGAAGTGAGCTTTATCATTCTAAGAAAGCCTATCTAGGCAGTTAGGGGAGGCTTGCTAAAAATATGAGAATGAGAATGAACTTGGGACTGCGGATTGGTAGGCCGACACGTTATCACTTACTCCAATGACAATTTGCCTTGGCAATTATTACCAACTAAAAAAAAAAGGGCGTAAATACAGACTAAAATCCAGAAGAGTTGTATCTGGTTTCAGAAACTCAAAATTTTTTAAAGAAGATTTTGCAGAAGCAACAAAATATTTTTTGTGGCGGTAATATCTCTCTTTTTCTCTACTTTATTGGTATCATATAATTTGTTCTAAGTCCAAATATGTAGATAAGCACACTGCTAGACAATACTTCGAAGGGGTACAATTTAACGAGATCAATATTTAGCTTTGAAGAAGCCATTAGAAGTCCATCGGCTTCTTCTTTTGTTTTTGTTTGCTAAAAAAAATGTGTTGGTACGATGGCATTGTGAAAACTCTGAAAGTTTTGAGAGACGCTCTATGGTAAGTAATGATGTTTATCCGAAAAAAGCTAAAAATTTTGGGAAGTCATATACAATTGGTATGATATGTGATACCAAAGTTTTGTGGGCCACTAAGGAAGTGCCCAAATTTAATTCATCCAAAATACAGGTATTTAATTTTTTTTTATGAAACTACTGTAGGCAGTTGTAATTTGGATAAACAAAGTTGACATGATTATTTGTGAAGTTTAACTTGATTTAAAACTCAACTTTCATTCAAAAGTTTTGTAGATTTATTAATATATTGTCATTCCGTGCTAGGTCTGTGGATTGCCTATCTACACAAAGTTAGCAGAACGTTATTGCTGTTAAATTTTTCTTATGTCTGGCGTTTTAATCAGTCAGTAAAAGTTAAAACGCAGGACAACTCATTCAATAGTGTGTGCAGTGAAATGTCTCTGCAAACATTTTAGCAAGGAGTTCGTCTTACTCAGGTAAAATTTGAAGACAAGAACCAACTACAAGCGCGTTCCTTCTGGGCTCGCTTTTTCAAAGGAAGTAGGATTTCATGCGAAGCAGAGATAAATCATAGCGCGTTCTTTTTGAGAAACCTTCGTTTCTCGAATTATGGCTTTGATATACATACTTTGCTCTAAATAATTTTAAAATGTTACATATCACATGCTTCTGCTACGTGCGAATTTAATTCGAAGGTATATCTGAATGAGAAAATGGAAATGCTTCATTAAGTGGTCCATGCTTTTCCTTATAGCACCAAATGCGACAATACTGCTTGTAAAATATCGCGTCTTCTCCTGTGGTAACTTCGCTGATGGAAGGCGACAAACAAACAACAACAAATTTGAATCAAGCACCAAATGATGTCTATAGCAGGTTTTTCTTTCAATACAGGAAATCGTCCATCTTTTGGCTTATTTTCGAATTGTACTGGCCGGACACTATTTCACTTCGTTTAGCTTTGAAGCAATAGTGGTGGTGGATGGACTCTGCGCAACCAGCAATTGAGGGAAAGGGGGGCACATGAAAATAATAAAAACATTAACTTAACTTAGAGTAGGAAGAATAACAAAAATTGTTATTGAACTATCTCATATGAAACTTTTTGCTGTCACTTATAGTTTTTTCACAAACCACAAACACGAAATCAATATTTAGCAAAACCCGATAAAAAAGCACTTTCTTGATTCATTTACTGTTTAATCGAAACTAAAAATTAGTCGGATAGGAGTGAAAATTACAACAATCGTTAGGTAATCGAACCTCGAAGTTAGATAACCCTTATTTTCCAGATCGAAAACGTATCGTTATCGAGTAGTTCTCTCTCTCTCTAGTTCCCGTAACCCCTCGTGGGGCATGGGGCGGTGGAAGAACTTCACCCGATTCGAGACAACGATTGAAAGTGGATTCTGTTCCACTCACATTTACTATGCAACCACCACGGCCTTTTTATCGTAATATGTTGTCAGGAGAAAACAACCATGTGTCGCCGTCGGCGGGATTCGAATCTGGGACCTCCGGATTGGTGGACGACTATCGAATAATTACGTAAAGAAAAACGGTACCAAACGATCACAGTTCACCGTGGGAAACTTAATGTTTTTCTATTTCTGGCATTTTTGGACCGATTTTAAAAACTCCTTCAAACCTTCACTTAAAACATTTTGTGATATTTTCGGCGAAATTGACAATGTGTTAAAAAATATTTTCCCTCATACGGTCGTGACTGCTCTTAATTGATGCCAACACAAAATTGAGGATTAAGTATTATCCAGACCAGGTAAATGTTTTTATACTAATCGTACATTTTCATTTTGTCCAAGATTTCATAACTTTCAGCGCCGTTTGTTGGTATGAATTAAGTGATGCATATTTATAGGGGGGGGGGGGGGGGGATAAGACGTTAACTACATTCTTCTTATATAGTGTCATTCTTAGGTCGTGTGCAGGAACTGTTACATCTAGGCGAGAAAACAAACAAAATTGTATGAGAGGGGGGGGGATGTCTATCTCCACCTCCGTCAAGCGATAGGAGTTTGAAATTTTTTTACAATAAAATTAAAAAGTCTTAGAATTTAACGCATATATTCTACAGTTTTAGTCTTATACACGTTATTAATATCGCAGTTGATAGGTTACACAATGGTGTTAAGGTTAGGTTAGGCTCGTGTGGCCGTCCTGAAGGACACACTTAGACCTCACTAGGCCAATTGTGATGCAATGGGAATCCAAAAATTCCCACTACCTTCTCACTGGAACCATCCGGAGCTATCGATGAAGCGCCAGAGATCTGCAACGTCAGTCACCTCCAGATCGCCAAGACTATCGAGGAAATTGTTGCCCAAGAAAGACTTCCGCCTGCGTGCCAGTGCAGGGCACCGAAAAAGGAAGTGGAAAATAGTTTCCTCCTCCTCCTCGTCCAAACAGCTTCTACAGAAGTCGTTTGAGAAGATGCCCAGTCTCTTCGCGTGTAAGCCAATGAGGCAATAACCTGTGATAACCCCAGTAGTTATACCAAGGTCAGATCTGCCCCTCGAAATCAGGAACTTGGAGCGCCTAAGATCCAGCATAGGCCAGATCTGTCAATGGTGTTAAAGACTGTGTAATTTTTTTTACTGCTAATAACTTTAATAAATTGATTTTCAAACTTAGATTTTGTAAAAAAAAAATAAAATTTTTGCCTTTCAAATGAAAATATTTTGAAAATTTGTGCTATTATTGTGTTTTTTTTTATTTATGGGTTCAAAATAGTGGTCAGTGTGTTCTATTTCAAAAGGAATTCAGAATACATAAAAATCTTTTACGTTTGTTCAGTTACATGACCAACCGTACAGCCCACACTGCCCTGTTAAGAAAAAAATCTGCCTGCCTCCGGTTCAGTGGTTCTTAAGTTACTAACCAAAGAGAAATTTGCGAGGCTCTTTTGCATAATTTTCTCTTTCACTTAATTATTAATAATTATTTTTAATAAAAAAACTTTAAGAAATTGTTTGTACTCTATGCAATTTATTCAATAAGACGTCAAATAACGCTAACGAGTCCATAGGTTTTATTAAACACTGGTCAAAAGAGTTTGACCACCCTTATATCGCAAAAACTTCTCTACTGCCTTTTGCTTGGTCTATTCTTGAGTACGCTAGTCCTGTTTGGTCCCCTTTTTATGTGGTTCATATTAACCGCATCGAGGCCGTCCAGCGTAGATTCTTGAGAATTGCTTTTAGGGGTCAGGTCTACCCTGGAACAATCCTTATATTCTACCTCCATATTGAGGCAGACTCACACTATTCTCATTAGATTATTATTCTCATTAGATTCTATTGAATATAGGCGTAACAGGTCTAAAATTATTAGTGGTTTCGATTGTTTGTAGGGCTTAATTAATTCTCCGGAGCTGCTTGGCTCTATCTCTGTTCCGGCTCGCTCCCTACGAACTCACAGCTTCTTCCAAGTTTCTAATCATCGCACTAAATACGGTATGAATGAGCCGCTGACATCGATGTCGCGTCTCTCTAATGACAAGTTTGATTATTATATTGACTTACTACTATACGGCATGAATCTGTATCAGCTGTAAGGAATACATATTTATGTACCAATAACTTCGGTATTTATAAACCGATTATACATATTATTTGAAATGTTAGTTAAGGGGGCATTCCGGGAAAACCATGGAAAAAATAGGGGTTTTTTAAATGCGCAACGAATGAGTAAAACGCATGTAAAGAAGGTGAAAATTGTTCAATCAAAAAACAGCTACGTCATTAGATAGAGGATTATATATAGTATGCATGAGCCTATTAATCGCATGTGTAGAGCCGTGAATATGTGTCTTATTTTTGACCTGGCTCTTACTAAGGATTTGCTTAAACGATCTCTGTTGTCTATGCACCCCTGATTGTAGTGTTTGGGAGTGTTTTGATTTTTTGTTTACTAATAATTTTCTTTTTGTTTTGCATGATGGTGTGGGAGCCTCATTCACCTCAATATATGTTATATTCTGGTGAATAGGTCAATTGAAAATATATAGAACTAACCCTTCTAAGGCGCACTTCAGAGGCAGAAGCCTGGAATTCTGCCTGTGAAGTGCGCCTTCTGAGTATGAAGGGTTAAGTCTATTTATTTTCTATACTTCCGGCCAATATAAGTACAGTGGTTAAAAAAATATAAGACAAACGAACAAAAATATCAAATTAAATAATAATTTTGGTTACGTTTGTTAAAAATTATAAATTTTTTCACGGTCGTCACTTGCCTAACTTGAAAGGATATAGACACTGCTATTTTTAATTTGATCCCGATCTTGCAAAATTTGTAAAAATTTAAAATTTTTCACTAAAAATTTGCTTCGAAAATATGAAAAGCGAATTTTCTTAAAATTTTACGATATCTACAAAGCATTGACATATTTTTAAGAGGAAGACCATTATTAAGTCCAAGTGCATCAAGTTTTGCCCAAATCAGATTATCTTTAGGCAAAAATTTGAGAATATTTATAATTCTGCTGATTTAGCGGTTGTGAGCCATCTGGTGGGTGTAAATAAAACCCTATAGAAGTACGGTTTATATCACTGGAAAGCTGCGAACCAATTCTTTCTTTTGAGCTTTAAATGAAGCAACTTTGGTTATTTGGTATATGTTATATCTGCACCCAGTTATCTTTTCAATGCCAAAATCCTGGACAAGCATAAGAAAAAAAATTTCTGATAAATTTGATATCAAATGAAAAGTATTGTTAACCTAACCTAGCCTAACCTAATCAGGTTAGGTTAAAGTGGCTGCCTAAGAAGGCACAATTAGGCCATAGAGGCCCATTGTGATACTACAAGTTAAGGCTACACAAATTTTAAAACCCCATGAAATACCTGAGAAGAAGAGGGTGAACCTGTTAACCCCTCTGCACCGAGCCAGTTCCCTGTCTCCAGTGGAACCAGTTCACGGGGAGCCAAAATAAATTTGGCTGGAATAGAAGGGTGTTCAGCCTTAACCTGTCGTTGGGAACCATTTGGAATTCCTGATAAATCGAGCTAGGTCTCCGACGTGAGTGGAGCCTAATTCATAGTGTATGGTAGAGTACGTTAAATCGCTCTCTATCTCTCTCTCTCTCAGTATGAATAAAGATCTAGATATTGGTGAAAACTATTAAGTATGATATATGTATTTAATTAAAATTGGTAAATTCCTTAAAACGCTATAAAGCCAAAAACAATTCAATTGGGTGTTTGGCTTTTTTTTGCAAGTGTTTATAGAATAAATAAAATTTTCCTCCATTGTTATTAGAAAGATAACAACAATGGCTCCTATAGAAGAAAAAGAGCGGCGGTAATCTAGGAAATCTCCGGCATTGGGAATGCCGTTCTGTCTTTGGAGTAGTAGCCATGACCGAAAGCAAAACTAACAACTCATGTTAGTGTTCTACAAAAATAATATCATTGCGTTTGGGTTGGCGAGTTATACGTATTTTTTCCCCTCACTATTGGCCCTGCCTGCCCCCCCCCCCTCCCTGGTCAAACTACTGCAAAGTTTACAGAGACATTAACATCGCTTGACTGGTGTTAGACAAATCGAGCGATAGCCTGTAAACCAAAACATGAGTAGGTGTACAAAAAGCATAGCTTACGAGCTGAAGTATAAAAATTCTGAGCAACAAAGTGGTCGGTGGATAAGTGATAAAGTGTTGCCCTCCCAGCCAAGAGGTTCCAGGTTCGAGCGCAACCCATGATTGTTTTTTGCTAACAACAGATTACGATACAAGATCATTGGGGTTTTGTAAAGTAAGTCGGTAGTACGAAATGCACTTGAAATTGTAGCTCCACTTGTATTCATTTTCTCGCATTGTGTGAAGTTCTTTTCCGTCCCCATAGCCAACAAGGAGAATATTTTTGAATTTTTCACTTTGAAAGCCGAAAGACGGAGAGATCCAGAACCTGGCAGACTATTCTGTATAAGGTTTCTCAAGTTGGCCGAAATCTTGGAATTTGCAGGTTATCGAACCTAGAAGATAATAGTTTTAAACAACATCCCAGAGACGGAGTGGATTATTTTAATTTCTTAATAACAACTCATGGAGGTCATCTGGTTTCGAACCCGGGAACCATGGCATGGTGGTCGTGCCGCTCAACCAATTAATTCAACTCCGTCTCCAGTTAAAAGTTTTCGGTGAATTTAAGAGATAAAGTGTTGAATTTTTCCATGAGAGTTGCGGATCGAATCCAGCCTGTGGCAACTAAGGCATTCACCTGAAAACAGATTACACCGAAAAGAACATTGTATGTAGGTTACAAAGTAACGCCGGCAGTGCGGAATACACCTCAAATTATAGGCCGATTTACAGTAGGGTTTTCAAATCGATTAAATTTCTTGCTCCAAATTTCATAAGACGACAACGCAGTTCTTACTGCCGTGCTTAAAAGGAAAGTCCACTTTTAGTTTTTTCGCGGTAATTCAATTTTTCTCGAGTTAAATGTGGATTTATGTATAACCATTTAAATTTTTTGTTTTGTTGATGGTATATTTTTGGTATCTACAAAGAATGCGGATAACCTTAGTGGTGAAATAAGCTTCTTAACAATTTAAGCAAAATATGAAGCAGTAGACGACATTTAATTGGTAACATCACTTCATGTTGCAGATAACAGTGTCACCTAAATTCTTAAATTATTATTGGCATATGGAATAAAAACATCATTTAAGGCAACCAAAGAGTCTGATGAAGCGCAGAAATATGCCATATCCGTATATGAACATAAATATTATGAGTTACCTCTAGGAAATAATTAATTTAAAGACGTAGAATAAGTAGAAATAGAGAATATACCACTAAGGAACATCAATAATTAGAAAAATAAATAAAACGCAGATAAAAATTAAATTTCAAATAATAAATTTTTTATTTGATTTCTATGCAAACTTTGGTGTTCCTTAGGGGTCTATTCTTGGCCCCTACTATTCAATTCTTATATTAACGGAGGTAAATCTAACACCACGTTTTTACAATATCTATGAATGATATACAGATCTATGGAGTTCGATGTGGGCCTCTTAGTACTGTGATTCTCAGAAAAAAAGAACATGTTAACATGAAGTTAAGATTTGATTAATGTTATGATAACCTACACATAAATAAGCCAATCATAAATATTTCCTGGACTGAAAAATAATTAAGAATTAAGAATTATAAATAATTCCCGTATTTACTCTCGCAAGAAAAGTACTCACCATTAAAAATGAATTAAGATTCATTCTCCTCAAAACAGTATTCTCCATCTGTGAGACTCTCAAAAATATCCTTAACAGTTCTTTCTCCTTTTCCAAATTTGCAAGTAAAAGGCTTGCAGAGGCTTGCCGTACACAATAGCTTTCGAATGCGTGCAGCATAGGTGTGGATTCTAGAAAAAATTTTCCAATATTAACTGTTAAAAGGTCATCGTCTCCTTGCTCCATTGCAATATCTAAAGCATCTCGCATTCTTTCGGCAAGAGTCTGATTATTCTCGAGCAATTCTTCGGTATTTAAGAAGATTGCAGAGAGCTGCTCTTGTGTGAGAAGTCCTGCGACAAACATAGGCTGACAGAACTCCTCTAAAATAATTTGCAAATCTCGTCCATATTTCTCCTCTGTTTCGACAATTTCTGTAATAATTTCTTTGCGTTCGGCACGTTTTTTGCTGCACTTACGACACACTAGAGGAGCAAACATGACACCAGAGTCTGTAATTTGAGTTTCGACAGGACCGTCGCAGTCCTCGCATAGGTGGATTGGACTGTTTTTATGCAGTAAACTTCCATGCGGATTCTGATACTTACTTCGTGATGATTTACTTGTTTCAGATCCCACTCCTGAATCATTTCGTTCAATGTCAGACGACAATTTCCTTTGGTTCATTGCCTTTTCATTTAATGAGCTTGTTAACGATGTATCCTCGCTCGAGTCACTAGTTATCGATAAGTGACTCATTCGACTGCTTATATCCGAAATCTGCTTTTTGTTCAAGTCACCAAGTGTGTCAACTTCTTCCTCTACGATAATATTACTAGAATTTCCAAAATTATACTCATACGTTTCCTCTTTAACAATCCCCCTTTCTTTGGCATCCACTAGGTATGACAAAATGTCATACTTAGAAGCACCCTCGAACATGGAGCGAGTATTTTTCTTTTCAAGCTCTAAATCTGTTATAGGTGGCGGTGATAGGGGTAAAGGGGGTGGCACATCGCTAATTTCCTCATAGATTGGGTCGCCATTCAGCCGAATAGATTCGTAGTGATGGTCATCATCGGCAGTCGTTGAAATTTCAATTTCCGATAAAGTAGCATCAACCAGCATTTGATAGAATTTGCTCCGCATCGAAGCGGTATCGTCATCACCAGCTAACTCGCTAGAGCAGCTTTGATAACAATCCGATTCATTATTATCAAAGTCAAAGAGCTCATAGTTTGCCGAACTGAAACTGTTGCCAGAACTAACACTGCCGCGATTGCTTTGACTCTCCTGCTCATCAGCCGTTGTTGGTTCTTGCTTTCTGCTTGTCTCCAACTTCAGACGCTCCTCTTTGACTTTCTGTAAGGACATGTCAATAAGCTTGGTCATATCGTCGTTATCTTTGGTTCCAGACGTATCTACACTGCTCCGGTTTTCTTTGAGGCGCTTTAAAGAATTTTCTATAAGTTTTACCACAACCTCACTATCAAGGCCCTCAGCTAAATGGCTCAACGTTGGATCCTCTAAAAGTTTACCTACGAACGAGTTTCTTTCATGTTTCGGTGTCTGAAATTCACAGAAGCTATGCGATTTTAAACTTTCTTCCTGGTTGGTACTATCAGTGCCATTCTTGCCACAGACATGGGGGACAAGATTACGACGAACAGCCTCAACAGGATTTCGGAGGATTTTCACCAGTTCCTCCTCGTGAGAAAAGACTTTGTCTGCTTTGGTTTCTTCGGGTTTGTCGAAGTCCAGTGTAATCAGTGTTCTTCCCCGCTTTGTACTTTTCGAGTCATCCTCCTTCTGCAAACTTAAATCATCCTCACCCCCGATTGGAATAACTGCTGTTGACGGGCAGTTCAAGCTAAGAAGTGTGTTGATCTTGTTGTTCTTGTAGATTATTTCCTCTTCGGGTGTCCGGGAGTTACTTACATTGATAGTGACTGTATTGGATGAGACTTTCGAGATGTTATTTGAAACATTTTTCGTGCCATCTGTGACGACTACAGAAGACTGATAGAGCGGGGTGTCACTGCTTACGTTCACCGTCGAGTAGCAATCATCCCCATTTATGAGAATTGAAGTTTTCCTTTGACTTACAACATCACTGTGACTGTCATCTTTGTGAGATATCTTAAGGCGGTGAACCTCGGGCGTTGTTTTGTTAAATGGAGCGACACGAACCACAGTTTTCTGTGAGGCTTTGTTTTGACTTCCGAAAAGCCTAGCGCCATTGTAGATTTCCTTCTGAGCCTGCAGGAGCTTCTCCTTCTCGCCTCTTTTAACGTCTTGATGCCTTTTAAAATTTATCTTACTAAACGATATCACATTAGCATTTGGCTCAATTCTAACGCTGTAATCCTCCGACGTGCTTTCGCTTTTCGAGTTTTCTTTATCCTGCTCATCTCTACTTGAGGAATAGTTGTCTGTATCATTTTTTATCGTTACAATTCCATTCTCCTGCCACGATATTTTCTTGTTTGTCTGACATGGTGGTTGTAGCTTCTGCTCTAAGTCTTCCACCCACTGTCTCTGATGACCTACTCCTTTCGCTTGGGTTTTGTCATTATTTACGCTGACTTGTGGTATCAGTACATTTGCAGACAACGGAGATGCTTGGTTATCTGAAGATGGTGATAATAGCGATGGTGGTGGCGGTGAACCTTCCACAGGTTTTATTCCGATGAATTGCTGTGCAACGTTGTTTGAGAACAAATCTCGACAGTCTGCACGTGTGCTTTTCGCCCTTAGTGCCATGGTATCATTAAAGTTCAACATTATGGTTGACGTGTTTGAACGACGTTCACTATGTGCTCTTCTCAGTGAGGATGTTCGTCGAGGCGGTGGTGATGAAACTGTTGTCGACACATCTGAAATGAAAAATTTCATTTTAAAACCAAAGCAATTTTTTATGTGACAACTAATTATAGGGGGATGCAGTGAAAAATTGAAACTACAGGGATAAATATGCGCAAAAAATAAGTACTGGTAAAGTGTTCCGGTGCTGCATATAATAGTTGCAGGAAATGTTATAATGTCACTTTTAAATTGGATTCTATTAATTAAACGGGTTCCATTAAATACAGAAGGTTGCAGTATAACTGTAGGTCGGGTTATAATTTATACGCCATTTGCTATGCGTTGCGGCATAAAACATTCCACCAAATACTATTTCTAGTCATAAAATTATAATTATTAATTTTCAATCACATTACTCAATATTGATCCTCAATGGTCGCACTTAAGCTTTCAGCTAGTTTCGTTACCGTCCCTTTTAACTCAGAAGGCGCCCTTCTCGGCAGGAGATACAGTTGACGTATTCACCAGAATATAACATTAAATTGAGGTGAATGAGGTTCCCAAACCAGCATGCGAAAAACTTTTATAGCCAAAACTAGAATACGTGCACAAAAAACTTTAAGTAGTGCACATACAGAACAGGGATCGCTTCAGCGACTCCTTATCAAGAGTTAGGTCGAAGATAGGGCACATATTCACGGCCTACACATGCGATTCATAGGCTCTTGCATACCATAGTTAGACCGAGAGTGAACGACATGAAGTAAAGTCAATCCTCTACAGCTATACGAGGAATGCCCATAAAAAACCTTACCTGCGAGAGTATGATAATCTAATTTCGATGGTGAATAAAGACCAAGTCAGCAATTCTATGTCGTTCTTCCAAAGAGTGCATATTAAGCAACCGAAGACGACCGACATGAAGAGGAAGCCCAAGTGGATCATTCCACGGGAGGTCTCTTAGTGCGAACAAAGCTTGCAAAGCTCCGCTGAACCAATTCAATGTGACTAGAATGAGCAGCATAGCAAGGTGACCACACCTACTGCATACTCGATAATTGGTCTAATCAAAGAAAAGAAAAAGTGAATTATGGTCTGCCGGTCAGAAAACTCCTTTTACCACCGCTTTACATAACCCAGAAGATATAGTTTATGTGCAAAGTTTTTTGTGACGCTTCAGGCCAAGGTCAGTAATGGGCAGCACGCGATGAATATTACTTTCCGCAAAAGTATTATCAAAGACGAGCTAATTGAGATTTTTAGAGAATGTCACAACTTTACATTTTTTCAAGTTAAGCCGAATGTCATTAGATCCACATCAGTCGTCGAAGGTAATAATCCAAAATGCGGGAAGAATCTTACCTGTTTCCAACCCAAGAGAAAGTCTTCATATCGCCGGCATAGATTAAGACTTTGGAGTGAATTATCAGGAGGATAATCGCAATTATAAACAACAACGGACCCAGATGGCTACCCTGCGGTATCCTACCTAAGTCCTAACGAATCTAGATAAAGTGTTACGGAAAAATACAAAGGACATATCGGTCCCATCTTTTAAATAATAAGAGATCCAATCGAGTAATAATGGTGGAAACCCAACTTGATAAGTTTGAGTATAATCACAGAGTTAGGAAGTTTATCAAATGCCTTATTGAAGTCGGTGTAGACACAGTCGGTCTGGAGACCTCGTTGAAAGGCAGAGATTATGTGGGAGGTAAATTCAAGTAGGTTAATTGTCGCCGACCTACCAGGCAGAAAGCCATGCTGATTAGGCGAGATTAAACCCTTACATTGCCAAACAAGCAGTGAATATATAACAGATCCCAACAACTTGGGTATTTAGAAAACTTCGCGATTGGCTAATAATTTGTTATGAAGTTTTTCTACCCTTTTTGTAAACAGGAATTATAAATGAGCTCTTCCATAGCGTAGGAAATCTACCGGCCTGAAGAAACTTGTTGAAGATGAGTGCCAATGGAGTGAGTGGAGCGTCAGAGCAGGACCTCACGAATACAGGAAGTACACCTTCAGGAAAAGTACAGCTTAAGATCCTCGATATCATACAGGATAGCGTCGTGAGTTATAATGGGTAAAGGAATAGATGTAGCAGGACGATCCTGGATATGACCAAACTCTTCTAGGGAAAGCACACAATTGTACTGGAGGAACATTTATGTCACATTGTAGACGAATTTGAAAAAGGTGCAAGGTATTCCATGTATAACAATAAAGAGAGCGCTAAAAAGCTGTCATATTAATAGTCAAAATCGCACGTCTCTCTACTACGTGTCTATTTTTCCTATTCTTAAAGTTTCGGAGTTTGCTACTATACCACAGGGGAGAACGGCAGGATGATCTCGACCGTTTGAGTGGTATACACCAATTAAATCCTATCATAATGATGGGAAATCGATTGAAATTATCGTGTAAGTGAGAATAAAGAAGTATGTCTTTTTAAAATCAATAACATATTGATCTAAGTTGGGATGAGCAATCCATCGTGACAGAAAGCAATGGAAATCGGGGGGTGTAAGCTGTATATAGCGGATAAGCTATGAAAAGCCGATTCGCCTATAGTATTACTCGAATCAAAAATAAAGATATGATCGAACTACGATCCCATACAGTTGGTGTGTGCCAGAGGATGAGATGGTGTCAAGGAAGTGTCAGTATTTAGCTGTAAAACAATTTAAGGGAAGGTGGTCAGCGTCATCAGAGTTAAATATCCACTGAAAATTGGGTAAATTAAAGTCAGCAAGAAATATGATTTCGTTAGCTGGGTTTTGTCATATAATTCATTAAACCTAAGCTAAGAATTAAAATGTCGAAAAGACTTCGACCGTCTGCGTCAACAAAATTTGTGAAATTTGGAGGAATTTAAAACCAGAGCAGAGAAATGTTCATCTTTACAAAAGATAGCTTAAATACTAAAGCGCAATTGCGAGCGTGACGTAAAAAGTAGGAATACTAACCAAGTTGCAATCAAAGTGCGATTTGTATACAACTAACACATCGCCATCAGGAGCCTGATAAGACTGTCAAGAATTTTTGCATCTTTAAAACCGCGATGAAGCCAGGTTTCGGTCAGAGTGAAGACGCCATAGCAAAAATAATGTGCATTATCAGACATCTCTCTCTCTGGTTTCTTAAAATCGCCTTATAAATCGTCTATTCACCTGCTCCGCTTCTGCGCCAACGATTTTAAATGCTGCCATGATTTTTTGATCTGGGTACCTTCCGTTTTCACTCATTTTGTTTACATGTTTTATGCAGTTGTCAAATCCGACGTCTTCCTTGGGAGCCCGTGCGGGTTCTCGTCTGCAGCCTTGTGAGCCATGTTTTCTGGCTCTTTTATCTATACGAAACCTATCCATTGCCACTTTCATCTTCGAACTATCGTCTCACCTCTCTTTTCTTTTTAGTAGGTCTTCGTTGACAGGGCACTTGCCATGTTGAACAGCAGACAAGCTGTTCCACTCGCTTCAAATATCCGGAGTTTTGTGAATCTAGAGATGTTGTTATCTTGCCATATCTCAGCAACAGTATTCAATGTAACCCAAGCTTTGTTGATGGGAGGCTGTACATCAGCCAAAGCTATTTTTTTTTTAATTATGTTTAACTTATGCTTTCAGCAGGATGGCGCTTCATGCCATACAGCTCACGAAATCATCAATTTACTGAGCGACCAGTTTGGCGATAATATCAATTCTAGAGGTACCTAGTCCTGTTGGGGCTCGGTTAAGTGCATGGTCTATTCTAACAAACCAATAACTCCTGAAGCTTTGGTAGTCAACGATAATTTTATTTCAATTTAAAGTTGTATGTATCCCAAAAATATTAGTGGAGACAATGAGTCGGACGAGGATGCAAGAAATTCAGGCACCTGCAAGACCAACTCCCCTTCCCCTCGGTTTTTGGCGGTCGGTGAACCCAAATATGATGGGAAAAATTTTTTTATCCGGGTTCACCTCCTTAAAGGGCCAAAAATCATCTTTTCTTTCGGTTTTCCAGCACCGACGCCCGACGCGACGGTTTCTAATAGAAATTGTTGATGATTTGACCGAGATATAACAAAAGAGAAAAATTATGGCAAGGGTATGACCCGTGACTAGTGTGGAAAAGTAGAAAATTGGTTTTATCTGTTTTGAACTTAAACGTTCGTGGGGGGCCCCCCACACCTTTCATTCGAGGATGCAAATTACAAAAAAATTCTATCTCCTCAAACGGGCAGAAATTACCCCTGTTTGCTTACAATATTGCTCGGCAATCTGATCATAAGGAAACAGAGATTTGCAACAATCACTGGGATTGGGCACGACCCACCAAAAATCGGTTCATAATAAAGAAGATGTGAAAACTTGAGAAAATTATTATTATAGGCGCAGCCGTGGAAGCTGCGCACCTCCATTGTTTCCATGGAATATGCGCTTTGAAAAGATTATGTGTTCTCTTGTTTCGAAAGAACCCTAGAGCTCTTTAAAATAAAACAGCATTCTCATACCTGCTGTTGAATTTTGATAATCCTATTGGTTGATGGCGTCAGAAAATATATAAAACCATTATTCCACTCCGTGGGAAGGTAGAATCAACTCCCGATGATTGTGTTAAAGCTCCCTGGACTATTATCCTTTCTTATTATTCCGCTTGTATCAAAATTTCGATCCTTTTCCTTTGAACAAGCATTGAGGAGCATTATTGTAAGGAAATGTGCGAAAAAAGAAGTTTTCTGCCCGTTTGAGCGGGTTAAAACCATTTTTTTTTTGTAATAAGCATCCTCGAAAGGCGAGGGATTAACAGCGGGTAGTCTTGCAGGTGTCCGAATTTGTTGCTTGGTTGGACCAGAATTCCGACTCATTTGCTACCTCTATTATGGGATGGAAGGAAAGAGGAAAAAAAATTACCTTCGCTGTTCTAAATTTAAATTGTCAATTTAAGGAATCCTTCCTCTCTTTATTAATTTAAGTTAGTCCTGCAATGATTTTTAATGTTTGATTTTGTAACCTTAGTCTGAAACAATAAACCGATCCAGTAGGGCGAACCACTATAGGCACTTTAATAAATAGGTATACTATTTCTTCTATCTAGTTCCCGTAACCCCTTGTGGGGCATGGGGTGGGAGAAGAACATCACCCGATTCGGGACAACGATTGCAAATGGACCTACAATTTATAGTGGATTTCGAGACACTAACATATTCTTTGCGACCCCCCAATGGCCTTTTTTATGATAATCTGTTGTCAGTAGAAAACAAACATGGCATCGTTCAAACAAAGAAGCTTCCATACCACATCAACGAAAGTCGAAAGAAAGAGGTGCTTAATATTGCAAAATTTTGTCAAAACACTTGTGTATGTAAATATCCTTAATAATGTTGTATTTCTTCAAATTTTGCCTTTTTCCAAGCTTACAAATTCTGTACTGAATAACTTCAATAAAATGTACCTCATTATACAGATTGACATATTATTAAAAACATCCTTTACAAAAATATTCCCGAAGGTTTTCAGTGCAGAATGAGCTCATAGGAAGTGGAATAACGAACGTTCTTGTGAACCGTCAAGGCAATTTACGTGAATAGAAAATCTACAGGGAAAACGAACATTTCAGTCAGCTTATTGTCCTTTTCAGCTCGGATGTGAACTAGAAGGTATTTTCCTAACAAACAATAAATACCCTTTTTGTCACATACCATAAATAGAGCATCATATGGCGAATGAAAGAAATCAAACATGCCAGTTACTTAACCTCAAAATACCTCGGTTGCTTTTCAAAATATCAAACAAAAAAGCAAAAAGTATCAAATGAAGGTTTCAAAGTTTATCAACGTTAAAAGAACAAACACAAAAAAATCTCAAGAGGAATTCAATCCATTCACTTGGTGGTTTCTGAAAACTGGGGCGCTACGGCATCATCCGCGATTGTGGGTGGTTCGGTACCATAATATTTGCACGAGCAAATAAAAAAAAAAAAAGCTGAAGGCAGGTAGGAAGAGGTAGACAACCTGAACATATTTTTAGTACTCCCAGAACGGTAGTCTTGTTTAATCTATTGTTCTTGTATCTGACTATTCGGTGCTGGATTATGTTCTTCGTGTTAAATTTAAAAAATATTTGGACGACTAGGTGAGATGGTATAAAGCAAATACTCAGCCAAGACGGGTCACGTCGGAAAAAGCTGGCCAGTTGCCGTGTTGTGCAGGTGCATACAAATAAACCGCAGATGCACATTATTAGGAAAAATTTGCGAAATCACGTACCGATTCTAAAAATGTTTTATGTGGGTTACAATTTTATGCTCGGAATGGCACTTTGCCCTGTAGTTCTGATATTGAGAGCTGAGCTGCTTGCTTACACCCACGCTTTTAGAATGAAAAGTGAATTCACCAGAGTACAGTGAAAGGTACTAGGTCACTCAGCATCCAATTTAAAGTATAATCGCTGCCACTCCATTCATGAATATGCCCAGCACACCTCCAGCACCGGCAGCATACAGCCACCATGGATGGAGTTTGAAGACACATGAGAGTACTGGAGTACTCTTAAGGTGAAGTAGTAAGTACTTCATTCGGCAATTGCGACCTGTACCTACCTGGCTTCTAGGCTGACACCAAACGTTCGTCAAAGTCAGTAAAGCTACAGGGATTTAGCTTATATTCATACAGGCAATAGAACCTAATATAAGGTTGCCTTGGCATCAACCACTGGGAACAACTCTCTTATCCTGTAGGATGAAGAAATATTCTGCAGTTTACGGATGAAAGAAATTTTTTTAAAAAAAAGTCTGGAGACTCTTAATCAAATTTTAATTTTACCAGCCATTAAAGGGAGAACTGTGGCTTTGCTATAAATAACATTATTTGAGCTCCTTACTACTCATTTCCCTTAAGTGGTTGAGAAGGTTTCAATTTAATTAAATGAGAATTCTAATGACTTTGCAAAAATAAACTATTCAAGAGCAATCTTTTGAGCCTGTGGAAGGACACTATTTATTAATGGCTTATGCCGACAAAGCAAGAGCAGTCGAAACTTTCACACTTGTGAGCAAATTTGTTAATTTGTTAAACGCTAAAGTTTTAGATTTTAATAACAATTTTGAAAAGACAAAATCGCTGAACTAACCTTTAAGTTTATTTATTAGTTTAAAAAAAAAAAAAATAAAGTTAAAAACTAAAAACCACATGTATATACATATATGTAAGAAAATATTCGGATATAAAAGTAATAACATTAATTTACATTTATTCCAATTCGGCTTTCGACCAAGGCACAACTGCCCTTTTAAATGTCACGACAGATATCAACGAAGCCCTCGATAATGATCACTTAACTATTATGGTTCTTGTCAACTTCAGTAAAGTATTTGATTCAGCTAATCATTCGAAATCACTCTCTTAACTAGGACACAGTCATGATTTTTCTTTATCGGTCAAGTTGTAAAAGTAAGAAGCTCTATCTTAGGTCCAGCAGTTCTCTGCACTGGAGTTCCTCAAGGGTCCATTCTTGGTCCGCTTCTATTTAGCTTGTTTTTCAACGACTTGCCTCGTCTTGTCACTAGTTCCTCTATTCACCTAAACGCTGACGATGTGCAAATTTACCTTAGTAAACCCATTGGATTGATTGAGTGCTCTGTATATAGAATAAGTGGAGACCTGCAACGAATATACGAGTGGTCATTAATAAATGTGTTGTCACTTAACCCGCCCAAGTAAAATCATTTGGCTTTGTACAGAACTAGCATTGCAACAGATGACCTTCTACGATTATGTTAAACAACACTGTCTTAAAGTATGCTGACTCAATTAAAAACCTCGGAGTTAAACTTAATTTTAAGTTTAGCTGTTGTAGTTATATTTCTGAAATGTTACGCAAAATATACAATAGTTTGAAGCAGCTGTGGATCAGCTCGAGTTGTTTGTCAGTTAATCTTCGAATCAAGCTAGACAAACCTCTAGTTATCCCACATTTCACATACGGCAGTCTTATTTTTAGCAAACTTAACTATGTGTGTGAAAGAAAACTGAAAGTAGCCTATAATGATATTATACGCTACATATACAACCTTCCACGCTATGAACATACATCTGCGTATGTGATCTCGCTTCTAGGAACTTTTATTAAGGCATATCTGACTCGTCGTAAACTTGTTTTTTTGCGGAATCTGATACATAATAAAGAGCCAAAATATCTTTGCGAAAATCTACAGTGTCTGCAGTCGACCAGGCACTGTAATCTACTTATTCCAAAATATCTCTCACAATACGGCGAGTGTTCTTACTTTGTTCAGGTGATGCAATATTATTCAGCGTGCGTGCTCTAGCGGGGTCTGCCTTGGTCTTTTTTTTTTTTTTTATACGTGGTGTTGAGGAATTTTGATGGCCTTTGAGAGGGAATGGTGCACAGGCTCATCTTTTGATTGCATTATATTATTTATATACTCATAGATGCTTACAGTATACACTTTTACCAGAGCGGAAATTTGAGAATCAAAAGCAGGAAGAGGTCATATAGAATGATAGCGCTGGAGTTTTTCGACAAAAGAGTTGCGCGCTAAGTTCGAAAAAAATTCAACGTTGTTGAAAGCAATCGAGCTATGATGCATTTCATTTCTGAAGTCTCCATCATTATAACAACACAGCGCACTTTTGATACACCAATTTCTTGTACTAACTCCCTAACAAACTGATGGCGTTTTTGGAGCAACCATTCCTTTACTTTCGGTGCGTGTTCTTCCCGGGTTGATGTTTTTTGTTGCAGTTAGATCAAAGTTCGTTTTAATATTTTGATGAAATTTTATGAACGAATTATGGTAAAAATCAACTTGACTCTTTGATAGACAATTCTCTGGAAATCACAAATAGCGAAAAATTAATTCCTAACGATCGTAGGATCATGAAATTTGACAGATATCACTTATAGTTGTACTCAAATATCAAAATTCCTATTACTTTCGGGGCAGAAGGTTTATCTATATGATGCAACTTGAAAATTTTACAGAAACAAACGTTGTCAAGAGGTGTAGGGATTGATTCTTCAGTTTTGATAAATTAAGTCTGCCCTGATATGTATGACTTGTGAAATCTATGAAAACAAAAGGATTTCACAGCAACAGTAACAAGTGGACCTACAATTTAAAGTGGATTCCGAACCACTGACATTTCCTCTACAACCATTTTTAACGTAATCTATTGAAAGCAGAAAACAATCATGGAGCGTCGCCGATGGGATTCGAACCTGGGCCCTTGGTATAAGTAGGACGACACGTTATCATTTACTGGTGTATAGTATTCCTGTCATGAATAGTGTGCGTGAAGGATTGGAAGATCTTTTTAATATAAAACTGAAGACGGCTAGATACTAGATATTCACGAGTGCTTGCGGTGGTTTTCTGTTCCGGTTCGAAGGACCACATGTTGCAGCGGAAAGGGTATATATAGCTTAATAAAATGTCACGAGGTGGTTTATTAGCTAAAGAACAATTTTTTTTTCATGGAACATGCCCCCAAGATTCCATCAATTCGGCCGTTCCTGGTCAGGATTCTTGAGGGAAGATAAAAATTACTGATGTACCACTTTAATTCGGTCAAAATACGGTGGTAAAACAAAAGGGTCTTTTCAAGGAAGGCCACGGAGGACAAATCTTAAAAATCTACGTTGGACTGTCTCGATGTGATTGATGTGCACCGCGTGGAAAAGAGATCAAACCAAGGTAGCGTATTCCAAAACTGGCCTAACAAATGTGCAGTATAAACGCACAGCATAAACAATTCTTGGGTTTTCTGGACTCCAAAAGTGAGTATTATGCAAACTCACTATGCCACATATACCTAGTGAATTGTGATTCATCCGTCCACAGAATCTTATCCAAGAATGTCCAGTCATCAAAGTTTGCTTGCCGCGAGAGTTGCCTCCTACATTTCTGCTGAAACTAGCGCCACATTGACCTCCGCTAGTGTCGAAAGTGTATGAGCGCTTCCACTTTCTCGAAGCTTTTGAAACGTTCTTTGAAAACCACCTCACGACGGTTGCCTTATTTCTGGGAATCACCGGTAATATTCACGCTCTGCTTCGAGGGAACTTCCGTTGCTAAGCCCGTAACAGAATATTATTACCGCGTATTCTTCACTAGTAAAGTGCATAATTATTAACTATCAAACTATCAAAACGACTTCTCACGACTTCGGGTTTGCACCTCATTTTATACCTGGAAATCATAGGACTTCCATTTCAAGTACAACAAATCAATAGAATCTTTCCCTTCCTATATAATTTTTTTCGTTTCTCACATAAATCTACCAAATCATTCATTTTTGCACACGCGCTGTGAAAGACCCTGTATATGGATCTGTAAATTCATTGGACTATCCAAGTTGATCCAGACGCCCAATTCCTAGTCTTGTCCAATCTACTCAAAGACTAACCGTTAATAGTAAAATTTAAATGTTGGGAACATTTGTTACGTAATAGTCAAATCAGAATTTAACAGTGAACAATAGAGTTCAGTTAAAATCCTACGAAAAATCTTAGTATCACCTGTATAGCAGAATATTCATAAGTAGTGTGAGATCAAGGATACGGCGTTATTATAAATTAGAAAAAATAATTTTCCGAGATGGCTGCCTTTCAGTACAGTAAATGTAATATCGATGACATCTTAGTATGAAACACGAAAGCGAACTCGCTGAGTGCAATGGTACAAGTAGGATTTCATCTCGTTAACAAAGATAAAAGGGAAACCAAGAAGCATTAGTTTTTAAAGTAGAATATTGTGGTCAATCTGGTCAAAATATTTGCTTTTCATAAAACTTTGCTGACAGGAACCCAAAAGTTGTTTACGGAAGAAGCGGAAATCGTAAATAAGCGCTTAAATAATGCTTGCGATACAGCAAAGATTCGCAATGAACCTATAGTTAGACTACTCTGTCTTACTACCGCTTTTGTGTGATTACAGAGAGGTTCCAAGCTTTCGGAAAACTGTCACAAGATATCGATAAATTAAACGAACAAAAGAGAACCCACCCAATAGACGAAATACCTGAGAAAGGCTACTGCCTCTTAAGAATTGTTGAGTCGTCAAGTATTAGGTCCTTACTAATAAGAGTAGCGGCGAAAACCTCGTGAAGTGAGTAAAATCGTTTTCAAAAGTATTACGAATTAACGCAGTTTTGAAAAAGTCATTAAAGAGATTGGCGATCATATGAGAATCATTACTTTCTCCATTCTCGAAACACATAGTTGAAGGGTATCTATCAGAAATACGCTTCCAATTGATAAAATTCCAAAACAATTTGGGACGCAATGTCAATTTCATATTTTATAACAAGACTCCAGGGATGAAACGAACAGATCGCGTAAGTTAGAGTAGGCTTCCTTCTTAGATTTTTGAGTTACTTTAACGAGCTATTAGGTCAGGGTTTATACGATGGGAGCCCATACGGTTTGAAAACGGGCACACATTGAAAAAAAACCAAAGCGACAGGATGTCATAGAAATATTGAACGGCTGCGTCAATGTCACGCGCGACGTAAACTGCACTCCAGTCGCAGTCGCCTTTCATTAATTCAAGAAAACTCAGCCTTTCTAAAGTTATAATATAAATTATCATGCACAGAAGAACAAGGGATGTGGAGTACCGAGTGATGAACCGATCCAGACAGTAGTGGAGCAAAGCACCACTGAAGTAATGATCTACAGGGGTCAGAGAGACCACCAAGTCCAGAAATCGTCCAAGCCAGCTTGAAATGCCGCAAGACTGCACCAAGCCGAAGGATGCACTGCTGTCAATGAATCGGAGTCGGAAAAATGTTAGGAAGCACCAGTCATGCGGCCAATGAACCGCAGACGCAAGAGGCTGAACACGGCGGAGCATACCCCGAGGCAATGCAGCACTCTTGTGTGCGAATCTTAGAAGAGCACAAATAAACTCCAAGCTATCAGAACCAGCAACGTTCACCAGTCCACGTGGAAAGTCCGACGAATAGCGCAAAGAACGCCCCTCCAACAGGAGCATCAAGAAGTGAAGCGTGACGGTCCATCAAAAGACAAGTAATTCAGGGCTGATACCCATCCTATTTCTGACATGGTACTAATGAGGGAACACACTCTATACAAAAAAAGATATTATCCAAGCAGGTCCACGCGTTACGAAGTTAGACGCCCGATCCCCCCACCGACGGTATAGATCGGACATTTTTTAGTAGCACCCCACCCTACCCGCAGAATTTTTAACATGGTCGAAAATAATCTACCGGGTGTTTTTTTAAACTTCGCACCTCTGTAACCTTTGAATAACGCGAGCTAGAGAAAAAGCTTCAGACAAAAGTTGTATGGTTCCAAGGGAAAGAAAGTTGCATTTGGAATTTTTTCAAAAAGTGTAGCCCTTCATGGTTAATGTAGAAGTCCTGGCAGGGTCTGCCATGTCAGAAAGACTATTGATGAGCAGCGTACCAAGAGCTATCCCTCTTGATCCCTATCCCTCTTGATCCCGTGTATCCTATCCCTTTTTCCCTGGGCTGGATTAAGATGTTATACGACCCATGCCGAGAATCAGCATGACTGACGGCCCAGGAGGGAAAAAAAACTCAGTCATGAACGGAGTACCCGGATACCTGGCGACCTCCGGATGAGCCAGCCTTACCTGTGTATAGCGGGTCTCTGCGCAGGTGAACCCCCCATTCTCCGCTACCCGTGGGATCAATTATGAGTCCGAAAATTTCAAAAACATCAAAAGAGTCCGGATCTCTCAAAAAACCGGATGGTAATCGAGCAAGTAGCCCTCTAAAGCCAACTATAAAGCTGGACGCTATGAGTATAGGCTCCTTGAGAGGCTCCGAGCACTTCCGGCATCGGATCTCACTAGCAGGGATACGTTGCAGATCTCTGGCGCTTCATCGACAGCTCCGGATGGTTCCAATTAGAAGGTGGAGGGAATTCTTGGATTCTCGTGGCATCACAATGGGCCTACGGAGGTCCAAGTGTGCCCTTTAAGGCAGCTACACGAACCTAACCTAACTTTAACATTGATTTGTTTAAAAAGGGACAAATCGAAAAATCTTTGGGGCAAAAGTTGTTTGTTTTGACCTAAGGAACAAGTTTCGACCATTTAAAACGGGGGTTGCAATTTAAAAAAATTAAGTGAAAAAAACTAAGTGCATCGCTCTTGGAACCATACAACTTTTGTCACAAATGTTTTTCTCTAGGTCGCGTTATTCAAAAGTTACAGCGGTGCGAAGAAATAAAAAAACATCCGGTATATGTACAACAAAAACAGAACAATCCAAATCGGTCCACGCGCTACAAAGTATATCCGGTCATACATAAAAGATGGAAGTGACGCAAGCGACATGCGTAAGTCATGAATTACACGAGAGGGATTTTACCCCATGAGTGTCAATCACGAATCGTAGGGGTTTTGCTTGAGTTTTGCCTGATTTGCTTTTGTCCATTTTCGTACCTTTCTCATTAGGGTTCGAAAAATTTCTGGCGTGCGTCGGGTTGATTTAGTATTGCTTGAGCCGGTGAATACAAATTTTCAACCCTGCAAAACACATGAACCGGTTTTTTAACGTCAATCAAAGCCCCTTTCGTAGCAATTTGCACAGAAGAGAATTGCTGTGAGTCGTGGGTTAAAATCCTTCTC
Source organism: Leptarthrus brevirostris (assembly GCA_964036015.1). Classification (NCBI taxonomy): domain Eukaryota; kingdom Metazoa; phylum Arthropoda; class Insecta; order Diptera; family Asilidae; genus Leptarthrus; species Leptarthrus brevirostris. Next base: position 144,525,138 of record OZ038373.1, on the reverse strand, counting down.
GTGTAATTTGGGTCTAACCAAATGAAAAACTTCTTCGAAGTTTAATTTATTTGGTGACATACTGATTTTACATGACGTTGTTGGTGTGGTATATTCAATAAATTGATATTAGTAAGTTAATGAGCTAAGTAAGAGGATGCTGTAGTTAAGAAACAGTAGAATTTGTAAGCAACAAAATGTTCATCTATTTTTTACTAAAAATTTTTCGTATAGAGAAGGGAAAGTACGCAAAAATATTTTGACAAGAAATTTGAATTTATTAAAATGTCGGCTACAAGTAAAAAACCGAGAGCAGGACTTGTAACATCCTGTAGACGAGGGTGGACTTTTTTAATGATGTACTAATCTGGTCATGAAATTGCTGCAAGCGGTCTTTAAGCGAATTCCTGTTGTCATGTGAAACAAAGAACTATGCATACTTGTTTTAAATGCAAACCGCAATTTAAATACCTCCATCAGGCCTAAAATGGAACACAAACTCAACGTGTTTGTTTGACGCTGGATAAGCAAATAAAATTTTAGCCAACGGGTGCTGGGTGCACAATCCGCTGCAGCCATGTAATCAAACTGGAACAGCTAATTACGTTCACGCCTTAGAATCGAATTACCTGAAATTCTCTTAGTGGATAAGAGCGTGCTTGTTTCAGTTTGCATATAAAGTGGCTGATACGCCTTTTCGATGATGTAACTCATCGAACACGATAGAGCTGAATCAGGATGGAGAAAGGCTTAACTTTAGCCGATTTCCTTTCTTACCTCCCGACTCTAGCTCCGAGTGTCATGACTTGAGAACTTTCTTCCATGGTAGCTTTGATTTTAGATGGAAGGCAAGAGTAAATGCAGCTCCGCCAATTGCAACGATGCAGAAATAATAATTGCCTGAGATGGGGTATGTCGTCGAACGTGGTGTTCAATTTAACTTTATATGGCCACGATCTGCATGTCTTCAGTTTCTTTCTTGTCTTTACTCTTCTATAATTATTCTGCCCTTCGAAAAGTTAAGTTATTGAACGTGTGCAGGTAAGTTTTGAAAGAGTGCAGAGGGGCTAGGGAAAAATTAAATCTCGGTATGATGTTCTGCCGTTTCCCAAAATTATATTCTGGTCACGAACTTTCCTGCCTTGTCGTTCTATGTAGCTTGGACGAAATGAAGTTGAGGAGTACAGCAATTGAGGGCACAGCATCATTCTCCCCTTTTCCTACTACGCCAGACACGAAGCTGCATTCCACTAATTTCTTATTTATCTGTTGGTCGTTAAAATCGGGAATGTCTCTTACGCTTTCCAGCATATTAATGAATTACTGGCTTCTTAATTAGCTGAGAACTTTCATGAAATTACTACGTAAATTAGTGGGTGTATCCTGACTTTCTATTCAGATTCACGGAAGGGAATTTCAAAAATAGCCGGAAAAGGAGTACAGGTTATGATGCAATTTCAATAGAAGACAAATTGTTTAGCAAATACGTAGATTGCAATAAAGGTTCTGATGCAGAGGAAGGTGCATTCGTATACTTCTACACTGTTTCTAATTATCTCGAGAAATTCAAACAGGCGACGTAGTCGTTATACATATATGGTACATTTATGACTCTGATAAAAGTTGTCATTATTACAAATACGCTAGTATAGTCAATAAGAAAATGTGTGTAGGCTATTACCAGCTAGAAAGAAATAATACTTATCCATATAAGCAAACAATATTAAAGTTATAGTGAATAGGGGGTTTTGATCGCCGGATAAGGGGAGAGAAAAAAATCAAAAGACTTTGGATAATTTTATTACTTTAAGACTCCTGTACGTACATAGAAATCACAGGAATTTTCAAGTAAAATTTTATCTTTTACCTTGCATTCGTTGGTCTATCCTTAGATTGATGTCCATTCGTCTGCTGTACGAACGTATTTCAAACGGTTCGTATCCATATACATTTTAACATTTAATCGAATTATTTGTAGAAAATCAAACAAGAGAAAGAAACAAATTTTTGAATCTGATAATAGTTGACATGTCCATTTAATTATTTAATATTCACTAGTATTAAAACAAATAATAAGAAGAAGGTTGATTTGGTAAAGAAAGTCAATACTGAAGAGAATGAAGTTTTAATTTCAAATTTAAAACACACTGAAAAAACTATTCCCAGTATTCCACTGACGTCACTTATGAAAAAAAATTTATTCAAATTACAGAAACCAGGCATCGAAGTTTACATTAGGAAGGATGTGCCTTTTATATCTCCTTCATTTTACTTCTACCAATCCAGAACTTAATTCTGTCTGGATTAGATTTCAACTATATGGACACATCATTCATTTTTTCTTTTTATATCGCTGCCCAAATATGTCTGACATCTTTATCATGCGATTTCAACGTCCAGAAAACACAGTGGCTTAGGTATTGTTCTACCACAAGCCCGTCTGGGAGGCTCGTCGACTTATTTGGTGAGTCCTTTAATCTGCAAAACTGTTTAAGTGTCAAAATCATGTTGCTAATGACTATAGGGCACAACGCGCATCTCTTGGATCTTTTCTTTAACATTGGATTCAGGAAAAACTCGGTTCGGTCAGGGCTCTCTCAGGTAATTCAGAACATTTTGTGCTCTGCGCTCAATTTTCTATCTCTTCTCTGATCACCACTGATCAAAAGTCCACCAAAAGATAAGTGTGGCATAATAAAAATGCTGATTGGGCTGGACTTAAACATATCTCAGAAAATTTAGTTTTTAAAAAAAAAATTGAACTGACTTCACAAAAAGCACTAAAATGCAGAAAAAAAATTTAATTTTATATCTATTGCGACATTTTGAAGTCGGTGCAAATTAAACAAACCAAACAACTACAATAAAAGTACTTGATCGTCCTTCTTTATGATCCCGTGAGGTGAAACGTTCAGGTAGTTTTATGAATTATTTTTAATTATGGTTGGGTAGTTGTTTTGTTTGTTTAATTTGAACCGACTATTTTATTTGTCACTTTTTAGTGTCTTCTACTCTGTACAAAAAAAAAGAAAGAAAAAAGAACCATCCAAATCGGTCCACGCGTTAAAAAGTTAGGTTCAACCAACCCCCCCCCCCCCCCCCTCCACAGACCAACCGAAATTTGTCTTCTCGCAGTATCAATCGGGGCACATACTCTACCCAACAGACAATGAATCATCGAAATTGGTCGAAGCGTTACGGAATTAGACTACCCCCCCTTCCCCCTCCCCAACGATTGAACCAAATTATCCTCCTATAAGCAATGGGGGATAATTCTCTATATAACAGCAAAGGAACCATTCAAATTGGACCACGCGTAATGAAGCTAGACTGCCCCTCCCCTACAACCTAGGATAAATTTTTTCTCCTATTAGCAATGGGGGATCCTCTATACAACAAAAAAAGAACCATCCAAATTGGTCCACGCGTTACAAAGTTATGTTTCACCCCCACCCCCATCCCACCAAAAAAATTTTTGGACATGGTACCAATCGGTGAACATACTCTACCAAACAAAAAAAGAATCATCACAATCAATTCATAATTCGCGGAATGATCGCGTAACAAACATACAAAAAAAAACATACAGTCGAATTGAGAACCTCCTCTTTTTTTGAAGTCGGTTAAAAATGGATTATTCTGATTGCTTCTCTACGAGAGACGTTAATTGCAGCGCCGAGTATTTTTCTATTCTATGGATTGGAATGCATCGCTTATTCCTCATAGCTGCAAAAACGTGAAGCTACCTAACACCAATTCGTTCAACAATGACTTTTCTACGGCCATTAAAAACAAAGAAGCAGCCTTCTAGGCAGATAAATTGCGCCCATCAGAGGGGTTGAGACGTATCTATAGAGATGCATAGAATACATGCAAATCAGTGATTAATCGAGCTCTATTAAATTCAACTTCTACCAGAGCTTTATACGGAAGGTATTTTCTTAGTCTGGTCTCTCACCAAAACCGTGAAGAACAATTTTCCCAGTTCTTCAGTATCACCACTCATCCTTAATCGGAATATTTGTAAATAAAAAACTTTCGCAAGTGGGAACTTTTTAAGATGCTCACTAAACTCGACGTGTCCAAAGCTAAGAGTCTTACTTAAGGCTCTAATGTAATGTTTTAATCATTGCCTTTATCATTTTCAGCCAAACTTCAACATTTGGTCTGTATCTTTACCTCTTAAAATGAAGAAAAAGTTTTTTGTCAGTCGATTCAGAGCAGTCGAAATCAATGCCGGTGCACCTTAGTTCAGTTCTTTCACCAACCCTATTACTTCTTTTTATTAATGACCTGGTAATCCTTCATAGTATTCATACTTGTTTGATTATGTAATGAATTTTCGGGGGAATTCTACTGAAATCAATCGAGAACGCATGTTTGGATTGTTAAACAACGACATTTCTACGAACTTTGTTTGGGACTGAGCCGACGGAATAAGTATATCCGATTCGCATAGAAAATTTGTCGAGAAAAGCATATAAAGGAAAGAGAAGTTAAAGATATTGTAAGAATACTTCAGCTATATTTCCGAAAGAATTACTAGGCAATCTGAAAAATCTGTTGGTGGGAATGATTGCCTCCCATCGCCTCTTTCATAGGGTCAAATTAATAGGAGTCACGATGCGATAAATTCGGACAATAGGGCGGATGTTCCAAGGTTTTCCAGTGCATTTCTGCCAATTTTTGTTGGGTTACTGTACTGTGTCGAGCGAGCAGTGTCATGAAGCAGTTCTATACTCCGAATGGACATGCCTAGCTTTTTTTTACAACTTATTTAAATTCACCTATAAGTTAGTATGTTTGGGTCAAATCCTGCAAATGAATTTTAAACCAGTCACCCCCCCCCCCCCCAACCGATTCAGTCAAAATTGTCAGCTCGTTTCAGCATGGTTTTATAAAGGGTAAATCCACCACAACTAACTTATTAGGATTTACTAAGTACTGCTTTTCCTCCATTGAAACCGGTAAGAAAGTTGATTGCAGTATTACTGACTTTAGTTAAGCTTTCGACAGAATCAATCACATAATTCTCATTCATAAGTTACACGTTCTAGGTTAACCTTCTGTTTTTGTAAACTGGGTGTTTTCGTATCTGTCCGGTCATACACAGCGTGTTTTGTTTCGTGGGGCGCTTCCAAATGAAATAGTTAACACTTCAGCGGTGCCACAGGACAGCCATCTTGGACCATTGCTTTTTATCATTCACATCAATGATGTGCCGATGATCCTTCATTACTGGAGAATTCTTTGCTATGCCGTTGGTGCTAAGGCTTTTCGTATAAACATGAGTATTCACTTTTAAACTCTGACTTAGACGACTTTCATAAATGGTGTTCTATTAACTTTCTCACTCCACAAGTGAACCACTATGTCATTCTCACGCAAAAGTATTCCTCTCGTCTTTAGCTTTCTTATTCATGGTAGCTCATTAACTAGACTTCGTAAGACCCGAGATTTGAGAGTCATAATTTACACTAAACTTTTTTTGGTGACCACATAAATTCTCTTATAAATAAGGCTAATGCTACCTTAGGTTTTATTAAACGATGGTCAAAAGAGTTTGATGATCCTTATATATCAAAACTTCTCTATTGTACTTTTGTTAGGCCTATTCTGGAATACGTCCTCTTTGGTCAACCTATTGCGGTCCATATTAATCGCATCTATGCCGTCCAGCATATATTTTGTAATACGTCCTCTTTGGTCACCCTATTATGCGGTCCATATTAATCGCATCTATGCCGTCCAGCATATATTTTGTAATACGTCCTCTTTGGTCACCCTATTATGCGGTCCATATTAATCGCATCTATGCCGTACAGCGTATATTTTTGTGATTTGCCTCAAATTATTCTCGTTGGATACTCTTGAGAACTGGCGTAATAACTCTAAAATTATTTTTGTTTTCGATTATTTGCAGGGCACAAAGAATTCTCCAGAGCTGCTAGGGTCTCTGAATATCTCTGTTCCGGCTCGCTCCCTGCGGTCTCACAGCTTTTTAGAAGTTCCTTTTCATCGCACTTAGTACGGTATCAATGAGTCATTGGCATCTATGTCGCGTCTCTTCAATTACAAGTTTAATTACATTGATTTTCATCTCACGAGAATTAGGATAAAGGATCAGCTTAGTTAATGTTACTTTATCTACTGACTGTTTTTTATATTATTTTTATAATTTGGCATTTGGTGAATTTTTTTTATATATAAATGTAAAACTAAATATAAACCACAGAGGCAAGCGTACAATAGGTTGGAAACCGCCGCCTGGCCAATAATATTTTTATTGTGTATCCATCCTTTCCAGACGAAGTCACTAATGCAATTTCTCATTTCGAGTAAAACTTAATACACATTACTCCAGAAATTCAAATCTATAGCTTGTTTATTTTATGAGTTATAGAGCTGTGACAGACAGGCAGACAGACATCGTGGCGAGACCAATAGGATTCCGTTCTGACCCTTTGGTTGTACAATCTTAAAAATGAACGTAATCAACTCAAGGCACTCATTTAATATTTATCACATGCAAACACGAACAACCTTGGAATATTATCCCCAGCAATGCTTTTTTCTGCATGAAAATGAAACTCATGAAATTCATCCTATTAATGCGACAATCGTGTATCACAAATGTTATAGCACAAAAGTTCTAAAAAGTTTCTGACATATCTGGCACTCATTTCGATTCGAGTCGAAAATAAAAAGGACATCCATCTCTCTTCATACATATGCTGATCTCGCAATCGTGTCCTCTTACATCGAATGAGCCAAGGGCTCTGGTTATCTGCATCTGTAAAAATGCATTAAACCTAATGCAATATGCAACAAATTTACCTTTTGGATGAATTCATTGTGTAACATGAATAAAACAGACGAAGATGGCATTACACTTGATACCATTTCTGTATACAAATGAGTTCAATGCATTTTTAGAGGATGCAGAATATCTGTCTGTTTGTCTGTCGGCGACAGTAGTATGCCTTCGGCACCTTTATTCGTCCAAACTTATTATTTCTTGCAGTGTCGTGTGACAAAATTAAGAATAGCAAAAATGTTTTGAATAATGCATTTCGCTTATGTTGCATCGGATGCTGCGAGTATTGGATTGGCATTATTACACCGCGATACCTTCCAGACTTAGCTACCACTAGAAGTGCAGTGAAATTTATGCGCATCATAGTCGTCTACAGATAAATCAAATTTTCTGAAAGAATTGAGTAGGGACCTGAGGACAAAAGAGGACGCAAACCTCAGAACATCAATAGCCTGCAGAACTTATCCAATTTCAAGTGATGCAAAACTCTTTGAGAAGAAGCGCTCATTATCTTTGCTCTTTTCTTATTGAGTTATTAAATGCAAAATTAAGGCACGATTGTGGGTCACGGAATATGGATGGTCCAGATTGCTTGTATAATAAAAACTAGTTGTACCATAGCATTCCAGCTGGAGATTTCAATTCCAAGTAAGCTAAACTAGGTCAACCCTTGATTGGGTGATTCCAGCAGATGCTAATAATTATGTCAGCTGCTGAATCATGGTCCAGATGAAGTTGAGCGCATTATTAGGACTCCATGTGCCGTCAGATGAAATTGTTCCCACCGCTTCGAAATGTGCGGACGTCCAGAGGTTGGTTTATATCTCTAATATTTCAGAGAGCCATAATGTCTGCAATTTGATTCAATCCGTAGCGAGCAAATATAGTTTTTCCCAACAGGTAAGGAAGCCAACTAAAAAGCAATACAAACCCTCGTATACGGAAACTGGAGCTTTTCTATTTCCGAATCCAAGCACATATTCGCTATTAAATTGGTATGATTTATGATGTTGATACATTAAGCACTTTAGACGATTTCTTTTTATTTTGGAGTCAGCCTCAGCTTAAGTGGGAAGAGCGGGTGAACTGTAAAAATCATCTCTTACTTTCTTACATAACTCAATATTCATGAAAGCTTGAAATTAATTTCCGAAATTGGCAGTCATTTTCGTCTGAATGTCGCTGCCAAACTTTACGTTTTAATATTGACTCTTACGTTAATTAAGTGCCAAATAAATTGGATCCGCCTTCGTGTGGGCACTACAGACTTTAATTAGAGTTGCAAGGGCCACTATTAAACGGGTATTGATAGTACGACTGCGGGAAGGTGTCGTTGGGTTTAGAGTGCCGTAAAATATTACATCATCGTGTAAAATAGAACAATATTACATCATTGTGTAAAATTATTTGAATTACTAAATTTCACGAAGCATCAAATAAAATATACAGGGTGTTTCAGATCTGACGTTCCAAAATGAGTAGGGTGATAGGTCTCTACTGGATGAGCAAAAAATTGTATGGCAGAGGGGGCAATCTCAAGCGTTTGGCAGTTACAGGGTGATTTATATAAATTTCAGTTTCTCATGGTATGCACATTACTCTTTTATTTTTATCTTTTGATGTAAGCAACACAGCGACATCAAGAAAACGCTAAAAGACTACTATCCCAATGACCTTTCAAAAATTGTGAACAATGTTGATCAAACTCAGGTACAGTCACTTCCAAAAGTGAAAAAATAGTTTGGGATTAACTAAAATTCAGCATTTTCCCAAATTTTCTCCGAAATTCATGTAATTAATACACCCCTTTTTTATTTTAATTAGATTGCCCATCTTATTACCCTTCCAAAAAGGTACAACATGCCCACGTAGAGAAAGGGTGTATCCCGTTCGTCAGTCCTTATGTTTGTGTACGTTCTCGTTTTGTTTTGGGCATATTAAGACCGGGACTATGCAAAAGTTTTTATTTAATTTTTGTAACATTCGTGGCTTGAAAAGTAACCATTTTTCGGTTTACTGCCACTTGATCACGGAAAATCGCAGTTTTTGCACTAAGTGAAACCAAGGTTGTTTCCGATTATGATATTAATCAGTATCACATTTCTGGTTATCTTAGTGCCGCTCTCCTCTCCTCAGAGGAGAAATGATGTGCCATTCTCCCATCCCACTCAATTCTCTTCTACTAATCCAGAATTTAATTATGTCTGGATTAGATTTCAACTCTATCGGCACATCATTCACTTCTGCTTTTTATACCGCAGCCCGAATATGTCTGACACTGACACTGTGTGCTCCTTCAATAAACTGTCTTCCGATATCGATAAGATTTCGGAAACACCCCCATAATGGGAATGTTTTTACTGACTCATTGGACAAGGCCAACCTGTTTGCTGCTAATTTTGCTGCTAACTCGTACTTGCCACCTTCATCGCAGCCACTTCCATCTCCATCACAGTGCACTAGTAGGCAAAAGCCGCTACACTTTCGCACTCGGGAAGTTTTTAGAGTACTTTCGAAACTCGACGTGTCCAAAGCTACTGGGCCTGATGTTTTCTCACCCCTTTTTTTAAAATGCTGCGCCTCTGCTTTAGCTAAAACTCTGCACAAACTTTTTCACCTTTCATATTCAACAGGAATGTTTCCAAGTGTATGAAAACTTGCTCATGTCCATACGATACTTAAAAAAGGAGAGGCATGCGACCCCTCTAACTACCGACCAATTTCACTAACCTCGATCATATCTAAAGTTTTTGAATCACTCATCAACTCTTAGTTGTTGAAATATCTAGAAAATAACCATCTTATCAACGATTGCCAGTACGGTTTCCGCGCTGGCCGCTCAACCGGAGACTTACTAACGGCTCTAACGGAGCGTTGGAATCATTGTTTCCATAATTTTGGTGAATCCGAAATCGTCGTTCTTGATATTTCAAAGGCTTTTGATAGAGTCTGCCCTTTTAGCCAAACTTCAAACATTTGGTATACACCCTACCCTCGTTAAATGGATAGAGATTTTTTTGTCAGGCCATCCAATCCGTGTAGTAATTGACGGAGTTACATCTGATTCCCACGAATTAAATGCCGGTGTACCTCAAGGTTCAGTTGTTTCACAAACCATTTTTCTTCTTTTTATTAATGATCTCTTAACCATTACTCTCAATCCTATTCATAGTTTCGCCGACGACAGCACCCTTGATTACGCGTACTCATTTGATTCTGTAACGAATTCGCGTGGAAAGGCTACAGAAAACAGTCGGGAACGCATGTTTAGATTATTAAACAACGACATTTCTATGGTACTCGCTTGGGGCAGAGCAAATCGTGTTACGTTTAATGTTTTCAGTATTCAGATATCCAGCAATCTTAGCTGGACTGATCATATATTTGCAATCGCTAAAAGTGCGATGAAATGTTTGGGTTTTCTACAAAGATGTAAGAAATATTTCACCCCACCTGACTTAGCGCTGATCTACAAGTCCCACATTAGACCTAGACTTGAATATAATTCAAATATTTGGGCAGGGACAGGACACACCGCATTGTCCGCGTTAGACAATGTCTGAGGGCTTTGACTCTCTGGAGCATCGACGGAATGTCGGCTGTCTCTCACTCTTCTATCGCTATTTCCATAGCCATTGTTCTAACGAAATTGCTATGATTCCTTGTAGACTTATGACAACGCGCGATACAAGATCTACAAGTCGCTTACTCTCCAGGTCAAATTTGGACGGACCGTCAAAAAAAACCATTCGATACCACGGCACCGAATATATTTGAAACTTTCTATGGTTTGGGATGCTTTACTTTATTACTTATAGCTTCTAAAACATAAAACATATATAGTGAATAAATATCCGCGTTCTCGAATCTTTAACTCTCATGCCTATTATGCCGACCCGGGTATTATCTATCTCTGTTCATTCACGGTTTTTACATATTCTCGCTTCATTCGCTTTGTCGCGTCTTTTGCTTTTCTGTCCCTGGAGATATCCCACTCCTTGCGACTTTCTTCAACTTGCGCTTAACCACAGTCTCCTCTTTTCTACCCCTCTGCTTTTTTACGACTTCACCTCGGCGAGAAAAGGCGGGAGAAGAGCGTTGGATTCGAGACAACGTTTTTAAGAGGACCTACAATTTAAAGTGGATTCCGAACCACTGGCATTTTTTCTGCAACCCCATGACCTTTTAATCGTGATCTGTTGTCAGCAGAAAACAATCATGGATCGGTGCCAGAAGGATTCGAACCTGGGTCCGCCAGATTGGTAGGCCAACACGGTATCACTTACTTCACCGACGACGAGGCACTCCAATCAAATTGGTGGGTTGCCGTCGCTCCAAAACCGGTTTTGTAAATATGCTGACATTTTACGAAAACCCTTTAGGAAAATAAAAAAAAAGATAAAAAACTCATTAGTCAAAATCTCGCTCATTTGAATTTTAATTGAACGTCTCAAATGTCGATGCACAAAATGTTGATCCTAGTGGTAGTTTCTGATATCTTCGGTCGATAAAATTCGAACACTGTCCACATCTGCGCCGGCCTCTTGGAATGCAAAATGTCAGCCCTCGCAAAGTCGAAAATTCTGAAATTCCATAGGCCAGCTAGTAGTGATTACAGTTTTAAGTGTTTTAGGCTTTACTCCATCTCGATACGGTTTTTTTCTCTTTGTGGAGCTCCGACTGTCCGAGTTCAAGTACGGAAATTGTCGATTCGGTAAGACTCTGTGATTAAAAGTTAGAAAAATAAATAAATATTCTATAATGGTTCAATTATGGACCCTATGGAAAAACCAAACTAAATTCTCCTAGAAGTCGATCGAAGCTGGTCAGTTCTTATTTCACCCAAATGAGCCCGGTAGTTTTTCAGATAAAGGTTTTACTAAATTTCGCCTGCTCATGTTGTCTTGAATACTTTCATATAAAACTCCAAGAAGGTTTAAAGACCTTTCATATTCCTGTTTATTGTAAATCCTGATGCATTTTCATTGATTAACTCTACTTCTTTGAGCAAACTTTAAACGTAACTAAAAGAACAACAATTATAATAAGCAAAATGCGGTATTGTTTTAATTGTAATTTCCAGCCAAAGTAAAGTCAGAGCAGTAGTCGTTATGTACATGAATTTAATTTACAGCCAATACCACCTTTAGATACGTGAGCAAAAGATGAAATTATGAATTTTCTACGATATTCGTTCTGGTACAAGCCGGTTGTACAAACCACAACAAGGTATAGAGAAAACCTAGGATGATTATGTGTTAGAGATAACCCCCTTCAAAGTGAAAATCATAAAGAGCAAAGTTATTAACATTTACATTAACATTAAACATAAAATTTATCCCATCAGATAGAACTGTTTTGGTCGCCAAACAGAGCGAGGGGATCCGAAGTTCGGTCCCATGGTTAAATTTACAAAAAACAGGGGTCAGAGTTCCAATTCAATTTCAAGTTGTTGGAAATTGTAACAATTATGGAAAAATATCACTCACCCCTGGCTCTGTCTCCATTTGCAGCACTCGATGTCTTATCCGCCGTTTCGAGGATAACAACGCAGCTATCAGATGTATTTCGATTACTCCGTAAGGTTGGCGTTACAAGGACCTTCTCCCCTTTGACCACAATCTTGGGTGCAGTTTTTATTTCGTTAGTTCTTGCATCGTTCTCGCAGATTTGCGCTGGTTCTGTTGCCTTTTGGAGAATATCCAGAATTTGTTGCTGCTTGTCCTGCTGTTCACGGACTGTGTCGTAATTAGAGTTCACGTTTCCATTCCTCATATACTTTTCGTCCCCGGGGATATTACCATCTTCGTCTTCTTTCTCGTCGTAGATGATTTTGTCTTCTACCATAAACTGGACCTTTTTACGAGCGGGGGGAAGGGGCAAATAAAACTTTAACCTTGTTTTATTATTGCCACCGTTCTTTGTTTCAGCTCTTGCACTAGTTTCAATGGAAATCTTATCATTGTTTGTGACTAAATCAGTGCGGTTGTCACTGTTACATTTGGCATCGCTATCACTGCACGAAGACACTGACGAGGTCACAGATGATGGCCTCTTAAGAATAGATTTAATCCCTTGCTTTTGACTAGCCGTATGGTCTGTAGTTGTGAGTGACGGAGATGCTGTCAAGGCAAAGTCACTTGCCGCTTTCAGACCATTTGTATGCACTTCAGAGGATTCATTAAAGGAGTTGATCTCATGTTTACGTCGTGGAGGTCTTTTAGGCTTGGACATTTCCGAAACCGATTCCTTCTTACTACTTGCATTCTTAGTTTGCTGGATATCTTTTTTTAATGTCTTCACATCATTTTTACTACCTTTCGTCGGCATTTCATCGTAAATAAATTCAGTACCTCTGGCATCCGGCGATAGAGATGATGTGGACGATTCTCCCAAACTAACACGCTTTCCTGCGATATTAAGGCTATTCGAGTAGCTGATTTTTTTCGCTTCTTTTCTTAGCGTATCTTGAAGGTAATTTGAGTTAAACAAGTCATCATTATCTGGGGCGAATTCATTATTGTGTCTAGTCATTGTTCGAGATATCAAGTCGTAAGGATTAACATCACAGTGAAGAATAGATCGCCTTCCTCCTGGATCCGGTTCAAGAGTATCCAACCATCGGTCTTGTTTGCTACGACTAACACTTCTACTACGATTATCCTTGCTTAAATCTTCAATTGGAGGAATGACAGCTGGTCTAATTCGACTTCTACCACGATTTGGACTTGTACTCTTTGCTCTATTTCTAAAGGATTTCTCGGAAGAATTGACTGCTTTTGGGTCTGGAATAATTAGTCGGGACCTTCTCATTAAATCGTAAGGATCATTTAGAGGATCAAGAATTGATGGCCGCGATTTAATTGAAGACGACGATGGTATTCTCATTGTTCCAGCACTTCCGCGAGCTTTGTGAATAACTGGAGCAGTTGTTGGTCGTAATCTGACCGTACCTCCAATTGGAGCGAGTGGCAATCGCGAGCCCTTGCATTTCTTGCAAATACTTGCTTTCTTAACATCTCGTTTTGTACCAGATAAATATTCAGGGCAAGAACAAACGACAACAGCTACTTCCGCGGGTAATGGTCCAAATATATTTGAGCCATGGACAGGTCGGGCAGGAATACCGCGAACTGTCCCGTATATCCAAGGCTCGGCATACCTCATTGAACGTTGTAAGGCACTTGAAGAATAATCGGAAATCTCGTGTACAGGAGGTGGATATTTTTCGTTTTTTGTGATCTTAAGACGTTCACTCCACGATTTTTTCGTTTTGTCGTACATCGGCAATGTCTGAAATTTAAAAAATTTATGTTTAGTAATAGTAGCAATATATAAGATATACTATTAATGTATACTCTAAATGAATAAAATATGTTGGTTTGTATTGGTCAATCCGTGGGGTACGTCCCCAACCCTAACATTTTTAGATAAACAAAAATGTGTTATTAATCTCCTGTTTTTTTCTTGGTATGATAACATTCCAGGGGTAATATGGCTATGGGTGTTGTGTGAGTAGGCCTAGAGAGATAAACCTCTCTTCTGATGAATGCCACGGTTAGGCTCAAACGCGTTATTTTTGACTGTAAGATGGCGCAGGTAAATTCAAAATATTTTTATACAAAAAAAAAAAGTGAGCAACTAACATAGACGATTTTTGAAAAATTGGCTCTAGAATTTTTGCTAGACGGTCTTCTGAATGACTCAGAAACAAGGAAAAATAAAAAAATTGCTCTTGGGGAATCGCCAACGGGTAGGAGTGGGGTTATTATTTTTTGCCCGAATAGGTTATTGGAGGGTACACATTTAACTGTATAACTCAATTTTATAATTAATAATTTCAACTTTGTAACGGAATTTTTCCCCCACTCTTTGAAGGTTTCTTCTGACAGATTTACCACTTGTGGAGAGTGTTGTGAGGTTAAGCCTTGCCAAATTTTGCGCCTCGTCAGGGGTATAACCGACGTTATCGCCAGCGGCAGCGAGTAGTTACTTATCGCGGATAAGGTAAATACAATTTTCACTAATCTTGCTGGCGTCCGTGTTTTGTCGTATGCTTTCGCTCAGTTCTATATTGGGTGGACTTTTGGACACTGTTGTGGCTCCCAACTCTTATTCGTCAGGCGTGCTTTCTATGCTGCACGATATTTCTGGTACTGTTGCTGTGGTACGCCACTACCACACCAACACGGGGGGGGGGGGGGGGGGGGGGGTGACTTTCAAATTTTAAATATCAACCCCGATTTTTTATCGCCGATTATGATTCTCCGAGGTTGACATTTTCGTGGAGCATTTGGGCATTTCGTGGGCGTTTGAGTCAGGGTGGTTTCGAATAAAAAATGTTTCAGACAAAAGTTGGATATTTTTCCGATCTTTTATTATTAATAAAAGTATAAAATAAGCTTCATTGTAACACTTGCTAAGTCGACAATTTATCTGTACTGCCCGCGAATCGAGCCTAGAGTTCCTGGCAACGGAGGCCGATACATTCAACTGCACTTTTGTTGATTGCTACGACAGATTTTTGGCATTATCTTCATCATTATACAGAGAGTACCTTGATAATGTTCGCGATAACTTGCATAATGATCCTCGTACTTTTTTCAAATTTGTTAATATGAAGAAGAGATCTGATAATTACCCATCTACATTGTGGTATAATGGAACCTCTAAATGCAGTGCGCCCGACATAGCCGATAACTTTGCATTATTTTTTGATGGCGCCTTTTCATCTGAAGACTTTGTGCCTTCCCTGGATGAGTTTGGTCATATCCAAGACCGTCCCGCTGCCTCCATTGCCTTGCCCATTATATCTCGTGATATTATCATGGATGGTATCAATGAGCTTAAACTTGACTTTTCTTTTGGTCCTGATGGTGTTCCACCTGCGTTCTTGAAATCCTGCTCTGACGCCTTACTCACTCCGCTGGTACTCATCTTCAACAAATCTATTCAGGCCGGCAGATTTCCTACATTATGGAAGAGCTCCTTTATAATTCCCGTTTATAAAAAGGGGCATAAAAACTTTATAACTAATTATAGGCCAATATCGAAGCTTTCCTGCATACCCAAGTTGTTCGAATCTGTTATATATACGCAGCTTGTTGGGCAGTGTAAGGGGTTAATCTCATCTAATCAGCATGGCTTTTTGCCTGGTAGATCGACGACAACTAACCTGCTTGAATTTACATCCCACATAATCTCTGCCTTCCAGCCAGGTCTCCAGACCGACTGCGTCTACGCCGACTTTAGCAAGGCGTTTTGGTTTAGTTTACTAAGAATCTGACGTGCTTAATTTGAACATTTTTCGTGCTGAAGTGTGCGGAATTGTGTTGTAAAAATAATCGACGCATTGCGTGGGGAAAATCATTTTTCAGGGAAGTTAAATAATATAATAAGCAATTATACAGCATTTTATTTGAAATATGTGCAAAAGCTGTATAAATGAAAGTTAAATTATCAATAAATATAAACATTTCTCTCGATCGTTTTTTAACATTTGAGATACATCCAGAGTTTTGGGTCGCTTTGGTGGTGTCAGCGACAGCTGACGGAATTTTTTTAAAAATACTAAAATATTTTTCTACTTTTTGGTATTTTAGGTTTCCAAAATATAAAGACTTCAGAGGACTGTGGTTAAGATCCATCGGTCGAACTGATTATATACCATCTAATGGTAGTAATGTTTGCGAGGACCAATTCGAATGAGCCACAAATTTACTACTTCCATGGTGAAAACTAACACATTCAGACCTTTCAAACACATAAGGAAAATTCGGAAACTTTTTGAGCATGGTGCACTTCCTTTCGATTCTTGTTCTAAGGGCAGATCCTTTTTCTTTCTTTCTCTCTCTTCCTGGCAGTGGTTTTGGAAGTCATGGAGCAGAAAGCAAAGTGATTGAACACCAATAGTGATCTAAAGTTTGTTTTCGTTATAGTGTAAAAATTAAAGCAAAATCAAAATGATGGGAAGAGAAACCAACCCAATTGCAGAATTAAAAAAAATTGTATTAGGAAGTTTGGATTCGGACGGAGTAGTTAAAAGATACAGCTTGTGAAGAAACACGTGGAGGAAAAGGAGATATTAGGGACCAAATGAAAAGCCAAGTAAAATTTTTGAATTTGCTTATTATTTTAATACGCGGCTTGGAGGTACCTATTTTTAGTTTTTTTTTCCATCAGTAATAGATTACGAACTCGAGATTTTTGTGTTTGCTTTTAAGGTTACTCGTATATTAATAAAATTTTGTTATATTTAAATAAAATGTATAGAGTAAATCTTGAGTATATACTTAGAGAGGTTTCGTGGTCTACCCTGCATCCTCGAAAGACCGCGTCGCGCCCCAATTCATATTTCCCCATAACACACAGTCCACACATCTTACCTTAGAAAATCCAAGCCGACCGACTGAAAGTATATGATCAGTTCAGTTAAAAATTAATTTCGGATTGTATTCAAAAAATAATCCCAATCACTTATTTCATACCATAATTATGACAATACTTTATTATTCAGAAATATACTCGTATATTTCTTATAATAGAAATTTTTACTTTTCTAGAATAACTAAGGAATTTTATTCATGAATCAATGGAATACTTTAACTCGAATGTGAAAAGGTTAATTTCTGGTAATAAGTCTATGTCCCTATCACTCTGGAGCAGTACAGTAATATTTACGGTAATTTTGGGCGTAGTTTTTCCTATATGAGACTTTCCGTGTATAATCGGTTTAATTAGGGATTAGTTTATAACTATTCTTGTAAACAGTAAAAGCTTCGGTCGGGACTCAGGGAGGGAGGAGGGAGACAATTGCAATCATTGCCCCCCCTGGATCGGCCCTTTAGTTAGTAACTAAGCGAGCTAACATTGTAAAAAGCCGTTTTTTCTTCAAACAATGAAAAACTTTTTAAGTCACTAAGGGATAACACTACTCTAGAGGCATAAAAAAGGCATTACTTTGATAATTTATTTTGAGAGGATGGGAAAAGAAATTGGTTTGATTTTTTCAGGGACTATTAAGGGTACATAGAAGTATGTTTTCAATTTTGGATACAAAATGGCAGCTGTAGAGCCATTCTTGCAGAAAGCCTTTTTTTGACACACCCAAACGGGCAGACACGTACCTCGGGAACCATAGCACCTAGAACAAAAAAGAAAATTTTTTCTTAAAGTTCTTTTAAAAAACTAGTGAAGATTTTTTTTAAAGTGATTTTTGCAAAAATGTCACGAGTTTGAAACAAAGTTCGATTTTACTTCAAAAAAATCGACACTAAATCGTCTGTAAAAAAAAAAAGTTTTTCATCAATCAAAAAACGGATATGTACTTTATTAGATAATCCGATTGTAAAGTTACAGTCAAATTTTCAAAGCAATCCATCGAGCGGTTTTTGAGCAGCGTGTCCGCCCGATTTTGAAAAAATGATTTCGAGAAAAACGCGTTTAAAGTTTTTTAACTTTGTATGCATTACGCATGATTATAACGGCTGCTTTTGCATGAGGCGCTTCCGGAAAATTTCCAATTGAACCACTTAACACTTTTTTTCGACTATACATACAATTGCATATCATTTTTATAACCCTAAAGTATACTTTGAACGAAAAAAAAAATTTTTTTAATTTCCTAGAGTGGTGTGAAAAGGTTAATTTCTTGTAATAAGTCTATGTTTGACTGCCAATAACACTCCGGAGCAGTACAGTAATTTTTACGGTAATTTTGGGGGTAGTTTTTCCTATATGAGACTTCCGTGAATAATCGGTTTAATTAGGGATAAGTTTATAAAGATGTACAAAACAATATTGAAAAATGAATTTTTGATAAAAATAATATAATCAAGATAAAAATCCACCATTTCCTTCAAATGAACCATACCTTACCGTCAATGAAGATTTTTTTGCCATGGTTCTAGTGTGCAAGCCTCTGTCTATACCTGAGTTTTTAAAATAAAAATTAAAAAATCCACTACATCTCTGAGCTGTTGTCTATCTCGCAGCAATGCAAAAACAAAACATTTATGTTCCCTAATTCCCCCTACCCTCATTCCCTTCCGGGCAAAACCATACCAACGCATATGTGGGTTGTCCCCTGGGTTCTATCCACATCATTAAAGAAAATTATTTTTGAATTAAAATTAGTAAAAACTATTTTAATATAAGGATACATGTATGTATGTCTTTTCCTTAGATTATACATTATGTATTTAGTTATAAATTCGAGAAAATTTTTTTTTACTGATGACCTATATTAAATAACATTAAATTGAATAACTAGATCATTTTAAATAATTCTGTATTTTAATATTTAAGTATTTCAATACTTTCCTCTTTAAGCTCTAATTTGAAAAAAAAAATTTTGTGTTACCTGGTATTTGAAATAAAGGATTTTTGAGTGATAATACTATCGAAGTATTAAGTATGCAATACTTGAAATAATACTTATGTTGGAATTCTGCATTAGTAGTTATAAATAATCATATGAAAATTTGAAATACAAACGCTTTTAAGTAGCAATTTCAATTTTGAAATTACATATAAAATCAACGGCGATATTTCAGGGATATCTACATCAGCTCAGTCCTCCATCATCCCGAAATCCTATCATAACTCTATTTGCATCCTATTTGAAACCACAAGCTTTTGCCCTCAATCAATATATGTGTGAAAATAGCACTTAAATTCTGCTCTCTGCCACTTGGTTGAAGATCAAAATCAGAAAATACTAGCGATAAATGAAAACCCATAATACTAGCCTGTATTCACTCACTAAAGTTTATTCGCGCTGATAAAACGGCCAAATCAACCCGCTGCCGGTTGTCTCTATGAAAGAGCCAAAGCATCGGTACCATTGTAAAAGGTATCTAACATGGGACCCGGCATATTCAACATCGCGGAATATAAGCAGAGCACAAAGGTGCCTTTATTGAAATAGACTCCTATAAATGTTAATGAGGGGCTCGTTTTCACTTTTCACAGTGGCCGGACCATGTCTGTGGGAATATATGCCATTAAACTGCGGTCGAACACAATTCAGAGATGTTTAGATCCACTTCTGAGTCTATGTCCATGTCCATTTTGAGCTCAAAGCGACAGCATATGTACAGATGCACGAAAATAGTTTTTATCTGACGTCGAAGTCCAGTCTAGGAGAGATGTGAAAATCATTGTTAATCAAGAATGCTGCTAGCTGCGTGGTACTAGTGCCGGCACTTTGCTTGTTCCATTTAGTAATTCTCAACCACTATGTGCTTCATGTGTTGACCTACCACTTTACCAGGCAAAAGAGCCGAGCCGCGAATGGTTTCGATACCTTTGCCTATTCTCTTTTTGCATCGCTTTATGTTTTTGCTTCCGGCCTTTGATTAAGAAGCGTGCAACGGATGATGGCTAAACGTATTTCCTCTACGTAATAGCGTATTGTTTTTATCTTCTCAATATTTCATTAATTGCCTTTCGCAAAAACATCTTATCTGATTGCAGATGATAGCGATATTTTGTTGCAACTTAGCTGGCAGAAATTATTTCTTACTTTGGCGTCATTAGGCCTCTTCCTTTGGACCCAAATTGAGTAATAATTTTAGCAAATGTTTCGCATAATCAAAACATAAGCAAAATCTACTAGAGCAGCGTATGGATTTATTTCTTTATGTTATTCCGCGTAATTATTCTCTACTAAATCTACGCAATAATTCACAAGAATATTTATGTATATCGCTGGAAACAATGTAATCACAACAAATTAATTAGCCTAAAGCGTTCGTGTATTTGCACAGTGAACATTTAAATATTATCTATTGTGCTAAATAGTAGAGGTGGAGCAGAGATTTTTGCCATAAATAATATTAAAGCCTATTGTATGTCGTTTAATGAGAGCCATGTATACATTCTGTCGAACTTAATTAGGTTTTAAGTTAAAATATACAACGTATAATAATGTGATTTTAATGATGTGTAATACGATATAGTACAATTGCTAAAGTACTTAGAGGAACCTTATTCAAAATTATTTCGATTTTGAATGGGCAAAATTTAATAGCCTAGGCATATTAAAATGAGCTTAATTCGACTTGGTACTGGGTTTTTGATAAAATGCTATTGTTTGATTATTTTGCACCCGATTAAAGATTTCCCTACTAGAATATTATCTGATCAGATTTGTACGAGTGATATTGTCAAAACTTAAAGCGCTAATTAGGCTAACTATAAACAAATAGTGAAACATCTGGTAACGGGCATCTTCCATAAACGGACACTCCTGATAAACGAACAATTCTATTTGCTACTTTAAAACCCAAAAGACATGAATGGGAGTTTTAGCCCTTATAGCCGGTCACCACTATTTTTCCTGTATTTTTATCCAATTCCCTCTAAAGTGAGGATACTTTTTCATATTTTCCTTCAATTTTGTCGATCAGATTCTCTGAAAACATTGCAAGCTACGAATGTAATCGAAATATATTGTTGTTTGGAACCTCTTCATAGTAATAATTTCACTTAGGGCAAAAAAAAACAATTATTAAGTTCCAAAAATAATAGTTCTCACAGTTTATTTAAGATTTTAATACGCTATTGAGGCCTCATCAGGACAGTGACTGACTTTCAGAATTAAGTTACATTACACTTCAAATAAGTATGCGGATCTAATAACGGATTAAATTATTACAGTCTAGTCGATCATTTGAAATATTTATATTTTTTTAATTTAGAAAAGTTACATTTCATATTCGCATTATATCCGCAACAAAAGTATTTCCAACATTGAATCTTTTTACTAGTGATCTTGAACTTTCACTTTTTCACTTTTTGAATTTTCCACAAAATTTCTAATGTCCACTCTTTCCTTAAAGTTGTACGTTTTGGAGCCAATTTAATGTCTTTTATTTCCTTCTACTTGAAACGATATCGCTAATCAATCACAAATTTATTGCTATGCGTTTTTAATTTTTTGCAAGTATTGTAAGGCTGTTTGTTCAACAAGACAAACTTTCAAAGTTTTTGTAGAAATAAGTAAGAAATTATTTAAAATAATTAGGTAGGGAAAACAATAGAATCGCGAAAGCGATTTAAAACTGAAATATGTAAGCGTGAAGGGCAATGCACTTTTATTACGATGTTACAATATCATCACATTTCGAACCGATTAAGAAATTTATAGCGAAAAATTTCATTATTAAATTAAGTAACAATAACCAAATACAATAATTGCCCTCTTCACTGGCTCTTAATTGCGCTACTGAGCAACAAAATATCCGTAAACGTAAGCTGAGAAAATATCCGCAAACGTTCAAAATTTCGGAAAGAAATAAAAGTACCTTTATAGGCATTCACATTCTTAAGTATAAAATTTGCTAATATAAGTATGGCACAGCCTTATGATTTTAACTAAGAAGACCGGCATACATATATTCAAACAAAGAAGTATGTATACAAATATGTTTCACGATTAATCAAAAATAACCCAGTAATATATCGGCAGCTGAAATACATTACCTGTAACACAGCTGACAAAGATATGCTGTATTAGATTTCACTTACATTACTCACATCTTACATGTAAGGTATGTTGTTTTTTCAAAGTGATTTTGGTAAATTTGCTATAGCATTTTGCTACGAGGAGAATTAATATAACTAAAGAAGATAAATCCTTTCAACTCTTGTGGTATCTTTAAAAGAAAAAACAAACTACGGAAAGTGTTAAAATTTGGGTTTTTGAGTAGATATATTGCGCCCTGGCAAGGCACAAGTCAAAATGTGCACATTTTTTAGTAGAACAAGTTGAAGAAATAAGTGTTGCAAAATATTCGTTAAGGAAAGAAAAATGATATACGTGTGTGGATTTTCTAGATGAATTCTACAACTCTTGTCTTTTGTGTCGATTTGCAGACAGGGAAATATAAGTATTTTTAATGCATTATATGTACCTAAACGTGTAATCGATGAGTCAGGAATTTTTAATGCATCACAAGTATCTAAACGTCTAATCGATTAGTCATGAATTTTTAATACATTACAAATAATATGCTTCTTTCGGACATGGCCTGTACAAATTAATGCATTCACTATTGTGTGCGTACCTAATGCTTACTGTAATGCATACCCAATATATTTCACTTAGGAAAATATAAGTAAAGAAAATACTTGTTTAGTTCCAAAAATATTCGCTTTCACAGTTTATTTAAGATTTTGAAAATTTCGACGTGATTTAATTCAATAAATTAGGGACAATCACAAACATTTTTTTACAAACTTTTGTGTTGGTGCATTTATAGCCGAACAGAACAAATATTTCTGGAACTGAAGTTAGTGAGTTAGTCTAGTGGAAAAAACCCATGCGGTATTCAATTAAAGCCGAAAAATTTCTTAAAAATCATTGATTAATAAAATTAAATATAGAAAAATATCAGAAATATATGCTGGAGACTGTCCTAAGGCACATTTTTATGGAGAAAACTTTGTCCATACAAACTTTTGATGTACGAATGATATTACATGACGTTCTAGTTGAGAAAAGTCAATTTTTTTTGAAAATTTTAAAGTCCTTTAGACGGTTCTAACGTACTGTTTTGTTACCAGTAATTCTCTGGAAAATGCATAATTCATAATTTCGTAGAGCATTAAATGTATATTAATTTAAAAAATAATAATTAAAAAAAAATTGTTTATTGTACGGAAAAAGTGTTTGTCTTTCGATTCTCTATAAAAATATGCCTTAGACCAGTCTCCAGAATTTTTTTTTCATTTCAGTAATTAATAATTTTTAAGCCATTTTTCGACTTTAATTGACTACCGCATGGGGTTTTTCCACTAGACTAACTTATTTTTTATACTAATCTTATTTTTTCATCATCATCTACAAAAAAATCCACATGCAGCAAAAAAAAAACTTTTGCACTTTCCATACATTTCATGGGTGGTCTAATATATATTGGCAAGACAAAAAGAAAATTAAAAGCGCGGTTCTCTGAGCACATAGCTGGAGTTATGGATAACCCGCACTCAGCTTTGTCTAAATATCTTTATCTTTTTAAGCATTGATGTCCTCACTTACCAGTAGTTTGCTCAGGTACGTGAAAAAACACTTCTATTTTAGGACTCCTCATCAAGGAGAATTTTGCAGAAACATTTGACAATAACGAGTTCAAAGCATTAAACGGCTGCGTTTAGCGTTTCCTTAAAAGGCATGAAATATCTTATAGAGCGATATCTGGAGAAGCTGCGGACGTAAATCTCGAAATTTTTGAAGACTGGACCAAACGTATGAAGTCACTTTTTAGAAGTCAGGATGACTGAAGAATTTACTTTTTTTCTAGTCTTGCCTGCCAAACAATCAAACGAGAGGATAGCATTATTGCACTGTGCAAATATGGCAGGGGAAAACGATAAACTGTTAATTTCATTAAAAATTTGGAGAGAAAAGTATTACCAGTAACGCGAAGGTCAAACAAAAGGACTTGGATGACCTCAGACATTACGATCGAATAGTTAAATAGTTTTAATGACAAAATGATGAAACAAAAACGAAACATATTACTATTTTCGGATAATGCTGCCTCCAATCTCATCTTATGCTAAGTAATGTGAAGTTCATATTTTAACACCAAACACGACTTCGGTTAACCAGCCGTGAGACCAAGGCATTATAAAAATTTTTAAAGTTCTTTGTCGTCAAAATATCTTAAAACATCTTCTTGTGAAAATGGATGATATTTCTTCTGCCTACTGCTGCTTCATCAGTTAATGTTTAAGATCCCATTACTTGGGCTGACGCAACCGAACAACGAATTTTTCCTGATATCATCAACAGAGAAAGTTCTAATGATCAATTTGACCTATGAGATAACTTATCTTTATCGACTTTGAGAGATTTATCTTTTCTTATAACGCAGGTTGGTTATGACCAAGATTTTGACACCCGCCATTATGCAACATGTAAGAGTAATCCATTCAAGTATGAAGAATTGAATGGCAATATTAACCAAGAGAATGTCGAAAGGAAGACTTTCGATATTAAATCTGTAAATGAAAGTTGCAGCGAAGCTGAAGGACAAAACGGCATTGATTCCCATCGAAAAGCCCACAAGACTTGTCAGTCCTTAAAAGTTTCGCTCTAAGAAAGGGAGATCATGAAAACATATTTGAAATTTGCAGTTGCATTACGGAAATATTATAACTTCTGGGATATGTCTACAGCAAAGCCGTATAGAGATGACTTTTTTAAAAAGTTCCCATAATACTTAAATAACCCTGTAGGACTTTATGTTATTTATTCCCCGAGATATCAATATTTTCTTCAATCAACAACAGCATAATTGTCAAAATTAACTAATAATAATGCAGAACTTATCCTTCCAATTTTTCCTACGTATGATAACGCCACAAACATTTTAGTGATGGCAATATATTCTAAGGTAATGCAGAAAGTGTCCTTCCATCTTTCGTTGAGCATGTTAAAACAGGAATCGATTACTCATTTTAATACAATTCAGAGAATGTGCTCAGTCTAATGCGAAATTCAGTGCAGAAGGTTTATACATATTAGAAAAGCATTTAAAATGTTTTCCCTAATACTTAATTGTGATAATGCATTACTTCCTAGTAAGGATTTCTTTGATTCCTGAAAATGGCAAATGGTTTAATTCAAATTAACATTCCTTTCTGCTAAATATTTCTTTTATTTATGGTAATGCGAAAAGGGACTACTACTCATTATTTGTTGTCGTTGATTTCCTCTACGCCTAGCAATGCAAAAAATTAAGCATAACTTTCGCGGACATGTCAATGTAAAAGTCATCGAGAAAGTAATGCAAGAAGTATCGATGATTGATACTCAGGAAACGATAACCATATCGAAGAAGTAGGTATACATTACATTTCCTACGGGGAACTCAAGGCGTCATATACGTATGTATTATATACATTTATGCAAGGATGGACATTTGTATATTAATATCAAATAATATCTATATATATATATGTATTATGTAGCTATAAATATTTATACCTTTTTTAATCATTAAAACGTTTTATCTATTTTTCCTCCTGAATAGGTTTTTTTTGTAGCACGCTGTCTCAATATAAATTAATTATTCATTTATTTTTATTAGGCCAAGGAGGCCCACTGTGATACCACAGTTGAGGCTACACTTTAGACTCCATATAAACCCCTAGAAAGAAGAGAGTCTACCTATTACTCTTCGTGCATCGAGCCAGTTGCCCGTCTCCAGGTGAGTCTTGTTCTCGAGAAATCAATATAAATATTGGCTGGGGCGGAAAGGATTTAGCTTTTCACGTTTCCGGGAACCATTTAGAGCTCCTGATAAATCGAACTAGGTCCCTGACGTCAGTGTAGCCTAATTCGGTTAGATTTTCGAAAAGAGGGGACAGTTCTCAAGTCTATTGGCGTGTCTACCTATTAGACAGTCGCCCGTCATAACGTCCACGTTAGTGCTAATTAATTTGCGTCTGAGTAAGATGAGCTCTCTTGACCGTTTAAGGTCAAGCTTAGGCCATTTCTGTCGGGTGATCAGGCAAGTGTGTTCCTCCTGCCAACTAACAATTAAAATCCTGAGAGATGTCTGTGAAATCTCCAGTTTGCAAGTGGCCAGCGGCTTTTCCAGCTGGTGGTTAATTTCCGAGTAGTAGTACCGATTCTCGCTAGTTCGTCGGCTCTACAGTTGACTATCTGTAGGTAGCGGCAGTTGACTATCTGTAGGTAGGCAAAATACTCGCAAGGAGTTACTGTTTCAAATGATCATAAGAAAGTCTAGAATTGTCAAAAAATTGGTTTTTTATGAGCTCATTTGAAACAGTAACTCCTTGCGAGTATTTTGCCGTCTGGCGGAGCACTTGTTCAGGTAAATAATGTAATAGAAGTTATTAATATGGCTAACTAAGCCACTATTATTTTGAAAACAGTTCCGAAAATTTTCTTCACACAAATTGAGGAGAAGTAGGAGAAGGACCCTTAATTTTCTTTTCCA
Organism: Leptarthrus brevirostris; assembly: GCA_964036015.1. Classification (NCBI taxonomy): domain Eukaryota; kingdom Metazoa; phylum Arthropoda; class Insecta; order Diptera; family Asilidae; genus Leptarthrus; species Leptarthrus brevirostris. The sequence goes on along the minus strand of OZ038373.1, from coordinate 144,498,366 downwards.
AGAATCTCTCAGAAAATTTTTTAAAACTTTGTCTAAGTGTACATTTGAAAACTTTTAACACTTCTAAATTACAAGAGCGTCCCACCCTCCAATTATAAAAATATTTTCAGTAATGACAAGTTTCTACCAAATCAAAGTTGAACTCGGATTAAAGATAACGATAGCGAAAAGAAATTGTCATTGATAGCGCCCCCACTATTCAAGGAAGATGAAGCTGACTCTCAGAGCATCACAGTAATTAAAAGATTCAGAAGTGTAAAGAAGTACGTAGTTCTCTTCTAACAGATCAATATATAATGCTTTTAGCTTTTATAAGAAAAAAAATTTACTTTAGAAAATATTCATAAAATAAATAAATAAAATTCAATCGTTTTTAGATTCATGGAAGACAATGGATATGAAAAATATTTAAATAAAATTTATCCCGAAGGCATGCACAGAGAACAGGATATCTGGATGAGGGAATATAATGTTAACGGAATGTATGATGGATAAATCTGTGGAACATTCTGTCGTATACGAAGGTCCGTATGGTAGGCTTGAGTAACTCTAATCAGAAAGTAATGTTTCAACAAGACAATAATCCTGAACTCATGTAAAAAATGCCAATTTTAAATATTACTTTCTATTTTTATAAAGTCGATGATGAAGTGTATGATAACTGTTGCCCCTCTACTGTTGGTGACGGCGAGGTTTGTTTTCTGTTGACAATAAATTACGCCAAAAAACCATGTAGGATTGCATAGTAATGATTGTGCTCAGAAACCCAGCGTAAGTTCTAGATCCACTTACAATCGTTGTCCTCGAATCGGGTGAAGTACTTTTCCCGTCCCATACTCCAGAACGGATTACGGGAGCTATAAAGACTTTCTTATTAATAACAAAATATTTCAAAATTCCAAAATTCAAGAATTCATTAATTGCTCCTGTTAAGCAAATTTATACTAATTAACCTGCCAGTAAATAATTCACTTTATAAATTTTGTCTTTCAAAACTGACGTCCAAAGGTGGATAACTGAAATTTTAAGGACGCTAGCAAGGATTTTCTCGTTTCATGAATGTAAAATTCTTAATAGGAATTTCTCGTGGAAAGCATAAAAGACAGCGATTAAATGGCGGGCAGAATTCTTAATTATATTTTAATTTATAGCCCCTTGTATTCGCAGTCAATAAATTAAAAGATAATGAGAGAACGAGAGTAGTCCGCTACTCGCAGCTTATTAGACTTTCATTCTTTTGCTTTAATGAGCTTTTAATAACCTTTTTGAGTGGTTCGTTTACGCTCGATTTACTCATAGAATGTGCTTACAAAATGATATAATGTAAATTAACTTGTAGTACTGGGAATGTGCAGTTTTTTTAGCTCTTTATTTGCAGGGACTAGCTCTCTACCAAGAAGCCTGGAGGAAAAATTTTGAACGGCAGATCTCAGACCACATATTATTTTTTAATCACTGGACCAATATTGGTTTTTCTTGCTTGAGATGAGATAAAACCAATAAGTCTTATGCGATTAAAATAAACTCCGTGTAGCACCGAATTGTGTTTATCTTGAAATAAAAGGCGAACCGAGGTCAAATAGCCTCCACATTGGTGAAATTGCTTAATCTCGGAGAAACACACCATTCCAGTGATATATGTTCCTCCATTTGAAATACTTCCACGTTCTATAATTTTGTTCTCCCGTAGCTATGCTGGTAAGATTGAACGAATGCTCCGCCATAACTTGCTTCATAGGCTCCATTTTGAGCTGCGGGCTTTCCTTGGTTCTCTATTTACATTGCCGATTGCTCGAGATTTATCGTTAAGACTTTGCAATTTGTACGGGCTGTTGAAGCGAACGTTTTGTCAAAAGTTAAGAATTATTGCTAAAACCTTTTTATTGAATGGATGTAACCTTTCGGACAGAAGGTAAACATAGGAGCGAAATGGGAAAAGACGAAGCGAAAATTGCCTTCTAAGCGTAACGGCACTTAATTAATGTCAGATAAAGGTGAGAAGGGCACATTAATGGTCTCTGGGATTCCATTTGATGGGGAAAGATTAATTCACTGCTGAAGATATTTCGAACTCTCTAGATTTTTATTGACTGCGAACGAAAACATTCAGAATTCCTTGTCGTACCATTAAATTCATATACCATCGAGAGCATGCATTCATTGGGTACCTATAACATGAATGTTGTCGAAGGTCCAAGGTGTGGAATAGTGATACGGCGTCTTTTACAAAATATTATTAGACTTTTTTTGGACGTAGTTGGGTAACAGTTTACCATTGGAAATATAAGGAAAGCTTTAGGGATCACGTTATTGGGATATTGGTATTCGAAATACAAAAAAACTATTACTGATAAAATATTGTTTAATGAAATAGTATAGTAAAATATTGTTTTATTTAGATTGGCGCTTAATTAATTGACTCATCGTTATAAATGTAAATATCCTATGAAACTCTAGCTACTCTTGTATAAATATTAAAAAGAACATACAAAACATGACACCAAATAATAAAATAATAGTAATTTAATAGGGCACACAAGATTAACAGTCTGTTCTACGTACTAACTCAAAAACTGGGTATAGACGGTATAAAATTAATTGCCAAGAGTATGAAAATAAAAATAAAAATAAATTGAATAATGGAAAGAAGAAATTTAATACAAAACAATTATCTTCCAGACAATGAGTAGGTGATGAGAGCTATGTTCTTTTTTACGATGTGACCAAAGCCTAGGGGACAACCCTTTTATACGTAAGCATGGCATTGGACGGAAGGGAATTAGGGTAAGGAAAATGAGGAAAGTTGAATTAATCCAACTCCGTCTCCAAAGGGTGTATACTTAAAGAAAACTCTGAGATACCTCGGTTTATTAGAATGAATTAGATTGTCGAAAAAAGCGAGAACCCTTTGCTTTAGATTAGAAAATAATGTACAACCGAGCAATTGCAACCGGAACGGTGAAATATAGTCATATATCGGTAGTCCGAAAACAAAACGAATGCGGTCACTGAAAGCAACTTACATTTTATGGACATAGGTGCTATCTAGCTTTGGGAAAATCATATTATGAAAGGTAAAATGAGGCATAATTACCACTTAAAGGAATTTTAAGCGTGCACTAACTGGTAAAATGCTCGCTGAGATCCACAGCCTACACAGGCCACCAGGACAGAGTTGGATCAATTCGTTGAGCGGCACGACCCCAATTCCATGGGTCCCGGGTTCGAGACCAAATCTCCCCGTGGGTTTTTATTAAGAAATTAAAATAGTCCACTCCGTCTCTGGGCTGTTGTCTAGCTCGCAGCAATGCAAAAAACAAGACATTCAAGTTTTCTCACTTCCCTTACCGTAATTCCCTTCCGGCCAAAACCATGCTAACTCATCAAAGGGTTGTCCCCTAGGATTTGGCCACATCGTATAAAACCAAAAAAAAAAACCATAAATCATTCCAAGCTTTCTTTTTGTATTTTCGCCGCAAGATGTTGATTGTGTTAGTCCCAAGATATGTATCCTTTTTTAGAATCGATACCGAAATCCCGTTTAACATCACTGACAGGAAATCAGACTGATCAAGCACGCTGGTGAAGAAAATAATAAACTGTGATTTTCTAGGGTTTAGCTTCAATCGTTTAAAATTGAACCATATGCATATTCTGTTTATGTCAGGCTTAATGAATGCTATAATGTCCTCAGTAAGTCATATTGGCAGGCTTAAATATAATAGTACGTCGTCCGCATAAAGATGAACAGTCGAGTCGAGGGTCACCTACAGAAGATCGTTAACAAATAAACTGAACAGTAAGGGAGCTAAAATTAGCCGGAGGCGGAAACTGATTGGATATTTTTAGTTGTTGTACAAAGTATGTTTCCTATTGCTACCATGAGAAAAATTTTTGTTGGGGGAGTGTTGCCTAACTTCATAACGTGTGGAACGTAACTTTGTAACCCGAAGACTGATTTGTTTTCTAATGAATAGAGTAGCAGGATAACTCGTACTTGGAATGGGGTAGGATTAAGGGGGTTTAAGATAATAAGTGTTTTTTTTTATAAATTGTTTCACTAGGGTCTTAAAAACATATATGCACCTAAATCGATTTTACGCAATTCCAATTCCATCACAATAAAAACCAATATGTATATAGCATCCGGTAGACTCGCGCGGCCGCGTCGGGTTCCGCATCGTGTGTACGACTCTAAATTCTTTTCATCTTTTAGTTGGCGAGATGTTTGGATCCGGCATAGCAAACTATACTCGTTAATTTTCATCAGTTTTTCTGTTGTTCAAAGTTTAAAAGCAATTATCTCGAAACAGCGTTTTTCACCACTTGAAGCAAGATTGCTCAAGGAGTATTTGTTCAATCGAACTAAAATGTTAACCACGGCTTCTCAAGTCATATCACTTCTATCTGAACCTTCAAAAATAGACAAATTCGCTTCCCTTTTAATGTTTTAGCTGAAATTTTTTATTTTTCAAGATTTTTTCGAAAACTAAGGTTTATATAGAAGCCAAAACTGTTATCTTATGGAAATCATCGATAAGTCGCTTCATTTTGGAATTTTTGCACACACAAAAACCAATTGTGTAATTTTGGTCTCTCTTTAAAACATACAAAAAAAAATCGATCCACTTATACTCTGTTTAAGGAAAAAGGAGCCCTTTTTTCAATCATCTACACGTACCAACGCCGTTAAGGGGGTAGGGGTGGGGGAACGTAATTTTGGATTGTGCCGATCAAGTTTTTTTTCTCTTGTTGTAGTACTAAGAGAAGAAAATTCAAAAAACCCGTGGTTCATGATACGAGAAACCATGTCCTATCGATACGATAAATTGTTTTCGAGTTACAGTGGCAGCAAATTAAAAAAAATCAGTTTTGAGAAAAATGCGTTTACACTAAAAATTAATTTTTCAAAGCCTGATGACAATTTTATTTTCAAAAATTAACGTAGGCCGGCTTTTATACTTCATCCTTTTATTCAATTCATATAAAAACATCAAAAGAAAGCAGAACTATCGCAAAATACACTGCTTTTACCAGAGTGGAAGGTTTATGTTGCAGAAAAATCCAAGTTATTGAAAGTTCGAGTTAGAGGAATTTGATCGTATTATATTTAAAATTCTTTGTATTTGGAGAAGATGCCAGCCAAGTCCAGTTAAATAATCAGAATAAGAATCTTCCTTTTACGCAAAAACTACGCAAGAGAGAAATAATTTATACAGGGTGTTTCAGATCTGACGTGCCAAAATAAGTGGAATGATAGACCTCACCTAACCAAACAAACAATTGTAGATCAGAGGAGGAGCAATCTTAACCGTTTCGCAGTTGCAGGGTGATTCATAAATTTCAGTTTTTCATGGCATACACATTACTTTTATTTTTGTCTTTTGATCTACTCAACGCAGAAACATCAAACAAACGCTAAAAAACTACTATCCCAATGACTTTCCCAAAACTCTCAATAACGTTGATTTTACTACTATCATTACACTCGCTTCCAAAAGTGAAAAAAAATGTTTCGAAATTACCAAAAATTCAGCATAATCCCAAATTTTCTCCGAAATTCATGTAATTAATTTTTATTAGATTGCCCATCTTACTATCTTCCCAACAAAGTACAACATGGCAAGGTAGAGAAAGAATTAGAAAAATCGCATCTTTAGAAATCCCTGTCTACCTAATTATTTTATTGCACTTTCGGCGAGAAATTCATTAAATAAACAAAATTTTAAAATAAAGGGTCAAAAACTATTATTTTTAATTATAGCTTGAAAAGAGTTATAAAAATGTTAGTGTAATTTGGTTTTATTTCCGACATGATGACTACTTGGTTTATCAATTCGAAGCGTAATTGTGACGCTTATCCTTCCTCCTTGAGGTACCATGACTGTGAGAGCGATGATTCGTTCACTATTACTAATTTCCTTGCGGAATTTTTCCGAACTTCTTTCTGTGATATTTCCACACCTGTGATATTTCCACCCCTGACTTTGCCCATTTGACGCGGCTCCCGCCTACTTTCCTTGAGCCTAAGGATTTAGTATTTGACGACGCACGTGTTGCTGAACATCTATCTAATTTGGCAGACGGCTTCTCGAGCGGTCCTGATGGTATTCCCGCTTGCTTTTTGAAGAGATGCCAACTGCCTCTTGCGGGTGCTCTCTGTTATCTGTTTAATCTGTCCCTGCGTTCCGGCCATTTCCCCGAACTTTGGAAGACTTCTGTTTTGATCCCGCTCCATAAGAAGGGCAGTAAGTCTGACGTTTCCAACTATCGACCGATTGCCAGCCTATGTCATGCTGCGAAGGTTTTTGAGTCCCTTGTCAGTGACGTACTTCGATTCCAGTGTAGTCCTTTTTTGCGGTCTTTCCAGCATGGCTTCCTTAAGGGAAAATCGACGACTGCAAACCTCCTTGAACTTGTTAACTATTCTCTGTCGACCATCGAGGCCGATAAGAATGTGGACTGTGTATTTACAGATTTTAGTAAGGCCTTCGATCGGATTGACCATGGTATCCTAATCTATAAACTGTCTATTCTCGGGTTTCCTCATTGCTTCGTCGACTGGCTGTCCTCTTACCTGTCTGGTCGTACACAGCGAGTCCTTTTTCGAGGTGTTCTTTCCAACCAAATTTTTGCCACCTCGGGGGTGCCTTAGAGTAGTATCCTTGGCCCGCTCCTGTTTATCATATACATTAATGATGTTTGGCTCCTTCTGTCTAACAGCAAAATTCTGTTACGCAGATGATGCTAAGATTTTTCGTACTGTTACCTGTGAATCAGACTGCAGTCTTCTGAACTCAGACTTGGCTTCATTCTGTGACTGGTGTTCGCGTAACCGCCTTCCTTTAAACACCGGAAAGTGCACCGTTATGACCTTTTCCCGTAAAAGATCCCCTTTCCTCTTCGACTACACTGTCGATGGTGTTGTCTTGGATAGGGTTGACAGGATTAAGGACTTAGGCGTGGTCCTTAACTCTCGTCTTGCTTTCGACCACCAAGTGGACTCGTCGAGGCTGTGCAGCGCAGATTCCTTAGGTTTGCTCTCCGTGGACTTCCCTGGATTAATCCTTTGCTTCTTCCATCTTACCCCGATCGTCTGTGTCTCATTTCTCTCGACTCCCTCGAGAAGAGGCGTAATATTGCTAAAATAGTATTTTTGTTCGATTTATTACAGGGAACGATAAACTCGCCTGAATTGCTGGAGGCCGTTAATATCTCGATCCCGCAGCGCTCCTTAAGAAATCGAGACTTCCTGTACATCACAGGTCATCGAACTCTATATGGGATGCACGAGCCCATCACGTCGATGTCTCGTCTCTTTAATCAACATTTTGCCGAATTCGACATGAACTTCTCTAGGCTCCGCTTGAAGTGCTTGCTCAGGCAACGCCTAGGTTGATGCGGGCGATATGAGTTGACTGCTTCCCTGCAGTTATCTTCTTATTTTTAGTTTTAATTATAATTTTGTATACCTCTGTATTAGTCAGTTTTTGACGAACCTGTTTTGAACAAATAAACAAACAAACAAATAGACATGAGCTTGTGTTAGCCATAGTTCACACCCTAGTATCCTGGCGTTCTGTTACGCATACCTGATGATATTCCACTAACTCACTTATCATGAAATTTCCAGAACTCGAAAGCCTACAAACTTGAAAGGGCTTAAATTTTCATTGTAATCTTAAATGTATGATAAAAAAGTGTACAAAGTTTCAAAACAAAAGCTCTTTCCATTTTCCGACACTAAAATCCCAAAAATGACACAGAAGACCAGCGAAAAAACAAAACATTGTTACAAGAAGTTGGTAAAAGAAGGAATAACGACTCTGTGACGCCCATACAGACGGTAAGTTATGGTTAAATTATATGAGTTCACAGTTTTTACGAAACAATAGAAATAAATAAAAATATAAATAATAATAATATACATTATTCATAAATACCTGATGATTGTTTGCCACATAATATTGATTGGATCCTAGCGGCATTGCATACCGACTAACTGTAACCGGTTGGTGAACTCATCCTGAAAAAAAGTAAAGAATATTTTAGATAATGAATAGAAGAACAATTTATACACAAATTTATGAAACAGAATTTTTTTAAATACGAGTTGTTGACATTCAAAATCTTAGTAATTTAATTGTATAACAAATGTTCATAGTATTGCCAACTGTCTCTAGCAATTATTTGCCAAATGCACAATTAGAAACTGCTGAAAAAGTAAATTATACTTCTCATAGGTTAACACTGATAGTTGACTACTAGATGGACTAATAATGACTATTATTAAATTATTTTTTTTATAAAGTATCGTAGGTTATTGAACCTCTTCGATAATCACGTGAAACGGTTAAAGGATGGTACCGCGAGGTTGATCATAAAAACAAAACCGGTAAAATTGTACTCATTACTTTCACCAGAAAGAGTATTTTGGACGAGTAAGCTTACAGATAGGCGCGAAGTTATGAATGGGCCGCTCGGCTGGCCATCTCGGCCAGGCTGTCAACGATAAAACCACCCATCATATGGTTAGAAAAAGGTGAAGCTGGGGTCTTCTCCTTCCCATCCCTCACGGAAGACTTGGCTGATACAAATCCGGATTAAAGATTGATGCGGGGTTGAGCAAGACTATCTGTAGTAAGTCACCTCAGTTTATATATATTTAATAAAAAAGAACATATCATAAATGCATGAATTTTGAAGAAAATTTGGGAAAATGCTGAATTTAAGGTAATTACAAAACATTTTTTGTTCACTTTTGGAACTGACTGTACTTGCAATGGTAGGAGGTGGAGATCAACGTTGCTGACAATTTTAGGAATTTCATTAGAGTAGATCAAAAGTTAAAAATAAAATAATAATGTACATACCGTGAAAATTGCAAATTTATGAATCACCCTGTAACTCGCAAACAGATAAGATTGCCCCCTCCCCTTCCTACAATTTTTTGTTTGCCTAGGTGAGGTCTATCACCCACACCAGAGCTAAAGGACCCCGTATATACTTGCCACTGCTTCTCAGGCCAAGGTTTATACCATACTAGGTTGTGCATACGCGAACGTCTAGAGTACTTCCGTGTAGAGTAGGCATATACATATTTATTTTTTCGAAAGTCAGGCGGCGATTAAAGCAAACGGCTTCTCGATTTCCTAATTAAAATTCGTCTGATCAGGTCGAGAATCTTCATCTAGAGCTACAAAAAAAAAATCGATTCAATTTGGTTTGGATACTAGTGTATCGAGCCTCCACTGAGTACGAAGAGGCGGATAAGCCAGCCAGACAGGGCTCTGCCATAACATTTGTGGGCCCCGAGCCGTGGGGATTAAAACCTGTAGTTCTGAGAGGGCTATACATAATTGGATATCCGACAAGCACAAATGCTTCTGGGGATCGTGCGCGTGCCAAGCTCACTCACAAACTTGATGCTGTCTACACAATTCAGCAAAGATAAGGAGCTCCTAAGTTTTGGAAAACCGGAGAGAGACTGACCACCAGTTTGATCACCGATAACTGCAAACTAAGAAAGGTATTGACAAAAATTGGCAAAGCAACTGATCCTACCTGTAGACAGTGGTTAAAAAATCTTAGTAGTCCTTGACTACCTAATTATTTTATCGCACTTTACGTAGGAAATTCTTTATATAAACAAAATTTGTAAGAGAAAGGTTCGAAAAGGTTTCTTTATGGTACATTGGTAATTAATTGTAATATTGCCGCAAAAAACGTTATAAAACTGTAAGTGTAATTTTGCTTTATTGCCAATATTAGCTTGTGTTAGCCGGAGTTCACACCGTAGTATTCTGGCGGTATTTATACGTTCAACACAATTGACCAATGGGCCTACTTAATAAAACTGAACATCGTCAGCGTAAAGATGAATTTTCACATCGCGTACCACATTTGGTAAGCTGTTAATAGAGAGGCTGACTAAAAGCGGTTCTATTATTCATCCCTGTGGTACACCGAGTGAAAAAATCAAAGAAGGAGCACTCTTTGGGAAAGATCAGAAAAGAAACATGCAATCATAGAGGCAGCACCCAAGCAAAACAATCAACTCAAATTTCCTATTGTTTGTTCTCAAATAAAACATAATTGGTAAATGTATATATGATGGAACCGTCGGTCGGAGGAGCCTGGAGGAGGTATGGGAAGGTCTAAGGACTTCATAACCAGCGATAAAAAGTGAGGGTCGAAAAGTGGAGACATGGAGGGGAGGTGGAGGTAAGATTTGATATATTTGATAACAATATTTATATTGTCAATATAAATTTGTATATAAGGTAAATATCCATGGTTGAGTGTGAGGTGAGTGGATAAGGTGAGTGAGGCGTGGAGTGCTGACAGCGCGTCGGATTGTGAATCGCGCGATTTAATTCCTTTATCAAGTGTATCTATTTAAAAAAAATGTAAACATGCGCTTCTAGGGAAAGCGTCAAAGGAAACGCGTTGATGGGATAATCGCCGGAGGGGTGGGGGGACCTTGCATAACTAACATAAAAGTGTTTGGTGGTGGGTTGGGGGCACAGGGGATGGGGGTAAAACATCGAATATTTTGGACGGATGTTTTTCGATTGTTGTGCCTGAGGGGTGGGGAGGGGGGGGGGGGGTCATCAAATTTGAAGTTGCTAAATCTTTCTCTGGCGGCAACTGCGTTAATCCCACAATGAAATTGATTAAAACTGCATAAATAAAATAAGAATATTCGATTTTTTAATTCGGCCCCCGCCAGCAAACACTTTTATAATGTTAAGCAAGGCCCCCCATTCCCTGCGACCGACGGTGGCATCATGTATACATTTGCCTCATAATTTGCTACATTGTCGATTCTGTTAGATATTTTTTTTATTTTGGACGCATGGTATTTTAGTGATTTCTTTTTCACATCGAAATTCAATAGCTTCTTTGAAAAAGTACTCGTTTTTTTTAAACTAGCCAAGGTTTTGACAAACTTTTAGCACCTTTTATTGCCGTTAATAGATCAATTCTTCGATCATGGTGTAAACCAGTAATTTTTACAATCATTAACTGTATCGGTTCGATCAAGGTTAAACCAAAAAAAAAAAGAAAGAGGGATAAGCCTCTCGAATTTGGAAAATCCCAGTTGAAATGAATAAACAGTTGTCAAATAAAAAATCAAAATAGCTTTGATTTCGTTAATTTTTCTGAAAAAGCTTGCGAGCGCGCACCCTGCACACCTCCTAGTATGCCTATCATGTGAGTGTTCAACACGCTCTTGGAAGGTTTTTGAAGTTGCGGATGCCATTGATGATATCTGAGAGTGAGCAGAGATATTAAGCATTTAAGGAGTATACGAGTAAATTTGAAAAATTATTCTAAGAGTTATAAGGTGAAAAAAAATTAACTTTTGGTTCCAGATTGTTTATTAAATCTGCAAAGAAAAAATAATTTTTTTTAACATTAACATTTTATTTCACGGGTCTAAATGGACTGCTGATGAATTAGATGGCGCCTTCTAGTCTGCATCCTAACTCCACCCAACATTGCCCAGTCTGCAAAAATTAAAGAGAATCTTGTAAAATAATGTAGTAGTTATAGTCTGACTGCAGGAATTTTTTTATTTTTTTGTTGAAAAATTTTTTATAAATTATTAAACACAAATTGTTTTTCTTTTTTTCATATTTAAGTTCAAAATACTGAAATTTTTGAATTTTTGATACTATTACTACATTATTTTACAAGATTCTCTTTCATTTTTGCAGACTGGATAATTTTGGGGGGAGTTAGGATGCAGGCTAAGAGGCACCATTTAATTCATCAGCAGTCCATTTACACACGTTAAATAAAATGTTAATATTAAAAAAATCTGAAAATTACCAAAAACCAGTACATTACGGCGATATTTTATTAAGTGGGCCTTTTTTCGAATAGGTCGTGTTGGACAAGGACTTGTACGTCGTGATAGGTTTATATGTCTTCTCCTAGTTTTTTTATTTTTTTCCTTGCAGTTGAAAGTCTGGAACCAAAAGTAAATTTTTTTTACCGTATAACTCTTAGAATAATTTTTCAAATTAACTATCAGCGAGCGCAGGTGACCCCTTAAAGGATTATTCCAGTCCCATAAATAAATTGTAAACCGCGCCAAGTTAACTTATTGAATCCTATTTTAAGTGAATACGTGGAGACGGAGTTGGATCAATACGTTGAGCGGCAATACCAACATGACATGGGTCCCGGGTTCGAGACCAGATGCCCCCTTGAGATTTTATTAAGAAATTAAAATAATCCACTCCGTCTCTGGGCTGTTGTCTAGCTCGCAGCAATGCAAAAACAAGACTCAAGTTTCCTCACTTCCCCTACTCTAATTCCCTTCCGGCCAAAACCATGCTTACGCATCAAAGGGTTGTACCCTAATATTTGGCCACATCGTATCAAAAAAAAAAACACATACAACCCCGCAACCCGTTGTGTTGCCTACGACAGATATTCTTTCATTTTTCATTACTTACTTCCGTAAACTTTTGATATTTGTAGAATGACCCAAGGTTACAGGTCTACAGAATTATTACGATATCCTAGATTTGAAATTAGTGGATTTTCTAAAGTGTAGAATCCTTTCAAAAGCCCATTATAGCTTACCTGATTAAGGTTTGGTGAACTTTTAAAAGGATTCTACACTTGCTCCAATTGCAATCACTAATTTTACTTCTGGATCCTTTTCTGAATAAACCAATAAAATCGACCATTGCCTATCCAGTGACACAGTTAAGACGAACATGCATATGGCTCTGATGTGCACAAGTTGTAGAATCTCATTTTACAATATCTTAATGCACGCCATGTTCTTCCCAGTAATTAGATTGAAACTAGAGCAAAAGTTTTCCATCATAGAAATGGGACGTCTGGGGGACGGAAGAAAATAATTCGTGAAAAATTCTTTTCCTCCAAGGAATTAAATTTGCTATAATCACAAGCTCAAAAGTTTCATAACTTTCTCGTGCTTTCAGATTCATTTTACTACAAATTCTGAATTATTGTCGACCATTTTTATATATTTTTTGTCGTTTTCCAGCTTTTAATTGAGGGAATGAAATTATCCGAAAGAGGAAGTGAAAATCAATGCCGCAATTTTCACTCAAAAAAGTTTTCACGAAAAAAGTAGAAAAAAAAAAGAAAAACTTGATAGATTGTAAGTCAGATTAAGATTTTTTTATTAATCGATCGATTCCGTTTGCGCTATTTATATAACTCATTTAAGTCCAAAAAGAAAATCACTTTTGCGATGAATTTTCATGGAATGAATGGCTTTGGCCAATCTCTTTGGTGACTTCATTTGTAAAGGCGAACAGACATTATATCTGTGGATTCCATCGTTAGGATACAGCGGATGATGTTATTTATGCAACGTGGGAGTTCGATTCTTCGCGGATAACTGCAAATATCGCATTGGCATTTTACTAGCAAACTTTTCCGGCAAAGTGTACTGCAGCAGAGAAACACAAGAGTAAACATACATAGTTGCTAGGCACGAAATAATTCAGGCATTTTACTTTTCCTTTTGCCATCTAAGGCTTCAATTCTTGAAATGTTCACGATAGTCCAGACTGGTTTATAGTTTGTAGTATTGAAGACTTTTTCGTTATTTACTGGAATTCGTAAATTGAAATTAACTACAAATCTTCAAGGATAAAGTTTGCACTTCGCAGCAATGAGAATACAGCCGCACCCCGAAATACATATATCATCCTTGACATTTCTTTAATAAACTTTAAGAAATTTACTTAAAGCTTTCCGAATGTATACTAAAATTAGCCCCGCGTTATATAATACGTCTGAAAAACAAGATTATGAATTCCGTCATTCTTTTGTTGTACATTTGTAATGATTAATTAAACGACTTGTAACAGGTTGTCTGAGAGCAAAAGTTGTTGACACCGGTTTTTTCGAATTTCTAGCAAGACATCTTATTACTTAATCTCTTCATTAATTTGAATTTAATTGAATTAGAATTTTGTTAATAGCTTCAACCAATTAAATTGAAAACAATATGATTTCACTTTCAAATGTCAAATTAAACCCTCTAAATGCATTCTTCAGAAAAGGTTTGATTTTAAAGCAACCTATTTGCTGCAACTGTTCGTTTATTTTATTCATCATCACCTTGATAACACTCAAAAAAAAATCAGGTTGAATTGTTGTTGCAAATATTTATAGTGGAAGGAAAAATCTTCGAGGACACCTATAAAATGGCTGGCTGCACGGGTAAGAGATAAACTTTTTCACACAATTTGCATATTTTTAAAATTTGCTGAATAAAAACAGCAAATTTAAAACTTTGCATAAAAACCAGTTTATCTGTGGTTAATGCAGACGTTCAATGTCATGTTTTATGATTTCGTTTTTTGTTTATTTTTACGTTTATAATTTAAATAATAGACCGCGGGAAATAGTCATAAATAAATGAATTTACACGTCAGATAGTTTTCGATATTTGTGTTCGATGATTTGCATACGACTTCGATTCATTGATCAATTTTTCAAAATTTTACCATAAAGTACATTTTATTTGGTTGAATTATAAGAAGAAACGTAAACAAGATTGGCAAATGTGTCCGATTGATGGCTACTGTATTAAACATTTTTTTGCCAATAAAATTCACAAATTTTTATTGGGAGACTTTCCTAAAGAAACACGCGTTCTTCTTCGTTTGAATACGGTTCGAATATTAAAGGCCTTCTCTTTATTAAGCAGGTGCAAATATCATGGTGGAGAAATAAACCCCTTATTAAACGTGATATATATATGCCTATCTTACTATATCGACTTATAGTTGGAGAGCTTGTGAATCCTTTACATAACGGTTTTTATATAAGGCGAAACAAGTCAGAGAGTGCTAAGTACGAAAATCATGACCTGTCAGGCATCACCCGTACATGTCTTCAGCCCCTATATATTTGAAAGAATATAAAAATAAAAAATAAATAACTTATCGCGATAAGCTTGAAATTTATATGCACGCAATTCTGTTTTTATACGGTTTTGATTTAACACAGGCTAGAAAAAACTAAAATTTCCTTTTTGCACGATTTCAATCGATTTAACGCGGTTAATTTTAATTTTAAGTACAATGCTCTTGTCAACATACATTAGAGCACACCCTACTCTAAATACAAGCCCGGAAGCTGACACGAACAGCTGTGCATTGGTGGTGTAAAGAAACCAAAACTTGTTATCGTAGGTTAGGGAATTCTACATTTCGTAGTATTTCTCGCAGTACTTTTAAAGTCTCAACTTGGAATTTACTTGATGTGAACCTACAAATGTTCTGAACATTGTAGTTGCGATAAAAAATTTGAATGCGTCAATAACAGCAGCACTTCTCTTTAGTTTTGATTAGAACAGTGTGCAGTTTTATATGGACTGGTTAATATGTGGTACAAAAATAAATGAAATAATGACGACAAGCTTGGTGGTAAAATGGCGCAATTGGCTTGTAACTAAAGTAGGCTATGATTAGAGCGTAAGTCTAAAAACTTTTCCTTGTCCTGATAACGTCTCCGCTCTCGCATGTCAAAAGAAAGGATATACCGAGCAATAATAAGGCCGAAAGTGACGTATGACTCGGAAGAATGGATTCTTACACAGTAAAGAATTAGGGAGCGGAAGATCCTGCGCTCTATTCATGGTGTAGTCCGAGATGAACACATTGACTATCGGCGAAGAATGAACCACGAATTGTCTGAGTTCTTTGGGGATCTTAAGATTATAAATTTCATAAAATCAGTAAAGCTTAGATGGACACGTTTCTCGAATGAACAACTACAAGATCCCCAAAGTGATTATTGGCGGGAATGCGCAAGGTAGGGATGGACGATCTTCGATTCGATCTCGACGAATCGATCTTTTAGCCTTCGATCTGCCCATTTTTGAATGGTTTTTTCGCGGGAGCGATTCAGCTCAAATCGATTTATTTTTTTCAAATCCCCATCTATTTAAGACAAGACGAGATGCGCAAGAATAAAACTGAGAGGATTTCAGTGTTAGTGTTATCTGGTTCAGTGAATTTTAGTGCATCCCTGCTTAACTCTAAGGCTCTTGAAGATTTCTCGCTGCTAACTAGGATAGCTCGAAAATAGTTCTGAACCTCTTTAACTAAAAATTAATTCTTAATATTTTCCTCATAATAAGAAAACCTTGAATACATCTTTCACTATATGCGATTACAACTACTGGGTTCTCCCCATCGTTCTGTTCGATAAGAGTTACGTCCGCTCACTCCGTCCTTCCTCTATATGGTATCCAGTCTGGAGCAAGAACTTCTTCTGAACTCTTATCCCTTGGTGATTATAATTTATTGTCATGTTAAGTACACCGGTTTTTGCTAGTTATGACAAATTGAGCTTAATTAAGCGACACAAAATTTATGCTTCTTCAAATTGAAATGCCAAAATAAATGGAATCGATCTATGAACATCGATCTTTTCACGGCGAATAATCGATCTTCGAAATCGGAAAAAATTACAGATCACCAGTCATGTGGTTAAACGACGTAGAGGCCTTCGAATGTTGTGTGCCGCATATTGTAGGAGAAATTTTCGGCATCGTGCCCTGTAGAAGAGTACTGCAGTGGAGGCGACTAAGACCCTACCCGGTTTTTATGCGTTTTTTACACGGTTTTTTTTGGAGTGGTATTAACCGTGTAAAATCATAATTAGGAGTATATGTTTTAGTAAGCGACTTACAGAAGTCAGGCGGTTCTGGCCAGCACAAGAAGTTGGCAGGCGAGAATAAAGATGCTTTGAAACGCGGGTGAGAGAAGGATAAGTAAGTGCAATGACGCATGTTAGACGATTTACGTAGCGGTTATGTGTTGTATACCTACCTGCCTTAAATGATGATGCATAGGAAAATGTTGTTAGTTGCAGTTGGGGGATCTGGGATATTAACATAGTGGAGGAGGGGGAGGTTGGAATTTTTAAATTATTTTACTGTCACATTTATGATATTTTTTGACTTTCGTCGCATTTCAATGGAATTGCGTCATTTTACAAATTTTTCTCTAAAAATTGTGTCAGTAAATTTGAATGGCTCATGTAAATACATTATAGCAACTGATAATGGCGAGTATGGTTTTTGTATAGTTTTGTAGTATAATTAGTATAGTAAGTATGAATGTACTCTGAAACGGTTTATATTATTTTTATTGACATAAACCTCTTAAGTGTTCTGAATAAACGGATAGCTAAGTGCACATGTTGGGTCTCCACTTTGTTCATAATTTTTAGATAAACAACAACTCCTTTAGACCTATATTTTGTTCTCCCAAAGCGTCATATCCCTACGTAGACTCTTTCGGAAGTTATAGACTTGACAAATGTTATGCATTACATGTACTTTACATCCAAATCCATCAATATCTCCTTTTTAACTGACTTCCTAAAAACAAAGAGGTTCTAAATTCATACGTGTCGAATATTTTTTTTATTTATTTTGTAACGCGTGGACCGCTTTTGATGATTCTTTTTTTTTTAGGTAGAGTATGTTTACCGATTGGTACCATGTCAAAAAAATGTTGGTGGGGTGGGTTCGTGGGTTCGTAACGCGTGGACCGATTTTAATGATTCTTTTATTGTTATTGTTGTTGGGTTGACTTATGAGAGTATAGAGTTGGGTAGTCTAACTTTGTAAAGCGTAGACCGCTTTGGATGATTTTTTCTTTGTTAGGTAGAGTATGTTGCCTGATTGACACCATGCCAAAAACATGTTTGGTGGGGGTGGGGTGGATCTGAAACCTTACTTCGTAACGCGTGGACCGATTTGAATGATTCTTTTGTTTTTGTATAGAATACGATCCCTTACTGTTAATTTTGGATAAATATGTTCCCACAGTGGGGTGGAAAGAGAAAAAGGTAGTCTAACTTCGAAACGCGTGGACAGAGTTGGATGATTATTTTTCTGATGTATAGAGTGTGCTCCCTCATTGGTACCGTGGATATTTGAATTATTAACGCGAACACCGATTTGGATGATTCTTGATGATGTGTAGAATAACAAGACAGTATGATCTCCCATTGGTACTATATGGAAAAATGTTGACCTAGGGTTGAGGTGGGGGAAGAGGTAATCTAACTTCGTAACGCGTGGACTGATTTAGATGAATCTGAATGCATAGAGTATATATTTGTATTCTGACAAAAGCTGCCAAGCTTCATAAGCCATAGACCCATTTTGATAATTTTGATTCTGCTGTACAGAATACGTATCGTGATTAATAAATGATAAAAATATTGTTCCTAAAGTGACTACGATGATTTTTTGACTATGATAAAACGACAATTCTCTCTTGCTGTATAGGATACGGTGATACACTAGGGCCAGGTTAAGAATTTTCTAAGGTGAACTTTTGACATTGCTTTGTTCGTACGAGCAGCATTCTTTGAGTCTTATATATGAAGACACTAAAAAGTAAAAAATAAAATAGTTTCTAAAACAAAGTTGAACCGACTTCACAAAAAGCGCTAAAAAGCATAAAATAATTTTTAATTTTATATCCTTTACGAGATTTTGAAGTTGGTTTTTAACTGCTTGTCAAACAGTCAACCCACAAGGACTGACACTTTCTATATTATGTTATTGGAGATACAACTTTTCTGCATTTAACCATCGATTTTCCTTAATTGTATGCTCTCTAAATATGTAGAGTAGACCTGCAACTTTTTTTTTATCAAGACTCATCAGGCTCCATACGCTGTTATGTGGAAGTTGCAACCATGCTCTGACCCAGAAAGGCTACTTTCAAGTTTTATTTTACAACTTGGTTAGAATGATAATAGAAATCTGGAGAGAATCCGCAAAGAACCTGCATTGTTCTAGGCAGCCTCAAAAATCGTCGCAAAATGGCATCGTTTTTGATTTCTTTAAAGTGAGAGACTGTAAAGTGATTGTTTATAGTCCTTTGACTACTGTTTGGCAGCCAACATTTTTTTCGCCGTTTGTTCCGCAGTTTTGCAGGTCATTACTAATAAATAAGAGTAAACTAAGTTTTCTAAAAGTTCATTAATTTAGTAGAAAACAACTGCAAATGAACTAACTTTCGACTTCAAGAAGTTTATCTTCACAGGACGATTTTTTTTCATCTTTTACCACCTTACGAAATTTCAATTCAGAAGTGAAACAAATTCGTGACTTTAAATTTAACGAAGCTGATATTTCCGGTAAAATCTGTTCACTGTGCATCAAAGTAGTTTTAAAAAAAGAACGAATGAAATGAGATTTTGT
This sequence comes from Leptarthrus brevirostris, assembly GCA_964036015.1. NCBI lineage: Eukaryota > Metazoa > Arthropoda > Insecta > Diptera > Asilidae > Leptarthrus > Leptarthrus brevirostris. Next base: position 144,479,126 of record OZ038373.1, on the reverse strand, counting down.
CCGCAGAATTTCAATTGCCCATTTCACAAACTTTTCAAAGGCTTCTACAGTCTTCTCCCTTGGAAGATGTCACAAATTTGTGAAAACTCCAAGAAAACTTGTTCGGTAGATAAGGATTGTCACGTCTGCTTGAAAGGAAACTTCTTTCTCTAAAATATCAAAAGGCAAGGAAGAAAACGTCTACTATTTCTATGACAGACATCAATGCCACAAACGATGGATATAAATGATGATAAATAGCAGTGAGGTTGGACATTTTTTTTTCTCTCGTCAGTTCTTGGGGGGTTTCGTAATTAGATTTCAAAATAATATTTGTTGTTGTAAGGGGCGATACAATATGGTCATAAGCAGTGAGACAGTGGGCACTTTCAACACTTAAGGTGGATTTCGAACCAACGACATTAATTTGCAACTCTGAGAAACGGAGTTGGATCAATTGGTTGAGTGGAACGAACAACATGCCATAGTTCCCGGGTTCGAGACTCAGTCTCCCCGTGGGTGTATAAAATAGAATTAAAAAATCTACACCGTCTCTGGACTGTTGTTTAGCTCGCAGCAATGTAAAAACAAGACAATCAATTTCTCTCATTCCCTTACCTTAATTCCATTCCGTCCATGCTAAACGCATCATATGGTTGTCCCCTAGGCTTTGGCCACATCCGAAAAAAACCATTGTCATGTTAATAATACACAGGCCTGCAAGGTTTTCTCCCTGGACAATGAATAGTTGTTTCTGAAGTAATTTCTCCCGTTGAAACCGAATCCGGGCTCAGAAATGCTATATCACGTCAGGTTTTTGAGATATTCTAACCTAAAAGTGCAAAAACGCTGTTTTTGTCATATTTGAGGTTATACAGCCCCGCGATGTTTTTTTTTTTCAAAAACTATGTGTGAGATCTCATAGTAATCTTAAGTCTTCCTCTTTCAAATGCCGTTGAGTTTGCTCAAATAGCTTCTTTTTTTGCCGAGATATCGCATTTGAAATTTTCAAGTTCATGAATTTCTCGGTATATGAAAAGTTTATGGTCACCTTATGCAAGTTTTGAAAAAAAAACATCGCGGTGCTACATAACCTCAAATAGGACAAAAAACAGTGTTTTTGCACTTTAAGGTTAGAATATCTCAAAAACTCAAATTTCTCAGTTTATAATTTTTCATTTTAATATTGTAAATCGCCGTTCACACATTTTGACAAATTAAATTCACAAATAATTTAAATTTGTTAGGTAACGCTATCCACGGCTAACATTTTTAAACCAAATGTGGATCAAAGTTTGTGTTCTTATCAAAAACTATTTCAGCTGTTTCTTATTGCCCTTATAACAATACACTTGAATAATAATAAACCCATCTTAGATAATAGGTAAGGTGTAGTATAAAGATAAGAAGCAGTTAACACAATAGGCAGGCGAATGTTTACACATTTAAGAATTTAACTCAAATCCCACCGAGATATTTGCATAACACCAAGATACTATCACTGAATAGCCTAAGAAGGAACTCAATACACTTGTCCAGACATATTTCGGTTACATAAACAGAATTATGCAGATTTTATACAAAATATAAAAATAATTTGTTTACCGTTAAATAAATCAGTGCAGATAGAAACCAGTTTACATTCACCACAAAACCCATGACCCAAAGCTTCTGCTCGCTCTCCTTGAAGAAAAAAAGTTAAGACAAGAAAACTAATGCTATGCATACATTGAATTCCGCGTAACTAGAAGATATTAGCAGTGGCGGCTTTTTTACTGTCCGTCAGCCTTGTTACTTTGATAAATTTAAGTGAAATCGACATTTCCTCGTGGAATTATCGTCGACTTTTTACCGCCATCTAGCAATAGTCTAACAGTCTTGCTCCTCACAGCTAACTCCGTGGTTCAAGAATAATAAATTGTCACAAATACAATTAATGCAAGAATTAATGCAGATTGCCTTCAGAGGGAAAGATTGGATTAAAGAGTAAGAGATTGTGGGTATTACACGTTATGCATTCTGTTTTAAGTATGGGCTTACGTAGGAGTTCAGACCACTTTAAATTAAAGCAAATTCATTTTTGGAATTCTTTCACCATTTCATGTGCGAGCATGAAATAATGCATGCCATACCATTTATGACAGTTTTTATGTGGGAAAATTATTCAGTTAAGCTGTGAAAATGTTTACAGGTGACATTTGTGTATTTTTGAAATCACTGAACTATGATTAAAAACAATTCTTCCAAATAAGGATTACCATTTTGTGACAATTATGTCATTTGGTATTTATTTTGTGAGTGCATTTAAAAATTTGACCTGTATATGATTTTAATGCTGGGTTTCACTTCAATTGCTTGTCCGAAATGTATGAAAATATAGTTTTAATGCAAATTATGAAATATTTTCTACTTATTAAAACAAGCAAAATTTGCTACGGTTGCTTTCAAAAGCATTAAAATAACACTTTCCCTTACTCTCTACATTTTCAGGAAGAGAAATGGCTTTTTAACGCTCTTATTACAAGTTAAAAACATATGTGCGAAGTTAGGAACCCCCCCCCCCCCCCCTTTGAATTTTGAATATTTTTTTTTTGAACACCCTTAGTCCACGTTTGACCTCCCATTAGTTTTTTTTGTCTATTTCAAAATGCCGGACAAGGACCTCTTGTGCATATTTTTTTCTCAAGCACACCAAAAGTCCGAAAAAATGTTTGAACGTAGGTCGTTTGTCTATCGTTAGTCCACACTTATTCACCCATTAGTTTAACTTATCCAAGCTCCAAACAATTTTTTCGCAATTTTTGCTAGTAAAAAATATTCTAAAAACAGGTTTCTGTCCAGCATTTTGAAACGAAGCTTAGAAGAAAAATTAAAGGTGGAAAAATTTGGACCGACGATGGACAAACGAACTAAGGAGTTCAAGAAGATTTTTTTCATGATGTTGTTGGGGTGCTGTCGAAAAAATTATACAAAAACAGTTTTTGGCCCGTATTTTGAAATGAAGCTTCTCTCTCTAGTTCCCGTAACCCCTTGTTGGGTATTGGCCGGAAGCTTGGACAAAAATAAGTAATGGTTGGACAAACGTGGACTAACGATGGATAAACGAACACAGAAAAAAACAATTTAAATTTCAAAAAAAGCGGGCGACAATTTCACAACAGACCTGATAAAAGCGCTTAATTTTTAGCAAGTAAGCTTTTTGCCAAATTCGTCTTATTATTATTAGACATGAATCTAAGGACTTAAATCGCCCTTTACTCACCAAATTGATCTTTTGGGACAAGATCCTATACTAAACTTAAGGGGGTCCTCTACTCTCGAGACCTGAAATTGAGCGGTTTTTTGGGGAATAAATTGCGAATGATCTACTGAATACATTTAAAAATTTTTTTTTTATTTCGAAGATACAAGTTTTGACTTTTCAATTTTACTTTTGAAGATGAAAAAAAATAACTCTCGCGACCTTGAAACGTCATTGATGACATTGATGTTGAAACTGCATGGGTCCCGCTTAAGAAAAGTTGTGGCCAATTGGGTAATTTGTAATCTGAAAATTTATATACTTTATAATCATAGTTACGTTGGCTATGTTTTCCCGAGACAGATTTTTTTTATTTTGCAATATGTAAAAGTTATGCAACAATTTGTAAAAATTTCCCATTTTACGTCATTTTTTTTTCTATTAGAGGCTATAAAAATGGAACAAAATAAAATTTTGCAAATCGTACTCGGGAAAACATAGCGGTATGTTTTCTGAACAATTGAAAAAAAAATTATTGAAATCGGACCAATACTTTTATGAGAAGTCTTACTCGGCAGCTAAAAAAACACTACTTTCGGGAAAACGCGTTTAATGATAAATTACGGTGTTTAACTTGATTGTAGTAACTTACGAGTTAATCTGCTATACCGGGGACGGGTACCTTTCTGTTCCCAGAAACATGCAAAGGAATGTGATTTTCATGAAATCCTTTCTGTGGCGTATTCTCAGATACATATAGATTGAAATTTAAAAAAAAAATCGATTTTTTGAAACCGCGAGAGTAGAGGACCCCCTTAATGGAACTTCAGTTCTTTAATTAGACGTGAAATTTCCTTGAGAGGCTGCTAAGCGGTGAGGAACGAGATGTCTGAGCCTGTTTCGTCTGAGGTATTTGTAGTGAAGAAGGAGGTGTTCCGCTTCCTCCCTCCCTTACAAACAGAAGCGGGAGATGTTTTCCTGAGCTAGCCCAATCTTTTTAAAATTCCCTTTATTGGTGTGCGACAGACGTCATCCTTACCTTACCAATCTCCTTTAATCCCTCGTTGGATAAAGGGTGGAAACAGTTGCACTCCAACGGACTTTTTTTTGTGCGACAGTGTTCAGTTCCGTCCAGGATTTCCCAGTTGCTGCGGCCTCTGCTAGCAGGGTTTTCAAGTTGCTTTTGGTCTGCCTACCCGACCGGCTCCTTGTGGGTTCCAGTCGAGGGCCTGCTTGGCTATGTTGTCATTGTCGCAACGTGGTGTATGGCCAATCCAATTCCACTTCCTTCCCCGAATTTCGGCGTCTTTCCTTTCCTGGCCGATGCGGCGCCATACTTCTTCATTTCTTCTATCCTGCCAGTGTATTTTTAGGATGTGACGTAGGCATCTATTGATGAAAACTCGAAGGCGCCTTGTGATGGACTGGGTTACTTTCCACGTTTCGCAAGCGTACAAAAGTACTTCTTTAACATTGGAGTTGAACAGCCGTAATTCAGTTTTAACTGAGATCTCCGTTGATTTCCATATTCGGAGCAGTTGTGAGTACGCGCCTCTCGCCTTATTTATGCGGAATCTGACATATTCTTCTGCTCCACCTTCTTCGATAATGACACTACGGTGGTAACAGAATTTATCGAACAACTCCACGACTTGGCTATTTAGCGCTGTTCGTGAAGTGATGCCCACATTTATCCGCATTTCTTTAGTTTTTGTCGGATTTACCCTCAAGCCTATAGAACTACTTTCTGTTGCTAAATTTTGCATCATGTTTTTTAGGTCCTGGTGGCGATGGGCCAGCAAGCTGATATTATCTGCGCAGTCGAGGACTTTTTGACGATCTAGCAGCCCTCTTTGTATGCCACCTACTCGTATATCGAGAGCACTGACAAGGATGTCGTTTATTACTATGAGGAAAAGTAGTGGTGAAAGTAAACATCCTTGTCGAACACCGGAGCTCACTTCAAAGCTGTCGGACAACTTGCTTGAGCCTTTATTAAATCTATTATTTTCTCTGGTAAGCCGCGTTGACGCAAAGCCTACCAGATAAAACCCCTATTTATCGAGTCGAACGCCTCTTCGTAGTCTATGAAGGTAATATAGAGGGAGGATCGTAGTTCAATAGATTGCTCCGCAATGATCCTCAAGGTGTTAATGTCGTCTATGAGGACTAAATTCGAATCGGACTATTGAGAGTGAATAATACATTTAATAAGATTTCGTGTGCAAAAGTATCTTAACTCTTAAAATAATATGAATGAATAAATATGTAATTTTAAAATTTACATTAAAGCATCTATTAAAATCTATAAAGATTTCTGAAATGTCAGAATTGATCTAACCTTAGAAGAAATTTATGAAATACTATATTCTCTATAATAATTATAATAACAAATTTTGGTTCGAGGCTAGACCGTCGGGGAACCTATGTAAGTTTGTTACGCACATGTAAGCTGTAAATTAAACAAGCACTCGTCAAGATTGCTAATGATTAATGGCAAAGGGAACACACCTGCCTAATTATCCGGCAGATCTGGCAGATCCTAGAGCTAATCTTGCTTAAGCGTAATATAGGCAGACACGCTGAAGGACTCGGCGCACAACCAAATGACTTCTGTAGGTATTTTCAATATGAGGAAGAAGAAGATCCCTTACCTCCTTTGTAACTGACCGACTCTAGCGAACCACAGGGGCTGGTATTTGGGCTCCCCCATTTTTAAGGATTTAGCCGAACTAGGTTCTACTGACGTCAGCGATCTAGTTTGGTTTATCAGAAGCTCGAAATGGTTTTCAGTTACGTGATAGGGTTGCAAATCTAATCCCAATGTGTCTAGCCAAGCGTAAGAGCCGATACTTTTGGGCTCCCCTGAAATAGGGTTCTCCTGGTGACAGAGATCTAGAACGGTTCATCATGAGCTCCTAATAGTCTTTACCACTTCTGGCAGACAATATTGTCGTCCTTGGTCATCAATGTCTAGCCAGTAGTTATAAAAAAATAAATTTTGAAAAATGTCACGGTGCCACATAGAATGCTCTCTCTTCGGGATAATTCCCAAATTCGCCTTAAATCTCTTTCGACCATAGACAGCAATGTCAGTCATAACATATTGACTTCTTTCAAATTTCAAGTACATAGTAAGGTAACATTTTAAAACCCTTATTCAATATTAAAGTTTGGCAAAGTTTGGCAACCAATACCTTGTCAATATTAAAAAGTATTGATTAAAAGTCTTCAGCTTGTTGGTTCTACATTGAATAAGTATCAAGTATCCAACATCTATCTTTGACCTTGTATCTGCAAGCCGCTGACTCTTTCATCGTAATCTGTTCTCAGCAGAAAACAAATGGGTCACCGCCTGTGGGATTTGAACCTGGGATCACCGACTCTACTGACGTCTAAAACATCTGGCAGCCAATATATAGCTAACATAGAAACTGTGTTCACAGCTTTTTTTTATACGATGTGGCCAAATCCTAGGGGACAACCCTTTGATGCGTTAGCATGGTTTTGGCCGGAAGGGAATTAGGGTAAGGGAAGTGAGGAAACTTGAGTCTTGTTTTTGCATTGCTGCGAGCTAGATAATAGCCCAGAGACGGGGTGGATTATTTTAATTTCTTAATAAAAGCTCACGGGGTCATCTGGTCTCGAACCCGGGACCCATGGTATGTTGGTCGTGCCGTTCAACGAACTGATCAAACTCCGTCTCTGTGCTTGTCGGATTTGTTTAACAAATCGGATCAGTAATTATATAACACTGATCCAATATTGCAGCAACATCGGCAACCAGCCGTTATTGATGCAGTGTAGGTCCCATAGCACCAATCAGCAAACAATTGCATTTTCAACCTAAGTAGGGGCTTCTTCTCAGAGCTAACAAAGGTGCAGCGCAGAGCAATTAGATCTCAGGAAATGAGGAAACAGTATGAATCCAAAGAGGAGTACTATAGGATGATACTACCCAAAGGCAGAACAACGCAAAGTATTTTAGGTTTATTGGTTAGAATGCATTAATTCATAACGCATTGCTTTAGTTAATAACATTTTTTTTTAAATGTCCTTGTAGTAGCCCACTTTCCTAACCTAGTATAGTACTTTTCTGTCTGTTTTTTGTGATAAATAGTTAGTGGACATTCACTAAAATTGTTAAATCCAATAGGAGAGGAAGGGAGCTTGTCTATAACATCTGTTGGTCCGCAAATTGCTTTTAGTGGAAGCTTATGCATATTCTCAATCAAAGCCAATTACCAAACATAAGGTAGATTCCGAACCTACTGGTAGTACTATAACTACTGCATATCAAGTCCTGTAACTACTTAAAGTACATCAGTGGACCAGTAAGTAACCTGGATGGGAAACTAAAAACTTAAAATTTTAGACCTAATACAGGTTTGCTCTAGGGTACAGTATTGTTTTATTAAAACTGCAAAATTGTTGAGAACCCTTGAAAGTATTTAATTTTCTGCCAATCCCATTATGTTATGCATTTATAGTTTTTAAGTGGCCCAGCATAATAAAGACGTAAAATTCGAATTCAGTAGCAATCTCTGTTTTAAACTTTGGAAAATTAACGGTCATTAATTTAACGTCCGCAATTTTGTACGTATTCAAAGTCTCTCAAACGTCGACGTAAAAACTTCAGGCTTCTGTGCATTATTAAGGGCTGCTCGTAATCATAAAAGAACTATAATCACCAACTGCTGCCTGTTTTGTCTCACCTCAATTTCACTTTAACCTCATCTTTGCCGCGATTCGGTCCATCCACACAAAACGGACGGAAATTTGCATCACTCCAAATCGAAGCCGAAGCGATTCAGTAAGTCTTTCCAACATAAAAGACGCTAAAACATAAAAAGGCCATTAGCCAGGGGTCGAGGCAGGGACAAAGTTCTTTTACGATGTCATTTATAATTTAATAGACGCCCAAGAAAAAGTGCTTCGAGTAGCAGAACATTTTATAGTTCATAATTGCGGAAGTTCCTTTTCCGAGACCAAAAAGTCAAAAGATATAGGTCGCAAGTTCGGGAGTTCAGAATTTGATATAAAGACGCCCGTTTCCGTAACGTAACGAAGAAAGTCCTCAAGAGCTGATTCTGCAACATTCCGAGTGGTATCGAGACACAAGACAACGATTCTCTTTGACTTGGACATTTTGGAAGTTGGGAAATTCTGCCGATGTGACTATGACTCTATGAGTATGACACACGGGGGCGTAGCGAGGCTTCGAGTAAAATGGAATGCGCATTTATTCCTATCATTTTTATTCTTTGTCATGGCCCGGGTAGATTCAGCCTATAAAAATGCAAATTTAATCGCTCCTCGGTTAGGCTTTCACTGAGCAAATTTCTTTTGTGAATTGGCGAGGAGCATCTTTGCGGAAACGTTTTTATGAATTTGAATTTTTTTTTCGTTTTTTTTTTTGTTGGTCTTCTTTCTACTCAGGATCCGGATATGTCGACGTCGAGACGAAAGGCAGCAATGTGTTTTAGAATGACAAGTTTCTTAGCATTTTTCAACAGGTACATTGCCTGGTTGCAGCTGGTATAGAAGTTTGAATATTTTTCGTATTCAAACCCTTCGGAATCGAGGCTAGCCCCGAATTGAATGAAAAATGTATAGAATAGGAAATTATTTAGACATTTATTCATGGAATTTACGATGTATGTATATAAGATGGTTGGTTTGCAAGAGAAAGCCTTCAACGAGACAGGACTGTCGTAGTAGTTAAAATTTAAGGCATTCATAATTTTGGGATATTGTGTACTTTCGTACTGTCAAGTGGAGCATGCACTGCCACAATTTTATTACAGAGGAGTCTTTGAAAAGTACAAAATTTCATAATTTATGTTATGAATTCGATGAATACGATTTAAATAATGACGAAAAATCGATTTCGGTATATGCAGAACTTTAGTAAAGAAAAGTATGAAGTCCTTTTTATGTTGGTTTCTTAGGCTTTTCGAAAGAAAGTCATCTTAATATTTTGAAGGGTATTAATAATATCTTAAAGAATCATTCAGACAAGTGTTTAAGGAGAGTTTCTTAATTTAAGTTTCACAATTTTTTAATGCGATTTGTGACGTGTACATAAAAGCATTATGGTGTAACAAAATGACTTCTTTTTGATTCATCAAATTCGAGCGTCAGATCCGTAGTTTTTGGTTGCTTGACTGAGGTGAGACAGTCTTTACTTAGTTTACTACTAGCCGCTTTGTGAAGTCTTTTAAAATATAAATAATGAGTTAATTTGCATGCTTATCTCATCAAGGAAATACCACGTCATAATATAAGATAAGATAATATCAAAACCTGCACTATTTTGCCAAACAATTCATTACTCACTTTAGTTCTTTTAATCATTTATAGCGCTTAGGGCGTCCACTACACCTAGTCTTCACATGGTCCGGTTCTCCACAGACACCTAGAATTCCAACCACGATTTATAGGTACCCTTCCCAGTTCTTCTCCAGGTATTACGTGGTCGTTCAATTCGGAGTAACGTGCGAGTTCCAATATACAACCTATTGATTAATATTGTTTGGCTCTTTTCTGTGTGCGGCCTGCTGCTTCTCGTTTTCAAACCCCGATGTGAGGCTACGTAAGGCCTAGTTGGCAAATGGATGTTGAGTGTGCGCCGCAGGCGTGCAGATATTAAAGGTTGTTACTTAATTTACTTCCTTTTGTCTATTTTTTTCCAAATTGTTGCTCATCTCTTTATGATCTAAATTTCTGTGTATTTTGTTTCTTTTCTATATTAAGTGCTTGATTGAGCGAGTACCCGAGGCTACACAAAATATGAATAATCTTTATTCAAAAAGTCAATTTTCTCGACAACGTCAAAAATGAGTTGCTTCCTTTTATATATGTACGGCAGGCCGGTAGCACTGGTTGATAAATCCTGGTGGCTTAGATGATATTTCACAGATAACTTTCAATGCTGAACAGCCGCACAATATAGTATATTTAACGTTCGGTGCAAAGATTCAGAGTTTTTTGAGTCGGGAGATGTTATTATTGCGTTACATCTCAACTGTTACTATGTTTCCAAAATAAAATTAAATATGGATTGGCAATAATTTCATCTTATCTACTGAAGTTCAAGCTTATAAATTTGTGCTTCGGACATTTGGGATACATGCCGATTTTTATTGGATATAAGATATGCGTCGTCGTTATAGTCCAAGTGCGGACAAAGTCCACCTCGTGAAGGGTAGTTAAGGACGCTGCACAATACATGATTCATGGCAATCAAGAATAAAAAAGATTACAGTATGCCTCCTGGATCAATCCGTTCAGCAATTAATAAGTCTCCGACAGTGTTCCTTTGTGAAGGACTTCATATTGGACTTCTTGATGATGGCTATAATTAATTTTTAATTTTTTTTTAAAACCCCTTTTAAATAAAGCAGCCCATATTATTTCTCGAAATCGACGAACATAAGATGTAACCAGGACCCTATTCGGTAGTTTTCTCGATGATAATTCGCTCACGTAAGCCTGCTGTTCATTGGTAAGAATGTGCTCGATTGTTTCATATTAATAAAACTTTTCCATAACTTTGGAAACCCCAGTTCCCAAAACAATCGCGATAACACTTCAGATCTCCTTTTTAGGAATCTTCGCAATTACGCTTTTTTGTACATTTAGAATAAAAACATTTGCCTTTTTTGAAATGAATTTTCGGAAATTAACCAAAAATATCGAATCTGCCATGTTTAAAATATCTGCTCAGCAAAATGTCATTCTATCTTCCCAATTAACCTGATCAAGATTTAAATGCGACCCTTGTAGATCACACGGTCAACTTTCGAATGTAATTATTATTGAAAATTATGAATGATTATTAATAATAATAATAACACAAGAAAGTAAGCATTTAATTCAGTAATACACATAATAAAAAAATAAATATTATTCAATCCATCCCCCTCTTTGGGGCCGTTCAAGTATAACGTAACGCAGTTAGGGGGGAGGGGGTCTTGTTAAACGTTACGGTGCGTTATGGTGGGGGGGGGGGTCAAACAGCGCGTTACGTAACATTTTTTGTTAAAATTAAAAGTTCAAACTCTTAACTCGTGATTCACGGCTCAGTTTATATGATATATCTACACTACACATATTTTTTTACATACGAAAAGAGTCGCGTCACTGAATATGCAGAAGTATATATATGGCAAATAAGTCCATAGTTTGTACTCTAGGAGTCCGACCGTTGCGGTCACGCAAAACCATATGCTAAATAGATACAAGCGATGAACTTACGAATTTCACGCACACACATTAGGGCCAAAGTGGGCTGAAATTTCGTTTAATTTACATTGCTTCTTATTCCGGTATTTTGCGTAACAACGGCGCGTTACAAGGGGGGAGGGTGGACAGAAATCTTTAAAAGCTGCGTTACGTTAATATTGATTATTGATTGTTTTATTACTATTATTTTACTCATTTAATAAAGTATGAGATGTTTTCAGTTGTCGGTGGAGTATGTGATGACGTGTCAGCCTACGAATCAGGTGATCAAAGGTTCGAATCCCACAGGTTGAAGTTTCAGTTGTTTGCCGGTAGGTACTATTTCACCTACACTGTATCAATAACGGTTGGTTGCCGATGGTGCTGAAATATGAGATCAGTGTTATTTAATTTCCGTACCATTACAGATCCGATTTGTTAAACCCACGACAAACTGCTAACACAGTTTCTATGTCAGCAATATATTGGCTGCCAGATTTTGTAGGTTTCATTGGAGTAAGTGATAACGTGTCGGCATACGAAACAAGGAGTCCCAGGTTCGGATCCCACCGTCGGCGATCCATGGTTGTTTTCTGCTGATCACAGATTACGATAAAATGACCATGGGAAAATTGCAGAGAAAATGCCATTCGAAATCCACTTTAAATTATAAGTCCACTTGCAATCGTTGTATCGAAGTCCTTCTCTCCGACTCCTGTGAAGTATAATAGATGAAAACGTTTGTACAGAAGTTCATCTAAAGCTGAGGCGCAGTAATTTAATACCACTGGGGAGAAACCATAAACAGGCTCTTGCTTGCTAGTGCACTGCGATGAAAATGGAAGAGCCAGCGAAGAATGTAGGAAGTAGAAATTATTAGAAATCAGGTTAGTTTTATGCAATGAGCGACATTTACACTATTAATGAGTGCTGGTATTTATTGACGAACTTGTAATATTATATGCGTTTTTTCCCAGAAGCCCTTACTCTCTGAGCCTTTAGCACCTTGACCTCAGTGATAGATAGATATCTGTTTGTTTGATAGATAACTGTTTGTTTGATAGATAACTGTTTGTTCGAAATTATCATATCTTTTATGTTGCCAACATAGAGTAAAAGGTAACGGAGTTTATGGGGTCATTGTGGTCTGAGTTTTTTTATTTTTATTTTGGAAAAGTATGAAGCGAATCGCTTTATGTTTTCGCTCCATTTCTCATTCTGGCTAATAAAACGTTGGATTTTAATTTTATTTTAGACCATTCTACAGCCAATAATTGTTTCCGCCCTTGCGTGACTACTTCGTGGAGGCGACAGCTTCAACGCCGCTTGAATTATAGTTACAAAAACATTACCCCATTTTTTATAACTAATAGATTGCTTAATAAATTCAAATCAAAATTTCATTAACGACTAGCTGGTGCCCGCGCCTACGTCTGCGGCTATAGTGTAGATAGATAATAGTGTCGTTGGGCAGATGGGGGGGGGGATGTTACTCTATTTAACAAAAAAAGAATTATGCAAATCGGTCCACACGTTCGGGAGATATGCTAAAGCACCTGAAGGTGAAAAGTTTTGTCCCGGTAGCAACAGAATCTTAATTCAAAAGAAAAAAATTTAAAAATTTGACTAAAAAAAAGTGTGGGTAGGGAGTGATTGGAGTAAGAGGAGGAAAGACCCCCCTATTTAAAAAAAAAGAATTATGCAAATCGGTCCACACGTTACGAAGTTAGACAATAGCAACTATCGATGAAAACTGTTTTCCCTAAATCAAATGTTAATATACTACTCCAAAAAAAATTGAATAAAAGTAAAGTGTGGTGAGGGTGGGAGGGTATACAATTGAAAGAAGGGATCATACCCTATTTAACAAAAAAAGAGTTATCAAAATCGGTCCACGGGTTATAAAATTGGACTAAAGCAACTATAGTGTGAAAAATGACGCCTTGTGAAATTAACGAATGGTATGGTGCGAGCTACTTCCTTTGTATCTTCCCGCCCCTTGCGAGCTACGACCTTTGTATCCTCCCGCCTCTTGCGAGCTACGACCTTTGTATCCTCCCGCCCCTTGCGAGCTTCTACTCTTATATCGTCCCGCCCTTGCGAGCTACTACTCTTGTATCCTCCCGCCCCTTGCGAGCTAAGACCTTTGTATCCTCCCGCCTCTAGCGAGCTTCAACCTTTGTATTCTCTCGCCTCTTGCGAGCTACGACCTTTGTATCCTCCCGCCTCTTGCGAGCTAGTGCCCTTGTATCCTCCCGCCCCATGCGAGCTACTGTCTTTGTATCTTACCGCCCCTTGCGAGCTATCGCCTTTGTAGTCTATCACCCTTTGCGAGCAAATACCCTTGTACATTACCGCCGCTTGCGAGCTAGTACCTTTGTATCCTTTGTACTTATATCCACCTGAAGTATTTCACAATTTAGCTAATGCCATTCTTAACCAACTGTTAAAATAATTACTAAAATATATCAATAAACGCCAAAGTTATTGGTGAGGTTTGTATACCTCATTTGAATAACCGGAAGTGAAGTTATTTAGTTCAAAATGTTAACTAAATGTAAACATTTAAAAACAAATGAGGTAAGAAATTATATCTATAATTCCTCCTCTATCGCTATATACCAATAAAATTGCTTCGTTTTCATAATTTCCAATAGTAATTAGTAATAGTAGTTACCCAGTTCCTAGTGAAAGCAAGAGAGAGTACACCGAAAAAACCATTTCATGTTGCTCTTTGGTTAGTATATAAGGGTATTTAGTTAAACTTTTAAAACATCCCCCACAAATCAGCAATCCTTAATTCATATCAAAAGAATCACCCCCAACTGAGATAATATAATCAAATGTTGAGCAAAAGTGAAAAATCTACGATTAGTATGAAAAATTTAACCGTAGCGAAGTAAAAAAACATCCTGCATATCCCATTTACATCCTCTTTTAGATAAGGGTAGTCACCTCCGGAAGGGTGAAAATTTCTTTAACAAATTTAACTTTATTAAATTAGCGATTTTGCAATTTTACCGTTTTGGTGTGTACTTTTTGACGCAATGTATCTTTATCAACCAAATTAATTTTATAATGTAGTAAATCCAACCCCTAATCAAATGTTGAAAAATTTTTAGAAAAAGTTAAAAACTCCCGGAGATATAATAATTTTTTGAATTTTCTCAATTTGCCGACGGCATTCAATTAAATTTATAGAAAAAATAAACCTTTATAAAACTCACTGTATCAAAGATAATTCAAAATGGTTTTCATATTTGAATTCTACGCAGTAATACCTTTCATTTGATACCAATCTTGCCGGGAAAGAAGACAAAAAAAAATTTCATAATTTTCAAAAGGGATTCGTCCAGGATTTCGGCATTGAAAAGGTCCTTGCTACAGAGAAAAATTATTGGTAATTTAAAAACCAGAATAAAGCAGAGATTGGTAGCTTTCCACTACTATAACCCGTGAACCTCCAAGGTTTCATTTGAACCCAGCAGATGGCTTCAAGTCGCTAAATCAGTGATATTATAAAAATCTCTAAAATATTAACTTAATATATCCTGATTTGGACAAAACTTAGTACACCGCTTAAACACCGCCTTCCCCTTAAATATACATCCACACTTTGCAGATATTGTAAAATTTTCTTAACAAAATTTAACTTTTCATTTTTTCACTGGAAATTTTTGATGCAACATTTAAATTTTCAAATCTCGATGAAATTTTAACCATACCTACGTATTTACATCCCCTTTAAAATAAAGGTAATTACTCCCACGAAAATTGATTTTTTTTAGCAAATTTAGCAAAAACCTCCAGTCAATCACAAATATCTCACATTGTGTCGTGTATTTTTTTTCAACTACTGTACTTATATCCACCCAATGTATCTCACAGTTTAGCTAATAGTATCCTTAACCAACTGTTAAAAGAATTACTAAAATATATCAATAAGCGCCAAAGTTATTCGTACTCAAATGTGTGCAACCCCCTATAAGGTGAGATTTGCTTACCTCATTTGAATAACCGGAACTGAAGTTATTTATTTAAAAATATTCACTAAATATAAACATCCAAGAACAAATGAGGTAAGCAATTATATCTATAATTCCTCCTCTATCACTGTATATCAATAAATCTGCTTTGTTTTCATAATTTCCAATAGAAATTAGTAATAGTAGGTACCCAGATCCTAGTGAAAGCAAGACCGAGTACACCGAAAAAACCAATTCATGTTGCTATTACTAATAAAGTATTATATATCGAGCTTTCACATGTATGGAAACATTTTAGCCCTAATAGAGGAGAAAAGGGTAGAGTAATAAAAATCTCTTAAATTTCTATTATTAACAGCAATTGGCAATAAAGCAACTGAACTGGTCATTATGCAAAAGAGCCTCATATTTTGCTCTTTGGTTAGTAACTTCACAACCGCTGCACCGATTTGCATGATTTAACTTTTCAAATATATTAGGGTATTTAGTTAAACTTTTAAGAGATCCCCCACAAATCAGCAATCCTTAATTCATATCAAAAGAATCACCCCCAACTGAGATAATATAATCAAATGTTGAGCAAAAGTGAAAAATCTACGATTAGTATAAAAAATTTAACCGCAGAGAAATAAGAAAAACATCCTCCACATCCCATTTACATCCTCTTTCAGATAAGGGTAGTCACCTCCGGATGGGTGAAAATTTCTTTAACAAATTTAACTTTATTAAGTTAGCAATTTTGCTATATTGCCGTTTTTGTCTGCATTTTTCGACCCAATTAACCTTTATCAACCAAATTAATTTTCCGATGTAGTAAATCCATCCCCTAATCAACTGTTGAAATAATAATTTAAAAAAATTAATAACTCCAGGAGATATAATTTTTTGAACTTTCTCACTTTTCCGACGGCACCTTTTATCGGCATTTTGGTCGCCTTCCGACGCTTTTCCATCGCTAGTAACTACCCTAAATATACATTTTCGATCTGGAACATGGGAGTGATTTCTCTTCTACAATCGATTACCTATCGATTGATGTAATTTTCAACTCGCTCCGACGAAAACTTCACACCACTTAACGCAAATGATTGAAAAAAGTCCTTTTTTCCGAAAAATTTGCGCAAATTTTAGCAAAATCTTCCCACCGTGTTTGCGCGAAAACTATAAGTGATGGAATGGTGTGTTGTTTGTAAAAGTTTCATAACTTTTGGAGTAGATAGTTTTAAAAAAAAGAACGGTCCATTTTGGATCAACCCGTAGAACTTGGAGGATGGCATCCCCGCTTCAATGTTTAACGAAAAAAAGTCAGCGATAAAGTTTTTTCGATTTAAACAAAAACTGCACCAATCAATTTGTGACCGGTTTACCTTTAATTTGATACCACACATCCCTTATTTCGACTTCGGGGTTAGCCATCCCCCACCCCCACCCCCCGAAAAATTAGCACCAAAATTTTTTTTATATTTTTTTCAAATTGCTTCGATCACAAAACAAATGAAAATAATTTTCTTCTTTTCAATCGCACATCCCCAACCTAAGTTATAATTTTTTGAAAATCGATTTCGTAATAGATGCAAAAAGTCTAGTACAAAATGAGAAAAAAATCTTTTATCTCACCCATTCGCAAGATGGTCCAGCATGTGGTGCGCCACAGTTTTTTGAAAAATTTCAAAAATATTCTACTACTACACTCTCGTGCAAAAATTTTCCTCTAGTACATTTTCAAATTTTTTTTCCATTTCCGAATAGATCTTACGATTCTACGTAAAATGAATACCCACATGATAGGGTTCCGATCAATACTCCCCGAGTTATAAACGAACATAGCACACCAACTCGCATAGGTCCCGCACTTTTTCAAAAACTCTCGAAAAAAATAGCCTATCTCACATGCGGCCATAACATCTACAGCATCCGTAAATATGAACGCATTCCGTTTGACAGTTTTTTCTATTTTGGTCCCACCAATTGCAAAAAATTATCCTTTTTTGATACTTTTTCAAGGACTCCATCTGCAGCCTTAATAACTTTACCATATTCAATGGTAAAAATCCATTCAAACTCTTATCACATCCACGACATTCTCCCCTATCCATAAATATCTCAAACTCATCTATCCGTCACCCCGTTCTACCGCTATAGCCCCACAAAGGTTCAACTTTAAGGCCTCGCCTACTCGAAACAATCAACCTTATGGTAAAAAATATATACACCATTCCATCGGCAATAACCCACTTTATATTTTAGTAAAAAAAAAAAAAAAAAATTTTCCCATCCAAAAATTCGATATTTCTAGAACAAATTTAAAAAATCGGGCTCCGTTACGACACAGTTTAATTCTTTCACTATCATATACCATTTACCGCATCAAAATCCATCGAACCAATTTTCTTAGACACACTGCAATAGATTTCTCTACCCGCAACCAACTCGCATTTTAAGTATTTAGACTAGCTGGTGCCCGCGCCTACGTCTGCGGCTATAGTGTAGATAGATAATAGTGGGGATAAGCAATACGGGGGATAATGCTCTATTTAACAAAAAAAGAATTATGCAAATCGGTCTACACGTTCGGGAGATATGCTAAAGCAACTGAAGGTGAAAAGTTTTGTCCCGGTAGCAACAGAATCTTTATTCAAAAGAAAAAAATTTAAAATAAAATAAAATTGAATAAAAGTAAAGTGTGGTGAGGGTGGGAGGGTATACAATTGAAAGAAGGGATCATACCCTATTTAACAAAAAAAGAGTTATAAAAATCGGTCCACGGGTTATAAAATTGGACTAAAGCAACTATAGTGTGAAAAATGACGCCTTGTGAAATTACCGAATGGTATGGTGCGAGCTACTACCTTTGTATCCTCCCGCCCCTTGCGAGCTACGACCTTTGTATCCTTCCGCCTCTTGCGAGCTACGACCTTTGTATCCTCCCGCCCCTTGCGAGCTTCTACTCTTATATCCTCCCGCCCTTGCGAGCTACTACTCTTGTATCCTCCCGCCCCTTGCGAGCTAAGACCTTTGTATCCTCCCGCCTCTAGCGAGCTTCAACCTTTATATTTTCTCGCCTCTTGCGAGCTACGACCTTTGTATCCTCCCGCCTCTTGCGAGCTAGTGCCCTTGTATCCTCCCGCCCCTTGCGAGCTACTGTCTTTGTATCTTACCGCCCCTTGCGAGCTATCGCCTTTGTAGTCTATCACCCTTTGCGAGCAAATACCCTTGTACATTACCGCCGCTTGCGAGCTAGTACCTTTGTATCCTTTGTACTTATATCCACCTGAAGTATTTCACAATTTAGCTAATACCATCCTTAACCAACTGTTAAAAGAATTACTAAAATATATCAATAAACGCCAAAGTTATTTGTATACCTCATTTGAATAACCGGAAGTGAAGTTATTTAGTTCAAAATGTTAAATAAATGTAAACATTTAAAAACAAATGAGGTAAGAAATTATATCTATAATTCCTCCTCTATCGCTATATACCAATAAAATTGCTTCGTTTTCATAATTTCCAATAGTAATTAGTAATAGTAGTTACCCAGTTCCTAGTGAAAGCAACAGAGAGTACACCGAAAAAACCATTTGATGTTGCTCTTTGGTTAGTAATTTAACAACGGCTGCACCGATTTGCATGATTTAACTTTTAAAATATATAATGGTATTTAGTTAAACTTTTAAAACTTTCCCCACAAATCAGCAATCCTTAATTCATATCAAAAGAATCACCCCCAACTGAGATAATATAATCAAATGTTGAGCAAAAGTGAAAAATCTACGATTAGTATGAAAAATTTAACCGTAGCGAAGTAAAAAAACATCCTGCATATCCCATTTACATCCTCTTTTAGATAAGGGTAGTCACCTCCGTATGGGTGAAAATTTCTTTAACAAATTTAACTTTATTAAATTAGCGATTTTGCAATTTTGCCGATTTTGTGTGTACTTTTTGACGCAATGTATCTTTATCAACCAAATTAATTTTATAATGTAGTAAATCCAACCCCTAATCAAATGTTGAAAAAAATTTAGAAAAAAGTTAAAAAATCCCGGATATATAATAATTTTTTGAATTTTCTCAATTTGCCGACGGCTTTCAATAAAATTTATAGAAAAAAGAAACCTTTATAAAACTCACTGTATCAAAGATAATTCGAAATGGTTTTCATATTTGAATTCTACGCAGCAATACCTTTCATTTGATACCAAACTTACCGGGAACGAAGACAAAAAAAAATTCATAATTTTCCCAAGGGATTCGTCCAGGATTTCGGCATTGAAAAGGTCCTTGCTACATTTGAAAATTAATATCTCGCCAAATACTTAACCGATTTTGGTCATTTAAAAACCAGAATAAAACAGAGATCGGTAGCTTTCCACTATTATAACCCGGGAACCTCCAAGGTTTCATTTCTACCCATAAGATAGATTCAAGTCGCTAAATCAGTGATATTATAAAAATCTCCAAAATGTCAACTAAATATATCTTGGTTTGGACGAAACTTAGTATAGCGCTTACACACCGCCTTCCCCTTAAATATACATCCACACTTTGCACCTATTGTAAAATTTTCTTAACAAAATTTAACTTTTCATTTTTTCACTGGAAATTTTTGATACAACATTTAAATTTTCAAATCTCGATGAAATTTTAACCATACCTACGTATTTACATCCCCTTTCAAATAAAGGTAATTACTCCCACGAAAATTGATTTTTTTTAACAAATTTAGCAAAAACCTCCAGTCAATCACAAATATTTCACATTGTGTCGTGTATTTTTTTTCAACTACTGTACTTATATCCACCCAATGTATCTCACAGTTTAGCTAATAGTATCCTTCACCACCTGTTGAAAGAATTACTAAAATATATCAATAAACGCCAAAGTTATTGGTACTCAAACATGTGCAACCCCCTATAAGGTGAGATTTGCTTACCTCATTTGAATAACCGGAACTGAAGCTATTTAGTTCAAAATGTTCACTAAATATAAACATCCAAGAACAAATGAGGTAAGAAATTATATCTATAATTCCTCCTCTATCGCTGTATACCAATAAACCTGCTTCGTTTTCATAATTTCCAATAGTAATTAGTAATAGTAGGTATCCAGTTCCTAGTGAAAGCAAGACCGAGTACACCGAAAAAACCATTTCATGTTGCTATTACTAATAAAGTATTATATATCGAGCTTTCACATATATGGAAACATTTTAGCCCTAATAGAGGAGAAAAGGGTAGAGTAATAAAAATCTCTTAAATTTCTATTATTAACAGCAATTGGCAATAAAGCAACTGAACTGGTCATTATGCAAAAGAGCCTCATATTTTGCTCTTTGGTTAGTAACTTCACAACCGCTGCACCGATTTGCATGATTTAACTTTTCAAATATATTAGGGTATTTAGTTAAACTTTTAAGAGATCCCCCACAAATCAGCAATCCTTAATTCATATCAAAAGAATCACCCCAACTGAGATAATATAATCAAATGTTGAGCAAAAGTGAAAAATCTACGATTAGTATAAAAAATTTAACCGCAGAGAAATAAGAAAAACATCCTCCACATCCCATTTACATCCTCTTTCAGATAAGGGTAGTCACCTCCGGATGGGTGAAAATTTCTTTAACAAATTTAACTTTATTAAGTTAGCAATTTTGCTATATTGCCGTTTTTGTCTGCATTTTTCGACCCAATTAACCTTTATCAACCAAATTAATTTTCCGATGTAGTAAATCCATCCCCTAATCAACTGTTGAAATAATAATTTAAAAAAATTAATAACTCCAGGAGATATAATTTTTTGAACTTTCTCACTTTTCCGACGGCACCTTTTATCGGCATTTTGGTCGCCTTCCGACGCTTTTCCATCGCTAGTAACTACCCTAAATATACATTTTCGATCTGGAACATGGGGGTGATTTCTCTTCTACAATCGATTACCTATCGATTGATGTAATTTTCAACTCGCTCCGACGAAAACTTCACACCACTCAACGCAAATGATTGAAAAAAGTCCTTTTTTCCGAAAAATTTGCGCAAATTTTAGCAAAATCTTCCCACCGTGTTTGCGCGAAAACTATAAGTGATGGAATGGTGTGTTGTTTGTAAAAGTTTCATAACTTTTGGAGTAGATAGTTTTAAAAAAAAGAACGGTCCATTTTGGATCAACCCGTAGAACTTGGAGGATGGCATCCCCGCTTCAATGTTTAACGAAAAAAAGTCAGCGATAAAGTTTTTTCGATTTAAACAAAAACTGCACCAATCAATTTGTGACCGGTTAACCTTTAATTTGATACCACACATCCCTTATTTCGACTTCGGGGTTAGCCATCCCCCACCCCCACCCCCCGAAAAATTACCACCAAAATTTTTTTATATTTTTTCCAAATTGCTTCGATCACAAAACAAATGAAAATAATTTTCTTCTTTTCAATCGCACATCCCCAACCTAAGTTATAATTTTTTGAAAATCCATTTTGTAATAGATGAAAAAAGTCTGGTACAAAATCAAAAAAAAATTTTTTTATCTCACCCATTCGCAAGATGGTCCAGCATGTAGTGCGCCACAGTTTTTTGAAAAATTTCAAAAATATTCTACTACTACACTCTCGTGCAAAAATTTTCCTCTAGTACATTTTCAATTTTTTTTTCCATTTCCGAATAGATCTTACGATTCTACGTAAAATGAATACCCACATGATGGGGTTCCGACCAATACTCCCCGAGTTATAAACGAACATAGCACACCAACTCGCATAGGTCCCGCACTTTTTCAAAAACTCTCGAAAAAAATAGCCTATCTCACATGCGGTCATAACATCTACAACATCCGTAAATATGAACGGATTCCGTTTGACAGTTTTTTCTATTTTGGTCCCACCAATTGCAAAAAATTATCCTTTTTTGATCCTTTTTCAAGGACTCCATCTGCAACGTTAATAACTTTGCCATATTCAATGGTAAAAATCCATTCAAACTCTTATCACATCCACGACATTCTCCCCTATCCATAAATATCTCAAACTCATCTATCCGTCACCCCGTTCTTCCGCTATAGCCCCACAAAGGTTCAACTTTAAGGCCTCGCCTACTCGAAACAATCAACCTTATGGTAAAAAATATATACACCATTCCATCGGCAATAACCCACTTTATATTTTAGTAAAAAAAAAAAAAAAAATTTTCCCCATCCAAAAATTCGATATTTCTAGAACAAATTTAAAAAATCGAGCTCCGTTACGACACAGTTTAATTCTTTCACTATCATATACCATTTACCGCATCAAAATCCATCGAACCAATTTTCTTAAACACACTGCAATAGATTTCTCTACCCGCAACCAACTCGCATTTTAAGTATTTAGACTAGCTGGTGCCCGCGCCTACGTCTGCGGCTATAGTGTAGATAGATAAGAGTGGGGGTAAGCAATACGGGGGATAATGCTCTATTTAACAAAAAAAGAATTATGCAAATCGGTCTACACGTTCGGGAGATATGCTAAAGCAACTGAAGGTGAAAAGTTTTGTCCCGGTAGCAACAGAATCTTTATTCAAAAGAAAAAAATTTAAAAATTTGACTAAAAAAAAGTGTGGGTAGGGAGTGATTGGAGTAAGAGGAGGGAAGACCCCCCCTATTTAAAAAAAAAGAATTATGCAAATCGGTCCACACGTTACGAAGTTAGACAATAGCAACTATAGATGAAAACTGTTTTCCCTAAATCAAATGTAGTATATTATACTCCAAAAAAAAATTGAATAAAAGTAAAGTGTGGTGAGGGTGGGAGGGTATACAATTGAAAGAAGGGATCATACCCTATTTAACAAAAAAAGAGTTATAAAACTCGGTCCACGGGTTATAAAATTGGACTAAAGCAACTATAGTGTGAAAAATGACGCCTTGTGAAATTAACGAATGGTATGGTGCGAGCTACTACCTTTGTATCCTCCCGCCCCTTGCGAGCTACGACCTTTGTATCCTCCCGCCTCTTGCGAGCTACGACCTTTGTATCCTCCCGCCCCTTGCGAGCTTCTACTCTTATATTCTCCCGCCCTTGCGAGCTACTACTCTTGTATCCTCCCGCCCCTTGCGAGCTAAGACCTTTGTATCCTCCCGCCTCTAGCGAGCTTCAACCTTTGTATTCTCTCGCCTCTTGCGAGCTACGACCTTTGTATCCTCCCGCCTCTTGCGAGCTAGTGCCCTTGTATCCTCCCGCCCCTTGCGAGCTACTGTCTTTGTATCTTACCGCCCCTTGCGAGCTATCGCCTTTGTAGTCTATCACCCTTTGCGAGCAAATACCCTTGTACATTACCGCCGCTTGCGAGCTAGTACCTTTGTATCCTTTGTACTTATATCCACCTGAAGTATTTCACAATTTAGCTAATGCCGATTTGCATGATTTAACTTTTAAAATATATAAGGGTATTTAGTTAAACTTTTAAAACATTCCCCCCCACAAATCAGCAATCCTTAATTCATATCAAAAGGATCACCCCCATCTGAGATAATATAATCAAATGTTGAGCAAAAGTGAAAAATCTACGATTAGTATGAAAAATTTAACCGTAGCGAAGTAAAAAAACATCCTGCATATCCCATTTACATCCTCTTTTAGGTAAGGGTAGTCACCTCCGGAAGGGTGAAAATTTCTTTAACAAATTTAACTTTATTAAATTAGCGATTTTGCAATTTTACCGTATTGGTGTGTACTTTTTGACGCAATGTATCTTTATCAACCAAATTAATTTTATAATGTAGTAAATCCAACCCCTAATCAAATGTTGAAAAATTTTTAGAAAAAGTTAAAAACTCCCGGAGATATAATAATTTTTTGAATTTTCTCAATTTGCCGACGGCATTCAATTAAATTTATAGAAAAAAGAAACCTTTATAAAACTCACTGTATCAAAGATAATTCAAAATGGTTTTCATATTTGAATTCTACGCAGTAATACCTTTCATTTGATACCAATCTTGCCGGGAAAGAAGACAAAAAAAAATTTCATAATTTTCAAAAGGGATTCGTCCAGGATTTCGGCATTGAAAAGGTCCTTGCTACAGAGAAAAATTAATATCTCGCCAAATACCTAACCGATTTTGGTAATTTAAAAACCAGAATAAAGCAGAGATTGGTAGCTTTCCACTACTATAACCCGTGAACCTCCAAGGTTTCATTTGAACCCAGCAGATGGCTTCAAGTCGCTAAATCAGTGATATTATAAAAATCTCTAAAATGTCAACTAAATATATCTTGGTTTGGACGAAACTTAGTATAGCGCTTACACACCGCCTTCCCCTTAAATATACATCCACACTTTGCAGATATTGTAAAATTTTCTTAACAAAATTTAACTTTTCATTTTTTCACTGGAAATTTTTGATGCAACATTTAAATTTTCAAACCTCGATGAAATATTAACCATACCTACGTATTTACATCCCCTTTCAAATAAAGGTAATTACTCCCACGAAAATTGATTTTTTTTAGCAAATTTAGCAAAAACCTCCAGTCAATCACAAATATCTCACATTGTGTCGTGTATTTTTTTTCAACTACTGTACTTATATCCACCCAATGTATCTCACAGTTTAGCTAATAGTATCCTTCACCACCTGTTGAAAGAATTACTAAAATATATCAATAAACGCCAAAGTTATTCGTACTCAAACATGTGCAACCCCCTATAAGGTGAGATTTGCTTACCTCATTTGAATAACAGGAACTGAAGCTATTTAGTTCAAAATGTTCACTAAATATAAACATCCAAGAACAAATGAGGTAAGAAATTATATCTATAATTCCTCCTCTATCGCTGCATACCAATAAACCTGCTTCGTTTTCATAATTTCCAATAGTAATTAGTAATAGTAGGTATCCAGTTCCTAGTGAAAGCAAGACCGAGTACACCGAAAAAACCATTTCATGTTGCTATTACTAATAAAGTATTATATATCGAGCTTTCACATGTATGGACACATTTTAGCCCTAATAGAGGAGAAAAGGGTAGAGTAATAAAAATCTCTTAAATTTCTATTATTAACAGCAATTGGCAATAAAGCAACTGAACTGGTCATTATGCAAAAGAGCCTCATATTTTGCTCTTTGGTTAGTAACTTCACAACCGCTGCACCGATTTGCATGATTTAACTTTTCAAATATATTAGGGTATTTAGTTAAACTTTTAAGAGATCCGCCACAAATCAGCAATCCTTAATTCATATCAAAAGAATCACCCCCAACTGAGATAATATAATCAAATGTTGAGCAAAAGTGAAAAATCTACGATTAGTATAAAAAATTTAACCGCAGAGAAATAAGAAAAACATCCTCCACATCCCATTTACATCCTCTTTCAGATAAGGGTAGTCACCTCCGGATGGGTGAAAATTTCTTTAACAAATTTAACTTTATTAAGTTAGCAATTTTGCTATATTGCCGTTTTTGTCTGCATTTTTCGACCCAATTAACTTTTATCAACCAAATTAATTTTCCGATGTAGTAAATCCATCCCCTAATCCAGTTTTGAAATAATAATTTAAAAAAATTAATAACTCCAGGAGATATAATTTTTTGAACTTTCTCACTTTTCCGACGGCACCTTTTATCGGCATTTTGGTCGCCTTCCGACGCTTTTCCATCGCTAGTAACTACCCTAAATATACATTTTCGATCTGGAACATGGGGGTGATTTCTCTTCTACAATCGATTACCTATCGATTGATGTAATTTTCAACTCGCTCCGACGAAAACTTCACACCACTTAACGCAAATGATTGAAAAAAGTCCTTTTTTCCGACAAATTTGTGCAAATTTTAGCAAAATCTTCCCACCGTGTTTGCGCGAAAACTATAAGTGATGGAATGGTGTGTTGTTTGTAAAAGTTTCATAACTTTTGGAGTAGATAGTTTTAAAAAAAAGAACGGTCCATTTTGGATCAACCCGTAGAACTTGGAGGATGGCATCCCCGCTTCAATGTTTAACGAAAAAAAGTCAGCGATAAAGTTTTTTCGATTTAAACAAAAACTGCACCAATCAATTTCTGACCGGTTTACCTTTAATTTGATACCACACATCCCTTATTTCGACTTCGGGGTTAACCATCCCCCACCCCCACCTCCCGAAAAATTAGCACCAAAATTTTTTTTATATTTTTTCCAAATTGCTTCGATCACAAAACAAATGAAAATAATTTTCTTCTTTTCAATCTCACATCCCCAACCTAAGTTATAATTTTTTGAAAATCCATTTTGTAATAGATGAAAAAAGTCTTGTACAAAATCAAAAAAAAATTTTTTTATCTCACCCATTCGCAAGATGGTCCAGCATGTGGTGCGCCACAGTTTTTTGAAAAATTTCAAAAATATTCTACTACTACACTCTCGTGCACAAATTTTCCTCTAGTACATTTTCAAAATTTTTTTCCATTTCCAAATAGATCTTACGATTCTACGTAAAATGAATACCCACATGATGGGGTTCCGACCAATACTCCCCGAGTTATAAACGAACATAGCACACCAACTCGCATAGGTCCTGCACTTTTTCAAAAACTCTCGAAAAAAATAGCCTATCTCACATGCGGCCATAACATCTACAGCATCCGTAAATATTAACGCATTCCGTTTGACAGTTTTTTCTATTTTGGTCCCACCAATTGCAAAAAATTATCCTTTTTTGATCCTTTTTCAAGGACTCCATCTGCAGCGTTAATAACTTTGCCATATTCAATGGTAAAAATCCATTCAAACTCTTATCACATCCACGACATTCTCCCCTATCCATAAATATCTCAAACTCATCTATCCGTCACCCCGTTCTTCCGCTATAGCCACACAAAGGTTCAACTTTAAGGCCTCGCCTACTCGAAACAATCAACCTTATGGTAAAAAAAATATACACCATTCCATCGGCAATAACCCACTTTATATTTTAGTAAAAAAAAAAAAAAAAATTTTCCCCATCCAAAAATTCGATATTTCGAGAACAAATTTAAAAAATCGGGCTCCGTTACGACACAGTTTAATTCTTTCACTATCATATACCATTTACCGCATCAAAATCCATCGAACCAATTTTCTTAAACACACTGCAATAGATTTCTCTACCCGCAACCAACTCGCATTTTAAGTATTTAGATGTAGTAAATCCAACCCCTAATCAAATGTTGAAAAAAATTTAGAAAAAAGTTAAAAAATCCCGGATATATAATAATTTTTTGAATTTTCTCAATTTGCCGACGGCTTTCAATAAAATTTATAGAAAAAAGAAACCTTTATAAAACTCACTGTATCAAAGATAATTCGAAATGGTTTTCATATTTGAATTCTACGCAGCAATACCTTTCATTTGATACCAAACTTACCGGGAACGAAGACAAAAAAAAATTCATAATTTTCCCAAGGGATTCGTCCAGGATTTCGGCATTGAAAAGGTCCTTGCTACATTTGAAAATTAATATCTCGCCAAATACTTAACCGATTTTGGTCATTTAAAAACCAGAATAAAACAGAGATCGGTAGCTTTCCACTATTATAACCCGGGAACCTCCAAGGTTTCATTTCTACCCATAAGATAGATTCAAGTCGCTAAATCAGTGATATTATAAAAATCTCCAAAATGTCAACTAAATATATCTTGGTTTGGACGAAACTTAGTATAGCGCTTACACACCGCCTTCCCCTTAAATATACATCCACACTTTGCACCTATTGTAAAATTTTCTTAACAAAATTTAACTTTTCATTTTTTCACTGGAAATTTTTGATACAACATTTAAATTTTCAAATCTCGATGAAATTTTAACCATACCTACGTATTTACATCCCCTTTCAAATAAAGGTAATTACTCCCACGAAAATTGATTTTTTTTAACAAATTTAGCAAAAACCTCCAGTCAATCACAAATATTTCACATTGTGTCGTGTATTTTTTTTCAACTACTGTACTTATATCCACCCAATGTATCTCACAGTTTAGCTAATAGTATCCTTCACCACCTGTTGAAAGAATTACTAAAATATATCAATAAACGCCAAAGTTATTGGTACTCAAACATGTGCAACCCCCTATAAGGTGAGATTTGCTTACCTCATTTGAATAACCGGAACTGAAGCTATTTAGTTCAAAATGTTCACTAAATATAAACATCCAAGAACAAATGAGGTAAGAAATTATATCTATAATTCCTCCTCTATCGCTGTATACCAATAAACCTGCTTCGTTTTCATAATTTCCAATAGTAATTAGTAATAGTAGGTATCCAGTTCCTAGTGAAAGCAAGACCGAGTACACCGAAAAAACCATTTCATGTTGCTATTACTAATAAAGTATTATATATCGAGCTTTCACATATATGGAAACATTTTAGCCCTAATAGAGGAGAAAAGGGTAGAGTAATAAAAATCTCTTAAATTTCTATTATTAACAGCAATTGGCAATAAAGCAACTGAACTGGTCATTATGCAAAAGAGCCTCATATTTTGCTCTTTGGTTAGTAACTTCACAACCGCTGCACCGATTTGCATGATTTAACTTTTCAAATATATTAGGGTATTTAGTTAAACTTTTAAGAGATCCCCCACAAATCAGCAATCCTTAATTCATATCAAAAGAATCACCCCAACTGAGATAATATAATCAAATGTTGAGCAAAAGTGAAAAATCTACGATTAGTATAAAAAATTTAACCGCAGAGAAATAAGAAAAACATCCTCCACATCCCATTTACATCCTCTTTCAGATAAGGGTAGTCACCTCCGGATGGGTGAAAATTTCTTTAACAAATTTAACTTTATTAAGTTAGCAATTTTGCTATATTGCCGTTTTTGTCTGCATTTTTCGACCCAATTAACCTTTATCAACCAAATTAATTTTCCGATGTAGTAAATCCATCCCCTAATCAACTGTTGAAATAATAATTTAAAAAAATTAATAACTCCAGGAGATATAATTTTTTGAACTTTCTCACTTTTCCGACGGCACCTTTTATCGGCATTTTGGTCGCCTTCCGACGCTTTTCCATCGCTAGTAACTACCCTAAATATACATTTTCGATCTGGAACATGGGGGTGATTTCTCTTCTACAATCGATTACCTATCGATTGATGTAATTTTCAACTCGCTCCGACGAAAACTTCACACCACTCAACGCAAATGATTGAAAAAAGTCCTTTTTTCCGAAAAATTTGCGCAAATTTTAGCAAAATCTTCCCACCGTGTTTGCGCGAAAACTATAAGTGATGGAATGGTGTGTTGTTTGTAAAAGTTTCATAACTTTTGGAGTAGATAGTTTTAAAAAAAAGAACGGTCCATTTTGGATCAACCCGTAGAACTTGGAGGATGGCATCCCCGCTTCAATGTTTAACGAAAAAAAGTCAGCGATAAAGTTTTTTCGATTTAAACAAAAACTGCACCAATCAATTTGTGACCGGTTAACCTTTAATTTGATACCACACATCCCTTATTTCGACTTCGGGGTTAGCCATCCCCCACCCCCACCCCCCGAAAAATTACCACCAAAATTTTTTTATATTTTTTCCAAATTGCTTCGATCACAAAACAAATGAAAATAATTTTCTTCTTTTCAATCGCACATCCCCAACCTAAGTTATAATTTTTTGAAAATCCATTTTGTAATAGATGAAAAAAGTCTGGTACAAAATCAAAAAAAAATTTTTTTATCTCACCCATTCGCAAGATGGTCCAGCATGTAGTGCGCCACAGTTTTTTGAAAAATTTCAAAAATATTCTACTACTACACTCTCGTGCAAAAATTTTCCTCTAGTACATTTTCAATTTTTTTTTCCATTTCCGAATAGATCTTACGATTCTACGTAAAATGAATACCCACATGATGGGGTTCCGACCAATACTCCCCGAGTTATAAACGAACATAGCACACCAACTCGCATAGGTCCCGCACTTTTTCAAAAACTCTCGAAAAAAATAGCCTATCTCACATGCGGTCATAACATCTACAACATCCGTAAATATGAACGGATTCCGTTTGACAGTTTTTTCTATTTTGGTCCCACCAATTGCAAAAAATTATCCTTTTTTGATCCTTTTTCAAGGACTCCATCTGCAACGTTAATAACTTTGCCATATTCAATGGTAAAAATCCATTCAAACTCTTATCACATCCACGACATTCTCCCCTATCCATAAATATCTCAAACTCATCTATCCGTCACCCCGTTCTTCCGCTATAGCCCCACAAAGGTTCAACTTTAAGGCCTCGCCTACTCGAAACAATCAACCTTATGGTAAAAAATATATACACCATTCCATCGGCAATAACCCACTTTATATTTTAGTAAAAAAAAAAAAAAAAATTTTCCCCATCCAAAAATTCGATATTTCTAGAACAAATTTAAAAAATCGAGCTCCGTTACGACACAGTTTAATTCTTTCACTATCATATACCATTTACCGCATCAAAATCCATCGAACCAATTTTCTTAAACACACTGCAATAGATTTCTCTACCCGCAACCAACTCGCATTTTAAGTATTTAGAAGTTCTGAAAGGCAGCCACCCACGCCGCTGGCTGATATAAAATAAGAGTGGGGGATATTAAAATATTTTTATTTTAAATGTTTCTGTAAAATTATCATTGAAAGAAAGTTTACTCATTTTTTTACACTGCAAAAGACCAAAAGCACCGACATATTCTCTGCAACCCCCAATGGCCTTTTTATCGTAACCTGCTGTCAGCAGAAAGCAACATGGGTCACCGACGTTGGGATTCGAACCTGGGATCGCCGAATTGGTTGGCCGACGCGTTATTACTTTTACTCCAACGACAGCTTCCAACTTACACTTGTGTACTTACTCAAAAAATGCATTACCTAATCATATAAAAGGGTTCATTGAGGTATTAGGATAAGCTTCGTTTATAACCCTCTTGATAATGTAAAACATATTATAATTAACCGGTTTAGAATATTATAAAATATGCTCTATAAGAAAAAATTATTTGAGGACCTTTAGAGAATTTTAAAAAAATAGAGCCTGGGGAGAATTTACTTCAATTCAGCTCATGAAAGTTATACAACGATATCCTTAGAAAGTTGAAAAATTTTCAACATTAGATTCATAAATATCAGGACTCAAAAATCTAGCAAAAATACTCATATTTAAGTACAGTTACAATCCTGATGTTAACTCATTAAGCCGAGCTATAACTATGATTATATATTCAATCACTTTTTTTATTTATTTATGTATTTATTAACAATATTTCATCAAAGTGCTGACTACTACAAAATACTATGGCTTAGTTATAAGGAAAAGCGTCGACTTACTAATCCGGAGGTCCCAGGTTCGAATCCCCCCGACGGCGACCCACAGTTGTTTTTCGCTGACAACAGATAAAAAGGCCATGGGAGGTGCAGAGATAATGCGGTTCGAAATTCACTTTAAATTGTAGGACCACTTGCAAACGTTGTCTCGAATCGGATGAAGTTCTTCTCCGGCCCCATGCCCGACAAGGGCACGGGTACAGGAACGAGAGAGAGATAAGGAAAAGCAATCTTTGATTTATACTTATTATAACTTGGTAACTTTATATGTACCAGCTACAACAGATGGTAGTATATTCTGTTGTTAAAGAATTTCTATTAAGAATATTTGAAATGTTTGTTTGCAGTTTACATTTCAAATTGATAATACTAAATAAATCTCCATGATCAATTAAATACATAATGAAGTAAAGGGGGATTTTTAATCCTAGAATCGATTTTTTTTCAAGCAATCATTTCTTTATTGTGGGTGGTGGGTTGTTTGGTGGGTTTAAGTGGTGATCGTCTCCATCATGGTAAAACTTGAATTATCACTATTACAGCGAGATTTTGATGGCACAACCAGTAAGACCCGGTTTTTTGTTGGACTCGCGACCCTAATTTATTCTTATCTGAAATCATGGTTGAAGTTATCATGCGAAAAAGAAACTAAAGCCAACCGGAGGAATTTAAGAAACTAACTATTTCCTTAATCTTTCCCCCCGAGATAGCCTTCAGGTTTTCAAAAATGTACACCCCATAACCCTCTTTTAGAGAAGGTGAGTTATAGTTTTTTTTCGTTCATGTCGTCACAAATGCGACAGTGTGTCTTGTAAGGGGCGCCCTAGCTGCAAGCTCGCCTAAAAGACAGTGGCCCGTACAGACCGCAGTGATTTTTGCTCTCTTTAATATGGCCATGTTGTAGAGCTGCGCCCTTCTCTGGCAAGTTTGTCGGTCTTCTCGTTCCCTGCAATGTTCCTATGTCCGGAAACCCAGTACAAGAATACGTTAAGCAGACTGCCTAAGGGGCTAAGTAACTCCCGATAGTCCTGCACCGAGCTAGAATATATAGTAACTGCAGGATGTTTCTGTAATCATAGGGCTTAGCAACACAGCACACTGCACTGCATGACGCCTGGAATTTGATCTGGTGATCATGGGGAAGCACATTAAGATCTTCGGTTGGGGTGGAGCGCAGAGCACCGGTAAGGTCGGTGCAAGCGGTTTTTTGCACTCCACTTAGCTTACTTTAGTTATAAGCCTTACACATTGCAGGACACCGAACCAGTGAACCGTAAGTAAGAATTTTTTTTATACGATGTGGCCAAAGCTTAGGGTAGAAGCCTTTGATGCGTTAGCATGGTTTTGGCCGGAAGGGAATTAGGGTAAGGGAAGTGAAGAAAATTGAGTCTTGTTTTTTGTATTGCTGCGAGGTAGACAACAGCCCAGAGACGGAGTGGATTATTCTTAATTTCTTAATAAAAGCTCACGGGGAGACCTGGTCTCGAACCCGGGTCGCATGGCATAGTGGTCGTGCCGCTCATCGAATTGATGCAACTCCGTACCTTAGCGCGAAGCAACTTTTTCTAGAGTCAAGTTCAACGCTCTCTATAAATTTTATTAAATTGTTAAAACATAAATGAGCTAAAAAATATTTTTTTTATTAATTTTAAAGTTTTAGGACACTTTCTATTAAAGGAAATGAGAAAAAAAAACCAAAATGGTCATTGTTTGCTCTTAGAATTATTATTCCCCTAAGACCGATATAATTTATAGCTTTGCATTTTCAAAAAAATGTTTTTTCTAATTACCCTGTGCTTTGCTCGAAATAAGGCTAATCTGTGTGGAATTTTTCCGTTACTTTAGGACCAAACTTTTATTTCCAATAATGTTGCAATTCAACAACAGTAAAGTAATATTTACTTCTTTTATATTCCATAAATATTTGATAACCGTACACCGGAGTAAAACTACTTTAAATTTTCCTCATTTCTCTATAACTCCCTCAACGTTTTCTAAAATTCAAATTTGTGCAAGAAGGTAAAATCAGATGCAAATATGGTCAGAAATAGAACATTTGCTTACAATATTTCCCTGGAGCGATTCACCTGCTTCCTACATGTTAAAGAAACCATGAAAGTGTGTGGTAAAGAATCGTACTTTAAGCAAAACTAAGAGACCAAACTAAATGCTCCTATTAACTTTTTCCAGTCTTTACCCAAAAATCCGACAAATTCCCTTGCAATTTTTTTTGTAAACTGCAATTTTACTCAACTTTTTTTTTAAACAAACACAACTTCAACTAATTATGAGCATGAGCAGTTCCAGATTTAATAAAAGTCGGTCAGAAAAAGAAAAACCTGAAAGAAAAATTAAATGAAAACTTTGCTGACGAGCGAATTAACATTAAAAGTTCCTCTAAAACAATATTGTGTTCTACAGGTACTAACTACAGTGTAAGGTAGTCTGGTAACATTGCCCTATTTTTCCGTCTTGTTTTTTTGTATAAAATTTAATTATAAGGCCAAACCGTCATAATGGCACGACGAAATAGTGAAAAAAATCTACTTCAACCGACAAACTGAAGCTTGGAGCGAGGAACGAAGAGTTACAGCAGGTACAAATTACGGACATTTCCGCGATTGCAGTATTGCACTGCTACATTTAACTTAATGCCCATGTGAATTTAACAAGGCAAAGAGCTGAATACTGCGCTTTTGCAATTGTTCCAAACATTCTCGTTGCTCTTCTGCTATTCCAGACCTTTTATTACTGCTTGGGTTACGATCCCCAAGTTTCGGAAGTTAATTGGATACCTTAAATAAAACTTCATCAAAATTACTATGGCATGCTGAGTGGACTACACAGGTACCAAAATAATTAAGCTTCTTACAATCTTAAAAAGTTTTGTGCCAGACAGAAGAAATCACCAAACATAATTCAAGAAAGAAAGTTGCACCTTTGTACATTCCATGTACTTACATATATTTGTATTAATTTGAAAATATATATTTTTTTAAATGTTGCCACTTCTGAGTCGGGCCGCACCTAACACAAGCAAAACACCAAATTTAGCGATAAATCCATTTTCTTTACTACCCATTAGACATAAAAAGAGTGCTATAAAGAAACACGGACCCCATTAAACAGCTGGTTTTTAAGTGCAGGCTTCAACTCCATTACCTTTACATTACGCATTAACTCAATTATTACTCAGGTTTTTAACTCGCATATCTTCTGTGGCTTAAGCAATTGAAATGGAAGCGTTGAAAATTCAGAAGTTCGCATGAAATTTGAAAGTGCGATGAAGAAATTTTTGTGATAAGCAGACTGACAACCCTAATATACAAGAAGGATAAATTAATGTATTTTTAACTTTACGGCTGTCATTAAATAGAAGTTATCCAGTATACGACTTTTTGTGTTCAGTGCAAAAACAGCCTTCTAAATATAGTGTGTACTATTCAGGGAACTAACCTGAACTGTAAACACAATTATTATGGTGGTCACACCTGACCTGCGCTTGTGTTCACATGCTGGTCGTCTGTGACAAGCATTACTAATATGATATTTTTCTTATTTACATTTTTCTTTTTCAAAATTCGAAAATATAAACATAGTACAATTAAAATTGCATTCGAAGAAAAATAAAGCACTGGTGTTGTCGAGAATTGAATCGAGGACCATGCGCATGATATTCTACAGCCTACTATTGGACTACCAGTACTGTAGCTGATTCTCAGTTCTAAATTAAAGAAGCTCGGATAGCACTAATCGTCCGTTTTTTGCGTCTATAACTACCGATGTCAGATAAACGTCGTGTGTGGTCTTCTTTAACCCCACTTTTGAAACCACTTTATGGTAGTCGGAAAGAAATAAGCAGCTGGCGTCGTCGTTGAGGATTGAGCGATGACCTTGCATTACTCGAATAATCTAACTACTGGCTACCAATGCTCTATAATGGAGATTGGAAAACCATCGATTCCACATGTATCGTATTAAGACAAATCAGTTAGGACAAGAGAAATTAAATACACTTAAGTTCTTCTTCCGCCCCACGCCTCAAAAAGGGTTACAGGAACTAGAGAGAGAGGCTGTGTATACGCCAGGTATAGTGGGTGGAGTGAAGAAGTCACCATACCATCGAGCGTGAGAATACCGTAGAATCACTGAATACACGTTATCCATGCTAAGGAATTGTACCACCTACAAGATAAAATTATGGCCGAACAGGAATTTGCTCCCATTATTTAGTCTGCTTTTGTGGCAAACTATTCTCGAGGGTGTAAAAATTTAGGAGAATATAGGGTATCCTAGGAACCTTCCTTCAAAAACTGAAAAGGGACAAAATGGGATAAGTACACGAACTGGTGGACACCTTAAGAAATGCTGACAATAACATGACACAACTTTCATGTCCCGACTGAAATCTCAGAGATAAACCCCCGTGGTGGTCAGCAGAAAACATTGCCCTAGAGGTGAATGTCAAAAACTTACTTGGTTAAGCAAAATTATCTAACCTATCGACTCGGTAACATATCAATTTATTATTTTCAGGGAGGGGAAGTAGGGAGCCCATACAGGGCTACCGTATTCCAAAACTAGTCTAACGAAGGTGCCGTAAAAAAACTTTGTTAGGTAGGATCATCAAGTTCCTTGGACCATCTTTTAACGAAGCCCAGCATAGAGATAGCTCTACCGACAATCGAGTCCACATGATCGTCGAAAGAAAGGCGAAAGTTGGGGACCACGCCCAAGTCTAAATTCTGCTCAAGACAACACCATCGACGGTGTAGTGAAAGTGAAAGGGACATCTTCTACGGGAGAAAGTCATAGCGGTGAACTAACCGGCATTTAAATAAAAGCGATTGAGTAAACGCCAATTGCAGAACGCAGCCAAGTCAGAGTTCAATAGACTGCAGTCTGATCCATGCGAAACAGTGCGAGAAATCTTAGCATCGTTCGCGACACAGAATTTTACTACTGAACTACGGCAGAGAAATATCATTGATAAATGGAATAAACAGGAGCCGGCCAATGATACTACCCTGAGACGCCCACGAGGTGTCAGAAAGAGCTCCCCGAAACAGGCTTATAGGCCAGAATTCCATGATCAATCTTATCGATGGTCTAACTGAAATGTGTAATTGCACAGACCACCTGTTTGTCTGGTTCATGGTCGGCAAGGTATAATCGAAGAATTCAAGAAGGTTTTTGATTTCCGCTTAAAGAAGCCATGCTGGAATGACCCTAAAGAAAACCTGCAGAGAAATGAAGTATGTTGCTAACGAGGGGCTTGCAAACTTTCGCAGCATGGCACAGGCTGGCAGTGGGTCGATAATTAGGAACGTCAAACTTACTGCCTTTCTTATGCTGAGAAATTAACACAAAAGTCCTCCACAGCTTAGGAAAGCGGCCGAAACGCAAGGACATATTGAATTAATAGCAAGATTCAATTGGCATTTTCTCAAAAAGGAAGCAGGAATACTATCGGAGAAGGCGTCCTCCAGATTAGATATGTGATATAGTGAATCGTCAAATACTAAGTCGTTCGACTTAAGGGAAGTACGTGGGAGCCACAAATGGGAAAAATCAGAAGTGGATATATCACAGTTGGAATCACAGAAGGAATTTGAAACGAAATCTGCGAAGAAATTTGCTATAGTAAGAGAATCGTCGCTCTCACAATTGCGATACCTCAAAGAGGAAGGACAAGTGTCACAACTGCTCCTCAAGTGGCTTTCATGTTAAACAGGAACTGGGCATAGGAATTATGCAGCAAAGCGGGAAACCGGTGACAGTGATCGAGCAGAGGTAGTCGACGTGACACCATCGAGCCAAGGACGAAACAGCCAGATCGACATCGCAATTTTCCAGCACGCAAGAATGTAGCCAGTCTTCGATGAACGATAAATCAGGCTCTTTAAAGTTAAGTGGAGAAGGAGATTGGAGAAGGAGTCGGCGGTGCCGAAACGCGTGACAACCAGGATTGCAGGGTAATACTATAATTGGAGCAAAGTCCTGTTCGATTGTAATCTTATCTACTGGGTGGTAATAATCCCCTAGCCGGGATAGCTTGTGTTCAATGATTCTGCGGTATCCTCACGTCCGATACTGCTGTGACCTTTTCACTCAACCCCCTATACCTGGCTTGTATAGCTCTCTCCTCTCTCCTCGTAACCCCTGTTGGGGTGTTCGGCGGAACTTCACCCGATTAGAGACGACGATTGCAAGTGGATCTAAGATTTAAGGTGAATTCCGAACCACTGGCATTACTCTGTAAAGTCCAATGGACTTCTTGTCGTAATTTGTTATCAACAGATAACAGGCACGGGTCGCCGGTGGGGTTTGAACCTGGTAATTTCTGGATGGAAGGCCGATACGTTATCACTTACTCCTTAAACGCCAGTAGAAGCTTACGGATAGTGCACTAGAATTTGCATAAATAACTGCACTCCTTGAGGCTGCAATTATCAGTAATGAAATTGCCATAGAAGCTGTTCTAGATAGAGGCTAAAAAAATCTAAGAAGAAAATAACCTTCAGATTTCTAAAATTATTCTGAATTTGCTCAACAGGATGATCAATGGTTACGTTCCCAAAGGGTAGTTTACTGTCATGCCTTCTATTATGCCTGGTGGTTTAAAAGCTTTTTCGATAAAAATACGTCTGATATTGTACGACAACCCTAGGGGTCGCTGGATGAATTTTCAGCCTACTGCAGCGAGGATAAAGCGGTCGTTTTGCCTTTCACCAAAAACAAAATACACACAAAACAGATCCATTTTGAAAGCGGGCCATAGACTTTTAAAAATCAGACGAATTCCCTGCACTCTGGAAGACATCCTTTTTAGTCCCCATTTGTAAGAGTCGCAATAGAAAGGCCAATTTGCTAAATTGTCTTGTATTCCTAAACTCTTCGAACTAATGATTCAGTCCCTATTGCTCCACGGGTCTAACATGGTTTCCTTCAGGGTAGATTCACGATTTCTGCCTTGCTGGGGTTTGTTTCTACCACTGTGTAACACCTCACTCAGTGCCAGAAACAAACCCCAGCAAGGTAGAAACCGTGAATCTTTGGATGTCTGCGAAGCTGACTGGATTTATAATGATTTTAGTAAGACCTTTTTGATAAGCTGTCTCATTCTATCACTGTTTTCGAATTGGCTACGTGGAGTTTCCCGCCTTCGGTCATTGTGTAAGTAAGTTATAATCATATTTATCTAATAGACCTTAAAGGTTGCGTTTTTGTCGCGCACTCTATGATGATTTTGTGGATCCTTCTGGCGTTCCCTAAGGTAGTCTTCTGGGTCCTTTGTTATTCGTCTAGTTAGTCTACTGATAACATTACTTACTTATTTTAAAGAAGTAATATTCTTATATATACGGACGATATCGAAATTTTTCTCTCAATCAAATCTGTTGAAGATTGTGAGATCTTGCAACAGGAGATAGCTGATGCTGCAACAATAATCTCGAATTGAACATTGGGAAATGTCAGATTATGAACTACTCGAGGTCTCACAACTACCGTACTTTTCAGTGCAAATTTGAAGGTATTATTACTTAACGGGTGAAAGGGGTGAGCGACTTGGGTGGAAGGTATGAGTTGTTTATTTATTTATTTATTTAAGCTTAATACAAGCTATTACGTTAAAAAAATACAAAAATAAAAAATAAAATACAAGCTATAACTTAATACTGAGGGACTTGGACTTTCTTGATATACAAGTGAACTTAATCTCACACATTAATAATGTCGTTGCTGGAGCCAACTCTTTGCTGGGATATATTCTCCATTGGTTCAAGCCATAACATAAGACTACATCTTTATACGTCCCCTGTTAGACCCCTATTTGAATATGCTAGTCAAGTTTGGTCTCCATTTTACGGATTTCATCATAAACGTGTTGAATCTGTACAGTGTAGATATGTGGGATCCATCATTTGTTCGCTGCCTTGGAGCGACCCTCTTATTCGACCACCTTATGAGAAGTGTTTGGGGTTGCTGCAACTTTTTACTAAACGTCGCTTCGTTGGGGTGCTGATATAATATTTCTACACCATCTTCTGCAGGAAAAGCTCGACAGCGTGAAACTTGGTTCCAAAATATTCCCTATTTGAAGTAGTATTTGAACTGCAATTTTGCCTATACCAGCGTCATTTACTTTTTCGTTCTTAGTTGAATCCCGTTCTGGGCCCAGTAGCAGTTAGGGTTCCGAGACCAAAATTTCGATATTTTCTGATAGCGCCAATCGATTCAGAATGGTAGTTTGCGAGAACAACGCAGTTAAAGTTTCAGCCTATTTGTTTGGGGTTTCTGCAAATTTTTACTCTCGCGAAGCGACGTTGGGTTGCTGATATAATATTTCTACACCTATTAGTACTAATGTGGGTAAAGTGACACTTATAAGGCGCCTTTACAACTTGTAATCATCCTGCTGCACTCACTCGTTTATGTTTTCTTCACTTTTTATGTTTGTTTTTTTTATGCTAGTTTGTTGAGCCTCTTTCCAACACCTCGTGGTCGAAATAAGTAAATATATTTATTAGCCTCTCTTAAGAAGTGCGCCTTCTGCTTATATACAATGAAAACGAGTCAAGTTTTAAGAATTTAAAATTTATCAACCGCACGAACCGCAAAATGCGTGTATTGGCTACGCCTAGGTTCATGTTTTTTAAGAATTTCTATAGCACGCCGAGAAGCAATTATTAGTAGTCAAAAGTTTAAATTAATCCACATTTCAAAAATAACCATTTATTCATTAAACCAGAAAATTTATTAAAATAACATAAAACCAATCATTAACCACAAAAAATTTGAATGCTCAATTTGCCGCCAGCAAACTATTAGCAAATCCAAAAATTCGAGGTAATGAAATCATGCAGAAAATTTTGTGGATGTGGAGATAATTTTGGCTTTAGATTTGTTCAATGGTGCTGCAATTTGCAACAAACGATGGGATTTCTTTTGAAAATTGCATTTTCTGGAACACCTGAAAACAGGTGAACTGTCTGAAAATCGAAAGCTATTCTATTTGGTGGTCATGCATGTGCGAAATAACCGCGAATGCAACCAGTCGAATGTCGGAATATTCACTCAGGTGTGTCTAGACACAGTTAGTGACTTTAGAATTGGAAGATTAAAACAATGGGCAGCTGCAGCAATGCAGACAAGTTTGATTGAAATGATGAAATTTTTGTTCTGCAAACAGATTTGTAAAGCGTTTTTTTTTTTTGGAGTACTTTAAGTTGCAACACTTTATTGTGGTAAGCGAAACCTTCTGTTTTTTTGTAACTGACTATTAATGATTGATCGTCTATGGATTGACCGTTTGAATTGAAATTCGTTCTATATTGAGCTTGCAATTAAAGTGTGTGAGAG
Source organism: Leptarthrus brevirostris (assembly GCA_964036015.1). NCBI lineage: Eukaryota > Metazoa > Arthropoda > Insecta > Diptera > Asilidae > Leptarthrus > Leptarthrus brevirostris. The sequence continues at coordinate 144,438,028 of OZ038373.1, read as the reverse complement.
TTCAGTTTTTAGTTGAGTTCATTCCGATTGTTTACCTTTTTCAACACAATAGAATAAAAAAAAATGTTTAACTGTTTTTTAGTTCTTAAGTAATGTCGTCAGCGAAACTATGAATAAGATTTTCAGTGAGAATTAAAAATCAATTAATAAAAAGAAGAAATAACGTTGAAAGAACTGAACCCTGAGATGCACCGACATTTATTTCGTAGGTATCAGATTAAACTCCATATATTACGAATTGAAGGGTTTAAAAGAAAGTGCCTATCCATTTACTCTTAATTTAATTAACTTTATCCACTGGCTCCAGCGATTCTTCTTTCGACGTGGTCTGTTTGGCTGAGACCTACCTGCACCAGGAAATTTTGGTCGCGGAAATTTTAATTCCCAATATTCTTAGTGATCACCACCTCGCTGTTCTTGATGCGTTCGTTGGGGATGTAGTTCTGTGTGCCGTGAAATCCCGTGTAATCTTGTTAATATTTCTGACTCTGGAGATTTGGAGTTTCTATAGGTCGTTATTCTTTTACCTCATAAGTACATGTATATTACTTCAAGCTTACCACCGGACGGTTATGAGCGACTTGCCTTCTGTCTGGGCATCCTTTGCTCTTACATAAAGCCTTCTGACGAGTTTTTGCTGTTTGGTGACTTAAACCTGCCTGGGTGCCTTTTCGTTCGGACACTGACTTGCTGTCGCTTTTTTATTGAGCTTATCAATATGCTTTATCTTTTATAGAAACGCAGACTTGTGGCATCTCGAATGATCACGGAAGTTTTATCGATCTAAACTTTTCTACTGATTCTGCTGGCACATTTGTTAAGCGATGTTTGGTCCCGCTTGTTCCGGAGGCGAATCACCATCCTGCGTTTAACGCTGTTTTGTTCTCGGATTAATTGACAACTGGCCGTCGGATTTCGATTTATGTAGTGTTCTCGATGTTAGCGATATTAAAAAAGGCGGCAAATGCGATACATCTAATAATATCGCTAATTTTTTTGTTTCGTTCATTTTTTACATGATCTGGCTTAGGCCCGCTATGATGCATTTTAGCATGGCTCTGTCCGAAAAGGAATAGGGTAAGGCGAATGAAGGAAATTAAATGTATTGGTTTTGCATTGCTGCCAGCCAGAACACAGCCCAAAGACGGAGTGGATCTTTTAATTTCTTATAAAAAAAACTCACAGGGAGAGCGATCCTCGAACCCTGGAACTATGATGTGGTGATCTAGCCACTCAATCCATTGATCTAACTCCGTCTCACCTTTGCTATATCCATAAGATTTTTGAGTCCTTAGTTTGTGATGTTCTTTATTTTCATTGCAAAGCTTTTTTGATATCTTTTCAACGTGGTTTTATGAAAAGGAATTACTTAACCACTTGTAGTTTCCAAATTCTGTACCTCTGCATTGAGGGTCTAGTGATTCTAGCAAGGCGTTCGATAGAATGAATAATAGAATTATTGTACTCAAACTCATTCTCCTCAGGTTTCCATCTTTTTTGTTGACTGGTTATGTTCGTATCTGCCTGGTCGTACTTAGCGGATTTCGTTTTGCTGAGCTCTACCTGAGGCAATTTTTAATACCTCTGGAGTGTTACAGGGCAGCCCTCTCGAACCATTACTCTTTATCGTCTATATAAATGACGTATTTTTTGCGTCGAGTGTTTGCGACTGTTAACTTTTAAATTCGAACTTATATAAATAAATGGTGTTCCATCAACCGCCTTCCTCTGAACATCGGTAAGTGCACAACTATGTCCTTCTCTCAAAAAAAAATCTTGTAAGTTTAATTTCAAAATCAATGGCTCCCCCTTACGTCGCTCAAAAAAACTGGGGATCTGGGTGTCTAGTTGAACACCCGTTTTTCATTCGATGATCAGCTTAATTCCATAACTAATAAGGTCAGCGTGACCATGGGCGTCACCACGACCTGGTAAAAACAGTTTGATTACTCCTACATCATAAAGCTTCTTTACTATACTTTCGTTAGACCTAATTTGAATATGTCTTTCGGTGCAGCGAAAATTTGTACGATTTGCCCTACGTTATTTTTGCAACCTTGCCTTGACCGGCTTTGGTTGCTTCATCTAGATACCTTTGAAAGAAGACGCCGCAATTCCAATGTTATGTTCTCCTTGAATTTATGATCGTCGTGGGTGGAGTAAGTGATAACGTGGCGACTTACCAATCCGGAGTAGGGATGATCGATGTACATCGATATTCACAAAACATCGATGTTGAGGGAATCAACATCGATGTTGAAGTATATAGAATATCGCATAATCGATGTTAATAACAGAACATCGACCTTCGATGTTTGCGAAAAAGAACCGGATCCAAATTCAAAAAGATTTTTTTTTGAAGACTTAGCATATGTTGCTTTATAATAATACGAGATTAAAAAATACCTTTATACATATTTATATAGTTCGACTGAGATGAAAGTAACTCAGAATTGTGGTTGGTCGAATGCTCCCTTCCACTGATCTCCACATAGTGAGGAAAACTGTATTTCTACTTAGAGAGCAGCTACCCGCAAAACTTGCAAATTCCGAGTTAGAATAAGGCTGGTTTTTAGCTGATTTGTAATTTGAATCATATTCTAATTTATAGATAATAAGTTAACAAAGTTAAGCAATAATGGGTTGATAGTGATAGTGATAGTTTTTTCTGTTCTTATTGTCTACCTGTAGAATGAGGTCGTTGCGCTGCTTGTTTACTGATCATTCAAAAGACAAATAATTAAATGTAAAGGAAGTCATAAGGACAAGGAACTAAGATATTCAGACAGGCTAGTAGCTTCGGGGTATTAATTGTGCCCTGTAAGCATTCATAAACGAACATTATCCCAAAGACTCGCGACTCTTCTGTAGAGCGCCCACAGAAAGAAGCTTTAGTATATTCGTGTAGGGAGGCAATATAACAGGATTGTTCTATGAAAGACTACGAAGCGCAAATGAAAGAACCTACGTTATGTCGTTTCGATGAAAATAATATGAACCAAATAAAATAGTGACCAGACCGCGGAAGTGTACTCTAAAATCGGTCTAACTAAAAAGCAATAAAGCAATAAAAACAATCATCAAACGCACGAGACTATTTCTTTTCGAAGCCCAAAACCAATATCTACGCCGATAGTTGTTCCCGATATTGTATTCGATATTGTTCGATCATTGTTCAGTTTTAGTTAGTTGTCTTCGACGATTACGTTAAAATCACCGATCAGTATTGGTATTTCATCCCAAATTTTGTTCCATAAAGCTGCAGCTGTTGCTGATGCTCCGTCCCACAATATTTTTCATGGAAAGGCCTCGATCCCACATAAATAGATAGTTGTAAGTATACCATTCGAAAAGCCGTATTGGAAGTGCCCATAAATTGATTAAAGTGAAAAACAGCGAATCAGAAATAATTTCCTGAAAGCACTTACTAACTCTTGATATATTATCAACAAGTCGTTAGTTACATTCTTCCTTTTGTACTTCTTATAGTGCAGAAAAATCACAGAGTTTCTATAACATTTAAGCATCTTGTTTTCTTACGCCCTTCTACAAATTCATTCTATTTAATATCGATATTAAGGAACAAGGATGTTTTGAGTTCGATTATAATTTATCGATGTTCAGTCGTCGATGTTGACTTCGATGTTAATATCAAGGTTTTGTCAACATCGCTCATCCCTTATCCGGAGGTCGCAAATTCGAATCGAAGCGACCCATGGTTGCTTTCTACTGGCAACACATCACAATAAAAAGGCCATTAAAGAGAAAATGTCAATGGTTCAGAATCCACTTTAAATTGTAGGACCACTTGAAATCGTTGTTTCGAATCGGACGAAGTATTTCTCCCGCCCCATGCCCCACAAGGGATTACGGGAACTAAAGAGAGATAGAGAATTGCGTGCAGGGTTTAATTGACTATACTGACGATTGAATTTCCTCAACATATTCATTCCTACCCGCTCTTTGAGGAAACACAAGTTCTTGAAAGTGCCTCATCACCGCACTATTTATAGTAAATTTGAATCGATCTCATCGATGGCACGACTCTTTAATTTCTTCTCTGACTCCATCGATTTACCCTTGTTCAAAAGCATCTTGAGAGTTCAGCTTCGTTGAGGTTACCTTTCATAGTTTTGTTAACTTTTTATTTTCTATTTTTTATTATTATGTTTTTACATTATTTTTAATTTTTTATCTAATTGCTTTGTATTCTATTCGCTTTCTATTCTTTTGTTGATAATTTACTTTATGATCAATTGTTACCATGCTATGCTATCTAGACTTTGTAAACTAGACTTTGTAGTAGTCAGTCGTTGACGATATTTTAGAGAAATAAAAAATACATGAACCACAGCTGTATTGTAATACAAATTTAGAAATTGTCACTCTTGCTGCATTCAATTAGTTTCCTCGAAGAACGAAATTTTTAATAACAAAGCCATCACAATTTATATTATGTGCAGTAAATTCCGTGGAACTTGCAATATTATACTTTCTTTCGTCAACAAAATCAATGCAAAAGTACACATTTCACCTGTAGACAATAAGCTGGAAAGAGTCGCGTATTAGTTATAAATAAAATCTTCCCACACGGCTTAACTAAAAGTCATTAACGATTTGGAAAAAAATAAAAAAAATTTTCTTTATTTAAATTTTTTTTTATAAATAATTAATTCCAAGAATATTTAATTCCATCAGCGTTCAACACTGTCAGCAAACAAAACCGAATTATCTGAAAACTTTCCCCGCCACCAACTTCGGTAATTGTGGACTGAAAGTTTAAAAAAAAAATTTTTTTTTATAATATTCGCCCAGAATGGCAGTGAACTTTGCATTTAACACAATCAAGGGAACCGGAAGAAAGACAGCTGATCGAGGTGAATACACCATGATGTGCGTTGTCTACAGCATGAGTGACTATAGCAAATAAGAATAAACAATACGTTCAGGGCTCGGCTTTGTTTTCTTTGTATCTGGAGAAGTACTTCTCACGTCGTCGTCCACGCTATGGGGTTCCATCTACCTCGATCACATTAAATATTATTTTCCATTTTTCATCATGTTCCCGTATGAACTCCAGACAGATTTTTAGAATCCATCATAGTCAGTCCATTGTCATGCAACGAACCTCGAACTCTACGTCGGCTGTATATTTATGGTACATAGATGCACTATCTTTGAGGAGAACGTTCATAGACAGTTCAGTCAACGTAAGCAATAACAGTGTGCTTATAGCGTTAATTTAATTCTGTAAAATATTGCATGAAGAAAATATGAAAATATAACCCGAGAAGATTTAAATTAAGGAAAATGGGGTGCTTGCTGATAATATTGCACAATTTGCTCAATGCGAAGTGGACGCATCCAGTGGAGCGAAAAATAATTAAATAATAAAGTAATTGCGTAACATCGCTCGTAAATGAATTTGCATGTGACGTAACACAAAATCACTTCTTATTACTGAAATACCTGTAAATATTTCGAGACCCAATAAAAAGTGTGTTAGGCAATGAAGTAACCGCTGTAAGACCATTTCCTTCAAATCATGCTTTTAATTAGCAATCTCCTTTCGAAATGGCGTCATAACGAATTTTGCATTGTACGGAAATCGCAACAAACCAGTTCTCTTTCAGGTGATACGTTTTTGATTGCTATAGCAATCTACGGCGCCTGTAGCTTCTGTTTAGCTCTAGAGCGAAAAAAACACATACTGCAGGCGACCTTTACCTTTCGTTGGAATATTTCAGCTGCCACAACCTTGTCAGCAACTTGAGGAAATATCTTGGGTGCAAAACTACTTGCTGAACCTGACACCAACAAAATATGCTTTTTAAATTTAATCGTATAAGAACGTGCTCGTCTCCTTGACCTCTGCAACTTTTGCGATGAGAAAATGTTTAAGCGAGTGAGAAAAATTAAAAACAATGAAAACGTGATAATGACAAGTTGTTGTGCTGTGCAAACAGTGTCAGACCCATTTCGGAACAATTAAAAGCTACTTAGTTTTGTAAAAAGTATGTTTACACTTTGTAAAGAAATTTTAAGATATTTTGGGACATGTGCCATTTGCCTAATTTTAAGAGTATGGCGATAATTAAGGCCAGTTAAGTAAACCCCTTATTGCAGAAGAGCTGGGTCACCCCAAGAAAAATAAAACAGTGACGCTTTTATGCTGAGAAGACATATCACCCTCTACACCGTGAACGAACTACTAGACTCCTTTGAAACCTTTAAATGTAATCGGCGATCTACGCTAATAGCACGTAACGAACTAAATTCCAAATTAGAAGGAGCAGTCTTCAATAAAGAAATAGAGGTAGTGACTTGTCATTGAGGGAGCGTTTTATAACATACCCAACATACGATGCTCAGCTCACGCTAATTTCTAGTCGGTATTCTAGGAAGAACGGTCCGGGTCATCGCCTTCAGGGGTTGTCTTCGAGTTTTAGTTTTATCTCCACTCCTCCAACTCCTTCGCGCTAGGTCACACGGATTGCGATCGCAACAACCCCGATAAAACCGTACTCATTCCTTTCACCACCAAAAGGGTTTTTTAGGGACTACACGGACTGCACTTACCTTTATTGAACAAGTTAAATATTTAAACATAACACTACGATCCAAACTATATTGGAGCCTAGACCTAGACAACATATCCGAGAAACCGCAAAAATCCTTCTGGGCTTATGGTAGAGCTGAGGTCGCACTGAATTTATACATCGGTGATTAGACCGATGGCTACCTATGGGGGACATCACTTGGTGCTCTATGTGACCATTTGGTCAGTGCCAAGCAGTATACACCAAATTGAGCAGTATACACCAAATTAGCTGGAGGTGGATGGCATGGTAGACCTTAACAGGTTTGCTATATCCACGGTACCCACAAAGCAGCTGTGCAAAAATTACTTACCGAGGGTTCTGCGGCGGCTATGGAGGCTGGACTTGCGTGCTGAACGTGCTATAGCATTCCCGGAAGAAGTGCCATTTGCAAAATAATGCTTAGCATTTCTTCCTGCGGCGGTGGCAGAGATGGTAGTTGGGTATCTCAAGGAGTTTATCTCGGCCAGATTATATTTATTATTTACATCAACGATATTCTATATTTTTGAAATATTCCAAAATTCTGTGTTATGCTGACGATACCAAAATTGTCCGTGTTGTTTTCTCTGTGCGAGTCTACGAAATTTTAAACTCTGACTTAGCCGGCTTCTAGAACTGGTCTTCTGTTAACTTCTTCCACTTAATATTAGTAGGTGTACGTCTATGACATTTACTCCTAGAAAGAATCCTCTTGACTTCAGCTATACCATGAATGGTTGTGTACTGGAAAAATTTAATAAGACTAAGCACTTAGGTGTCTGGTTGAACAGCCGATTTAGATTTAACGATCGCATTGATGAGGTAGTTATTAAGTCAAATTCTTCTTTGGGTTTGGATGGGCAAAGGAATTTGTCGACCCTTATATCGCACGGCTCCGCTATTGTAACTTTGTTAGGCCTATTCTGGAGTATCATTGCTGTGTTTGGTCACTATTTTATAATGACTATATTGACCGGGTAGAAGCAGTCCAGCGCCGTTTTGTTCGCTTTGAACTTCTTAGGCTTCCTTAGTGCGACCCTCTCACTCTGCCGCCGTACTTAGGTAGCTTTAGAATAGAAAACTAGTAGAATAGAAAACTACGACCAAAGATAATCATCGAAACAAACAGACAGCGATCACCACATAAGCCAAGGCACTGTCTGAGCAAGCACTTAAAACACCGTCTAGAGATATCCAAGTCGAAGCTGCCGAAGTGTTGATTAAAGAGGCGGGACATCGAAGTGATGGGTTCGTGAATGCCGTAAAGAGTACGGTGGCCTGGGATGAACAGGAAGTCGTGATTCCTCAAGGCGCGTTGAGGGATAGAAAAACTAACAGTCTCCAGAAATTCCGGTGAATTAATAGTTCCCTGTAAAAGATCGAACATAAATACTATTTTCGAAATATTGCGCCTAATATCCAGGGAAATCAGTCCTAAACGATCGGTATAAGAGGGGAGCACCCAATCATCATTCTAAAGAAGCCTGCGTAGGGATAACCTATATAATTTGCGCTGCACCGCCTCGTTGCGGTCGATGTGAACGGCGAAGTAATTAGACCATACAGGGCTAGCGTATTCCATTATAGGTCTAACGAAGGTACAGTATAGAAGCATCGAGTTAGCCCTGCCAACAATGGAGTCAATATGGTCCTCGAAATAAAGACGAGAGTTGAGGACCATTCCCAAGTCTCTCACCCAGTCGAGCCTACCCAAGACAACGCCGTTGACGGAGTAGTCGGAGAGGACAGGATGTCTTCTACGGGAAAAGGTCATAACGGTGCACTTGCCCGTATTTAAAGCAAGGCGGTTACGTAAATACCAGTCGCTGAACACCGCTAAATCTGAGTTCAGGAGGTTAATATCTAATTCATGAGAAACAGTGCGGAAAATCTTAGCATCATCAGCATAACAGAGAATTCTTCTACTGGACGAAAGAAGCGAAACATCATTAACATATACGATAAACAGGAGCGGTCCAAGGCCACTACCTTGAGCCAACGAGGTGACAAGGACTTGGCCGGAAAGGGATTCACGAAACAGGATAAGCTGTGTACGACCTGTCACGTAAGAGGACAACCAATCAACGAAACAAGAAAAAAGACAGCCGGAAAGGACAGTTTATAAACCAAGACAATACACAGTCCATCTGTTTGACAGCCTCAATGTTCGGCAGAGAATAATAATTGAATTTAAGAAAGAAAGGAAATACCCCAAAAAAGGCTTGCAATGAAATCGAAGTATGTCACTAACGAGGGACTCAAAACCTTCGCAACATGGCACAGGTTGGCGATCGGTCGATAGTTACAGACGTCTTACAGCCCTTCTTATGGAGGTGGATTAGAAAAAATATTTCCACAGCACGGGAACACTGCCAAAATGTAAGGAAAGATTAAACAGATACGAGCAAGATGATCGGCAACTCTTAAAGAAAGCAGCAGGGATACCATCGGGACCACTCCAGAAACCATCAATTAAGTCAGAAAGGTGATCAGCAATAAGCGCATCATTAGACGGAGTTGGATCAATTCGTTGAGCCGCACGACCAAAAAAAAATCAACACCGCAATGCACACCGCACCAACTGGAGCACTTGAAACCTTGCTGAACCCTTTACATCTTCACATTGAGGAGGAGGGTGTGGCTATCAATACCGCCTAAAGTTTATAAAAAGCAGCACTCCACTAACAGAGAAATCTTAGATAGAGTGCCTGAGGTATCTTTGACGTCCAACGCCACAGATGTGTATGACATACTGACATGTGCATACGAAAACTTAAATAGGGCCGACTTATATATTTACCTTCTCAATCAGGCGGTGAATAAAGCAGTCTGCTCCTTCATAACTGAATCAGAATTGGTCTGTGAATGTCAAAAATCTATGCATGAGCTGGGAAAAGCAAATCAAGTCAACTTGGTGTGAGTACCGGGGAATAGGGGTATCTTTGGTAACGAAAAGACGAATAAACTGGGCAGACAAGGCTCTGCCATGACATTTGTGGCCCCAAATTAGACTGAGGTATTTCGACCTTCTGTGGGTCCTGTGTGGACCACATTTATTCTTAAAGCAAAGACACTTCTAGTATCAGGATATTCTACTATGCTAAGATTTTATTCCTCGTAAATGTTACAATATTGTTAGTTTTCAAAAAATATCGTCTTGCAGCACTCAAAAGGACAATATTGGACGGAATAACAAATCAGGTTTTCCTAATTAAGCATTGTATATCGAAAATTAATATATTTCATTTCCAGGGCTTTCAATCGAGTTATCCTCGAAATAGAGTTGATAGGACCAGGCCGCGACAGCCGTTTGAATTAAATTATTTTTTGATAAATAATCGGAAGGAGTACTATCTTTAATAAAGTAGCTATGATTTAAAACATATTGACAATTTCAAAAAGAAACCAACCCGTAGACCACCCTATATTTCTTCGTCTGCAAATCGTTTTTATTTCTGTTATTTCCCTAAATTTATTTTATTTTCAGATTCAGGTTTAAAAAAAGTGCTAGTGAGACTCGCGCACCTAGGGTTCCGTACCATGGAAGGTTGTAGGTTTCTAAAAAAAACTGTACTAGTTAGAGAAATCCGTTAATTTTTCTTGTAATATTTACAATATTGCAGATTTTTCGCTTTGCAAACTTCGCTGACAGGGTGGGGGAATGGTATTTTATAAATATATAATGCGTAAATGAAGCCCTTTCATATGATATCCCACTTGACCTAGTAACTCCACTTTAACATTATAATCCCCCCCCCCAACCCCCTTCGCAACAAAAATAAAAAATAAATTTAATTTTTTCTATTGCAATAAAGTTGGGCACGCATTATTTAAAAATATTCCTTCAAGCTGCAAGTCGCTGCTACCCCTATACTCTCCAGGTCAAATTTGGACGCATCGCCAAATTTTGGGAATCTTTTCTACACGAATGTGGAACAGTTTACCACCTTCTGTTTTTCCCTTATCGCATTGAAGCTGTTCAACGGAGGTTCGTTAGGTTCGCTCTTCGAGGCCTTCCTTGGAGCTCCCTTATATTATCAGAGACGCCGTAACGCCAGGATCCTTTTTGCTTTCGACTGCATGCGGGGATCAATAGACTCTTCTATTCTCTTGGCTTGTTTTGGCATATACGTTCCGGCCCGCTCCCTAAGGAATCACAACATTCTTAAGTTACCTTTTCATCGCACTAATTATGGATTAAATGAGCCTATAACATCGATGTCGCGATTTTTTAATTTCTCTTTTGGCTGCATTGACTTTCAGCTATCGCGAAATCATGCGAGGAGTCTGCTTTGTTGAAGTTACGTTTTACTTTTCACTTTATGTACTTTTTATTTTTAATGTACTTTTTATACACTTTAGCATTTTTATTTTCTGTATTTATGTTTTGCGAATTCTCTCCTTATTCTTTGATTTTATATAGTTTATTATACTGTTTTTATTTAGTTTTTTTTTGTAGTAGTCAGCACTCTGATGAAATATTGTTAATAAATAAATAAATAAATAAAAGTAAAATGAGCCTGAAACTTTCAAGCGCGGCGAACATCGACACCTCCTTCATTCAACCTATTAACCCATTTCCCTCACCCTAAATTCCTTTCCTGCCAAGGCTGTGCTTTAGCATCATAGGGCATCCCCTGAGCTTTGGCAACATCATATTACGATCAACGTATGATTGTCCTGGAAACCAATTAATAGCGTGGCCTTCATTTAAATGAGAGAAAATACAAGAATTATAAAATAAAATCACGATTCCAACTAGACGAAGTTTTATTAATTATAAGCGAGGAATAAGAGGACGTCAAAGACTTTTCGCCAATTAAAATTTCTTCGTTGTAACACAATGTCGTGGAATGAGATATTCTAATTCTGAAATGTCATATATCTCGCAAGCAGTAATTTGAGAATAATTTTATCGTAGAAGTGAAATAGCCGTCACCGGGTTTTGTCTTAATGGTTTGTGAAATAAAGGAAAAGGGATAGCGTCTTCGAGCTTGCAAAACTTCATAAACGTACCATTAAAATGAGATAAAACAGCATCGTAACAATCCGTATAATGTTCGACTCCTTTAGAATTCAGTTTGCTCAGGTGGCACTAAGTCAGGTTTTATTGCAGTTTTGTTAAGACCTTAGATACTTAGATACTCGAGAAATTATGACCAATAAAAATAATCAAGAAATTCCACGGCTTTTATTCTCCTCTAAATACTGCAACAAAAGCCCATTTATTGCTCCTGCTCACACACTTAGCACATCGTTACAAGACATTTTTTACAACCTCGTGAATTATTTATATTTTTTTTTCTTTTTTACACAAAACAAAAGTTTTCGTTTGCAATTGTAAGATTTTGTTCGATGAAGCCAATTAGTTCCAGAGGACGATGTTTCACTGTTCAGTTTTATTCAGTTCTGAAGACGTGCAAGTAATAAAGTCGAATCCAAATTAACCAGAGACTTGAACATGTACAGGTATTATCCTGATACTACAGATTTTACGATTCTAAATAGTATCCATCCGATAAATTGCAGCTCTGTAAGATAAATGTATTCCATAGACTATAAAAACAAACATTCTTGTTGGCAGAAACTGTCCGAATACACAGAGTGACTAAAAGCATAGATGAGTGTCTGTTATTATTTACGGATAGTATTACAGAAGCCGTTTAATATCCAGAATAGATTAATTTACTTCCAGAAATACGATATTAATATGTATGTGCGTGCACGTCTTAAGCGGTTTAACATTTCAAAGCTGTTCTCTATTTAAAATTCAAATTTTTAGCAACAGCATTTTCTCTCGAGCGTTCTATTGAGGGATATTAGATGAATTCATTTGTTTCTTACGTAGTACTGCAAGGGGATGGAGGCAATTTCATCCAGAAATTTTCTTCTTTCGTTGATGTTAATTGAGTACTTAATACGAGGCACGAAAATAAATATTCATTTATTCAAATATTCGACGGTGTTTTGTCGAAATGTACTGAATATTCCAATTATGAGAGTAATCCTTTTATCCGCGACCTTGAGCTGAAGTTAATGAATTGAATTTTCAATTAGAAAAAATTTGATCCGTACCCAAAACATCGCGGTAAAGTTTGCTAAAGACAGACGAAATTAAGAATTAATCATGCAAGCGACTTGGTGGTTTTGCTGGTTTGGTGAACTTCTCAATTCACAGCAAAGTAGGGAGTGGGCAGCTAGTTTACGTCTATTGGTTAATAAACAATGTGGTAATGTGGCCAAGTTTTCAATATGCTAATAAAAGATTATAATGGCAACTTAAACGAAATTAGTCGGTGGACTAAGTGATAACGTCTACCAATTTGGAGGTCCTAGGTTCGAATTCCAACGGCGGCGAGCCATGGTTGGGTACTGCTGAAAACATATTACGATAAAAAAGGCCATGGGGGTTGCTGAGAAAATGCCAGTAGTTCGGAATCCACTTTACATTGTAATAGTTGTTTTGAACCGGGTGAAGTTCTTCTCCCGCCCCATGCCCCCAAGGAATTACGGGAACTAGAGAGAGAGAGAGAAAGGATAGGTATTTTGACCAATTCTGATGTAGTTTCTTGCTTCTATAATTGGCGTACAGCTACTAAAAGTTAAACATTCGGTTTGAATTTGAAGCTACAGCAGGGTACAATATAAAACATCAAATGAATTTCGCTATTTTGGAATACCAAAGGATTACATTCAAAATTGACAACAATAAAAATGGTCTAAGAATAAATCATTGAAGTATACGATACTTTTAAAACAATAGACTATCAATAATAAAACCACTTTTTCGATGGCAGAAACCAATAAAAGAACTTCAGAATTTTTCATTTCGTTTATTTATTAATTTATCGGTTCTGCCCATCATCTTTCAGCTTCGCTCAAAGTCGTATTAATCTTATTAGATATTGCACCACACCTCGAGACTTACGTTACTAACATAACACTTCTACTCAATCGTTTGTGAGACTTGAGGAATCTGATTTCAGCGACTACTATCAATTAGGACACTTAATAAAGTATTGATATATCGAAGTATCAATATTCTTTTATATAAATATTGATCTTGATGGCCGATCGTTTTTAAGATGATATATCGATATTTCGATAATTAAATTTGAATATCGGCGCCGATTGTTTCTAATTTCCTATTAATTTTTTAGGAGGTAAGTAATACTACCCTACAAGAAAAATGGCGGCAAATAACAAATCGTAGTAGATTTGCTGAATCAGGTCTGGTTTTCGAGTTAAATGGCAAAAACCAAAAATATTCACTGTTTCGAGAGATAAGCCATATAGGCTTCAGTTCGAGCGTTACTTTGAGTGCATTAACATCGAAATTGGTGCAGTGGTTGGAAAGGTGTTTGCGTTTGAAAATGGAGAAAAGTAATGAAAAATCGCGCTATATTTTACAATATTATTACGACAAAGGGAAAATGGTTCGCTCGCTTTCGTTCTGGTAATTTTGATGTGAAAGATAAGTCACGCTGTGGTCGTCCAATCACAGAAAAAGCTGATGAAATTCTTGAAAAAGTCCAGCAAGATAAGCATATCAGCAGTGTCAAAATCGGTATGGAGCCAGTCATTGATCACAAAACTGTTTTACACAATAGACCGAATTAACATCTGCGATTCTCATGGACAAGCGTTCGCGAAGCCAGGATTGACGGCGAAAAAGTAGATACTGTGTGTGTTGTGGGATTTGGAAGGGAATCGTCCACCAGGAGCTACTTCCAGTTGGTCAGACGATTGATTCTCAACTCTACTGTGGAGAACTAGAGAGATTACGCCAAGCAATTCAAAGAAAATGGTCCGAATTGATTAAAAGGAAAGGTGTTGTCTTACATCATGACAACGCCCGACTACACAATTTTTTGCTGACCCTTCAAAAAATGCGAGAGGTTGGTTGGGAAATTTTGATGCATCCACCTTATAGACCAGACATAGCACCCTCTGACTATCACTTATTTCGATCTCTGAAGAACTCTCTCAATGGAATTAAGCTGCTTTCAAAAGAAGCCTGTGAAAACCACTTAATTCAGTTTGTCAACCAGAAACCACAGAAGTTCTTCACCGATGGCATCATGGCTCTGAGCATATTTGATTGAAATAAATTCATTTTCACACTATAAGAAAACTAGGTCAATTTTACTAAAAAAAGGTCACGAACTTTTTCCCAGACCCAATATTATTATTATCCACCTGTTTTGTAAACGAAATGGGGGAGCTTAAAATTTTAAGGTGGGGCTACTAGGTCATACAAGAAGAGCCAGCAACGTATTTTGCGCTGTCATTTCAAAAGACATAACAAAATCACGGATTAAATCCTACATATGAATGTACTTGCTGAAAAGTCGCTTCTGGCAGCCCCCTGAGGCCGTGGTGTACAAAAAATTATAACTTAGGGTGAGGATGTCCGATGTAAATCAAATAAGAAATTCTTATTCGTTTTATGATCTAATTAATCTAAAAAAATAAAATTACAATTTTTAAATTTTTTTTGGAGGATTGGGGTGGAGGTTGGCCAACCCTTATGGTCAAATAAGAATGTGGGGTATCAAATTTAACCTTGTCCCGCCAATAAATTAACTTTGTATTTTTTTAGTCCATAAAACTTACTTTTTTTCTCGAATATTCTACCGAATATTCATTTTAAGTATAAAAGAAGATTTACAGTGTAAACAATTAGGAGGGGGAGGGGGTAAATGTTCTGGCAATAATTTTTATAAATAGAGAATACCTTCGAAAGTAAGCTCCTGAAATTTCATGACCGTTACTTTAACTAAATTGAATTTTATTTCTTACCCCCTTTGTAGTTTGCGGGGGGGGGGGGGGTTCACTCCGGACGCAGGGGCTGCTAGAAGCGACTTTTCTTATTCAACAAGCATATAGGATTTAGTGTGACGCAAACATGTAGCTGACATCAAAAGCACCCAGATGGAGCCACTGAAGTCAAAGGACTAAACTCTCTAGGCCTTTCCATGACGGGATCCTCAGAACAAAAAACTGACATCAAAAGTGCTCAGCCTAGGTTTTCTTAGACATGCCAGCTCGCAATCTTCAAATGAGACATCCGAGCATCCAAAGTCCTAGAGCGCAGAAAACTCAGAAGATACAGTTCTGGACCGCTATAACTTGTCACTCTTCCTCGGTTCTTATCACAGAAGTCTTCAGAAGTCTTAGGTTTAGACTTCCCTCAATCATACGTCTAGTAACTCACCCCTGTGACTAAGCTATACAGCATTTCCAGTATCGAAGATAGTTTGCATTGGCCTACAAGCTCATGAAGTAGAACATCAAGAAATACCAGATAACTATCTGTACCTACAAATTTATCAGTTGTTATGTCTTTCCATGACAGTGAAAGCTGCCATTAATTATTTCATTGCTAAAATAGGTAGTATGTGCGAAATCTCTAATTATAGACTTATTGAAAACTTGTGATGCATCTAAAAAATTGTTGAATCTCTGTTTGTAGATGTACCATATTTTCATTTCAAACTGCTTAAGTGGTCTTTAAACGGCTTTACGAAAAATAAATTTACCATGACGTACGTACTAGAACTTTTAAATTTGCCTACTGCACCGGGTAGATAGAACAGATATTAACTCATTTTAGTAAGATCTTCTATAGTATAATCAAAAGGTTCTTACAAATGAGCATTAACATATTGGCTGTCCGAATCTTTTTATTGTTATTTTTCTGCGTGCTTATTTGTTTTGTAGTATTCAGCTAGCTTTATGTCGTTGTCCGCCCTCTCTCTCTCTCTCTCTGAACTAATTTCAAATAAGTTGGGAGCAAGGCAGTTTTTCTTTTTGGGCGGAGCAAGTAATTACGTGTAAGCCTTACATCCCGTAGGTCCCAGGTTCGAGCCCTACCGACTGCGACCCATAATTGTTTTCTACTGACAACAGATTACATTACGATTTGCAGAGTAACGTCTATTAAATTGGTGGTCCATTTGCAGTCAATGTCTAGAATTGGGTGAAATTCTTCACCCGTCCCATGCCTCACAACGAGTTTCGGGAACTAGAGAGAACTGGAACGATACTTAATTCTTCCGTTTATGATTGTCGATAAATTTGAGTGTTATAGGCGATGAGTTGGAGCTTAAGTCACTTGATTGCGGCATGTGTAGCGATATCGATGACAATACCATGCGGTGGAAATTTTTCCTTAAGTACTTTTAAGAAATACTGTCACTCGATTGCTGCTATTAAATAACGTTATGGCACTTTATGCATGCCATGATCACAAGTTGCTGAAACCGCCTGAATCTTGCAGATATTCGGAAAATTCAGAATTCTGAAGCACAATACTTTTAAACTGATAAACTCGCACTGACTTGGAACCGTTTATTGGATGAAACTCTTGGCGTGCGCACACGTACTATCCGGCTCGAAGGACCAACATGTTTTTGAGAGAAATGAGTTTTTTCGTTTTCCTTAATTAAATTCAATTTTATTTTAAACAGAAACAAAACTTTTAAAGCTTAACTTGAAAAAAAAAACATGGACGACTTGTATATTTATTGTACGTGGTAGACGTTCTGCTGAGAAGTTGCGAGTTAACGATATCCATATCTGATGAAGTTGAAATAGTTTGATGGCAGATTCCACTATGCTACTGCCGGTATATTGGCGCGATTATTTAAATTTTTGGACTTTTAATATATCGAGTGATTCAAACTCTTTGAGGAGACATGACTTTCTCCATATTCATAACAATTTCACTAGCTATGACTCGTTACCATCGACATAACAACACGAGTGAGTGTGAATTTGAAGTATTATAAACATGTCAAATTTGTAAATTCGACAAAAACTTTTAAAGACATTTAACATCTAGTTGTGAACAAAACTTCTCGACATCACAAGAATCATGATAACCATCAAAACACGTTTCACCAACAGGTAAAAATGTTAACTTTTCATGTACCTATTTATAATATTGTAATATTAACAGGCAAACTTACAAAAGCTTCGCTTGGAGGATGACTCGCATCATTATACTGACCTGGAAGACAAAAAAACAATAGTTAGTATTTCACCTTGCAAAACGCATATTAAAAACTAACGTCATACTCAACATGACTACATAAAAACAAAAATTAGTAAAAACATTTTCGTTTGATGAAATCGAATAATGTCGGCTTCGGGTGGAATCATCGAGCTTTAATATTGCAAGATCCGCCTAAAGCAGATGTAATTATAATGTAAAAATTAAGTAATTAATTAATTTTTAAATGACTTTAATGTACTTGAAAGTTCAAGTCCGACAATATTAAGCTACAAATTATTGTTGTAGAGAAATATTTTCTGATGTCAAGTCTTATAATTTTCATTGTGAAACACGTCTCATATGCCATTACGACATCACAATTACACGAAATCGGCAATTTTCTTGGAATTTGGGCAGTAGGTACAATAATTATTCCATTGCCAAACAAGTCATCATTTTACAGTTTACATAAGTTTGTCAGTTAAATTACGTAATTTCTTGTGTCACTGGGTTCCGGAGCCAAAGTGTCATATGTCAAGACAAGAGACCTTTATTTATCGAGCCAAGAAATCTAAAAAGTCATTGAGAAGATTCCATAAAAAAGATGACAGGATGACATCCAACTCAAGTGGATTCATGTGGTCAAACAATGGCCCACAATATTTGGCAACTGGGAGATATTCAGGAATTGTACAGTTAAAATTAATGACCCGAAAATTTAGATGGCTTTACACACCATCAAATTTAAACGTGGTTTTTTCGAAGGGATTCTTGTAATCGTCCTCCAGAGTACCGTCGTAAATTGAGCACAAAATTACGGTAGACCCTTGATATTTTCACGATTATTTATTTCATATCTTTCAGTTTTATACGAAAATTGTCGTTGTGATCAAATCTGGCCACCTATGTTAGGGTGCCCCTCAATGTATCTAAAGTGGTGGATTTATGAATATTTCGAAGGACTATGAAATTTGACGTATTCATTACATTTTTGTGGTGATTTTAAAAGATCTGCCAATTTATAGATTTATTTGTTTCAAAAATTCATTGGCCCTTTGATCACATTCAGCAGTTTGAGTCTGAATAGCAACGGTGTGGCATTTAGACGGATATTTTCACGATATATTTTAGACTTCTTTTAATTTGAGGAAAAATCGAAAATTTACAGGCGCTTTGATAGCAACAGAGAGATTATGGTTATGAGTTTCGAGGGTGGTTTAATAAGAACCCGTGTTAGAAATGACGACAATAGTTTTTCAAGATTTTTTTTTTAGATTTTTCAACATAATCTCCTTTCACAACTACAAACTTTTTTTGAAAGTTCCTGCCATTGCGTTACCCCTTCAAAAACTACCAGTTGTCAAACTCTTCAATGTTTGGATGATGACCTGTTCGTTTACGCTGAATTTTTTTTTTTTTTTTTGGTATTTAAAGAAAATCTCGATTTCTCAAGGACCGTGTCGTTCCTTGATTTATCGATATATTAAAAGATGATAACGAGACAGGTGAGTTTATATAATCAAGTTTGATGAGTTTCAGGCTATTTAAGTAAGGAGGTAAAATAAGATGATTATCCCAAGGAAGCCCGCAAAGTGCAAAACGAACAAAGCGACGATGGACTGTCTCGACCTGGCCAACGTGGTCGTGATATGTCTGTCATCCAAACACAATTAGCGTATTCCAACGATAGAACGACGAAGCTATAATAAAAAAGCCGCGTGATATAAGGATCGTCGAATCCTTTAGAAAACTCAATGTCAAATTAGCTTTAATAACAATCGCATCAATGTGGTCGTCGAAGCTAAAACAGTTATTGAGGTAGATTCTCAAGTCCTTGGTTTTATTCTTTAAGCCTCTCCAGTGCACATCCATGTATCAAGAGGACTCTTGCTACGAGTAAATGACGCAGACTAATATTAAGGGGAAGACAGTTAATAGAACACCAGGCTTCTACGTCAGAATTTAAAATTGCATAGCCACGCACAGACGAAATAAACCGGATTTTGTATCATCAGAATAACAGAGAATTTTAGAATATCTCAAGAACACAGATACATCATTGATGTAGGTAATGAATAAATTCGGGCCGAAATGTTTTCCTTGAGGCATACCGGAGGTATTGTAAATATAGGGAACCCCGGAGTGAACAGCTAGATTCGATATACTAATTATGAACGAACGCAGTCAACAAACAAGGATTGAAACCCGAGGATGGCTAACTTGTGGATCAAAATATGGTGATTAATGCGGTTAAATGCTTTACTAAAATCAGTGAAGATACAGTTAACTTGCTTTTCAGATAAACAGAGTTAGAGAATTCCAAAAGGTTTGTCGTGGTAGACGTGCCTTTCATAAAACCGTGTTGAAAAACATCAAGAAATGGTTTACAATGAAAATAAAGTACATTGCAGAATAATGCCTCAAATACTTTAGAAATGCAACAGAAGTTAGCAATGGGTCTATAGTTTGAAATATAACAACATTTTTTCTTCTTTGGAAGAGGAATAAGTAGGGATGAATTATAAGGCTTTTGGAAGACACCATAAGAAATAGATAACTTAAGTAAAAAAGAAAGAAAAGGAAGCAGAGAACAGGAGCAGTTCTTTAGATGGGTAGCAGGAACACCATCAGGACAGTACGAAAAACTATTAGCCTGACTATTGATGTATTTCACTACTCTGTCGTCGTCAAATATAAGAAAGCAAAGGAACCGAGCAGGGCCTGACCAAAGCATCGCATGGGTCAGTACTTAACACCAAATCTAGGAATCTACCAAAACCATTCGCAATGCTGGAACACTGTGTAAGCCCAAAAGAAGAAAGGCTGTCGATGAAACATAGAGCTCCACGATGCCGACGGGAAGGAGGAAATCAACCCTTTAACAGCCGGAGACACCCAGTTGATGTCAGTCAGACAGACCACGTCAAAGCATGAAATGGTCGCGCCGATAAAGAGGCTAGTCGTCTTGGATCGAAGGCCAGTTACATCAACGTAGGCTACGATATTACCGTCACCACGCCAATGAGTTTTTTGGAGAGGCTCCCGAGTTTGAATGGTTTTTCAAAATAAATACATGGACGGTTCCAGTAGGCTAAATCTTAGAAAAGACTATACCGTTAAACAGAGCATCAGGAATAACAATATTGAAAGACGTGAAGAAAGAATAAACAGAGCTGTGTGATTTATCAATTCGTCTGCAATTAACAATATCCTGTGAAACTCCAACATAACGTAACACGTCATCAACAGTTGTGTGAGGATGAATTCTGGAGACAAAGTCGGTACGAGGAAGCACAGCTCGACTTAAAGTAACAGCATCGATGGTCTAACCGACACCTGCCGAAATATTATTAATATAAAGGAACCATTTGCAACACCAATGTTTGGAGTCCACTGCACTGAAAAGAATTGGGACCTGCCAGGAACCTCACTCTGAGTGGACCACTGCACGATGTTATCAGTCCCAGCGAATTGAGGCGACAGTATATGAGTTTTTGATATCATTGTTGATAACGGCAGCAGGTGGAGATGCACAACAGTTACGACGGCGAAGGCGCCTACCCTCAGGCTGTGTATTTAGCTGTTAAGTAGTAGAATGCTATGAAGGAGCGGTAGATGTGGAGCTTAAAACATTAGGACAAGGCTCAGTCAGAGGTGCTGGATGAAGGAAAATCAGAGCTGAATGAAACACGGTATGAGATATTCCCAATATCAAGGATCCTTCCTTGCTCTTGTTGACAGCCACAATGCACAATCCCAGGTCCTCTAAAACGTGTCAGACACTGCGCCGAATCTCATCGATGGCAGACATAATTGACTCAGTAGATAGGCCATAAGAAAACCACGGCGAGTTAGTAGTAGTTAGCGAAATGCGGAAGTCATCCATCGAAGCAATTAAGATTACAGCTCATGAGTTTTATTTAATAAAAAATCTGATTTGTCACCGTAAACCTCAGTAAAATCGAGAAGTCGATTTTTTTTTGTATACAAAATTGAACAGTCCTGAGATAAAATTTGAAGTCCGGCCCAGTTTGCAGAGATAAAGTTTACCTTTTCAGATTGGTCAGCGAAAAATGTTTCAGCAATACCCTTCGTAAGACGCAAAACATGACAATGCCAACCATATTCTCAAAAATCTTAGTACCGCATATCTTATATATAAACAATTATAAAGATGTCTGTTATGTTAAACCAAAAAATATTTTCAAAGGTTAAAAAAGTAACAAACACAGACTGTAGCAGTATCAAGCGTAGAACAAACATTTTTGACACGTAAAAGTACGTAAAAGTAAATAAGTTAGAAAATTTACAAAACACAAGGTGAATTCACATTGTAAACAAATAAGTACATTATCAACATATTTGAAAACCTCACCGCTAGAAACCTGACCCCGTTGTAATTGATTTTATGTTATTTTGATCTTAGTACACAGCTTAAGTACACACCAATAAATTCTAATTTAACTTAACTCCAAAATGTTCTTTTGGTGATTAAATTGAAACGGAGATCTTTTTCCAGTAAAAGACATAGATGTGCACTTGCCGATACATTTAAATTCTAACGACATTCGCCGACCGAATTATACAGCACAGTGCGGAATATCTTCTCTTCGACAGCGTAAGAAAGAATATTTTAGTGAGACAGAATCGAAGATACATCCTATATGTATATTATGAAAAACAGTGGTCCCATGTGGGTGCCCTGCGGTACCCCGGCAATACAACTAAAATTAACGATGTTCCTGTAAATAGGAATGACTCATTTGTTTCCTTACATATCTTAGGGTATAATCAGAGAAAGCTTCGAGGGTTTAGCAAAAATGCAGCAGTTGATGGATAAATAATATAAATAACAGAAAGCATGTAACACAGACTATCAGCAAAGTAAGCGATATGTTTTAATACAAAAGCGTCCTCAATTAAAAGGTGTTTAAGTTCAAGAGCAACAGGGAGATAGTTTCGTCAAATCAATAAAATCCTTAACACTAGTATCACAATTGTCGACTAGAAACAAAGTCTTAAAGGGGTGACCAAAGAGGTTAGCATCAGGTAGGGAGTTTCCGCTGACAGCGTTACCTAGGCCTTCGTCAGAGTTACGCTTTAAATTTGGTTGGTTGATTGGTTTTCGAGGGGGAAAAGATGCTTGTCTTCCTTGCACTGAAGCCTTTAGTGGCCCGTTGTACGCCCCCTGCTCGGCAGCGTACCTTAAAGTCTACTGTCGAGCCGACTTATCCCCGTAACGAATTGGATAATTCGATAATACCCTATACCCCTATACCTCTATGTATAGCTACTGCGAAGATTTAGCAGAAGTGAAGAATCTGCTAAATCTTCGTAGTAGTATGTTCCTAATATTCTAGACCTTTTTGCGTTACGGCTGGGCATTGGCCGAGAACGTGTAATACGGTCTCGTCTTCTTCACCACATCCCCTGCGTAGACTAGTGTTTGCCTTTCCGATTTTTATGGCATGATCCCTTAGTCTTGCATGTTCTGTCACAAGGCCAACAAGAAGTTTCAATTTAATGATCTTTTCAGACTCATGTGCATTCAGAGTTCCCGAAAACGCCTTTGTATGTCTGGAGATGTCGGATCCCTGCCAGTTTTCTTTGTGCCTCCACGTTACCCATTCCATGATTTCTTTTCTGATTTCATGCTCAGGTTGAGCATTATTGGAGTGTCCTCATTTGCGCCCCTCTGCGCCAGCTCATTTGCTTTTTCATTTCCCGGGATACCACAGTGCCCCGGCACGTATATTAGGGTGACATCTTTTTGTCTCCCTAGTTCCGTGAGGGTCTGTTTACATCCCTCTATCGTTTTGAATTTTACCGCGGCGTTAGTTAAAGATTTGATGGACGCCTGGCTATCCGTGCATATTGTAATCCTGGAGGATGTTATTCCCCGTTCTATTAGCTGTTTAGCTCCAATCTCTATCGCTGCGATTTCACTTTTAATTTTAATTTTCAATATTTTAATAAAATTTTTAAATACACAAACAAAAAATATTGTAAATATAAATTTATTTTTAGGTTCAGAACATAATAGTACAACATTTCAACAATCTTCTGTTAAATTTTTGGGTAAAAATATTTTGAATTGAGCGACCGACAGGAAATCTTCGTTTACACAAAAAAAAAGATACTTTGCGGTGATCATCATAACTCATTACTGGATTATATGTTGACAAAAAACCAAAAATGTTCGTTATTTTTTGAGTTTCTCGAGGCAACAACGTCGAGATTTTGTTTATTTTATTGATTTTTCAATTTTTAGAAGTAAAAAAAGACGAATTTTTTGAAATTATGAAAATTTATTGATAAAAATCGGCGAATTTGTTGTTGTAAAATTAATTATAATAATAAAAAATACATAAACTCGACGTTGTTAGCTTGTAATTTATGTTTAAAAGAAGTGTGTAAAATTTGTGAAGGATTGAATGAGTAGTTTTTGAGTTACAGTGATCACCGACTTTGAAAAACTAAATCTTAGATAAACGCGTTTAAAGTTTTAACACTGCTCTTTTGTATATGGGATGTATCGAATGGAGGAAGACCCGAGGCACTGTATATCCGGCCGTTTTGCTCCAATCGACCTCAAAGTACTCTTGAAGAGTTGTACTATCAAATAAAAAAAATAAAAAAAGAGTCCCAGTTTAGTTATATTTGAAATGACCTCAAAGGCCCTTGTCGATGTTGATCTGGTAGCCCCTGTTATGCCTAAACAGCACATACAGTCATGTGCATTAAAATAGCAGTACCGGAATAAATTTAAAAAAAAAGTTAATTTTAATCATCCCTCCCTTAGTGATTGGAAGGACATCTCTTGTAATTAATCTCTTTACTGTGTGGTGGCAACACTTCAATTAAGAATGATTTTAGGGTATTCCCCGTTATATTAATAGCAATCTGCAAAATTTGATGTGCATTAAAATAGCAGTGTTACTTGGTTTCTTTGATAAATTTTGTTGAAAAATTCGAAAGTGACTCTTTATTTTTTTCATCGGTATATATTTCAATGTAAGGAGTATTCTGTAATATAATGTATAGAATTAAAAATGTTTATCTTTAGAAAAAATGGGCCGGGCAAAGCATTGCACACCTGGGGAAAGGTCACTTATCAGGCAGCTACTTAGAAATGGCAAAACGTACAAATTTATACAAGAAACTTAAAGTGTTCAGCCAAAATGATTAGTAATGCGAGAAAATGGGAAAATGTGACTGAAAAACGGGGCGGAAAAAGGAAAACTACACCTCAAGAAGACAGAAATATTATAAATTCTTCAAAAAAGCAACCATTTAAGACTTCGACACAAATTAAGCAGGATCTGAATGTTTCAATCAGTACTTCATCAGTAAGAAGACGCCTCATAAAAGCTAATTTAAGATCGAGACGTCCTAGAAAAGTGCCATTATTAAATATGAGACAAATAAAAACCGCCTATTATTTGCTAGAGAGCACGAAATGTGGCCCTCTTCTAAATGGCGTAATATTTTGTGGAGTGCAAATCAAAAGTAGTTCCTTTTTGATTCTAGTGGATGCCAGAAGTATGTACGTCCATCAACTTAGCACTACAATTTTTAAATATAACGATTTGAGCTGGTGGGTTAATTGTCGTAAATTTGTCGCTAATTTGTCGTGAAAGAAAAAATTTTGTCGCGCTTCATTTTTAAAAAATAACCCCTGGTAATGCTAACTTGATATTCAAGTTAGCATTACTACCAACTAAAATTAATTTTAATTAACGTAACTAACGCTTGCGTGACTCAATTAATTTGTCGCTAATTTGTCGCGAAAGAATAAATTTCGCCGCGCTTCATTTTTTTAAAAATAACCCCTGGTAATGCTAACTTGATATTCAAGTTAGCATTACCACCAACTAAAATTAATTTTAATTAACGTAATTAATGCTTACATAAATCAAATAATTTGTCGTGAATTTGTCGTGGCCGAAAAATGCAGTATAAAAATATTTTGGGCAATATATTAGCGCTAAACGTAGATGGAATTTGGATTCCTACTCAACGTACGACAAAATCCTCAGTCTAAATCTACTAAAAAAAGTTGAATTAGCTTAGAGAAGAGTCGAACATCTGTTAAAAAGGAAAAAACTCAGTCCAAAAATGTATCACATCTAATAAACAAGTACCGTAATTATGTAGTGCAGTAGCGTTCGTAAAAATGTTCAGAAAACTGATCGAACTGCGTAATAAATCATTGACAAACAAAAACTTACTTTCCGGTTCAAAAACCTTTAATTGCTAATAGCAGCTACAGTTTTGCTCTCTCAACAAAAAGCGCGGAGAATATTTCGTAGAACTCGACGAGCGTTACCTAGAACTCTTCGGGAAATTAGTTTTACATTTTCTCAGGTTAAAAATTTTTACAAATTATCATTTTCTTAATTTTTCAGAACTA
This sequence comes from Leptarthrus brevirostris, assembly GCA_964036015.1. Taxonomy (NCBI): domain Eukaryota; kingdom Metazoa; phylum Arthropoda; class Insecta; order Diptera; family Asilidae; genus Leptarthrus; species Leptarthrus brevirostris. The sequence goes on along the minus strand of OZ038373.1, from coordinate 144,412,035 downwards.
TTTTCAAATGCTATTAGGAACGAACTCTTTAAAATACATCTAGAGAAAAATGTCAGAACTCTTTTTTGCAAAAACAGCGGAGTTGCGTGAAATTAGCGCCGGATTTTTAACCGACTTCCCAAAAGCAAAGAGGTTCTAAGTTCGACGCGTATTTTTTTTTATGTCTGACCGGGCATAACTTCGTAACGCGTCGACAGATTTTGATGATTCTTTTTGTTGGGTAGAATATGTTCACCGATTGGTACCATGTAAAAAAATTTTTGGTATGTTGGGGGTGAAACCTAACTTTTTTGTTGTACAGAGTATGATATATGCTAATAGGAGATTAATTTGGGTTATGGTGAGAGAGGTGGGGGAGGGGGGGGGGGGGTAGTCTAACTTCGTAACGCGTGGATCGATTTAGATAATTCATTTTCTGTTGGGTAGAGTATCCGGGGAGGAGTAGTAACTTCGTAAAGCGTGCATCGATTTCGATGATTCCTTTTCTGTTTGGTAGAGTATGTTCCTTTATTGATACCATGAGAAAAATTGTTTAGTGCAATGGAGGATGGTTCTTTCTTCGTTGTATAGAGTGGAAGACACTAAAACTTTTCAACTATTTTATTTTGATATGATTTTTACCTGTAATTTCCCAGCACTATTCAAAATGCGAATCCAATGAACTTTTTTGAGTTGATTTAGACTCAGGATTTTGTCGTACGTTGAGTAGAAATCTAGATTCCATCTACGTTTAGCGCCAATATATTGCCCAAAATATTTTTATACTGCATTTTTCGGCCACGACAAATTATTTGATTTATGTAAGCATTAATTACGTTAATTAAAATTAATTTTAGTTGTTAGTAATGCTAACTTGAATATAAAGTTAGCATTACCAGGGGTTATTTTTAAAAAATGAAGCGCGGCGAAATTTATTCTTTCGCGACAAATTAGCGACAAATTAATTGAGTCACGTAAGCGTTAATTACGTTAATTAAAATTAATTTTAGTTGGTGGTAATGCTAACTTGAATATCAAGTAAGCATTACCAGGGGTTATTTTTAAAAAATGAAGCGCGGCGAAATTTATTCTTTCACGACAAATTAGCGACAAATTAATTGAGTCACGTAAGCGTTAATTACGTTAATTAAAATTAATTTTAGTTGGTGGTAATGCTAACTTGAATATCAAGTTAGCAGTACCAGTGGTTATTTTTTTAAAATGAAGCGCGACAAAATGTTTTCTTTCACGACAAATTAGCGACAAATTTACGAAAATTAACCCACCAGCTCAAATCGTGATATTTAAAAATTTTAATGCTAGGTTGATGGACGTGAAGTATGTTCGGAGACCAATCTGTACAGAATTTAATCCAAAGTATACCAGAAATACAGTCAAACATGGCGGTTGCAGTCTTATGGTCTGGGGCTGTTTTTCTTGGTATGGCGTGCTTCCGATCCATTGCATTAAGGGAAAAATGGATGCAGATGTTTATGTAAACATATTGCAAAATGTAATGCTTCCATTTGCTGAGGAAGAAATGCCTTTACGGTGGACTTATATGCAAGATAACGATCCCACACACACTTCCCGAAAGGCTAAAAAGTGGTTTGAGGAAAACAAAATGAACGTTATGGTCTCACCTTCACAATCACCAGACCTTAACCCTATCGAGTATCTATGGATAGACGTTAAAAAGGCACTTTCTATAGCAAAACCGAAAAATGCTCAGAAATTATGGAAAATAATTCAGTCATCGTGGAAGTCTATCCATGTAAGCAGATGCCGTAAATTAGTAGAATCCATGCCTCGTAGACGCACAGCCGTTATTAAAAATAATGGTTACGGGACAAAATACTAACGTATTATGAAATAATCATATTGAAAATTCCTTATTTGTTCCTCTTTTTTCATTATTTTGTTATTAATACAAAAAGACTGCTATTTTAATGAACACTTTTATAAGCATATATAATTTACGAAGAATTATTTATTTAAATTATCAGCGAAGAATTTTATGTTTTTTATTTCTAATGGATGAAATATATAATAAAGATTATTTTCATAACAACATAATGTTTTGCACATCACCTTTATTGAAAATTTTGTCTAATGCGTGTAAATATTTTAAACACTGCTATTTTCATGCACATGACTGTACGTTAGGCCTTCCATTGCCAGTTTTTAAAAAACAAAAAAATAGTTTGAAACAGATTTAGATAGAAAATTACATTTTCTATAAGCCTATGATAGTCTAAAATAAACTTACTAAAACTCTCCATCTTAAACTGCTTTCGGGGAACAAAAACTGGGATTACTTTCAAAAGGGTATTTTTTTCATAATTGTGCAGGATCAAAGAGAAATCAAAATGACAAATTCTCCTTTTGCATCTGATAGACAATTAATCTCTCATTCCCCGAAGGTAATTGGGGAAACCACTCGTATGCAGGACCGCTGAAATGGTACAAAAATGATTATATTTGCTTTACGTTGACACGGCTGTTAATTTTTGAATTGCATTCAGGAAATAAAATTACTTTTTACCTACCAAACATCCGATTAAAATACCAGACGTCAATACAAAAACGACGAGGACTCTGGCAGTGTTTTTCCCCCTCGTTGAAATTCAATTTTAAAATCTTTGCACCGCATGCTGATTGAAATGCGAATATTCTCACCTTAAGTCTCATATGGAATATTCCGTAATCGTAAATTCTGGGAAAACTTATTTTCAATAAAATATTAACAGGTTTCTTGCACAGGTAATTTCAAGTGCTTGGGAGAAAAATTAATTCTAAGAAATTGAGAATTTCCTTAAAGAAATAAAACGAATCGAACGAAAAGCATATCTGAAGGCAACATGTTCAGTGACCCACTTATTCGCTCCAAGAAATAAGATTGATAGAAGAAAGCCCGCTAGATACTGTCAACAATAAATACATCTCCATCAAAAAAACGGCAAAAGATAAAAGGTAGTGAACAGGTAAAGTACTGGAAATCCAGCAATCCAGCAAGACGAAGCTTGCAATTCGAACGAGCCATGAATACTTAAGGACTGTGTAACCAGCGGGGACACAAATGAGCGTTCTATTTGGGCCTAAGGGCGCCCATAAAACGTAAGCAAAATGAATAGGTTGCAAATTTATTTCGGTGCGCCTCCATGCTGGGCAATATTGGCCATAAATTTTTTCGATAGATGTCGTTTATAATCTTTCGCCGTACAATACGAGAAAGAGGCGTTGTATCTGTCGTTTCTTAACACCTCTTGGCCCAGTTACTTTTTGCTGTCAAGAAAGGTAAATTACAAGAAATAAACTGTGATTGCGATCACGACAAGAGATATTGCCGTATATTTTCTAATCGTTGAATTTACCGAATTAATTCCTTCACGTTATTATGGTCATTTATGGGCGACGCGATGTAATTGATGATTTTTATTTTGCATTGTAAAAGTAGCACTGCGCCTTGTTTGTTGGAGACATGACAGTGAAAAATAGTTATGACTGGGGTTTCTCTTGTCCGAGTTTGTGCACATTTAAAGATATTCACAAGATAAAATTGTACAGTTTAGGTTTTACTAAAGAAAATATCTACATTCATCTACCTACGGCAAATATGGACCATGAAGAAGCTGTCTTTGCACGGTATAATCACGTGACATTTCTCTTACCTCTTCTTGTATTTTTAACTGTCGAAAAATCAACACTTACGACTTTTGTTTGATATAGTCTTTATCGTCTCTATGACCGAAAAGACGAACATGAAAAGGCACCGAAAACAGAATAATAATAAATTAACGTTGACCATATTTAAATTTCACTCGAATTATTTAGACTAGAAAAGCTGGTGGGGGGTGGTGCAATTGCCACCCCCCTCACCCTGAGCATCGACCGAACATTTTTTAAAGGAGAAAGATCCGTATAAGAAAAATTACGGCGAAAATCACTGTAAAAATTACTATACTTCACCATAGCGAAAGAGGGAGTCAAATATAGCCTTATTCTACAACAAGTAGAAATTCTCATTATAAGAAATATTTTTTTCTGAATAATAAAGTATTTTCGTCATTCTGATATTAAATAATTGATCGGGAATATTTTTAGAATAGAATTTTTAACTGAACTGCAGTCGCTTGGCTTGAATTTTCTCCAGGAATGTAAGAAATACTCCTTCTGACTTGGCGCTGATCTACAAGTCCAACATCAGGCCTAGACCGGAATATAGTTTCCATATTTGGGCTGAGGCCGGGCATACCGCATTGCGTAAAGAATGACTATTAAACTTATTCGCGACTTTACTATCTCTGAGAAAGTTGACTCTCTGAAGCATCGACGGAATTTCGTTTGTCTTTCACTTTTTCATCGCGTGTTTCACTCTTCTATAGCTGTTTCCACGGCAAATTGCTAGCCTAAGTCTTTGCAGACACATTACAACGCGCAGTAGAAGAGCTTGAAGTTGCTTCCACCCCTATACTCTAAAGGAAAATTTTTTTCAAATTTCCGGAACCTTTCCTAAGCAGAACAACACGCATATTGAAAAGTTTACAATCTTCTGTTTTTCTCCCGTTTAATGAGACCAAAACTTTTAAAGGAGGCTTACATCATCGTTTCTATTAACCCATTTCCCTTATCCTTAATTCCTTTCCTGCCAAAGCTGTGCTTTAGCACTCCCTTGAGCTTTGGCATCCTGATTAAAAAATAATAACTGAATAGTATATAATACTTTTTTTTATGTGTATATATCTCTTTGTTTGGTTCATCGTTATAAAGTAAAAGTCATACAGAAATCTAGCTACTGTAAAAAATCTACAATAATCAAAACAAAAAAGACAAAATAGTTAACGATCAAAAAGAACATAAGAAATGACACGGTACGTTACTCTAAAGATGTTTCGTAAGAACGACCCTAAAATTTGAAGGAAACAAAATAGTAAAACAAACCTGTAAAAAAGAAAATACAAAGAAATTTTGAAATGTCTCCAAATTTAACAAAAGTTGTCAACAAATTTTGAAAAAATTTCAGAACTAAACCTAGAGCTAAACGTAAAACGAACGAACAAAATGAACCAACACCGAAAAATCAAACCAAAAGATGATGTTCTGAGTGTTCCCAGAGGGTGGACAGCAACGGGCGAAGTTTCTACTTCGGGAACCACTGTTCCCAAGCAAATGCCTCTCCGTAGAGCCAGTCGCAATATTTGTAGTCCTCCGAGAGCCCTCATCCAAACATGTTCTAAACGAACGCACAAAAATTTCGAACCGATTAGAATCCCGCGGGACCACTCCGCAGAGTCACTGATGTCTGCAAACTGCTTCTATCATGCTCCCAGTTCTACGTTTCCAATGTGAGACGTGTCCTTCCCGCAGCATTTGCAGTGAAACCAAAGCGAAGAGAAGGTTCGTGGACAAACTGCTGCAAGTCTGTGGCCTATTATTCCCAGTTAAAAACGAGGCTTCCGTTCCATACCAACGATAAAGGTTGCCAGGTGCAGTTGAATGTGTCCTCCTCCGTTGAACTCTAGACGGAATCGCCTACTCAATCTGGCAACGAATTGGTTCGCAAGTGCACGTGTGTGAAACTGTACGTTAGTGGGCTATTGTGCAGGCTCGATCCGCATGCAGTACAAATGAATTATCGATTTAGCAAGTGTTAGAATAAATCTTATCCAGCAATTTACGACGCTCTTGTTAAGCCGAATGTCGGGCAGTTAAGCTTGCACATATCGTGAAGATTATTATTGTCGTGGTGTATTGGCATGTGAAGTATCTGTGGAACAGGGTTCCTTTACCACCACAAACCGTACAGCTTCTTTGAATTCGTCGATTCAAATGTGAGAACTGATTTGGATGGACGAGGCTATGATAGAGCAGTTTGAATGCCACATCAAGCTTCACAAAAAAATTGAAAAAATTAATAATGAGGTCTGACTATGTTTACCAAATGTCAAAGGTCAATAAATCCGAATCCGAGGTCCGTTTAACCCAATCACATCAGGATTTTCTATAACCTCAAAATTTAGACCAACAACTCTTATTACAACTTGAGTTTAAAACCCCATAGCCTCATCATAGTAAAAACCCCAAAGACCATAAGCCCTTAACCCCTAAACCACAAAATACCTCAAAATAAAAGCGGCAAAGGTCACAATACTTTTCTCATTTCCGAAGTTAGGGCTAGATAGGCAGTTCGACAGTACATAACGAATGGAAAATCCTGACGTGATGGGTTTAAACGGACCTCGGATTCGGATTCAGCGACCTCGAAAACATATAGTAAACATAGTCAGACCTCATTATTAATTTTTTCAATTTTTTTTTGTTGAACTGTGTTACTCTACTGGTTATAGTCCCCATTACTCCCAAATCTACCCCAAGATGTTCGCGCCATCTATTAACACCTAAGTGGTCTGTAGGAGTTACTCCTACGAAGAGCTCAGCCGATGTGAAGTGAATGTTCTGAATGTCGCGTGCGCGGTTGATTAAAAAAAATCGTTTAAAGAGACAACTAAAACGCTCTCGTACTGCATCCACCCTTTGTTTAATTGTGTGTTGTGGGGATGTATCAGTGTATGTGATGATGTCTCCAAGAACTGTAAGTTGTCCTGTATCGGCCGTTACAACTCGAGCATTACTTAACACCGAATCTACTAACTCAGGGTTCAGCCTGATTAGAATTGCTGAGAATTTCCCATAAAAATTAGAGAAGGAAAGGGGCTCTAAGACACCTATTTAAATAAAAAAAATTGTTCACTACACCTTTCACTTTATGAAAAGGAGGTCCAAAAAAATAATACCAAATTTTAAATGACAGGATGGAAGCCTATAATTTTCGAGATTTACAACGTAACATATGTAAGTAGCATATACTGTGGATATCCCCCCCCCCCCCCCCGGCACCTTAAAAAACCTTGATTCGTTGCTGACACCTAAACAAAATGCCAAAATCAAGTAATAGACTACACACTTTCCCCGACGTTCTTACTCTTTCTTGAACCCATACAAAAAATACGTTTTGTCAAAATCTTAAAAATATGCTTCTGTCTCGACCTCTTCGTCTGAGCTAAGCTCTCTCCGTTGATTTCCGTAGCGTTCCCAGGAAAGATTATTACCGAATCCAAAAAGTACGTAAAATAACGTGTGATATCTTCGGCGAAACTATGAATAGGATAATCAGGAGAAATAAGGTCGGTGAAAGGACTGAGCCCTGAGGTACATTTTTTAGATAGAGGTTGATTTTTGAGATGTAACTCCCGTGTCTATTTCAACTTGTCGTCGAATCGGTCCAATAAATAGTTGTTGTACTGTAGTACTGTACTGTAGTGTAGTTGTAGTACTGCAATAGTCCCTTAGCATTATTCCTTTCTAACCTCAAAAAAAAACCTGACAGTGCCCTTTCTAGCTGAGGGCATTCTCTTGTCCTTCCTTAGAACAGTTTCGCCCGGAAAATTCCAATGCAAACACTCAATAATAATAGACGTTCTGCCAATTCGCACTTTCGTTCAGCGGTCAGCGAGAAATAAATTTTGAGATTAGTTCCCTCGCTATACCAGGTTATCGGCCCACAGTAGCTATCCTAATTGATGGACATGCCACTTACTTATAGAAATATGACTTTGCAGTTGGAGATATTATTAGAGATGTTTAATGAAACTCGATCATAAATAGTTACAATAGCGTATGCTGAACTTAAGAAATTTTAAAAAGCAATAAAATTCGTGCTAATCTTTTCGTTCGTTTCAAAACTTCCAAGCAATCTAGTATAAAAACGATTTATTGAATGTAAAAAGGCCCTGAGAGAAATCGTTTCGTGTTCCGGTGCAAGTTTTAATCTGGTGTAATTCACCTAAGGTTAATGTATTTTTGTTATTGTCCCTACGCTGTTGAAGGTTTCAGACAACGAGCTTAACTCAAGTAATATCTTCGTGACGAGATATTCGTCGAGATAATCATTTCAGGGACAAAATGAATTTCTTGAGTATTGTGGGCGCGCTGGTGTAGGCTTTCCTTAACTTATATCTTCTTAAGTGCAACTTTAAGTAGTGCCCTTGCTGAAGAGCCGGACCTGAGAAAATGTTCATATTTTTGCACCAATCACAATTTGTATTGGTCATCATTTCTTAAGGAGACAAAGAACTTGTGCAATACAAAGAAATCACACGAGGCGAATATTGGAGAACAAATTATTAAAGAGGCTTGAAAGTTAATAGGTCACCAGAATACCACATAAACTGGTTTCTGCTACTGGTTTTGAATGAGTCAAACGACGCATGACGATAAAGAACGCATTATTAGAAAATGAAGAAATTATTAGTTTTTTTTACACCGGTTTAAGCTCTTACCTGCATCAAGCGAAACCAATCAAGCACGCATTTACCTTTCTTTAAAAAAAGTTTTTCGAAAAGCAGCACAACAACGTAAAATTTCTTATCACTTTCAATGCGCACTTTTTCTTTCTTTCTTCAGTTTTTTCACCAAAGATCCTCTAGATGGTCGAATCAGACCTTGGTCTGGTTTCGCTGATTGATGACCAAAAGTATTGGTAAATACCTGCTGGCTCACCTATTGATCGATCAATTTAAATCTCTCCACTCCTAAAACGTTTAAAACTGGTGACTATGCACGACACTGGACTAAACGAGGTCTTTTTCCAAAACATGAACACAAAAACAAAAAAAGGTTTCTGCAAAAAGAAGTATTGAAAAGCAAAATCGAAATCGAAAAGAGCCCTGGGGCTACTCGGGATATCCGTCCGACTCTGATTTGTTCATTGAATGTTGTCGCTGTTAAGTTGTGGACGTGTGCGGTCACCTGGTGATCGGAAACTTTTCCTTTCTGGCCGCTTGGTGTGATTCGTTATTTCATTGATAGCCGGATAGTGGATAATTCAATAAGCTGACAACGACAAGGCGAGCGTTTAAGTAATAATTGAGAGCCAACAAAACCACTTTCATCCTGCTCACCTTAATAGTCCCGATCTTTATTGAAGTTCCAGATCTGCTGTGGATACAAGTGAAATTTCAAGATCAGTTTTGGTGGGTAGGGCGCCCCGGGATATATAGCAATACGAGCGAAAGTAACAAGAAGTTGTACTTATATAGTCTCCGGGAGAAAGATAATGATAACATTTCAGTTATCAGATTACTTTCATTTTCATTATACGAAATGTCACTTAAATGGCACCTGAGTGAGGTGTTTCTGAAAATACTTAAAGTTGGACGTTCGTAAAATCGCACAAATTATATTTCTTGATTGCTTCTTTCAAGTGCTGCTTTAGGAGCACGATCTTCATAATTTTAAGAACACTCTTGGGCAACATTGTAAGAGTTTTACTCGTAAAGAAGTTCATTCGAATTTGGTCTCAAACCTTTATATAATACCTTGGTGTAATCATCATTGACCGTTTTTATAACGAGAACACCTTGATGATCTTCAATGCTTTATATTTTAAGTTCAAGCCGTTGGACAATAGTTTAAAAATTAACTTTTTTATGGTTACTCAATGAATTCAGTGACTGCAATTTTGTCGGAACGTTCTCAATAAGTATGACCAACTACTTGTCTGTCCTTTTGTTAAGGTTACGTGCAGAATACCAATGCAACTTTTAATTAAATTCCTGTAAACTTTACAAATTTTGCAGCCAGAGGCAATTATGGCCATTTCTGTGATCTTAAATGAAAATGCCCTGAACTTGCAATATTAAAGTGCGTTTTATTGCTTTTCCGTGCGATTATAAACAAATGCTGTTACAGAGACTAGAAAGAGAAAACCTTTTGCAATCTTATAAGGTGCAACACCTTACTCTAATCACCTTCAAGAGTGAATATCTTTTCTATCAAATTGCATTTCAATTGTTATTGAACGAGAAGATACCTAGACAGAAATTTCAGTTGTTTTTGATGATGATAAACAAACCAACAATATTAGTCACTAAAGATTGGCTGCCGACTCTAGTGCCCTGTCGGAATCACCATCAATTCAATCCTGTGCCACTACCGATTAAATTGTTTACTTTCCCAACATTGGTATTACTGACAGTAAGCTATCGTTGTGTAGGCTGTGTAAACCGACAATTCATTCAATATTAACAAGGACCGATCAAATCCATAATATACTTTAAATCCCATAATACTAACCAACAACCTACTTTAAAAAGAAATAAAATTCCTTGAGACTGAGGCAGAGTTTGACAACACATACTTTAAGGTGATCATACAAGCCCTTTGGAAGGGATTAACCATGTCATCGCCGGCACGGGTTGCCCTCAGAGTGGGGTTTTATCTGGCAATGTGCCACTGGTTTGGCTCAACGAAAGGAACTCCTTCGCGCAAGACTCCGTCATGAAAATTGGAGACGCCGGTAACAGTGGTACTCGATCTTCACAATCTCTTTCTAGTTCCAGTAACCCCTTGTGGACTATGGGATGAAAGAAAAACAATGATTGCAAGTGGACCTGCAACTTAAAGTGGATTCCTAGACTTCTTATCATTATCAGCTGTCATCAGAAAACAAGCATGAATCGCTGCCGGAGGGGTTCGAACCAGCAGCTAAAGAAATACTAACCCTTTGATGCTGGATGGAGTTTAGTTTTTCTTTATCAGAAACGCTGATCATGTTGAGAAATTTTGTTATATTTCTCACCTTGCTCGAGTTTTTAAAAAGTTTATTTTGAAATTTGTTCTTAAAACAAATGGCCTGCCTAAGAATGCCTGGAGCAATACGCACCTCACCTACTGCAACCTTCAGATCTTGCTGAACAGTTTTCCTCACGTTGAGGTGGAGCTCGTGAATATCAAGACGGCTTACATGCTTGTAAGGCCTGCTCATAATATATATAACTCGACTGTAAGAGAAGTCTTGGATACGGCCACCCAACATAAGGGTGGAGAAAATTAAAGACTGGGTCTTCACCGTTGTCCAGAGGATGTGCCAGGCATACAGAAGATTCAAAAACTAATGCAGGATTGGAATCGAATATCTGCAGTAAGTTAATTAAATTTAACGCATCATTCTTACTAGGTCTGAAAAATAATTGCACTATTGTAATATTTTCCAGACCACAATTTATGCCATATAAGCGTGAGTATACACGCCCCTCTATAACCAAATCTAAATTGGTCTGGGAAAGTCAAGAAGCTCTGGATCAACTAGGAAGAATAAAAGTTGCTTTGGATATCCTACCACAGCTTGGTTTGGTACCTGCCACCGTACATATTGGAAACGAGCAGACGTGCGGGTTCAACTAAGAAAATACCTTCCAAAACTCAGCAGTGTAACTGACACAATCTGGAGACGAAACACCTCTTTACATCATATGGAATAGGAATGTTCCCCGATGGATTAAAACGTGCCCAAACTAAGGAATGCTACTAGAAGGTGGCCTACAATTGATAACTACGCCGGTATTAAAGGATTTTCCAGTTAAGATTTTGCCGAAGCATTAAAGGCGCTCTATTCCTGGTAGCGCACATATTAAACCGAAAAATCAAAGACAACTGTACTCCACAACTTGATGCAACAAATGAAATACACAATCGTCAGTAAGTAGCCGTTTAAAGATAGATGATGCTTTCGATAGCCAATTAAAGTTATAAGTTGGGCTTCAAGAAGGAGAGACCTTGAGGCTATTTTTTTCCACGAACGCGCAGCTTATAAGAACGTACTATCGGGCTCAATGACAGACTAATCAGGGTGATATCGCTCTTTCCCATTTATACGCTATTGGTATATCTCAAAGATTAGGTTTTTTCACGCATAGCTATTCAGACGACTTTATGGTTCTAGTTTCTCGTACATATGACATTATACACAAACTTCAGGGATAGCTGGATAGGTTCATCTTAAGGTCAACCTGGATGAAACGCTCGTTATGCCTTCCAACAGGAACGCGAGTTTAATATAACCAATTTATATGGCTACGGCAATGAGTTCTATTAAGCATGCTGTAGCACTTGCCAGTGTAAACATCTCTAATAAATCCATTATAACGTACAAAAGATGGTTAAAGTTAAACTAAGCGGATTGGAAAGTATGGCTTGTCTATTCATTAAGAGACAGCGTTTAACAGGCTCTAGATTTAAACCCGCAAGACACCCAAAAAGCCGGATCGGACGATCACGCAACAAATGGAGAAGATCCATAAATCGTGGCAGGATTTGAATGCGTTAATCGGTTGGAGGGTTTGTGTCTTAAAAGTCCTATGCCAGAGATTATTAAATCGAAAGGCAAAATTCGGTAAATCGAGCTACATAAACAACAAATGTTTGTAAAAAACGGTCATTCGGTTTCGAGCTACATAAATGCGACACGCTTGGTAGTCCTATTATCAAGTATGTTATTTCCGTCTGCTCTTTCTTTTATTATTCAATCCACATTAAGCGAATTCAAGCTGCCATTGCATGTTTTTTTTTAATTTGCTCTTAATGGTATTCCTTGACATATCGATCTGTTTCTTATTATGACTTTAACAGACTTCCTTCAAATTTTAAAATCGAATTTCCATTACATCTGAAGCATATTAAAGTTATAGTCTCTACTTGCTCCATTTCGCTACAGAAAAGAGAAGTGTATGAACCAAAAGTAATCTCAACATTTTCTACTTCCTTCAAGTAAAATTTTATTATATGCAAATATGAAATCTCTTTTTGATATGATGAATATTCCTTGGGATATATTTTACCCAATTACAAACTCTACACAAAGATTCACAAGTTTAGCAGGTGCATCAACGAAATTTGAGGTTTCTATAATGCTTCGCTCTAAAGCAATGGTTTCTCCAGTACCCCTGGGGGTATGGAGCGGTAGTAAAACTTTGAGGACAACGATTGCAAGTGGACCTACAATTTAAGGTGTACTCTGCAACCACGTATGACCTTTTAGTGTAATCTATTGTTAGCAGAAAAAAAAACAAATGGGACGCCGATGGTAGGGTTCGACCCTGGGACCTTAATGATGGATTTATATTTCGCCGACAACTTTGAATATAGTAGGCTACAGAATGTTACTTCCTCCGAAATTCCAGATCTAAAATTTAATATCATAAAACTGTATTCAACATTAATCCACCCATGGGTCGCCGCCGGCGGGGTTCAATCCTGTAACCCTCACGAAAGAAAACCAACACGTTATCCTTACTCCACCGACTTTAAGTAATGTTGCTGTAGACAAGTAATACACTAATCAAAAGTTTTATTGGTGTTCAGATTTATCTAAATTTTTAATATTTTTGTTCGTTAAATTTCTAAAATTATCATCGTCATTGTTCTCTGTGGGTATAGTTTTGTGATGTATCTTAAAATTTTCAGGAAATTCTAATTTAAAGAGCCGGTGCTGTTCAAAAACACAGTCTTTTGCACACACATACCTTAACCTTAGATACCAATGCCGGAAAGTTATACGTAGAGCAATTCAAATCTGTGCAATCAATGCCAACGAGAGAAGATATCTCAATTTACAAATGGAATCACATTTCCAAACGCACTTGCCAAATCCCCAAGAATGAAAACGAGTATACTTTTAATAACTTCCTGAAGCAATTCACCAGCGACTATGTTGACACTGGACTAGAAAAAAGTTCTTGCCCAAGGAAACTTTTTAAAAGTGTCATATATTTCGATTTTTTTCAGAAAATATTCTTTGAATACAAATATTGACCCATTCAGGAAGAGTTTTGAAAGGTAAAACGTAATATTGCCGTTGTGGACCGGGCCTTTCTCTATCTCCCATCAGCCACTCCTTCCACATCCTTTAATGTACAGAGCTGAGGCAGTTTCCACTAAAGGTTTGGTTCCTTTCCACAGAAGCCATTTATCATTCTGGGAACATATTCGATTTTCCATATGAAGATGGCCCCAGGGAATCAGGACTTCTGTGTGAGCTGGTAGAGTGCCCAAAGGTAAAGACATGACTATTTTTATAGATGGTGAAATCATTGGCTTTGCAAAGCCACGCAATCAAGATGGAATGATTTACAAAATTCTTGCATATAGTAGCAACTTGTGGGAGGAGATTTTATCAGTTAACCACTTGCCTAAAAATTACTTTTCAAAATGCAAAGGATTAATGGTGGAGTCGAGAATCTGATACAAGCTATAGTGTGTTCAGCACTTTTGTTTCTGTTATAGGTACTTCAGAGATGAGCCTTTGAACAACGTTATCCCATGACATGTAGAGGAAATTTATAAAAGCGAAGTTAGACATAAAACGGTAGATAAAAGTATAAAACGAGCAAAAACTGAGAATTCGCTTAAAAGTTGGACATCTACCGCAGAAGAAAGGTTGTCTGTTCAAGATATTCCCAGTTGCCGTTGAAAATCGCTTTTCATTTTACCTGAAAGGAAACAAAATTTATACCTGTGGCCTACTGGTTTAGGGGAAACCGGGAAAATAACAAAAGTGACCAACACAGAGCGCTGACGTTATCTGAATTACGTCAGAGATTTGCACTGTCCGGCTTTCCCGGTCACTACAAGTTTGTGTGAAATTTTATGAGTTTAGATAAAAGTGCACAGGTGTGTTGACTGCAAATTCATTAATCTATTCAAAAGCACAGTTATGCAGTTTCACAGTAGCTTTATGCTCCAACTTAGATCGTCTCTTAATGCAGATGGCTTTGAATTGCTTTATTTTGAGGCAAAATATTATGTCGGACAATTGTAAATAGAATTTTGACAGTGGAAAAGGAGGGTACTGTGGTATTGTCTTGCTTAATTTGAATTTTTATCGTCAATCGATAGAATATTATTGCGACAATTAGAGTTCAATATTTGCCAGCGAATCAAGTAAATTTCATTAAATTGCAATTTCAAATTCATTCTTTTAATTTAATGACAATTTATAAAATTAAGTCTATTAGGTTAGGTTGGTGTTCAAGTTTCCAAAGGGGCACTTAGACCGTAGAGACCCATTATGATGCCACGTTGGGACTAGGATTTCATCCCTAAGAAGGTGATACCTAGAACTATTTGGAGATATTAAGGGGGTATTTGCATCATTTCTGCAAAAAACAGGCTCACTGGCACGGTATTTTCTCAACCTCATCCATTGATCAAAAGGTATCACTGTTTAATGGTTTCATTCAGAAATTACACGACGAATTTGCTCCTTTACGTACAGCCGACAAGAAATTAAATCATTGATTAGCGATAGGGATTCTCTCTACCAGGAATATAAACGACTAAAGAGTGAAAAAAGCTGTTGTAATTTAAAAAAACAGAAATTCAGTAACTTTAAGGAGAGCGAGAGTTTTATAAGGTCAAACTGGATCCTTGTTTGCGCACAAAAGGTCTCTGGAAAATTATACGTAATCTTGGAATTAACTCCAGGCCAAAATACTTTAAACCAGATGATTTAAACGAATATATCACAACAAACCAACTATTAACGCGGCAGTCTGCAGAGTACTTTGTAACCCCAAATAACACCTCAGGTTTTAGTTTTAGATGTGTTGATGCAGAGGAGGTTTTTAGCAGCTTAACTTCGATTAAATGCTGCTCTGTCGGATCTGATGATATTTTTGAGGAAAGAAATATTATTACTAAGTGGCAATCAGAGGGGACACAGTTGTGAGACTGCTCTTTTAAACGTAACAACTGATATTAGAGCAGATATCGATATCGATCAAATATGTGTGCTTGCACTCCTCGATTTCTCTAAAGCTTTTGATTATGTTAACCATTCACTTCTGCTTAAAAAATTGCATAAACAGTGTGATTTTTCCTCATCGGCATTAAAACTTTTTCGGAACTATCTTGCTACTGGGAGCCAGCAAGTCAAGATAGGAGAACGGCTTTCGCATTAGGCTCTCTACTCTTCACGCCTTTGACTCAAAAGTTCACATCTATGCTGATGATGTTCAGCTCTATATAAGGAGACTTAGAGGCCTCGGTGAGGATTGTGTTGCCGGACTTAATGACGACCTGCGGCGAGTGTACCTTTGGTCAATGAAAAATTATTTCAATCTTTATGGTAACAAATCTGAATGTATCCTATCCTCTCGAAATGAGATTGACATGGAAGGATTTCTGGAGGTGGTCTTGGGTTCGATAGTTTTGGAGTTTTGAGATAATTGAGATGAATTTAAATAATATATACGGTACTTTGCACAGGCTTTAGCTTTTCGGAACTGTGTGAACTGATACACGACTTAAACTTGTTAGAGCTCTGCTTCTACCAATTTGTACTTATTCTTGTGCTTTTTGTTCATCACTTGATGCCAGCTGTTTTTCTAAAATACGTGTAGCGTTTTATGATAATGTTCGTGTTGTATATAATTTAAAAAGATATGACCATATTTCGCACTTTAGGAACTTGATCTTGGGTTGCTCAATTGATATTTACCTCAATATAAAGATCTTGTGCTTATTGCATAAGTTGGTTTATATTCGCGAACCCGGATACTTAACTTATTTTTGCCTAGAGTAAGAACATTGTTGGGGAAAGATCTTACTTTGTCCAAGTTATTCGTTTGTGGAATAATCTTCCGTTAAATATTAAAATCACTCGCTCGGCTGGCGGATTTAGGTGACTCTTGGAGTGGTTAAATTAATGCATACTCTCTTCTCTTCCAATTAGTGAGATGTTTATTTATTTTGTATATTTACTTCTATTAACTTGATCAATTTATACTTTTGTAACATTTCTTATCATATAGTTGTTTATTTATTTACTTATTATTCGATTTTCTTTTAATTAGTGTAAAATTTATTCTATGTATCTTTACTTCTTTTAGCTTATGCAACTTAGATTTTTGGAAAAAAAATTAAATTTACTTTGTCTGCAATAAATATTATTATTATTACTTTTAAATTTTTTTTCTCGAAATCTTTATTGTTCATATAAAAATAGATTACACCATGTTTAAGTTAAATACTTAAATTAAACAAAAAAATTTGTTTGTCATGACTCCAAGAAATAAACAGATAATCGGTGCAAGTGATATCTCGTCACAGGATCGTCTTAAAAAAAAAGGTAAACGGGATTTTAAAGATACATTAAAATACCAAGCAATCAACCACTATGGTGTATTTTTATTGAAATGTCCTTATCTGGCGCTCAATTAAAATAAAAATGTAAAAAGTCGTTAAAATTTTTGATTCAAATCGATGTTTTATTCAAAATGCATTTGTGGTTCAATTTCGAATAGAATGTTCAAAACTAGAAGCCAATTGGAGTTATAGTTTTTTCTAAATCATTTACACCAACTTTCAAAACGTTATTTCGAGAAAAACGCTTTGAAAGTTCATTATTCAGTTATTTAAAAAACTTTGTAACTCGAATTTCGCAAAACCCTTTTATTTTTTTATACGATGTGGCTGGAAGGGAATTAAGGTAAGGGAAGTGAGAAAACTTGAGTCTTGTTTTTGCATTGCTGAGAGCTAGACAGCAGCCCAACGAACCCGGGACCCATGGCATGGTGGTCGTGCCACTCAAGGAATTGATGCAACTCCGTCTCCTATGAATATATTCTAACCATATTAAACTATCAAAAAAAATTAAAATAAAATAAGAAATAAAAAAAGGAATGTGATATCAGTCGATCCAAGTTCCGGTTCTTCCTATCTGCTAGACCGGCTGGACAGTTGCAAAGGAAATGGGGATGGCTTCCTGTTCCTCCTCATCTTAACAGCTGCTACAAAAATCATTCGCGGGCACGCCGTGTCTATTGGTGTGACTTATTATGAGGCATTGACCCAATAATGATATCGCGCTGGAGCGAGATGAGTTCTTTAGAACGTTTTCTGTAGAAGATCAGGAAGATCTGATATATTCTCGCTGTCTTTTTTCGTTAGTCGCCTTGACGAAAGTTTGTTTGATATCTAGTTTACATGTGGCTAGGAGGTATGGGCGGTAGTTAGAAAATTATGGATGTGCCGATATCGATATTATTATTAGAAAAATATCGATACCATCAAATATCTGCAATTCAAGTATCAATACATCGGGTATATCATGATATATCCCAAAAAATATCGCGATATATATCGATAATAGCGAAGAAATTTCAAATTCTCTGATTGGTAGCCCTCTTCTCTAAATATTAAAAAGTAATTGAGTAAAAGTAAAAATAACTTATGTTGCTGTACAGACTAATGACTTTTTTTAATCTCAATGTTTTGGAGTTTTTTTCAAGTTTCTGTTGCTAACCCCGTTGAGAAATCCTTATAACAAGTCAACGTTGTCTGGGCCGCCACTGACATAAATAAGTAGTACAAATGAAAATACCAAAAGAATAGATTCAATATTTGGTGGTTCTTATCTCTAGTTTTTTTTATTTTTTATAAAATTTAACAGCATTTTTTTATATACATGAAAAATATAAATATTTTTATAAACATATCGATACTTTTTTTTTGTCTTGATATATCAATCCTAACGTGGTCGATCTAACGTGGTCGATATGTGATAATATCGGTCCTTAGGATATCAAATAAAAATTATCAATATTTTGTTGAGAAGTATCGATAATCCAGATATCGGTATCAGTATCGACAATCCGTAGTGGCTAGTGCCTTGTCTAGCCGGTGAGTTATGTATATCCGAGTCTGTTAAAGTAGTGCCGATTCTAGGTCGAAGTAACGTCCACAAGATTTTTAATAAATTCCTTAGAAACCTCTAGTACCCGAAACCCAACAATTTAAAGTGGATTTTGAACCTGTGTCAATTACTCTGCAACCATCAATAGGTTTTTAGCAGAAAATAATCATGGGATTGGAACGTTAAACTCTCATGATGGAAGGCGAACTTTACTTTTGTTAAAAATGGTATCTCGGGCAGCCATCTCAGATTTCAATCAACACTGAATCGTGCCATTTTGAGACCACTACTTGTTACCGATTGTGAACAAAATTAACTTTGGACAAACCTAGAAGATCCGGCTAGCGGTAGATGCGACCGTTACAATCAACCTGACCTGACCAATCCTCATTTTCAAAATCTCCTTAAGGGAGACTTCTAGTATGTTGACTTAAAAAATCGTTTTTTTGTTGTTGCATTTTTCAATATTCCGAAGCCTCTAGAATAACCCTATGTAAACATTTTCATCATATCTGCCCTAGAAAAGGAGTTTACGCAATTTCGTGATGGCCAGTCGGTACATGCGAAAGTAATTTCAAAACTTTAAACGAATTTTACACGAAGGATTGTGGATTCCAGCAAATCAGAGCTTAAAATATTCGGCAAACATATGATTTTCGTACCCACTACATTCAGATTTTTTGCCTTATTAAGGGGGCTGCATGCACCTAGATACATCTTATTCTTACATCTTATTGCGAAATGTAGACTTAAAAGTAATTCTTAAAAATTTCAAATCGATATCTTTAAAATTCTCGGAGTTATAAAGCTTTTTATCATACGTAGCTCAGTTTGAACTGTAGTAGCATTTTATCTTAGACTTTAAACGCGTTTTTCTCAGAAAAGTATTTTTCAATGCAGTGCCCCTCATATATTGAGAGCCTCTTCTTTTCGGATGACTGGTTGTGGAAGGAAAAAGTGCACCGCAGATGCACTAACCAGAAACATGCTTCACTTCCCACCGAAGTAGCTCCGTTAATATTTATTATTTTTCTAAGTGCTTGCCTTTAATTAAAAAAATTTTTCCATTACCTGTTACCAGTCCTCTAGCTCTAGGTGTATGTAACGACAAAAAGTCATGGGCCATTTCTACAATTGGAATTTCGACTTACATCTAACCAGAAGCCTCTACTTTACGAATTTGAAGAACTTTGTGATTTCAGATTACTGGAACTCTGCATACCGTGGAGCTACGTTTTTTAGGGGTTTCTTGACCAAAAAAAAAACCCCTTTCTGTACTTTATGTCCCAAAAAGAAAAGAAGTTAGGTACCTATCAAAAACAGGCCATCACTGAGAAAATGCAAAAAATGTTGATCCTTCATAGTGGCGTTCACCGTTACACCTGCTATAGAAAAGCCATATAGTTTTAAATTATGGTTGCTCTACCTGAAAATGGCTTGTTTCCAAAGATAAGATTGCATGTGTACCTGAAAGTACGTTTTTTTTTATACGATGTGGCCAAATCCTAGGGGACAACCCTTTGATGCGTTAGCATGGTTTTGGCCGGAACGGAATTGTGGTAAGGGAAGTGAGGAAACTTGAGTCTTGTTTTTGCATTGCTGCAAAACATACTATAACATCACCGATAGTACAAGAAAGACCTTCACAACCCCTTTACAACTCTCAACGAATTGTGAACTGCTTCCACAAGGGGACCCCTGAACTCGGTGATCCGCCCAGCCAACTCATCTGCCTGCTGATTTACTTTGATACGAGAAGGTCATTTCGAAACTGTTGTCCTAACTTAGATTCGATTTCATTTGATGCACTATAAAAACAGATATGCAGCAAAAAATTTAACAGTAACCAAATCCGGAAGGTGGTTATCTTACTTTAGACACATCTTGAAAAAGTTGAATATATGTTAAGTAAATGCAAAACCTCACTGCACTCTCTCTCTACTTCTCCTAGCACGACGAATGATTTGAAAGGCGTTTCAGAATGTTGTTCACATTTTTTTGTCCAGCAGGTTGACTATCAACTCTAAAAAAAATCCACGGCAACGAAAACTCCACCGGCGAATGATTTAAAAAGCGTTTCAGAGTTTTCTTCGCCTTTTTTTCTTCCAGCAGGTTACTCTCGCCATAAAACCTGTCAGGTTAAAACCTATTAGTTTCAGCTTTATTTCTTGGAGTTAATGTTAAATCTAATTTTTTAATTCTTTTTTTTCAGGTTATTTTTTTATAAATATTTTTGTAAACGAAAGTCCTTTCAAAACCCTAGGAACAAATAACTTTTTTAGGTCAGGTCCTTCATAGTACCTATAAGCTTTTCGAGATTGCCAGCTACCGAGAAGATGGACCAAGTTGGCGATCCACGAATTGCCTACCTATGCTCAGAAATTTACTCACTAAGATTGGCGATTCGTTTCCAATAATAATTAAACTTTTTACGAAAGTCTTTGGTAGTATCACCAAAGTACCTCGAGACCCAGTCGGAAGAGTTTCCCTATATTTGCGTGTATAGCCTGGCAAAGGCTTACTGGATGACTGTTGAAGAATCCTTGGATCAAGGAAGTACGGCCCGAAGCAAGATTGACGATTCGCTCATCAGTATCAAAGATCGCTGCAAGTCCTTGGAAGTACCTACAAAAGGATCCCTGCACCCAGCAACTTGGGTCAAAGAAATACAACCAGACATCTCTAAGAGATCTTGGCAAGAGTATCAACAAGTTTCAAGATAATTATCAAGCTCTTACACTACAACAGAGGATATCAACTACAACAGTCTCCCTTAAATAATTATGCATAGAAGTATAGTACATGGGGATGGAGAAGAATTTCACCCGAACTAAGATAACGATTTCAAGTGGACCGACAATTCAAGGTCCAAGTCGCCTCCGAGGTGGAAGGACGACACGTTATCACTTACTCCACCATATTGCCTGCCTTCGAGTAGGAAGTAAGACACGTTATTACTTGCTCCACCATACTACCCCCGATTACTTGTCTTAAAGTGTAGAAGCACATTTACATAAATTGCCTTTCTAACTGATAACTTCTACTGTATTAACCACTGGTTCTTTGGAAAGAAATTCGACTCAAATAGTAATTATAGTATTAGTCAAAATTATAACTAAAACTAACAGTATAATCTTAAACCAACGTAATGAAGGAAAAGGTAGCGTAAGCACACGAGAACGTTATTGCAAAAACAAGGCCTATGAGTGACACCACAGATGTTCGCCCCGGGTGCCACCAAACCTAGTTATACTTTATTTGCCTCGAAACAGTGGTCTTGATCCAGCTTCTGTCATATGACATCCAACGCAAAACAAATTACTAACGTAATGATGTCATATGACTAAATACTGTATGTCGATTAAAACGCGCGTACACGTACTTATGTTTTTCTACATACAAAAAAACAAAATAGACTTGAGATAAAATTAAACCAGTGGGCAAATGCAAAGGAAAATGTCGCTCACATCTACTAAATCGCACAAATAAATTTAACACTTGCAGCCGTGAAACTCTGACATTTCAACTTTACAGGTAATTCGATATACGTACTTTTTAAAATTAGTCTAGAAAGTAAAATCACGAAAATGATTTTGTTACACAATATTATCATCACGACTCTATTTCGTGAGGAGATCTGCAAGTGCGGACGATTCTTTGGAATCGTACAAAGCATAAACAGCGAAAATGCAACTTTTATGTTCAAACGTGTACCTCTGGATTTAGACACACCCACGTCGGAACGTGATTTATGTTTACATAAACCGCTTTAGGTCTTGGTTTTAACTGGTCCAGATTTGTTGATGGTAAAGCTTTAGATATCTCCCCAACATATCTTGAATTCAGTAAGCACACAAAAGGTAAACAGGGTCTCACAAACAAACATGTCATCGTGCCATTTACTGCAGTGGTCATATTATAGCATTTTCTTATGATTTCTGGTGACATCCAACATTCAACCGCAATTTCATAAGTTAATTTTCCACTCAGCACCGGCAGATACATTGCTCGTACCCAGCACACCAACTAAAACGACTGCTCTAATCACCTGGAAGTTGCAGGTCTAACCAAATGTAGTCTGACTTCATGAGTAATGAAATTAGTGCAATATTCACACGGAAGTAATTAAACACCTTGCTGAATTCATTCCTATGCACATATAATGCAATATCGTTAAAAACAAAGGTAAATTACATGTTGCAGCAACCTTTCTAAAGACCTGGGCCTCGTCTATAGCATAATGTAAGTACGTCTGTGTTCAGGTAACTCATTACGTCGAGAGTGGGTACTTCTGATTGATGGCTCATTTAGGTGTTTTTGCACTTTAAATCTAGTGATGCTGCCGATAATCACCGTTTTAATTTGTTTCTCAATGGGATGATACAGTTTGATAATTTTTCTTTCGATAGATTATATACTCACAAACAGTTCATTCTAATTTAAAAAAATTTTTGGTTGTCTATTTTTTAAATATTTGCAGGGGAATAACGAATCATACAATTCTTTGAACGATTTAATAATTTTATGTCGGATAGACGGCAACCTCTGAAATAATGTACAGTATTGAAACTTGGTTTGTTTCTTTGGTTGAGATCCCGACTGAGACATTCTGGATAGCTGGAATAGTGGGTTAACCAGGGGCCGATTAACCCAGAGGCAACGAGGTATTGCTTCGCGGTCCATCTTTTGAAATTTTCGAAAAGAAAGTTTGTGATTTAAATTTTAGGTTACTTTTCCGAAAACCCCCCTCCAATTTATATGTACAGAGCTTCTATTAAGTGTAAAAAACACCAAAAAGTTTTTTTAAATGAATCCATGGAGTTCTAAAAATAAGGTAGTAATACCATGGCAGAAAAAATGTGTAACGTGACTTCAAAACCGATTTGCTACATCAAGTCACAGACAACGTACAGTTCAGAGTAACGTGCCGCGGTTTGATAAAATAAATTACAAAAGAATAATAAAATTCATTTATAGATGGCACCACTAGTCTTATTTGAATTGATAAAGAAGGCATTGAAACCACGTAATTAGTACGACATATGACGGCGTATCAATTCGAACAAAGTTTGGTTATATTACGAAACAGTATAGTAGTAGACTTACGTGGTTACATTCACGAAACAGTGTTTTTTAAATTGGCTTCTAGCATAACTTCTACGAATTTCATCTGATTCGCTTAAAATTTTGCAGTTATCTTCAAAAATGAACTTTCTACAGAAGTAGTCACTTTTGCTTCACTTCATATTCTGTCGTTTTCGGACTCCGTTACTCATCTGGTTTGGTTCAATGTCGTGATATTGACAATAACGAGGGAAGGTTTCTAGATCTTGTATATTTATCCGAACCGTTAGTGAGGAGATGTCTAACCCACTTGATTCCGGAATCATCACATCATCCCCGCTCTTGGTAGTTGTGTTTCGATGCTGTGGACACATCTCTCTGTTTAATAGGTGACTGCTTATTCAACTTCAAACGGACCGAATTTATGACCATCAACGACTGGCTCCTGACCTATGACTAGTCGCTCGTGTGATGCCGATCTGGCCGTGTATTCCTATTTGTACTTCTAGATCAGGATCCTCTCACTTGGTTCGTCACTGGCTCGACGGTACATGAAGACATCTCAAGAACCTGAGAGGCAAGGCCTGGCTCGACGGTACTTCGAGACATCTCAAGAACTTGAGGAGCAAAGTCTGGAGGTTCTGTGTTTCAGCGGAATGAAGATAACCTGTATTATTCAGGCCTTTGTCATCGGTTTTCCTCTCAACTACAGGTCTTATTTGCCGAATTTTTGGCCAGCATGAAATCCACGTTGTAAGCCGACCATAAAGATTTCTTGAAATATATAAACTCCGGGCACAACTGTGATGCGTATACTGTCTCTCTGATTTGTGGTGGTATTGAGAATCTCTCTTAAAGTGCAAATTTTTTGCGGATTTCTTTCGCCTCGATTTGCTATTTACTTTACCCATCTGACGAGGCTCCCGCTTACTTCCCTTGGACCCTTTTTTAAAACATGTTATTCGTCTCTTTTCCGCATCACTTGTTATTTATTCAACCAGTTTTTATGTTCCGGCCGTCTCCCTGTGCTCTGGAAGAGCTCCTTGGTTATTCCCCTACATAAAAACGGTCTGATATCCCCAAATTACCGACCGATGGCTAGCCTTAGCTAAGATCTTCAACATACTTCGTTTTCACTGCAGGCCTTTCATTTGTTCTTTCCAACACGGCTTCCTCAAAAGTAAATCAACGGAGACGGAGTTGGATCAATACGTTGAGCGGCAAGACCAACATGCCATGGGTCCCGGGTTCGAGACCAGATGACCCCGTGAGCTTTTATTAAGAAATTAAAATAATCCACTCCTTCTCTGGGCTGTTGCCTAGCTCGCAGCAATGCTAAAACAAGGCTCAAGTTTCCTTACTTCCCTAACCTTAATTCCTTTCCGGCCAAAACCATGCTAACACATCAAAGGGTTGTCCCCTAGGATTTGGTCACATCGTATAAAAAAAAACTACCACTAACATCCTTTGATAGGACTGACCATGGAATTCTCATTCAGAACCGTTTCCTGCTTGTGTTTTCTTCTCGTTATGTCAACCGGATGTCTTCTTTTCTGCCTAGTGGCACGCAGCATGTCCAATTTCGTGGAGATCTCTTAGACCAAGTCTTTGTCACTTCTGGGGTATCTCAGGGCATCATCCTTGGCCCGCTCCTCTGTATTCAGTACATAAAAGATGTTTCGCTTTTTCTGAGTGATGACAAAATTGTTGGCACTATTCCTCAGAACTGTGACGGTAATCTACTAAACAGTGGTTCGGCCACGTTTTGTGAATGGTGTGCTCGCAATCGCCTTCCCTTAAGTGTACCGCTACGAGCCCCCCCCCCCAACCCCCCGTCCTCTGCTCTTTAACTAATCTGTAAATGGCACTGTATTGAACAATTGATTTGGGTGTGATTCTCAACTCTTGTAGTTCTTTTGAGAATTTTGTGGCTTCGATCATTGTTAGGGCTAACTCGATGCTAAACTGCTGATTTATGAAGAGTAGGGTGCTTGACGACTCCTATTTAACCAAACTTTTATACTTTACTTTTGAGAGACCAATTCGGGAGTATGCCAGCATTTTGTGGACTCACTAGTTTACTGCACATATTACCCGCATTGAGGTGGTGCAGCGCAGATTTCTAAGGTTCACACTTCGCGGTCTTCCATGGAATGACCCTGTCGCGCTGCCCCCTAATACTGATCGATTGAGGCTGGTGTCTCGGAACACTCTTGAAAAGACACGTAATATAATTTCATTAAAAAAAAAATAACGGAGCTGTACAAAGAAAACTATAAACAAATGAATGTACATAAAATATGATATATTATGCAATTAAAAAATATGGTCACATACATTTTAGGTTATTTTTTTTTAGTATTTCAGTCAAATTTGTCCTAATCAAGAAGTTCAGGGAGTTGAACCCCCCCCCCCCCCCCCCCCCCCCCCCCTCGACCGTACGGGCCTGGCAATAAGCTGCATATATACTCAAGGGCACATACTCTGAGAATTTGAGAGGAAAAATGACAACTCAATAGTTCTCTTGCATCTGCGCATATCGATTCAATAGTCAATGCGAGAGGCATGATCTGAGCGATTTGCTATCGGCAGCGCTTTAAGGTTTGTTACTCCACGAAAGTTCTCAGTCAATTACCCTAACCATCGTATTAGTTCGTTTCTTGGGTAAAATTAGGCGAAATGTCCAATCCTGCCACATTTATAACAATTTGGACTCGGGCGAGAATTTGCCTAGAAGGAAGAACAAAGGGATCTACGCGAATCTTCAACCTAGTTTTCTTTTTTAGTTCTCAAATAACAACTAACTAAGGTATTTTACCTTATAAACTTTCTCCTAGAAGGAGTAAAGTTAAGCAGGAAAATATGTTTACCATGTACCAATGGTCTCATTTGTCCTTGTATTCTTCGCTTTATTTCGTCCAGAAGTCTTTCGTCATAATCTGACGATAAAAATTCTTT
Organism: Leptarthrus brevirostris; assembly: GCA_964036015.1. Lineage (NCBI taxonomy): Eukaryota > Metazoa > Arthropoda > Insecta > Diptera > Asilidae > Leptarthrus > Leptarthrus brevirostris. Next base: position 144,385,502 of record OZ038373.1, on the reverse strand, counting down.
GTTTAATTCTTTCATAAAATCGGAATGTCAGGAATGGTCAGGACTTTATGCACTCAAAGAGGTACGGCCAGTGAGGAGATCCGCAGCAATCCACAACAATTGAGTCATGCTTACTCATATAACTTCAGCAAGTTCGGTTATCTTCTATAGAAATTAATTCACTGGTTATCCAAATTCCCCATAGAACTGAATGTCCTATTTATGTAAAGTAACTATAGGCCGAGGGTGTACAAGTTCGATCAGTCAGATATATTTTTGACATCAAGCCCGAAGACATAAGAAGCCTTTCCGAATTTGAAATTTTTCTATTACTATCGTAAAATTAAATAAATTTATATTTTGTAGACTCTGTATCCGAAACCGTAATGTACTAACCATTAACGGGTTCTACATACAAAAGACCCTCATTGCTTACTTTCTATTTTATGAAGGCAAACTCATTAAGTTATAGAGTATGTGCATTCTCCAGATACGAACTAACAACTAGTTTTAACCAAGCCATATACATTACGTTTTATCGTGTTTTTATCGCAAAACCATAACAACATGTCGCATGTGTTTTTTTAGGTTTGTGTATTTACTAAACCCACAAAATTTGACTGGTATATTAAACCATTATCGTGCTAGTTTTGGAAAGTTGCATAAATGTTGTAAAACGAACTTGTGATTTCAAATGTAAGAATATAAACTGAATTTGTCACTAAATAATTGCCCTAACCTTAAAATCTTAGAAAGGTATTTAAATTATTTTTAATATGCCTATGGCCTACGTCTTGTACAACTTCAATCGTCACTTTTGCAATGCGAGCAGAATGGCAATCAATGAATAAATTTCTCGTAGACGTAGCCTTTTTGTGTATATAAATTTGCATTTATTTATTTTAATATTCCCTCCATTTTTTTTTCGACGTCCACGAAACGTGTTATTTTTGCTGATGCACATATCACTAAAACCAATATCTTTCAATTTTTTATAAAACATCAAAAGTCGTTAGACGAGCAAATTACATCACGTTCGGTCAGCCCTGGTATTGAATAAATGTTCCACAAATAGCCCGAAAGCTAAGAATGTAAACACATTTACCGGCTATACCATGCAATTGTTGAGTATATTAGACTTCCCAGAACAGTGTGTCAAAATAAGGCGGAATGGACTAAACAATGCTTAGTCACCTCGAGTGTTTGTGGTACCAGAGTAAGCATTCTATTGCTTGTACAGATGTTTTTCTAAGGTAGAAAGAGGCTGCATTATCTTTAAAAGCACTCACCTGATAGCAATATAAACAGAACCGACGTGAGTTATATATTCTGTACCCAAGCTTGCACAGAAAACCGACAAAAAAAGTGAACGAGAATATTGAAACACCTGTTGCTGTGTTAGCTCGGATCACCTTTTCTAATGGGAAGTATGACTAGAAGATAAAAGGGAGCATACCACCAGCTGTGGAATCATACGAGGATATCACATTGTACGCATACATTACTTGCGTGGAATGCAAATTGCGTACCTTGTAGTGCATGAAAAGAACGTAAAGATACAAAGGTGAAAATTACACATGAATTATATGAAGAAATTTCCTGGAAAAATGAACAGCACTTCCGGAAGAATCAAAGTTCCCGGACTTAGTTATTGATGTAGCGCAGATAATGTCCGGTTGCACGTGGTTATTAGTTGTGTTTCAGTAAGTGAAAAAGATGAGAATTATGAAAAAAGTTGGAAATTTAGAAGGCAAATCTTAGTTCTAATGATAGGGAAGTATGCGAGCATTTTTCATATCAATAATAATGGCGTGAACTTTCTGGATTACACCTAGTCGTTGTAAAAGGCATTAATCTTGGTTTTAAAGCCTTTAATTTTTTCTTCCGTTTTTTTGAATCGTAAAAGTCAAGTTTAACCACTTTACATCAGTTTAAAATAATTTTTTAAATTTAATTATTCTTTACCTAGCGCCCCAAAATCTCTTGTAGTGGAGAACTTTATCGAAAACGATTGCAATTTAAGGTGGTTTTCGAACCACCGGCATTACTTAGTAATCCGCACTGACCTTTGAAAATAATCATGGGTCGGCACCGGCGGAGTTCGAACCTGGAACTTTCATGATGGAAGGTCAACACGTTATTCATTACTCCGCCGATTAGAATATAAATATTACAAGGTATGTATTGAAGCCAAGGAAAATTAGATTTCTGTACAATTACAAGGCGAAATATCATTAGTAAAGATAGCAAATAATAACGGCTTTAGTACTGAACCCTGCGAAACACAGAAAAATCATTAAACAATTAAAACCTTGCAAGCTTTCTAAAGAATTGTCAGTTCAAGTAAAAGTTTAAAATGGTTAGGGCAGTTGACATCATTTTCAACATCCTATCGAATGTTATTTGCAATCGTTATCAAGGTTTATGATATTTTAGTAGTTACCATTCAATGTTAAGCCTTGTTCATAGCCAGTGAAATATACCCTACTAAGTAATACAAAAACAATTTTTATGAAGATGTAAATGCTCCGAGATACATTAAAATGCATTACATTGCAGTAGAGGCTCCTACTCTTAGAGCTGGTTTCACTATTCGAGCTTAAGCTCAGAATAAGTTAAATTTAGTTTGTCGTTTAAGCCAAATTGAGTTTCACAGTAACCGAGCTTATAATGTACTACTTAAAATGGTAGAAATGTGGAATTGTAAACTGATATACGTAGGTTGCTGTAGGTATTGTTTACTTGAAACATTCATCTTGGTCAAAAAATTAAATTAAATCCTGAACATTTTTATGCGATGATTTTTTTTTACTTCGCACTTCGCTACAGGACGAATTTCGTGAACGGTCGACCTAAATCAGTTGTTGTGCCAGAAAAAATCAATGCTGTGCGTGAAGTGATATTTCAAGATCTTGCTTGCATGCTTGGGCATTAGTTCTACTCGCATACATTCAATACTATATGAACATTTTGCCGTCAAAGAGATTTGTTCGCGTTGGATACCGCATAATTTGACAATCGCTCAAAAAAAGGCTAATGTCGATTGGTGCAAAGCAATGTTGAAAAATTCAATCGCCGTGCTTCAAAAGACGTCTGTAAGATCGTGACAGGGGACGAATCATGGATCTATGCATATGAACCCGAAATTAAGTATCAATCGACTGTATAGGTTTTTCAAGATGAGCCAAATCCAACAAAAGTTGTCTCGTAGCAACGTAGAACGATCAATTCTGAATGGTTCACCACTATTTGTTCGTCAGAAGTGTTCGGAAAAATTAGAGAAACTAATTGCAGACGACGAATCATTATCCACCACGACAATGCAAGCTCTCACACATCGGCTCAAACAAGTGAATATTTCAGCATTCAAAACATCGAATTGATGGGTCCTCCGCCGTACAGTCCTGATTTGGCACCCAATGATTTCTTCTTATTCTCGTGGATCAAAAATAAAATGCGAGGACAACGTTTTTTGACGCCTGAAGAAGCTGTTGATGCGTTCAAATCACATGTTTGGAGGTACCTAAGTCGGAGAGGAAAAACAGGTTCAAACACATGGAAAAGTGTGTTAATCTTCATGGAGAATATTTTGAAAAACAATAGATCCATTTTCTTTTATAAATGTTAATTTTTACTTGCCTATCTCAAAACTTAAGTAGCAACCCTCGTACATACATTGTGAATTAATTCACTATCAAAAAATTTTCCATGTTTTGATATTTTTTTTAAGTTTTCAGCGACAAGTGAAATATAGATATTAAAAAGATGATCAAAAGCTTTCCTTGTAATATTAAACTAATTGGTTTTTTTTTCAATTCAAACTATTTCAGTAATTGTCAAATCGAAAAAGACAGTTGAGTGACATTTAAATAAACTGAGTTTAAGCGTTTAATGTTGGAGTCGTAAGCTAACACAGTGAAACGGAGGGAAAAAATTAAGCTAAGTATATTTAAGCAACAATTTGAGTTTAAGCTTGAACTGTGAAGACGGCCCTTAAAGTTGTTGGTGTAGCTTTCGTTTTTGAGTCTGGACCTAATATAAGACTAGTAGATCAGCACGAAGTTAGCTGATATCTCTTTTATCTTTGTACAAACAATCTAGGCGTACTTTTTCGCTTTTCAAACGATGGAAAATATAATAAATAGGCTACCCATAAGGTGGGCACAGCGACCTAGCAGGTCTTTGCTGGTCCGGGTCCCCAAATAAAGTTCTACTCGATTAACGAGCGGAAATTGCAATTAATTCAAAATCTACAATGTCATCACGCCAAGGTGAAGGTCTTTTTACGCTCTATTAAAGAGTACAGTCCGGGAAGTCTATCAATTTGCATTCAAATTCAAAGTACCACACTAGACCTGAAAAATTGGGTCCTCCTTTAATACTCACCATAAATATCGCAACGGTCGACCCCCATAAAAAATATACACTCCCATTGTGATCAATACATGAAAAATTTTCAATCCCCCCTACCGCATCTGATTACACTTTGTGTTCATTTTGCGTATCATCCAGTCAATCTTGAAATGATTTCTGTTCACGTTTTATAGATAGGCAATTACCAATACTTAGGTCTCTTTCACTGCGCACCATAAACATGCATCGGTCGACCCCCGTGAATAGTATGCACCCTATAAAGATGTAGTTTGTAATCAAAATGTGGCAAAATTTCAATTCTTATTAAAGGTGGGTATGAAGTATTGCAGCATAAAGATGTGCCGGAGAGTGAGTCCAATTACTCCCTCCATTGCAGCAATTGGACAAGTTCACAATGCTCCTGTTATGGAGAGGCAAGCAAGCCGCTGAAGCCTCTTACATTTGGCGATTGCCGTCCGTTGTAGGACTTTAGGCCGCCAGACCAAGGAGGCATAGGTAACAATGGGTTTGACAATCATATTGCATAACCAGGAAAATCTTCGGGATGATACCCTAAGTATTTAAGCTAATTGGACTAAATTATCATGCCTTGGATCGAGATTGGACCAAACCCCAAATAGTTCCTTCTGGTGAAGGGCACCAGGACAGCCATAGCAGGGTTAATAGGGAGGCCTTCTTTAGCGCACCAATTGGTAACTGTGCGCAGAGCTGAACTCATTAAATCAGCGTCAGTCGAGTCGAACTTCCCCGTAATAATAATTCCAAGGCAGTCCGTATAGCTGATTTCGTGGTGACTTAGCTCACTAACGTTGTTTAAGAAGTCGTCTACTACTGGCGATCAGAGCAGCAGGGGAATACAGCGCCGCCTGGGCACCACTTAGCTGCACTAATGCACACAGACGTGTGACCAAGGGTTGATGTAATTTCTTGCTTCCACCCACTTAACAGTATGAGAATCCAGACCCCTCCGTGCAAGATCTCTAGATATGGTCCAATACCTTTTGTTTTGGAAAGCGCCTTATATGTCAAGAAAAGCAACTAATTCTAATTTCTTTATAGTAAAGGGCTTTCTCGATCTTATTAACAAGATTGTGTAAGGCAGTCTCTGCTGATCTACCTTTTGTGCAGGTAAGCTAAATCGAGTGAAGGGGAGATAATTGTTTCTGTTTGCATCTGATATGAGGGTCTAGCAGTCTTTCCATCGTTTTAAGTAAAAAAGATATGAAACTGATTGGTCCAAAAGTTTTAGGTAGCTTAAAAGGCTTATTTCCTTGTTTGGGGATTAATACAACAATTACTTTCCTTCATGAGAGCGGTAAGTAGCACCAATGTTGACTGGCTCAAAATAAATTGACCAAAGGGACAAGGATAATACCGAAGCAGTGTTGGAGCAGGGCAGTGGATTTAAAATTGGAGCAGTGGATTTAAAATTGTCATTGTCAAAAATAACGGCAGACAAGCTTAAAGCCCTACCTGCTCAAAAGGGACCATTCATCACCAGCCGCGTGATGAGTCTGATCCTGGGGATGATCCAGAGAAGTGCACATGCAACATATATGCCAGAAAGTTTATTTCAGCAACACTTGGTGGAAGTCATTTATTTAAAAATGATAAGTAAAAACACTTGTTTTACTTCCACAAATAGGAGTGAAAATTTTCTTTTGGATGGTGATCGCTGAAAAATATCAGCGCTCAAAGAAAGATGATAGATGTTTCGACCAAAAGTACAAGCTGGTCATCATCAGTATGGTACTTGTACTTTTCACCACGGACATCCATGACGAAAGGTCAAACACACAAAGTACAAGTACCATGCTGATGATGACCAGCTTGTACTTTTGGTCGAAACATCCATCATCTTTCTTTGAGCGCTGATATTTTTCAGCGATCACCATCCCAAAGAAAATTGTCACTCCTATTTGTGGAAGTAAAACAAGTGTTTTTACTTATCATTTTTATATATTCCAGAGTTTCCCTTTGAGTTTCGGTATAGGTACCGTATTGCTTCTTGAGAAGCGATACCTTATTTGAGGTATCCCTGGCGAGCGTGCTCTGCAAAAGATTCCATGCTTTCACAGCACTCTCTTCGAGACTCGCGTTTAGAGGGTCTTATTTCTTTATTGTATTCAGTGAGTGCGAACCTACATTCATCCCACGGGGAGCATTTTACTCTATACCCAATATGTAAATAAGGGACGAACTGCATATACTCACTCGAGCGGTGGAGGTCAGCTGGGTGCCACTTAAGGAATATTAAACAACATTGAATTTTGGAAGCGTTTAATTTCATATGATTTGCGCTGCCTCAAATGATGTTCGTAGAAATGTGGTTGTTTAACGATCTAAGCCCGATTGCAGTTTGCTACAAAATCAAACAGTACGTCAAATCAAAGATGCTTTTGCTGCAGAAAGTATAAATGGAATTTTACGTGAGGTAACAAAAAATAATGCTGGCGAAAGAACTGAACCCTGAGGCCCATCGACATTTATTTCGTAGTGACAGCGCAGTCAAGTTGTGCGGATGTCATGGAAACCATACTGCCGGTCGTTGATAGGACGGCCGTTTTCCGGCTAAGAGTTAATAAGCGATTCAAGAAGTGCTTATAGAAGAGAAGTAACTGCAATTTGTCTATAGATGAAGTGGTCACTTGCCTCTCCTTTTTAGGTATCGACAAAGCGTGAGCAAGCAGAGAGAAACACTCTTGTTGAGTATGGCAGGAGGAAAAGCTTGCAAATTATATTTAATTACTTGTAAATATTTCCAGTTCTCAAAAACTTAGTTTCAACGAAATTTTGTATAAATGTGCAATTGAACACCTAGTAAGATTTATTAGAAGTCAACGTCACATTTCTTATGTTAAACTTTCCCAGCAACGAAGAAACTTTCATCATTTACAATTTCACAACTATGTAAAATGTACAAAAACCAAAATATCTATAATACAAGATAACACAAGAAAAGCATCAATCTTTCGTTCTTCCCAACTCCAGCGATGAGATAAGCATAATCACCAGAACACCGTACTCATCCTCATCCTACGTACGTCCGTTTCTCCGATGTGATCCATCCAAAAGAATAAGTCATGCATACAAATTACTGAGGTTTTGCTACGTTTTCCTCTATGCATGAATAGCCCACTTTCCTAAGAGATTTTTTAAGAACCATTACAGAATACCAAAGGTATGGCATATTTTCTGATGCCCAAAGCCCAACCTTTTGCGGATTAGCATAACCCGGGGAACAATAAGTTCCATTAGATTACAAGCGGACGTAGAAAGGCCACAACAAGAAATGAATCAGATTCAGATTAGGAATTGATAAAACAAAACTGAAGACAATGCCGCAGCGTAGGGTTTTGTTATGGTCGTAAATTGTTGCGGTTGAACTTTCTTTCTGGTACTGAGTTTTCTGACCGATCAAAGTACCGTTCATGGCGACCTAAAAGTCTTTTTTCAAGTTGCAGTTATCGGTTAACCAATAAATTTGCAATGCATCAAAAGCAGCTAAGAAGCCTTTGTTATAATTTTAATTAAAACAACATTAATGTAACATGGCAAAATGGGGAAGATAAATGGCTCAAAAGACAATACTTGTTTTATGGGTTATTAAAAAGTCTATAGCATAAGATAACGGATAAAATGGGTACAAGTTTCTATTACAATAAAGGTGGGTCGGTCCCACCTTCGACTTTAATTTATCATAGCAGACATCTAGGTTTTCCACAATTAAGTAACTACAAGTAAATATTCTAGTAGTTTTCTCAGTCTATACAATTTCTATTATAAATATAAATTATAAATCGAATTTTCTCGAAAACCGTTAGTCTTACGAAAAAAAAAAGTAATACTATGTTTGTAGTATAGGTAATTTTCTAAGCTACAAATTTAATAACTTCTATTTTTTCGACAAACGTCACCATTACCTAGATTTTCGCGAAAACCCGTTTTTGTGACCTCGCGTAACGTTTTTAGCGGCACATGTATCGGTGGGGACTTATGGTATATTTTTTAGAACCACGAAAAAAACGGTTCATGCAAAAATCCAGCTTTCCGGGAATTTTTGACCTATTTTTGCCTTTATTCCCTTGAACTATATGTTTCAGGACCGGCATGACAGTTCAATGCCACTCAACTGACTTTTTCGATTTGAAAATTGCTAAGATAGTTTGATTTAAGAAAATTAGTAGCTTAACATTATAATGAAAGTCTTTACTCATAGTGCATTTACCAGTGAAAGCTTCCACAATTTTTTTACGGTAAATTAATTCACAATAATATACCTGTAGTGCTGCCATATTAAAAACACATTTTAAGTTCCAGCACTGTAAAATTTAATTTGGCTTAAACTCAGCTTAAGCGACAAACTAAGTTTAACTTATTCTGAGCTTAAGATCAAACTGTGAAACCTTAGAGCTCGTATTTTATATTAAATTTGTGGCAAAGGTCTGTAAAATTACGCTTAATGAGTCATAGCATCATTAAAGTTTTAGAAAACATATGCCAAAGTATATTTTTCAATGTTATCTTGCAGCGAGTATAAGGCAAAATGTCAAAGTACTCATTGTAGCAATAATTTTAACATTATTCGCGAAAAGTAGGTGCATAGCAAATGAATAAGTTCAACTAGCATTTTAAATAAATGTAATAAATAATAGGGGATCCAAATGACTTCCTTGAGGTACACACACAATAACTGATAATATATAAAAAATATTCTAATCTCACCAAAATCAATCAACATAGACTGTAGTGAGAATTAGACTATTAGAGTATTTGTATCTTTGCTGTCGTAAATTTGTCGTGAAGAAATCGCAGATTTCGCAAAGAATTTTTAAAAGTGACATTTTTAAAATGTTAAAATGTTATTTTTAAAGATAACATTGAATTTTTAAAAATACCCTTTGGTAATGCTGACTTAACGATTAAATTGGCACTACGACTCATAAAAATTAGTCCAGTCAATCGTTAGATTAATTGTCGGTTTTTTGTCGTACATTTGTTTCATTGAAGCTTATTTCACTCTATGAACTAGGAGTAGTTTAAAAAAAATATAGAAGACAATAAATCTAATATTAAAATGTACAAAATTGTTACGTAATAGGTCTGAGCTAACGAATGCACTTGGATTGGTCGATAAAGCAAAGTCCATATAGCGCACACTGTTCGTTTCTGAAAAAATGTTAGCTATTTAGAGGTGTCCGCTTTTCAGAGGTGGAAGTTTGAGGCAAATTGATGCTTGGGACTGAAAAATTTGTCCGCTTTTACGAAGTGTCCGTAAAGGGAGGTGTTACTGTATATGTACTAAACAGATGAAAGAACGCTTTATTTTTTTTGAATACTTTTCTCAATGTAACGTTATTTACTATTATAATAGAATTAAGTTTAAGAAGTAGATTCGGACAGGCCCCAACTGCCTTAAAACTCGTTAGTCTTAAAATGCCTTCATTACAGCAGATGTTACCGAACTTTTCAAAAAAGGCACAGTAGATTTTGGCCCAATTCAAGAAGAGCACCATCTTTAGCAGTTGACATCACCACGTACATCCATAATGCCAGTTTGGACCTAAAGTGAAAGTTGTTACCTATTTATTCCGGGTAGCGCAAGGTTCGGAACTTTTGATTTTACGATAAAAAGCATTAATTTAACGTAGTTGCCGTAGATTATTTGCTCACAAGGTGCAATTTACTCAAGAGTAGATTAAAACTATAGAATTTGTTAGTTCTTGAGAAAACAATGCATACTAAACCCATACTAAATAATCACTATTTCAAATGGTGGCAGCATTGTAGTCGTAATCTGTTGTCTGCAGAAAACAACCATGTGTCGCCGCCGCTGGGTTTCGAAATCCATCGGCGATTTATTTCAATTTGTTTTTTGCACACAACTATCAAAGGTGCACAGATAATAGTTATCGTTTCAACGTAGTTCGAAAATAGGCCACATATTCGCGGCCCTACACATGCCATTTATAGGCTCATGCATACCATCGTAAGACCGAGGGTGAACGGTATGCAGTAAAGACAATCTTCTAAAGTTATACGGGGTATGCTTATAAGAAACCTTACTTGAGAATCTATGTTCGAGTTCAAAAGCTGGTGGGTGAAGACCACGTCAGCAATTCTTCGGAATTCTTTCAAAGAGTGCATAATAAACAACCGGAGGCGATTCACATAAGGAGGAACCCTGAGCGGATCAGTCCACGAGACGTCTCTTAGTGTGAACCTAACAAACCTCCGCTGTACCGACTAAATAAGTCTAGAATGAACAGTATATTAAGGCAACCAAACCTGAGATGCATACTTGAGAATTGGTCTTACCAAAGAAAAAAATAAGTGAATTTAGTTCTCCCGACCAGAAAATTCCCCTGACCTTTGCTTTACATAAACCACAACTGAATTACTCTTAGAAACAATATAGTTATTATCGAATGTTTTGTCAAGCTTCAGACCAAGGTCAGTACACTAACTTCACGCGGCGGATATTAGTTTCCGCACAGGCATAATCAAAGACGAGGTTCCTAGAGAATGACATAACTTCACAGTTTTCCAAGTTAAGCTTCAGTCCATTAAATCCACACCAGTCCTTGAAGATACTTAAATCATCCTGAATGCGGGAGGAAGCATAACTGTCTCCAACGCAAGAGAAAATCTTCGTATCGGCCGCATAGATTAAGACTTTATAGTGCCTAATTAAGAGAACAATGTCGTTAATGGAAAGCATAAACAGCAGCGGGCCCAGGTGGCCACCCTGAATTACACCAGATGTCTGTGAGCACAAAGAATTTCGTCCTTTTAAAAATATCGTACTGATCTAAGTTGGGTTCAGCGATATTAGAATCATCGTATCAGAAAGCAATAAAATTAGGCTGATGTTAGCTGTCGATAGCTGATAACCTACGAGAATCCGACTTGACTCTAGTGTTACTCGTATCAGAAGAAAATATAAGATATGTTTTCCCAAACAGTTCTTTACATCACTCATTTGGTCTAAACCAGAGGATGATATGACTTGACGAAAATGGACTCTGTACCAGTAAGACAATTTAAGGGAAGGTAGTTATTGTCATCAGCGTTGAATACCCACTGAGCGTTTGGTAAATTAACATTACCAAGAAGGACGATTTCGTTCTCCGGGTTTGTCATATTATTAATAAAATCTAAGCTAAAAGTTAAAATGTCGAACAGACTTCCACTGTGCTAAGAGCTTATTTGATAGCGTGTCTGAGAAAGCTGATATCCAAGTGTATTTTGCATGCAACTAACACACCACCACGAGACACAACGTCAGAGTATCAACCCTACGAATAACCTGATAGGACTAAAGAGTATAGAAGGTGTACCTTTTATCGACGAATTTAATTTTGAAACCAAGGGCTTGGTAAAAAAAAATAACGGTTCATCAACTCCAATCTGGTGCAATATGTCATTTCTTCTGGCACCCGTAGATCGTGTTTTTACACTACAGCAAGATAACGACCCAAAGTCGTCTTTGAAAAAAATATGTTCAGTCAAAACAGCAATAACAGCTGCTTATGAGCAGTGACAGCAAACCAATTAAACTCCTTTTGGATTATTTAGACAGGAGTGCTCGATATGTGCAAATGACATGCCAAAATCATCTTATTGAGTTGCTGGAAGAGAAGTGGACAGTAATCGAAACGGAAACTTAAACCAAGTTCACTAGTGCAGCTGTGACCGCTGAGAATGGAAAATCTCATTGGGAAAAGTTTAAAATTTTGGGAGTGTGATGAATGTTAAAGGAATGTTACGTTATAGGCTTACTTGAATAGCATCAAAAAATTCAAAGTATTTGCAAAAGTATTTATCGATTTCGACAAATTTGTGATCGACTTGCACGAAGAAAATAAATTAAAATCTAAAAGGTTTTGGATCGATTAATTTCCTTTCTATATAGTAATGGAAGCTGAGATGCATCTTCCAGTTAAACCTGATTTACCATAAAGTGCTTAATGTACAGTTTGTGACTCATATTCCGACGAAACAGGTTTGTGCATGGTCTTACCGTAGTGACTGGCGCAACAATTTCCCCGTCGATTGGCTTAAACGAGCAACAGATAAAATGCAGCACACCCGCTAGGTGAAATGCCAACTGCTGACCCCAGGTATTTGCCAAGTACACCTCCACATCTTTTATGACTGAACTTTCAAAAAAGTTTCTTCTGTTTTTGTTTTCGAAGGGATTCCCCTTCTTCCATTTGCTTAGTTTAGCTTAAGTGTTGTCTGCGGTTAATTACATTTAGACTACAAGTAATAAATACTTGCAACTTCATGCTTACTTTGGAGGTTAAACAATAACCAAACTATAGTCACACCAAACTCTGCTGTAATGTAATGAATTCACACTTTCTCAAATCCTTGTTGAAAGCATACATATAATTTGTGTGCATGTAAATCTTTTGAATTGTTATTGTTATACCACTGTCCGTAGTAAGGGTACAGTGTAATCCAACCGAAAGTGCAATTCAATATTTCATGCAAAAATATTGCAACACGAGAAGTTTATATTGCGGAATTCATTCTTTCTGGTATGCAGCTTTGGCTCTTTCAGGCAAATCTCTAGTTGCACTAAAGAAGTACGACAATCCGTCAGGAGTTAGATTACCACTACGCTAACTTTGAATAGTGTACTTGGATAGAGGTATTGGATAGCATTGAATGAAGGAATCGAATAACCTGTTGGCCTTCGACCCACTCTATATCATAGTCGTGTATGCTAAGCTGTTTATGACTTTGTGTTTAATGGTAATGTGCTGCCAGGAAACTTAACTCTCCTCGTGAAAAATATCTTGGAATCTTTTAACATTTTGCTCTGAATGCCATTCACGTCAGTGGAGGATAGTAAGTGATTTATTAATCTAGAATTAACCCTTCTAACCCAGAAGGCGCACTTCACGGGCAGAAGCCCGGAAAATTAACCTATCCACCCGAATATAACAAAATATTGAGGTGAATGAGGCTCCCACACCAGCATGCAAAAACTAATATTAGTACCGAGAAGCACAAAATTAGGAGTGAAACAGGCATAGAGATCATAAGTCAAGATAAAAGTGAAAGAGTAAGTTGTGCAATCTACTATAAGGTTGTCAAGATAATATCCGTAGAAAGTGTTATAAAAATTATACGCAATCGCAGTTGGTAGCCGAATAGGTTTCTTCCAAACTTGTCTTAAGAAAACATTTCCGGAAAGCTCTACTAAGGGAGTGCAATCCAAATATGAATCCATCCGTACTTAGGTAGTTATATAACATGTTAAGCTATACAGTAAAAGCAAATGATTTTAATAGTATTGTAACGAATATTCCAATTGTTGACAGGTAACAGGCAAAATTACTGCAAACGCCCCAAATAAAATATTGCAATAATAAATTTACACGTACAGCACAATTTTCCGCGAAGCCAACAGGCCATTCAATCTGAAAACGGAACCAATTTTCGGCATGAATTTATTAAACAAGTTTGCATTTCCATGTAATAACAACATTATTTAAAAGAAATAGAACAAATAAATACCCGCAATTTTGGGTAGTCCTGTACACAAATGTTTAAGCGAAATGAAAAATTCCCATCAGATAAAAAAAAATCTCTTTTTTCGACAAACATAGTGCAATTTCATTGAATCTCTTGAATTGGACGAAACAAAGTACCTCGTAATTGGGCAACGTAAATTGTCCAAATCGCGAAAAATCAAATTCATCGCGACAATTTATAGGGCTCCTGACATCCTTTTAAAACAATTTCCGAACAAATATTTGATTTTTATGTATGTGTTCGGTGGTGGAAGTCGACTCAATCATCGAGTGACGCGGTTACGTGTATTTTCGAATGAAACTTAATTTCGTTTCTGTATTAAATTATTAAATGTTCACGTTATAAAATTTATTGTTTCAATATCTGAATTTCCGAATTAAATCTAACCAAATTTATGGTAGGTGAAAACTTTAACGTTTCCATTAACTGCTTGTTTAATGTTTATGCTTCTAATCGAATTGAATTGTATATTCTTGTTATTGTTATCAAATTAGCAGATTTATGAAAAATCGATATTGAATACATTTTAATTGTAAACTTTGACAGAATTTCAGATGGATTGCACACTGGCCGTACGAAAACCAACTAATTGTACTGCGATTCGACAAAGTAATTAAAATTTATTATTTTTGATATTAATTTATGCAATTTTTATCAATTCCGATAACTACAAGAAAAGCGATTAGCGATTTAAGATAAAAAAATACAATAATATAACACTAAAATAACAATAGAAAAAAAGTAACCCTTAAACAAGCTAATTTCTAATTTGAGTTGTAGACAAATAAAAAACAATAAGTTCAAAATAGCTATTAAACAAGCAAAAAGAGTAAAATAATAAATACGAATAAAATACAATAAAATGACACTAAAATAGCAATAGAGGAGAGAAAGAGGAAACCAGAAAAAAAAATTCTAACCAAATAATGAAAATGATTATTAAGCAAGCGAGACATTGAATTTATAGGCTGGTGCATACCATAGCATCAACTATGGTGAAAAATCTCCGAGTTCTCTATGAGCGAGACGGAACCGATAAATTTAAACGATCTAACAATTCCAGGAAATTAATCACACACCGAAGATTTTATATCTGTTTCGCTTAACCCCAAAAAGTTACAATGAAAGAAGCAAAAGTCGATCAATATATGGAGGCAATGCGATCAATATGATCCACATAGGAAGGAGACCAAACTAGTGAAGAATACTCTAAGAGTGGTCTTACAAAAGCGCAATAACTCAGATTCATTATATATAAGTCATCAAACTCCTTTGACCATCTTCGCATTACCTTACCTTATCAGTCTCTTTTAATCACTCGTAGGACATAGGGCGGAAACAGTTGCCCTCCAACGGACTCTACTTTAAGCTACAGGATCTTCCAGTTGCCGCGGCGTCTGCTAGCAGGGTTCTCCTCCAAGTTGGTTTTGGTCTGCCTACCCGACGGGTTCCTTGTGGGTTACAGTCGAGGGCCTGCTGGCCTATGTTGTCATGGTCGCGCCGTAGTGTATGGCCAATCCAATTCCACTTCCTTCGCTGAATTTCATGGCCTATCCTTTCCTAGCCGGCACGGCGGCATACTTTTTCATTTCTTATTATATCCTGCCAGCGTATTTTTAGGATGTTACGTAGGCATCTATTGATGAAAACTTTGAGGCGCCTTGTGATGGACTGGGTTACCTTCCACGTTTTGCAACCGTACAAAAGTACTTCCTTTACATTGGAGTTGAACAGCCGTAATTCAGTTTTAACTGAGATCTCCGTTGATTTCCATATTCGGAACAGTTGTGAGTACGCGCCTCTCGCCTTATTTATTCAAAAACTGACATCTGAACAAAATTTATCGACCAACTCCACGTCTTGGCTAGCGCAGTGCGTGAAGTGGTGCTCGCATTTATCCGCCTTTCTTTAGTTTTTGTCGGTTTCAGCCTCAAGCCTATCGAACTACTTTCCGTTGCTAAATTTTGTATCATGTTGTTTAGGTCCTGGCGTCGATGGGCCAGCAAACAGATATCATCTGCGTAGTCGAGGTCTTTGAGTCACCAATGTATCCCACCTACTCATCTATCGAGAGCGCTGACAAGGATGTCGTTTATTACTATGAGGAAAAGTAGTGGTGAAAGTAAACATCCTGGCCGAACACCGGAGCTTACTTCAAAGCTATCCGTTGTAGAGAACTCTGCATTTTGAATTGCTGTATAGGTAATTCATTAACTCTATTATTTTCTCTGGTAAGTCGTGTTGCCGCAAAGCCTGCCAGATAAAACCCCTCTACGAAGGCAAGGTAGAGGGCGGATCGTAGTCAGTAGATTGATCCACAATGATCCTCAAGGTTTTAATATGATCTATACAGGAGCGACCTTTTCTGAATCAAGCCTGCTTCCTTTTTTTCGTTCGATCGATAGGACTTTTCCCACAGTAGATAATAGGCAGATGCCTCTCCAGTTATCGCATATCGTTAGGCTTCCCTTTTGACTATAATACCTTCCGTCCAATAATCTGGAAAGGTAGAGGTGTTCCATGCATTAGCATTAGCCTTACTGACGCTATCGTCAACATGATTTTCGAATATAAATTTGGTAGAAATGTCGACTCCCAAATCTCTGGTTTGTCAAGTCTGTTCAGTGGGCTACCGCGCATAGTGAAATTACAAAGCAGAGGATTTCATTTACGACAGAATCACATAGTAGGGCACTTGTCATTGTTCAAAGGTATGAAATTAATAGAGCAGTCATAATGATCAGTATATGATGAAGAGCAAAGATCCCAAGTGGCTACCCTGACGCACCTATAGAATTATTAATTTCGTCAGAGAGAAATAAAACTCGTTGCGTGCGACCAGACAAATAAGAACATAACAACATTACGAAGACTAGAAGAAAACCCAAAACTAATAGCTTGTAAATAAAAATCGTGGGTCTATTAAAGGCCTTACTGAAGTCAGCCTTACTGAAGGCAGCTTCGATGGTAGATATACAGAAGTTGGAGTACTCTAGTTGGAAAACTCCAATAAGTTGGTAGTGGAGATTTACCCTTCATGAAACCATGCTGGAAAGAGCTTAGGAACCCTTTGCAATGGAAGTAAAGAACGTCAAAACAAGTCTCAAAAACTTTGCCAATGAACTGGCAATTGATTGATAATTCGAAATATGCCATTTGCTGTCCTTCTTATGAACAGGGATAATCATGGACAGTTTCTTAGGTTAAGGAAACATACCGGTATAAATAGACAATAAATGATAGAGAACAGGAGCCAGAGATATACTGCAATTTTCGAAAGGTGCCTTAAGACGGTAGCTTCGTCAAATACAAAGCCTATAGAATGAAGGAAATTCGGCAGAAGCATCGTCCACGCAAAAATATTTGCCTACCTCTAAAGCCAAGAATATTCTCAACTTATTATTATATACAGTAAACGAAATTTTCAAAACCTCCCACCCTATTATACATTTTTAGGGTTCACTATTAAGTTGGTAAAAAAGAGACCCTTGTGGTGCGACTTCGTCTGTCTGTCTGCCTGTCTGTCATAAGTGCTTATTTCAGGAACTACTTATGCTATTGATTTGAAATGTGGAAAAGTTTAAAACTAATGATTGCCCAACTTCATTGCAGATGAAAGCATTTTAAAAACATTTTTATTTTTATTGCAAGGGGGAGGCAAAGGGGGTCAAAATTTAAAGTGGAGTTACTAGTTCAAGTTGGATATCATACGAAAGGTCTTCATTCGCACATTATCATATATGCCACATAGTTTTTGACTTATTATAAAATATATATCTAAAAAATAAAATCCCCCTCCCTTATCACCAAAGTTTGCAAAGCGATAAATCTGAAATAACTAGATTGATAGAGTTACATGTAAATATTACAGGAAAAAAACACATGTCTCAACTAGCACAGTTTTTTTTTTTTTGAATCAGCAAGCTTCCCAGCTTCCCTTGGTGCGCGATTCTGACTCGCGCTTGGTCGGAATTTTTTTTTGATGTAGGTAATGCCCAGGGGACAACCCTATGGTAAGTTTGGTATGGCTTTGGTCGGAAGGGAATTTAGGGTACGGAGAATGAGGAAACTTGAATGTCTTGTTTTGCAATCCTATGAGCTAGACAATAGCCCACAGACGGAGTGGTTTTGAATTTTTAATAATTCACGGGGAGGCCGTAGTCTCGAACACTAGAACCATGGCGTGGTGACCGTGTTACTCAGGCAATTGATCCAACTCCGTCTACATGTGCATAATAGGCGAAAATGTAGTTTTAACTTTTTTATTTATGTATTTAATATTTTATATATTAACATTTTTGATAACTAGCTTTAGTAATGTTTATGTTGCGTAAATTTTATTTCACAAGCGAAATTTTTCTAAGCACTTAACATAAAACATAACGAAAATTGAAAGGAGAACTGTCGTCGGTAGAGTAAGTGATAACGTGTCGGTCTACCAAGCCAGAGATTCCAGGTTCGAATCCTACCGACGGGGGCCCATGGTTGTTAGATTACAATAAAAAGGCCAGTGGGGTTGCAGGGAAAATGTCAGTGATTCGGAATCCACTTTAAATTGTAGGTTCACTTGCAATCGGGTGAAGTTGTTCTTCCGCCATATGCCACACAAGGGGTTAGAGAGAGAGAACTGTTTTCTATTGAAAAATAAAGTTGATAATTCTAGTACCTCGTATACTGCCAATGTTCTTCAGAACCTGATAAATTAGATCCAACATTTAATTTACCAGTTTTTTCTTAGCCCTAAAGCTAAAATTGTAAGTAAAATGTCTACCTTGACTTTAAAATTCGACCTGACGGTATCCACGCCTTATTCGTGAGAAAACACATCTCTTTTGCTCCTATTTAGTGTTCATCGTTTAATCAACTCGTTGTGGTGTTTTCTCGAAAGCGTAAAAGATTTCCTTAAATTTTCCTCTGTATATAAAATGTGATAATGGCGGAATTTCACACTAAAGGTCAATTGCTAATCTTTGTTGTATTTCCAAAATATTTGAGGCTGTAATTTGCGATGTCCTTTATTTCCACTGCAAGCCGTTCTTGCAGCAGTTCCAACTTCGCTTCAGAAGGAGTAAATCAACAACACCCAATTTATTGGAATTTTGAAAGTGTCTATCTTTGCAATTGCAGGTGGTAAGCAAGTTGACTGAATTATTACTGACTTCACCAAAGAATTTGACAGAATAAATCAACGAATTATTGTTCTAAATTCCGCCTTCTCGGGTTTACGCGGGTTTTTTCAACTGAATTTGTACATATCTTAGCGCACTCAGTAAGTTTCTTTTCGTCGAGCTCTGTTTGATGTTATTTTCAATACTTCCGGGGTACCGCAGGGCTCCCACCTGGGACCATTATTATTCATAATTTACATCCACTATTCTGTCTTAATCAAATATTCTTTGTTACGTTGACGACGTGAAGATATTCCGCACTGTCAGACAATGCCGATTGCCTTTTTCTAAATTTCGACTTGAACGCCTTTCCGAATTGGTGTTCCATTAAAGACCTTCCCCTAAATATCCGCATGTGCACATCTATGTATAGATTTTTTACACCACAAATGGTGGAATAGATTTCTTTTCACAGACATTTTTAATGAAACACTTCTTGTTTTTTCCACTACGTATAATTTATTTAATAAATTTAACCGCCAACGCGTTCCGTCTTCCTAAGACATCATCAGGGTTTCAATCGTACTGAGAATTTATTAAATAAATTATACGTTGTGGAACAAACAAGAAGTGTTTCTTTTAAAATGTCTGAATATCTTTGTCTTTCTCTAGAAAAATATCTTCCCTTAAATTTTATTTTACTTGTCCTTTAATTAAACTTACAAAGACTAAGAACCTGGGCTTCTAGCTGAATTCCCTATTTTGTTTCGAGGATCATTTTAATTCCCTAGTTAAGAGACTCTGGCTTTCGTGAAGAAACGGTCAAAGGAAGCTTCTATATTGTGCTTTGTCGGGTCTATTCTGAATTATGCCGCTCCAGTCTGGTCACCCCTCTATATTTTTATGATGTAGCCAAAGCCCAGGGGACAACCCCATGATGGTTTTGACCGGAAGGTAATTAGAGTAAAGGGATTGAGGGTGCATCAATGTCTTGCTTCTGCATTGCCCAGAGACGGAGAGGATTTGTTACTTTATTTTTATTTTTATTCACGGGGAGACCAAGTTTCGAACCCTGAAATTATGGCGTTGTGATCGTGCCACTCGTCCTTCGATCCAACTCCCTCTCCCATCGAGCTATGTGTCTATGCGATACATATAAATTGCATTGAAGTCGTTCAACGGTGGTTCGTTGGTGCGCTCTTTGAGACCTTCATTGGAATAACTTCCTTATATTACCATTTTGTGCCGATAGACTTCTCTGGTTCCTTTAACCCCTTGTGGGGCATAGGGCGGCTATTACACCGACTCTCCGCCTTGTCCGATTTTGCGCCAACGCCTTCAACTGCGGCCACATCTTCCTTGGATTCCAGGGGGATTCTAATCTAGAACCTGCTGTGCGATGTTGTTTGGCTCTTTTCTTAGTGTGTGACCTATCCATTGCCACTTTCGCCTGCGAATAGTGGGGTCTATCACCTCTTGGCCTGTCGCATTTGGAACTCTTGAAAAGAGACGCTGTAATTCCAGGATCATTTTACTTTAAACTGCATTTGGGGGTCTATAGTCTGTTCTGTATGTTTTGGTTATCACTTCCGGCCCCACTCCCTGAGGTACGTTTTAATCGCACTAATTATGGTAGGGTCAGTGCTGCAAGCTGATCACCCTGAAACTATTCCAGAAAATAACGAGAGGTAAGACTAGCCGCATTAACCTGTTGGAATCTAAATTGCTGTTATTCTAGAACATCTTCCAAATGAGCTATCAATACGTCATCCAACATTTCTCTGTAAGGTAAGAGGCATGCTTATTCGGAAATGCTTAAACCACAGTTACCAAACCTGTCATGGGATAACGCGTTAATGTTGCTTTAATATTTGAATGTGCGGGTGTATGAATGAGCTGTCAAATGCACAATAGGGAATGCGAATTTCCAAAAACCAAGCAAGTCCTTAAACTAATTTTGAAAATAGAATCAGTTTTGGTTGAACTTCCCCTACCTCTGGCATCTTACCTTGAAAATCGGGAATACTTACGCCGCATGTGGAATGGGTCAATAAGTTTAATAACCTTCTTTTAATTTTATCTAACGCTTACAGTACGGTTTCTTCGGTCTTTGTCCAAACATGGAAATTATATTCCAGTCTAGAGTCTGATGCGGGATTTGAAGATAAGCACCAAGTCAGATAGAGTGAAGTATTTCTCACATCTCTGTAGAAAATGCAAGCATTTCATCGCCTTTTTGTCGACAGAAAAAATATGGTCGGTCCAGCTAAGATTATCGGATATCTCAATATCTAAGATGTTTAAAGAGGATGAATTGGGTATATTCACTCCATCGACAGAAATAAGTTGAGAATACGCCGGGTGTTTTTTAAAGACATTAAACAGCATTGAGTTTTGGATTCCTTAAACACGATTTGCTCCGTCCCAAACGAGAGTCGTATAAACGTCGTTGTTTTATGATCCAAACATGCGTTCTCGATTGATTTCTGTAGAGTTCCCACGAGAATTCGTTACAGAATCAAAAGACTACTCGAAATCGAGGGTGATATCGTCGGCGAAACTATGAATAGGATTGTGAGTGAGAGATAATAGGTGAAGGTGAAATAAGTTTGGCTAAAGAACTGAACCCTGAGGAACACCGCCAGGGATTGAACAGCCTGACAAAAAACTAAAATATTCGTAAAATTAGAAAGAAGTTTATTATCAGTCGAAAAAGATTGTTTTGTTGAATTAGTCGGACATTTTTGTGAATATTATCATTCTTGTGTTGTACTTTCCATTAACCCCATTGGCACCAGTGATTATGTGATAACAATAAACATAATTTTGCGATAAATTTGTGGAAGCTTGGCCATAAAGTATTAACACAGGTGTTGCCATTTGAAATTCAAATGCTTTTTTAAAAATGAAGTAATTAGATCATAAAGAAAGTAATTGCTGCGGAAAAAATGTTTTATATCCAGGGCAGGGTAAAATTCTCCTCCTTAGTGCACTAAAGTAATTAAAAATTTAAAAATTTTCATGTATCATTAAATGCGTGGAGTTAAATGCCTGCGTACTTACCACTTGATACCTTCAAAATTAATCACTCGATGATGTTGATGAGGTCACGAAGGCTTGACTTGCATGACCACTTTTGGCTGTAAACAAGTTATGATCTCATATTACGACCTTTTGGCGTCTGAATAAAAACTAATTTGCGGATATAACAAATCCAATTATAGTTTTATAGTGAAAGCCAGAATCTTAATTTGAATTTAAACCACTGCTTATAAAAAACTCACCTCATTATAATGTCGACGTTTTGTATCGATTAGAAAAGCACGCAAAAAGCATGACAATCTTGAGACAGAGCACAAGATTTTTACTGTCACTTAACTAGTTTCTCTGTCCGCGGTTAAAGTAACTTACCTCAAGTGGCTGCCATAACAGACTTGTCTTGTTATGTTGAGATCAAACGAGCTCAGTAGCCAATAGTCAATATATCGTTGAAAGCCACTTGTGCAAATAAAACGTATTTATATTCAATGATTAGTTGTCCTTTCCATTGCACAGATCAATTCATTGCACTGGCACACTTTGTGTATTTTGGGAGATACAGGTGTTTATCAAAACCTCTCGAGCAAAACAAAATACAACTTTCGCATATTCTCGAAGCGAATCCGAACTTGTGTCGCAACTTGAAAAATCTCAGAGAAAGTGAAACTGGCACGAAACAAGTGGGTTACACTTAATTGCAACCTTTACTCAGTCCACTCGTTTCACTTACCTGTACAGTATCTAGTTAAAAAATTGTAATTACCGTAGAGTGATTGACGGTGGACTTTTTTGACAAAAGGCAGGAAAGTCTTATCTAACTTTTGATTTAAGTGTTGTTAATTAAAAATATTCGTGGGAACTTTTCCGATCGGTTCACTCACTTTTTAATTTAAGAAATATTTAATCGAAGGGGGTCTTAAAAAAAGGGGGTCTGAATAAGAGTTCATTAAACATAAATTGTTCAAGTGGCGCGTCCTACAATCTAATTTCGGGGATAAAGGATTAACAATAGAAGAATAAATAATTGATATCGTTATTGATATTTTTGTAGCTTAAGTAAAACTAATTTAAATAATTTCTAAGAAATTATGGATGCTAACCGCGACCTTGGTTTGAAAACCAAATGAAATTAGAAAAACTGTTTTAATGGCTACACACCCGCCGCTCAAAAAAAAGGCTAATCTTATGAATTTTTTATGAGATAATGAATGAAGATAGTGATGTAGGGTTTGTTAGGTTTAATAATTATGCTCTTGAAATACATTAAAAAAAAATTTATTATATATTTTATGCACCTTTAACGCACAAAAACACCATTTGAATAGGTACAACGCTTCGATTAGTAGGTGGGTCTGTGCTGGTGTATAAATTTTAAAAATGAGCCATCTAAAACAGAAAAAATTTAAATTTTTTGATTCAATATATCACTAGCAACCGACTGAACTAGAATTTTTGATGTACATGCAAAAATAACAAAATTGCGGCGGAAAAAAGAAGGAAGATAAAAAATTGCATGCTTTTTCACCACTTTTTGCCAGAAAAAAATATAGTAAAAATCAAAATTTTTAAAGAATTCTAGTTCAGTCGGTTGCTATAGGTGTGCAGAATATGTGGTTAAAACAATCGGTTCTGTAGTTTCGGATATTTTAGCATCAAGCGGTGTAAAAAAGTAGTTTTGAGATAAACGCGTTCAAAATCAGCGCGTGGGTCACCGCGTCGAATTAGCGCGCTGAAGTAGTTACGGTTGAGGGGCAGAGAAGTTTACTTAGACTGCTTGAATCGATTTTAAATTTTGAGAGAATATTCTTGAATATATTTACTTCCGATCGAAAATCGATTTTTTCAAAGTTTCAAAGTAGAATACTGCCTTAAATCGCCAAAGAGAGTAACAAAAATAAATTTTCGAATATTATTTTCGGAACCAGCTAGTACAGCATTACGTGATGACTTAAATTATATCAATAGTTGCTTTCTAACAGCAGGGCAGCACGACCAAACCACATCTATTACAGCGATGCCCGAATTTTGTTACTTTTGGACCCTTTTACATGGATTTCTGATACATTAAATTTACCAACCTATTCTTAGACGAAAACAACGCATTTTCTTCTTGACAACCGTGTCAGACTATTTGCTTAATTGCACGCTCTCAAACATTATTCTTTAAAGTTTAAAAAATCGTAAAATATGCCAAGTTTACATTTTTCTGTAGTTCGCATGACCCCCCGTGAAGCATGGGGCGGGAGAAGAACTTCCAAGATGGCCAATGATCCTTTATCGTAATATGCTGTCAGCAGCATAGTAGTCCAGGCGTCAGGTATTTTTTAATCACAAGTTCACCTACCTCGCTGAATTTTTGCTGCGGTTTTATATGTACTTTTACGAACATTCCCAACTTACAACCCATTTTATACTAATTATGTATATATGCATGAAATGTTTAATAATGCATAGCAAATAGTCAATTTCAACGAAAAAAAAATTTGGGCTCCGAAAATATTGCCCCGCCCCTTCGGTGATAAGGGTTGACGATAGCGCAAAAGTCGTCAGGGGCAAAGTTGTAGCGCTTGAAACGCCCTCTACGATCGTATCTTTTATATCGCCGTACGATGAAAAACGGCCGAGATATAGGCGATATAAGTATTCCACTTGTTCGCCTCGCCAGCCGGCCCACGAAACAGAAAAAATATAGAAAAATGTGGATTTAGTGATTCCAGGGGGCCCTGAAACCGCATGCAAAAATTCAGCGAGGTAGGTGAACTTGTAATTAAAAGGTTGGTAAATGCTCCCTGACACCTGGACTATAGCTCGCCACCGGTGGAGTTCGAAACTGAGATCTCTGGAATGGAAGGTCGACACACTACCACTTACTTCACTAACTACCGAGTTAACATTTAGATATAAAAAATTTCTAGCAAGGCACTTTAATTTTTACTTTGACATTTTTGATGCCAAGAGTATAGAGAAATATGAAGATTTTGCCCTAACCAAAAGCAAAATCTCTCGCCTACGTTGATAAAGTAGCCTTGTTAACCTCGGACAAGCATCCAAATATCCTAGTTGACGTGATGCAAGATGCCCTCTAGAAACTATTTTCCTGGAATACCAAGTGTGATCTGGGTATAAATCCGCATACCCTTCTCACGGAAGCATACAGTTCCTCCCCTTAGCACGCTATATAATGTTATTACAAGGTTAATAATTAAAAAGGGGCGACCAAGTTAAATATCTTTACCCAGGAATCATCAAAGAAAGAGTACGGAAAGCGACGGCTGCCTTATACTCGTGTAAAGAAGTAATAGGCACAATAAGACCTTAATACCATCCTCCATCTAGCGCCGATAGAAATCTTTTCCAAGCAAACAGCATAACTAACTGACATTAGGCTCAATTCAGTCCAGACATGGACAAGTGCCGACTACGGATATTCCAAAGTTCTGTATGAAAGTCTAACAAAAAGCCAAATTCGACCCTCTATTCTCACCAGGCAGAATTAGGAGGGACCTGCAATGATGGCTCCAATTTTCAATTTTTTCAATTGTTTCCTGGAACACCTGGACCTAAACATTTCTTTTCGATTGCAGTGTTTTCGGAGCAGATATCATGGGTATATTCATGGTATTAAACTATCTGGAGGATAGAAAAATATCGTCAAGTGATATCGGTATCTAAACAGATAGGCAAATTGTTATTAAAGCTCTCACGGCCTTTAAAACTGTCAAAGAATTTCGCTCAACTTTGAATGACAGGTTTAATTGAACTAATGTACATCTCATATGTGAACCGGGGCATAGTGATATTCCAGGTTACTGTAAAGCCAATGAGCTATCGAGAACCGGTATTAATTTACCAGACTCGGATAAACTCGCCAGCTTGGCAGTCCGCTAGCCACATGCAGGCTGGACATTAAACGAACATTCATTAAAAATGCTAACAAAAAATGACAAAGGGAACATACCTGCCTAATCAATTAGAACCGGCCGACCTCCGGCAGAACTGCCTTCGACCTTCGACCGAAAGCGGTCAACAGAGCTCGTCTTTCTCAAGCGAAATTTCATTTGCGTTATGATTACAGGTCACTGCCTCAGAAGTAGGCCCGCACACATACTCGGCGCACCTTCAAAGGACTTTTGAGAGAGTTGCCAAGACGAACTATTCCTCATCTCCCTTACAGCTGTCCGGCTTCAGTCAACCGCAGGAACCGCTATTTAGGCTCCCGCTATTTGAAAGATTTGGTTCATGTTCTTTTTTTCATTTTGATTGTTGGTCAGACGTCGAAAGCAGTTGGTGCATATTCGAAACATACAGGTTGGTCAAAAATGTAATGTAAATGTCACATTTGGGGGGGCAGCGCACGAAAATGTGAAAACATTTTTTCACATATTTCGTGAGTAAGTACTGGTCAATTGTGGTCAATAGAGTGCACCATTTTGAATTTGAATTATTGAATTTTGTAAGGCCAGCTTCACATCTTTCTAGTTCCCGTAACCCCTTGTGGAGCATGGGTTGGAAGAAGAACTTTACCGATTCGAGACAACGCTTGCTTGTGGACCCATAATTTGAAACGGATTCCGAACCTCTGGCATTTTGTCTGCAACCCCCACAGCTTTTTTATCGTAATCTATTATCGGATTGATAGGCCAACACGTTATCATTTACTCCACTCCGACGAAGAATTTAATTACAGTATCGAAATAATATGTGATATCAGGGGCGATGTTATCTGGGAAGCATGAAAAGGATTCTTAGTTCGGAACAATAGTTATTATTGAAAATAAAAGGAGTAGTAAAAGGAACTGTGCCTTGCGGTAGGCCCACAGTATTTTCGTAAAGGATCTTATTTCGTCCAATATTACACGAATTTTTAATAACCTCTCAATTTATTCCAAAAGGATTAACTTCAGATCAAATGTTTGAAGTTGAGCTATAAGGGCAGCAAGTCAGACTTTATCAAAGGTCTTTAATATATCCAAAGCAACGATTTCGGACTCACTAAAGTTATGGATTCTTTGATACTAGCGTAAATCTGCAGTAGAGCGGCCAGCTGGGAAATCGTCCTGGTAATAGTTGAAAAGATATGTTATCAGCAGTTTAAGTAATGAGTATTTCAAAACCTTAGATGAGATCAAAGACAGACAGTTAAAAATAAAAAAGCTAAGAAAAATTATTAATCAACTTTATTGCTATCTCACGGTCCAGAGTTAAATTAATAAAGGACACGTAAAGCTAAAATTATAAATTGTCGGTGGAGTCAGTGATAGCGTGTTTGCCTGCCAATCCGGAGGTCCCTGGTTCGAATACCACCGGCGGTGACCTATGTTCGAAGTGCACTGTAAATTATAGGTACACTTGCAATCGTTGTCTTTAACCGATTTAAGATCTTCCCCCACTCCATGCCCCACAAGGGGTTACGGGGACTAAAGAGAGAGAGAGAGCAAGCTAAGATTAACAAGTTGCGGATAGTGACAAACAGTTAATTGCATAATTAGATAATAGATTAAACGAAGGAAAGAAAAGTTGTTGTTCCTTAAGAAGTGATGATGATTTTGTTATATACACACATTTGCATAATTGGTTGGTTTGGAGGCATTTTACATCCAAAACTTCAGTAAGGTGAGGGGATTTTACGTTCTAAGATAAATCTATTTACTCAGTACGACGAGTACTCTTTTACTTTGTGATTTGGTATCGTGTAGAGCTTCACAATACAATTGCCGGTGCCGGTTTCGACACGATACCAATACCGTTGGTAACAGTGCGATTACAAGAGCGAGATTGAGGTGACGAAAATGGAGAAGATTTTAGTTTTTATCATTTTATTGTGGAAAATTTTGTAGTTATTTCAGCTTTTATGTCGCTCTGAAAAGTGTCAATTGCATGCTTTAGGGGGCATATAAGTATACACTGCTTTCCTCATTCGCTTCGCAAAGAAGAGCCTTTGTTACCTTGTTCAGGGCGAGGGGAATAATAATAAAATGCATATATACACAGCTATGTATATCACTTGTCGTCGCTCCTCACTTTACAACCAAAATTCTCTTTTTTTATCTCGCTGAGAGGGAGGCCAGATCGAGATTGGCCTTTATCTCACCTTGACGAGACCCGGACCGCGATATGCCAAAGTCTCGTTCTTGTCTCGATGTCGTGAAACCCTAGTATCGTGGAAATAACTTATCCTCAAATGCAACCGTAAGATCTATTTTATTCTATGGCTCCTCAACATGGAAAGTGGCCTGTCAAATAATATCTAAAATATGAGCTTTTTTCACTTGTTGTGTCTGGCCCGATTCTGTCAATTCTTAATATCCTCTCCCCTACGGTCGAAAGCATATATGCCTATATACAGGCCAATGTGAAATAGACATCTGCGTTCAAAAATAAATTTAGCATTGGATAGACCATACACTGAAAAAAGAACCAGGCTCAAGATTAGAACCAGCACGGGACCCACAAAAAACGTCGGATTGGATTGTCTCGCAACACGTAGAGAGGATCTATAGTGAAAGATGAGTAGGATTCGAAAATTGTCGGCGTTGACGCTGAAGCAGACTATAGATAGAGGATTGATGTAGTAAATGCCCCATACCCGCCAGGGGTTAATGGAACCGGAGATATCCAGCTTCTAAATTATTAAAAGTTTAAATTTTTTATTGTATTTTTACTTTTGCGATTTATTTGGTTTTCAATTTTTTTGTCTTCTTTTACATATTTTGCGTTATTTAAGATATTCGAAAAGTCTAAATTTCGGAGCATTGTTACATCATTTCTTTTATTTACATATACTTCAACTTGTAGCACTTTTTCAGTTAACAACATTTTATAACCAATTGTTTTGCAATTATGAAAAAGACCTCACGCAACTATTTGAATATAAAAAATAATAACAATTGCTAGTGCCGACTTAATTTAATAAATTAGCACTCCTTCAAGTTAACATTAATTTCTTTCTGCAATAAATTAATGCGCCATAAAATATGTTCGTGTGTTCTACTTTCATCTGCAATCTTAAAAGCACTCAGGCGCAACCTTCTCACCATTTAATCAAAATTTCGGGGCCAGTAAAATCACAATTTTGCTTAAAAATGATAAAATCAAAAGTCATTGTCCTAAGGTAAATACTTAAACTTAAGGTAAACATTCACCTTTTTTGCTTATCTTAATATCAACCCACACTATGGCGTCCACCCACGCAATAAAAATTCCCCAGTTTTCTTCTTCATTCCGGCGGCATAGCACAAAAGTGAAGATGGAGAACCTGCCGATTTACTTTCTTCGGGAAAAAAGTTACAAATTTTCTCGCATTTCATTTTTCATGCACTGAGTACTTTAAACAAGTTGATTAACCCGCCGCAAAGACACTGTGGCGAGGCGCATTATCCTGCAAATATTGTATTAAAAGTATCTCAGGTTAAGGTGGTTTTCCTCTCGATGGAGGCGCCTGGCCGAAGCACCCTCAAACGTTGGCGTAACCAACCTGCAAAAAGATTCATTTTACTTTTTACTCTCAAGTCTCGAACAAGTGAAAGATAGGAGACGTACGACGATGAAATGCCTAAGGGAAAAGTGAGTTTTGGTCTAGCTCTGGTATATTTTCATAATTAATACCACACGCGGGCTCTTTGTTTCTTGCAATAATGGTATTAAAAAAAATTATGGCAATTGTTCTCATCACAGCAGGAAAATGATTTTTTTTTTCTACATCGCATTTGTCTTTTGCATTTTCTTTCTTGCAAGTGAAATCGAAATCTATCCCAGACAGAATATCATCTTCAAGTCATTTCTTTCCCTGGCAATTAGTTTGAGGTGGCCATTAAGGTAATTATCATATGATTCGCTGTCTTCAAGGCTTACACGACTTGTTGAGGTTATGAAATGCTTGAAAATTGCTGTTATGAATATCTAATTTTGAAATTTACCTTAAAATTTGATGATGAGATCTACAATTACCGGTTGTTTAGATTGAATCTGAAAATAAAAAGGAAAGTCTTTTTGAGTATGGTATTTAACGAAAATGAAATCAGAAACTCTAGGTTATTATAATTATTATTATTTTATTGAAAATAGTAACCAAAAACTAGATACCTATTTTTTTTTTGGATTTTTCGCATGGAAAGTTTCAAAATTAAAAGTTGATAACTTTTTTGAAGGCGAATATTACGCGACAGGTCAAATTTTAAGGTCATAAAACATTTTTTAATGAGACTGATATAACGACGCCCTACTTAATGGGGTAAGTGTACATTTTTTTTTGGTTTAGATAGAGGTCGACAAAATAAGAAAAAAGAGACATACCGAAACTATGCGGGTTCCTAGTTAGTTGGCTTCAATACATATCAATAATATTTACTCTATTGTGCTATTGTTTTGGTTGCTGTTTATAGCATTTACACTTCAAATGCAACCATTTCAATGATACCTGCAACCAAATCAAAATCAAGGGCAACCAAATTAAAGTCAGCGACAACCAAATCAAAATCAAGTTAACTTTTTTTCCGACAACACCTTTCAAATAAGTTTAACTGTTTTAAATTCAAATACAACTAAATAAACTTCAAAAACTACTATGTCAACTCACAAACTACTTTTCTTTATCCAAATAATAACTATTTATTATTATATTTTAAAACTGATAATTATCCATCTACAATGTGGTACAATGGATCTTCTAGTTGCAGCGCGCCCGATATAGCCGATAACTTTGTATTGTCTTTTGAGGGCGCCTTTTCATCAGGAAACTTTGTGCCTTCGCTGGATGAGTTTGGTCATATCCAGGATCGTCCCGCTGCCTCCATTAGGTTAGGGTGGCGGCTATCAGCCCTATAGCCGATCAGCCTCACATAGACCTATAAATGGTCCGTTCTGTTCGCTGCCTCCACTGCTTTGCCCATTATATCAAGTGATATTATCATGAATGGTATAAAGGAACTTAAAATGGACTTTTCTTTTAATCCTGACGGTATTCCACCTGCATTCTTGAGATCCTGTTCTGACGCCTTACTCACTGGAACTCATCTTCAATAAATCTCTTCAGGCCGGTAGATTTCCTACGTTATGTAAGAGCTCCTTTATAATTCCTGTTTATAAAAAGGGGTGTGGCGACAGTCAATAAATCACTGTATATTGAGAACCACTGAAACGAAGTTAGCAGCATTTCATTACTATAATTTTAACTTGTATTTTCACTATCACAGTAAGCCTTTCAGGCGAATTTTTTGTATAAAAGGAGCAGGGAAAGCTAGGGATAGTCCAGTTCGCATTTAGCGTTCAATCTAAAGGTTAATAAAATTTAAAACTATTATTGTTAAAAAGTTAAAAATAAATATTAAATTGATTTACTAAGAGGCGTGATTATCTGGAAGGACGTTCATCTGCATCTTTATTTTTGATATATTTTTTGCCCCCTTTTGACGACGTAGGAAGCCTATTGGAACAGGGGTCAACTTTTGAAACCCTAGCGGAAATCAAGTTCCGCTAGGTCAGCCTTGCAAGATCCTGTTGGATTCTTATTGTAGGTTTTTTCAGCGGATGGATGTCCAACGATTCCACCTGCAGAATTATCGAATAGAAGACTTCTCATCTTGCAGGGTGATAATATTTCCACCTGCGGAGTGGTCAAGAAGAAGGCTTTTACGTCACTGGTCAAAAAGAAGGCTTTTACGTCACTGGTCAAGAAGGAGGCTTTTACGTCTCGTAGTGTGGTGACATTTCCACCTGCGGATTCATTTGAAAGAAGACTTCAACTCCTGCAGTGGCAATATTTCCACCTGCGGAATTATTTGGGAGAAGACTCCTCATCTCGCTTTAACGTCTCGTAGTGTGGTGACAGTTCCACCTGCGGAATTTTTTTGGAAGAAGACTTCAACTCCTGCAGTGGCAATATTTCCACCTGCGGAAATATCTGGGAGAAGACTTCTCATTTCGCTTTTGCGTCTCGTAGCGTGGTGACATTTCCACCTGCGGAATTATCTGGGAGAAGACTTATCATCTCGCTTTAACGTCTCGTAGTGTGGTGACATTTCCACCTACAAAATTATTTTGAAAGAAGCCTTCAACTCCCGCAGTGAAAATATTTCCACCTGCGGAATATTCAAGAAGGTCCATATCCCAAAGTGACAACATTCTGCACATCCCGCAGTGGTAACATTCCACCTGCGGATTTATATTCAAAAGGAGGAGCCATAATAGTTCAAGAAGAACGTAGATCATCTGACTCCTACAGGGGCATAGAAACTTAATAACAAATTATAGGCCAATCGCGAAGCTTTCCTGCATACCCAAGTTATTTGAATCTATTATATATTCACAGCTTGTTGGGCAGTGTAAGGGGCTAATCTCATCTAATCAACATGGCTTTCTGCCTGGTAGATCGACGACAACTAACCTGCTTGAAATTACATCGCACATAATCTCTGTATTCCGGCGAGGACTCCAGACAGACTGCGTCTACACCGACTTTAGCAAGGCATTTGATAAGCTCCCTCATCCTGTGATTATGCTTAAACTTAAAAAGTTGGATTTTCCGCCTTTATTGCTCGACTGGATCTGCTCTTACTTTAAAGATAGGACATACCGAGTATCTTTCCGTAATACTTTATCCAGGATCGTTAGGGCTTCATCTGGCGTACCGCAGGGTAGCCATCTGGGGCCGTTGCTGTTTATTCTTGCCATTGACGACATTTTCCAT
This sequence comes from Leptarthrus brevirostris, assembly GCA_964036015.1. Lineage (NCBI taxonomy): Eukaryota > Metazoa > Arthropoda > Insecta > Diptera > Asilidae > Leptarthrus > Leptarthrus brevirostris. The sequence continues at coordinate 144,352,769 of OZ038373.1, read as the reverse complement.
CTGATTAAGCACTCCAAAGTTTTAATCCACGCAGACGATATGAAGATTTTCTCATGCGTTAGATGTGAAGATGTGCCATTCTCTAGGAACCAAAATCAGCTCGCCTTTCATTATACCTTTGCGGAAACTAATATCTGTCGTGTGCAGTCCGTTACTGACCTTGGAGTGAAGCTTGACCGTAAACTCGATTTCACTCTGCACATTAACTACATTGTTTCTAAGAGTAATTCAGTTCTGGGTTATGTAAAGGGAGTTTCTGATCGGAAGACCTTAATTCACTTATTCTTTTCTTTGCTTAGAATAAATTCTCGAGTATGCATCTCAGGTTTGGTCTCCCTTCTAGAAGCATTCAGTCGGTGCAGCGAAACTTTGTTGGGTTCGCACTAAGAAACCTTCTATGGAATGACTCACTCAGGCTTCCTCCTTATGAGGATCGCCTCCGGTTGCTTAATATGCACTCGTTGGAAGAACGACGTAGAGTTGCTGACCTAGCTTATATTCACCGAAGAAAGAAGAAAGGCCGATTAAATACTTTTGTTGTAGTTGTTTGGTTTGTTTGATTTGCACCGACTTCAAAATGTAGTAATAGATATTAAAAATTATTTTAGCTTTTTAGCGCTTTTTGTGAAGTCGGTTCAACTTTTTTTTTAAACTTCTTCACGGATTTCTAATAAAGTAGTAGATCTGCATGATCCACATACCTTTGTGATGTTAGGAAGGGTCGGAAACTATTTATGAATTTGTGAAGTCACTCTTCTCATACCCTTGTTTTTCCACGTATGATTCTTCTCCTTCAAAGGATTGCAACAATACTTTATATCTTTCAACTTTTTTGGCATATTGACTATTTGTGGCCATATCTAACTGTATACTTACTGACTGTATACTGACTGTGAGAATACTCTTTCACGCGCCATCTACATTTTCTTATGTTATGTTATGTTCATCTGTTCTAGCAGTGCTTTCAAAAATCAAAAATTTACACTTAAAATTGCTTTGCCACACTAAATGATACATGATTTTAAAGCTAAGAGATGACACTTTCATTTGAAAAAATATGAAAAAAATTCATGATCAAGTATTTTGTAAAAAACCAAAAAATATTTTTCAAAGTATATATACCAGTAACAATAGTTTGGTGAAGTTTGAACAAAATCGGAGACATCGAATTTTTTCACCTGGTACACTAGAGGAATTTTTCCCCATATAAATCCCATTTAAAATACTCTATAAGAAATGTGAGGCATTTTTTTGCAAATTACAGCTAAACCAAGGACTTTAGGAAAAAACTGCTAGAGATATAAATTGTTTAAAATCAAGAGGTCTTTCACATAAAGTTGGTAAATAATTTTAAATTCTTTTATTTTTTTTGGAAAATTCAGAAAAACCTCCAATTTTGACTAAATTCGGGCCATATCTCGAAAAGGAACCATTTTTGAGCCTGGTAACCGAAAAACATACAAATATGAGAAGTTACCGAGGGGACCCCAAATTGCATAAATAACCCCCCCCCCCCATTGCGCCCGGACTATACTTAGAGAATGTAATTGTGAAGCTACTGTCAAAATTTCATATAGATCCATTTAACGGTGTTCAAGTAATCTGTCCTCCCAATTTAAAAAAAAAGTAGTTTCGAGAAAACCGCGTTTAATGATTTACTAGACCTTAAATCGTATTGCGCGCGCCCCGGGACGCTGCGGTAAAATCGAAAATTGAACCGTTTAAAATTCTTTTTTCAATATAGAACCATCTGGTTTTGTTTGCATGACCTTAGCCAACAATAAAAAAAAAGTACTTTTTTGGGATTTATTTTTGGGAAAATTAAAAAGGTCCACATGAAATCGATATTATATATATTTAGGGCAATGTTTTAAGAAGAGAAAAAACATTTTTTACATTTTGAAAAATAAAAAATTAATCAACTTTTGGTGGGTTTGGCAACTCGTGTCGCGGCTGACATCGAAATCGGCGTAAATTCTCCTGGCCGCAATTTTCATCTGAAATCAAAAAACCAAACATTTTTATACTCGAGGGGGTTGTTTATTCTAGATAGACTACGATCTTTTCGAAATTCGAACATTAACTATTAAAATCGGGCATGAAAAAAAAGTTGCCTTTTTTTGCAAAAATTTTGATTATTTTCGCGTCAAAAATGGTCTTTAAATGATTTTTTTGCTATGTCCGTAGTCTATCTAGAGTAGTTTTTTATGCCCTTTAAAATGAGTGCTGGATGAAGAAAATCGGTTCACTAGTTTTTTTGTAATCTTTAACGCCAATTTGAAAGACATGGTTTTGAGAAAACGCCGTTTAAAGTTTGTCCCGAAAAACTAACGAAAAAGATGCAGATAAGGAGGTAAGAGGGGTATTCTCAGAAAAATCGGTATTTGGACTGAAAACGTCGAGGACGCTCTTTAACAGAGTCGCATTCATCACTCTAAATTCCAGAGCAGAAAAAAATCCGGTAAGCGGAATAACGCGCGCAGCAGAGATCCTCGATCCCAGGCGCGCTGGGCCGGATCGGCGCCGACCACTTCCAAGTGGCATATCTTTCACAATTTTCGAGATAGGCTTTTGGAATTTTGGAATTATATTCTTAGAGCATATACTTATCGATTAAGACAATAAGAAAAAATCGATTTTTGAAAACGTCTTCATGTACTTCCCCCCTTAAGGCGGGTTTATTTTTTTCAAGAACTGTTTTTCTTATAAAAATCAAAATTTTGACCCATTTTTATTCCGGCACATCATAGCACAACATTGGTGTTAAAATATCAAAAAAGGCGGGGTTAATTATAGAGACATAGAGTAAATTTCAATTTTGAAAATACTAATTATTACATTACCTTTCTCATATAGGAATCGGAAGGAGGTTAAAATTATTAAATGCATTTGTTTACAAAAACATTATCCAAAAACCAAATTTTTAGGTAGGCATAGCACTGTATGTGTATATATAAACTCTTACAGTAAAATTAAACAAATAGGCGCTAAAAATTTTCAACAAACAAAACAATCAATTAAAAAATAGAAATTATTTCAGGAATCCAATTATTTTCAAGATATTCAAAACTTGATATATTTGGCCTTGATGGTCAACCAGACATTGATTGCATTTTAGTTTAAAACGGGGCCAACCCATTGCTAGATGGAGAATTTCGCTCGATATTGAATTTTCAGTGTTTACTTCACGTAGAAAAAGGGTAGAAGCCCACACAAAAAATACCATTTCAATTTGAATCGACCTCATGCGTGGAAATTGATCAATATTGCTTTGAAGTGAAGTAAATTATTCGGCGGGTTTACAACTGGTTTCAACACAAGAAAAATCTTGTACATTTCCCTCTTGAAAGTACTTTTACAATTTGTTAGGCAAGAACGAATAATTACTTTCAATGGCATTAGAAGAAATCAACTTGAATGCAATAATTAATAATCGAACTTCTAACTTGATGAAGTCACGCTATTAAACGCGTCAGTGCAATGTTAAACGCTGCGAGATTTTTTTTTCGAAATTGCTTCTATTAATAAGACCTGCGATGATGGAACTATTAAGCGTCTTTTCATGAATTATGCATTTTCTTAATAGTGTCGCGGACCGACTTTCATGTGGAAATTAAGTAATTTCCCATAACTGAGATCGTAGGTAGGTAAGTGCGAAAATTAAATCGTTCACATTTTTCGATGCAAAGCAATTTTCGTCATCTCTTGCATGCCAACATTTTAATCGAATGAAGAACTCATAATGGCTTTGCGCGGATGACAAATCGTTCAATAAAGTGTAAATTGAATTGATAGCACCGATATTATAAAACACACCTTTTGTTGTAAATAACCCTTTTCTGTCCTATTGAAAGCGTTCCATGACAGCTCAATGAAGTAGTACAACATTTCTGATTACTGTCCAGTCAAAGAGCTGGATTGTATAGCTTACAACCATTCGTTTCAATTTTCCATCTCATTACTTATCACATTTTATGTCAACATTCGGCTCATGAAAAATTACTGGACATATTAATCACATAAAATGCATGCTATAAAATTGTCCTTTATGTTTACAGTTCCGATGGAGCGACCGGAGCTTAAATCAAGTAAATTAACAAGCACACGTTGCTTTTAGATTAATTTTTGGTGTATTTTAAATATAAAATATAAGTAGATCAATTTATTTTTTTAAAAATCGATTGCCAACACATATAACATGTATACAGAGCTATGAAGTCCTATATAAAGAAGGGTTATCGACTTGGTCAGATTTTTACCTAGATTGAGATTATTGTAATGTTGAGAAAATTCATACTGTAATCTGGTCAGGATGAGAATGCTTAGCATAGCTCAAAACTGCAGTTTCTCAGTAAAGGAATATAGCAGCAGAAAGCCCCTGTTAAAAACGGAAAGAGCGCTTAGTATAATTTTTAACGCAGCATAAATGTGTTCCCGTTGTGTAATGCTAGATTTACACGAATGACACAAAGTGCCAATAATTATGACTTTATGTCATTTGATAATGACTTACCATTTACACGACGCAAAAAAATGACAACACAGCGCTTTGTCACTATATTTCATAACTTTGTAGCGAATTTTAATTTTACAATAACAAGAACCGGAGAATTTGCACGAATGACTGATAGTAACGAGTTGGATTTTTTTGACAAAACGAGAACTTGAAGGGGGGGGGGGGGGGGGGGGGTTGGAGATGAGTGCGGGAATGATGGCAAGTGCAAGTAGAGGTGGGTAATGGATGAAACCAAAATGATTGGTTTCGTAGCAAAATGGCTGAGCTGCTGAGCTGCGGCTAAAGATCAGTCGCTAAGTGACAGTCAGGGGTGAGTGAAATAATGGGTGGGTGAGTAGCTGGAGGGTGGAGGCGGCGTGGTAATGAACAAATGAGTTGTTTTGCATCGGCCCTTTTTAAATTCACTACAATAGATCAAATGTGCACTTTTTAAATAAAAGTTCTATTTCTAGCGAGCTACTTTACAAAATGAGAATTTATTTCCTGGACGTTAGGGCGATATTGCAATTTATGTAGTGAAGGAATAATTAGTTCTCATATTCCAGAGGTTCCAGGGCATCATTTGGACGACATCAACCCATCCACCATTTTTTCATTACCATCCCTCCTAGGGATCAGTACACAATCTCGTAAAAAATAATCCCAAAACAAAACACTGAAAACAAAATCCCTAAAAATGAAAAATTTATAACGACAAAATCTCTCTTCTTCCTAAAAATCCATAAATTAAAAAGGGATCGAGATAAAATAAAAATAAAAAATAAATTCGTGCAATATCTTTTTAAAACGCCAATTCTGATTTCTCGTGTTTCTCGTCGCATATATTTTTATTTGTTATTTTTTTTTAAATTCAACACGAGTTTTAATTTCGTCTCCAGAAATAATGCGATTTATCGGTTTTTTACAGATATTTATTTGCTCTTCACCTAGATTGCAACTATTGTTGCAAAATCAGAATCACTTTGCAAGGAAAATGTTTGCGTTTATATGCTAAAAGTTTAGCTTAAAAGCAGAAAATAAAAATAAAATTAAAATGAACAAAGCTTCAGAACTAAAATATCTCGATGAAATTAGTATACAAGACGAAATACGAGATGTAGATGGAGATGATTCAAGAACGTACAAAACATTTTCGATGATAATATGTAATAACTAGTAATCGACTGTTTGTGAAGTCAGTTCAACTTTTTTTTTAAAACTATTTTATTGATCACCTTTTAGTGCCTTTGAATATACACCTCGAAAAATGCTGCTCATACGAACAAACCAATTTCAAGAGTTGCAGAGATAGTGCATTCTATAGAGACTAAATCCGGCATCTGAAATCGAAATCCGGCAACATATTACAAAATTATTCACGATCACCTTTTTATACCCTTTCCTTAGATACAAAATTTTTATAATTGGGCTAGTACCTCACCGTACTCTAGACAGCAAAAGCGAATACAGGAAGCGTATTCTTTACAACAGAATCAAAATCATCGAAACCGGCTAGGCGGCGCTCCTCCTTCAATTCTCTCCATAAGCTACATATTTTGTCATGACACAAATAGAAACTCTATCCATTCAGAATCATCTTAATGAGTCCACGCATTACAAAATTAAACTACCCCCAACACAACCTTTGGTCAACATTTTCCCTTGTAGTGGCAATATATACAACAAAAAAGTATCATTCAAATAGGTCTGTGCGTTAAGGTATTGGGTAACGACCCCTTCCCACCATACCCCACCCCATAAATTTTTGTCGTGGTACCAATGGGGCAACATATTCTACACATCAAATAAAGAAACATCCAAATCGATCTACGCCTTAAGAAGTTGATATACACCCCTCCCCCACCCCAACCCCACCGTTTAAAATGTTTTCTGTTGATATCCACCCCTGCCCACCCCACCCCAGGACAACATTTTTTTCATTACTAGCAGTTGGCGATCATACTCTATACAACAGAAAAAATATCATTCAAATCGGTCTTCCCGTTACGAAGTAAGGTTTTACCCCCACCCCACAAAAATTTTTTTGACATGGTACCAATCGGTGAAAAAAATAATCATCAAAATCGGTCCACGCGTTACGAAATTAGTCCGGTCATACATAAAAAATAAAAAAAATAAGTGACTTTGTTTTTAAGAAGTCGGTTAAAAAGGTGCGCTGAGGAATAAAGCGGCTGCACGTTGTGTTTGGTCTCTATTTCGTAACGGTCATATTTATCGCGCCAAGGCAGTCCAATGTTTTTCGTACGGTTTGTTCTTCGTGGACCCTCAGGGAACTACCCACTAATATTACCACTTTATTCCACTTTCTTGGGAAACTAGGCGGATCAACCACAAAACTATCTTTACTGCCGATTCTTTGCAGATTTTGATTGATTCGCCTTCTCCTTTATCCTTCTTTAATATTTCTGTTCTGTCTCGATCCTTGAGCAACTCCGATTTTTTAAGGATGTCATACCATCGTTCTAATTATGCTTTTCATAAGCTTTTAATGACAATGTGACGTTGCTTTAATCATAATTTAAATTTTATAGATTTAAGTATGTCACGTACATATTTGCATTAAGACTGGTCTTACCTAATTTTGCTTTCTTTTTTATGGTAACCACTATAACCTAATCTGACCAACTAGTAAAAATCGAAAACCCAAAGAACAAGGAGTTTTGATTTATTCTATTGAATGCCTTTCTAAACTCAAAGTCAGGGTAGTTAACTTGTATTAGTCCTTATAGGTATGAAAATTATAAAAACGGGGCGAATAACATACCCTACTAAAATTATGATTTTAACAGAACCAAATACAGCAGTCTGCCACTCACCCCATTTACGTAAATGGTTTATTGATAAATGGATCATAATAAAACTAATCTGTTAGGGGTTGTGACTCCCACTACTCTAGCCATATATGTTCTTTCGACTTTATGATAGATATGATTTTTTTCTAATGTCATATAAAGCTCTGGTATTAATAATATAGTATTCTAAGAGCTCTAAAACTATTTTTAAGATTTTAAAAACAATCTCCTTGAAGTAGTCACATGAACGTACTTAGAACTCAAACTGGATTCAGATTGCATGATGAGATTTCAGAGATTATCTTTCTTTAAAAAGGAAAACTGCGGATAACTATCTTTAAATATTACAAAATTACCCACACAGGACACGTACTCAGTTCACCTGTTCTATACGAATCATGTTATGTAAGCATTTAAACTGTTGTGTTACTTTCTTTAAACTAGCAGAAACCTTGTGCCCAGTAGTCGTGACTTGCTGATTTGTCTTTGCCATTAAGACATTTCTAATTAATGCTCCCTATCACCGCCGAACTTGTTACTTCGGTTACGGTGCTTTAATTTTTCCAGTGCCCAGATAGAGGATGTAGAGACCTATCACGGAAGCTGCTAACACTCAACTACAAAACTGCTCTCGAGTGGGTGTTTAGCTCTCGTAATCCATTTACCAGAAAGAAGTACGGATTTGCACGAATGAAGGAAGGCTTTTAGCAGAATGGTAAGTGGCAGTGGAAGTAAGGAAATGAATTCGGTCAACTTTTTGCAGATTTTTACCAGAGCTCTTCTCTCACAAAACTGTCTGTCAATGTAAATGAAATTGCAAAGGTAGATTCAGTGCTTAATCTCATGAAGTAATTCTTTTCGGTAAAACTAAACATGGACGGAGTCCAATAAATTATTACCAGAACCAGTCAAACTTCATAATTTTTTTGAAAGAACAACCTTTTTCCATTAACAGATGCATTGCTAAATCTGTGGTAAGACAAGGACGGCTTAAGTATAGATTGTCAACTCACTTTATTTGGGTAGAAAACTACAGCGTGAAACCATTAAAATTTTTGGATAAAATAAATAATAATTTACGGAAAAATTTGGAAAGACTTTCAAACTACTATATATATTATAATGGTTTTGCCGTCTCAATTACACGTATGCAATTTGTAGACAAATACAAGAATCATTGACACTTCTCAGAGTGAAACTCAGGAGCGTAAACCAATAGAATAGTATATGTTTACTGATCTTTATATTATACCATAATTGCAAAAAGGGTTCCAGTAATAGACAAGGCAAAGCCAATTAAACCAAAGCACAAAGTAATAAGCCACACACAAAACTAGCGACAGCATAACTTGTTAAGAGCAGACCCAAGAAATTAGCAAAAAACCTAAAGTAAAAAAATGCTGGCCAAGTGCGAGTCGCACTCGCGCATCCAGCGTTCCGTACCTTAAAAGGTTGTTGATTTCTAAAAACGTATGCTAGTTAGAGATATAGTTTTATTTTTCTCGTAATATTTAAACAAACCTCTATAAACCCTAATTATTGCAGACTTTTTGCTTTGCAAACTTCGAAGATAAAGGTGGGGGAATGTTATTCTTTTTATATTGTTCATCATATGTCGAAACTATGCGGTTTAAAAGAAATTTTATAATGTGTAAATGAAACCATTTCATATAATACCCCACTTGACCTAGTAACCCCACAGTAAAATGTTGACCCCCCCCCCCTCTTTCGGCCTTTGCAATATATATAAAATCAAATTTTTTTTGCAATAAAGGTGGACAAACATTAATTAAAACTATTCTAAATTTCAAGTAAATAGCAATAGTTGTTCTGAAAGAAGCAGCTGTGACAGTCAAACAGACTGACGAACATTCGGGTTCCTTTTTTCCATTTTGGTACGGAACTATTTAAAAGATAAGCACATTAAATTCGCTATAAACGTTTTGACCAGTATACTGGTCGAAAAAAAGGGCTGATCAAACATTTTGGATCGGCGGAGATTTTTTTATTGGGATCCGGTTTGGAGGCGGTGGTGAGTATAAAACTCAGCTTTCGGGGTCGCAATCCTCCATTCGGCCCTACGAGGATTAACTAAAGGAGAAGACCTATCGTGTATATGTTGTGTGTGTTAGCATGGCAAGTTTTTGTTGTGCAGCTGGGTCTATGCTGTCAAATTGGTTCGCTTTTTACTACGAGGAAATAGCATTTTATTTGGGCCCCGGGTCTGTGCTGCTTCTTGAGGTTCCATCTGTTTTCGTCCATTCTGCACTGGCAGCACCTAAAAAGTTACCCAAAAAGGTTTTTTTTTGTAAAAATTCGTGTTATTTTATTAATAAACTTTACATTATACTTTAAAGTAAACTGTAATATGTAAATCAAAATTTTAATTACATTTTTGATAACGGCTAGTTTCCATATAATGTATAGGTAAATTTCTTGATCACAATTAATTATTTAGCTCTATATTTTAAAACACGCGTCAAAACCCCCGAATATAAAATACATTTCTAATCGCCTGCCTTGCGCTTATGAGATTGTATGCATGGTAACCTCACACAAGTTTAAAACACCCACGATTTTTTGAGCTTTCATTTCCTCCTTTAGTTACTTTCTCGTAGATTCGGCCAGCATTTTGAAACCCCTTATGAGGCATGGTGCGTGAGAAGAACTTCACCCGATTCGAGACAACAGTTGCAAGTAGACCTACAATTTAAAGTGGATTCCGAACCACATTTTCTCTGCAACCCCCGTGGCCTTTTTATCGTAAACTGTTGTCAACAGAAAACAATCATGGGCCGCCGTCGGTGAAACTCGCAATTGGGACCTCCAGATTTGAAGGCCGGCACGTTATCACTTAATCCACCGACAACTTTCAAATGCAAATAGTATAAGGCTAAAGATATCTCGGTAACTGTGAGACGTACAGAATTTTTATTCAGAACTTTTTTGTAGCAAATAAAATTATTTACAATTTTTTTTTTTTGGAAGTGCCTCCACCAAGACTGGGCACTACTTACTTTTTCTCGAAGCTCTTCTTCGTATTTACGGTCTGGACAATACCAGGAGCCCGAATTCTCAGAATAAAATGTAGTTACCAGACTTATGAAACACACTAAGTTTCATTTATCCAGCTTTTATACTTTAGATTTTATTAAGACCTGAAATACGTCGATTTCGATACTCATGATCGTCAAAACCTCTAGGGTACTTCCTAATGTCCCTGAAATTTGGTACGCCGACTAGGATTTACACACAAACACCGAAAGTATTAAAAAATCTGGTAATCCCCTCCACCCCTCCGCACCCCTCCGCACCCCCCCCCCCCCCCCCCCCCCCCCCCTATAAAGTGGGTACAAGTCTGTATATAAAATTTCATATTGGTGGGTACTTCTAAAAGTTCTAGAAAGCTGAAATTTTATATGCAGACTAGGATTAGCACACAAACAACGAAAAAATTAAGAAATCTGTAACTTTCACCCTCCAACTGCCCATAAAGGGGGTGTAGGTCTGTATATAAAATTTCTTCTGGGGATGTACTTGCAAAAGTTCTAGAAAGTTGAAATTTGATATCGAAGCTAGACGTTATTGGTACGTAAACAACTAAAAATTGAGTGTGCTATGAAGAAAGGAACCGCTGGCGTGCAAGAAATACCTTCTTTCCCCAACCGCGTCAGAAGCAAGGACCGCTGGGGTGTGATGTTTCTTTAAACTACTAAACTTTTTCAAAAATATTTTACCGCATATTTTTGGTGTGACAGTGTAAGTGATCAGAAGTCTAGATTGGTGTTTAAAAATTTTTTTCTGGAATTTCGTGCGAAAGCGTCCAGCAGCTAAAGAAAAGCTAACCCTTTGGTGTTGCTGTTGAGGAGGAGCCAAAGGAGTTTAGTTTTTCTTTATCAGAAACGCTGATGGTATTGAGAAATTATTTAATGTTTCTCACGTCGCTCGAGTTTTTAAAAGGGCCACTTTTAATTTTTATTCACTTATTTTAAATTAATTTGACCCTATTTATCCGCTTTATATACATATATGTATATGCAAATTTCATAGAACAGCTATCACATAATAACATAAACACGCCTCCGGTTTTCAATAGAAGAATTAAGTAAAGCGAACAGGAAAATTTGTTAACCTGATTCAACAGTACAAAATTTATCTGCTAAATGTATCAGTATTCCGGAACAAAGGGCAGAAAAAAATCATATATAGCTCCTTTGACTTCAGTTTTATCTCAAGTAAAACACTTTCCTCTTACGACCTCAAGTCAACGATAAAATCTACCAAACAGTGAGACTGTCAATCAAAAATAGTATACCAATTTCCTCTTCCTATTTAAAGACAAATATATGTGTACCTATCATTTCTATTACATTTTCAACATTATCCATATTTTATTTAAAACACCCCATTTCAGAAAGTCCACTTATGTCACTATGTATTCATTTTTAACCTGTGAGCTCATGTCTATCCTGAAACATATTTTGATTCCCCTTTCTATAGCATATCTACTGAACTGGAAAGCAATTACTCGTTCAAGTTGGTTCTTGAGACACTTTTACATACAAATACAGCATAACTGTGACAGATAGAGTTGTCATTTTGTTCTAGAAGAGTAATTGAAGCGACAAATGCAGAGAACCTATATGTGAAACGTGGAGATTTCTCTATCAGGATAAACGTTCTATATCCATATGTGTTCACACAAGTGGAATCTTTTTATCTTGTTTAAAAGGGAAGTCAACAGTGTAATGATTTTGGGTCTAGTGGTTTTATTTAAATTCGAAAACGTTTAATGCGCTTGACTTGTCATATAAATGCATTTTCCTAAAACTGATGTTATGATGGTTTTTCAAATCTTCTCATGCAGAAATAATGATGTTTTTATGGAAGAAATAGGACATCTTTAAACTGTAGTAAATATAATAAAAAGGAGACTTTTAAGCTGAACTCATAAAAAAAATCCTTTTTATTTCTTTTATAAGTTCGATGGATTCACTTGTATGCGCATGTACCAGGATCTATTTAAACGCAACCAATTCGATACTGGTAGGTATTAATATATAAAATATTACAAAACAAATATGTCGCTTAGGCTGTTTTTCAGACAAATAAACACAAGTAACGCATTTCTTCAACAAGATAACACCGCCTTACTACGACGCTCACTATACATTGCTTTAATCATACTTTTTACAACTAAGACATATTTTTAAGCACGTCCGTTACGCACAACCATTATACACATTTGTAAATATCCTACTTACCTTATCTTGATTTGTGTTGGTTGCAGACAACGTAAAAGGACAAATATTGTCATTATTTCCACAAGAGTTTCCCGTCTAATTCAAAAGATGCGCTTCCCGCCGGGTGCCAGAAAACAGTTTAACTATTCTATGAAATAAGGCTTCCAAACCAGCATACAATGCAAAATATAAGTATACATAAGAAAAACAATAACGAACCAAGGACATACATACTGTCCTGATTCTTAGCCATTGTCAAGCTCATGAACTCGGTATATAGTGCAATAAAGAAGTATCCGAAGAAAGCTGTGCAAGCTTAAAGGCCGAGTTCGGATGAAACAATTAAATACGCCTATGAGCTCAGAAAATTTAATCGAGACTTGAACACATATGTTAGACAAACAGCACGGACTGTATGGCTTAAAAATGTGCTCTCTATGTCGCATATGTCGTCTAAACGGGTTAGGGGAGAGATAAATTTGAGCCTATCAACACACATGGGAAGCAGGGATAGAGATCGAATAGAAAAAGATCGATTCTGGGGATATTGGTCTTTTACCTTTCTACGATCTCGAGTTGGAAAAATCGATTCCACTGGATCAATCTTCCGATCTTGGTTTTTTGAAAAAAAAATTGTAATCCGGGTAAGACTCACTTGCAGTGAACTTGTTTGTTCTCTGTGATCACGTTCTCCTAGAATTTTCGAGTCTAGACGACGAGGGAGCCGTTCTGGTCCAAATTGTCACCGAGGACAGAAAGCAGGGAACTTTTTCCATCGCAAATTTATTTCAATTTTGACATGTCAGATGAAAACATCAAAGCAATGCTAAAGCAATAAACATACGCGGCTTAAAAGTGATCTTAAAAACTTTTACCAGTTAACATTCACCCTTTAGTCACCAATTTCCCTAGTCTTACGTTCACCTAAGTTCACCCCTGGGTGCGAATAGCCACAACCTTATATTTCCACGCAAGCATGTTGTAAGGAAGACAACGTACACGTGTATACTCTCTTTCCCGAAATATGTATGCCTGCGTATGTTAGAGCAGATTCTAAAACAGCACGGTTTTCACTGGAAACTGTACTTATTGGTGGAATTGAAAATCACTGTGCGCAACGCACTTCACAATGCGAAGTTTAAAAATACACAAAATAAACAGCTGTTAGTACAACGTGTTTATAAAACGGTGTAACATAGGTCGGTATCGTAAACCTTTTTTAGAGTATAAAATTCCTTTAATTTAAAATAAAACGTTTTAAAAATCGAGAATCGGAGGTAAAAAGATCGATTCACGACATATCGCTTACGCAAAGAATCGATTCAAAAATCAGAAGATCGAATAGCCAAATATCGATCTACCAAGATCGATTCGAAGATAGTCCATTCCTAATGGAAAGGTCGAGAGGATCATCACAAAGCAAACGAAGTAGGGCAAATCTAACAAGACTCCTTTTTCTAGAAGGGACACCTAGCAGTGCATTCATGTTCCAAAATAGAGACTGTCCATGTTTTTTACTAAATTTCAATATTTTTTATTATATTTGAGTTAAACTGCTGAAAAAGTATAGAGGCGTTAATTTTGTACGGTGACTTTTGTTTCTCGAAAAAAGTCGTATTTTTCTTTTCACAAAGCCCATTAATTTTTTTCACGGTCTCCTCAGATAGTTCTTTTCATCTAGATCTTCCCAATAAAGATAAATCTGATAGTGACTTGTTTATTGAAGTGTTTACTGACTTGCAAATTAATTAGTTAATATTCCTGTTTTAGCAGCAGTTAATATTGGCACGGAAATCTTTACTGTTGGACCACACCATTTAGCTTCTTACTGGTAGGTTTGCCCATAACAGCTCAAAGTAGAATTCGTCCAAAATAAAATGGGGAACTAATAAAGGCACCTAAGTTTCGACCTTGTCAAGTCTGTCGAACGAGCTTTCGTTAATGGTATAGTCTAAAAGTAATAGAAGCATTGGTCATTAGTGTTGGAGATAACATGATTAATCAAAGTAAATTTCTCCCAAAATAAAATCCGGAACTAATAAAGCCACCTAAGTTTCGACATTGTCAACGAGCTAGTGTATAGTCTAAAATTAATAGAAGCATTAGTCATTTGTCTCGGAGATAATATGAGAAATCGCCCGTATAATAGAGGATATTTAAATATTGAAAGAGAAACGGTACATGATTAATAAAGATAATAAAAAGCAGACGGCCAAGATGGCTTCTCTGTGGAACACCAGCGATGACATTGTAGAAAGTATAGGGAAGCCAAAAACCAGTAGTTTTTATACAAAATTGAGGTAATTCATAAATACCTTACTAAAATCCGTACAAATTCAGTCAAAGTATTTTCCAACCTCGATGGTAGATAGATGGTCTATTTTCATGGCCATTGTTTTACCGAAATTGCTAGCGTGCTCCTTGTAGACACATGACAACGCACGATACAAGAGCTACAAGTCGCTCCCACCCCTATACTCTCCAGGTCAAATTTGGACGTAATGTCAAATTTCGGGAGTCTTTTCTATGCAGAACCACACGAATGTGGATCAGTTTACCATCTTCCGTTTTTCTCTAGTCATATGATCCCGAAACTTCTCCTTCACTCAACCTCCTAACCCATTTCCCTCATCCTTAATTCCATTCCTGCCAGGGCTGTGCTTTAGCATCATAGGGCATCGCCTGAGCTCTGGCAACATCATATTAAAAACAAAAACTGTAAAATAGAAGAAGACGAGTTGCAATTTACGTTTTCTCCCTCTAGTTTATGTAACCCCTTGTGGAACATGGGGGCGTGGGAAAAACTTTACCCGATTCGAGGCGACAATTGCAAAGTTAGTAGTTAGAACTAGGGCTACCAAGACCTTAGAAATGCATAGCATAGTTCTTACCCTTGTGTAATGTCATAATTGGATAGTAGGATAATTGTGGAGTTCTTCCAAATGACAGGAAAGACGCTGTACAAGTATGAAAGATTTAATATATAGCAGGAAGGCCTTTTGGGGCACATAAGAAACTGGCACCCAAGTCGAAGGTTCATCGAGCACAAGGTCCTTAACAGTAAGGAAGATGGCGGAAGCTTCCAAAAGCCAAATTCGTAGAATTAATATCAGAGGAATTGTATAAGATATTAGAAGAATAGTATTAAGATACGCAGAACTAAAAACATTCCCCAAAAAGTTTAGCAATCCTTGGGAGCTCCCCCGATTCCTTAACCATAAACCATAAAGAAGAGGGATAATCATCAAAGAAAAACGAACTTTAGAATTTTCTAGAATACTCTTGCAAAATTTATTAATTAATATCATGTAATCGAAGTAATTTTATAGGCTAATTCTAAATCAAAAATATATATAATGAATTTAAAGAGTAGACAAGCTCATAAAGATAATGTAAAGTTTGCAATCAGACTTGTTTGAATTAAATTTAGACATTTAATATCTGTGTAATTACTCTTGTGCCATAAGTTCGATAGCAAAATGCAAGCTAAGTAAAACAAACTTAATCCAAATGGTATAATTCTCTATCGTACTTTGTTGCTACGTTGACTCGAATAAGACGGTAAACCATGACTTGTACCAACCCAAGTAACCCAAATACCATCGGTAGACGCGACTTTAAATGAATTAATGTATCATTTTCTAGTCTCAAAAGATCACCCTTCAGTAAATCGTTTCTGTCTTAAGCACGTCTATTCACGTGAATTATGTAACTCCGCTGGATCAGAAACAGCATCGTGACTAATTGTGATTGTATTTAAACCAAATTTGAGTTGTAGACATACCTTTACCTCGCTGGTGCCATTTTAAAGAGGTGAACACGTCCCGCAAATAAATCAACTTCGTTAGACTGTAGACCACGTGAGATTGGCACTGATTTGGCGGCTGGGACACATTTCAGATTAAAAATTTGTTAATTACTTGTAATTCAGGTCATTCGGGGATCACAGCTTTCAGTCTCAATCAACTGGACCAACCGAGACTCATATGAATTGAGTGTAGTTGACAAAGAGTCAATAAAATCTGCAAATTCCCACTGATGGGATTTACCGAATTCATGTTTTTACGGAAAAGTATTGGTATTTTCTGGGAATTCAGGTTAAATGTTTAATTCAGGTAGAAGAATTAGCCATAAAACACATACATTTACATTAATAATGCATTGCTCTCAAGTTGCCGATTGTTGATGTAACTTTATTGTGGGAGTTGGAGTCCCAGCTTTGTCGGATGGACCTTTATTGTTGCCTGAAGAAGTGGGTTGGTAATAGAGTTCACAGAGACCTTTTTCGTTTGAAAACTTTTAAGTTACGAAATAAGTACTAAAACTTGTTCCAAGAGAAATAAAGGAAATTCATAAATTCATAAATAATAGAAAAAATATTCATAAGGAGAGTTTATATAACCGAAGTCAAATCTTAAAAGCGAACCCAATAATAGAAATAATGAGGAGTTTTTAATTGTCATAATTTTTTTATTATACCTTTTATTGCTAAGTCGTTAGTGAATTTTTTTTACGAGTCTAAAGTCTCCACTAATTACTACCCTTGCGACTGACAAAAGGAGCCATGCGGAACCCTATTAGTTTCTCAACCAAAGTTTCTAAATAAGTATTATTTCATATATTAACTATTAAAGACTCGGTTATTATTTGCAAACAAAATACCTGTATTTAAAATATCAGGTCGCTAAAACACCTTTTCTTATCTGTACTTTAAAAAAATTATACATATTTACCTCTTAAGCAATTTAAACATAAAATTATTTAATATATTGTCGTAATTCGATCAACTGTTATTCAAATCAATTGATTATTTGAATAACGAAGAGTAAATACTAAATATTTAAAATATTAGTTGATTAATGAAGGATGATTTTGTCTTATTTGGTTCGGTTTTTGTGGAATCGCTCATGTGCTGAATCGCCACTGCCAGTAATACCAGCTGTGTGAAGTTGGCACCCCCTTTTTTGAATTTTGAAATTTTTTTTTTTTTGCATTCGTTTGTTCATCGTTAGTCCACGTTTGTCCACCCATTAATTTTATTTGTCCAAGCTCCATTTCAAAATGGCGGACAAAAAACTTTTTTTTGCATATTTTTCACCAGCACCCCCAAATTCCGAAAAACGTTTTTTAACTCCATAGATCGTTTGTCGATCGTTAGTCCACGTTATATTTGTCCACCCACAGAGTAATTGTAATTTATTATATAATTTTTCAAATGCATTCGTTTTTCCATCGTTAGTCCACGGTGGTCCACTCACAATGATCTATGGTGTTAAAAAAGTCTTTTTTGCAATTTTGTCGTCCTGGTTTTTTTATACGATGTGGGCAAATCCTAGGGGACAACCCTTTGATGCATTAGCATGGTTTTGGCCGGAAGGGAATTTAGGGTAAGGGAAGTGAGGAAACTTGAAAGTCTTCCCAGAGACGGAGTGGATTATTTTAATTTCGTAATAAAAGCTCACGGGGAGATCTGGTCTCGAACCCGGGACCCATGGCATGGTGGTCGTGCGGCTCAACGAATTGATCCAACTCTGGTGAAAAAATAATGGAAAAAAAAGTTTTTTGTCCGCTGTTTTGAAATTGAGCTTGGACAAGTAAAACTAATGGGTGGACAAACGTGGACTAACGATGGACAAACGAATGCAAAGAAAAAAAATTTAAAAAAGGGGGTGCCAACTTCAAGAGCTAGTAAGAACTATTGTTCTCCCGCAAATCAAGCAGTTCCTTTTAAAAAGGTACTCGTGAAGCGAGCTGCTGCCCAACTCTCTGTGACACAACAAGGGCTTTGCAAAGATTTATATTCTGCGCCATGCAATGGCCAGGCACGCATATGATGTGAAGAGGAGCTTAAGTTATTCTGGAAGTAAGATTTCTTGACCAGTGCTCCTCCTATGAAGATTGTAATTTTTACAAGATTGTATATAACTTCACCAGTTAGTTAGTTAGTATGTTTGGGTCAAATCTTGTAACTGAAACCAACCAAAAACCAGTTCTCCCCAACCGATTGTGCTAAAATTTTCTACACGTATGGAGATCGGACGACAATGCAATATACTAATGCAATATACTAATATTGTTCTAAATGCAATAAGACAGACGCGCCAAGATGGCGGAATTTTACTTCACAACCCCATTGATATGGGTATCAAATGAAAGGGTTCGACGAGTAGAATACGACAAACCTTATGACGTCATTCTAACCTCAAGATGGCAGATTACTTTTTTCTTAACAACCCCCTTGACATAGGTATCAAATTAAAGGGTTAAATGAGTTGAATACGATGAGTTGCGTGAAATCATTCTAAACCCAATATGGCGGATTACCATTTTCTTTACAACCTTCACGGCAATCAAATGATAGGATTGGATGAGTAGATAGAATACGATGAGTTACGTGACGTCATTCTAAACCCAATATGATGGCGGATACCCTAAATGACGGATTACTTTATTCTTTACAACTAAGATAACCTATGTGACATTCTATATCTAATATGATGGAAGCTTAATATGGCGGATGGCTTTCGATTTTTAAGTAAGGACTACGCAATGAACATAAAACTACAAAACAGTCAAATCAAATAAATTTAAAAAAAAAATTTCTTTAAAAAATAAGCTTTTATTTGTTGTTACTTTGAAAAACTACATGTATTCCCTTAGCTTTACTTACAGCACCTTTAAATTTAAGTTTGAGAGAAAAAATGCAACACGCTTTTGTTAAATTTATTGTATATTGAGCGTATAAAATATTGAAGCTGAAATTTCAATCAGAGAAGAGAAATTTATTTTTATTTATTTTACTTTTTAGTTTTTCAAAGTAAGAACAAATAAAAACTTGTTTAAGAACAAAATTTTTAACTTTATTTTACTCTTTCTTTAATAAATGTTCGAAAAAGATATCATTGGTGAAAGTACTTTCTTCAAAATATTGAACGTATAACGAACATTACAGTAGTAGTAGGCACCCTACTGACCGCACTCCAGATGTTTTCACTCATCGGGCAATTTTCAACATCCGAAAAAAACTATACTCATCAATATCATTTGTGCATAGGATTCACCAAAATAGAAGTATTTATTATTGTTGAAGTAAAGCGAACAGATGCCTTAATAATAAGTTTCGATGTAAAAAACCAACCCCTCCCCCTAATATGCTCTGGTATAAGCAGACGCATACATACGTATTATTAACTAAGATGGTACATTGTTATATGTTTTTGTAAATTAGGTTCCACCAGGCAATTCAGAAATTATTTATAAGAATAAAGTTGAGATTGTTAGTAGTCTGATGTCTAAATTTTCATTTGAGGGAAGCTATTGTTGATGAAATACCATAGAGGTATACCACACCATAAAGGGAAAGGCAATTAACTGTTGTCATTTACCTCTCTATGTACAAAAAGTGTTTCTCTAATATTCTGTGAAAGGCAAATTATATTATATCTTTTCGCTGGACCTGCAGCTATAAGGTAATATATACAGGTGTCTGCTATAATAGAGGGCTCCTTAACTGCAACAGGAATTACCCAAACTTAAAACATTTGGTCTGCACCCTGCCCTCGTTCAATCGGTGAATCAGGATTCAGTTCTTTCATCAATCTTATTTCTTCTTTTTATTAAGGATCTTTTATCCCTTACTTTCAATCCTGTTCAAAGTTTCGCCGACGGCACCACCCTTGATTTTGCGTACTCATTTGATTCTGTAATGAATTCACGTGGAAATGCTATAGAAGTCAATCAGGAACGCATGTTTAGATCATTAAACAACGACACTTCTGTGGTCCTCGCTTGGGGCAGAGCAAATCGTGTTACGTTTAATGCATCCAAAACTCAATGCTGTTTAATGTCTCTTAGAAAACGCATAGTTCACCCCCCATTTTATTCGACGGAGTGAATATACCCAATTCGCCCTCCCTCTTGGGTATTCAGATATCCAGCAATCTTAACTGGACCGATAATATATTTGCAATCGCCAAAAGTGCGATGAAATGCTTGGGTGTTCTACAGAGATGTAAGAAACGCACTTGACTTAGCGTTGATATACAAGTCCCATATTAGGCCTAGACTTGAATATAATTCCCATATTTGGGCAAGGGCCAGACACACATTGTCCGCGTTAGACAAAGTCCAGCGTAAGGCTATTTAACTTATTGGCGATTCCTCAATCTCTGAGGGCCTTGACTCTCTGGAGCATCGATGGAATGTCGGCTGTCTCTCACTCTTCTATCGCTATTTCCATAGCCATTGTTCTAACGAAATTTCTAGCCTGATTCCTTGAAGACTGAAGTTTACCATCTTCTGTTTTTCCCTCGTCATATAAGCCCGAAACTTTCAAACGGGGCGTTCATCGGCACCTCCTTCACTCAACCTCCTAAACTATTTCCGTCATCCTTAATTCCTTTCCTGCCAGGGCTGTGATTTAGTATCATAGGGCATCCCCTGAGCTTTGGCAAAATCATATATATACAAAAAAAATATATACATAGAGAACATAGCTTTTCAAATAAAAGTTTCAGGTTGTTTAATAGCAAATATGTTAAAAGTTACTCAGAAAATTGTACACAAAAAAACCATTTATTGAATGCAAACTAAGAATCGAATATATTCAAACCCTGGGTTTAAAGCCAGCGTTTAGTTTTCTTTGAGGTGACCAATTTTTTCTTAATAAATTATTTTAGTTTGGCTTGAACAAAACAACACTTATCTGTTTCCATCTCTTCACTTTCAGTCCTCTTTCAAATCTCTAGAGTGAACGAATACACAACATACCGCCATATACAAAGCCACGACATTACGACGTCATCTCAAACCTAAAATAACAAAATTTTAAATTGATACACTCACCTCTTACTTATTTTGTTCCACCTAGAAAGTTGTTTAAGACCAACGATAAGCTGGTCATGATGTTCTTTATCAACCAAAAAGAGCAGAAAGTGAAATGAACATAACTACCTTTCAGAGAAATTCTAGAGGTGCATAATATCGTCGTGCATCGTCACGTATTTCTATTATGCGATCCAATGCAATACCCATGAATTTTGTAGAAAATTCTATAAAATATTACCAGTGAACAGCGATTGTTCGCGAGCGTAAATCGAAAAAGCGTGACTTAAGTTCAAACAATATTGCTAGGATCACGTTTGCTCGAAGATCACAAAGACATAAGAACCGGATTCAGGTTAAGCAAATCTCCATACCCACCTGACCGAAGGTGGACGTGGAAAACAGCTATTTTCGACTAATTCGAGAGATACCTGACGACTTACCGCAAATTAGTGTAATTAATTTACCGCTGAAGGAAATAACGCCAATTAGATTTAAAACAAAAAAAATAAAGTTGTCTTTAACGGCCAAAAGTTCAATTAGATCTTATCTGTCCAAGAACAGTCGGCCGTTTGCGGCGCCGCCATCTAGGTAAGTAGAGAATTCGATTCCGCTAAGTCATGGGACTTTTAAAAAACGTTTAAACAAAGCAAAATCGGTAAATAAGTTAACGTGAGTGACTGACCCAAACAACGGAAATCGTTAATTCAAATTGAAGAAAACTCTGATACGCCACTCGGGTACCTACTACTATTGATTGGGAAACTAAAATCATTTCGAGATCCGAGTGATTTCGCCATGGTCCAGTTTGATAGTTTGCTGATCACCCACTCAACTGGAATTAGAGTGCGTTTCTTCTCCTATTTATTGCTCAGCCATCGGCTGGAAGACGTAGAGCTAGAGAATGGAAACCGCAAAAATATTAAATCACCTCCCACGAACGACGTTCTCTATTCTTACCTTTTACCATCCAGCAATTTACCGTCACTTCGGTGTAGCGAAGTTTTTGTTGTGTCTGTCGATGATCTGAAATGCATAAATACTAGGTTCGATCCTCGGTTTAAAAGTGGTCGTCCAAGCGGAAACCAGATCTGATGCCAGTAACGGTAATTCGAATCTTTTTCTTTCAAGACGAAGCAATCATTATAAGTACTGACGTACACAAATATCAACATTTGTCTATATAAAGACGAAGACGGGAGAAGCTAGTTAGCACCTATCGTGGCAGGGCAGCAAGATGGTGAGGTGATGTGATGGAAAATCGTTTAAAGGTCTTATCACTTTTTACCTCCGGAGATCTCAGCCTCTCGATGGAGCTGAAAAATGTGGTTATCACCATTTTTAGGCCTGCTATTCACTAATTGAGGTTAGATCATTTTTTGTTGAAGCTGTGATGACTTCTTTTCATTGGAAATCATATGATTGGATAAATAGGTTAGTTCGTGATTGCAGAGGTAAATATATTTCATGCCAGTAGGTGCAAAGCGGTGACCGTAGGAGAAATTATAAAAACAAAGCTTTTAACACATTCTCCTAACAGTAGCATTGGAAACAGAATGAAAAGCGTTTGTGTTTTGTTTTTCAAAACAGTTTTTCAGCTTTTCATTCATGTTCGAAATGAAAGAAGTATGTAGGAAGTTAGGTATTAAAACCTCGGCTAGATTTGTTGATTTTGTTTCTTGTTCAAACCTTCTGAACTTAGACTTTTTATTAGTCGAGTATTTTTAGGCACAATAAAAGTGAAACTTTCAGCTACAAACCTACTAAACGACCTTTTCCAAAAGAATGAGGTCATACATTCCATTAACTTGGGTTAGAGCAATTTAGTGGAAAGAATGTTGAGTATGGAGCGTTGCCGATAAATCCAACAATTTAAATCACAAAAAATAATGTTTTTTCACACCTTATAAACTTAAATTTAGGGCAAAACGCCGAAGAGAAAGTATGGTGATGGTTGACCTATGTCAATAGAAGTGTTGAATCATTCACTCTTTATAGCTTATCAGCTTAACAAAAAAAGGTGAAATAGTATTTAACGAGAAATGTGAGCGACACACTAATTGCTTTAAGCTTTTAATCTAATTTATCGATAGTATACATAGCTAAGTATAAGTATATTTGCTTATTCTTTTATAGATAGCCTTGCTTTATCAGGCTTAACACAGACTTGCAGCATGTCAAACGATCATGGAAGGTTCCTCGACCTCGTTTTTTCTACTGATCCTGCCAGTACACTGGTAAGACGATGCGTGGTGCCCATTGTTCTTGAATCGGATCACCACCCTGCGCTTCATATTGCTCTTTTCGTTGATCCAGTTATAATGACTTCTTGTGTTCCAGATGACGTTTATTATAACTTCAGTAAGGCTGACTTCTCCGTGATTAACAACTGCTCTCAGCTTGTGATTGGAGTAGCGTCCTCAATTAACGAGACATTAAGATCTATCTATAATTTACTGCCTATCTGCTTTACTTGCTGTGTCCCTATTTCTAAATCGAATAACTCACGTTCTAACCAGCCTTGGTTTGATAGTTCCTTAAAACATCTAAGGAATGTTTTATGTAAGTCAATTTTTATCTGATTTGCGAAAGCAATGAGCCCTTGACGATAGCAAACCTTTTTGCCGATTTTTTTTAAAACTGCGTGTTTGGGCGATACCTGTAATATTAGCTTTAAGGATTTTACCCTTTTGACGAGGTTTCCACCGACTTCTCTCGAATCCAAAGACCTCTTACTTGACGAAGCTACGATTTTGAAGAAGATCTGTACCTTAGCTGATAGTTTTCCAATTAGTCCAGACGATATCCCTGCCTCAATCGTGAAAAGATCTGGTTCCGTTCTTGCTCCTCCTTCACAAAAAAGGTGATAAATGCGAAATTTCAAACTGTAGACCAATTTCTAATCTTTGTTGTATATCGAAGATTTTTGAAGCACTTATTTACGATGTTCTATACTTCCATTGCAATCCGTTTCAACACGGCTTTATTAGGGGTAAATCAACTACCACAAATTTATTTTAATTTTCAAACTTCTGCATTTCTGCAATTGAAGGTGGTTAACAAGTTAACTGTATTTTTACTGACTTCAGCAAAGCTTTCGATAGAATAGATCATAGAATTATTGTTCTCAAACTCTCCCTTTTGGGGTTTCCGCGAGTTTTTGTAAATTGGATTCATTCTTACTTATCTGAACGCACTCCGCGGGTTTCTTTTCGTGGAGCTCTGTCTGATGTTATTTTCAACACTTCCGGTATACCGCAGGGCTCCCACCTCGGGCCATTGTTACTTATATCAATGATGTATCACTCAAATTTTCTTTGTTATGCCGACGACGCTAAGATATTTCGCACTGTGTCAGATAATGCCGATTGCCTACTTTTAAATTCTGACTTGGATGCCTTTCGTAATTGGCGTTCCATTAACGGCCTTCCCCTAAATATCAGCAACTATGTCTTTCTCACGTCTCCCTTTCAATTTAACTTCACCATAGAGGGTTGTCCTTTAACAAGAGTTACAAAGACTAAGAACCTAGGTGTCTGGCTCAATTCCCAATTTTCTTTCGAGGATCATTTTAATGCCATAGTCAACAAGGCTAATATGACTCTGGGTTTCGTGAAGAGGTGGTCAAAGAAATTTGATGACCCTTACATAACAAAGCTTTTATATTGCATTGAAGTTGTTCAACGGAGGTTCTTTTGATTGCATTGATTTTCACCTATCGCGAAAACATGTGTGGAGTCAGCTTTGTTGAAGTTACTTTTTACTTTTCACTTAATGTACTTTTTATATACTTTAGCACCTTTAATTTCTCCTTATTCTTTGATTTTATATAGTTTATTATACTATTTTTATTCATTTATTAATTTTTTTTTTTTTGAAGTAGTCAGAACTTTGATGAAATGTTGTTAATAAATAAATAAAGAAAAGTATTCCATCTGATTAGATTGCGATTCTATAAATACGGGAATAGAGAAACTGAAAATCCTAATCGGTGGAGACTTTAATGTAAACATATTAAGATCAAATGCTCTTTCAGATAGTTTTTTACATCTTGTTAGATCCTTAGATCTCAATATTATCAATCAACTTCAAACTTAGTTTCGAACAAATAGCCCGTCCCTTTTAGATATTTTTCTAGCTGCCGATGCAACTAGAGTTCTCTTCTATAGCCAATTATGTCCGCGGATCTTTTTTGATCATGACATTCTCTTTCTTAGCTTTGATTTACATTTGAATCCATCAGTTAATTGTAAATTTATTTCTTACAGAGATTATACTTCTAACGATATCACCGCCATAAGCAAGGCGGATCTCAAACTGCTTTCAGGCTACCTATCTGGCCACTATGGGCTTAGGTATCATCTACACCGAATAGGTCTGTCTAGCGTGACGGAATGTCGGCTTTATTTGGAAGATGACGAAACCACATTGCACATTTTGTGCTCCTGTCCTGCATTAGCATGGCTTAGAAGGAGGACCTTCAGTCGTGAATTTCTGAATCCGGCTGACGTTAGATCCTCCCCTGTTAAAGACCTCCTCGCTTACCTCAGGGTGGCTGAGTGTCTGTTGCAGCAATGGGGCTCCGGCACAAAATACCTCCATGGTCGTAGTGCCCACCATATGGGTAACCCCCCCTTATAATAATAATAATAATACAGAGATTATAGGAATTTAAATGAGGATGCCCCGTTTGAAGAATTTATAGTATATCGTTACCATGGCGGGAGATTTATTGTTCAAATTCAATTGATACTCAGGTGGATATTTTTAATTCTTATATTACTTATTTGCATGATAAATACATATCTTTACGCAACCGTGTTATAAGATCTAAGGGTTGTCCGTGGTTCTCACCACAATCTTACCATTAATAGCTGAGCGTGAGTTTTTATACCGCCAATATAGGCGTTTTAAGACTTTCGAAAGTCACAACCGATACAAGATGGTAAGACATAGAGTATCTTCCGAATTAAGTGCATTGAAACGCCGATATATAAGCTCAAAACTAGATTCTAATTTAACCACTAATAAGCTATGGCGCAATCTTCGCAACTTGGGAATATGTGGTCGTGGTGAGAAAGACTTTGATATTGACCCAAATATACTAAACCAATCGTTTATCGGTAATCTGACTTTAAATACACCTCAAACAGGTGGAACCAATGGGTCTTTATTGTCTGCGGATGGCTTTTGTTTGCGCTGCACTGATAAGGCAAAAGTACTGCTGGCTATCAAATCGATTAAATCTAATACTACAGGATCTGACAATATACTTCACCTAAGTTTATTAAGATTCTTCTCCCATTTACACATTATAGTTCACATCTTTAATACTAGCTTAACCTCATCAGTGTTCCCAACAGCATGGAAAAGTGCCCTAGTTACTACTCTACTTATGAAAACTTCGCCTGATGGTCCTGAGGATTCAGACCTATCAGTCTATTGTGTCATCTTTTCTAAGGCTTTGGAAAAATTGATGTCCTTACAAATTAAAGACATTATTACTGCAAAGAAGTTAGTGACTGATGTGCAGTCTGGTTATACTTCTAATCACAGCTGCGAAACGGGTCTGCTTAAAGTAACTTCTGATGAAGTAACTTTTAGATAAAGTAATGCCAGTTTCTTCGCGGAATTACTTCGAACTTCTTTCTGTGATTTCAACTGTGATATCCCCACTTTCTATTTTGACGATGCACTTGTTGCTATATACTTATATAAGGGGTACCTATGTTCGAGCCTTGCCGTCAGGGGTCGTTCAAGTATTACGTAACGCAGTTAGGGGGAGGGGGTCTTGTGAAACGTTACGGTTCGTTATAGGGGGGGGGGGATCAAGCAACGCTTTACGTAACATTAAGTTTTTGTTAAAATTAAAACTCCTAACTCTTAACTCGTGACTCACGGCTAAGTTTCTATGGTATATCTACACTACATAATTTATTTTTACATACGAAAAGAGTCGCGTCACTGACAGAAGTATATACATATATGGCTAAGAGTCCGATCGTTGCTGTCAAGCAAAATCACCTAAAGTACACTATTTCACGCATATACATTAGGGCCAAAGTGGGCTAAAGTTTCGTTTAATTTACATTACTTCTTATTCCGGTATTTTCCGCAACATAATTGACGTTTTCAGGTAAAAATCATCATCAGAGTGTTCCATAACGTTTGGGGGGGGGGGCAACGTTATGGCGCGTTACAAGGGGGGATGGGGAGTCAGAAATCTTCAAAGAATGCGTTACGTTATACTTGAACGACCCCTCACTAGATGGAAACGCTCGCCATGCTCATTAGATTCGGATGGCAAAAAATGTATTGAAATTGATCTGGCATCCCTATTCACTGCTGGTACCACTATTGCCCGCTGATAAATAACGGTTTCTGATAAATAACCCAACACACTCAGTTCTGTTTTACAGCGCTTGAATAGAAATGATCAGAATAAAATATTTCAAATATTTATAGGAAGTAAAGGAAAAGTAAACTGGGACAATTAAATCAATGGAACTGTTTGTTAATTTTGTGAAAAAAAACACATTTAACATTTATTTGCAATCAAAAAAGGATAAAAACTTAAGAAAAAAGATCACTTTTTGCGAAAAATTGTTTAAAAAAACGTGTTGTATTGGACCAAATCGATAATTTTTTTTCTTGAAATAGTGTCTGTTTAATGTGATTTCATCGAAACAATGGATATTTGATCGGATTCCATATAAGTGGTCAACATTTAAAGAACTAACAGTCTTTTTGGGGTATTTTAGTCTAGAACTTTAAATCGCGAATATTTCGTAAACAGGCGCTAACTTTGAAAAATGACTAGCACCATTAAATTCAGCGTACTTGAATTAGCTTTACCAGGTATTTCCACTTTCTGTTGAAATTTCACTCTTGCACAGTGTATTAATTTAAACCAATGCCTTTAAAGGAAAATACTTATCAATAACATTATTCGATATAATTCATTACAGTTAGAAGAGTTCGATATTTGTTTTCTTTACGATGTGGCCAACCCCTAGGGACCACCCTTTGATGCATTAGCATGGCTTTGCCTGGAAGGGAATTAGAGTAAGGGGAATGAAGAAACTATTTTTTACGATGTGGCCAAAGGCTAGGGGACAACCCTTAGATGCATTATCATGGCTTTGGCCGGAAGAAAAATAGGGTAAGTGGATTAGGAAACTGGAAAGTCAGAGTGAGTTCAATTTTAAAAACCCACGGGGAGACCAAATAGAACTAATAAATTTATATTTTGTTAAAATTTTGTAAGAAATTAATAAAACTGGAAAAGAAAACAAGTGTCACCTTTCTAAAATCAGTGGCTATTGTAGCTGAAGAATGTTTCCCAACGCCTTTAACTAGAAAAAAAAATTTAAAGAAGGGGGTGCTGCCGGTGGAGTTCGAACCTGGGACCTTTAGCTGAACATGTTGGCACTTACTCCACCGACAACAGTACACTTTACCGTTTCTGACAATTTACTTACCAACTTAATTCATAAAATGTAACAAAATGGTTTTAGAATTCTCAACAAAATGTTTTCCTCCACTGTCAAAATGTTCGATACAAATGCCCTCAGACGCTTTACAAGATGGCGGATCTAATTCCCTAATGTTTCTTATATGTACCGTGGGGAGAAACCACCAAGAAATTATCGGGTAAGCCGGACTCATGTTTATTCAAAAAGGGAAGTGTCTATTTACTACCTGGCGGGGAGAAGTTAATAAAGCAACTAAAAGCCTGATTAATACACCTCTTCCTCACAATAAAAAAAAGCCTGATTAATACACCTCTTCCTCCTAATAAAAATTTGACGTACTTTCCGTGTATTTCGGTGTACTTCCGTGTACACGGAAATTACACGCCAGTTTGAGGGTGGTAAATAGACACTGCCTTCAAAAAGCTCTTCACCAAAGACAGTACAGAAACTCCTCATATGCAAACAACAGCCGTTTAGATACCTCTGAAGATCTTCTTTTGTGGATAAAGAGTAGTAGGCTTAGAAGTGGATTAAGTTTCTTAAATAAATTGTACCTTTATTCAATCAATCCTGATTTAATTTACTAAGAAATATTTGGCGACGTACCACAGGTTTCAGTCTTTTCACCAATTTTATTTCTCCTTTTTTTTATTCATTTCATTCATAGCTTGTTGATAACAGCACTCTATAGTTATGTGTTCGCAGCAAATGCTGCCGTCTTTAGCCCGCTCCCAAACAGTTATATCTAAATTGAGCATACCTTCGCCAGGCGATCAAGTGTTTCGACTATCTACATTAATGTGACGTCGTTTACTGCATTCGACTTAGCAAATCTACAAGTCAGATATCAAATTCAAATACAACATTACAATTGACAATTTTCACGTAGAGAATATTAAAAATCAATCGATTTTACATTGTTTCTGGTAAGTTCAAAGCGAACCTAAAAAACAAATATCTTAACCTCAATAAATCGTCCTTCTCTACGACCGAGGCTTAATAACCTTCACCGTAAAGTTCTTTCGGTCAATCCCCACACACAAGAACTTTTCTTTTTCATGTTAACAACCTCATCGGCCTGGTCACATCACTAAGGCGTCCTACCTCAACGCACTTTGATTTCTCGCGAAAATCTTTCTGAACGTTTTAAGCCATTTCGGTAATGTGCATTTGCGAGTAGGCGTGTAAATGCAAAACAGGTCGGTAACCTCTGTTCGGTTAAATATCTAAATAAGTTCCATTCTCTGTCAAAATGTTTGCCGTTAAATTCACACCCACTGGGTCAGGTATAAATGCAATATGTCCATTGATTCATTGAATGGGTTCTCGCAAGAGGTTGGTGCTGTGCTGTCCGGTTTAACTTTTTATTCTACTAGGGAATGGAGCAATGAGTAATGCCACATGAGTTTCTGATGTTATTGTTTTTTACCGAAAACTTTAATTAAACTTTATCAAGTGTCAACGGATTATTTCCCCTCAACCTCATTTTCTAATTTAAATCAGGTTTTACCTGTCTCCGCTCTATCAGCTGCAGGTAAATGAGGGCACCGAAGCCATAGTCCGAATGCCTTCTACGGCGTGCCGTAGACCGTCATTACTATTATTAGTCATAAAACAATGACCGTATCAGTTCGTAGCTCAGGTGTGCATACAAATTCACCTCTTTGCTCTGTTTACGCACGAAATAGTTTTAGAGGTCTCGTCTGTGCTCAAAGGAACGATCCTACCTATCAAGACAATGCGAACAAAAGTCTGATTATGTCAAGACTGTACGTGAACCCAATTTCTAATTTTGGACTTGCACGCATTGTAAATTAGTGATAAGGGGTAAGGAAGTTAGGGTGATCTCATTACCTGTGTCTGGCGGATACTTATGTACCTCTTTGATTTCATTGCTTTCTTCATACGTGCATGCGTTTAAATGAACCGCAATATGTTACTTAACTGACAAAATTTAACGTAACCAAACGTCTTGCCTCTAGCACAAAAATGCACTTCAGTTACCGGCGGAGATAAGATGCTAACGGGATGCTCATATGTGACAGGTTTTTGCATATTTAAGACGAGTTCACCTAGCGCCTTACGTAAATACAACCGGTACTGCAGCTGTAGCTCATATACGATTATGGATAATTTCCTGAATCAAACCTAGTGGCACACCGAAAGACTGCCAAGTCCTCTTGGCAGAACCTTGCGAGCTCCGGACATATTCTGCTAATAAAATGTTACAAAAACTTGAAATAGGTAGAAATAAACTGGATATATATGGTAATTTTGGGAGCTTCACCACCGGCCATGCAGTTGTTGTATGGTTGCGGAAATTTAAAGTAGATAGACAACGACTGGTAGTAGTCATGGGGAATTGATGATACCTGTTTTGTTGTATTGACAGCGTTTGATTGCATAATCTAATGCAACAGAGGAACAAAGTTTATATAAAGTTGATGTTCCATCTGACCAGTGATCGGCCACCAAATACACTATAAAAATGCATCGTGATGGAAATGAGCAAGTGTGTTGTGATTTTCAATGGATGAAGATGAATCGGCCAAACCCGATTTTCTGGTTACAATCAAAAAACCTTGAAAACGTCGCCAGGGGCACTCATTTTTGCTTAAATTAGGCAATTGTTACGCTGGGAAATAAAATTATTTTTGGAATAGTTAAGTAGTCAGTGGTCGATGCATTATTTAAGCGATTTACGAAATTCAAGGCGAAAGTTTTGATGAACTTCCAAAGATTGACGGATTGTTTGTTGAAAGAAGAGCTTGCGAGAAAACCAAATTCGCTGCATAATTAAACTGGGGTCTTGGGAATTATTTCTTTTGTTAAAGCCAAGGTCTTCAATTGAATTTTTTTAATCATTTGTTTATTAGTAAATTCTGTTGATGACACGTTTGTCGCTCGTGAGATAATTTATATTTAATTGACGATGTAGGGAGACGAAGTACTTTAGTACAGGGCAGCTTCTAATATAATTTATCTGAACGCAGCCTCTTCTTGTCTATGTCCAAATAGCGTTTTAAGGTTAGCAGCCCATGGACGATCAAGTCACACTTCGAGCATTCTGTCAAACGAGCATAAAGTGAATTAAAAGCAAATCTTTTTGAGAAAAGTTTAACAGAACAAATTAACAAATTACACACAAATTACGAAAAGTTAGTCAAGTCGGCGGTGAAGTAAGTGATAACGTGTCGGCCTGCCAATCCGGAGGTCCCAGGTTCGAATCCCACCGACGGAGACCCATGGTTGTTTTCTGTTGACAACAGATTACGATAAAAAAATGCCACGGGGGTTGCAGAGAAAATGTCAGTGATTCAGAAGCCTTAAATTGTAGGTCCACTTGCAACCGCTGTCTCGAATCGAGTGACGTTCTTCTCTAACCCCATGCCCCACAAGAGGTTACTGTCATTCTTTTCAGTACCTACTACTGCTATCGACTTGAAATTTGGCAAAGTTGTAGAAATCAACAAATTGAAAATCCCAATTTTTTTACATATATACATTGAAAGGGCTTCCTTTCCTTAAAGGTGGAAATACGTGCAAATGACCAAAATCGTAACTGAACTTTGCGCGTGAATAAAAAAATGCTTCTATTGCAAAGTCTCATTTTCCTGTAGTTGTAGTATCTTATTGAGAAAACCGTAATATAATTTTCGTTTAACAAAAATTGTTCCTAGCTTATAAATTTAAGCGCTCCATGTTAAGTTCGTGCTCTACGCAGAGGCAAACGGCATGACAGATAGATCCGCACGAACTCTTTCTACAACAAAAACGAGTGAAGAAATATGTTAGACAGAAGCATTTATTTGGGATTGACATATTTCCTTTACCAAAAAAAATTTTTTTTCCAAAATATACCAACAAATAACAAAAATTCGATTTTTGGCTTTTTTTTGCAATAACCAATGCAAAAAACAATTGACTTTCAAATCGAAACTGTCACTCCCATGAGTGTTGTATTCTATGCATTTCTGCAAAATATAAGAAAACTCGGTCGGTTCGTTTTTCGCAATCTTCCACGCCACTTCAAAAACATTGTTTTTCAGAAAACGTGTTTAGAGGTTTTGTTCAGCTAGTTCACAAGAAGTCGTCATTCACTCAATTTTTGGTATTTCGATATTAAGCTTCGTGGACATATTTTTGAGCATGCGTATGCGTAGAATCCACCGGAATGATAATAAAAAACGCAATTTTGAAAGCCCCCCCCCCCCAGGAATCATTTTAAGTTTAAGCCATCTTAGTTTTTGATATATTTGATGTTGTCAAAGCCCGCTGCCCTGTGATGCTAAAGCACAAGCTTGACAGGAAAGGAATTAAGGATGAGGAAAATGGGTTACGAGGTTGAGTGAAGGAGGTGTCGATGTACGCCCCGTTTGAAAGTTTCGGGCTCATATACTCCCAAATGTGCGAAAAGTCACCCCCCCCCTTTTGCCTCATTCAATCATTTCATTTTATATGCTCATATGGATATGAAAAACCATTTTTTTTTACAGTTTTCGTCTATCTGTCTCTTTATCCCTATACATCTCGGAACCGGCTAGTTCAATTTCGATGGGACTTGCACGGGAAGGTTCATCATTTGAGTAGGCATTGTTGAGGCTACTATGGGGTTGGGGGGGGGGGGGGGGGGGTAGTGGTGTAAAATCCATACTACTCAGGGTCAATAAGATGAATAATAACGCTCCCGTTGTCGTTAAATAATTTGCTGGTAAGACATTTATAGGGATAGGGGTGGGAAGACGGTCACATGTACAAATAATCAAAAAGGACACGAAATAATATCAGAAACGGCTAACTCGATTTTGATAGGACTTTCACGAGAAGATTCAGTATTTCCTTAGACATAGCTTAGGCTACAACCTACAGGGGAAAGAATATGCACAAATAATCGAAACGGCCGATATTAGTGTCAAATTCATACTTTTCGGGATAAATAAGATGAATAGTGACACTCTCAATGCCGTTAAATAATTTGATGATAAGCCACCCCTAGGGACGTGGGTGGGAAGAGAGTGACAACTACAAATACCGCGATAGTAAACCCCTCTAGAAGTGGGGTTGGGAATGAAGGGACAGAAAAACAATCGAAATCGAAATTCATAGCTTACTGAGATGAACAATCACACTCTTAATGTCAATGGACACTATGTAGTTAAGATACATCTAGCAACCCTAGGTATAAGTGTGGGAAGGTATAAAAATAATTGGAAATCACTTACCAAAGGTACGAGCACAAGCAGACAGTCTGGAATAAAAAATAAAACGAAGTTCCAAACGTTTATAGTTTCTCTTAATTCTGTTTTAATATTGACAGAACTGTCGGTGCGAAATTTTTTAATTATTTTATTTGTTTATGAATGAATTTAAAAGGTGGTTTTGAAAGTCTCTCAAGTATTCGTTATTCGATTAGAACAGAATGCTAGAAAAATATCTCTTAAAAATATTTCAAATGAACTATGGCCTCAAATACAAGCAAGCAAGGCCTTTGGCATTCGAATATACAGTACAATAGCCTGAAAAAATGGCCGGAGAAATTAAGGGGTTAGGTGGGTTTCAGAGGTTTAAAAAAAGGGTATTTTTACTATTTTTTTTAAAATATACCATCATATATTTTATTTAAACAATTCAGCATATCAAAGATACATATTTAAACACTATTTTGTGAAATTTTTATTTAAAAATTCCGAAAACTAAGCCGTTGGTACCTCATTTCCCTTGACGTCTCAAAAAAAAAATGCTCTTGCCGTGGACAGCATACCTCATTATTGGTTCATCAAAAATCAAAAAACCAAAAATATTTCGTTAGTACATGGATAAATCTCGTTATTGGACGAAGAAAAAAAATTTTTATTTTTATTTTTGACAGACTTTGAACAAAAAACACATTTTTTGGTCAAATTTTCGCCATATATTGGCTCGAAAAAATTAGTTGTAATAACAAAAACAAATCCTTCGTTCAATCACTAGATAATGTTATTTCAAAGATGTGTGCAAAATTTGAACAAAATCGCTTCATAACTTCTCGAGAAATCATGTCCACCAACTTAAAAAATTGAGTTTTGAGATAAACGCCGTGCGAAGCGCTGACGTGGCCTGATGGGCGGAACTTCCGAAGGGTCTATCTCTTAGAATTTGACTCGGATCGATTTTTAAATTTTCAAACCCACCTAACCCCTTAATAGAAGAGAAGAAGGCTGATATAGATTAGATTAAGGGGTTCCTTAAAGGCATACTAGTCCAAGAGATCCGGATTTTCAACTTGGCTCAGATGAAAATTAAAAATTAATAGGTTCTGATAGTATGGGAGGTTCCGTTCCTCCATGGGTGACTGGCTAAGTGAATATGGCGCGCAGGGGCTGTTCAAAGTTATAATTTTTAAGTGACGATATCCGTGAGTCGTACACACATTTTATACAGAGCTTCTTTGTAGCAAATTAATTTTTTTACAACTTTTATTAATAACTTTTTCACATTATTTATAAAAGTTTTATAATCCTAAATAGATGAAAAATTAAGCGGAATACCACCTTTGAGGCGTTATAATTTTTTTATTTTCATTTTTAGGAAAAAATGAATAAGCACTTTTTTGTGTAGAAAATTTGACCTGTTACACTGTAAAACA
This sequence comes from Leptarthrus brevirostris, assembly GCA_964036015.1. Classification (NCBI taxonomy): domain Eukaryota; kingdom Metazoa; phylum Arthropoda; class Insecta; order Diptera; family Asilidae; genus Leptarthrus; species Leptarthrus brevirostris. The sequence continues at coordinate 144,317,295 of OZ038373.1, read as the reverse complement.
ATTATATTAGGATAGGCTGGTCTGTTATCTTAAAGTAACTACAATAATAATAAAATAACAAAAAAGACAGCAATTTATAGTTATAACCTTTTTCAACTTTTATGTAATAAATTAGATTCGAGGTATTTTTTTTGTTTTTCTGCAAAGTTTATACCTATAGCAGAAATCGTTCCCAAATAAAGATTTTTTTTTTTTAATACGAATTCCCGATCGCACACATGTTATCATAGTTCAATGAAAATTATTCTTAACTTAAAGTATTTTGCCTTAAGGGGGTACTCTACTCTCGAGGCCTGAAATTGAGCGGTTTTTTGGGGAATAAATTGCGACGGACCTACTGAATACATTTGAAAAATTTCTTTTTTATTTGGAAGATACATGTTTTGACTTTTCAATTTTACTTTTGAAGATGAAAAAAAAATAACTCTCGCGACCTTGAAACGTCATTGATGACATTGATGCTGAAACTGCATGGGTCCCGCTTAAGCAAAGTTGTGGCCAATTGGGTAATATATAATCTGAAAATTGATATTTCTTATAATAATAGTTACGTTGGCTATGTTTTCCCGAGACAGATTTTTTTTATTTTGCAATTTGTAAAAGTTATGCAACAATTTGTAAAAATTTCCAATTTTTACATAATTTTTGACCTATCAGAATAACATTTTGAAAATCGTATTCGGGAAAATATAGCGGTATGTTTTCTGAACAATTGAAAAAAAAATTATTGAAATCGGACCAATACTTTTATGAGAAGTCTTACTCGGCAGCTAAAAAACACTACTTTCGGGAAAACGCGTTTAATGATAAATTACGGTGTATAACTTGATTGTAGTAACTTACGAGTTAATCTGCTATACCGGGGCCGTAGAGTTCTCCTTCCTCATCACATTGATGTTCTTGGTTGTCCACATTCTTCTCAAAAACGGACCGGTAAATTCTTTAGACAATGATTTTTAACTGGACAAGCGCCGCGCTTAGTTTCTCCGAAACGGCCGGAGACGTGTACCTTTCTGTTCCCAGAAACATGCAAAGGAATGTGATTTTCACGAAATCCTTTCTGTGGCGTATTCTCAGATACATATAGATTGAAATTTAAAAAAAAAATCGATTTTTTTAAACCGCGAGAGTAGAGGACCCCCTTAAGGGGAGGTTACCGTTCATGACGTTTAAAAAATCGATTTTTTTGTTTACATAATTTGAATCCTTATAGTGTCTATTATATGTAGTTAAAAGGATTTTGTAAAACTCTGATGTAATTTATAAGAAACAACGCATTCAGCGGAACCGCGTGCCGGCTGGAAAACAGGTAGTTGACAAGCTCGGGCGCGCCTTTCGAGACGATCTTTTTTCGCTGCCTTACCAATCAACCTTATCAACCGGCAGATCCAGCAAAACGAATACTTTGAGGAAGCCGAACGCTGGCTCTATGGTGCTGGGATAGCTAACTAGATGTAAGTTGTAAACCGATTGACTTGCAATTAGTTCAACTGTAACGGAAATTTATTTTCGAGGGCCTTATCGAGGCGATTTTTCTTTCGACCTAAACTAAAGCAAAAAAAACACTATAAAAATATGACGTTTTTTTCAGACGTCTTTTTTTATGACGTCTTTTTTCAGACGTAGTTATGTGTTTCAGATCACCTTAACATCTTTAATTGTGTAAGCCGTCAACCGTGGAATCGGGTGCATTGCTTCCTTCACATATATCAGAAATAATACCAAATTAAATTTTATGTTAGAAATAAGCAATAAATCAATGGATTGAATTTCAAAAAAATAGGAGTTACCGCTTTTCTGAAACAAAAAACAAAAAATATTTTTAGCTACTACTTTTGAGAAAGTTTAATTCGAAACGGACAAAGTTCTATCTGAAGAAGCAGGAAATTTCAACCATTGGCTCGCATATCCACTTTTTGCTGCATATGCCTTTTTTGAAGCATTGAGAAAACGCCTATTCCTCGACAATAATGTGCATTTACTCCAATTGTAGTTGATATATGAACAGAGCCGCCAATTTCCAATTCAATGCAATTCAGAATGAGTTGTAGCTCTCTGCGGTAAATAGAGAGAAAAAAGAGATCCTGGAAACATTGCGTTCCTACATGATAATGCAAACAAGGAACAAAAGTGGACCGAGGTGGCTGCCCTGCGGCACACCCGATACTGCCAAAAACTTCCTAGAGTTGCAAACTTTAATTTCGATGTTTTGAAGTTTTTTCGGAAACGACAACGCGGATTGTATAACACAACTTTGCATACCATTAACTTGAACTGGTTCAGTGTATATTATTGGTTGAAGTGATTGCAGGAAATATTTTTAACTGGCTTTCAATTTCATTTTTTTTAAATCATTAGGATGCAAAATTCTTTAAATTTCTTTATTAACTTTTAATTTAAATTTCTTTATTAACTTTTTTTTAAATGCACAGCACGTTAAAAGTTAAAAGCTCCCACCAGTGCAGTGGTAAGGGCTTTAACCAAACGCAATTTAATTAAATAAAGGAATCAATAGTGTTTACTTAGTTTGTTTCCCAAAAAATTGTATAAGGTAAAATGTACGATGGCAGCAAAACATCACATTGCCATGCCATGACTTGGTCGTTGTTAAATGCCAAAATATGAACTAAAAAATTTCCGATTATTTTTAGACATTTTATTCAGATTAAATTCATTGCTATTTGATGATTTTTTTATAAAAATTAAAAATAATTGGTAGTAAAAAATATTCCAGCTCGATCAACAGCCGTCGAGTAACATCGTCCAGTCCTCCGAAGAAGTACGCTCCTAAAGCTTTGTACCTTCTCCTGGCCAAGCCTGGGCACTGGCAGAGTATATGCTGCAAAAGTCGTTGGTGGGGATGAGGATCTGGAATGTAAGTAAACAATTTCCAGAAACACCTTGATTTTCTACTTATACTAACCTAAAAATTAAGAAAAGTTAATCCTCTCGTTTTTACGGAAAGCAATGGCCTTAAAAGCTGTGTACCTAAATTCCAACCAAATGTTAATATTTTAAAGAATTAAGTATTTGCTTAAGCTTGTCAAGCCACTAATTTTCTATGGTTTCATTTAATTCGTTTCGTTTCTGATTCCACTTGATTTATTTTACCTTCTTTTCTTTTAGTTTCTTAATTCTTAATTAATCGTCATGGAAGTTTTTTCCACTGAAAGTAACCTAAATCAAGAAATTCATCTTTCCTGTCACAAACACCACCACTGACATAACATACAAACTAAGATAATCACCTGCGAAGGAAGGGCCGTTCACTCCATATTAGTTAGTATCCAGGAAAGCTCTACGGGGTCTTTTCACCCGCACAAAAGATAAGCGGAATTTTGCTCATAAATAATTAAGAAATAAAAGAAGGCTAAGCACTGTAACACACACAGAAGTCAGAATTGCGAAATTATGTATAAAATTAGTCTGGATGGAAGTAAGAAAACGAGCAACAAAAATAGATGGGTCGATAGACGATTAATTTCTTGCGGTTTAAGCCGTCATCATTACTGAAAAGAAAAAATATGTACGCATATTTGAGGAGAAAAATATCTACATATGATGGAGGATTTACTTTTGTTACATATCCAGATTCAGTCTCAGCTCACGGAGCAGTACCAGTAGCAAGAAATCTTGTTAATTAGATACCTGAATTTCTTGTGCGTATCAAGTTTATTGCTGTAAAACCGATATCTGTATCATGGGGTTTCGAACGTGGTCAGCCAACTGAAACGGCGGTACAAGCGTCTCATATCCATTGAAAAAAAAGACCATCTACATTCTAGGTTAGGTATTAAATAACATTTCGATTTGCAGACCATATTTTTCTACACACAATTTTTATGATATAAATTAAATTAAGTAGTAATAAATCGGATCCTAATATCTTACTAGAGTAGAGTAGAGAAAAAAATACACTAAAATATTTTGTGGATCACCAAAAGAATCAACATCTTCTCCATAATAATTTATGCGGCTTAAACTTATAAAAATGCCAAGTAGGTTAGTCATCAGCATTGCAATTAGATCCACACCACAACTAGGTCTGGAAAGTATTGAACATTGCAATGTGGCAATTAAAGCAGTTGTCAAACTGAAACAGAATAACCACTGGAAGCCACAAAACCTTGGATACACAATCAAACTAGACATCTTTATTCAAATTGGTGTTAGACTCAAAATAGATTATCTTAAACCCATTATGAGTTTGGACAAAACCCCACACCATGTTCAAACTTGAAAGAGAAAGCTGGATCATTCCTAAAGTAATTGTCAAAGAAACTTCCACTTTCGCAGTCCTTCGAAAACGGATAAAACCGTTGAAGCTGTAGGCCTCTCGAAACTCGGCTGATCTCCATCGACTGATTTCTGCAGAAGCTGTAGTGATGGCAAATGTCCAGCCACACTTTTCTAGTAATATGGTTATTTAACAGTCTTGATTGACTAGCTAAAATCTAACGGACCTTAAAAGATTAATCCGAAGATCTGGATCATTTTGCGTTGGACCGTGTTTTGTATATGTTTAAATACCATAAGTATAGTGTATTTAAAAATTTTCCTTCGTCCGGTACCGGTGCGGGGTTAGCTGCTTCATATTGAAGACACCTAGGTTTGATAAAGCCATTTTACAAAAAAGCCACAGCGTCTGCCTACAATAAGTATTACGAGCCAGCTCTCATCGGAATAATGCCCCAAACCTCATATTCCTATTACATATACACTTAGAGAAAATGCAGCACTATCAGTCACAATATCTTGACTCTTTTCTAACTTTAACTATAAATTATATTAAAGTGAAACTTCAAAACAGTTTCTTAATATCGATCGAACCATTGATCATTTATCCTTTGGTGATCGATTTGTTCCGATATACAGTGATTGGCAAAAAGTTAACAAACCAATATCTTTCCAATATTGAACTATTTTATGTTTAAAGTCAGCAGTTTACAGACGATTCGAGGATTCCACCAATGTGGAATAGCGGTTAGAAGTATTATACCATTGATCGAAAGCTTAGGCCGTTGGCCGAACGCCGGCTGTTAAAAGAATTCTATCATTTATCGTCAAAATTCACCCAACGGCCAGAAATCGTCAGGCCTTTAGAAGATTCTTCTAAGGGCCTAAGGGGCGTTAGGCTGTTAGAGGATTATTTTAAACGCCTAAATTTAATCAGGCTGTCAGAGGATTCTTCTAAACTCCTGAGTGATGTGATGCGTTTAGAAGAAAATAAGGTTCAGTCGAAAAATATAATATTTTAAAATACAGAATGTTATAATGACGTTGCAGCACGATACGCTCACTATTAAATTCTTCTCTGTTTACGATTTCACCGCTTTCACTCATTTAGAACTATCTTTCACGGGCTCGTGAAGTATTTTTATCATTTATTTGATATAATTTGATACATGTGCGTGCTACAAAGAAAATATTTTTCGACTAAACTTTATTTTCCTCTAAACGTCTGACGGCACTCGGGGGTTTAGAAGAATCCTATGACAGCCTGATAGAATTAAGCGTTTAAAACAATGCCTAGGCCTTTAAAAGAATCCTATATTTCCGGCCGTTGGCGGAATTTTGACGATAAATTTCGGCCAACGACAACCAATATCAACAATCCTGAATCATCATCGGTCCGATCGTCACCATTGGCTTACCAACAAAATGTTTGCCTGGGTTTTAGAATATGTGGATTAGATTAAATTATTAAATTATTAGATTAAATTATTAACAACTGCATTTTGACCGAGAAGCGAAATATAAAAACTACGGAAGCCTTGCCACAGATTCAACTTAAATTTGTGATATTATAGGTGTTAGAGTGGCCTGCACTAATCCCGATTTTAATCCTATCGAAAATTGTTTTGTAGGCGAAAAACTATGAACCCTACCCTTATTTTTATAGCTATTGAGATAGAATTTGGTATACAGACTTAAATTTTATCCTCAAAACCGAAAAATTTTTGGAGAAAAAAGTTTGTATAGACACAATGAAAAGTAAACCCAAAAAAATCTACGTCCTTGCATATATCTCCGAAAAAGCAATTTGGTTTGGGACCTTTGAATTTTAACACTTCAGTCACGACATATTCGCTTTCATCAAAAGTCATTTTTAAACTGTAGTTTTGCAAAATCTAAAAAATCACGAATTTTGCTTTCAGTTTATCCTTTTAATTCAGATTATAATGGACGCAGTAGCAAAGTCAGGTTACGTTAGAGACAGCCACCCCAGCAAGAAGGCACACTTAGGCCATAATGGCCCGCTATGATACCCCATTAGATTTGTATTCCTATTAATGATACCTACCGAAAACCATTTGCATCTCCTGATAAGCCGAACCAAATCCCTGATATCAACAGATCCTAATTCAGATAACTCCTTAAAAAAAGGAGGAGCCTAAACACTGGCTCCTGCGGCTGCCTAGAAGTGGACAGTTACGAAGGAAATTCGGGATGGTTTCCTCTTCTTCCTTATCTTAGGAACTCTTACAGACGTCATTCCAGCGAGGGCCGAATCTGTCAACGGATATGCTATGTTCTGCTGTAAGGCAATTAACCGAAATGGTGGTCAAGTCAATGTTTATGATATTTTGCTTAAGCAATACAAGCTCTCTTGACCGCTTTAGGTCAAAGGTCGGCCAGATCTGCGAGGTGATTAGGCAAGTATGCTCCCTTTGTCATTTATCGTTCGCATGCAAGCTAGAAACTAAAGAAAATTTCATCCAGAAGTTTCTTTAGTTTCTAGATTGCATGTGGCTAGCGGCTTGCCGAGTTGGAGTGTTATGTCCGAGTCTTGTAGAGTAGTACAGCTTTATAATTTCTGGTAATAGCACTATGCCCCGGTAACCATATAAGTGTATAAGTCCAGTCATGTCATTTAAAGTTTAGCAGCATATTTGGCAGTAATAGAGGACATTTACACTCCCTTAAGGGATTTGATAGCAGCCTGGCTATCTGTGATGGTACAGATGTTATCTGAAGGCATTGTTCTTATCTAGTGCTATCTTTATTGCCATGATTCGTTCTTGAAAGACACTGTAGTAATCTGGCAAAAATGAGGAAGAAATGCTTCGGTCCAGGTTGTCTGAGTAGATACTTCCACCGACTTTACCTTTCAACTTACAGTTGTCAAAATAAAGATGCACTGATTGATGGGGACCACCCTCCCATTCCTGCCTGGTAGGAAAAGAGGAGTCGAGTTTGATGATAAACAAAAGTACTTTCTAAAAAAACTTTTCACTTTACAGTTTGACATCTTATAGTCTGGTTGGGTATTATAAAAAGGGGACCAACACAAATCACTTAAATGTGACTAGAATTCTAGAATTATGCTAAATATGGAAATTTATCAATAATCCGCAAATACGAAAATTATTTTCTAGTCAGGGAACACGTCACCAAACTAAAACCAACATTTACAATCTTCACCGGGACTAATAACCTAAAATCACTCGTAAGAATAATTTATTGCCAACTTGTTGACGTACGTAGGAGTTTTGGCATGTGATTTTCAGTTCAATTTTCACGTATTTTGTATAATTTTTTCACACCCCTTTTTTTTGGACATAAAGAGTTCGATTTCCTATGAGTCAAAACACTCCAAATTTTACGTCTGAATTGAAATAAAAAATATTACAAAACCCTTGGCTTGCCATTATCCAATCATTTGTAAAAAGCAGGTAACCGCAAAATTTTATAATATCATAATTACTGCAAGAAAGATACTTTTGTTTTGCATTCAACGCCATAATTACAGTTGGAATAGTAACAAGTAAGAAAGAGAGAGAGTTTCCGGTTAAATTTACCTTTTATTACTCTTTTATGGTTGGATTTGAATGCTTAACAGAGCAATGGTTGAATTTTTTATTACAATTTCCTGTGGTATATCACCGAACACTTTAGATAACAACCACAAAATAGTTCGGTTTGCTGGCTTACCTATAGGTTAGTACTGAGCCCAAATCAAGAACGGGAGTGTTTGTTATTTATTGATTATGTTACGGTATATCCGAAAGGTTTATTACTTCAGGGATAGTCTCTGATTTAGCACACTTTCACAATTCAGAGTAGAATGAAAGTAATAAGTTACCATAAGATGTTAATTGTGGTATTATGGTTCTGTTGATCATTCAGTAACGATTCCCTTACGCGACGTCGTCTTAATGATCAAAGTAGGTTATTAAATTGTGGTGAAATGAACTGAAAAATGTCATATAAATTATTTCTTTGTCTCCGATCTTCTTCCTTAGAGATACGAGGTTATTTATTTGGTTTATGGTATTACAGAGCTTGTAATGTTATCTTAAATAGCCACAATTCGAATAGCAAAGTGAAGTAAACAAAACTAATCATCAATAGCTAAAAAATGGTAAAATACAAAGGCTAGCAAGTAGGAAATTGGTACAGAGAACCAGAAGTGACTTTTATGTTTCAAAAACGTAACAAATTTCTTTTCTTTTTTCTTAATAAATACTACATATGCAGTACATTTTGCGACCTTACATTGTCTGTTGTGACCTAAATGGCAACGCACTTAGTCGCACTGCTATAAGAAATGAGCTGTTCGATTTGTTTTTGGACCACAAGATTGTCCATCACATGCCTACCTACCTGAAGAAGGTCCCTATATCATAATCAAATTACTCCTTCAAGCAACTTCGACCATGACTTTCTTTTTATGACCCACAAATTTGACTTTGCTGATAGTGTTACCTTTACATATAGGGATTTCAAGAATCTTAACAGTGCTGAGCTGATTGACGAATGTGATTCTATGGTATGGTCCGACATTTATGACTGTTATGATTTAGATGGCAAGATAGTGATATTTTTTAATATGCTATCATATTTGTACAAGTATGTACCATTAAAGGTATGCACGGTTCGCTCGGGCAAATGCCCGTGGATTACTTAGGAGATTCATAGTGCAATAGCGGAGCGTTATTTTTGATTGAAACGCTACAAAAAAAAAATCGTGATACTCGAATGTTAAATAGATACAAGACATTGCGTAACAGGGTTACAGAAATGCTTCGCACATCTAACCGACCTTACTTTGCATCCAAGTTGGATATAAATCTATCTTTTAAAAACATATGAAGGAATGAAAATGAAAAGGAAAAACACTTGTTTTTCTTCCACAATTAGGAGTGAGATATATGTTTCGACCGGAGTGCAAGTGGTCATCATGGTGCTTGCACTCCTTACCATGGACATCCATGACGAAAAAGTCAAAAACTCAACTCTTATGAAGGAATATTAGGAATTTGGGTATATATGAGCGGAACGCACCTTGTGGGGGTTTTGACCCTGACACTCTGAATCGCTTCTTTACTAGTGGCACTGGAGATGCAGCTCAGTCTAATCGCTGACGCGCATATCTCCGTCATTTTGGAGGGTTTTGCTTTTAGATGTGTCAACACTGATGAGCTTTTACTAACTTTGTATTTCATAAAGTCAACTGGACCAAGACCTGATAATCTTCCTCCCAATTTTATTAAACTACTAGCGCCACATATAATTGTTCCATTACTACATATTTATAACTCGCATTAACAACATCACAGTACAATACGGAATTGAAGAAAGCTGTGGTTGTTTCCATTCCGAAGAAGACCTCTCCTACTCAACCATCAGATTTTAGACTAATCAGTTTATTAAGTTTCCTTGCTAAGGTACTGGAAAAACTCATATATAGGCAGATAATGGAATTTATGGAGGAGAGTGGTTTGTTATCCCCTTGGCAGTCAGGTTTTAGATCTAAGCACACTTGCGATACTGCTCATTCGACTCTGTTAACCATTCCAAACTTCTTTGTAAATTGGTTGATAATTGCAGTTTCTCATCATCAGGGGTTAGGTTGGTTGGAATTTTCTTATCTAATCGGTACCAATACGTGAAGATCGACGGCTCAAACTCACAGACCGAGTACCTTCATTCAGGGGTTCCGCAAGGCTAAATACTTGGCCCGCTCTTATTTAGTCTCTATCTGAATGATCTACCATCTACCATCAGTAATTCTTCCCTACACCTGTACGCTGATGATGTTCAAATATATCAAAGTAGACCCATAGGTTTTATTGAGGATTGTGTCTATAAAATTAATGAGGATCTTCGTCACATCCATGAATGATCAGTAAGGAACAATCTATCCGTTATTCCAAGAAACTCGAGTTGTTTGATCGTATATAGAAACTATATTGAGAGGTCTGAGCTACCTGCTGTCCTCTTAGGTGATTGTGTCCTGGTATACGCCGACAAAGTCAGAAATCTAGGTGTGTGTCTTAATTCAAGCTAACATGTTGGGTAAGGTGTATGGTGGATTACGACGGCTACGGATAACTTCTAATTTTTTATCATTGGAAATTCGTATGAAACTGGCCAAATCGCTTATCTTACCATATTTTATCTACGACAGTAATTTAATTCCAAAATTGGACTCGATTTGCCGGAGGAGGATGACGGTGGCCTTTAAGGATGTTATGCGGTACGTTTACGGACTTCCCCGAAATGCTCATGTATGGCACCTTACACCACTGCTCGGCATTTTCATTGGAGTATTTCTTGAGCGTCGTCAACTAATTTTCTTATATAAGTTGTTATCTAACAAATGTCCTGCATATTTGTATGAAAAGCTGCATTTCCTGCGTTCTCTCGTATTGGGCTTTGGCCTAGGGCAGAGGGAGGGGGGAGGGGTAGTCTATTTTCGTAACAAGTGAACCGATTTTGATAATTCTTTTTCTGTTGGGTAGGGTATGTTCCCTGGTTGATACCACGAGAAAATAATGTTGGTGGGGTGGGGGTGGAACCTAACTTTGTAACTCGTGGACCGATTTCGATGGTTCTTTTGCTGTTGTATAGACTGTTATCCCCCATTGATAATAGGAGAATAATGGGGGGGGGGGGGGGGGTTTAATCTAACTTTTTAACGCGTGGACCGATTTGGATGGTACAGAGTAAAAGACACTCAAAAGTGAAAAATAAAATAGTTTTTAAAAAAAAAGCTGAACTGACTTCACAAAAAGCGCTAACAATTATAAAATAATTTTTAATTTTATATCTATTACCACTGTTTGAAGTCGTAATAATTTAAACAAATAAAACAACTGCAGAACCACAATTGAAGATAATACATACTACTACCTGAACGTTTCAGCTCACAGGATTATAAGAAAGGACGATGAAATAATTTTGTTGTAGTTGTATGGTTTGTTTGGTTTGCACCGACTTCAAAATGTGGTAATAGATATAAAATTAAAAATTATTTTATGCTTTTTAGCGCTTTTTGTGAAGTCGGTTAAATTTTTTTTTAAGAAACTTTTATTTTACGGAGTGTGCACATTTCTACTTGACGATAGTTGGAGAATAAGGATGAGAAAAAACATTTATGATTTCCAATGCACTTTGATTAAATTACTTAATCAAACAGAGCTCAAAATCTAAAATTAATAGTATAAAATGAATTATTTAGCAATTATCTCCGCTGTAAAAAGATAACAAAAATATTATAATATTACGCTACCGTTGAAATACATGGACACGCACGCATGGTTGTACAGCAAAAGTTCAGAATATATTATTGCACGCTGCAATTTATATGCCCATTAAACAAAACAAATTCAAATAATGAAAAATATAATAGAATTATTCGTACTTTGACTACTCACGAAACACGAGCAGAAAACTTTACGCCTTTGTGAATAAATGTAGCACTATTAATCTGTATGCAAAGTAACTGTAAGCTAGTTATAGATTATTTAGAAATTATTATAATTAATTATTAATAACTCAATTTTTAAATGTAGTTGATCAATTGGTATTAAATTAATTAAAATTAATTTTATTAAAGTTTTAATTGATTACTGCTCAACACCACGCTGCGATAAATTTTTCCTATTGTTGTGAGATAAGATAATTTTATAGTAACAGTTCTGCTCTATAAAAATAATAAGTAAGGTTCGTATATTCATTATAATCGTTGGCTTTTTGCATAGTTAATGATTTTACCAGAATTAAAAAGCACTTACTTCTGGCTACGGTATGTCATGTAATCAATGCTAATAACTAAATCTAGTTTTGCCAACTCCGCTTTGAACTAACGTTTATATTAAAATGTGAAAGTATTCAAATAATCACCCATAGCCTGCTCCAGATACAAGCCCGGAAAACATGACAGTCATGTCGTTTTACATTCAACGATTTAATCTGTTTTTGTACGTTGTCTGTACCATAGATTAAGCAATATTTGCGCACTCTCAATATCAAAATCACAGAGAAATACTGACGTCATAGACGCATTCCAAGCTTAACATTTCAACAAAAATAACACAAAGAGAGTCTTGTCTCTTAAACACCGTACCTTGAATGAACATTATAAAGAAGAAACTGTATACCATAACCACGTATTCAGAACATTTATAGGTTCACCTCATGCAAATTCCAAGTTGAGACTTTAAAAATATTAAGTACAACGAGAAAGTAAAATTTCCAAAACTTTTCCTATGGTTTACTATAGAAAGTTTCGGTTTGTTTACACCTTCAATGAACAGCTGTTCATATGTGTTGAAATACCCAAGTATTTTATTATTAAGCTATTATAGCGTATATCTGAATTTTCTTAACTTTTTGGTACACTGCAAAAAGTGGTTCTCTTTTCAGTTTTTCGAACAGTATTAAGGTCGGAAATTGTAAGTAAAAAACAAAAGCTTGAATGTTGCAAACTCTCAATTCCGCGTAAGTGTAGTATTTTATTGAGAAAATTGTAAAATAATTTTCGCTTAACAATGTTTAAAATAATAGCATTTATTTGTGATTAACAGTTCTTAGTTTAAAAAAAAAAATTTACAATACAAAGCTCTGTTTTTTTTTAATCCGAGACTGTCGCTCCCATGAGTGTTGTATTCTATTTATCCATGCAAAAAATAAGAATAATTGGTCGAATCATTTTTTTTGCATACCATTTCAAAAATATGGTTTTTCAGAAAACGAGTTTTTGTATTGCTAGATACCGGCTTTTCGCCGCATCCGACAAAAAGTAGCCACGCACTCAATTTTCGGTATTTCCATATTAAACTTTGTGCACCTATTTTTTAATGTGTGTGGAATCGACCAAATTGATAAAATAAAAAACGTATTTGTGAAAAATTTACAAATATTTCACCCCTTAAAACGACAATAAGTAACAAAAAAGGATTGTTGTACGTTTGTGTAGATAGTTTTAGGTCATACACTGAGGGAGTTGTTTTATAATCATAATCAGTTTCATAAATTCGTAATTGGTATTAAACGAAATATTATTTTGACTGCTAGTATGCCAGCGGATACCTGGGACAAATTCTGTGTCGACAGACTTTGACTATATACATCGGACTATGATCAAACTATTGAAAGCGAAAATTCTGTGGGACGAGTGTGGTTACTTTAAGATCATGTAGGTAGATCAGGAAATGGCCCAATACATTATGGCCCAGTAGGTACAGTTTACTTAATTTAAAAAATACGAGTCTGAACTGGAGTGTACATCGCAGATAACGATAATTTTCGCAGGGTTGCACATATCCTTGACACAGGTTTTTTAACATGGCCAGGCCAAGTTTAAGTTCGATTGAATAAGTTATATTAATATCCCTGACCGCATTGCTATATGGAATCACCTTGTCGCTCATATTGAGTACAGATAGAATATAATTATAGCATAAGACTTAGAAGTATTTAAGACAAGCCGGTTTTCAATAGCCTAATTGTAGATCTCTGACCCCCTAATCGAACGAAAATTCGATTTTAATAGCTCATTCGTTTGACCAGGGAATGACCATATTGACCCACCTATTAGTTTTGTTAAACCACTTTTTGAAAACGAGTTATTAAAAAAAAAATCGGGGCTAACTGCACGCTTTTTCAAATTTTATAAAATTCGAAAATCGGTAGCTTCATCGATTAACCATCATTCAAATGGCTACAACATGATTTTCCGTGAAGCATCTCACATACACCGACTAAACTACACTTCTACAAAGAAAATGATCAATGTTGGCGTAAAAATTTGTAAAAAAAAGTTAGGCAACTCATGTGATTGTTCAATTAACACAAAATTTTAATATAAAATTAGTTAAATTCTTTGGGAATCTATAACATATACACTATTTCAAATCATATTAAATTTATTTGTTTATTTAATTCTTCTCCAAAAAATTTTCATAATTTTACATTGACCCCATCGCTATTTGAGATTTCTCTTCAATTAACTATTGCACTGGATGGGGCTAAACGTAAAATCTTTCATCGTAATTATTAAATTAAAATAACTTAAAGTTGCCTTTAATGTGATTGCTTTTAAATATACGAGTGATTAGAAATATTTTTGTTTGTGATTTATGTAAAGAAATCCGTGGAACTCGCCGGTCAAAATATGACATCTTCGCGATGAGGTTAAATTTCTCCTTAGTATTTCCCCTTCGAAGTGCTTCACTCACACATATTACATGCACACGTTATAGCCATTCCGTAGTTATTAGTTCTTTGCCATCGTTTGACCACGTAGACCCACCCCCTAAAATTGTTGACCCACCCGTTGAAAAAAAGTTACAAAAAATTTTTGTTTTTTTGACATATTTTGTTTTATAATTCATATCAGCTGTTGAAAGCAGGGAGTCGAAACGGGACCGAAACCTGTCATATTTAGGTTATTTTAACCGGTCTTGATTTCGAAACCGAAATTTAAAGTGTACCGAAATAGAGCGACCGAAATCAAATGGTCCCGAAATAAATAGACCTTAAAAATATGTGACCGTAACCGCCAGACCGAAATTCCAAGACCGATTTAAATTGGTACCGACCGCGGAAGAAGTTATATGTCCGGTCTTGCGATATTTTCAAATTTTGTCACTACCTTCATTACATAGCATATTCGGTAAATGTCTAGATGAAGGGACCGTCGGTTGGAGGAGGGTGGGTAGTGGCTGGAGGGGAGGGGTGGGGTGAGGAGGGGAGGGGTGGGGGGAATTATATTTCACATGTCGGTTTTAACCGAAACCGAAAATGAAATTTTACGTTTCGGTTCTAACCGAAACTGAATTGAAGAAAATTAATTACGGTTAAGGTTGTTGCAATTGCGGTTTAAAAAACCCAATTTGGTTTTGGTTGACCGTAACCGATTTATAATTTCGGTTGTGGTCCCATTTCGACTCCCTGGTTGAAAGACTTCTTATTTTGGTCCCAAACCCTCATATGTTCTTTTAACCCCCTTGCATATTTTTTTAAAATTAGAATTACAAGTTTAAAAAAAATCCTACGTCAGGACTATCTTAACATCTCCCACGGAGCCATTATTAAAGCGAAATTGAACAAACCGGCATTCGCCCATATTTGACCAGCCTAAAAAAACGTTTACCCACCCTTCAGTATGTTGGCACAGATCGTAACTTTTTTTAAATCAGAGTTGTAAGTTTTTTTTTTTTTAAATTTCCTCTGTGGTGGGTAACTTGACACCTCCCCGGGAGCCATTATTAGAACGAAATTGAACAATCAGACATTTGCCCATGTTTGACCAACCTTAGAAAACTGAACTGGTGGGTAAACGTTTTTTAAGGCTAGTCAAACATGGGCAAATGTCTCTTTGTTCAATTTCGCCCTAATAATGCCTCCATGGGAGGTGTGAAAATAGCCCTGACGGAGGATTTTTTTTCAACATGTAATTCTGATTTTAAAAAATATGCAAGAGGGTTAAAAAAACATTTGAGGGTGTGGGACCAAGATAAGAAGTCTTTCAAAAGCTGATATGGATTATACAAAAAAAAAAATGTCAACAAATAATTTTTCTTATAACTTTTTTTCAACGGGTGGGTCAACAATTTAAGGGGGTGGGTCAACGTGGTCAAACGATGGTCAATCGATGTAGCTACCGATTTTTGAATTTTATAAAATTTGAAGAAAGCGTGAAGTTAGCCCCGATTTTTGTTTTTTTTTTAAGAACTCGTTTTCAAAAAGTGTTTAACAAAACTAATTGGTGGGTCAACATAGTCATTCCCTGGTCAGACGAATGAGCCAATTAAATCAAATTTTCGTTCGATTCGGGGGCTAACTTCACAGAACTCCGGTACACGAGGAAGGATTTAATTAGCAGAATTGGGAATGCAGCGACGAAAATACGGGAGAGGCTGGCTGCAATACGCCTTAAACAGTGGACATCTTAAACAGCTTTTATAACTTATCAAGATTAATTGTAATTATTATTAAATTCAATAAAAAGTATTTTAGAATTAATTTGAGTTTAATTTTTTTAGGATTTGTACGTATAAATTTCTGTATATTTTCTCTACGTGGACATGTTGCACCTTCTTGGAAAGGTAATAAGATGGGCAATCTAATAAAAATAAAAAAGGGGTATACTAATTACATGAATTTCGGAGAATATTTGGGAAAATGCTGAATTTTAGGTAATCGTAAACCATTTTTTCAATTTTGGAAGTGACTGTACCTGCAATTGTAGGAGTAAGATCAAAATTGTTAACAGTTTTGGAAAGTTTATTGGGATAGTAGTTTTTTCGAGTTTGTTTGATGTCGCTGTGTTGGATAGATCAAAAGGTAAAAATAAAAGAGAAATGTGCATACCATCCAAAACTGAAATTTACGAATCAACCTGTTACTCACAGACGGTGGAGATTGCCCCCCTCCGCTGCCATATAATGTTTTGTTTGCCTAGGTGAGATCTATCATCCCACTCATTTTGGTACGTCAGACCTGAAACACCCTGTATAGCTATATGTCAGTGGGTACAACAAAACTGACATAATGACAAAACGCTTGGTGGTGAAATGGCTCAACCGTCAAGTTTTGCGGGCTTGTGTCTAGAGTAGGCTTCGATGTAATTGTAAATGTCATTTCGTCCGAGTAATAAGCTTGGTAATGCATCCAATTTGCAGGAGAACATTTTTATTCAATTATTAAGACCAAGTGACACATTGAACGTGTCCTATTCAGATATAAACTAAGAGATTTCAGCTGTGTGAAGCTTTTTTGAATTTTGGAATTTTTTTTTGCACTCGTTTGTCCATCGTTAGTCCACCCATTTCATTTCAAAATGGCGAACAAAAAACTTTTTTTTGCGTATTTTTTCATCAGCACCCCCAAATTACGAAAACTGTTTTTTAACTCCGCAGATCGTTTGTCCATCGTTAGTCCACATTTGTCCACCGATTAGTTTCATTTGTCCACCCGCAGATTAATTTAATTTAATTATATAAATTTTCAAAAAGTGCGAAGTTGGCACCCTCTTTTATGATTTTTTTTTTGGTGGATTCGTTTGTCCATCGTTAGTCTTTGTTTGTCCACCCATTAGTTTTATTTGTTCAAGTTGCATTTCGAAATGGCGGACAAAAAACTTTTTCTTGCATTATTTTTTCACCAAAACTCCAAAATTGCAAAAAATTCTTTTTGAACTCCATATATCGTTTGTCCATCGTTGGTCCTCGTTGGTCCACCCATTAGCTTTAATTGTCCAAGCTCCATTTTTTTGCAATTTTGGAGTTTTGGTGAAAAAATAATGCAAAAAAAATTGTTTGTCCGCCATTTCGAAATGGAGCTAGTATTTACTCTTTGACAGTTAGCATTTACTTTCCCATACAAAATTGCTAGAACATTGCCAGACTATTTCGTTCACATTTGACTAGGGAAATTTAGGAAGCTGTTCTTCTATTTAGTAAACATTCTATGGTAAAGATTTCATACGGTTACAGGAAGTGCGGTTCACTTCCACAATCTTAAATTTGATTTTTCTTTTATTCAATATTAAGAGGAATCATTGTACATTATTCAAAAAAATCACACTAATCCCCCCTCCTATTTTACTGTATAAAAGCAACAAAGAACGGCACATTAATAAATAATGAAAGTTTTCTTGCTTTAGTTCTAAATGGCATGGACAAAACCCTACTCACAACTTTCAACAGGATGACACAGGTACACCTTTCCATTAACCTTTTTAAAGGCGATGAAGACAGCTAAGCCCTAATTGGCCAGTATCGGAATCGTTTAATATTAAAAACAATCTTGACCCCGTTGTCATGTATATTCTCCGGTTTGAGTTCAACACCTGTCTCGGTAGTTTAACAATGACGATTACCAATAAAAGGTTTGCTTTAAAGCCTTAATACTCCTAGTAGTTGCATAACTATACAAAAAAAAACCCTATTACCTGCCGTCTTCTTTACCATGTTCGAACGGTGTGGGCAAACAGGGGCCCCTGGGACAGTAAAATGCTTTTGAACGCAATAAATTCGTTAAATTGCAAAATGCTACGTAACCACGTCCGTTGAGCACAACAGGACGTTCAATTAATCGAAAAATTATGAAAAATATTTCCAGGTGTAAAGATAATAGTCCGGTAATGAAAGGCGATAATTTTCACGTGATTTTTACAAATGTTGGTGATTACTTCGGATTCCCACCGGTGTGTGGCGATTCAATAACAGTAAAACAAAAAAAAAAATCGCAAGTAATGCATTTCCTGAAGGATTTTATCTTCTACAAGTAAATTTATGACGATGGCGGCTTTTTTATTTAAATAAAAATATCTGAACTGAACCAGAAGTAGAGCTTCGAGTTAAGCCATTAATTTGTTTGCCTTACCTAGAGCATATCCATCGTCTTCCTGGATCGCGGGCACGGGTATTCCGACTCACCGGAGCGCTAGCTAAACTGGAGTTGAGGCTGCCGCTGGGACTGAGGCTGTGGGCACGAGACGAGTATGTATATCCAATTTAATTCAACCTTTTTCCTTAAATGTATTCTGGAGTTACATAAAACTCGGAAAAACACGTTCAGCACTTAAAACAAGTTTCGTTTTAATTTTTCCTCTCCTTTGTTTTGTCGAAAAAGGAAGACAACAACAACAACAAAAACACGGGCAACCACTATAAGTGCGATGTATCACTTTAGAGAGCTTCCTTTAATGAAAAATGCTTTTAGGGTGGGGGAAAATTTTAATGCAACACAAATATTGCACGGCACAGAAATTTAGCACTGCAAGAAGGATGTCATGCTCGCGAAGTATGTAATTGGCAGGGGAAGCGGGCGTTTCGGAGTCCTCGTTCCCGTTTTTGTTCAACGCTATAATACCGGAAGGATGTTTAGAGCGGGGTCACTGAGACATTATCGGACAAAGGTTTGAGCTTGTGATCCAATAACCGTTCGCAGAAAAAAAAACGAAAAAAAAACAAACCGACCGTTATTCACCAATTTTCCGTTTATTTTTACACAAAATTTGCAATAGATTGCTGCGCACTGAACCACCTTGTTATTGATCTGGATCAGAAATTGTCGAGCACCACCTAAAGAACTAAAGAAAACACGGCTAAGCCGTTGACAATTCTTATCCGTGAGTACGCCACTGAGTCCATTAAAACCAGTCAACCGGATGACCGAAAAACCACTGTTCACCAGAAACAGAATAACGAAAAAAACACACACACTGACACACTCGCACAAGATCTCACGGGAATGGCAATTTCTTCAAACAATCCGCGACTGCACAAAACCGTTCAATCAATCCAACGGACCACTATCGAATGCTGGGCACCTTCGTGGGTTTTCTCAACGAAGCCGAATATTTTCTCTGATCTTGTTGCAGCTGGCTGGTGCGACGGTAAAAAAGTTCTTTTTTTATTTGTTTTCTTGTTTATCACCGTAAGAGGCACGACTCACTTAAAAGGTTCCTTCACTACTCCACGATAGGTGAGAGTAACGGAGCTCGTGCAAAAGCTTTAATTGAACGAAAGGTGAATGTACTTATTCCTCAATTAGTGACGTCACATTAAAGCGTTTGTTTCGAAGCTTTTCGGAGTGTGTTGATCAAAGATCGTGTCCGAAATAGTGAATATAAATTATACTTTTGCAGCATACTTTTAGGATTATTAAATATTTGTCATGTATTTTTTGAAAAACTTACGTTATGGAAAATATAGCTCATAAAGGATATCATTAAAGTGTCATATAGTATTATTAAGTTATTTTACATAAATACAGTGAAACTTAGAATCAATTGCTTCCCGTTTTTCTCAACTGATGAAAGCTTAAATCCGAAACACGTCCGATCTTCGATGCCTATTCTTAGGATTTAGATAGCAGTGGTAGAAGAAAGGAAAGTTTTCCGTTGGGTCAGGCGTTGAATTTGTTGCAGCTGCAACTCGACTCAGGATCAGCAAGATCCTTATGAACTCTGAGTTTTACAAATGTTCGAGTAATTTAAGATTCTAATGAAATTTACAAGGGACTGTCAGAACATTTGCGGACGTTTTTATTATATGTTTTCAATTTGAATAAATATTCTACATAAATCTCCATAGTTTGATCGAAATGGAATACTAATTCTCCGTTTTTTAACGCACATGTCAGGTAATAACCAATTCAGAAAATCCAAGATTTTTAGGACAGACACAACCATAATAAAATAGACAATCCGAAAGATTTGGTCCCTTTTCCATCCTCAGACATTCAAATACTTAATGTAGGTTGCAATAAGTGGCAAGTTCAATTAAACCTTTACCTCTTCTGGGAAAATGAAATGGGAAAGTCGCCATCGCCGCTTGCGTAAACAAATTGTGCATGTCTTTTAAAATTTCGTAAGTTATGACCCTCACCCAAAAATTTCTAAAATAATTAGTGTTACCTCGTAGGTATAGACCAACCCTTTAGTTTCCTGAGGTTTGCTTTCATTCTCCTTAAGAAAGATCCTCAGTTTTAATTAAACGTGCAAAGTGAAAAGTAGTTTAAAGATCTTAATCTATACATTGATTTTAGTGATTTCAGTTATTAAATTCATAATTTATAAAAGTGAGTACTGTGTACTAGGTAGTTTGTACTGTTAGTGGGTACTGGGTTGTGTGTACTGTGTAGTCGTAGTAGTCAAAGTTAGAGTTTATCAGTGGTAGTTCCTTTAATCGTAGGTTGTCGTTTGAATATTTGTGTGTGTGTTGATGAATCTGTTAAAGTAAATTCGTAGGTGGCACTCACAATAGAGCAACTGCCAATAACCAAAATAAAACCAAGTACACTTTCCCTTTACTAACAAAATGTAAGGGGACTAAGAACAAGGATAAGTCAATTATTTTAGGCTTATCTTGCCTATTGTTACGACGCCATCGCTCTGACCGAAACCTGGCTTCATCACGGTTTTAATGACGCAGAATGCCCTTTTGTTATATCACTCCAAACTTGAAGTTGTTCATTCAGACGGTCGAAGTCTTTTCGAGATTTTAATTGTTACATTAGATTTTATTAATAACGTACCCGGAAGACGAAATCATCTTTCTTGGTGACTTTACTTTACCCAACGTTCAGTGGGTATTCAACGCTGAGGACGACGACTACCATCCATTATATTGTCTTGCTGTCAAAGACTCCAATTTTCTTGACGCCATCTCCTCCTCTGGTTTACACCAAAAGAGTGATATAAAGAACTCTTTTTTTGTAAAAAGGTCTGCCAAAAATCAAATTTTCACTTTATTTTTGTTTCCTTCGTCCAAATTCTAGTTTAAGGTTTTAACTACAACAAGTATTTTTTTTGTTTGACTTCAGTTGATCCTGTCATGAGTTCTGCTGTCAACGCGCAAGCACCTTTTTTTCGAGGGGTCACCGGAAATGACGTAGCAATGGCAGAGTTTTAAATATTTTTCTACAAAAATTTCAGAAATTCTTTTTCAAATGTGTATATTTAAGGCAATAAAAAGTTTAAATGAAATATTTCATTTTTTATATAAAAAAAATGGTTAAAATTCAGCGGTTTTGCACCCGAGGAAACCCATGTAACCCCTTAACTCATATGTACCACTCAAGCTGTCGAGATCATCCTGCTGCTCTCCCCCGTAATATACTAGAGAACTTCGGGGCCTTAAGAATAAAAAAATAGACTATATCAAACCTACTTACGCTGTAGAGACACGTCAGCTTACTGTAATTTCGTCGATTGTTATGACAGCTTTTTGGCGTTGTCTTCATCGCAATACATGGACTACCTTGATAGTGTTCGCAATAACTTGCATAGTGACCCTGGTACCTTTTTCAAATTTGTAAATATGAAGAAGAAAACTGATACTAATCCATCTACAATGTAGTATAACGGGTCCTCCAGTTGCAATGCGTCTGATACTTCCGATAACTTTGCGTTGTTCTTCGATAGCGCCTTTTCTTCTCACAATTTTGCACCTTCCAGGGTCTGCAGACCGACTGTGTCTACACCGACTTCAGCAAGGCATTTGATAAACCCCCTCACTCTGTGCTTATGCTCAAACGTAGAAAGTTTGGTTTCCCGACTTTGATGCTCGAATCGATCTCCTCGTACTTAAAAGATAGGACATATCATTTCGTAAATCTTTATCTAGAATCGTTAGGGCTTCTGGTGTACCTCAGGGAAGCCATCTTGGTTCGCTGCTGTTTATTCTTGCCATTGAGAACATTGTCCCCCTAATTAAACACTCCAAAGTCTTAATCTATGGAGACGATATGAAAATTTTCACTTGCGTTAGAAACAGTTATGATTCTTCCTGCATTTAGGATGATTTAAATATCTTCAAGGATTGGTGTGGATCAAATGGCCTGCAACTTAACCTGGATAAATGTGAAGTTATGTCATTATCTAGGAACCTCAGTCAGCTCGTCTTTGATTATATCTTTGTGGGTACTACTATCCGTCACGTGCAGTCCGTTAATGAACTTGGTGTGAAGCTAGACAAAAAGCTCGATTTCACTCTGCACATAAACTATATAGGGTCCAGGAGTAATTAACTATTAATTATTTTTGAATCGATGAAACCAAAACCTGGTTAGCAGAATTATATACTATTGACGATTTCGGATTAAAAGCGCTTAGGTTTGTGGCAGAAAAGTTTCACTTTTACCGTGGTTTCGTGAAACTTCACCCTAGTTTTCTTTTGGTGAACTTACCTTTAGGAAATAAATGCAATTTTAACATAGAGTTTCACAAGTTCTAGATGCTCCTTTTTAGTGTCACTTTATCCACATTAGTATTAAAAACGTCTCCAATATCATTAGCAGACTTACACATGTGGTTAATAGGCTCGAACATGCCATAATTAGTGCGCGAAAAAGCAATCTGTAAGGGGGATCCATTGCGTAGAAAATAGGACAACTCTCTAGGCAATATTTTGAAAGCTAGTTCAGCGCTGTCTAGCTTTCCCTGCAGAAGCTGGTGCAAAAATATGAAATCAGCAACCGAATGTCAATTTTCGAGTGTAACAAGTTGCAACAACCCTTAGCGCTCCTCATAAGGTGGCAGAATAAGAGGGTCACTGAACATAGGGCCGATCTGACAAATCTGCGCTGGACGGACTCGATACGTTGGACTTGGAAATTCCTTGGACCATCGAAGAATAAATTCCAGCAAAGACATTGCCCTAGCAACGACGTTATTAATATGGGAAATGAAGTTCAATGAAGATCAAGATACACTCCCAAGTCCCTCACCCCTTCTACCTGTTTTATACCAGGACCCTCAAACATGTATTGAAAAGTACGAAAGTTGCGAGAACTCGAGAAATACATAATTTTCCCGATGTTCAGCTTAAGATTATTGTTGCAGCACCACGCATGCAAAATCTCACAATCAGCATTAGATTTAATTGGAAGAAAAATCTTAATATTTTTAGCATATAAAAGAATTTTACATCTTTGAAGCAAATACGAAATATCATTAATAGATAAGATGAATAACAATGGACCAGATGACTGCCCTGGGGAACGCCAGAATTAGCCACAAAATCATCAGAGTTTGAAACCGTCGACCTACCGTGAAGAAAATCATGCTACCGGCTGGAGATTAAGTGGGATTAAATCAATAGTTTGAGAAGCTTAGGAACACAAGACAATTTAGCAATTGGCCTGTAATTGGAAATAACTGTTCTATTGGCACTCTTGAAAATAGGAATTAAAAAGGATGTCTTCCAGAGTGCTGGGAAGTGGCCCTGTAAGGAGACTTCCGGAAGAGTAATAGTAATGGCCATAATAACGGCGAAGAACATTTCTTTATAACTGCAGCAGGAATCTAGTCAGGACCACTAGGAAAGTCAGTAGAGAGATACGACAAGATCTCCTCCGTGATAGATGGAACAGGAACCATGGTTTAAACTCGGCAAGTTATGTGAGAAAAGTTTCAACTATACGGATAGAAATCAGATGATTCAAATGCGCCCTTAAAAATTTAGCAAATAGGTTACAAGTAATATTAGAATCATTGCTGGAAATCTCCGCGAATTCCATAGTCGACATATGGTCATCAGCTTCTATCTTATCTCTACTTGAATGAAATAGTTTAAAAAAAAAAAAGTTGAACCGATTTCACAAAAAGCGCTAAAAAGCATAAAATAATTTTTAATTTTATATCTATTACGACATTTTGAAGTCGGTACAAATCAAACTAACCAAACAACTACAACAAAAATATTTAATCGTCCTTTCTTATGATCCCGTAAACTGAAACGTTCAGGTAGTATTAGGTATTATTTTCAATCGTGGTACTGTAGTTGTTTTATTTGTTTAATTTGCACCGACTTCAAAATATAATAGATATAAAATGAATAATTATTAGCGCATTTTGTGAAGTCGGTTCAACTTTTTTTTTAAAAACTATTTTATTTTTCACTTTTTAGTGTCTTCTACTCTATACAATGAAGAAAGAACCATCCAAATCGGTCAACGCTTTAAAAAGTTAGGTTTAACCCCCTACCCCACCTCCATTCCACAAAAATTGGTATCAATCAAGGAATCACCGAAATCGGTTCACGCGTTACGAAGTTAGTACCCCTCCTCTTCCCACCACAGGACCAAATTATTCTTTTATAAGCAATGGAGGATCACACTCTATACAACAGCAAAAGAACCATTCAAATCGGTCCACGCGTTACAAAGTTAGGTTCCACCCTCCTCCCCCCACCAATCCAACACCACCTCCCACCAACAACCCTACCACCCACCCCACCACACTCTAACATTGGTTTTCTCATGGTATCAAATAGGGAGCATACTCTACCCAACAAAAAAAGAATCATCAAAATCGGTCAACGCGTTACGAAGTTATGCCCGGTCAGACATAAAAAAAATAAAAAATAAATAAATAAAAACAAATACACGTCGAACTTAGAACCTCTTTGTTTTTGGGAAGTCGGTTAAAAATGCACGGGGGTGAGAGAATAAGCTGGTTCTTAAATTGTGAAGGTATTCTTCATATAGAGAACGAGAACGGCTTATAAATTGTTCATGGCAAACACTAAATTCATGTCAGGAGTCAACACTGTTACCACGAAGGTACTTTTTCCAAAGTCTATTTTTCCTATTCCTAAGAGTCTTCAATTCTCTGTCAAGCTAGGGTGCAGCGGAGTCTCTACTTCTAACCCGGGAACAAACCTCCGGAAAGAAATTTCCACATAAGTTTCAAGTAGAACTAATTTCGCAGACAAAGTCCATTTTCTGGGACAAAAAGTAAGGCATCTGCTGTCTGACTAATCCCAACCAGATGTCGCGTGCCTCCGTTAAATTAAATGTAATAGTGACTCAAATATAATCGTACAGTGTATACGAATCGATCCTTATCAATTACATTGTTTATCCTTGCCTTCATTAAGCTAGAACATATCGGAAGCAATTTAAACATTAAAGCATAATTTAAAATAGTCATCATGATATTTGCGGAAGGGTAGGGTAGACAAAGGTAAGTAAGGCAGCCTTAATTAGGTTTAATTTTTTATTTAACAATGTAATTAATTTGAACTGTGAGTAATTAAAACTAAACGTTTGCTCGGTTAAATTCGTGTGTGTATCCTGCAATTAATGAAGTCACACTGTGCGAGCAAGACAATTTTACATTTACTGTGAAAATCCAATAACTAGGAGTCCCTCAATTTGCATAAAACACTGATTAAAAAGTGGAAACAATAAACGACCTGGTCAAGGCAGCGTTTCGCCCCAATTCGTTCATCGCATATCTACCTATGCTGCGGCAGCGGCAACCGCTACAGCACAGTTATAGTATAATCGCGAGTCAACAATAGTGAGTTTAATATATAGATACATCGCAGCATCTAGATCCATATGGAACTGGGTCGGCATCAAATCAGGCAGAGTGCAACCATTTCACAAATTCCGAGGTGTCAGTCAACTGGCCGAACAATTTTCTCCCTTCGATTAAATTATTTTGGTGCTTCATTTCAGGTCCGCGAACGGAATCACTCCGTCAATACATATACATACAAGTATCTATCTACACATATGCATGTCAATAAAACTGTTTACCAGCGCGGGTTCGCTCGAAATTACATCGCCAAGCTGCAATTGACTGGGATGGGATTGTTAATTTACCCGGTACCTGTCAGCGGTCCAATGTCATTTACTTGTCACTTTGGGAATTTCAAAGAAAATGCTATCAATTAGGAACACACCATTTGGGGTAGTCCATAGAGCGCTTCGGCTCTACGCCCTAGAATCAATGACAACCAAACAAAGTTCACTTTTCCATTGGTCCTTTAACAGCAATTATGCATTTGATTTGCATACGAGTATGAAACTCGCGGATCGAGTCTCAATTTTCGTAATGAGGGCAATAAGCGTGACTGCCTGATTAGACACAAAGCCCGAAGGTAAGATACTGCTAATTACGGACTGTGCAAATAGCATGTGTTGGAACAATAAGGCCGGCGGTAATTTTCAACAAATAAGAGAACCTGTGTAAAAATCACGCCCTTTCCCCGTGCACACGTGCAAGTCACTAACTTTACATTGTCATTATTTTTTATTTACATGAAAATTCATTGGAGAACTGCAGCCTTGCCCGCCTGATTATCCCTTTTACCAGCAAAGTATTCGCCCTCACTAAAAGTTTATGCTTCAGCTACGTAGGCGCTCCCTAGTATTAAAGGACATAATTCTTGTGAAATTGTTTTACCTGCGGTTTTCCTTATCGTTTCGCGTACGTATCACAATTAAAGCAAACTAAATGTATTTTCAGGAAAATATTGAAAAAATTCCATGACTTTCTTCAATTAACTGCTCAAATGATTACCTGTTTGTAACAAGTGCACACTTAACTTCTCTTTAATTAACTTACGCTGAATTGATAACGCTGAGAGTTACCTGTATACTTTGGTTCCGAACCTTCGAAAATTATTTTGCACAATATTTCTTTCATTTCAATGCTCTTTCTGTAATTAAAGGGATTCTGTTGGCAAATATAAAGTGGTGGCGGTGAGGTGGTGAGTTTTCTATGGAATTATTATGGGAAATTTAGTATGTGTGAGTATAGTAGGAGTTGGACGTGTAATAGGAGTTGGTGTAACAAGCGGTAAAATGTAAGGTGAAATGTTAGACGACTAAAACCTTTCGTTAATCCTGCAATTACTTGTTATTTTTTTCAGTGGTACTAATTAAATCAAATCACAAAGTCGAAAGGTTTGATATTGGGATCTCCCATTTACAGTTAGAGCCTTTATACGGACAAGAGTATTGAGGATAACCTCGATGCATATCTCTCTAGTTCCCGTAACTCCTTGTGGCGCATGGGACAGGAGAACAACTTCACCCGATTCGAGTGTACCTGCAATTTAAAATGAATTTCGCTTCTGTTGCCAGCAGAAAATAACTAAGAATGGCCGCCGGTAGGATTCGAACCTGGGACCTACGGGTTAGAAGCCCGATACGTTATCACTAACTCCACCGGCGACTTTAAACTCACTAAAGACATTAAAAAATCAAAAACGCGAATGCACAAAAAGTGAACAAAACGGATGGAAACAAGATAAAATAGAAAATCATTTATCTTTGAGTTAAAGAGGTCAGGGTTCTCAGCCTTACGAGAGCAATTGGGTAGTGGACACTCAAAAATTCATGCTTTAAGACGATAACATGCAGGAAAAAAATATATTTTAAATTAATTTACCCACCTACTTTAGATGCTTCAGTGTAGAGAGACAAGACCCGAGTAAAAGTACCAATTAAGCAAAGTGATTGTCTAAAAGACTCCTGAATGCATTGGCAGTGCCAGCCGTTTGGATATTGAAAGGAAGACTATTCCATAAACGAATTATTTAGACAGGATTAGAACTATTCATGACTGATCCCCTAAACCGTGGTACTAGTAAACTGCTGTTTCGCTGATATATTGTAAATTGGAAGTATTCCCGGAGGTATGGTGTTTTGTTCCATTTAAGCAGCTTGAACGGAAACATCAACGCCTGCCGTTTGAGGTAAATATCTAGACTGCACCCGACAATGCTTAATCTAAAAGGTGTGATATGGTCAAATCTTCCTAGTCCGTAAATTCACCTAATATAGTCCTTGAAGGAGACCTCTAATCGACGTGCACACACTGTCTGTCTAAGTAAGGAAAAACCAAGCTCCCGAAGGTGAAATGGGGCAGACGAGTACTTCTCTGGATAATATAGGCTGACAAACAAAGTCTGCGGAATCCAGCATATACATTGCCAATCCACGCTCTTAAGTTTTCACAGCAGTTCATTCTTTACCCTAAAATAATACCAAGATTAGTTACTTTACTGAGGACTGGCACTGGAGAACTAGTTAAGACTTATCTGAGGAGCATTACTTAAAACAAGAGGATTAGTATAAAACATGATAGAATGAGACTCTCCGGGTTCAAAAGTAATCTGTTTGCAATAGACCAATTATTTTATATTCTACCAAGATCGGCATTTATACGTCCGATGAAATTCTCGAAGAGCCCAATAGGTCTACCTAAATAGACCTGAACGTCATCAGCGTAAAGACGAATTTTCACATCAAGTGTGGTGCGACTGGCATATCATTGATGAAGAGACTAAATAAAAGTGGTCCCAATATTGATTCCTGTGGTACGCCACGTGAAAGAACCAAAGGACCTGTTAAATCAATTGAATGATTGATTGATTAATGTTAATGAACTTGATCAAAATAAACACCGATTTAGACTATATTTCCGAGGGTTCGAGAGTCCGAAGTTTGCGAACTAATCCTTCCTCGGAGTGAAACTCTTATTTGACTGGAAACTTTACGCGGAACAGATGATAGCAGTGAAATATCTTTCTTTCTCGGTTTTTTTAATTTTTTTATTGAATTAACCCTTCTAACTCGGAAGGCGCACTTTACAGGCAGAAGCCAGGAATCAATTGACCTACCCACCAAAATACACAAAATATTAAGGTGGATGAGGCTCCCACACCACATGCATAAAATCATTAGTAAACAAAAGCCAAAATACACCCAAACTCAACAATCAGGGATGCACAGGCAGTTTAAGCCAAGTCAATACAAAACATACAAGTAAGGAAACTTTACGCCTTACAAAACAAAAAAAAATAGTGGGTAGGTACAACAGGATGGTTACAAGTTGTAAAAGCTCCTCTTTAATGTTAACCTGTCCACTTTATTGCTGAAAACATCACCAACACCATTAGCGAACCTACACATGCGATTAACAGGCTCGAACATACCGTAACTAGTGCGCGAGAAAGCTATCTGAAAGCTCGAAAGTTTCGAAGGGAATAGGACAGTTCTCCAGGTGATATTTTGGAAGAAAGTTCCGCACTGTCAATCTTTCCCTGCAGAAGCTGATGTAGAAAAATTATATCGGCAACACAGCGACGCTTCTCAAGAGTAGCAAGTTGTAGCAGTCCCAACCAATCACCATATGGAGGTAGAATAAAAGGGTCACTCCACGGCAAAGCACGAAGGGCCGATCTCACAAATCTACGCTGTACAGATTTAATACGTTTAGTGTGAGATCCATAAAACGGAGACCAAACCGGACTAGCATACTCCAGCAGTGGTCTAACAAGGGATGTATAAAGATGGAGTCTTATGTGAGGGCTAGGATATTCCCTAGACCAACGGAGGATAAAACCCAGCATAGAGTTGGCCCTGGCAACGATATTATTAATGTGAGGGATGAAGTTAAGTTGTCTATCAAGATACACACCCAAATCCTTCACTCCTTTCACCCGTTGAATACAAGTATCTTCAAACTTGTACTGAAAAGTACAGTAGTCGAGAAGGTCATAACCTGACATTTACCGATGTTTCATTTAAGATTATTATTGACACACCAGCTATAAAATATGTGCAGATCCGACTGCAAGATCTCGCAATCCACAAAAGATTTGATTGGGAGAAAAATCTTGATATCGCCCGCATAAATAAGACTTTTACTTCTTTGAAGCAAATAAGTAATGTCAATAGATACGATGAACAACAGAGACCCAAGATGACTACCCTGAGGAACCCCGGAAGGAGCCACAAAAGCATCAGAGAGCACGCCACGAAAACGCACTCTATAAGTCCTATTGTATAAATACGACTTAATCCAAGCAATGAGTGAGGCCGGGAAACCCAACCTGGCCAATTTGAAAACGATAATAGAGTGAGACAGCTTATCAAAGGCTTTACTAAAGTCGGTATAAATGCAGTCAGTCGTTCCAGAACGAGTATTTACTAGGAAATTTCAACAAGACTTTATATTGACTCCTCAATACAAAGTCATTATTTTTTCCATTAAAAATTTCCGGAAAATAATAACCTACATATTCAAAGGTAACGTCAAGAAATATACACTCGCGGTCATAAAAATCCACACAGGTGAGCAAGTCATTAAGGAATATTTTCGTACCAGCCATTGAAGAGCACTTATCGTATTCAGTAGGTAATTTTCCAAGATAACTGACTCTCATGTTGTCATCGAGCAAAATCGTAATAGTAAACTGTGAAAAATGGACTTCCAAAAGTCTACTCTTATTTCGATAAATTTGAAGTGGTGCAGTTTTTTCGACCGTAAGTGTAAGTGGAATTAGAAAGCGAAATTGTAGAAGCTGGAAAGTATTCACCTGTTACCAACATCAATATCTCTGACTTAATATAAATTAACTTCTGAGTCCTAATCAAAAATTTATTGATAAATTATTGCCTCTTCATGTAACGTCTCTAAATCCATCTAGACGTAACTGACGAGATCCGAAAAAATCTTATACTCGCATGTGCTACATATAGCGCATAACAATATTTCCGGTTCAGGGAAGTTCGACTACTTGAGAGTTTTCAATAATAAAAATTTTTTATCAAAACTAAATAATCCGCTAAAGAAATCTTTATCTAGAGCTTATCGGGAGTGTGTGCAAGAACCTCTCACTGCACATGATAATTTAACCTGACGGCTTCAACTGGGTTGCGAAGAGATAGTCGTGATACTGTGCTTAACAATTGGCTTCTTATCGCAGGTGTAAATTGTTTAGGTAATTCTTGTAAAATAATTAAGTTTTACCTTGACATCTACGCACAAGATAAAAGATTATTAGCGCTTCGGTTTCAGATATGCACGTGAATTCTAATTTCATGTATCGAAAATTTATATATCTTAAAGCTAGAACGTAATTAAGACAAAATGAAGTCATAGCATTTGTAGTAGGTTAGGTTAGATTATAGTGGCTCCTCGAAAGTCTCGCATAGACTACTCCGAGTCTATAGCGTTACCACATTTGGGTGTCCTATATCCCAGAAATGTTGTACTGCGATCTTCGCGTCACTACCGTTGTTTAAATTAAAGGTATCCATCTGTGTTGCAAATTTAAGTATACTCCCAATCTTGCACCTAACAGCTTCCTTTAGATTCTTGAAGATGGCGGCGATTATGTGTGCATGCACAGCTGTGAAACAGTGGCCAGTGTAAACTGTTACCAGAGTTCTGCATTGAGTCCTAGTTAAGTCGAGTAATCTGTCGGTTCTCTTTCGATCATAAGTTTTTAACATAACCTGCGTGACTCTGTAAGCTGTGGTTCCTTCCCATCTTTTCTTCTCACGGTCCAACAAATCACCCCGAAATTGCTCGAAAACGACTTGTGTTGGAGGTAGTTTTTGCTCTGCAACATGAGCCCATCCTCTGATAGTGCTCCAGAACTTGCCTGACACTAATATAACTACATCATCAAATAGTTTTGTCCACCTTTGGCGCTTGAAGAGCATTTACGATAGCCTCTGTGGTAATTTTGTTTTAGGCACCTCCTATGTCAATAAAAGTTCTTAGAACGAACTCTTTGTATTGTAGGGACTTTTCGATCTCGAATCTCGATTTTCTCTTTAAGTAGGCGTGTTGAGTTACGGACAGTAGGGTAGAGTTCAAATTCTCCCTAATATACGAACCTATAACTCTTTCCAGTACTTTTTGAAGCATTACTGGTATTATCTCGTCTAGCCCCGCCTACCTGTTTGGATCAAAGGTGTTTATCGCCCATCTGACCCCGTTCTCGGAAATAATCCCTGCGGTGTTCAATCTCCGCTTGGTACAGATATTGTTTCAGGAGGGCTCTGCATTTGTGCAACTAAGGAAGTGAGTGTTTAACAAGATCTCTAGTTTTTTCCTACTATCGTCAGTCCAGACTCCGTTTTCACTACATAGTAGTGTATGTTGAGAGCGACTTTTAGAGATTACTTTCCTCAACCCTACCGTTTCAGAAGTTTTTTCGATTTGATCACAGAAGAAGATCAAGCTCGTCCTTCTGGCTGTTCTGATCTTTTTCTTAAAAGAGTTTAGGACCGCCCTGTAGTTCCCTCACTCTGTTTGCTCTTTTGACGCTCTCGCGTGAGTGCGAACTCTTCGGCGAGTTTCCATTAGATCACTGTTCCACCAGTGTGGTTGTGATTTATTTCAGTGTCGGTCCCGGTATCGGTTTCGGGTTAGCGCCTTGTGATCTTTGGCACTGGCCTAAGGTTTTTTTTGAGGTTTGGACGAAATTTCTAACAGCTAACCTCTGCATCCTCTTCGACGACAACTTTCTTACAACGTGCTCCTCAATCTTGTTGTAGAAAGTCGGGTTTCTAGCTGCAAAAACCTTTCTGCGATCGAAAAAGGCTCTGTTATTGGCCCAAGCCAATCTCTCCTACTCCTTTAGGGTGCAGTTGAGCTTCTTACCAAGGGTCTTTACATGCCTCACGGCAGCTTTGTATTGAGACTGGGCCGTGTGTGCTTCGCGCTTTGGTCGAGACCTAGCGGTCGAATGCCTTCTTTCATTGTCTGGGAGGTCGCAGCAGCTTCTCTTTCTATAAGGGAGCGATCGTATCACCATCTCGGTCTGAGCCTCCTTCGACTCCAGCACCGGCAATGGTTGATCTTTTATTTTTGTGCCCATTAGCTCGACCACCAGCCAGGCCTGAGGCACCCGCCGAGCTGATTGTTGAGGCATTCATGTTACCTCCGTTGAGACCTGTCTGGAGTAGCAAGGATTTATAATTACATTAGGGCCACTGGCGACACACAGAGAGGTTTAGATATATATCGCAATCCGAGTGGAATGCTTACTGGACCTTCCTCATTTACGCATTTTATACCTTGGTGTATTTTTGCATCTACCTTAGTCTGGCATCTTCCGATTGTATAGTTCGAACATATAAGAGAGTAGCTGGTAAGAAAAGTAGAAGGAACTTCCAACTTCAGAAAAATCACTTAGTGATATTGCAAAAGTTGTAAAGCTGAGCGTTACTGCTAAAAAATATGACATTGCTAAAAGAATACTAAGTCGTAAGCGCAGAGGTTTACAAATGAATAGTACAGGACACACAACTGCAGTGTCACCAGAACTAGAGAATATATAGTAAAGTATACTTGTGAAGATTTTTTGGATAACATCTTGGATAATGCCATCATAATTAAAGAATTTCATGATAATATTCCTGGCGTTGATTACATCCATAATTTTTTAAAGCGGCATAGGGATCAACTGTCACAACGTTTAGCCAACAATATCAAACGATCTCGAGGTAATGCTGATACTATTAAAGAATATTTTGATAATTTGTCGACTGTTTTGGAAGGAATACCACCAGAAAATAAATTTAATTATGATGAAACTAATTTCACAGACGATCCTAGCTGTGAAACAGTAATTGACAAATGAAAAGCTAAATATGTCTAACGTGTTATGAAGACTAGTAAATCATCGACTTCACTAATGATGTGTTGTTATGCTACTGGAACTGTTCTTCCCCCGTATGTAGTATACAAATCTAAACATTAATACAACATGTGGGTTGAAGGTGGACGTTCAGGTACTCGTTACAATCGTACACTCAGTGGTTGGTTTGACGCATATACTTTTTTCGATTGGATTGAAAGCATTGTTTATTTATTTATTTATTTATTTATTTAACAACAGCTTCGCCAAAACTGGCTACTAAGAAAATTACAAATGAACCAAGAAGACTACAAAATTAATACAAATCATTAAACTAACTTATTCAATAAGCATCCTCAGATGGCGCTTCAGTTGTCGCCTAGAACATCCCAGCTCGATATAGGCAGCGTAGTCATTGTAGAGGCGGGACATGGAAGTGATAGGCTCGTGCATGCCGTAAAGCGTACGATGAAAGGGAACATGCAGAAAGTTGAAATTCCTAAGGGACCGGGCGGGAATGGAAATGCCTGAATCATTCAGCAGTTCGGAGGAGTTGATCGTCCCCTGCAATAAATCATGCATAAAAGTTATCTTATATATTCGGCGTCTCTTTACAAGGGAATCAAGAGAAATCAGTCCAAGCCTAGCATGATATGATGGGAGGGATAAAGGATCACGCCAAGGAAGGTCGCGGAGAGCGAACCTAAGAAATCTACGCTGAACAGCCTCAATCCGGTTGATGTGGACAGCGAAATAGGGATCCCAAACCGGGCAAGCGTATTCCAGAATGGGTCTAACGAATGTACAAAAGAGGAGCCTGGTTAGATAGGGATCGTCAAGTTCCCTGGACCACCTTTTCACAAAACCCAGGGTGGAATTAGCCCTATTCACCACGAAGTCAATGTGATCCTCAAAGGATAGGCGGGAATTAAGAACAACCCCTAAATCTTTGACCCTATGTAGCCTACTCAAGACACTGCCATCCAAAGAGTAGTCGAAGAGAATGGGACAGTTTCTGCGGGTAAAGGTCATTATGGTACATTTTTTTATATTAAGGGGAAGACGGTTACTAGAGCACCAGTCGTGAAAAACGTTAATATGTTGTTCCACACTTGCGAATTTTGGATGGTAGGTTGCATTCAGTCGTAGTATTAATATTTTTGTGGAAATAAAATATTTACTACCACATTTTTCAAGGTAAAAGGATTATCGTTGGTGATAATTTGAGTTCATATACTCGTTTGTCACTGCAGGTAATTGAACTTTGTGAAATGCTCGACATACACTGCGTATTTTTACCACCAAATTCAACACACTTACTGCATCCTTTGGATGTCGCTGTTTTTGCGCCAGTAAAGAAATATTGATGGAATGTAAGCAAAAAGAAGGAAAAAAAGAAACTACAATTCCAAAAACTGTTCTTCCAACCTTTTTGAAAAGAGTAATGACCAAATTGTAACCTACCATTACATCAAGCGTTATTAGTGGTTTTCGGAAGTATGGCGTTTTCCCACTAAACCCAAACGAAGTTTTGCAACGTCTGCAAGACTACGTAGCACCCCAAAACATTCAGGTTGAAGATGTCAATACTAGTTTTGTGAACTTTCTAGCCGACTTCCCAAATAAGTTCGACGTGTATTTTTTTTATGCCTGAGAGGGCATTTCGTAAAGCGTTGACCGATTTGGATGATTCTTTTTTTGTTGGGTAGAGTAGTTGGGTACCCCTCAAAAAGGGGTGTTTTTTGCATTTTTAAGGGTGACGCAACTATTTTAGGACTGTGGGAACCCGATTTTTATAATCAGCGCCCCAACAAACATAAAGTAAAATTAGTCTGGGTTCCGACACTTTAACCGCCCCCCCCCCTTTTGAATGGGCTATAAATTAAAAAATATTTTTTATATTATTTTTAAAATTTAAATGCTAACTTTCTTCAGTTAAGCTTCCCTGCGTGTAGCAGTTTGAGATTTTCTTGAGTAAATTGAAAGCTGGAAAAGCTCAAGAATAGCTTGGAATTCTTGCATAAAATATATTTGATTTTACTGCGCTAAGAAATTTAGTTTTTGCTCCTAAGAAAATTCTAAATAATGAAGAAAGAGCATACAATGAATAAATATTCGACAGTATTTAACAAATTTTTTCTCACTTTGTTGAAAAATTGCAACCATATTTTTGAACATAAAAATTTGACTAACAAATGTCCCCTTGAAACTCATTTCATTCCGTATCACTCCGTCGCATAATCTCTTTATTAGCGATATCAAAAGGTACGTATACACATCATCTTTTAGTTGATATTAAAAAAGTGTCTGTTGGTCGGCTATCTAAAACAAATAGGCATAAATACGAATATAAAATCGAAGTGTTTACCAGTTAATGACCGAAATTCCCAAATTGAATCGATTCAAACCGGTTCAAGTGTAAACAAAAACAGAGTAGAACCGAATCGACTGAAAATCACCGCTCGTGCACTGTCACGAAGAGCGGAATATCCGCGATTATTATTACATCAAGAAATTTATAGCGTTTTTCATAGAGCAATTCATCCGTGCCGGTAGTTAGATAACCGCTTTAAAGCTTCACGGATAGGTCACATGGTAATATAGCTGCACTGCTTCATTGAAAGAAATTGCCTTTATCGGCTGTGAACCTTTGAATTTTCTTAGCGTTATCAGTCGGTGGTTCGAGTTCTAAAGAGTCAGATCGACGCGACTAGTGAGATTAGTTCACTCCTACTAGAAGTTCTAACAATCAGCTCAGCTAATTGAGTCAATAGTAGAAATCCGCCAGTAACTGGTGAAAAACAAGAAGTGCTTAATGAGCTCTAATCAAGTCGGGCATAGTGGGTGGCTGGTGCATTGTGATCTTTTGTGAAACCTATTAAATGTCGAAATATTCTTTAAGGAAAGTTCACTGAAAATTGGTTAAGTGAATCCGAAGCGGTTTGAAGGTGATTGTATCAGTGGAATCAAAGGAGGAAGTGCTAATTGTTAGTGATTTGTGGTGACTTCTTCAGTTGTAGAGCAAATCGTGTAATTTTCTAATTACATAATTTCAGTTCCAGTACGGATTTCCATTTCCGTTCTGGTAAATTTGCATATTAACAGACGAAAGAGGTAATTATGAGGAATAGGATAAAAGAGAATTTTTTAATTAAGCTTTTTAGGTTCAAAGACACATTTGAGATAATTTAAATTTGTTTATTTCCGAGTAAGAATTGAAGCCAAACTGTTTGCTTATTTGTGTCTATACTTTAGATTCGGAAGAATGAATAGATTTTCTTGAAAGGCTCTATGCTTTTACTCAAGTGCTTAATTTATGGAAGAAACTAATCTAGTGATATGAAGATATTGGTGGAATGTCCTATATTTCGTTTTTCTTAGAGCAAGATGTTAGAGCTCGAAACGTGTAATGTTTTTTGTTTATTGCACGCAATTTACACCACAGTGTACTCAGTATAGCTTATATTCTCAGAAAAGCCCTATATTATACACAAAGTGATACATATTTTCATTAACGAGAATGTGCTATGAGTGCGTTTTACAAATTTTTAGTTTATATAATTGTATTTCAATCAACTTCCTTTCTCTCCAAAAGCGCAATAAAATATTTTCCCGGGGTTCTTTTTGAAAATATTTACAATCTGACCGGTTTGTCTTTGTTTTTGTTGATCCTTTTACTATAATTCCGGATCACTACCCTTTAGCTTTGCTTCATTGGATGAGAATCCTCTTCTTATTAAAGACCATTGTATGTGTGACATATATTGTGCGGCAGGTCCTGCTGTCCAAACCAAATTCACTCGGTTTGTTCTGGTTAGTCCACGCAAAGCTGGTTAGTTCATGCAAAATAAATATGTTCCTGTTTAAGCAAGTTCCCTTTAGGATCTCGTTTAAAAATGCCAATATGGCATTAGCTTCAGTCTGGAATACAGTGGCAAGTTCACCTATCGACAACGAAGACCCCCCCCCCCCCCTGAGCCTTGTACGAACTTTTGACTATTTACAAGGATCATTATAAACTAATCCCTAATTAAACTGCTTTCGTATATGAAAAATCACTGTAAAAATTCCAGGTAATACAGGTAATTACATAAAGGTAGTCAAATGCAAGCTTATCTCGAGGAACCGACCCGTCCTTTTTACAGGACAGTTGCAAAATTTACTTGATTTACGAATAAAATTTCTTAGTTTTCTACTAAGTAATTTGATATCAATTCTTACAGGAACTGATCATAAATATATTTGCAGTCGCTTGGCTTTGGTTTTCTACAGAGATGTAAGAAATTCTTTTTTTGACTTTTTTTTATTGGGAAATACTTCACTCTAAGGCTCAATATTATAATTCTAAATCTAATCCTCGGCT
The DNA here is from genome assembly GCA_964036015.1 of Leptarthrus brevirostris. Classification (NCBI taxonomy): domain Eukaryota; kingdom Metazoa; phylum Arthropoda; class Insecta; order Diptera; family Asilidae; genus Leptarthrus; species Leptarthrus brevirostris. Next base: position 144,279,009 of record OZ038373.1, on the reverse strand, counting down.
ATTCACCAAAAATTGTGTAACAACTAGCGGTATAGGTAAGACAAGAAGTGGTATTATAGAAAAAGTCCAAATTATTTGAATAGGACTTTCACGTCTAATGGATCTTCTAGTGCCAGTTCGTACACAAATCTTGATATTGCTTTTGAAGGTCGTGTTCCATCCGAAGGCGTTTCCTTTATTCCACTTACTGATATTGACGTCTGCTCTACGATGATGTCTATAAAGTCTTATGTAATTGGATTGGATTCCCTGTATCTAAGGTTTATAAAAATACTTCTTCCATTATAAAATTACATCTGTTTAAAATTTAGTTTAATTTTAATTTTGATTTAATTTCAAATTTCAAAAATTCAAAAGCTGCTACCTAGACAAGAAAGAAATTAGAAACTAATTATATACAGGGTTATGCAAAGTGAGTTCGAATTTGCGTTTTGAATGCATTGACGGTGCTTGCAGTTTGCAAAGTAACGGGTAAACTATTCCATAATCTGATAATCTGGACGAGGTAAGAACCTTCCATAACTGATTTATAAAAGCGTGGCATTGCCAGGTTTCTGTTTCGATAAGATGTGTCGACGCTTTAGATAAGATTCCAAAGAGCAGCCGAGTAATCGAAAACGAAAAGGGGTAACGTGATCAAATCTACGCAAACCAAATAGTTACAAATCTAATACAGTCGTTGAATGCAAACTCCATTTTACGTGCCCAAATATTATCCAATTTGGGAAAAACAACACTTCCAAAAGTGAAATGAGGCAGAATCAACGACTTTACCAGGGTTAGACGAGTATTACAAGGCAGAATATCGGCCGATAACCAAAGTCTACGCAGCCCAGCATAGATCTTACCCAGTCTCGCCTTGACATAATCACAGCACTTCATACTGCTATTTAATTGTATTCCAAGATTGGTAACTTTATTCAGCACGGGTAGCGGGGAATGGTTTAGAAACACTGGTGGGACGTCAGACATACCAAAGACGCTATTATAGAAACATATAGACTGTGACTTTACAGGGTTAAGTTGCAGACCATTGTCTAAAGACCATGAGTATATTCTATCAAGATCTGCATTGATACGCGCTAAGCAATTCTCTAGAAGACCGATAGGCCGGCTTAGATAAACCTGTACATCATCAGCATAGAGATGTACTTTTACATCTCGAACAGTTTTTGGCAGATCATTTATGAATAAGCTGAATAACAGTGGACCCAGTATCGACCCTTGGGGGACTCCACACTGTAGAGGCAGTATTGTGGAATAGGCATTACCGCCGCTGACCCGCTGGCCACGGCCGCTCAGAAAGTTGTCCAACATAGATGCTGCTGAGTTACCGAAGTTAAAACAAGAACAGAGCTTCTGCATAAGCATTCCATGGTTAACACTATCAAAAGCTTTTGAGAAATCCAAGAGGACAAGGGTAGTGAATTTGTCACAATCCAGTGCGGTTCTAATGTCAGAAGTGATCTTTAATACAGCAGTTTCCCAACTATGAAGTGCTCGAAAGCCTGATTGCCATCGGGATAAAAGGTTATTCCTATTCACGTGTTCAAGTATTTGCTGGTACATTATTTTTTCCAACACTTTAGATAAAAAGCAAAGTAAGCTGATTGGGCGATAAACCAGCTGGGGATTTTGGCGAATTTTTCTTTGGTACTGGAAGAATAGTAGCTTCTTTCCAGCTAGTGGGAAATGAGGATGATGTGAGACAGAAATTTATTATGTTAAGGATATACATACTGATAATAGGTAGTATTAGTTTAATGAAGCGTGCCGATAAGTTGTCCGGTCCAGTTGCCTCAGAACTAATTGAGTTACACGACGATATAAGTTCAATATCGTCCACCCCACGAAAAGAAAAGCTGTGATCACAACTGCTTGGAGTAATATCAGGATTGCGCATCAAGCTAAATTGACGAATAAGGGATGTGGGGATCAAATTAAACGTTGTCCCGCCACCACTTTAACTCTATATTTTTTTCAATCCAAAAGACTTCGCAGTATACTTTTTTTCTCGAGTGTTCTACCGGGGGTGCATTTTAAGTATATAAGAAGATTTACAGCGATCTATCAACAATTAAGAGGGGGGATCTCCTCAAATTTCATAACTGTTATTTTAACGAAATTGAATTTTATTTCTTACCCTCTTTGTAATTTTAGGATAGTATACCCCGGCCGCAGAGGGCTGCTAGAAGAGACTTTTCTTATTCAGCAGTTATATAGGATTTAGTGTGTGACTTTTCATGGCTTTTGAAGTGACAACTCAAAATGCGTTGCTGGCTCTTGGTCTGGTTCGTTATTTAGCAAGTGAAGAAGTGTTTTCGAATTTAGTGCAATTGCACATAATGAAAAAATAACTTTATTGGTATATTCAATTTTCCTATTCAAAATTAAATCAACTCCAAAAATCAAATGCCCAGACCTGAGAGATTTATTTTGACATAAGGAACAAACATACACAAAGCGAATTACTTGTATACTACACAAAATCCGACAAAACAAATGCAGATTTCTGAGCCTAGAAAAAGGACAGGTGTGGTATGGTACGATAAACTCCTAAACCACCAAACGCAAAAGCTTCTAAGCCACATTTAAAATTTCGTAATCCTAAAACACTTTTGAAGAAAATTAACTATCAGTAGTGGGTAACTCCATTAATTTTCAAACAGACGGAGTTGGATCAATTCGTTGAGCGGCACGACCACCATGCCACGGGTCCCGGGTTCGAGACCAGGTCTCCCCGTGAGTTTTATTAAGAACTTAAAATAATCCACCCCGTCTCTGGGCTGTTGTCTAGCTCGCAGCAGGAACAAGATTCAAGTTTCCTCACTTCCTTTACCCTAATTCCCTTCCGGCCAAAACCATGCTAACGCATCAAAGGGTAGTCCCCTAGGCTTTGGCCACATTGTATAAAAAAAAAAATCCTGACCTTTAGATATTAAATCACAAAGTTAGTTATAGCAAAACGAGGTAAAAATTATGGCCCAAACAGGTAGTCGTAACAAATTTAAATTTTTTTGTCAGAACAGTGATTTGATTTGCGCAAATTATTTGTACAAATCTAGATAACTTTCTTGTTAAATATGAAGACAATTTCCTTCAATTTCTCTTAAATTTTTGCATAATGTCAAGCAAATGTGTTGAAACGCTCCAAATCTACACCAAAGTGGGAACTTCATTGCAAAATTGCATACATTAACCTATTTAATTTCACCTGTTAATCATACCTCCGAAACCAGTTTCAAAAGAAGTACGCAGAAACAGAGCGTGTTTAACATGATGCAGTCCAATATTTGACTAAAAAGTAATTAAACAGATTGAACGGTTTTCCTTATAAACTAATCCAAATGCTAGCAGTCTTATCTGAGAGATCAAATTCACCGCCTGCGAATTGGAACTTTTGCTGCGATATCATGGAGACATCCCCATACTATTCTCGAAGCTCAAATATTTGCTCAAGATAAACTGCAGCTAATCATCTCATTACGCGGTGACCTTAAGAGCCAACAAAATTCATTAACTGATGCTGAGATGTTTTGAGAAAATTCTATTTTGCTTACAGAAATTCTCTGCGGAGCCTGGATTTTGTGCAAATCGCCATTATTTGACTGGAACTTGAAAGTGTGGGAGGCAATTACTTATACTAGAGGCTGGTTACAGCCCAAGTGAGCCATCGCTTTTACTGCAATTCCGCCCGCAGGTCAAAGAGCTCTGTTTGTTTTGTTCTTGTTGTTATTGTTACTGCAATAATCTCTCGGCCGGTGGCTGTAATTGAGGCATTTACGAAGAAGCGCTTTAAGTCGACCCCTTATCCATCAAAGTCGTGTAAGGTCTCCCTGGACAGAATTGCACCCGCGGCAAGAGTGTCACGAGTTCCTGATTGGTTTAGTATGCAAATCTTTCAATTGAGAGTTCGTTGCTTCAATCAAAATCTCTACTCGGAATTAGAGGTCAGACTCAGACTAAAGTTCACTTACAGGAAATGAGGATTGGATTAGAGATCAACAGCAGAGCAATGTTGACATATTTCGGTTGCCTCTAAATATTAATCAAATCGGAAAATTGCTCCGAATGCATGTGAACTCTAGATAACTTGGACAAACACGGAGAATTATCGACTTCATTTTCCCGTCGAGCCAGTCTGTAGATAAATTCAATTACGGAGATTTGAACGCGAACGCATATATCCAGTGCATAGCGAAAGTTTATTTGTTGACATGCTCCATAAGCGATTGATTACTTAAAAAAACTGTCAGTACTAAATATTGAAAGAGCAGCCAAAATATGTAGCCCACTCACTAGATTAAAACGAATGAAGCCCAGATAAGAAGACATTTTAATTTGAAATCTTCTTGAAGACTTGGCCTGTATTATATTTACTTGACCACTTGACAGGTTTTAAGGGTCGTCTACACTTGAACGCCATTTTCAGGCCAACTTTCATGAATTTTTTTTTCTTTTAAAACTACTAAAGATATTCAAAAAAAATTTTTTTTATTTGTTTTAAATTAAATTACATGAAAAAAATTTTTGTTTTGTTGATTCATTGATGTATGCTCGCCCCGGAGTGAAGTGCTGTTTTTGTGCAGACCCATTTTTCTGCACATACATATTTCGGCATCCTGGCGTATCTGACAGCAAAACCAAAATTTTTTTCTATAAAAGTATTACTCAATCAAGGAGCTGAAATAGGATTTTCCTGATTGGATAAAAATTGTGAGCGGGACAAAAAATTTTCTATTTCTTATTTTAATTTTCATTTTTTTCGCACAAAAATGGCTCTTAAAAAATTTTTTTTCATGCACAGTGAAAATCCTAGTTCTGCACCTCCAAAAGAGGGATACTAAATTGATTTAAAAAAAATCATGTCAATCGGTCAATTAGTTTCTTCAGTGTGCAGAAAATGTTAAAAACGTATTTTCGAGAAAAACGCGTTTAAAGTTTTAAAAACACGCTTGACATCGACCAGTTTGAGGCATTTTTATTTTTTTTATATATACGATGTGGCCAAACCCTAAGGGACAAACCTTTGATGCGTTAGCATCGTCTTGCCGGAAGGGAATTAGGGTAAGGGAAATGAGGAAGCTTGAGTCTTGTATTTTGCATTGCTGCGAGCTAGACAACAGCCCAGAGACGGAGTGGATTATTTAAATTTCTTAATAAAAGCTCACGGGGAGATCTGGTCTCGAACCCAGGGCCCATGGCATGGTGGTCGTACGGCTCAACGCATTGATCCAACTCTGTCTCCAACGAATTGAGCAATATCCTTTCGCATGATGACTATAGGATAGTTATACCTACGTTAAAAATACGCAAAAAAAATCTATATTTTCAAAATTTTAAGTGTAGACGACCCCCTTAAGCAGCTTCCCACCGGATGTAACAGACACGTAGCGCATGGAGTTACAGTATAATATATGCGCCATCACCTTAAAAATAAATAGTAAGGTTTATACCGTATGAAAATGACACATTTGGCATACGGTATGAAGATGTCCATTTCTCTTTCAATATGCGGCATTACATACCTGCCGCAGGAACCTAATCTTCACACTTCCGTGGTTGGAATAAGGAGGTTAATTGCTCTGGCAACATACAGGGTGTTTCAGATCTAACGTGCCAACATTAGTTGGGAGACAGATCTCACCTAGCTAAACAAAAAATTTTATGGCAGGGGGGGGGGGGGGAGGGGTTGCTATCTGATCCGTTTGGAAGTTACAGGGTGATACATAAATTTTTCAGTTTTTCATGGTATTCACATTACTCTTTAATTTTTACCTTTTGATCTACCCAACATAGCGACATCAAATAAACGCTTAAAAACTACTATCCCAATGGCAACTGCAAAAATGGTTTGCGATTACCTAATATTCAGCATTTTCTCAAATTTTTTCCGACATTAATGTAATTAGTCCACCCTTTTTTATTTTTATTGGATTTCCCATCTTATTACCTTTCCAAAAAGGTACAACATACCCAAGTAGAGAAAGGGTGTAGAATTTTATAAGTAGAAAACTTATCGGGAAATATTTGAAAATCCGCAATTTAAAGAAACTAAACTCATATTAACTCTAAAATCCTTGTTATTGAATTCAAAACGTAGTCAAATGAATCTACGTAAATTACAAAAGCCGTTCAAAATGGCCACCGCCACCGTTTAAGGTGTATTGTAGCCAGCCTCTCCCGTATTTTCGTCGCTGCATTCCCAAATTTGCTAACTAAATCCTCCCTAGTGTTAACATGACTTGAATAAACTGCAACCTTCATTGTTCGCATAAGAAAAAGTCGAATGGCTTAAGGTCTCGAGATCTAGCAGGCCAAGGAATCGGTGCACCTTGTCCAATCCAGCGGTTAGAAAATTTTTCACTTAGCACTTCCTTTACAATGTTAGTAGTAAGCGCTCGAGGCAGATTTAGTAATCTACAAGCCATGAAGTAAGAGATTTTAGGGTCCAAGTGGTCTGAATTTCCGACAAATTTACATTGCTTCTTATAGCAGCCGGGTGGTGATTTTTCTATAAACTCGTCGTAGCGCCTAAACTATTACTTATATGAAAAAAATATGCCCGGATTATCCCGGGATATGGAATGTGAAAAATAAGTAAGGTGACGCCCTACATTATCTTCTATCGGTGTGGGTAGCCTTTAGTAGGGTTGACAAGGGATGCAGCTCAATCGTTAAATGTTGAGTAGAGCGATCTTTCTCCACCTTAGGCCGAGTAAAGACATTTCTTCGCAGCAGGATGACAGAAGATCGTTTGAATGGACTGGCTTTAATGCATATCCATCAAGACATTGTGTCAATGATGAACGATACAGAAGTACTTGATATCTTCATAAAAAACATAAAAGAAAACTATCATTATTAAGCATGTAATTTTTCATTATTTTCATTATTAAACCTTTATTACAAGTATATTTCTTATAATAACTGTTGTATGTTATTATTTTAAAATTAATCCCAAAGATACGTATAGTGTAATGTGTGCAAAGTGGTTCGTCGAGAGGTCCCATCGTGGGCGCTCGTTCAGGAGCAAGTGGAGTCAATCCCGCTGCTGGAGCGTCGTCGAAATCAATTTCAGATTTGACATAGATTAGACCTAGTCAATCTGGATCCGAAAATAAATTAACATTTAGTAAAACAAGAATTTTAATTTCTTATGGTTATTGTACTGAAAATATTCAGTTAGGGGATCCAGATTTAGTCGAAAACGTTACAACTTCATTGGCATTGATTCCTGTTGATTACTTACCATTTTATTTAAGTCATTCTGAATTTGAAGCTTTACCAATGGGTTCACTTGTTATAGTGTAGAGTGTAAAGTAACTCCTTTAGGAACTAGAACGGCTTTCGATACTGGTACGACATTAAGTGGTACAGCAACATCAGAATATGGTATGGTTTGCAAAGGTATGAATGTGTACTTTTATGGACGAAATAAGGAATCTACAGTAGATGCAACGAATCCAATGAAACCAACAAGTGTGAAATCAATAAATCCTGTAGAGATGGCAAAAAAATATTACCAAAATATTGGATGTAATGCACTTTTTTAACTCAGAATATAAATGAATATTTTGTACATGAATGGAATCAACCTATCCCGTATCCTAATCCCGTCTGGCCCTTGTGCCCCTCCCAGAAAAAAATCCTGGATCCGCTCCTGTATGCGCTGGTGCTCCATAGTGTTGGTAAAACATGTCCGTTCGATTATGCACACGGATGTCCTTAGATCTGACAGTGTATTCTCCAAACGGTCCGCATAAATTTGAATGTTGACCACTTGCGGTAAAATGAATGGTAATACCAAATGGTATAGCCGATGATACCAACCCAAACATTGACACTGAATATCTGCTGGAATGACGTCACCTTTGTCCTGTGTTGGTTAGTTTCCGACCAGGTTATGGAAGTTCGTGATATCATTCCTGGTGAAATGATAAGTCCACAGAATTCGGTCCAGAAACGCCCTGTCGTCAATGTCGCGTTCCAGAGGCCAAGTGCTAAATTCCAGTCTTCTCTCGGAATCTCCTTCGATTAGTCCATAAACTGGGTGATGGTGATATGGACGTAATCCCTCTCGATAAATAACCTTCCAAACCTTAGATGAAGACACTTATCGTCTTGCGACTCGTCTCGTGCTCGTCTCAGGGTCTTGCCTCACGATGGTGATTATTTGCTGCTCGAAATTGGCAGAAATTCCCAAAGTTTCGGATCGTGTCTCACTGTTGTGTGAAGTTATACTTTCTGTTTCTCTTAATCTTCGGAAAGTCCGTGAAAATACCCCTTTTTCCGGTGCTCGCCGATTAGGGAATTTCCTTTTATATTCCAGTACAGCTGCTTTCTCGTTTCCGTCTACTACCCCATAAATGTAAATAATATTCCCGTATTCCTTAAAAATAAATTCTACCATTTTTTAATAGTTTTTGCTTAAAAACCCCGCACTTATTGATTTGTTTTTCAACTATGATAGGTATATAGCAAAATTTCCATCAGGTACGAGTAACAGAACGCCAGGATACAAGGGTATGAATCCTGGCTAACACAAGCTAATATCGGCAATAAAACAAAATTCCACTAACATTTGTATAAATTTTTTGCAGCAATAATTAAAATTAATTACCTGTTAACCCAAAAAAAAACATTTTTTATCCTTTATCTTAAAAATTGTGTTTATTTAAGGGGGGGGGGGGGGGTTTTTTTTTGTCTTTTCTTATTGTTAAACATTTCAAGAATATATTCTCAAAATTTTAAGTCGATCTGAGCAAAACTCTTGAAGTTATGGTCTATAGTTAGTCCCCTGTCCTTTAGTGCAGCTGTCGAGCAGGTATACAGCTTATTCACTTCTATTGTTCTGGTCAACTATCCTGTTTCTTGAATATTCTATTTAGTATAGCCAGGTAGGTAAAGCGATAAAGACATATTTTATATTTGTATGTATACTATACACTCTACAATATTTTAAAACGTTGTGTTTGTTGGAAAAAAATTTTTTTTTCTTCACTTTTTTAGCTCATAAATTTTAAACGCGTTTTTCTCAAAACTACTTTTTCAAAGTCCGTGTTCACTGCCATTGAAAAACTACTAGACCGATTCATTTGAAACTTGGTACACATTTTCTACATATAAAATACCTCCCCCCAACGTTTAGTTATTTGTTTTTTTACATTAAAGGGGTTTCCCACTTACAAAATGGCGGAATTTTTCGTGGAAAATAGCAGTTTACACTTTAGGTGGCCACCAAACATTTTTAAATGAAAAAAAAACTATCGGAGGATTTGATAATACTTTTACTACATTTTAATGGTTTTTGATTTCAGATAATTTCCGACCGAGATACAGTGAACACCGCAAATTGTATTTTTTCAAAGACGTTCTGGGGCAAGCTATGTCACTGGCTTGTTTTGCAATATTTCTGCATGAAAAAATTACAGAATATTGTTAAAAGTATGCTTAATAATGTACAAAAGGTTTCAATAAATTTTTTTTACGCTGAAACCCTTACCGCCCCCCCCCCCTTAAAGAATTACCTACCTACCTAAAATAATTAGGCAGTCAGGGATTTCTAAGGATGCGGTTTTTCTAATCCTGTGTCTACCTTGCCATGTTGCACCTTTTTGGAATGGTAATAAAAATAAAAAAGAGGTGTGCTATTACATGAATTTTGGAGAAAATTTGGGAAATGCTGAATTTAGGGTAACTGCACCCATTAAAGCAAAAGCTGTGTTTTGCTTCAAATATTTTAAACTCCTTTAGAAGATTCACATTTAGGTACATAAATTACTATATAATATTACTTATAGTAGTCATAATTCATACAAAACAGAAATCCGGCAACAATCTTGACCGGTTTCATTCACGATCACGACATCCATATGTACGTCGTGTCATTGGTAAGTTCAGTCAGACAATTCCCAATGGCGAATGATGATTGCGCTTAATATTATTATATTAATTCAGTGAGGATGATGCGAATGGAGGAGATTGCCAAGACGAAACTAATTTCAACCCGCGATACAACCTTGACTTGCGTTCATCCCCTCAATCGACTGCGACTGTAGTTTGTCGAGTTTGGCCGATTCATTTAATTTCCCGCAGTCCACTGAGCGGTACGGCGCCAATTTAAGCTCAACTCATTCACTTGAACTAAAAGTTCCAGACAAAGTTTTAAATTGTCTAGTTATTTTGAAATAGTCATTTTATAACGTTTCTTGCAAAGTTCGCGGATTTAATTATCAGACACTGTTATCCACCCTGTTTGCGTTCGTGAACCTTTTTTTTGGAGTAAATCTCATTAAACAGTGCTTACCTGGTTACCTTTTTTAAGAAAAATAATCCTTGTGCGTGCTTATTTGTTTTCGATGTTGTGACAGATCTTGGAGTAGTTTCAAGTCACGCGATAGTTTTATTTTCACGAATGTTATTTAACTGGGTAGTGCAGTACTGGGTATGAAATTGGACGGTTCGCTCAAGAAATTATTGACGGATTTCGCGAAAGTTTGCGGTTAGGTGACCTGAGAAATGTGCTCTGTGCTGAATTTAGGATAAAACCGCAATTTTGAGTGTGCTCAGTTCATGTAAGTGGTATCCTTGCTAAAAGCCCGATTTTGATTGTTCTCAATTCACGTAAGTGGTATCCTTGCTATAATTGTGATAAGTGCAGAGTGTTGGAAAAGTGAAATTTGTATACAATTCCTTAGAAAATCGCGTGCCCTAGAAGTACACCGAGTCCATGAAACAATCCTCGCTCCATCCTTTGAATAGAATCATTTAATTTTCATTTCGCCATTTTCTTCCAACGCGGAGAAGATCAGTGACCATTGTCGTCATATCTCGCATGCTACATAACGTACACGGTGCTGCTATGGTGGATACAAATTAACTTGTTGTTTGCAGCTTCCGGTGTTGGCGGCAACGACAATCTTAACAAGTGCCACAACTTAACTGCCCGAATTTTACCGTCGCATCTTTTTAAGTCTTTATCGGAGCTGTCGATGCAGAAATAAGCGATTACAGCTGAAACTTTTCTCATCTAATTGCAAGTTTGAAGGATTACGCCAACACCCTTCGCACTCCCAACGAAAAGGATATAGGACGGAGGTGAAAGAGCTCATCAGTCACCGTCACCGTAGCGACGTTTATTCCACTCGAACTCCGGAAGGCACGGTAAGTTTCTTTGATGAAGTATCACATGATTAAGCCTCTGCCAAACAGTAACAGTCACAGGTCGATCCAGACTTTTGCTGGATTCCACCTTTTCTTCTCCACCATCATCAATTTATGAATTATTCAGGACTACCGTTCCAGGGACGGACGAAGTTGGATATCGATTTATTCTAATCCGCTTATTGCCTTCACGGAGCTGGAATGTTGACTTCGTCGTACTTTCGAGCAAATACTTAAATGTCGGCCACGGAAAACTGATGATAGATTTATGAACTTTCCGTCAAAGCCATTTATTTAATTTATTGTTCATCACAAATTTTTAATGCTAATATTTTTCCCAACTACTATCACTCTGCTACTTCAATTACATTATGGGAGTTTTAAAACAATTTTTACTTTAATTCAATGTTTCTAAAAGGTATGAGTAAAGGTGCAAATGTTTAAGAACGTTTAACATTCGTAATACATTCGCCTGTATTCGTACCTATTCGTTGAATTGCACTGAAATCGAGTTTATGCAATAAATGGCTAGTGACAAAATTTTTATAAGCATTTATATAGGGTGTTTCAAATAAGGTGTGTCAAAATAAGTGGGGTGATAGATCTCACCTATCGAAGCAAAAAATTAGGGGGGGGGGGGGGGCTCAAACCCTCATCAACCGTTTGGGAGTTACAGTGTGATTCATAAATTTGAAATTTCTAGTTTTATCTTTTGATCTACTCGACGTAACTACATCAAACAAATGACAAAAGAATGGTGGTTTCCTTTTTACAAATGTAAAGAATGTTGATCTTGCTGTCCTAATTATTTATTTATTTATTTAAGCTTAATACTAGCTATAACATAATAATAAAATAATATACAAGCCATAATATAATATAATACTAATACTACAATTTATAATAAATGATAAGTCAAAATAAATAGTATAACATAAGCTACAATATGAGCTTTAATTATAATAAATGCAAACTGCAAAGAGGAAGAATTAAGAAAGGCGATCTGGATGGGCGGGATCAAGATATAAGATATTTTTCCTCTTACCTGTGTGGTCGTACCCAGCGCGTCTTGTTTCGGGGAGCTCTTTCTGACCAAATCCTCGTCACTTCGGGGGTGCCTCAGGGTAGTATCCTTGGTCCACTTCTCTTCATTCTATACGTTAATGATGTTTCGCTTCTCCTGACCCACAGTAAAATTCTGTGTTATGCGGACGATGCTAAGATTTTTCGCATTGCTTCTCACGAAGCAGACTGCAGTAACTTGCACTCTGAACTAGCCGTGTTCTGCGACTGGTGTGTTTGCAATCGCCTTCCTTTAAATGCCGGCAAGTACACCGTTATGACCTTTTCCCGTAAGAGACGTCCTTTCCTCTTTGACTACACCGTCGATGGCGTTACCTTATGCAGGGTTGTTTAGATGAAGGACCTAGGTGTGGTCCTCAATTCTCGCCTTTCATTTGACGATCATGTGGATTCGATCGATGGTAGGGCTAACTCGATGCTGGGTTTCGTTAAAAGATGGTCTAAGGAACTCGACGACCCCTACCTTAATAAGCTTCTTTACTGTACCTTCGTCAGACCGCTTTTGGAATATGCCAGCCCCGTGTGGTCTCCCTATTTCGCCATTCACGTCAACCGCGTCGCGCGTGCTTGGACTTCCCTGGACTGATCCCTGGTTGCTCCCTTCTTATACTGATCGTTTGGGGCTGATTTCTCTTGACTCCCTTGAAAAGAGGCGTAACATCTCCAAACTATTATTTTAGTTCGATCTATTGCAGGGTACAATAAATTCTCCCGACTTACTGGCGGCTGTGAACATCTCTATCCCGCAAAGATCCTTGAGGAATCGCAACTTCCTGCACGTCTCTGGTCATCGTACTCTGTATGGGATGTACGAGCCCATCACGTCGATGTCTCGTCTCCTCAACCAACATTTCGCCAATCTTGACCTTAACCTCTCCAGGCTGCAATTGAAGGGCATACTCAGACAGTGTCTTGGTTGATGAGTGGTCGTAGATGGTGTGAACCGCTGTCCTTCAGTCGCTGATCAATTTGTTCTTCGGCTTCTAGTTTGTAGTTTAGTTAATAAGTATTTTTGCGCTGTAGTAATCTTTGTGGATGAATCTGATGTAATAATAATAATAATAAAAAAAGGCTTTGAGAAGGGATGATTTATTCAGATGGAAGTCAAAGGAGGAAAAGTCGTTGACTACTCGTAACATCCTGGTAATTGGTTCGCGTTGACCGTAGTTCGTGCGATGGCGGTCGAGTCGGAAAAGGGGAGTGGACCTAAGGTTACGGGGATTGCTATAGATGGGTTAAGATTGCAGGATTGAAAGGCAGTCTATGGCACCAGTTAATAGCTGATGAATGAAGATTACGTATATCTTACTTAGTTTGGACAGTCCATCTGTATTTGGAACTACCTTCTCGACAGAATGTTGGTGATTTTAATTTCTTGACGAACTATCCCCCAACATTCTTATCGGCAAAGGAGTTGTTATTTCGCGATGCTACCATTATGATGCACTTGTCCAATAATTTTTCGCCCGGTCCCGATGGTGTTCCTGTGTTTGTCCTAAAGAATTCTACGCAGTATCTTACTCCTGTCCTTACTTATTTATTTAACTCGTCCATGTCCTATGGTGTTTTTCCTTGATGGACATCATCCACCATTTTCCTCTTTATAGAAAGGATAAGAAGGACGATATATATATTTATTATTATTTATTTTTTAAGCAATAGTTTGTGATGTCCCTAGTTTTCACTGAACACTGTTCTTAGGGTCCGTCCGGCATGATTTTATCAAAGGCAAATCATCAATTACTACCCCTGTGGATTTCTCAAACTATTGTATTTCGACCATCGAGGCTAGTGAACAGGATGACTGTGTTTATACCGATTTTACTAAGGCCTTTGATCACATGATCGCAAGTTGCTTGTTTTCAAACTTACAATGTGCGGTTTTCCATCTCTTTTTGTCCAATGGATTTCTTCTGATCTCTCTCACCGAACACAGTGTGTTCCCTTTCGTATTATCCTCTCTTGTGAAATATCCGTTAGTTTATAGTGCGCCCCAGGGCAGTCATTTGGGTCCGCTGCTATTTATTATTTTTTTTAATTCCATCTTAGTGAACTCGAAAATTTAATGCTATTCTGTCGATGCTAAAACTGTTTGTGTTGTCTCTGACATTAATGATTGTTCTGCGCTGAACTCTTTCAGTCTTTTGCGAACAATATGCTGAATTTAAATAAATGTACGTTTATCTCGTATTCTAGAAGGAAGAATCCATTGATCTATGATTATTCTGTCAGTGGCAACTTTTTAACCAGGCTGAATAAAGGATGCTGGTATTGTTTTTATTCCCATTTTTTTTTTCGTTGTTACATATCAGTTACATGGTTAACAAGACTAATGCTTCCTTGGGCTTCGGTTTTAGTAGCTTCATTCGGCCTGTTTATAATATACCTGTCTTATTTGGTCTCCATTCTCCAATTTCAACATCCTTTTTCCATCTGGACATGTAGTGTTTTTTCTGAAATGGTGGGTAATTTAATAAAAATAAAAAACAGTTCTATTAATTACATGAATGACTGTACCTGCAACGGAAGGAGTTAGATTAACATGACCCTATAATTTCTTTAAGTTCGTCAATATAATAAAAGAAAACTATTTTCGTCGTCATTTTTCTTCGTCAATATGAAAAAGCAACTATCCTTCTACAATATGGTATGAGGAGTCTTCCAGTAATGTCGTGTCCGATATAGCAAGTGCGCCTTTTCTTCCGATAACTTTGAATCTTGTGAGAATAATTTTGATAATATTTTGGATCATCCCGCTTCATACGATTTTTGCCCTTTATATCTAGGACTTTTCATCCGGGCCTGACGGTATCCTTCCTACATTCATTAAGTCTTGCTCCGATGACTTTCTCACTCCATTAGCGATTCTTTCAATAAGTCCCTTCAAGTTGGTAAATTTCCTGCATTGTGGAAGGGTTCCTTCATAGTCGCTGTTCATAAAAAGGGCCATAAGAGTATTATAACTAATTGTATACCAATCGATAGTGTTTGTAACTAATTGAGCGTTGTCAAGGTTTAATCTCACCCAATCAGCATGTATTTTTGCTCGGTATATACCAACTTGCTAGAGCTCACCTCCCACTTTATTTCAGGTTTCCAACGAGGCATGCAAATTGACTGTATAAACATATTTCAGTAAACCCTTTGATAAACTTCTTCACTCGGTGATTATATTTAAACTCAAGAAGTTGTGTTTCTCCTTTTTTTCTTCTCGACTGTACTTCTTTCTATCTTAGAGGCAGGACATATCGTGTTTCGCTTCATGGCTCCACCTCAAGAATTTTCACAGCTTCATCTGATGTGCCGCAAGGTAGTTATCTTGGACCTCTACTATTTGTTCTTGCCATTGATGATATTGTCCATAAGTTCTTGCAGATCTTGTTCTGATCTACGCTGACGACATGAAGATCTTCTCCTATATTAAAGATAATGGTGATACCGCCCTCATTCAAATGAACTTAGACCCGTTCCTGGAGTGGTGCGAGCATAATGGCGAAAACATAACCAAGGGAAGTTAAGGCCAATAACAATAAATCAGTCATCATCCAACTGAAATCTATTGTAAACCACGAGGTACATCCATTAAATAAGAGTACCTACTCAATTTTTCAGAAAATTAAATAAAAACCATTCAACATTTTAGAGGTTATAGTTTACATGATTTTTCCGCGCAATCCACTTCCCGAATATGCTTTTTGTGAGTCAAGGGACGAGCTTTTTTATACCTGCGTCAAAAAAGTCTCCCGTCAGCTCTCTGGCCTATTGTTTTTCGGCGTTCTTGATATCATCGTTGGCCGAAAACTTTTTTCTTCAGAGAGATGAAAAGATGAAAATCTGAAGACGCCAGATCAGGGCCGTAAGCTGGGTGGTTGGTAATATTCCAACCGAATGAGTCCAATATTTGTGTTGTGACATGAGCTGCGTGGGGACGTGCCTTGTCACGCAACAAACTCACACCTCTCCTAGTATTTCTCTTTATTCTGTATGACTCTGCGTAGTTTTCTTAGGGTTTCACAGCAAAGTTGAGAATTAATTGCATGCCTCTGAAGCACAAGTCCTACACTACAACGAGACTTTTGAACCGACTGATGACGACCTCCATTTTACTCCTTAGAACTTGCCTTTAAAAGCACTGCTGCCAAAGTAGTAAAACAAATTCCCTATGAAGGTCAGAGGCTCAGTACTCTTACATTCTACATTACATTTCACGACTGATATTTTATAACCGACTTGCTAAAAAAATTCGACGTGTATTTGTTTTCGTAACGCGAGTACTGATTTGGATGATTCCTTTTTTTACATAGAGTATTTTTATAGGAAGGGGTGGGTGGGGGCGGAATCTAACTTTTTAACGCGATGACTGACTTGGGTGATGTTATGTTCTTTTTCTGCTGCTACGTGAACAATGTTGGTCCTGATATGGGGTGCGCAGAGAGAGGGGCCCTAAATTCGTTGTGAGCGTTGTGTATTGATACAGTCTTAATATTATTGAATACTCCTTCAATGGTGAGAAATATATCTCAGGTAAATTTTTTTTAACTAAGTGATTTCTCAATAGTGCGCACTACTTCGTGTAGCGCGACTTCGAGCAACTTTCCTGTGTACACGCGTGCTAGGCACTGCTTACCCCTATTGAGAATATACACTCGCGAGATTTCTCGTCTAGAAATCTCTCTAGCGTTTTTAAAAGAAGTCTCCAGCGGTTAGCGGTTTTTTGCATGCATTGGGTATAAAAACCACCTTGACCTGTCAACAAACAAGAGGGATATAGAAGTGGAGAACTAGCTTCTATATATCACCGTGATCCACAGGATGATGCATCTCTGAGCTTTCTGAAGCATGATGGGTAAGATTCCAACTATTTCTGGCCACTTGTATGGTTCAAAGCAGCTGATGGCCCAGTTAACCATGTCGTGAGTGACAATAAAACTAACATACTGCAGATTTAGGAGCTCCTGCTCCTGTTACCGGGGAATCCCGTGTTTATAAACAGCTCCAACAAATCTTTCTTAATCTAGTCAACTCACTTGCACTTTCATTTGTGCCATGCCGTGCGTTTGGATGTCTGTATAGAGTCTTAATACTTCCTGAGGCCTGGTTTAGTAGACTAAGCACTATTAAAGGACACGCTACAAGCCTTGGATAATACCTGTACTGATTCGTCAATGGACGATGTATGGGCAACTATCTCGAAAGTCCTAAAGAGTTTGGGAGGTTCTTGCCGGAGGTTTATATTGTTAGTTGAGTATCCAGCAATATTTTAAAAAGGACTTTTCTGATTTTTTCCAGTCCTTCACCTTTAGATCGCTTAACTACTTTACAAATGCTATATCTAAGACCTCCTTCCTAGCAGTTATGCACAGCATTTAATTCAAGCAGAAATGCGCCAGCTGTAGAATTAGGAAAACCAAGAATTAATCAAAATTTTTTTCTAGTTCATGTCCCCTCGTTCCTTCTTTAACGTCATAGCAGCAAAACCTAGCATTTTACCAATGTGAAATTGTTTTCACTTTTTAAATTTTTCACTGGATTTACTTTTTACATCATTTTTATTTGTCGTAAAGTTGAGCAATTTGTTTGTAGTACTTAGTAAGGTTTACCGGCTTCTGTAGTCCTAGGGAGAGTTGATTCTACTTTAGTACAATTGTACTAAAGTAGAATCACTGGCAAAGAGGTTGGAAAAGTGTGTGTTCCTAAAAGAAAATTACGTTAGAAAATTAAATTAATTCACCATCGTATAAATCAAGTCAATACTTTATCGCTCCTTTAATGGAATTGACTTCGAAGACACTTTAGTTAAATATATTTCGATATTATGACGAGGAAGTAAGTTACTTTGATTTCTTGATTATATCGGTTGAAACTTTTACTTTCAAACCGTTCTCCAATATAAAGTCTTAGTTTGAAATAAACATCTTTTCAAGCTCTGATGATATTTTTCGGCACTTAATTGACTTAATCACTTATTAAAATGTACCAACATACCCTATGTACGCTCAAATTTTGCACATAAAATTTAATTGGATAGTAGACAATTTTCGCCGATGTCAATCTTCTTTTTATTCCTCTATGATTTAGCTAATTCGCTGCTAAGCAAGTACTACGACATTCTTGGATAAGTGACTCAACAAACGACAGAATATACAGCTGATACCATTCTGTACCAATTAGAGTCTCAGTTTCGTTGGTTTTCAATTAGAATTACTTAAACAAAGCAATTATTTTAATACAAGCAAGACCTCCACGTGTTCGTCTACCATAAATATCCATGTTGTACAAGCCAAAATCAAATCATAGCATTGTTGACCGTTGCTTTCTAAAGCGTAAACCCCATTAGCTGCTTTAATGGTCCTTAATGCGATGCCATTAAATCCGCCGGAATTAATGAAATTTCCTTTATTTTAATCGCCGTTAACAAGGATTTCTCAAGAATTATGAGCAAAATTGCTCCTTAGGCGGAAATTAAATGTTTGCGAAGCAAAGGCACAAAACTTTCATTTAAGTTATACAACTCCACCAGTCGAAGGGGCAACTATGTGATTCATCAGATTAGCCATTCTGAGTGAGTGTTGGCTCTGTGTAATTACTGACTTCGGACAGCTTTAGAGCAGCTTCCAAGGCAACTGTAATTAACTCCATTATCAAAGCTGAAAGTCAAAATTTCCATTACAATGAATTATTTTCCACTCAATCTACAAAAGTCGACTCCATTTGAAATGGTTGGTTGCTCTCGAAACACTCAGGTTGATAAATAGATTTAAATAGCGACACTGATTAAAATCAATAAATGTTTTATCCACAACAATGCAATTGAAAAATTTCAAAAATCAAAGGAAATAATTACCAAACGCTACGACCCTTAAATTTACACCTGTAATTTGCTAATAATTCAATCGATTAACAAACAATTTATTATCGTAAAGATATCCTGCTTTTTAGAAGAACCATCAATGTTATATGAAAAGTTTATGGTCATCTTATTCAAGTTACCATAAAGTTTTTGTATACGAATAAATTCGTGAACAAAAAATTTCGAAATGCGATATTTCGGCGCAAAAAAAAGAGATTTGAGCAAACTCAACGGCATTTGAAATAGGAAGACATGTACTATAAGAACCCAGATTTTGAAAATATAATCGCGGTGCTAAATAACCTCAAATATGTCAAAAGACAGAGTGTTTGCACTTTTAGGTTAAACTATCTCAAAAACCTGACGTGATAGACCAATAATGAGCCAGGATTCAGTTTCAGCGGGAAAAATTACTTCGGAAACAACTATTCTTTGTCGAGGGGGAAACATTTTTCAAAATTTCGCAGATCTGTAGTTCAAAGTCACTACAAAGTCACTTTACATTTTTTTTTAATTAAACATCATTTAAGACGAGTCTGGACTTGTTTCACCCTGCATTGCTTGTCACTTTTCATTGTCTCTCGGACGTGCGTGTCGAAAATCACGAATGTTAATATAGTTTTAACTTTAGAATGGCCGATTTTGAGGCTATGCATGAATATCTTGGTGATTTAGACTTCCATACCTGTCTGTCTAGTGACGATATTGACAGGAACGTATCTGGTTTCTATGAAATTTTATACGAAGCTTTCGCTAGGTTTGTCCCCTATGTCCGGGTTAAAAGTAGAGAATCCGCTCCCCCCTGGTTTAACAGAGAATTAAAAACTCTCAGAAATAGGAAAAATAGACTCTGGAAAAGGTACCTGCGAGTGGGAAGTGTGGACTCTAAGCGTAAATTTATTCTTTGTCACGAACATTTCATAAATCTTTCTCGTTCTCTATTTGAAGAATATCTACTGAACGTTAGAGGCAACTTATTCTCTGACCTCCGTGCATTTTTTGATTACGTCAATATGATAACTATCCATCAGCTATGGAATTCGGGTTTAGTTCCAGTAACGATTCTAAGGTTATTTGTAATTTATTGTCTTAAAGAAGTGTTCTTCGGTGTTATTATGTCCTTTACTTTTACTCTTCCGGCGATCCTTCTTGGTTGGTCGCTTCCCTACATTCTGGAAGGCTTCATTTTTAATCCCCATTTTTAAAAGTGGCAATAGGAGAGAGATTGTTAACTATAGACCTATTACTAAACTATCTTGCATTTCAAAACTCTTCGAACTGATGATCCAGTCCCAATTGTCTATTGTGTGTAGGGGTTTAATCTCTAGCAGGCAGCATGGATTCATTCAAGTTAGGTCAACGATTTCCAACTTGTTAGAGTTTGTGTCTGGCAGTGTGGATGGATTTCTTGAAGGTTGCCAGACCGACTGCATTTATACCGACTTTAGTAAAGCCTTTGATAAGCTGTTTCACTCTGTTATCGCTTTTAAATTGGCCGGGTTGGGTTTCCCGGCCCCACTCATTGCATGGATTAAGTCGTATTTATACAATAGCACTTATAGAGTGCGTTTTCGTGGCGTGCTCTCTGATGCTTTTGTGGCTCCTTCCGGGGTTCCTCAGGGTAGTCATCTTGGGCCTCTGTTGTTCATCTTATCTATTGACATTACTTATTCGCTTCAAAGAAGTAAAATTCTTATTTATCTTTTGTGGATTGCGAGATCTTGCAGTCGGATCTGCACATATTTTATAGCTGGTGTGTCAATAATAATCTTAAATGAAACATCGGTAAATGTCAGGTTATGACCTTCTCGAGGTCCCGCAACTACTGTACTTTTCAGTACAAGTTTCAAGATACTTGTATTCAACGGGTGGAAAGAGTGAAGGATTTGGGTGTGTATCTTGATAGACAACTTAACTTTATCCCCCACATTAATAATATCGTTGCAAGAGCCAGCTCTATGCTGGGTTTTATCCTCCGTTAGTCCAGGGAATTTCCTAGCCCTCACATAAGACTCCATCTTTATACATCCCTTGTTAAACCACTGCTGGAGTATGCTAGTCCGGTTTGGTCTCCGTTTTATGGATCTCACACTAAACGCATTTAATCTGTACAGCGTAGATTTGTGAGATCGGCCCTTCGTGCTTTGCCGTGGAGTGACCCTTTTATACTACCTCCTTATGGTAATCGGTTGGGACTGCTACAACTTGCTACTTTCGAGAACCGTCGCTGGGTTGCCGATATAATTTTTCTACACCAGCTTCTGCAGGGAAAGATTGACAGTGCGGAACTTTCTTCCAAAATATCACCTAGAGAACTGTCCTATATTGTCCTATATTGTCCTATATTGACTTGGCTTAAGCTGCCTGTGCATCCCTGATTGTCGTAAGCCCCCACAGGAAATGTTTTCCCGGGTCGTCAATGAAATAAGTTACTCTGTTTGTTGGCATTTGCAGCATCGTAAATAAACAAATCTTTATCTTAATTTGCCAACACAATCTACTTTTTTTCAGTTGATATTTTTGTTAATTTTTCTATTACCGCTGAAAACTATCAACTAACTTTATAATTCAGGATTTAAACTAGTTTAAAAACCTGAGAAATGATTATCCTCTTAGAGATTTATAAATAGTTCTACGAGTCAAATTACTTTGACAAATATGCTGTGATGGTTTCATTCCGTCTCACTCTCTCTTAGATGTTCGCGCTCATCTGGAAAAAACACTATCATGTACACGATTTTTACATGCCATCGCCATTCCTGTTTAGTTTTATATTCTAAGTTCTCTAGTGATTTATTTACTTATTTACAAAGCTTCATCACAGGCTGATTACTTAACAAGAGAAAAGCGAAAGTAAGATTGAAAGTGAAAAAGAATAAAAAATAACAATAACAAACGAAAATAAAAATAAGGATACAAATCCACATATCAAAACGCTTGCAAATTAAAATACAAAAACAACAGAAAAAGTATGTCTATAGAATATATAAAAATATAACAAAATAATACTCCTATAAATAAATAGAATTAATCCTTCTAACTCAGAAGGCGCACTTCACAGACAGAAGCCTGGAATCAATTGACCTATTCACCAGAATATAACATATATTGAGGTGAATAAGGCTCCCACACCAACATGCAAAAAAAATATTAGTAAACAAAGAAAACTAAAACAGAGATCGTTTAAACAAATCCTTAGTAAGAGCCAGGTCAAAAATAGGACACATATTCACGGCTCTACACATGCGATTTATAGGCTCATGCATACCATAGTTAGACCGAGAATGAACAACATGTAGTAAAGGCAATCTCCTTAAGCTATACGAGATATGCCTATAAGAAACTAAACTTACGAGAGTGCGAGAATCTATGTTCAAGTTCAAATGCTGGTGAATAAAGACTAGGCCAGCAACTCTACTTCGCTCCTCCAACGAGTGCATATTAAGTAACTGGAGGCGATGCGCATAAGGAGGAAGCCTGAGTGGATCGCTACACGGGAGGTCCCTTAGTGCGAACCTAACAAAGTTAAACAATAGCATAGCAGGGAGACCAAACCTGAGATGCATACTCGAGAATTGGTCTAACTAAAGAAAAAAATAAGTGAATTAGGGTCTGTCGATTTTCTGATCGACACCCACCACCGTTTAACCAAACGCAGAACTGAATTACTCAGAGATACGATATAGTTTATGTGCAGAGTTAAGTCGAGTTTTTTGTCTAGCTTTACACCAAGGTCAGTAACGGACTCCACACGACGGATAGTAGTTTCCGTAAAGGTATAATCAAAGACGAGCTGATTGATGTTCCTAGAAAATGACATAACTTCACATTTATCCAGGTTAAGTTGCAGTCCATTTGAGGCACACCAAACCCTGAAGGTATTCAAATCATCCTGAATGCAGGAAGAATCATAACTGTTCCTAACGCATGAGAAAATCTTCATATCGTCTGCGGAGATTAAGACTTTGGAGTGCCTAATCACAGGGACAATGTTTGGTACACCAGAAGAAGCCCTAACAACTCTAGATAAAGTGTTACGGAAAGATATCCGGTAGACCTATCTTTTGAATAAGAGCGGATCCAGTCGAGCAATAGAGGCGGAAAACCCTGTTTTTCAAGTTTAAGCATAATAACAGATTCAATTCGCAGAAGACTGTTACATGTGACGTAACAAAAAAAAAACGGTCCTAGAATCGATCCCTGCGCTGTCCCCGACGTGATCCTCCTTCTTCGCTGGCCTTCACTTCTCTCAAACAGAAAATATCGATCTTTCAAATAGTCATCAACTATCCGCAAGAGGTATCTCGGCACTTAGAACGAGCCCCCTAGCGCTTCCAGGTTATCGACCCATCGCGCGGAGTTAAAAGCGTTTTTGACATCGAGCGTTACCAAAAACACCACTCTACGCGAGTAGCGGCTATAGTTTCCGACTTTTCTGTAACCTCTAAAATCGCGTCCGCCGTGGATAGCCCCGCCCTAAGTCAATACTGTTAGCTTTGTGGATCGCTGACATGAATCTCGACCTGATCAGCTTCTCGAAGATCTTTCCAGCAGTATTCAGCATGCACAAGGGACGGTAAGCAGACGGTTCTCCGAGGCCCCCCTTACTATTGCTGATCAAAATGAATTGTAAATGAAAAGTGGCAGTGCCATTTGTGTGTGCACCATTTTCATGGTTTCGCTTGAAAGACCGTCTTGGCCAAGTGCTTTTTTGTTTTTCAGGCTGATCATAGCCCTCTCCAATTCCTCTCCTGTGAACAGTGGAAATTCCCAGGCTGGTTCCAGGTCTAAGTCGTTTCATACCGGGTGTGAGGAAAAGAGTGGGTCCACAATGTTTTCTATGGGCGCAACCTGTGATGTAGGTTTCGTGTTTCAGAGCTCATAGTTTTGCGTCACCACTTTATATTTATTGTTGATGTCTTCTACTAAGTCTAGCCAGCATTAGATTTTACTTCAGTTTATTGCCGAAGTTTGTTCTTCTCCGATTTGTACTCCGCGGATCGGAGACTTGCCACGGTCCAGTCTCTGTTCCTTTTTGCAAGGCTCCTAAAGCTAAGGCATCTTCTGCATAGACCTGTGATCTCCGTGGTCCACCAGTACACAGGGTTTTTTCTGTGGCTTTGGTTTTCATGCTTTCGTAATGACTTCCATGGTTGATGCTACGAGATTTTCTGTGCCCGATCTTCCGTTTCCGGGTTTCCTACTACTTTCTCCGTAAAAACATACTTAAATTAACGGAAGAATAGATTTAAAATTTGCCACTGTATTTTTCCTTACTTCTCCGCTTAACTTAAACCGCAAATAATTGGGCAATGATAAATAATGACAAGTTTTGAAAAATTTTGAGTACTAATCCTAGAGGTCCTCTCTCATTTCGCCTTAGGTAGATAAGGCTAGTTTAACTGTGACTACTTCTACAGTTTATAAAGCCAACTAATCTAAGATTGTATGCCCCACAACGAACTTATTGTAATCTTTACATTTAAAACTTTTCACGTTACAGGTATAATGGGTGTTATTGCAAAACTTAATTATTAAGAAAAGTAGTTTGAAATCGAATTTCTTACTCCTTTAGAACAAAACAATTTTCTTCAGCCGGAGAAAGCAGTTCGCAGACATAAAGGGCTTGAGCTTAAAACGAAAGTCAGGTTAGTGCTTTCATGCAGTAAACCGACCAAAATAACGAATGACTGCGAAATGTTAATTAGGCAAAATTGCGAACTCGAAAACTTATTAAGTCGTAATTGCCACTTTAACCGTCCATTTTCGTGTTACACATTTAGTGCTGTGGCAACAATTGTTCGAATTTAAATCGCAAGTCTAATTTGCGAAAAGCTCAGCTGTTCTACACTAACGTGCAATTTGCTATGCTTGAACTAATTAAATCCTTTCTGGGCTTGTTTTCTAGGGATTTTCTCAAAATTGATTTTCATTTTGGGTGCAATTTATGTTTGTAGGCCTGTCTACAAGTGATTACTCTTCTTCAGGATTCAAGAACATGAAAGGCTTCGCTTTTACATTTGTAGGTATTTACGTTTAGTCTTGTTTCATACACCTCTAATCTTCAAGTTCAGGATGAATCCGTCTTACCACAGACGTTTAAATTGATCCTGAACACCCACAGGTATAGTTTAGAGCTCATCATTGGTTCACAAATTTGCTTGTGTTTCTCAAATGTCCTACAGTGCCTTAGTACTGCTCTGCAATGAGCATAATGATCAAATTTAATTTCTTCCTCCAATTTCCGAAATCATTTGAAGCGGAAAATCACACCGCATCCCTCTTAGATAATGTTAACAAAATCTTCCTTGTGGAGTATTTTGCAGCTATAGTGGTACAAGTGGTTTGCAACATTTTGTTATTGCTACCTCTAGCTTCTGAAGTATCGTCAGCATCAATCCTTTACCTTGTGAACACGTTCTTTAAGCGACTTATTGGTCTATTCAGAGGACCGCTTTGATCTGATTAAAAAGCTCGAAACATACCTAAAGGCCCTTTTAGATTCCTTTGAAGTAAAGATTTTAACCATTGTAAACCTGGAGCTGATTAAGGCTTCCCACTTGCGTAACCGTATATATGCATGTGTACAGGTACATATATGAGGCCGTAATAATTTCAGCAGGCTTAAGTCTACTTTTATGATTTTTTAAGTAATATATGAATATTACTAACTTAATAAGACAAAGACAACAAATTTAGTAGATTTTGGCACACCACACATTAAATATACACAGGCCAACAAGATTTTAACACAGAAACCAGAATATATTTTTCCAAAGGTTTTAGATGCGCTGAAACCAAATCCGAGGTCCAGATCTCTCAATTGGCTCTGGTTTTCGAGATATCCTAACCTAGAAGTGCAAAAATAGTGAATTTGACCTATCTTTGAGGTTATGTAGCATCGCAAATTTTTTTTTCTCTTTTTTTATTTTCTTTTATTGAAATTCGCAAAAAGAAATGTTTGTTCTAAGTTGATGTTGGTGACCATTTAATAAATTTTGTGTTTTTGGTGAAGTTCAAGGGAGCGAAAAAAAGTTGTGTAGTCAAAATGCGAGACATTTTCTACAACCGGCCATGTCTTTGACCATTGGCGAATCTAGGATTTCACTATGGGTCGGTGCCCATGAGGGGTCTAGGATTTCACTATGTTGATGGGAGGGGGGAGGGTTGGGTTTTTACATGGGCAGTTATTACTAAAATATTGTGTGTGTCAGGCGTGCATCTATATTGTTATGGAGCGCTGGAGGGGGGGGGGGGGGAGGAACTAGCAATTATTATAATTTTGATCTGTTCTCTCTTTTATAAAACCTATTAGGATGATATTTGGTATACGGGCGGAGATTGGAGATTTTCGGGAAAATAAGACTGAAGTGGCGAACAGTTCAAAATGTTACTATTGACGAAAAATTTATCCGTTCAATATTTTTAATAAAATACTTTCACCAATGACATCTTTACCGAACATTCATTAAGGGGGATTTCTAATGTGATGGCCTGTTTTTAATACCTAGCTTCGAGATTGGGGAAAAAGTAAGATAGGTAAAATAATTTATTATGAACCTATATAAAGTGCAGAATACATTTTTTTTGTAAAAAAACCCAAACGTGGGGCACTTCAGAGTGCTGAATTTGTCCCCTCTAAAAAAGCCCGACTCAACGGTGTGCAGAGTTCCAGCACTTCCAGTGATCCAAAATCAGAAAATTTGTCAGATTCTTAAGGTATAGGCTTTATTGTTCTAACTAGATTCAAGTCGTAATTTCAAAAATAATATCGCAAAAAATCTGAATATGGTCGGTACGAGAATCTGCTGAATATTGTAAGCCCCGATTTGCTGGAATCGAACATTTTGTGAAAAGTGCGTTTAGGTCAGCGGCAAGTATCCTATAGGTTTTGATTTATTTGCGAGTGTTTGCCTTGACAGACAGACAGACGGACAACGAAGTGATCCTATAAGAGTTCCTTTTCTCGTTTTGAGGTACAGAACCCTAAAAAAGGGTCTTCATGGGGGGTGGGTTGAACTTGTAGATCCGTTACTGTCTGTTTATTAAATTCGCAGCCACCATGGTGTAAGCGGTAATATGCCGACTTTAACAAGACCAAGAATCGCAGGTACAAATTCTGCCTACAGCGACCTATGATTGATTTCTGCTGATAACAGATTACGCTTAAAGGACACTGACGGTTACAGAGTAATGTCGGTGGTTCGAAATCTACACAAAATTTTAAATCCATGTACATTCATGTCATCGGTTAGGATCTCATTGATCCGTAAGGAGTTTTTTCTTATGTATATTATTGCCAAATTTTAGGGGATGCCCTATGATACTAAAACAAAGCCTTGGGAGAAAAGTAAATAAAGCTGACGGAAATGGATTATGAGGTTAAATGAAAGAGATGTCCAGGTTTCGGGTTATAAGATGAGGAGAATACAGAAGATGATAAACTGTTCCACATTCATATTGTTCTGCTTAGAAAAGATTTCGGAAATAGAAGAGCGAGAGACAACGGACATTCCGTTGGTGCTCCAGAGAGTCAATGCTGAGAGATCGCCAATAAGTTTAAAACGTTGCATTTTGTGTAACGCTGACAATGTCTAAGCCTGATGTGGGTTTTATAGATCAGCTATAAGTCAGGATATCGCAATACCCAAGGTGTTAAGAGCAAGCGAATCGGGTATACTCACTCCTATCCACTATGGTTGTTTTCAAGGGACATTAAGCAGCATTGAGTTTTGCGTGCATTAAACATGACAGTTACGGAAACTAAATAGTAATATGTACCCGTAGTTACCAACGTCAGAAATGATTGATTGATGAGTTTATCAAAAATATCCACAATGTAGTAGTTAAAAAATTCCGGCCAAGTGCGAGTCAGTCTAGCACACCGAGGGTTCCATACCTTTGAAGGTTGCATATTTCCACAAACAGACATCGTTTTATTTCTCCTGCAATACTTACATAAACATCTATCAACTCTAATTATTTCAGAGTTTTCGCTTTGCGATCTTTAAAGATAGGGATGGGGGAATGGCATCTTTTAACATCATAAGGTGAAAACTATGTGGCAAAATTGGAAATAAAAATATATTTTATAATGTGCAAATGAAGCCCTTTCATATGATACCCCACATGACATAGTAACTCCACTTCCAAATTTTGACCCTCTTTTTGGCCCCCCTTTTCAATAAAAATAAAAATATTTTTAAATTTTTCCATTTGCAATAAAGTGGGGGAAGCATTATTTACCAAATTTCAAGTCAATAGCATTAGTAGTTCCTAAATTAAGCAGTTGTGACAGACAGAGGAAGTCACACCATAAGGATCCCTTCCTTACTATTTTGGTACGGATCCCTGAAAATGTTTCGGTGTTATTATTCCTTTTGCTCAAACGGATCAATGCAGAAATCCTATTTAAATATTTTCAGCAACTAAAATATGGCTATTCTTCCGAAACGCCCCCCTTTTATTAGTAAAATTTTATATGAGTTCTAATATAACCCCAAATGAAAGCACCTAAAAGAACTTTGCCGACTTCGTCTGGAAGGGTTGAAAAAATTTTTTTTTACAATTTCGATCTAAAACAAGTACAGGCACAGGAGCGGTGTGGAGTGAAGGGGTGCTGAGATCGATAGATCTAAAGCGATCATAATTATGAAAATCCCGATCAGTATCTTTAAGCCAGACATTGCCAGCAACGCCTACAGTAAGGTTAATTATCGGTGGACTAATCGGGATACATGCTGAATTTTCAGATAACTGTGGCCTAAGTACAGTAAAAGGAGAACGAGGGTAATCCTTAGTAGTAGTAAAATTGGCGCCAGGAATCTGGTAGGGCCTAAAATAGGTCACTGGAACATAGGCAACCATATTAGATGACTGGGTCTGGATACGAACGATTTCTGTCGTAGCTGTAGGGATTCAGAGGAAATTTAATCAGTTCTCCATGCACTCTGTGAGTGCCCAGTCCTGGCGACAAAAAGAGGTAGGTTACTAGGTAGTTACATCTTCTCGGGGCTTACAAAGCTGCAGAGTACTGAGCTTAGATGTGCTGAGATTCCTGAGGGAAGCAGGATAGCTATGAGAACAGGGCAAATAATAAGTTTGAATTGCCATGAATCTATAGGTCACAATGAACCCATCTAGTGGCCTAAATGAAGCGGGCTGAAGGTAGTTCAGTGCCACACCTCTAATTTAACCTAACCTAAATAGAAGATCTGTTCAAAATTACAGATAAGTCACCAAGTCAATGTGCAGTGCCTCGTTACTTCTGTGTTAATCCGCCCTCGAGCTGTAATCTGTCATTAACTACCTTCATACGTTGATTGAATAAACCATCTCGGATTTGTTTATGACTACCTAAGGCCATGTGTCCCTGGATCATATTTCACATTGTCACAATATATACATTTTTTCCAATTCTATTTTAATGCTTTGCCACGTGAATACAATTTGGACTATTAAATAAAAATTAGTTCTTAAACATGATAGTCAGGTGGTGATGCTCTTTTTATCCTTATCCTTATATAGATAATTTGACTATTAATATTTTTCAAATAAATAAAGTTATACTTCTTTAAACTATTCTTTAATCTCTAATATTACTACCATTTTCAGATCTGGCTTGGCTACCACAACATGACGCGCCATGTCAACTTGGTGCTATGGAATTGTATAGTCGTCTATCAACTTTTACCTGTATTAGCTGGCAATAGTACCTTAGGAAAGGAAAAGACTTACGAAAAATGTACCGGGCCAGGTGATCCGGGTCCCTGCAAAAATTACGTCTATAAATGGCGTTTCGAGCCAACAACCAACGAATGCACTCAATTCATATGGGGCGGATGCGAAGGAAATAACCAAAATCGTTTTACCACAGAAGCTGAGTGCTTGTACCACTGCATAGGAGGACCATGTAACTTAATTTTTAACTAAAATGATTTTTGATTTGATTTCTTCAATTCAATTCAATTCACTTCGTAGATACTCTGCCTCCATTTCTACAGTCGACGACCAGGGACCCGACAACAACAGAAGCTGTTTCGCCCCAATCACAAACTCCGATTTCATCTCATGACTCCCCGAATGCTCCAATGCCGTTTGAACTGCGTGGACCTGAGCTAACCTTTGAGGAGACAGGGCGAGAGAAGACATTTCTGTTTGCCAAGAATAATACCTTTATTCAAATGGATGGTGACACCATACAAACTTTTCAATTAAGGTCTGCTTGTAAAACCTAGAAATATTCGAACCCTTGCCTTCGACCGAAAATAACCTTCAGCAATTTTGCTAGTCGCAAATTTCTGATGGAAGTAAAAAAGCATTTAAGTGTATCCTCCTGAGTACAGTGAATTTTCAAGCAAGGAAAGGGTTCAACTTTTTTTTTCTTATAAATCGAATATCCTTAAGTTCGCTCAAGTTACTAAGGACTAATTCAATTAATGCACGCTACTTTGAACTGAAATTCGCTTTTTGTCTGCTTTTAGACTGTGCCGAGAGATATCGTTTCAATTTCGCACCCGTCTCCCCCACGGGTTGCTTGTTTATCACAATGTCAAAAATCCTGACGGGATAAACTTGGATCCCTACGCCCTGTACGTCATCGTAGAGAAGGGACAATTAAAAGTCGTGCACGTCTTTGGAAAGCACTCAACTAGCGTTACGGTGGGCGAAGGATTAAACCGGGATGAGTGGCATAGCGTAATGGTAAGAGAATGAATTATGTTCCCATCCGGGCAATGCCTGTATGTGCAGCTCTCTAGAAATTCTTACAATTAGTTGGATACAGTTAATTAAACTCTATTAATTGAGGTTACTCCTCACTCAGATAATAGATAAAAAAGGGGATTCTATAATAACAGAAAGCAATTTATAAAGGTCCGCATCGACGTCCACGGGGCAAGATTAATCGCCCGAGTTGACAATAACCAGGAGGAGGTCTATCTGAAAGGACTGAATCACGATACAAACTACGGGGTCTCAATAAACCTTCCATCGCTCGTCCTTGTTGGAGGTAAGTGCACCAGACATCTATTCCATTCAACTAGAAATGCATTTCTCAAGCGTTTCATTATA
The DNA here is from genome assembly GCA_964036015.1 of Leptarthrus brevirostris. Lineage (NCBI taxonomy): Eukaryota > Metazoa > Arthropoda > Insecta > Diptera > Asilidae > Leptarthrus > Leptarthrus brevirostris. The sequence continues at coordinate 144,247,838 of OZ038373.1, read as the reverse complement.
TCGTATTTTCTATAAAGGACTATCATCCGAAGAGAAACTCCATGGTGTAAAATATATAATCGAATCGTTTGTTGGATGCATTCGAAATGTTGTGCTGAGTTCCGGCAAAGCTGCATCCGACCTACTACCTATAACGCCATTAATTGCTACTAAGCACGAAAACGTAAACGAGGGCTGCTTCAATAAATGCCATTCCAGAGAGAACTTGTGCTTTGTTGGGTCCAGATGTATTAATCATTACTACGATATCTCGTGCGATTGTTTCGGAACCCATTATGAGGGAGAGCATTGTGACATCTACAGTAAGTATTGTGCAATTGATATTAATTGAGCTGTATGTTTGCATACATGCTCAACCTTTTCTCTACGCTCTTCTCTATAGAATCACTGACGTCTAAATTTTAATTAAACCAGACTATTTTCGGAGATATAATGTTTTCGATAGCACTTGATGGGAAGCTTTAGACGACAATGTTGTTCGTTGTTTAATTGAGGGGGGGGGGGGGGGGGGGTGTAGTTATATGCATGTTAGGTCCATAGTTTTAAGTTGTAAGATCAAAGCAAATAATGTAACGTCAACTGCAAATTTTATGTAATTATTTTTAGTTAATGAATTTTAGATATTCTGCTTAGTGAAAAGTTTGTTAGAATGAACGATACATGTAATGTCGAGCTTCAAAGCTTTGATTCGTTACTTGTAATATATGCGAAAGATTCAGAAATTGTTTAAGGATTCCTTTGTTCCTTTTTAGTCATGATGTAGAGTTTGCTGTTAGATGAATTTCGAATCATCATATAGTGCTGATTTTTCATTATGACAATCGCAGTTTCCAGTTTAACGAATGATTGCGAATCGAATAAAGTTCTTCCAATCTCCATGCCTTACAAAGGATTGTGGATATGTTTACCTATTACAAAATGTATTTCAAATACAGTTTTTTTAACAGACAAAAACAATCATCATAGTTCCGGAAAAATTACGACTCGAATCGAAAGCATATCATAATATCTGGCTGCTGCTTCGATAATGAATTCGGTTAGTAGACCGAAACTTTCGGAATCCACCTTAAATTATAGGCCCAAGTTCTCCCGCCCCATGACTTTCTTTGGGTTCTGTACAATTTTTAATTATATTTTAATTGAACTTGGAGCTTTCCTTGCTTTAAAAAATTGTTGTATAACATTTCCAATTCTTATCCAGAGGCTTTTATTTTTGAAGACGACCTCGAAGAAGAAATTACCCCAAGGATGACAGATCTTTTCAATGCTCTGTTGAAACTTAACTCATCACTGAAAGAACAAAAAACGTCATCAGTCGAATTAAAGTCAGTAATGGAAGAACAGAAGACTTCATCAGCCGAGTTGATATCGTCACTGGAAGGTTCTGTAAATGAGTTAAAAGCGACGATGGAAGCATCCGTAACTGAGGTAAAGGCATCGCTGGAAGAACAAAAGTCATCAGTAGCGGAACTTAAAGCCTCCGTTGAATGTCTGTGTAAAAACAGTTTGAAAACCTAGAAGACACCGTAGAGAAGAAACTGGAAGACATAGAAAGCTCTATGAAGGTAAATCTCGAGTCTCATATGGAAAAGAAAATCGGAGAACTTAAGTCGGATATAAAGAAGAAACTGAAAGAACAGATGAAAGATAATGTGGACGCAATTAGGAATGAACTAGAGGTTGTCAAGAAGCGGCAAATCACGAGTTTATCTACGGATGTGACTGTAAACAAGAAACTTCATCCTCCAACTTTTGATGGTCAAACTCCCTGGCCGACATACAGACTACAGTTCGAGACAGCAGCGGCATTAAATATCTGGACTGACGAGGAAAAAGCTACAGCTTTAATCATAGCACTTAGAGGCGCAACAGCAGAATTGTTAGAGACTATACCGGCAGAACGAAGGTATAATTATTCATCTCTAATACAAGAATTACAATTGCGGTATCGAAACCAGCACATGCAAGAAGTCTACCGTTTACAGCTGCGGAGTCGATCACAGAAGCATGGAGAGACATTACAGCAGTTATGTGCGGACATAGAAAGGTGACACATTTGGCTTATCCCACTTCTGACACCAATTGTAACGTAAATGGGGCTCTTCGGGTTCGACGGATTAATTAAGACAGTTATTTCGAATCACAAATGTTTGATTTCGTTTTCATCACGTAGCCTATGCCAGACTACAGTGCATGTCACAATATTAATATTGGTATGACGCAAGGTTCGATTTTTAACCGCATCTACTAATTTTATTATCTGCATTTTGGAATTCAATTTTGCAATGAATAAAAAAAGACACCTGTTAAGTTGCAAAATCCATAAAATGGTTTTTCATGCTCTAGACGAGCTTCATAATGTTGTGTTGAGTCATGAACTCTCTACAAATGTCCAATCTGGCGATTGTTCTTGTCCAGAACATCCAGCGCACACTGAGGTAGCTCAGGACTGATATTAGATCCTGGTCTACAGCCACGGCTGTGAATGCATATGATTCTGCGTCTCATTCTGCATAGTCTGCTGTTTAACGTGATTCCCCTCCTAAACCTCCCTTCTCGGATGTCGCTGACCCTGTAAGTCTGCATAGGCGTTCTTCTCACAGTCGGAAACATCTCCGTGAGATCAATGATGCAGAATTCTCTGCTGGTCCACGGGGTGGAATACAAGACGAATCTATGTTGACGTCTGAACTGGAGGCCCAGTTCACTTCCGTAACATATTATTCTAATCAAACTGGGGATGCTTTTTTTTTAAATCAGTGACAATTTCCTCTACTTCACGAAACAACTAAGAATAAGCTTGTCGCCCACTTCTCTTCACGTTTTGACTTTATTGGTTGCAGAAAAATCAATCCATGAGGTCTCCGCGGTGCTCGCTCCTTCAGCGGCCCATTTAAGGTTTGTTTTCCTGTTTACATATATTACACGACAATCTCCGCTAATATTCGGCTTGTGCAGCTTTGGACATAATTTGCTTGACAAAGACCTTCCTTTGTAAAGGTATCGATGACTACCAGGTAGTTGGCCTAGAATTTTTGAGTTTTTTGTCCTAACCGTCATCTGCTTGCTCTAGACGCTTTCGTTGGAGGAGGCATTTTCATTTCCATTTAACGTCACAATCCTTGTTTTTTCGTATCTGACGTTGCGAATGATATAGTAAAGTATCTAGACTCGGTGCTGTCATCGCACATTGATGGTGCCTCCATTATAACGTGCTATTAGTTCCACTCAAAATTCCAAACTGAACGACTGGTGTTCTGCTTACTATTCCACATATGTTTGAAGCGAACGTGGTATTTAAACGCTATCAAATCTTTTTACGACTGTCTCTTCATATTACTTTCAACGTGTTTCTTTTACTTATTCTAGTAGAGACGGAGTTGGATCAATACGTTGAGCGGCAAGACCAACATGCCATGGGTCCCGGGTTCGAGACGAGATGACCCCGTGAGCTTTTATTAAGAAATTAAAATAATCCACTCCGTCTCTGGGATGTTATTTAGCTCGCAGCAATGCAAAAATAAGGCTCAAGTTTCCTCACTTCCCTTACCCTAAGTCCCTTCCGGCCAAAACCATGCTAACGCATCAAAGGGTTGTCCCCTAGAATTTGGCCACATCGTATAAAAAGAAAAGCTAGCACAATTTTCACAACTTAACTTAACAAGAAAGTTAAAAAGTTAAAAATTTGAAAAACTACCCAATTTGAACAATCAGTTTGGAGTCTTCTTAAGTTGAATGATGTAAGTCGTTACTGGAGTTAGTGATAACGTGCTGGCCTTCCATCCCGAAAGCCTCAGGCTCGAACCCCACCGGCGGCAGCCCAGGGCTGGTTTTTTCTGATTTCAGATTACGAAATCATCATCAGACTCTCAGACCACAGACCGTCGGAAGCATCATCAGATTGATAGATGATGCTTCCGACGGCTTCTCTTTAATCTAAAGATCTTCTATTTGATGAGGCTGCCGTTTCAAAGTATTTCTTCATTTTCATTGTAAGACTTTCGTAGACTCTCTTTCGGCTCGGGTTTATGTAATGACCAGTCAAAAACAACTATATATTGAATTCTGTTCATAACTTTAACTAGAAACTAAATCCAGCTAGCAAGTGTATTAAATATTCATGGGTCTTAGTAAGGCTTTCCATTATCAATTTTCCTTTCAGTATCTCCTTGATATCATAGACATCATTAAAAGAAATAATTTTTTAACTGTCCAAAAATAGTTCACGTTAGTTACTTTGTGTGTTACCTGATGTGAAAGTTCAACCCAAAAGTAAAAGATTAGCCAATCTGCCACATAGATTGGAGTTTTGTGAGTATTGTTGAATCAATATTTCGTTTTCAATTCAAAATGATGGCGTCTACAAAATAACGCGTTCAGAAAAGAAGTAACTCCTTGTTGTCTCACTGGGCGGGTGAAGAATGTAGACCTGGACTTTAGGAAGGATTTCGAACCTTTTACATTACGCTGCAACTCCCGATGACAATTAAGCATAGAGATGGGCAAAGTGAGTCTTTTAAGTGACTCGAACCTCTGAGTCCAAGTCAGCTAACGGATTCATTCCGATAGATTCGAATTCATTTTTTAAATATTTTTATATTATACTGTTAGATGACTTTTTCTTTATAATACTGTTAGATGACGTGCTTTTACCCTCACCCCCCCCCCCCCCCCTTCCACCACTTCGAAAAGCTAATTAAACTGACTGTAGATTTCTTGCAACAAGTTACAAATGTATTTTTTTCCGCCCCTCTTGCTCTCTTCTCCACGAATCACCACTGGTTCACAGCTTTAATTACTCGCCAACTATTCTACTAATTTAGACATTTATTTGCCAAAAACTTAACTTTATTATGTCCCCAAAAAATTTTTTTTTATTTTAACAACGGTCATATATAATTTACTGGATCTATTGGAGTAATAAATAATTAGACAGGCAGACAAGCAAACAGACGACACAGTAAGATTAAGAATGCTTTGGTATTAAAACAAAAGATTCCATAAAAATGCATTTTATTTTGTTAATTTAAGCTCAAGGGCCAAGTCAAGGAACATTCCTCAAGATGCCATGGGTCCCGGGTTCGAGACCAGGTCTCCCCGTGAGCTTTTATTAAGAAATTAAAATAAGTCAGCTCGCAGCAATGCAAAAACAAGACCTTGAAGTTTCCTACTTCCCTTTACCCTAATTCCCTTCCTGCAAAAAACCATGCTAACGCATCAAAGGGTTCTCCCCTAGGAATTCGCCACATCGTATAAAAAAAAACTGATATGTTCCTTTAATTCTTCTAACCCAATAGGTAGGTCAAGGACCGTGAGAAAAACTTCACTCGATTCGTTAGCAAATATTGCAAATATACCCTAAATTGAAGGTGACTTCCATAACAAAGTGGTTACTCTGCCTTTTTTGCGTAATCTACTGTCAGCAAAAAACAGTGGTCGGATGAGTAAGTGATAACGTGCACGGCTACCAATTCGGAAGTCCGAGGTTCTAATCCCACCAGCGGTGACCGATGGTTGTTTTCTGCTTACAAAAGATTACGATAGAAACAAGGCCATGGGGTTGCAAAGAAAACGCCAGTGGTTCGGAATCCAATTTAAATTGTAGGTAGGTTGCGACTCTCGTTTGGAAGGTCAGCGTTAACACAACCGAAGAACAGTTTATATAATTAAATATTTCATTTAAATCAATAAAAAATAATAATCTACAATTTGAATTTCTAATTTTTCCTTTGATTCATTCTTGTAATATGTTTCCATGAGGATCTGTTTAGAAGTTATGACAATGCCGAATGAAAGCATTTTGAAAGAAAGGACATTTTAATCAGTACAATAACGACTTAAAAATACATTTAATTAGAAAGTTTTATGAAAATCGAAAAAACGTAACTAAGCGACATTCGTTTATTAGTTTGTTTTTCGTTCAAGTTACTGAGAAATCCTTCAAAATCCCGAAAAATAATTCCGTCTTACAAAATGCCCAGGGTTTTTCCTTAAATATTTTCTTAGCTTAATTAACAAATGGCGCTTATTTTGTGTCTGTTATGTTTTATCAGTATATATACATATATTTTTATATATATATATTTACACCCACAAAAATATACTTGATTTCTCAGGAAATCTAAACCAAGAAATTTCGTCTTAAAATGAGCATCAAAGCTCTGACGAACAGTTGTAAGTAAAATCATTTAAAGAACTTTCGGGGACTTCAATTTTCCTTTTCAGTGAATTCTTTTTCTCAATCTTAGGTTTCCTTTATCCTCTTTTAAAGGCTATATGTACACGCAATTACAGCAGACAGGAATTACCTTTGAAGTGCTGGTTTTCCCATCCAATTTCTTAACGTCCTCATGTTTTCAGGAAATGTGCAGTAATTAAGAGCAGTCAGTGGAGGAAAAAATACAAAGCTAAAAGGAGCAAAATGTCGAATTTTTAAGAACTTTTGAATGTGCTTTAAACCAAGTATTTTATTTCACTTAATTAATCCCATTGAGATTCTTTGTGATCTTCAATATCGAGAAAATTTTATTTCAAATATAGCAATTGATTAAACGGCAAAGGCAAAGATGAAATATTTAAATCAATAGAAATAGAAAGAAATAATTTTGTTTTTTTACAGACTTATACAGTTCACTTTACCTATATCTAAGGTAAGAGGTATGTAATATGCTAAAACATGACCAAACGTACAGCTCATACCTGTAAGAAAAATTATACCTGCCTCCTAAATTGTTGATGCGTTAAGGTTGACGAAAATGTCCTGCAAACCTTGTGCAAAAATATCCCACCGTGACTGCTAAGAAACTAGCCGAAATGTCTGGATTAAGTATTAGTAATTCAGCCATTCACCAATACCTGCATGCCGTCGGAAAATTCAAATTGGGCCAAAGGGTTATGTGCACGCAGAGAGTAAATTTATGCTATATTTTGCTATAACGTCCCAGAAATGAAGTTGTTGGTCTCAAGATGAAAGTTGCTCTTCCGTCAGGTTTACGAAATTAATACATACAGCAAGGATGAGATTATAGAGGCTGAAGGAGTTTCAATAGAAAGATTCCTATTGAAACTCCTTCAGCCTCTATAATCACCATAATCGCGGACATCGTCTACTCCACCATACCAAATCTTCACAGTTTCGAGTCGACCTTGACTTCCAATGACATCTAAAGTTTTCCGATTTCCGAAATTTGAGACATGGGCATCATATACCTTAATTCCGTTTTTATTTCGAATACTGGTTAGTTGGTTTAAGTGGCCAGCGAGACCAGCCATCCAATCAGCGCTAAATGCACCGTTTGTCACCAGGCCCGTATCACATACGGGCCCGCCGCGAAAGCAATTTCGGGCCCGGGACTAAGCGTTAACGGGCCCATATACAATCAAATGAGTGTCTTTCATTTAAGATCTGTCTAGTATATTTCACTTTTTCGATCGTGAAAATTTTTTTTATATATATAATTAAAATGGAAAACATTTTCTGTTGATGACTTAGATGGTGGGGCCTCTTTTGAAAGGCCCCCTCCCCCTCTCGGCGATCCCTGTTTGCCACCGCAACCTGTAAGACCTTATACACGGCAAATCATGCTCACCCAGTAAAAATCAGACACGCCGATGAGAATGTGCTAAAACCAGCTTGCAAAGCTGAGGAATTGAGATAACTTTCCAAGCTTTACTCCTGAAATTGCTTGTAGGTTTCTGAAGAAGTATTCTCCCAGTCACCTCATCCTGATGCTCGCTAAGGCTGGGCAACTACAGAGAAATTGAAGTACGATTTCTCTTTCACTGGGAATGCCCCAGCTGTGACATTGTGTGTTGTGGGGAACTTCCAGTCCGGCTGCATGCACGCCTATCAGGCAGCGGATCGTGCAGACGGCGACTATTTTTGGAATGATATCACGAAACCTGCTGATCAGCTTGCTGAATCTCGGCCAAGTCGATCTCAGAATGACACAGGTAGAGGAAGCGCTCCATCTGAGATTAACATTCGCTATGAAATTGGAGAAATTCCCTTTTAAGGGTGTTTAGTGGAATGTGAACTGCATCTGCTCCAGAGCAGTGGACGATAGAGCCGTTCCTCGCGAGTTTATCCGCTCTCTCATTCCCTGGAATGTTCCTGTGACCTGGACCCCAGAGAAGGGAAGAAGGAAGATATTAAGTCTCCTCCTAAGAGAGATGAGCTACCGCCTATAGCTCCTCACTAGCTTTGAGCAGGAGGCCACCAAGTCAAGCACCTTTATCGCAGCCTGGCTGGCTTCAGTCTTTTTACTTCACTGAGTTCCAACAAATAGCAGTCCTTCAGGATCGCCAGGCTTCCGCTTGAAATACAATTGCGCTTTAAGGCAGTCTGTAGAACTCCGAAATATGTAGAGTATCCGAAAAGACATCCACTCCGATACCACAGTCCATCTTGGGGCCGTCAGTGAACAGTACAGTATCGTAATAGTTGAGCAGTTCGGACCTTGACCACTCGCTCCTCGCCGGAATTCTGACACTGCGTTCCTTCGAAAAATCCAGGTTAGATACAGCGTAATCAGACACTAAATTAGAAGATCCCCTCGGTGTTAAGTCGAGGATCCTACTGTGGCCGTACGGTTTTGCAACCCAGCAACAACACTCCCTTAGTCTGACCGCACTGCATGACGCCTGATAGTTTATATGGAGATCTGGAGGTCAAGAAGTCTATGCACGTCAGAATAAATTTTATTAAGCACTTGGTAAAATGTTTGATAGAATATTATAGAATGGATATGACAAAATAACAATTGATGTGAGAGTGAAATACCATAAAAAGTTAATGTTAACTGTAATACATAAGCCCTACGTGTGATAGCTTCCTAGTTGTTATTTAATTTTGAAGAAATTAAAATTTCACATCCAAATAAGAAAAACTCTCATAGTTTTGGTATGTCCGCTTAGTGTAAGTCAGAGTCTTCCTATCCTCTGGTTTTTTTACCAATTGAGATGTAATTTGGTATGTAGACGGAAATTGGCGACCCAAGAACAAAAAACAGTCTTTTGGTAAGAAATATTTTGGATTCCATACAGTCAAAAAAGAACCAAATACGCCAGAACTAATGTTTATAAAGGCTTTCTTCTAAAACTTCTCCAAATAAAATAAAGTATCGACCGTTTAGCAAGCGATTTAAGATTAATATTGAAGTACCCCCCCCCCCCCCCCCATCATGTGCGTGCGTCTCTAAGACATGTCTAAAATTACCCAAATTTACCCCAAGGCAGTAATTAAGGATCAATGACCGAATTCGGAATACCTGGTTATGGTATTTTTGGTGGCGGTATCCCAATTTATTTAAACGATGATTTCCAGGTCGAATTTTTATCGAAATCGGTACTGAGTTCTTATTTTTGAAGATGATACCAAATACACTTTGCTTGGGGCTAAAAGAATATATCCGAGGACCTTGTTTGACAGCGTAATTATTGGGGGAGACTTTAACATAAGGATGAAATCTAATTACAATAAGCGAAATATGCTACTTATTGATGTGGATTGTTTGGGACTAGCGTGCGTTACCAATAATTGCCGACCTATTTTTGTGAAACAACATCATCGCTCTTAGACTTCTTCATAGTCAATTGTCTTAGCAAGGTTAGTTTTTATAATCAATCATCTTTTTCTACGTATGATCATGATTTCATCTTTATGACATATGACCTGCCTAAGCCCGTAAATCCATTCATGTTTTCTCGGTTCCGAGATATTAAATCCGCATTATGATGCTCTTTTCCATTCAATTAGCCCTAGAAGAATATATATTATGTATTAGATATTAATACTAAGCATCCCGACAATTTGATACATACGTCGAACGCTTAAGAACTATGGTCTTAATTGAGAACAATTTATTGGGATTGTTGGTTCTAGGCAAAATAATCAGACAAGCATTTTCCCAGATGATTTTATCGAATTTTTCACCTTGGGTATTTCAAGTAATAATCAAAGGTTACCAATTCCGAATTTGTGGTATTTAATTGATTATTATCCTCAAATCAAAATTGTTTTCTTAAGTTCTGTTAAAGTCCTTGGAAGATATAACAAGTTCCATGGATCTTAGCTGTGGCTGTGCTTGTCCTACTCGATTTTTACATGGCTTTTGACTCGATTGATCATGATATTTTTTTAATTACACTCAAATCTAGTTTTGGTTTCTCTGCAGCCTCCCTTTCCTTAATTAAAACTTATAGTACTAAACGATCTCAATTTGTTTGCGAGAAAGATGTGTTCTTGGGTAGTGCTGAGTTACCGTTCGGTGTGCCACAAGGGTCCATCTTGGGACCCCTTTTATTTGCTATGTATATTGATGATCTGGGTGAATTAGATTTGAACTGGAGATGATGTGCAATTATATTTGTCAATACCAAAAAATGAAATTTGTAATATTCTTCATAAACTTAACCTTGATCTGAAGCGTATTTGCTTGTGGCCTTACTGCAACAATTTAGTCCTAAATCGTATAAGAACTCAGGACGCAGTAATATATAAAAGGGACATTAATATAAGTAGCTTTCTTCCATTATCTTGTAGTTGTACCTTTTCAAAACACAGTAAAAAACCTGGCTGTCGTTTATAATACTAAGTTTACTTAGACTGATGTTAGCGTCAAGAATTTTCTGTATTCTCGAACAGTGTTGGACGTCTTGTGTAGATCTTCGAACTAAGATTAGAAAATATCTTGTAATTACGAGTACATCTATTCTTCTATTTATAAACTATTGTGACTTCCTTTATACTCTCTTCTTCTTAAATTTCTTTTTCTATTATCTTTATTTCATTTTTTTCTGTACTAATGTACCTATGTAAGGTATTAAGGTTTCCAATAAGTAAAGTATTTATTAATTTGCAACAATTTATGTAATAAGGTTAGGCTGTTGTACAAATTGCTTCAATAAATTATTATTATTAAGTAATCTCTTTGTAAAGAATGTCGTAGTTGTGCAATAAAATTATCATGTTAATACGCATTGCACTCAGTCCACAAAAAGACTCCGAATTGCCTCAAGCCACTAAATAAATGAAGCAAACCAAAATGAATGAAGAAACACAAAACTTTAAAAACATTATCGAACGAAATTAAGAAAACAGAATTTATTTAACACAACAAGTCGGTGTTGTTAATTCGAACAAGTCACTTGATGTCTGAATATATCGGAATTGTGCAAATCTCTTTAAATAAGTGCAATGGAGATGGAATTCACAAATCTTCCTTAAATGTTCTCAAAGCAACGTAAGGGAAAGTTTCTACATTCATACCATTATGTGACATTCTTAATTTTACTAATAGGAAGCATAATAAAAAATCCGTCTATTCCATTCGCGGTAAATCCTTTACACACTAAAAAAAGTTTATAATAAAAGCTTAACAAGTATTTTGGTAATAAAGTAAAAAAAACTGTCTTAAACTATACAGTCACTTTGGTTCTCTCTACCTTCAACTCCATTTTTAAACTCAATTTTAAACGAATTATACTATTTAATCAAAACTCTGAATTTATAGCTAAGCGCTTGCAAATAACATAATCAAATAAATCTTAAATTTAACACTTTTAAAGCAAATATCGCGCGCTTTATTGCAATTTAAATTTTAGTGCTCATAAAATAAATTTTTATTGAGAAGTTAAGTACATTTTATGGGAGTTGCTTGGGAGCTCGACAAAATAAATGTTTTGAATTAATTTTATATCAGTTTAATGCATTTTTAATTTGCTGGGTTTGCGCCCCACTGCAGTCTGAAAATGGCCTTTAAAGAGGTTACAGCTTTAATAGAATTATGAAAATTACCACAGTACTAAATAGTAGCACTTACATAGTTGGCTCCGGCAACTCTGAATTCCCACAACCATCGGGGCTAGTATAGCGCCACTGCATAGTTATGTTACCACCTCGCAATTAGTAAAACTTTAAACGAAATAATTATTTTCAGCTGCAACTATTCTCACATTGCGAGGCTCCAGCTACGTATCGTATAGGATATATGACTGGAAAGATCGGGTGCACTCCCCCACGACCCGTATAAGTATGATGTTCAAGACTCACTATGATGACTCAGCACTGTTCTATGCAAGTGGAGAATCCCTAAAACACCAGTACATCGCTGCCTCAGTCAAAAATCGCTCAGTTCATGTCGAGATGGATTTTGGCGATAATACTATGTCCGCCATTCTGGGTGATGAATTAACCCGTCATTACTGGCACAATTTGACCATATTTCACAACCACAGGACTGTCAAAATTGTCCTCGATCATCAAATGAAAATTATGGAGATTCCGGTGACTGCCAGCTCGAAGCTTCTCTTCGATCCGGAAATTTACTTTGGAGGTGGCCCAGATCTGAACAAAAAGAAAGGACTCGCATCGCATAATAATTTTGCCGGCTGCCTAAAATACGTTTACTATAATGACGTATCCATCCTTTACGAGCTGACGAAGAGCAACCCCAAGGTTCATTATCATGGTATAATGCCTTTGCCGTAATTTATACATTTAACTAGATAATTCATATGCATTTTAGGTGTCTTGGAAGCCGAGTTCCAGGAGGCTGAAGTTGATGTTATTCCAATTACATATCCGTTCGCAACGTCACATATATGGTGGCCTATAAATCAAGCCAAAGAACTTAATGTAAAATTCGATTTCCGAAGCAGTAGAACGACGGCTGTCCTCGCTTACAGCGATGTATCAACTTCGTCAGGAAATGGATTCTGGGAGGTGGGTTTTTGTCACGTTCTTATAATTCTCTATATATGTATACAGGCATTAAATTTTCTTAGCATGAAATTTCCGTAGCAAAATATTTCCATTTCAATATTCTTGACTCCTTTCAAATAGCATAAACAAATTCTCTCTAAAATTATTCGAACCAAAATACAAGAATTTTCACTTATCAAAACAATAATTTAAAGGATGTCAACCATAATATTGAACATAAATTTAATGAGGTCATACATGTTTCTAGGTTTCTTTTTATTTTTTATTTTTGTATTATGCATAGATACTTTATATTGTTAACAGATTTTTTTTTAAAGTTACTCCCTCTTACTCTTACTACTGAAAACAAATTTATTCTTACCAAATGGCATACATACTGATGAGCCGGGAGGTTGATTGAAAATTAATAAATTTCAATATTTGTCTATTATATTTTACCGAAACAACCAAGCAATATGTTAAATAAAAGGAGAGAACATATCCTTTCCAACGAGGTAACGTAAGAACCCTAGGTACTTTCTACTTCCTGCAGTATCATTCATTAGTATAAAAATTCGAACATTTTTTTTTTGCAATATAATTATCCCTTTTTTCTTTAAAATGTGACAATTATTACTTTGTCCTCTTACCAATATGGCATGGCCATGTGATTTTAATGCGCCATCTTTTACTTTGAACTCTATAAATCCCCGGACACCGATATTATCTAACCAGCACTCTTACAAGAAGGTCAACACTTTTCAGACCCTCTTTCGTACTAGATTACCGGCTACATGGAGGAGATTTGTTAAGTACCATTTATTTCAAATTAAGGCCGTCCAGACTGTATGTTCGCTAAAGCCGATAAGCCTTACAACATTTCTATTAAAAAGCTTGGACAAAGTTTCTAATCGGGCTTAGGAGGGATATCTTAACAACTTTCCCCTACACTTCCGTCAGCATATTTGAAATATCTAGAGTTTACACCAGTGGTTCCCAAAGTGGTTCCTACGGACCCCCAGAGGTCCTTATGATCGGCGAGGGGGGCTATGGCAAATTAAAAATAATTCGGAGGTGCGCGGACAACGGCGGGGAGTCCGCGAAAGGTTTAATATAAAGTAAAATAATTGTGACCCATTTTCATTATCATGAGAGTTAAAATAAATAGCAGTAAATAAATTGGTTGCCATTTTTACGTCCTGAGTAAAATATAAATATAGATAAGATATATAAAATACGAGTAATGACAAGCATCGCACGGTAGGTTTAAACAGGAACGAAATCTCGCCGCTAAAATTTTTATATACAAACAAAACTTGGGAAGAGGAGAATGCTCTCAGTGTCCAAATCTTTAAAAATTGCAAAAACGAGATGAAGATTTGCTTGCTTATTGTCAACACTTAACGGCTCTTCATTCTGACCTCAGCCAAAGATTTGAACACATTCTTCACTTGGTTATCCCCGATTGGGTGTTGGACCTTTTTGGAAGTAGACCCACAAATTCAGATGAATCCATACATTCTGACCTCAGCCAAAGATTTGAAAACATTCTTCACTTGGTTATCCCCGATTGGGTGTTGGACCCTTTTGGAAGTAGACCCACAAATTCAGATGAATCCATACTAATACAGGAGCAACTTATTGAATTATCCACAAATGAGGAGCTAAAACCAATGTTTGAACAAGGATACCACAAATTCTGGTTACAGAAACAGATACCAATTTTATATCCTTTATTATGGGTGTACAGAAGCTGTTGATTGCTTTCCCGTCTTCCTATTTAGTAGAACGTGGATTTTATTGCAGTTATGAGCCTCATCACAAAAAAAAGAAAACAACTGGAACTTAGTTCGCGTGGAGACTTACGAATGTTACTCACAAAAATAATCTCATATCATCCCATCAGGTTCACTCATCTCATTGGAAAAAAATAATGTTTTTTTTTTTGTATTTTAAAACAAAAGTTATAATTTCAATAAATACTACTTTAAATATCAAAATATTTTATTTATATTTTAGTTTTACGTCACCATTTACCAAAGTCAAAGTTAAATTTGTAATTTTTCTATTATGCAATTATGTAGAGTTATTGCTTGGGGTTCATGGTCAGGTTTTTGCTATAAGAAGGGGTCCATGGGCATTTTTTTTTTTTTTTTGCGTGAGGGGTGAAAATCTTCCAAAGACACCAGGAGACCGGATTATCTCTGGTAGTGTGAGATTTTTACTCACTAAAAACACCCCTCTAGGGATTTGCCGAAACAGACCACTTTATCCGGGTCCCTTTTCATCCCTACCCCCTGTGATCTCAGCGAGAGAGATCTGGGTTAATCCAGTTTTCTTCCCTCACCTCGATTCCTCGGGTCAGCGCAAGCATTTGCTTATAGGACACCTCTGCCATTCTTCCTTCTTCCATCCAATGGTGCCCCATCAGCTTCCATCTTCTACTTGCCAGTGCAGGGCACTGGCACACTATGTGTGCCGCCGTCTCCTGCTCCTCCAGGCACAGCCTGCAGATATCATCCTCGAGAATGTTCATCCTCTTTAGATGACACCTGAAGTTACCGTGTCCTGTCAGTAGTGCCGTCAGCCATCTCAAGGTCCTACGGTCCATATCCAGGACCTCCCTTTGTTCAGCACTTCTGGTCGCTACAATTGCCATCTTAGCCTGTCTGAGCGAGTCCACGACATTCCACCGTTTCCAGTGCTCCCTCGTGGCCCACTTTCCCAACAGGCCCTCCGCCGTACCTCTGCCAAGCGCAGTGAACGGCTCCGGACCTTGGAAACTCGAAGCAGCCCCTAGCTTTGCCAGTACGTCTGCCTTTTCATTACCTTCGATCCCAACGTGTCCTCGGACCCACGCCAGTGTCAACTCATTTGATGAGGCACACGCGTTTAGTTTGCGGACACACTCCAGTGACAGAGCTGTGTTAAACTCTGTACCATCCATACACCTGATCACCGCCTGATTATCGAGTACCACCACTATCTGCTTATCTCTCACTCGACTCTCTAGTATACGATCAAGTGCATAGATCAGAGCCAGCATCTCTGCTTGAAATACTGAGGTGTATATCCCCAGGCAAAGATGGGTGTTCAGGTTCAGGTCATCACTAAAGATACCTGCGCCCGCTCTCCCATCAATTCTGGATCCATCCGTGAATATTGTAACGTCAGTTATACGACTTTCAGGGAGGGACCCATCCCGTATAAGCGTTTCGTGGTGTCTATCAATTACCCTTACTTTGCTTATACCATCAACAGGCATTTCCAATTCCGGTATCTCATCTTTGACAAGTTCCAGTATTTTCCTATGCCCTCGGTTATCACGAGATCTGCACCAGTTTGCTCCCCGCTCCATGCGAAGAGCCGCTGAAGCAGCAGTTCTCTTCACATATATATCTAAAGGTAGCAAACCCAGTATCATCTCTAACGCCATTGTCGGCGTTGTTCGAAAGGCCCCTGTTATAGTCACACACGCTAACCTCTGGACCTTGCTCAATTTCCTCTTTACTGTGGGCTTAGAAGCGCTTGGCCACCATACCACAGAGGCGTAGGATATAATTGGCCTCACCATCATAGTGTAGATCCAGTATGCGGCCTTTGGCGAGATACCCCACCGCCGCCCACACACCCTCCCACATTGATGTAGAGCCCTGTTCGCCCTTTGGATTTTCTCCTCAACATGTCTTTGCCAGGTGAGTCTTGAATCTAGGAATACCCCCAGATACTTGATCGAGCCCGAGACCGTGAGTTCTTCCCCAAAGAGTTCAATTGGTCTAAAGTCTAGATTTTTTCTTTTCCTAGTGAAAACAATTAGATCAGACTTCTTTGCGTTTATGAAGAGTCCCTGTTCCACGCACCATTGCTCCACCACCCTCGTACCTCTTCTTATTGTGTCTGCTACGGCGCGTATGAACTTGCCCCTTGCCATAATCGCTATGTCGTCAGCATACCCAACGTTATGTATGCCTTCCTCCTCAAGTCTGCGAAGTAATGAGTCAACGGTAATGTTCCACAGAATGGGGGATAGTACTCCCCCCTGTGGACAACCTCTGTCCACCCTCCCTCGCAGTCTCGATTCACCTCTCTGGATGTTTACTGCTCTTGTCTTTAACATGTTGCCAATCCATCTCCATGGGCATAGTAAGTCTGGGAACCACTGGTTTACATGAAATTCCAAACTATACTGGAATCTACACATTGGCATCTACATACGACAAACCTAAGAGGACCTGCTTAAATAGGAACATGTTTATCTCGCCGATAGCCAGGAGCGATTGGCTCCTCCATAACCAATCAAAATTGGTCTCGGAATGCAAAAAGCTCTGGATAATCCGGGAAGAATAAGCCAAATGAACTTGGTTTAAATATCTGGCGATCGGGATTTCTCGGATACTGAAAAAGCGGCTGAGCTGGGCAGGTTGGGTTCTGCCTCGAGCGGAGGTGCAAGATTTCCCATTACATTACTCAAAGAGGTGTACACAATGGTACATCCAAGAAATCTGAGAAACTTTCCTAGACCAAGCACACCGTGAACGCCTGATATATTCTCATCATCAGTTACTGTTAACTAAGAAGGCTCTCTTCCTCTCTATGGTTCTGGGGCATAGGGCGTCTACTACACCGGCTTTGCACCGGTTTCGGTTCTGCGCCAACGCCTTCAACTGTGATCTTGTAACCTGCCTTCTCTACGAATATTCTCTATATGTTGCGCGGCCATTCAATTCGGCGTTTTCCTTAAGTCCCTTGCGGGTTCCAATCTAGAACCTGTCGTGCGACGTTGTTTGGCCAAATGGTTATTAAGGATGCGCCGGAAACATCGGTTGACAAAGGTCTTTAGCTTAGATGATATTTGACAGATCACTTTCCATGTTGAACAGCCGTACAACAGAACACACGTTCGATTTGAAAATTCGGAGCGTCATGTCTCAGCAAGAGTATCAAATGCCACTCGAGACTAGTTGATGCGAGCTTTTACATTAGCTTCAGTTCAGTCGTCTGTTGTAACTATGCTTCTAAGATAGCAAAATGTATCCACTTGCTATTCAAGATAAAGTTCATTTTGTCTCTTGGAGTCCAAGCTCATAAGTTTGGTTTTAGCAGCATTGATCTTAAGTCCTGCTCTGCCACCTTTTCTGCTCAGGGCTTCGGACATTAAGGCTACATAAATCTGTTTGTTGGATAGGAGACACCGTCAGCACCGTCGGTATAGTCCAGGTGCATAGGGTGTTTAGAAAGTTTCCATCTAATCCCTTGCGATGGTTGGTAGTCTAGGGCGCTGCACAATACGTCATTAATAACGATCAGAAAAAGCAAATGTAACAGTATGCAGCCTTCAGTCCATTCAGTACTTGGAAGGGTTCCGACAGTTTTCCCTTGTGTAGGCCGTAATATTGGTCTCCTGATAGGACTCCTTTATGATGGTGATAATTTTTTCTGAGATCCCTCTTCTACGTAAAGCTTCCCTTATATAATTGTGATCAACACTGTCAAATGCCAATCCAAAATCGACGAACATTAGATATAAAGGGATCCTCCATTCGACGAATTGCTCAATGATAATTCGGAGGGTGTTGATGTTATCGGTGCAGAAGCAATAATCACGAAAGCCTGCCAGTTCATCATTTAGAGTGCTCTCGAGTTTTTGCTTAATTCACATTAAGATGTTTTTTGCCATCGATTTGAAGACTGCAGTTAAAAGACAGATACCTCGCCAATTGCTACAACTTCTTAGGTCAGCTTTTTTAGGAATATTGACAATTACGCCTGTTTTAATTCAGTAGAATAGGTATTGTTTTCCCAAGATTCCCGGATTACGAGAAGAGGAATATCAGCCGCTTCAATGGGATCTGACTCAAGTAGTTCCACTGATATTCCATCAATTCCTGGTGGCTTACTAAGGTCCATCGACTTAATTGCGTCAGCCAACTCCAATCCTATTGGAGTTCTGATGTTAATGTTGGCCGCAGCCGGCGGGTGTTCAGGCTCGTGTGATAGGGTATTCGTCGGTCCGAAGATATTGTTTAGGACTCCAATAAAATATATTCTTCACCTCCGCAGCTGTTGTTCCTCAGTGACAAGAAGGGATCCATTTTTACCATATATTACAGGTTGTTAAGTTGTAAGAGTCTTTCCTGCCAGTTTTTTTGGCAATCTTGCATATATCTCCACTGTCACCGTGAAAGGTCTCTTCTTGTGCTTGTTCTGCTAGTGCGCTGATGTAGTTGAGTTTGTTACGTCTTACACTTCTTTGGATGCCTTTCTGTAGAAATCGGTATGCAGTTCTGAGATGTTATTTAACTGCAACGTGGGTAGCAAAATTGATGCGGTCTTTAATCTGTTTCTGTTCCTGTATTTTGCACCATGTGGCGTTCCTGATCCATGGTCGTCTTACGCTCTCTTATCGTCCCACGTCTTCTGTAGCACAGCTCACAAATCATTTCTTCGCCCTCTCCCATTTTTGGTCGATGGAGTCGTCGGTGTTATGACGCAATACATCAGCTGTTTGGCGCAATGCGGTGGTATATGCGCTCCGTTTTAAGCCTCTGCACATTAAGCCATGGTATTTTTTATATTACATAATAATACTACAATTACAAGCTATAACTTAAGACTAATACTACAAGCTATAATAAATGATGACATAATAAATAAATAGTAAAAGCTACAATATGAGCTCTTATTAAAGTAGATACGGGCTGGAAGGAAGAAGAATTAAGAAAGGCGATCAAGATATAAGGCTTTGTGAAGGGATGATTTACTCAGATGGAAGTCAAAGGAGGAAAGGTCGTTGACTTTTCCTAGGGAATGAACCTACACTTGACGGATTCAACCCTGTTAATGTGGGTTGTTTGTGTAGGTGACCATACCTGGCTGGCATATTCAAGGAGAGGTCTAACGAAGGAGATATAGAGAGATTTGGAAACATAAGGATTGGAGAACCCTCTGCACCAGCGCTTCACAAACCCTAGCGCGGAGTTAGCTCTGTTAATTATGCTGTCAATGTGGGAACGGAAATTGAGTTCACTATCACAGATTATTCCTAGGTCACACAAAGAGGTAAAGATAGGGACTGGTTCGTCGGTTAGCATGTAGACTCTCGGGGTGTTGGTAAGACGCTTGCGGGAATAAGAGATGGACTGGCATTTGGAGATATTGAGTTCAAGAAAGTTTTTCATGCACCATGTGGTGAAGGAATCGAGATCTTTTTGCAGGAGAAGAGAGTCGGTTGTGAAGGAGATATGTTTAATTATTTTCATGTCATCAGCATAAATGGACAACTCTGAGTGATTGATGACACATTCAACATCATTTATTGTAAGGATGAAAATTAATGGACCGAGGTGGCTGCCCTGGGGGACGCCGAAACGAGCGACAATAGGGTTAGAAATGGATGAGCTGAAAAGAACATTTTACTGACGGTTGTTTAGGTAGGATTGAATCCAGGAGATGAATCGGGAGGCGAAGCCTAGGCGATCAAGTTTGAACAAGATAACATTATGGGAGATCTTGTCGAAGGCTTTACTAAAACCGGTGGCGATAACATCAACATCTTTACCGTTTTCCAGGGCACATAGTGTTTTGGAGACGAAGTCAGTAAGGTTGGTGGTTGTAGATCTTCCTTTCAGGAAGCCATGCTGGGAGAGGGAGAAGATAGACTTACAGTGGAAGAACATTGAGTCTTAGACCAATTTTTTGAATATTTTAGGTATGGATGATAATTTAACAATGGGTCTGTAGTTGGACACATCGTTCTTGCAACCTTTTTTGAAGATGAAATTAATATACGAGTTTTTCCATAAATGAGGGAAATCCCCTTGAGTGACCGAGGGGCCGAAAAGCAAGGTAAGGGGTTGAATTAGATGCATGGCATACTTTTTCAGAACGATGGCCGGAATGCCGTCAGGACCTGGGTTGAAGTCGTCCTCAAGCCCGTTGATACTGGCGGCGATTAGTTCGGGATCAGGGTCGAAACACGTAAACGACGTTTGAGTGCATTTTTCCAAGAATGAAAAGTAGTTAAGGTCAAGAGGTTGGCGACAATCTTAATGTCAGACGAAGAGGTATTCCCAAGTTTTAGGGTATAGGGGTAACCATTGGATTTCTTCTTGGAATTAATAAAGTTATAAAAACGCTTGGGGGCGGATATGATACTTGTTTCCATTCGTTGGAGGTACTCATAGTAGAGGATATCACAACGTTCAGAAAAAGAGGTATAAGCGATAGGTAGGAAGAATAGTCGGACTCGGTCTGGGATAGAAGAAAAGTTTGTTAACGGGGTCTGAAAAAAAGATTAAGTCTAGTTGTCTGTCCAGAAAGTTCCTGACTCCACTTACTTGAAAGAGACCAGAAACGGAGAGCTGATCGGTAAAAAAGGCTTCTTTGGCCGAAGATGCGATAAGGGGTACAAAGTGAGAGCAGTCTTCAGACAATGACCATTGAATACGGGGAGGTTAAAGTCACCCAATAAAATAAATTCATCGGAGGCGTTAGCGTTCTCAAGCAGGGTGTCGATCGCTTCAATTATGGGCTCGTAGGCATCTAGAGGTTGAGAGGGACGAATATAACAACAAATAATGTACAAAAGACACTTATTTAGTGCTAATTTGATGCATACATATTCTGATATTGTAGAGTCGGAGGTCTTTAGCAGGGTGGCGTCATAACGGTTGTGAGCAGCTATGAGAACCCCGCGACTGCTGCCGGGCATAAGCGAAACTTACAATATGTTGGTTGGTGAAGCTACTTTCTCCAACTTTTCGCGGCAGCAATATGGTCAATCTGATTCTCAGTTCTGTCGTCTGGCGAAACCCATTTTTTGTAATAAAGATCCACTGATGACAAGTTTGCTGCGAGTTGCAAAATTCAACAACCAACTCCCTATTTGCGATCCTCTTTCCGGGTCGAAACTTGTTCATTACATCTTCCAGGTCAATGTTGTTAGAGCCAATCTTAGCGTTGAGATTCCGAATGGCTATTTTTATAGGAACTTTAGGAGCCTAATCAACGGAGTAGCCAATGAGTTGCTAGAGGGTCTCCTTAGTTGTTATATCCGCTTGCTCGGTCGGTTCATAATAAATAATAATGAACTTGTGTTGCTAAAAATTAACAAAAACCAATGAAAAAATAATTGTACCTTAAATGTTCTTAAAATTAATACGCGCAGGCATGCTTACCGAGGTAGTGAAAGAAAGGAACTAGCAAAAAGCTAGCCTACCTGAAATTGGAAATACTATATGGGGAAATTCGCGTTTATACCAGAGTTCTTTGGGTAGCAAACATATTTCAAGAATATGGACTAGAATATGGAATATTAATTTAAATTTGGTCAGAATTTCTTATTAGTAATTTTAAAATGAAATGAGGCATAGTCTTTCCGGAGTATAAGACGTTGTTTTTTTTCCTACAATTGTTGCCATCTACTTCTTAATCCTTTGTTCAAAATAACATAGGAAGTATCCCTTAAATTCGTTTATATATTTAAACTTATACCTCATTGAAGCAATTAACGATTTTAATCCTATAGATCAAAACATGACGATTCATTTAGGTCTGTCCACCTGTAAGGTTATAAGTTAATACATGACCATGAATTCATGTAATGCGTTCTTGTCGAATCCAACAAGTACATGAAACGGATGCTACCACACCAGTCGATGAAATATCCTGTAGGGTTTATGGGCTCGTGTGGGAAATAAGCACTATGACAGTGTAAACTAACATTTGGCAGGAACTTAATTATCCAATAATACCAGTATTATTTTTGCCCCAGAAGTTTTCTAATTATGGAGCTAGAAAATGAGGAATTATCATTATCATATCACAAGTGAATCCGAAAACTTATCACACTTCGACCTTGCAAGGAATTTATTAAATTTTTTTACTTATTCGTAGTGTGAAAACTATTTCCCATTCACTTGAAACAAAAAGTATTTTCCAAATTTTTCATTAATAATGTTTTTCTGAAAATACCCGACTCGTGAGAGTTGGATTATTGCCAAATACATCTGCTTTTGCCCTTGATTCATTTCCTGACACCATACACAAAAACTCTTAAAATTCTTTCCATCAGAAGGAAAAAAAACTCCTATGGTGTATGTAATCATTCATGCAAGCAGATGTTTTTCGCCTGTTTTCCGAAAAATAATATTAAAAAAAATCACGCCATATCAGCCATGTTCAGGAACATTAATAAAACATAGAATGGATTGGATGGCATTGTCAAACATGTACTCCTACTCCAGCTTCGGGTTGTGTACACATCGCCATATTTGTCCGTTTCATGGCCAATTTGAGGAGTAATTATCCGGACAAGATTAATTTACGAGCTAAGTGGAAAAAGGATTATTAATCAATGCAGCTGTCAGGAGTAAGTGTTCCGAGGAGCAGACAGAATTAGTGGAGTATACCAAACTCATGTTTCACGATAATAAACGTCATTTTCGTAAACGTTACTTTAATAGTTACAGAATATCACATTGTTTTGGACTTTTTAGATGGCTTAGAAATGGTATTCTTTTGGATAAAGTTATATTCGTCAGCAACCAAAATTTATTTGGTACACGTGCTTATTACAATTTGTTTGCTAGTAACAAATGATCAATCGTTTAAATTACATAAACAAAACTTTGCGGAGGCAGGTTAGTCAATGTACTATAGAAGAAAGAATTTTACACCCACCCTGTATTTGTACAACTAAAATTGTAAAACGGTAGAACTTTCTGAAGTGTATTTTACTGGCTGAACTTTTGCCACGTAAGAAAAACTTTTGGCTGGAAATTTAACATGTTCTGACGAGAATACCAGGTGAAAATATACTCAGGGCACCTTAAATGAATTACAAAGTACAATAAAGCAATAATTTGAATTACTGAACATTTTTCAATCTAAATTGTTCAGACTATTCCACCCTCATCTGTAATTTCATAAAATTAATTCAAAGTATTAAAACTTTCTCTTGCGGAAACCTTGAAGTAGTGCGAGTAGAAGTTGAAGAGGAAAGTATCCTGTTGTTCATCCCGCCTCTTGAATTTGGCCCATGTTGCCACTTGTTTTAGGTGTTCTTTCATCCAGAAACCACTTTCCGCTGGCTCGACTAAATGTTAGCAGCAGATTTTTGTGTTAAGATTCGTTTCCACCCCATAAATCCGCACACTTCCAGCTGAGTGTAAATCCACTACCTGAAGGTAATGCTGTACCTGTACTTACTGCAAATTACCCAAAGAAGCTTATGGTTCTTGGAAAATGTTGAAAGTTTGCCTCATAAAGGCTATCGTTAATTATTGTCTACAACAATGTCTAAGGTCGTTTGAAAGAGTGCTTTTGATAGGACTTCCAGTAACAAAATTACACCAACGTGGAGGTCAGATTACCTACGGTGAGGAAATTTCACCTGAAATAATAACTTTGTGCTACGGATAATATGACTCTTTTGTGATGACTATCTTTTCACCGTGAAGAACTTGATCTTTTGGCCTCTTTTTTCCTGTTGACAATTTAATTCTTTGTCTTTTTTCAAAGTAAATTAATTTATTGACGCTTCAACAAGTTGAATTTCTTCACTATTAGGATTGGCTGAGCATTTCGTTGGTGTTCGACTTATGCATGTGTCTTGTCGACAAAAGTTTAGAATTAAGTTAATTATCCAAGTCATATTTCAGGTTTTTTAAGGTAATCTCGCCTCCTTTAGAGTTTCAGTAATTAATTCCTTTTATCTTTACATCTTCTATCTTATTAAAATATCTTTATCAACTTACCCTACACTCCCATCAGCATACAAACCTAGCTGGGTGATCTACGCCAATAGCACATCACAATCTGTTATCCAGATTAAAGGAAGCTGTCTTTAATAAAGAAATAGCGGTAGTAGTTTGCCTTAACATTAAGTTAGCATATGAATGAGGTTATCACACAACCTTGAAATAGTAATCGAGACCATTGGAGAGTTACCGAGCCTCTGCAAGAAGCACTACATTCTGTTTCAGAGAGTTCTTTGAAAAGATCGATTTATAAAGATAAAATTTGTGAAACAAAACCAAGTGTCTCTAGTTTTTCTCTAAAAATGAATAGAAATATGTTTCACCAAGTGATTACAGAAAGATCAATAAATTATGTAAATACACTACATTCTGTTAAAGTATTGTGCCAAGAGGATGATCTGAAAATCAATCCTGATAAAACTGTACTTATTCCTTTTACCTGAACAGGATTTTTGAATGGTTGGTTAAACGTAGCTTGCTAAGGACCACCTTTAATAAACAGTATCTAGGGATAAAATTGAACTTAATTAATTAACAAATTATACTGGAGCCAACATAACCGAAAAAACGAGGAAATCTTACGAAAATAAAACTCCCCCATTCTTAGTCTGAAACAGGCATACACAGAGTCAAAACGCCTGAATGACAGCCAAATGAGGCACGGTACGCCTGGGTAAAAATTATACTTTTCCAAATGCAACCCGCTGCAAGCACGTACCAACAAAAGACGCACGAAATAGTCCAAATGAGGCACGGTTCGCTCACACTTTTTCTAGCCTAAAATTTTAAGTGAAAACAATAAAATTATTTTCGTAGATTAAAGCCTCCTATGGTTCTTAAAACTGATTCTAAAGAACACACGCTAAAAAGATCTATTGCGTCATGCACTTGTTGGTCATATAACAAATGCGTAGTAGGATAGGCACAGCTGCATTTGTAATATGAAAGTTCCCAAGTTGTTGAGTGACAGAAAAGTATGACATTTCAGTAAGTAGTTTAAGTGATATAGTGGTAATGACAGAATTTCAAAATATCAAAGTTAGATGGTTTGCAGACCTGCCCTGGATTGACGAAAATAACATCACAACAATACATATAACAAATGTCTATTTTATTATTATATGAATTCTTATACTTTTTATATTATTATTGTATTGTATTAATCACAGTGTTTTTAAATAAAAATTATTTATATTGAGTATGAGCACACCCGTTCCTGTAACAGGAGCGTGCGTACCTCTATGGTGGGCGCATTTTTCCATTTCTGCGCCTGTAGTGGGAGTATGCATTCTCGTGTGGCGGGCGTATTTTTTGAATATTTGGGCCTGCACCAGGAGCGTGTATAATAGTACCGAGCGGAGTTGTTCGCTATGCATGCTAGCAACGGACGCAAATATACTTTTAAAAATATTATCGTATGTACTTGGTTTATGCTTTAATATACGAGCTAAATTATTTTCATTGGGGTTGCGGTGCTACCTCAAGACTATGTACTGAATTTACACAACGGTGATAACACACTATGCGGAACATAATTTTAAGCTAAATGGTCAGATCCTTATTGACCAAGTCTTCTAAAGTCAATGTATGATTTGCCATTGTTTTCCAGATTGAAGTCTGTTCCATACTGGAATGTAACTAGAGAATCCAAAGAGGGCTCGCTAACCAATCAGAATTGTCTTAAAATGTCAAGAAGCTGTAAACGAACTAGAAAAAACAAATCGGTCCAAGTTCAGTGCCGGGGAATTAAGGTCTCTCTGATAACGAAAGGCGGATGAAGGGACCAGGCTGGGCTCTGTAATGATACTTGTGGGACCTAACCTGACGTGCTGGATTTCGACTTGCATTTCTAAAGGGCAATACGTAATTGGACATTCGAGAAGCACAAACGATACTGCGTGCGCCAACCTCATTTTAAATTGCTGTGAGCTCCATAGCTCCCCTGATTTAACGGGATCGGATATCTAGTCTGATCACAGGTCAACTAAGAAAACACTTAACAGAAATTGGAAGAGCAACTGACCCAACTGTGTACTGAATATCGATCTTTGGGAAGCCCTTGCTGGATCCCAGGGAGTTGCAGAGCAGTTCCTTCCAAGAGTTATTGTACCTTTTCAAAGAGATCACCTCGACTTAAGGTATAACGCTCGTCCGCATACCACAGGAAAAACAAGTCTTTCCAAGAGGAGTTCGAGTGAAAAATTTGCCTTATCCATCCTACTTCACCGATTTATTACACACTGATTACCATCTGCTCCGTTCGTTATAATATCATATAAGGAATAAAAAATATTTTGACAGCGTCCAAAATGACATACAGAAATTTTTTTTTACGAGAAACCTTCAAGTTTTTATGCGAGGAGTATAAACAATCTTACAGTGAGATGGGAAAAGGTTATGACTACAGATGCAGAAATACATAATATAGAATTAAATCTTTTTATACGAGTGTAAATTAATGAAAATAAAATTTATAAAAATGTCTAAGAGCTTTTGTATACACATAAAAGTTGGCTAGAAAATCCACAAAAGGCATCACACAATTGCTTCTAGTTCGGTATATTACTAAAATTATTATCAAGGTCTTTAAGATTTTGTTTTAGAATTTTTGATCCCATACTTTCGGAGATAAAACCTTTTTAACGATTCTTCCCTGTATAAAAAAAACATATTAAGACTTTTACCCATGGACTGAAAGGTACGACTACTATTATTATTTGGAATATCAAAATTGAGTTGGAGGCAGAATTACAACTAAGTCTGCTCCGCGATTGGAGTCTTTAGAGGAAACGTCACTACAGCGATTGTAGCAATTTTGTTCGTATTTATTATAAACGAAACGTTTAACCTCGTCCTACATTCTAAGCCTACAGATTGTCAGCCTTTTCTGCTTAATAACAACGATTTCATAAAATTATATTAGAATTCTGAGGCTCTGAATAGTATGCTTTGACTGACTGTAATTATAAATTTAAACCAAATAATTCTTGAAATAAAATAAAGCCAGGACGACTTCTATATTCACTACTCATACAAAATTTATCATTACATAAAGAAAATATCCTATTAATTTATTATCTTTTTTCTTTAATATTTTCACAAAATGCTGCACCCTTAAATCAATTGTAACACCCTACCCGGATGGCTATAATCAATTCCGGAATTTCTTGGATATAGATCCGACTGGCCAGTGATAAATTGAGTTTTGATTTAGTACCAGATGTCACGACAAACGTTACCCATTCGACAGTAATTAAAATCAACAGAGCCACTTCATGGCATGCCATAGAGCTGGACTACAAAAATGGTGAAATCAAATTTACGGTTGACTATCGACACACCCAAACTCAAATGTTTGGCCTAACTTTCAATATTGGCGACAAAGTGATAATTGGGAGTAGTTTAAAGGCCGCTACTTCGGGATTAGTTGGATGTATTCGGGATATAGAAATTAATGGATACATCGTGGAGCCCCGATTCGTCGTTAAAACAGAACGAGTCGTTGGCGAGGTGGCTCTAGACAACTGCAAATATATTGACCCATGCAAACGTCCCAACACTTGTGAACATGGTGGCAAATGTTTTGTTAAGGATGACCGAGTGACATGCGATTGCAAGGATATCGGCTACATCGGCACAAATTGTCACTTTACAAAGTATCGAAAGACATGCGAAGAATTAGCTTTGCTTGGATATACCAAGCCGGATGTGTACTTAATCGACATCGATGGTAATGGTGTATTTCCACCAGCCCATGTCAAGTGTGATTTTCAGAGTTTGGAGAATGCCACCAAAACAATTGTTGAACACAATTTACCGAGCCAAGTGGACGTAAGGTCGACAAGGGATAATGACTTCAGTTTTAGTATCAAGTACAGGGAGTTTTCTCCGGAAATGCTGCAGGAGCTGATATCGCACTCCTTGTACTGCACACAGTATATAAAATATGACTGCTATAAAGCTCCCCTGGAGTTGCACTCTGCCACCTGGTTCACTTCCTCGGATAGAAACAGCACAGTCGACTTTCTTGGCAACGTGAAAAGGTGAGTCAGCTAGCTTTAAGTGTAACCTAGAAATAATTTAAGAAAACCTTCCTGAAAATTCCGAAACAATAGTCCAGCTATGCCGTAACAAATGACTCCTTTTATGTTGCCACTCCATTCTTCATGTCCCCACTACCTAAACATCATTTGAAATTCCGACAAGAAAACCGTAACGTAACTGTTAACCTTCTGAACCACTAAACTGGAAAATAAGTCAACTAACCTAACACAACCTTTACTTTTCTGCTTTTGGATACCATCAATATTTGCAGAGGAGCGTGCCCCTGTTCCGTCAACAAAACATGTGCGGACCCAAATCAATCATGCAACTGCGATGTCAAGGAAAACAAATGGTACTCAGATGAAGGATACTACACGGAGCCGCACAGCTTAGGAATTACAAATATGTTTTTTCTACAGCAGAAAGACCTCGAAGAGGAGGCGCAGGGAAGAATCACTTTGGGTCCATTAGAATGTGTCGAAACAAGTGAGTAGACTACGTGTGCCACCAAATATTATACAATAAATTCCTACATTATCTAACAGTCATCCATTAACATTATTTGGATCAAGGGAACGTGCCTTGATTCATAAGCTACAATTGCGACAGCTTTAATAAAGATCAATTTTTCGTACATTTACAGATACCCAGAAGTATGTGGTCACCTTCACAACGTCCCAATCCTACATTGAGGTTCCTGGCTGGCGCAAGGGGGACATCGCATTCTCATTCCGGACGACGGGCGAAAAGGCCATTCTATTGTTTCAGCCGCCCATTCGGCCAAATTATCCATCTTTCATGGTTGCTCTGACCGGTGACTATCAACTGACGTTCAATTTTACATTAAGTACAGGCACTACCAGAGATCTGGTCATTAACTCCAATCGAAAATTGAACGGAGGCGAATGGCATAAAATATGGATAGACTATAATGAGTATCATGTTCGATTCATGATTAATACCGATTATCAGATGGTCGATTTGCTTCCTGAAGAGGAGTTTGGTCCCTTTGAAGGCAGCATGTACATTGGCGGAGCCACCGCGTAAGTACTTTAGAAATAGATAGAAAGTTTCATTATTTTTATGGCAATAAGATAAGGTAAAAACCTTAAAGTTATTTTTAAAGAAAGGAATACATTCAGGATTCAGGTTTTCTTGGTAAGTGGTTCCACAAAATTACTGGGTGGCATGAAAAAAGAGGTCAAGTGCACTCGTAAATCACCCAGCTTAAGTAAAGTTCATTTTGTAACGTTTTAAAGGATTTGCAGAACGGCTTTAGTTTTTCTATAGCCTAAACAAAATCATCTCTAGTTTCTTAAATAAAGTTATCAGATAGTTTGGTAAAATGGTGGGGATGATAATTTTTCGCAAACTTTTCTAAAAACTTTACTTTAAAATTGGAAATTGACTTTAAAAATTGAAAGAAAAATTATTTGAAGTCTACTGAACGCGATCTTTCTATGACGTTACACTTGCCATATCTGGGGGGCACGGTATTGCCCCCCGCCAAGACTGGCCACTACCTACCTTTTCTCGAAGCATTTCGTCGTATTTTCGAACCTCATAGCTTCGGTCTGGATAATACCAGAGAGCTCAGAATAAGATGTAGTTACCAGACTAATGAAACACACTAAGTTTCATTTGTCCAAATCTTATACTTTAGATTTTATTAATACCTGAAATACGTCGATTTCGACACTCACGATCATCAAATCCTCCGTCATCAAAACCTCCGTCATCAAAACCTCCGTCATCAAAACCTCCGCCATCAAAACCTCTAGGGTACTTCCTGAAGTCTTAAAAAGCTGAAATTTGGTATGCCGGCTAGGATTAGCAATTAAAAAATCTGTAACTTTCACCCTCCAACCCCCCAAAAAGGGGGTGCGGGTCTGTATATAAAATTTCTTTCGGGGGAAGTACTCCCAAAAGTTCTAGAAAGCTGAAATTTGATATCATATTTTGAAGTCGGTGCAAATCAAACGAACCAAACGACTACAACAAAAATATTTAATCGTCATTTCTTATGATCCCGTTAGTTGAAACGTTCAGGTAGTATTATTTTCAATTGTGGTGCTGTAGTTCTTTTATTTGTTTAATTTGCACCGATTTTAAAATGTCGTAATACATATAAAATTAAAAATTTTATGCTTTTTAGCGCTTTTTGTGAAGTTGGTTCAACCTTTTTTGTAAAAACTATTTTATTTTTCACTTTTTAGTGTCTTCTACTCTATACAAGGAAGAAAGAACCATTCAAATCGGTCCACGCGTTAAAAAGTTAGGTTTAACCCCCTACCCCACTTCCATTCCACTAAAAATTTTTTCTCATGGTATCAATCAAGGAACATACTCTACCGAACAGAAAAGGAATCATCGAAATCGGTCCACGCGGTACGAAGTTACTTCCCCTCCCCCTCCCTTACCATAGGACCAAATTATTCTCCTATTAGCAATGGGGGATCACACTCTATACAACAGCAAAAGAACCATCAAAATCGGTTCCACACCCCCCTTCCCCACAACAACCCCACCAACATTTTTTTTCTCGTAGTATCAACCAAGGAGCATATTCTACCCAAAAAAAAGAACCATCCAAATCGGTCCACGCGATCCTAAAATAGACTACTGCACCCACCCCCCCGGGGACCTCTTTGTTTTTCGGAAGTCGGTTAAAACTAGAACATCTTGCAAAAAGAAATTAAATCCCACCAAAACCGTTTCATGTAAATTAGGTTGCCAAGACTCACAAGCTCATACCGCTTTCACTGTCACAAAGTTATCAGATCTCAGGTGCCTAACTCTACAACCCCTAACTCTAGAAAGCCGACATCTTAGTCAAAAAGTATGGCTTGGCCGTTTCATGGATCTAATGCATGACACAACATTAAAGACCAGTGACTTAATTGCTTAACATAAGTCCATAGCAGTGACTGTGCGACGGACGCGAAGCTTACCAAGTGTCTCAGTTGCTGAAATGCCTAGAAAATAACCACCTTATTAACGATTGCCAGTACGATTTTCGTGCTGGTCGCTCATCCGGAGTCTTAGTCACTCTGATCTCTACAAAATAAATGCAGGTGTAGTTCAGGGTTCATTTCTTTCACCAATCTTACTTCTTCTTTTTATTAAAGATTTTTTATCTCACACTTTCAGTCCTATTCATAGTTTCGCAGACGACAGCACCCTTGATTTCGCGTACTCTTTTGATTTTGTAATGAATTTTCTTGGGAACTTTTCAAAAATTTACCAATAACGCATGTCAGGGGTCATTAAAGAACATTTCTACGACATGAGCTTCAACACCAGATCAAAATAACTCGAATGTGGAAGGGTTTCTTTAGTTTTCCCCTAGACTTATGAGCCCTAACCTGTGAAACGAGGCGCACATCGCCACATCCTTCACTCAGCCTCTTAACATTAATTTCTTTCCTTTCCAAGGCTGTACTTTAGCATCATAGGGCAAAGGGCATTTCTGGAACATTGGCATTACTACATGGGCTGAAAATTCGTTCTCCTACCAATGAAAAAACGATATTTTTAGTGAAAAATCTGCTTTACTCATCAACATAATCTCCATCTAGAGCAATGTACTGTACTGTAACGGTTCTCTAACATTTCAATGCCGTTTTTATATTGCAGCGCCTCAAGTCCTTCAAAATAGGCATTTGTTTCCAATTCGACCTCCTCATTTGAGTAAAATCTCTTGCCAGCAAGCCACGTTTTCAATCTGGGAAACAGAAAATAGTCGCTGAGGGCTAGGTCTGGAGAATACGGTGGGTGGGGAACCAATTTATATCGTAATTCCTTCAATTTATCGGTCGTATCGCGAGCAGAATGAGCTGGAGCGTTGTCGTGATAAAAGAGCATTTTTTTCTTTGACATGTGCGGCCGTTTTACCTTGTACTCGATGTCTTATAACGTATACATCCCAAAAATACGAATTAAAACCTTGCTGGCTGATTTTCACCACTCAATACCACTCTGCCGACGGCCGGTGTGTAGTTGTGGATCCTAGTTTCATCCATTGTCACAAATCGCCTCAAAAATACTTCTTCGAAAGTTGGACACGTTGGTCTTTTTGATCATTTGTTAAGAAATGCGGCACCCAACGCGCGCAGAGGTTTTTCATTTGTAAACATTCATGAAGGATATGACCTACAAGTTCCTTTGAGATGAATACGGTCTTAGCTAGCTCACTCAATTTTACTTTGTGGTTAATCAGCACAATTTCACGAATTTTCTTGTTAATACTTATCAAGCCATTGCTTTACTTGAACAGTGTTTTTTCCCATCAGGAAACAATGTTTTATCAAAATACGAAATTCACTTTTTTCCATGGTAAACAAAAATAACAGAGGTAGCGTCACTTCGAGAGCAATAACTTGAGAACGAGTGAATGAAATGTCATGAAATTTTGACAGTATTCTAGTTAAGGTTGGTACTCTATGGTAAGCATACGGACTTTTGATTTGTGGCGCCATCTCTAAGGCAGGCCAAAGATTTTTTCAGCTCATGTAGTATAGTAAAAAAAATATGGAGCAATACCGAAGCACGGCAATAACAAACATTACCTGCGAGAAAGAAATCTTTTATTTTCCAGAAAAATTGCAGCGAAATTAGATTTTCCCTTAATAGAACAGCGCGCGTGAATGAACTTTTTTTAGGAATATGGTTTTTATCAGTGTATCGATTGACCAATAAAAAGGCTTAAACATAGTCCTATACAATTCTACCAGAAAATTCTTGTAAGACTAGTGAAGGCGAACGGTCGGCAACGTGCAACAGTTCGTCAGCTCCAATTCCAATTCCTTCATTTGTTTGTGTGAAACTTGTTATATCAATACCGCAATGAATTTTT
Organism: Leptarthrus brevirostris; assembly: GCA_964036015.1. Classification (NCBI taxonomy): domain Eukaryota; kingdom Metazoa; phylum Arthropoda; class Insecta; order Diptera; family Asilidae; genus Leptarthrus; species Leptarthrus brevirostris. The sequence continues at coordinate 144,214,477 of OZ038373.1, read as the reverse complement.
CATATCATTTCTCAACAAGTATCGTCCAAAAATATTAATCATCACTTGTGCACCGTACGTACGGCTACATTCTTCTTTTTCCTAGCAATTTTTTTTATTTAGTTTTACCTGAATTTCCACTTAATTTGCCATACACCTTCAAATCCGGTTTATAGTTATTTTTACCAGTGTAGTAATTTACTGAACTGTGTGAGTTTTGGAATAGTGACATAATTGGTCCCTCTCTCTAGTACCCGTAAGCCCTTGTGACGATGGGGCGGGAGAAGAACTTCACCGGATTCGAGACAACGATGCAAGTGGACCTACAATAAAAGGTTGATTCAAAAACATCGACATTACTCTTTAACGCCTAAGCACCTTTTTATCGTAATCTGTTGTTAGCAGAAAACAACCATAGGTTGCCGCCGGGGTTAGAACCTGGAACGCCAATGATGGAAGGCCGACATATTATCATATACTTTACTGACCAAAGTCCATAATTCTTTCCAAATGAACCTGCCCACAACGATATGGTAGTGGTGAATATACAAAGTGCGTTACACAAACATAACTGATTTTCTGTGACCGCAATTGGATGGTTCGAGCTTGGATGGGCTTAAGTTCCAGTAGGTCGACGTAACGTTCGTTACCAACCGTCAATCAACTTTTGCGATCTTTTGCATAGTTAAGTAACCGTGTTATCAGAAGTTTTTTTTGATTACTCAAGCGATCTACAACCAATAAATTGCGATATTAGTTTGACAGGATGAGCTACTGCCTAGTCAACGGCGGCAGACATTTGAATAAAATTATTTTCCATATAATCGGAAGATACACTCACTGCAACAAAGCAATATTCAGCAATCAGGATAGCTAGCTTATATTAACAGCACCATGAGAATATGTGGAAAGATTAACCTATACGTGGTTTGCACTACAGGATTTTAAACTTATCACAGTCCAATCTTACAGAAGTCCATACCATGTGGTGTCTGCCTCTGCCACATTGGGCTCTTAAATATATTACTTCCTTTTAAGTCATTCAATAGATATCCTTTCCGTATATTTACTCTAATTTATATTTTAAAATAGTCTGAGCTTTCATTGACTTTCTGTGAATAGCACTGGAATAAAATACCTGTTAAAACCTATGGAATTTGTGTAGCTCCTAGCAAAATAAATCTAAGGGTAAATTTTCTTTTCAGAGATCTTCTTAAGAAACTCGCTGTCAAACAAGGACTGATTGGATGCTTTCGTGGACTTGTGGTAAATGGAGAAATCCTTGACATATACAGCTATATGTCTGTTCATCTTTCCGAGATAATAAAAGACTGCAAGCCTTCTTGTGTCCCTTCACCCTGCAAAAATGGTGCTGAGTGCAAAGAACTGTGGAGCACTTTTCAGTGCGTGTGCAACAATCCATGGGCACACTTGGGGCAATTTTGCGAGACAAGTTAGTTTTTAGCGTATTTTCTGCTCTTGTTGACATTCATTTATATGTACATTTTTTGCTAGACATTAATGAGAAGGCTCTGACGTTTATAAACCGTGAATCATACTTAAAAAGGAACTACTTAAGTACAAACGCTACCCAAGATGAACGCGACCTCCTGAAAGACATTCTAAGCGAAAACATCCTCATTAATTTACGTACTTACGACACACACTCCCTGATTCTCTACGCTAATGATCATTTTAATAATTTTGTCCACCTCTACGTAACACAATCCAACCGAGTCGTTTTCTTGTACAATTACGGAGACGAAATTATGAATCTAACCATAATAGACGACGAACTGAACAGCGGCAAAAGCATCCAAGTTGCTATAATTAGGAGCGCAACGGAGACTGTGATGCATGTCAACAACAGAAACACGACCATAGACAGAGGAACTCTACTTCTGGACGAGTATTCTAACAAGCCCTGGATGAATCCTGAGAAAGGTGAGTTGGTCCATTAACATTAATAATTAAATAACAAAAAGGTTTTGTCTTTTATTAGAAGTTTTGTCACCTCATCGTCCGCCCGCTCCTCCCACGGAGTATTTTCAATTTAATATCGGTGGATATGACCAGGCGAATCTTCTTAGAACTAATTTGGATTATCCTGAACTTGAAGGTTTCATTGGCTGCGTACGGGGCTTGAAAATTGGAGACAACCTGATTGATTTAGCTAAAATCAATCAGAAGAATATTGCGCACGGTGAGTTTGTTAACAAATATTTTATTTTGAAATACTAACAAATAATTAATTAATTAATCAAATAAGTGTGAATATTTATTTTGATCTCTAATTTCGTAAACAGCATTGGAGTTCCTACCATGGTAATAATGTGATCATTAATTCATACCTATTGAGACAAAGACGAAAGATTACATAAAAAGTGCGGTTTAAGCGCTCCCTTAGGTACTGTCTCTCTGTCTTAGAAAATTATGCGTCTTTACAAAGTTATGTGGAGAACTATCCAGAAATGTAATCACGGTTTTTGAAAAATTATCTCTAAACTTTTATGCTTCGTTATATATTTTTGAAGGTTAGGTTATGTTAGGTAAGGGTGACGGGTTCCCAGAGTGGAAGGCACAGTTGGACCGCGATAGCTAAAATATTGATACCACGTTGAGGATAGATTCCTGCACGCATAAGTAAGAGCCTAAATACACTTGGAGCTTCTAATAAATTGAACTAAATCTCTGATTTCGGCGGGTCCCACTTCAGGTTGGCCATCAAAAAAGGAAACGGAAAGGTTCCTCTTCTTCCTCATCCTTGAAACTTCTCCAAAAGTCATTTGAGGGCGCGCTGAGTCTATTAGCGATATTTTGCTGAAAAGAAATAAGCTCCTTTTACCACTTTAGGTCGAAGATCGCCTGGTTACCTGGAGCCAGTTTCCCCGAATATCAATATCCCAGGTACTCATGTGAGGTGAACGTTAAGGAGCTCAGCTATATCGTTTAAAATTTAACAAAATTTCGGGGCAGTTTTAGAGCTCGTAAAAACTCCCGTGAAAGATTTAATAGTAACCTGACTATCTTTTAAGATACAGATGTATCGCGACATTACCCTATCCTCCAAACATGCTAGCTCTACCTGGATAACCATGACGTCAGCTTGGAAAACACTACAGGGGTCCAGCAAACGAAATGAATTTTTAGATTCAGATGTTCTGAATAGACCCCCCACCCACCGAACCCATCAACTAAAAGTCAGATGCACTGATTCCCCCTTGCCTATTACGCTTTTTTCACAACTACAAGGCCGCCGGCGCTTCGCGCACTCTTTCGTGAATATTGGGTTTCCAGCTATGTTTTCTATGGAGAACAAAGCCCAAAGTTAACATTGCAGTTTTGAAGGAGGGAACTTTATGCCTCCGTAAAAAAAGTATGAACTCTGTTTCATCCGAGTTTATACCCAAAGCACACTTGATGATCCGGTAGAAAAGGATTTCCGAGTGCTTACCCGAAGTTAAGAGAGCAACGACATCAGTATAGACGATAACCTTATGTACAGAGTATTCCAGGAGATCGTTTAGGAAGAGATTCCATTGAAGTGGCAAGAGGAGAACCTCTTGCAGCATATTTACGTACGGCAGATCGCCCCAAATTACATCTTACAGTCCTGGACTGGAGTAAATTCAATAAGGATGCTCTTAATGATGTCATCATCGCGTCTGGTTTCACGTTACTAAGAGCGTGGATGATTGATCTTCCTATCCTGTTGTATTTTCCAGTTGTGGTAGATTACTCTTAATAAGCTTGAAGATTTTTCTATTACTCGATTTAGATCTTAGTCGCTTCGGGATCTAGTCCATACCTCAACAACTCTGATTCTAGGTCCTGGCCAGACTTCACCCCAAAAGGAGATTTCCTGACTGGTAAGGTCTATGGATCTTTAGTCCGCGCAAGCCACCGGCATGATGTGACCTTAGAAACAGTTAGCGTCTCGATAACAAGAATCGGATCCCGGATTCTTCGAGATAACGTCCCTGTAGACCATTAGCAACGAGATTTCTACCAATTGCTCGGTGAGATGGTATGGAGGATGCTAAGGAAGTCTTTTGCTTAAATCTGACGTTGCTCGGGTAGGGAACCTGGTGACTCACCATTTCCTTTTAGAGGGCGACTGATGTTCGTCTGGCGAGAGCTGTGTCTTAGACATAGGGTGGCTGTAGCTGCGGCACTATATCGGGCAATGGTTTTATTTGCCCGCTCGAGGACATGTCCTTCTCTACGACAGAGCTAAGCTTGTCCAAAGGCCTGTAAAGTGAGAGGTTTACCCTCCGCTTGCGATTTGTGGAAGATGAGAGTATCCTAAGAGGTACATCAGTGCTGTCAGGTTCTGGCTTGAATGCCAGAGACACAATATCGTTCTTTTTTTGTGATGTAGCCAAAGCCCAGGTGGCAACCCTATGCTGCGTTAACATGATTTTTCCCAGAAGGAAATTAGGGTAAGGGGAATGAGGGAACACGAATGTCTTACTTTTGCATTGCTGCGAGCTATACAAGAGTCCAGAGACAGAGTGGATTTTTTAACCGACCGCCAAAAAAACGAGAGGTTATAAGTTCGACGGGATTTTTTTTTGGGTTTTTTTTTTTAAATTTTGTCTATGACCGGGCATAATTTCATAACGCGTCGACCGATTTTGATGATTCTTATTTTGATGGGTAGAGTATGTTCCCCGACTGGTACTATATCAGAAAAGTTTTTGGTGTGGTGGTGGAACCTAACTTCGTAATGCGTGGACCGATTTGGAGAGTTTGCTTTTGCTGTATAGTGTATGCAGGCCCGTAGAGACAAAATGCTGGCTAGGGGGTTACCACATACGGGTCTGCGCGAAAGGAATTTCGGGCCCAGGACTAAGCGTTTACAGGCCCATATACAATCGAATGAGTGACTTTAAATTTAAAATCTGTCTAGTATATTACACATTTTCGATCGTAAAACAGCTCTGAGTGTATGATCCTACATTATTAATAATGCGTGGGGTGATGAGGGGAGAAAGGGTAACCTAAATTCGTATTAAAAGGACCGACTTGGTTGATTTTTTTTCTGATGTATGGAGTACGTTCCCCCGTTGGTATACGACAAAAACTTAAAGGGTGGGGTGGGGATGATGTTGCGTCTGTCTGTTGTTATTGCACCAGATCACAGCAAGAGTATTAAATGCAACTCGCGCCTTATTAATGCGAGCCTGTACATCAGTTTTAGCTCCGCTGTCTGCTGTAACTATAAGTTACGACATTTTAAGGTCGGTGCAAATTAAACAAACAAAACAACAATCTAACAAACAAAGATACTACGAGTATGTTAAACTACCTAAACTCACAGGATCATAAAGAATGAGAATTAAATATTTTTATTGTAGTTCTTTTGTTTGTTTAATTTGTATTTCAAAATGTCGGAATAGATATAAAATTTAAAATTATTTTATTCTTTTTAGCGGTTTTTGTGAAGTCGGTCAAAAGTTTTTTAATTACCTTTTTAGTTATCAAAAACTCCCGGAGAGACCGAGTCTCGAACCCTGGAACCACGGTATGGTGATCATGACACTCAACCAACTCAACCATCGACTGTCTGTCGATATATCACAGCCCTCCCTTCCTCGCATTTATGTAGCTAGTAAGGTTAACTTGCGTTCCCAACACGCTCTTCCACAATTTTTTTAATGGGTTGTCAACAGAAAGCAGCCAATAGTATTCCTAGGAATAACGATGGTACCTCGGATGTTCGGCAGATGGCATTCCCCCTAAATTTATAAAATTACTGTTACCCTGGATAATTCAGCCCATTTTAGATATCTTACCTTACCACTACTTAGTTTCCCTCTGCTTGGAAGGTTTCCACTGATGTGCCTATAGCAAAGTCTCATCAGGCCTAGGTTTCTAACGATTTTCAACCAATTAGCCTACACCCATTTCTGGTCAAAGCGTTGGAAAAATTATTACCTATACAGATCACCAACTACTTGGAGGCATTTCCCCTACTAAAGCCTTGCAAAACTAAATTCCGTAAGGCTCACAGTTGTGAAACAGCTCTTCTGAGTGTAATCAGTGATGTTCGCTTTTCCCTGGATATGGATCACCTGTGTACTCTCACATAGCTCAACTTCTCCAAAACATTTGATATAGTCAATCACTCTAATTTGCTCGAGAAGTTGGCTACAAATTTTCAGTTCCGCCATACTGATGTGTCCTTAATCCATAGCTTCTTATCGGGTAGATTGCAGAGGGTTCAATTGAAGACAGCTTTTCTCTTTCTCTTACCCTTATGCGTGGCGTCCAACAGGGTTCCATTCTCGGGTCTTTGGCGTTTTGCCTGTATATTAACGACCTCCCGGTGGATGTTCAGGACTGCAAAGTGCAGTTTTATGCTGATAATGTGCAGCTATAACTTAGCCGACCTATAAAGCTTATGGAGGACTTCATTGATAGGTTGAACTCTGATCTGAATAAATGCATGTTAGTCGCCCTGCATTGACGTGTCTCATATCCCTCCAGTTTTTCTGAATAAAATAATGTTCCCCAGGATAATCTTGGGTAAGATTTATGGTGGGCTTCGACGGTTATGGTTGTCATCCGCTATCTTGTTGTCGGGCACGCGTCCGTAGCTTGTGAAATCTTTGCTGACGGCCTTCTTTATCAATTGCAGCCTAATTTCCCCGTGTGTTCTCCTACCTGTTCCGAGAAAGTCAAGGTAGCTTTTCATGACTATACAAGGTTCATTTTTAGTTTGCGAAGATCAGATGTTGGAATAGTTTTTTATTGTACAGGGTTGTAAAATCACTTTATGAAATTATGACTATACAAAAAATCATGGTTATTTATGTAAAAAAATTGATATTTTTGAATACCTCTAGGCGCTCTGACCACAATTTGTTGATCTTTGTACCTTCCCCCTTGACGGATCTTCTCCATGTATTGGGCGGTCGTCCAATTCGGCATCTTCCTTGGATTCCGTGAAGATTCCAATCTAGAGCCTGCTGTGCGATGTTGTTTTCCTCTTTTCTTAGTCACGGACATTTTAAAGAAAACGCTTCCTGCTTTTGCCACAACGTATATTTAATTAATACATATAACAACCAACACGTTTCTTCTAAATAGGACATCATCAGTACTTTATTCGTACTGTGAATCTTTCGTACTGAGAAACTTTCTTTTCTTAGCGTGTGGCCTATCTATTTTCACTTTCGCCTGCGAACACTGCTGTCTATCCCGTCTTGGGCTTCATTGGTAATGACCTCCGACCAATGGATGTTATTTGGCAGGTCACTTTCGATGTTGAACAGCCATACAACAGAATAGATCTTACGTTCGACTAGAAGATCCGCAGTTTTGTGCATCTGGAGATGTTTTTTATTGCGCCAGATCTTAGCAAGAGTATTAAAAGCAACTCGAGCCTTATTGATGTGAGCCTGTACATCAGCTTCATCTTTGCCGTCATAGTTACAACATGCTTCCGCGATAGCAAAATTTATCCGCATACTCTATTACCTGTTCTTTCATATAAATTTCTTGGTGTCTGCTGTAGTTCAAGCCGAAAATTTTGATTTTAGCAGCATTAATCTTAAGCCCTGCTCTGCGACATTCTCTGCTCAGGACTTTTGACATTTGGACTACATGACTTTGTTTGTTGGATACATAGGAGACATACTTCGTCGGCATAGTCCAGATGTGTAATGTGGTTAAAGAGTCCATCTAATCCCGCGCGATGGGTGGTCGTCTAGGGCGCTACACAATACGTCATTAATAACCATCAGGAAAAGCAAAGGTGACAGTATGTACCCTTGTCTCACTCCATTCAACACTTGGAAAGGCTCCGACAGTTTTACCTTGTGTAGGACATGACATTGGGATCCTGAGTAGGACTCCTTTATGATGGTAATAATTTTTCCTGGGATGCCTCTGCTACTTAAAGCTGCCCATATATATATTCGCGGTCAACGCTGTTAAACGTCTTCTCAAAATCGACGAACATTTGATGTAAAGGGGACCCCCATTCGACGCATTGTTCGATGATAATTCGGAGGATGTTTGTATTTGCTTCGTATTTATTCATTTTGTTGGAGGTAATCATAAGGAATATGCAATTTCGTATTAATTCGTTAATGTGCCTCTTTTCAAAAGTCAGAAAATTCCTACAAAAGGGGTATTTCCTTAGATACCATTCCACAGCTTTACAATAAAACGAAAGCCAATTTAAATATTTAGCGTCAGTGAAATAACTTTTCTTAAAAAACCTCACATGACTTTTGCGAAAGTTTTCCTCACAGCATTAACGACAAACTTATTAAAATTTTAACACATTTAGTACTAACCGCATTTCTATGTATTTTAACTTGAACGATTCCTTCTTTTTCCTTAACAGATTCAGACGGCGTACTTCCAAACTGTCAGATAAAATGTGATGCGGAGCCATGCAAAAATGGTGGCATATGCAAGGAGAACTTTGCCCAACAGGAAAGCACATGCGATTGCGAGCATACAAGTTTTCTTGGAGAATTTTGCATGGAGGAAAAAGGAGCCGACTTTAGTGGAGAATCAATGTTGCAAAGAAAATTCGAGTTAAATGGAAAAGTCGACTATGTCAAAGTTCAGCTTGCATTTTCTAGCAATGATTTGCGACGAGCCAGCCGAGTAATGCTTTTACTGCAAACAGTGAATGACCGAAGTTACTACCTCATGGTAGCCATTACGACCGATGGATATCTTTTGTTCGAGGAGGATCGCGAAGGCAGTGCTTTTGGGACCAAAATTGAAAGACATTTTTTAAATAATGCCAGACATTCCGTTTATTACTTACGAAATGGTACAGATGCGATTTTGCTTATAGATCGCCAAAAGGTCGATCTGCAACCCATTAGCGTTTTTCCACTTACTCCGGTAGCAGACCCTGGTGCTAATAAAGTGCAAATAGGTGGGATTAATACGACTGACCCAAGATTTGCTGTCTTCAAAAGCTACAGTGGCTGTTTATCAAGTAAGTACATGACAGGGGTATTATTAATTCTAACTGCCGGGGTGACTTTGATAAGGGCAACTATAGAGACTCGACCACTTGTTTATATTTATGGCATCCCTGGGTCCTTCCAGTTTAACGTCCTTTAACGAGAAGGGTCGGCCGACGTCATTATTTATAGACTCGACCAAAGTTTTGTTATTTATAGTTCCCAATTTAGTGCCCGAGGTAACCGATTTTCTAGCATTATTCCATCCTCATTTGTTTCAAACAACACAGAAAACATTTTACTTAAGTAAATATGGTAAAAATGTCGTTTCCATTCCGCAGATATTTTCATTCAAGTCAACAATTACTCCATGAAGCCACTGGAAGAGTATATGCTGTTCACAACATCTGGAGCTGACAATATTCTCGTGACAAATTCGCAGGGAGTCAGAAGCGCTCAGTGTAACGCTCAATTCGACGTAATACAAAAATTAATACAGGAACCGACGTTGAATTTCAGTGTGGTAAGTTCGCGCAAATATCCTTCTGAATAAATTTGCATTCTAATTGATGTGATTATTGGAGAGTAGAGTTCAGATGCGACTTGGGTCGAGGAGCCACCAACCAAGATACCATATATTGCACAGTACTTCGACACATCCACCCAAGAGGAGCAAACACAAGTCGTCTTCATAATACTCACAGCACTTTTTGTGATTATAGTTATTTGCTGCTTGATTGAAGTGTACAGAAGTCATCTGGAATATAAAAAACGCATCGAACGAGAAACTGATGAAAGCATCATCTGGTCCAAAGAGCAAGCCACTAAAATACACGAATCACCTGGAGTTGGATCGAAGCCTTTCAATTTTAAACCGGTAAGAAAAAGGATTTTTCTTTTACTTTCTCCTTACTCTGGTTGCCGTGTTCTGGTTTCCTTTTTGCAATGTTGATGAAATTTCTTGGGTATTACGTGCTCAGTTCAAAGGTTTATAATACAGAATTGCTCAAGGAAAATGAATATTTCCAATTTAAATGAAATGAATTTGAATTCATGCTTCTACGTTAAACTATAATAAATAAAAATTCGGATCCTTTTTATAACCGCAATTTTGTATATTACTATATTTTTTAGAAACTTCAGCTGTCTTAAAGACCCTCTCAGCGGGAAATTCCAAAGCTTCAACTTAACTACAAGAACTCTTCTTTAGCGAGAAGTGCTTGTTCATCATAACATTAAATACACATACTTACATCTCTTCAGAAGGAAGCGATCTCATATCGCCTCTAGGGAAGGGCTGTTGAAGTGCTTAAATTTAATTAACAGAGATTAGAACGTTTGTGGTTTCGTTTCCGATTTTTAATGAGTTTTAAAGATTGTGAAAACAAAATAAACCCTCGGTGATATATAACGAGCGCTTACTAACATAAGGAGAACTCGCTTACTGCACTCAGCGTAACCTGGGCGAGAGCACTGTTCTTTTACAATTTTAATTAAGAGATTATCATTTACGGACACTTAAAAACAAGGTGTCCGGAAATTAAAGTAACGTTTTTGATTTCCTTATAACATTTTTATTTCTCAATGAATTTTCACAGTGGTTTCTTTTATTAAATGTCTTAATAACACAAAATAGTTTTTTTTTCACGCTGCATCCACTTCTTGTCGACCATTATTTCAAATTTTTTTCTGAATATTAGCCAGTAAATGCTTACAATTTTCAGTAAAATTTATACCAGTCTTTGTCTAAGTTTTTCGACAGAAATTAAATTTTTTGTATACTTCTTAACCGACGTCTTACCGACAAACATTCGAAGCATTAACACCTTTATAATTTAATATCTTGAAATGTTATTATTTTATCTCCCTTTTTTGGACAGTTATTACCGTATGACAAGCAACTGGGATGTTTCTCAACCTGCCCCAACTCAAAAATGCTTGCGAAAAGCTTACTGATCACCACTCATAAACAGTCTGATCATTATTCAAATCTTAAAACAACTAATCCGTACGACTGCGCACTAAGTTGCAACGTATTTGGGGCCGTTCAAGTATTACGTAACGCAGTTAGGGGGTAGAGGGATCTTGGAAAACGTCACAGTGCGTTATAGGGGGGGGGTCGTTTGAAAGGTTACGATGCGTTATAGGGAGAAAGGGGTCAAGCAACGCGCAACGTAACATTAACTTTTTGTTAAAATTAAAAGTCTTAACTCTTAACTCGTGACTCACGGCTCTGTTAATATGGTATATCTACACTACACATTTTTTTTTTTCATACGAAAAGAGTCGCGTCACTGAGTATACAAAAGTATATATTTGGCAAATAACCACAATAAGCCGTGTACCACGAGTCTATAGTAAGTAAGGCTTTTAAGAGTCCGCCCGGTGCGGTCAAGCAAAACAACAAGCCATGAACTTACGAATTTCACGCATACACATTAGGGCCAAAGAGGGCTGAAATGGACTAGACGGAACCTCTTCTTTTGTTGCCCCTGCTCGGCCGGAAAACTAGTCGGGTCTGGTGCTATCGTTGATCTGCTCTATCGCAGGGTGACTACAATCAGTATTTATCCAGGTACTGCTCTGCCACGTGGTATTGATGACTGCTATGGGCACTGGATACCTTGTCTTCAGAGTACCCACTTCACACGCTTCAGAACCCACTGTGGTCCAATCGAGGTGCTGATCTGGTTTATGGTGACTACGGTCGCTAGCTAGGTACCCCCCTGCCTCGCGGTATATAGACTGCTATAGGCGCTGGTTACCTTGTCTTCGTGGGGACTCTCTAATTCAAAGCGGGTAATATTTCTACGAGAGGAAGAGACAGAAGGATAATTCTTAACAGACAAAATGTCAGTCTTACGGCGGACAGTTTTAGTAGTCAAATATGAATTTATAGCTAAGGAAGTCCGCGTTCTCACCAGGGAAAAGTGAACGGGTGTCCAACACTTGGGAAGCAGACTGGTTAGACGAGTGTCATACACCAGTAAGGCAGTCCAGTGTAAGAGATAACTACATAACCAGGGAGGCACGCCGGGTATAGGAGTATCTTACAACAGGGAGGCATACTAGTGTAAGAGACAGAATGATGCACGCTAGTGACGGAGACAAAAATACCCAGCACCCATCTTACCAATGGATCCCATCTGATCCCAATTTACAGCTTGTCGTAGCCGGAGAGGTAAGCCGGCTACTCAAACTTTCATTACCTGGTCTTATCTTACCATTTGGAGTACTCTCGCGCTGGTTGATGTGGTCAGTCCGATTACTGGTCAGGGACTGGCTGCAGCGCTGCGCTGGACTGCCTTATGGTCGGCTGGCCTCTGCTTGCTCGGTTTATTGTGGTCTGGTCGAGCGCCGAACTGCAACCGAGGAAAGTATTTAGCCAGTCTCACTTATATAGCAAGTGGCTCCCAATTTCGTAAAATTTCCAATTGGTTCGGTGCCGGCTGCTATAGTAGTTCCTCTAATCTATTCCACTATTGAACTGCAACTACCTCTGGTCGATGTGGTCGATATGGTCTCTATGACGGCTGACCTCCGACAGCCCAATTACTGCGCCAGTCATAGTCTGGCTGGAGTCTGACGACGAAGCTAATCCTTCGCTTCCTTCGCTAACCACTTTGGGCAAAAATTTTTTCAAAAAACAATCGCAACCAACTTAATGTTCATTTTTTTTTGTCATACATCTTCAATCACTTTAATTTTACACTGCCACAGTACAATTTCTAATTCGTCGGTGAAGTAAGTGATAAAGCGTTGGCCTACCAATCCGTAGGTCCAAGGTTCTAATCCCACCGACGACGACCCATGGTTGTTTTCTCCTAACAGCAGACACGATACGATGAAAAGGCCCAAGAATCGGCTGAAGTAGATCTCCCGCACGGTTACAGGAACTAGAGAGAAGATTGAACAATTTTGCGTGTTACCGGGAAACTCAAATTAAGCAAGCAACAAAATGTTGGAAATTTGCATTAGTGGAAAAACGGAAAACTGTACTTAGGCATGCATAATTGACTCCTGTGTAAATTTTTTAAAGACGATTCCGCAACTCAATGTCCGCAGCTAATATAGTATCTCAGTGCTTCGCGAGCCTAGCGTCTCCAAGTGCGATCCGTTAATGGGTTTCCATTTTCACTACTTTCATCTCCAGTATTTAAAGAGACATTGCAATTACTTCTTTTATGTAAAGTCGATTATTCCTGTAACTATCGTCCAGGTACGTACTTACATAAAACAAAAATCAAATTTCAAAAATGATTCAAAAATCGGTGAGATGGAACAAAAACGTTTGGAGATAATTTTAAAAGGGTGGCTTCGTTTCCAAAAAGGGTGACTTAGATGCAAATTTTAGTGAAACTGCAAGTTTTCTGTTAACCTAACCATTTTCGAGTAAAAAATGCTCAAATTTCCAAAATTTAAAATTTTTTTCCTCCAAAAAATTTACGTTTTCAAAAAAAAATTTCTGGACAAAAGTTGTTTCTTTTTACCCAAAGAATACGAATCTACAATAAAAAATGGAGTGTCCCATTTATAATGCTGATGATGATCTTCAAATAATCTTGAAGTTCTAGGTCGCATTCTAGGTCAGCGTTAGAATTAAATTACTTAACTTTTACCTGTAAGACTTTTCCCCCCCCTGAGACCACATTTTTTATCATTGTTCTTTGACAGAAACCGAAAATCACTGAAAGCTTTATTGACTGTCTTTTCAAAATGTGTTTTGCAGCTCAGGGATTGGAAGAGTTCATCCACGATATAGAGATGGTCTGCGCAAGAATAAACCTTGATTCGCCATCTTTCAAAAAAAACACAACGTCAGCATGGCAAAGTTTTTAAGTGTTGCGGGTATTTTTCAGAATAATTTAATTAAAATTCCAAGTTTTTTCAATATTGGTGCATTGTTCTGTTGTGAGCTACGAGAACAATTCGAAACAAAGTGACAACGGAAATTACGTCACGATGTCAACAATTTTTCCAGTAGTTTGCCATTTGAAATTTTGGCAAAATTGTTGCCATTGTGGTTTTCACTTTTTTGCGGTTGGCGAGTGATAGAACCGAGCCTAAGTATGGTTTGAATTTACTACTTTACCTACTGCGTGTTTTCGGCTTTTTGAAGAAGTGCTAGAAAGATACCATCCCGGTATACCTGTTTAGCTGAAAGAAATTTACATCTCGCATGACCTGGATAGCCATAATAAAATTTGCAGAGCACTCGTTCATCGGATCTGCTTCATAGGTCTGATACTCTCGTTGTAGAGGCCACTGTCTACTAGGTCAGTATGCGCCCAAGCTTAAATACGCACCTGTCCCAGCTGCGGCATTACTAGTAAAAAATAAACCATTCCTCATCTTATGTTCAAGTGCCCAGTAATAGCGGGTGCTAGAAAGAAGTTTCTGGGAGATTACTGTCTGGGGAACCCTCAAGCAATCTCAGGAGTAAATATCGGGGAATTAGCTTAATTCCCCAGCTCCTCGAGTTGGTTTTAACATAGTCCTTACGCCTCGTCGGTGTCTCAAGACTTCTACCTCGTTGTCTATGATAAATCGAGACCAACAATCCGGGCCTTACAGATCGGTGTACCAAAACGGCGGGTTTTGCGCTAATTGGAGTATGCCGATTAGCATTCACGTCTTAAACCAACCATTCAAATCGCTCACAATTCCGCTGCAAGACTACTACAAGATTGTGGCTTGGCTCTGTAAAAGCGTATTTATTTTATTGCATGGTACTAAACACACTCATTGTTGAATCTCTAAGCTTTGTTGTAAAGTCAACTTTCTGATTTCCTTGTGCTTTAAGGTTTTGGGTCAAGCTAAGTGGCTCAGCATTGTTCCTTACCTTCCTGCTCGATTCCATATTTCCTTTTGTGACGTTCCCAACTTTCTTAATAATGTCGGTATGTGTCAATAGGCATATTTCGATTAGGAGTTGCACTACCTCCCTCAGTTTTGGAAGTTTTCTGTAGATATCTGTCCTCTTTGATCAGATTACTCTAAAAGGCAATTTTAGGCTGAAGAATAATCAGGACCGTGCTCAGCAATTTGCTCGTGGGGGGGGGGGGGGGGTTTCTAATTTCTTTAAAAAAAATAAAGAAATATAAAGAAAACTATCAACAAGTGGATGTAAATAAAATATGATATATTATGCAATTAAAAAATATGGTCATATACATTTTAGGTTATTTTTTAGTATTTCAGTCAAATTCTCCCCTCCTCCCGTGCGCACGGGCCTCAGAATAATGTCGGTGGTGCGGAATCCATACTCATTGAAAGACGATGAAACCACTGTAAACATTATGTACTTTTGTCCTGTCGTAAAATGGCCTAGAAGGACGATCTTCAGTCAGGAATTTATGAGCCCGGCTGATGTTATATCCTTCACTCTTAAAGTCTTCCTTGCCTACCTGAGGGTGGCTGAGCGTCTTTTACAGTAGTAGAGGTTCTGGCACAAAATACATTTTTGGTCATAGTGCCCACCATAGGTAACCCATATTAATAATAATAATACATTTAGTAACAGAGAGACGAAAAGAATAGTTCTAGTTAAGTAAATTGAGAAACAGCAAAAGGTCTGCTAAACCAGTTTAACGGTCGATAATTCTAAAACTAGAAAAATGTTAAATGTAATAGGTTTTAATATTAACCTGTTTCACATTGGTAATATTTCATACATTCCCTTTATCAGTATTTTCTTACTTGTTAAAATGCATACTTTAGAATATAAACTCAACTCAACTTTCATTGTCAAACTATGAATATCTTATTATTTTTAGGGCACACATGACGATAGTAGTAAAAAGGACGGAAGTGCTCCGCTTGTAGGAATTTTGAAAAATGGAAGTGCGTCCCACAACGGAAGTGCAACAAAACTAAACCAGCCCAGCAATGGTAACATACCGAAAGATATTAGCGACGAAATTGACATAGAGGAAACAGAAATTAAAAACGAAATTGAAGAACAAAAGAAGACTGAAATTAGGGACGATAACAAGAATGAAGAAATTCCAGACGAAGAAAAGCGACTAATTCCTGGAGTGAGGGGTTAGTTACTCTATTATAGCAGCTTTCATACTTTAGTTTAAATCTTTTTAACGTTTTCCAGATAGCCAATTGATGGAGCACGAACTCAAGTGGGAACCATTGCCCAATCCGACCGAACCCTTATTAAATAACAAACCTAATCAAAATGGTGAGAGTACAGATTCAACAGACGAAGATGAAGTACTATCAGATAACCCGGTAAGAAATAACCTGTATCGATTAGCACCCCTTAGCTCGATAAGTGAAGTAACGCTAAATAGATTTGAGGCTGGTGATCGGCAACTAACAAATAACGAAGTTTATGTTTAGCGTAGTTTACGTAAGCAATAGCATGACGATCCAAAATTCGATCCTCTCTGTTCTCATTAAAACCATCTGTAAAATACATAAGTAACTAGTGTATTGTTTAATCGCTAGCCTGTTTTATAACTAACAATTTTTGTTAAGTTTATGTACAGTAATTTATTAAACTATGCTAGTCAATTTAAACAGACTTTATAATTCCTCAATTCCCGAAAATCCGTTGCTGCAACAAGCATGTACCAATCTGTGCTATTATGAACTTTGCATTACTTGACGAATATACAAAAACAATATTATATTTATTAGAATAAGTTAATTTAACGTTTGAAAAACTACATGGCTGCTATCCCTTTATGAGTGGTATAAACATTTCAAAAGCGTACTGAACGCGTTTATTTCATTTATTTTTATTTATTTATTCTCTATACTGAAAATGTATTAAATCTCTTCTTAATATGTTTTGCTCATTGAAAAATAAAAAGTTTTTCAATTTAACTGTTGAGTTTTCTCAGTATAATAATACTCTAATTCGTTAAATATATAATTAATTAAATATTTATCTTATGGTATAAGGTGAAACTAGAAAGAAAAAAACAATCTAATGACGATCCTGATATTTTGTTATCATATTTTAAAATTTCTTTTTGGAAATCATTTTTATTTGTATACACCCTTTCATTCAACTTACTTTATTTAGTTATTTAGGTAAAAAATTGTTCTCACCCACTTCTCCAAGAACTCAGATATATTTCTGATAACAAAACAACAGAAAATTATTATTTTCACTTATTAATTCATTAATGTATTAACTTTCATTTTACATGGAAATTAAATAGTGAAGCTTCAAGATAAAACTAAACATACTAAAAAGTATTAAATAAAAATACTTGAGCCGAAAAATTTTTAAATCTGCAAACGTTTTGTTTTTAAATTTAATAAATAACTTTTATTTTTCCAAGTTCTCACGGCGAACTTATCTTTCTTATTGGTTCATAAAAATCAGCCCTTCGAAGTATTCTCTAAGAAAACCCATTTCGCTCAAGATTACACGAACTGCTACGTACGTTCAGAGTGAGAAGCAAAGGCAACTTCTATTCTAGCAGATTCGCCCATCTAAACCAATCAAACTCAGACAGTAAAAAATAAAAGAAATAATAAATAATAATAATAAGAATTTATGAAAATGTGTATTACACTTAGTACGCTAATTAAAAAAATTGGAATTGTTTGCTAAAATGTAAGAAATACCAGCCTTGTACGGTTTAATGTGCAGAAGCGTAAAATACCAAACATCCGCATCGCTTGTTCCACCGCATTGCACTAGAAATTTGACGGACTGCGTAATACCACCAACGACACCATTGTTCAAGCCATAACTAAAACTAAAACCGAATGATCCCATGAGCAATTACAAACTGATCCTCAATTTTACCGAAAACGTTTTTTCATCACTGAAGAAGCTCATTTGTGGCTAAATGGTTACGTCAGTAATCAGAATTCCTTATTTGGAATGATGAAAATAGTAAGAGCTTAGTGTGCATTTTATGCTAATAGTGTCACCGATCCTTCAAATTTCGACCAGGACTTTAGACGAAAACTATTTCCTAGCCAAAAGTGCGGTAAAAGCTTCTTCTCTCGTCAAATTCGTGCTGAATTATTTCACCAGTTTTTCAATACCACTACTCGTTTTTATACTAGTTCAAAGCCAACCTGCTGCTACTTTTCTGCTAATTCCTACTTGCCACTTTAATCACAGCTCCTCCACTTCGTTCGAAGTCCTTAAGGTACTCTCCAATTTCAACGTCCCAATCCAAACGTTCTGGACCTGATGGCTCTAAAATTGTGCTTCTCTTTTTTGGTTAAATCTCTGTTCAAGCTTTTCACCTGCCATCTCTAGTTCCCGTCACCCTTGTGGGGCATGGGGCGAGAGAACAACTTCATCCCATTCTAGACAACGATGTCACACAACGACAACAAGTGTACCTACAATTTAAAGTGTATTCCGAACCAATGGCATTTTCTCTGCAAACTCCATGGCATTTTTATCGAAATTTCTTGTCAGCAGAAAACAACCATGGGTCGCCGTCGGATTGGTAGGTAGGTCGCCGGATTGGTAGGTCGACACGTTATCACTTACTCCACCGATGACTTCTCACCTACCATACTCAACAGAAATGTTTTCATCTGCATATGAACTTGCTTCTGTTCAGCCGATACCTAAAAAAGAAGAGACCTACGATCTCTCTAAATACAAGCCAATCGCAATTATCAACGAACATTGACGGAGCAGTAGAATCATTTTCTCCATTACATTGAAAAGCCAAAACCGCCGCTTCTAGTATTCTAGAAATGTTTAATACTTCCCTTTTAATGTCAAATATTATTATGTCAAAATTATTATTAAATAAACGAGACATTGAGGAAACAGGATCATTAAAACCTTAGTTAGTATGGTGATAAGGTACGTGTGGCAAATCATGATTTCTCAAGGAGCAAGCCGAAATAGATATGTTGAAGGCACACAAAAGCTCCGAAGAAGACATTTCCAATCCGGTGATAAATGACTTAACTACTTAACTACATCAACTTTGCATTACTTTTTGTAGTTAAATCGTTTTTCCCTTAAATTTTCTACGAGTCGTTTTTGCCCGGAATCTCACGCTATTCGTTTTTGCGCGGAACATTTTCTAAGCCACTTTTGTCCGAACCTTATAAATAGGTCACTTTTACTCTCAGCCCGTCAGTTATTGCTCTAACGAAATTGCTAGCCTATTTTTTTTGTAGACACATCAAGGCGCGAAACAAGGGCTTAAAGGCGAGGTCAAATTTGGACGTACTGTCAAATTTCGGAAACTTTTCCTCAGCAGAATGACTCAATTAGGAATCAGTTTACCATTTGCTGCTTGTTGTGTTGGGAAAGTCTCAACAAGAGTCTGAGCCTCGCAGTGGCAGAGGATTTGTTCCGCTGTCTTCTCCTCTTCCAAACAGAAGCGGCAGGTGTCTTCCCTAGCTAGCCTCACCTCTTTTAAGTAGTAGCCTAGGGCGCAATGACCAGTTAAAAGTCCTGCTATAAGTTTTAAATCTGAGCTACTAAGAGCAGCGCTTCTGTTTTGTGTTTTGAGTAGGTTACGAACCTCTTTGATTGTTTGAACCCCAGAGTGCTTGTCCAGTGTGAGTGCTTATGTCTGCCCTCCCGTGATTTGACACGCATTACCAGCTGACTTTTCGAGTAGCCACAAAACGCCTGCGCCTTTTTTTTTGCCAGGCGATTCGCCATCTCATTACCCTTAATACCATCCTGTCCTGGTACTCAGTCCAACGTGGGAGTGTTGCCCTGGGACAGTTCCTTAAGTGCATTGAGAGAGTCCCAGACAATTATAGACTCAAAGGTATTAGACCCTAGAGCCCTGAAGGCCGCTTGACTGTCAGACATTATATACATTTTAGCTGTTATTAAGAAGGTATTCCGTAGTGCGAGCCATTCTTTTGGGTGTAAATTCAGTAAATTATTTCCTCTGATCAGTAAGACATATTGGACATTGTTTTCCGTATGCTCTATTCAACCTTTTTATACGAGGATAAATTTAATCTATTGAAAAATATGACAAAAAAACAAAGCGCCCGAGAACGCTTGAAAGTTGCAGAGTCCGCAACGAAGATATAAATAGTGACCACGATTGAAGCCCTCTGCTGAAAGGCAAATTTCAAAATTTTTATTAATTGTTACTCGATTGGCTATCGTCTATAACGCCGAGAGGTAAAAATATTGAAAATTACAAAAGTTATGTATTTACTATAAAAGTGTGATTTTTAGCCTTTTTTATACGCCTGTAAAAAAAACAAAAAGCAAGCGCTACCGGCAAAAGCGGCAATTGTACTAAAGGTGCTGTAAAAGTTTCAAGTAAATGGTTTCAGTAGAACTCGAGAAATCATAGTCACCGGTTCGAAAAACATGATTTCGAGAAAAACGGGTCGAGAAAGTGCGTCGAACTTCTAATTTCTGTAACTTTCTTAATTCAACGAATTTTCCGAAACCCTTTTTCAGGCATACTCTAGAGGGTTTTTGAAATTCAAAAATGCAACAATAAAATAAAAATGTCCAAGCGTCGTAGGAAATATCCCCTTAAGCCAGTATGTTCTGCTTTCAAGGATCAACTTGATTGATTTATCAAAATTGGGCTTTTTCGGTATGACATCTGAAATTGAGTTGATTACAGGGTCGTCCTTAATTTCTTTAAGTATTTTCCCTTATTACACTCTAGACAGCCTCTTTAAAAATATGTAAGGGTTTCCATAGCTGCAGTTTGGTAGGTGCGCACGGCACCCGTAACTCCTAGATAAGTTGTCCTCAGCAGTTTTGTATTGCATACTGCCCTGTTTTTGTTCTGCTTTTGACCACTATACGACAGCCGCAGAGGTGACTGCGGGTCTTATAATGGCATGATATGCCCATTGTGCCATTATAGGCTTTACGCCCCAGGTTTAACCGAAAAGTCTTCGACAGGACCAGAATGCAGTCATAGCGCTTCCTGAAACTCTTTTCATGTGAATCTTTGACCTAGTATCCACACCTAGATATTTGACTTCACGTGAGAATTCTACCCATGTTTCTTCAAGGATAGCAGCCTCTTGCATCAGCTTCTTTCTATTTGTAAACGGAACAATGGCTGTGTTGCTAGGATTGACTTTATCAAAATAAAAGAAATCAAATAGTTTTCGTCAAAATAAAATAAATCAAATAGTTTTTAAAAACAAAGTTGAGTTAAATTAAAAATTATAAAATGATATTTAACTTTATGTCTATTATGATATTTTGAAGTCAGTATTGTAAGTATTGAGATATCCAGCAATCTTAGCTGGACTGATCATATATTTGCAATCGCTAAAAGTGCGATGAAATGTTTGGGTTTTCTACAGAGATGTAAGAAATATTTCACCCCACCCGACTTAGCGTTGATCTACAAGTCCTACATTAGGCCTAGACTTGAATATAATTCCCATATTTGGGCAGGGGCAGGACACACCGCATTGTCCGCGTTAGACAAAGTTCAGCGTAAGCCTGTTAAACTTATTGGCGATTCCTCAATCTCTGAGGGCCTTGACTCTCTTGAGCATCGACGGAATGTCGGTTGTCTCTCACTCTTTTATCGCTATTTCCATGGCCATTGTTCTAACGAAATCGCTAGCCTGATTCCTTGTAGACTCATTACAACGCGCGATACAAGATCTACAAGTCGCTCCCACCCCTTTACTCTCCGGGTCAAATTTGGACGTACCGTCAAATTTCGGGAATCTTTTCTTAGCAGAACAACACGAATGTGGAACAGTTTACCATCTTCTGTTTTTCCCTCGTCTTATGAGCCTGAAACTTTCAAACGGGGCGTACATCGACACCTCCTTCACTCAACCTCCTAACCCATTTCCCTCATCCTTAATTCCTTTCCTGCCAAGGCTGTGCTTTAGCATCATAGGGCATCCCCTGAGCTTTGGCAACATCATATATAAAAAAAAAACAAAATCTTAAACCAAAACAAACTTATAATGTTATAATATACACTTTTTAGCGCTTTTTGTGAAGTCAACCGAGGTGAACTCCAAAAATCTAAATCGCACTGCAAGCTGTCGCTAAATATGAAATTAAAGAAATACATATATAAAAACTGCGTTTTTCACTACTCATCATTTTTGTTTTATTTAAATAATTCCTATAAATAATGGAAGAAAAATCAAATAAAAATTAATACATACATAGCCACTCTATTTTAAAGAATATTAAAAATATAAAGGAAATAACAATGGTAAGTGATACTCTATTAAACACTGAATTAGTAAAACGTGTTCCAGCTGAGGATAGGGTAGCACTAGCAATTAATTTCTCCGAGTTGTTCCGCCTTGATTCTTCCTCAGATATATGTAAACTAATCCAATCTCGATATTCGGTAAGATTTGTTAAAACTGTAGGTTGACTGGGATCGCATTCCATGATTATCTTGTCACGTGTAATTTTATCTCTGAAGGAATAAAATGACACCAAGGCAACAACTTTGTTGTCAACTATAAAAGGATTTCCTTCATCACCTCGACACGGCACTGTCGATTTGGTATCCGATATTGCACACATCATTCCCTGGGTAAAATGAACTCCCGGATAAATTTTTTTACAATTTTCTTTCGTCATAGTTCTTAGTATACCCTGCTGTGCCATGGAAGGAAGTATTCCGTCTTCCTTTTCACCCCATCCTACAACTAGGCCGGTCTTATTTTCAGATTCGAAGAAATCATAAAGAGGAGCCAATTTGACAAAATTAAGATCGAAATCTTTTTCTAACCATACAATGGCTATGTCATGTTGTTTATTAAAGATAATTCCATTTTTCAAGATAACTTCTTTAACAAATTTTTCATGAATTAAGAACTTTTCCATAGATATCTCTTGATATTCTAAATCAGGAACAGGTATTCCCGCCGTAACTAATACTTGCGGTTTATCTAAGCTCCACGTAAGACAATGAGCAGCTGTTAAAACAACATTACTTTTTATAACTATGCCTCCACAAAGAAGAGTTTCTTTTGCACAGAATGTTAAACTTCCCCAAATTCGTAAAAAAGCTAAATAGGAGAAATTGGTGTTTCCAATATATGGTCCAACTGGTGAGCTACCAAGAAATGATTCCGCGCCACAAAGAGAAATGTGAGCAATTATAGTACAGCATAAAGTAAGAAGATACATTTTCTTGAATTTTCTGTAAAATTAGCAGCTTTAGACTGACAGATTTTTAAACTACCAGAAAATGTTTAGAAACTCGAAAAAATTCTCCGATGGTAAGATAATTTCGCTATTCGAAAATTAATTCTTCACTAACTTATGCCTTACTTAAGATTTAAGTTTAGCAAGCACTTCAGTATAATTCTCTCGAAATTTGCGGTTCTACTGATGTTGGTCTTAAAAATTCGAATACTTTAAAGCTGATTAAAATCGAAAAGTTTATTTTCATCACATTCTTTTATTTGAAAAAGCAATACTATACTTGTTTAAAGAAAAAGAAAGAAAGATTTGGTAATTAAGCGAAATGGAAGATTGCTGGAACAACTTGAAGGCGTTAACTAATGCCAGTGGAATTTTGTGGCATTTGAGCAAATCTAATACTATAAGTGTACTATTTGTAGGAATGATATCAAAATTTCAGAAACAATCATGTTTGCTATTGATTTAGCAAGGAAATGTATAAATTTTAGAATTTTTTTAATTTAAAATATTTAATTTAAATTGGTTGGTTGTATTAATTTCGTAAATCATTTTTAATATGACATTTTTAGGGTTCCATACCAAAATGGTAAAAAAGGCACCCTTCGTTCTTTTAGTAACTACTAATGCTATCGACTTGAAATGTGGAATAATACCAAAGGAAGATCTACGAGACAAATTGGTCTGAGAAAAAAACCTTTTATTTTTACAAAGCAAAACTTTTCCTACTTTTCAACATAATCCTCACCATCAATTATGCACTTGTTCCAACGGGTTACAAACTTTTTTATACCGGCTGCAACTTGGTGTTTGAGCCAATTTCCCACAAATTTTTTGACATCTTCGTTATCCTGGAACTTCTTCCCACGTAATGCGTCCTTCAATCGACCAAACAAATGGAAATCACATGGTGCTAAGTCGGGACTGTAAGGAGGATGAGGCAGTCCTTCTCAGCCTATTTTGTTGATGGTTTCATGGGTTAGTTCAGCAGTGTGAGGACGTGCGTTGTCTTGATGGAGAATCACACCTCTCCTCTGAGATCCACGACGTTTCTCTCTCATAGTTGGCTTCACTTTGTTCAAAAGCATATCTGAGTAGTATTGGCTTTCACCATACACTTTAGTGATTCTAGAGTATATATTAGCTGGTTTTTCACCTTCAGCAAGTAAAAAACGAATCACAGAACGTTATTCAAACAATGTGGAATTTTCAAGTGGACTTGCCATCGTTAAACGTGATTTTGAGCAATGTTGATCCAACAGCTGATCAGGACTCATCTCAGTGATGCCAACTCCTAAAAGTCCTTAAAGTACCCAACTTGTCCTACCAACCATTTTTTCCCCAGACCAATTTGCCTCTTTAATTATTGAATGACCCTCGTAAATAATACTAATCTCCCCCCCCCCCCCCCCACCGTTATCAACGACATTTGCAAAACAAAAAATTTGGAATAATTAGAGTTGATTTTATAAATATTACGGATAACATAAAATCATGTCTCTAACTAGCCCAGTTTTTTTAGAATCAAGGTATGAAACCCTCGGTGCAAGATTCTGATTCGCACTTGCCCGACATTTTTTCTTTTGATGGCACAGTAGAATTCTCTTTTAGATGTGTTACTTGCAACGAGATCTCTTTTGCCTTTTCTGCTATTTAGTCTAAATCTTAAGGTTTGAATGTGTTGGATGGGCGCTGGATTCAGTTTCTCCTACTTTATACACCATACCATTAATACATCCATTGTGACGTCAACATTTCCTAGTCACTGAAAGTTTGTTAAAGCGGTTCCCATTAATAAGAAACCTAATCCACAAATTCCTTCGAATTATCGTTCAAGTTGTATCCTGCCTGTTTGCTCAAAGATTGCACAGAAGAAAATTTTGAATATTGTAATAATCAATAAATCAATTGCATTGAAAAGAATTAACCATTTAGTGCGGTACGTGATCATTTTGACTTAAATAGTTGAATGTTAACGACATATCAGTTTTAGCCACCGCCATGCATTCTCGGCACATACAAACACCTTGAAATTAAGTGATAGAATCATTTTTTGGTGGATCAGGTAATTCGCCATCATAGGGACCCCACCATAATTGGTTTTGAATGATGTAACGTTGCTTATCGTATTCTATTTATCAAACCCTTTCATTTGACACTCATGTCAACGGGATTATGAACAAAAGGTAACCCGCCATCTTAGGGTGTCCGCCATATTAGGGTTTGAATGACGTTCCGTGTCTTATAAAGTTCCATCTATCAAGGGAGTTGTGAACGAAATGCTAATCCGCCATCTTAGGTCGTCTGCCATATGAAGTTTAGATTGACGTCACGCAGCTCATCGTATTCTACTCGTCGAACACTCTCATTTGATATCCATTTCAAGGGGGTTCCGAAACAAAAGGTGAGCCGCCGCCAACTTGGGCCGTCCGCCATAAAAGAGAGAAATATTTGTACATCGACCAAATAGGGTATTACTATAAATTACTAAAAATGGAGCACACTCTTCCTTGCGAAAGGACTTTTGTGGAACGCCACCAGGCGCGTTCCAAAGGTAAATTTGAAAAATTTACGATTTTTGGTGGATAAGATAGCTTCGGCTCCGTTCTTAATATTCCGACCATAATTAGTTCGATGTGGCTAAGGGGTTCTGGCAATTGGGTTTTTTTACCTGAAATTCATGCTTACGGCAACATTTTTTGAGGAACTACCTGTTGACGTGAGAAGATGAATCCTCGTACAAAATTCTAGTACACTATAGCCTTCCTTTTTACATTAACAATTTTGGTCCATCCCTTATAGTTGCTGAATTATGCGGTAATACGGGACTTGCAAATATTTTTCATGATGAATTTGTTGAAAATGGTACATTTAGTGATGCTGCGTCTTTCCTAATAATAGTAAAATTATTAATTATTCGGAAATTTGTGGCAATATTTGAAAATACGTTTAGAGTAAGTTGTGGACTTGGTTTAGTAAGTTTTCTAAAAATGGGGCGTGGTAAATCCTTAAGTGCAGATGAGTTCGGAACAATCGCGCTTTTATGTCGCAGAATTTATCCCATCGGGAAATCGTCAGCAGAATAGGTAGGCATCCTTGGGATGTTAATAATTATCTTAAGGATTCTCAAATATATTGTATATGGCAAAAAAGTTACGGACCGCAAGAGCAACTGTAGAATGGAAACGTAGGATGTAGGATGATTATGGCGCGAAAAATTGCGGAACGAGTTGGGAACCTCTGCAAGTGTTTGGAGTGTACGGCGTGTATTTCAGGCAATCCCCTCACCAGAATCGCAAGAAACTGACCGGCTTTACAACAACGTTACAAACAAACCAGATTGAAATTCTGCCGTACACATCTGTGTTGGAAGGACGCGTGGCATAAAGTCATCTTTCCTGACAAAAAAAAATATAGTTTCGACGGACCAGATACCTATCGGTATTACTTCCACGATTTGAGAAAAAGAAGGGAGGTTTTATCCTGACAGCACAGTACCTACTGTGGGTTCCATTATGGTATGGGGTGCAATTTCATACAGAGGTCCCATCGAATTTGTGATTTTGGGCGGGCGTCAAGCATTAAAAAAGTACATCGATCTTATGAAGAATTAAAAAATTAAAATTATTGCGTTTTTTTAAGGACAGCGATGTACTTTCCAGCAAGATAATGTCAGTATCCACACTTCGACTGCTGTAAGGAGATCGTTTCAAAATAATGACGTGCGAGTTCTTGACTGGCCCACATTGTCTCCGGATCTCAATATTATTGAGAACCTATTGGGATGACTCTCGCGCAAGGAAGGCAATTCAGCTCCAAAAACGAAATGAAAAGGGCATTGCAAGACGGATAGAAATACAAACCAAACCATACAAACGATTCAATTGATAATAGGTTGTTTGAGATGCCTTTCTATGGCATCGTAGCTCCCAAACGAATGGACCGATTTTGATGCGGTTTTTCTGTTTGAAAGCTGACGTGATCGAGATGGTTCATAGCTATAATTTATGAAGATCTGTTTAGCCGCTTGAAGATCATCAGCTCATTTCACACTTGATAAAAGGGTCTCACCAACTTTCATTGTGTGGTGGGGTTATTTGAAATTTTTAATTTGAGCTAATATTATTAGAAATAATGGAGGACATACACGTTACTAAAAATTAAAAACAAACAAAAGTTCTTATCACTTTTTACTTTTTCTATTGCTGAGGGTAATCAAGTGCTGAAAAATCAAGAAAAAAATCTTAGAATTCTGGTGACGACCATTTATTTTATTTTATTGCGGTAATTAACTTCTGTATCTCCCATCCTAAGCCCAGATAACGGGAAATCCTAAGTGAGGGTATTCAAGTGCTCCGGAGGTGTGTATAACTTTCGCATGTCCCGATACAAAGTAGTAAAAAATCCACATTGCCTTGAATTGTCGCAGCCTGCTTTTTTGGTGTTTCTTTCTTTTGTCTATCAAGTGCCCTCTTATGTCGTGGGATGTGAAAATCTTTCAAACACACCGAGAGAATTTTTCGAGTAGTATGACATTTTTACTCACTAAAAACACCTCTCTATGGGTTTGCCGAATCAAACCACCTTACCCGGGTTACTTTTCTTCCCTACCCCCTGTCATCTCAGCGAGAGGAAGCTGTATTAATCCAGTTTTTCTTCCTCGCCTCGATTCTTCGGGTCAAAGCAAGCATTGACTTGTGAATCACCTTTACTATCCTTCCAGCCTGCATCCAGTGGTGGCCCAGTAGCCTCCTTCTTCTTCTTGCTGAAGCAAGACAGTGGTATACTATATGCACCGCGGTGTCTTGCTCCTCTAGCCACAACCTACAGTTCTCATCTTCAAGGATGTTTATCTTCTTTAGATGACATCTGAAATTTCCAAGTGCTGTTACTACTGCCGTCAGCCATCTAAAAGCACTACGATGCACGTCTAGGACTTGTAGGCGATGTATCCAAAATCAAAAAAGTAAGTGAATTTTCTCACTACATGTTGGGGTACCCTGATACCTCTCATATCGGTGAAAATGATAGTGTATGATTAGTGTTTATTAAATAAAACTAAATCTATTTATGCTTTTCGTAATTTTCAAAAAATTAAAAGCTTTCTTTTAAAAAAGAGCGTAAGTTCGCTAACTTGGACCCATAAACCAATTTCATACTGTTCCTGTTTTTTCATCCGTTAAGTTTATCTCTAGTTAGACTACTCTATACTGACAGACAGAGAGATAGGCTTTGGAATTTGGCATAATGTTGCTAGTGAACCAAGCCTTTCTACTGATCTACAAATTTTATGTACTGGTGTTCAGTAGATTTGCATGATGATGTACCGGATAAACAGAAATCGTTTCATAATTCTTTATTAGTAGGAGTAGAATAGGATTAAGTATTACACAGTAAAGCTTCGATTATCCGGGCCTCGATTTTTCGAAAAGTCTATTAACCGAAATTATCCCGCAATTTTTTTAGTATTATAGAAAAACTACATTATTTGGGGTTTTATGCTAGAGTTCTTATACGTTGTATTTTGTGACCATAAATGTCTTATACTAATCATTGTGAAAAATGTTCTTCTTCATGAAACAACTACTGTACATACTTATGATGGTAATGTGTTCTTCTTAATTCTGCGTCATTCTATATTAACCAGCATTTTCGGTTATCTGAAATGAACTCGGTCCACAGTATCTCGAATAATCAAAGTCCTGCTGTACTATTAAAGTTAATATTGCGCGTGTTTAAGCTCGAAAATATGAGTAGTTCAAGGTTGAATTTGGAACACGCGTAGAAGAATTGCAAAAATAAAGTGTTTTCGATGAAAACCATCTAATGTAAACATGTTTTGCCGATACTTTCGGTTTTCCCACTTTTAGTTGAAAAACAAAGTACAACAATTTAATCTTAAAACGCAAAAACAGAGAATTGTTTTAAAACTTTTTGTGTTCTTTACCAAGTTATATTATATGATTTTTGAATTGTGTACAGTATTAATAAACATATCTTAATATTTTTGTCCAACTGTTCAATCTTTGGAAAATGTTTAATTAATTTCATATATCGTCTACGAAACCACATATCTCAAAAATTATCTATTCTGAGATGTGGCCGCCAGTTAGTTTGTTCAGGTGAATTTATAGGATTTGAGAGAGTTGAAAGCTTTGAATAGCTGAACTTTAAAATTTACAAAAAAACTGAAATACACAGAAGAGGGACGATGTGTTTGTCCAAAAACTAAAAACTAGCTCCAATATTTTATTGGTAAAGAACCAACTCGATTTTGGAATGTCGGTTAAAACTCAATAACTTTATTACTATTTAAGTAGAAAACCATTAGCATTTAGCTCCTCTTTTTTAAAAAAAATCCGACCAAGTGCGATTCAGACTCGCGCACCGAGGGTTCCGTACCTTGACAGGTTGCTGATTTCTAAAAAGCTGTCTAGTTAGAGACGTTTTATTTTTTCTGTAGTATTTACATGAACTTCTATAAACTCTAATTATTTCAGATTTTTCACTTTCACTGATAAGTGTGGGGGAATAGTATTTTTTTAAATACTTTTCATCACATATCGAAAAGTATGCGGCATTAAAAGAAATGGAAATATATTTTGTAATGTGCAAATGAATTCCTTTCATATCATACCCGACTTTACCTAGAACCCCACTTTAAACTGTTGACCCTCCCTTTGCAATAAAAATAAAAAAATACAATTTTTTCATTTGTCCAAGTTGGACAAGAAATATTTAAAACCATTCTAAATTTTAAGTCGATAGCATTAGTAGTTCCTAAAATAAGCAGATGTGGCAGACAGACAATCGAAGTTGCACCATAAGGGTCCCCTTTTTACCACTTTGGACCGAAACCCTAAAAGCACATTTAACGAACAATTTTCAACATAGTAGGAAAGCTGATAACATATTCCATTTTTAACCGACTTCCTACGAACGAGAAGGATCTACGTTCAACCAGTATTTTTTTAAATTGTTTAATACTTAGCCAAGCATAACTTCATAACGCGTGGACCGATGTGGATGATTTTTTGTTGGTTTTTTTTTTTTTTTTTTTTATGTTGGGATGAGGAGAGAGGGAGTTTAACTGCTACTGGAAGAAAAATGTTTTTCCTAAGGTGAGAGAAGGTGGTGAGAAGGGGTACCTTACGTCGTAAAGCGTCGACCGATTTGGATTCTTTTTAACCGACTTCTCAAAAACAAATTTTTTCTAAGTTCCGCGCGTATGTTTTTTTATATTTTTTGTGTGTTCTGTTTCACAATTGAAGAAACCTCCGCCCATCACAAACGATTTTCTATGAAACTGTAGAATGTGAAAATTGGAAATTTAGCACGGAGATAGAGTCTGATAGCCTAATTACAGGTACGTAAGTATCCAAAATTTTGATTCTGGGGTTTAATTTCAAAGGGAAAACTCTGAAAGTGAAAAAAATATCAAGGGCATCGTGTAGGGTGTCAAATGAAAGATTTTTGAAGCACGAATTCAACAATATATATGATTTTTTTTCATTTCATTGCTGTGTTCCACCCTCTTCACCCAATCGCTCAGTAAAATTTGAAAGAAATCATGAACATTTGAATAAGCATAGATTGAAGAAAACTTATCTGGATTGCAGTATGTTAATTGTAGTCCGGGCGCAATGGGGGGGGGGGGGGGGGTTATGTATGCAATTTGGGGCACGGAGAATCGATTTTTCGAGGTTACCAGGCTTAAAAATGGTTCCTTTTCGAGATATCGCCCGATTTTAGTCAAAATTGGTGGTTTTTCTGAATTTTCCGTAAAAATAAGAAAATTTACAATTATTAACCAACTTTATGTAAAAGATCTTCTGATTTTAAACAATTTATGTCTCTAGCATTTATTTCCTAAAGTGCTTGGTTTACCTGTAATTTGCAAAAAATGCCTCACATTTCTTATAGAGTATTTTAAATGGGATTACTTATATGGAATTCCTCATGTGTACCAGGTGAAAAAATTCGATGTCTCCGATTTTGTTCAAACTTCACCAAAATATTGTTACTGGTATAAGTAATTATCGTGCTAAAGGATTTAAAAAAAAAATGTTGTCCAGAAGTTATAGGGTGGTAAACTTTTGCATATTTGCACTTTTTCTCGGCATGATACCTTTTTTGAAAATTCATAGCTATCGCCACCATTGCCGCAGAACGGTGATCTTTAGTGATTTGTAAAGGTCGTTATATGCCCTTACAAATAAAATATAATTTTCCAAAAAAAAATAAAAACAAAAAGTTTTGACTTTGAAAAATATTTTTTGGTTTTTTACAAAATACCTGATCATGCATTTTTTCCATATTTTTTCAAATGAAAGTGTCATCTCTTAGCTTTAAAATCATGTATCGTTTAGAGTGGCAAAGCAATGTAAAGTGTAAATTTTTGATTTTTGAAAGCCCGCGCACGCCTTTTTTGCTTTTTTGTTGCTTAGAACAGATGAACATAACATAACAATACATTTTTTGCAAATTACAGGTAAACCAAGCACTTTAGGAAATAAATGCTAGAGACATAAATTGTTTAAAATCAAAAGATCTTTCACATAAAGTTGGTTAATAATTGTAAATTTTCTTATTTTTCCGGAAAATTCAGAAAAACAACCAATTTTCACTAAAATCGGGCCAATCTCGAGAAGGAACCATTTTTGAGCCTGGTAACCTCAAAAAATCGATTCTCCGTGCCGAAAATCATAAAGATATGACAAGTTACCGAGGGGACCCCAAATTGCCTACATAACCCCTCCCGCCCATTGCGCCGGACTATTGTGGGGGGGGGGGGGGGGGGGGTGAAAATGACTGTCTCCTCACGCTATCTCCAAAAACTTGCTGAATAAAAATAATTTTAAAAGCAATTATGGTAGGGAACACTAACTGCCCAAGAACAATTTTCACTTCCGGTTTTTTTTTATATAGAATATGTTTTCCCATTGCTGATGTTATGAAAAACCCAGAAGAGGGGATGGGTAGAGTGTTCGTAACGCGTGGACCTCTCAGATTATTCCCTTATTGTTGTATAGATAAATAATGAACAATATGTATCATGACAAAGGTGTTGGTCTTAGAATGAGGATTGGAGGCGAAGGCCGTACCTAGCTTCGTAACGCGTGAACCGATTTTTATTTTGTTATACGGAATACGTTTCCTCATTGCTACTATTATAAAAATATGTTGTATGTAGAGTGCAAAGAAAGCAATAGCGTTACATTGTAATGCATGGGCCGATTTAAATGATTCCTTTTTGCTGCATGGGGTATGTTGCCAGACTTCATTACCCACGTTTTCAAAAGTTGTCCTAATAAAAATAATTTAACAGGTATATTCACAACCAAACCAAGTACAGACGTTAATATTTGTAAAAGTATATATGCTCCCGTTCACGCATAGCGAACAAATTCGCCCGTTCCTAGTACGCATATTGAACAAATCCGCCCATTACTAGCAAACGCGCCCGTCACAGATACAAAAATTTAAAAATACGCCCACTACAGGCACAAAAATATAAAAATCCGCCCACCATAGAGGTATACACGCTTATGCTACTGTTCTCGCTTTAACACATTCGAGAGAGGTATCTCACCACGTGGGCTATAAAAAATCTCACACGTATAGACGGTGTTCACCGTTTGGGTCATCGGCCACCTGATATTAAAATTGTTCTCATTTGTCGATGACTCATAAGGTGAGTTCTGACAATAATAATTATATAACAATTACCTGAAATTTGTTTTTTTCTTATATTTTCTAGTTTCTGTTAATTTAAAAATAGTAAAAATAAGACTCAACTAAACACACGTTGCCGGCTACTAGAGATAGTTTTGTTTTAGACGGGATCGGCCTCGAATGAGCTAATCTACCAAAATAATCTTACTTTCATTTTTTCATTTTAAATTTTAGTCTACAAACATTAAGAACGTACCGTGCTTGGTTTGAAATATTTCCTGAGTTTTATTGATACGTGCCTGCAGCGGGCTGGCATTTCAAAAAGTATATCTTTTACTCAGGTGTACGGTGCCTCATTTGGATGCCATTCAAGCATTTTGATGCTGTGCGTGCTAGTTCCAAGCTAGGAATGGGCGAGTCTTATCTTTACTAGGAATGGGCGAGTCTTATCTTTACTCGTAGCAAAGCCAATGCCTTTATACTATTCAATTTTGTGCTGGATGTAGATAGGGTGAGATAAGCTTCCTATTTAAATTTTAATACACTGGGGGGGGAGTTCATGCTCTATTACAAGAAAGAGTATTAAGGGTCTATTAAAATGTACGGTTCTGAGTTCAGCCCAAGAAAATATTTTCTCTTTATCTACAATAGGAATATGGAATATATACATTGTGTTTAAGGCAATATGAGACGGGAACGGGTCGCTCGCGATGAATTCCGAAAGGAAAATTGACCCTAACTACTTTTTCTTGTAATAGAGCCCGTGACTGTTTAATCAGAAAGCTTATCTCACCCTATCCATATCCAACGCAAAATAAGGTAGTATAAAAGCGTCTGTTCTGCAATTGCTTGTGGCTACGTTACAATAACTCGTTACCCTGTACAAAGAATTTCTTCTTATTAAAAAGCACATGAACTTCATCAATCACAACTCAGTCGCAAATTTAAGACCTTCCATTGCAAGGCAAAAGGAAGGCCTTTCCGCTAGTACAAAAAAAATTACTTCCTAAGATCTTCCGTCGGTAGCTTTTTAAAATGTTTTTATTCGCTAATTAGAAAATTAAAGATAAAATGTGTATAGGGAAAGTAGGGATCCAGTGCATACTGTTTTGATGACTTACTAATGCGCAGTTAAAGATGTCTGAAAACATGATATAAAAAAAACCTCCATTACGAAATAAAATTTATGTAAAGTTAGAACAATAAAAGTAAAGGTAAAACCAACAGCTTCCTTCGAAGGTATTCCTCCTAATGACATGCAGTGTTAAAAAAGACATGAAGTGGGATAAAAGAAGGAAGCTCTTCCTCCTTCCAGCGAAGGCCTTTTAAAGTTTCTATAAAATGTTTCCATTTCAAATCTAATCCTCAAGCAAATTTGGAATTAATCTTATATGATTCGATCTGGACATCACATCTCTTCATTGAACAGTACACGTATTTAACCTTGTTTCTTAGAACCTCTTGTAGAGTAATATATAAATTGCATAGGAAAATTGTATTTATTGTGTAAGTAAATGTTGCATTCCTCTATTCCGTTCAAATCTCCAAAGAAAATGTTGCCTAACATACTCCAATTTGCATCACCTTCTTCTATGCTATGCTTCACGAGTTCTGTGAGAGCCCCACTTACGGATATGTGAAAAATGTATTATTCAATTTCCATTCTTCACGGCAAGAAAACTTTGTATAAACTTGATGAAAGTACCTAGGTAAAACCTCAAGTTAGGTACAAATCTAATATGAAAAACTTGGAAACTTTAGATATACCTACGTGTATTTCTACAACTAAAAATAGAAAATATTTCATGAAAATTAAAACTAATCCCAACGGTACTTAGAATGTCAAACTCTTTCTTGGGAAGAACTTGAGAAAGGAAAACTTTTAATGCTTTCATATTGTCAATGAAAATTCTCACCAGAAATAAGAAGTTCACAAAGAACATATGCACGGCACGGCACATGCAGCTGTCAAGGAAGTTTTTACAATTGAATTTATGGTGCACTCCATAGGATGCTCCTAACAGGGCTGGGTAGCTCGTCGTATATCAAATGTCTGTTGATATAAAGTATTGCTCAAGGTTTCAGAAATAATTCTTGTTTATGATTATATACCTTCTGAAGAAAACTATTTCAAATTTTGAATCTATGTTTCAATATGCAGGGTCGTTAAAGAGTTTTCGCTATTCATAGTGTAGTTTCCATGGTTTAGTTTAGTTATGTATGTACTCTTTCAGGGAGCAATAGATAATAAGTCTGGAGCAGCTCTTTGGGTATTCTACCTGTATATGGCAAAGAAGGTTCAGTAATTTTTCAATACTTAAATCGATGGCATCTATATATGGATAGAGTAGAGAGAAGCTCCAATGGGTCGCAATGTTGGATGAAAAGGATTTTCATTACGTATAAATAAATTCTAATCTCTATAGGAATTTTCGATCGGACTCTCTATAGAACTTCACAATGTTGATATCTGGCCTTTTGCCACCGGCTATCATTCTAAGCTATGACGTAAGGTTGCCAGTAACCTTACTCACAGAGCTGCTAACTTTATTCCCATTTCATTCGCGGCTGCCACGACATAGCCCACTTCACTATGATGCTGCTAGGTCGAATAATTCTTCTGGTGACCTTCCCGACCTTCGCGCGCCTCGTATTGTCAGGATTTAGCCCTGACGTGTGCGATCAGAAACGCTGACTTCGTCCTCCTCCATCCTCTCGCTTTCCAAGATACATATTTGTCTCCAGGTTCTAACCCGACTCTACCGAGGCTGATATGACCGGTCATATTTCCTCTCGTCCTGGCATTTTACACGTGATGGTTTCCTGTACGCATATAAATGCGGCACATAGTGGTGATGGTTTAAAGTTGTGCGGTTCCAGGTCGAAAAAACCCAATTTATGATATCTCATTTTGCTATGCCACAGCCTACTTTAGATACAAGCCTGTTAGCAAATTCGATCAGCTGAGAATTGATGGTCGAAACAGACTGCATTCGCCTCACATTCAAGTAATAATTCGTTACCATTTTGTCGTCACAGTTGGATCAATTCGTTGAGCCGCACGACCACCATGCCACGGGTCCCGGGTTCGAGACCAGGTCTGCCCGTGAGCTTTTATTAAGAAATTTAAAAGAATCATCTCAGTCTCTGGGCTGTTGCCTAGCTCGCAGCAATGTAAAAACAAGACTCAAGTTTCCTCACTTCCCTTACCCTAATTCCCTTCCGGCCAAAACCATGTTAACGCATCAAGTATTTGGCCACATCGTATAAAAACTTTTTTTAAGCCGTAGATTAAACATTACTTGCAATACAAATAGCTGCGTTCCATGGGGCCATTCAGAGTACTCCGGCGTACATCCAAGTACGTTCAGCTACACTTGTTCATAGAAAGGTCTACGCCGAGTTTTTCCTATAGGGTTTTTGTGCTTTAAAAGCTCTCAATAGGTGGCTTTTTTGCTGTTCTCATTTTTCACAAATATTAAAAGTGTTTAAAAAAAAGCATCGGTTTCCTGTAAATATCAAAAACGTTAAAACTTTTTCCAAAATTACTGCATTTATCGCATAACATATCATATTTTTCGCAGCACATCAAAAATCTGCAACTACAATTTATGAAATGCCAAACTTGGCAGCGGCTCGAAGTAGTCGGGCAAAGAAAAAGCGTTCCATTGGGGAAGTACGCCGGAGTACTCTACATGGAAAGCAGCTATTAACAATAACAGCAACTAAGCGAAATACTGATGCCATTAACGCGTTAGGTGTACTTCAAAGAAAAAGAGTCTTCTCTTTGAAATATCACACCTTGAATGAAAATTGTAGAGAAGATCTTTATTGTGACCAAATGTTCAGAACATTTGTAGGTTTTCTTAAAACAAAATTCAAGTTGAGACTTTAATAATATATTTCAGGAGAAGGTAAAATTTCTCAATGCATTCCTGTGGTTTACTACGTGAATGAGAGGCAAGTACGCTCTGTGTCCACCACTAATGCCCAGCTGATGGTGTTTGCTTCCGAGCTTTCAGTAGGATGTGTCCGTGTGCTTAGGACCTAAAAATGTTATGCATTTTCCTGAATTTCCTCACAAAACATTTTTTTTCTCCACTATACAATATATTCCTTCGGGCTCTCCATAAGGCTTTTATGATCAACTTGCCCGCGGTATTGAAGATCTCAGTGGTAATTTGTCCCCAGCCGATAACTCCCCAGTAAAAAAAAATTACTTCTAACATACGATGATTCGACGTGGAACTAATTCGAAACTTTACGTCGAAAGTAAGTTGAATTTTTAAAACCAAGAGGTTTTAAGTTCGACGTGTATGTTTTTTTTCCTTATTTTTAATGTCTGACCGGGCATAACTTCGTCGACTTAGACCGATTTTTATGATTCTTCTTTTGTTGGTATGTTAACCGATTGGTACCATGTCAAATAAATTGTTGGTGGGGTGGGGGGTGGAACGATTTGGAAGGCTCTTTTTATACAGAGTATGATCCCCCATTGCTAATAGGAAAAAAAATTTGCCCTAGGGTTGGGGAGGGGGAGGGGTAGTCTAACTTCGTAACGCGTGGACCGATTTGGATAATTCTTTTTCTGTAGGGTAGGGTATGTTCCCTAGTTGATACCAGGAGAAAAAAAATTTTGGTGGGGTTGGGGGGGGTGGAACCTAACTTTGTTACGCGTGGACCGACTTGGATGGTCCTTTTGTTGTTGTATAAAGTGTGATCCCCCATTATTAATAGGAGAATAAGTTGGTCCTAAGGTGGGGGTGAGGGAGCGGTAGGGGATTGAACCAAACTTTTTAGCGCGTGGACCGATTTGGATGGTTTTCTTTTTTGTACAGAGTAGAAGAGTGAAAAATAAAATAGTTTTTCAAAAACAAATATTGGACCGACTTTACTAAAGCGCTAAAAAGCATAAAATAATTTTCCATTTTATATCTATTACAACACTTTGTAGTTGGTGGAAATCAAACAAACCAAACAACTTCAACAAAAGTATTAAATCGTCCTTCCTTATGATTCCGTGAGCTGACATGTTCAGGTAGTTTTATATATTACGGGGGATTTCTATTTTATTTTTATTTTTGAGTCTTTTTATTTAAGATAAAAGGT
Source organism: Leptarthrus brevirostris (assembly GCA_964036015.1). Lineage (NCBI taxonomy): Eukaryota > Metazoa > Arthropoda > Insecta > Diptera > Asilidae > Leptarthrus > Leptarthrus brevirostris. Next base: position 144,176,683 of record OZ038373.1, on the reverse strand, counting down.
ACAATAAACCGCTTATTTTTACACTCTAACAGAAAGTCGCTATATCTGCCCCCAGCAAAAAACACGTCTGCAGGGCATGCATTCCTTCCAAATCCAAAATATAGCTCAGATTCTTAAAGTAGAGGCTTGTGGCTACTGTTCTGAACTGCTTCAAGTATAAATTTCAAAAACTCGACAAATGGCGCGAAATTCAAATTTCGTTAACAAATTTTCAATTTTATTTTTCGTCTCTGAGGGACGTAACTCTGTCCTTAATATCACCAAAAATCTGAATCAAGTAACGACGAGAGTCACACGTTTGTTATACAGATTTGTTAAACAGATTTGATGAGGTTTTCCGAAAACTAATTTTAAAGACCTGCATCCCATAGAGTGAAAAGTGTGGTCACTTAAAAGGGCCTTCCGCGTGCGTGCCAGGGCAAAGCATCTCCATGTCCCTGCAGCTTCTGCTAAAGCTCTTCGCACCAATAAGGCAGTGATCAGTGATCACCCTATTTAAGTCAAAGCTTCTACAGCTCAAAAGACCTCCCCAATGCCGTTGGATCTCCAGTGTAGTACCGTGTCAAGCGAGCTCACCTTTTACGCTGTTCCCTGGAATGTCACTATGTCAGGGTCACGCTCTGTTGGATACCAGGTCACTCTGGTATCGAGGGCAATGAGATCGCTGATGAACTGGCCAGGAAAGGCTCATCCTCTCGCTGCCAAGGTCCCGAACCCTATTGCAGCCTCAGTTGGGCGTCGACGAGAGCTGTTGTAGAAAATTGGGGTAGGAGTCAACAGCTGCTATACTGGAGGAATGTCCCTGGGCTTCGCCAGGCCAAGGCACTTGTCAGACCGTACGCTTATAACGATATCACCGCCCTAAGCAAGGCGGATCTCAAACTGCTATCAGGCTACCTATCTGGTCACTATGGGCTTAGGTATCAGCTACACCGAATAATAAAAATAATGGCTCGGAAACCAGCACAGGTCTATATAGTGCTGCTCTGACAACTCATTTGGTAAGATCGACAGCTAATCACAGTTTTAGATGGCGACAAGGCAGATTCTAGGATTAACACCGGATAGGGTGTTTTTAACGTGCTCTTAAACATATTATTTTAAACATAATGCCAAAGGATGTTCTGTGATGCTCAAGAGGATGTTCTGTGATGGAAAAGCATACCATTGGAAGGAAAGGAATTAACTATAAGGGAAATCGGTTAATAGGCTTTGAGTGGAAAATTTGACGACGTAGACCTCTGTTAAAAGTTTCGAACTCATAAAACGGGAGAAACACAGAAACTGGTGAACTATTCTACATTCGCCTTGTTCTGCTTAGAAAAGATTTCCGAAATTTTACAGGACGACTTAATTTAACCTGAAGAATATAGGGCTGGGAGCGACTTGAAGCTCTTCTATCGCGCGTTGTAATGTGTCTACAAGGAATCAGGTTAGCTTTCATTAGAATAATGGCCGTAAAAAGACAACCGACATTTCGTCGATGCTTCAGAGTCACCAATAAGTTTTATAGATTTACCTTGAATTTTATCTAACGCGGGCAATGCGGAATACCCGGCCTTTGCCCAAATATGGTAATTATATTCCGGTCTAGGCGTGATGTGACTTGTAAATCATATCTCTTATATCTCTGTAGAAACCCCAAGCTAAGCGACGGCAAATATATCGCCAGTTAAGAATTGATATCGAACTTAAACATAATCCCGATCAATTATTTAATATCGATACGACAATACAATATTATTCAGAAAAATATATTTCTTGCAATGAGAATTTTTACTTTTTGTAGTTTAACTAAGAAATTTTATTCTTTATCTCTACTGTAAAAACTACGGGTTGATTTCTTCATCGCTCCGGCTTAATATAGTAATTTTTACCGTATTTTTTGCTATACGGATCTTTCCGTGCCTAGTCGGTTTAATTAGGGATTAGTTTATATAGATTCTTGTAAACAGTAAAAAGGCTCAGGCTCCCTTGAATCCGCGCCTGTCTTAAGGATTCTATAAAAACCAAAGAATGCTCTTACGGCAGATGTCATGTCATCTTTCAATGAAAACCGGGTGGCGCACGTAGATAGCTGTGGCGGGATTGGTCGAGGTTTGGGGAGCGCAAAGAGGGCCCCCGTAATCGTAACGACCACCGCCCAGGCATCACGTCCCCCTCTATCTCCGCCCTCTTCTCTGTAACCCTTAACGCACCTAAACGACCTGCAACGCCCCACAATTTGATTGATATTCTCATGCACGAGTCCGTAATATGTACGAGGCGCTAAAATAAATCCCAAAAAATTGGCAGCAGCTTTAGACGGTTGATAGAGGCACTGGGAAGAATGTGGAACAAGGGCTCTCAAGGGACAAAGGTAAAGCGCCGGTACTGTAAAGAAAGTACCAACTTTTCTACGAACGACAAACAAGTACCTTCTTACCTTCTTCTTAATAAAATTTTCATTTGCACTTTTCTTAGGACGTCTTTTATCTCCAAGCACCAATTTACAAATAAAAGTAAAACAAATATTTCATCTGCAATAACCTGATAATTCTAAAGTTTGACATCGGTGGAAAGGTCCTTAGTTCCTTAGATTTGGAGTTGGAATAAATTTTGTTACTATGTCTCAAGAGGACAACACAATCCTAATATAAACTTTATAATCGCATTTAGAAGGTATAAGTGAACATCTCTGTAAATAAATAATTCATAACTATTTTGCCAGAGCTTCTACTGGTAAGGAACGTTATATTTGTATATTGTACTATAGGCATGCCATGCAAGGAAGAATGATTCTCTTTTATCGCTGCAACCAACTGGAAGCTGTTAGTGCATTACCGAGAGAAATTGTGCATGCTCCCCTGAAAGGGTTCTGTATTAATGTAAGAAAATACATAGCATATGTTTTCACTTGGAAATTTTTATTTATTCAGATAAAGGTGGGCTCAAACACAAATCAGCCAACATTACCACAGGCAAGACATCGTCCACGGCAGGTGTCCTGGGGACCTCCGCCACTAGCACAGAACAACACAACCCAGCTGCCATTCAAAATTGATGAAACTGAAGCGGCAACAAACGGCCACTACAGTCCCACATTGCTCCGTTCATAGCCCCTAGAAATGTATTTTTTGTGATAAAACAAGTTGTGAACATATATGGAGTGTGTTTTCCTTTTATCCTTCTTGATCCCCTTCTGCGATTTTATCTTTTTTTTTCTACCGCAAAATCCCAATTTACAGTAGACTACTGGTTGCGCTCATCGTTGCGGGGTAGTCATTCGTTTTGGGTGTTGATTAAACTTTAAGCAGGAGCCTGGCCTTATTTCTCTGGCTATAACTCCCCTATGCCTTCCATTCAGTTTGCTGCTGTGAGTGCTCACAGATTCCGATTACTACTATTTTGTTCTGGTTCAGTACTCAGTCTCACTTTCGCAACATATTTATGTGCCTGCCCTATTTCACTAGCTCTGCCAGTCCCGCTCCATTTTTTTCATTTGTAGCTTTACTGTGGCTCACCACATGTCATACTTATTCGGGAATT